>JAECXB010002206.1:5331666-7997500 GCA_018151435.1 Zaprionus africanus | reverse complement strand
GAGCTGCTGCTGATGTTGCTGGCGTCGTGACAGATGGGTGGACATTTTATCAGGGAGTATGAACAGCTGCAAAATAAACAAGAACTGAAAACTGAAAAACGCAAATACGAAAGAAAAAAAAAAAAAAACAAAATGACTGACGCCATACACAAACAATTTGCAATTCAACAGCTAAAAGGATCAGCAGTGACAAGCGCATTTGCAGTGGGCCGAGACGGCAGGGAGGAGGACTCCGTATTGGAGCTGAGCATTCGGCACACAAAACTTCAGCCATACACATGTTTCGGTTCCATTGGGTTCTACAGTCATGCACACACACACACGCACACTCACACATATGTGTGTATGCTGCAGTTTTTCATACTCTCTCAACTTGCTGAGCATTTGGCCGAGGGTAATTCAGTTTTTATTTGCCACGCACACATAAAAAACTCCATATAATTGCGTAACAACGTGCTGCAATTATTTAATAAATTTTAATTCTTGCCATTAAAGTTGCACTTCTGCATCAAGATTTGCCTTATTTCATGCTGAGAGCGAGAAATTTTATTTTTTATGGCAACTCTTAAAGTATAAAACTGTTTTTTATGCATTTCTTTAAAGCTCAGCTTAAAACTGGACGGGGGAATTTGCAAATAATATTTTCACTAATATATTTCAGCAAGAAGAGTATGCCGTTGTCGGTGTGTGTTTGCATATTCACGTGTTTTTTCTTTTGCTTGTAAATGCATTTGTTTTTATGTGTCGACACACCGATTTGTTGTTGCGCGTGCTGCTTGTGTTGTTACTGTTGTTTTTATTCTTTTGGGCGTTCGCCTTGTTCAAATTAATGAATTTGTTCGCATTGCATGATGAGTGTGTGCCAGTGTGTGTGAGTGTGATTGTGTGAGTGTGGAGTGTAATTTCAACCATCCTTAATACGATGTGGGCAAAACGATGAAACAAATTGATATCGTATGCATGAATGCAGAAATTGTTAATGTTCTTAGATACCCTGCAGTGTATGTGATATAAGCTGATTAAGTATTTAGATGAGACTATAAGAAGCACCATGAGTATGCAGTATTTGCTTCATACTGTTAAGTTGTAACAGGCATTGCCCTGTATATCGTTGTATGATCGCCTTATCGATAAACATCGCTTGTAAAAATTTTAACATAGCCAAATTGAGTTAACATAACATTTACATAATTGATTAACTCAGTGTTAATCGATAGTTATTAGGGATCACAGTACTCACACGCAAAATTAATTATTAAATCTCTGCATGATAAGTACGCGGTAACTGCATTTGATCATTATTAAGTGTGGATTAACAAAATTGCTGCTGCGACAGTTGTCGAGAATCTTGATGGGAGCATTTAATTGAATACAATTCGAGATTAATTTCTTTGATTATTTCTTAGCGCATTGTAGTACTTCCAATTTTTCTCTGACTCGTGCGCCCCCAATTAGTGTCACACCAGATTGGCGCGATTGTGGTTGTAATTAATTGCTTATTAATTAATATTGTGTGCATGTGTGTGTATGTGTGTGCGTGTTGCGTAACCTGTGCGCAATTATGGTTGCAGGTGAAGGCAATCCGTCGGATTTATGGCCAACTATCGAGAGCCATTGAGCCATTATATTTATAATTTAGAGTGTTTGTCTGCTCGTTCGTTCGTTCGTTTGTCGAGGTCAAACGTGGCCAAAATGTCTAAGCGGAGGAACACTTAATGAAACTATTACGCGAGTGCGGGCAAATTGAAAGCGAAATGCATTTTAATGCCGCATTTGCAGCTTAAATGCAAGACACAAACACACACACACGCAAACAAACTTAGACATCCGCCTGGCGGAAGCCACAATGCGCAATAAAGATTGTGCGGCGTGGGCCGAGGACGAGAACGAGGCTGACTGAGTGACTGGCAGCCAGCGGAGCACTCTGGGCCACTCCGGCTGCCTGGGCAGCGCAGCGAGCACGTAAAGATCGTTGCCATTGATTTATGCGCCGCGTGCCCTGTGCCAGCGTGAAGCGTGCAACAAGCCAAGGCAACGCGCAGCACAGCGTAGTGCGAGGCAACTCAAGTGAGCGGGTCAGCAGCTAAATAAGTGTGTCAACGTTGCCTGCCAGCTCTGGCCATTCCACTACCCTCCACTTCTCCTTTTACAGCTGCCCGACGGGGTTTGGCCAAATGAAGCGCGCGCTAAAGTATGCTGCGATTTTTGCAGCACGTGCCTCCACCCGCAACCAGCTGCAAGTTCTCTAGCTCAAGCTAGAGCTGCCATTTTATGCTACAAAATTTGATTAAGTCCACGCCGGCGATAAGTTCATTGTGCGCTCAAAATGCTTCGTCTTGCTGCCATCGTCGTTTTACATAATTTGACATGCTCGTGATGTGAGCGGGAACGTGAACGGGAACGATAAGCAAGCGAGCTAGCGCAGCTACATAGCGAACATAGCAATTAACTCACACAGCCACACACACACAGAGATACTCCCACACACACACACACACACGCACAGCTGTTGCGGCGTAACGTAATTACAATTGCAAACCCGAAATTGCGCCTGTCGCCAGCATCGGTGTTCGATTTTTGTCACGCATGACATGCGAGATGGGCGGTGGATTGCGGTGGGCATGGTCATAGATGGGGCCTAGAGCCCCCTCATGGTTACAGTCATTTCTCGCTGCCACACACACACACACACTCACACGAGCACATTGTCACAAATGCCACAAATCGAACGCTTGACGGTTGACGGTCGATGGCAGCATTCAGTTTGCGGCTGTCACCAGTAAAAATAACTCACAATCCGTGTAATTGCGTATACGACTCGTTGGCCGATTTTAAATCAGATTTACTCCACAATGACTAGGCAATTACGCATGCGAGTGCAATTACCAAACAATTAGCCAACTGTAAGTTGAGGCCATCTGCACTGCAAAATAATTGTAGCATGCTTTTAAGGGGCTGCAAAATTCGAAGAACTAAGGTGACATGTAAAAGAAATGAGGAAACTTGGAAGTGTGTTCCTTGCGTAGCGCATAAAAATGTAGCAAGTGCAGCTTCTCCTTTTTCCTTCTACCACGCTGCGCTCTATTAGCTGCCGATGTCACTTTAATTATTCATATTTGCTGCCTGCTAATTTTATAATGAGCTCAAATAAAAGATAAAATATGCATGGGAAATGCAGGCGAAGCGAGGGCAGAGTGGGAGTGGGCGAGGCGGATGGAGAGCGAGAGTCAAGCGATGCAACGACAACGCGTCGGGCGTGTGACAGGACTGATGCCGAGGGCAGGCAATTTCCGCAACATTTGCGCAGCTGCTTCCGACGTGATTTGCATTAGGCCACGCCCCGTTGCACGCCCACGCCCATGCCCATGCCCATGCCCATGTTACGCCACGTCAGTTACCCTAGGCCCCGGCACTTGCTGTGCTCCCCCCCCCTCCCCCCTCGACTGACATGTGGCTGCCTGCATTCGCTTGTTTTTCAATATCTTTTCCTCCTTTTTTCCTCCTCCCTGTTTTCTTCCCACTTTTTTCCAGCTGCTTTGTCAGCCTTCTGGGAGTGAGTTTTTGTGCAATCTATCTGCATGTTGCACGTCATGTTTAACTATGTTGCACTTATGGTTTTATTATATTGCGGCCAAGGATTTATGGCCCAGCCGTTTATTTGCAAGTTGTGACCGAAACTTGCAACCGGCTGCTGCCGTTCGTCGTTGCCGTTGCCGCCGCGACAGATTTATGGGCGCCAAAGACAAACCGCAAATTGCGACTTAAGACAACGTTGTGCAAATAAACTGCTCGAACTAATAAGCGCAACGGAAGCGCAAGCAGCCTCAGCAGCACCAGAAGAAGTAGAAGTAGACGCCAAAAAGCAGAGGAGCTGCAACGTCAGCTGCAGCCTGAGACAGGAAGAAAAGCCAACAACACATACACAAAACAAATCTTGGCAAAGTTCACAAACTTTACGGTCCACTCGCAGGACAACATAAATCGTTTTATTGAGCGTGTCATTTCGGCAGAAGTTGCAACTGCAGCAGCCCACTGTGGATTTGGCTATTGCCTACTTTGGAGCGAAAATATAAATGCGTTTGCGCACAAAAGTAGGCAATAGAAAATTGCAATTGCCCAAGCCAATTGGTCTGGGTGGCTAATTATTTGTAACAAGCAGTTGCGGTTGCTCGCCTCGTCTTTCCTTGCCATACCACACCATGCACCCCAGCACGCCCCGTCCCGTCTCGTCTGTCGTGTTGCCAGACATTTCATTTTACACTTACAATTGGCAAAGAAAAGCGGCCATAAATTCAACTTAGCCAACTTTTGCTTTGTGTCGCCTTGGGATTTTTTTTCTTCTCTCAACTCCACTTGCCCCGCCTTGCTTTGCCTTGCCTTTCCTTGCCTTGGTGCGCCTGCCAAGACAGCAAAAAGAATTCAAGCAAAAGTGCAAAGCGCGATAACAACAATAAGTTGCCCGTTGCAAGTTGCCAGTTGCCAGTTGCAAGTTGCCGGTTGCAAGTTGTTTGAATGCACAATGCAAGAGTCGATAGTCTTAGAATAGTTTTGGCATTGCCCATGCGCCCCATTGGCCCCAGCCGTGATAAGGCCGTTTACTGTCAGTCCGAGACCCGACGACCCGCCGACCCAGCGCCCGCTTGCGATGCGGACTCAGAGTGCTTGGCGAAAATTTATGCCATTTTAACAAGCAGCCAAACAAGCAAATGGACAACACACAAACTACAACAACAACAACGAGAGCAACAGCAACAACTACGAGACAGGCGAACAAGTTCCGTTACAGTTGCTCGAAGCAAATAGGCATAAATTTGCATTTAATGCAGCCGAGAATGAAATGGGCCAAAATGAGGCAAGCACAAATGCCAAAAATTATTTTGCTATTTAGTATATAATTTCCTGCCCCTCCTCTCCGCCCCAGTAACGCGAGGGACGGGGACGACGCTCTGCTCTGCTCTCTCGGTGCCGTTGCTTGCCAGGTTGGACTAGGTGCCATAAAAGCGGCATAAATTTTTAAACTTTTGCTGAAATTTGCATTGCAAATGCCGTGCGCATACAAACACACTTGCACACACACACACAGACACACACATACACACGCACAAATACTCTCACACTCACTTACTTGGCCGTAGTATTTTTCGCGTTTTGCATGCGGTTTTAACAGCGTTTGGGTCAGTCTATTAAAATGCAAAAACCTCTGTACGGAGGTGACCCATCGCGCCGCCCCGCGCCGCCCCAGTCACGCCTCCGCATGCCCCTTGGCCTGCTCTCTCGCTCTCTCATCGCGCCCGGAAGTCCATTTTGTCTTGTCGTTCACGTCATAAATATGGCCGGGCAAATGGCGTTGCTGTTCATGGCTTAGTCTGTCCCATATCAGTCGCAGTGTGCTTGTGTGTGTGTCTGTGTGTTTGTTTATGTGTGCCGCTTTTAATGACAATTTGCTGGGGGTTTGCATTAAATTTGAGCGAATTTCACTTGAAAACACACACGAGCAAAAACATGTGAGCTGAGTCAGCCTCTGCATGTGTGTGTGTGTGTGTGTCTGTTGTGTATTTGTATGTGTAGCTGAAAGCGCTGTGCACTTTACTCGATTCGTTGTGCGGCGTTTCTTTTGCTTTCATTCTAGCGGCATAAATTTAAATAATTTCCACGCTTTGCATTCCCTTTTACAACTTGTTTTTTGGTATGTTTCGACCTTACACGCGGGTGCGGGAGGAAAGGAACTGTGGAGTGCCTGTGTTTGTGTGCCTGTCTGTTAGCGGTTAGTGCCACACAAGCCCAGTGTGGCAGGTTGCTGGCCATCAAAACTGTCAACCTGTGTATCAGTTTTTTCACTTGCCGCGCCTTGTCTTTCTGCCTCCTAATGCAGCTGCCACTTTTTGATTTGATTCGCAAGCATTTCTCTAGGTACTCTTGTCGCTCATATTTCGTTCTCTCTCTCTCTCTCTCTCTCTCTCTCTCTCTCTCTCTCTCTTTCTGTTACTCTCTCTTTATATACTCTCTCTTTTAACAGCTTGTGGCTGCATTCTGTAAGATCTGCGGCAACTAATGCGTGTCTTACTCATTCGCAAATCAAAGCGAGCAGCACAAATTTCAAATACTTAAAGCTTCAAAATCGCTCATATATATGCGATTTTTTGTATATACCTATTACCTGTATATGTGTATGTACTATATATACTACCTGGTGTGTGTCTGGTTATTATTTTCCACGCGAATGCCTCGACACGAGGCGAAGCAGGACGAAGACGTCGCCGTCGCCGTTGTCGCTTGTCACTTAACGTGAAAAACAATTTTTCTTCAGCTATGAAGCTATTTTTGGTTATGCGAGAGTGTGTTCGAGGTGTGCGCCAGAGTGTGTTGGGGGTGTGTGTGTGAGTGAGTGAGTGTGTGTTTAGCTATCAAAAAACCAATTTTCGGTGCTAAATTGATGTTTATAGCAATGCACGATGATGACAACGTTGACGATGACGACGCGAAGCGAGCGCGTTGTCGATGGCGATGATGATGAGCTTGTTGCGGCCAGGGACCGTCCCGCACCCCCCTCAGCCAATCCAGCTGATGAAGACAAAGTGCCAATGGGAAAAACTAAACGCCCAGCCGCCTTGTGCCAATGAAAATCCTTTTCAACGCGACTCAACTCGACGCGACTCGACGGGACTCGTCTCGAGTTAAGTTCTCGTGCTAGTCCTTGACAGCGTTTTGATGCTTCCGCTTGTAATTTATGTGACACTTGCAGTGCCATAGATCAGTTCGAGCTGCGGGCTACACCATGACACTCACTCCCCCTCTCTCCCTCTCTCTCTCTCTCTCTCTCTCTGTGTTGTTCTTGTCTTTTATTAGGAATTTGCTGGCAGCTTATGAGCTGTTGATTTGCTTCAGTGAATTCCATCAAAAGTTATCAGGATCAATAAGCGTGCATTGTTGTGCCGCAGAGCTTTGACATAGATGCCACAGTCTAATCATTTAATTATGCTTGATATGTGCTCAGACACGCACACACACACTCGCACACTCACTGCAAAATTGACAGCGTCCTTTTGTTGGCAACACGCGACGCTGAAGTTTGCACTTGAGCAGCGCAAATGCAATTGCATATTAATTGAAACTCACTCAGACATCAGCGCCAGTTGCTGCGGGGTGAATTACACTCGAAACGGGCCTCCTTGCCCCTTAATGCTTTGCCCTGCCCTATGACACATTAATTACCTCGTCTCGCCACGAGCATTGTGAGCATATTTAAACGTTTGCCTGCATCTCCACTCGCATCTAATGAATCTCTTTCAGCTGCTTTCTGCTGTTCCGCACGAGTCGATGCACTTGTCAGCGCTCCACAAAGTCGAGTCAGGCGTGCAATCTCAGCCATTATCGTATCATGCACACACACACTCACACACACATGTGCCTGTAACTGTCAGCTGTAAAGTGGGCGCTGCCATTGACAGCGGCGTTTGCGGCAATGTGATGCCAGCAGAGCGGCTAATAAAACGATTGTGTGATAATCGCGCAGGTTATAAATGAAATGTATCTGCGGATTCAACAGAACTGCATGTTATTTATATGTATGAAAATACAGTTTATAACTTAATTGATTGAATTCATTCCCCCATATATAATTACGCAAATCGTTAACAAAAAGTTACTTGCAAATGCTTGCATAAATTAGAAAGCAAGTTATGATTCATCAGGGCAAAGCATCTGTTGTTGCTACGTGACTGTATTTCCGGGTTCATTTAATTAATAATTAGTTAATAATTAAATTGTCTCAGGGCATTAAAAACGTTAAGATGAGTAAATAAATTGTATCGAAGTAGCTAATCTGAGTTCATACGGTATTTATATATTGAACATCAGAGATGTTGTATTTATATTTCTATTTACACTTATTTTTAAATATAAAAGTAATCTAGAGTTGTAAAAAGTTTTTTTTATTGTCTGTTTCGACTATAAAAATATTATTATATATATAAATATTCTTTAAGTAACTAATTAATCATATTGTAACGGATTTATTTATTACTTTTACGATATGTTTTAATAGCCGATATTTGTACTTCACTTATTTATAATCGATATTCTTTACTTACTTAACATTATGTTAAATGTTTGACTTAATTCATAATTTATCGAAAGGTGGCGGTAGGTCGATTATAATTAAGCTGAGGAGAATTTATCGAAGCCAAGACGTCAAGGCACACACAAGTGAATTAAGAAAAGAGATTTAAAATTATCTAAATGAAAATTGATATTATATTAAATAAAAGCCTAAAATAAAACTAATATTGATTGATGTGAATCCTATACCACTATATATACAACACTGTAATTATGAGGCTCATTTATTTGTTGAAACTAACTCTGCCAAGTCTACACAAGAACGACTAGACACATCCAGTTCATATTGACTGTAAATACTGAACATGATTCTTTATAATGCAGCATATATTTAATATATATTTCTTCTTCAAAGTGTTGCCAACCTCAGTCCATAATCATTATACCCACTGCAGGGTAAAACAACACGGAAATACCAAACTCGTTTTAAATTTGACAGTCTGTCTCGGCTTGTTTTGTTCTTGTTGTGTGTACCCTCCTCCCCCATCCCCCCGCACACCAATTATTCTCTCAGTCTCTTTGCACAGCTGCTTCGCATTAGTGTCAATGTCTGCAGGTGGGACAAAACTGCCGTTAGCGGCCAAAACATTAGACATTTGAAGCGTTTAGCTTGTGGCTGCAACATCGCATTGCTCAGCTCTGATAATTGACATCGAGATGAAACTGTTAATCGCGACGTGGGCGCTGTGTCTGGTTACCAGCTCCGTGGCTGGCTTTTTTCTTGACGACGCTAATGCTGCGTTGCTTGGCGCCCAGGGGCAGGGGGCGCGGGTGAAACCCTCCAGCCCTATTAAAGGTAACAACATTCAAAGTGATGCGGCAGTAGGAACGGGATTTATCGGTGAAATTGAAACGTCACTGGAGCAGGCAGCAGGCGCACTTGATAGTCTATGGCTGCGATTCAAAAGGGTAAATTGATTGGCCGAGCAGGCGGAGTATAACAGCATAAACAACGCGATTTCTCTTTTCTTCTCTGCTTTCAGGGAGTTCTCCGCTTGCTGCCCGGCTTCGATGCAGATAATGGCAGGCCAACGGCAAATGGAACATCGCCGGGTAATTTGCCACCGCAACCGAGGCCAATTTCAACAGAGTTGTTTACCACAACAACAGCGAGAATAATAACGGCAACAACAGCAGCAAGTGCGACAATAACAACAACAACGCTAGCGGGGGCAACGACTACAACAAATGCAGTTGAAACGACGACAGAAGTAACAACTGAAATACCCCAGAGCACGCCCATTATACTATAAGATAAGTAGCCAGCTTTGTGTGCATGCGAGGAAAGGATGAACAGGCAGAGAGGGGCAGAGTCTAAATGAAATACAACATTAATTTGCCAAAATTCGAATGTGTTTTGCGATCACTGTAAATATTTAGTCGGACAGCTGCCTTCAATATTTGCCCAGTTGCCGTCGGTCTTCATGCAGCATTCCTGAAATATTGCAAGAGCAGCACGTCCAGACATCATTCTCGCCTGTCATGTTGAGCTATTGTGTCTACCTGGTTACGCTATACGCTTCGCTTGTGCAGGTATGTGCAGAGTTGAGAAGACTTTCATTCAATTACTAACATCCAAGTATAGGCAGCTCCTTTGCTGGACTCCCCCAATGATCGAGATAAACCTTCCAATGGCCTCGTCAGTTGGGATTATGCGCTTGTCAACAGCGACGAGTTGATTCCAAGACTGCAACAACAGTTATGGCAACAGAGTTTGGATGAGCAAGGTAAAAAATCAAGAAGATTAACAGCTGGATATATCTAATGTTGTGTATTCATTTACTAGAGCGATCTGTGCTGCTTATGCAGCTGCTGCAGGTGAATATGATGAAGATTCTGCTCATCTTGGACAGCGTGATCATGTTATGCCTTCTCTTCGCGTGCATCTACAGAAATGGGGATATGTCTCAAAAGGTTGTTGTCTAACAATTAGTATTTATTTATGTATCACATATAGTAGTTAAGGTTCAATTAAACCAATTTTAATTTACCAATTAATTCAGTTTGTTTTCTTTTTAAGCAACAGACTTTTTATGGCTTGTTAAATATTTATTATGCCATCAAAAATTGTTAGCTTTTTATGCGATAAGAACTTTTAAGTTTGTTGTCTGTAAACTTTTTGTTAGCTGTTTTAAGTTGTCAGCATGGGATAACTTTTGCTGACTCTCATACAAAATCGTTGTTTCTGTTGTGAGATAATAGTTCACATACAGTATGTTCTATGCTGTGGATAACAATGACTAAATGAATCATTTTACATATGATATGAAGGAGAGCAGCTGCTGGGGAATGAACTTCACAGCCAATTCGATAATATTGTTTATTCAGTTGGCGAGACAATTTATTAATAAAACATCAACGTTCATCACTCGAGACAGACAGTCTTCGTCGCAATGTCAAGGTGCTGTGAATGTTTTATTGCGTTGCTGCTGTTGCAAATTGTTTCTCTGGTGCAGGTGAGTTGCGCCCTCTTAAGGCAATATTAAACAAATATGTTGAATTCATTCATAATTGCATAGACCGCGCCGGCAGTGCAGGGGTTCGGCTTGCCCTTGGGAATGCGTTGGGATGCCGCAAAATTGCTGGAAATGCAGCAGCAAGTTGAGGATATGAATCTGCTGTGTACGTAACATTATTAAATACTTTAAGTAATATAAGAAGAATCATAATTTCTCCCATTAAGATCTGCAAATATTGCGCGCACAGCAGCTGCATAGGAGCCTGATTGAAGTGGGCCTCATCATAGATTTTACTACTTTGGCATGCGTTTTGCTGCTCTGTCTGCGCGGGCAAAAGAAAACAGTGAAAGAGAAAGCGATAATCGACGATAAAGTGACCAAGGTGGCGCTGTGAAGTGTATAAAGAATTTAGTTGAATTTATATAAAATTGGTTGCATTACTTGCATTGTTTACGGGTACACTGATTTTTGCAACCGTCTTACTTTCGTGGTTTTTATTCCAATAAAAAGCAAGGGTTTAAGTTTATTAATTTTAATTGTGCCGCTGCACTTTTTACATGTTATTCGAAAGAGACTGTTTTGCAAGTGATATGATAGACTTAACAGGTGCTTAGCATAAGACTTAACAGGTGCTTAGCAGAGGACTTAACAGGTGCTTAGCATAGGACTTACCAGATGCTTAGCATAAGACTTAACAGCTGCTAACATAAGACTTAACAGGAGCTTAGCGTAAGACTTAGCAGGTGCTTAGCATAGAACTTAACAGATGCTTAGAACATAGATTTGGACAGCTGATTCTAATCGTATGGCAACCTTGAGCAATTAGATAAAGCAGTGCACTGCAGTGATCTGTCGCCAACATGTATACGAGGGTAGTTTGATAAGTCCGTGACTTTTTGAATAAAATATATTTTTTTCGTCAAAGAAGCGTTTTATTTCTCAACATAATCTCCTTTTAGCTCTATACATTTAGTCCAGCGTTTTTCCATTTTTTTTATTCCTTCCAAATAATAGGTTTTCTCAAGGCCCTCAAAATAGTCGTTTGTTTCTGTGATGACCTCTTCATTTGACCCGAATCTCTTACCGCCGAGCCATTTCTTCATGTTTGGAAACAAAAATAGTCACAGGGGCTAAATCTGGAGAATATGCTGGATGGGGTAGCAGTTCGTAGCCCAATTTATGAAATTTTGCCATGCTGACTACACACGTGTGCACCCGTGCATTGTCCTGATGGAACAGCACTTTTTTTTTCGCCAAATGCGGTCGTTTCTGCTTCAAATCAATATCGAATCTGTCCAAAAGCTCTGAATAATATTCGCCGGTGATCGTTTTACCCTTTTCAAGGTAATCGATGTGAATGATACGAGGGTCGTTTGATAAGTCCGTGACTTTTTGTATTTGCCGCGCATCTGCTCTAAATACAACACTGCTCCTGTCAGCAGTTATCGATTAACAGCTCACTGTAAAATTTTGAGAAAGCTGCGTTTTTTGGTTTGCGTTTTATAGGCATTGAAAGCAGGTTTTCTCAAGGCCCTCAAAATACGATAATTAATAACTGCAACTGCCAAGGTAACAAAGCTGAGTGAATAAAGTGACAAATTTTCATATTTTGATATATGAAGCAGTCGAATTTGTACAGATCTATTAAGCCCGATTGCATTTGACGATATTTCGCTAGTTTTCACTGCAAAATATTGCGCATACGCCGCATCAAGTGCTTTGGCAGCGCTGCTGTTGCGCCTGTTGCAACCTTCGCATTACAAATGCACAGTTGTGCATTAATTATGAGCCACTTTACGCCTGGCAAAACCTGCAACCCCCCAACAAGTGCCCTCGAAATCGATTATTAAATATTGGCAGCAGCAGCAGCAACTCGTTGCGCCAATTGTTGGCGCCGATGCAGCAACAGCAGCAACAGCAACAGCGGCAACGGCAGTGGCAGCATCTGCTGTGGGTTATTTGTTCGCTGTGTGTCTGAGTGTGTGTTGCCTGTTTGTTTGTTTGTATGTGTGTTTGTTTGTTTGCCAGTTTGTTTTGTGTGTTGGTTCATTGGCACTTTTGCACAGTTTGGTTCATAAATATTAACAGCTATTAAAACACTGAGCAGCCACGGGAGCGCAGGCTTAAAAATTAATTTTAAACTTTAAAAGCGAATGCCGCGAGCTTCACGCGCAATTTGGCAGGCAAACACACACACACACACACGCACAGCGTGTTTTGTAGGCATTGGGGAATTAGGGAAGGGGAGAGGATGCAACACGCATGCTGCATGCTACATGCAGCCTCAATCTAATGGTTCATTTAATTAAAAACGGAAATTGAGCTCAACTGACCAACTGAGCACGAGCCGTGGCCAAGTGGCCGGCAGAAAGTTTTTAGTCAAGTTGGCGGAGAAAATTATTAAAAACGGAAAACACTTTGGGGGCAACTAATTCTCTGGCACTCGCACTCGTTGTGCTCCCTCTCTTTCTCTCTCTCTGCACTCCAGTTCCTTTCTGGGTCTCGCTTTCTTTTGCAGCTTTGCTAGAGTTTTTTCCATTTTTTTTGGCAACTTTTGTGGGTTCGAGTCTTGGCCGGTTGTCCACTTAAGTGAAAGGGCGGCACAGCGCGACGAGCCGAGTGCCAAGAAAGGAAGGCACTGCGCATGCAATTAGCAAGTTTATTGCATGAAATTATGAAACGCTTAACAAAAAACGGCAAAGAGAGAGGAGAAGAAAAAGAGGTGCAAAGGGAGAGAAAAATTCACATATTTAAAAAAAAAGAGAATCAGAATAAATGGGAATAAGAGAGCCGCCTCAAAGTGCTGGCAAGTTAATTAAAAGGCTCGCATATTTGAAAAGTTCGCCTCGCGCTCGACATGCGCCTGACGCAGTTTAATCATGTAAGTGCTGGCAAATTGTTGGCTAAAATTAGAGCCAGATAAATATTGCGCATACGCCTAGCAGCGCCTGTATGCTGCGTTAAAAGGATGCCGCAGTTCGGCTGCCGCCTGCTGATGATGCCAAGTTTTATGCTAATGGCTTTCGTTTAAAGCCAAAAGTAATTTATTGTTGTCAGTGGGCACCATCAAAAATGTTGCTGCACATTCATTATGCCCAAATGTATGTGCCGCTCTCTGGCCATTGTGTGTGTCTGCATCTTTGTGTGCCATGTGTGTGCGTATGTGTGTGTGTGTGTTGCTCTGGGTGTGCATTAAAATTGTAGCCGAAAACATAAAGCCACCTCGCAGCGAGCTAAAAACTTGCATAGAAATTAAGTTAGCCAAGGGGAAAACGCCTCAAAACGCAACGAAACAAAATGAAATGAAATGAAAAGCTTTGCCGCATTTCTGGCAGTTGTGCTGCCAATACCCTGTAAATTTGAAGTGAGCTAGCTTATGTGAGACAGTTGCAAGTGATATGATTCTAGAAGTCAATCAAATGTTTGTTTATTTTAAATTTGGCTTAGTTGGGTAGATTAAATAAATATTTTTGCGTTTTTTTTAGTCTCTTTCAACTTGGCTTGTCTTGGCTGCTGATAAACCAACTCATACCCATTACTTATGCGCATCTCTAACACGTACATATATCGCGTCAGCAGCAGCAGCAACTCAGCAAGCTGAACATTTCATAACCATCGGATAATAAACACAAAAGTTATTCCAGCAACTTTTTTTGTGGCAACGAATGTGCTCACATTCTTTTGTGCGAACGTATGAGTATGTACATGAGTGTGTGTGTGTTTGTGTGTGTATATATTTATATGAAGACATGTGTATTAATGTGTTTTCACATTTTCGACGCAGGCACAAATGGAGTTTAAATGTTTCAGTTCGCCTTGTGTGGGAGTTGAAGTCGCAAAGTGGAAACGAATTTGCGTGCTTGAATATGAAGAAATTAATTGATGCCACACTCACTTGAGGTACGTTCTCAACTCTTGCTTAGCTGTTTCGCACAAGATTAAAGGGCGTGCAGCAAGTTGCATATTTTATGCGTGTTGTTTGTTCGTTTGTTTAAGTGCTAAATTTAAATATTCGAGCAAGGCGGGCTGGCGAACACGTCTCTGACGTCTTTGGCCTGCTCGTAGCGCCGGAAAGTATGCAAAAGATAAAAACGGCCGCGAACTTTGCAACATGTTTACGGTAAAAACGTGATTTTCTGGCCAAAAACTGTGGCTGGGCCCGGGCATGAGCTGACCAAATGTGGCCAAGGGCGAACCCTTCACCAAACCGCAAATAAGTTAACTTAAGTGGCAAGGCACGCCGCACTGACACGCCCCTTACTGACACCCCTTAGCCAGGCTCCAGTTATAAAAATTAAACATTTGTAGCTTTGTCACGTTTGTGTTGACACTTTCTTATCACAGTCAGGCAAAATGAGTCTCGAGCTCTGACTCCAGTTCGGGCATCCGTTGCCGCTTTGGGTTTGGGCTTTCGCCTCACTCCCGAGCTGGCCTAAATATGTGAATGTGCGTGATAGTTTTGACTGTGTTGCCGACTCCGACTGCGAGTGTGTGGCAGGCCAACTCACCTGACCCAAACTCGCATAAAACTGAACGTGTGGAATGGGCTTTGGTTAGTGGATAGGCCACAAGCAAGCCCATTCACACACACACACACACACAGGCACATAGAGAAAGAGTCTCACACATATGCTTTGCGCTTTCATTGCGCCCAAAATGCCCTAGTGCCATGGCAAAGATGTCAGAGTCAGACTCTCTCTTTCTCTTCTGCCAAGCAGCGCATCATTTGCTCCATTTTAATACCCTCTAAATAAGGCATTTGAAGGGTATATAATGAACTGATGGCAGCAACTTTGAGTGACTGGCACATTTTGGATTAATTAACATATTTCTATGTGTACAGAAAGTTTTCTTATCATGATTTATGTGTATCTAAGGCATCTGCAAGTCAAACACATCCTTAGCGAACACCTGTACGATTTGCGCAACTCTCTCTCTGTGATGAACTTTTGGCACGCAACTTTCTGTGCGTCTACTTAGTCTCGTTCACTGCTTGGCTACCCGCACGGAGCTATCAGGTGAACTTTTAATTCTTCTTCGTCATTACTCTGGCTCAATAATTTCATTTGCATATTTAATAAGTATGAAATTGTCGCGACGAGTGCGAGTTGTGTGCCAAATTTATGGCACGCCATTCCAGTTGGAGTTGAAACTGAAGCCGGCAACGTGTTTGGAAGTGTGCGCAGGTGTACACACGGGGTGCGGGTGTGTATGCGGGCAAGTGTGTAAAAGTAAAAGTTGTGGGCAACTTTGTTGCCATGCAACTTTAATGAGTCGTCGCATGAGACCACAAAACTTGACAGCCAAAGGCTTCAAATTGAAAAAGTTTAATGAGCATGCGTATTTGATTAAGGCACGCACACACACACACATACATTTGAAGAGTGTGTGGCAGAGAGACAGGCAGAGGCGGCACACGTAAAGAAGGGCATTCATTGGGGCACCTTTGTCGTGGTTTTAGCTGTTGCACCACATTCGGTACCGCTTTGCAGCAGGGAATGCAATCATAAAAGCTGTCAAGGCAGCGACACAAGGTACGAGATTATTGACAAGCCTGCGTTTGACACCTGTGACACCACCTGTCTCCGTCTCCACTTGCTTCCACCACATGGCACTCCAACAGTGCAGCAACTGCAGCTGACTCTCGCTTTGCAGCAACAGCAAGTTATGCCATCAGAAATGCTATCGAAAATCGTATGTCATTTGCCTTTTGCCTTTGACCAGTACGCAATATTTTTCTATCGCCTGCTGTGATGACTTGAGAAATACCGAGAGAACCAAAAACAGAGAAAGAAAGAGAGAGAAAATGTGAGGGAGAGAGATATAGAGAGCGTGGGCGTGACAGCAGTACCACTTTCTGGCAATTCAATTAAATGCAGAGCTGCATGAAATACACTTTGCCATCCAAGCGAGAGTCTTGCCACAGCCAAAGGCAGAGGCAAAGGAGAGCTGTTAACAAAGTGAGCCCAGCACTGCAGCTTGGTGCAGCACATCCCAAGTCGAAGAAGGAAGTATTATGCAATGTTCTACAATAAAATATAAGCAGTTTTTTAATTGCCTTAATATATTTATATTTTCACTTTCTTGTATTTACCTATTCTAGTAGGATGTTAGAGGGTCACACTGATATATCGATAGTTGTATAACACGATGACTATGCTAAGCCTATGTTAAACCTATGTAAAATAACATTAAGGGGCAGGCTGTATCAGCGTGTCGATAAAGAAGTGCTGCAACGTCGTGTGTGAATTAATCAAGCTCCTACACTATTTACATTTATTTGTTATGCCAGTCATTCCCAATTACTGGGTATATGTACGTCAAGCAGTCTTTCATTATAGAAACCCTTCTCGCTCTTGTGTGCAGCCTTTGCTGCTGTGAATAGGAAATCCATAAAATGCATCACAGGCTTCAAAGGCTCAAAGTTTTGGCATAGGTGCCAAGACGTTTATTATTTCGCCAAGCTTTCGGCTCAAATTTCGCCAGTTCCAAGGAAGAGAGAGAGAGAGAGAGAGGAGAGAGGCGGGGCTACTCGCACATGCTGCACATACGCGAGCACTGCACGAGCTGCACTCTGTTTTATTTGTCTCAATGGCAATCAAAGTTCCAAGTTTTTTGCAAGGCAAATGGCACAAAAGTTGAATTGACTTGAGCAGGAAATTAAGTTGATGGTTTCTCTCTGCTTGGAGAGTGCATGTCTTTACTTTGTGTCTGCGTTCCACTTGAGAGTTTTTATCTCATTTTTCTTTTCTTCGCTCTTATTATTCTTGTTTTTGGTCATAGCGTGACGGGGCTCTATAGATATTTATTCTTAGCTTGTCGGGAGTTTTGAGGAAATTTCAAAAGCATATTAAAAAGTTCTCGGCAAGCACGAGAGTGCAGATAAATAATAGATAGCTTATGCAAGCCAAGCCGGACGCACAATTTAATGTTGGAGATATGCCGGATGCAGGATATTTGATGAATCGCATGCAAGTTTACAAATTAAAGGGAACTTGGATGAAGACTAGGAAGGATCTAGACAAGGTTTAGAATTTGATGCACAACACTGTTTTCCACAGTGCGTATACTTAATCAGTTAATAGAAAGAGACTGAGCTGCATGCTCACACTGATTACACATACGTAAGCAGCTTATCATTGCAGTATTAACTGCTGCCTACACAAAACTGTATTTGGAGTTTCTCTAATCGAATTACACTTGCACTTATTGCCCACTGGCACACGTGGCGTATACCTAATGAGTGATTCGAAAGCCCTCAAATAGATCGAGGCGTTGGCTAACGTGGTCGGCAAAATGTTTGTTGTTGTTGTCAATTAAATTTCGTTTTGTTTGGTTGCTGGACCCAGCAACCCACTGACACAGACACAGACGCGCCCACCCACACACACACACACACACACACACCAGCATCAGCAGTTAGTTGGGCTTATTTACCAGCTTAGCCATTTGCATTTCCCGCTGTAGTTTGTTAAACTTTGAACTTTTGCAAATTACATGAGAACGCTGCCACAGGATGTTGTTCTGCTGTTTACGAGACATCGAATTCGCTCTCGTTCTCGCTCTGCATTTGTCCGTGTGTGGGTCTGTGTGTGGGTGTATCTTAATGCCTGTTTGTGTGCTGTGCTAATGTGTTTGAATCTGAGATGCAGCTGCAATGCAAATCCCGCACTGAGCACAGCTCGACCCTAAACCATGTCCTGTCAGGTAATGAAAATGCATTTTCGAGCCATTTACAGTTTTGGCACTTTCAAATTGAATTTGTTATCGAATTAGTTGCATCAAATTACCATTTCGGGCAGAGGGAGATGCAACTGCAACCGTTGATGAGCTGCAGCTCTCTCTTCGTATAACGCATTAATAAATACAACAGAATAGCGTAAGACTGGAAACTGGCAGCTTGGCAATTATACGTGTCGATAATTACCCCTAGTGAGCACGCATCTAGCATTTCCATGCACATTTAATATATCTATTCACAATATCTATCTACCTGTCTGCCCTAAAAGTCCGTCTTTTTGTTTTATTATTGTTGTGCCCGGGAGTGTTAACATATTGTGCCAGCTGCCGTGGCTTGTTTCTTACTGACTGAATGTGTGTGTGTGCGGAAGCGAGACAAGTACATTACAACTCATAAGATTATTGATGTTTGCACATAGAATGGCACTTTTTCTTGCAGTTTATGTGTTTCGAACATGCTAATGATGTTTGCGAGTCAATCGAATGGAAAACAATATTGCAAAAAGCATAAATAAATCGTGCCGGAAAAACAATCGAGTCGAGAAGGCCACTCAAGTCTGGCAACTGCTTGCCGTATATCAGTTTGTACTCAAAACGCTGCCACTCGACAGGTTGGCAGCACTTGTAAGAATGACCAAGAAAAATGATGTGAAGAACGCAAGAGTAGAGCATATTTGACTAAAATATACCCTGCTCCTAAAAATAATAAAATTAAATTATTATTATTATTATTATTCTGCTCTTTTGATTTTTTCAACTATGTTATTATCCTACGTAATAACATTATGTTAGCTTAACATCATTGATTGAGTAAGCGATACATAACTATCGATATGTCTTCGGCCTGCTACATTACCAATTGAGCAAAGATAGTCATTGCTGTTAGATGCTCGCACTCAAACAAAAACTTGTACTCTTTATCTAAAGTACTTGCTATGTTTGTGGTTAAAAACCCTTCAACGTATAAAAATGTTGTTTATGCAATGTTTGTGTTCGTGTGAGTTTATCTTTTTCATTTGCTGAGAATTTGCCCTGCGCATGCACTTATTCGAGATTATTCAGCATACAATTTTCGATTTCAAAAACACTTCAGCTACAAAATAAGAAAAATGTTCATACATATTTACAATTGCAATTACATATGCAAAACTTTCGCAATTGAGTTTACTTGGACCACAGAATCTACTTCAATTCAGGCTTCAATCAACCTTAAACTGCAGTTTTTGCCTAATATGATCAAAGAGACAGAGCAAAAATATGAGATATTTTCATTTGAAATGCATCTAGTGAAATATACAAATGAAAGCATTGCCCAAATTGAGCCGAGCACACTCAAAGCGAGCTCTGTTGAGTGGCAATATTAAACTTACTTAGCTGCATTCAATGAATGTGTATTGAAATAGACATTTGACTCTCGAATTTCAAATATTAATTAAAAGTCATATACTGGATATGTGTGTTAATTTCTTGATTGCTTTCTGGCCATGTAAGTCACTTAAAGTGTTCTCTGGCCGCTTGGAGCTTTAAGTTTCATTCCTCCTCCCGCACAAGCGCCCCGACATCTGATGCTGTCTGTCTGGAAGGCGGCCAAATTCCCTATTTAGTAGCGCTAATGCTAATGGCTTCTGGCCATCTACGAAGAAGAAGAAGAAGGTTTACGAAAGTGCATAATTTTGCACTACTCCCGCGAGAGTCCAAGTGGGGGAGAGTGGGCGTGGCCACGTAACGATGCTGGGGCTGAATTCAATTAGGAACAAGCGAAGGTTGCTGAAAACATGGAATATTATTGCAGCAGCCAAGGCATTGCCCAGCCAAACGGGGTCCACGACGATGTCGCACACAGACATACACCTGACTGTCTGTGTGTGTGGCAGCAACATGTTGTTGTGCTCCATGCTCAGCTGGCTGTGCACACAATTACTCGGCAAATAATTAAGTACGTGCAGCGACAGTGCAATGTGCAGGTAGTTTCCCCTTCGTATTCTTTTTGAGACTTGTTGCCAAATATTTGCACTGCAATTAAGTCAACTCTGGCATTTGTTGTTGCCGCTGTACGTGTGTGTACAATATTTCTGTACGCATCTGTTTGTATGCTCCGTCAATCACTGGCGGGATTCATCAGTTTGCCAATATTGCCGCATTAAAATTTGCTCACGTGGCATTCAATCCTGGCCTCATGCGTATTCTGTCGGCTGTGAATGTGAATAATGTTGCACAAATAAACAAATCAGGTGCTGCCTCAGTCGATGGAACATTTTGGTTCATAATTTATGACATCCACCGGAAGGGTAGCTAAGCCTCTGGCAGTTTGACTAAGCATCGAGTCGAAGCGCAGAACTGAAATATGGCTAAGCATTTTTATTATTTGCACACTTTCCTTCTGCTGGCAGTCGACCAAAGTGGTTCGAGCTGTTGCTGTTGTTGTTGCTGTTGACTGCTGTGTGCATTGGGGGTAAGCCTGGTGCCTTTTGGGCATAGGTCAGGCAGCCAGGCAGCTTGGCAGCTGGGCAGCTGGACAACTGGGCAGCATGAGTTCCTTGAGAAGGCTGCAAAAAGGCGCACAAATAAAATCCAAGCCAATGCTGACTGAGCTTTGCTTGGCTCTGCGCCGGACACACAAACAACAGTTGAGCCGAGAACAATAACAAAACAGAAGAATCAGCAGCAACAGCAGCAGCAGGAATAGCAGCAGCAGCAGCAGCAACCAAAGTGGACTTCATGTGCTGCTTATTGAGCATAAATCTATAAATATGCCAAGCAATTGTTCTGTTCATGCACTGCGAACACTGGACACGGACATGGGAGACCCTTCGTATTGCATCTCCCTAGTGACCTCATTCGTTGGCTCCATTCATTGCATTTGCAACTGGGCAAAGCCTTAAAAACGACACTTCAGGCACATCAATTAGAACGCGATTGAGAGCTACAAGCATTGGCTGCCCTGCTGTGTGTGGAACTACATCTTTAAGGCCTCTCCTGAATCACAACTATGTTCTGAGTGGGCTCTATATCATATGCTATAATTGTCATAGTTCAGTACGCACATCATTAATTTACACACACACTCAATACACACGCAATCAGGCGAATGCTTTGCTTCTCACTTAACTTGCACAATTGTCGAGCACTTTAGCCAAGTCACACGGCCAAAGGCGGTTGCTGCTGTTGTTCCACCCGCTGACTGTTTGCCTTAAATTAGTTCAGCTGCAGTAGTCTTTTGTGGAGGGTGCATGTGGCAAGGGGCAAGTGGCAGACGCGTGGCGCACGCCACTGAAAAGCCCTTGCAATATTATCTAGCATTTATCGCTCATTCAGCGAGCTTACACTCAGTCAAACACACACGCAAACCAACGCATACACACGCAGATACACACACACACACACGCACACATAAACACACGCAGCCCAGGCATGTGAAGGCGGGCGAGATACGCGAGTTGAGGACACTGCGGAGCGCTGATTGCGGGTTATTTGTCATTAATATGCAAACAGTTAACTACAACTTGTGCATGTTTCGAGGGCACCAAGCCACATCTGTGTGTACCCAGTGTGTGTGTGTGTGCGTTGGTTATTGTGCATGCAACATTGCAGCTTGATGCAGATCTCTGGTTTCAATCAATGCCGGAAGCGGAAGTTAATTGTGCGCATGTTTCATGCAGTCTAATGCCAGCAACAATTGTGGCTGCAGCCTTTAAATTCGAATGGCCAAATTCAATATACGCAACTGAATTCGGCCACATAAGCTGAAGCTACACAAGGCACACGCAACACACACACACACGCACATACAGAAGCACCCACACGCACAGGCAGGCGAGGGAAAAATGTAATTTGTCGCTAACCAAGTGTGTACTAACCTCATTTTACTAAAAGCATTAAAAATAAAATGTAATCACATGCTTCATAAAAGTAATAACTACACACACACACACACACACGCATGCACAGCGACACACACATAGATGAGTGAGATAGCTAGAGCGTGAGTGAGAGGGAGATACGAGTTTCCTGCACTTCAACGCGTGCTTGACTACGTGTCGCTATAAAAGTGATTGTGAATCTGCCTGCGTATGTGTGTGAGTGAGCGTCTGTGTGTGTGTGTGTGTGTGCCTGTGTGTGTCAGCATAACTGTGAAAGCCTTGACGTCGCCAGGCATCTCTGTCACTGCCAACAGCCATAGACGCAGACGCTGCCCTTCTTTGCGCCGCTCTCGCTGTCGCAGTCGACGTCGCAGTCGCCATTGTCTGTTGCCTAAGCACGCACTAGTCTATTCCTCTCTCTGTATGTGTGCGTGTGTGTGTGCTAGCGCGTCTGATTTTTATGAGACGATTATGGGTTGCTTTTTATTATTTGCCATTGAGCCAAAGTGTTGTGGCATGAAAATGTGCATGGCGAGCTGCTGCCATTCAGCAGTACTTCGATTTGCCCGCCCTCTCCTTCCTCTTCCTCCTGTTTCTATATCCCCAGCTAAGCTTAAATTCCTGTATGTTAATTACTGTCAAGCTGCAAGCAACCCCAGGAATGTTCTTTCAACTTGGCTAGCTGCGTTCAACCTGACTACTCATTATGCCACAAAACTGTCAAAGGAACTATAGAAAACCAACTGACAGAGTCAGTTGCAGTTCTCTGCTGCTCGTTAGCTGCAAAAACTCAGAATCCCAATTACAATAGACTGACGTTTTTCGGGCACTTGGGGACAGCTCTGGCTGTACCCTAAGCTCCTCAAGGGGTGTGTGGAGCGGGGAAGGGGTCTGGCTAGCATCGATAGTCAGCAAGCTGGCTGACAAATGTTGATAAATGCAGTGTCAACGAATTGAAATATTAAGGCGCTCGGCAATCGAAAGTTTTAGCACTGAAATTGAAGGATTAGGCAAAGTGTCAGAATTCCCGATTCACTCATAGAAACGTCGTAAAGTGTTTTATCGTGTTGCTTGTGACAGAAAAGTGTTGAGATGAGAGACACGACATCTTTCAACAAATCGAAGTAAGGGAAAGTCGAAGAAAACACTTTATATATTGTATCGAATATAAAGAAGATAAAGGAAGTTTTTTTGCTTCTTAAAAATTTTTCGATAAGTCTGTTTACATTAATTCTTCAATCTGAATCAAGATGGTTTTGAAGTAGGATATGCAACGAACACTTTGCAGTTCACTGCCGTGAATTATATCAAATTATGCATATTATTCAAAATTTAATTACAATTCCCAACAACCAAATCCTCTGACGCTTAAACTGTTGCTTTCTCACTCGCACACATGCTGAAACTTCAATTAACAGAATGTAAACAATAGGCAGGTATCCAAAAGCGTATTTGTGTCTGCGTATGGCGAACTTGGTGTCTGTAACTCTGTAGCTGAGATCACACCAAAACGACTAACGTATTGATGTTAAGGTCAGTCATGTTCCTTTCTACCTGTTACCATTTCTGTTAACATTCCGTTAACTATGTCAATGTTCAAATTGTAACATTAAACGACTAACATATTGATGTTTAGGTCAGGCTTGTTCCCTTCTGCCTGTTAGCTTTCCTGTTAACATTCTGTTAACTATTTCAATGTTCTATTTGTAGCAAAAACATACCAACTGCTCAACTGTTCTGCCTAATATAAATAAATCCCCAAATTGATATGAGAATTAACTGCAATCCACAACTTATTTATTGATGTTTTGGTCAGCCATGTTCCCTTCTGCCTGTTACCATTCCTGTTAAAATTCTGTTAATTATTTCAATGTTCAAATTGTAACATAAAAGGACTAACATACTGATGTTTAGGTCAGGCATGTTTCCTTCTGCCTGTTAGAATTCCTGTTAAATATTTAAATGTTAAAATTGTATCATTAACATTCCTACTGCTCAACTGCTCTGCCTAATACAAATAAATTCCCAAGTTGCTAACTGCAATCCGAAAATTTCCAAAAGGTCAATCACATTTGCTTTTGAGTTCAAGAAATTGTTTATAAACTAATTCGGGCTAATGAACTGCCCTCGAGCATGCCTATGATTTGCCGCATGAGCAGCTGCTCGATTTATCATCCGCCTAGGCTTGCGAGCACATGTGAGCCACTGAGAGGGAGAACATCTTGCCCCACTGCACGCCCACTTACGCACGAATCTGTGCGTGGCAAGTGGCGCCTGCGGCACCGACTCGAAACAATATAAACATGCTTGAAATATGCAATAAGAGCCTTGGGAGGGAGAATGGGCAGTAAAATGGAAAATACCGACAGTAAGTCAAGCATGGAAATCAGAGCCCTAAAGAACTGCGTGTTTCGGACAATGGACAAAAGTTTATAATGAAATTTGCAGGCATGAATAATTATGGGCACAAGAGTGCTTTCGAGAGCCGCTTTTTGGCGATGCTCATGCACGAGTTGGCATTGAACTCATTGAAGTTGGCCAATTAACCTGATTGGCATTGATTCGTTAAGCGTGCGCCGGCTGGATACGTATCCATTTCCAATTAGCCAGCCAATATCAGCGTGTGCGGCTCGTGTTGCTAATCGATAAGCGGCTCACGGCAACAACAACAACAACAGCAGCATGGAGCATGGAGCATCATCAGGTGACAAAGATAGAATCCAACACCTGGATTCCAATGCCGATTAATTAATTGTTTTTCTCGCCAAAAGGCTTTGCACGAGGTTGTCCTTGACCGAAGCTAATTACGATTAAGCTCCGTTCCGTTTTCAACTTTCAAGTTTTTAATGCCGATTTTCTTGGAAATTGTTTAACAGTAAATCCGCAACAGATTACAGAGACTTCCCACTCATCCTTCGCGTCTGTCGGCCAGCATCGACAGACGAAATTGTATGCAAACGACGATATAGCTAGACATGCCAAAAATAAACTGAAGGAAGAAGATAAGAGGGCGAAATCTTAAAGCGAGTTCTACCTCACCTTGCCCAGGGTCACGTTATTAATTATAAACAGGCCACCGGCACTGAAGAAGCAGCTCTCCTGCCCCAACTGCAAGGAGATGCGCAACAGCGAGAGATTCAGTTCGGTATTGCGACGATCCGATGAGAGTGTGTGGAATAAAGATCGCAGCTGGCGCTGGAGCAGCTCACATCGATTGCAGATCAGACAGGGCACAATAATTTCCACAAACTTGCAGAACTGTTCGGTAATGCAATCTGCAAGGGAAGTCAACATGAGAAGAAGATAACCTTAGAGCTCGGTGGCCTACATAATATGATAGCCCAACTATTGCTGCTGGATAAACTGATGAGAATCCAGTAGGGCAGCACGGAAGTGTCCACAAACAACTTGAGCATTATCAAAATCAGACTCAGCTGAAAGTAGGATTCAATGTCTCGTATCGTGTTCCACAGCAGACCGTGCAGCTGTTGCAGCGTGAAGAGACGATCCAACAATTTACGCCGCACTGACCAAATCTCGTAACGAGTCTTCTCCAGTTCTGCCATGAGTGTTGAGCTTACTTGCCGCAAGTCCCGATAGAAAGACAGAATCAGAGAGGAGTACATGGTGAACTCACTGAAACGAGTCAGGATAACTACTTCCGAGTAGAAGCTATAGAACAGCAACACCGAAGTATCTGTCATCAGGCTGTCGTAGACGGTCATGCCAGCCATCATGAGAACACGCACGATCAGCGATCCAAAGAGAATGCTGCAGTAGCGGCGAATGCGCTCCAGGTTAACGTTGTGCCCGAACTGGACGCGTAGAATGTGTCGTATGCGTTGCAGCTGCTGTTCCACTTGTTCACTGCGATTCCTCCAGATTAGTTCCATCACAACTGTGGCGTGACTCGTTATGAGTCCCACAAAGTTAAGCAGATCGATAATTCGTGACACGTGATCGTTTTTGATGTCGTAAACCACGTGATAGTTGAATTTGAAACGCCACTTGAAGAGAAGGACCAGATAGATCAGAAGTCCGGCTGTGTATAGCAGTCTTAGTTTCAAATGGGAACGTGGCGGCAGCAGTAACAGACAGTGCATCAAGCGCCGCATAGTGCGCAAAGAAGCGTCGTGCAACTCTCCAGGAACGTGCCACATGACTAAGCTGGCTTACAGAATTATAACCTCCTTACTCAGTTAGATATTATATCTTCAATTGCTATGTCATTAATGTAAACAACATGATACAATCCTTTTAATTTACTTAATTGCAATTTTTTTTGAACCGTTGCACACATACTTAGAATTCCCAACAACAAAGTCTCTGTTAAACACATGCGTAATTTATTCGTTTACCCTCTCATCCAATTGCAATTGAAAAGATATTCACAAATATCATTTAGCTAACTATTTGTTTGAATCTAAATCAAAACAGCACCCAACATATAAATTTAACTTTATTTTAGTGTTAATAGAATCCTTCAGGCAAACTTTGGTAGCTCTAGTTTATATAATATTAAACGGTCTTTGTGCTGATTTATATTGCATTTTAACACCATAATTTATAAGTTATTTTGAGTTAGATTACAACTAAGTAAGAGTTTCTCTTCAGCCGAAGTTTTCTCCAAATATGTCATGTGAAATTGCATGCATATGACGAAGTAGCTGACCACGCCGAAAATAAACTACAACGAAATATAAACAATTGCAAGAAATTGTCAAAGTATCAACTTACCTTGCCTAGAGTTACATTATTAATGCAAAACATGCCTCCTGCACTGAAGTAGCAACTCTCCTGCCGCAACCGCGACGAGATGCGCATTAGAGCCAGATTCAGTTGGGTATTCTGACGATCCGTTGAGAGTGTGTGAAACAGAGATTTCAACTGGCGATAAATCAGTTCACAATGAGTGCAGATCAGGCAGGGGACAATAATTTCAACCAACTGACATAGCTGGTCAGCGACGCAATCTGCAAGAGAACTGCGCTCAGCAATGTGGAATCTATGGTCTTCAGGGTACGCACATTGTATGATGGCCCACGATTTTATAGTGGTTGCATTGATGAAAATCCAGTAGGGTAACATGGAGGTATTCACAAGCAGCTTTAACATAATCGAAATGAGACTCAATTCGAAATTTTGTTCGATAAGACGAGTAGAGTTCCACAACAGGCCGTGCAGATGTTGCAGCGTGAAGAGACGATCCAACAAAATGTGACGTACTGAGCATAACTCGGTGAAAGTGCTCTCCATCTCTGCGATAAGTGTAGTGCTAACCTCACACAAGTCCCGATAGAAGCACAGTATGAGAGCAGAGTACATGGTAAACTCACTGAAACGCATCAGGAGAACGACTTCCGAATAATGACTGGAGAAGAGCAGCACCAGATTATCTGTCACGAAGTTGACATAGATGGTAACTGCCATCAATGTTAGGACACGTACAACCAGCGATGCAAAGATTGTGTTGGAGTACCACCGAATGCGTCTCAGGTTTACGTTGTGCTCAAACTGGACTCGTAGAATATGTCGCATTCGTTGCAGCTGCTGTTCCACCTGCTCACTTCGATTCTTCCAAAGTAGTTCCATTGCGACTATAGCATGACTAAGTATGAGTCCCACGAAGTTAAGGAGATCGATGTTACGCGACACGAGATCATTTTTAAGATCGTACACGACATGATAGTTGAAGCTGAAGCGCCAGTTGAGCACAAATATCAAGTAGATGAGTAGGACAATCGTATAGAGAGCCTTCAATTCAACTTGTGGGCGTGGCGGCAGCAACAGCGTGAAATGCATTAAACGTCGCATTATGCGCAGCGAAGCGTCGTGCAACTTTCCTGGAACGTACCACATAACTGAGCCGGCAACTCATATGTGGACTGTCAATATATTGTTAACTGGAATCTGATAACTTTAAGTAATTGTGTAATTTAATAATTGGCTATTTGAAATCTAATATTGAGTGTGCTCGACTTTGACATACTCGTTACCCACCTGACCAAAATGAGTTCGTAAGCATAGGACTTATTTATTTTGTGTTGCATACCTCAGGGTGCGGGAAGGAAATGAGTATCTACAAAAATTATTTCTTAAATAACTTTTTTACTAATCATGCGATCCCAACTATATTTTCAGAAAACATTTTGACATGGATAGGGATTTTGTTTACCAAAAATAAATATTGCTGCATCAAAAATACTTTCGGGATGCGGTTTCTATCCATTTACAGGGGCAGAAGGTGGTCAAGTTCTAAAAAAAATTTTATCTGCTTGCAATAGTAAAACTTATTGACCCAAAATTATATGATATTAGAGTCTCAGAGGGATTCGTTTCCATACTGACGCACAGACAGTTGGCTTAAAAATATAATGCCCTTCTACTCTATGTATAATGAGTATAAAAACTGCACAGCAAATGAAAAGAGGAGGTTAAGATACTATAAGAATATATTAATAATATCGGATTAAACAGCATAATATAAATATTCAAGCTGCCATCAATTTTGCTCGTTAAGCAGTACGAGTCTGATTATCACTAGTAAGAAGTCTCTCCAGTGCCGAAGATTTTGCCAGAAATGTCAAGCGAAATTGTATGCAGATGACGAAGTAACTAACCATTCCAAAAATAAACTGAAACAGAAATTCGAGAAAGTGTTTCAACCACATTCCTTTGGTTTTAATTCCTCAAAGAGTCACCTCACCTTTCCCAAGGTTACGTTATTAATGTCGAACAAACCGCCGGCACTGAAAAAGCATTTCTCCTGACCTAATTGGGACGAGATGCGCAACAGAGCCAGATTAAGTTGGCTGTTGTAACGATCTGATGAGAGTGTGTGGAATAAGGCTCGTAGCTGGCGCTGAAGCTGCTCACTATAAGTGCAGATTAGGCAAGGGACAATTATTTCCACAAGCTTGCTACACAGCTCGGTAAGGCAAACTGTACGAAAAATGCACTTGGAAATGAAAATTCTTTGATTTACTGAGTACGTACATAATATAACAGCCCAGCAGGTGGGGCCGCTTAAGTTGACATAAATCCAGTAGGGTAACACAGAGGTGTCCGTAATAAATTTCAACATCATTGAAATCAGACTCCATTCAGAATTCTCTTCAATTTTGCGAATCGTGTCCCACAGCAGACCGTGCAGATGTTGCAGCATGGAAAGACGTTCCACCAAGACACGACGCACTGACAACATCTCGTAAGGAGTCCTCTCCAGCTCGGCGATGAATATCTCGCTGGTGTCACACAAATCCCTATAGAATCTGTATATGACAACTGAGTAGATGGTGAATTCAGTGAAACGAGTCAGGAGAATGACTTCAGAGTATAAGTCATAAAAGACTAGCACGAAATCATCTGTTACGAAGTTGATATAGAGAGTCATTGCCAAAAACATGAAAACTCGCACGATCAGCGATCCGATTAAGATGTTGCAGTAGAACCGAATCCGTTCAAGGTTCACGCAATACCCGAACTGCACACGAAGACAATGTCGTATGCGCTGCAGCTGCAGTTCGATTTCTGCACTGCGATTCTTCCAGAATACCTCAGCGGTAATTACAGCATGACATGTAACGAGTCCCACAAATTTCTGCAAGTCGATGGCGCGCGATACATAATCGTTTTTCACATCATAAACGACATTGTAATTGAAGCTAAAGCGCCAATGGGCAATAAACACGAGGTAAAAGAATAGAACGATCGTGTAAAGTATCTTCAATTTCACTTGCGGACGTGGCGGCAGCAACAGCAGACAATGCATCAAACGACGTATCACGCGCAACGAGGCGTCGTACAACTCGCCTGGTGTGTGCCACATGACTAAGGTGGGAAATTATATTAGGTATACCCTTTGATCAAACACCCAGTGAGAACTGATAACCTCTGATTAATTAGCTTAATTCGGTAGCTGCTATATCCTTGCAAAACAACAAGTTCCAATATATTTATTGACTGTATATTAAACACAAGATAAAACAGTAAGTTGAATAAATATATTAATTAACATTGGACATTTATTTAATTAAGTAATATGAGTTTGATTATCTCCCATTAGTAACTCGTCTTCAGCAGCGGACTTTGCCAGAAATTACATGCGAAATTGTATGCAAAGGACAATATAACTCGTTATTCCGAATAGGAACTACAGAAAGTTTAGAAGATTTTATTGATTGCTCATATTCTGTGAAATGTTTAAACTCACCTTGCCAAGCAGCTCGTTACTGATAGCAATGAAACCGCCCAAAGAAAAACGTGATTTCTCCTGTCCCAATTGACTTGATATCCGCAAAAGGGCATTATTTAATTGCACATTCTGCCGATTTATCGATATATCATGAAAGAGCGAGCAAAATTGGCGTTGCAGAAGGGCGCATTGCGTGCAGAACCAGCAGGGAATGCAAATCTCCAACATTTTACCGAACTCCTCGCTTATGCACCCTGAAAGAGAACAAAATGAAGTTTCTTCCTCAAATTTATTGGCATTCTTCCATACATGCTTGCATTGGTCCATGGCCAAGTCGTCTGTCGGACATGAGCACCCAATATGGCATCACTGAGGTGTCCACAAAGTACTTTAGCAACACCACAAGAAGGCTCTGTCCAAAGCTTTCCTCGATTTCGCGATGCATTGCCCACAGCGTATGATGGATTTGTTGTAATGTCTTGATTTTTTGAATAGATGATTGTAATTGAGCCTCGAGTTGGAGAATAACTTCGGAAGTGGCTTCAATTAGTTCGTGATAGATCGCCAAAACCAAGGCAACGTGCATAGAGAAGTCGCTGAAGCGCGCGATGAGAGCGCACTCTGAGTAAAAGTTGCAGATCAGCAAAAGCGACGTATTTGTAGTTAAATAGTTATAGACTGTCATGGACAAAACTACAGCTACGCGCAAAAACAAAGCACAATAAACAATTCTGCTGTACACTCGCATTCTTTGGTAATTGATTTTGCGTTGAAACTGACTACATAGAACATACTGTATGCGCAGAATTTGTTTATCGATTTTCTCACTTCGATTCTTCCAAAGCATCTCGAGGGCCACAATAAAATGTCCCACAATCAAGAGATCGAAGTTAATCAAATCTAAAATACGCGAGAAATGATCATTTCGATAATCGTAGATCACATTGTAATTGAAAGCGTATCTCCAGCGAGAGATCAGTCCAAGATATGTCATCAGAACTAGGTTATAAATCAGCTTTAGGTACAGATTTGGACTTGACGGCAGCAGCATTATAACGCGCATTAGACGCCGGAAAACGCCCAAAGAAAGGTTGTCCAATTTAACTGACACATAACACATAACTGAGCAGTGGCTCACAGGCGACTGTGGAACACACAATAATTAATTTGCTAATTGCCTGGGTGGTTCAATGGGCGACAAAATAGATTCAATCTATTCTCAATAGAATTTCGAATGATATCTTAACTCAGCTAATTGAATCTGTTTGAGAAGGTGAAGCAAGGATTCAGCAGAGCTTTAACATATTTGTAATTATTTTCATTAATCGATTAAATGATTAGAAACAATAACAGACGATTAACAGCTGCTTAGCATAAGATTTAACAGCTGCTTAGAGCATAAATTAGAACAGCTGATTCCAGTTGATATGGCAACCTTGAGCTTTAAAAAAGTGACAATATAAATTATAAATGTTTTTTATTTAACAGTGAACAAACTGAATATTCTTATTAAAACAAATTTACATTTTTTATAGTTTATTGTAGTGCATGCATATTTCCGAAAGATTTTGTGCTAATATAATCTCCGTAATATTTTCGTACGTTGGTTTCGTCAACTTTTGACTACTTGAGTCTAACCAAAATTGAAGGCATATGATAAAGTAGCTCATCATGGCGAATAGGAACTGAAAAGATACTTATTAAAGACCAACTTGTCCCATTACTTTGCTCACTTACTTTGCCTAGCATTCTGTTGTTAACGTTGAGGAAACCGCCTATGCTGAAGTGACTCCTCTCCTGTCCCAGCTGTGTTGAGATCCTAAGCAAGGCCATGTTCAAATGTTCGTTGTCACGATTGTTTGATATGCCATGGAAGATCGAACGGAACTGGCGCTGTACATAATCGCAGTGTGTGCAAATCCAGCAGGGAATGCAGATTTCCAGCAGCTTGGCGAACTCCTCCGACGAAGAATCTTTGGTTAAGAAAATTATGAATTGTGAAAATAAAGGAATATCATGAAATTACATATCTGCATGGCCAGTGTGCCAAGTCTGGTTTGGTTGAGGTACACCCAATATGGCATAACGGATGTGTCCACAAAACTTTTCATCATGACAACAATGAGACTGCGTTCAAAGTTAGCCTCAATATCGCGTTGAGTTTTCCACAGTACTTGATGGAGTTGCTGCAGGATCGCAATGTGTCCCACTTGATGTTGAATTTCGGAATCTATTTCAGAGGAATACATCTCCAATTTGGACACAACATGTACATGGCCAAAACGAGAACAGAATATAAACTGAACTCGACGCAACGCAGCGTAAGAACCATTTCGGAGTACAAGTGACAGATAAGCAGATGCGATGTATTTGTAGTGAGACAATTGTAAATGGTAATCAAAAGAAGCACCGCCACTCGCAAGGAAATAGTCCTATAGATCACATTGCAATAGCGTTCGATCCGCTTGAGGTTCACTTGGTGTCCGAGCTGGACACGAAGCACAAATCGAATTTGCTGCAGTTGTTGCTCCAAGTGATCACTGTGATCTCGCCAAATAAGTTCCTGAGCGATTATACAGTGTCCCACCATAAGAGCAACAAAGTTGACCAAGTCCAGGACACGTGAGACATCATCGTGGACAACATCGTAGATGACGTTGTAGTTGAAGGCAAATCTCCACTCAAAGATACACAGAATGTAGACCAACACTGCCAAAGTATAGACAATCCTCAATATCAGGCACGCACGAGGCGGAAGCAGTAGGAGCAGGTGCATCAAGCGACGCAAAAGGCGCAACGACACGTTGTGCAACTCGCCCGGCAAATGCCACATGACTAGCCTAGTAGCATAGTTAGGACAGCATGTTTGCCTAACTGCTGCCAAGGAGCCAATTAGCTAATTAGTTGACTTAGGTTATACAAAAGACTTCGAAATACCTTGAAGAACAAGAAGAAAGACATTCGATATAGACAAGAAGTATAATTTGAAGCAAGTAAAGTTTATTTAGTAGTTGTTTGAACTGTTGAAAATAGATGCAGTCAAAGTGCCGTTGCTCTCTTTGTGGATCTTGTTCATCATTGTGAGGCGAAATTGCAGAAAAATAATGAAATAGGTCGTCACGGCAAACAGAAACTGTTGGAAGAGTGAATTTATATGTGAATAATATAAGATTTATAAGTCTTTTTTTTTTACTTTTCCCAGCATGTTATGGCTTAAGATCAGGAAACCGCCTATGCTGAACTGAGACCTCTCTTGTCCCAGTTGAGAAGAAATCCTAAGTATAGACGTGTTCAACTTCAAGTCATTGCGATTTTTCCATATGCCATGAAAGATGGCGCGAAATTGTCGCTGTTGAGATTCCCAGCGTGTGCAGATCCAGCAGGGAATGCAGACCTCCATAATGTTGGCAAACTCTTCGATGAACCCGGCTTAATGGAGAAGAGAACATAAGAAGCATCCAATATTATAGACTTAGTTGCACCTACCTGACTGAATATTTGAATAGGAGTATTCTTCATTCAGACGCAAATTAATAGAAACCCAATAGGGCATTGTGGAGGCGTTCACGAAGTACTTCCATAATATGAAAGCAAGACTCGTTGCGTACTTTGCCTCGATTTCCCGTTGTGTTTGCCATAGCAATCTATGCAGCTCCCGCAAGTCATCCAATTTGCAGCTAATATTATGGGTTGCTCTTTCATTATTCAGCTTGCGAGTGATATCACTGCCCACTTCCTCCAGCTCTACGAAGAAGGCCATAACGAGAACCAATTGCAAATTAAACTCTCCGCATCGCAGGGTGAATACTAATTCAGAGTACAAATTGAATAAGATAACAACGAACGATCCAGATCTAACAGAATTGTAACCAGATAATCCGCACATGCTCACAATGCGAAGAAGGATCAATAAGTTGATGACATTGCAATATCTTTCAATACGATTGTCGTTCACTTTGTGATTAAACTGTCTACGCATTACGAAACGCAATTGTTGCAGGTTTTTAAAGATTTCCATATGATTATTCCAAATCAAATCCATGGCAACTACACCATGTCCCAAAATCAGGGTTATAAAGTTCCCCAAGTCGAGTATAGTTGAGAACGAATCGTTTTCGGCGTCGTAGATAAGTTTGTACTTGCAGAAAAATCGATAGTACAAAACGATAACAAAATAAAGTAACAGAGCAATGCTATAGATCAGCTTTAGATGCAGATCAGGACGAGGTGGTAGAGCCAAGGCCAAGCGCATCAAACGATGCACAAAGCGTAGCGAAATGTTGGTTTCTTGTTCCGGTGAAGCCTTCCACATTACTAAAGAACGTTATTGTTGAACAGAGTTTGCCGTACAACTAAAATAAAGTGGAAAAAAAAAAAAAAAAAAAAAAAAAAAATATATATATGTTATATTCTCATTCTCATTTACAGATTTTGTAGTGAGTGATGTTATATGGTCTGACAAATTAGTGACAATTCGATATTAAACTTTGATAAAAGTAAAATTGATTAATGGTCATTAATATTATACAAATAATTATTTACTTGCAGAGGGTATATTACTTTTACACAAATGTTTGCAGCACAAAGAAAGGTACGTAGTATATATATTCTTGATCCATATACAATCAAATTTCGACCAGCCATGTTCGTTTGTCCGTTTTTGTGTTTAAGAACTATCTTCCTTAATATATATTTAATTTTCAGGATAATGCAAAGAAATTCACATCGGTGTTTTTCCAAACTCTGGCTCGATCTTTAAATATGAGATTTGCTGAAGATTTTTATTCTTTCTCTTACTCAATGCAGACGGTAACAATTAGCTAATGGTCTCTCAAGGACTTGGAAGCGAGTATAAAAAGTGAAATCACAAGATTTTGCATTTCCTCTCACTGTGTGTAGTATGCACATTATTGTGGTCTCAAGTGACATCAAAGTCTTTCATGTGCCGAGGACTGCTTGGCCTGATAAGAGTCTGTTGTAATCATTTTAAATACCCTGCTACCCCATTTAAATTACCATCAAAGTGACGTCAAGAGCTCGCTCGGAATCGGGCCATGAGTGGAATTATTTGTTAATTTCATTACAGCAAGGCGGGTGGGGGCTCACACCCAGCACACACACACACAAACATGCACATATGCAGACAGAAAAACAACCACAAAGAACGTTGAAAATTGCTTATCAAAAATGTGGCCGGGTCGGGGGTCGGGGTGCAGCAGTTGGGGGCACACACACAAATACACACAAGCACATTACATAAATTTGCATGCCTTTATTGCAGCTCAAAGAGAGAGAAACAAACAAACAAACAAACAACTCGCACACCGACACACACACACACACAGCTTATTCAAAGATTTGCACACACACACACACGTGTACATATCAGTCGATGCTGGCTTTATGCAACCACTGAGGCACTTTGTTTGCACACTTGTAAAACACCTCTATCTACCGCGGCGGGGTCGGTGGAGTCGCTGAACGCCTCCAGCTATTTGAGGTAATGACTTAATTGCCACGCAACTGCCACGCCTCCAGCCTTAGGCACTTGCCACTTGGGCATCCCCACAGCGCTTTGACGCGCGAGCAGCTACTTAACGTTCTCCTTGCCACAAGGCACAAGGCAAGCCAAGGCACTCTCGCACCCTTGCTTAATCAGGGCTGCCTACAATCGGTCTCCATAATTTGTGCAGGTGTCGAGAACGCTTTGTCTTTGATTGCGCGTCGGGTGCGTCTCTAATCTCTGTCAGCCACACCGCAATCATCAAGCAGCAGGCAGCAGGAGCAGGCAGCAGGCAGCAGGAGCTGCCCCTATGCCAATACTGGCACACTTGAGAGAGCTCGCCTGGAAAGATGCCTGGCATAAGCAGCTGCCAAGCTGCCATTGCTTGTACAGAGTACTTACCTCCGGCTCCATCTCCGCCTTGAGCTACGCCTTCTGCCTGTGCCCAAGTCCGGGTTAAATTGAAGCAATCGTGTGGCGTTGATTTGTATAATTTTGTAATTTGTATACCGAAATGTGGCCACACATGTCACATGTGTATTTGCATTAGGCCGGAGTTGGCAATTTTACTTTCGCTAGGCCGGGCCGTATATGTATAAATAAATTAAAGTACAAGTGCGCACACAAACACACACACACTCACACGTGCACATGTTACGTTGCCGAGGGGAGCTAATGAAGATAGCGAAAGAAGCATGTGGGAAGGTGCTTCTGGTAAGAAGACCTTAGCTAAAAGTTGACGGACTGACAACGATGTATTTAGTAGGAGATGAACTGCTTCTTGTTGTTATTGCAATGTTAAATGTTTCAAAAATTTAAATTTAAATTCAATTAATTAATTGATTTTAATTAATAAAAAACAACAAATATACGATATAAGAATATATTCTAACTAATATTTAGTAAAATTTTACTAAAAGTTAATTCAGATGTTTTTTAAAAATAATACAGAAAAAGGACTTTAGCTTTATATTATTTTTTTTATTATTGTAATATAATAATAAATGCTAAAATGAAGATCTACAGTTTGTTACTTTTCTTAAACTATTTTTAATAAATTTAAACTACATTGAAAAAGGTAAGTAATAATCTATTTCTCTCTGAACATTTTTGCTCAAGAATTCTTGTCAACTTTGCATTTAAAAAAATTGTTCGACCCATTTTTCATGAGCATCATTTCTGGGTAAGGATGGGTAAGATATATGTACATACATATGATATACGTGATATGTACTTAATTTTGTTATGTTATAAATTATTTTAAATTTTCAATGATAAAGCTTCAAGTTAATGTTTTCTTAAACTATTGCAATGTTGGTAATTGAAATGGCCGCAATACATTTGTAGTACATATATAGTCTAGGAAAATTATATATCTGACGTGCAAAATATTCGCTTTACATTTTATATTCGAACAGAATAAACGACTTGAAGCAACTTTTCGAGCAGCTCTCGCATGGAGTTTCCTTCACTCTGCGCCGTATTCCACGTGCAGCAGCAACAAAAAGAAGAAAAAACACTTTTTGCAAATGTAATTATCGGCATATTTGGCATGGGTGAAGTATTCCATACACACTCATACTTGCTGAGCACACACACCAACACACACACAGACACCCCCTCACGCACTCAAGGATGTGTACTTGTAAGCAGCTGGCACGTGCCTACAAAGTTGCTGACATACCGACTTGGACTCCTACTCCAGCTTCTCCTCTTCCAACTCCCTTCCTCATTCTCATATCCACTTGCAGTTAGTGGTGCGGGTGGCGACTGCCGTGTGGCATTTGTAGCTTTGCTTTGTAATGGCCAGATTTCTGCATGAAAATGAGGTAGAGCACCCACTCACTCCCTCTCTCTCTTGGAGTCATCTCATTGCCGCAGGCACAGCTGGCGAGCAAGTTTCGCTTAAGTGCTTCGTGCTGCGTGCCCCGTACGCACTGTAAGTCATTTCGTGTTATCTGATTTTAATTTGGCGCAATTCTGCCTTTTGCACCTGTTAACCTATGCTGCGAGTACTCGCAGTCAACGAGTTTGCATTCAAAATATGCAAATGTATGCGAGTGCTAACAAATATGGAAATATGCTAATTTTTGGTGAAAATTGATTTTGCAATTTAATTGAAAATGCCAAAGCTTTTTGTTGCCACGCCACGCCACATATCATTGTTGTAGCTGTGGTAACAGTCGCCATTGTCGTTGTTACTCTTCTTGTTGTTGTTGCTGTTGTTGTCGGTTATTGTATGTTCGCGTTGTTGTTCGTTGTACGTTGTACGTTGTTGGGCTGATTGTTCAAGCAGCTGCCACAAATGGCATAAATACTCGCAACACTTCCAGTTCCATCTTTGCTCGCACATCATTTGCAACTTTTTCGGAGATTGTTTTTAATGACATTAAAATTGCCAAAATTACAAAGCCAACACACACAACCACACGGGCACTCTCTCTCCCTCCTTCTCTCTCTCTCTCTCTCTCTCTTGCACACAGCTTAGTTGGAAATCAATAATCACCGAGTTGATTGGAGTCGTTGCCTGCCTGCCGCTCTAGAAGCCATTGACAGTGGCTGACAAATGCGTCTGATATATGGCCCAGACTGGCACAATAAATTTCTCTGTGTGGGCGTGGCTTACAGAAGTGATATACGTGGGTGTGTGCGAGCAATGCAAACATGGCACCTTCGAGTCGAACAATAAAAATTAATTGCATTTTTTGAGATTTAAAACACATAATTATGCTGGCAAACGTGGTGAAAGGTAAGTGAAAAATGAGTCGCAAAGTCACGACAGTTGAGACTGTTGTACAAAAACGTGACACACACACGAGTACTTAGTCACTCACTCACAAATACATACGTGCGTGTATCTCTGCATCATCATTTATCTTTTGCCTGGCACTGCGAGGCGTTGACCAAGTCAAAGACACAACGAACAGCAGATAGAGATCGGAGGAGAGTCGAGGCTGGATTCTAAAAATATTCGCTCTATTGCTATTTATTCCCCGATTTCGCTGGCCTGGCAATATATCAGCGCTATTTTTCACATTAATTGGCAAGGTTAAGCGAAAACTTGTCACTCGCTGCGAAATCATGCGCTGCTCGCTGTATCTCACTTTTCGGCCAAGGTCAGTGTAACAATAAAAAGAGGAAAATACAGATAAAACCATTTTTATATAGCCAACCCATGCAGACGGCGATAGACGGCAATAATGGCAAAGAGTAGCCGTATTTGGATGGTGATGAGAGCCGCAATGACGCTGCTTTCTCAACTGTGTATATGTGTGTGTATGTATGTGTGAGGTTATGTTATTGTGTGTGTTTGTGTGGGCTTATGAAAGTATGCTTTCAGCTACGTCTTGTTTTTCTTGGCCCGCTGACGCCGCAATTAGAGGACAGCGCAAATGTGGCGCGAATTCAAACCGTCTGCGGGCGCAGCAAGGACGACGACGACTTTGAAAGCCGCCGACAGGACAATGCCAATCGAAGATTTATGCGCATCCTGGGTATGCGTTGCGGGCGGCGTGAATTTTGTAAAACTGCGTGTGCAAATTCCCGTGGGGCTGCCGCCAAAGAGAAAGTCGCGCTGCGCACAAAACTATGCTATACTTTTGCCACAAATCATAATCCACACGAGATAGCACACGCACACATTGACAAGTTATCGCTGTGTCGGCTGTCTGCGACTTGGGCAGAGCAGCTGCTGAATTATTATGCATGGCAAGTAGGATAATTTACGCAGACAGGATTAGCTGTTGTCCATTTTGAGGTTCTTTTTGTCGCACAACTGTCTGAGCCTGAAACACCTGAGAGAACAGGGAACAGGGAGAGCCTCAGTTTATTGCCTGACTAAACAAAAGAATTTGTTTGAAACTGTAATTAAGACAGTTGTAAGATTTGTTTGCACTGCTTTTATTAGTTGCATCACGTATACGCCGTGGTATACTTGCCCTAAATGCAACTCAGCTCTCAGTTAAGTTGCCACTTCCACTGCCATTCCGGGACCTTCTCGCACTAGCTATGCCATTTGCACTTCCATTTCCATTGCCATTGCCATTGCCATTACTTGTGCCATTGCTGCTTATTGCTGTTTACCATATTTCTGCTTATTTGTTTGCCTTCTATGGCAAATATTTGAATTTAAATTCAAACGTGCTTGACACATAATACAGTGCCTGCAGGCAGTATTGGCATACAGCAGCAGCAGCAGAAGCAGCAGCAGCCTCGCAGCCCATTTCGCTGTGCAAATATTTTATGAATTTCAATGAGCCTCTGGCGGCATTCTCTGGCTGTGCGAATAGAACGACGGCTGACGGGTGACGGGCCAGCCGAGGCGAGGGTGTGACACAAATGCGCCAAGGTGTAAAAGGTAACAAAATGTGAAATTAGTTTGACACGTGTAGAAAAGCAAAAGACAGAAAGCTGCTCAGCTCAAGGCAGAGCAAAAAGAGAAGCGACAGACGAGGAAGAGAGAGAGATGGAGGGAGAGAGAGGTTCACAGATTTACTTTGTAGCAGATTTTTAGGGATTTGCATTGCACACTGTCTCTCGCTCAGTGTGCCTGTCTGAATTTGTATTATCTGCTCCCGTTGCAAAGATTTAACGAGGCACATTCGAAAAGAGAGTTCAACTTCGCTTTGGTATTGAATGTTGCTCGTTATAATTGAAAAATGATCTCAGTGCACATGCATGCTTCACATAACTCAGATTTACTATTTACTTTGGGCATGAAGGAGCCTCATTATAATTGAAAAATGATCTTAGAGTGTGCGCTTCCCCTTCTCCTTTCACTTAAGCTGCTTGAGGCGATTCTGCTGAGCTTCCTCTGTGTATGTCGCGTTTTCTTCTTCAACTTCTTGTTCCTTTTCCCCTTTTCTTATTGCACTCATTGCATCAAGCGAGAACAATGCAAATGCAAATGCACTTACGTGTGTCTGTGTGTGTGAAAGTGCTGCCTTGTGTGCATGTATGTCTGTGTGTGTGTGTGCACATGTCACCGCAAATCTACTTAAAACGCAATTAAGTTGAACGCAAATACAGTCGACGTCGCCGGCAATGTGGTAAAATGGAGGCCGACATCCCAACTGCGAGTCAAACAATGCATTGCAATGAGAGACCGAGAGACAGCCTGAACATGTTCGTGCATGCAGTTTTTCTTGCGGTATTTCAACTCCGACCCAATCCGACGCCCTTCACTGCCTCCGCCCAGCACAGAGCAAACCAACCATACGTAAAGTTCCCAGCAGAGAAATTGAATGAAATGAAGAAGGCATAAAGTGTGTAAAAAACAGTAATAAATGGCAGACTCGGCGAGGAAATACTCTGTAAAGCTGAGTTACAGAAATGAGACAGAAATTGTGCCTGACTAGATGTTTTAGAATACAATTGAGCACTAAGCTCATCAGTTTCATCTTCACTCGATTAACTTCTAGCTCGCTTTTACAGGGTATGTCAAGTAGCTTGTATGGCCTGTTGACGACGCAGCATATGGAACATCAAAGTCGATGTGTTGGCAACACACCCTGCAGTTGGCTGGCGTGTTTGCGCTGCGTCTGCCAAGGCTGCTGCCATATGGCGACAATCCAAGCAAATTGTCGGGCTACCTGAGCGAGCGAAGATGACTTAAAAGTTAAATTTGTTTATTTTTTGCAAACAAACTTTAATCAACTTGGAACTTGACAGGGAAGAAGACAAAGATACGCGATACGCAATGAGAGAAGCTTGCTTTGACAGCGGGAAGAACTTTGCACTCAAGCTGCACAATTCCAGCGACCTTCAAGGACTTCACTCGGGGCGGTGCCTGAAACAGAGTCGAGTAATTGATACAGTCAAGCAAAGAAGCGGGAAAGTTTCCCCTGCAAACATATGCTGCGGAAAGAGAGAGAGAGAGAGGGACAACATCTTCGCAACTCCGCGGGCAATCAACGCCGGCATCAGTTTCGCCGTCAAGTTAATTGAACACGTGTTGCAAAATCTTTTCAAATTTTGACAATCAATTTAGCAATTTGTCTTGCGGGCGATCATTAGTTGCGCAGCAAACAAACACGCCGTATACATATACATATGTATGTGTGTGTATGGTATATGGAGGCAACCTGACCGAGCACATAAACAAACCTGCGACCGCAACTGTGCTGCAGCTCCGCGTGCAGAGGAAATTTTCTTGCCATAAATTCACTAAAAGCTTTCGCAACGAAAATTTGTTGCTACCTTCCGCTGACAACATGGCTCACCTGGCAGCAGCAGCAGCAGCAGCCGGTAGAAAGCCATAGCCACAGGAGCCTACGCTGCTTGCACTCAGCTGCCCCAGGTCTGGCTTCCTCTCACTCCCCCCCCCTTTCTTTCCTTCTCCTTCTTGGCTGCAGCCAAAGCAAAATTTACGCCGCTGTCTTCATTATTATTGCACTCTGGCCAGCCTAGGAAGCTAGGAAGCTGCTCCTTCTGCTGCTCCTTGTTGTTGTGGCGACGGCTTTGGTTGAGTTTTCGCTACCTCAGACAATTTGGCAAACGTGCTAGCGAAGTTGCTAAATAAAAGTGCAAACTAAATGAGCATTTAGTGTGCGCGCCTCGTAAATTCCTGCTGAAATATTTCTGTCGTCTTACAATTTAGCTGGCAGCACCAAACTCGAGCTCGCCTTGCGCTTTAAAGCGTTGAATGTGTGTGGTGCCAGGCGGCGTATGCGTAATGTGTGCAGGGCGATGCTGAGCTCGTGTGTGTGTGTGTGTGTGTGTAGCGCCTGTCTTTGACAAAGTTAAGGCCTTCTCATAACGCGGTAGGCACAATAAAATGGTTTAATGAGGCGTCGCTGCCGTGCACCTTTTATGTGTGCGAGTCTCTGCCCCGATCTGGACACACTCACACACATACATATACGGCTCGGTGTCGCACATGACTTCATTAGTGTAATGAAAACAGGCAAAAAATGTCAAGGTTGCTCTCGGGCAGCTGCGTGCGAATTGTCGCCGTGCGGGCGAAGCTGGCGAGTGGCAAAAGGTTAACACTTGCCAAATGGCTGACGTGTACGTGCCGCAGTCCCGTTTTGAATAACAAATTTAATTAGAATTAATACACACACACAAGCAGCGAGTCCAAAGATTGGCCCAAATAGAGTAGAATCTAGAGAGGGCAGGAGGGAAGCCAGCAAGTGAGTATGTGGAGCAATTGGCAACTGACAAGGCGGATAACATATCGCTTTCCTCTTTAGCCTTTTCATTTCCGTGCGCAATTTACAAAAAGGGAAAATGTTTCCTACTGAGTTCGCTACATTATTCATATTTATTTGTGAACTTTAAGTGAAATTAGAAAGTGCACTTAGTGTTCATATAAATATGTCGCTGGAATCCTTTGGGGTCGCATTGCGTTTTTATTGTTTACGTCGCCTATCGAAGAGGGTCGCCCTTTGCTTAGTTTCCCCTTTTGTTTTGCCAGCTGCACCGACTACATATGTCACACTAACGCCGACAAGACAAATACACAATATTAAAGTAAACATGTTAAAACCATAAAAACGCAACTGCACAAAGGCGGCGGGAGAAGGTGTAAGGGGGAAGGGGGATGACTGCAAAAATATATTGCAAGGAAGCGGACGAAGCACAACAAAAACACGCGCCAGAGAAATCATGTAGAAAGCTTTCTACGCTTTTTCTATACACTGCTGGCTGTCTGTGTGCCTGTATATGTGTGTGCGTGTGTGTGTGTGCCTGTGTGTGTGTACAGTGCCTGCCACGTTTGCACAAACTCTAAGGCAATATTTTTTGCACAAGCAGCGAACTGGCGAGCAGTCGACTAATGCACAACAATGGCCAACAGCCAGCGCTGCTCCCAGCAAGGGCCGTGGACAGAGCAGCAGTAAGAGTGGCAGCGAGAGAGAGAGAGAGAGAGAGAGAGGGGGGAGTGGAGTAGAAGATGGTTAGTAGCTGGCGTGTGGGCTAGGGCACAATGCGAGTGTGGGAAGGGATGACAAAATATGTGAAATCATGAATAAACTGCCATGTGCACAGCATTCAACATTCGCTGGGCCGCTCTGCCTCTCTTTCGTCTTCCCTCTTGCCCACACCATTTGTGCAGCTTTCACTGTGCTCGCACTTCGCCTTGTTTGCCAGCGGCCTTTGTAGTCGCCTCTTCCTCTTGGCCGCTTTTCCCTGCGCCGCCTTGGGCATTTGTGAGCAAACCAAACGAAAGTGCAGCATTTGCAAAGGAAAAGCGGAACGCTTCTTTGTATGCAACAAATCCAGTGCATGCAGCTTGACTTTGCCGCCGACCACACATGACGTAGAGAGAGAGAGGGGGAGTGGGAGAGAGGAAGACAGTCGTCGCTGCGACAGGGTATTTCACTTTTCGCCGTCGTCAATTGAGTGCACAGCAGCAGCAGCAGCAGCAGCAGGAGCAGCCGTTTGTGGTCTAACGGAGTGTGACTGAAATGCCTGCCCAGGTCAAAGGGTAGATACGATAGCCAATATACCCTAGAGGCAGCACGTCTTGGCTTGGCTCTACGTAGCCTTGCAAGGTTTTTACCTGTAATTGAAAGGAAAGTGTAGTTCGAGTTAATGTTCAGGCAAGGAATATATTTCTAGCATATAAAGGGAACATTTCTAGAAACATTTCTAGACACATTTTCATTGATCTAATCATGCTCTACTTCCTTTAATATATTCATTAATTGTTTATTTTACTTGCTAATTGATTAATGCTCTGCCTTTTAGAAAGAGAAAGTGCCTGCGCTGCCCATAAGCAAGGCAGCAAGCTGCAGTGCGTTTCCATGCCGCCTTTGACAAAATCATCTAGCACGCAGTTTGATTTTAAATCACACACAGCCTCCAGTGGCACGCACACACAGCACACAAACATACACACACACACCCTCTCCACACACACACAAACATACACCCCGCACACAGACTGACTTACAGTCACTCACATTTAGACACTTGTGTAGCTGCAGTTCTTGTGCCAGCAATTGCTTTTCAACTGTTTTTCTTGCTCGACTTTTCTTCTTCTGTTGCTGCCTTTTTTCTCTGTTCGTTTTTCTCACACTCGCCTCGTTTTACACTTCTCTTTCTCTCTCTCTGTGCTCGACTCGGTTGCGGGTCATTTTTCCAGTGCTGCTGCCAGCTGAGCTTTAGTGATGAAGGGTGCAGCTTAAAAATGAATCATTTGACTTTTTCTTATTTAATAATTTATAAGAATTAGCAGAGATTTGCATTTTTTTTTTCGCTGCGTTGGCGCTGCAAATTTCTATTTAATTCGAAATTTATTGCATGCAATTTTCCACTCTGCTTTTTACTTCTTGCTTCGCAGTATCTTTCTCGCAGCCGCGTCGGCACTTTAAGCAGCTCCTCCAGGCACAATTGTGCAGTGCAGCAGGCCAGCAGTGCTGTATCTTGTATCTTATAGCTGTATCTGTATCTGTATTTGTATCTGTATCTGTATCTGTATCTGTATCTGTATCTGCTGCTGCTTGCGAGTTTGCCAAAAAGTTTGGCAAATTCGACTTGATTTGCTCTGGGGCAGCATTTCTATTTGACATTTGGTTAAGCAGACCTCGCAAAGCAAATGCTTCATTAACTGCAACAACAACAACAACAACAACTTGAATTTCAATTGTATCTCAAACTGTGTCTGTATCTTGTATCTTTGTCTGCTGCTGCTGCACTTTATTGTTTGTTTGTCTTGCTTACGCGTTAATTTTCATTTTCATTTGGCTTTTGAATTTGCATTTGCAACAGACAAACTGACTGTGGCGGCAGTGGGAGGCGTTTGTGGGCGTGGCAGTGCACACTCCTTTGATACATTTGTTGTTGTTGTTGTCAGTCAGCTTAAGCTGCCATTAATGCCCCAGCAAGCGCACTCTGCGCTGTGCGAGCTTCATCATCGTCATCGCTGCAGATGAAGACGCACTTGCAAGCTGAGTGAGTTCTTGAGAGCGAACCGAAGCAAAAGTTGCTTAAATTATTGTAATTTCATGCCAGACAGAAGCAGGAGAAGCTGCACCGACTGAGTCGGCTTAAAGTTGTGCAGTAATTAATTAACTTTGCTTGCCTAAGAAATGAAATACAAATATCTTTGACATTTGTTTGCATAATCTAATTGCGTATCCATTTTTGCCATTAATTACGCTCAACAGGCCACTCGAACGTGGCATCCACGTGCTCAAAGACAGCTCGACAGCTCGATAAGTTTGCCTGTGTGCATCCTGTGTGCATCTCACATCCCCTCTAAGACGCCCTAAGGCGCTCTCATCCCGGGCATATTGACTTGTGTTTACCTTGTGTATCTCTCTCTCTTTCTCTGTGTGTCTGATTACTATATCGAATAATCGGATACGGTTAATACACAAATGCACTTGTAAATTAATTACACATAAGTTATAATTGATGCGGTTGTGGCATGCAGCAGCAGCAGCAGTGGCAATGGCACTGGCAGTTTGTAATGATCGCCTGCTCTGTGTGCCTGCATTAATTATCCAAATATGCTTAAGAATTTATCGCTTATTTGCCGGCAGTGCAAATCCAAGGCGAATGGCAAGCTGCATTAATAAAGCTTTATTGTTAACGGTTGCATTTTGGCCAGTAAGTTGAGAACTAGCTCTCTCTCTCTCTTTCCTCATCTTACTTCTAGTCTCTTGTATCGCAATTCAATTCTCATCCATAAGCAAGCATCCAGTTTGGATTTTATAGCTACTCGAGTAGGCAAGAGAAATAAACATTTTTATGCTGCCAGATTTGATATTTATCATTTGGAATTTCGATCAGGCAACAAAGTCTCAAATCCCGCACACACACACACACAGACACACACACAGGCACTCAAGTGGTGCTCTTCAATTCAATATGCATTTTCATTTTCAGCTTTGATTGGTGAAAATGTTTAATCGATTTTATGCAAATCATTTTTTCTCTGCCCGAGCTTAGCAAACACTCGAAAGCCATTACAAAATAATAATAATAAAATGTGTTCTGCTCTCACCACAGCAGCCGCACTGTGTCCGAGTGTGTGTCCGACTGTGTGTGTGCGTGTGTCCGACTGTGTGTGTGGACACAGAAACCGACCCAAGCTTGCCACAAATAAATTATTTTATTTTCCGTTAGAGATGCAAATGTTATGCAAACAAAGAAAACTTCCTAATGGAATTTCCCACATGTCCGACATATGCATAAAACCTTCTAAACAAACATCTCTTCCGTAACGATAAGGGACAAGGGGAGAGGGGGGGAGTGGCGGGGTACGTTTACCTCTTACGCATGTCAAAAACATTGAGGGCTCCCGAAAATCAGTTCGCACTCAAGCTGTGCACACTCAAAAGGCAATCGAGGCAGCGATTCCCGGAATGGCCTCCACCTTTTAAAGTGCATGCCACAGAGGGTGGCATGTCGTTGCTCATGTTGTTGTTGTAGCTGTGTTGTTGTTGTTGCTGTGGTTAGGCGATTTGCTGCATTGCTGCGGTTGTGTTGCATCAAGCTAATGAGTTTGCGGTTTCCAGGACAACGGACATAATTGCTTTTAATTGCGATAAGCGAATTATTCAAACTTGCGGCCGGAGTCTCGTTCGTATTGGAAAAATAAATCCCTCCGTCCATCAAAAAACAAATTGCAACTTTAATCATAAATGGTTTCCATAGGCACACACACACACACATACACATAAATGTAGCAAAGTTTGACGGGAATTTTAATTGAATTGGCGACAAGTCAAATTTGAATGGGCCAATTAGCTAATCGGGCTCTAAGTCCAGCCTTAAATTGCGGTCGCCTCTTTGTGCTGCTTACTTTGCTGGCAACTTTGACAATTGAAACAATGCTCACAAAGTTTGCCAAATTCTCTCACCCTTTTGCTCTCTGTCTGCCTCTCTCTCTCTGCCAGACTTTCCCCATCCTCACTCTATTTTCTTTGTCGCTGTCATTCTCAGCGATGTGAGTAATGGCGCCTCAAAACGCAGTCGCCGCAAAACATGAAAAGCAAAGCCGCTTTTGTTTGTCGCATGCGAGAATGTATGTCGGTTTGTAAGTGTGTGTGAGTGGAGTGCATGGTGTGATGCCAATTAAGGAGAGCCAGCAAAGCCACAATAGGATTATCGGCTCGTTGTAGTTGTTGCTGTTTAAGCTGCTAATAAATGCCAATGAACAGCAAAGTGGAATGGAAATAAAAACTTAAATTGCTGTTCGAGACGGGCATTATAATACATACATAGGTAGTTTGTAGTACCTAAGTTGGTTATTATTTGACCTTTTCGGTAAGAGAGAGTGAGGAAATGCCACTCAAATGTGTTGAAAGTGCAATGGAATACAATAAAAATATAATAAAACAGGAGCAACAGTCGAGCGGCACGCGACAATGGGATACCCTTCGACCTTTTTTTTAGCGTTAAGAGTCCATAATTGTACGATACTACTACTTAATAGAATGTTATGTTTGTATTATAATAAGCTAAGTATGGTCTTACACAGAATGTGGTATCTTTTATATGTCGCTCACAAATCAGCTTAAAAGATTTAATTATTGATTTGCGAAGGCGGCGGGCGAGGCACACAACATTTGAAATAAACTTCATCTGCGCCGGGTACACAGAAACATTCATGCCAAACTTGGTGTCTCTAGCTTTTATAATAGCTGAGATTTGTGTGTTCATCTTGACAGCCGGACATCCGGACAAACAGACATACATGGCTTAATCGACTCGGCTAGTGATGCTGAACAAGAATATAATAATAATAATAACAATAATAATAATAATAATAATAAAAATTTTAATAATAATAATAACAACAAATATAAAAATAATAATAATTATTATAATAATTATACGTAAAATATAATTACAATTTTTATAATATTACTTTATATCCGCATCATTGATTTAAAAGTGTTGCAACTTCTATCTATCTCTTTCCCACCACACTTGCTCCATTTGCGCTCTTTTAATTGCATTCATCAATCATTATTACTTGCACTAGAGTTGTGCCTCCTCTACCCCGCCCCCCTGCAGCAGACAACTGCCAGTGGCGCATCTATTTCCAACTTTATCTGCAATTGCAAATGAAGGCAACACAATTAAAACAAAAAAAAAGAAGGGAAAACTAGTTGGAAATGAAAGAAATGAAAATCCTCGATAATCTGTAACCGACTGTTCAGTAATTGATTTATAGTTTGCCGGCTTAACGGTATCAAAAAAGCGAAACGTAAAAAATAAACCGAAAGATAGCAGAAAAATTAAATAACATGCAATAAACCCGAAAAATTTATGCATTGCTTTTGTTGTCTTTGTTGTCGCGCTGGGAAAATCGATTGCTTTTCATTACACTTGTTGTTATTGCAATCATATCTATCATGATATTGCACCGATTCGTGCGTATTCACAAGATTAATGCTTAAAGCCTCAACAAGGAGTGGCTGCTCGACGTTTAGTCACCCTGTTAACAGCAGATAAGGTGGCGGGGGAAGAGTTACCACAATTAGGATTGCGGGATTAATGCAGTTGCCAGAGAGCTTGTCATTACATATGTTAACTAAATACTAATGCGATTTGTGCAATCGGATATTCGATAAAAAAGTTGCTGAAAAAGTTTAAAATGCGGAAAATGCAAAAAAAAAACAATGCAATCAAATTACAGTTGTTTTTTATACCCTCGCAGTGGGTATATTAACTTTGGCCAGGAGCTTGCAAAGAAACTAAGGAGACATCTTAGATATCACAAAGTATATATTATATATTCCGATTCTGTATTACCATGAAAGTCGTTCCAGCATAAACGACCAGTGGATATAAGAACCTGCAAGGGAATAGAAACTTCGGCATGCCAAAATTAGTCTTCCTACCTTTTTATCTCTTCTCTTCTGGCACAAAAAAAGTATCTATTAATTTTGATATTTTATGAAAATATTTGAATAGTTGCAGTTGTTGTTGTTTTAGGGTTGACTTTGTTGTTGATTTAAGCTTTTTATTGTTATTGTTGTTTTCGATTGACATTTGTACACGGGTCACAGAAGTGTCGTCACTTGTGTTTGTATTTGTTTTGCGTGTGTTTGGTAAACACAAGCAGGCGCGTACACACACACACCCCACCTGGGACACACATACACATAGAGGGCGAGCAACACACTTAGTTCATAAACGTTGACAATTAATTCAGCAAATGGCTGCCGCATTCGACTAATTGGAAACGCTTAATGTGAATGCGAATGCGAATCCGAATTCGAATGCCAATGCCAGTGCGAAACCAAAGCCCGAATGCCAGCGAGGCTAATGAAATTATTCGTAGCAATTAAATGGCACCCCAGGGCGTGTTTTTGAGCTGCCGACACAACACACACGCACACACATACGAACAAACACACACACTATCAGCGACAGGCGCACATTCACTCTTGCTTTCCCCCGTCACTCTTGCCCTCATTGACAGCATACGCCATGTTGGTCATATCCTCATCCACTGCTTTGCAGCACGACATGAAATTCGCAGGCTCCCACGGCTTGAGCGATTTGTAGAACTGCGGCCCTGCATCAATAACCTGCTGCAGATACGCATCGAAGAGTTCGCAATCGATGAACTTCCAATTGGGACACATGTACACATGATGATGTGCAGCCCGTTCATCGATAATGCGTTCACGTTGCCTGCTCGGCTCCAGTTTCTCCTCTGGCGGGAGGGACGTCTCGTCCATAAAATGCTGTGTCACAGAGTAGGAGAGACCCGCGTTAATCATGGCCAGCACTGCGTCTAGTTCGTATATCTCCTTGAGCACTTCATGGCTCTGCTTGGACTTCAACGAGATGAGATACCAAGAGGGCATCAGTTGAAAGCGTACTGCGCTCATGATTCTCACCACGTCCGTCTTGCGTTGCTCCCAATCGCACATGAGCCAACGTAGTGCAGCCATGAGAACCTCCATCTCGCTGTTCACACTGATCACATTGCTGCTGAGCAAGTCGAACACATTCTCGGCGGACAGATCCATAAACTCCGCAGTGCAGATGGCGGACAAGAAGAAACGACGCACACGCGACAGCATCAAGTGCTGCAGCGAAGTCGTCTGGTAGGGCAATGTCTCCAGGTACAGCTTGAAGGCAGTGCCCTCGTTGAAGAGATGATTGTTATCGAAGTAGTACCACAGTTGATTGAGCAGGTCCTTCATGTCCAAGTACCTTGCCACCAAATACAACTCGACAATGTGCTCACGCTCTGGCTTCGCATCGATACGCACCAACCAATTGTAGGCTTTCCAGAAACCCACCTGGGTCACTTCCTCCGCATCGATGATGACCTCTTCTGTGTCCCTGATCGACTTGAAGTAAGCCGTGGACACTTGTAGCAGTGGCAGATGACACGCGAACGTGTGACCCTTGACAATCACATTGATGTCCGCTTGAAGTTGCTTCTCGACAAGGTCAGTTAGCTTTGACTTCACCGCATCTGTGTTGCAGGCAATGTTGCACTTGACATGCCTGTCAAATATCAAACCCATTTCTTGCAGTGAGCATGGCTGAAAGCGAGTCTTGGTTTTGTTATCAAAGAAATATTCCTCCGTGCAGCTTCTTTCTATGTTCTCCAGGGTTTGCGTATCTCTGTGATTGTCCGTTAGTTAGGATTATCTATATATAATATATAAATCATATATACATACAATTTCACGGACTGCCAGTCTGTTTGGTCTTCGGGTGTGGAAAGTGTTTCCTCTTCCTGCATTTTGTAAGACTTAGAATTTTATTTGATTTCTCGAATGTGTTAAGAAAGTAAATGCTACTTAGAGAGCATAGAGAGAGTTTCCTAATCGATATTTTATAAACCCCTAGTAAAGATTCTATAGATTAAAAGGTATCTATATGTCATTTGATTTGTTGGCAGCATTTTCCTTAACTCGTTTAAAGCTTCTGTCAATTCTGGACAGTAACTTCCTCTGCATAAACTCTAAAAACGAATAAAGGCCTTCCATTTGATACTCCTTCGCCATTTAATTCCCTTCTACAGGGTATAACCTATTCATGCGTCTGTTGGGTAATGCCCAACTATTAGTTTTTGTTGTTTTTACACAATGTTTGCACAATTAAGAGCTTAATTTGCGGCCGACAAATAGGGCCAGGAAAAGACCACTTGGATTGCATTTAAGCAGCTTCTGAACGCATGTTGAGCCCTGAATCTATCTCCTCAACCTCCCCCTCTGGTTCCCTCCTCTCGCTTACCCTGTTAAGTTGTCCGTTTTTAGTGGCCGGCTTTGAGCTCAAGAGCTTTGCTTCTGGTTCAGTGAAGAAGACGAGAAGGCGCTTATCTAGGCTGGCTCTGCTGCTGGCTCTGGTAGGACCATGTTCTGCCTAACTCAATTCATATCAGGCCGACCACAAATTCTAGTCATTACAACCAACGACGGAGACTGAAGCCAGTGAACATTTTATGTGCCAACAGGAAACAGTCTCATGCTCACACACATACACCTACACAGCCACACACTCGGTGCACTTGACCATTCAACGAGCCAGGTAAATGTCCGTCAGGCAGTCCGCTGGGCAGCCTGCCAGCAATAGAAGTGGTGATGCAGTGGGAAAATTGAGCTTAAGTTGCAATTAAGCAATTGCCAAGTTTGAGGGCGTAATCTGGCCAGGCCAAGCGGGCAGGCAGGTGTTGTTACCAGCAGGAAAGCGAACAAATCTCTGATATTCAATAGGTTCCTTCTCTATCCACTCTGCTCGTTCATTCCCCGACCAAGTAATCTTTCATAACTACAGCTAGGTACAGTGCAATGCAAAGACCCTTCTCCACTCCCCGTCAACTACTTTTCGCTTCTTGTGTTCCTTTCTGGGCATTCACTGTAAACTCAATACAATATTTAAGGCAAAGTAATCTCGGGCAGTACAAGAGCTTCGCCTTGACTTGCTTGTTGCTGCAGTGTTGGCGGCTGCAAGTGCCACAACTTGCGGCAACACGCAAAGCAAAGTGAGCAATGAGACGAGAAATAAAACCAAACCATTTTCTATCCAACTTTCGAGCTCTTGGCAAGCGTTAAGGCAACTTTGCAGCGTGCCCTGCTTTCTATTTTCTTTTTCTATTTTATTTTTTTTGTGCAGTTTCGTTTCATTTGGCTTTTTTTCTCGCTTCTTTTATTTTAAGTGGAAAACTTTTTGCTCTTTCATTGCGCGACTCGAATGCAGTTTTAGCGGGTCACCATTAGTCGCAGTGCCCGATTTGGAGTGCGATTTGCTTATCGCCTCTAATGATGTACTCGCCTGCAATGATTATAATGATTACAACTCGTATTCACTCTGCTGAGAAAAGAAGCTATAACTGAGCCATAAAGTGGAGCGACTTGTCGCCTCGCTTGGCCAATGAATTTCGAATTAGCATAAACAAAACAATTGAACGAGCAGCCAAAAATAAAAACATAAACACGTACGCACACACAGACACACTCATACGCATGAAAATGCTAATAATCAGCGTAATGGCAACACTGCGTATGAGCAATGCCTGGCGCTGCGCTGCTCATACGCCACGTTGGCTCGCGTAATCCCAACACGCAGCATCAATAAGTCAAACACGTCAATGGCAAGCACTGCCAGAAAACAATAACACACAGCAACAACAACAACAACAACACAACAATATGAGATGGAGACAAACAAAGCAGAGCAAAGGCAAAAGGCAAAGCGGAATTTATTGTTGCTCAATGTCGCATTTATCATCACTTTATGCTACTTAATCGAGTCGTCGCCGTGCGTTTTTCTACGCTCTTCCTGCCCCTTCCCCCCCTCAGCCAAAAATGTTTCATTGTTTACTCTTGTCTTTTGTGTAGCAGTCACAGTGTGACTCTGCGTGCGTGTGCGTGTGTGTGTGTTGAACACACGCTTATTGTTTTTCATGGCACAGAGAGAGAAAGAGAGAGGGAGGGAGCGAGAGGGCGACATAGGCACGCACGTGCTTAAGTACTTTTCAGCGTCCTTTTATGCTTTATGGCGCCATTGAATTTTTCGTTTGTTTTCTTATTAAAATATAATTTATATGTGCGACGGACGACGACGACAGGAGCGCAGACAGCGCATCAATTGTTTAATAGAAAGCAGAGGAAACAACATGAGCAACAACAACAACAACAACAACATAGAGCAAGGCAAGTTGAATTATGCTTGTGTTTGTGTTTGTGTCTCCCCGATTGGCAGTCGAAACTTGGCTTGAACACACAAAGTGGCGGCCATCATGTTTCGCCGGCATCCTGAAGGTCACAACGTGGGCGGCAATAATAATAAGTGCTTTCATTGCGAGTAACTGTAACTACTCCAGCCCTTTGCCACGAGCTACTAACCATTCCTCCCACGTGCTGTCTCCATCTCTCTCTCTCTACCTCCCTCTCTCTCTCTACATACATCCCTTTCTCTCCGTCTTCAATTTATTTTTGGCTGATTGTTTGCATATTTTCAAGACAACTTCGGCGCACATTTAAGCCGCAGGGCACTAGCTCTTTAATGTTCACATTACAGGGTATTAAAATGTCTATAATTCCATAATGCGCCTAATTCGAAAACAATGAAGTACTTAATTTACAAAATATTTGGCAAATATTTATTACTAAAAGCATTTTCAAATTATTTCGCTCGTAATACAATTGAGAACGACAACAACTGCGACCACAACAGCAACAACAGCACAAATAATATAACTAATTTATTTTTAGTTAAATTCCATTTAATTAATGTGTGCGAATATATGTGTGTGCGTGTGGTATCTGTCAACATTGAAACGAAATAAAAGAACGCACTCGATATTTGGCAATTTCGGAGGGAGAGAAAGAGAGAGAAATGGGTTCTATTGTTTGCCTTTCGCTTGCAATTCCGTTTTCAGCTGTAAATAATGCTCTAATACCCTGTAATTTATGCTACGGCTAATGCAGTCTCGCACCTACCGCTGCATGTGGCACGGAGTGCAATTGCCGTAGGGCAAATTTATTAATTATCCGTGAAATCGGAAAATAAAGAAATGCCACAAAATAAAATATTTACTCCCCAGTGCAATATCTTCTCATATACGCGTTGCTCTCTTCCCCCTCATGTTGCACACTGCATTTAATTAGTTTTAGTTGAACACATTTTGCAATTATGGGTATGAGGAAGGGAGTGTCTGGGGGGAAACTGTAATTTTATCAGTCGATATGTTTGCTCAATTTCAAAAGCAAATTAAATTTGCAGTTTTCAGCGCATTTGCAGCGCAAAATCAAATATGGTAAACAATAAACAAATGAAACAGCAACACCAGCAGCAGCAGCAGCAGTAGCCGGCATAACAACAACACAATGAATAACAAATTCGCATTTCATTAAGTTATTTTATAATCAATTATTATGTAAAATAATGTTATATTATTGCTGATAATTCTTGACAGTTAAGTTAATTTCGCAGCAACGAGTGAATAATCTCATGTAAAAATATTTTAATCGACAGCAGAGAAAAAAAAGAGAAAATGGTGTTGAATATTACATAACTAATTAGCTGGGTAATAAATACTGTCCGCTTCAGGCAGCTTACAGCTCAATGAATTCAAGGCAATTCATTAATGCTAGAAGGAAGGAAAGAGCGCAGAAAATAAGTTGAAGAGGGTTTAATGTCAACTGTAGCTGAAGTCAAGTAAAGGAATAAATTAACGTGTATATATTTATATATATGCATATATTATACAAAACAAAAATCTATTTGGCATGCTTACATAACATCTCCATAAACAACCATATTTGTATCAGTGAAAAGTACAAATTGAGTTCCTGAGGAAGGCTTTTATTTATTAAAGATTTATTTAGTATATAAAATATTGTGGAGATTGTACTTTAAAGTTTTAATACAAATTATTTTATGCCTCAGCGCAATTTCAAGGCGTTCTGTTGGCTTTTTTTTAACGATAGTGACGCTATCCTGCGCATTTAGCATTATTCAACACTCTTCTATCGATATGGATATCGACGAGGCTATCGTTGATTAATTTTACATACGATAGTCTGTTGACTAAGCTCACTTAACATAATAACAGATAACTTAACAGTATGAAGATATTTGATTTCAAATCAAATTGAGCTGCATTAATATAAATAAGTGAATAAATAAAACCATTTTTTGCAACAATTTAAAATTGCTACGTGAATAATTTGCGGCATAATGAATGCACTCAGGCCTAGTACTTCCGCAGTTCAAATATAGATGAGGCCTGGAACTGTTGAGAACTCTAAAGACATGTCCACACACACACACTTAAATGAGCTAACATACATAAATAGGTTATTTGTGCAACTTTTTTAATTAAACCTTCACCCAAGTTGCGAATCTGTTTGTGAATCAATACGGAAGTAGTCAAAGTTGTAACGAGTTTATTAATCAGCCAAAAATTGGGACCCCCAACGGACGGCGTAAATTGTCATAATTTCCCCAAGCAGAAGTGTTCATCAATAACATGAACAAGGCATGAGGGGTGAGTGAGGGGGACAAGTCGAAAAATCGCCACAGGCTGCGGGCACTTGGTCATTGTCGGACTTAAAGTGTGAGTTCATGTTGAATCCTTTAAGTGAGTGACGCGTCTACATTCGGTTAGTAGACAAATCGCAGAGACAGGCAAAGACACAGACAGAGATAGAGAGGACAGAGAGAGGGGGAGAGGAAGGGGGACAGTCGGACAGCAAGTCGTGCGGCTTATTAATGTGCAAAGTGTCAATTAATCAATCAGTCGATCGATCAATCCGAGCAGCCAACTACGGCGAAGTCAATGAAAATCCAAGCTGGGCGAGTGCCAATAGAAGCCCGATGTGCTAGTCAAAGAGGCGACCAGGCTGACTCTGTATGTGTGTATGGGTTAGAGTAGGTATGTGTGTGTGTGTGTGTGTGTGAGTGTGGGTTTGTATTGACAGGATAAACTCAACGAGCTGTCAAAGCAGGCAAAAGCAAATAACTCGGCGACAAAGGCAAAACGGCAAAAGAGTGCATAAACAAAGTCAAGCAAAAAGAGAAAGAGCGGGAGTAAGAGAGAGAGAGAGAGAAAAAGAGAAGAGCGAAAAAAAGAAGCGGAAAATAAATAAAGGCGAGCGCTAAAGTGAAGAAAATGGGGAAAACGGCACAAAACGTTTTGGCAAATAGCAAAAACGGCGAAGGCAAACGGCAGGCAGCGCATTTAATAAACCGTTACGTGGCAAAGTGGGGGCTGGGCATGAATGGATAAAGATAATGAAAATGTTTATATAACGCTGATAGATAGAAATGGCCTTGGTGTGGCAGACAAAGAAAGGTGCCACAACTGAAGATGCCAACAAACTGCCAACAAATTATGAACAAATTAAACAAATGTGCGAATTTCGGGGAATTTGCGACAGTTTGACGCGATACAAAAAGATATTTAATGCCCTATAAAATTGTCAAGGAAGGGTATACTTTGTACTAAGACCCCACAAATAATATACTCGCATATATTCCTATTTCGGTTTCTGATTCTTTCTTTGCCATTTCGATTGCATTTGATTTTCAATCGATTAAATTGTGAATTGCCAAACGTTGCTCATAAAGTGTATTGGCTAGCAACAAAGGGGTGTGGGAGGCAGGTAGAAGGGGGTATGCGGCTGGCAGTACAACTTTTTTACGACTGTCATAACTCGACACGACGCGACGCGACGTTGACGTCGTTCTTATTGCGAATTCTTTCAATTTGCCGCTTGATTTGTGAGGCAAGTTGCAAGTTGAAAGTTGCTCACTTTGATTTGTGGGCCTGCAATTCAAATGAGCTGCAAATTGCAGCACGGCCACAACAAATCGAAAACGAGTTTTTGTAGCGTCTGCCAAGTGGCATCTTCGCCCCTTCCCCTCTTCTAAGGGGCGCCACAATTAATTGGGCAGCATAATTCTTCGCGGGCCGTCTGTGTTATTTGCTTTATGCCAGTTGATTAATGCCTGGCAGACAATTAGGGGGCAGAGACAGGTGTGTTTGTGGGTGTGGCAGGTGCCACAGCTAAGCACTGGCATAATTTGACTAATTCTTCATTTGCCACTCGCTTGTCGCCGTCGCAATTGTTGCGCGATGAGCAAAGAGCTTGCAGACGGCATTTAATACCACGCACTCTCAATTGAAAGGGGTATATGCATTAGTTTGCCCGTTCCAATTAGGCTACATGTAGTAAGCAGTTAACGGGTACACAAATTAGCCGTTTTATGGCCAACGTTCGCGTATTTACAACAGCAATTGGCCAATTCTATTGAATATTCGTTTGCTAGAACTGACCGGACAGCAGATTGCCGGAAGACTCTTCCTCTTTACAGCTCGTGCTTCGTTTATTTCGACTGCTCTCTCTCTCTGTCTCACTCTCACTGCGCAGTCGCACTCTTTGCTCGGCTCGGCTGTCTGGGTCAGCAACATGTTGATTTGGTCCTGCCCCAATGTGGGTTACGGCAAGTTCAGTTGAGAGTGCCAACTTGGCGTCGCTATTCGTGCTTCTTCTCTTTCAGCATCCTTTGCTGTATTTGTTGCTGCCGCTATTTCTATTGCTGCTTGTGTGCTCTGTTTGTGTGCCACAGCCGCAAATTAAACGCATTGTGGGCCAATGTTGGCAACATTTGTTGCTTCCTTCGGCAAAGACTGTGCAGGCAGCAACGAAATGTTTGCGGTTATCGCCTTTGCTGATGTACTAAAAGGTGCGTCAGGGCACAGCAACATGTTTTGGGCTGCCTTAGAACACTTGAATTACTAGCTAGAAATTAAATAATAAGTATAGTACAAAAGTTTATATAATATAATATATAAAATATATATAACTAAAAAAAATATTTATCATTTTTAGTTGGTATATTATAATATAAAATAAATGTATAATATATAAATATAATTAATTATGACAATGTTAATAAAATGCATCATAATTGCAATAAGAATGATAAGCATATTAATTTGAATAATTGTAATAACGTTAAATTTTAATAAAACCGTATACTTATTATTGATTTGGAGCTGTTTTAGTATGAATAAAAATTCGTCTAATACAAAAACGGAGAAGAAAGGCTACCTTCGGCATACTTCCTATTCTCTTGCCGGCTTTTGTTTCCTGAGATTGTTTCAATGCTATGTAGATTTATATAATGGTGTAAAATTGAATGGTATTTTTTTTATATATAAAATTCCCTGGTAATGCTTATTCAGAATAAATACTGTATGGGGTCAAAATGTCAAAAATGTTTCAACGCACCGAAAATTGCTTCCCAAATTAACCATCTGCAAGGAAATGACACACTACAAATAATTGAAATAATGGTAGAAATAATTGTACAACAGTTAATAAATATATTTATATTAACAATAACATTTAAACATTTAAATTTAATACTATAAGATATGATCATTGTGTTTATTCAGCACTTTAATTTCCATCTACAATGTTATCCACACAAGTTGTTTTGTATGCCTGGTGCTTTTTCCTAGAGATATCATATTGATTGCCTGCGCAAATTTCACTCGTATATAGTATCGCAGATGCATGGAACAGTTACATTTCATACATATAATACCAAGCTTTTATTTCGAACATTTGCAATCTGCTAAGCTGCGGAAATGCGCAATGACTTTGCGTAGCATTTGCCAATTATTTCGTTAGGCAGTCCATAACTAAATAATTCACAGGCACTGCGAATCAATTACAACAGCTGTGCGAGGCATACACTCGTGTATATGTGTGTGTCTGTGTGTGTATCTGTATGTTTGCATTTTTTATGCTCCCCTATTCCCCCACACACCCGCGCGATAAATTTCGTCAAACGTTTTGTTGACAAAACTTATCAACAATTCAATTTCAATAAAAACTCGTGGCTCCTCGACGAACCGTGACTCATATTGTTCGATGCATTTTTTAGCGTATAGAGAGAGTGCGGATGTACGTGTGTGTGCCTGTGTGCGTGTGTGTGTGTTGAGTTTTGGTATTTGAATTGTCACATCTGCTTCATAGCTTCAAACTCATCCATCAACTGCAGGCAGCGCGTGCGACAGCGTTTGCCAATGCAATCATTTTTATTGTGTATGTGGTGTGCGTGCGAGTGTATGTGTGTGTTGCACTAGTTGTTTGTGTGTTTGCGTGTGTGTGTGTGTGAAATAGAGCGTATAACCACAGCAACAAACCAATACACGAAGCTGAGACTCCACGTTTGGCTTCCTTTTTTTTGGCACACATGCAGACACGCAACAGACTAACACAATGTGCGTGTTTGTGTGTGTGTGTAACGTGTGTTTGTGTGTGCACGATTTAGCCTGTGAATAAGCACAATACAAGCATAATTTACGGCTCGATGCGAGAGAAAAAATTGCACTTTTCAATAGCAGTTTGCAGAGTTGGCTTTTGTCATGCAAAGTCTCTGGCCGTGAAGCATGTTGTCGCTTTTGCAGCTGCTGCTGCCTGCAGCCTGCTGCTGTTGCTGTAACTGTTTATCGAACTTGCAATTTATTATAACTGCAGCAGCAACCCTTGACATTTGCCAGTGTGTGCGTGTGTGTTTGTGTGTGTTTGCGATTGTGTGCACTCAATAAAGTAATCAAAGCTCAAGTTCATGCTCGAGTTTCAATTTGTTGTTCATGTGCTTTGCTTGTGCCATTATTATAACTCTCTTGTTCTTCTATGATATAATAGCTCGAAGAAGAGTTGCCTTACAAATAGTAGGTCAACAACACACAAACACACACACACACACTTGACTTGCAGCTGTTGTGGCAACATCATTGCACAATTTAAATCTCGCTTCGTTTGGGCTTTTCAATAATGCACACAAAATTGTTTAGTTATATAAAATTAAATGCGATTTAGTTCACTACACACATACAGGCATACACACGCATAGTTGGGTTGTTCATATGCAGCGCACAAAAGTATGCAACACTCAATTGAGTTTAATTGCCGCAAACAATATAGCGCAACAAAAAGCAACAAAATTCTCTGCAATATTTAGCGCACTCTTGCCGCTCCGCCCGCCTCTATTTATATTCATACATGCAACAGTATTGCAGCAATATTGTAAATAAATGAAATATATTCGCATAAATGTACTCGCTGTGCTCGCCTCGGAGTTCATTTTGTGGCAATTATCGCTGCAGGAATTGTAAATTATTTCGCAAGTCCTGTTAATTAGTTAGATCTGTGTTTTCAGTCTCCCTCTCTCTCTCTTTCCCACTCTGATTTTATTAGTTGTTGCTGCTGTCTCTGTCGCACTGAAACAACTTGAGAACTTGCCATGCAAACTGTCGCCTCGCCTCGCCCAGGAAGAAGTTTGCGAGCCTTTGAGCTGCAAAATTAAATAGCAAAGCAAAGTGCACTGCTGGCAGCTTCTTTTTTTCTTATTTTTGGCAGCAAACAAGCCGTGGCACAGCGCAGCTTCCGCCTGTCACTGCCATGTGTAGAGTGTGCTAGCGTGCCACACCTCCAGCTCCACCTCCACCACGGGCACCACCGCCTCCTTCTTTTTGGCTTGGCATGTGCAAAAGTAAAAACGAAGTTGCGCAAAACTTTTTAATATGCTTGCGAAATTTTATCAAAACTACAAAATTGCAGCAAAGTGCCAAGTGCCTGCGAAAGGCAGCGACGGCGACGCCGACCGAGGACGACGCGACAGCAAAGGGCACAGCACTAGCTGAGGCTGCGCTTGGAGTTGGCCAAACAAAACACAGTCAAGCGAAGCCTTCAACTCAATTTGGCAATCGCATTTCTTGCTCTACTTCCGCCTATTCAACTTGACTCGATTTGCGTGCCGGCGGCCGACAGTTACACCCGTGTTGCCAGCCTGTGTTTGTGTGCGTGTGTGTGTGTGCGTGTGAGTGCTTGCATGCTTGCCCCGCCCATGTGGCAGCAGCAGCAGCGCGACAGTCGTCGTCGCCTGGCTTTATGTGTGTTTAAGTGGCAATGCAAATGGCAACATTTTGGCGAGCACTTCACTCTCTTGGCTCCTCTTTCCTCTCCCCCTTTGCTACACCTACCCTTTTCCCTTCCCTCCTTACCCCCTTCCTTTCCTCACTCTGTCTCACTGACAGTTACACGACATTTTTTGCTTTTTGCCAAAACTTTTTGTGCTAAATTTAATTGCAATGAAAATTTCCATCCACTTACAGTGCCAACTTGTGAAAGTTCACTGACAATTGCTGCAGGGCACAGCGCGCAGGGGGGGCAGGGGGCAAGGATGAGCGGCAAGCATAGCCGGCTGCGAGTCGGCAATGTGTGCACAAGCGATGGCGTCACTGATTAATTGGCCAAAATTAATTTTACATTTTAATGTCAAATGAAAAACTTGCGCTAGTTAGTGTAAGTTGTGGACACAGAGAGAGAGAGAGAGGGATAAAGAAAGAGGGAAAGAAAGAGAGCGACACAGACTGCGCTTAAAGTTCTCTCTATCTTCACTTCGAGTGCAGCAAATTGTTGGCAATTGGAAAGGCAAATCAGCTCAACAAGTGCAGGTCGAGCTGCTGCTTCAGATGCACCTGAAAATAATCTCAGAAAGACTCTTGCCTTTGTTTTGCCAGCTCTATGAAATATAAATGCAACAAGAGGCACACAACACACACACTCACATACGCAGCCTGGAGCGAAGACAGCAGCAGAGACGAACTGTTGCCAGCAGGAATTGCAGGCGGAAACGGAAGTGGAAGTGGAAGTAGCAGAGAGTCGAGCTGCAAACGTTGCATGTATTTTATATGGAAAAGCAGAAATCATGCGACTTTGTCTCCGCTTACTTAGCCCAGCTGCGTGACAAGCTGATGAAAAGCAAAGCAAATATTTTCCAAGAAAAAACTTCACAATTTACAATTGCAATGAAAAGTTGCTTCAATTTTTAAGTTGCTCTAAAATATGCACTCGAGCTGACAACTAGTTCTAGTTCAAGTGGGATAAAAGCTTTAATCAATTATGTATTTGATTAAGAAAGAATAAGAAATATTAAGTGAGCAATGAATCAATTGAATTGCTCAAACTGTTCTTACTAAATTGCCTGCAAGCTGCTTGCAAGTGTGTGTGTGTGTTTGTATATGTGTGTATGCTCACACTTCAAGTGCGCATTGTACTCGGCATCAAGTGTCACATGAGGCAGGTCTAATTATGTAGAAAGTCAGTTGGACTATTCAATTATTACGTATACGTCGCGTTGTCCGGCAAGAGTCGAGCACAAAAGCCATTGGGGCAACAAATTAACTGCGCTGCCCCTCTTGCTGTTGTTGCTATTGCTGCTCGCTCAAGCACGCTGTAAATAACAAGAGGACACACAACAAAGGGCAGAGATGCTCGAGGGAGAGGGGAAAAGGGGGAGTAGGGGAGCAAAGCCAAAGCAAATGCCGACATCAGCAACGTGAGTGTGTAAATCAGGATCAAAGTTTGCCGGACATGATTGTAAATTATAAGAGAATCTCAAGCTAAGCAGAAACTGTGACAAGGCGCAGTGATAATAACAATGACGATGACTTGTAGCCGATAATGATGATGACGACCATAATGATGATGATGCAGCAGAGTGAGAGACGTCGGGAGGGGAGAGGGTGTTGTAGCTGTTGCTTGATCTGCTGTAAAGTTTGGCCAGGTGCCTGGACTGGGCGCAAGTTCAATGGCAAGAAAAACATCGTGTGCCAAGTAATTGTTGTTGCCTTTGCTGCTGTTGTTGTTGCTGTGCAAAATAATGCACAAAACTTTGTACAGCTCAACCAGCACACAGATGGCACAGTTGGTAAGCAGGGAGGGGGAAGGGGGGCGGGCATCAGGGTTCGCAACAACTTTGCCATACAAATTTCTATCAAAAGATTAAGCAAAGACAAACAAGTGAGAAACAGTATGACGTTGCCTTGGGCACCCCCTCGCTCTACCCCCTCGCTCTCCCCTCTTCTGCCTTCCTCCCTCTTCCCTCTAGCAGGCCACTTGCCAAGTTTGCCAGCGATAACTTTAAATATTTGTTCCTCGTCTGGGCAGGCGTTGCTCACTGCCATCTTCGCCTCCATCGCCATCTTTAGCCTGATTTTCGTTCAGAGTCCGTTTTATGTTGCGCTAGTTTGACATATCAGTGACACTTTGCCAGGCCGCGCAACATTGCAACAATATTTTATTTGATTGCACCCCACAAAACAAAACACCAGCAGCACAAACAGAAAACACTGTTTGTCTTCCTCTTCCTTTTCCTCCTGCTCGCCTCGCCTCGCGCGTGTCATAAAAATACAATTTTTATTTTTGCGTGCAAGTTGTAAACATAAATTTCAGATGCAGCTAACAAAAAATAAAAAACACAAAACAAGCAGCAGAAAAAACATCAACAGGGAGAACAACAACAACAACAACGACGCCACATAAAATTGAAAAGCTCACAAGGTTCCCTTACATTCTTTTTTTTCAATCGATTTTTCATATTTTCCTTAAGAATCCCCAAACCGCAGTTGGAATCTTTCCTCCCTTTCCTTTGCCACTTGGACGGGGCAACTTTGTTGGCCGGAAGGTGCGGGAACAGGTGCTTCGCCAACTTTCGACGAACTTTGTAGGGAAAACTTTTGCCGTATAAGTTGTTAATTTGCCAAAAGAGAAGGCGTTTAACTGTGGCGACGAATTTCCATTGTCTATTGTGAATGACGCCCTGCAAGGGGATCAGCAATAAAATGCGAAACAAGTTGCAAAAAATTCTATAGAGCTTTATCTGCAACACACGAGGCGAGTCGCAAGGTCAACGCAGTTGCAGTAGGGCGCTTTAAGCGGATATGCAGGGGGAATATAGCTTCCACCTTATAGCGTATATAAACAGACTTTAGTAAGCAGTTTCCTAGTTTGTTTTTCATTTTATTTTTCATAGAATTTTCTGTCTTATTTAAAATTTAAATTGCTGCGATGTCTAAATATATTGCGATGTACATGAGGCGTTTGCTGGGAGGTGCTACTAAGAAGGGCGGCGATGGTGGCAAGGCAGGTGGAGGAGGAGGAGGTGGTGGTGGCAAAGGGGGAGACGGTGGCAGTGGCGGTGGTAAAGGTGGTGAAACATCAAATGATGATGAGAAAAAGTGGAAAGCTGATCAAAGAAGAGGTCAAGATGGAGAAGCTGGAGCAGGCGGACGTGGTGGCAGAGGGGGAGTAAGTGGCAAGGGAGGTGGAGGCGGAGTTGGTGGTGGTAAAGGGGGAGACGGTGGCAGTGGTGGTGGTAAAGGTGGCAGTGGCGGTGGTGCTGGTGGAAGATCGAACGATGATCAAGGAAGAGCTCAGGCTGGAGAAGCTGGAGCAGGCGGACGTGGTGGCAGAGGCGGTGGTAACAGAGGGGGAGAAGGAGGTAAGGGAGGTGGTGGAGTAGGAGTAGGTGGTAGTGGTAGTGGCGGACGTGGAGGTGGCAGATGAACTAAATAAAACATAATAAAAACGAAGAGGATGTCGGACATGATGAAAAAAGCAACAAAGGTGAAGATGGTGCGAAGGACACTTAAGGATGGAATGAACGGAATTCACCTGGTACCTTAAATTGCAATGCCAAAGACCGAAAATGCGAAAGCAAATGCAATATCACGGAGGTCAACAAGAGAACTGTTAAATGTGAGAGAACACATTGACTTTGAATAGATTTTTTAATTGGAAATCTTGTTGTCAAATCTGTCTGTGCAATGCCAATAAAAGTAGCTCGCCCTGCATTCATTGTACACTCATTGGCGAGCACAATGAATAGTCCAATGAAGCTTCAAAGGCTGTCAATCTAGTCTGAAATCTAATATTTAATGAACTCATATGCAGTAAAAGTTGCAGCATAAAGTTCAAAGTTGATGTGTATTTGCCTGAAATTTCGTTAGAAGCTTGTAAAATGAAATTGAAACCTTTCATTTCAATTTGGAACTCGCATTGTCTCGTTTTAAATGCACGTTAATGAAACCGTATATGCAAATCAATTGAAAGTTCTTTCATATTCTCTTTGTACTTGTCATTCGCAGCACTTTTATGATAATTCGCTGGCGCCACAACTTAATGATTGACTCGATGAATGCCAATGCGAATGCGATTGCTCGTGGGGGGTTTCTGCTCCCTTCTTCTCTCTCTTCTATTCCTCTCTTGTGCTGCTCGTTCTCTTTGTTGACACAAATCAAAGCAGCTGCGTAAATCTTCATCAAACGTCGGCGACATCGTTGGCGGCGGCGGCGGCGGCGTCGCAAAAAAGGCAAGTGAAAAATACGCCAACTCACGGTCAATTGCAATTCAATTAGAAGCAATTAGTGCTCGGGCACGCATGTAGCCAGTCCCTCTCTCTGTGTGTGTGTGTGTGTGTGCGTGTGTGCGTGCACACAGATACAGATACAGGGGAAGAGATACAGCAGACTGACATGCAATAGATTACATAGTTAGAGCGCAATTGAGACAAGACGCGATGCGATGCGATGCGATGCGATGAGATGAGTTCAACTGAGAAGGGTCGCGACGCGGTTGAGACGGGCTGAATACGAGAATGGAATGGAGGATTGCATGATTTGCCGTGCAGCAGAGCAGCCACAGCAGCTTCACATTTACGCAGAAAAAGTATCTCATTAGACGGGCAGCTACAAGGCAACGGGCCGCTTAACTCATTCATCATCATCAGGAGGCAAGCAGGCAGCGGGCTGGGGTTCTCTCTCTACGTATCTCTCTCTGTTCAGCTCGGGATCGGGTTTTGGTTTAGGTTTGCGTTGCGTTTGCCTTGGCCAGAGCGGATGATGGCAAAGTTCTCCGTTGTTGCTGCAAGTGCAGCTTAATTGCGAAATGACCCGATGCGCTCTCTCTCTCTCTCCTTATCTGTGTGTGTGTGTGGGAAGTCGAGCGAGGGCAGGGCTTGTGGTGTGCGTGTTTAATTAGTGCATGCTCTGATTATGTAAGATATTGCGCAAGGCATCAATGCAATATGCACAATGCACATGACCAGGCACCTAATTGGCGAAAGCATCTCGATGTCGATGTCGATGCTGCTGTCGATGCCGGGCTCCTTGTTGTCATTAGTCGTTTGATTTTCCCCCTCATTGACTAACTATATCATAGCAGAGAGAAGCAACTGGAGGGCGCTGGCTTGTGTGGAAAGAAAAACGGAATGGCTCAGCGTAAAAATCATAAAAATCATAAAATTTAAGCACACACACACTGGCAGAGGGACGCACTCGATGCCACATTTTGGTGTGCTCAATCAGGCGTGCCTGAGTGGCGGCAACATCAGTCAAAAGATTGAAGTGCAGCCCAGTCATTGTGTGCTCGTTGGAGAGATGACAACGGCAACAACAATGCACGGGCAATAATCACATTATTTGGAATCATTTAATTTCAACAAAGCGCCTCCCCCTCCCTCTCTCTCTCTCTGGCGTGCCTTGTCAGTTCCTTGGCAAACACAAAGCGTATTTAATATTTCATGAATTGCTGCACGCACAAGATACAAACTCACAGATACGCGCACACACTTGAGCATGTTGCCGGGTTTACTGCTCGTTTACAGTTGCCAAGTCAGCCACAACAGGAGGCAGGCAGCTGATTCGAGCTGCAGCCACATTCATGCGGGAGGCATCCGAGCAGCGATGTGTCACTTGAGCCAAAGGCAGCCGCAAAATGTTGACATTGAAATGCGAAGAAGGCTGGCAATGATTAGCAGTATATTTGCTTGACGTTGACATCAATCATAATGCGAGTGGAATTATTTTCCAGTTATTGTGGCAATATTTTAAGTCTGTCTCGCTATCTCCCTCCCTCTTTGCCCGCACTTAACTTCACTAAGTAATTTATTTATCTCAAAGCCTTTACTGTCACTGCTCAGCTCAATCCTTCTCGCAAGTTCCGAGCCGTGGCTCAGTTTCTTTTTCTCACTTTCTTCTTCTACCCTCTTTCTTTTTTGCTGCTGACTTGCACTTTATCTGCCTGTGCTTTTGTTATTATGTTTATGGCCATTTCTCTTTTACCGACAGCACAAATATTCATTTTTTTCCACCACAAGTCTTTGGCAGTTTCATCGTGTTATTACTCAGTTTTCATATCATCCGATCAGAGTGCGGAGATAACTGAGTTTCGAGTACTGCGCACACACTCACAGACAGTCACACCCACACGCACACCACACACACAGACATATTTACAACTTAATTGCATTTTCACATGCCGCTCAAACAAAATCCTGTGAATGCCGCCAGATGCCACTGGGGGGATTAATACACTGAGCAAAATGAGCAGATTGCATTTAAATGTGAAACAGTTTTTTTCATTTTTTTGTTTAATTTTTATTTTATATGTTTATTAATCTTTAATTAATTAATTTGAATTTGTTTTCTATATTATTCCGACTAAAAATTGATAAATTTAATTTAATGGAAGCAAAAATAAAAAATAAATTTTAATAACAATTTAAAACACAGTTTTATGCAATTTTATGTATATTTAAAAAAAAAAAAAATGTTTCTTAATATATTTATTTTTTTAAATTTATTTACTTTAATGTTTTACTGCCTTATTTTCGGCCAGTGCATCAGCATAAATTCAACATGGCCAGAAATTGTTTTAAAAATGCTGTAAATATTTATGCACGCCCTTCGGAATTGAGTCACCCGACTGACTCGACTCGACTCTGGGACACTGGCTTTAATCGCTGACGCACCTGTAACACCTGCCTGGCTGTCCCCTTGTCCACCGTGTCCAGCTGTCCATTTAAGCGACAGCAGTTTAAAAATGCATCGGTGACATTGTAAATGCAAATTTGCATTTAGCGTTTTTTTATGCGTCATTTCAACTTTCTCGTGTGGCATCAGTCAGCTGTTGCCAGGCTGCGTGGTGAGGGGAGTACTGCCCAATGCGGTTGACAGGTCAGGGGTGCCATAAAAATACCAATCGCATGTTGAACAAAGAACAGAAAACAACAAAGTGGAACTCAGGTCACAGCGGCGGCAGCTGCTCAAGAGACAACGACGTGATCAAAATTTTAGAGAATAAACAGAACTTGAAAGAGTCTGCAAGTGTGTGAGTGTGTGTGTTTGTGGGTGTGGTGTGACTAGCAAGTGGCCAATAACCGTTTGACTACGGCTTTGGCTTTGGCATTGTTCCTGCCTTGCTATGAATATTTTTGCGTCCAATACAAAAGCTTTTTTCGGCTAGAAACAGCTGTCTGCAGGGGCGGCACACTTGGCTTTGAGGTCAGTCGACTAACACGATGCGTGCTGTGTCTCTGTGTGTGTGTGTGTGCAGCATTTCAGTTCTAGTTGTAGTTGCTGTTGCTGCCTACGACACGCCACAAAATGGTCATACGTTTTTTGCAGCTTGTCTCCGCTTGCTGGAGTTGCCTCCAACTTGATCTACTGCAGCGCGGGGTGGAGCGAATGGGAGGGTCGGTTGCCTGGCACGCAGCATATTTATGGCGAGTAGGTCAGTCTCTGACAACGCAAACAACTGCGAGCACACAGACGCACACACACAGAGAGACGCACAGAGGGAAGGCCTGCGAAGAAGATTTGTAGCTCCAGCTGAGAAATTTGAAATTGAAAAATAGTTTGACTTTTATGAGTGCCGATGGACAAAGCGAACTGCAAAGACCCAACAAACCGAAAGAGCTGAAATATCAGATATATATACACGTGCATGCATGCATATATATCAGCTATATTCCTCGCACGTGATGCGGCTGTGACTGTGTGAGTTCGTGTGCGGCATGCCAAAAATCTGTTGCCTACTTTCGGGCGACAGCGAGAAATTACCAAATAAAGCACACAAAATCACACCCAGCAGCACACACAAACAGCCTCTCATACACTAGCACACACTCACCTAGACTAGCACACACTCTCACCCACACTTACACACACTCACCCACACTTACACACACTTGACGGCGCGTTAATTTTTAAAAAATGAAAAGCGTCAAAGCGGGCTCTGCAAACAAAATGGCAATAGCGCAGCCTGCCGCGGGCCTTTCGCCGTCCCATCATCTTTCCCTCCGTCCCTGCTGTTTGTTTGTCTGTCTGTCTGCGCGACCGTCAGTCCCCCAGTGTTTGTCACTTTATATGTTTGCTTAGCCGCAAATGGATTTCATGAACCATTATGACCGCCGGGCAGGCGCGGCAGGCAATGCAGGCGGGCTACGTAACTACGGCGCCTTCATGTGTGCACAGTTTGACTTTAATTGGCCTTTGCGCCCCAGTTTGAGTGGGCGTGGCAAGTGCTAACTTATGCCAAATGTGACCCAATCTGGGAGACAAACTGCACTCGCTAATCAGTCGCAGCACGTGCCAAGTGTGAGTCGATCTTTCCGAATAGATACGAAAATGAAACCACATTCGCATGTGAATTCAAAGCAGTAATAGACAGGTGTGTGAGGGTGTGGGCTATTCCCAGTGGTCAGCACTGAGTGCATTGCCTTACACTTGACTCCCAAACCGGCATCGCCATCGTGCTCCACTTGCCACTGAAAAGCGAAAGGAAGCAGGCAACTTTCAGCACAATTTTGTGGCTTGTGCTCGTTGCGGAAATGAAATATGAAATAAATATATGAAGTGCTTGTTGCAACTAAAATAAAAACTGTGTGATCAAACTTATAACGGTACAGAGAGAGGATGATCTGCGACGTACCAAGAGGAGCCTAGGCTTGTCGATTTTGTCGGAAGTGGCTCGGCAGACAGTTAATAATTATTAATTTTGTTCCCTTTAAACAGAGTTTAAATTTAGAAAATATGTTAAAAAAATTATTTTAAAATAATTATTTATTTATTATATAAATTAAAAATAATTATTTATTTATTATATAAATAAAAAATAATTATTTATTTATTATATTTATTTTACAAATTAATAATAAAAGATTTTTAAATATATATTTAACACACACAAAAACCGAACTTACTCAGAACTCAGAAAGAGAAGGGCTGCAAGTATTCTGTCAGCTTGGCAAACTCTATAACTCATACACTTACCCTGCAGGATACACACTACGGTACAGGGTATGCGGTGAGCTTGCACACTTTTGCAATTAATTAGCAACAAAATTCAAACAAACTCGGGCAAAAAACTTTAATCCAGCCGGTTGATTTTTCGCTCTGCAACTCTGCATGTTTGCATTGGTATATTATATATGTGCAGTGGCATAGTGTATATGTGTGTGTGTGTGTGTGTGTGTGTGCCGGTGTGTGGGTGTGTGCACTGCATGCCATATAAATATTTTATGGCAAGTTTCTCGCCCCGCCTCCGAATGCAGCATACTTTCCGGTGATGCTGCGGCTGCCGCTGAAGCTGACGCTGACTTCCGGGAGTTACAGTGGAGACGAGTAATTATGTTCCACTAGCTTAAGCACAGTGCACCGCTAATACACACACACACGAACGTACCCACACATATAAACACGGAGAGGGGGAGACTGGCAAAGTAATTAAAATGCTTGGTCCATTAAAAATTTTACTCGACGGAGTTGAACTCAAAAGTTGAGCCGAGCTGACTGGCACAAAACCAGCGAAAGACAGCGCGAGTGAGCGAGACAGAGAAGCGAAGAGAGAGAGAGAGTAGGGGAGAAAGAGAAAGAGTAGTGAAGAGGGGTAGAGCGGGAAGAGAACTCCGCAATCGGAACGCAACCGGGAACAAAACAAACAACTTTAGACGACTGCGCAATGGTCGCTCCGCTGGCCCACATTCGCCATTAATTAGCTGCCATGCCCCCATCTCTCCCCCTTCCCTCCTAGGGCTCCTTCACACTTCTCCCTTGCCGACAACGTTTGTCAAATGCAGCGCAGCGCAGAAAGTTGAACCAACAAATACAATAAAAATTACGCGCCGCGCTGATTTGATATATGAAGTTTGCCTTAAAGGATTCTCAGCCTCCACTCTCAGCTTGCTTTCTCACCCCCTCGCCACTCGCACTACCCTCTCGCAACTCTTTAAAATGGCTGCCAGTGACATGTTCAATATTTATTGCTGATTTATGAAAATATCAGTCGAGCTATGCTGCTGCAAGTTTCCTTCCCTGCGAGGCAAATCTATTTCTCATGTAGACGAGTTTCAATGCCAGGCAAAGGAATGTGGGGAGAGAAACGGAAACGAAGGAGAGAGCGAAATAAATGGCTGGGTGCAAATAAGTGGAAACAAAGAGAAAATACTTGGAAGCTCAGCAAAAACTTTGTGTTTCAATCTGTGCAAAAAGTTTCGCCAACACCCAAGCGAGCAGGAATTCGATGAGTGTGTTAATCAATGGTAATGTGTGCTGGCAGGCAGTGCCAGTCTCCCTCTCGGTCTTTCTCTCTCTTTCTCTCTCTCTGTTCCTTTCTCAACAATGTGGGAAGGTAAACTGTAAAAGAACTATCCGAACGCAGCAGGAGCAACACAAATTTGCAATCAAAAATTTTCAGAACAAGTACAAAAAAAATCGAATTTTTTTTATGCTTTTTTTATGCTTTTTAGTTTGGTTGGAAAGTATAGGACAGACTAGCACAGACTCCATTTGCAGGGTATCTCGTGCAGCAGGCCGCAATCAAAAGAAATTGTAAATTCTCAAGCGCCTTAAGCTAAATTGGTGTTGGTTATGAGGGGATGGAGGGGGATAAGGGGGCACTCGCCTGTAGACATGCGATATGGCATGTGAGAGCGCATATGCTGAATTCCGAAATTCAGGATGACAGATTGAATTGCGCTCTGAGTACTTTGGGTCAGCCTTGTGCTGAGTGCTCGCTGAGTCACATCTTAATTACTGCAAAATCAAATTTCCATATTTTCTGAGCCGGCAAAAGGCATCGGCACAACGACAGTTGACACACACACACACTGAGACACACACAGACACATGAGAGGCGCATACAAAGCATGAAGATATGCATATCCATTTCACATGTTGCGACTCCCAGGGAAAGAGCACAGGCCAGTTAAGCTGGTTCCGGCACTGGGAATGCGACTGGGAATGCGACTGGGAGTGGAAGGTTGCTCGAGTAGCCCGTCCATTGGCCCCATATATCATAATAAGCGCACCAAAGAGACTCATTTGGGTTTGGCGAACGTTTCGGTTTCGATTTGATTGCTCAAAAGTCAGAAATGACCGCACGTCTGTCCCGGCCTTCGACTCCTCCTCCGCCTGCCAGTGCAGTGGGTCGTCCATGGCATCATAAATTGCAAACGGACTCCCGTCTGCCTTTACAACGGCGGCAACTGCGCAGCGACGGCGACAGCGACAGCAACAGCAACGGGCGTCGAGCCTCAGCCACGGCATCGTTCTTCTTTAGTCGATGCGAGTCCAATGGGTTTCAGTTTCACGGCCAGTGCCAAAGGCGTGTGCCAGTGCCGAGTCGAGTCAGAGACAGAGTCGGGTAGGAGTTCTCTGTGCCGGGCTCCATTGAAATTGGATGCCATTTGTGTTCAATTAGGCTATGCTAATTTGCCAGCGCAGAGTACAGAGCACAGGACCTAGGAGACTTGACTGATGCCAGAAAATGTTTTAAATTCTTAAAGTCGCCGCGAGAGTTTTCGCTTTGGCTTTGCGGTTATTTGATTTAGAAAATTAAAACTATTTCACAGCTGGCAAAATAATAAATGAATAAGCCGCTTGATTGCACACACACACCGACGGGCTCGCCCCCTCTGTGCCACGCCCACGCTTGACAAGCTGATTGATTGAATTTAAACAAGGAGCGAAAAAAACTCCATGAATACTCGTATCTATCTATTTATTTAGACTGGTCGGAACTATCAATATATTTCTGAAATAATTCATATCCATTTTATCGCGCTTCCCTCTTCCGTCTCTCGCCATCTCTTTCTCCGGCTAAATAATATATATGAAGCTGAATTAAAATTGAATTTCCCGCTGTGTCTATTATGAAGCAAGGTGGCGCATTGTGCGGTCGAATATTGAAATATTGAATCGCCTGGCAGATGTGAAACCATAAAATATCACGTCAGGCAGCCAACTAATTATGGAAATGTGGCACAGATTTTATTTGAATCTGACAACTCGCTTGCTGCAGTGCACACACACTCGCACACACACACACACATATGCATTATTCGCATATGCATATATTCGCATGGAATTGCTGTCGCATGCGTGTTTTGATGGAATCGTTTTCAAGCATTTGATTGGATTTGCAACTAAATTCGTTAAGGGCCGTCCGCGTTGGCAACTTTGATATCTGGCAGGAATATTCAGTCGGGACATCAGCGAGAATATTCACATTGACGCCAGCCACGATTTGCACTTAATTGCATTAATATTGCGTCCCCTGCCAGAACCTTAGCCAACTAAATAAGCTCTTCTGCCTTCACCTCAATCTCCTGCATCATCGCCATCGCCATCTTCCCCGCCAGCCAATCAGCGGAATTCAATTTGTCGCCACCCAACTCAAGGGCGATTGCTGCTGACAAGCGCAGACCAAAAATTTACAAAATGTATCAATTTCAAGCACCCTTTAACAGAGCCAGGGACTATGCTAATTGGTAGTGATAGTTTTAAAGAGAAAGCAATAGAAAGTTGTTGGTGCATTGTGTTTGTCGGGCTAGGAATGTACGTAACAGGCAGCAGGATGCATCTCTAGACTATTAAAAGTTTCCATGTTCAGAATCAGTTCAACAGACGAGTCAGTTAAGCCACTTTTATCTGTCAGCGCGTCTGTATGAGCGCCTATATCTCCGCAACTATAAAAGCTAATGCCACCAAATTTTACAACATGACTCGTATGCATTGCAAGCAGGTAAATTGATTTTATGAATATTTCTACGCCCCTTTCTGCCTCTGCAAATCAGTAAAATCTTTTTTCAAAGCTGTATAGCAACTGCAGAATCATCTTTACTACTCAATTGTAAACTACACATGACATTCATTCTATTGTGATCGTTATGTGCAAATTTAATTAAGATCGGACTGTAAATAATGAAGATATTTAAAATTTTAAAGATTCTTCTAGAACACATTCAACTCTAGTATCAGGCACTTATTTAAATAATGTAATTATTATATAAATCATAAATATATCATAAATAATTCAATAAGTTTAAGTTGTTTGTAGGTTAATCTTTCATTTCTTTTTAATAAGTATTAAAAGGCATCAATTTTATATTTAAAATTCAATATATTCTAACCAAATACAAAGCAATCAGTTTAGTTTTCATTTCAACTTATTCCTTCGAACTAACTAAAAACAAAAAGCCCACACGAGTAAATCACTTTCCAGGTATCGCGCAGCTACTCAAATCCTCGTCATCGCCACTGAGCCAGACCCGTGACCCATGGCCCATGGCATATGTGAGGCTGTCGTTCAGGGTATGAATATTTCGGCACGTCAATGAATTTAAGGATTTCTTACTTACTTTGCCATAAGACCCTTGACTCAATATTCAATTCTGGCGCAAAATGCCTTAATGCGCGCACGTTGCCAACGTTTGCTTGGGCTGTTCTGGCTTGCTGATGGGTCTACAAAAAAACAGGCCACTTGGGCAGTTACGCCTTTCCCCCGCCCAGCAAACACAGCACCCTGACTCCCTCTGTGTGTGGCTGGTTCATAACCATTTTGGTTTTTGGGCTGTTCGGTGGCGCCTGATTGGGGCCCCCTTTGACACTTTGCCTCATTTTTGGCAATTTTTAAGCAATTCAATTTAATTTTATTAGTTCTGGCAAAACTCAAACAACTGGGACGCAACAACAATAACAAGAAGGTACCGCCCACTGTGACGCGCCACGCGGAACCTTTTGTCAGTTTGTGTAGAGGTCATAAAATCGGCAAGTGAAGCGCACAACCAACACACACACAAGCACACACAGAGAGATAGAGGACATATTTATAAGTATGTCATTTGTTATGCTCCTCATTGGCCTCGTCTATTTTTGGCCAATTCTGTCTGTTTTTTTTTCGCATTTGACAGTGACAGAATCTGGCACACTCGTCCATCCATCCGTCGCGCTGGCCACATAAGTTTTGAGTCGTAAAATGTCCATAAAATGCATTTGAAAAGTTTTCCATTCTCGGCCAGTTTGACTGACCCAACTGAGCTCAGAGCTCAGATAGTTCTTGACATTTGATTTTATTGTTATGATTGGTAAAATGATGTGCCAAATGCGAGTCCATGTGGGGCAGTCTCTCTCCGTCTGTGGCAGTTCGAGCATGTTCGAAGGGAAAGGGGCAGGAAACTGTGCCCAGCTCAGCTGCGTGTGCGCTTTAAATTATGCCCAAAAGTTGCCCACTTAAGCGTCAATTACCCAGATGGCTTAATTATGCACCCGGTCGCGGGGAATGGGTCCCGCATGGACCTGGGCCAATAACTTTTTGTTCTGTTCTCGTGTAAGACTCGCATAAATATCTCATGACTATATATGACATTATAATAATGCATTGTGCTGCGTGAGTGTGGCACATTAAAAACTGGGCACTGGACACATACACGATAAACTAAAATGCAATTAATTAATCACTTTTAAACAATGGCAAATGAGCCATGGAAAAGTGTGTGCTGTTAAGAAAAGATGATAGTTTTTTAAGTAAAATTAATATTAAATATATTTTGGTAAATGAATGTTAGATTGACGAACTAATTATTCTCTTTACCTTGTCAACAGTTAGCCTATATTTGTGTGGATAAGACTTTTTCTATTGTTTCTTTTATATTATGTAAGCAAAGTGCTTGGTTCAATAACAATTTTTATTCATAATTATAATCATCAGTTAAAATTTACATACTTGAACTTAAGGTTAAAAAGAATTCAAAGTTTCGTTCCTAATACTAGAAAAAAACTACTCAATGTCTGTTTAAATTAATAAATTCCTTATCGTTTCACAACCAGACTGATTTGTATAAAAATTGTTCAATATCATTCATATTTTGCCATGTAAAATAACTTTAAATGCCGGCTGGTAATTTAATTAAAAGTGTTTTATTATCTTGCAGAAAGATAACAAATATCAGGCGGCCCGCTGGCAGAGAAATTGCAGTAGAAAATTGCAAAAAACTCTAGCTGAGAACAAATATATTTAAAATTATTTTCTCGCTGTCGTAATTAGTAGTACAAAGAAATAACAACAGCAGGAGATTTCTGTGCAAACAAAAAGAAAATAATATTAAAATCAAAGCACTGAAAGTGACTGTTTAAGCTGGTAAAGAAAATCACGAAATTGAGGGAAATGTTTAAGCTGCTGCTGGCTCGCTTTAAGCGCATTTTGTAGAATTGCTTTGGGGGGTTTCAATCGGCATTTCATTCACAATAAAGCGAACTCTGTGCAGGCGGGCGCGCGTCCTCTCTCGCTCTCACAGTGGCTGAACAAACGAACGAACAAGTGCAATAAAAGGGACGACAGGTCGCACAAAACGTAACCAGAAGAGAAAACCAACAACTGCCAAGCCCATGCGAACCGTACCCAACGTTACCAGACCAGAGCACAGCAAACCAAACCAAACCAAACCAAACCTAACCAAATCGAAACCGAACCGAACCGAAGCGGAGCGAACCGCCAAACCAAATCAATGCCCGCAAATGGCAGTAAACACAATGAAAGCAATAACGGTTTAGGAAGCCAGATTGTGCAGCTCTGATAAACGAGATGAATACCCCGTGCAAGAATATAATATAGCGAAAAAAAGCCGAGTGCCTTGTAATTGCCTTAAACGGCGCTTGAACCGGTTTATTTTTGGCTGGAAAATAGCTAAAAGTGAGGCAGGTTAAAGTACGTTTTGTTTGGGTTCAACTGTAAGATCCTTAGGGTTACTTGAGGTTAGTTAGGGCAGTATAGAAACTATATTGATAGATTCTGGAACACTTTGAAGTTGGAAAGTATACGGTACATTCGGGCAATGGTTTTTGGAAAACATTTGAAATCATTTGCATATGGGATCAACGATCCATTTTGTGGAAGCTGAACAACATTTTCAGCCTGGCATGCAAATGACTCGATAACTCTGCACGCAGAAGAGTGAAAGACAGAGAGAGAGAGAGAGAGAGAGAGAGAGAGAAGAAGACGGTCCGGTTCGTAAATTCAAAGATAAACATAAATCGAGCGTAATTCGGGCATAAAGCGCCGCAGCTGTGGAGCGAACGCCGCATTGTGTCGCTTTATTTTTTGCAACGAATCGATTAAAAACTGAAAAGCGGACTTCAAAAGGCGTTCAATGGGGGGAGGGGGACCAGGAAAAAGAAAAGTCTGAAAGCCCTGAACCAACTTAGAGCCAAGCTAGAAGGTCGGGGGAAAAGAAGCCAATGCACAACATAATTATAGTCACAATTGAAGCAGGGGCAACTTTAGCAGTGGCACGGTAACCCTGGCAAGGGTTTTCTTTGTTCAACAGGTGTTGAAGGGTAGGCGAAGGGGGGAAGGGGGTTCCGTTGTTGGGGCTTTGCCTTTCACCCGCTTGAAGGCTTTGCCTTGAAGTTCGCTCTAAGTTGCGCCAGCCTGCTCCTCCTGCTGCCCAATCCGCTTAAATTGATTGCTTCGTTGTGCTGGCAACAACAGCAAGAGAAAGAACAAGAGGAGGAGGAACGCACTATGAGTACTCGCACTCGCACTCGTATATAGTGAATATTATTCGCAGTATCCAGTGCGATGCTGGGGAACGCAGCATGAGAATGTTTTAATTACAAATTCTTTGCATGTTTCGCATGCGCCATTTTTGTGTGTGCAAAAATATGCGCCAGTTCTGCTGGGGCCAGTCGGAGAGTGGGAGTGGGGCAAGGTGATGGGGTTGGGCACGGAGCTGGGTGGGATTGTAGGTCAACACTACGCACTGCGTGCATGTCTTTAAAGGCATTGTCTGTCAATAAATTTTACTTGCTACGTTTGCATTTCCGGCGTGTGGCGCACGGAAGCCGCCGCGGCGTGAAGCGTTGCTTTTAAATAACGTTGCCAAAAAGAAAAATTGAAAGAGCGAGAACATTGTCATGATGTGGGCAAATGGATGCAGTTTTCTCCCCCTCGTGGCAGACACACCTGTTTCAATTTCCTTTGCCTTGCGACGGGCAGAAACGGCAGCTGCAACGCGATTATTCTGGCACTCGCTGGCTATCTCTCTTTTCCCCTCCCCTCCTTCTCTCTCTCCCTCTCACTCTCTCTCGCTCACTTTCTCTCCGTCTCTCCCTCTCATTCTCTGCCCATTTCCCCTTGCTTCTTGCGACTCATTTTGTAATTGATTTGACTGTGATTATGAGGGCTAACAATAGTAGATGCAACACTACTTGCCCCGTTTGTGCTGCAAATCCAACTGCAAATAGTGCATTATCACCGACAAGCAGCAAGCCTGATGGCGAGGGTGAGGACGAGGATGAGGGGGTAGCCCTGGCAAAAACTACAGCAATGGGCAGCAATTAATATCGAGCGCATCAGTCGCCCAGTTGCAACCCCCGCGGGCGACGCTGGCCAATCCATTTGTATTCCGTTTTACGGCGCAAATACACGCTGCAGCAGTAGCAGCAAAAGCAGCAGTAGCAGAGGCCGGAGGAGGTGGGTGCAGCAGGGGAGAGGCAGCCGGAACAGCTGTCGACCAGTTGACCAGCTGCTGATGGTCGCCTCCCCTGGGCTTGGCCCTACGGCGCGGGGCATTTATGAGTTATTTGGAAAGGACTCGGCGGAGAGTTTGTTATCTGTGTGTGCGAGTGTTTATGTGTGTGTGTGTGTGCGTGTGTATGTGTGTTTACGTGTGTGTGTGCATTCGATTCTGCATGCGCTCTGACGATGTCATAAAATTGTTTTGAGCTCGGTCCCGGGCTAATTTATCTACAGCATTTTGCCTAATTTATGTTTTGTCGTTGCGCCCAAATCGGACTGCCAAAGCGGAGTGAGGTAAGCACCAGCAGCATGCAGAGAGAGATAGGGGAGAGAGAGGGGTAACTGAAGTTGTGCACTGCAAGCGGAACTCGCAACGAGAGTGGGGAATAAATAAAATTAACTGCGAGCTGCGGTTTCACATTCCAATTTGCTGTTGTTGCATTTTATGCGGCTGTGAAAAAGGCGACTATGAAAATAAAGTGGACGCGCCATGAAAGCCCTCAACAACCGCCGCCAGTTGAAGTTGACTGAACCCACCTCGTAGCAGCAGTACCTACTCCCCTCCCCCTACCTCTCTTAGCCCCTCATCCCACTACTGGCATAAAAAATGCCAACAAATACAATGGGCAATGGCAAAAGCGTTAAAAAGAACAACAAAGTTGCACGGCAAACGTTGGCACAAGTGTGGAGTGAGCAGGCAGTGGGGAAGGCAGGGGAGGGGAGGTAAGCTGGGGCACACTAAGGGACGCTGCTGCCCAACTCTCTGCCCGGCACAATAGTTGCGTTTTAAACAAATGAAAAGCGCAGCCAGAAACAACAAAAAAAGGTTGCCCAAAAAGCACAAACAGTTTTATTGAAGATTGCGAAAAGCACACACACACAGACACACACACACAGACCACACACATGCAGCTGGCAGCCAGAAAGGTAGATACGCAAAAATGCTGCCAATCGAAATTCCATGCTGGGCAATCGCCTCGCTCTCCATTGTTTTTTTGTTGTTTCCATCTCCGCCCGTTGCCATTTTTTGCGGCACTACGCGCTGTGCGTGTTGCCACTTGCTCCGCACTACATAGTTGATAGAGTGAAATAGACAGTGTGTAACACCCGTTGGTGTTGCTCTCCCCCTCTTTCTCTTTCCCCTCTCTACCAATACCAATGCAAACGTTTGGCAACCTGTGCTGGGTGTGTACACGAATTAAGTCGACTTGCTTCAAATTGCGAAACATTACTCTATAATAAAGTGCGTAGCGTGCTGCTGCTGCGAGTTTGTTGTTGTTGTTGTTGTAGTTGTTGCTAGTGTTGCTGTTGCCACTGTTTGAGTTATTTCATTTTCAGCATTTTCAGCATTTTGCCCGCACCAGCAGGGAGTGGGAGTGGGAGAGGGAGAGAGAGTGCAGACAACGCGCCGAGACAACACGGACAGCTCCCACTGCCCCTCTTCCTCTTCTCACCTCCAGCGAGCTGGCTATAAAGTTGCTTGCATCCCAATTTTGTTGCAAACAAAGACATACACATTTGCACCAGGTTACCTCCCGCAAACACGCCCACTACACACCCACACACACTTCCTTCCCTTGTGCTCCCGCAGTTAGCTTATTTGCATTCCTTGTGCCCTTTGCCAACAAATGATTCCTTGTCGGCCACGCCCCCTTCACAATTTCGGTTTTTGATATGCTGTCACTTGCAGAGCATCAACGCATTTATGAATGAATAAAAACCTAAGCACCCTAAGCACCTGATCACCTAAGCACACATAAAACCCGTAGGTGGAAAACAGTTTATTATATTCTCGCAAATCTTGTTTAACTCGAGACTTTGCAATTTTCACTGCATTGTCACGTTCACGGCTGCATCGAGGCCGGGATTAACAATTTGTTTACATTGCTGGGGTACAAAGAAAGAGCGCCCTTTAAGGCAGGGTGACATTGTGCTGCAGGCAAGATTTCTTTGTAGTTCAGCCTGTTTAGGTATATAAATTTAGAGATTTTAAGATCTTAAAATCAGTAAAGCTGTTGAAAAATTAAAAACACTCAAAATATTAAATTATTTTTAGTTTTTATAGTGTCAGACCATGATAAGGATTAACAACTCTTCAATTCTTTGATTTAAAGATCTTTGATAAAACTAAATTGTTAAGGAATTTAAAAAAAATAACATATTGAACTAAATTTAAATTACATTTTTTATTGCTTTAGTTAGACTACTTTGTAGATTATAGGTTTCTAAACAGCTATTGCCTCATAACATTTATTTTAATTCTTATTCTTAATCTCAAAGTAAAAGTTTTTCCAACTTTGAATTTATATTTTTGAAAATGAAAGATATTTCAATCGTAACGTGCAGCTTTCCATAGTTTTTCTTTAAAATTTTTGTTTGGTTCTTTACATTAACATTTACAGTATTTATTTACAAAATGATTTCATTATTAATTAACACTAAATACTGTACAGGTGGCAACGCTGCAAGCAACTACCGATAGAAGTAAGCTTGCAGTTGGCAAGAATAATCGAGTAATCCGTTGACCATAAACAGAGAAGTGCAAAAAAGAAGCCTTTAAAGTATTTATTAAAAATGCCACTATCTGCAGTAGTGTTTGGAAACGTCGATTGAACGGTCAAGTCGGACTGTCGTCGGTATTAGAAGTTGTTCGGTGCGAATCAATCAGAGTTTGTTAAAGTAAAATTAAACTAACTACCATCTCGAATCACTATCAATAAACTATTTATAAATAAATAATAAATATTATACTATTATATTATATAAATAAATACAACATTGATGTATATTTATTAACATTTATTGTGTAACATATTTGTGCACTTATGAGACGAAACCAAACTCTCTTTACCTTAGCAATATTTTACTCAACACCCAAGCAAACTTTTCAAGTTTCTGTTAGAAATATTTGAATTTGATACACCTTATAGAGTTTTTGTTTTGCATTTAAATTTCCATTTCGTTGAACATAATCATACTCGAGTGAAACAACTTTGTTTTAAATTTGCCACACTGCACAGTTGCCCCTCTTCCTCTCTCTACATGACCCTCTATCCTCAGTCGCACTCTCAGCTATGCTCTTTGTCTGTGCGAATGTGCGAGGTGCAACAATGAAATTTAAGTTCTGCTATGTTTTTATTTTCTATGCACACACACACTTGCACACACACACACACACCTTCATTCAGGTGCGGCACATGCAAAACAATTTGTGTGCAACAATTTGCGCCAACTTGCAGCGCATTGGGCAACGTGGGGCACCTCGTCGTCGTCGTTGCCGTTGCCGTTGTCCCTGGTCCGGGCCAGATAAGATCCGAGTGGTCATTAGTGTCGTGTCAACAGACTGCCCCGGCCCCAGTTCGCTCTTGTTGTTGCTGTTGTTGCTGTTGTTTTTTATATGTAGTGGCACATACACGTACATATATAAAACACAAACCACTTGACCATAAACAAACTTTACACCTCACATTGTGGCGTGAAGAGTCCTGAAGTGGACTGAAATAAACACTTGGCAGTGTGTGGCAACTGGCGAAGGCAGCGAGCGAAAGGAGGAGCAGGAGGAGGAGGAGGCAGAAGAGCGCTGCAAAGCGCTGGCGAGGAGTCTGGTTAAGGGTCGCATTGTTGTTTGTTTGATAAAGGGACAACAGGCCCAGGCAGACTGCGAGCTAGTTGAAAAGTCGACACTCTGACAGAGAGTGGGAGAGAGAAAGTGGCTAAGCAGCTCTAATGGTCAGAGAACTTAGAGTCGCACACACACACACACACGCACACCTCGAGCGGCAGACCGAGTTAATTGTGCTCAGTATAGATAAATATTTCTTGTTGCTAGGCGATTATTAATTATCGGTAAATTGGGATGCTTTCAATTAGTCACCCAGCGAGCAGCCACTCGAAGGTGTGAAGCCGAAAACAGCTGAAGAGGAAGCCAGCGCCAGGTCCAGGACACTTTGAATGGGATGCGTCAAGTGGCAGCCAATCAATGGCCCAAAAAAACAAAAAAAAACACACTCACAATTGTCAAATGTCTGTGACAGGCGTGGTGGCAAGTCGACGCCAGTGGGTGTGGCTAATTATAAACACATTGAGAATTATAAAATCAATATGCGCGGTGGTGAGAAAAACGCGTTGACAGGCAGACAAAGGGAGCAAACAACAACAATAACAGGAACAACTAACAAGGCAGAGCAGCAATGTTGAATACCCTACAGGCAGAGCAGTGTCTAGTGGGGTATGCTGCAAGGCGAGTTATGTATTTTGCTGTGAATTCAATATTAAAAACTTAATATTTGAATTATGTCCTGCAATACTAAAAATTATAAGCTATTTATTTATTTTTTATCTATAAAATAAGCGACCTTTAAAATCACTCAAAAAATCATAAGACTCAACAAATAATGATTATGTGTTGAGTGAAAGCAAAATATGCAATAAAATAGCTTTTCCAAGATAAAACCAATAGTCAAAGAGATTTAACAATAGTAGACCCCGTAGAGAACTTTATAAGTGGTGCATCAATTTTTTTTCTGCGACGTCTTTGGAACAGGAATAATCCGTCATTGAGCGATTCTATTAAAAAAAAAAACAAACTCAACAATTATTTTCGGTTCCTGATTTATAATCAAATTTATTTCAGGGAACAAATAATCATTATTTTTGAGCGAAAAAATAAAAACTCAACAAATTATGGGATTACGTGCTGAGTTGCATTTTCAAGAGTAAAACACAAGATTACCTTCTGGTACAATTTTTTTCTTATGTCTCCGACTTTTCTAAGTGGATGATATTTTCATTAAAAAAAAAACAAATAATCATTATTTTCGGTCCCTGATTTATATATATTTATTTCAAATTAAAATTAATAGCAATTGTTCTCAAACTCTTTTTATTATTTACATAACAAACACTTGTGATACTCAGTTTTTCATTTCTAGTGCACTTTACAGGATATACTCTGCGTCGACTGCCTCATTAGTTTTCAACCTGTGCAGGCCAAATGGTTGCCATATGGTTTGGTCTCCTGCTGCCGCTGTGTTGCTTGTGTTGTTGTTGCTGCTGCTCTTGTTTGTTGCTGCCCCGTTTCGCTCTTGACACGCCAACATGACCGCAAATGAGATGAGGTGTCTACCTAATGCCAGTCCTCTTGCCCGCCCCCTTTTCAATTCACTCTCTCTCTTTGTAGGTGTTTCGCTGCCTTTGTTGATGTCGACTCACTGCCACACGCACTCTCTGCACGTCCTGCGACAAGGAGAGGCATCCTGCGGCTCCAGCAGCTGTTTGTTGTTGTTCTGCTTGTTGTTCTTCTTCTTGTTGTTGCTCTGCTTATTGTCGTACTTGTTGTTGTTCGCCTTGTTGTTGTTCTTCCTTCTAATGCCAATGACTTTTCATGAGGTTCATTCTTTTGACGCTTTATACAGAAGTTTGTCTCCTTAGTTCTTTGTTGCCAAGCAGCCAAGGTAGGCAGGCAGTCAGTCAGTCAAGGTAGGCGGGGGAAAGGGGAAAGTGTTGCCGAATTGAATATAAAACCCAGTAAACGCTCTGCTGCTGCTGCTGGCTATCAATAACTCGCAATTAAAGCCGTCAGCTCACCCTCAGCCTCAGCCCCAGCTCAGCGCAGTGTCAACTCTGCCGTGCGCCATTAGGCAGCGTTTAACGAGCAGGCAGCAGCAACAACAACAATATCAATAACACCAACAATAACAACAACAACAGCGACAACATTTGCGACAACAAACAAACGAGAGAACATTTCTCACACTACTCAATGGGAGATTTGTATCTTAAGGCCCGCGTCCTGCCCGCTATCGAAATTCCCTTGCGGTCTCTCTCCCCCTGTTCCCCTCTTTTCTCTTCTACTCACACTTATGCTGCCTCTGCTTCTGCATATCCCTCATGGTGCCTCTCACTCCCTCCTTCCTCTCCCTCTCCTTGGTAATTTAGATTTATTTCCTCCTTCTCCTGCTTGGATCTATATCTATATCTATTGGCAGTTGGCGTTGATTATGTTTGATTTATATCGCACGAAAGTCACGACCAGCAAGCAGCGGCCTGGGATGAGCTGAGCTGAGCCCATGAGGGTTGCCAGCTAGTCACACCGTGTGGCAACGTTAATCCCCCCTGACCACTCGACTTTTACTTTCATCTCATCGAGACTTTCACTTTGGGTTTTAATTGCGGTCGCGCTATGGAGAACTGTAAACGAGACGCCCTCATAATTTGGTGGAGTGTGGGGAGCAGGAGGAGTAGGAGGAGTGGCATGAGCTGGAGAAGTCACTCACTTGTCCAGCTGTCAATCACAGTGAGTCACAGCGAGTGCGTAAAAAGGAAACGAGCAGTTAAGACGGGCAGGGAGAGCAGCTCCCTGGGCAGCGCGGCGGGCTTTTAATGAGCCAAAAGTGAATGAGAGGAGGGCAGAGAGGAAGAGAGGGGGCAGCGGGAGGAGAAGCATAGGAGGGAGAAGAGGCAGGGAAGGGAGGAGAGGTACGAGAAGTGATGTGCAAAAAGGCTGTGAGAAGAGGCATAAAGAGGACGAACAGCAGAGGAACTGAAAGTGAAAGCTGTTGCTGTTGCTGCGCTGATCATGCCACATGACAGTCGAAGCTGCTGTCAAGCTGTGCTCCCGCCATGCCACGCCCCCGTTCCGCCTCTCCGCTTGCGTCTGGTGATGAGCCAAAAGGAAGTTCTTGAGCAACTTGTGATGCATTAAAATTCGCAAGTTTTGACTTTGCTTTGTCGTCGTCGTCGTCGACTGTCGCTGACATTTGTGTGTCACTGGCACGTTCTGCATGCTTTTAGGCGCTCGCACACACACGCACGCATACAAACACTCACACTCGCACATACAATTTATGCAAATGTCGCTTTTCTGCGTAGCTGCTTCGCTTTTTTTAATGAGCGCACAGAGACAGAGAGAAAGAAAGAGGAGGCAAGAAAGTGAGCTGGCAATGGAGAAGCGAGAAATGCAAGGGAGATAGAGAGAAAGAGGGGAGAGAGAGAAAGAGAGAGAGAGAGAGAGGGAGAGTGAGAGAGGCGAAGAGGATGCAGGGCAAGCAAGGCATAACCGCAGCCCGCTGAGCGCACTGAGGGCAATGCAAATGAGATGTTAACTGTGCTCTGCGCCTCAGTCTGTGTTTGTGTCAGTGTATGTGCGCAAGTGTGTGTGTGTGTGTGTGTGTGTGTGTGTGTTGATGTCTTGACATGCGCCAGCGAAGCAATTAAAACGAAATAAGCAAAGTTTTTCGCATGACAAACAATTTACGCAAAGCAATTGCACGCACAGCCACACACAGACGGACTTACAAAGCTCCTTCCCCCTCTCTCTCTTTGCCCCTGCCACGCCCACTTGCAAACGCGCGCAATTAGCTTGGCTGTGTGCTGTCTCTATTTGCCTATCAATACGTTTTGCCTTGAGGCAACACACACACATAAAGTGTTCCTCTGCTTTTTATCCTTGATCCTGTTTATGCTGCACTGCAACTCTTGCTTGCCACACACAGTGGCAACACTTAGCCGGCTGCAGCAACTGCAGCGCTTCTCTGTTTGCCACACGTTGCAAGCCGTCTATGTGCAACAGCTTGTTTGTTGTTTTTGGCAGCAAATGTAGCCCTTTTTTAAAGCAGCTAAATGTTTCCTCTTTCACTTGGGAACATTTTAGCACAAAGAATGTTGCTAAGCATTTGTGTTGCTCACTGCGATGCCATGGCAACACTTAACGAAGGCAACATGCACATGTGATGTGCCCAGCAACTGTGCAACATTTCATTAAAGTATTTAAATTTCATTCACTAAAGTTTAGAATACTTAAAAGGGATTGTCAGGTCAGGATTTGTGCGGAAAGATTTTTTTTTTATTCTTTATTTTATTTATATTATAGTGAATTCTAGATCCAATAAATAACATATTATATAATATCTATATTATTACTATCCTGCTTAAATCCTGATATTTCTATGTTCAATCATTTAATATTAGTCACATTATTTATATCCTACCTTAACACTTCACGCCTTTATCCACCTATCAAAGCCAATAACCTAAGTGCCTGAGGTCATTGCCCTCGCACAATCTCCTATTGAGTGTTCCCTCCTTAGTGTTACCCCATAAATAGCCCATTTTGCCAACACTTAGTCAGACTAATATCACATTTCTGCATTCTTTCCAATTATGCCACATCATAATGTGTCGTCCCTCCCTGCCCCTCTTTACCTATCATGTTCGCCTGTTGATTTTGTTGCGTTAAATTGAAATTATGCGAGAGGAGACTAATGTGAATAGACTTTACCGGAAATTGAGACTAAGCTGCTGCTGCCGCTACTGGCCGACAGGGGGCGACGGCGGCGGCGAACGGCTCTTTGACATTTATGACAACAAAGCGCAAAAGGCCAAGTCGCAGCACGTGTGCCCCAAGTCAGGCCAGCCAGGCCTGGCCAGTTGCCCATCGATAATCCAAGCACATAACAATGAGAGCACACACATTATGCCCGTGTGTGTGTGTGTGTGCGTGTGTGTGTGCGGCTCATTAATGCTCTTGACCGGCAGATAACTCAATTTGCGGTTACTTATGCCGCTCGAGCAGCTTACTCGGACTCTTGGGGGACTCTCGCTCTTGGGGTTGAGTGACCCCAAGAAGAGGGTCAAGAGGTTATGGCCACTTGCTGTCAAATTAGTGCCTAGTTTTAGGCGCATAATTGGCCTGCAAAAAACTTTTTTACACGCAGTCTCCCAGCACCCCCTCCCGCCCTGCGCCATAAAAGATTTATGGAAATTATGCATGTTTTTGTTTATGTTGCGAGAGGCGAGCGCAGATTTATGACTGCTTGCAATAAATCACACACAGACATACTCACACACACACAAACACTCACACAGAGTCACACTCACACACAAGCACACGTGCTTTGCTCAGTTTGCCTATTAATTGGTTGCATGGCACAACAACAGCTAAGGCAGTTGCCAAAGGTCAAGTCACTTGGCTGACATGTTGCCGCAACATGTTGCCAAGAGCGCACACGCGACCGCAGCACGAGCGCCAGAGAGAGCGTGTCGCCGTCGTCGTCGCGTGTCGTGTCGTGTCGTGAGTGGCAGCAGGAGTTGGGGGTGCGCTGGCGAACACGACGACCGACTAACGAAACCGACAGCCAAAAACGTAACGTAACGTAACGTAAGGAAAACTGTGTCTCGACTCCATCCATGCTGACGTCGAACTTGTTTGTTGCACGCTTGCAACATTTATGTTCGATGCCGGCAGAGAGCGATGGAGAGAGAGAGAGCGAGCTCGAGTACTTTTGCCATAAACATTTCGATGTCCAACAGATTATAAATAATTATTTATAATGACAGCCTGAAGTGTTCGAAATGATTTAAATGTTGTTTGCAAGTCGAATATTGAGTTTAATTTGTACATTTTTGATCTTATTTGGCAAGGGAAATAAAAAAATAATAAAAACCGCAACTTGTGTGCATTAAAATAGATAATTTAAGACAAAACAAAAGTTTTTAAGTATTAAATAAAGATTTAAAATAGATTAAAATTGTTTACCAAGATAACTAGTTTATTGTTTGTATATTTATAGTTAAAGTAGATTAAAATATAAACTAAATAAGTTTTATTTGTAAGGTAAAATAATTCTAGAAAAATATTATCAAAATTAAAACAAATTTCAATGCTATTTTTTAGATAATTTACTTTTTTTACTAAAGTGGAAATAGAATTTATTTTTAGAGTTTTGTATAAGAGCACGATAAATACATATATTCTTATTATGAGTATTAGATTATATATCAAAATTATATATCCTAACTGATATGTTGAATGCTAATTTTCCTTACAATCCCTCAATTTGATAAGCAGTTGAACAACTTGAAAGATAAACATCCTCAGTTACGCAGCAGCCTCAATCGAACCTGGTTCGCTGTGAGGCGCAACATTTCGTTCGGATCTGGCGCTCGATCTGGTTGGCTGCAACGCAGCACGTCGCTGGGGACGCTGGCGTCAGTCTCTCATTCGCCTCTCGTATTCGCAGTCGTCCGCACACGGTCGCGCTTTGTCGTCGTCGTCATCGTCGTCGCCGTCGTCGCAGCAGCAGCAACGCCAGCAGAGCAGTTTGTCGCGATTTGAATTGTTATCAATGAAAGTGTCGAACAAAATAATAGATAATTGCCAAAAATTTAAAAAAAAAAATATTAAAATAAACAAAATTTATAGCAAAAATATTTATAGCAAAATTATAAAAACAAAGCAAAACAAAATCGAAGACGAAGCTAATTTTGTGTTTTTTTTGTTGGCAACTCTCGCGATTTATGCGTTAATTAGACGCGGGCAAGCACAGTGCGTGACCCCTGCCCTGCCCAGCGCCTTCCCCACGCGTCTCTGTGTCACGTTGGCAAGGTGCTTGCGGCATATTTGCCGCCCCAAAGCCGGTTACAGTGAGTGTGAATAGTCTGTGCGTTGCCCCGGGCAGCGCTGCCAGGAGACTGAGACCGGACTGAGATCGGGACCGGGTCCGGGACCGAGACCGGGACAGTTGTCGCGTTTGTCGTAATTTCGCGTTAAAATAAACACGCAAGAGAAGAAAGAAAGAAAAGGCAAAGCGAGGCAGAAGAAGCAGCAACAACAACAGAAGCAACAACAACAGCAAACAGTGCAGAAAAATCAAATAAGAATTGAAATTTAGGCCAAAAGCGGATTACGAGAATTGTTGCTGCCACAACAACAGCAACCACAACAACAACAACAACGACAACATAAAAGGAAGATTTTGCCACAGCGTGCGTGTCTGTGCGTGTTTGTGCGCATCTGTGTGTGTGCGTGTGAAAGTGTTTTTTGTGCAAAATAAAAGTGAATTGCAAAAAATAAGAAACCAAGACGAGAAAAATAAGAAAATACAAAACAAACAAAAAGACTGCGCAATTGACTAGAGAAAGAGATAGAGATAACAGAGAGAGATAGAGAGGGAGAGAGTGAGGGGAGCGAGAGTCGCTTGAGTAATTCATATGGAAATCTGCGTATGTCATGCTGGCTCATTATCGTGCCTGGCTGCCACGCCCCGAATGCCCCAGCGTGAACCTTGTTGCGTGCAGCAGGTCATCAATTAATTTGCTGCCATCAGCAGCAACTACAACAACAACTAAGGCAGCTATCATTTTCGCACTTAAAGCGTCAAAGGCCGTCGCAAGCAGCAGCAGCAGCAACAACTACAACAACTGCAGCAGCAGCAGCAGCTGAAAGTAAACAAGGAGCTCAAAGCAAGCGAAAACTTAATAAAGAAGAAAAAAAACCAACAACAATTTAACGAGACTCCGCGACGCGTTGTGGTTTCATTTGTAGTGGTCAGCTGTGTCTGTGTGTGTACGTGTGTATTCTGTGAGTGTGCCGTGCCACCCTCAGGCAAGGCCACGCCCACTCGTATCGCTTCGGTCGCGTGCTGTCATAATTTATCACAATTGTCACATCTCGAGTGAAAGTGCAGCATCCACTTGGCATCCACACGGCATCCACAAATTGCTCGGGCAGACTTTCGCTTATGCGGCTCACTGCACTAGAACAATAAAACTAACTGTCAAGTTTACTTTCTGTGCTAAAAAAAGAAGAACAAACAGAAGAAACATAAATAACTAAAGCAAACACGCAGCAAACTCTGCCAGCCCCCTGCCCCGCCCACTCCTGCACTTGGATTAGCAAGACACGCAAAGGAAAAAGCTGAAAAAGAAGCTGAAAAACTTTTTCGGGTGAGTTTTCTTCTTCGAAGTGCAAAACTTGCGAATTTCGTTTGCAGCTTAAGATTTTCTGTGTGGGAGGAGAACGCACTTTAATTTCTCGCTGTGCATTCCAATTAGAATTCCCTGGAACGAAGCTCTTTATGTGGTGGGTTAATTATTTTGTTTCCCAGTATTTTGGGCTAAGAAGACTTTTGATTTGATAAAATTTATGACAATTCCTGGAATTGTTTTGTGTTTAATGAATTTAATGAGAGGTTAAGTGCTGAAGCTCTTTTGAGTGCAACAAGGATTAATTTTAAATAAGAAATATTGACAGCATAATAAGAAAGATGAATATGTATGTAATATATAATATAAACATTTCATCTTAATTCAATTTGTAAGCTTTCACAGAATTTTAATTCCTTATATTCTTGAACTTTGCTGGAAATGTTCTGTGATTATTGAATTCATAAGAAATTTTTCTGCCAAAGCCAAAGTTGTAGAAGGGCAAAGAACACAGCGTTAGTATTATTAAATATGGTTTGGATAGCTTATTTTAATTTAGAATCCAATTTAGAATCATATATCTTATGAACATTTCTAAAACTCTCATTAAATAAAAAAAATTTACTTAGTTATTGAACATTTTCGATGACTTTTGAGTATTTTCGAAATTTATTACAAATAAATCTACCACAAGTCGAGGTTTAAGACCCTGTTTATGAGTCTTTGATAAGCATAAAAACAATATATTAATGATTCATTATAAATTTATTTATAATAATGGAAAACACTAAAGAAGTAACAAGTTTCAGCTGAATTCATATTTTGAAAAATTAAAACATATGAAAATATTTTTTTAATAAATGAATTGAATGAGAGCTTGAACACTTTCGAGTACCTTGGCATACATTCAGAGTTCATTTGTTGTAAGTTTATCTTGTCTCTTCTTTAATGTAACGAACTAAGAACAATGTAATTATGTCTCTCTGATATCTCAGTTTAGTTTCCCTTTTGCCTTTGTCTCTATAAGTAGCTAGAGAGAGCTTCAGTCTAAGCACTTTCGTTACAGTGGCACAAACGAATTCCCAATAAGTTAAAGCACATGGATTTTCCAGCTGCCCTAATGCCTTCTACTTCTGTTTCTTCTTCCCCTGCACAGATGATATATGCAGCCTCCCCTTCTCTCATTCCCCCTTCCCTTTGCTATCGAATTTATGCATATAGCTCTGCTGACACATTTTGGCCAGCAGTGCTGCTTACCTGAGTGTTCCTCGGGCAAAGCGTAAGCCAAAGTGAAAGCTTTGCCTAAGTTTGGGCTAAGCGTGCAAAAAAGCCGAAAAAAAACCAAATCTGTGGAACCAACTGTAGTGTGAGGAGCAATACATATAAATGTACATATTGTATGGCACACGCACACATATGTGTCATGCACACACACACACACTCAACCCACAATAAAAGAGCAAATCAGAAAATCCAGTGCGCCCCCCACAGCATGCGATAAACTCCTGTGAATGCGAGTGCCGCAGGATATTTGCAAATCCAGCGCCCAGAAGTCGCTGCTGAGTCCACACACACACACACACACACGCACACTGTGCACAGCGTAGTCTATTAAAACAAATAGAAACACAGGAACGCACCCACTCACACACGCATACACACGGCACAAACTGCTGAAAATATGTGCAAAACAAAGCCAAAAACTTGACTAAAGAAACAGCAAAAAATACACACTCTCTCGCACACACAAACACACACACAGTCTCAGACATTGCGTACATAAAGTTGGGGGCTTTATGCGAGAAAAAAAGCGGGAGAAAGTCGGAAACAAAACTAGAAATTTAGGTAAACTGCATAGAAAAATTGAATTTTCCATAAAATGCTTGAAGCAAGAGAAGCAACCCATAAAATGTTTGCCATATGAAAATGCAAACATTGTTTGTACACACACACACACACTAGTGTGACACTCATGTGTGTGTGTGTGAGCAAACAATAAAACTTTCAATATATATTTTATTAGAATTTCAGTTGGCATTTTGTGCATAATAAATTTACAAGCTAAACTGCAGCAATTCTCCCGCAGCAAAAAAGCCAAATCGAAATTAAAATCAAAACAAAAATTTCAAAAATGAAAACTGACAATTCTTTTTGTTTTACTTTGTGTGCGTATGTTTGTGTGTGTGTGTGTGTGTGTGTGTGTGCTTTCAATATTGATTAACTTTTTCCAGAAGACAAAGCATTCAATTTCACCTCGATTATTTATTCACTTTGCCAATAATGTCGATTATTGTGAAAAAGCTTCCTTGGTTGTAGCAAAAATACAAAATTGTGATTGATATGAAAATTTGAAAGCCAAAAAATAAGCAAGTTTGGATTTCAAAGTTGCAACAATAACGTTAAATGAACGAGACCAAAAGAATAATTGAATAATGTATGAGTATAGTAAGGATTTATGGGAACTGAAATGGATTGGGAATCATTACACTCTAAATACAGTTGTTTAAATTCACGATTCGCTTTATTTACTATAATCTTTAGCAGCTTTAAAATGTATGATTGAATAGAAGAAGGTCATCTTACTAAGAACTTTGTTTAAGTAAGCAAAGCCTTATTTCTCTTATGTTCTTTAGTAAGTTTTCTTTCATCAATCACAATAGTTTTCTTATTACAATTGTAGATTAATAATGTATAAATAATTATGGTTTCTTTTGAGACTTTGTTTATTATTTTCACTTATAAGTTTAGCTTTTTGCTTCTTAATAAATCTCGTTGCTCTTTAATTCCTAAGTTAGTTCTCTCATATGTAATATTAAACTTTAATTGTATTTGAATTAAAAGTCTGGTTTCTTTTGAATGTATGTATTGTATAAACGTTCATTCATTATCTAGCATTATCATTTAGTAAAGTTTATATAGAGAGGTTTCAGATTCTCTTTGTCTCTTAGATTCTACGGTCTTTTCTTTTTACAAATTCAATAACAAATCTTAGTTTATTTTCCTTCTCAGTTTCTGTTCCACTAAATAATGTTCCATTGCAAAGTTTTAAATAAAATGTGAATCTGATATATACTCTTTATAGATCTTGAATATATAATATATAATTTTTTTAATCTATATAACCTTGCAATAGTTGCATGCCTTCGTTCTCCTCTCAGGCGCATCTCTAGTGAGTCACGTGCCGCGCTTGGGCAATGAATGAAAATGGGAAATGCGACAGCAAATGCAAATGCAAATGAAAATGAAAATGAAAATGAAAATCTGTGCACATTTTCCATTTGCCACCATTAACGTAATTTATGAATTGGCCTCGCTGTTTGCCTTTCGGCTGGCAATTAAAAAACGAAGGCCCTTGCAGCACGTGCTGGCGAAATGTTGCACGTAGCGCGAAGATTGTTGCAAGTTATCGATGCTTGCCTTGTAGGAAATCGTAGGCGAATACTAGGAGAAGTAAGTAAGTCGAATACAGACACCCTAGCACACCCTCACACACACACACTGTCACTCTCTCTCTCTCTCTCTGCCTCGCACAGCTTAAAGTTCAATTTGTTTTCGTCGCGTTTGTTTGCGTTTAATTTCAACTTTTCCCATCTGATTTATGTATTCGCTCTGGCGGCGCTGCTGCCAGTCGAACGATTTTGCATATTTATTTTGCATCTATTACTATGAGGGGTATCTGGAGGTGTCGTAGGCTTCGTCAGCATATCTTACTCTCGCTGTGCTTTGCTCTTGCTGTTGTTGTTGTTGCTATTGGCATTGCCAGGGAGACGCCAGCGATATTTGTAATTCTAATTCCCTCAAAGTGTTTTGCTGATATGCGGTATTTGCATACATTTTCCTACTCTCTCCCTGTCTGTCTGTGTGTGTCTTTCTGTGTGTGTGTATTGGTGAGGATTTCTGCAAAAATAAACTGCGGACAGTCTGCGTCATCGCCAGAAATCGCGCCCTGTCATCGCCCTCTGCCACGCCCCTTCTGCCGTACGAACATTGCAAGTGGCATCTCAATTATCGCAATGTCTCAATTATGATTCATTGACCTGGCTGTGTGTGCTCTGCGTGTGTGATTTGAGTGCTTTGTCTTGATCTTTCTACTCCTCCGCACCCTCCTCCCCTTGTTGCTGCCCTGTCTCGTTAGTTAGTCAATTATTGCAATAAATAATATTATTATGCGCGCTTATCGCATTGCGCTAATTGTTTTTGCTTGGCTAATTGCGTGCAATTTATGCGCCAAATGTCCACTAAGTGGGCGCCAGTGGGTGTGCCAGCTGCCAGTCTCCCTCTCTCTGTATGTGTGTGTGTGTGTGCTCTTTATACTTGCCTTGGCCCAGGCTCAATAATTTATCAATTTGCCTCGCTGCGTCGATGTCGCAGTAAATGAAGCAAGCATGGAAAAACGAGCTTATCCCATGTTAAACATGCTTAAGCGCAAGCACACACACACACAGACACAGATCACATATACACAATGAGCAGACGATTCATGTGTGCTGTAGGAGCAAACAGGGCGCACAATGCTTGTAAATTTTTATTGCGCTTTAAAGCAATAGAAACAGAGGGAAAGAGATAGACAAGAGAGGAAGGCAAAGAGATAGAAAATGAAGGCAGTCAGAGATAGCAGGAGCGCTAACGCGCTGCTGCAAATTTGCAATTGAATTGGAAATATGTATTAAACATTGCTAGTTGCACAAGGCTGCAGCACAATTGTCTCTGTCCCTGAGCTCGCTCTCATTGTGCACTTGTTTTTAAAGCGTGCCCTGGCTAGTCACGAATTTTGGCAAGCAGCTTCGATTAGTGCAACGTCGCCTAATTGACTTTCTGTGTTGCGATTTCACCTGCAATCCTTCCCCTTTACCCTCTTCTGCACTTCACTGCAATTGGTTAGTCAGCATCAGTGGCAGTTGCAGAGGCAGAGCTGTTGTTGCTGAAGCTGCTGTCGTTGCTCGGCTCGGGCACTGCGGTTATCCTGTGTAGCACAATGCGAGGAGCATTTGCATTTAGATTGGATTCGTCTGCCGTTTGGGCAGCTGTCTCGCTCTCTCTCTGTCGCTTTCTGTTTTTTTTCGTGGTTCGGTTTTTTTTTCAGCTGACTGATGCAAGCCAAAGAAATCAAAATTGGCGGCAACGCGAGACAGCGCAGATATCGATGAGTCAGGAGCCGTGGGGAAGGGTAGAGGGAGGGGGAGAGCAGAGTGAAATCCATGGCAAAAATTGCTGTTTGTTTTGCGCTTCGCTCTGCGCGCTCTGCAAATCTTAATTAAATGCATAATTTGTATTTATCATTCAAATGTTTGCTGATTTATGCAAAGCTCGCTCCCTCTTTCTCTCTCTGGGTTTTATAAATATTAATTAGAGATGGCCCCGAAAAGTATGCTTCGATTTATTTATTGCTGCTCGATGCCTGCGCGTTTTAATAATGAAAGCAATTGCCGAGTGTGTGTGTGTGTGTGTGACAAGCACTCATAATTGAAGAGCCATGCAGATAGCAGCACACCCACACACACATAAGCACTCAAACACACACACACACACACTCGCTTCGCCTTTGGAAACTGCTCGCATCCCTTTTGAATAAATTAATGTCAGAAGTGCTTTGGCTTTGGCTTTTGATTTTGATTGATGATTGTGCGCCTGCATGCGCAACGACAACGATGACGACGATGACGATGACGACGACGACGAGGAGTATAACAAAGCAGCCAGTCAGCCACCCACACACTCGAGCCAGGCCCGATCCAAGCTCCCTCTCTGACTTTCGCCTTGCGTTCCCTTGTTATGTTTGAGCGCCATTTGCTTTTACAGCTGATGAGTCGACGTGTGTGTGTGTGTGCGTGTGTGTGTGTGTGTGCATAGATATTACGCATAAATAACTGCAGGAGACGTTGCTACGTCAGCTGCACTTTGGCACTGCAAGCGGCGTCGACAGCGCTGCCAAAGCCGTAGCTAATGACAGGCAAAGGTCTCGTGCGGCAGACGCACGTGCGTTGCAGCTTATCAGCTTGTGCGTGTGTGTGTGTCGCTCGGTTTATAGAGCCATTTCAGCGCGTCACAAACGCATCAATCAGCTGTTTGTCGCTAGCTTTGATGTTGTTGTCGTCGCTATAATCGCCTCTGTTGTTGTTGTTGTTGTCGTTGTTGCTGCTTAAAAAGTGCACAAAGTTCGATTGTGTCGCCATTGTCTCCCTCTCTCTCTCCTTCTGCTAGTGGGCGTGGCTGTGGGCTAAAGGGGGCGTGGCCATGTAATCAATTACGTGGCTTCATTAATCATGCAAAATACCCGCAAGAGCTGGCGGCTTATTGATTTTGTCGAGCGAGCGAGCGAGCGTACCTTATCGCACGTCTGACGTCACACGTTGCTGGAAAATTAATAAATTTCACAACATCACCAGCATCAGCATCGAAGCATCCTCAATCGAGCTGTGCGTCTAAGGGCGGAGCCATTGTCTTATTGCCGCTGCCTTAGCTACGAATTTGCATAATAATCTGCGAAGACACTCGCTCGCTGTCTCTGTCACACGGCCTAGTCCAACTCCCCGCCCCACCCCTCCCTTTGTTGCTGTCGATATCTGCGGCTTGCCTAGCTGTCTTCCTGTCTGTTCTGTGTGGCTGTTCCGTCTGGTTCAAGGTTAATTTGTTTCGACAACAAACTTTGGCGGGCGCACAAAAGTATGCTAATGTATTTATCTCTTCGCCAATTCCAACTGTGCGAAAATATTGAAGAGTCTCTTCTAATGAGTTTACCAGCGCACACGCGCAAAGCCTTTTCAACTCGTATGCAAATGAATCAAGCAAGCGAGTACTCACATCGCACATACTCGAATATTTAACTCGACTTAACTCGCACATGCTATGTAAATTTCTTGGCCTTGCATTAATTTCTTGCGTTCCAGTGCTGATTTCTAAGCCACGCCCACTCATGACTGAGCCCACACTTAATCCTCGTGGCTAGTCTTGCTCTGCGTTCTTATCTTCATTCTTGTTGCGCATGTTTCACATTTTGTTACACTTTAGCCCGGCTTCCTCTTGCTCGACTTAGTGAAACTGCCGCATTCCGTTGTCGCCGTGAGCCCTTTTTATGCGCCCTAAAAATGCAAATTTACGTTGACACCGAATTTGCGCACTGGTAACAGTTAAGCACAGGTAACTGTTAAGTTGGAGGGTCTCGCTCGCTGTCGCTGTCGCTAATTAATTGCAGCCCCGCAAGTGTTGCCCGGTAAGTGCCTAGTTGAGCTGCGGGTTTTACGGCCTGTTAAGTCGCTGCGATTTGCCTAGATAGACAGACAAGTCACAAACACACAGAAATACGCACTTGCACACACTCACACACAGATACACACACATTCCCACACACACTCTTTACTCCCTCGCAATGCCTTTGGCTAATGCGATTTTTGGAAATTGACAGCTACATGACAGCTCTTACGACTTTAATGACATTCGAACAGTCGCCGCGACATATGGGGAAAGGGAGGCTTAGCCATTGGGGGAGGGGGGAGAGGGTAGCCCCTCTGACATTATCGCTGACAAGTGGCAATATTTTATGGGATTTTATTTGGGCACAAAAGTAAGTAGAGCTTTATCCGGCGAAAGGGCCGCAAAGCAGCTTCCCACAGAGCTCAGCCCAAAGCAAAACATGTGTGCCCAGCATGTGCCCCTTTCTTTGTGCCTCCCCTCCCTTCCCTGCACCCTTGGCTGACTCCCTTTCAGTCAATAAGCAGCTGACATTTGACATTACAAATTGTGGCTGCAACTTTGCAACGGCAGCAACTGCTGCAGTTGGCATTTGGGGACTGGGCACTGTGATAAATTGAAAACTCATAAATAATGTTGAAAGTGATGGCGCGCAATGTGGGACAATAACTGACGGCGGGCAGTGTCAAACAGCAAAGCTCGTCAGTAGAGTGGAAATTCTTTTGACATTTATTAACATTTTCCCTCCCCAAGAAGAGGAGCAACAATTAAACTTGCTCGACTGTAAGTTCTCTCTTTCCCTCTCTCTCTTTCCCTCCTCTCTCTCTCAATGTGCCTGGACAGCTTTATATATTTATTTTAGCAACGCGTAGGTGATCAAAAGATACATAAATCATTTTTTTGGGCAAGTGTCAGGGGCAGCAGAGGCAGCAGCAAAAGCGGCCTAGCCGGAGGCGGCTTTGTGTGTGTGGCATGTCCGATTTAAAGCAGCAGCCGTAGCAGCAGCCGCATAAGCTGACCATAGACTGCCATAACTCACTGTCAATTTGGGGCATGCAACGTTTGCCTGTGGCTTAGCAGCAAGTAAAAACAATTGAATAAGATGTTCCATTTGAACGAAATGAAAACCAAATAAATTTCATATTTTAAACGATGCATCAACAAATACACTTACTATATTTACACACACACACACACACACGAATGTATATCTGCATTCATTGCCAGCTACAAGATCTGCATAAATCCCAAAGATACGTGAAAAATCCAAAGGTTGTCGCTGTCGCACGTTTTTAGCTCCGCCTCCTTGTCTTCCCCCTCTGTCTCGTCTCGGCGTCGTTGCGTCTGCTGCTTCCTCTTCTTCTTGTTCATGCCTGTGCTGCCTGTTCTTCTTCTCCAGCTTCTTCTTCTTCTTCTGCTGCTTGTACTGCTTGTTCTGCTTGTCTTTTATTTCGAGCCAAAATGGAAATTCGTTGTAAAATATGCTCAGATTCAAAGTGTGTAAATAGTTTAGATAGATAGACAAACAAAATATTCATAGAGACTTGCTTGCTGCTCTGCTTACGTATATATTTATATGTGTGTGTGTGTGTGTGTGCACTGTGTGTGTTTGTATTTCTGTTTGGATTTGCATTCTGTACTGCTGCTGCTATTGCGGCAATAGTTTGCGGCTAATTTTGATTTATTTTAAATATTATTTTATGGCCTTCATCTCTATAGCTCTCTCTCTCTGTCCCTTTCTGGCTTTGTTTCTTCATTCTTTCTTACCTCTTCTGGCCTCTTTTTCCGTTGTGACCTTTGCTGCCTTCTCTACTCGTGTTTCATCTTTATGTTTTTATTATATTTACCCAAAGATTTTGTCAGTGAAGCGTAACACAGAATCTGAAGCCGAGCAATAAACCAAAATCGAGGAGAGCCACTTGAATGGCGAGTAATTACCGTTAATAGACATCTGTGGAGCGCCTTCCATTCGGACTTCATCGACAAGTTCTGTGGAAATTTCGTATATTTCACTCTTGACTTGTTTCCCTGGAAATTGTTTGGCTTTTCATGCGGTGGCGGCCCGCCTCCGTTCTAAAATTATACAACAGACAAGCAACATCGATTTATGTCTTCGCCGTCTCTCAGTCGTTTGGAGGCAAGGTTAGGGGCGAATGCTGTGTGCATACTTTGTGTGGCAGTGTAGCACACTGAGAGTGGCCCCAAGCACACGTTCTAGAACATGCAAGTCGAACTTGAAGTTCGCAGAATTTTCAAGTAATTTCGAACTTAGATTTGTTCGATTTGGCATGCTTCATGGTTAGAGAACTCTGTGAATTCAGGTTTGGTAAAGAAAATTAACAGAGAAGTCATTCCAGAAATAATTAAACGAGTTACTGATTACAAAGCAGCTGCGTGTAGCATATAAAATATGTTAAAATATCAGATCTATAGTGAAGATATTATTTTCGTCAGGTGGGAAGCGGGTATATTGAAGTCGAGTTTGTTCGTATTTCAGTTGAAATATTTTAACTTCGTTATTGTAAATACATTATGTAACTTTGTCACTCTGGCAGAACTATTAAATAATTCTGCTGCATTTCTTTTTTTAATTTTTGAAGTTGCGCGTTTAATTGAATTAATGAATTCGCGCCGTAAAATTAAATTATTAACATTTAAAATAAGTCAGAAAATACGCAGTGCAGGGCAGCAGTAACAGGCAAATATGAGTACATATACATATATATAGTATATATATATATAATATATGAACATTGACAATATAAGCAAACTCCATAATTAATTGCAAACTGTTTATGCAGCGTGCGCGTCGCTTGTTGCATTTTTTATTGTTATTATTTGTATGCCGCTTTTTGACCTCTTCACAGTGTGTTTGTTTGACTGTGTGTGTGTGTGTAAGTGTGACCTGCGGCTATTATGCAAATAATTTATTGTGTGAAAGAAATGTAAATTTTTAATTGATTGGCAACAAAAAACCACTAGCCAAAAAAAGGAAGCGAGCAAGCAAAGGGAAATCGCGCCGAAACTGTGTCAGTTGAGTGACGCACGCGATTTTTGTCGCGTGCGTTTTTTGTCGCGCACAACAGCAGCAGCAGCAGCAGCATCAGCAGTAACTGTAACTGTAACGGTAACTGTTACAGTTACTGTAGTTGCAGCGAAACTGTTGACACACACGCACAAATTGGATTTGCTAACGAGTTGCCAAGGGGTGAGGAAAAGGGGCGTGGGGGGAGGTAAGTAAGAGGGAGGGAAGACAGCGAGGAACTGGCTGACAGTTGCCCGCTGTTTGTCACTTTTGGCACTTTTGTTAGGCAGCCTATTGGCCCCCAGCTGCAGCCCTGCCCCTCCCACTTCCCCTCCCCCTGTTGCTGCTGCTGTTGTTGTGCTTCTTCGCGTGCTAGTCAACGAAAAAACGCGTTCGCGCCTGTTATTTATGGCTTCGATTATCCCCGCACAATGGCCTACGACGCTGGCAACTTGATGATGGAGCCGCGCCCCCTCTCCCTGCCATAGCCCCCCTTTGGCTGCCTCGCTACCGGAGAAAGTGTTTGCAAAAAGCAAAAGTCTGCCAAGCGAGTCAGCCAGGCAATAAAACAAAACGCACACGCGCTAGCACAGGGAAGGAGGCAGCAGCGCGAGGAGCAGACTGAGTAAAGCGGATGCCCTTTTTGGGAAGCGAAGGGGGAGGGGGGCGTTTAGGCCGCACAAGGGTATAGGGTATAGGTTTTTGGGGGTCGCTGGGTCAAAGGCAGGCACAGAAATCACAGAAGCAGCACAAGGACATGCCGCCAGGCAGCGATTCAAAGAGGCTTTACGTATTTTCAATAGTTTCTATTGTGTACACTCGCGCGCGCTCTATCTCTCTCGCTCCCACACACACATAGTAAACAATCAAAGGCTCACACACAGATACAGGCACACACATAGATACAGGCAGAGGCACAGACAGGGGCAATCTGTGTGCTGATTTCAACGTTTGAATTATGATTTTCATGTGGCGAACTTTTAGTTTGATTTTCGCTTCGTTTCGTCGCTTTTGTCGTTGCCTTTTCCCGGTTGCCGCTACAAATGTTGTTCTTTTTGTTGTTGTAGTTCTTCTTCTTGTTGTTTTTGTTGCTGTTGTCGAGCCGTAGCGGAGCGACAAAATTTATATGCGCCACTAATGCGGGCACTTAAACTATACAAACAAAATGGTCCTTGTGCCCGAAGAGTCTGCTGGAGTGTGTGCGCTGCTGGCTGAGTGTGAGTCTGTGTATGCCACTGTGTGTGTGTGTGTGCTGCTAGTAAAAGTCGCTAGAGACTTTTGGCCCTGGCCATGTGAAAATGACTGAAATCGTATCGAAAATCAAAGGTCACTTTTGGGATCAATTCAAAAGGAATTGCCGCATTCAAATCGCTGCCAGGCACTTGTGAAAACACACACAGAGCAGACGCACACACAGACACACACTAACACATATACACACGAGTAGCTACACACAGCAATCGAACACATACATGTGCATAAGTGAATAAAGCTCTGGGGGGCAAAGGGAGGATTGTGGCTGCCATAGATATTCAAACTAAATTGCGTCATCTATAACAAGTGTGTGTGTGTGTGAGGGTGCGTGTGGATGTGAGTGTGTGTGCCTGTGCTGACTGTCGATAGGAAATGAATTTTAATGATTGCCCGACAAAAACTTTGGCTATGGCTTGTTATGCCAGCCCGGCTCCTGGCTTGTTGTGCTGCGAAGAAAACTTTGCACATTAAATTGTTTACTTGCTGGCTGTGCCACTGTCGCCTAAGTGGCCGATAACGATAACACACACACATGCACACACACATATATATACGAATGTGCACATGAGCACACTAAAAAAATTCAAATCGGAATTCAATTGCCGGCGCGCCCAACTGCTCAGCTGCTGTGGCGCGTGGCGACGCCTCAGCCATTGCCATGTGCAGCGCCTGCTCTCCCTCTCTCCCTCTCTCACTCTCTCTCCCTCTCTCTATTTCCCTCTCTCTCTGCCTTTGCAGCTGTTGGCAATCTGTCAAGAATCCGCTGATATTTTTAGCTTGGCTAATTAAAAATCAGCGATTTGCCGAGGCAAACTGGAAAATGCAACAAATGCAAGTGCAGAGTGCAAAATCCAAATGCAAATGCGTCGCTGTCATTTTCCATTTATGAATATTAATTAAATCGTGTTTGTTTATGTTTGTTTGTTGTTCTCCTTGCAGCTGCAGCTGCAGATCATTAGCAGCCTCCGGCAATTGCCTCTGCAAATTCCCAGAAGCGCTTGCCTCAACTAAATTAAAAGAAGAACTAACTGTTCCGCCAGGTGCCGCCAGTTGCGCATACGCCATGTGTGCCGAGCTTTAACAGCTGCTTTAAAAGACGCATAATTAATGATTTCACTACCTACGAGTGTGTGTGTGTGTCAGAGTGTGTGTGTGTGGCAGCTTATCTTGCTTGTCCTGCGATAAGAGAATAAATAATGAAAGGCAAACAAAGTCAAAGTTGGCTCGAAGACAAAGACTGGATCGCCTTGGCTCTCTCGCCCTGTCATGTGTTTTAATGAAACAAGCAGCCGTGCCACGCCCACACTGAACGCCTTTCTTTGTTTGCCGTTCGGTCTTTTGTGCTGTTTGCATTGGGCTGCGGTCACAATTTGGCTGCTTAAGCAGGTGACAAGCCAAAACTGAAGCCAAGCAGTTGCCAAACAAAACACAAGCACACACACACACCTACACTCACACACACACACACACCTTCACTCACTTAATTACAGCAGCTCGGCTTTAAAGATAAATTATGCATTTAATGTTGGGCGGGGCAGGGGCGCATCGACTCGTTAAATAATCGTCTGGTGTCTTGGCCAAAAAATTCCAACCACGAAAAGGGTTCGACGAACGCAAAACTTTGGGTCACATTTGGCCAATTGTTGTTGCTGGCCGAGCCAAAAGGTTACGCGCTGAAGAATATTAATTGAAGGATTAAAAGACGCCTTGGCTGGCGAACTAACTTCAATTTAAATTGAAATTTTGGGCCTGCCACGTGCGAATATTTTTGTAAATTAAAAACATTTAATTTAATTGCAGCTGATGTTGATTTAAATTGCAAATACTTCAGCGCTGACAAATGCCGCTTCATTAATATCAAGCGGAGTTGCCGGCAACACTTTAAGGCAGTTTAAATTCCGAACTTGGCATTTCTGATTGACAGGGGTAGAGGGGGAGGGAAGGAAAGGGAGTCCGCATTGCCGGTGTGCAAATCAGCGGCAGCTGCGTCACCTGTGGGACTCTTTCTCTCTCTCTCGGAGACTGGCGCATGTTGTCAAATTTAAGGTAGATTTGGTGGCAACCGCAGTGGCAGGATATATGCCACACACACACACACACACACACACACACAGGATGAGCAGCTGCTTGAACAGTCTCTTTGGGTGACTGTGTCTGTGCATTTGCTTTATTTATATGAAGCTGTCAGAGCAGCGCAATGCAGAGCTCAGCAGAGAAGGCACAAGGACAGGGCAGAGGGCGGAAGGGAGTGCGCTAGCGAAGGTAACTGAATTTGGAAAGGCCTGTGAATGACAGCACAGTCGGCAATTTTTGGCAGCCCTCCCCCACACTCTCCCCCACTGTCTCTCTTGCTCGCCGTGAAATGAAGATTTACATACATAATTTAATGTTGTTCGAAATCAAATCAACCGGACTAAACAAAGAGTAAATGAGAAGGGGAAGGCAGGAAGCCCAGATCAGTCTGCATTGTATAAAGCAACAGGATAATCCAGAGCGAAGACAATGTGAAATAGACTCGATGGTTTTATTAATAAATTGTTTGTGTCAAGGCTGTAAAGAAAAATAAATTAAGGAATTCAATTAGTCCGAGAGCGTAATGAAAGAAGCATTTGAAGAAGAAATTTGAGAAGGAGCTGCTTTGTAAATATGTAAATATAAATGTGAATATATGCCTGTCAATGTGATTTTTATTGATGCTGAGTTAAAGAAATATGTTTAATTACTTTGCAAGTACTCTTAGTAATGATTGATGTGTGGTATAAGATTGCAAAAAGAACTCACAAGGAATATGAATTTGAGTTGATTTTCAATACAGAATTCTTTCAGTAACCTTACCTACTCAACTCTATTAAATTTAAAAAGGTATAGCTTAGGTACTTTTCTTCATGGTATATGTATATTTTTTAATACTTTCACACTCAGAACACTTTAGCAGTGCCACCAAGCACGCAATTCACCTACGCGCTGTGGCATCAAACGCGCTTTCAACACTTTGCTGGAATTAAAGTAAAAAGCTTGATGAAAACCCCTCGAGCTAAATGAAAAGCAGCGTGCACGCAGCAGAGTAACCCCTTTTCGAAAAAGGAAAACAAATACAAACCATGTCGATGTTAGCGAGTGTGTGTGTTTGTTTTTGAATTGGACATGCGCCCAATAAGGGAAAGTAGAAATGAAAATAAATAAATACGAGTATGTGCAAAAAATGGCAAAAACTTGAAGGTTCAACAGAGAAAAGAGAGGATAAAAAATGTGAAAAAATACCAGAAAACACGTTTTGTTTGAAAACTTTGCAACAATGCAAAGAACGCATTCAGGTCAAAAGGTCAGGCAGGGCGAGGAGGGCAGGCTGACATTGAGGAAGTGCTGCATGATATGTTGTTAGATATTGCAGCAGATCGAAGGGGAGAAGAGGAATAAAAGATGGAGAAGAGAGGAAAAATACAAGGAGAAGAGATGTAGAAAAGAGTTTGATTTCATTCGATAACAGTATATCGAATGACCTTGCAGTATTATGTAATTTCTACACGAATTTCTGCGCCAATTAACGTGCAGGAAATAAACGATAGATGTGCGAGCTAAGTGAACAAATTAAGGCAATTAAGCATATTGCGTTAACTGATTGATTTGGATTTCCATGCTTGAGCCGATGCCGATTTGCCGTTGCTTTCTCTAATTAGTTTTATTCCTCTGCGCAGTACTTCCTGCCATTGTTGTTAGTATTGTTATTGTGTTTTTGCTGTGCATTTATTAATGTTTTTCATAAGATGCTGCGTGCTGTAATAAACGCATAAAGGATATTAATGAGCTGCTGTTTGTTTGGCCACGCCCCTCTGAACTCTTGCACGATTTGCTTTTATTTCAGCTGAAAAGGCAACTAATTGCTTACTCACACATGCCGCACACACACACACACAGGGAGACGAACAAGGACGTTGGCAAAGGCAAACTTATTGCTCATGCCGGCAGGCAGAGCGAACGCATATTTCACAAATTGCGCATACGACATGTTAAACGGCGCACACACGCGCCATACACACACACATGGAACAGGCACACACATACACACACATGGAACAAGCACACACACACACTCTTGCAGTGAAGCCAAGTTGCTGAAGAGCGCATTATCAGGCCATAGTTATTATTGTTGTTCCCCTTGTGCCTCCTTCTGTTGTTGTTGCTGTTGTTGTTGTTGTTCCTTCTGCTGCTGCTGCTGCCTGATGCATGCCCTTGCCATAATTCAACTTTTATTTACACACACTCACTCGCAGAGGGCAAAGTGAAATGTGCTTTGAGTGGCGCTAAAAGTATGCCGCGCGGTGTAATAACACGCATTGTCGCAGAGGGAGGACGGCATCGACTGTGACAGTGACAGCGCTGGTGCTTACGCTTGTCAGACGCATGCTTATGATATCACACATCAACACAGGCACGCACACACACACACACACGCACAAGCAGAGTGACTGGTTGCAGTCGCGCTGTCTTGTCTTGGCAGCAACTTAAGGCAGAAGTCAGTGAAGGCTTCTTGCCACTGACTGCAGTTAAATTTATACTTTATATTATATTATTATTATATATTTTAAATTTATGCCAGGCGAATAGAAAAAGCGAAGAAAATAAAACGAGTTACGAAGTCTTTGACTTTATGAGGCATGCACACACACATATAGAGCCAGGCACTCACATTCCCATTCACATATTCACATTCACATGCGAATGGATTCTTATTTCCATTTCCATTCCCAAGCAGAGCATATGCTATCTCCCTCTCTCTGTGGAGTCGCTGCCTGTGCGCCTGGGCTTATGCAGCGTTAAATCTTGAGGAAATTGTGTCACATTATGATGAACATTTATGGCAGAGCTGAGCATTTGGCCATAAATTTGCGCCTCCCTTACCTGAATTAAACATGATGGAGTGGCTGAGGTAATTTGACAAGGCCTTGAGGCCGCCTTAGGCCGCCAAGGCTGAAGGCCTTCTCCTTTGGCCGCAAGTTGTAGGCAAATGTTGTTACAGGCTGCCACACCAGGTGCGGAAGCCAATCAATGGCCGAAACAAGCAGGCAAACAAACAGGATTACGCTGAGGGTTAACTGGTTTATTGTGCTCGGCCAGAAATAGATGAGTCTTCTTTGATGCGCCTGCGGGCAAGAGTTGTTCGAGTCTATGTAGCTGCTCGGCTCGGTCATCAATTAGCTGATGAACATGTCCAATTACATACAACACATTATTATGGCAGGAACTCCCTCTCTTGCTCTCTCTCTCTCTTTCACTCCCTCTTGTCAATAGTTGTCAAAAGGCCGGAAAACTTTTTTAATTAGCCAAAACCAGCTGCAACTCGAGGCACCTCAAGGCGTTTCCAATTAAAGCTTAAGAGACAATCGCAGCACGAGTCGCGCAGCCGAGTTAATTAATCAGTAATAAAATATGCTAACTAACTGCCAAGAGCGAGGGGAGGGGAGGGGGGTTAACACACTCGACCATATGACGCGAGGGCAGAAAATTTGCTAATGAGCAAAGTTTTTGCCGTCGTTTGGCTGCTTATTCATTTATTTACAGGTAACACGAATCGAAAATGAAACTTTATCGCAGCAGAGACAGCAAAAGGGAACAAGAGAGAGAGAGAGGAGAGACAGAGAAATAAGTAAATGTGCAAATAAATGCAAATGGCAGACGGGAACACAGACACACAGACGGGATAAGGCGAAGTGGAACTCGAACATGAAGTCGAAGTCGACGCGCTCAGTTCACATTTAATGAGAGGGCACGGTGAAAGTTCATAAAAATTTATGCGTATTCATTTATTTATGCGCCTGTGTGTGTGTGAGGGCAGCTCATTAACAGAGCGAGAGAGAGAGAAAGGGGGGAGAGAGAAAGGGAGAGAGACTGCTGCAGCTTAATGCAGTGTGCGCCTGTTGACCCCGTCAAGCTCTTGGCTAACTTCTAGGCAGATTTGCACAAATACACAACACATACAAAGCCACACACATACACACACACACGCACACACACGCACACACACGCACACAAGCTGTACAGACGACACATAGAATGTTGCATATTACAGGCGCTGGCACAGCACGCGCGGCTTTCTGGGTTAAGGTGAGCCGCAGCAGTGGCAGCATCAAAATCATTTGAATCACATGTGCCAACCCCCCTCCCCCTTCTCCCTGCTCCTCCCCTCATTCCCTCGCTAAGCTGTCAACGTGCTTGTTGTGCCCATCCTCAGTCCATTAATGCAGCCACAGCGGGCCGCGGCCCAAACAAACCGTGACACATGCGTGGCAGCAACGCATCGCTGACAGCGACAGTCGGGTCAGGGTGGAGGGGAGGGTAGGTATTACGGGGGTGCGGCATGGGGTTGGTTTATCAATTTTGATGCGCTGTTTAATGAGCAGCGCGCGAACTAAGCACGCAATTAAAAGGCAAAATTTGCTGCACAGGCCCGCCGCCGGGCAGACCCAGTTCGGCATGTCAAGGTGTCTATCGCCGTGTACTGTTATCGCACAGCTGTGAACCTATCAAGGGAAGAGGGAGGAATAAGGGAAGCGAGAAGGGGGGGGGATGGCCACAAATCTACTCGGCCGCCTTAATTACGAGGCTCACATTGAAACGCGCCATTAATCACACTTCATCGATGCGATAGCCACATAAAACATCCAATTTCGGGTCTCCGCTCCGCTCCTTGAAGTGCCCCGAGGCCACCCCTAAGTCATGTCGTCTCGCCTTGGCGCTGGTCTTAACCCATTGCCGGAGCCGCTTTACGAGTTCAATTTGCTCGAAGTGAGGGGGAGAAAAGCGAAAGTCAGTAAAAGAAATTTTATTAGCACTTTTCATATTTCGGAAAAGAACAACAAAAACATTACGCAGCTTGTTGTTGTCTAAAAGTTCGCCAACTGATGTTGTACTTCTTATTTTTCTATTCTTGCAGGGGAGTTCCGACAGTCTGCGCAGCCGAACGGAGCAATAAAAGTGCAAATAAACATGTAAAAGGACATTAAGATTCCTCGAACAAAACACAGAAGAGGACAGGGTTGCCATCAATTTCACAGAGAGAGAGAGTGAGAGAGAGAGAGCATATGAGTAGAAAGCCAGTTGGAAATGTGCTTTTTATGGGCCAATTCCAGTAGCAGCCACCAGTCAAAGCCAACTAAAGACGCGTTGGCGCTTCATTAAAGTCAAAAGCGGAAACAGCCAACAACAAAAAGAAGCCAGAGAAGCAGACATACACAGAGAGAGATATAGAGAGAGAAAGTGAGAAAGAGAGAGAGAGAGAGAGACGTCTCACTCTTGTGTGCATTTTGGAACTGGGAATTGCTATGGTTTTGGTTTCATTACTCACCAAATTGAAGCCTTCTGCATAAATGACGAGACGTCTACGCTGCAGCAATGACAGCCAGGCAGCTTTTAATAACAACAACAGCAACAGCAAAAATGCAACCAACAATACAACTGCAACAGCATCAGGAATTACAACAGCAACAAGGAGAGGGGCAGCAGCAGGAGAACACACATCGAAAATGCCGAACGCGAACGGTTTCAAATCTCTTCACGCTGCTGCTTCTACTTGGCTCCTTATTTGCCCTGCAGGCAGCGGGCGTCAAAGCAGAGGAGGAGTCACAGGATTTTCAAAAGAACAGTAAGTACCAACAGTAAACATACATATGCAGAGAGAGAGAGAGAGAGAGAGAGAGAGAGGGAGAGAGAGCCGAGGGCAGTGGAGCATGTCTCGCATTGAGTCGGACTATTAAATGGAAACTGCAATCAAAACCGCTTCAAATCATGTTTATTTCGTTTGCCAAAAGAGGTTATAAATATTATATGTGCTCGGACAGAGTTGAGTTATGCAAAATCCTGCCATAGCTCTATCTCTCCCTCTCTGTCTCTCTCTCTCTCTCTCTCTATTTTCCACACGTCCGCACAAACTGCTGGCTGGGCAAGCGTTTTGTGCAAACTTGCAAATCATTCACCGATTGCCAAAATGCTTATCAATGTGCGTTACATAAAACGTGCAGCATTTTTTCGAGACACTCAAAAAAAAACAAGTAAAAAATCAGCAATCTAACAGAGTTAACTATTAGATGCTCTAACATTTGTGTTGGGAGAACTTTGTTTCGGCAGTAATTGTTAAGTTTTTGAACCCATCAAAAAGATTTTCATAAGAAAGACGTATTAAGTAACTAACTTTATATATACCAAATTTCATCAGCATAGCATTTAAACTAGAAGTGCATAATCGCTTTAATCCAATTTGCGGGAAAAAGGTGTGTAGGGTTAGGTATTTAAAATAAACCCCAGCTATATATGGCACAAGGCAACCTACATGCCAAATTTCATATGTCTAGCACTTATAACAGCAGAGATCTGTGAGGTCAAACAGACGGAAAAAGTGTATATAGCCTTTATCAGGCAGTGCAGTGCATGGAAAAAGAGAGAGAAGTAGGCCAAAAAATATACAGAAACTGTGTGGAAAATGGAAAACTTAAACGAAAACTTGCCAGCCAGCAGTTTTGGGCCAAACAACTTTATAATTTGCGAGCGGTTCGAGCATGTGTCTGAGTGTGAGTGCAAGGTCTGAGTGTGTGAGTGAGTGTGAGTGCCAGGTCTGTGTGTGAGTGCGTGTGCCAGCTCTGAGTGTGAGTGTGCGTGCGTCTATGTTGATGTTGTGACAGGGACAGCCTAGTGCTTTTTACGATGCCATCAACTGGTTGTTGTAGTTTACGCTTAGATTATTGTAGAGCTGAGCCAACCTTTGGGGCAGCAGAAAGTGAACTGCGGGACGTATCTCATTTCCCGCACAAACCCCAAAGCGGACTGCGGACTGTGGAGTAAGGGAGACCCATCCCTGGCCATCTGGCCGCACCTTTTTAGCATCCCAAGCACTCGAAAAAACAAATCATAATTCGACATCAGCATATTTTCTTTTCGGGCGTCGTCTGTCTTTTGTTACCCCCCTCCCCTCTCTTTTCTCTTCCCCTTGCCTGCCCCTCTTTAGGTTTGCTTCGCTTGGCTTCGTTTTGGCTCTTGGATTGAATTTATGACAGGATTTGGTCGCTGCGAGACACATTTTCTGGCATTTTCTATTTCGCCTTGGCGTTGCGCTGCCGATGCGCGGGATTTAGTATTAAATTGAATTTCGATGCTTGGATTTAGAGAGATCTCCCTTCTCTCTCTCTCTAGCACTCCTCCTCTCTCTCTAAGTGTTAGCTGTCTCTGTTTGTCTATGCGAGGCAGATTGACTTAGCTCGCAGCGTCGCGCGTTAAATTTAATTACGTGTGCTGCTTTATTAGCAAGAGACAGAGAGAGAGGGAGAAACAGAGAGAGAGAGAGAGAGAAACACTGAGAGAGTGAGCAAGACAAGCGCCTCAAGTATGCCATGCATGTGCCCCTAATGCTCTTGGACGCCTTCTCGATAGTTGCCACATTTGGCCAACGCGCTGATGACGCTTTAAGTGCAACTCGAATGTGCTGCGCAACGTTGCCACATCAACAACTCACACTACTCACACTGGTGCAAGCCACGTGCGTGTGTGTGTGCAGAGAGGGGGGCACGCTGCGACTGTGTGCGACTCCTGGGATATTGTCATGCCACTTGGCGACATTTCCCGTTTGTCGCATGAATATTTTCATCATAATCGTCGCTATTTATACCCACTAACCAGAAAAATAGAAGCGAAGGGTGTTATGAGTTTGTAGAACGTAGAGGGGGACATAGCTGACAACAGAAACTGCATATAAAATATATCATGAATATTTACAGTCATCAATAGTCGTGTTTATAAAGAAATATTTAGTTTTTTGTTTGTATGAACACTTATAACTCAGAGATTATCGGACTTTAGGCTGCCATATTTGGTGACAAAACGTCGGACTATTGCCCTTAGATAAAGAGTGGTTTAGAATGTGACCACGCCCTGTTTTGGCCCAAGCAATCCGATAAAATATGATAGACAAGCGTTATTTTAAAGCTGTGATGGTTATTTTTGTTGTGTACAATAACAAAGAACTTTCAAATGATTATGAATAGTAAAAATAACATTTATTCATATCAAGCAAATCTGTGAAGCTGTTTTTAGAGGGTATCCCACAGTCAGTCTTTAGTTTTTTTTACTTATTTTATGTTCACTAGTTTCTCTCATTGTCGCACATTCACGCACGCACAACACATTCCCAACTTGAGCAATAGCCATGGCTCTATATACATTTATAGTGTGTGTATATATTGAACTGAAGCTCTTGGCCTTAGCACTGTAGTGAGTCCGCCTCGTCTGCCTTGGCCTCGACTCCTCTATGCAAATCTCAAGCTGTGCCTCCTGCTTCGTTCTGCCTTTGTTTTGATGGGCAATCAACACGCGTAACAGCAACGACAACAACAACATGTAAACAACAACACTTCAGACTGCCAAACAACCCTGTCAAAGTGGGCGTGGCCAGTTCAGATCACAGGCGGCACAAGCGGGAATATTTAAAGCAACTGCAAAGTCATTCGCTGCTCGGCCTCATCAGCGCATCATTTGGGCTGTAAATTGAGTTTATTTTTTTTATTTTTTTGCTATCGTTAATTTCTATGAACTTCAAAGGGAATACGCAGAAGGGTGCAGCACTGCCCCGCCTCCCCCTTCCCCTCTTTCCGTTCCCTTGCGACACATGTGCCCTGCGGAGGCAACTGGGAACTGCAAAGCGTGGAAATATTTCCCAAATATATTTCCCTGCACGCAGACAAATACATGTGTATGCCAGGCACACACACACACACACGCACACACACAGTTGCATATTTACTTGTACATTTATTTATAAACACGCGCGCGCGTTCGCAGTGTCAAAACAACGTCACAAGCGTCGAAGGGGCAGAAGCAGAGCCGGGGGGCAGAGTGGGGGAAGCGCCACAAGTCAAGTGCAGCATGCGAAGGGGAACAGAAAAACGTACTGAATATAGAGGGAAAAAATCATGTTGTTGCGACGTCGGCGTCGACTGCGGCACGTTGCGCCAAGATGCAAAGTTCAATTTCACATGTGGAAAATAACAGCAAAAATATTGTGGGGAGTCGAGGCGAACCGAAATATAACAGAGGAAGCACATGTCACACGCTGCATGCTACGTGCGGAGCAGAGGGAGGGGAGTGGGGGGAGCTGCTGCTGGAGACAGTTGCATGTGTAGATCGGATAGGAGAGGCTGCGGGGGAATACAAAGTGGAAACAACTGGCGATGCATCTTGACAGACGACAGAGACAGACGACAGGCGACTGAGAGCGGCGACACAGCGAGAGAGTAAAATAAATGGCATATAATAATAGAGAAAAAGGCAGAGCAGAGGCACGGAGTCGCAGAGGGAAAGCAGGAGGGCGAGGGCGAGGCAGTATTGGTAGAATAGATTGTATGCCATTTGAGGCTAAGAAATGAAACATAAATCAGAACATCGACCAAAGTTGTGACCATAGAAGAATGTACATAAGCTGAAATGCCGACTAAGCGGCAGTCGGATACTCTGTAAGGGCAAGAGGGATGACTATATACCCTATGGATAATAAATACAAGGGTATATTAGACATATAGAGCTGCAAAGCTTAGAATGAGATGTTACTGTGCTGCATTTGGACAAGCTAGAATTATTTTGTTTGTTACCTTTACAGGGTATCTGTTAGTCAGTCACTCCCTCTCTGCGAACAGGTATTCCCAGCTAGCATGCCAACACCAGCGCAAGGCAAATATCTCTCGCATCTCGCATTGCGGATAATAAAAGCGATGCCAATGCGAAACACGCTCTAAAGATTTTCATTTCCTCTCGCACTATATATATAAATGTTATACAGATACTGCTGCAGATATATCTGTTGCAGGGGGAAACAAAAGAAAAGGAAATGGGAAATGGAAAAAGCCTTGCAGGCTATTCTCTGCATGTTTTTCCCCGAAAACATGTGCTCTTCATTTGCCTCAATGCACTTGCCCACTCGCTGTAAACAGTGCCCCGTGCTGCAACTTTCGCTGCCGTCGTCTTTATGAACTGCATTGTTTCGCAGTCTGTCCCCCTCTTCTTTCTCCCCCCTTCTCTCTTTCTCTTCCTCTTTCTATCGTGCTCTTTGCTGCAACAACAACAAGTGGCCATAAATGGTGAGGGAAACTGCCACTTCCTGTTTAGCGCGAAATTTCAATTATGAACAAACATGACCACGCCCTCAATGGATCCTCAATGCCTCCTCGAACAACGTTCCTCTTTTTGGGGGAAAAAACAAAACGAAAATGTAATATTTGTAAGTTTTTTCGCCACTCTTTCTCCTCTTAGCTCTCTCTTTCTATCTCTCAGTCTTTTTGCTGGCAGAAATCGCTTTGCTCCACTTTCATGGGCGTTGGGGCGTGCACTCGTGCAGCTGTTTCATTTCTGGCCCGGCACGGACCAGATACGATTCATACCAAATTATAACAGTGCCTCTCTGTGTGTGTGTGCCTCTCTCTGTGTGTGTGTGTGTGTGTGTCTGTTATAAGTTACTGCGCCCGCTGACTACTCAAACGTGACTGTCCAAAGTTTTTCAATAAACTTTAACAAGAAAACATTAAAAAGCCACAACGCTGAAGCGCATTTCCATTGCCATTTTCCCCGGCCACGCCCTGCTGCTGCTGCTGTTGTTGTTGTTGTCTGTGCCCCGCAGTTTTGCCCCCATTTTCCCCTAACTAGTTTTCCCATTCGCTTTTCCTACTACCAACGCCATTGGCAAAAAGTCAAAGCTTCAACTCCATAAAAGCGGCAAATAGTTGTGTGAAAATGCCACCCCAGCTGCAGTCCCCTCTGCCTCTCTCCTCCCTCCTCAACCATAAGCAACGCTGCCTGCTCTGCCGCTTGCTTATCCATGACCCATGAGACGACGCCGCAAGACGCCTCCATTCTAGCAGATCCGCTCTTTGTTATTTCACCGACTCCGGTCGGGGCTGGTTCTGGGGTCGGGGCCGAAATATAAATTTCCCATAAAAGGCAAATCTACAGCGCATCTTATGCTGCTGCTGCCTGCAGCTTCAGCTGCCTCTCTTTTGGCTGTGATGCCACCCGCGTGGCAGCCGGCATCCAGTTAGTGCCGCATTACGCGGCAACGAAATGAAATAAATATCATTTTATGACTTTTTAACTTGCTGCTTGCCCCTTTGTCCTGCTGCCGTTGTTGGCTCTCCCCCCTCCGCACTCCGCGGCTGCCTTTAACAAGCGCAATAAATGCAACACCAATGCAGAGTTGAGAGGTCGTCTTCGGGGGAAGGGGGGTGTTTGGGATGTTGCTGGCGGCACTTACAGCTACACGCTTTTATAGTCGACAACATCCTTTTGTGTTGATATTTTTAGCTGCTCGCAGCATTTGCATTTTGCACTTGATTGAGCGCGTCCCTCTGCCGTGAGTAATGCTTCCGTTAATCAACATTCGTCCCCCTTCCCTCCTTCCCCCTCCGCTACTTCTCCTTCCCCTTCCCTTTGTTTCATACTCCAATTCTGGCTGTGCCTTCGGGCTGGGCTCCAATGCCAAAAGGTGTGAATCAACAAATGACGAGACAAACCATTCACACACACTCGCACACACACACACGCACAGCACTTTGTTGCTGTCTCTATGCTGCTGTCCTTGTCTGTAGCAGCAGCAGCAGCATTTGCCCTTTGCCTTTTCTGCTTCACGCTTCGCTACGCGAGGGTTATTTTCCGAAATTAACCAGCTCGGCCAGAAGGCACTCATAAAAAATTCAATTTTATGAGTCTCGCTTTATTTGGCCACTTTTCGCTGCTCCCGTCGCCGTCGCTGCTGCTGTCGACGTCGCTGCTTCTGTCTGCCACATGCCAAAATCGCATTAAAAGCGAAAACGCCACAGGGCAGTCAAAGGTCCGAATCGTTGTGAATCAGATCGAATCACTCAACTGACGACGGGTCAAGTGGGGCATATAGTAGACACGGGGGGCGTGGCAGCGAGCCAGGCAAGCGGGGACAGGCAGGGTAGGTAATGTCACTAGCATACTTAGACAGTAATTATAGCTATTCCAGTGGGTATCAGACTCGTGGCACGCAAGGCTCCTCTTGTTGTTGTTCATGTGGACTGCCGTTGATACCCTGTAATTGGGTGACCATTTCAGCTTAAAGTGAGTTTCTATTTTTAGAATTTTAATGGGAATTATTAAATACATAAGTGGAGCATTGTTGAGATGTGTGTAAGTTGATGTAGCAAGTGGAAGGTTCTAGACATGTTCACCCTTTCTGGGATTTTCTCATTAAAGTGCTTTAAGTTTATCGGTTTATTTTGTATATTTGTAACTGAAGTAAAGATTATTTGTCATTGTTATTTACAGCTTTTATTGGTTGTAAAAAAAAATTTCAACGTTATTATTAAATTACACCATATTATAATATGTTTATTCTAGAGCTGGAAGTTAAATCGATTCTCAAATCGATAAATCCATGTTTTTCATTTTCTCCGATGCATCGATTTAATTTTTTAAAATCGATTAAATCGAAAATTTGAATCTAGTACTAAATTAATACTACTAATACAATATTATAGGTTTTTAAGAATCGTGGGACGGATAAGCGTTTGTTTTTAAAGAATTTGAGTTTTTTAATTGTCTTATAACAATATAGAGTCTTTATTATGTTGATTTTTTTTAATTTCAAACCAAAAAACGGTTTATTCCTTTTTTTTTCATGAAAAAAGCCGTTTTTTTCCTTCAATTTCAAATTTTCAATTTGAATCGATGTAAGTGAACATCAATTTATCTCCACCTCTAGTTTAGTCTGGTGTTATTAGTGTTACCGATACACTATCGTAAGTTTATTCAGTCAACGTGAGCCCTGCCGATATGCCTATCGATAAAACAGTGTTGACTAACGCTAAAGAAGCGGGAGATCGTCACAATTTTTGCGATGATTACAAGGATATCGATTGGAGATAATTTTCTATGCAAATTAAATATTTAACTAAATGTGATTGGAAAATTGAAAGGGTTGCCAAAAGTATAATCTCCACAGTAAATTTGCTAGAGGTTCAACTTAAAGAAACAGTTCGAAGTTCATTTCTGTGCAGTTGGCAACTCAATATGGCCCTATAAATCATACATATTACATATATTTCCCAACATACATCATCGCCTATCTACGCATTTATTTATGATGTGCTGCCTGCAGATTTGTTAAGCATTTCAAGTCGTTTTTAACTTGATTTCTGCAGGATATGTTCAGTTTAGTTTACTGTTTTAGCTATTTTTTACCTTAAGTGATTGAAAGCACACACACACAACTACAGCCTGACTGTTTGTGTGTATGTGTGTCTGCTTATCCCACTTGATACTGTGATTCACTCGCTGCAGCAGCTGCCACGCTTCAGTGCAGAGTCGGAGTTGGAGTGAAGATGGCGTGAGCTTTGTAATTTTTATCGCCACTCGACATGCGCTTTTGGCCAGTTTCGAGGGAAGTGACCCCCGCAAAGGGGGTTGGGGGGATGGGGAGGCGTAAACCTTTTGTTCAGGGCGGGTCTGCCCGTTTATGTTTATGTTTGGGCAACACGCCTTTATGATTTCTGTTTGATTGCTGCCGCCAACAAGCAGGCGCCATTAGTCACACACATTGAAAGGAAGATGGAGAGAGGAGAGAAGGGGGTTCTGGCGTGAAACGGCTTTGGCGTTCAAGTGGAAAATTGAATTTATCACTTGAACATGCCAAACGAACGCAAAATCGCCCTTTGGCTTCTGTTTTCATTTTCACTCCCTTTGCTAATTCAATGGAAATTTTTTGTCGGCAAATCTCATTGAGACACATGTAATCAACTTGTTTGTGCAGCATTTTGCAACCCTCAATCAGCTGCCCCAACCCTCGCAGCACTTGCCACAAGCCACTAGCCACTTGCCACTTGTTTTGCAACAGTTTCCACTCATAGTTTGCTTCCACTTGCTCGCATTCTTGTCTAGAGCGCTAATTGAAAATTACACTAAAGGGGCAGCAGTCATGCATGGGCGGTGGGCGTGGCACGTCATGCAGCCGACGCATAATTTCAGTAATTTGCATATTTATATTAAATTTTCATTTACAAAAGCCCCCGTTTTTTTTTATTTATTTTTGTTTTGTGCGGTGATTAGGCAACTGGATTTGCATAATATGTTGCCATAAATTGTCGCAAATTGAAAACGAGAGAAGTTTGCCATAAATAGCAACAGAGCGAGTAAATAAATTAGAGCGCATTACATGAGACAGAGACGGCGATAGAGAAAGAGACGAGTAGCCTTTTGCAGTATTCGGCATTATTTATTGCTCGCTCGACCATAAATTGCCATTTGCCATTTCGACACAGTTTGTCAGCTGCGGTTTTAATTAAAAAAAAACAAAAACGAATCCCAAAAAATTATCTAAATTATTGTGGGGCAACTATTTCGTTTCATTTGGCCCTACAGGGGAGGGGGCAGAAAAGTAGTTGAACTTCCATCTCTCTCTTCACTTATTCCCTTCCTCGTGCCCCCTTTTATTTGCTCCCTCCCTGAAGCATCGTCATCGCACTTGTAAATCTAAACACACACGCCCCCCAAAGTATGCAGTGCTCTGCATGAAGCTGAGTACAAGCCTTATTTGCCACTGTCCCTGCTGCCATCACCCCCCTCCTGCTTGTTTCTCCCGTTGCTGCTGGTCGTAAATTTACATATTTTGCATATAAATAAACTAGTAAAAGCGGATTTAGTGCGCCAAGCAGTGAAGCAGCGCGTTGAAATGTCACACAGAGCGCAGGCAACAAAATGGCAAAAGAAGCGCCAAATAAATATAAAATAAAATAGCTACAAAATGCCCAAAAAGCAGGCAGCTAACACACACTTACTCACACTCACACACAAACTCTCACACTGCATAGTTTGCTGTGTTGGTAGCGAGGTGCGCCAAATTGAATGCGCCGCCTTGACTGAGTTATGGCAACTCGTCTGGCCAACTGATATCGCACTGGGCCCCGAGGCGTCGCCTTTGAGCCAGATTCCGGGCTATCGCCGACAGGGAGGGCGCTGCGGATGCTGCTGGGCGTGACCATAAACAAGCGTCTGCTTGATATATAGTCGATTGGAGCCTGAGCCTCGCATCGAACTTGGCTGCAAATTTGCTTTATGGCCAAATTGAAGAAGGCAGCGAGAAAGTGGGAGAGTGAAAGAAGGAAGGGTGAAGAGAGAGAGGAAGAGAGGTAGCAAGAGAATAGGCTGAAAGTGCGGCGCAGACAGTGAGTGAGAGAGAGGGAGTCATACAGACAAGGACAGCAAGTCTTTCAATCATTTCTTTCTCTTGTTGCTGTTGCTGCTTTCGGCTCCATTTGGAAATGCTGTCACGACGTTTAATGCGAGGCAAAAGGGCGCCGCATTAAATCATCTAAATGTTCATGCTCATTAGCAATCAATGCGCGGCAACAGCAACACAAGCAGCAGCAGCAATAATAACAACAACAGCAACAACAATGCTGCCAACACTTCACACTTCATTTGTGTTGCCCCTGCAAGGCACCAGCGAAATGGCACTTAAATGCACACACATAGCACACACACACATAGAGCACACATGCACACACACACACATAGAGCACATATGCACACACACATCACACACACATCACACACACTCACACATTCTAAGCACACTCTTGCGCACAGCAAACTCATTTGGGATATCGAGTTGGATGATTAACAAGCAAATTAGCATAAAATTACTTATTTCAAAACACCCCTTACCCACTCACTCTCTCTCTTTGCCTTTCTCTTACACATTTCCTTTGCTCCCCCTCCCACTTAACTCACAGTAAATAAATCAATTAGCGGCAACAAAAAGAACAATGTTGTTGCTGCTGGGGTCGCTCGGGGTCGCAGCTGACGCATATTAGTTAACAAAACAGAAGCAGAAGAGGAAGAAGAAGGAACGGAAAACGATAAGCAAACAAGCGGAAAACAAAGAAACAATTAAAAGCTTTCGCAGCATGTGCTGAACACATTGCACACACAGTGCACATTGGAGCAATCCATCGAAATGGCCCGAAAAATGTGGGCCAATGTGGATGCAAACTTGACGGAGTTCCCAGCATCGATGCGCTTGATGGCAAGAACAGCAGCAACAAAGGGAGTAGAGGGGGCAGCAGAGGCAGTAGAGGTTGTAGAGGAAATGTGGCAGCTGGGCAGTTGCAGCTCAGCCAGTTGCAGCTGCCTCAACGCATTATTTTAATTATTTGTTTACGCAGCGCAAACAAACTTGCAGCGGCGGCACTTGTCTTGTCTCGTTATTACGATTGTTATTGTTGTTGTTGTTGTTGCATATGCATGTGGCATATGCAGCTCATAAAAAATAACGTTCTCCAGTGAATTCTTGGAAAGCCAAGGCGCTGTGGCGCCTAATTAGCCAGCAGCCTTCACGTCATGCGTCATGCGAATTTGTCAAATTAAGCAGCTGGTGATGGGCTTCGCTTCTGGACACCCCTCTCTCTCTCTCCCCCTCTCCCCCCTTTCTCACCCCGCTTGGGCCACCCAAGCAAGTCAGTGTCAAAATAAATGGCTCCAAAAATCTGCAGGCAATTACCAAGCTGCCCCGCGTGCAAAATGCCAACTGGACTCGCGAAAAATGTGTGAAAAGCGCCAAGCAAATGAAATTAAACAACGCGACTAAAGAACTGCGAGAGGCAGAGTGTCAGGCGAGCTGCTGTTGCCTCTGCCGGCCGAGGGATGGCGCTGTTGAAGCGACACTGATTAAAAAATTGTTTGACAAGAAATCAGCGCGACGTTTGTCTGAATGTTGTTGAGCCTGGCAGAAAAAGTGAAAGACACCGAGAGGGAGAGACAGGCAAAGTGAGAGATAGAGAGAGAGAGACAGAGAGGGGCAGTGAAAGTGAAGAAGAGAGCGGCGGAGCTTGCTGCCTGAAATGGGCACTCGAAGCGCGCCTGGACGGGCGGAAAAAGTGAAGTGTCGCCGTTAATTCGGCGTAAATTTAATTGTCAGCTGCAATTAAATTGATTTTCGTCCCGGTAGCAGCAGCAACTGTCGCAGCACTGGCAACTTTTGTCGCTGCTCGAGTTGCTGCTGCTGCTGTTGTTGTTGTTGTTGTTGTTGTTGTGTTTGCTGTCTTTTTGCAGTCCAAAGTGGCGCCATATCAACTTTAATTTTCTTTTCGTTTCGCCGCGTGGCACCAGAAATTTCCTTTTTCCTCTTTTTTTATATTCCTTTTTTTGAGAATATATCGCAAATTAAATTTTAAAAGTCATGCGCTTGCAGCTGCACTAGGTATGCTCTGTAGATGGTAAATATATATGTATATAGGTGGAGAATGACAAACTTTAGGAGCTTAAGCTCTGAGGAAATAAGTTCGGTTATAAATTCTAAAGTGTTTTACTTCGCAATTATTTTCACTTTGTGCTACATGTTACTATATAAAACACTTTCTCTATCTGTCTCTCTCTCTCTCTCTCTCGACGTCTATCTATCTCTCTCTTTTTCCTTGCCTCCCTCTCTTCTTCTTTATATAAAGAAAACATTATTTCACTTTCATTATTCCAAAATTTTCACTTTTCGCTGCATTTTAATTACATTCTAGTACTTTTCTTATTCTCTTTTTGATATACTGAGAGATAATGAATTATATAAGCTGAATCGATGCATAATAAATATTATATAGAATATTATATTGTTTTAATACTTAAAATACTACTTAGCTTTATTTTAACTGATATTGACTCATAACTATCGCACATTTTCACTTTGAGCCTTGTGATCCTAACTAGACTATCAAAACACTGGCTCGTACTCTCCCTCTTCCTCGTTCAATCTCTGTCTTTCTCTCTCTATCTTTCTCTCTTTACTCCTCGCACACACCCAAGCTTGCATATGTCATATACTATATATAGACCTTTGCTGAGTAGTTCGGCCTTTCGAGAAAAAAGCACCTTAATTAAATTGTATTAAAAACACATAAATTTATTTTAAGTTCTCTCGTCGAGTCACACTGGGGAAATTCTCTGATCTGGCCACGTATAGTAGCAAATATGCCGTTGCATATAGTATATGTTATATATATATTCTATATAATATGTGTACATATGCCATGCCACAGGGCAGGGCTGCGCTGCGTGCCACTGCTGCTGTTTCTGTTTCTAAAACCAAAAGAAAAAACTGGCACAAATTCAAAAATGATTTTTACGCAATTTTACGACAAACAACTTGAAGATGAACTATAAATAAAGCTCCCCCCTTCAGGGTCCGAGCGGGCGGTATTTACAAACTATTTGTAGCTCGTATCTGTGAGTTATTCTTGCTGTGAAAAGGGGAAGGGAGGAGGAGGAGGGGAGGAAGGGCTGACATGAGTCACAGTCGGAGCTAGAGCAGCGCCATGTTTAGCTATGAAAAGGCGCCCAGTGGCCAATTTAATTGAAAATAATAAACACGCGTGTAAATAATGCGCCATGTCTCAGCCACAGTCAGCAACCTTCTCCAGTCCCTCCCCTTGGTACTTCCCCTTCCACCCTCATGCAGCACACAATGGCGCACGCTCTGCTCTGCCAGAGCGTTGTCCCAGTTTCGAGGCAAGTCTTGGCCCTTGACGCCCGAAATTGTCGCGGGAGCTGGGGCCATATTGCACAGCATGTGTTGCATGTTGCAGATGTAGTTGTTGCTGCTGCTGCTACTGCGGCAGCGGCTGCCTGCAACGTTTGCAAAAATGTTTTGCTGCATGTCGTTGCCATATTTTACTTTTAAATGCCGCTGCCACTGCCTCTGCCTCTGCCAAGGCCTCTGCTGCTGCCTCTGTCTGCCTTTTTAATTTATTTGCTCATTTTCACTATTTTCCAGTTACAGTTGTCCTCGCACCACGCTGCCACACTCCCCTCCCCATCCTTCACCCTCGCTCAACAAAATTTGCGGTGCAATGTTTTCATTGCGGTTCATTTCTATACCCTACAGCAGGCACAGCACATCCACATCCACACAACTTGCGCAACGCGTTTGCCCCGCCCAATTTCCTCTTATGTATTCGATTTTTAGCAACATCAAACGATTTCCTCTGCAGCTTCGATACTTATTAATTTCGAATACGTCCCCTTGAGGCACCAAAATAATTAATTTTACTGAAAAAATGGCGAAAAATTTGCTGTGCAATATATTGATTAAAATTTGGTATTGGCAGGCAAAAGTTGAGTTAAATTTATAAAGCTTTAAGACACTCTATGAGAAATATTAAAGGTAAGATGCGGGTTAGCTGAGATAAACTGCTGATTAGATGAGTGATAATTAGTTAAGCTTATGTTAAGAGTTTATGTTAGGTTAGGTTTACTCAAGGTATTTATAACATGTCTCTTACATGTCTGTTAGGTGTCTGTAACGTGTCTGTAAAGTTTCTGTAACTTGCCTGTGAAGTGTCTGTAATATGTCTGTAAGCTGTCTGTAACTTTCTTTGCCATGTTCTTAACATGCCTCTTAGATTTACGGAAAGAAAGCTTCATTTAGGTTAGGTTTGCATATGATTTTAGGTTTGATAAGCTGAGATCGAGTGTACATATAATTAGATGAGGCTCTCTGTAGAAATGTTATGTAATATATTTTAATGTTACTTAAAAATTGCATCTATAATGCTTTTCAAACTCAAAATATTGCAGAGATTGTCTAAGGAAAGGTTAGATTATTTTAGGTTCGGTTAGAAATATTTGAGGTTATTTAGAATTTGATAAGGTTAGTTTAAGAAATGTTTAAGGTTTGGTTTGCTTAAGAAATAATACTCTTAGCTAACTTTAAATGAGGTTACGAGGTTATGTATATTTGAGGTTAGGTAAGGTTAGAAAAGTTGAAGTTAAATTATGTTGGGTTTTGAAAGTTCAAGTTCGCAGAAAACTAGGCGCAATAAGTGAAGTTCTGTTCTGCTATTTATTTATTTTTTGTATGATTTAATTAAGATTGATTTATCTTTCTTACTCCTTAGTTAGGGTATTTGCACTTCGAGCTGAGCTTGAAGTTCTCTTCTTGTTTACTTTTACATTTGGTCAAAATTAAAATCGCATTCATTTTTATAAATCATGGCCACATGTGCGCACTTGCAGCCTGCAGTTGATATGTATTTGCGCATTGCCACAAGGCGTGGCGCCGCCCCCTGTTGCCACACTGCCCCTTTGGCCCCATGGGGCAAGTATTTGTGCTGCTGTTGGTTCTGCGCATGTAATTTAAATCAAGTAATTTACGCGCTATTAGAGCGACCACTAGGTCAGAGCAGCAGCAGCAGCAACAGGACACAGAACACACAGAACACGCCCGCAACTGGTCCCAGTGTGCAGGAGCAATTAACATAAAATAAATTTCAGTGTACGGTAATTGCGGTCATTTAAAATGTTTTCAATAATTCTCAATTGAAATGATATGAAAAATAAAGTGCGCAGAGAAGGCGGGGGCGATGCATAAATCAAATATGCAAGCAATGCTAAAAACAGTAACTGAAATATGCATTAATAAGGCTGCCACGTGGCACTGCCTGCTCATGCCCGCATTCAGTGGTAAGCGGCTTACGCTGCGTATGCGTAACCAGCAGCGAGTAGGTAATCAGTTTACGTATTTTCAAAGCCTTTGCACTTTAACATTCGCATTTAATGTTGAATTGGGAAGAGGGGAGAGGCAAGGTTGCCCTTTCAGGCTTGCTAGCGCAACAGTTGCAAAAAATAAAAGCAGCAAGTCAGTGAGGGCAGCCACGTAATGGTCCGGCACGAGGCACAGCCAGAGAACAATGCCAAGCAACAGCAACAGTAGAAGGAGCAGAGGCAGGAGCAGCACAAGCAAAGCGCTGACTGGAATATTTTTCGTATTTTATTATTAAATCACGTAGCCGAGTGCAATACGGCGTCCAAAATGACAGCGAACGCATTTTAATTGAACGCCAAGACGCACAAGGGACAGCAGGGAGGAGAGACATAGAGAAAGAGGGAGAGCAGACAGAGAGAAAGAGAGAGAGAGGGAGAAAGTGCTGTGCCTTGAGCAAGCAGCTGAGCAGCTGATAAGAACTCGCCACGCGCGATGATGAAGCAACCACGACAGCCGCTGAGGGCGTCTGTCTCCAGTGCCAGCAGCAGCAGCGCCAACGCTTCTGTTGCGGCTGCTGAGTGGCATTGACTTGTTTCGGCCTCAGCTTCTGGCTCTGCCTCAGCCTCTGCCTCCGTCTCAGAGACGGCCTCGCCTGCTTGCTGCGAATAACTTTGCCACGCGAACTTTTCTAATTGAAAATGGCGTCGCTGAATTTAATTTGAAAACTTTCACTGACAGCAACTGACCCCAGCGAAAGAAACAAAAATAACAAGGCAAACAGCAGATATGCGCAGCAAGCAGATACCCTGTAGCACTGCTGGTGCATGCCACAATTAAAGCTCTGCCTGTCTTGGCCAACAAAATATTTGTCCTACAACATATGCCAACAGATTTTTCGGCCTAATTGACTTGCCCCGTGCGAGCATTTGTTGCTCGCTGAGCTGTGACTGGCGCCAGCTTTTTGACACAGCAATTTCGGACGAGACTTGCAAATGATTTTTCAAAAAATACACACACACACACACAAGCACACACACACAAGTTGCTTCGCTTGGCTGGCAGCAAAGGCAAAAAACTGTTGTGTGTGCGAGGAAAGTTGTTGGCTTTATTTGCTGCACAACATGATGGCGACCGGAAATGCACACAAAACAGAAGAGAAAGAGAGGGGAAGTGTTAGAAAGAGAGAGGGAGAGACAGCGAGTGAGAGAGCGAGCGAGAGAGCGAGGTAGCTGGACAAACACCGCAGCAGGAAAGGCAAAACATGCCGGCATTTCTAATTATAAGTAAATACAGTTCCACTACATGCATATTAGCAGCAGCTTCACTGAGTGTAAGCACTTTAAAAAGTTCTCTCTGCACAGGCAGAGACACACAAACAAACATACACATACACACACACAGAACCACACTTGCAAACACACACAGAGGCAGCTCAGTTAGTTAGTCCGTAATGCTGGCTAAAAGTGTGAGAAAGTACATTAGGGTCACTGACGACTTTGACTACTTATGCCCTGGCCAAGAAGGGAGGCAGGGAGGTAGGCGTGGCTGCTCGGAAGCTGCGACTGCTACAGCAACAGCAGCAGTAGCAGCTGGCAACCACTTTCGCTCTCAACTTGCTACATTTTGTGGCCATGTCGAGCGCTGCGCAAGTGTGTGTGTGAGAGTGAGTGTGCCACATGTGTGCACTGTATATACATGTATGTACACTGTGTGTGTGTATGTTTGCCATAATGTACAATTTAAATGTAAACAATTTGCCCCAATGCGGCGCAAAGGCGTAGAAAAAAAAGCGAAACAGGACAAAAGCAGCTGAATAAAATATTTAAAAGGCAGCAGGGCAAAAGGCAACAGCAGCAGGATGACAAGCAAGACACTAAGAGAGAGAGAGAGAGAGAAGGAGAAAGAGAGAGGGGAGGGGGACACGCCTTAGCCATCTGGCAGGCGTGGCAGCTGTGAATAGTGGAACTTAAATATTTATCTTGGCAATTGCCTCTAATTTGGTTCAAAGTTGCCAGCGCTCTAAATAAACTTTTCATTAGCAGTGCCAACATACACACACACAGACACGCAGGTGTATGTATAGACTGTGTGTGTGCACACTCACACAAATTGCACTTAATTAACTTAGTTTTTCACCACTCGTAATTGGCTTTTCTAATGTTTCAATCAAAACTCAAAACTATTTGACTAAAATAGACTTATTCAGTTGAGTCGGAGTGTTGCTTGGCAGCAGCTGCTGAGTTATGGCAGCAACTCAATCGATATGTATAATATATATATGTACAATATATATATAAGCATTAATTCTACCTGCCAGTGCATTTCAACTCTGCTGAAGGGTTCCCCAATTTGTTTAATCATTTTGCTCGAAATTCAGCAACAAGCTGATTTTCCCCGTTGGCTGCCACCGCAACCGCAACAAAAACAACAATTCAACCGCAGCGCGAACCTATGTGGCACAAAGCACCCCCTCCCCCTCCGCAGGGCATCAGTGCAGCTCTTAAATAAAATAATCTAGTGAAAACTGTGCAATAAAACAATTTGATCGAATTGAAAAAAGAAAAGGAATTTCGTTGTTATTGAAAGGCTGCCAAATTATTTGTTCGCTTTTTTCCCCATTTATTTGTATTGTAGGTGCTGCTGCTGTTGTTGTTGTTGTTGTTGTTGCTGCCAGTATTGTTGTTGTTGTTGTTTACATTGCGTGCCACATTTGGCACGCTGCCGCTGTCGGTATCTGGTTTAGTTTATTTAGCGACACGTTTTGCTGTTGATTTTCTATTATTTTTTGCATTGTTTGCCAAAGCTTTTTATTGCCACAGAGTTCATTAACCCCCGCTATATATATACCATATATATACTATATAAATGCTATATATATTTTATATTTTAATTGAATTGGGGCTGGCATTTAATTTGCGAGCGTAGAATTCACTTTAAAGCGCTTTGCTTTGTTTTGTTCTTAAAGCGAACGAGTTGGCAGGTTGCCTACATAATTAATGCGCCTGCTGAGGGCCACGCCCACATACGCAGCAGGGAACGGAAGGCAGGAGCTGTGAACGGAGTCTGAAAATGCTGCTTAAAATGTCGGCTCAGCGCGTGTTTTATGCATGCAAAGTCGCACGCTGCGTATGCGTAATGTGTGCGTACCAGGCCCAGCTGAATTTTGCTACTTTTAAAGAGAAAGACAGAGAGAGAGGGTAGAGAGTGAAAGAGAAAACAACTGCCAGCTAAGCCTAGAAAATTCTCATGTTGTAGCTAGTCCAACTGGGCACCTCATAAAAACATCATTTACCCTCGTGCGCTGCTCAAATGATGATGATGCTGTGCTTTATTTATAGCCCCGCATAATTCTCACCCCAAAATGTATTTCGGAACTAATAACACAAGTTCTCAAAACATTTCCCGTTTCTACATCACTTAATTGGAACTCACAATGGAGCCATAAACTCTTAGCACTCACTCGACAATACGCACACGCGTTCGATGGATATGAATTGATCCCATCGTTGAGAGCCTGTCAAATGCACCGATGCCTGAATAATGAACCAACTAAAGCCAGCTGCCTTGAGTAGTAAAAATTCCAATTGAGCAGCCCTCCTCTCTCCTCCCCTGTGCCGCATGTACGTCACATCGTGTTAAGTAATTTACAAAAGGGACTAAAAATAGGCGCAAATAATGCGATGTGTCAAAACAAAACATCAAAACGAACTGGCAGCGAAGAGGGGACCAGGTATGCGCAGAGCTCAAAACTCAAAGGCAAGCAAGCACGAGAGAGAGAGAGAGAGAGAGAGTAGGGTAGAGCGGGGCAGCGCGTGTGTATTTTGAATACGGCACCGACATCAAAGTCCTCAGCGTCCCCATGGGCTGCCAATAAAAGAATTAAATGAATGCATAAATCATTAGAAACGGGCAGACGATTGCCGCCAGTTGGGCGAGGGGTAGGAGCAGGGGAGCAGGAGGAGCTGGATGCAGGGGCAAATGCCACAGGCAATTATAAATAGCTCCACATTGGGGCAGCTTAAAAAAAGCAAACGCACAAGGCAAACCTGGACAACTTCAAAGTGCTTGTTACTTTGATTCGATGGGGGGGCCAAGCTATGCCTAATTAGGTGGCCGAATAGTGGCAATTTAAGGGCGTGGCAGGGGGTGCAGGAGCATGCACAGGGCAACAGGCGTTTCCCGGCCAACCGCAGCTGCTAAGCAAATACAATATAAACTAACTACGGCTCTCGCGTTGGCGCCATTCATAAGGATTTGCGGCAGTCCTTGTCGACTTTTGCTCTCTCTCTCGCTCTCTCTCACTCTCTCTCTTTCTCTCCCTTTCAGCGCGCTTCCAATTTGCTCAGCTTGCCGCAAGCCAAAGCGTTGACAAATTGCAGGAAGCTGCGTTGCCTGCGCCATGTTTGCCATTTTGCTCAAGCTGTCAGCGCATGCGAGCGCGCCGGAAAGTATGCAGCGCCATATAACAAATGGCGTTGCGGCTTTGCGGCAGCAGCAGCACCTCGCAGCATTTCAATAATTTTCTAATACTTTCTCTCTCACGGTGTTTGTGTGCGTGCGTGTGGCTGCATAAATTTATGCATGACATTGCGGCTGCAACCGCTTGCCAACTCCTTCTCATTTTTCTTTCCTACCTGCGCTAATCCTTTGCTTGCGCAGGTAATGGCAGCGCCAGCACAGAGCAAAGTGGAAGGGAGGGGGGAGTCAGGCAGCGAGGCAGATGGCCATAAAATTTGCACTTCACTTTCGGCGCTGGTAAAAACATTTGAACATCAAAGTGCCGCAAAGAAAACACAAAACATCAAGCGCGCCACGGCTCTCCACTTCTCTTTCTCTCTCTCTCTTTCCCTCTCTTACCTCCTTCTCCTTCTCGACACGAAAGTGAAGTAAAATGCCTTTTAAAATTGTTTGTGAAATGAATGCGTCCTCGCTGTTTTAATGCCCTCCCACTCCTGTTCCTCCTGCTCCTCCTCCTGCTCGACGCTGTCCAGCAGCTCGTTAAAACGCGCCACGCCACGCTGAGTGGATTCTGTGGATTTTTGGCCAAAGCAGAATTGCATTAAAACATAATTTCTTCGTTTTCCTTTTTTTTCGCTTTGTTTTCGTGATGAAAATCTTTTTCTTTTAACTTAAACTAAAGCAACGCTTTAATTGAAGCTCCTCACGTGGCGTCTCTGACATCGAACTTCAATATGCCGCTTACGAAAATAAAAGAAGCCATTCGCGTGGAAGCAATGTCGCAAAATTTTACAGGTTGCCTGCCCCATCCCCCTACCCTTCCCCTTTGCCCACGTGGCTTCAAACAAGGCCAAAACATGTCGGAGCCGAAGCTGCTCGATTCGAGAAATATTTTTTGTCTTTATACATTTTTATTATCGTTTCGCTTTGGGTTTTTTTCCTTTTTCTGGTAAATAACAAACTCAGCGAACAACAAGCTGAACAAGCACAACAACACAAGCAACAACAACAAAAATACAACAACAACATAACTACAACAACAGGGCCAGTCTCTACAACGACAAGGACAACAACGACGCCGACAGACGGAAGAGTCGAACAGACAATGACAGCGCGAGGCGGCAGTGCGGGCGACTGGTCGCCCATTTTGTGCCACCTTTTCGCCCCCGTCCCCTCGCCCCTATTTGATAGCATTGCCGGCCCGCGATTCGCGTGGCAAGCGGAAGCATTGTGTTAAAATAACAAACAATCAGGCGAATCATGCAGGATGTGCAAATAAGAAATAAATATATTTTATCAACGCGCCAGCTTCCTACCTTGCCTGACAACTTCAATTGGTCCCCCCTCTCTCTTCTCCTCCTCTTGCTTGCTAATAAAAAAATCAACTTTCTTTTCTTTTTTATTTGCAGTACCCGCACGTCTGGTTTGGGCCGCGCCCGGGAAGACAGTCGATCTGCCGTGCGATTTGACGCCACCCACGCCACAGGATTCGGTGAAGCTGCTGCTTTGGTTCAAGGACACCACCGGCATTCCGCTGTACAGGTAAGTGTCTGCAAAGGGGTGGGGGAAGGGGAAGGGATGAAAGTGAGGGCAGGGCAAATCAATTTCAAAGGCTGGGCAAACTATTTAGCTGGCGCAAAAAACGCTTAAGTCGGCACCGGGAAAGTGTTGTCGGAAATGTTACCCAAGTGGCACACACACACACACGCACTCACATTCAAGCACACATACAAGCACACATACAGGCACACATGCCAGCGACAAGCATCCATCAAAAACGTGAAGTAATCGTCAACATCCTTTGCCGGCATCGCACTTGCCGCATTTTTCACACATTTTTTGTTCGCTGCCTTTTGTGCGACCCCAGCACGGAGTGTGTGTGTGAGTGTGTTGTGTGTGCGTGTGTTGTGTGTGCTTGTGTGTGTATGCGTGGCAAGGATGCGCCCGTTCATGCCGTCATAATCCACTTTGTTATAATAAATGTAAAGCACATCCGATTACAGTTGCCATCGCTAAAGTGTAGCAAATTTTCACGCACACACGGGCCACACACACACGCACCCGCATTGGCCACGCCCACTGGCATGCCGCCCACCGTGCGAGTTTTATAAATTGCAGTTGATAAATTTTCAATGTGCCGCACGCATTTCAAGCGTGGCGCCATCAGCTTTTGCGTGCCACAAACACAAACTATCAAGTGGAATCGGTGTCAGTGAAGAGGAGAGTGCTTCAGGCAGGGAGGGCAGGCAAGCGAAGTGGGGGAAGTGAGGTGAGCTGGCCAGCAGTCGATAATCATAAACAACTGCAGCAAGAGCAACAGCAGCAGCAGCAACAGTCGTCGAACGCGTACACGAAATAAACAGAGTAATTTGCTAAAACAGCAACAAATTGCTGCAATTTGCGCAAAGCTGCCAAAGCCGGCGAACGCGCGACGTGGCACGCAGGCAGCACGATGCGGCGGCAGTGGCAAACGCTAACGGATCCGCAGCACAACAAAGTAAAGTACAGGAAGCACAACACACTCCAACACACTCACACTGACACACACACACACTGACACACACACAGACAGCGCAAGTGTAGCGCCATTTTTTATGGACGTAAATTATGGGAACAGAAGGACAACCTGGGCGCCGGTGGCAGTGCCGGAGTGCCAAACTAATGGCCACGAGATGCCTGCATATGTTTATTTATGACGTATAATAAGCGCTCTGCGCACACCCTGCCCCTGCCACGCCCTCACACTAAATTCACACTTAACTTATGCCATCTCTGTCTCTCTTTCTCTTCTAGTTTGGACTCGCGCGGCGGCAATGTAAAACTGGCGCCACATGCGGCCATAGCTAGCGATCTGGGGCAGCGTTTGTTCTTCAGCATCGGCGAGAATCCCAAGGATTCACGACTGCAGATCAAGGATGTTAAGCCCGAGGATGGCGGCGTCTATCGCTGCCGCATCGATTTCTTCAATTCGCCTACGCGCAATTTTCGCCATAATCTCACCTTAGTGGGTAAGTTGCAGCTGCCAGAATACACACACACACTGTATGCATGACTAACACATACCCTCTCTGTGTATTGTGCATTTCCAGTGCCACCTGAGGAACCACGCATCTTTGATGCGCAAGGCAAGGAAATCTCCCAAATGGCAGGTCCCTTCCGCGAGGGTTACGAGCTCTTTCTCTGCTGTCAAGTGCGGGGCGGTAAGTATCGTAGGGGCAGGGGGTGTAGGAGGGAGTTGGAGGCTGCCAGCTGACAGCTGAACCACTCAGCCTGTCAAGCTGTCAGTTGGCTGCCATATTGCGGGCAACCAACATCGACAGTGGTCACTCATTAGGGGGCTTTCCATTTCCACTTTTGCAGGCCGTCCGCCGCCCAAGGTCACCTGGTGGCGCGATGGCAACGAGCTCATCGGCACTAGCCACACCTCCGTCGAGGAGGGTGCCACAGTGATGGTGAATCAACTGCTAATCGGCACCACGACGCGGGATTACTATGGCGCACGCATCGAGTGTCGGGCGCAGGGCACGCGCCTGCTGGAGCCCGTCACCAAAGATGTCACTGTGCAGGTGCACTGTAAGTGAACACTTCCACTCTCGCTGTTGCTTACACATTGCCTGCCTGACACATTGCCTCCGTCTCTTTCTGTTCACAGTGAAACCCATACGAGTGAAGATTATCACGCCCAACGATCTGCTCACGGCGGGGCACCCAATGGCCATACGCTGCGAGTCCTGGGGCTCGTATCCGGCGGCCAAGATCTCTTGGCTGCTGGACGGGGAACCCATTCGCAATGCTGAGGTCACTGTGCACAGTGACAAGGAGGTAAGTGAAGTTGTTGAATGATGAAAATGCGAGAGAGTGAATTTGAGAGTGAAAGTACATGTGAAAAAGTAGAGGGAACAGAGAGTGAAAGGGAACGAATAAATGGAAAAGTGAGTAAGAAGGAGAGAGAGCGTGTGTGGAAAAGAGTAAGGCAAACAAGTAAGAAAGATACTGCCAATTCTGCTCAACGTTTATATACCCTCTACCCAGCCAATGATCCTTTACACTTCATACAATCAATATGTGTCACTTATATTTAGCGTATTTTGCATTGCATACTTTTAGGCAGCACCTTAGAAATCAACAAATAAGTTCTATCGTAATTCTGCTTTGAGGAACTGAACGATTCCTAGTGACCATAAAAAAAAGTAAATAAAAAAATGACTGAAAAAAATAATAATAATAATATTGCTTTGTAAACCAAATGTTTAGAAATTATTTAAATACTGACAGCAAAAGTGCAAAAATGAGTATAATTTGTCGATACAATACTTCTTTGGTCTTAATACCATTCATTCAATGTCTTCGTGCAACTTAAATCCGTTTGATTGGCTTTCTTAAATCATAATGAGGCTCCCCCGCGTTGTTTAACACTATTCTATCAATAAAGATATTGACAATTTTATCGTTTATTAAATAAACTTGCGACAGTGTATCGACTTAGGTTAAACTTCATTATATAAACATTAACCAAACAGTTAATTAATTTCTATTAACTTTAGAGAGTGGAGAACACATTTGAAAGAAATTTGGTTATTCTTAATAGCTTCAATATTGTCTTCGATCTATATCGAAGTTTTTTTAAATCTGATGAAGAATATATTGTCGTTTTCGTATCGGATATGCCTGTTCCTGTCTGTTATATGCACTGGTTACCGACTGGTTATAACTCTCCTCTACCCCTTAGGAAGCGGGTATAAAAACTGCTCCCCAGGCAACTGCAACTTTTTGCCGGAAAATTTGCTTTCTACGTTTGACATTTGATAGCCGCTCCACACACACACACAAGCACTGTGAGAACTTTGAGCAACTGTGCGACGCTTTAATAACCTCTGAAGTGCAACTACAATAGCAACAACAACTGCAGCAGCAGCAGCAGCTCTGCCGACCACTGGTTGACCCTAAAAGGCGACGTGAGTCCGGGCAAAGTTTCACTGCAGCCGCAGAGCCAAAAGCTGCAGACAAGTTGACTTCAAGTGGCCCGTCCGTCCGTTCTCCAGCCCCTTGCCCTTCTCTCCAACCATCCTGGCCAATCCTTGGGTCTTACAACGTTCAAACGCAGCCCCCTCTGCCTCTGTTACTGCTGCCCTGCTTTGATGAAGTGCAGTGCCGAAAACTTTGCAGCTCACTGTACAAATTTGCACTCTCAAAGGGAAAGTGGAATAAAAGGGGAGAGAGAGGGGGCACAGAGGGACGTACATTGCCTCGCCTAATGTGCGAATTTTTATTTGAATTTATGTAGACTGGCCAAGCCATTTGTTAAGCACCAGCCGCAATTTTTTCAACCAGCCTCGGAATTTGTCAGTTCTCTCTCTCTCTCTCTATCTTCCTCTCTCTGTGTTGCATGTAGAGAGTTGCCTGGGGAAGTGGGCATGCCTAGAGCAGAGTGGGTGAACACGATAGCAAGACAGGCGACCGCAGCAAGTAAAGACAGCTCGGTTTTCAGTTTCCATTAGTTATCCCGTTTTTGCCGTCATTCTGCATGGCTTTCTCGCTTTCTAATTATGCCATGTAAAGAGACTCGACTGTCTGCTTTGGCTACTGCTGCCTGCCCTGGTCAGGGTCGGATACGTGAGCCGCCTCAGCTCTGTCTGTATGTACATACAGTACAGGCTGCTCTGGGGCATGTGTCCAGTGGCATCAGGCAACTCGTGCATAACCGATTCTTGCGTAAGCCAGTTTCATGTGTGGTCAAGTGCATAACTGTGTGTGTGTGTGGGGGAGAGAGGGAGGTAGAGAAGGAGGCAGGAAGATATAGAGAGAGTGTATGTGTGTTTGTGTGTGTGAGTGCTCATTATACTGCCTGTTTTGTTCTTGGTTCGATTGTTGCCAAACAATTGCGCAGCATCTGTCGTAACCGAATACAGAGCAGAGCAGAGAGAGAGGGAAGTGTAGAGAGAGAGAGAGACAGAGAGAGAGACAGAGAGAGAAACAGTAGTGCGTGTCTTTATTCTGGCAGTTCTGCAGCCAATTGCAACAAATCATTGTTATGCTTTCTTTGCAGGATGCCAACATCACGACGAGCATCCTCACGCTGAAGGTAACTTCGGAGAACGACAATGCCGAGCTGACTTGCCGCGCCACCAATCCCTGGTTCTCGGGCGGTGCCATTGACGACAAGCGCATTATACGTGTGGCATGTAAGTACAAACACACACACACACACATATACACTCATGTATATAGGCACACTGTACACTGCAGGCAGGTGAGCTTCAGCTTTTGAATGAACTCTGGCCATACTTTCAATTATGTCAACAATACGACACCCACACACGCACACACACACACAGGCAGCCAGCAAGTGAGAGGCTTATGTGTAACCTTCTCACTAGGCCCCCATGCAGCATGTGTGTGTGTACGCAGTTGAAAGCACTTTCCGCCGAGGCAAGTCCAATTAGAAGCGTATTAGGGCCAGAGCAACATTATTTGATTAGAGAGCAACAGGCTCAGCGAGGCCGCTAGGCCGCTAGGCCGCCTCAGCCTGGTGCTTGTACTGGTGCTTGTGCTTGTGGTGCCGCAGGTCACAGTGGCAGCCACTGTCTCAGCCACCTATTCACCTGTTGCTACTCCCCGTAAGCAGCTTATGCAGTGCTGCAGTCAGTGCCACGTTGCCCTTTGGCTTGGCTCGGGCTGGCTTGGCCTGTTCTTGCTTCTGCTGCTGGTTGCCTTGCGACTTGAGTTGATTAAATTTTCACTGTTATGCCACTGTTTCCTGCGCTCGTTTTTCGCCTAGCCATAATGCTAATGCTACATTTGCAACATCCGCTTCCGGCTTCCGATTCGCATTACTGCCCTGCCGAAGAGCAACAAATTGAATTACTTACCTGCACTCAGCAGCCGCAGCAGCCCCAACTCCTTGTTGCTTCGGCCTCAACTTCATTTCAGTTTAATTTCGTGCGGCATTTTTAATAATTCACCATAAACGTCAGCAATTTCTTGGGCCGCGAGGCAACTCGTCGCGCCATAGTTGTTGTGTCCACGCGCAGCACAAGATGGCGATGGCGGCCGCGGCCGGACATGACGCGCTGGCGCCAGTCTCGGCTGCGTATTAGATTTTTACAACCGTAACTAATAGACCCATTTGGCTGATGGCCAAGGCAGGCAGGCGGGCAAAGGATGTGCAGCCGAGCGACACCAAAAGGCTGCCCCGGGCAGCGCAGTGCGTGGACAGCAGCAGCTTGAGTTAACTACATTACGCAATGGCAGCTGGCCAGGCTGGAGTTGCTCAGTGCCGGCTCACCTTATGAGCCATTTGCGTTTATTATTTCGACTTTTATCCGGCTATTTGTAGCGCTCATTAGATTTGACGCCCGACCTGCCTGCCTTCTGCTTTCTTTTTCTCTTTCACTTTCACTTTACTTTCATTTCATTCGATTCGCCCTTACAGATCCGCCCACCGTGTCGGTGCACTTGGCCAACGAGGATCCCAGCCGTATGGTAACACGTGCCGAGGGCCAAAATGTCACGTTCAAATGCCGTGCAGATGCCAGGCCGCCGGTCACCAGTTACTCGTGGTTCAAGAACGTAAGTAGGCCAGCACTGATTCCCCTCATTCCCCCTCTTTCCCCCTAGATAAGCAACAACTGCTGACGCCTATCGTGCAGTAGACACTTTGGCAATTTTTATTATCAATTGCCAAAGCTTGAGGTCGACATTCCTGCGGCAAATTTAAGCAGACACTTTGCGGTTTAATTTAATTTACCAACAGAATTTCCAACGCTGCGGGCAACTCACAGTGTCCCACTCTCTCTCCCTCAAAATATGTGGCTTATTCGGTTACGAAATGCCCAACTTGGCCACGCCCTGCGCCAGTTCCACATGACCGATAAACGATACGATGTACGACATACGATATATCGTATATAATTGCTGCAAGATGCCTTAAATTGAAGCTGCTTCGTATTACAAATTATTTAAGCATTAATCATGCGAAACCCCAACAAAATGTGACCTCACCGCGACCCCAGCAGATGCCAAATGCCAATGTCAAAGAGAGAGAGACAGAGGGGAGGCTGAGCTCTGGAGTTCGTCTTTCATTCATAATCGCATAAAAGCCACAGAGCTTGACCACCATTCTGCGACAAAGACGTATTGTGCTTACTCGTTGATGTTGTTGCTGTGCTACAAGGTTTTGACATCCTTTGACAGAGTTTTGTTCACATGAACACATCATCATTTTTCATTGCATAGAAAGCATCAAATCATATTTCTCCTCGGCTTTTCCGGCTTGGCATTTAACAAATTACTCCCCAAGCAAAGCGAAAGTTTTCAATATTTAAGGCATTTTTGGATTTCGACCTTCGGGTTTTCTGCCTCTTCTGCCATTTGGGCCCACACAAACTAAGCAAAAAATTGTCGAAAAAGAAAGAAAATTATGAAAAACGACGCGCCAAATGTGCACAAAAAAGTTCTAAAGAGCAGCGAGAAAACTTTGTCACTTCTTCGGTTTGTCAGTGCGTCCTAGATTTCCTGTATCAGCAGTTCGCTTTGTTGTTCTGCTTCTTCTTTTAAGATGGCCCCCAAAAAAGTTTCGATTTTTAGCCAACTTAAGTTGGTAAATTGCAATAAAATGCTGCAAAATACTCTCTCACTTGGCTTAAAGGCAAAGGAATATAGTAGAACAAAATAGATACGTATTTAAGATAGTTTGGTGACTGTTTTGTATCTTTAGGTCTTGAATACAGACAGTTTATTAGACTTTAGGTTAATCTAAGTACTACAAGTTTTAGGTAACGTGAAAAGAGTTTAATGTTTGCTACCTTTTCACATTCCCTGCAATGCCAACTTTCTATTGTTTGTTTATCAACTTTTATAAGTTTTTAAAATGAATGAAGAAGGTTTTTAATGACTGCAATATAATGTATTTAAATCCCTAACAGTTCTCTCAATTTACAAACTTTCACCTCTGCAGTAAATCAAATAATTTGCACAAAGTCATGAATGAATTGAATGAAATTGAAACAAAGTAGTTGCAAAATAAGCAAATAAATAAATAGCTTCCTTAATTTTTTTGCACGGTTCTTTAATGGACATATTTGCCACATGATTCGGTATTCATTTTATACCGCATCAACCATTAGCATTTTAAATCCCACATATAGAAAACATTTCGATTTAATTCGTTTTACAAATTAACACGCTGTGAATATTTTTTATAAACATAAAAAAACGCACTTTATTGACTTTCGCTTGATAACGAACAACTGAGAAATATCCTGTAACAAGTAACTGGATATGATGGTGAAATCAAGTGCATGAAATTATCAAACTCTTATTACGAATTAAACAGGGTACACTCATGAATAAAATGCAACTTAAAGCTCTTGTTTAAATATGAATGAATGCAACTGAATTAACCATATTCAATTCACGTTTTGACAGCTGCAAAAATGTCGCACGCCAAAAAATTATGAGAAATTAATTGAAAATTGTGTTTTTATTTGCGCTGGTTAGTTAATTGCTCGATGATAAAAGGGGTTGGGAGGGAAGTAGAGTTGTTTGTGTACCCACTGTAGTGTAATTAAAATATTGCTGAGCCTGCAGAATGCGCACAACAGATCTGAACAATGCCAACAGCAACACACTCAAGTGCAATGTAATTTGATTCCGAATTGAATTCATATTTTGGCATTGTTTCACAGACGTATCTCAGTATGAGTGTGTGTGTGCACACATAATCGTTGCGGGTATTCAGTGTGTCTGTGTGTTAATGACATAAAAGCGAATTTGGTTATCCGAGTGGATGACGTAATCGATCGACCCTCTCGGCTGCTGTTGCGGTTGCCCGTTTCGGCAACTAAAAAGCTCTTCCAACACACAATCCCCTCCCTCCCCCTCCCATATTAGTCACTGATTTACGCCCTCGTCAAAACGTGCACAAAGCCATTTCACAAATTTTTTACTTGCATCGCTTTTGTTCACACAACACAATGTGGATTACCATTTATACATGTCGTGCTTAATGTACACGACAATATAATCTTTTACAGTAACATTTTTGTGCACTTAGGTAATTTTTTTGCAATTTTATATGTAGCACAAAAATAAACTAAATATAATTTGCCAAAGAGCAGAAATTGTTTGTAATAATTAAATAATAATAGCTGTAAAATTCTGAAATGATTAATTTACATGAATTTCTCATATAATTTTCATTTATGATTACTATGTAGTATTTAAATATGCTTTTGTATATTTAAATTTCAATGCGAATGATATTTATATTTTTTAATTATAATTTTCTTTGTTAAATAAACCAACTAATAAAGACATTTTACAGAGAAAATATTATAATTAAATTGAAAATACTATTCATTATATTTCTTATTTTAGATGATATCTTTCGATTTATTAACTACATTTTTTTTGTCTATAAATGATGACAAATGTGATGACAAATGTGACAGTGGCAACGCTGTCAGTTACTATCGATAAGATCAGGGTTGCAATAGTCAAGAATAATCGAGCAGTCTAATCAGTGAGTTAAGGCATTAAGTTGAATTCAAGAGTTGCAGATTAAGAGAGATTGAGTTATAAATAAACGTTGTTAAAAATGCTGTTTAAAAGTTAGACAAGTGCCTCAGTCTTTTGCAAACGTTGATCGGTCAAGTCGGAGTGTTGCCAGATGTAGAACTTGTGTTGCGCGAATCATAATGTTCAAGTAAAGCTGAACATTGTCAAATTGAATTATTTGTACTACTTCAATAAGCACCAACTATATTAACTAATAATAAATAAATAAATATAAATATAATAAATAGAATTAATAGATATAACCTTTATTATACCATAATCTATATTCTTGGGAGAAACATTTAAGTTCTTATAAATCTAAACCGCCTCTTAAACACAGTTTCGTCAATAGAAACACAAACTGATTTAAAGTGCAAACATTTCACTCACCTTGTTCTCCATAAACAATCCCCAAGTGTGATAGCTTTATTTGATAGTATATTATGATATGCCTTGGCTTGTGCACATTATCTTGCCCCATCGATTGCATAAACTTCAATCAAGCCTTTTGAGCGAAACAATTTACAATTTGCTGACTGCAGATTGCAGATTGCACTCGAAACATGCTCAAGGACCCGGCATTCCATTCACTTATGTATATATTATGTTTCTCTTTCTTCTGCCAACCCCTGCTCATCTCTCTCTTTTCTCTTCCTTTCTTTTCTTTGCAGGGAATGCGTATGTCGGGCGAGAGTACGGAAATCATGCACTTGACACAGCTGGAGCGGGAGAGTGCAGGCGCGTATGCCTGCGGGGCGACGAACACGGAGGGGGAGACGCGCAGCTCGAGCCTCACCCTGAGAGTGCAGTGTAAGTAGAAAAGCAGCTTGTGCAATACGCAATACACTACATAGCGAGTTACTACTGTATTGTAATTGAGAGCAGCATGATGAAATAACATGGCAACGAAACGGAACGGAAACGGAAGTTGCAAAATAAAATCAACTTGCAGCTCGTCCGCATGGCAGCAGCAGCAGCAACAACAACAGCAGCAACAACAAAAAGCGGCAACAAAAAATTAAAGTTGGCAACTTTTTGCAGCGGATGAGGAAATTGCTTAGAAATGATGCATGGCCCAAGCCATTTCTCCCTCATGGTGTGTGTGTGTGTGTGCGTGTTAGTCCGCTTGTTTACAATTGTAAAATTGTTGTTGTTGTTGTTGCTGCAGCTGTTGCTGTTGTTGCTGCTGCTGTTGCTGGCCGCGCCACGTCTAAATAACCGCCATTGATTTACACAGAAAACTTTTGCCTATAAATTTAACTGGCTAACTTTTTCATAAACCTCACGCACTGCCCTCGGCCAGGGGCCAGCGGGTGCCACAATCGGCGTGATTAATGCACATTGTATATAGAGGCGATTGAACTGTATAAATCAGTTGATCCCTAAGTGAACTTCAAGTTGGGGCTGGGGCGGCAAATTGAATCACGTTCACGTTTACCTGCTGTCAGAGAGCAGCTTAATGTCCCTGGCCATGTGTGTGTCTGCTGAAAAGTCCTTTCTTGCAGTTAGCCCCCCTGTCTTTATCCCCTCTTCACTCTCTCTCCCTTTTCTCTCCTCTCTCTCTTGCTTTCTTTCCTTTTATCCCAGGAAATCTACAAAGGAAACTGATTCATTTTTCAGCGCCAGAGTCGGAAGTTACTACTTATGCTGTACGACAGTTTAAGTAGTTTATATTTGGAATTATGAAAGTTTTAAGACACACACACACATACATACATACATGCAACAAGCACATAAGCAGAGAGTGGGAGGGGAATCATCTTAAGCATATTGCAGGCGACTCTTGATAAGAGCGTCGAGTAATAAAGCTTCAAATACTTATCAGCCTTGGCGTGACTTACATTTTAAAGGCGGCTTTCAGCGTCAGGCCAACACACACACACACACACACATAAAGCGAAGCATACGTGTGCTTGTGTGTGTGTGTCTGTGCTGACTGGGAGACAGCTGGCGCCGCTGGGCTAGAGCGCAACTTCCGTATCTGCTCTCGTTTTGCAGACAAGTGAAAGTAAACTTAGCCAACATCTTCTTCAATACCTGCTGCACACTCACACACACACACAGACACACACACACCGTTGTACATTACTTGCTTTTATGCATAAACAGCGCAACAGCCTCTGCCTCACGTTCGTGAAACGGAAACATGTTAATTACTACGCTCAAGGCTATGTATCAGGCCCGACTTCCTTCTGGATTCAGTCGCTTTTTGTGCCGCTTCTCCTGCTGCCTCTGCTGTTGCTAAGCCCCAGAGACGTGCAGATTGTTTGCTCAGTCGGTTAGCCTGAGCACTGAGAGATGTGGCGCAGTGTATCCTCGGTGCCTCAGTTCATATTTGGAGAGTTGAAAGCAAGTTTAAAAAAAAAAATAAGAACAAGAAGCGAAACGAAACGAAACTTTGTGCGGCTTAACGACTTTTTCTTTTCGCTTTGACATGCCCCATGCGACCCCCCCCCCTTCCCCTCTCTGTCTCTGCCACCTGCTTCACACTCAACTCTGATTATTGTTTTTGTGTTTTGTTTTTTCCTTTTCAGTCTCGCCACGCTGTAAGCCCGGCACCGAGCAGACTTCCATCGGCGCCATTAACATGCACTCGATACAGGTCAAATGCGAGGTGGATGCCGATCCGCCCGAATCGGTCAGATTTAGCTGGACCTACAACAACACACGCAACGTGTCGCCGGTAAGTGTTATAGGGGATGCCAACCCGGACAGAATAGGAACTCTAATTACGTGCAACGAAAATTATTGATCCGACTGGAGAACTCAGCAAAAGGTGGCCAAGTCTTAGCAGAACTTCTACTAAATACTTGGAACAATCAGGGGCAAAAGAAAGCCAGACACTGGCAGCACTTTGTACGTGACTGAATTAAATTTTAATCAGAGTACATATAAATTGTGCATTCGAAGGCAGCAGCTGCTCGAAGCGGGTTAGGCAACTTTCATTTGAAATGCAAAGCGTTTAGGTGCGAGTCGAGTACAAACTGCAAAGCTGTTGGAGCACATGAATATGTATGTGTGTGGGTGTCTGCTTAGGATCGGGACAGCTGTGCACAATAAATAAAGTAATTCATTTACCGCAAAAGTTATTTGAAAATCTGCACTGTGTCCCTGCTGGACCCAACTCAACTCCAGCTCGACTTGCTCCCAACTTACCTCCAGCCGGCTTAACCCGCCTCCGACACGCCTCCGACTCGACTCCTTTCGACTTGTCTGCTGTTCGACTTGACTCTCCGACGGCTTAGCCAACTGTTTGCATTGCAATGAAAACGTATTTGCCCTGGGAAATATTTATGCGGACTGATTTTTGCCTACGTCTGCAGTTTGTCTGCAGTCTCTGCTCTGCTTCTATGTGTATGTGTGTGTGTAATCTTTGCTTGCTTTCAGGTGCTCAACTCGAGAATACAATCGAACGGACTCACCAGCACCATGACGTATCTGCCGCAAACCGACTCCGAGTTAATAACACTCGCATGCTGGGCCAGCAACGTGGTGGGCAGACAGACGGCGCCGTGTCTTGTCCACATACTGCCAGCGAGTAAGTACTGCAGGAAATTGTTAGTCAACACCCCTCCCCTCTCTCTGCAATCTGCTTTGGCCTGCCAGAAGATGCCCCCACCTTGTGTGCAATTTTAACAAGACGCCGTCGGCGTGTTGGCTTCGTGGTGGTGTCCATGTCGGTCTAAGTCGTATCTATTATGCACACCTAAGGATCTACTTACATAATTGCTTGCACTCCCCCCACTCTCCCTCTCTCGCTCTCTCTCTTTCTCGCTGAGTGTGTCGATAAATTGCAGTTGCAGCTCCTTCGCTGCCGACTTGGCCCAATAATCATCGCAAAATACTAGAGCTCCTGCTGCTGCTCTTACTCCTGCTGTATGATTAGGCCAATCTATGGCGAAATCGAGCCATTATTAATGCAAACTGTGGGCGTGTCGCCTGGCCACGCCTTTATTTGCAAGCAAGCACACACAGAGAGTGAGAGAGTGGGAGAGAGGAATGCAAATTATGCTGCCATTATAACTGACTATCTCTGTAAACTTCCGCCCGCAGATGCACCCGAGGCGCCCAAGTCCTGCGAGCTGCGCAACGATACCGTCCTGGAGGTGGTCTGTTTGCCCGGCAGCGATGGCGGACTCTCTCAGTACTTCATGCTGGAGGTAGTTGGCGGCGATTTGCTCTACGGCAGCGAGACGCCAACGGGACGAGGTCAGACGTTTGGCGAGACCATCGGGCAGCCCGACAACGAGATATCCACGCTCAATGACCAGGTGAGTTCAAACAAACATGCAGATGATACAGGATACGGGATGAGCTGAGCTGATGAAATTAACATTTTACCCAAGGGTTGGAGGGGAGGCCAGAGTCGATTCATTTTGATATCCATATGGTCAATTAGTGTGCGACGTTCCTTTCTGACTTTTCTGCTTGAATTATTAATGAATGCGATTTGGAGCATGGCCGGACTGGGGCTCGTCTCAAGCGTAAAAAGGACAACGTAATTAATGCTATAAGTTCCCTTTTGCGAGGCTAGACTTTTAACCAGGCCGGGCACAGTCGAGTGAACGTCCAGGCAGGCTCCTCCCCTCTCTTCCCTGGCCTGCTTCATCCATAAGCCAACGCAGCAAACACATGCTGAGTTATTAAATTATCTCTGTCACTCGTAAAAGAGAATATCATATGAAAATTTCATTTCATTTCGTTTGGTTGCTTTCACCAACTTGGCTGAGGGGCCACAGGCGGCGCTGGAGCCGGAGCCGGAGCTGGCGCCGGAGCGTGGCCGGGCGTGGGTTGCTTGCTTTGCTCATGCAGCGCTAGCCGGGCAAGTTTATTAGCAAAGTAGCCAAGCGCAAAGCAGAGCAGAGTGGAATGGAATGGGGGGAGGGTGTGCAAAGGGAGCAGGGGCAGAAGGAGCAGGAACAGACGTAGCCAGAGGATGACGAGCAGAACGTGGACGTTGACCAATGTTGGACGTCTGCAGCTTTAAAGTTTTACGCTAGATAAAATGACACATAGAGGGAAGGGGCGGGCGAAGCAAGGCCGGAGCGAGGCAGCACTGCGAGGCGACTGGTTGGTTGCCTGGCTGGGGGATGGGTGGGGCAAATGCGCCGCAAGGACAACATAAATTACTTACGCTTACTTGAGTGGGAATTTGTGCGTAACCAACGAAGCTCACTCGATTGTGTCCCATTACGGCAAACGGATATTCAGTTTAAAATTTCAGACAGCGTCCTGGTCAGAACAATGTGGCCACGCCCACAAGCGCACCCTCCACACAGACTGAGCACATTTTTAGGCATGAATAATTATTTATGTGTTGTTTGCTGTTGCTTGTCGTGCGAGTGTGCGTGTGTGTGTGTGGGAAGTTGGGTCCCAAAAAGTTGGCAACGGAAAAAAACATAGCATACTTTGCAGCGCGTGCACTTGCTCAGGCATGGCCAACATGTGTGTGAGCTTGTGGGTGCTTGTGTGTGTGTGTGTGCTTGTGTGACTGTCAACTGTTTATCAGTTGGCAATATGCTTACATGTATTTATCTCTGTTTGCTTATCTTCTCATCTTTTTCACTCCCCTCCCCTCCCCACACTTTCGCTTCTTTCTTTCTTTCCAGGCCACATCTGCACCCATCTTCCGCATGCAGGAGAACAGTCCGCAATTTCGTTTGAATAATTTAGAGCCGGGACGTGAATATCAATTTTCAGTTTATGCCGTTAACGCCAAGGGACGCAGCGAGCCGCCAGTGGTGATTGAACGTGTGCGCGTGGCTGCACAACTGGGACCATATGGTGAGTAGCCGCATAGCCCTATACCCTAACCTAACTTAGAGTAACATAGAGGAAAACAAGTCAAAGGGGTTCAGTGAAGTGATTGTGATATATATTGTACCCTAAAATAAATTGAAGCATACAAAAGACGATCGAATGGAAAAGGGGGCAAAGTATTAAACATAAACCATATATAAAATATTTAGTGCATATATTTATTTTGTCAAGTAACTTTTAATACAAATGAATGTGTAAATGTGTTGAAGAGTAACTTGACAGACTGGACAAACGATATCCCATATTCTTCGTATATCAAAGTGCAATAATAAGATCTTATTACACAAAATTCCATAGAAAGAACTTGCTGTTTATACGAAGAGAGAGTTAGATATATCAAAATATTAAAATAAAATCAAGAATTGATATACCTTCAAGCATTGAGCAAGCCTTCGTGTCATTTTTTTTTTTTTTTTTAGAGGATATTATTATTTATTAATCTTAAATCACTAGCAATCGTTCAGATGCTGAACTTAACCTAATATGTAGCTTAGAATATTAAGTAATGGGTGAAAATTCCTTAAATATAACATATACAATGTACACTAGAGGGATTTTACTATCTTACGACTAAGGAGTTCATACGAAGATATAACGCTATCAATATCTGAACAAGAATCAATATACCTTCAATCATAGAACCTGCCAACGTTTCATCTTCAGTTTTCACAAAGTTATAACACCCTGCTCTCCTACGCGAGTCAACTTCAAGTTGCCGGCATAAAGTGTGCCAAAATATTCGCCTGGCAAATTCGACTACCAGTTGTGGGTCACTTCGATAAACTTGCCTGAGTTGGGTTGAGTTGCCCCGGGGCTAGTTGCTTGCCGGCAGCAGTGGCAGCAATCGCCTCTAGCTGTCTAATTCAACGCTTCGCTGCACTTTCAAATCAACGCAAGTTCAAGGAAATCGTCTTCAATCAGCCGCCGCGAAAACTCTGCACATGCCACGCCACGCCACGCACAGCAACGTTGGCAACCTGCTGACTACTTCTGGTCTCCGCCATGCCATGCTCTGCTCTGCTCTGCTCGGCTCAGCTCGGCTTGGCCCGGTGGGTTTGCCGCTGAGGCCGCCCTTTTCTAATCCACTGACTGAGTTATGCAGCGATGCGTAAAGCATTTCAGCATTTTCCATCAATGCGTAGGTGCGGGGTAGGGGCGGCAACGAGGCGAGTGCGTGATACAGAGAGCAAAGGCGAGAAAGAGAGAGAGAGAGCGAGCTGGGCACGCATATTACGTATACGCAAGGGCGTGCCGCTTCAGCCTCTTCATTTTGCCCATGCTTAACGACATAACGACAGCTGTGTGTGCGGCTGATCATGTGTGTGTGTGTGTGCAAGTGCGAGTGCGTATGTGTGTGTGCGTGTGTGTGTGTGCGTGTGTCATTGGCAATGCCTTTCTTTATTCGAGGCAAAGACGGAGGCGAAATTGCTTCAATTTTCGTTTTGCTTAACGGGCCGCCGTAGACACTTTGCTTTTATTGTGTTCGCCTCGCATTGGCACTCGCACTCGCTCACACCCACACACGCACACACACAGACACACACAGAGACAGCAGCACAACAACAACCACAGTTGTCATTATTTTCATGCTGATTTTTATTTTTATCTGCATTTCCATTACCGTTTTCATTTTCATTTTCATTTACGTTTTGTCGCACACACACACACACATTGTTCGTCCATTTTGTGCGTAGCTCCTTAACAGTACACTTGCCATAAATCACACATACACACACACACACGCACACGGGCATTACTCGATTAAGTGTAGCTAATTGCATTCGATACGCAAATGTTCAATTAACTGTTCTCTGGAACAGGTCAGCAGCAGCTTGAATGGGTTAGTCGCAGTTGGTAGGAGCCTTGTCCCTTATGCACCCCCTCCCGGACCTCCTGCCCACCTGTCTGTCTGCTTTCCGGGCACATTAAATCGGCCTCGCTACAATAACTGTAATTACAGTGAAGGCAGCCCAAGGACTGCGGCAAGATCCCTTGTAGGCTACGGGTAATTTATGCGAAATTTTAACAGTGCCAGCGCCTACGCAGCTTCTATTATTTACAAGCGAAGGCACTAAGTATGTACGTGTGTGTGTGTGTGTGTGTGTGGGAGTGTGTCGTAATAAATTTGCAGGGCCACCATAAAAATATTTACGTGTGAACAACAGCAAATCCGTCCAAGCGTCGACGCTGATTTTCACTGCTGATTTAAATCAGTTGAGCGAGCGCAAGAGAAAGCGATGAGAAGACATCAAGGGAATTTATTAGATTTTTTCGTGCTTAAAAGGTAAAGAGGAGGCAGCAGCACAATGTGCACGGCAAATAACTAGCTAAATCTGGCGTATGAAAGCAAATGTGTTGCGCAAAAGAGCAGCAACTGGTTAAGGTGATGTCGAGACATATTGCAAAGGTGGCAGGGAATGAGAGGGGGAAGCTACAGTGGAGGATACAGCAGAGAGAACAGTAGAAGGAGCAGTAGAGGGTAGAGAAGAGGTTGCAGTGGAGAGTACAGCAGAGGTTACAGCACAGAATACAGTGGGTGGTACAGCAGCAGTGGGTACAACGGCATCAGGAGCCGCAAACAACAAAAATTAAATTGAGCCGCAGGTGTAGGCAATTTCCACTTAACTGCGCGCCTCGCCTCGCCTCGCACCGAGTTGAGACCGAGTTGGCAGTGTTTCAACTCGAAGCGAAATGGCAAATGGAGCGGAAATGCTGTATGGCAGCTGAGCAAGAGAACATGACCGGGCAGGTTGTAGGTCGTGGCCCGTAGCTGACATAAACGAATGTAGCGCATTAATCTTGTCCAAGCGGGGGCGCCTTCAATAAACATCAACAATGCCGGCTCAGGCCTCACATGTTGCTTAACAATAATTGGAGAACACGTCTTGATCTCGCGCTGGGTCAACAATTAAAGCCAAGGTCAACAACCCGGAAGACCCCCGCCTGCATCCACCACAGGGGATTGGCCAATTTGGCTAATTTCAATTTTCAACACAATTTGCCGCGCAGCAAATGTAAAGAAAACATTGGAGAAAACTCACATAAAGAAATACAAAAACAAATAGACACAGATAGCAATACAAACACACGTACAGCGGGGCATGGAGGGGGGGGGGCTAAGCAGTTAAGGCAATCAGTTAAGCAAAGGGCGAGACGTGAGCACGGCAGAATGAAACAAAACAAATAAATAAATGGCAAAAGGGGAGCGAGCAACTGCCCCCCCCTCCCTCCATCCACACACAATATCAAACTAATTTCGAGCAAATAACAAATCATTGTGCAGACCCTCACTCCCTCCCCGCCCCACCCGGCCTCTACTCAAGCGAAACTATTTGATGCGAACAATTTCTTGTCTCACTTCCAGATGAATCCATACTGTCGGAGGATCCAACGCCCGCGGAGACCACGCATCATGGCGGCAACGGCGGCTCGGGCATCAGCAGCATCAGCAGTTCGTCTGGCGTTGGCGCCGGCGCCAGCATTGGCAGCGGGCCGGCGGATAAGCAATCGACGCTGCTGATACTCGCCGCTGTTGTGGCGATAGGCGTCGTTGTCGTGACGTCAATTATCGTTGCCGGCATCGTTGTTGTCTGTCGGCATCGGCCGCGGCCACCTGAGCCGCAGGAAGTGCGCAAGAGCATGCGGTAAGTTTGCTGAACAACATACCATATATTGTATGAGAGTGTGTGACTGTTTGTGTGTCTGTGTGAGTGAGTGGGCCCAGTCATGCCTTGGCCTTTATTCTTTTCAGTATGAAAAACTAATAATGAAATTGTTTGCGCTGTTGTGTTTGTGTGTGTGCGTAGTGCAGAAATAATTACAGCATTATTTATGTGCCGCACGTGTGTGGCAGCTGCAGCAGCAGCGCAAGAAAATAAATGTAGCATACTTTGCAGCGCTCGCCAGTTATGCTTATAGAACGTAATTAAATATTCCCGCCTGCGGGCAAGTGATAAGGAGAGTGTGAGGAAGTGAGAGAGAGGGAGAGAGAGAGGGAGGAACAGAGAGAGAAAGAGAGGGGGAGAGAGGGAGAGCAGCGCAAAATGAATACACCATCAATTTGAAGACCAGTTGCCTTTTAAAGTCCGCTCAAATCAATGAAGCGACCCCAACCTGCCCACAATGCTCAGCAATGTCAGGTTCATTAAGCAGCACGGAGTGAGCTGGGAGCGGCAGCGGGGCCACATCGATTAGCTGAAGCCGGCGGCTGTGACGGTGGTGAACGAGTAGCACGCAGTTGGCCACTAAATTATGCTTAGACTGTAATTAAATTAATTAAACCTGCACCTGACTGCGACCCACAAAAGAGCAGAAAAGAATCAAAATGAACGACACTCCTGCTGCTCTCTCTCTCTATCTCTGTCTGCCTCTGTTACATCTTCTCTCCCTCTCTCTCCTTCTGCGCTCTGCTGTGCAACGGAAACGGAAGCCGCTCGCCCGCCAAGTTTCATTTAAGATAAGGCATCAGCGCCCTGTGCGAAAAGGTCGCCCCGGCAAAGAGTAGATAATTAAGCAGCTGCTTAGCTCGCTCTGTCGCCCGCCCGCTCTGGTCCACATCCCTATCACCCTATCGCCCTATCCCAGCGCCATCTTGCTGCTCTGTCTTTGACTCTGTCAACTGTCAGCTGCGGCCAGCTGCGCGTCGTTGCTAATGAAAGACAAACTTGCAGTTGCCACGCACTTTCCGTGGGTGTGTGTGTGTGTGGGGAGGGTGGAGGGGAAAGGACGGAAGGAAGCCTGTGTGTGTTGGCCTGGCATTTAGCTAACCATGGAGACTCTTGTGCTTGTCTATTTACCTGCCCACCATATTGATGCTGCCGCATTTAATCGCATCGAGCGGTTGATTATCTCTCCACCTGCTCGACCTGCTCGACTGGCTCGACCTGCCTCGTCATCAGTTCAAAGCGGAGCACAACAAATGATAATTAAAACGCCACGAGAGGAAAGTGGGGAACAGAGAGAAATAAAGAGAGAGAGAGAGAGAGAGGCAGCGATAAACAGAGACACCCCGATGATTGGTTGATCAAAGGACGCGTCGCTTCGCGTCAGGCATGCGGGTCATTAAATGTCCACTCCGCAGCGTGGCCAAAACCGAGTCGACCAAGCCACATTAAACGCATATTATATCAAAGCGAGAGTCGCAAATAAATGTGTATAATTTCAACTGCTGCCCGCCAGATGGCGCCATGTCGCTCTAAGCTTGTTGCCGCTTGCCGCAGTGCATTAATTTTAATGATTTGCCTTTTGTGGCAAAAGTATTAGTGCAAATATTTGCACACAGTCTCATGCAGACACACACAGACACACACGCACATACACACGTGCTTGGTGTGCAACTGATAAGGTTTAATTAGCATATGCGAGAGTTGCTGCTGCTGACACAGGTGGCAAGCAAATGGATTAAAATTAAGGTCACATCAAAGCAGCGCCAAACTGTTTATTGAATGTGCTGGCCGCGTTGCGTATACGCCGCGAGCCACAAGCTATTAAATGCCATCAAAATGTCCGCTGTGGCTAGCGTAAAAAATTGCAACACGGGGAGGTGGGGGGAGGAGTGGCTGCTTGACTTGTGGTCGCCTCGCCTCGACCTGTTTACGTTTTTTAGTTTGCAAAAAGCGAAGCCGCGTCCTGGGAACTATTAGCAACTTGCGGGTGAAGTGACACAATGTTGTGTGTGTGTGTGTGTGTGAGGGTGTGAAAACTTTTAATAGATTTGTGCGACTTGTTTTTATTCTTGTTGTTGTTGTTCTTCTCCCCACAGACCTGCCCGCAACGATGTGCCCTCCATGTACATCGAGGAGGACGAACTGAACGAGCTGGAGGAGGGCGGCGGACGCGCCGCAGAGATTCGAGCACGCATTACGCCAGCAACATCACACCTGTGCGGCGCTGGTGGGGCTGCTGGTGTTGCCTCAGGACTTGGCGGCGTTGGCTCTGCCGGCGGTGGCATTGTGGGCGTGGCCGGACCACATCATTACATCTCCGAGAGCTTCATACAGTACGCGCAGCCCAGTCTAAACGGTACTATTCCAAAATCTATACTCAACAGACTGTAGCCAGTCGTAGCAGTAGCTGTAGTAATAGTAGTAGCGCCTAGTCTAGTCTACTTAACTTATGCATATGCACTATCTATATATCTATATATCTATCTATATATACACTCGAATTTTAGTTCACTTAGCTCTCTTGCATCCACACACTGCACTTGATTTGCCTTCTTGTTTACCTCTTGAGTTGCGAGTGAGTGAGCGCGCACTTGATGCACTCATTCGTTTATTCATAGTATATACTCGTATATTTAGCCGCGTCTTGTCAACTGTAAATACTCTGTAGCTGATAATTTAAAAGAGCGCACTCGTCTCGCTCTGAAGTGCATCATACTTTGCCTGAATTGAAATGTAATCGAAGCTAATTAATAAAATTTCGCTCTTCTATTATTCTGTTTTTCGCATTTTAGTTTTATGATTTTGTAGCTATAATTAATTTTAATGGCTTTTTCGAGTGCATGTGAGTGCGCTGCCAAATGGGTTGGAAGTGAGTGCCTGTGTGTGTGTGCGAGTGTGTGTGGGGGAGTAGTTTAAGCTACATTGTGGTTTGACACTGCGCAACATGGTTGATTTTTGCATTGTTCGTGTTTACACATGTTTGCCAACACGCCAAACACAATGAATTGCATAGCCGAATGGCTGAATGGCCGAATGAGTGACTAAGTGAATAAGTGAATAACCGATGCGAAACAGGCAGCACTAATTGGCCCTTATTTCGTTTTGTAAAGTAGCTTTCTGTCATGTAATGTTCTAATTAGCTTTGTATCCAAATCGATTGCAGTTCGATGCGAGTTCTGTTGAATTTCATTTGTTTGCAGCACCCTCTCTCTCGACAAGCACGTGCGTGTCTGTGCGTGCACAATCCCCTCACAATAGCATAGCTCTTCCCCTCTCTACCCTCTAGCTTACTCACATCTCCAGCCCCGTACTTAGTTGACATGGACAGCTCGCTAGAAACCTGATATGTAACTAGATCGCTCGCCAGTTCCCCTCTCTCTCTATTGCTCTCTCTCTCTTTCCCTCTCTCTCTCCCTCTCTCTCACTCTTGTTCTCTTCATCTTCTCTCTCTCTCTACTTTGCTCTTTCTTTCCCTCTCTCTCCTTGACTTGCTGCAAGGCTGTACATACCTTGACTAATATATTTAGCGCAATGTAGTGCACCAAATACCTTAGTAGAGTTGCCACTCGCAGCCAAGCAGAGTTACCATTACCATTATCGTTATCGTTATTTCCCACCTTACTCAAACTAGGCGATGTGCTGCTACCGTTGCTTGTCACCAGCCAACGCTATCATCGACCCGATGCTGCTCAGACTCCCTCGGACGTTGTCGTTGCTATGCCGCATCCCGTTGCTGCCAAGCTGTGTGCAACAGCTGGCGATGCAGCCGCCTGGCCGCCAAAATGTATGCAAACTCAATTTTCCTACAGCCAACAATAAAATACTGTGCACCAGGCTGAGAGCACAACAACAACAACAACAAGAACAACAAGCAAAAGCAGTAACAATAACTTCATAGAAATATTGCCAGGAAGGCAGCAGCGCAACTGAGTTCAGCTCAGATACAGCTGGCACCTGCAAGGGGGCACCTGCTCGGTGAAAAGAACTTGCTTCATTTCTCTCTCTATCTCATAGTGCTATCTCTCTCTCTGTCTCTGTCTCTTTCTCCTTCTCTTTCTACTCCGCTCTGACTTGAATGTCAAAACGAAAGGATTTACTTGATTTCACATTTTAATTTATGGCAATTGTCATGATTTTGTATCTTCATTCGTGCCTGGAATTCCCATATTGTGCTGCATAGAATTTTCACAGTTTTTCCTCAGTTTTCCTCACTTTGGGGACGCCTTAGCTTTGGCATTTTCTGTGTGCAAATTGCTCCACAAAGCCACAAATTTCTTTTAATTTGCGGCATTTTACTAATTGTTGATGGCATTTCTTGACCAGCACGTTGTTTACCCCTCTTTGCAACTGTTTGAGTGTGTGTGTGTATGTGTGTGTAGAGCAATATCTAACTTAAATCCTTTTCTTTGTGGTCTTTACCTAGTTCAATGTGTGTGTGTGTGTAAAGCGTTTTTCAAACAATTAAACGACTTTTGTGCACAAACTATCGACAGTCTGCTGTTGCTATATAATCTAATAGAGGCTTATTCCAGTTGACCAAACGAAATGTTGACTAACAGCAACAAAAATAAGAACAACAACAACAGCAAGTGACATTTAAAATATTGCATTCGAGAAAGGAGCAACTGCTGCCCGAATGGGGTCGCTTTTGTGCTGAATTCAGTCTCTGTTTGCATTTGCATTGCTGTCTCCGTCTCTGTCTGTCTCACTTGGTTGCCCTTTGCATGTTTTGCATGCATAAAAGTCACACATACACACACGTACATATGCAAATACTTGCAGTACTCACTGCTCGCTCTGTTTACTCTCGCTCTCACTCTCTTCCTCTCTCTCTCTGTCGACTTTGTTTTAACTTTGAATTGCATAAATTTCAATTATGTATTGCACAAGCACTAAATTAAATGGCTGAGAGAGAGAGAGAGATGTACAAACAGGGAGAGAGAGAGGGAGAGACACTGCACTTGCAAATATTATTATTTAATGCGCCGCTCTTACGTATACGTAATATTTTTGCAATGCGCTTCCCCACTCTCTTTGGCAAATTAGCTACCCTTGATTTTGTCAACCTTTTAATTTGCCTTATTTGTTTATGATTTTTGATGTCTTAACTTTTTATACGACAACTTTTAATTGATATGCGACGCATTTGCTTAAGTATGTGTGCATAGCCCCTCAAAAGTTGCCTGAGACAGACTAACAAGTGAAGAAGTCAGCTTAAGCTGCTACTGGAAATGAAACTGTTGCACAAAACTGAAGGTCAAACAGCTTTAAGCTGCTCGAATAGCGTATACACTGCAGCAAGTATGCTGGAGAGGGAGAGAGAGAGATAGAGGGAGAGTGAAGGTGAAGTGCAAGCTTAGACATAAGTTGCAACTTTTCAGGGATAAGTCGAGCAAAGAAACAAAATGAATTCAGCTCGTTGTTTCCTCTTTCTGCTTATTACTTTGCCAGGTAGAAAAGGCATTTAATTTGCATATAAAATACATCTGTGTATATTAATTAAAAGCCAAATAGTTTTACCCGGAATTTAGCTAAGTGGCTGCACATCTCCCTCAGCAGCTGCGCACTCTTTGCCCTCTTTTTTCTGTGTCTTTCTCGAGCTTCATATGAGAACTTATGTACTCGCAGCATCATGCATAAGTCAGACAGTAGCTCAGCAGTTCAGACCGGCACAGACAAGTAAGCTACTCACACAGAAACAGAGAGAGAGAGGGAGAGGAGGAGAGAGAGGGAGGGAGGGCAGCTTGTTACTTCTGGTACTTGTGCTGCTGCTGCTGTCATTAGCCAACGATTTTAATTGCATACAACGCCGGCAAAAGGTGCCTTAAGCAGCAAGAAGGTAGACAGAAGGAGACAGAGAGAGAGAGACAGGGAGAGAGAGAGAGGGAAATGTAAAAAGCAGGTTTCGAGGCACTACTTATGGCTCAGCTCGCGAATCAGCTCGACTTGGCTTGGCTTGGATTTCGCGCAGGCAAATGCGTTTGACTTTTTCAGCTTGCTGTTGTCTGTGTGCGTGTGTGTGTGTGTGTGTGCGTGTTTCTTCTTTTTTTGCACATTTGTTTCATTTTGCTCGTCTTTTTGTCTTGACGTTTGTTTTGTTTGTCTGCGTCGTCTGCGCCAGCTGGGTAACATTCTGTGTGCGAGTGCGGCACTCAACCTTGTGCCGTCTCAGCTGCCCCAAGATGTATGCTACACATTCGTGTGTGCTCTTGGTTTCTTGTGCACTTTACTGGCACTCGTCTAATTAGACAAAGTTGAGCACGAGGCCGGCGCTGGGCACTGGCAGAGGCGCGTCATTTGTTGCGGCTTGAGATTGGAAGCTGTTGCTGTTGCTGCTGCTTTAAGGGCGCCTTAAAGTATGCAGTAAAAATGGTGTGCGTCGCTGTGGCATCTCCACTTTGATGTTTGCGCCAGAGAACCGCATGAATTGCCGCACAATTTGCTTTGGCAACATTGTTGATGCGGCCTATGCTGCCACACGCACAGGCACACACACACCACACACACGCACACAAGTAGGTTACACTGTGGCACTTCAATGTCAACGCTCATTCATTTGTCGACGCTTTCCGCACTTCCGAGCTTCCCTTCTGACGCGGCATGCGTGGCCCGTTGCCCTATTTGCCTTTAGCCCCTGGGGCTGGCAACATTTTTGCGACATTTGACATTTTTAATGCTGCCAGGCATGGTGTGAAAGGCACACACTCACACACACACGCACACACAAGGACTGTCGGCAGTTGCTTTAGTTTGTGCGTCTTTATGACTCAAAGACGCCACACAAATGTGACATAAAAGGCGATAATAATAAAATATAACACAGGGCGAACGTTAAATAACAAACTGCAAAATCGTAAACAACAAACGAGAAATGGCTGCCAACAGGCAGCGCTAGATGGCGCTTAAGTTTCACTCGACTCTCGGACTCTGCGATAAAAATTAAGAAATTGTTGAATTATTTTATGTTTACGATGCTGACAAAGACCAAGTTGACTGTGCGACTCGGGATGGGGTAGTTATAATAATATTTATATGATGTTGTGCTTTGATTTTGCTTGCTGTTGCTACTGTTCTTGTTGTTGTTGTTGTTGCTGCTCTTATCGGCGCACAGAACATTTCGTCACGCTTTTTTAATATTTGCTAATAGCTGCGTTTGCCATTTGCTTCTATTCTTTTTGTGCTTTCATTTTATTTGTTGATTTGCTGCCACAAACAATTTGCAACTACTGCCACCACAACCGTTATATGATGTCGTTCTGAAAGTGTTGTGAAATTTCACGAATTTACCGAAAATTGAAAACAAAATGAAATAATGAAAACAATGAAATAAGCAAAACTAATCGGTAAACATTGCGCTTTGTGCTCTTGTTTCTTTTTCTCTCTCTCTCCCTCTCAACATGAACGCCCGCATCTCACGCACACTCACTAACACATACACTTACACACACGCATAAATTCACACCCATACACCCACACACACACGCATTGTTGTTGTTGATTTTGTTTTATGCCAACCAACCAAAGTGTATATTGCAGACCCGGATCTGATATTACCGCGCGGCGAATTGGAATTTACGACTCTGGATCCCACGCTGAAGTAATTGTAAAAAGTAATAATATCTACGGCAGTACACATAAGTCCATCCCCCGCCCGCCCGACCGCTCTCCCCCCTGTCCACAACAGCCACACACACCATGATGCACTATAATAGCCTGGACGGCCCCGGGCATCATAATTCATGGGCATTTCATTTTACATAGCTGTAAATTTTAGCATAAATTTAAATATATTAATGTCAAAGGTATAGCATAAGTACATAACATACATGCGTCGTCTGCCAGCATATGTCTCTGTGTTAGCATAGCAACAGCAAAAAAACCCAAAACCAAAACCTTTTTGTAATTTTCAAGCGTATTAGTGTTATGGCGAAGCAACAAAGAGAAAGGCTAAGGCTTTCTCTGGTTGGAAATACAAATCTTGTAACTGAAATCAAAAGGCGTAAGAAAACTTTGTAAATATGATCATCAAACACACACACACATTAACACACACACCAAAGAGAATCAAAAGAGAGATACGAATATGGAGATTGCACCAGCCAGACATCAAATGTACATAAAGGTACCGGGCAAACATGAATCAAACTGCATTTAAATGTTACGAAATAAACTAACAACTAACTTTATTTACTGAACCATTAAGTTGTTAAGCTAGACAATAGGCGAATACTTTAGAGCATAGGCCTGCCAGGAAATCCACTTGAATTGTAATTAGACTCTAGGCAAAGGTGTGAGAGATTTATGAAATTTGTCCACGAAAAGGCTCAACGATATTCGATGTGTCGTCAAGACGGGGCTGGTTCCGTTCTTCAATTGAATGTTAACAATTTGTTCATTTCCTCTTGAACAAATTGCCAAGACCACGCCCCCAAGCTGAGCATCGCCGCAGTTATGCGAGTGTAACTAACGTTGTATTTATATTCAGTTCATGAATATTCTATTACCATAACAAAGGCTGGCAGCAAAAGTGAGCGCAAACTTTGAGTGCATAATGAATAAATGTTAAATAAATTACCAACTAACAAGCCAAAGCGAGCAAAGAAACAACAACAGAGACAACTACAACAGCAACTACAGCTATAGAGGATAAACAGAAACAACTACAATAATACGAATTAATTCATTGAATGTAAATGTTATAAATAACTAAAGTAATCGAGTAAACTACACACAATCTTAAATAACATAATAACAATATTCATATTATGAATGTGAATGTGAATATCAAATAAAACATGAAAACCGAAATGGTCAGCCTAGCAAAATATACAAACGAACACACACTGCGTATACGCAACGACATAATTTCAATTTAAAGCGCAGAGCAGCAGCCGAGGCGAGTCGAGAAAACGAACGAGCTGATTGAACTGAACTCCCTTTTCCTTCTTGCTCGCTGTTGCTGTCTCTTTCACACACACACACACTGACACACACTCACTCTGTCAGTCTCTCTGCAAAACTAAACTGATTGTTTTTAAGGCGAAATTTAGCAAGTATAAATTTACATTTAAATTTAAATTTACATTAAACGATAAATATATATTATATATTTTACAATTAAGCCGAAACTACTGAGTGTGTTAATAATATTAATGAGAATACTTAATAAATAAACCGAATTCAAGAGAAACTCAAACACTCGAAATCAATTTCAATCAGAGCGCCTCAACCAGTTGCAGCTGCTGAATGCCAACACTTCTCAAAGACGACGCCGCGACTAAGTGATATTAATGCCAGGCGAATCCCCTGGCTAAGACTCCGCTCAGCTGCCCTGCTTCCTTTTCTCTCGCAGCCTAAAAGCAGGCTTCATTAAATGCACTTGGCCATTGCCGCAACGAGCCGCGTAATCGAAACAACAGAAAGGCGGTCAGCGAAGTCGACATTCATTAATTTACACGGCCAACGAGCAGAGGCACCCTCCCCCACCTTCCTCTCTCTCCCTCTCAATCCAGTGCTAACAGAACATTCAGTTGAATGGGCTGCAACTCGAGTTGCATTCGAGATTAAAACACTTCGCAGCAGCAGCAAACTCGACGTAAAGTTTTCAACTGCAGTTTATACTGCAATTTCAAACCAGTTTGCTGAATTGCCTGGCGAATTTACGAGAACTCGTCGTATTAGTTGAAACTTCGCCGGTTCAATAATTATATTAAAAAATATTTCCCACAAACTTGGCTTAAAATGTAATAAAAAGTGTTGGCTAACTAATCAATGGCATAACAAGAGAGAAAGATGTGGCAATCGCTGGCTAAAGTTTATTAATAAGTACAGATTATATGGAAGTATACTTCGACTATATTCAAGTGACTAACTAGCAGCTAGTTGCACCGTGCAGGTAAGTAATCAGTTCTTTCCAAACCTTCATTAACCATAATCAATATTGCAATCGAAAGATTTGAAAATGGTTGCTTTTTTTTAAGCGGATTATGCTGGCGAACTCTCTTTTATTTGCAAGTTGCTTTTTAAGCTACTTTTGTTGCTTGTTTCCTCGCATATTCGGCGCTCTACTTTGTGTTCCTTCTCACTAATGCCTCGTAAATCCCAAGGATTTGCACTTAAGTGCGCAAATCGAAGTGCTGAGGGGTCGCCTGACCAGTTGCTTGCGTGACTTGATGTGACACGGACTGCTTAACCTTTGAGGCTGCAGCTCACAGGCAAATTAGAGCGGAGTAAATCTTTTGCTCCATTCACACAATACACAAAGGTCCGCTTAGGCCATGGGACACAAGTGCTGAAATATTAATGCGCCAACTAAATGCCGGCAAGCTGGAGCTGGAGCTGTTCGGAGACCATAAATGTCAGCTTTGAATTCAATTAGCTGGCACAACTTTGCTGCTGTGGCTGCTGTGATCGTTAGGGGGTGAGAAAGTCATAACCAGCATTGATGCACTGCAGCAATTATTGGACTCTCTTGTTGACAACACGGCCAATAGGGCTGTTACTTCTGACTACCCACATCTTGCACTGTCTGTCTGACACTGCTGGCATCCTGACATTCTCCGCCGGCCATAACAATCGCAATGACAATCATCATCACATCAATGGCCAATCCAGTCAGCAACTGCAATGTGGCCAGCCAGTCACGACCGGCTCTGCCGCTTAAATTTGACAGCCCGCAAACGTTGTCGAGGCCGGCAAAGAGTTTGTTTGCTTGGAGTACCAAGAGGCGACCCTTGTCTCGCATGTCAAACAGTTTATTTAGTTTATGTCGGCAAAGATATTGGCTGGCTATACTTACTTAACATACTTAGTACGCAGTGTATCCTCGTGCATAGTTAGTCTTGTCTTTACAGATATTAAGTTACCTTTTCAACACGATACAAGTTTGCTTTCATTTCTGACAATTTTGTCGGGTTGCTCCGCCTGCTAAGGGAGCAATCAGCTCGAGCTCGACAACTGTGCGCGAATCTATGCCGAGGACATGACGTGCACAATTGTTTTGGCCCACGTCCCTTTCTCTCTGGCTGCCTGTAAGTGTGCCAGTGTGTGTGTGTGTCAGTGTGTGTGTGTTTGTCTGTGAGAACCGCAATCAAAACATGCTTCAGCTTGGACATTTTCAACGTTTATTTTGCAACAGCGGCCTTAAATCTAATTTATGTAAACTCTTTAAAACGCCAACTGGCTGGCTGTGTCGTCTGCTTCTGTATATGTGTGTGTGTGTGTGTCTCTGTCCCTGTATGTGTGTCTGTGAGTGTGCCTGTGAGTGTGTCTCTGCCTTGCCAGCTTCTCTTTCTATAGATATTTTATTATAATAAAGCGCATTTCATTTACTTTTATGCAATTATTTCTCCACCTCCCTCACTGCTTCTCCCCCTCTCTCTCTCCTGTCTCCTTTGCTCGTTGTTTCTTACACAATACGCAAATCTGAACGTTTTTTTCGCCGTTGAATGCAATTATTCTCCATTTACAATGCACTCAACGCGAAGTGAATCCGCCGCAACCTGAAGCGAATGTGCGTTGACCGGCCAGCGAATACCTTAGCCAGGTGCAAGGAGTCTGCTCGATCTACCTGTGTAACTGTCTTATCGAGATGCCACTACAACTACGACTAACTAGGTGCAGTGCGAGTCGAGGGAGCAGAGGAGGCGAGGGAGTAAATAAAATTGCAAATAAAATAAAAATGTGGAAATGCCAAAGAAATGCACAGTGCATATTTTACATTTATTCGCATTCGTCGCTGCCTCTGCTGCGGCTGCTGCTGCTTTTAAGCGCGCACAAAGGCGACGAGAGGCAACGGCAGGCGATGAGCAGGAGGAGAGGCAGGAGGAGGAGAGGGAGCTTACCAGGGCTGCCGCGTCGTGCTGGTAAGCCGAGCGTTAATAACAGCGCTTATCTGTGGCATTAGCAGCGTACACAGCAATAGCAATAGCTATGGCGACAGCAAAACAGTGGGCAAAAGAGACAGCGAGAGAGGGAGATAGCAAGGCAAAAAAATGATAATGAAAAAAGTGAAATAAAAGCGCAACAACAGCGACAACAACACAGACAAACAGCCGAATGGCAAACAAAACAGAATTCAACAGCGAAGAGCAAAGAGCTGAATAACTGCTTTGAAACGGGCAGCAGAGTGTGGGGAGAGAGGGGGAGGCAACTCTGTGGGTGCAACTACATACATAAGTAATTCAAGCTGCTGCAGCTGCTGCTGGCTGGCTGGCTCTCTGGCTGGCGTGACAACTTCAACTGACAGCGGCGCACAGTGCGCCATCATCCATTATCAGCAGTTGGGCATCTTAAAGTGCAGCAAGGCAGCAGAAACAACACAGGAAGCGAACAAAAACACTGCAGAAAAAAGAAGAGCGAACACAGAGAGAAAGTAAGCGAGGGAGAGAGGTGGGGGCAGGCAAACAAAAACAGTTTGGACAGCGGGCGGTCGCATAAAAAGCGCAACGAGCGCAAAGAACAAAATGTCGCATTGTTTTAATGCATTTGGCGCAGCGACGACGATGACGTTGATGCTGCGAACACACACACAGTGCGTATGGGTAATGTCCCGCCAAACCACAAAAGCCAACGCCCGCGGGCAGTGGGCAATGCCATATTACGTATACGCCGCGTGTTACTTGGCATTCGGTTCGCCGACAGCGTTTGCAAGCGAACTCGATTGCCGTTGCTGCTGATGCTGTTGCTGTTGCTGTTGCTGCTGTTGCTGGTGGTTTTGTTTATGCGCCTCGATGGCACTCGCCTGCCCGGGAGAATCCTTAACTGTGAACGTCACATAGTAACGTTTATTGCTGTCCAACTTATCCGCTGGCAGTGAAATTAGTTGTTTACTCTTTCCGTGTGACAGCTCCAGTGCAACTTTGTGGTGGCGGCTCCCGCTGCCGCTGCCGCTGCAATTGCCACGGCCAGCAAAGCCAGCGGACACGCCCACACCGCCTCCGCTGGAGGCACGACCAGTGGTCAGGATTTTTGGCAGATAAAAACTGCTGACGCTGCCGGCCTTTTTGTATGGTCCGAATCCAAACTTGGGCATCGTGTGGTGATTCATCATGGGAACTGCAATGAAAATAGGGAGAGAAGTGTGAGACAGAGGTAGAGCAGAAGATATAGTGAGAAGAAGGGAGATGGGGGAGGGGAAGAGAGAGAGAGAGAGAGAGAGGATAAAGGGAGAGGATAGAGGAAGGGACAAAGAGAGAGAGACAGTTTGTCTGAGATAAAGAGGAGAGAGAACGAGAGAGAGACTGAAGAAGAATGAGGGAGCTTCCACCTGTATTTGATTAATGATCAGCAACGATCAGCTTAATTAAGTGTATGTTGCCTTTATGAAACATTACAGAAAGAGAGAGAGAGAAAGAGGGAGAGAGATAAAGAGAGAGAAAGAGAAAGAGAGAGAGAAAGAAACACATGCGAAAGGATGTGTCAGGTGTCACACATTGTCTGTAGAAGAAGGAAGCGGCAGCTGCATTTCCAGCTGAATCTTTGCCCGCCAATTGCCATGAAGTTCTCCCAGCTAACGACTTAATTTTCTCGCTTTGCCTTGGCCACAGCTATCACAGTGTTGCCACAGTGTTGCTATTGCAGCAGTTGCTGCTCTGGCAGCCGTCGCTCAAGGCTCAACTGCAGGCAAGGGTTGAGGGCGAGAACTAAGCGCGTTTTCAACGCGGATTAGTGTTGACTTCGCAGCCCCAACTGTAACTGTAGCTGCTTGTATATATAGCTTTATAAAGCTTAATATATATATATATATATCTGCCAGTATTTGTATAAACAGAGCCAGGGAGCAGCAGAGCCAGAGCCCGAGCAATGAATGCGTTTTTAATTTGGCATAAGCCGGACGCATCCTTTGGCCAATGCAGCGCAGCCTGACGGCGTGGTAATAAAAGTTGAAAAGGCGCAAGGCAAAGCAAATGCTGAAGATGAGGGACGGGGACAGAGTTGAGGAAATATTTTTAATGCGCGCACTCGGGCACTAGGCTGCTCGGCCAAATGAATAAACTGCTCGTAATTAGGATTTATTTTAATGCTGTCGGCGCATTTGCCGCCTTGGACCTTTTCAAATCGAGTGGCTCTGGCATCCGCTTGACCCGAGCGAAAGTGTAACAACACTTGCCCCCCTCTTCACTTTCCCTGTTCCACTCCCTGCCCCTCCTCTCCTTCTGTTACTTACTGTAGGCTGCACAGGGTATGCCCGTGTAGGCGTGCGCCGCATGCAGGCAGCGATGCGTCTTGGTGGTGCACTGCAGCGCCTTCTCGTACGCATTGTAGTCGGGACTCAAGCGACGCTCGGCCTAAAAAGAGAAAGAGAGAGAAAGGTAGATGAAGTGGAAAATGTTATATGGCATATGGCATTCGTTGTATTGTTCTCGCTTTGTACCCACCTCCTCGTACACCTCGTTAATGTTCTGAAAGTTGTTGTTGCCCGGCTTCTGCAGACCCTTGAGGGTCTCGTAGAGGAAGAGCTCAAAGTTCTTGAACGTATACTCGGTGAATGTGTAACGCCTCAGCCTTGTGCCCGTTTCGCCGCCCAGCAGCACGCACGATTTGTGATAGTCGTCAACGGCCCGCTTCACCAGCACCGACTCGTTCAGCTTGTTCGAGCGTATCTGCAGCGACTTCAGCTCCAGCAGATGTTGAAAGATCTTGCGCTCCATGTAGTATCTAAAGCAGAGACAGAGAGAGAGAGAGGGAGTGAGAAAGAGGGGGAGACAGTGAGATAAGGTTGTGGGGCACAGAAAAGCGCAGCATTGTCCTCACGTTTCCTGCTTGCCAACTTGCTGTCTGCCGCTTCCGTCTGCCGTCTGCCTGCCATCTCATCATCATCATCATCACAGAGGCAGCGGAAGGGGCAGGAGAGGAGCAGCAGCTAGCGCATAAAATAAATGTTTGCAAATGTACGTAAATTGTCATTTTGATATTTCGCGGGGCAAACAAAGCCGGCGCCCATGCTGTGCCTGCTCCTGACACACACAGCAGCAGCGACCCCTAGTTGAGCTGCGAGGCAGAGAGAAAAAGAGAGAGGGAGCAAAAGGAGAGAGCACAGTGTAATGAAGGCAGGGGGGCACCCGCACAATGCGCACAATGCGAAAACGCAATAAAAGGCATCATGTTATTAAAATTTCAAAAATACTAAAAGTGCGTGAGAGCGGAAGCACGAAAAAAAAAGAATTCTATTAATAATTGAGAGCACATAAAGCGGAGCACAGCAGCAGCCACGGCCAGAGCTGGAGCAGCAGTTGGCAAATTAAAGCCGTAGCCGTAGCCGTAGCCGTAGCCAGCAGCAAACGGCATAAAATCTAATTGAAAATTTTTTATTAAAAACTAAGCAAATATTGAAAACATGCGAAGACGCGGCGGATGAACTCGTTGTCGTTGTCCTTGTTGCTGGTTGTGCCTGGCGGCGCTTTAAGCCTGCCCCTTTGAGCGGCGACACTTGAAACTTTGTTGGGCACCCACTCTCCCCCTCCCTGACAGGCCAACAAGCTGGCAAATCAACTGACTGAGGCCCCCCTCAACGAAATGCATTTTTTTGGCCAAAAAACTGAGCAAATTTGTCGAGTGCACTCGACACAGCGCACAGCGTGCTGAGTAGCGTTCTGAAATTGTTTATGCAGCAAAGGGAGAGGGGGAGGGACCGCGAATTGGTTGGCAATTTATGCAGTTGCCGCTTGACACTGTTCGCCACTTGGCTGCACTGCAAAATTATGCGAAACAATTTGACTTTGAAACAAAAATGGCAGAAAAACCCGTTAAGCCGTGCGCTGGCAGCGAGGCAGCAGCGCAGCGAGGCTGCAATGCGATTTCGAGGCAAATAATGAGAAGGTTGCGGGTGCAAATGTTGCAGTTGCTGCTTCCACTGCTGCAGCTGCTTCTGCTTCTTCTAGTTCCACTTGCAGTTCTTCTTCTTGTTCTTCTTCTGCTCTTCTGTGCGCTTCTTCTGTTCCAACCGAAAGTGCTGCTTGCAGCGCTAAAACTGCGTAACAAATTGCCCCTTCTGCTTGCCCCCTCTCTCTCTGACCCCCTCTCTGTCCCTCTCTTTCACGCTGTCTTTCATCGGCATCTCCCTCTGGTTACCTGCGCCAGCGATCCGCAGGCAGCCGCAATAGCCGCAGCTACTTGGAAATCTCCCTTACGCTTATTTAGCCGCTCTGGCCATTCCCATTACCAGCTCCTCCTTCCTCTACTGCTCCTCCTTCTTCTCCTGCTCTTCCTGCTGCTCTGCTCTGCCTTGTTTGCCGAAGCGCTTTTCAATTTTACGCCTCGCTTTGGCTTCACTCAGCTGCCTCTGCTGCGCCTCAATTGCTCGCTCGACTTTCCTTTCCTTTCCTTTCCTTTCCTTTCCTTTCCTTTCCTCTGCTTTGCTTTGCTTTGCACAACTATTTGTACGCGCCGCTCGCCACTTTTTGCCCCACTGCAAATAGTTTTTGCCATAGTGTGTCCTTGGCACATTTTTTGCTGCCGTCGCTGCTGCTGCTGCTGTTGCTCGTGCTGCTGATTTCCGTTTCCGTTTTACGTTCGCTTAGTACAACTTTCATTGCATTTTCTTGTGCGCGTTGATTTTGTGCTTTTGCAGTGACCGACTCACTGTCACGCCCAACTCCCCCCACCTTCACCTCCCTCCTGCCAACTTGTCCTTCGCCCGCTCAACGCCAACGGCTTCCTGTTTGTGACACAAATGTGACAAGCAAAAAGTGCGCCCTGCACCAAAGTGGATGGAGTGGAAACATGGCCCCAGGATGCCAAAGGAAAACGGGCAAAGGGAACAAGGAGGGGAGCTGAGGCTGTTGACAACGACAGTGACAACGAAATGCAAAGAAATTAAGCGCTCCACAAGCTGCACTAACAACTGCAACACCTACACAGGCACAACAGCAACGGCAACAGCAACAGCAAGTGCCTCTGCCCGCCGGCAGTTTGCAATGCATAAACAACAAAAGCAAACAAAACAAAAAATCCAAACGATTTGCGTGCATGTTGCACTTGTGTGTGTCTGTGTGTGTGTGTGTGAGCATATGTGTGCACATTGATGTGCTGCAGGTGGCGTAGCTGAAGCAGGTGATGCTCGACAAGATTCGCCGCAAAGTGCCCGCCAACAGGCTGCCAATCGCAGGCAGCGAACTCCTTCAAAGTTTTTCCGCTTTTTCGGCAAAAACTTTCTCGCCTCATTTTTCAACGCACAGAGTCTGCGGCTCAAAAGTTTGAAGAGCCGCGTCTTAAATGCTGAAGAGTTGGCGCTCGTTTAAGAGAGAGAGAGAGAGAGTGAGAGAGAGAGACGTAGGCCAGACTCAGCTGAGCTTTAAGCGCGACTTGGCAACTTCAGGCAAAGATGACTTAATATATCGCCTAAATAGTTTGCCATAAGTGGAGAAGAAACACCTGAATAGACTCATGCTCCACACCGGGCCGGGCTTATTCACAAGGACACAGAATACAAAACTGAAACAAAACTGAAATAAAAGCGAAACAAAAGCAAAAGTTGGCCGACGCAGTTGGTAAATCCAAATATTTAACAATGTCAATTACGTGAGCGCACATTATAAATCCCAAATCTCACCTATGCTGCTGGGACACACGCACACACAAACAATGATAGCACACACAAACACACACAGAGAGAATATCTCTTTGTATACACACGCAATGCCGGCAAGTTATTTGTTTAATTTATGCGTCAGATAAAATTTTAATCTCTTCAGAGCCAAAGCGAGAAACAAAATAAAGTTGCCGGAGAACACCAAACACAAAAACCAAAAACGACAGAAAGCACAAAAAAGTGGAATAAAGACTACCTTGGGTATGCCGAAGGTTCTACACCCTTGCAGGTGATTATCTATTTCGATTTTTTCAATACTGAGTATATATAAATATATTGTGTATATTAAGTTTTATGTCTCACTTTGATTGGCACTCATGAGTAATCAGAACTGATTCTAAATAAAAAATCTTTATTTCGGGCGATTATTCCTATGGCAGCTATATGTTATTGTGATCCAATTTTGAAGAAATTTCATATTTATATTCTTTATAACACAAAAACTGCGATGTAGTCAATTTAGTTGCAATATCTTGTCAAATAACAAAAGTGGGCCGATAGTTTTTATGGCAGCTATACGATGTATTGGTCCGATCCGGCTCCTTCTGACTTACCTACAATGTGGAGCTATATAAAACACATGCGCTAATTTTCATTAAGATAGTTCTAATACTAAGAGAGTTGTTTGAGTTTCAATAGACAGACAGACAAGCAGACGAACGAACAGACAGTCAGACAGACAGACATATAAGCAGTAAAAAGATCGGCTTCCTTAGTGATACTAATTGAGAATATATAATATTTGTGTGATACATATCTTCAGCTGCCTTCCAAACTCGCAGCCAAAATGCACATGCCCTCAGTAAGTGTATTAAAAAATACCCGGAAAAAAACCAAATATGCTACTGATATAAATAAAATTCTCTATTTACACACTTTTCATGGTGTTTTGCCATCTCCCGCCGCCACTCCCACTACTGCCATTCTCGAGTATTCTACTGGGTGCTCTAGATTCGCTTTCGCTTTAGCTTTGGCTGCCTCCGCCTACTTGTTCTTCGCACCACCCTCCCCCTCCCCCTACACAGCACAAACGGGAAACGAACTCTCGACCGGCCTCGAGTGGATTTCGTTGGATTTTTATGTATTTTACAAGAATTAATTGACTCACACTCGGCTGACTTGACTTGTTAAAAATTGCGTTAGTCTCTTGTTTGACTGGGCGTATACGTAATGCGTATTTGCATTGCAGGCTGCAAGAGAAAAAGAAGTTGCTCCGCCGCGTAAGTATTGCAAATTAGCCAAGTGAAAACTGTGTATTATATATAAAATTTGTTTTGCCTTGCAAATTTATTCATAGCCTCGGGGGGAAGATTACAAAAATTAATAAAAGTCAGCTTAGTTCAATTTTAATTAAGTTTCTCAACATGCAAATCCCACAATTACAATTTACAATTGACTTTTACTTTGACGCAGAACTTTAAATTGAAGCCGGCCTAAGCCCCAAATCGGAAATAGATATAGTCAGCGTGGCACACAGCACACGGTTTGACAAACATCTCGTACATCGCCAGAGTGCGAAACTAATTTCGTGTTCAACTTAACGTCGCTGCTTAATACCTTGCCGCGAAAGGATTTCCGCAACAAGGTCGCAAACGGGCATCAGAACAAATGCCGATTGTCTCGCTGCGCCCTGCCTTCCTTTCTTCCTCTCCCTCTCTCTGCTACGCTCTCTTTCTCTCTCGCTAATCTGGGTTAATTCCACTTACAATTAGTATTAGCGCCTTGTTAATGTTGCCAACGTCGCTGTCGCTGTCAGTTTCTCTTTCTCCCTCTGTCTCCGTCTCCGTCTCCGTCTCTGTCTGCTGCAAGCTGCGCCCTATTTTCATATTTTCCGCCACTTTTCTGCATAAACAAAACACTCGCCGCAGGTGGGCGTTGGCCTTCGGCCCTAACGCGGAGGCGTGACAAAGTGGGCAGAAAAGAGAGAGTGGGAAGGGGAGCTTGGTGTGTTTTGTGCCTGTGCCTTGCCACTTAATTAAAATGCGCAACTCTTTGCCGGAAATGAGCATTTCAGCTAATGACAGAGGCCATTGGGGAGGCTGGGGGGAAAGGTTGCGCTCGGAGATTTGCAGCCGTTCGTATAAATTAAAATAAATCAGCAATAACAAATGAGTATTTTCAGGGGGCTGGCAACGGTCACCTGATGCCCTACTGAACGCAATGAATATTTTTGTGGAATTGTTGAATAATAAACAAACAACAAAAAACTTAAAATAGTATTCAAATAATGAGATAAAATTATAAAGAAATTAAGAAATTAGACAAATTAGAAATTAGATATAGAAATTCTATTTAGAAATAGAATATTGAATAAAAAAAGATTGCAGTCTCAAGCTTTTGAATACTTTGACATAAATTCATATTTCAATAAATGATCAAGCTTTCCTTCTGTCTCTCTCTCTCCTCTCTATCTCTTAACAGCTCCCTTCCTTTTACTCCTTCCCTGTCTATCTTTTTCTCTTTCTTTCTTCTATCTGCAACACTCTAAACCACTCTCTTTTTCCATTCTACAATCGCTTCCGCAATCAAACATCCGTTCACAGCAAGGGTTGGGCAGCATTTATAGTTTCCGCAACGGATGCGAAATATTGATAAAAATTATCGCTGCATTTCGCGATATATATGTTTATGAATTAATTAAAAGCGCAAATGCTTAATTGAAAATTAATGCACGTAATGACTGTTAATTAATTATAATTTACGCTCATGTAAATGAGCAGAAAAGGTAAATTCAACTTGAGCAAATGCCTTAAGGATGACAAACAAAGATAAATTAGACCCAGCAAAAAAAGGTATTTCTATTTTAAGAATGAAGGTGTACAAAGAGAAAGAAAGAGAATAAGGTGAGACACAAAGAGCGAAGGTAGAGATAGAAAGTGAGAGAGATTAGAGAACATTGAGCACAATCAAAGGATGTACCTGTTAGGTTTTATCAAAACTTCACTTTCTAGCAAGTTACTTTGAAAAAAATCAGTCAGCATTAAAGATGAAAATTTATTTCCATTATTTAATAAAATTTGTCATCTATCACCCTTTAAAATATCTGAATCGCATTATTATATTTCCTAAGAGAGAGCTCTAAAGCTTGTGCGATGTTCGATTTCATATGCTTTATAAGTCCTGTGTGATCGCCTGTGATATAGCCGCTACTTACCTGACCCGAACGATTTTTTAATATATAACTTCTACTTTAAGCGCATTTTGTGTTGCATACTGTAGGGATGTGCTTCGAATCTCAGCATCTCTTGATACTATTTATTTGATATCTTCTTTATTAATTATGCGATTGGTACCAAACTTTCAGAGCTCTTTTGAAGGTCGATGGTTGTTGTGATAAACATAAGTAAACTGAATCGATCTGCACGAAATAATAATACATAGTGACACTAAACTTGGCAGCCCTGGCTATTACAGTCTCTGATATCTAGGTTTTTAAATGAACGTTAAATTAAAAAATAAGTAGAAATGAATTAATTTCGTTATTCTTTGATAATAAAGATGGTAAACATTCATCTCAAATATTCATTGAGTTAATAAAACTAATTTGAAACTGATTTCTGACACAAATTGTGAAAAATAATACAAACGATATGTTTGGTATAAATAAGAATGATTGTAAGTGATAAGATATTAAAACCTTGTTAACCTCTGTTTCTAAATATTGCTAATCGATAGATATTCATCAATAATGCCAGCCCACAAAATATCGGTGGAAATTTGAAATAAATTGTAGCAATCAATTTGGTTAGATATAAATGCAGATATAGCTGCGTGACAAATTGGGACTTTTGCTGTCGCGTAAGTTGACACAGCGGAAAAGCAATTGAATTGCGCTTGTAATTCGCCTCGTTTCCTGTGCTCGCGGTTTCCTCATGCGCCCCACTTCCAACTCAAAGTTTCGCAATGCGCTAGAGCACTTGTTTCAATTGTCTGCAGAGGGTGGGGAGGGGAGGGGGTAATGTTAATTCCCAAGTACAAGGGGTGGGGAAGCACATTAATGCCGCGTTTATTGCCTTTAACCGCATTATGATAACTTTAAAGCGCGCATTTTTATGGCTAGCCAGGAAACTGTAGCCAATTTATACGCCTGACCAACAATGGCGCCGCAGCCCATTCCCCCTTCTCCCCTTCCCCTCTGTGCTCTTCTTTTAAAAAAATGAGAAATGAGAAATGTTGCCAAGGCTATTAAGTGCCCAACTAAATTAACTTTAAGGCGGCCAGAGGCAGACGCCGACCCGACTGCGACTCCGATTTCAACTGAGGCGCATTCCCAGTCCCAATCCCAGTCGCAGTCCTGGTCCCAGTTCGGTTGTGGCGCCCGCCGCTTTGATAACATTAAACAGCAGAAGAGAGAGAGAGAGGGGAGAGAGAGGGAGGGAAGTGCGTGATATAATGCGAATCCAAGATGAATGCTCGGCACGGGGACATTCAAGTTGATTAAAATCAAGCATCAAGTAAATAAATCTACGGCCCACGACCAAGAGGAGGCCAGCAGTCCAGTCCAGGCCAGGCTCCTCGCCTGGGTGATTAATTTAAGTGGCTCGCTGGCCACTTTGAAGCCGCCTGGTCAGCGCAATCAGTTCCTCGAAAATCACGAATCACGACTCACGACTCACCTGCGAATGTTGCGCTGTATGGAGCGCGTGACGGCGCCCATGTCGCAGGCTCTTTTGTCGCCGGGCTTACGATTCTCCAGGCGGCTGCTGCACGAACGCCCATCGAGTGTCGCGTAGATGGGACGCCGCGGCATGGCAGTGTGCGAGCTGCGTGGTGTGGGTATTTTGGTGCGTTCGGCACGCGGACTGGGCTCGAAGCCAGAGTCCTGATCCTTGCTGGTGGTTGCCAGTGCCGTGTTGCTACCCTCACGCGACTCCTGTGCGTGCTTCCAGTTGCTGCGCGTCTTGGCGCCACTGCGTACACGTTTCTTGAGTCGCCGCTTGCGACCATTGGCCAAGCCATCGCCAACCAACTCTCCGCCCACTTCCCCCGTCGCCATGCCCACGCCATGTCGTGCGCCTAGAAAACGACGCAATGCGCTATCGTGCTCCGGATCAATGTCATCGGCATCCTCGTAATCATCGCCCGCGTCTTCGTCATCGTCGAACTCCTCGTACTCGTAGTCCGCCTTGTCGAGCAGCTCCGCTGCACTGGGCAACTTGCTGCCCCCTGCCGAAGGGGGTGCATCGTGCAGCACCTGAAAGCCCTGTTTGTTGTTGTGCTCCTCCATGGACTCGCCCATGGATTCATCGCTCTTCAGCACCTGGAAGCTCGACTTGCGTTCAGTTTCTACTTCGCTGCCGGCAGCCTTTCCACCTGGACTGGGCTCATCCTCAGCTGAGTCGGAGGGCAGCAGTGTAAAGGAGCGACGCGACTCCTGTTCCCGTTGTGGTTGCTGTTGTTGCTGTGGCTGTTGCTGCTGTGGCTGTGGCTGTTGCTGCTGCTGAGACTGCGGGCGTGGCTGCTGTGCGGCTGCCGAGGGTTTTTGCTGTGCATCTTTGGGCTCAGTCTGCGGTCTGGGCGGTGTTGGGGCTGGCAAAGGTTTTACCTCCGTTTTGGGCTCAGCCGGCAGCTGTTGCTTCGGTGCGGCGCCTGCTGCCATTGCGGCGGCTGTGGGTTCGGGCGGCAGCTCGGCAGCAGGCTGTGGTTGCTCGGCAGCTGCTGCTGCTGTTGCTGTTGCTGCTGGCGGTGGCTTAGCTGCCGTTGGTGTTGGTGGGGAGGGCGCGGCAGTGGCAGTGTCTGCTGGCTCTGAAGCTTTTTCGGCTTGTGCAGCGCCGGGTTGCTCCTTCAACTCCTCCTTCGCCTCTTCCTTCGACTCCTCCTGCTGTCCCTCCACTTTCTCCTTCTCCTGCACGGAGGCTTCTTCGGTGGAGCTCTTCGACTCGCTGCTTAATGCTGTGGCAGCTATTTTAATCATCTGTTCAACTTCATTGGACACCAACTGTGTTTCCTCCTCGCTCAGCTGCAGCTTGGCTTCTTTCTCGGGTGAAGCAGCTACCTCTGTTGCTGCTGCTGGCGCCTCCTCAACAGACTTGGCTGACTGCAGTTCGGCATCGTGATGCACATCGACTTGGGTGACCACTGACTTGGCTGCCTCTGGCTCCTCGTCCGTCAGCTCCATGGCATGAGTCTCTACAACCTTCAGGCTATCCGGCTCCACTGGCTCCGCTTCCGTCTCCGTTGATCGTTGCGTCTGTTTGGCGCTCTGTGGCGGCGACTTGATGAAGGTGCCCGCCGTTGGCATTGGCGGTTGCTCCTCCACAATGGCCACCTTGTGCTCTACCTTCTTGGGCGATTCGCCTTCTCGCTTCTCCTCCTGCTCACTGTCGGCCAGCTCTTTGGAGCGGCGCATGGAAGTTGATCGCTTGCGTTGCACCACGCGCTGCTTCTGCCGCTTGTGGTAGCAACAATTCTCACACGAATCCTCATCGTCATCCTGATCATCCTCGTCCATCTCAGCCTCGCTGCTGCTGCTGGCCCTGGCACGTTCCCGGGACTTGCCTCGTCGTCGTATCTCGATGTTGCTCTTGGAGCGGCAAATGTCGCTGCATCGCTCGTGTTTACTCTCGCCGCAGCTGTTGGTGCGTCGTCGCATCTGGCGACGCTTGTGCCGCCGGCAAATGTGCTCCAGATGCTGCTCCTTGCGATACGATTGCTCGGTGCAACTGCACTCCTGCTCCTCGCCCTCCTCCTGTTCGTTATCAACTGCGGAGTCGGTGCGCTTCAGATAGACCACATACTTCTTGGAGCTGCGCAGATCATGCAGCTCCTCCTTCTCCACATACTTGAGGGGACGCACAGGATCGGAGGCAGTGCCCTCGTGAAAGGGATTGCTGCGCCGTGCGGCCAATCGCAGCTTGCCCGACGGTTGTCCGCCGTGTGACTGCAGGAACTTGGCCGTCGAGCGATGACCTCGCTGCAGCGCACAGTCCAGCGGGGTCAGCACAATGCCACGTGAGTTGCGATAGAGCGCATTCACATCGCCTCCATAGTCCAGCAACAGTTTGCACATGTCCGTGTAGTCATTGGCCGCCGCAATGTGCAACAGACTGCGTCCATCGTTGCTGGTGGTGTTCACCTGCTTGGGACGCTGATTGAGAAGCCACTCGAGCAGTTCACGGCGCCCCGAGGCTGCTGCCTCGTGCAGCGGCAAGTCTCCTTTGGCATTTCGTAGCCAGAGATTGGCGCCACGTTCCTTCAGCAGCTTCAGCGTCTCGAACTGCCCCTTGGAGCAGCCACAGTGGGCAGGCGTGCGACCCTTGCGATCCTGTCGGTTCGGATCCGCCTCCAGATCCAGCAGTCGCGCCGTGGCATCTGCATGGCCCAGAGTGACAGCATAGTGCAGAGCTGTGCAGCCATTGGAGTCGATGAGATCTGTGGGAGCACCGCACAGGCTGATCAGCGTGTCAATGCACTCGGTGTGGCCACGAGAGCCGGCGCAGTGCAGCGCAGTGAGGCCATCTCTGGAAAGGAAGAAGAGGGAGATTAGTTCAGGCATTCTCAGTGAATGTTCGCAGTGTCACGTATGTCACGCTTGTCACCCACTTGTCGGCACTCTCGACCCTGGCGCCCGCCTTGACCAGCGCCAGGACCGCCTTGGCGGAACCCGCGGAGGCGGCCCACAGCAGCGGCTGCCTGCCATCCTTGTCCTGCACATCGACGCTCGTCTGCGGATGCGATAGGAGTATGCCAAGAATTTCCAGTGCCAGTTTGCTGCTGCTCGACTGCTGCAGTTTGCTGTCGCTGTAGCTGGCGCCGCACATCTGGGCCGCATAGTGGAGGGGCGTGCCGCCATTAACATCGGGCTTGGCCACGCTGGCACCCGCGGCCAGCACAGCGCGCAGTGCCTCTATTTCGCCACACACTGCAGCGAGAGGGGGAGGAATGAATGAGAAAGTGAGGGAGAGGGAGGAAGGGGCCTGGCTACTCACCTGTCGCCCAGTGCACCACCGAGTGGCCTTCATTGTCCACCGCATTCACGTCGGCTTTGTTCGCTAGCAGCAAATTGACCATCGCCAAGTTGCCCTGAATAACAGCCAAGTGAAGCGGCGTGAAGCCATCCTCGTCGGCAGACTCCAGCAGCTCTGGAGCTGCGATCGCAATGCTGGCGGCCGCCACGAGGTCGCGCGTCTGTTCCGAGTCCTGCGCGGCACAATAGTGCAGCGCGTTGCGGTTGCTACGGTCACGTTGCCGCAGCAATTGGGGCTGCAAAAAGAGTAAGAAAGGGGGGGAGGGGGGTAAGTGTGAGTGTTATTCGAATGCATTCACATGGCTTGCAAAATGCAGCAATGCTAGTTCTAGTTGCATTTCCAATTGCTCTTAAAGAGGCCGCGCTCTGCTGAAGCGAAGCGATTAATAAACTAATTAAAATGTCATTTACATTTCGCAAAAAGTTGTTGCCACACACACACACACACACGCACACACACGGGTCGAGGTAGGCCGCGCACTTGCTTAATATATTGTGTAATTATTAATTACGTTTATCGGACACACACGCAAATGTTTTTCTTTCATTTCAGCTACCAGCTTCGCTGCCCAGCCAAAGTTGAATTGCTTTTTTTTTCATAAATAATTTATGTTAATATTTATTCAAATGTGCGCGCTGTTATCATTGCCCGTCCAGGGTGTGTGTGTGTGTCTGGGTGTGTGTGTGTCGCGTATAATTAAACACGAGTTCAACTGCAATGGCAAATCGAGCCCAACTTGTCGATTCGCAATTAATAATCGAACATATTTTCGCGTTAATCACGTGCAAATTGCGCTTGCTGTAAATAATTGAAAATTACTTTTCATTTGCGGCCCGCCTGTGGCCGCTGCTTGTTAGTAACTAAAGCAACAACACACACTGGCCACAACCAAACCAACGAAGAAGAGGAAGAAGAAAAAGCAGCAAAGAACAAGCGAAACATAAACAAAGCCAGGGCTGGCGTCGCCTGGAAAGTGCAAGTGCCGCCGGCCGTTGCGCCGGGCAACGTGGTGAGTTGTGGTGTGTTTCCAAAAAACCACCCTCTGTTCCCCGCCCCCCCTCGGACAGCGACAATTACCAGATTCACATGAGTCGACCTGGCGCGCAGCACCACATCGAACTCCAGCGGATTGGCGAACATTCTGAGGCAGCACCTTCGTCGTCTTCTTCGTCGTCGTCGTCGTCGTCGAGCGTCGCCGCGTGTCAAAACATGTCAAGTGCAGAAAAAATACTGTCGCCATCATTGAGAACTATGCCACAAAACTTTGCCGCCGCGCCGAGGAGTTCGCAATGCGACGGCGACGACGACGACGACTACGACGATGACGATGATGATGACGCGGACGAAGCCGGCAAAGACTTCAAGACGTCGCACGCAAGCCAAAGAGTCAAGTGAAAATGTTGCCAAATCAGCGAATCAGCGCGATTTAACACGTAAACCCGATATGGGCTAAGCAGGCTAAGGTTGCCCTGCACACTAAGTCCGGCTCGCATGGGTCACTCTGTTCTCTTTTTATAAGGGAATTAATAAGAAACTTTACAAAAGAAACTGTAGAGTTAGAAAAAAATAAAAGTAAAAATAACTTTACTACAAAAATAAAAAAATAAATACAAGATTTACCTGAAAGAAAAAAAACTTAAAAAAAAAAAACTAAAAAATATTTATTGATTGATATAGATTACTATTACTGTTATTATTATTATTTTAATTATTATCTATAATTTTATTATTATTATTATTATTATATATGAATTTTTATGATTTTCTGTTTTCTTATTAAAACACATTTTATTTACAAACCATTAAATTATTTTTTTTATTACGAATGATAAATTTTTTATAATTATGTTTTTATTGACTTCATCAATTTTGTATTAATTTATTCATTGTTTAAATTTAACTTTTAAATGATTTATTTAATATTAGTGTTGTAATTCATTAACAAATTTATGTATTTCTTATTTAGTTTTTCATTAATTAATTTATTTATTGTGTATTCTTGTACTTCTTATTTAATTTATCTCAATATATTTGGTTAATTTATTTATCAATGATTATTCATTTATATACCTATTTTTGACATAGTAATTTAATAAATCGTATTTATTTAATATATAATTGTTTAATAAATTTATTTATCAAGCACTACAAAAATTATTCATAAATATTAAGACACACTGCTTGGATAAATATGAATACATATTGAATTCCCTTTCCAAAACCCTGCACAGCTTAGCCGCAGCGCACAGGCCAGTCGACGCAATGCGACTTTCCTTTCGCTGCACTAATTTCCCGAGTTAGAAACTTTCCTCTTCTGTTCCATTCTGTTTCCGTTATCTTGTCAGCTGGGCCAGAATGATTGAATGTGTTGCTTTTCTAACCAACATTCAATTTTTAGAGAAAAAACATTTTAAGCACGTCGTTCGCTATTTTTATCAGGCGCAAAGCCATCGCGTGACTGACAACACAACACCCAGAAAGGGGAGAGGAAGAGGGGACAGAGAAGAGTTGGTGGTTAGCTGAAAAGAGTGTGTGCACCTTGTTTGGCAACGTCGAAATGCCAAAGTCGTTGTAGTTCAATTTATTGCACATTAAGCCGAGTCAACTAATAGTTCGATGGCAGCCGAGAAGCCAAGACGAAACTTTGCCCAAAAAAGTATAACAAAAGACAAACAAAACAAGTCAAGAAGAGAACAAGAAGAAGAAGAAAAGTAAACTAAAAGTATCTGCAAATTTGCGTGTTGCTGTCCTGTTCATGAAGTAGAGGAGAGAGCGGAGGGGAAAGACAAATGCGAGGAGTACGAGTTATGCATGGGAAGGAAGTATGAAAATTGCTTTCCGTTTTTTCGATTGATTTCCGTCGTCTTTAAAGTAAACTAAACTTCTGTAGGTTAGTAGGGCATTAGAGATGCTGATATGCTTGGACTGAAATATATACAGGGTAGCAGAGTTAAGTGCAAAGCACTGCTAAATACCCCTCATCAAAGTTGTAGATCCTTCTGCCGTTTTTTGCGTTTTACTTTTGGGGATTTGTGCGTTCGATAATATTTTTGTTGATTGAATCAAAATGGTTTTGTGGCACTGTTTGGTTAGGCAAACGAAATGCGCGAAAGAAATTTGCATTGTGTATGTTTGCTTGGCGCCGAAGCAAAAAAGTATTTACAATGAGTTTTATCTTCCCTTTTAACGGCTCCTTTACTGGAGCCATATCGCAGTTCTCTCGCCCTCACTCTCTTTCTTTCTCTCTCTCTCTATTTCTTATAGCGAACCTCTCTGCTGTCAGGCGGATTATGAATAATTCAAATAAACTCAAATGATACCTAAAAACTTTGACAGCCAACGTGCTGCACAGGGGGGAGGGGAGACTGTGGGGCAGTGCGGTGGCAGCGGCTTAACGCAGCATCAAATAAAGTTCTCCTCTTGCTGTTGCTGTTGCTGATGTTGCTGCCTTTGTTATTCTCGCGCTGATGTTGGTATGATTGTTGCCGTTGTCTCTGCCACGTTCCCTCTCTCCTCGCCCACGCCCCTCCGTTGCTGTTGGTGTCATGCAAATTTGCATTTAACTTTCTACGTTTGCCCAACACAAAACGAAATGCGATAATCAAATACGTCCAACAACAATGCGCTCCAATAGCTTCAGACCCCGGCACCAGCTGCTTTTCCTCTACCCTTGTCCTCTCTCTCTCTCTCTCCCTCTTCGTGTATCCTGCTCTTTCTGCTGTTGTTCTGCACGCAGCGAGTTAAGATAAAACTTCAGCATTTTCAGTTGGCCATTTGGGGCCAATGGCAAGTCCCAGCGTTGTTGCTGTTTATGCCATTTTAATAGTTTTCAAAACAAATAAAACATGCCGAAGCCGAAAATAAAAGCGAAGCCACAAAGGCAACAAAGACATCAGCAACAACAACAACAACACCAGCGACAGGTTGGGCAAAAAAAAGGTCGTCGCTTCATTCAGCAGAAATTCACAATGCACTCCAGGTTAATTTGTCAAATTTTCTGTTTTCAGGTGACATTATCGGATGAGTAAGGAAGTAAGAAAGTTTCTACAGAATTTGTAAGCTTCCAGGAATTTTCTATACATTAAAACTGAATTTAATTTGTTAAGGTTTTAATTAGTAATTAGGCAAATTTTTTGGATTAAATATGGAATAAATTGATGAAATACTGTACAATTTAGCACTAATTATGCATAGTATTTTCTTTTTCTGAACTCTTATAACAAGAAGGAAGAAAAGCCACGATCGGCAAGCTTAAAGTGCTATATCCTTGTATGTTATTATATCCTCCCATGATTGAATTAAATAGTATTGTGTTATTCCAAGATCGACTGCACTGGTGATGCTGATTCTGAATACATTGACTTCGGTGATGTCTTTTTTAGGGTCGTTGCAAATTCCTAGCCCAAATGAATATAACCTTCTGCAAGGGTATAAAAAGTAATACGCATTTAATGAGACATTACTCAGAAGACGAATCAATAAAGTGAACAGGAAGAAGTGTTCAATAATTACAAATAAATTCATTTAAATGCTCATTAATATTTAAATTATTGCTTCATATTTTTTTTTTTTTTTTGAATAAATTTTCCAAATATAAAATGGGATTACTTGTTTAAGATTCTGGGGATAATCAAAATTTATGTGATTTCTCCCTTAATTAACATTGAAGAAACTATCCCTATTATCAGCAAGTTGCATTGGTTTTAGCTCTGCAAACTGTGTCAACTAAAATTCCAGTGTACCTGATTAAATAACGTGGTGGGCATTAAAAATACGCACCATGATTTATGGGGTCACCAACCGAAAGGCATCAAGTGCAACAAAAAAACAATTGGGCAAACTAGTTGTTGTAAAATTTTTTATATTTTGCAGTTTCTTATTTGACTCAACTCCCACTCTCTGTCTCTCTCTCTCTATACTCCCATACACACTCCCTATTTACACCACAAAGGGTTAAGCCTAAGCCCGGGATGGCAACACTGGCAATGGCGCTTTAAGCACTTCTGGCTAGACGAAAAAAGCACAACTAGCAGAAAGTGGAAACTTTCCTTGGGGCGCTCTCTCAGTTTCAGTTTCAGCTTCAGCTTCAAGTCCAGTTCCAGTTTTCGTTTGCGGTAGATTTGCATAACTCCAGCGTTTGCACTTCCGTGGTGAGCCTGCTCTGTCCCGGCCAGCACGGGATGTGAGTAAGTTGTGTGCCTGAGCGGGACGTGAGGACGTGGGAAGAGCCGACGGCGGACCTGGCTTATTATTCATATATCGTAATCCATTAGCATAACAATGAAATGAAGAGATGTGTCCAGAAGTCGCAGCTGCCCACAAAAGACATAGGCCTTTGAATTCATACATACGTTTGTCAAGCCTCCGTGTGTGTGTGTGTGTGTGTGTGTGTGTTATGGATATGACGCATACGACATGGTGTACCCATAAATTTTATTGTTTACACGCAGGAAGTGCGTACACATATAAATAAAGCATAAATAATAATGAAAGAAGACGCACAACAACAAGAAAAGGCAAAGGGAGGGACAGAGATGGAGGGAAATGTCGCACAGTTACATGATAATGCATAAAAAATAAAATACATGCATGCTCTGAAAGCCATGAAAGGCCACAAATGGCAACTGGCATGCGGGCAGGAGCATACAAGGAGAGAGAGATGGAGGAGGAGACTGCAGGAAGAGCAGAAGGCGAACATGAAACGAGAATTCGACTTAACGCTTCGTTGGCCATCACATCCGCCATAATTATGTGTGTGACGCGACAACAGAATGGCACATTAAAAGGCCACGATGGGCCACCACAGTCCAGCCTGGGCTAGTTTCTGCCCCGGGAAGACGTCACATAGCATTTTCCTGCAGGCACACAGGGACAGTCGCTGCCCCGGAAGCGCTTTGCGGGCGCCGCTGGCTTCCATTTGGCCACGGACTGCTTAAGATGTCAAGTGACCGCCTAGCAGAGAGCAGCGGGACCACTCAATGGCAAATTTATGCGCACAATACGTAATTCATATGTTAATCGCAAACCGAAGACAGGCGGGGAGGGCAGACACGGGCAGAGGAGGCAGACACAGGGCAGGGCAGGGCGGCGCACTGCAGACAGACTTTCTTGCGGGCTTTTAATTAATGCTAGCATCTAAATGCGCAGGTAGCTTCACACACACATGCACACATGCACACACTTAAGGCTTCGTTGGCATTGTGGGCGAGTGTGGGCGTGGCCTCGTCTCAAGCAGCAACTATAATTTACATGCAGACAATGTGAGGGGAGCTGAGCAGACAGACGGCTTAACTGTTGTTGTAGCACCTTTTATACTTCTAATTAGTGCCACGTTGCTAGCTGCAGCAGCAACAACAACAACAACAACAACAATGCTGGCATGCATTGCAGCTGCCTTAGTTGCCTTAGCCTTTGTTGCGGCTGCCTTCGTCTTAGCAGAAGATCTACACCTCCTTCCCTCTGCCTGGCCTTGCCATGCAGGAAGCGATTCGCTGCACAGCATTCTTAAGTAGTTTTGGCAATTATTTACAGCTACTTTGCTCGCAGCGCCCTCTCTCTCCCCGTTTCTCTCTCTCTCTCTACGACCCCTTGCCAGACTTAAGGTTTGCCGCACGGATTATTATTATTATGCCGTACCGTCTCCCTCCTGGCTCTACTGCAACTCAACTTCTGCATAGTTTTTATGCCTTGCAACGGATTAACAACAACGGCAAACTTTGCTTCTGATCTGCAAACTTTGTCGGCGGTCGCTGGCGTCGTTCAATCTCAGGTGGTAAAACGGTTTACTAAATATGAGCAGCGGCAATTTCGTGGCGCCGTCGATGCTTTAATAGCTTTTAAATTGCCAGCACAACTATGTAACGCGGCCAGCAGCCCTGAGAGAGTGGTAATATAACCTATGAAATAATCAAAGTTGTTGATTAGTTTGATGCTGAGAGAGAAAGAAGAGAAATACCCCTACTTTGTCGATTTTTTTTTACATTTTTAAGAGCAGATTCAAAGCAAGAGCTGAGCCTGATTAGCGAACATTTTATCTCTATTTATAGGAACTCTCTGTTGTGAGCACAAGCTTATTGTTTCATTCTTGTTAGGTATACAGCTTACGAGTTGAGGAACACAAAAGGTGAGAAGTCATACTATAACTTCTCGCTCTAATCTCTCAATCTTTCTCTTGCTCAAATACATTCTCTTCTTTGCTTCAATTCAACTCGGGAGAGCAAATTCCCCTTTTCATTTTTTGCCATCAAATAGTGCACGATATGCGATTAAATTGTTTTATAAACAACATTAAACAATTTAAGTGGATTTTATTTGCATAAAAACTGAGTGTCTCTTATCTGTTGTCCTTCTGCTTGCCTTCTGCATACCTTCCATTCATATCTCTCTGACATTCTGCAGTTTATCTCCATTATGCACTAATCACATTGCTGCACAGCCATATACAATTTTACGATATACGAATATCGTTTCTGTAATTAAATGAATTACAATATCAGCAAGACGAGAGCTGCCCAGCCTGCTTATGCTTTCCCTCACTTTCTGAGACCTTTTTACTGCTTCTCTTTCTTCAGCTTCCACTCCTTAACCCCTCCCCACCCTCTTTTCAACATCTAAAACATGTCTTATGAATACTTTAACATGCCCAGCTGACGCCGAAGGTAAACTGTATTCGCCTGATTTTGGATGGATGCGTGCCCGGGCGGAGATGGATGTTGCCCGGCAAAATGTCGTCTGCATAATTCATTGGCCAAGTTGTAAGTCAAGGCTCAAGTTTTCTCTAAATCAAATTAAGTTTACAAAATATTTTACAAACTTTGCTCGGGCTGAGCTCAATTAAAAATTATGCGCCCCTCCTGCGCTGCTCCCCCGCTCTCTCTCTCTCTCGCTCTCAAAGTAATTTCCGCAACAAAAACTTTCTGCTGGCCAACAAACTCAGGCAGAGAAGTAGACAGAGAGAGAGGGGGAAGGGGAGAGTCAAGCAAGCAGAAGTAAGAGGAGCTGGGGCTCAAACAGTGCTGCGAAGCGCATTAAAATTAGTAACAAGCACTGCTCATTTGCGTCAACTTTTCATGTTATTATGCACTTTCAGTAAATATTGTTGGACTGTGGCAAAACTTTGGCTACGCTCCCTCACATGTGATTAGCCTGCCCAGCATTTCCTTGAGCAGAAATCACTGCTGCTGCTTCTGCTCGCAATTCGAAGTGGAACTGGAAACTAGCAAATGGCAACTGCGAACTGCGAACTCTGAACTGGGAATGGAGTCGAGCAGCCGGCAAATTCATATGCGGATTTCCTCGATGTTCCCCAACTCCAGCAGCAACTTCGACTGCAACTTGGCAACTCTGGTTGACCGCTGCGGAAGTCATTGCGCAAGCCAAACAACAGTGGCAACAAAATGCTGAACAGGAGCAGGGAGGGGGAAAGAGAAGGGGAAATCAACTGCCATCGCTGTCGTTGATGTCGTCGGGCAAGACAAATTTCTACGATTTCAGTAATTAATTTGCCATTTCAAAGTTTGCCAGTCATAGAGAGAGAGCGACAGTTATCCCTTGCTTGCATGGCCAGCAGCCCATCATCATCATCATCTTCTGTCCGACCAGACCAGGGTCCGTCTGCTGGTGGTTTCTAATTAATTGGCCAGCTGCAAAACCAAATAGGCCACCACATATGGACACAGCAAGTCTGGTCGGGTGCAAAGTTTCTATTGCTCCGGTTTTTTGCTCAATTAGTTCTCGCTGCGCCCCCTCCCCCCTCTCTTCACTCTTCATAGCTGACTTTTATGCAGACATTTGTTGGACCCCATAAAGTCGGTGGCGTAATTAATTACAGCTCAACATGCAAAACTGTCAAAATGCGACTATAAATTTCGCATTGAGGTAAATTCGGTAATGATGCCGAATTCGATTCGATTCGATTTCGAATGCGAATTCGAGCAGCAGCTGCCTAATCTATTATCAATTAAAGCCCCTCTACCCGCTGCTCTGTTTATGAAGTCGTCTCACATCTACGATTAGCAGCACAAGCCTTTCGCTCCAGCTTCGTCTGCGGTCTGTGCGTAATTACAAGAAATGTGCAAATTACTCGCAATTAAATCGAGCACAAAACAGGAACGGACACCAGACTAGCCGGGCGTGGTGTAGCATAGCATAGTGCGAGTATATATATTGTAGTATGTGTGTATGTCCAGTATTGGTATGCGACCCAATTCGGCAAAGGGTTGCTTCGTGCGCTTTGCTATACACTTGCTGAGGGGAATATATGTTTGAGCCAGAGGTATGCAACCCATTTAAGGAAACTTCACTGATTGTGTGGAATATATACAGTCTGTTAAATAAGTTTTTATACATGTGTACCTTACATTTACAGGTACATTTTGTTGTTTTCATGAGTAAAGACTTTCTAAATAGATGACTTTGATTGCATCCAGTCGAAGTAAGTTGGTATTCGTCTATCTGTCTATAAGCAGAAACCATAGAGTATTGTGTTGACTTTAAAGTTGTATATAAACCAGGGACCGAAAAAAATGATTATTTGTTTTTTTTTAATGAAAAAATCATCCACTTAGAAAAGTCGCATAAGAAAAAAAAAAATGTAAATAATTGTAATGGATAAAAACCTCATTACAAGAAGAATAATCTGAAATTGAGCGATTCCCATAATCGAAAAATATTACGCTTACCAAATAATCATTATTTTTTTTAACAAAATTTTTTTTCACTCAAAAATATTCTTTTTTTTTATTCGAAAAAAATATTACTCAGCGCATAATTACTGTTTGTTGAGTTTTAATATTTTTTGAGTGATTTTTACGGTCCCTAATATAAGCTAAATAATATATATAATGATATAATTTAAAATAATTTAAAACAATGAAGTTGTTCTCAAAGGGTATTAAGACTTCGATGTGCTCAAAGCTATTTTTTCCTTCTCTTGTTTCTTTTATCGCGTCAATTTGGTTTTACCCTTTGGACATATGTATATAATCAGAAATATCCAAGTATTGTTGTGATTTAAAAGTTCAATAAAAACTCAATAATATCTATAATAATATCATTAAAAAATATATACACAAAACAATAAAATTGTTTACCAAGAGTATTAACACTTCGATGTATTCAAAGCCATTCTTTCCTTCTCTTGTTTCTTTTATCGCGTCAATTTGGTTTTACCTTTTGGACAAATGACGATGGCACGATTAATTAGAAATTCAAGTGAGTGCGACTAAAGTTAAATAGATATTGTAAAATGTTCAATTTGAATGTCCGCAAGCAAAGGCAAATCAAATGGGCAGGCAGGCAGAGTTGGAGTCGGGTAGAAGCGTAACGAGTGATTGAACAAGCGAAGCTACAATCAACAATGAATGAATGACTGAATAAATGAGCGCAACTGAACGACTGAGTGAGTGCAGCAGCAGCAGCAGCAGAGTCGTCTCGAAAGACTAACGGAAGCTGGGTAGAAAGCAAACTTTTCAACGTCATTTTTAATGAAATTTCAACAAAAATGTTACAAACGTGGCCAGAAAAGCAGAGAGAAACGAGGGCGGCGGAGAGAGTGGCAAGCTGAGCTAGCAAAAAGCAAAAATTGCAATTAAAATTACCAAGCGAAGGCCAGCACAGAGAGAAGACGGGAGAGATTGAGTCAGGGAGCGACAGTAGGAGAGAGAGAGAGGGCGCTGTAGGCGTGGCAAAGGTGCAGACAGAGCGCGGAGTCCAAATTAATAATAATTTGCGCATTGACGGAGCAGGCAGGCAGCAACACAAATAACAACAACAACAACAACAACAGCAACGGCAACAAAAACAAAGCAAAAGCCTGAAAAGAAAGAACGCAAACGAACGAAAGAGAGAAGCGTAATTAAAATTGGTCAAAATGGAAAGGGAACAGCGGGCAGAAGGGGGAGGAGAGTGCTCGATAACCATGGCTCCAAGGTCAGCCAATCGACACTAATGGAAAGTCCGGGCAAATACAATATAATGGGAAATTGCACAGTTCACTCGGGCGGGCACAATCGAGCGGCAATTTCAATCATTGCAAGAGTTCTGCTGCAGCAGGCAAAAAATAACCTCCTCTTTATATAGTCAATATATCGTAATATACTTTCAATCTTCAGCAGATTGTCGCAGCACAAAAGTTGCCCTGGGACTGTTGAGCATTTGCATTTGGAAGTTTGCATTTTAAATATTAAACAATTCAGTTGCTGTTGCGTTGTTATAACAAAGTGCGTTCCGTTCACATACAAAATTAATTTCAACAGACAACTTCCAACATGCTAGAGCACTCGCATACCTCCCTCCCTTGCCCCTCCTGTTTCAGACTGACTTTTGCCTGAAGGGACAGGACAACGCACAGTTTGCGAGCCAGCGGGTTCTTCGTGCAGCAGGCGGCACTGTCAACGCCAGCATGCACAACATACAGCAAACAGTCCGTACACACTGCAGATAGCACTACAACTATAGCGTATTTTCGCCGTCGAGCACTCCCCTTATTACTGCGACTATCCCTGGCTAGCACTGTTAATATTATTTGCAGCAAACAATAGCTGCCTGCTGCTGCTGCTGCTGCTGTTAGTGGTGCTGGTGGTGCTGGTGGTACTGCTGCCTTAGCAACGAATCTCGCTGAGCAAAAATCAACTTCTGCAGCTGACTTTTCGAACAAAAACTTTTGCTTAGAGCTTGTAAACGTGGTCTTCTGCTGATGCTGGGAGATTGTGCAGAAGCGAAGGGGGGAGGGGGAAAGGGAGGAGGAAACTGAAAATCTTGAGTGAAAATAAATAATTTACACCTGCAGCTATCTCTGGGGCGGCAGCTGTCCGCTTTGTGTGCTGCCAAGACGCACATGCTCGTAAAGATGGACACTCCCTGGCACTCCCTGGCACTCGATGCCAAGCCCCCTAAACCTCAACTCCACCTCCACCTCCACTGGTTCGAATGGCTCGTCGAATTACCGAACTGAGGTGAAAAGTTTCAGTTTCGAATTTTTAGCAGAATTGTGGTTTAAACTTTAAGGCAAGAAAAACAGCAGCAATAAAATTAGAGCTGCACGCCAAGGTGGCAGTGAGCAAGGCGCGGGAATCCTTAGGGAAGTGCGCTCGGGAGGAAGGGAAATGCTTGCAGCCCCAGCGCCAAACAATGCCAGAAGCCAAAAAGTTTTATTTTCTAAGAAATTAAGACTTAATTGGTAAAAGCAGCAACAACATCAACATCAACAGCAGCAACAGCAGCAGCAACAAAAGCTGAGCAAGACAATAAAAACGAAAGAGAGGACAACGTAGCTTGCCCAGAGTGGGTGGGAAAAACCAACATCAATGAAAAGTTTAAGCAAAACAAAAGGCAGGCGAGTAAACAAAGCCGATGAATGTTGCTCTCGGAGTTAGCTCTCAAGTAGCTGAAAAGACGACAACGATGGCCCAGGCCCGAGTGGCAGGCTCAATGGAGGGGCCTCGACTAAGTGAATAGTTTTTATTGCTCATACGACATGTTGTCGAGCAAACGACTTATCGTTATTGCCTCCACTCATATGCAAAGCACAGCAAAGCCATAAAGACAACTGCGTCAACATCCCATGGCCGTCAGTCTGTCAATCATGCTGCCAGTCAGTCAGCCAATTGGCGTATTAGGCATAATCTTAATTAAAATACATACAAAAGACGCGAAGCAAACAGAGCGGTGCGACAAAAGTAAATAAGAATTGTTTAAAATATTCAACAAACAAAAGTATCGACAAGAGCAGCAACAAAAGGAACCGGATGGCAATGAGAAACAGGGAGAGGGAGGAGCTGCTCCAGTGCCGTGAACCAACAGCGCCGGAACGCGGTTCAGCTTGAGGACTGGCAAAAAGTTTTAATAGGTTACGCGGCCTTATCGAGTAAGGACAAATTAAAGCGTGTCCTGCAGCCAGAAGATTACGCAATGTGAATGAAAAGTAAGCTTTAATTTTAGCTTAGAAATGCAAGCAAGTTGGCCACTAAACTATGTAAATTATTAAATATATTGGCATTTTAATAAACATGTTGAAAATTAAAGAGCTTAGAAGCGAATTTGATATAAATTTATTGCTAGAGTTTTGTTGAAACTTTAATTTAACCTGCATAATTGCTTATCCATATTTATATTATTATTAATTGATTTTGCATGCTCTGTATTTCAACAATATAGAAAATAAAGGCTTTTATATACCATATGCATATCATATTTATTTAAAATAAAATATAAATTTACTGAAAACTTGTTAGGATCCTTTTTAGAAATATCTGCGAAGAGTATTTTGTAATCAGGACTCGATTGCCTGAAGTTTACATGCTGTCTATATTTTCTCTTTATTCAAAAATTCATTTATTTTGTATTTGCTTTATTTAAAATAAAACACAAATTTACTGAAAACTTGTTAGGAACCTTTTTAGAAATATCTGCGAAGAGTATTTTTCAACCAGTAATCGATTGCATGTAATTTATGTTACATGCTTTTATATTTGTTCTTTATACATAAATTCATTTAATTTGTATTTGCTTTATAATTTTAGTTAATTAGCAAAAATAAATTCATTTTATTCTGCCAACTAACATAACTCCGTCTCTCACTCATCTCCCTCCTATCCCCTAATGCCTGTAATTGCTCGCTTATTTTCAATCAATTTCAAATACTTGAGCTCTTTCCTCCATTTTACATCAACTAATTTCGACTGGTTAAATTTCAGTTGAATTTTAAGCAGAAACCATCAAGGAATACTACTTTGATTCGGCCTGACTGCATTCCAATTAAACATCGTCCGATTGGAGAGAGATAGCAAGAGAAAGGGAGGGAGGGATCAAGGAAGAATGTGAGCTAACTTTCAGCTTCGTTTAATTGTGACACGCTCGTTGTTCTCATTACGATTTCATGCCAGGAAGGGGAGGGGATAACGGGGGCGGGGCACGAATTGTGGCTGGTACTCCTTGTTGCTCTTATTGCTCTTATTGTTGTTGTTGTTGTTGTTTATGGCGCACATAAAGCGCGCAGTGTGCGGCACAAGTAAGTAATAATTGCCAACATTTGCCATATTTCACAGGCAAATAAACCAGTCGAGGGGCAGGAGTAGGAAGGGAGACTGCTGTCAAGGTTAGAATCTGCCTCGAAATACCATCGAGCAATTACATAACCGAGTGAACTGACGTCAGGCTTGAAAACTTGAAGGTTGAATATGAAATTTGGCATTGTCGTTCACGCCAAAAGTACAAAAGTATCTCGAAGTGCGCGCAATGTTCCTTCACATCGGGCAATTTCACATCAAATTTGGCGTCAATATCAATTACACAGCCCCAAGGCAGAAGAAGTCGTGAACTGTCCGGAAATGAAAGCAGTTGCTCGATTCGAGACGAAGATGGAAAAGAAGAAGAAGAGCAGGAGAAGGGGCAGCAATAATTGCAAAAACTAGCAACATGACAATTTGCAGGGGGGAAGGGACGGAGGGCAACCATTAGAGAGCCTTGGAAATTTATCTGCGTTCAATTAAAAACTTTTCAAATTTCAATTAAATGACAAAATTGGCATATTTAGGCGCATGACGGACGAGGCGAGCCACAGTAGAAGAGCGGGGGAAGGGGAAGGGCAAGAAACATGCTCGGGCTAACGCACAATTCGGGAGCCATAACTAAGCCGGGGGGATTATTTTGTCAATTTCAAATGTCCTGCCATTTACAGCATTTTAATTCGGCTCCGGGAATTTCTCTTTCTCTGTTGTGCTCTGCCTCTGCTGCTGTTCTGGCTCTGTCTCTGCTTGTCTTCTGGTTCTGCTTCTGGTTTGGTTTTTGTTTTGGGCCCTTTTCTGGTTGTTATGTTCGGCCTGCTTGTCGAAATGTTTATGAAGCAATTAGGCCCGAGGAGGAGGCGCAAGAGAACAATGAGTGGGTGAGTGAGAAATGACTGCAAGCGAAACTTTAAAGACCCGCCGTCATGTCAGCTTTCCCCTTCCCTCTCTCCCCCCCTCTCTCCTTCTCTCTTTCATTCCTTCCAACACCTTCTGCTGCTTAGCGCCGGCTCATCGTGACAACAAAAAAGATTAGAATCTTGTTACGCCTTCGCCTGATTTCAGACTCGGAACATCACGATGCTCTGGCTCCGACTCCGGCTTTGGCTTTAACTGGGCAACTTGTCCTGTGAGTCAACTTGTCATGTTACGAGTGAGTAAGTCCCCACGGCTTGTTGCTTTCTCCCTTGCTCCCACTTAATGCTAGGGATTGTGCACCTACCTTGGCGCGCATCTGGGCGAGCACCTGGACAATGTCGCCGTGCTGACACGCATACATTAGACTGCTGCAGCCCACGGCGAGACGCGTTTTTATCGCAGTTGTTCGAGTTGTTCGAGTCCCATTCGCTGTGGCACTCACAATCGTCGTTGCAGCCACATCCGCTTGGGCATCCGCTGCCGCAACTGGAGGCGGCGCTGTGCGCTTTGTTGATTTGCCTTGGCGCAACTTGGCAGTGGTTACTGCTGCTGTTGTTATTGTTGTTGTTGTTGCAGTTGTTGTTGTTGCATTTGTTGTTGTTGCAGTTGTTGCTGTTGCTGTTGTTGCTGCTGTCGTCTTCATTGTCATTGTCGCTGTCGCTGCACGTGACCGTCGCAACGGCAACGGACTTTCAAATTGCAACTGCTTTTTGCTGGCAAATTCGACTGTTTTGGCCTTCAGGCGTGGCGGCTTGGCCGGTGCCGCAGCCTCTGAAGCTGCGCCGTGCCGCGTTTCCGTTTTCGGACGCTGTTGCATAATTCTGACTCTGCTTCTTCTTGTTGTTGTTGTTGTTGTGAATGTTACAATGTTGGTTGTTGCTGCTGCTGCGGGCGGGCTTTGTATTTGTTGCGCTTTGTGCTTTTGTATTTGCTGCCAACAATTTTCGTTGCACTCATTTTACGCGATGCCGCAGCAAGTTAACGCGGCCCGTCGCACGTATTTACCTATTTATAATTAAAGCCTAATTTGTTTGCGCCAGCAGGAGAGGGTGGGGGGGGTCGTCATGCGGGCTGCGCTGCGCTGCTGCTAGTTGCCACTAGTTGTGGTTAATAGCGACAGTTTTCGCGCACACAAAGTAAATACGGAGCGAAGCTCTCAAGCGTAAACGGAAGTTGCTCTTTCCCACATGCATGTGTGAGTGTGTTTGCTCTAATGCGCCAACTGCTCTCGCTTGAACGCCTTTTAAATTTTCAACAGGCTGCGACATGCGGTGAAATGAGCGCGAATCGACGCGAAGAGACGTCGCGCAGTAACAGCAACAGCAGCAGCAGCAGCAGCGCAGCAACGGGGCGCTTTCAATAATTAATTTCGGTTTTTATCAAAGGCGCACACACACACACATACTTGCACATGTGCGCGCGCGACTCTCAGCTCGACAGACTGGGGAATTAGACGGCGACTGTGGCAACTGTCAAATAGACAACGCAAGCAGCGCAAAAACAACAACAGCTCAGACTCTCGAAACTCCCCAAAGGGGGGAGTTTTGGAACACCCTACCCCGCCCCGCCCCTCCCCTAACCCATTCCCTGCAGCCATGCTCAACGTCCTGCTGATGCTGACAGCCTCGTGAAGCGCTCAAAAGTATGCTATGAAAAATTCAGTGCGCTTCTCCCACACGAACACGAATTTGATTTAAATTTCCCTTTCACAATTTTCACACATAAGCGCTGCTCATTTGCCAGCGATATCAAAGTGAATTTCGCTGTTAAATCGCACGGCAAATAGTTTTTCCAAATAATGATTACACGCGTCACTCCCGCACACACACACACGCACACACACATGCAGGTTTGTTAAGTTTTTGTTTATTTTTGGCAATCATCGCGTATAAATTATGACAATGCGCAAAGCGTAGAGAGCGAAAGGTGCTTAAAAGCAAAAGGAAATCTGAATTGGAAGAGGGGAAGGGGGGACGTGGTATGAGCACGATAATGACAGCAGCTGCTTTTGCCTTTTATAAAGCGATAAATGGGGAAAAGCTGCGCAAACCTATCGGTTGATTGAAAACCGAAATGGAATTAAATAAATACGAGCACGCAGATAGCTCTGCCAATGGCTCTGCAGCTCTGCCTCGCTGACTGCGGCTCTGGAATGGCGATTACCACGCACCGCATTAAATTTCGAAGAGCACGTAAAATCGCAGCAGCAGCGCTGGCGACTGCGACTGCGGCAGAGCTGTATCTGCGGCTTATTTCGCTGCTCGGCTGCGTTGGATTGTTTGTTGCCTTACGGCTGCTTTTTGTGCGGGCCGCAGCAGATTTACATTTCATTTGCGATGGTTGCAGCCCTTCCCCTGCCTCCTACCTCCCCAGCTCCGCTGCTGCCCATCAAGCATGGCCTGATGATGATTTTGGCAAGGTTTACGAGGCGTTGAGCATCGTTGGCATCGTTGGAATTGCGCGAATCTCTACCGACTGCGTCGCTGCTGCTCAGTCGACGTCGACAGGCGTTGCCTTTTAATAAATTAATAAAAAAGCCCAGCTTCGTGCCGCAGTGAAATGCAATAAAATTTTACTGACGACTAGTGAAAAGCAGCTCAAACACAAACGCGAATGCGGCTCCGGCTTGGCTTGGCTTGAGTATGCAAAGAGTTTGAGGTTCATTAGCCGACAATAAGATGGCGATGAATTGAGTTACGAAATGGGAGGGGGGAAGAAGAGAAAGGGACATCGTTTACTGGCATGACAAAGCAGCTTCGACTAGGCAAGGCAAATCAAGGAATTGAATTTAGTTGAGGTTTGAAAATGCTGAGAGATGCAAGGGAAAACTAAGGCATGAAATCTAGAATAGGAACTATTAAAATGAAAGTTTAGCGAACTTAGAAGTGAGAATAGAAATATATACTCAATAATTTCCCTAGCAGGTCTGCTTTGGGAGTCTCTGTAGAACCTTTCTCAGCTGCTTCTCTCTGTGCACTCTACACAACTCAATTTTACTCCCTTTATAGTCTAAGTCTCTCCATGTTAGCATTGACATGCGAGTTTCACAGCGACAATGGCCACACTCCATTTGCTTGGCATGCAATTAAATGATATTCTATACAATTGAGACTGAGTTGCAATGCACAACACGCATACGCAGCGTATACCAGAGCAAATTAAACTTGTAGCGCTGTATCTCACTTCAAAACTTTCCCTCTCTCTCCTTCTCCGCATATCTATCTCTCTTGCTCTGTCTCTGCCACTACCTCTCTCTCTCTCTCTCTCTCTCCTTCTCTCTCTCTCTCTCTCTCTGCTGCTGTCTCCTTCTTCTGTTGAGCTGCATACACATGTGTGCCATAATCGTTAAGCAGTTTTATGGTGTTGCCATAATTATTCTATTATTAAGTAGCAAAACATTTGTCATGCACGCAATGCCTGGCATTATTATAGTTGTTGTACTTGTAGTTGTTGTTGTTGTTGTAGCTGCTGCTGCTGTTGGTATTGCTGCTGCGGCTGTTTATAAGTGATTAAACGTAGCCAACATTGGTAAACTGGCAATGCGCCTTAGGACCTCTGTCCTCTGTCCTCTGATGTGCTCTGTCCACATTAATGTACACACATCTCTGTGTGTGTGTGTGCGTGCGGGGGTGTGTTTGTGTGTGCTTAGACATGTTGGCAGTCACCCAAACTATTCAAGTGTGCCTCTTTGCCAATGTGTGCGTGTGTGTGTGTGCGGTTACTGTGCGAATGCTGTGAATGCTGTTAAACGCAAACTCAGCCGCTTGGCAAATAAACATTTTAGCAAATTTACTGCCAACTGACAGCTGTCAGCTTTATAACCACCATCAAACAATGACGGCAAGAAGAAGCACCGCACACACACACACACACACACACAACACACACTATTACAACAGCAACACTGCGAGCACGCTAGCTAAAGGTGTGCACAGACCGCAGACCTATTTGCAGGCAGCGACAACTAAATACACACACACACCACACGCAGATACAGCTAGCTCAAGTGGCAAATACACACACACATAGGGAGAGCAGAGCGACTGAGCAGCCTGGCAGTTTTGCCCCCCACTTAACACTTCATTGAAAAACCACTCAAAAAGCCACTTTACCAACGAGTGTGAAACCCTAAGGGGGAGCGGCACAGTACGTAATGCTAACGCACACACACACGCACACAAATACACAGATAACACCCTCAGCTAGCTGCGTAGCTGGGCAGATGAACTATTTGGTCTGGGGCAGCTTGTTGTTATTTGTTTGCCTCAGCTCCTTCCAGCTACGAGCTCTCTGCCCTTTTGCTGTGGGATGCCTTTGACTTTGTCTTTGACTTTGGGCCACCAAATACCTGGCTAATTATGCTCGTAAAAGCCAATACAGTTGGCTGCCGTCTAATGAAAATTTAATGCATCTGCAGCAGCAGCAGCAGCAGCATCAGTTGCAGCTCGACAAAAGCATTCTCAGCGCAAAACAGAAATTCCAGCAAAATATATTTTAATTCTCTCCCAAGGCACTAGCGCTGCTGGGGGGCAGGGAGGGGGTGGGGTTTACTGAGAGCACTCTCTGGTTAACTGGCTGTGTCCAGTGTTTACCTTTGACTGCATTTACAGTACAAATTGTTGACATTTTCACGTCACTCAGAGGTTTTTCCACACAGCGCACTGGAATTTTCGCAACGCTGCGTTTGAGCTGAGCGACTTGCTGAGTTGCTCTCTGCTGTGTTTTGCTCTCTGCTGCTGTCCAAGTCAAGCTGTGTTTTCACCGCATTTGTGCTCGATGCTGCTGACGTTTGACTTGTCACTCGAAAACAAACACAGAGTTTTCTTCACTTTTCACCCACACAATTTTCTTTGGCCATTCACATTATCATGACAGATAAGAAGAAAATACTGTGCACGTCGCGTTGCTGGCCAGGCACCGTTGGAATCTATCGAACAACTGGACTGCCAATGCATTTATGAGTGTGTGTGCCTGCTCTAGCTCTCTCTGACTTCCAGCCAAGCTGTGCAGGTGTGTGTGTATGTGTTTGTGTCTAGGTTTGGTGCATGCTCCGTGTTATTGTGTTGGCCACCCAAGTTGCCATGGCAATGAGGAGGAGGCGAGTGGCCATTTGGCAAACCAAATGCAGAGCACAGCTCGCCCCCACTCACGCACACACACACACGCACACCCCTTGCGTGCCAGCTAGACAGAGCAAGAAGGAGAAAAGCAGAGAGAGAGGGAGAGGGAGAGAGAGGGCAGCGCGAGTTGCGTTAACAAAGTTTGGCGGCTTAATTGGGTTAAATATTGTGCTTTTTATTGGTTTCAGCTTGGGTAATCATGACCAGCTACGAATCTACTCATGCACTCACACACTCATATAGTCAAGCACTCACACAGTCTGGCAACTTGTCCGGCTGCCAGGCTGGAAAATTGAAATAGCAAAAGTGCCAAGTTCATGCTGAAATGCTGCCATGTTCATATGCCAAAAAGAAAAGCCTTAACGGCTGACAGTGAGGCTAAGCGTTTAAATTTCAATTAAGCCAAAAGCCAGCCACACGCCTGTACACTCTCAGCACACACACACGCACACACAAACACTCGCACACACTCACGCTTACACTCGCACGTCTGTAGCTGTTACAGCTCATAAATTCCTTGACTTGTGTCGGGATGTGTTAGCCCGGCCAACATTTTGCTACCACCGAATGCCGAAAAGTTTCTCGCTGTGGCATGTCAAGAACAGTAGAAGCAGCAGAAGCAGCAGCAGCAGCAGCAGAGAGAGTCGCAGCAGCAGCAACAATTGTAGCCACCCCGGCTGAGCCGAGCAGTCAGTTAAGTGCCCCAGAAATAAACTGCACACATTGTGAACTGTGCGGGCAGCTTTGGCAGCTGCATTTGCTGCACGAATCGAAATAGCAGCAGCCAGGCAAATTTCAAGAGCCGCCTGTGGGCGTGGCAGTAAGTGCAACTGCCTTTGCTGCTGCTGCTGCATGCAGTTCTTTTAATTAAAATTGCTCTCGGCGAGTGACTGCTTTCAAGCTCGGCACCGAGCAACTGAGCTGCTCGCTTCGTAGCTCGACTAAGAGCTGCTTCTTATCTGCCACTCACACCAACAGCAACACACACACACACACACACACACACTCATATGCGTGCAGCAGTGGCTTATGTATTTATGCGTCTCTGAGTCGTCCAGTTATGCTTGTGCCCCCGTGTGCAGGTACTTGTTGATGTTGCTCCTTGCCTGGAGTTGCCCGCATTTGCATCCCGCTTGCTGCCTGCCCGCATGCTTTCGCTGGCAAAATGTGATAGTTTCATGTGGCAGTTTGTTTGTTTGTTTGCTTTTGGCTCACTTTGGCCTGTCGGCTTGTCAGTTGTTGCCTCATAAACAGGTTGCTGACAGGGTGCTCGCCTCGCACTTAAAAGCACTGACAGCTGCATGCGTGCAACTTTGTTGTGCTAATTCCACGATGGCAGCTCCCCCTCCCTCTTCCTCTCTTTCTCTTTTTGTATCTCTCTGTCTCGCTATCTGTCTCGCTCGCTCTATCAACTACTTTGCAACACATCAGATCTTTTGATATGCCCCATAAATGCTTCAACTAGTTGCTAATTTAAGTTTACTTTCTAGCCAAGCACAGAGGGAGGGAGAGGAATGTGGCTTGGGAAGTGTGTGTGCTCACTCAAGTGCTGAGCCACCTTATTGCACCTGACAGTTCGCCCTAAGTGCTCGCATCACATACGAAGCCGCTCCCTCTCTCTCTCTGATTTGATTTTTGGCGTTGTCTGGGCAACCGTAGAAGGAAATGCGTAGTGTATTTGTTACAAAGATAATTAGTTGAATATTTGCCGAAAGCTGTCGAACGGTTTGCACATACCTGACTTACATCCTCCCTCCCTGAACCACTTTCCCTGTCTTCCGCTCTTGCGAGAATCTTTTGTTAATATTTCTCTTCCTTCGCTCCAACTTAATTGAAACAGCTCAACACAGCAGCACAGTGCAGCTTAAAGATTAATTATCCCTCGCCACACAGAGAGAGTGTCTACATATATATGCACAGTGGTGTGCGCAGCGTCGTAGGGGAAGGAAGTCAGGCATGTTGCCCCCTTCGGCGATTCCCAAGTCAATTATATGCCAAGTGTTGATTTCAGTTAATTGCTGACACCGTTTAATGGCACACACAATTGAACTGACTGACCCAACCTGAACTGTTGCCCCGCCCGCTTTTTGCGCCAATTGTTCGCATAATTAATTCGCGCACTTGTCAAAGGCAACCGATTTATATTTATATAATTATTTCAAGAGAATCCTTCCTCAGCGCCAGTTTTGTCTCATTAAGTTTTACTGCGAACTCCCTTTGAGATTTAGTTTTCTCTCTCTCCCTCTCTCTCTTTCTTTCTCTTGCTCTGCCTCTCTTGCCCTTAGAACTCTTGGCGAACTCTTTGCAATTTCGAGTTGCTTTATAGTGCGTAACGCCATCAAAAATAGTTAAAAGCATTGAAAATGCTTTTAGCTCAAATGCGCAGCGAGTGCGGCCGTTTTGGCAATGCGTTTTGTGCTCTCCACACACACACACACACAAACATAAACTCAGGCAGACACCTACACAAATGGCAGACAAATAGCATTATAATAGACTCGACTGCAATAACCCAAACTCCTTTAATTGCGCCTCCCTCGAAATATGTCTGCAAATATTTTAGCATACTTATTGGGGCAGCTCTCTGCACGGGCAAAGTTTAAATTGTTTACCGTTTGCTTTTTTTATTGTCCGACGGGCCATAAAAAACTGCTGCTGCTGCTGCGTTCACGATAAATATGCTGTATAAGTATGTGTAAGTAAAACTTTTTTTCCCAGCAGCAGCAATAAATTTTATTAGCATAAAATTCGTAAAGCGCTTTTCGAAGATTTTCGGCCGCCGGCCAGTTTCTTGTGTATTTATTGCATACTTTTGTGCGCAACTTTTAAAAAAAGGACACAGCCCCCAAGCCTGACCCAATTGTTGCGCGAAACTTGAAGGTGCAACAGCCAACGTTGTTGCCGTTGCACAAAGTGGGCGAAAATTTGAAGCTAAACTATGAGGAAAATTTTATCTACTTGTTATGCACTCGGAAAATTGATGCTTCACTAAGGCATTTCATACTTTTTGCTGCGGCAGTGAAATTTTATACAATTCTTTCGTAAAGGATATGAAAAGTGTATTTCGTTTGAATACAATGTCAGAAATGAGTGGCATTTATTTATTGAATAGAAATGAAATTTCTATATAAAATTCAGTATTTAAAAATTAATCCAATACATTTCAGGTTAAAGAAAACATATTCAAGAACTTTTCAATATGTTCGTTTCAGCTTCTCTTCCCTCTTTTTATAGTTTACTTGTTTAATTCACCGCATCCAAAAATAACTCTGACGTGCCGTCATTAGGGTTTCCCACAACTGTCTAGTATATTTCAGCGAAATTCTGAACAGCACTAGCAATAATGCGCTCGCTCTGGCAGCAGTGGCAATTAAAATATTTGTTTTTATTAGAGGCGCCACTTATGGCCAATAAAACAAAACTGAAGCCATAAAATACGCTAAACAACTTGAATAACCTCGTTGATTATTTGTTAAACCACAAACGTTTATGTAGCATACTTTTCGGTGCACTTAAAAGTGCTTGCAAATTCTGTTTAAAGTTTTTAATACCAGCTCTCTAATCAGCTTACCAGTCAACGATTAAGTTTCTATTCTCACTGATTGGTTCTTCTCGCTGCTGCTCCAGTGTCCTGGGCACTGTGAATCTTCTAGTGAATGGCAATCGAGTCGTTTGGCAACTAAACGCGAACTGACCGCAAAATAATTTGCTAGTTAAAGGCGACGACTGGCTGATATCGGACCGGGACCGCACTCAGGTGCGCCAATGAGGCATAGCGTCGCGTTGCCTGCCAACTTCGAATCCAAACTGACCGCAAAACATTTGCAATTCGAACTTTATGCCGCACAAGGCGCTGGCGATGGCGATGGCAATGACGATGGCAAATGGACAGCGGAATGATTTGAGGCAGGCAGGAGGCAACGTGCCGTGGTGACGTACATGGCTGCGACGCCGGCAGCGACGTCAACTCCAAAATAATAACAATAAAAATCAAAAGCAGTAAAAACCAAAAACGCGAATCCAAAGCAGCCAACCAAATGCAAATGTGTGCGAGTGTGCGAGTATGCGAGTGTGTTGCCCAAGGGCTTGGCATCGTTGCAAAAGAAATTATGGCCGGGTTGTTCTTGTTGCTGGCGCGAGCAGCAACAGCAGCAGAAGCAGCAGCGACGTTGCGTTGCGTTGCTGCCGTTGTGCTAATTTGTGTTTGCGGCTTTTGCACATCAAGGGGCAGCTGGCAAGAGGCAACTCGCGACAGGCAACTGGCAACTGGTAGCTGGCAAGGGGCAAGTGGCAAGTGGTGAGTGTTGTTGCTGCTGCTGCCAATGTTGCTGCCACTGCCACTGCCGCTGCCGCTGTGGTTAGCTGGTCGGTCAGCGCGAAAAATGAAGTTGACCTGCTTCTGGTAGGGCCTAAACTTGGCTAACGCGTCTAAAAGTAGAACAGCAACACACACACACACACCGACACTCACACAGTCAAACACTTCCGAGCAAATTTACATAGGCTCAGGCAAGAAATTATGCATGCCACTGTTGATATTGAAATGCCACGTCGCCCCGTCTCGCGTCGCGTCGCGTTGCCACCCACTCGCAAAGCAAAACGAAGCAAAGTGCTGCAAAGTGAAGCAAAGTGAAGTCGAATGAAGAGAGCCAGCGGCGAAGCAACTTTCACTTTCGTCCACAATATCGCCCATTTTGCAGGCCATAAACACGTAAGGCACGAAGAGCAAACAAAACAAAATACTCGATGCCAAGACACGACGCCGACGCCGACAGCGACGTCGACATGCAAATCTAACTAGCCGCAGGTGTGTTTGCTCTGCTCCGGCGTCGACTGCGACGCAGGAAGTCGTTACAGCGAAAGGGCGCGACGTCAGCGCAACCTTTGTGGGTCAAAGAAGAAAAAAAAAAGCATACAACATGGAGCTGGCATAACTGTGCCACCGTATGGCATTTACCAAAGTCAAACGCATTGACCAAGCCCGAGTAGAGTGCCCGAGTGTTGCGACGCCCCAAATTTCGACGGCATATAAATCAGTAAACGGCCGACTGCCGTCGGGAACTTGGCACAAATCCATTAACACTCACATTCGCATTGTCGCATGCAAAGCTCCCTCCACTCTTTTTTTTCTAGTTGGTAATTGCAATCTATTTGGGTAAACTTGGCCAACATGCGAGGCAAGTCGAGGCAGGTCGGAGCAAGTAGAGGCAAGTCGAGGCAAGTGGAGGCAAACCGGGCCAAGCCCAAGAAATCAGCTGAGCTCACTCGGAGCAAGAGCGGCTCCTTTGCGAAATGAACTTTTAATAAATTCATTACGATAGCACTTTACGGTCGTCGGCCACGCCCTGCTTCGGCAAGGAAGAGGCGGCAGTGAGCTGCACAGAGCACAGAGCGCTGCATTGGTTTAATGCACCGCCTGACGTTACGTATACGCCCCATACATTTATGGACAATCAACTTTATGGCCATAGCACTCACTGCAGATGTGTACGAGTGTGTCTATGAGGGTGTATGTGTGTGTTTGTGTGTGTGTGCTCTGTTTATTGCCGCTCTGCACTTGCGCTTGACATTTCGAAGATATTTTCAAATCGAACTTGTGGGAAACGTTCTTTAGATCTCGTTTTATCGATGTGCTGGCTCACTAACAGCTCTTAAGCGTTTAGATAAATGTGCGATAAAATAAATAAGCAAAATATGCACGAAGTATGTTATCAAGAAATCAATAGCTAGAGATATGTTAGTTTTACGCAACTTCTAACAGTATGATATGAGTCCCAGTCGAGTGTGGTTTCTTGTGTATCTAAATAAAGGAGAAACTTTCATTTGATCCCAAGAAGAATTGTGAGCAAAACTTTCTACAGTTTCTCCATGGCATGAAGAAAAAGTATTTGTATAAGTTTCGACTAAGTTTATTTTTCAGTGACATTAAAACTTGACCTACATACTATGTCAGACTTCCCAGACTAAATAGCATACTATTTTCTGTTGAGTTATTAAATTTAAGTTTATGAGAAAGGAAACAAAAACTAAATAATGTTGTGCATATATGAAGTGCAAACTTAAATAACTTTTCTTTTCTTTTTATAGTCATTAATTTCAAAAAAAAAACAAGAGACACAGAGAAGAAGTTTATTGGATATATGCTTTGGTTATTAATTAAAATGAAACTTATATTAAATATGCTTTATTCTTTTTTAATTAATAACTTATTTATTTTTTCTCTTATAAGCTAATATATTGAAATGAAAGATCCTTCACTTACTTTTTTGATATTCCCCATTAATATTGTATTCCTCCCGCAACGTCTTCGAGCACGACAATTCTACTGATGGCAATTTAATTAAGCTAGCTCAACAAATCTAAATAATAGGCCAATTTCCACTGTTTGCCAAAGAAGAAACAAAAAGTGTGTGACACAAATACTTGGAACATAATTGCGGTAATCAGCGTGCCAGTCAAGGTCAGCATTTAGTTGAAGTCAGTTAAAAGTGTACGCAAGGTGTACGAAACGACCTAGTGAAATTTTGCGATTTAATCTTTAAATGAAATAAATTACAGCCGCACATCGCAATGAGCTGACCCAAATTGTGCCACACAATGACAACAAAATGACACTGGGAAATGGAAATGAAAGTCAGAATGAAAATGGCAACAACTGCAGCAGCAGAGAAATTAAGACAGGGCCGTCCAACTGATTAGCGCTAATTGTGCGCCCGGAAATAGAAACGATACGATCCAAAAAAGAGAAAAAGAGAAGAGTAAATTGTATTTAATATATATGAGAGTCCAATTCAGGTCATGTCTCGAATTAAACGTTTGAGATGAGGCAGCAGGCAATGATATCAATGTCATCGAGTCGGCTCAACGCAACAAAAGTCTCGCAAATATTTCAGTATTTAACATCTCTCTCTCGGAAAGTCTAATAGAAATTATGGCTCAGGTAGGCTATGAAAATTAAATTAGTTTGTTTAGTATGAATACTAATAATTTATTACATTCTCATTCTACAACGGACAAGGTTAACAAAATTTCAGTTCTACGAAAAATGTTCGGTTTCGATAAAAAAAAAACCGCTAAGTCATACATTGTCCCACAGAATTCGACAGTTAATATTGAACAAAAAAAGTCAGGTTTCAGGGAGCAAATTGCCAATATTAAAGAGAATCACTACGAACGCAATATGAATACTTGTCCACATTGTGAGAATATGGCCAAAAACTTTTTGTATCTCGAGAGTCTGATACGAAACAATTGTGATAAAAACCCAAAGTGCAGCTTGTGCCAATCGTCGCTGAAGTATCTACAGTATGTGAATCGAAACATCATGCAGGTTTTCGGGAACTTTGATTCGATTGTCCAGGCTGCCAAGGTTTTTTCCACTCAATCCCCAGCAATGCCCAAATATACAGTGAAGCCTCGACCGGCAGTCCCAACGCTGCGAGCAACTGGCGGTGCAATTGCACAGGCAACAAAGTCCGTTAAGAATTTGAAAACTCGTAAATCACTAAAACCCAAAAAACCATCCACACTGAATTCATCCAAATCGGGCAAGAGTATCAGCAAGTCGAGCACGGGCAATAAAACGAAGCTGGGTAGCAAAAGTCATACGGGTCATGGCAAGATGGTCCTGAAAAGTAAATTCCGTGCCAAGGGCGGTAGATCTACGCCGCCTCAAAAGCTGACCAAGCAGCTCAGTAAGGTTGTTCGCAGCGCAAGTCAATATCACAATCTTCACAGCATTCGTTCCAAGCTGAAGGGCGTGGCCAAGAAACAGAAGAAAGCGCGTCATCTGCCAGCGCCCACAAGCATCAACTGGAATCTACTCAAGCGCAATATGCCCCAACGAGCAAAGCCGTATGGCGTTCATTAATTTGTCTATACAAGGCCGTGAGAGCGTAGCTGCATTCAAACTGTGTGGAAGTCGGAATCTGAAAAGCGGATAAAGAAACAAAATCTACATCCCATACTATCCTGTACAGCCAAACTCCGTTAGACACAAAATTCTCTGTAAGTTGCAGCTTTTGTAACATTTTTAAAATCTTTAAATTTCGTTATAAATTTTTTATCAATCCTCTAAATGGATCTTTCTATGTGGTACCGGAGGCATTTTTACACATGTGGCGTCTCTTTAATTAGCATAATTTACCGTTAACATGGTCGCATGGGGTACTCGTTCGTTAAGCTCGCGTTTTAGCCTTTTTGAATTTGTGAAATTTCATAGAATATTAGCGATGGCAGGCGGCAGTTTATGGACATTGTTGTGCCTATTAGCAGGAGGCGTATTCAAATTCCATAAAGTGCGTAATTTCTCTATCAAGTAAATTTAGGATATAATTTCATCACATTTCTGTTTTGACGGATTTTAGTAATATTTTGTTACGCCTCTGCTAGTATGAGCTGCAATCACAGTCGCCTTTTTAGGTCAACCTTTTATGCATTAAGACGATCTGTAGCTAAGTCCATCTGTAGCAACGCATCTTATTATATACAGTTTATTTTAATATATGTATATACCCGATCCTTTGCTATGCCCTTATATCGGAATACAATAACTATTTATATGCAAATGATTTTCCTGATATTAATTCATAATTTTAGAGGGAAGAAATAATTTTAGCGAGTCGAGCTTACTCAGTCGAGCTTACTCAAGATTTTCTTTAGTATCATATGATTTCTATAACCTTCGGTCAATGAAAATGGTGGTGAAAATGAAATATCTTTATGTCCCCTCCAAATCAATCTGATTAATCTTAACGGACAATAAACACTGAAGTTATTCAACATATTTAGCATATGACTAAATGCTTTAGTTAGTCAACAAGGAAGACAGCCGAGCTAAATTTGATCTGCCTAATACTTAAATACTCTTACAACATTTCAGCAAAGTTGAAAGGATATCCCACTGTCGAGTGCATTCCACCGTAACCTTTGCCTCTGGTTTATTGTGTCCCTTTGTGTTTTGATTTTTCTTTTTTGTATTAATTGCTGCAAATATTATTTTTAATTCAAGTGTTGACTAACGCGCAATTAGTGTCCTCTTGCCTCTGCTTTCGCCACTCGCAAAATTTTCCAGCACTTTGCCTGTGACCGATAGAAGCTTTGGGCGCGTGTGCCACAACCAAATATTTTGTCAATTTAAATTCAAGCGCTTCGCAAACGGTCACCAGGCTCACGGCGAGTTGGGATTGGGTTTCGTTCGAGGGAGGGTAGCTCTTGTGGGACTGCCGGAAAACGGTAAGCAGATTTCGAACCCAAACTGACTTTTTTGGGCCGCGTCCGGCAGTTTGACAATTTTTCGCCATGCGCCCTAAAGTATGCTGCATACGCAGCTGTGACCCCGCTCCCTGGAGGACCGACCCGACATTTGTTTATTCCGCCACTAACAATTTTGTGTGTCTGTGCGTGTGTGTGTTTGTTTCTGTGTGGGTGTGTGTGTGTCCATGTGTGGGTGCTCGCTTCAATGGCCATTTGGCTAAAACTTATTAGACACGAGTGTATTTAGCGCATATGTGCCTGGTTATGTGTAACTAACTGCGGGCTCTGCCCTCTTCCAGGCCACAAGGCTGACATTTTCGAACCTACGCCAATGTGTGTCTGCTCGTGTGCGTCTCTCTGTGTGTGTTTGTGTGTGTGTGAACAATCACATAAGCATAAATCGGATTCCCGCAGCAAATTCGTAAACGCAACATGGGAATATTGAACGGGTTCATAAGTTAAATATAAAATAAATATTTTCACATACAAACATTCAAATGTTAATTATGTCAGAATTTTATTTTAAAAGGCCGCAAGCATTATATGAATTCAAAGCTGACCTCCATATTTTACACAGTATTTTTTAATCAAGTGATATTTTATTGAAAACATTTCAAAATGATTTGGCATTGTTTTCAAATATCTTTGTGCATCAAATTAAATTTTTCTAAATGTTTGTAGGCTAAATAAACTTTGAAGAATATAAAAAAATAATGAATGAATGTTAAAAAAATGTTAATATAAAACAAAAAAATAAAAACATAATACATAAAATTAAAGCTGTATAAAATATATATATCTTAAATATAATGTGTACTATTTAGTAAAAAAATATTAAAGAAAAAAATAAAAAGACAAATAAGCATTCAACGCATACTAGAATTTTTCTTAAACTTTTCTAATCAGAATTTTTAACTTTGCATTACCCGCAGGGTATTTTTAAGTCGTGCATAATGTTTTCCTTGAATTGAAAATATTAATTTGCCTCCTCCCTCCCTGTAAACGGGGCCAAAACAATGTTGGTGGCCCGAGTAAAAAGTGTGTGACGCTGCCGCACAATTCCTTTGTAATTAGATAACGCAACAAAGCAGCAACATGGCCACCGCAGCATTTCCGTCCCGTAGCCTCCTCTCATCCCTCCACTCTCCGTGCTGCATCTCGTTCGAGCCGCTTGACCGGGTCCAGACTAGCGTATTCGATGCGCGTCGAACACACGACACGCCCACACAATGAGGGCAACTGCGACGCAACGAACACCCCGTTAAAATCCCCAAAAGGTACACCCCTTCTCCCACCAAGTTGTGCTGCATTTCCCGGTGAAAATTCGTACGCAAAATGTTTCAAAGCCTTTTCTGATTATTTTGCAAAATCGTAACATTTACCGTTGCCATTGGCAGCATAATTAGCCACCACCACGCCCATAGAAACACAGTGCACCCTTCTCCACACTGCTGCCTGTCTCTCCTCTCTCACCCCTGTCGATACGCATTTCTTGGTATTGTGCAATTTCGGAACCATCGCGCACGCTCGACTGCATTTTGCCGTTGCAGATAAGGAAGATTTTAATCAATCGATGCAAGGCGCACTCAATGGAAGAACAATTCGAGCAGCAGCCCCAACAATTAGCTACGATTTGCAAATTGGATATAGCCAAGCAACGGATCAAGCACGTGTGCTGACACGCAAATTTATCACGCTCAAGAAGCATTCAAGTTGGAAGCTGACTCCGAGCTTGAGGGCTTTGCGTGATGCAGCATGGCTACGGGTACGACTGGCCATAATTAGCTGAGGAGAGGAGTGGGAGAGTGGGGGAGGGACGGGGGGTGGTCCAAACAAATGACCCACAAGCAGAAGATTTAGTGCGCTCTCATGCAACTAAACTTAATATTTCACGTGCATTTAACCTCCGGGTTTAAATGTCGTAATTTTCTCATTGGCATCCAGCCGCACCACACTACCCCCCTTCCCCCTCCCCCTGCTCTACTCTAGCTCTTCCCGAGGCATTGCACGAATGTTTTACTGTCTCAAAGTTTGTCTCAATTACGTGCGTGCCAGACTGGAGCAGCCACTTCCCCTTCCCCCTTGCCAGTCTGAGCCGGCACAGATATTAAGCTGCTTTGAGGAGTGCGTCGAGTGCGAGTGCGAGTATAGAACATTTCTCAGCGCGTACCGAAGTTTCAGTTCAGTTTCACTTCTAGCCAAGGCGACCTACAACCAGCCTCCCCCTGCCCCGCCCCCTTCAGTTTGTCATTGGCAACTTTTTAATTAAAAGTTTCATCCGAGTAATGGGATATTTGCACTAGGAGATGCGACGACGACGAAGACGGAGACGAAGACGGAAATAGAGACGCAGACGACGATACCACGATGATACTTGCGCAATATTTGTGGGTGTCGTGCGGGCTGTGCCACTTTGACTCGATTGGTTGCAAGTATCTAATTGCCAAAAGGATTTGCCTTACAAAATGTTGCGCTGACCCACCAACATGCTCCACCTCTCCCCCCCTCCCCCACGCCTTGTCTCTCCCACTGCCAATTCCTTTTTTATTGGCCGCCAAACTTTAGCCAGCCACTGCCAAACTATGCCAACCCCAGCCCCCTCCCTTTCGACTTTCCTCGCACAACCGCCGCACAACGTGCACCAAGTTAATGAGCGGCTAACGTCACGTGCGCAATTAATGTGAAGCCGTTTTAATTAAGGGGCTGCTAGCCGCGTCCCAGTTGCGATGATCGAGTGGACCAGCCCGGAGGTGCGCGAGTGCTAGACTAAAGCTTATCAGGCTTATAAATTTTCACTTTCAAAATGCACAGATATTTAAAAGTTTATACATTTCAAAATCTGCTGCAATGAGGATGAAGGTGCAGCAGACCAGGATCAGTGGCTAAGTAGATTTGACACAGAAGTTCTTGTCTTGATCTAGTCTTGATTTGACTCTCTATAGCTGATCAGGCAGATACTAAAGTAATGTGGGACTTGGCTATAAAATAATGGCTTTCAAAAATTAAGTCGCACTTGTCACTTAAAATACACGATTATTTAAATTATTTTAAAATTAAATTAAAATTAAAACATAGGTAACATAAAATTAATTCATTCTCTAGTTAAATTTCAAAATCGCCGGTTATTTAATCTTTAAACTTTAAACCAAACTCACAATGAGTTCATTTCTTTCTCCTTTCATTTTCTTGTTTTACTTCGCTGCCAGTTCGTCGACAATTAGAATAAGCCACCTGACTCGGCGTTGCCAGATCAATACCATAAGAATCGTTAAGTCATCGTTTATATTAAATCTGGGATTATTTTCAGTGAATACATTTCATATAATATAATACCGCGCTACTTTCACGCTATGCAACACTATTCTATTGATAGTGATATCGGCAGGGCTATCGTTAACTAAAAATACTTACGATAGTGAATCGACTAAGGTCACACTTAAAACACGTAAGACCACAAAGCATCGAAAAGCATGTTCATATGGAGCTTGATAATTTTGAAGCCAAAACTTTAAATTGCAAACTGATTAACTAAAAACACAGAAAATATTATTTATTAATTTATTTTTCCGAACATCAGTAAATTGAGCGAAGGTTATCCTACTGTCGAGACATTATACTTACGCTGTCTTTACTTTAAATAATTATTTTTGATCCCGAAAATTAACTTTCCATCAGTTTAATTCAACTCACACCTTGTGACTTTAAAAAAACAAACCGTTTGACTTGTACACCTGCCAACGTCATTTAAAAGACTCTTTTTTTCACTTTATGCCTTATTTCTTGGGACAACTTTGTCGAAGAGCAGTTAACCGCTTTTGGGCAACTTCATAAAAGATGAATGTCAACTAATTTTCAGTGGAACCTTTTAATAAGCAAAATAAAGAACCGTTTGACTTGGGTGTGGCTATTTATGGGTTGATTCTTAAGCAAAAAAAAACAGACAGTGACACCAAGCAAGTATTTATGTGTTGGACAGTGTAAGCAGTCCAGTCAGAAGGGCAAGGGCGTTGCCTAATCGCAGGCGGATGTCCGCTCAGAAATTTGCTTTCATTGTTTTCAGTTGTTCCAGGCGCTTTTGCCTTTTTGGCATTTCCAGCATTTCGTCCTTTTTTTCAACGTACGTCTGTACGTGTGTGTGGTTGTGTGTGTGTGTGTGTGTGTGTATTGGGCGTATGTGTGTTTTTGTCGTGCTGCATTCTTGTCGAGTTTGTTGTCAGCATTCTCTTTCAATTTCCTCATCCACTCGAACCAGCATCCTTCCGCTGACTTGTCGTCGTCATCGGGAGCAATCCAACAATGTCTGCTCCACGTCGGTCAATCGTCAGCAGTGAATCCAAATGACAAAGCTCCCCGTCCGTTTGTCAATCAATTGTGAATTGTTTATTGAATGTTGTCGTTAGGCCGCACACAACACCACCGCCAAGAATCATATTTGTTGTTGTTCTCCTTCTTGTTGTTGTTGTTCGATTTGTTGTTGCTGCTACAGCGAACTGGTTTTGTTTCAACATCGCACAGCAGCTGACCAGGCCGACCAGGCTGACTAGGACAAGGACTAGGCCAGCCAGTCGTCAGCGTTGTTTACACTGCCAATGGCAAATGCTTTGTCTACTACTCTCTCTCCATCTCTCTCGCTCCCTCTCTCTCTCCTACTCTCACTCCTTCTCTCCCTGCTTCCCTTTCACTTCCTGCCTTTCTGTCTCTCGCTTTTCGTCTTTTTTGCGAGGCGTTTTAATGGAAAACTGTGCACTGATCGATTTGTTGATGTTGCCAGGCGCTTTGTCCCATGTCCATGCCATACCCAGGCATACCCTAGCCGGGCGCCATGCGCCATTTGTCAAGCAATTTGTTACACGCCGTGCAGACAATTAAATCAATTAAATTGCAGGCAGCCAGAAAATGCAGCAACATTTTCAGTTGCAAGTTGGCAAAAAGAGGGAAAGGAATTAAATGTTTAAAAATGTTTAAACTTGTTTATGTATAGAGCGTAGTCTGCCTTAGCTCACTCACTCATTTGGTTAAAGTAGGGTATTTCCGCTGCGAGCATTGACTGCCTGCCATGTTCTGCTCTGGCGAGATTACTAATACGCAATGTGGTCGCTTTAAATAGATACTGCTCCCAGAGCTCTCATAATCTTGCCCAAATGGCATTTGTTCGACTCGAATAGTGTTGACTCGCCACACACACACACACAGAGACACACACACACACATGCAAAGTGGAGCATGCTTAACAAATGCATGAAATGGCTTTTAAACGAGCGCGACGCCGTGCAGTCTGGCAGCCACGGCATGTGATGATTTGTACGTTCATAATGAAACTCATCAGCAGAGAAGGCTGCCCAATTGGCTTGGCATAAATTCAAAAAAAACAAAACGTAGTAAAAATATGAAAGCAATGCGACAGGCAAGCTGGAAAGGCAAGAGAAAGGGATCGGGGGAAGGGAAAGTGAGTGAAGATTGTAGTAAAAGCATTTTGCAGTTTCATTTTTCATGGCTCAGTGCCGGACGCTGTCCGTCGTGCACTCCCTCTCCCACTCCCTCTCTCCCCCTCTCTCTCTCTCTCTCTCTCTCTGTCTCCCTCTCTCCCCCTCCCTCTCTCCACCTTTGCGTCTGTGCGATTTACTTAATTTGAAGTGAGCCTGGACCATCAAGAAACTGCTTTTAAAATCAATTTGGCGTTTATTTTTCTTGGAGGTTTTGCAGAGCTTTGCCTTGTTGCTTTTGTTTTCTTGTTCTTTCCTTTTCTTTCTTTTCTTTTTCTTTTTTTTAATGTTTGGCTTGCACATATTTCTGCGTTCAGCTCGGTTCGACAAATGGACACGGCATAATGCGAGAATGAAAAGCTTTCACAATTTACCGCAGCGAAACTGACGTAACATAATCTGTTTAAATGTTAAACTTATTATTTACAGTTACACACAGACCACACACACATACAAACAACTGTCTGTAGGGGGGAGTGTGCGTGTGTGTGTGTGTGTAACATGCAGTCAAAGAGTAAGTGGAATTTAAGTCGAGCACAAACAGAGAGCGACAAGCAAATTCATTAAGACGGTACAGCAGACACGCCACGCCCCACCGCCCTCTGCTCTGCCTTGTCGTACGCTAGTTAAGCTGCTCCACAAAAGACCGCAACAGTTGTGGCTGCCAGTGGAAATGAGGGCGCTGCATTTATCCTGAGGGTGACTGCCAGCCAGATGCAGCCCGAGTTGCTTTCCTGATGCGATGTCGCTGATATTTAAAAGTGAAGTTGCTCGACTATCAAAGTTATATTGCGATCCGAGATGTCATCATCAGCAGCAACAGCATCATCATCGTCGTCATCATCAGCAGCATCATGAACATCATACGCACACTTGTCATACCCTGCACTGGCACCGAGACTGGGGAGATTAGTGCGAGCGGGCAAAGTCAACATTGCGCTGCATCCAAATGGTCTTTGAGTAGCACTCAAGCGTTGCACGTAGCTACTTGAGATCTTGGCAGGCACTGCAGGGCATCTCTTGGCTGAGCACTTTCGAGTCGAGTCGAGTTGAGGCGAGACTTGTTTTTCCTTACTGTACTTGCGGTAATTGCGTAGCATTTTAAGCACGCTGGCAACACTCACTTCTGCTGCTGCTTACTTGACACATGTCACTCACGCAGCCAGGCGGGCAGTCAGTCTCCCAGTCAGGCCCTCAGTCAGTCACTCAGTCAGTCAGTCACTCAGTCAGTTAGTCATTCTCCCAGTCAGTCTCTCCGTCAGTCTCCCAGGCAGTCACTCAGTCCGTTCGTGGCTGGCCGAGTGCAAAGCTTTGGGCCGGAACGTTCGCTGCAAACCGCCTGGCATAAAGTCTACTTTCTGTGTGTATGTGCGTTTGTGTGTGTGTATAAAATGCACTTTCCTTGGCTAAAGTTATTCTTGTTGCTGTTGTACATAGCACTTAATGCTGCGCGTGTGTGTGCCCCCTTATGGAGTGGTCATTGCCTGGCATTTTGAAGCATTACCAACACGTTTCTACTTGGGGCATTTTTAAATTTCACATATTACGCATACGCCACGTTGGCCAGCACACTCTGCAAATGGAAAACAGATTTATGAATAACAGAAGCTATATATGCACATACACATATATATATATGTATATAGTGAGTATGTGTTAATCGCGCTGCAGCTCCGATTTGGATGCAGCTGAAGTTGATTTTGAGTTATGCGAACGGAAATTGCATTTCACTTGCTTCGTGCTGCGCAATTAAAGTCCGTTTCAGAGGCAAGCAAAGAGAGGAGAAGTGCTTAGAGGGGGGAGGGGGGGCTAGCTGTCATTAAACTTTGCCCATTTGCATTAGAAACTGCTGCTGGCTCCGACGGGCGCAGCTCGCACACACTTTAAAATCAGACTTTTTTTATTCTCGCTTAAAGTTTGATCGATATGCGATGTGCGAGTGTGCGACTGTGTGTGTGTGTGTGTGTGAGTGTGTGTTGGTGCTGCGGCTCGCGCTGACGCCCAGCTGCAGCCAAGTGGTGCTGCCTGGCATTAGACACCAGGCAAGTGAGTAACTGCGGGTCAAAATCATTTCAAAACCAAACGCCGCGCCGAGCTGTTTGCCTTGTTCGTCATTAATTGATTCGTTTGCCTTGTGACCATGTCCGTATCCGATGGCGATGTGGACATGGATGTGAATGCTGCGCTACCCGTTGCCAGCAGCGATGATGACTCCCTGCCCATGGCCGGCGGCCAGCAAGGGGGCGTGCTGCGTGATTGGAGCGATGCCCGCTTGGAGCGCGTGGCCAGCTACACGACGACCACAATGCGACTCAAACCCGACAAATGGTTCAGAATGATGGCCAACGATAGTTTCCGGGTGAGTACCCTTTCTCTACCTCTCTCTCTCTCTCTCTCTCGCACACACTTGATTTCGCGCCTGTCTGCAGTGCATCGTGCTGGACTGGCTGCACGGCCGCAGTCGGGTGCTCATCATGACGCTCAGCCCGGGCAGCGAGCTAGTGCCGCGTAGCTGCGTAAGTGATCTGTATCGCAGTTATATGTTGCCTGCAGCAGCGGCGGCAGCCACCACGCGCACCACCGAAGGTGCCACTGCTGCCGGTAATGATGCCACCAGTGCTGCTGCCACAGCAGCTGTGGTGGCAGCAGCAACCACGACGGGCACACTGCTGGTCCCGATGCCACTGGCCTCCTCGAGCTTCACCACGCTGGACGGTGTGCCGCGCGGCAAGTGTGCCTACTTTATACGCCACAATGTGGCACAGCCGCTGACGGCGGCCAACTTCCAGAGCACGGTGCTCTACGGTGACTTTCCGGTGCACAGTAAAATCGAAACAATGTCGCTGCTCTTCGATGATGTGCTGCAGCCACTGCTGGAGCGAGCAGAGCGCCAATGGCCTCAGCCTGTGCGCAAGGATCTGCAGGCTCGCCTCAAGGAGGTGCGCAACACGCTGACAGAGGTGGGTATGGGGAGGGGTGGGAATGGAGCACAAATCATGAATTGGGCTGCCTTATCGCTGCGCATTAATCGAATTGAGTGCAGCGAGGCGAGGCGAGCCAAAGGAGGACAAAGGCAGGCCCAAGTTCGAATGTATTTTGGCTTAATTGGGCAAACTTTTCATGTGTCTATAAGCGCTATTTATACTTTATTGTTATCCCCCCTGCAGATTAAGGGCAAGACCAACAATCGCACGATTTTATCGTTATTAGTTTCGCCAACAATCGTCGACGAAGTGTCCCTACAGCTCGAGCGGGGGTAAGTGTTTGCTGAAGAAGAAGAAGGAAGGAATGAGAAGAAGAAGAAGAAGTCGTAGAAGTATACGCAGCTCGGTCCATTGTCTCGAAGGGGCAGCTACCCCTACTCCTTCTCTCTTGGTTTCCCTTTTGTTTTGTTTATGTAGCCGGAAATCGATGCAAGGGTGAAGCAGAAACTTTTGCACAAGAATCTTCCTCCCACTCCCTGCAGGTTTAATTAAGGACTTTCCGAATCGAATAAAATATGCGAAAAATTGTCAGTTGCCTTTTTGGGCATTTGCTCTAATTAAATAAACATTCAATTTAATTGAAAGAGAGAGAGCAGAGAAAATCGAGGGAACTCATATCAATATTACTTATTGCATGCCGGGCACTCGATTGGGTTTTATTTTTCATGTGCAGCAGGAAAATTGGCCAAAGATTATGTTGCTCGATGACATAATGGAAACAAGTTATTAAATCAAACGAATCGGGGTCAATTTTATTACGTATACGTACTGTTTTCGACAGATAGTCAATAAAAGTTATGCAGGAAAGAGGGAGGAGGAGTAAGAGAAGCAAGAGAGGGCAATACAGAGGGGGAAAGGGAGGGACAGCAGCGAGAGAGAGCCAGAGAGAAGGGAGAAGAGTTGAGCACACATATATGAAGAGACGGATACTGAAAAGGAAGGGTAATATTTGCAACATGCAGTCAAAGAACGTCACAAGAGTTAGGGAGAGGCAGGTTCCATTTATCGTAAACTCTTCCCTATTCCTTGCAAGCAATCTGCGTCCCGCCTTGGATCCGAAATTTCGCAACCTACTCGAAGAGATGTTCATCAACTGGACCACGCAGATGCACGACATCGTCATGGAGCGTTCGGAGTCGGTGGGTCTAACCAGCACGTCCCAAACAGCAGCAACGACACCGACAAAGCATTTGAACCTGGTTGCGTTGCCGGCGCAAGAGATTGCATTCTGGACAAATCGCAAGCTCAATTTGCAGAACATCTACGAGCAACTGCGCGAGGAGCAGCACAAGCGACTGGCCTGCATACTGGAGCGCATCGAGTCCGTCTACTATGAACCCTATGCACGGGGCTTCCGTCAGTTGGTTACAGCCTGGCTGGAGGCCAAAGATGTCTCGCTGTGGCTGCAGCCGCTGCTGCGGCAAACAGCCGCCTTCAATTCGGATCAATTCAGCAATGCACTGGAGCTGGTGGCACCGCTGGTGCATGTGCTGCACCTGATCTGGACCAACGCGCACAACTATCGCAGCACGCAACGCATGAGTGTGCTGCTGCGCTGCATCTGCAACATGTTGGTGCATCGTGCCGCGGAAGATCTTGAATTTCCACAGCTCTTTCAGGGCGATGCCGATGAGGGGCTGCAGCGTATACGCAAGACGGGCGATGTGCTGGAGTTCTTCAAGTGAGTTGAGTGAGTTGAGGGATTCTTTGCTCCTATTTAACCTTGGCTTCGCAGGCAACGCATGCTGCACTATAAGGAGCGCTATGCAAGTGGGCAAATCGTGTTGCCAGCACTGCCAGGTTCCTCCACGGCTGCTACGTCACCAACGCCGCCCACACCTGATGACTTGGCGCAGCTGTGGCGCTTCTCCAACGAGCAAGTGTTTGGCCAAACACTCGATGGCTTTCTGCTGCAGTTGACGGAGCTGCGTCATGTCTTCGAGGCTGCCGTGCAGTTCCAGCAGCTGGAGAAGCTGGAAATTGGCGGCTTGCGTGGTAAATTGCTCACCGAGCGCATCAGACAGGTAAGCATGAAGGAGCACCTCCCTCTCTCTCTCTCTTTAAGTTCTGCCTCTTTCAGATCTTCAACGAGTTCAAGCATCTCTTCGAGCAGTGGACCGATGTGGACATCGATCTGGCTGCCCCGGCTGCCCACAAATGGAAATGCTTCAAGCGCGAGCAGAACATTTTCTTTGCCCGCATGCAGGTGCTAGAGCAGAAGTTGGCCACGGTGTTGCAACAGGCATACGAGCAGTGCCACAGCTGGATGCAGTTGCTCAAGCTGACGCAAATGTTTGGCTTGCTGCTGCAACGAAGTGTTGTCCAAGCAGAGCTAGTGCATCTGCTGCCACACATGCTGCAAATCTACCACGAAGAGCTGCAGCAGCTGGAGCAGAGCATGGCCACGGTGTTGCTGCAGTATCAGCTGCAAGGATTGGACGCACTGCCTGCGGCCTGGAACTTTCCACCTGTTGCAGGTGCCATGATGTGGCTGGAGCAGCATTTCCATCGCTGCGATGAGCTGGGCGCCAAGGAGCTAACGGAACTGATCGAGCGACTGTGAGTGTGAAGAGGATTCTCTCTTTAGACTCTTTACACCAACTTCTAGCTCTACTTCTTTCTCTTCCTCTACCTCTAACTCCACCTCCACTTGGACCTCCTCTACCTCTACCTCTACCTCTACCTCTACCTCTACCTCTACCTCTACCTCTACCTCTACCTCTACCTCTACCTCTACCTCTACCCCTACCCCTACCCCTACCCCTACCCCTACCCCTACCCCCCCACCCCTACCCCTACCCCTACCCCTACCCCTACCCCTACCCCTACCTCTACCCCTACCCCTACCCCTACCTCTACCCCTACCCCTACCTCTACCTCTACCTCTACCTCTACCTCTACCTCTACCTCTACCTCTACCCCTTCCTCTACCTCTACCTCTACCTCTACCTCTACCTCTACCTCCACCTCCACCTCTACCTCTTCGCCCCTTAGTTTGGCAGCCAAATCGGAGCTGATTGTGTTGCCCCTGCCTTGGGATGCGCTTGTCACGCGTCGCAATCTGCTAACCACCAAGATGTGCAATCTGCAGCTCAGCATCTGGCACAACTGGCAAGAGAGCATCGAGCAACTGATTGCCCAGGGTCTTTCGGAGCCGGTACTGCTGCAGTCTCAGGGTACTGGTCAACCACTGCAGCCAAACTTTGCTCAGTCGCTCTTCACGCTGCTCAAGGAGACGAAGTATCTGCTCTCACTGCAGGTCGCCGGAAGCCTCTCTGCGAAGCTCTTTCAAATGCCTGAAGTACTGCTCATGCTGTACGTGGACAAAGATGCCTATTGGCAACGTCGCATACGCCTGGTGAAAATAGATGAGTTCTACAACGGCATAAGGTCGGGGCAATGTGCCGAGGCGGAGCTGCAACTGATTGCCAGCGAGTTGGCCACAATCGATGACCTGGTGGCGAGGGCAAGCACAGAGCTCACCTGGAGTAGTTATGGTAAGTATTGAATGAAGTATCAATATATCAATATATCAATGTATCAATATATCAATATATCAATATATCAATATATCAATATATCAATATATCAATATATCAATATATCAATATATCAATATATCAATATATCAATATATCAATATATCAATATATCAATATATCAATATATCAATATATCAATATATCAATATATCAATATATCAATATATCAATATATCAATATATCAATATATCAATATATCAATATATCAATATATCAATATATCAATATATCAATATATCAATATATCAATATATCAATATATCAATATATCAATATATCAATATATCAATATATCAATATATCAATATATCAATATATCAATATATCAATATATCAATATATCAATATATCAATATATCAATATATCAATATATCAATATATCAATATATCAATATATCAATATATCAATATATCAATATATCAATATATCAATCTGTCAATATATCAATCTATCAATCTATCAATATATCAATATCAATATATTATCTTCTCTTTCCTGCAGATGCTGCTCTTGTGGAGAGCATCTACGACAAGTCGCGTGCGCTCTACGCTCGACTGCAGCAATCGCACGACAATCTCTCGGCCATTCTGACCAGCATGCGACGCTGGAGTCGCGAGCCACTGCATCAGCGCAGTCTCTACGGGCGCAATCTGCTCGATTTGCGGCATCAGCAGGAGCGAGTGCGATTGCGTCTGCTGCAGTGCGATGAGACGCGTTGCCTGCTCAATCGTCTGCTGATTGCCAACTTCTGTTTGTTCTTCGACTACGAGACGCAGCAGTTTCAATTGTATTCACAGGATCTCAGTGTGCAGGAGGTGAGGAAGGGGGGGGATGTCCTTTTGTTCTTTACCTGCTCCTTGTTGTTTTAATTTGTTATTATTGTCGCAATTGTTTATTGTCTACTCGACAGTTTGTGCGCGAGTTTCCGGATGAGCAGCGACGTCAGTTTGGCAAATATTTAAGCAAAGTCGATGAGTTGATTTGCCATGAAGTGCGCCAGGCCATGAGGATCAGGTGGAGTGACTGCTGACTCCCCTTCACCCCCTTCCACACACTACGCACCTTGGCATTCGCACCTGATCGAAGCGCGAATAAGAACTGCCGCACACTCGACTAAATGCCATGGCACGCAAGGCACTCAAGCAAGCAGGCAAGCCAGCAAAGCACTCGACCTGCGTATTACCCACTCAACCGACGACTCTTATGCCGTTCTCCCTTACTCCCTTTCCCCTTTCCTCTCTGCCCCTTTAGCTGTTTCTTCTGCACGTGCAACAAAACAAGTTCATTACATTTTGGCACGCTGGCAGCGCCTTTCATGTCTCATCAAAACTAATCAAGTAAATGAACACGAATTTATAACTCACCCGCAACCGCAAGACAGACGGACAGACACCCACACAAAAACACACACACAAAGAACACACACCTTCACATAAACTCACCGGCAACCGCAGCAAAGACATACAGCAACAAGAAGCAGTCGACGTTGCTGCAGGCAGCGCATTCATGCGTCAATTGCATGTTTCACTTAGCGGCACTTCGTGATTGCATGCAGAGTCTGTTGCAACAGCAACACCAACAACAACAACAGCAGCAGCAGCAGTTGCAAAAACAACAACAACAACAACAAATGCAGCAACAAACGAATCGCAAACGAAATAAGCACAAAACAAACTCAGCACTAAATTTAATTTTCGCATTACTCATACGCCGTGTAATTCAGTTTAGAGTATTTGCACAAGGAAATGACAGCAACAACAATAACAACATCGGCAGCAGCAGCTACTGCAACAAGAGCGACTCCCAATGTCGCCCTGGTTGATTTAAGTGCGGCCTTGCCAGGCATGGCTAGATTGCTGCTACAACAAATCACAGCGCCGCAAGCAACTACGACAACTGCAGCAGCAACAACAACTACAACAACAACAACAACAACAACAGCACAAACAGCAGGAAACGATGCACCGCTATTCGAAGTGAAATTGGAGCTGACGGAAACGGAAATACGTTTTTCGCCTGCCTTTGATGCAAGTGTTGAAAATAATTTTCAACAAATTGTCGAGCAGCTGTTGCTGGATATAAAACAGACATGCGACTGCATGCCAAGAATTGTGTCTGACAGCGACGCGCCATCCGACGAGGAGGAGCACGAGGAGCAGGAGCAGCAGCAGCATAAGGATGAGCATGAGTTCAGGCACAACACGAACTGCAGCCAAGGTACTTACTACGCCTCGACACGACACACAAGACAAGACAAGACAAGATGACGCGACGCGACAGACAGACAGACCGTGTCAGATTCCCCGCATTTGCTTACGCCACTGTCTCCTCTACTCCGACTGCAGCTGCTCCGGCTGATGACTTGGAAATGCTATGCGCCGCAATACGCCGCGCTCTGGCCGACACGATGCAGGCGGCGTTGAATTATGCTGCCAAATTCCACGCCTATGCGTTCCTCTGGACCCAGAGCCAGGCCGATGTGCTCGCCTCCAGCATGCTGACGGCGCGCGAACAGACGACCCACATCAGCGGCAGCGGCTATGCCATCATGGAGACGTTCAAAAAGGAGGTGAGCCAAAAAAGAAAATAAAGCACAACAGAAAAAAACAACAACACTCGCGCCAACTGTGTGTCGACTCTGTTCTGTTGCGCCCACGCCCAGACGGACAGAGGGACGACGACGACGACGGTTGGCAGATGGACGAGGGCAGAAGTGAGCGATCCGGAGCGAGAGTGGCTCGCCGGGTCACTCAATTGGCAACCACACAATTTACGTTGTGTAACCCCTGAGACCAATAACGCTTGATAAATGTCGACCATTTAGGGTCAAATGTGTGGCCGAATCGAGTGAGCTGAGCCAAATCTGTGGATCTAAAATGCCATGGAGAGGGAAGGAGAGAGCCAGCAAGTGGGAGGTTGAGACAGTGGCAAGCTCTGTTTCTGTTTAACCACATGGCGCCGCTCACGCTGACTTATGCCAAACTAAACAGTGCGAGTGGCAAATCGCTTGCGTATGCGTAATATTTTCTTTAAACAATTATCAAACGCTCCGAAAAGTATGCAATAAATAACCAAAAGACGCACAGTGAAGCAGATAAACAAGCAACAACAAATCATGGTCGCAAGGCAATACGACTGCGACTGCCCAGCATTGAGTGTCCAAATTAAATGAACGCAGGTCGAGTTTTCCCAACAACGAAACGGTGATATACTCTTAATGCCAGGCAAAATTGGCTAAATACTATAAAATTGGTATTATGGAAATACTATAGATTTATCCACAATCAATAGTAATGGGATAGTTTATTTGCAAGCATATACTTTCAAAAGATCAAAGCTTTACATTTTTTTACATTACTAAGTAAAAATGCTCTAAAGAGAAGCTAATAGATATAAAAACTAGTTCATTTTAATACTATCGGTTTAGTTGCAATCATTAGTGTATGCGATAGTTTCAGTTAAATAGCTCAAGCATCTTTAAAATCCGAGCAGATAATCCTTTTTGCAATAGTTTTGCTTTACAGAGCAGAGTTTGAACAAGTTTGTGTTATTAACTGAAACTATCGCATATTACCCCATCGAGTGTACAGCAAAACTATCGCAGATATCGGTCATCGCAATAGTTTTGCTTTCATCGATATATAATCGATAGTAAAATGTATATGTGCCGATATTTAATAGCTAGTTTAGCTAATTAAAAATTAATAATAATGTGCCATCAATGTGACCTACGTTAGTTTGGCTTAAGTCAAAACCTAAACAATATTTCTTGGCAGAATTTATATCCTTACCTTCTCTAGTTCCCACTAGAGTACCTACTGCAAAAGTCTCAATATTTAACCGTCTTAGCCAGCAACCTGCTGTACTATGCCCCCTGAGACAAAGGGCAGCCAAAATCACTGACCGGCACTTTATTTATGAGCGGCCATTGAGAGTCGCCTCTGGCGCAGCTGGTGCGCTTAATAAACACTTTGTTTGAGCGCGTACAAATACACATATGTGCACACACACACACACATATGAATATGTATGTGCAGTTTGTATGAATATTTGCGAGTAATGGACACACGGATTTGGCTCTTTGTTGACCACACACACTCGCACGCACATATGTGCTAAATTAGCAAATAAATTTGGCTTAGTTCAGGCAAATGAAGTTGTCAACGCCCTGGCGAGAAAGCGAGCAACAAAACAAAGTAAAAACACTTCGTTCCTTGCCACAGATCGAGCGCTATAACGAATTGCACGACAGCATTGACCAATGCGAGAGTCAGCACTGCATAAACGGTTGGCTAGCCCTGGACCTAAAGCCGCTCAAGCATGGACTACTTAATCTGGCCTGCAAATGGTCGCATCTCTTCAAGAAGTGGCTGCTGCGCTATGTGCAGCGAACGCTTCAGGTGAGTGTTGCCATTTTTACTTCACTATCTGTTGTTTGATTTTGTTAAAATTTGGAGTAGAATTAATTAATAAAAATTGAGATTTGATTTGGGAAGATGTAGTACAAGGAGAATTTTTACCGAACTACGTAAACTCCAGAATCCAAAGAGCTCGCAACTACCTTTCTTCAACTGTCGCCTACCCCATTTCAGGAGCTGAACGCCTTCATAGCACGCAGCCAGGAGACGCTGCAGCTGTACATTGCACGTCAGCATTTCAAGGACCTGCTCCGCGTGCTGACTGTCATGGCGGAAATCCGGCAGCGCGAACCGTATGCGGACAATGTCTTCAAGCCGCTGAAGGACATAATGGCGCTGCTGAAGAGCTACAATGTGGAGTTCGAGTCGCAGTTGCTGCGCAGCATCGAGCAGCTGCCGCTGCACTGGCAGCAGCTCAAACAGCAGGCGCTGGCCAAGCAGGAGGCGTTGCAGGAAACACGCTACTATCAGCAGCAGCGCGTAGCGGCGCTCATAGGTCTGCATACGTGCCACGTGCAACACTATGCAAAGCAATTTCAACGCATGCCGGTAAATGTAGCCAAATTTCATCGCGCCACATTCCGTTCAGCATATTCCTATTTCGAATCTTTCTCTCCCTCTCTCTCTCTCTCTGTCTATCTCTCTCAGTTCTTTCGTGTGCCATGTCCAGAAATTTACGATGTCTGCGATGAGGTTTACGTGCAACTTCATCGCTTTGGCAGCCAGCAGCGTCGCTTAGCGCGTTGGGCACGGCTGCTCGATATCGCGGAGCCCGATACGAACACATTGTAGCATTGTCGAACGGAACTTAGACGTGTCAAGGTAAATAAGTCTGTGTGTGTGTGTGTGTGTGTGTAGGTGTGCGACTGTGTGTGACAACACTTGTTTGTGCCCGCAGCAATTGTGGGACTTTGTGCGCGTCATCGAATCCTGCATTGTTGACTGGCATGCAACACCTTGGCAACGCATCGATACGGACGACGTGGAGCATGAGTGTAAGAAGTTCACGCGCGATCTGCGCACCCTGGACAAGTGCATACGCGACTGGGCTCCGTACGTTTACATTGTGGCCGTGCTGCGTGAACTGGTTGCCTCGCTGCGCGCCGTCACCGAACTGCAGAATCCGGCAATCACCGAGCGGCATTGGCTGGAGCTGATGCAGCTGGCAAAGGTACGTGTAGCAGGTGCGGCAACTCTATCAAACTACAAGTGTGCGCCCCCTCAATGGAATTTGCCAAACCTCGGGGTCGGCATTGCCCGGCATATCATTTCGACAAATCCATTTGATTGGGTTGCACCTCATTATTTAGGCATTGCCTGAGCTGGCGCGCCTTCGCTTCTTGTGTGCGTGTGCGGTCTATTTGGCCCAAGAACGGCTTCCTAGTGACCGCATACAAAGGCCTAACCTGAATGCATTGAATCGTCGAATCAATATCCTTAGATTTGCAGCTTGAAATGTAGTTTTGAGGTTTTCTTACTGAACCGATATTGATATTAAGTAGTTCATCGACCAATGCGATAGTTTCGCAGCTTTCTCCACAGTAAAGTAACAATGATACTTTCGATAGTTTTCTGCACATTTTACTTAGATTTGCACTTTCTAGAATAATATGCAGACTCATGATAAGAATAATAATTACGATACGCAGTTTCCCAAAGTATTCACTTGAACAACTTACTTAGTAAAAATATGCGAATGTATCTTGCAACTGTTGCAAAGCAGAAACAGGAATTCCAGTGAATTTTTTCCATATTGCAACAAGATGCATTCGCAATCAGTCACAAAGTATCTGATATCCTCTTTGCCTGTATTCGCTTGTATCCAACTTATTTGCAGCTAATTGGAGAGCATAAATCGGAAGAGCTGGTAAGTAGAAATCACATGCGGACAGGAATGGGAGATACACATATAAAGTAAGAGGGATACCTTGTGATGCGCAATTTTTAATAATCTTTTGTGAGTGCATGGCAGCAACATGTCAAAGAACTGTTTGAAGTTGCAACTTGTAACTAAATTAATTCGCAAATCCTCAATAATATGCACTAATTAGCACACGCAGACGAGGTTACAATTAACTAGAGTAGATTAACGTTGTCATGGCGACAATTATTGCAGCCTGCCACATGTGGCAGGCAAGCATATTAAACAGTTACCCGAACCTTACAAGGTAAAATAATTATGAACAACAGATAAATCTCTGGCTCAGAGTCGTCTGGAAACTTGAATTTCCATTTCGGATGTTGAATAATTGAATTTAATTGATGAAAATTATTGACGTGACTTCACACCGAACTAGGACAATTTGAATGGTACATGAATGTACAAATTATTCACATACACTCACACACACACCAATGCACACCAATCTGTCCGCTGCCTTAGCTCTCGTACAAATGCAACATGTCCACAACGCTGGAGCAGCTGCTCAGCCTGCAGCTGCAACAGCACGAAGAGGACATCAAGAATACTGTGGATCGTGCCATCAAAGAGATGACAGTCACCAAGGTGTTGGATGACATTAGGGCCACCTGGTCGCATTTGGAATTTGAATTGGAAACGCATCACACACGTCCCACTGTGCAACTACTGAAGGTCTCCGAGGAGCTCATCGAGACACTGGACGACAATCAAATGCAGCTGCAGAACATATCGACGTCAAAGCATATCGAGTACCTGCTGGACAAGTTGGGTCACTGGCAACGTGTGCTCAGCGGCATCGACAATCTGATTGTCAATTGGTTTGAGGTGCAACGCAAATGGATCTATCTGGAGTGCATATTCATCGGCTCCACGGACATACGTTCCCAGTTGCCGGCAGATGCGGCAAATTTCGAGCGCATCGATGATGATTTCATTGCTTTGCTATCACGAGTTATCCACGTGCGTGTCGTCATGCAGGTGGTGCTGCAGCACGAGGATGTCTTGCAACAGTTGCTCGAGTTGCAACAGCGTTTGGCCATGTGTGAGAAGGCACTGAATGATTATCTGGAGACAAAACGTTTGGCCTTTCCACGATTCTATTTCATCTCTGCAGCAGATCTGTTGGACATACTCTCGAATGGCAATAATCCGCAGGTAATCGATCGTCACTTGATCAAACTATTCGATTCCATACTGCGATTGGAGTACGAAACGAATACCACGCACGCTCTCGGCATGCATTCCAAGGAGAACGATGAGTATGTCGCCTTTGTGGTGCATCCGCAGCGCAGCGAACTGACTGTCTTCATCGAATGCAGCGGCCGTGTGGAACTCTGGCTCCGCGCAGTCATCCAACATATGCGCAGCACTCTCCACGAACTCTTTCGACGGGCCCTCAATGCTTTTGGCGAGAAGACGCGTGACCTTTGGCTTTATGATTGGCCGGCACAGGTGGCACTCTGTTGTAGTCAGATACACTGGACTACAGATGTGAATCGTTCGTTTGCTAGCATGGAGGAGGGATATGAGGGCGCCATGAAGGAGCTGCACAAGCGTCAGATAGCTCAATTAAACGCCCTAATCAATTTGCTGCTGGGCGAACTCTCACCCGGCGATCGGCAGAAAATTATGACCATCTGCACGATTGATGTGCATTCTCGCGATGTTATTGGCAAAATTATAACGTCCAAGGTGGACAACTCGTTGGCCTTTCAGTGGCAGAGTCAGCTTAGGCATCGCTGGGATGACGAACAGATGTCATCGTTGGGGAGCTCGAGCACAGTCGGAGGCGGCGGCGGCGGCGAGGAGGATTGTTTTGCCAACATTTGTGATGCTGAGTTCCGATATGCGTATGAGTACCTGGGTAACACATCGCGACTGGTTATTACACCTCTCACCGATCGGTGCTATATCACACTAACTCAGGTAAGTAAATAACTATTTTAATTATCTTGTTTAAATATATTTTTTAGTTTAACAACTGTTTGTTGGTTAATTTGACTATGTGGCAACGCCTCAGTCAATTGAATTTCCAATTACATGTTAGTTCCTCTTCCAAAAGTTTTAGCATTTGATCGATAACAATAAGAAATCGATAAGACTTCAGCTTGACAAAAACTAAGATATACGTAACTCTACTTGATCTGCGTCGTGTGTTTAGTAATTTAAAAATACCTCAAATGCAATGAGATCAAGTGCAGTCAAATAGCCTCCCAAAGCTGTCAGCTCATTAAATCAATTTGTTTGCATAATTGCAACTTGTTTGTTATGTACAAAGCACACAAAATACATACAATATCACTCACATAACTTATTGATATAAATCACCCAACATAAAGATAAACAATTTAAGAACGAAATAGTGTTAATTATTTTCATAATTTACATGTTGCCAACTACTGCAAAACAAGGAAGCAAAGTTATTTTCCTCCAGTGTTGAGAAGCAACTGATGCCATTTATTGTTTGTGTTTCTTGCATTCGTAAGAATTTGTGTGCAAAGGAAATGAAAACGAAGTGAAATAACTCACGCTGCAATGCCAGACAACATTGCAAGTTGCGCAAATTTGTCTGTGTATCAATCTATCTCAACTCCAGCAGTAGTTGGTATTGAAAATGGACAAGCACATATACCCACACACAAATATACAATATATAAACAGAGAGACGAGGTCGAACTCAGGTATTTTCCAATTAGTGCAGATTCCTTTGAATCCTTAATTTGTTGGCATTTGGTGTTGATTTTATGGCATTTTCGCTCGTATTAAAATTAAACAACTCGTTAGTGGAAAATAAATGCCGTTTGCAATTTGCATGCACGAGCACACACACACACACACCAACCCACAGACACATATTTAACAGGTGCACTATTTGAACGCCACGCCTGCAGTCGCTGCATCTGGTAATGGGAGGCGCGCCCGCCGGTCCAGCCGGCACCGGAAAAACGGAAACAACCAAGGACCTGGGACGAGCACTGGGCGTAATGGTTTATGTCTTCAACTGTTCGGAGCAAATGGACTACAAATCTTGCGGCAACATTTACAAAGGGCTGGCCCAGACCGGCGCATGGGGCTGCTTTGACGAGTTCAATCGCATCTGCGTGGAGGTCCTGTCCGTGGTGGCAGTCCAGGTGAAGACCATACAGGAGGCGATAAAGGTGCGACCGCAATGTCGGTGACGAAGAGAGGAGCGTTCGCAAATTGATTTTACCTTCCACTTCTTTGCAATGCTGCACATTGATTACATTTCCCTTGGCCTCTCCGCGGACGCTGCATTCGTTTGCTTCCCATCCTCCATCTTGACTGCCTGCCTGTCGTGCAACCATGCACCGTGACTTGCCTGCTGCTGTTGCCTGTGATGGTGCTGCTCCTTCTGTTGCTGGCTCTGGTGCTGGTGCTGCTGTTTACAGATGCATAAAACCCAATTTATCTTTATGGGCGAGCGCATCTCGCTGGAGCCGTCTGTTGGCATTTTTATCACCATGAATCCTGGCTACGCTGGCCGCACCGAGCTGCCGGAGAACCTGAAAACATTGTTTCGCCCGTGCGCCATGATTGTGCCGGACTTTGCTTTGATTTGTGAGATTATGTTAATGGCCGAGGGCTTCCAGGATGCTCGTCTGCTGGCACGCAAATTTATCACACTGTACACGCTGTGCAAGGAGCTGCTCTCGAAGCAGGATCACTACGACTGGGGCCTGCGTGCCATCAAATCTGTGCTGGTTGTGGCCGGCACACTGAAGCGCGATGACCACAGCCGGCCAGAGGATCAGGTGTTAATGCGTGCGCTGCGTGACTTTAACATACCCAAGATTGTAACAGAGGATGTGCCCATATTTATGGGACTGATTGGTGACCTCTTTCCGGCCCTGGATGTGCCGCGTAAGCGTGTCTTTGAATTCGAGAAAACGATTCGACGTGCCGTGAATGAAATAAAGCTGCAACCCGAAGAGGGATTCCTGATGAAGGTGGTGCAGCTGCAGGAACTGCTCGACGTCCGGCACTCAGTGTTTATTGTTGGCGATGCTGGCACGGGCAAAACTAAGATCTGGCAAACATTGCGGGAAACTTACCGCATACAGAAATTAAAGCCTGTCTGCCATATACTCAATCCCAAGGCATTGTCCAACGACGAGCTCTTCGGCATTGTGAATCCCACGACTCGCGAATGGAAGGATGGACTCTTCTCGTCCATCATGCGAGAACAGGCCAATATGCCACCGGGAAATCCCAAGTGGATTGTGCTCGACGGCGACATTGATCCCATGTGGATTGAGAGTCTTAACACTCTGATGGATGACAATAAGATACTGACGTTGGCGAGCAATGAGCGCATTTCGCTGAAGCGCGAGATGCGACTGCTCTTCGAGGTTGGTCATCTCAAGGCAGCCACGCCGGCAACGGTTTCCAGGGCGGGCATATTGTACATCAATCCGCAGGATCTGGGCTGGTCACCGTGAGTAGCGTAGAAATGAGCCTTCTGCTGCTGCTTTAAATGTTCCTCTTGCATTGCAGTTACGTCTCGTCGTGGCTGGAGACACGTGTAAACATGATCGAACGGGGCATCCTGACGACGCTCTTCGAAAAGTATTTTCCCACTCTGATGCAGCGCCAACGCGATTTTCGTCGCATCACGCCCATCACAGACATGGCCATGATACAAATGACCTGTCACCTGCTCGAGTGTCTGCTGGACAAGGAGCAAACCAGCGAGGAGGGCGATGGACGCAGCGCTGGAGCACATCATGGCATCGCTTCGCATAGTCTGCATCATGTCGAGCTGTCACATGAATCGGCCGAACTGGCGCTCGAGACAATCTTTGTGTATGCGACCATCTGGAGCTTTGGATCGGCATTGCATCAGGACACAATCATCGATTGGCATCGTGAGTTTCACAAATGGTGGACGGGCGAGTTCAAGGACATCAAGCTGCCCAGCCAGGGCACCGTATTTGACTATCAACTTAATGTGCAAACATTGAAGTTCCAACGCTGGTCCGAGCTGGCCGCTCTGGAGCAGCAAGTGGAGGGTCAGCAAATCGATGCTGAGCTGCCATTGCAGGTGCGTGCTTGACCTACTTGCGAAATGAACTAATCATGTGAACACAAAGCCTTTGGTTACACAGAACGTGCTCATTTCAACTGCAGAGACCGCACGGCTGGCCTACTTCCTCAAGCTGCTTATCGACCGCAATCTCGCCTGCATGCTGGTGGGCAGCTCTGGCTGCGGCAAGGGTGCCATCTTCCGTGAGCTCTTCAGCAAATATGCCAGCGCACAGGAGCTGCTTGAAATTGCAGTGACAGCTGTCAGCGACAGTCAACAGCAGCAGCAGACAACGGCGACGACAACGATAGCGCAGGCAGGCGGCGCTGGCGCTGGCACTGGCAACGTCAGCGCATGTCGGAAGTCGTCCTCCTCCACACCGTTACTGACCACTGTGCAAGCGACACACTTCAACTTCTACACCACATCCGAGATATTCCAGAAGATGCTCGACAGGCCGCTCGAGAAGAAGTCAGGCCGTTGCTATGCTCCGAGCGGCCCCAAGCGGCGGCTTATCTACTTTGTTAATGACTTGAACATGCCCGAGGTGGATGCCTATGGCACCGTCCAGCCGCACACCATAATGCGTCAGTTTATGGACTACAGGCAATGGTGAGCGAACGTATCAACATATGTTGACCACTGCGTTGTGTGGTTTCTGCTCTGATTATGTGTGCTCATCCCCGGTTTAGGTACGATCGCCAGCGGCTGCAATTGAAGGACATACGTCACTGTCAGTTTGCGGCCTGCATGAATCCCACTGCTGGTTCGTTCACCATTGATCCACGCTTGCAGCGTCATTTTTGCGTGTTCTCTGTGGCAGCACCTGGCGAGGATACGCTGCACTACATTTACAGCAGCATACTCAACAATCACCTGGAGCAACCGGCGCAGGGATTCAGCAAAGAGATTCGTTCCATTGGCAATCTTTTGGTGCGCGTCGGCATCGCGCTGCATCGTCGCGTGGAGTACGCATTTCTGCCCACGGCCATCAAATTTCACTATATCTTCAATCTCCGCGACCTGACCAACATCTATCAGGGCATAATGAACAGCGTGGGTGCTCCGGCCTCGGCGGGTGGCGCGGGTAGTAGCTACGGCGGCACAGTTTGCAGCAAACCCGCCGAACTGATGCGCCTCTATGTGCACGAGGCCTATCGCGTATACCACGACCGACTGGTGGATCAGTATGACATCAAATCGTTTAGGTCCTCTATAAGGGATATCTTTAAGAAGGACTTTGAAGACTTTGACGAGGATTTCGTATTCGCTGAGCCATTGATCTACAGCCATTTCGCGCAGTCGTTGGTGGATCAGAAGTACATGCCGCTCAAGAGCTGGGACTCCCTCTACCAGCTGCTGCTGGAGGCACAGGCCAGCTACAACGATATTGTGGGCTATATAAATCTGGTGCTGTTCGAGGATGCCATGATACACATATGCCGGTGGGTGAACTGACTGTTTTTGTTTTATAACTGGTAGCTAACCTCTCTGTTTATCCTTGCCAGCATCAATCGCATTCTGGAGAGTCCACGTGGCAACGCTTTGCTCATCGGCGTTGGTGGCTCGGGCAAGCAGACACTAGCTCGTCTCGCCGCATTTATATCCTCGTTGAGTGTCACACAAATCCAAATCAAGCGTGGCTTTGGTCTGCTTGACATGAAGGATGAAATTGCCAGTCTGTACATGAAGGTGGGCCTCAAGAATGTCGCCTCAGTGTTCCTCATCTCCGACGCCCAGCTGCCTGATGAATCAATTCTGATGCTCATAAACGATTTACTCGCCTCGGGTGAGATACCGGAACTCTTCAATGACGATCAAATGGATACGATCATCAATGGCATACGCAACGAGGTGAAGCAGAGTGGCACGCTGGATACCAAGGAGAATTGTTGGCGCTTCTTCGTGGAGAAGGTGCGACGTCTACTGAAGGTGGTGCTCTGTTTCTCCCCTGTGGGTCAAACACTGCGCATACGAGCAAGGAAATTCCCAGCGATTATCAGTCGCACCGCCATCGACTGGTTCCACGAGTGGCCCAAGAGCGCACTGGAATCGGTCTCCCAAAAGTTTCTCAACGAAATCGGCGACATTTTGGAGGTGCGTGCGCGACTTTATTTATAACTGTCTGCCCCTCTCTTTCTCCTTCTCTCTCTTGCACAATTTACAACATCCGACTGTCACAGTGGACACTCACACACACGCACAAACTCCCAGCAGGTGATAGAAGCAAAAGTGACTGACTCGCTGTCGGGTTTATTCACAGCCGCAACTCATACCGCCCATCGGCTGCTTTATGGCCTACGTCCACGGTACAGTGAATCAGATATCGAAAATTTATCTACAGAATGAAAAACGTTACAACTACACGACACCGAAAACATTTCTCGAATACATTTTTCTCTACCGCAAACTGTTGGTGGACAAAAACGGCGAGTTCGCACAGCGCATCACGCGGCTGCAGAGTGGAATGGCCAAGCTGGCGGAATGTGCACGCCAGGTGGACACCCTAAAGGTGAGAATATGTGTTGAGAGCAAAAAAAAAATAAAAAAAAAGAAAACAGTGTGGCCAGTTCGAAATTTAAAGCATAATTGAAATACTTGCTAAAACATTTGGGCTTCCAATTGAATGCGAACTGCATCAGTCCAGTTGGGGTTCGACCAAAAACCAACGTGTTCGCCCAGCCATAATACCCACTCGAAGTTTTTCATAACAGCCACGCCCCCTGTGCCCCATCTATGATGTGTGTATGTGACAGCTACAAGTATCGGCCGGCCGGCAGGCAGGCGAGTCCGGGTGTCTCGCGCGTTTTTTGCGCTTACTGTCTCCATTGGCGCTGTGTGATATTCGACCCGACGCGCCGCGCCAGGCATTCAATTAGTGCGCTTAATTGAATTGTTGTTACAGCAAATCTGCTGCCCATTTGCCACGCTGACGGAGGAGTGCGACACTGGCACAATGAAGTAAATATTGTTACGGGGAGGGAGGGTAGGTGAGCTGGAAGAGACAGTGTCGATGATGGCACTCTTTGAATTGCAAGTGCCGTTTCCGGTTACGCGGCGTATACGCAATGGAAAGCAATCGCATTTATTTTGTAGCGCTAAACAAAAAACTTTTCTCTTTCACAAACGAGGCAGCAATGAAAAAAAAAAAACACAAAAGAGGAGCACAAAATGTTATTTAAACTAATTGAATTTAATTGAATTCGTTTGTGTTGAAGAAGCGCCGTCGGTTTCAGTTAGCATGCGTGTGTGTGCGAGTGTGCGTGCCCGGGACATTCAATACAAGAAGACCCCGCGGCCTGTGGGGTATCTGCCTCCCTACACGCATGCATGTGCGCGTGTGTGTGTTTGTATTGTTGCGCCCGCAATTTTCACGAAAAAGTTGCACTTTGTCAATATTGAAGCAGCGTGCGAGAGCTTTAATTATGCTTCGTAACCAGCAAAGTTTTAAAGTTCTTCTTTGAGTTTGAAACAAGTTTCTTGCACACTAACCTTTACCTTCTCTTTCTCTTCCCCCAGCATCAACTGGCTATACAGGAGATTCAGCTGGCTGCCAAAAATGCTGCTGCCGACAAACTGATCGGAATCGTGAGTGCCGAAAGCGAAAAGGTAAAGCGCGAACGCTTCATTGCCTCCGAGGAGGAGAAACGTGTGCGCATCATCGAGGAGGATGTCTCGATAAAGACCAAGTTGTGTGAACAGGATTTGCGACAAGCAGAGCCCGCGCTAGTGGCTGCCCAAGCGGCATTGAACACCCTAAACAAAAATAACCTAACCGAGTTAAAGTCCTTTGGCTCGCCACCCAAGGCAGTGGTAAATGTCTGCGCTGCTGTCATGGTGCTGCTGGCAACCAATGGCAAAATACCACGAGATCGCAGCTGGAAGGCAGCCAAGCTGATGATGGTGCGTGTGGATCAGTTCCTAAACGATTTACTCAACTACAACAAGGACAACATACATCCCAATATAATCGAAACCTTGCAGGAGTACCTAAAGGTGGGAGAACCATTAGTATCTAGTTTTCCACTCTAGTTAATCTTTCTTTGATTTGCTTACAGGATCCCGAGTTCAATCCCGACAAAGTGGTGCAGAAGTCAGTGGCCGCTGCAGGGCTGTGTGCGTGGGTCATTAATTTGCATCGCTATCATCAGGTCTTTCTCATAGTTGGTCCCAAGCAGCAGGCACTACAAGATTCGCAGCAAGAGCTGCACGAAGCACGCGAACGTCTGCAGTATCTCAAGTCCAAGATTAACAATCTAGAGCACAAGCTGGCCGAAATACAGGCAGAGTTCGAGCACGCCGTGGCCGAGAAGCAAAAGTGCCAACGCGAGGCGGACAAGACGTCCTTCACCATCGATCTGGCGCATCGGCTGGTCAATGGGTTGGCCAACGAGAATGTTCGCTGGCGCGAGTCCATACAGAGGTGAGAGAGGCAACTGGAAGAAGGAAATGGAAGGTGTGCGGGCACCGCCAGCGACACCGTAGCGGCGTAGTCGCATTTATGTGCCATCAATTATTAAATTTAATTTACATTTTGTGTGTGCCCGCAATCGCTTTAATTGCTTTTCTCGCCGGTTCACTCTCCTCCTGCGAACGAACTGGGCACGAGCCGGCATTTTTGCACACTTGCGGGCCACCGCAGCAACAAAAGGCCGTAAATTTTATTTACTTGCGCTCATTTGGCACCCAGCAAGTGACTCCCCCTGCTCCCCTACTCCAACGTTCCTTGCTCCTGCATTGCTGCCAATTGTACAAATTGCGCACTGTCGCAGCCAATGAACTGGCCGCCATTTATTGTGACAACAGTAAATAAGCTGCATCACACAGGCGCCTCCTCTGAGCTTTGCACTTGCAGCACACACACACACTCCCACATGCATACACACTCCCACCTTGCCCCCAAAAGCGATTAAAGTGCTGCAGACATTAAATCGAGATACACAGATTAAAAACTTGTGCAGCTCGGCAGCTTAAGAACGTGTCAAATGAAGCTAATTGGATTCGGGGCCATTCGTGTGTCGGTGTATAGGTGTATAGTTGTATATTCCCACTGAAAGGCCTAAGTTGTCAGTGAAGAGCAGCAGAGAAGATCTCCAGGTGGTGGTTTTACTGCTAGCCAGCTTACCAAACTCGGCGAGTAGTTAACTATAAATGAATTTATAAATCTCCCATGGCATATATTCTGTGACAGTGATGCCAACTCAGCTTTTTCCCGTCAAATATAGCTGTTTTCAATAGTTTTATAGCGGGTAAAAAAACACTTAAACAGCGGGAGATGAAGCTTCTGAAGGTCGAGGTTGTTGCATTGGCTAATACAGCATGTGATCGTGCAAAGAAAGTGTTGCATACTTTTGAATGCAATTAATGCTAATGAAATGAAATACTGCTGTTTTTTGCTCTAAAAGAGGTATGTTAAGAAGCAGTGCACTGCTTTGCCTGCTTGCGCTTGCCATTGAAGAAAAATAGAACAACTTGGCTGGCTTTTTTCCCGTCAAATCTGACTTTCTTGTTTAATGGACAAAAATTACCTCTTCTAGTTTATTTTAATATCGAAAACACTGTAATTTACCCTTAATTTAATCTTTCTAGATAAATTACCCTTATTAATTCTGTTTATTGCTGCACTTTGTGGCAATTAATCTGCATATCTATTCCCCCAAGCAGCTATAAATGCATTTGCCGAGCAGCATTTCAGGTCGTCTCCATTAAAGTGCATGTTGCAGCTGAATATGCATTCTACTTATGTGCTGCATATGTGCTATCGCATTAAACATACATATATCAATGGGGGCTTCAATAAAATCTAATCAAATTCATATATACACAAATGTCAATGGCAATTCAGGCAATGTTCACTGTGCAAAATGCTCTTTCGACACCTTCGGGCCTGGCTGGGCTTCCCCTTCGCTGCTCCTGCCCCATTAGCATTGGCAATGACTGTTGCAGGTGGTGCAGGGTGTGCAAGAGATTTTCAATGAAATTCAATTGAATGCACGCGCTGGCTGAAAAGGGACCGTACACACATACACCTTGGTCAGGTGTGTGCATCTAAATAACTGAAAAATTCACACACTGGGGTATTCAATCGGCAGGAAACCGAATCGCCAGAAGGCACATAAATGCATATGTGGAGCGGTATTGAATTATAACTACTGTCGAACGGTGCCAACAGTCGAACAGACATTCGACTCGCTCTACCTGCTGAACTCTGCGCCCCTCCCCCTCCCTGTGCAGCTGTCTGCCTCGGCTTCTGCTCGCAAATAATATGCTTACAATGCACTGGCAACGGAGCAACAGCCTCAGTTAGGGAGAAAGCTCTCTGTCAGAATTGAAACGTTGCTTGTACGAACGAGAGTAGTATTCTCAAATATTTATGAAAATATAATTTGCACTCGACAGTCAGTCGAGGGGCAGCAGCAGGAGGAGGGGGAGAAGGAAAAGCTAGAGAATGTGGTTGTGCAGCTCTCTCTGTTTGGCTCTGCCTGTGCGTGAACCGTTATGACTTGCATATAAATTTCTATTTGACTATGGCATTACATTGTACACACACACACAGACATGTTTATGCATTTGTATTTGTTTGCTGCGTATGTTTTTCTGGCATTGCGAAGCTTCTTCTTCTGGCGAATATTTTAGTCTCCTCTCGTCACTTGACAGATATTTAACCAACATTTATCAAAAAATTTACTCAAAAACAATTATTTTAATTTTGCAATTCATATGCACAATATGCATACATATATATTGTCTATATATTTGCATACACCTGTGTGTTTGCCAGACATATATGGCATGCAATTGCAGTCATGTATGTTATTCAATTACTAGGGCTGAATTATTTTAGCATTTCATAGTTGTGTATTTGTTGCACGGGAATCAAGCCAACATAAATCATTTGGAGCGAGACTTACCACTGCTCAGTCCAGTCCCAATTACGACTCTTCCTCTCTCTTCTCCCTCTCTCTCTCTCTCTCTCTCTCTCTCTGTCGCTGTCTGCCGCAGAGTGAAGATATTTCAATAAAAATAGTTTGGCATTCAGCAAATTCTCATAATAATTTATACAGCCAGCTGCAGCTAGTACTTGCAGCAGTTTAAGTAGAGACGAGTCAATTGCAAAGTCAACGGGACAAGCCGCTGCCAACGTTGTTGTTGACAATAAAGTTCTGGCCAAGTTGACCGGCGAGGGTGGCTGCACAAGTTGCTGAACTTTAAAGTGGCATACTGAAATTAAATAGCTCAAAATTAACTTAGCTTTGAGTGGATTAGTTGCTAAAGAAAGTAAGGATAATTGGGGGGGGGATATTTGAATATTTTTGGTGTACTTCGACTTTATTTTCTTATAACCTCGCTGAGAGTGTATTTACTTTGGCCAAAAGACATTAGAAGAGATCTCCGACTCTATAAAGTATATATATTCTTAATATAGATGATCAGAGTACTACAACTAACACTGTCCGTCTGTCCGCGTGTCCGTTTGTCTGCCTGTTGCAACGCAAACTAGTCTCTCTGTTTAATATTTTTTTAATCTTGGTGAAACTTGGCGATAAACCATAAAGCTGCCATACCAGCTATCGATCGACTTTTGTCATTATTATATTATATATAATAAACAAATAATCATCTTGTATGAAGACCATATTTGATTTAAGAAATAACTTAAATGATTAGTGCCAACTAAAGTGAGTAATATTAAGTACATAGAAAAAATTCTTCACCATTACACATAATTAGTATTGCTTCCATCGAAGGAGTCAATAAGCTGCAAGGGCATTTAACCTTCGGCATTCCGACGTAAATCTTTCTTCCTCAATTTTCACTTCACAAAACAATCTTTATTTCTCATCATACCCCTGTTTTATGTTCAAAACAGTTCAATCCGAAGCAGCTTTCAGACTTGCTGATCCACATCTCGCTGAACATTTGCCTTAGCCTTATTATTTTTTCAATTTCCCGTCCATTCAAATGTGCATTTATTACAACCAAGTGGATGCTGCAATGGCTCCAAAGTAATCTATACAAATACACACTTTACGGGCACTAAGCGAGAGATTAACGGTTGCCCAGGGAGGGGACTAAGGGTAACTGCCAACTGCTATGACTTCACTTGTCCCTCTCACTCTCCCTCTGTCTCTCTCCCTTCGTCTAGTTTGCAGGCAAAGATTGGCACTCTACCCGGTGATATACTGTTAATTTCCTCGTTCCTGTCGTACGTGGGCTGCTTTACGCGCCGTTACCGCGAGGAGTTGCAGCTCAAGCTCTGGCTGCCGAGCTTTTGCAAAATGGACGTAAGTAGCAGAGCGAATAGCGGCAAGTTGAGTTGAGTTAAGTAACCTCTCCCCCCTTCCTTTGCCAGCCTCACATACCGCACACAGAGGGAGTCGACCCGCTGACCCTGTTGTCCGACGATGCACAAATCGCCACTTGGAACAACGAGGGGCTGCCCATGGATGGCATGTCCACGGAGAATGCCACGATACTGCAGCACTCGACACGCTGGCCCCTAATGATTGATCCCCAACTGTGAGTACGGCCATGACATTATTGAATACACTCGTATAATAATAGAATATATTCTATATAAATCCCAGTCAGGGCATTAAGTGGATCAAGAGTCGCTTTGGGGAAGCGCTCGTTGTGCTGCGTATGACGCAACGAGGCTTTCTTGAGGCGCTGGAGAAGTCCATCACACGTGGCGACACAGTGCTAATTGAACAAATCGAGGAATCCATGGACACTGTGCTGGAGCCGCTGCTGAGTCGTGCGCTGATCAAGAAGGGACGATTTCTGCGTATTGGCGAAAAGGAAATGGAGTTCAACGCCAGCTTCCGTTTAATCTTGCACACCAAGCTGGCCAATCCACACTACAAGCCGGAAATGCAGGCTCAAACGACACTGATTAACTTTACGGTCACACCGGATGGGCTCGAGGAGCAGCTGCTGGCCGAGGTGGTGAAAATCGAACGTCCGGACTTGGAGCAAATGAAAACGGAGGTCACAGTGCAGCAGAATATGTTTAAAATCTCACTGAAAGCGCTGGAGGATGAGTTGCTTGCGCGGCTTGCCTCGGCGGGGGAGAACGTACTGGATGATCATGCGCTGGTGGTGAATCTGGAGGATACCAAGCGTACAGTGGATGAAATTGAATGCAAAGTGCGTGAGGCGCACCTGACCACGTTGCAAATTGACGAGACTCGCAACATTTATCGTGCTGCAGCCAAGCGAGCTGCCATTTTGTACTTTGTGCTCACCGATCTCAATCGCATCAATCCCATCTACAAGTTCTCGCTGAAGTCCTTCATGCATGTCTTTCGTCAAGCCATTGCTATGGCTCCGGACTCAAAGAACTATGAGAAGCGAGTTGCTCACCTCGTCGAATCCATAACCCTGCAAACGTATCGCTATACGCTGCGTGGCCTCTTCGAGGCGGACAAACTGACGTTCACCTCGCACCTCACGCTGCGCATCATGATCGCCGCCGAGCAGGTGGCCAAAGATGAGACGGACTTCCTGCTGCGTTATCCACATGATGCCAACACTTTGTCTCCGCTGGATTTTGTGGGTCGCAGTGCTTGGGGTGGCATCAAGTCGCTGGCATTGATCGAACATTTCTATGGCATCGACAAGGACATGGAGAACTATACGAAACGTTGGCGCAAGTTCATGGCCAGCGATACACCGGAGCGGGAGCAGTTCCCTGGCGAGTGGAAACATCGCTCGCCGCTGCAGAAACTGTGCATTGTTCGCGCCCTGCGTCCCGATCGCATGACCTACGCCATGGCTCAGTTTGTGGAGCAGACAATGGGGCGCGCCTATGCTGAGGTGCAGACGCCTCCGTTTGTGGCCATTTTCAAGGAGTTGAATGCAGCGACGCCTGCGTTCTTCATACTCTCGCCGGGTGTGGATCCCATACGTGATGTGGAGCGCTATGGCCAGCAGCAAGGATTCCATGCAGATGCCGGTACGCTGGTGAACATCTCGCTGGGCCAGGGACAGGAGCAACTGGCCGAGGAGGCCATCGAACAAGCACTGGACTCGGGTCAGCAGTGGGTTATCTTGCAGAACATTCATCTGGTGGTCAACTGGTTGCCCACGCTGGAGAAACTCATTGAGCGCATTGTGATGCAAACGGAGGCAACACAAACTGATTCCCAATTTCGTTTGTTCATCAGCGCCGAACCAGCACCGGATCCACAATATCATGTCATACCCCAAGGCATACTGGAGTCCTCGCTGAAGGTGGTCAATGAACCGCCCGCCGGCATGGCAGCCAATCTGCACAAGGCATGGGATAACTTCACGCAAGAGACGCTGGAAACGTGCACACAGGAGGCGGAGTTCAAGTCGATACTCTTTGCGCTGTGCTACTTTCATGCCGTGGCCGGGGAACGACGCAAGTTTGGACCTCAGGGCTGGAATAAGATTTATCCGTTTAACATTGGCGATCTCACGATATCGGCAAATGTGCTGCACAATTATTTGGAGGGCAGCAATCGTATACCGTGGGAGGATTTGCGTTATCTCTTCGGTGAGATCATGTACGGTGGACACATAACCGATGACTGGGACAGGCGACTGTGTCAGACATTTCTGGAGGAGCTGCTGCAGCAGGATCTCATTGATGGTGACTTCGAGTTGTGTCCAGGTTTTCCGGCACCACCGAATCTGGAGTTCGAGGGCTATCATAGCTACATCAATGAGATGCTGCCCGAGGAGTCGCCGCTGCTCTATGGCCTGCATCCGAATGCAGAGATTGGCTTCCTCACCAGTGCCTCGGAGCAACTGTTGCGCACCATATTCGAACTGCAGCCGCGTGAATCAGAGCTGAGCACACATTGTGGTGCACCGCGCGAGGAGCTGGTGAAGATCATGATCGATGACTTTCTCGACAAGCTGCAGGATGAGTTCAACTTGCAGGCACTGCTCAATCGTGTGGAGCGCAAGACTCCGTTCGTGGTGGTGGCACTGCAGGAGTGCGAGCGCATGAATGCACTGATACGCGAGATCAAACGATCGCTGCGTGAACTGATGCTGGGTCTGAAGGGTGAGCTGACCATAACACAGGAAATGGAACGGTTGGACTATGCCATCTTCTATGATCATGTGCCCACGGCTTGGGCTCAGCTGGCGTATCCCAGCATGTTGGGATTGCAGGGCTGGTTTGCCGATCTACTGCATCGCATCAAGGAGCTGGCGGGTTGGTTGAACGACTTCAAGTTACCCTGTGCCATCTGGCTGGGTGGGCTGTTCAATCCGCAGAGTTTCCTCACGGCCATCATGCAGGAGAGTGCACGGAAACATGATTTGCCGCTGGATCGTATGCTCATCAGTTGCGATGTGACCAAAAAGCAAAAGGATGATGTGACGTGAGTGGTTCCCTGACCTGCAGTTGCTTTCAAGTGTCATCGCTTTCTCTCTCTATATTCCTTTAGCTTGCCCCCCATGGAGGGCGCCTTTGTGCATGAACTGTATCTGGACGGCGCAAGTTGGGATTGTCAGCTTAACTCCATTGTGGCACTGCATCCCAAGGAGCTGCTCTGTGCCATGCCAGTCGTGTATATCAAGTCCATTGTGCAGGAGAAACAGGAGCTGCAGCGCGTGTACGAGTGTCCACTGTACAAGACCAGGTGAGTGAACTCTAAATCAATTGACTTATTACTCACTCACTCACTCTCTCGTCTGCAGGTCGCGTGGCAACACCTACGTCTGGACACTTAACCTCAAGACACGTGACCGTCCAGCCAAATGGATACTCGCCGGAGTGGCGCTTTTGTTACAGCCATAGAACGACGACGACTGACGGTCAACTGAACAACTTGTGGTTTGGCGTCGCTGTCGCTGTCGTCGTTGCCGTTGCCGTTGCCGTTGGCGTCGTCATTGTCAGTCAGCAGTCGCAGAAGTTTCGATTTCTCGCGAAGCGACTCGTCAATAAACTTCTATTTATAGCACCTTTTACGGCACTCACGTGAGTCGTGCGTAATTTCGCTCTAATTGCACTGCGCTACACAAGTCTAGACAAACGAACTGTCCTCCACTTAACACGCAATTAAAGACAGTTATCTTCACCTTCCTCACGTTACTTTTAGGCCAACTTAGCAGACGTTAATCTTATGAAAAAAGTTGAATCTATATTAATGTGCTATATCTAATCGAAGCATAAATCGAATAATTATACTGCTATCATAATCAAAGAACTTAAATTGTTGATAGTAAATATAATGCTATTTAAAACCTAATCGAAGCATAGTAAAATCATATCATATCATAACTTTTAATTGAATAAGCAATTTAAAAAGTTTATTTTAGTCTTAACAGAAACTTTGTAATGTCAATTTGTTGTTTATTTAATAAACCTAAACACTTAAACAATGTTATATGATATATATTATAATTATACTCATTGTAGCTGGCTCGAGGTCAAACAAGCTACAAAGAGTGTTAAAAATAAAGGTCGCCCAAACTCTATAATATTATAATTATAATTTATTAAAAACTTAAACTGCTCACAATATAACAATATGAAAACTTATAGAACATATTCATTTCGATTTCAATTTAAAAGGAAACTGAGAAACTTAAAATCTTGCGAATAAATTTATTAAATGTTTTATAATGATGATATGATAAAATATTTTAAAAAAAATATAAAATATTCCTTAGCTTTCTGTCAAAAGAAATAGACAGATAGCAAAATGTTCTGCTTAAAAATATTGTTGTTATGTATATTAAAACAAATTATTGTAATTTAAACTAAATAAAATGTTTAGTGCTTCTCCAAAGGTTCAACTCTTATGTTGAAGAGTGTTACAGTACAGTTTCTCAACGAATTTCAGTTGAGCTCTTAACTAACTAGTTGAGAAAACTCAAAAATGTTAAAGAAAACTTACATAAAATACTTAAATCATTTTTATTAAGTATAACACTATATTTACCCCTTTTTACGTAGTATAATTACGTAGTGTATATAAAGATAACTGTTACTTTTCTTTTCTTTTTTCTAATTCACAATTGCCTAACAAAAGCCTCACATTGTAATTGGCAAACTATAAAGGCAACTATAACGCGTGGGGAATTACTTTCGCTGCGATACGCTAATCAGGGAGCTATAAAGAAGTGGACGCATGTACCGCGTGAGCCTTAGCCACCTGCTGCCCACGTGTGCACATAATTTGCGCCCCCAAATGAGGCCAGAGCAGCAGAGGGCAGAGCAAAGCAGATCGTCGGCCGAGTGAATTCCGCCAACGTCGCCTGCCGCTGACTCCCACTTACCCATCACGTGCTAGCGAGAGTGTATGCATGTGTGTGTGTGTGACTGTGTGTGTGAGTGTATGTATGTTCCAGTTTATACGTGCGAATGTGCGCTCGGCTCTAATCAATGAGCCACGCTGATAAGGCAATTCTTCTAAATATTTGTGTAATTTGCCCAGAGCGAGTGAGGTGACGCATGTCGAGAGTCGTCGGGGGGAAAATTACTGCGAAGCACACGAGCTCCAAAGCACTCCGAGCACTGAAAACGAAAAGGGAGGCTCGCCACAGACGTCGTCTCTGTTGTTGTTGCACTTGATGTCTCGGCGCATACGTCTACGGCGTGATCTTTGCCGTCGTCGTTGCCTTTGCCATTGTCGCTGCCTTTGGCTTTGCCTTTGCCTGATTAGCCGCCATAAATCTGACGTGCTAAGCTCTCCTAATGGGCGACACATCTGTCGTGTGGGCCTAATTACGCAATCGAAAGTGCAATTCGCATACGCAAATGTAAAGGCAACGCAACGCACGCGTCACTTTAGTAATATGGAAACTACGGACACGCCCTTGGCGCTGGCAATGACCTTAACGCCCCCTTTGGCAATGAGTCAAGTTAAGGTTTGCGCTGTTGCCAAGCGGTCTGCTGCTGGATATAGCCTAAAACCGGAAATAGTATACAGCATAGGGCATGATAATATGTATTCTAGAAATCGCATAACTGTGTCAGCCGAAGATCTTTTGCATAGCGGGTATTTCACCACAAGCGATACCCTAGCTGGCAGGCTAGCTAAAACACACCCCAAAAATGTTGATAAAAACTTCTGCCATATATAGTTTATACAACATTTATCGGGCACTAAACAAAGGCAGACAGGGTATAGCGCCCCTGCGCCCGCCCCCCCTGCAGGGTATTTTCGCGCCACTACGCAAACATTCAGTCAGCCAATGTCTTGGCCGATTATGTCAGTGTGCGTGTGTGTGCGTATGCAAACTCTTGCTTGGCGTATTCCCCGACCACGGAGAACACACGTGACAGAGTCCAAACGAACGTATGACCAATTCGGCCGCCGCCGCCGCCGCTCTGCCGACCTGATCGTTTCGAGCAGAAATTTTTCAGTGAACTCAATGCGGGCATTATAGATAAAAATTTGCCCGACGTCGTCGCAAAACGATCGCGATTACAACGGCCCGGCCCGGCCAGACATTACTAACCCAAACCGGCCCCGCGCCGCGCTGCAATCGCTTTCGCATCCGCTCGACATCGACGTCGTCGTCGTTGTCGTCGCCGTCGGCGTCGCTGTCGTCGTTGGCGAAAAGTATTTAAGCGAGAAATGATGCGGTATGACAAATCAGAAGCGCAATAATTGTGAAACGGCAAGCAACGCCCGAAGCAGCAAGAAGAAATTTTTATTTGATTTCGTTGCCAACGGAATTTTTTTGAATCCGAATAGGTAAGCAAAGTGGACGAATAGCTAAATTAATTGTCGCGAAATATTTCAACAGCCTGTACTATATATATACTTGTATATATTTAAATCTTTATGATTGTATATACTAAGTATAGAATACTTTCGAAATGACATGCTAAAAATCTTGGTACTTACTTCCGTTCTTCTATTCTTTCTCGCTATTTCTAGCTAGAAATTCCCGCTAAAAATGGCCACCGCACATTTGCCCATTCAGAAGTCCAAGTACCACGAGCACAACGGCGAGCCCGGCTGCAAGGGACTGGAGGAAGTGAATCGCATGTTCCGCAACTTCTGGGATCCCACCGCCTACTGGGTGTGTGAGAAGCAGGGAACCCGTGCCAGCCTGCAACGCTGTCCCAAGTCGCAACTGTATTCCGAGGAACTGGGACGCTGTGTACACTATGCTGAATGGACCTGGACGGATCCCAAGGAGCCACCAAGCCGGCCCACTGTGGCCAGAGAGTAGAGACTCACTCTCTGACACACACACAAGCACAAAGACACACACACACAGCCAGTCCCACGCTACTTACACTCTCACTATTTATATACTTAAACTAATTAACTTAATTGAAAGTATGCTTAAGCCTTATATCAATTGTTTTTAGAAAACATTTTACTTTTAAGAAGAAAAAAAGAAAGAAAAGAATATACAAAACATACATGAAAAATATTCAGTACAAAAGCAAAACGATTGGAATTCAATTTTATGGGTTTTATATAGGGTATATATAATGGTAAATTAATTACTTTATAATTGAGAATTCAAGTAAGAGAACTAAATACGTTTATAATATGCTTAACTTGCAGCGAATGTTGAGGGGAATGTTTCGTTTCATTTCATTTACATTTCATTTACATTACGTTTCGTTTCAGTTCGGAAATTGTTTAAAGATAAGCGAAACTCAATTATATGCATATTGTGCGACATATAATAAGCTGCCCTGAACGAGGAGGGGAAACTAAACCAAGCAGCTGCTTTCAAATCAGTTCTAGTTGCGTAAGCTAGCCTAACCAAGCAGGAGATAACCCAGGATAGTTTAAAGAGCATTTGACATGTGAAAGGAGGGAGAGTTGGGAGGGAGCTGCTTAGAGCTCGACATGATCGCCCTGCTTGTTGATCACCTTGAGCTTCTCCTTCTGCGGTGGCTTGGTGTCGGAGGGAATCTCCTCCTCCACGGGTGCTGGCTTGCTGGGCACCGTGCGCTTTGCTGTTGCAGGTGTTGGTGCCACCTTGGGTGGTGCTGCTGTTGTTGTTGTCGTTTTTGGCGCTGCCGTTGTGGTGGTTGTGGTGCTGGTCTTCTTGGGCGCTGCTGTTGTTGCTGGCTTAGGTGTTGTGGTTGTTGTTGTTGTGGTGGTGGTCGTGGTAGTTGGCCTGGCTGTGGTTGTAGTTGTAGTTGTTGGCCTCCTGGTGGTAGTAGTTGTGGTGGTTCTTGTTGTCTGTGGCTTGGGCGTGGTTGTAGTGGTGGTTGTTGTGGTAGTGGTGGTGCTGCTGGTAGTGGGTGCCACCTTGGGCTTGGCAGTGGTGGGCGCAGCACCCACAGATGCCTCTAGGCCTTCGCCTTCGACGCGCACATTGCGCACCTTCACAGTAGGTGGCTTAGATGCCTTAGGCGACTTGACGCGGGCCAAATAGTGATTGAAGGGCGATCCCAAATACAATTGATCCTGATATTCAAGGACATGTGACACGCCCGACACAGACGAATCAAAGCCATGCAGCGAACCCACAATGTTGCCATTCCAGTCCACACGAACCACAGTGGTGCGCTTGGGCACCAAACCTCTGATGCTCTCGCCATGTCCCACAAAATGCACAAAGCGCTGCGAGAACTTGTTCGGGTAAACGCTGTTCAGGTAGCGGAACGGCAGCTCGAACAGCGTCAGCAGACGAGCGAGGAATAGTCGGATGGTTGGGAAGCGAGAGAAGAGTGCAAATGTGTTGGGGTGCTCGCTATCGGCGGAACTGACAAGTGGCACCCAAATACCATCAGCATCGGGCGTCAAATTGTCAGGCAAACCGGGCAAACCCTCAACGAAGATTTCACTCTGGCCAGCCTTGGGACCCTTCAGGTAATACTTGCCCAGACGCATTGCACCCGTCTCGGCGACCACGATGAAGTCCTCGTTGGGACTCAACGCGACACCATTGGCAAAGAACAGTTCATCCAGCAGCACCTCGCTGACGTTCTTCGCTCGGTTGTATTTGAATAGACTAAACGAAAGAGAAGAGAAAACAGAAATGAAAAGAAAACCGTTAGACAAAAGCAACAACAAGAAAACCGGTTATGCATATTGAAGAAAAGGGTGAACTCACCGGCCAGACGGATTGGCGAACGAAGCGAAGACCAAGTCTTCAATAGCAAAGTCCGACGAGGAGTCAGTCCAGTAAATATCACCCTGCTTGTCCACTGTTACGGAGTTGAATGTCTTCGCAGGACGAGCTATGCTCTTGCCGGGCAGTTCCTGCGAGGGTGAAATCAGCTGCTTCTTCTTGTTGGTCGTCAGATCGACCTCCCACAGACCGTAGTAGCCATCGACAGCAATGAGGTTGTTGCCCTGCGTGTCAAAGGCCAGTCCCAGTGGACGGCCACAGCGCGACTCCTCAAAGTTTTCGGCTATAAAGAGACGATTTCGTTTAGCCGGCAATAAAGGGAGTTCCTGCTCGACTGGAACTTACCGCAGGGCTGTCCAAACTTGGCCACATGCGTTACATGGTTCGCCGTCAACTTGATGATCTCACCGCCGTGTATGCCGGTGTAGATCTCATTGTTGCGCACAATCAGACACTCTGGACCGTAGATGCGACCCTCGAGCAAACGTTCAGCGCCCTCGAGGTGAAAGTTCGGCTCCAGTGCGCCTTTCAGTTCTTTGGGCGGGGCTACACTGTAAATTAGAGAATATATTTCAACTTTATCCAATTTAGGAGAGTTCTTAGTAGATGGAACTTACATGAAATCTTTGTAGGGGAAAGTCGTACGCGGTGGCAGACCCGGCAACAGTACAATAATTAGAAAGAAAATCATGAGATTCATGATTCTCACACGCAGCGCATAGAGCAGACCCATGTTGTGGCTTGTGGGCGACGCCTTCCTGTAGATTTAACTAGTTAGTTTATAAAAAATATATCGCAGCACGGGCTGCGAAAAAACTAAAAAGCGACACGACGGCAAAGTTCAGTAGGAAAACGCAAAAGTCATCGTACCGGTGAAACAAGGCAGGGCTGCAAAACAAACAATATCTAATCCGCCTAATAGAGGTGAACGATGTAAGCTGTGATTCGGTGAGTCAGTGACAGGGTTCAATTGAACCAGTCACTGTTTTGCATGAATTTGTGAAACTCTTTAAAACAAATTATACATAAACAAATAAAAGCTCACATAATAAATATAGAATTTTTAAATAAACTCAATAAACATTTTTAATGTTTGATTAGTCATATTGTAATAATAATATTATTATTAAACGTGTATGACAACTTCATGCAATTTAATAAGACAAGTCTATTATTTAATGAAATGATTGCCTTGAATGGAACAAGTTTTATTGATGTTTGCAGTTATTTCAAAATATATCACTATTTTAAAATCTGGCAACGCAACAAAGAAAAATACCAAAATATTGCCTATCGGCCAGCCACCACAATTTGTGAACAAGTTCGCAGTCGAACAAACGTAACTTGAATATTCTTGTTTTTGTGGACCGTCACAACGACGCAGTTGATAATGAGCGATAACTTAGCCACCAAGGAGGAGGCCTACAACATGGAGCAAGATCAAGAGCTGGGAGGCAAACACTACTCACGCTGCAGCAGCGCAGGCAGCACCCACACACCAAACTCCTCAGCCCACAACTCAGGTACGTGATTGTTTGTTTTGCTTAGCAGAGCAGTGTGACGTGAGCAGCAGCTGCTCAGCTGATAGCTGATAAAATCTTCGCTGTCCAGCGAAGCACATTGCCTTTGCCCATGCTCATTATCAGCACGTTGTTAGCTTTTATTACATTGTGTGTGAACTGTCTGTCTGCCTCTCGTGTGTGTTTTCCTTGAACAGACGATGATGATGATAGCGGCGATGCGCGACACTCAACGGCCGCCAACTCGAATTCGACACTCAGCTACAAGGAACGTCGTCGCTCGGCACACACACAGGCGGAACAGAAGCGTCGAGATGCCATTAAAAAGGGTTACGACAGCTTGCAAGAGCTGGTGCCACGTTGCCAGCCCAGCGACTCGTCTGGTTACAAGCTGAGCAAAGCGCTGATCTTGCAAAAGTCTATCGAATACATTGGCTATCTGAATCAGCAGAAACTGAAGCAGGAGGATGAGAGTGCCGCGTTGCAGAAGGAGGTGACGGCACTGCGGATCATACAGAATGGTTACGAGACAATGCTGCAACATCAGCAGGCCAATCCGGGACCAGAGGAGGCGCGCCTGACGGACGAGGCCAAATTTCAAGTGGTCAGCAAAATAGTTTAGCTCTTCAGCTCCCACAATCGCCTCTAATCATTGTTTTTGTTTCTATTTCCAGTTCCAGGCCATTACCGACGAGATGTTTGAGACATTCCAGCACATACCGATGGACAGCTTCAAGCAACTGACCACCGGCGTGATACCCTGGCTGGAGGAGCACTGTAAGCCGCACATACTGCGCAACATACTGAGCAGAACTCTGCAGAAAATGGCACAAGAGACGCAAGAGAAGCAACAGCAGGCCATGGAGCAGGAGACTGGCGAAGGCTTCAGTTGAGCATAGTTCGGCACTCAGTTCTGTTTCTATTCTGTTAAGGTTTATCTATTTCGTTCCGTGTGTTCTTTGGTAAATGCTTTCAATTAGTAAATGCGTCGTTTAGTTGTTGTATAAGCGATTTGACTTTTTGGCTTAGGTGTCTAGATAAGATTAGGGCATCGAATGTGTAGTATCGTATGTGGTTAGCTTATAGCCAGTCCGCCACGCTCGTCCAGCAGCTGACGCACCATCTCCGCCTGTTCGCTGGCATTGAGCAGCTTCAACAACTGCCACAGCACATTCAATGTGTATGCCGTGAAGCGATGCACTTGCTCCGTCACCTGCAAAGCTGCAAGTAGCTTCTGCTCGAATTGCTCCTGCCGTTGAGCCGTCCAAACGTGTTGTGCCTCATGCCGCAGCTTCAAGACTCCAGCGTGTAGAGCATACAACAATCCCTCGTAGAAGTTATCCTCCTTCAGCTGCGATGCCCGCTTGGCGCTGGCCAGCAGCACAGCCGGCAGGTCGCAACGAAACTCGTGAGCACGCACAAAGCACGTGGCAGCCAGCAGACGCACTTGCTCGCACTTGTGTCGCAACAGACGCCAGCTGAGGCGACGGAAGCGCAGCAGCAACTGAGACGACTGTTGTGCCTCGCCCGTGGTGCACAGATGCTCCACCTTGGACAGAAAGCCAAGGAACAAAATTATGGAGGAGGTCACCTGTTCGCTGTCGCAGCACTGCAGCATACGCTCACAGGCCTTGGGCAGCAGACAGGCTAGTTCCTCATAGTTCAGTTCACTGGGCTCCCAGGCCAATTTGGTCTCAAACTCCGTCGCCTGGCGCTGACCCACCAGTTTGCCCAGCATGGCGCCAAAGAGCTGCAAAGCTGCATTCGAAATGGTCCACTCGGGGTTATCGATGTGCTCCATGGCCACCAGCATGATCTCGTTGTAGTATTTGCACATTGCAGGCCGCAACTCGGTGTCGCGCACCAGCACGCACAGATAATGCAGCACCAAAGCCTCCCAACGATCGTGATTATCATTGGCTGAGAGATCAGCGCCTGCGCCACTGGAAGACTTCTCATTCAGGCGTTGCAAGATGCGCTGAACGGCACGATGCAGCAGCAAACGTTCGCGAGGATTATCGTTCTTGAGCACGTGCAGAAACATGATGGAAAATCCAGCACCACGACGCGTAGTGCTCACTTGGCGACTCTCGGAGAGAAGTTCCCTCTCGAGACAATCGTGCAGCAGTTGAAATCCTTGATTCTCACTGGCCAGACTGCTAGTGATGGCACGAGTCAGTTTGCCAATGCTCAATCCACCTGCCTCAATGGCTCCTTTGTGGCGACAACGGGTCAGCACAGCCACATTGATCTCCAGGCAACGCTGCAGTGCATCGTAGTTGATGTTCTGCCCACGAAGAAGCTCACAGCCAACGCTGGTGGCCAAGTCGCAGCAAGCCTGCCAAGTAAAAGAGGTTAATCAAGTTGAAGATGAGTTCAAAGAGAGGCAACTTACTTTCAGTGTCAACCAGAAGCTCATGAGCAAATACTTGCGACAGCCTTCGGCATCCTCTCCTGCCTCATAGACGCTCTCGGTGACCAGCAGCTGCAGGCTTTCATCCATGTCTTGAAAACTGGCAGCTGCAGCTGCATTCTCTCGCCTCGTGTTGGCCAAGTTCAGGAATTCGAGTATAACATTGAGTATGCGCTCAAGCAGCGCCAGCAGCTCGACAATCGATGTATCCAGGCTGCCACCGATCAACTCGTTCAACACGCAAATGTGTCCAAAAAGATGACCGCCGCCACTTTTGGTGGTCTGTAGCGGATCACGCTGGAAAGCCTCGAATTTGCTTGTCAATTGCTGCAGAGATTTCTCGTATAGCTCCTGCAGTGGTTGCTTTTCTTGTGCCACAAAGCTGCGGACAGCCAACTGTGCATAGAGAGAGACTAGAGCACATTCATCCACATCGGAACTGGCGCAGAGCGTCATGCACTGCTCGATGCATTGCGTGTTATCGACATGTCCCAGCTGGAGTAGCAATGAAACCGTTAGCTCTAAGGCATCATCAAATCCCTGAGGATCATTGAGAGATTTGAACAGCAATTGTGCCACCTTTTCTGGCTGAAAGACACCCTGATCCAGAAGGAATGCACCCAACTGTTGATTCTGTTGTGTGCTGCACATTTTGGCATTCTTTGTGACACTCGCGCTGTACAGAGATTTGTGTAGAATCTCCAGCATTTTTAGGGCAAAGATTCGAGGCTGATAGACATCGCATGCCATATCCCGCTCCAGCAGTTGCTGCAGCTGCCAGAAGAAGCGTTTGATGTCCATAGCCAACAAGTCGCTGCCGTCCGCCCGCAACGCCTTGTTGAAGTGCTTCGCTGTGTGGTTAATGATGTTCGGCATCTTGCCCAGCATTGTGTTCCGGAACTCGGAACTCTCCACAACCCGATGACGTTCCATGAAATTGTAGAAGAACTCCAGGCAATCCTCAACTGCGAAGTTGCTCAAATTATCCACTAGGAACTTAAAGACTAGGAGTTGTGCCTCTGTCTCCAGGCTGCTGCAGTTTGTGAGCAACTCGGTGCTGATCTTGAAGAAGTGCAGCTTGGATGTCATGTAGATTTCCTTGGCAAACATGCTGAATATGAGTATGAGACGCAGCTGCTCTGACGGTGTGTGCACGGCCTCGGAACTGGCCAGAAATTCCACAATCTCCGGTTTGGCCTGCAACAGCTGGAAGAGTGCATCGCGTTGTTGGATGCGTAGAAACCACTGGGAGTGAAAGTTTTGTAATTCCGCAACGGTGCCATCGACGAGTAGATCCACAGCTAATTCCAACAGAGCTGGTGATCTCTGGGTGCTCAGACTCTTCACGGGATACTGACTGGCTGCACGCAGACCTTTGTAGCTCAGGCTGAGTCGCAATCCGGCAAAGAACTCTGCCTCACTGTGACCACTCTTGGCCAGCAGCTCGGGTAATGCATGAGAATTGAGGATACCGCTCAGTAGATAGTACTTGTTGCGGTTTGTCCATGGCCAGAACTCGACAATGAGACGGAAGTAGAAGAATGCCCGATCCCGTTGATTGCAGCAATGATTGAATAGCGTCAGCGTCTCCTCACGTGATCCCACCTGACTCTGTCGTTGCAGGCAATGATAGAAGTGCTCCAGCTGCAGTGTCAGCAGCTCCAGTTTGGGAAACTTCTTAACCAGCAGATTGGTGGCCTTCAACTGATGCACCAGGCTATTGTTGTTCTGCTGCAGTGCAGCAATGATGGCCGCCACACACTTTTCCTCAATTAATGGAGCATCTAGTCGTGACCAGTGGTCAGTGAGCAGCACAGACTGCAGCATGAGAAAGGCTTTCGGGTTCTCGCACGACAACGATTGGGGCAAATCCTTAAAGTGCTCATCCTCAAGCTCGTATTTGTGCAAGATGTGGTAGTAGACTCGGAATGTGACATTCAGTGCAGCTTGATTAATGCTAGCCGTGTCGGTTTTGTCAGCCTCTTCATTTATTTGTGCGGCCAATTTATTTGCCACTTCAGTGGGCGTGGCATCGCCGAGTGTCTAAAGCCGGGAGAAAAACATTGTCAACATGTGTACAGTGTTTATTATGACTGTTTCTGTTACCTGCATATAAGCAAGACAATCGCTATGATTTTTTTGACTCGCAGCCATCATAAAAAACTCCCGGCCGGCTGGCAGGCAGTGGATGTAGGCGTGAATAAATAAATAAATAAATTATGTATCACATTTCGACTGCACGTGTTGAACAATCGAAGCTGTGCTATCGATAGCAACAAAGTGTGCGGCTGTTCATTTGCATTTTTTGGTATATTCGCGATTAGTGGTATGCGGTCTCACTGATTTTGGTGGTTCAGTTCAAGATGGCGAACGATGCGAGCAAGCTACTACTGTCTTCACACCAAGAAAAAACCAGTCATTATACGTAAATAAACACATTTTAATTGCCTATTGGAATATATTTCGCTAAAGCATTACCTCCGCTAACACAGTTACCTAAAGGAATTCCGCGTGGAGCAATGCCAGTCGTTCCTGCAGCACAAATGCAACCAGCATCGCCCCTTCGTTTGCTTCAATTGGCATTTTCAAAACCAGCGTCGTCGGCGGCCTGTCCGTAAACGCGATGGAACATTTAATTACAGTGCTGATAATTATTGCACCAAATACGATGAGACAACTGGAATCTGTCCCGAGGGCGATGAGTAAGTATAAATGTTTTTGTCTGTGTGCCTGAATGGTGCGAAGAATCCAAGACGCCAACGCCAACAATCAACGACGTAGTATTTTTTCGTTTCCTCTTTGCGCTTCCATTTCTTTGCAATGTGTGTGTATCTCTTGGCTTCGTGTTTACAAACAAAAACTTTGGTGCGGGTCTAAGGAGGGGCAAGTAAAGTCGCCTAGCTAAAAGTGAAATTCAATTGCGTTTGTATGCGCAAGTGAGTGTGCTGTGCATGTGTGTGTTCGTGATTATGTGTATGTGTAGGCGCAACCTACGACGAGGTCACCGCCGCCGCCCACAGAATGCAAAAGTGAAAGTGATTTTAGCGATTGTGCTTGAGCTTGGAAATTCTAATCAGAGAGTGGTGGTTGTTGCTTACACACACACACACACACGCGCACATGTTTAACCATACATACAATACATACCCCACATACATTTACAAATGCGCAGCAGCGGCAGCAGTTATAACTGCTACAAGTGTGTGCGTCATTGTTTTTATTGCGTTTCGCTTTTGCGCGTTTTCATTCGGTTTATTTTGGTTTTCCCCCGCCATTATTGTCCGTTTTCAAATGTACAGTTATTGTGACCAGAGCTTTCCTGCAAAGCTTTTGAGCGAAAGACTATGCATGGCAAAGAGTGCGACACAAAAAATAATACGCAATTTCATGTTCTGCACTAAACAAAATAACATTTCTGACCCAGACTTGGAATTGTATATGAGCATACATACATACACAAGCATAAATATGTATGAGTATGTGTGCGTGCGTGCGTTTGTGTGTGTGTGAGCGAGAGTTCATTGGTTTGCCCCCGCTTTTATTGCTTGGCTTGTGATTGGGCGAACTGCTGCTTGGCTATTTTTAGCACTCAACTCAGTCCAGTCCTTTTCTGCGTCACTTGAAATTTTCTTACATTCTCTCTCCCTTATCTTCCCCTCAGATGCCCTTTTCTTCATCGCACTGCCGGTGACACAGAGCGTCGTTATCATCTACGTTACTATAAGACATGCATGTGTGTGCACGATACAGATAGCCGTGGCTACTGTGTCAAGAATGGCCTACACTGCGCCTTTGCCCATGGCATGCAGGATCAACGTCCTCCAGTCTATGACATTAAAGAGCTGGAGACATTGCAGAACTCAGATATAACGTTGGACGGCACCAATGCACAAAATGCACTTGACAAGGAGCGTAATCTTATGAATGAGGATCCAAAATGGCAGGACACCAACTATGTGTTGGCCAACTATAAAACAGAGCCATGTAAGCGTCCACCACGTCTGTGTCGCCAGGGCTATGCCTGTCCACAGTACCACAATAGCAAGGACAAGCGTCGCTCGCCCAGGAAGTACAAGTATAGGTGAGTCTAGAATTGAGCTTCAATTTGTACATATAGAACTAAAGTCCTTTCGTTGTACAGATCTACTCCATGCCCAAATGTCAAGCACGGCGAGGAATGGGGTGAGCCAGGCAATTGTGAGGCCGGGGACAATTGCCAGTATTGTCACACTCGCACTGAGCAACAGTTCCATCCGGAAATCTACAAGTCCACCAAATGCAACGATGTCCAACAGGCAGGCTATTGCCCACGCAGCGTCTTCTGCGCCTTTGCGCATGTGGAACGTAAGTTAATTTTGAATAAAACTAGAGCTGCATAACAACAATATATTAAAGTATTTGTTACCAATACTCGAATACTATCAATAGTTATGCAGTTTTAGTTATTCTCTTAAAACTATCAATATCTCTTGGGCTTTGAGCGCTATTTTCCACAACCATAGCGGGCGGGTCTCAGTCAGGATAAACTTATTAGTTTGTACATATTCGGATGAGATTTGTTTAACTCTTTGTTTGTCTTCTACTCACCCAACCTTACCTTGGTGCTGTATCAAAATGCTGTTATACACTGAACAAATTGTATGAAATTAATACAAATGCAACCATCAAACCACGCTTAACTGCTTGTCCACAAACCCAACAAACAAACAAACAAACCAAAAAAAAGCTTATCTGTTCAACGAGCAAAAGAAGCGTGATCATGAAATTGCTTTAAGTGATCTTATTTCCAATGGCTTGTCCGATTTGAAAGTGCAGGATGAGGTCGCTAATGGCAATCTGGCACCAGGACTGCTGCAGCTGAGCAACAATGTACGTATTACAGTGTGTGTGTGTGCGTGTTTTGTCTATGTCTAATATACACATGTATGTTATTTGCGTATTTGAACATCAAAATCAAAATCTTCTAACAATCGCTAACCCCACCCGAACCCGTCACACACCACAAAGCTAATCCCAAAACAGCTAACAGCATCAAAACGCAAGTCACTGAATACTTTGACCTGCTCTCTCATTTTGTTTTCTTCGTTTCTCTTTGTTTAATCTCTTTATTCGTAGTTGTTAAATATTGATGGTAATAATACCAATAAAATGTTGGTAGAGGCTTTGGAAAATACAACAAATTCCAGCAAAATCTTAAATATCTCATTACCAATGGACAGTCTTTGTGAGTAAAACATTTTGTATATTCCACGATGGTTGTGGACAAATTTGACAGCGCAATAAAAGCAATATCTTAATATTTTCTATGTATATAAATAATAAATGAATATTTTATGTTTATCGGCAGCATGTACATTGGAAGATCCACGCGAAAACTCGCTCTCAGCAAGTCTGGCCAACTCTAGTTTATTAACACGTTCCTCGGCGCCAATTAACATTCCTAATACGACACTAAGTAACTCTATCAATGGTGAGTCAGAGAGTCAAAACTTGTATATCCATTTGCTAATTTGTATTATCAACTGTTTTGTCACAGACTTCAACTCAGGTGGATTTGCCGTCAACATTCCCAGCAGCTCGCTCACTTACAGCCCCACAAATCATGCCAATCTGTTTAATAATATATATGGTGGCTCGAATAAGCTCAGTAATTCTCTGTCGGCAGCCACACAGAATGACAGCAATAACATCTTCTATCAATCACGCATCATATCGCCTGGATTTGGCGACGGGTTATCTATAAGTCCATCAGTTAGAATATCAGAATTGAACACAATACGTGATGACATCAACAGCAGCTCGGTGGGCAACAGTCTGTTTGAAAACACTCTGAATACGGCTAAGAACGCCTTTAGTCTACAATCTCTGCAATCGCAAAACAACAGCGATTTGGGTCGCATGACCAATGAGTTGCTAACGAAGAATGCACAGATACAGAAACTGTCCGGGCGTCTTGAGGAGCTAATTTGTAAACTAAAGATAGCTGAACTACATCGTGACAATGCCAAGCAGGAGGCGCTCGAGTGGAAGGACCGCCATGATTTAATGCAGATTCAATTAAATTTACCAGGAGAATTGCGTGATCTATCGATACAGAAACTAAAGCAATTGCAGGTAAGTTTTCCGTGATATTCATAACATCTTCACAGTTTATTTGACTTTATTGTTTTAGTCGAAGCTGCGCACCGATTTGGAGGAAGTAGATAAAGTATTATATTTGGAGAATGCCAAGAAGTGCATGAAATGCGAGGAAAACAATCGCACCGTTACCCTGGAGCCCTGTAATCACTTGTCCATTTGCAATACTTGCGCCGGTTCGGTTACTGAGTGCCCCTACTGCCAGGTGCCGGTAATAACAACGCACACATAGAACATGTTTCAATCGCTCAAAGTATTACCGGCGAGCCCTTGGGGCTGATACTTTGATAATATGCGATCAAACAAGTAACAAGAAACTATATTATAATTTTAAGCGAAATATGTTGATTGAATAGCGAACACTATGCCAGGCTGGCATAGGGCAGAGCTTACCTAAATATGCATACTTATATAATTTATATTTATCGATATGCAAACTAATTATGGATATTAGCAATTACTAGGCACAAAGTATGTAATTCATTTAACAAGCTGATATGCATTTAAAATTGACACACTCCTACAGGAAATTTAGATTATCATTTAATAATTTTAATTTTGTCTTAATTTAGGTTTTATTTCAATGTATTTTTTATTATTTTTACATAATGCTTTCGACGTTTCCTTATGTTCATGACATTTTAAATTGTACGAAACAAAGTCGCTAAAAGTTTTCTGTTTATTTTAATTTTTTTTTTGTTTATCTGTATGTTTTATATTTGCAACACTTGCAGTCACTATTCAATAGAAATGATATGACAAAATAATATCAAATACATCAATTATGATATACACCACATACAAAACGATTTTTCTAGCCACTTTTAGTAACTGACTATTTAAGATTTTAAAACAACAACAACTGATTGACTAACAAGAAAAGCAACAACCACCAGTGATTTTTATAAGCCGATATTCAAACTACAGATATACATAGATATATGTATATACTTATATATAAATACATATACATTTTTTAGATTTTTTTCGAAGGCAAGAAAATTGAATATTTTGAAACTGAGAGATCTCAGAATAGGAAAAAGATTAAGGGGATCTTCAATAAATTAGAGTTTTATTTTGGCGCACAAAGTGAATTCTTAAATTTAAGAACTGCAACGATAGTATTGTATCTATCTATTGAAATTTTAGAAATGTTTATAATTTTCATGTCATCTCGCATCTTTTTTGTTTGTTTAAAACTCTTTCGTTTCTAGCCCCCAAAATAGTATCGAATTCTACATCAATTGAAGTTAGTTACATACATACTATATAGAACCTACTATGAACAATTTAATAATCTCTAAGCGATTTGGTGTATTTTACTCTTATATTCTATTAGGTTATTATGTGATTTTGTTAGTGCTTTAAGTACATTTCTTGCTACAAACGTTTTTTTTTATAAAACTAAAAAAATAAGCTTCCAATGAAATGCCGGTCATAGAAAGTAAAACAATATGTCAAAGATAAAAAATGTATATTTATGGCCAATAATTACGGTACAAGATTATCTAATACATAATAATTATAATATTTACAAAATGGAAAAAAAAAAAGAAATTAAAGCGTGTGATTTGTAAGATTAAAAAACAATAATCGTAACACAAGACAGCGAATTCAGATTAATGGAACACAACAGTCTATAATGAACGTTAACGGAAGCTAATGTAAAACCGTCTTCAAACATTTTTTTGCGCAAATACAAATACAAGAGAAAAAACACAAATAAAAGATAAAGATTATTAAAAACTAAATTAACAAAGCTAATGTATTTGTAGCTTATGACAAAGTTGAGCATATATATTTAATATAATGAACTCTAACGTATTAATAGATATTTAACTAATGACGAAACAAGTTGATCACTTAGGGTATTTAAGCATGAATTTCAGAATCAGAAACATAGGCATTTATTGAATATGAAAGTGGAATATCACGATGATGATGATGATGACGATTATAGTTATACACATAGATACATAGGTATACATCAAAACAAATATATACATGCAAACAAATATATATATATAACAATCTGATATGAAAATATATACACATATATTTTATAGCTAACTAGCTAAGCAGCGCAAAGGCTTTGTGTGTATGTAGTAGCCAAAAAATAAATTAATAAACTAAACAATAATTAAATGTGCAAGTTAATGTGTGTTACAATTAAATGCTTTAATATTATAGCTCTCTACGCGAACAGTAAAGAAAAAAACAAAAAACTAATAACGAAATCTAAAAGCAATTAAAATTCAGGATTATAAATATTAAACACACGCATTAAACAAGAACAACAACAACAATTACAAAATGGTTTTATAATGGAGCTGTCGAGTGCGAAATTCGAATGCTAATACTAAAATAGCTCTTTCAAACTATCCTTAACTCAGACTTCTTGGGCACAACGTAGTATTATACATATATTCTACGTATATTATATAGCAATAAACACAATCTTATCTACAAGCACAAAACAAAGAACGAAAACACTGAACGAACGAATAATCATTTCATGACAACTCAAAAGAAAGGCAAAGAGAAGAACTAATGAAATAACTAATTAACTGAGACATGCATACATACTCGTATGTATATGTACATGCCATGTGTATGTGCGCATGTATGGGAAAAAGTATGTATTTTGTATACGCTACTGTAAGAGTGATCTTTATGTGATTTTGAAACTACTTGAATATGTGATCCAGAAAATATATAAAACAAAACAAAACAAAAAACAAATAAAATGCAACAATGCGAACAAAAGAAACATAAAAATGCAAACTTATGAACGAGCAAGAATATGAAAGCATCAGCAATAGCATATGAATTGTTACCAACTCGATGTACAACAACAATAATAATAATGACAATGTCAATGTAATGCTCCAGCTCCATTTAGAAACAACAACAAACAGCACACAAACACACACACACACAACATAATAAAAATTTATGCCAGAAAAAGAATAAAACTATATGAATAATAAATGTCTAAAATTATGAAAACTATTCGTAGTTAGTTTAGAGAGTTCTAATCAGAGAGAAAATCACAAACACAAACACACATACACAAGAAGAGACAAAGGTCAGGATACAAAATGGCAATTATGTAGAATTAGTACAATAATAAATTGTTTGCTACTAGTTGTTGTCATAGTTAATACTTTTAACAAAATATATATATATGAATATTGAAAAATTGAATGTAACTAATCGGTTTTATCTCTCGGCTTGCGAGTACCGATATATATATATTATATATTATATATACCAAACCAAAACCGTTGAACACCGATAAGGAATTTGATGTGAAAATCGCGCGTTAACAGCTACGAGAGCAAAACAGTCGTCTGATGAAGCAAATGAAATCAACTAATTACAAATACTTATGTAGGTATATAAACAATATATATAAACAAATATATATATATAGATATATGTATAGCAATCTTATGCAAACCAGCCCACAATACAAAGCAACAAATGGAAACAAGCAAATGATTTTTTATAATGTGTCAACTAAACTCTAAAATGAAACTTTAAGCAACAAAAATGAAACAACAAAATGAAGAACTTAACAACTTTATTAACAATTTTTACACACACTGCTGAACTGCTATTGAAAGTATTCAGACAGATCTTTTACATAGGCTATAATTTATATAAGAAATATATAGAATATCTATGAAAATTCTTATGTTGCACGAAACTCTCACGAAAGCCAACTCAAAATTAAAGAAACGATTTTTTTTTATTTATCATTTAAAATGCTTTTATTTTTGTTTACGATTAAGATGAAGGATAAAGGATTTTGTATGTTATAGGCAGTTCTCTTTATAATTTATTATGTTCATAGTAAATGCTTGCTGTGCATATGTTCTATGTCGATCAAAATTACAATTAGAAAACGAATCAAACTAATCGAAACAAATTTGGTAGTGGCCCCGCCCCCGAGACTTCCCTTAGTTGCCCCTCTGGCACATGTTGTAGTTAACTGTGAGTCGCATAGCAAGAGAAAGCAATTTGAATATGAAGATAAAAATATAAAACAAAAACAATAGAGAACAATAGTAAATGCATTTGGAAACTATAAACTAACTAATGAAAGGGCATTGAGATAGCACTATCAAAGAAATTCGTGTAGTAATTTAGTTAACTGTTTGCGCATATGCAATAATAAATAACAAATTGAAGAAGACAAACAACAAGAAGATGAACAAGAAAACAAAAGAAACTACTACTTATTTATGTATACTATGCAATTAACAAATTGATAAATACAAAATATATATATATACATATACATAATATATATATACGAGTATATATTATATATAGATATACTTATTATTAATAAAACTGTGTTTAAAGGCAGCGCATTGGCTTTTATTTTTTATTGCAAAAGACTTTGGGACAGCTTCGACGACGAGCAGACAAAAGGCAGGGCGCTTGTGGTTCCCATGCGTGATTTCAATCTGCCCAGCATCAGCAGCAGCAACGCAGACAACAGCAGCAGCAACACCAGTAACACAACCACAAACTGCACACAAAGAGCCGAGTGAAAAGGGCAATATAAAAAGAAGCAAAGGAACAACAGCAACAACAACAACAACAACGGCAGAAACTCGTAAGAATTTTAAAATGCACGATAATCGTTCAGTGATAGCCTAAGCAAGCCGACAATGCCCCGGAACCCCCGGCGTGCTGTGCCGCCTCGACTCGTCGTCGTTGCCGTTGCCTTTGCCGTGTTGCCCCCGCCCCCGCCTGCGCCACAGCAACGCGGCTGCTGCTGCTGCTGCTGCTAACTGACAACGGTGCCTGGCTGCCACTTTAAGCGAAGCCCTCGGGCCCAGCGTCGCCTTGAGTCGAGGAGTCCAGGGAGCCAGTTTCGAAACAAGGTACTGTGGCTGCTGCTGCGATATCGCCGCGTTCGCGCGTTAAACACAAGCGCAACAATTTTTATTCTGTCAGCGAACGCGTGCCTGTATTTGTGTGGTCCCGGGCTCAAACTCAAACTGGACTGAACCGTCGTCGTTGTCTTGGCCTGCTCCTTTTGCCTGCCTGGCTGCCTGCCTGTTGCCTGTTGCCGTTGATCTTGCGTGGAGATCTCACGCGCATGCGCATGCGCCCGCCTGCCTGCCTGCCTGCGCTGCACAACGACGGGCATATTAGTTAACCGATGCCGTTTGCGCGCTGCGTATAAATAGTTTTTATGAGCGCCAAAAGTGTTGCCATTTCTCATGCGGCAGCCGTGACCAACAACTATTTTTAGAGAGCATCAGTTGTGGCATCTCTGGCAGCAGCAGCATCTCTGGCATCGGGATCGGCACATGGAGGCTTTCGTGTTCATGTTCTGCAGTGTTTCGCACGCTGCACGCTACACGCATTTCCACTCGAAACTTGTTTGCCGTCTGACGCCGCCGTCGTCGTTGCTGCCGCCACATTGCACGGTTGGCCGCGTCCGCCCGGCCGCCCGCACATCCCGCCGTGATTTGTAACACGATACGTTTTGCCGCCGCCGTTGACTCGCCTGCAAGGGGGCTGGGAGGGGGATGCCTGCACGAGGCGAGAGAAGTGGACTCGCTCTGGCTCTGCGCGGCATCTAATGCATTTTTCTGCTCTTTTGCATTGTTGCCAGCTTTACGAGCGGACCGAAAAAGCTGGACAGGGGGGAGGGGGCTCATTAGGCATTTTTAATTTGACAATGCGCGCAATTTATGTGGGAATTTCATGGCGCGCATTTTGAGTCATCGCAAACGAAAGACTTAGGCAACGAACTTGGCGTGCCAACTTTGTCTTAACGTGGCCACAGACGAAGGCGAAATCAATTTTCAATTTGCTCCAGCTTCAGCTGCACCGAGCCAGCAGCAGCGCAGATCAAAGCGAAAGGCAGGCAACGTAAGAGACCCAAAAATAAAACAACAAAAACAATAAAAATATATAAAAAGAATAACAACAAAAAAATCTATTTAACTGGCTCAGGCGTTGACGTTGACGTTGACTTTGGTTTTGACTGTGGCATCAACTTAACGAAGTGTTGCCGCCCTGCGCAGCTGTGTCTGTGTGCGGCTGCGCATTCCGTTTGCGGTTTTTGCGGCTAACGCGCGCGGCGCACGAGCAACAAAAGCGGCTGGCAGGGAGGGCAGGGGAGGGGTTTATGTATTGTGAAATTGAAAACTTCTGCAAAAATGGCAATTTTCTAAGTTCAACTAAGGAATTGTGGAGTGGAGCACAGGTGTTGGGCATAGGAGAAGAGTGCTATGCGGGTCTTCAGGGGGTGTGTGAGGGGAAGGGAAGGGAAGGGGGGAAACGTTGCCGGTCATCAACTTTCCATAATCGGCGCGCAGACAACAAACAACTTGAGCGCTGCTCGCCTGCTGGGCAGACAACGACAACAGCAATAACAACAAGAGGCGCAACAGCAACAACAACAAGAGGCACAACAACAACAATGAGAAGAAGAACAGATGAACAACAACAAGAACAACAACAACAACAGCAAGAAGCGCCACTTCGCTGTCAATTCAAAATGATAATGCAAACAAATATTAACCCACTCCAAGTGGACGCATGTGGCTGCCGTCTCATGGCACTTTCTGACAGCCGAGCGACACTCGACTCGACATCGACATCGACCTGCTTGGCTGCGACTGCGACTGCGACGGGGACTGTGACTGGGACTGCGACTGCGACTGGGACTGGGGATGCGACTGTGGGAATGTGCCGCAGTCGTGGCTTAAATGCTGTTCCAGGCCATAATGACTTTTAATTTTTATGGCACTGGCTGCCGAGGATGCTGATGCTGTCCGCTGTCCGCTGTCCGTTGTCCGCTGCCCGTGCCCAATGCCCATGTCGATGCTGAAGATGCAGCAGCGCGAAGCTTAAGTCGCATATAATTCAAGTCCATCAACGCATGCGCTTCACTTGGCCGCCGCCGCCGCCGCTGCGCTGCCTCGCTGCCTCGCCATGATACACATTTAAATACTCGCATGTTTGCCATCGGTCGCCGTCACCACTTGACTCGGGCGCAGCAGCGGAATCTGAAGATGCAGACCAAGTCGCTCTTAAGCGTCCACAATAAAGGCTCAGCGTTGTTTAATATTTTAAGTAAGTGCTGCCGCTTCGCTTCACCTTCGCCTTCACCTTCACCTTTCGCTTGCAGCGGGAATAACTCATATATCTTTGGAATTTTCCCTGAAATTCGTTTGGCATGCAAATAAGGGGAGAGGGGGGTGGAAAGAAGGTCGAGAGGGGGCTGTTAATTCGCATCTAATTTGGGAATTCTAGATATGCAAATTGAAAACATTAAAATAAACGCTAATTGGGATTGTCCGCATTAAAAGTTGTCTCACTTCTGGGAGTTTCCTCTGTGCCAAGTTCGTGCGTGTAAAACCCTATTAAGACTTGAGCTATTATTATTATAATTAGTATATCATATATCGCACCATGATATTTGCTCAGCTTCTGACAACTAAGTTGGGAAAATTCTCTTGACTAAGCGGAGGCAATAAAACAAAATATGATCTTTTGAACTGGCAAAACATTCTTTGACAATTTGCCATAAATTTTGTTCAATAATAAAATGCAAAGATAATAAAACTATCGTGGATTTTTCAGGTTTGATTGGTCTATTAATTTATCATTCATATGGACCTACATTATCTTATATTATATTATTCATATAGATTACTCAGTACACCTTGACCTACATTTATTAAAATAATGCTTTTGATTTTAATAGACAATGAAACAGCCAAGAAAGCCACAGTGGAGTGTTCTTGACTGTGATATACCCAGTAAACAAAACGATTTTATAAGTATACAACTTCTATGCTTTGCGTATTTTGTGTTGCATACTTTGTGGAGCTAATTTGGGAACGCATTCCAACTAACAAATTATTTAATAACTTCTATGCTGATGATCCGATCGCAACTAAACTCTCAGAAATCATTTGGGCAATGATATTAATTGTGTGTACGAAAAATTTAGTCTCCTGCATTTAAATTACAATTGTAAATAGGTTTTAATCGAAGAACGGGTGCGATCAAATTTCAAAACAAACTTTGAGGCCTAAAAAATGTAATTTTAACTATATCTTTTGATCAAGTATAATATTATATATATTTTTTGTTTTTACTCATAACCGAACGGAAGAACTGGCAAAAGTTTCTTGACAAATAAGAGAATAAGTTTTTCAATTCTCTTTAGTTGAGTATAGCAAATAAGATTAAATATTTCATATAAATGACACTTTCATCTACTACGCCTAAGTTTCAGCTATTTTCTACAAAAGCTTAGTTGACTATTATAAAACTAGCATCGATTACTTAATACACTCTATACTAAATTTATATTCTATGTCAATAGGTAACACCCTGATTGCCAGCCAACTGTATCTTGAGAATCATGTGCAGCAATCGAGTGATTTGCACAATTTGCGAATTGCTACCTTTGCGCACTAGGTGGCGCTGTGTGGGCGTTCCGAGCAGCACACACCAAATGTTCGCTACATATTTGTGGTCTGTCATGCCAAACTGTTTGCCAAATACGCGCTGCATGAGGCCACAGTGTGGACTGTGGCCCTACCTGACTTGTTCTCACTAGTGCGAACGCTTGCACTCACTCCCTGCCCGTCTATCTCCCCTCTCTCTCTCTCTCTCGCTTGGTTATTCTCTGGCTCTGCCGAGTGCTTAGTCAGCAATCGGCTGCCGTTTAACCGCATCGATCGCTGCCAGCTGATAGCACAATGGAACCCGAGCGACTACAATGATAACTACGCCGCTTACGACTTCTTGACTCGCTCCCTCTTCCTCTGCCCGCCGGCCAGGATCAAAAGGCGCGCAGTTGACAAATGTTTGTACACACACCAGCACACACACACACACACACACACAGCTGGAGTTGTGCGCCCGTGTCGACCCTTTTTGTAAATGTTTATGTATGTTACAAGCCCACAGCGACTCCTTCCTTGGACTACTCCATTCAGTGGCCAAGCGCATTGTTGTTTAGCGAATTCCTTGGAAAGCTGCGGTCGCATCCATTTGCCTAATTTCCCGACTCTAAGACAATTCCCCAATGGCATTTTCCACACTCTCAAACACACACACAGATTTATGTGAATCAAACAGCAGCAGGCTCCCTCCTACTTCTCCTCCTTCTGCTCTCCTCCTTCTCATGCTGGTCTCTCTGCTGCTTCTCCGCCTTCTCTGGTAGCCGTAAATGTCAACATCCATTAGAGACCTTAAACCGTTATTGGCATTTGTCGCACGCTATGACGCCGCTGCTCGGGCCTCTCTCTCGCTCTCGCTCTTTGGGTCTCTGGTCGCCGATCTCCGGCCTCCGGACTCAGTCGGCAGTCGACAGAGACAGCGGCAACAGTCACAACAGCAGTCGTAGCATGATTGAGTGGACGCTTCTCGGAACTGGGACGGAATGAGCATTTCTTGTTGTTGTTCTTGTTGTCGACTGTCGGCTGTGACTGGGACTGCGACAGATCTTGCTGCTATTGCTGTTGCTGTTTGGTTGTTGCTGGCTTTGTGAACCTGTAGACAATTCGAATGTGTCGCCTGAGAATAGCAGCCTGCCCCCATATGCTCCTCCCCTCTCTCTCTCTCTCTGTCTCTGTCATTTTTGCGCACGTGCGCCCAAATCGATTCAAATGATCGTTAACACTATAAATATTATTTAATATTTTGAACTGAACTGACAAACCGGTACGCGTTATAGCGCTTTGCTCATTAGTATTTTAATTATGTGACAGCTGATGGGCAGATCTGTAGATTGTTAGATCGTCAACTCAAAACAAAAGACTTTGGCAACAAACTTGCACGGGTAAATTATACAAAAACGAAGGGTTAATGCTCTGCATTGGTTTTCTAGTGAGATGAAGAGAGATTGTATAGAGAAAAGAGAGAAGAGAATACAGCTATTGAATGTGTTACTTGAGACAGTTTCTATTGGAAAATGAACATCATAAATGGTTTAAAATTTAACTTAATAATTTAAAAGCAACATAAATTATGAATACATTTTATTACTAGTTAAAGGAATATATTTTTGGTGTCTAATATATTAATAAAATAACAACTGAAATGACTCTAAAACTTCTTGCATTAGAAAAACATGATTTGCGAAAGAACAAAATGAAAATTATTTTTAAATTCCCAAATCCAAAGCATCTAAAAAACTTTGTACAGCTTTGTCATTTTAAACAATTTAAAAAAATCAGAAAGTTATTCAAAAATGAAACAAATTCACTTGAATATATCTTGCAATACTTTCCAAGTCGAAAGAGTATTCATCAAGTTTATAGTTCTCATATTTGTTAGTTAGCTAATCTATTTCTCATTTCACCTTTGAAGTCTCTTCCCATAATCATTATGCCCCGCACTTTCGATGGGCAGCACAGAAACAAAAAGAGAAAAGAAAAGAATACAAGTTTCATATCGAAATTTTATGATCGAAGCCACAAAAAAAAAAAAAAATCGAAAAGAACAAATCAAAAACGTAGCCAGGCCGGGTCTCTGCTGTGGCTGTGAGTAAGCCAGTGCGATGGCGTTGGTGGGAATGGATATGGGCATTGGTATGGGAATGGGAATGTGTATGTGGTATGGGAAGCTCTGCAGCGCTCTGCAGAGAGGCAGGCAGGCAGCAGCGGCAGCATCAGCCATGTTAACAACTTCCATTAAAAGAAATTAAAAGCAGACAACGCCGTTGGATGCGAACGCGCAGCAGCAGCAGCAGAGCCAGAAAATGGCTGCTGGGTGCCGGCTGCGAGAGATGCTCAGTTTTAGTCTTAGTCTTGCTCTTGCTCTTGGTCTTCGACTCTGGCTGAGGCTCTGGCGCTGTTCTTCACCTTTTTCCCAATCGCAACAATGCAAGACTCAACGACGACGAATGGCCTAAGCATTTCCGGTTTTCTATTGGAATTTTCGAGGCAGCCTCTTGGATGTTTGCCGCTGCCACGCTGAAGCGTTGTATATATATATGTGTACATAAAAAAAGTCAATTTCGGTTTATAACGACATTACATTAAAAGCTCTGTGTGTCCATTAATATTAACATAAATCTATGCCCCAAAATCTAATTACAATCCAATCTTGGGCTTTTTATCGCTCTACTCCGTTCTGCCTCTGTCTCTCTTTCTGCTCCTCTCTGTCTCTTCCTCTCTCTGCCTCCCTCTCCCTCTCTCTCTCTCTCTCTCTGTTTCTCCTTCTCTCTCTCTCTCTCTGGGTAACTATCTTTAGTGTTGTCTTTCGCGATCTCCTCTGCAGAAGTTCGCTCTGCCATTTATTCATGCTCATTAAGTTTTTGGCATCCAAGCGAACGTTGTCTGCCTGCCTTATGCCTGGCCTGGCTCGGTTCACGGCGTGTTCATTCACAAATGAGCGCCTTAAGCAGCTCCGCCCCACACACACACACACAGCGCGTAAACGAGCCACGCACACTGGCGCACATAATGAGCCGCCGCATACAGACAAGCAATAAATTTATGTGGCAGCCACATAGAGAACACACTCACAAGCACACACACACACTCACACACAGCAAGAGCGGGAGAGTAAGAGAGCGAGAGAGAGAGGGAGAGCGATCGCGAGCGCCGGGGCAAGAGAGAGTGGGAGAGCGAGAGCGCTATGCGAGCAACAAACGCTCCACTGGCCACCGCCACCGCCGCCACTGTAGCTGCTGCTGGCTCAGCTTCTTTGGCTGCCGCTGCCACAGTCTCTGCTGCTGCTGCGCTGCCACTCTGCTGCTGCCGTTGGCTCAGCTTCTTCATCTTTAATTTGGTTCCGTGTATCTTGTTGATGGCGTTTTGCCTTTTGCTTTGTATCTTTGCCGACTATTGAATTTTGATTTCTGCTCCTCATTGAAATTATGCTACGCTTTGCATTTGCATTATGCGCGCCTGCCACACACACAAGCACACACACTGGTACATATACAAGCACACACGGGCACATACACAGGCACACACTGGTACACACACTTGCATAGTTTGTATTGATTAGAAACCGTTACAATGTAGCTGCAACTGCTGAGGTTGCTGCTGTTGCTGAGGTTGCTGCTGCTGAGGTTGCTGCATCTGTTGCTACTTCTGTTGTTGCTGCTGTTGCTGTTCCCTAAACTGTTGCTGCTACTGCTATTACTGCCCTTGCTGCTCCCTTTGCACCTGCTCACAAGCTGCACTCAATGCACTTTGTGCACTCGGGCAATCGGCAACCTTTTAGCAACCTTTTAGCGCCCCCATCTCGATACTATTTTAGTTGAAATCGCACGCTGATCGCATCGACGCGAGCGTGTCAATTTCTTGGGCAAACATGACAAGCGTGTTCGCAGCTTTTTAAGTGCCACTGTCAACAGTGACATCCCCTCTAAACACTAGACCCGCGTGGGGGTGTCGACTTGTGTCAAAAGGTAACAGAGGCGCAAGTGCGACTCGACGCGACGCGAGGCGACTTGACTCGCTTCAGTCGAGCGAGAAAATTCTGGCAAAAAGTGGCTAAGCAAAGTGGCCAAGCAAACAGACAGGGGAGGAGAATGACAATAACAACAACAAGAACAACGATAAATGGCAACGAGGTACAGATACAGATACAGATTGATATGCAAATGTAGTGACAAATACATGAAGGGGGAATAAACAGATACATTTGAAAGCTTTAAGATATGGTAAGAATTGAAGCTATCTCTATAAATACAACTAGGTAAGTAAATAAAGATGAGTAAAGCTGTAAAGATATGCTACGGCGACAAATAAAGTTTTAGATAGCTAGATAGGAAAGCTTTCTTCGTCTTTCTTTCAAATTTCACGGATTATTATCGATTATCAATTAGAAGAAACAATACGAAGAAAACGTCCAAAATTAGGAAAAACAATTGTCGAATTATGGAACTTGGCGTGCTCTTGGGCTCTTTCATTGGAACGATTGGGCTTTGGTTTCGATATCATAACCATATGCCCATGATTCGTCACCAGTTATGATCCTTTTGAGTAAATCTGGGTCAGCGTTGACGCCATTCAACAGCACTTGAGCGATGCTCATGCCAAGTCGGGGGCGGGGGGGATGAGAATTAATCAAATATTCGAGTTCCTCAAAGGAAAGAAGTCGAAAATTCGAAAAATACAAAAACTCCCTAAAAAATCGTACGCCCTTGGCTCATGCGACGGTTTTTTTTCGCCAAAATTTAACCTTTACGCCTCTCACAACCAAACAAAAAATGCTATACACTTGAAAGTTGGTAAAGATGTTCGGGAAGAGTGTATCAACATAATAACATATCGATAATCGATAGTACATTGCATGCGAAATTTGACTCAGTCACTTTACTTTTTGAACTCACCTCGTGCATGTAAATATTAAAAAAAAATGAATAGTCCGTTACCAATGAGCAATGTGTAATATAATGTATACAGCTTCTGCATCATTAAGAGTAGAGCTTCCTGCTTTAATTACATTTACTTTTTTACTTTACTTTTGCCTTTTAATAAATAGAGACAGCAAGAGTTGCAAATAGAGGAACAAACAGTGCAATAATTCTAGATAAAGATTAATGTATGAGGAGATACAGACAGAGCAGAGTTTTCTTGTTTTTGACACCTTCATTACCATATTTGGAAGTACTTTTATATGGTAAATACAAGCACATGAATAGAAAGAGCAGGAAATGCAAATCAAGATATATTGTTGCAGTTAGATCTATAGATTAAAATATATAGATATGTATAAATGTAGACGAGAACAGAAAGAGCAGAGTTTTCTTGCTTTGTATAACTACATTACCATATATGAAAGTATTTCTATAGCCAAAGATATTCTTTATAGCTTTAGATACATCTAAAAACAGTTTCATACACACAATTCAGATAAGACACAAATGTAAGACAATAGCACATCATATTTGCGTTTATAGTTTGCTCATTTCCGTGTGAATCAGTTGAGCAAACACGCCTCCTTTACACTCCCCCTTCCGTCATACCAAGTGTCAGTTTTCGACTAATTTCCGAATACTTATATTACCCCGCTAATTGAATCAATTGGTATCTTAAAGCACTAACTGCAGTCAAAGTGTTTTCTTTTCTTTTTTTTTTTTTGCAACTTTGTCAATTTGCGGAATTTTTTACACTTCGTGTTCACGTTATCGGGCGATTATATTTATCGAACACCCTGCTGACTGGTGCAGTGCCTTATACAAATATATGGCATGTGTATTGGCGATATCAGTTTTGTGTGTTGTTGTTGTCGTAGCGCAACGGAACTTAACACTTTAGTAAATACATGAAACGATGAAGTGAGTTTAGAGCGCAGGAAATCATAATCGCCCCTAATAACAATCATTATAGCAGACATCCTGTGGCCGCACGCGTATCTAATCTAACAAAGCGCACTGCAAACAAACCCACAAAGTCTCACACTTCCTACTGTTTAAATAACTGAATCACACCATATACCATACATGTATTCCTATTGAGTTTTATCACAATTTCATACGTACTATTTCTATTTCTATGGTACTTATTAGGCCCCCCAGACGACGACGTATTCAGTTGCAGTTGCAAATTGCGTCTGAGTGCAGCCAGCTGGCTTTGAGCGAAGATCGTGTTTCAATTTCAATTGATCTTCGAAAAAAAGGAGAACGGAAAATTGAAAAACAGTAAGGGTGAAGTCAGGCGTAGATCATTTGGTTTTTAATAAAGTGAACAAGATATAAGTTATCAGATATTTCGTAATTTCACGAGAGCAATATAAGATTACTTGTATATAAAGGATCTCTGTCTACTGAGGGAGTTAGAGAAAAGGAAGATATGCCTAAGATATTTATAAATATTTAGCTTCTTTATGGTATGGTAGTATGGAACTCCTAGAAACTTATGAGGTAGATTTCTACAAATATTATCTATCTATTCTTCATACTTTCTTTATATAAAAGTTATTTTTCATTATTCTTTCTATGATATTTTTTTTTTTTTTGATACACATTGTAGCTGGCTCGAAGTCAAGGTTAAAATAATATAATATAATAATATTATATTTTATTTATAAATTAAAAACAAATTGTTTTTATATTTTTTGAACCTTGACCTCGAGCCAGCTACAATGAGTGTAAAACATAAAGGTCGCCAAAACTCTATAATTTTTTTTTTTTTTTTTTTTTTTTATTGTATTATGATATTTTATGATATTATTATAAATTTCATAACATTGTGAAATCATTTAAAGCATTTTCATATTTATTTTCTGTATGTAGCGGAAAAAATACAAGTTTCCCTTATGAAATTTTCCGATTTCTCCTTCTGATCGACTACTAACTAACTGGACTCTAGCAAAGGGCAAAGTCTTGTTCATTTCATATCCAACGGAAGTTGCTGTTGGTTCGAAATTATGGTAAAAAGGGTGGGAAAGGCAGGCGAGGCAGTCGAGGCAGTGAAGGCAAGGAAGAATTGAAGTGGAAAGGGGAATGGAAAGGGGGCCAAAATGTACTCTTAGTGGCAGCAAAATGGTGTAATGACAAAGTGAGCAGCGTTGGCGGCAGAGCAGCACAACAACAAATACATAAATGTATAAGTATGTGTGTGTGTGAAGCAGGAGAAGAGGAAGAAGCAGCAGAAGGCAAGTCAGGCGAGCGAAACTGAAGCGCACAATACACAAAAAACCGGAACATTATTAATTTACAAGCAATAAAGCGAAGCCAAAAATGAAGAAAGGCAAAAGGTGAACAATACGCAAAAAAAAGACAGAAGAAGTAAAGGAAGCAGCAGCAAAAGCAGAAGCAGAAGCAGGCAAAGCAAAGCGAGCCGCAAAGGCAGCAGGCAAAGGTAGAAAACAGAAGACAGAAGACAGAAGGCTGAGGCGGTAGTTAACAAGCCGCAAGAGTCGATGTCGAGTCAATAGTGCAAGTGTTAAGAGAAATTGCAGCTAACACACAGGCACACACATACATGCGCAGGCGCAGCCAATTGGCAACACACACACACACACACACACAGAGAGCAGCGCCATGGCCATAATGAACCGTCTTTAAACATCTGTTGCCCTCGCAGCATAAGTATATAAGACCAATCTCTGCATGCCTTCCCCTTCTCTCCCTTTCCCACTCTCTCCTGCTCTCTGTGTGTGCAGTGCACACTGTTTGTCTCGCTTGCACACACGTTGCGCTTAAGGCAGCATAAAAATGAACGCAAAAACGATCGTGCGATCCAATGAGCGAGGCACGCACACACACAAACCACAAATGAACGCGCCTGCGAGAGTGTGCCTGTCCGTGTGTGTGTGTGTGTGTGAGAGAGTGACTAAGTGTAGTGCGCGCGTTGACTGCGACGCCGACTGCGACGGCATAGGGTTCTGCAAAAGCACCCTCGCTGCTCGCTCGCTGCTCGGCCGCTGCTCGGGCTCTGCTCGGCCTCTGCTCGCTTGCTGCCTGCACGGGCGCTGGCTTCGTGCGCTCTCGGATATGTCATTTGTCAATCACAGTGCGAGCGCAACGGTTGTTCCTCGTCCGTGCCACAGAGCCTCAACGAACGACGAGTGCGAATAATCAAATCGCAAATCCGCAAACGAATTGAAACTGAAATTGAAATTGAAACAGAAGTTGACCGAGGCCTGAAAAAAAAGTGATTTGTTTAACTGTTCTGCCCGTTGTGCTGTGACAAAACAACTAAAACAATAATTAATAACAATTAACAGCTTAATAGTTAGCTCGAAGAGAGAGAGAGAGAGAGAGAGTGCGAGACAGAGAGGAGAGAGCGTGAGGGGAGCGAGCAAAAACCGTTAAATGTCAGCTGCAGTCGCTGGGCCGTTCAATTAGCCAACTGCCTCGACTGCTGCAAGTTGCTTCAAACGCGTGTGCTCAAGTGCAGTGCCAAATAAATAAAAAACAAAAACCTTAAAAAATTTGAAAATGGATAACCAACACACATTGCTGCTGTGCTGCGCCAGCACCACCTGCCTGTCGCTGGACAACAGCAGCAGCAGCAACAACAAACATCAACCAAACACAACAGCAGCAGCAGCCAGGACCGCCGAGCCTAGCGCCTGCCACTCCGCCAACAAGCACATTGCGCATACGCCGCGTGGCAAATGGAGTTTGCCACCTTGGCTGCTGCTGCTGCTGCTGCTCACCGCGCTGAGCTTTCGCAGTGCACACGGCTGCGGACCGGGCCGTGGTCTGGGACGACGTCGCGAACGCAATCTTTATCCGCTGGTCCTCAAGCAGACTGTGCCAAATCTATCCGAATACCAGAGCGGCGCCTCTGGCCCGCTCGAGGGAGCCATACAGCGTGATTCGCCCAAGTTTAAGGATCTGGTGCCGAACTACAATCGGGATATACTGTTCCGCGACGAGGAGGGCACCGGCGCCGATCGTCTCATGTCCAAGGTAAGTTTCTGTTTCGGTTTCGGCCTCAAATCGATGTCTTTACGTTGACAATTATCGCCGAATCGTGCCCATTGATAAAGCGATACGTGAGCAACAACAGTGCGAGTAACTACAAAATGAGTGTGTACTATGTGTGTATACTATATATAGCACTATATAGCCGTAGTGTAGTGTAACTTTGGGGCTGCGCTTATCAGGACTTTGAGGGCTATTATTGTGCTTACTTAAGTGCTAATTACGCGACTTATCGATGGATTGTGCAGTTTGCAGCCAAACAGGAAGCACAAATTGGGCACAGGGGGCAGAGTTCAGGGAGGGAGAGAGAGGGGGCAAAGGCGGGTAGAGTGACTGGGGCAGCTGCAGAGGGAGAGAGGGAAAGAGAGAGGGAGAAACTAAGCCAAGCATTGGCAAAGGAATTGGGGCAGATAGAAGAAACACAGGCAAGGGAACTCAGGCAGGGCAAGTTAAAGAGAAAGGTGCAGGCAAAGTAGCAGCAACATTAAGGGAAGCTGCAACGGGGGCGAGGGTGCACACAGTTGTTGTTGCATTGCGGCATGTTGTCACCTCATCATGTTGCTGTCGCGCGATCAACAACCTTTTGCCAACTGAGACACGCCTGCAGCGACTTAGCCAGAAGCATAACAAATAACATGCCACCCCTCCGCCTACGTCTGCGGCTCCTTCTCACGTTCCCTCCCACCATGTTTACATGACGCTTCGCGACGCCTCGCATTGGCGCGCTGCGCTGTCGACGTCAGCGTTAGCGGCACGCGAGCATTTTTGTCGCTTATCGCATTCGCATTCGCAGCCAGCGGCCGATAAGACTAAGGCCCCCCCATGCCTGGGCGCAAGCAAGTTGTAGTAGCTAAATAACTAAACAGCTTAAACAGCAGGTACAAGCTGGCACACACACTCACACACACAGACACACTCTCGTGTGCGTGCAAACATGACACCAATGTATGTAAAGCCGATGTGAATTTATCTTATCAGCATCGACGAAGCATTTGCAGCGAAAGTGCCAAGGAGAGATATAGAGAGAGAGGGGGAACATAGATTAAAGTAAGGGGGAAAGATTAAAGTGAAGGGGGAGTGTGCCAAGTGTGCTTGGCTGAAGTGCAGCCCTTCTGGCTACACTGACTGACTCTGCACATTTTGGAATTTATTTCCATTGATAAATGAGGCAATAATTCATTATGTGCAATTAAATTGTTGTTTGCCCGCTGTTTGCCATTCTAATTGAGCATTATCGACAGCACTACCTAATTCGTACACTTTATGGTAAAATAAAATGATATATGTAGTGTAGTGTACATAATAAAGTTAGTTGATTTACTGCCTCATTTAGTTCCAGGAAACTTGAGTATTTTTAGATCTGTCGCGCGATCTGTAATCGAATTATGGCGACAATAATTTAGCCGAATTATGCGAACTCATGGCAGGAAGCGTGCGCTAACTGTTTTTAGCCAGTGTATACTATGACTAAGCTAATATAGCTGATAGCACAGCTGGGCAGGTGCAAAGTGTGTAACTAAAACAGTTGCTGACACGCGTCAAAGGGAAAGCGGGCAGGGAGAGAAGAGAGAACCTTGGATTCGCAATGCTCCGCAAGAGAAGGAGGACAAGGTGAACAGTTAACAGTTAACAGTCAACAACAGTTAAAGGCAATTGCGACAATTGTGCGCACTAGTCAAGGACGAAGCTCACTCAAGGCTAAACACACACACACACCAGGCACACACACTCGCTCACATTCACAGGAGCACACACTCCAGGCTCAAGGACGAACCGCACATAATCGTAGCGCTCAATTGTTGCCGCTGCTGCTGTCACAAATATTTACAGCTATGCTCGGGTCGAGCTACCGTTGTGACATTGCCCGGCACAGTGGGACAGTTGCACAGTGGAAGCGACTGCAGCAGCAGCGCAACTAAAATGCATTTTATGGCAAACTGTTGCTGCTGCTGCGGCTAAACAATTCGTTGTGGCTATTAAAGCGCCAAAAAAGCAGAGACAGAGACAGTTACAAAAAGAGATAAAGAGAGAGAGGGAGGGAGAGAGAGAGAGAGAGAGAGGGAGAGAGAGGGTAGAGCAGTGAAACTGCGCAAAGGCAGCGTGCTAAAATAAATGAATATTGGCGTAAAGTGCTAAAAATAAAACAAATTACAGTGAGAGAAGGAACGAGGCAGAGGGAGGCAGAGGCAGGCTGCACACATGTGTCAGGGGAAGGGGAAGGGGAAGGGGGGAGGGGAAAAACAGTTGCTGTCGCATCATAAAATTGAATAGCTTATGACAGTCATTGTTGTTGCTGCGCAGGTAATTACATGGCACACATACTTATGCAATGCACTGTAAGGCAGATTAGACAAAGTTGCAGAGAAACAGATGCAGAGAGAGAGGGGAAGAGGGAGTGTGCGTGGCAGGGGAGCAGGGGGTAAACCGCAGCCTCGAAAGAATGCGTCAAAAAGCCGCAGCAAAAGTTCTAAAATTTCATAAATTGTAGCAACAATGGAGCAACAAAGCCAGCGCGTAATCCGATATGATTATTGACATGCCCGACCAGCAGACAGAGCACAGCCATGCCTCCCTCCCTTCCCCCTCGCTCCCTCCCTTCCTCTCTCTTTTCTCCTGCCTCTCTGCTGCAACGAATCAAAGATAACCCAGCGCTATGAAGGCACTTTAATAGAGCGCACAACATTCATTATGACTCAAAAATTGATCCTATTATGACACAAATGTAGAGGCAGGGGCAAGGCAGGGGAGGGGAAGGAGTTGACGTAGATGATGTCAGAGTTTCAGTTTCATTTTCAGTTTTCAGTTCAGCTTCAAATCAAATCATGTCAAATGCTGCGATAAGCAAAAAATAAAAAAAAAAACGACGAAGAAATATTTTTGGCACAAATTCGTGGGAATCTTTTGAGGGGGCGCACACAAAGTAATCAAACACATATCAAACAAACAAATCAGTCACTGGCAAAGTGGAGAAATCGAGCCACACACAGAGAGAGAGAGAGAGAGAGGGAGACAGGGAGAGGGAGGTTTATGGCTTGTTTGTTTGCACTGCCAGAGCTTTTATATTATTATTAATCAATTTGATACTTTTACGAGCGCACTCAAGCGCAAACCTCAAGGATTTCGCGAGGTTTTGCATAAAAGTTTTATGAACTGCAAGGCAACAGAAGAGGGAGAGGGGAGAGGGGAGCGCGGCAGAGCTGGCGCGAGATCAAGATCGCGATCGAGCTTGAAGATCCTCAGACTATATCGCATTACGCGACTGACTCACATTTCACATGCCCCACAAGAGATTTCTGCCAGTCATCTTGGGGTAGGACTTGCCAGAGCAGAGTGGAGATGGGAATAGGGGAAGAGGAGGGAAGGGGGGGGGTCACGCCATCAGTGTGCCAATGTGCGGCTCATAACTCATCATCAAAGTTAATCACACATCAGGGATTATGGCGCTTATCATTTAAGCTGCTCTCGGCGCTGGGACTTACCTGGCCAAATGACTGCCTGCCTCACTCACTCTCTGTCTGTATGTGTGTGTGTGTGGTAGTATGTGTGAGAGAGGGGGGGAGCACATTAAGCGTGCAAACGAGACGCAGCTGAGATTTAATTTACGATTTCTGCAAATTAATAGCGTTTAATTAATAACAATAAACTGACGCCTTTTTATGGACATTTATTTGACATGAGATTTACGAGCATTAGGGAGCAGAGAAGGTGCAGAGAAGGAGGGGGAAGGGGTAAAGGCAAAGAGAAGCAGGCAGATGAAGTAACTGAGAATGTGACTGACGAAGAACTTGACTAGGTTACACAATATGGGACTGACGAAGAGACTGACGAAGAGACTGACTGCGATTTGTGATAGAGAGACTCTGCTGCAGTGAGTGATGCAAATAGCTGAGGAAGCGACTGTTTGAATAAAATATAGAATGAAGAAGAGAATAACTAAAAGAGTGACTAATAGAGTGACTGATAGAGTAACTAATATAATGACTAATAGAGTAACTAATAGAGTAACTGCAAGCAAGACTGCACAAGAGACTGGTAGAGTTACTAAAGGAGTGACTGAAAGAGAAGCAAAGTAGACTGATAGAGTTACCAAACATGTGCCTTATATATTGAGAGTCTAACGATCTTACTGTCGAGTTTATTGATTAACTAACTGACCAATTCAGTAATTGACTAACTGACGGACTAACTTACTGTCTAGCTCACTGCCTTCCCCACTTATTAACTGTCTATCTAACTGAGAGAGACTCCGATGCAGTGAGTGATGCAAATAGCTGAGGAAGTGACTGTTTGAATAAAATATAGAATGAATGATAAAATGACTGAAAGAGTGACTGATAAAGTAACTAATAAAGTGACTAAAAGCAAGACTGCATAAGAGACTGGTAGAGTTACAAATAGAGTTACTAAAAGAGTGACTGCAAGACTGACTGAAAGAGAAGCAAAGTAGACTGATATAGTTACTGTAGAAGTGCCTAACCCATTGAGACTCTAACTTACTTGAGGATTAACTTACTTTATTGATTAACTAACTGAGTAATTGACTAACTGACGGACTAACTAACTGTCTAACTAACTGTCTTCCTTACTGCCTACCCCACTTAATAACTGTCTAACTAACTGACTGCCTACCCCACTAGCTAAACTACTGACTGATTTACTGGCTAGCTGACTACCCCAATGACTGCCTGAATAGATGATCAGGTGACTGACTTAGGCAACAACTGAGAGACAGACAGACAGACAAAGAGAGAGGAAAAGAGAGGGGAAGACAGAGAGAAGTGAAGAAAGAGAGACAGACAGCGTCAACAACAGAGAAATAAAAAACTAATAAAAGTAGCAAATTGCAGTGCTCAATGCAGCAATAACAAATAAAAAACGATGCAAATGCCGAACATAATTAATAATAAAAGACATGACAAACAAGCGCAGTGTGGCAGCGAGAGAGAAGAGAAGAGAGAGGGGAGAGAGAAGGGGAACAGCAGCAGCAGGGGAATCACGCCAGCGAGCCGAGCTCTAATCCGATAAGCCAAAGGGGCAGCCCTGCATAGTTTTTAATGAGCATCAATTTGTATTAAAGGCAACAACAAAAAGGCAATAACAATAACAATAATAATAACAACAACAACAGGAACAATAAACACAAATCGCAATCTCCTTTTGCCTTTTCGCGCACATTGCGTATACGTAAACAAATCGTGGCAAAGTTGAAGTCAAAGTCGAAGTCGAAGTTTGTCATTCGCTTAATTAAAAGCCAAGCAACAAAATCTCAAAGAGGAATCGGGAAAATTGCGAAATAAACAATAATCACAGGCAGCGGCGACGACGATAAACAAAAGACAAGGCACAATAAAACAAAGCAATAAGGGAGGCAAATAATAAATGGCATTTTCTAATGGAAACTGAATACACAAACAAAAACAAGACGCGAGCTGCGAATAGATTTGCTAAACAAATAAACAAAATTCTCTCTCTCTGCAGTGAGTAACGATCAGTTCGACGAAGTTCAGTTTAGTTGAGTTCAGTTGAGTTGAGTGCGTCGTCTCTTGGTCTGGCAAAGCGGCTTGTTTTGCATCCTTTTCTGCTTCACGAATTGAGCAAACTGGAGTTTCAATTATAAAAGAAAGATTGAGTTTTTTAAAGATTTCAATTGATCTTCAGTAGGAACTGTTTGTCGGTGTTGTTTTATTGCTCTAGGAAATTTACTTCTTGTAAAATTCTTCACTGTATTTCTTTCTTCAATTGAAGTACTTCTGTACTCAGTCTCCTTCTCTTTTTTTTAAACTATTTCTTGACCTCTAACTGATCTTTTTCTCACTCCCCAATTTAAGCTTGATCTTCTTTCTTCTAGAACTTTTTCTCAACTGCACTTTGCAGTTATTGCTCTAGGAAATTCACTTTTTGTATAATTCTTTACTTGCTTTCTTTGTCTAATTGAAGTAATTCTGTATAAGTCATTCTTTTTTGCCATTTTCAGTTATTTTTTGAGCTCTTTCTGATATTTTTCTCCTGTGAACTTCTTCTTTATTTCACTTTCCCCATTTGAGCTTGCACTTCTTCTTTCTTCTAGAACTTCTTCTCTGCTGCACTTTGCAGTTCCTTCGTCAGTACGTCTTCCAGCTCCTTTCGAGCTACATTTTTAGCTTCTTTTTGAGCTCTTATTAATACTTTTCCCCTGTGAACTTCTTCTTCGATTTGCTGCCCAATTCAAGCACTTCTTCTTTCTTCTAGAACTTTTTCTGTCTCGCACTTTTCAGTCACTTTGAGTGCCCCTTTCAGGTCCTTTCGAGCTACATATCTAGCTTCCTTTTGAGCTCTTTTTAATACTTTACGCCTGTGAACTTCTTCTTCAATTTACTGCCCCTTTGAGCTTGCACTTCTTCTTTCTTCTAGAACTACTTCTCATCTGCACTTTCTTTCCTTTAACAGTGCCTCTTCAGGCTATATTTCTAGCTTCTTTTTGAGCTCTTTTTCTCTATCTTTCTCTTTTATATTCAAATCACAAGTTTCTTCAACTTGAAAAAAATTTTCTGTGGATCTTCTTGCAGCACAGAGCAGAAGTTTCCATCTTTACTAATCTCAAATTCCAATTTAAACTCCATTTTTGAATTGCATTCGTTTGCTCCCCTCTCTCTCTATTTATCGATCTGTTGCACCTTCTGCATTTCAGTTCTATTTCCATCCTTCACGCCCCTTTACTTCACCTCCTGCTGCACCTTTGCCTCAGCGCGAACTCACTTGAATCAATCAGAAGCAGCAGCCTGCTGGCGGCGTAGCTCCTGTGGCCAATTAAGTGAGGAAATCTGCACTCGAGTGGAGCCCACAACGGCGACCACACACGCCGCTTACACACACACACCCCACACTCCCCACACACACACACACACCGAGGGGCGCTGATTGATTTGACAAAAGCAACTTAAGTTGCCCCTAAGTGGCGCAGGCAGCGCAGCTAAGGCGCACGCTCAAGTGCCTGAGCTGTTGACACATATACACGCACGAAAGGCAGCAAGGGGCACGGAGCACGGGGCACACAGCAAGGGGGTGTGGGTGTGCCCCTCTGCAGTTGTTGTTGGTTCATATCCTGTGCAGGGTGCCAGTGCAGGGTCGCGACCTGCGCTTCCTCAGTTGTAAGTTTTCGCTTCCTCTCGATCGCAATCAGAAAAGGATATGGCCATATCTGCTTACGAGGCACGCAGAAAAAAGGGGTGACTGCTGTGATTGCCACGCTGTGCTGCAAGTAACTCGATCCTCGCTTGAATTATGTCGTTAAATTGTGTCGTTTCCTAATCGTTTGCCGGGCGAAATCCGAAACGGCAAAAAAAGGCTAAAAAACAAACAAAGCCAGCACTAATAGCAGCAGTAACTACAACCCCCGCTCCCGCTGCCCTACCCCCCTCCTTCCCCTATTCAGCTTGGCCTAATGATGATGAGCAGCAGGTAATTTGGCTGCACTCAACTGCATCTGCAGCTTCAACTCCAGCTCCTTCTCTGCCTGCCACTGCAGCGCGCAGTTGGCGACTAAATGCGGCCCATTAGGCGCCACAAATTGGCAGCTGGCTGCACGATTTAAATCAATAAAACTGCCCAGCCAGTTTGGCAATTAAAAACGCATCAGCTCCCTGCGCCTTGCCCCCCTTCCTCCTCTCTATCTCTCTCTCTCTCTCGCTTCACTGACTGTGGAAATTCCCGAAAAAAAACTTGCTGGCATGCAAAGTGTAAACAAATGCTGCAGCGGGGCGTGGCCGTGGGCAAGCTGCCAAAGTTCACACCTTGTTTAATGTCTAATTAATGCAGCAGCTTTTGGCCAAGGCAGCAGGAGGAACTGCAGCCAAGCGTTGCCGTGCCGCGCCAGCCAATGCCTATTTACACCTGGCTCGGGCTGTTGTTCTTCTTGCTGTTGTTGCTGTTGTTGTTGTTGTAGCTGTTGTTGCTAGTGTTGTCTAACGGCCATGCCACTTACAGTACAAACACATTATTTAGCCATCTTTTTGGGCCGCCGACGCCGCCGTCGCCAGGTCGCCGCTGCATCGACGGAGGCCTCACAATGTTTACCTTACGCACCCGTCGGCATTTTCCCTCTACGCCACTTGGCACTTGGCTGGGGCACTCAATGCATTAGCATGTTGGGTAAACATCGTTGGCAACGCTGCTTAAGACAAAGATGTGCCAGTTGCTGCCCCTCTGCTGCTGCTGCAGTTGTTGTTGTTGTCTTTCGTTGTTGCTGTTTGGCTTGTTACGCTTTTGCGCTCATTAGCAGCAGCCGCAGCCGCGTCTGACTCGTTAAGCCTTTTAATAAAGCAAGCTCGGGCCATGTATGCCATGTGCTGATCAAACATACCCCACTCTATATTTAGCTGCCCCCCTCTCCCTCACTCTCCCCTCTCCCTCACTCTCCCCCCTCTCTGACTCTCTTGTGTCCCCTTTCCTTATGCAAATCGCATTGAACTCTCTTCCCGGAATGTGGCTCAGCTGTGCAACCTGCGCTGTCCAATTCGCCACAGACGGCAGTGTGACAAATTAAAAACCGATTTGCTTGGCACAACAAACAAAACAAAACATAAACAAGCAGAAGACAGGGGAACGCAACGGAACGGATTGGCACGAGGGGGGCGGGCAAGAACAGCAAACAATGCGGCGCACCCAAAATCAAAACAAAATTTCGATGCGATGCGATTTTGTGGCTTGTTAAAAAGGATCTGCGAAATTGATTTTACGCCACGCTAGAACTGCCTGCCAAATGTTTGCACACACAAAGAGCACACACACACACCCATACACACACACACACACACTGAGCAGAGCCTGTTGTTGTGGGTTACCTACCGATTGCCGCCTGCTGCCTGCGTCGCCGAATTTGGCCCGCCTCGATCCGTTGATAATTGATTTTGTGGCTGGCGATTGCGCGTCATGCACACACACACACACACACACATACATGTACTCGCACACTCACTCAGACTCTGTCAACATTTTCTCTCTTGAATCTCTCTTTTTTCGGCTTGTTGTCTTTTGAAATTTCAATATTTGCATTGCCGTCGAATCCTTTTCCTTTTTCGCGTCGTCGTTGTTTTCTTTTTGTATGCAAGCGTTAAAAGCAGAAACGCGCCGCCAACAAAACAGGGAAAACACCTAACTACCTACACACACACACACACACACACATGCATAGCAAGCAGTCTATATAGTACACACCATATATTTAGAGGTATTTCTTGAGCAGCCTCCACCGCATTGGCAAACAAGCAGCGAAGGCAAAAACAATAAAAAAGAACACACGGGAAAAAAAGGTCGGACAATGTCTAATCTTTAATATTTACACACACACACACACATATACAGAGGGTGAACTGTGTGTGGGTCAGTGTTTGAACTGCGCACGGGCAAATAAGCGAACCCAATCGAAGCAAACCAAGCCGAACTAAGCCTTTGCCTTTCCGCACACAACAGAAAGGAAAAGGCAAATAGGGGAACAAAAACCCAAAAAGAAATAAGAAGAGGAGAATAAGAGGAGTAAGAAAAGAAAATAATCAGACTCATTTATTTGTTGAGGTTGCGTCGCAACAGGTTCAAAGGATGCTCAAGTTTGTTGCCTAAGTCTTTCGTCTGCAGTGAGAAATGAACGCGCGCTCTCGGTCCCTTTTGGGCAGCACGAAATGAATGCCTAAATACCACGCCTCTCGCACACACACACACACACACACACGCAGAAGTACATGTACACGTAGTACACACAGCTGTTGCGCTGTCTCGCTCGCACGCACGCACGCGCTCTCTCTCTCTGGCGTTCATTGCGCGCGCTCTCTCGCTGTGCGTGTGTGCGTGTTAAATATGGCGTTTTTTCGGCAGTGGGGGAGGGAGCAAGAAGAAGAGGCAGGGGGGAACAAGCTCAGTGATGCTTATTAACAATATTTAATCGATTTTCTTTGTCTTTCTTTTTCTTTCGTGTGCTTACAGCGCTGCAAAGAGAAACTGAACATGCTCGCCTACTCGGTGATGAACGAGTGGCCCAGCGTGCGCCTGCTGGTCACCGAGAGCTGGGACGAGGATCATCAGCATGGCCAGGAGTCGCTGCACTATGAGGGACGCGCCGTCACCATTGCCACATCCGATCGCGATCAATCCAAATACGGCATGCTCGCTCGCCTCGCCGTCGAGGCCGGCTTCGATTGGGTCTCCTATGTGAGTCGCCGTCACATCTACTGCTCCGTGAAATCAGGTAAGATTTGTCAACAGATACACACGATATACGATATATAGATATATATATGTATGCTGGCTTGTAAGTTGCCAATGGGCAGTTAGCCAGAAGTGACACTAACAAGCGTAATTTCACATGTTGCCCCAACTTACAACGTCCGAGCTAAGCTGACAGGCGTTGGCAAATTTCGCAGCCCAGTCAAATTAGCCAAGCTGCTGCAGTCGCACAAAAAAGAAAAGAAAAAGAAAAAGAAGAAAAAGAGAGAAGAAACACAGACAAGCACAAGAAAATGGGGAAGCAGCCACAACAATGTCGAAACCGGCCACAAAACCAAGTCCAGCAGAGTCCGAGACGCAGGCAAACTGGGAACGAGCTGCGAGACTTGGCTGGGCATGTTACGAGCCTCTGCTTGTTACTGTTGTTGCTGTTGCTGCTGTTGTTGTTGTTGTTGTTTTGACATGTTTAGGTTTGCGCCTGTCAAATTAAACGAATTGATGATACGACACCCAAAGCGTTTCTCAGGCCGACCAAGATGAATTAAATGCCGAGTTAAAACCTGCGCGCGGGCCTAATTGAAAAACTGAAACGGCCAACAAGTTGCTGCCAGTGTGTGCTAGTCTGTGTGTGTTAGTATGTGTGTGTGTGTGAGTGTGTGTTTGTTGCTGCCATTATGGCAGGCAACCAGTTTTCCCCGAAACATAACGAAACTGCCAGAAGAGACGCCGCAATGTGGGGAGAGAAAATGCAGTCGACCAACCAAAAAGGCCAAAACAATTAAGTTTTCGCGCAGCCAGTGAGGGAGAGCAACTAGCAGAGAGTAAAGGAGAGAGGGAGAGCGAAGGAGAGAGAGAAAGAGTGAAAGAAAAAGAGACAGAGAGAGCTGTGTAGAGTGTTAGAGAGAGAGGCAGCCTGCAACTAATAATTGCAGCATGTGATTTACGCTGACATTGTGGCAAGATTTTCCCAACTTTCCGACACAAACAAAACGAGCAGAGAAGCAGAAGAAGAAGAAGAGGAAGAAGAGGCAGGAGGAGACACAGAAGAAGCAGCAGGCAGGCAGAATCAACCACACACGCTCAGGGGCATCATAATATTTTGACTCGACTCGACTCGAGATCAAAGCGCAGCCGAGAGTGTCCTTGCTGTCGGGACTCATTGAGCCTAATTGCGCTTGAAAGAGGCCGCCGAGGTCATGGGTCGTAGGTCCTGTGCCTGTCAACTGGACTATCAATTGTGTGTCCAGTATCAAAGGTTGCACAATAAGCCGACACAACAAGTGGCAAGCAGCAGAGGGAGAGGGAGGCTGACTTGCGTGTGGTCCTGTGTAGTGTCAAATGGCAGTGCCTGCCACATGTTGCAAGCGCTGTTAATAAATAAGCAAGCGATTGATTGCTGATACGCACACGCTTATGACAGTTTTGGCACAGCGCAACAACAGCGCAGTTCGTTGCCTAAGTCTTTTGTTTGCGGCCTAAACAGCAGCAGCGACGGCGACGGCAGCAACGAAGAGTAATGGCTGTAAACCTTTTTGTCGACACTAATTTTTTTTCACTCTTGCGACCTGCTGCTGCTGTTGTTGTCCCTGTCGTGCTGTTGTTGTCATCTTGTTGTTGTTGTTGTTGTTGTTGTTGCTGTTGTCGTGTCGCGCGCGCTCACGCGCATTAAGGCCCCAAAGCGCGTTGTTGCGCCGTGTGTGCCGCCGTGTGCATGTTCATGTTAATGCTGTCCAAGCGATCAGTCACCACAACTAGCCACGGCATATCTCAGCCTCCTCTCTCTCTCTCTTTTCCCTCTCTCTCTCCCCTGTCTCTCTCTGTGTCTCGCCGTGTGCGGCTGTCCTCTGTTTTGTAATAATTTATCAGTTTAGTCTTCCACAACAAAGATAAAATAACGATAATTTTAACCACTTTAATGGTTTATTAATTTATGACCCTTCAAGTTCTTCACTTTCCACTCACCGACATCAACCTCCGTGCCCAGCTCCCCCTTCCCTCTCTCTGCCTGCTGACCGTGCCCCTGCCTGAGATACATTTTTCTCGTTTCTTGTGTCGCTGCTCACAGTTCTCAAGATCCGTGTGTGCGTGTCTCTCGTCTCTCGTTTCTGTTTCATTTTTTCCCCTTTTTTTATTTCGTTTTTTGGTTTTCTGGTTTCACACCAAATTCGGTTCAGCTTGTTACATGCCACGCTACTTCCTCCTGCAACTGCCGTCCGAGCATCATCGATTATGGGCCGCGTTTATGGACCGCGCGCTGTCTTGTCTTTAATCCGATTTTTATTGTTTCCACACACTTGTCTCTGGCCCGGGGCCGGCCTGGGCATCAATGGAAATGGAAATGTGGAAGGTGCATTTTCATTGGAATTCCAGCAGTGGCAGCAACCACAACAACAGAGGCAACTTTATGGTCGACTCATTAAAATAAAGCGCACGGTTAGCTCGTTTGGTTTTTAATTTGGAATTTGGATTTGGGCGCAGGCGCTTGGATGCTTCGCTGGGTGTGAAGTGATAGAAAGTTCTGGGTGGTCCAGGCACAGGATCTGCGGCTGTAACCCAATATCGATTAATGTTGATTAATGTTGCTGCTGCTGCTGTTGCGGGTTGCAACATGTTTTGTAATTGCGCGCAGGTTGCAAGCATAAGGATCAGGTTGGAAGGATGCTACCTGCTAACGGGCTCAGCCTTTGCTGGCTAAGCCGCTTTGGCTCGAGCGAGGGTTGGCTAATCTGGCTGCGAAAACAAGATCACAATTTTGTTCAGCTCACAAACAAAAACATGCCCGGGTCCTGCCCCTGCTCCTGCTCCCTGCTTGTTATTGATACGCTCGGCTATCGCTTGAGCAGATCGCATTTGCTGCCTGCTCGTGCAGTTTGGCGGCGGTTTTTGTTTGAAAGCCGCAAAAAGGCAGTTGCCATTGTTCTCAGCCCGGCTCAGCATTCTCTCTCTCTCCCTCTCTCTCTTCCTTTCTCTCTCTCTCGGGCTAACTGTGAAAACCTTTTTGACTTGTGGTTTGGGCGGTCCCCGGCTCGAGCTCGGGGTCGGGGTCGGGGTATTATTAACGCCAAATTAGATTAGGCGCACTAATGCCATTACCTGATGCTACTCCTCCTGACTTGTAACTAATCTCTCGCCTCTTTCGCCTCTTCCCATTGCAGATTCCTCGCCTTCGATTTCGCATGTGCATGGCTGCTTTACGCCGGAGAGCACGGCGCAGCTGGAGAGCGGCGCACGCAAGCCACTGAGCGAGCTGGTGATCGGTGATCGTGTCCTCAGCATGGACAGCAACGGCCGTGCTGTCTACAGCGACGTGATACTCTTCATGGATCGCAATCTGGAACAGATGGAGACCTTTGTGCAGCTGCATACAGATGGGGGCGCCGTGCTGACTGTGACGCCGGCGCATCTGATCACAGTGTGGCAGCCGGAGGAACAGAAACTGGACTTTATATTTGCCGATCGCATTGAGGAGCAGTTCTATGTGCTGGTGCAAGATGCCAGCGGAGAGTTGCGTCCACAGCGCGTGCTGCGCGTGAGCAGTGTGCAGCAACGTGGCGTGGTGGCGCCACTGACACGAGAGGGCACCATTGTGGTCAATTCGGTGGCTGCCTCGTGCTATGCCGTCATCAGCAGCCAATCACTAGCGCACTGGGGCCTGGCGCCCATGCGACTGTGGTACACACTGCAGTCCCTGGTGCCGGGCAAGGGGCAGCTACGCTCGACGAAGGCGAACACGGCAAAGGATGCCACGGCGCAGCAGCAGAACGGACTGCACTGGTATGCGAATGCGCTGTACAAGGTCAAGGACTACGTGCTGCCCAAGAGCTGGCGTCACGACTAAAGAGAGAGACAGAGAGAGAGAGAGAGAGAGTTAGTGTTAGACAGAGAGAGCAGACACGCCAGCCCCAATAGCCAACGTAGTTCCACGTTCCGCAACAATCGAAAGCTAATTGTAATATATATTGTGTAGTTATATGTGTATGTATAGTTCGCCAATATGCCTAAAAATAATCATAAACGTATTCCAATGTTAATTATGATACCATATTTATTTACCGCAAAATGAGAAAACAAGAAGAAAACATCGATAAATTGTAACGAACACTTTAGTTTTTAAGTAGGCAAAACTTGCGACAATCGACGACTGTTGTATATTTAACAAATTTAATGCATATGTATTTATTGATTTATTGCTGCTGGATATATACATATATGTAGATTTATCGTTTATATATATATTGTATTACTTTGTGTACATATAGGAAGCATTATAGTGACTGAATATCTTATTGTAATTGTGTATATAATACTTGATAGTTAACTGCATATTTATACTTAATATTTAATGAATTATAACAAAATTGTTTGATAAATACCACTGTGTTTTTATTTGCTTTAGATATGGGTAAAAATCGAAAATATAACTGATAACAACAATTTACTCTTACGGATATCGAGATTTTAATTTGAACTGCTTGTCGATTTTCATCGATATTGTTTGATATTTCCCTTAGCGAAGTTTCACACCGATAATTTAGTACCAAGCGCAGCAGTCAAGAACTGGGAAATTTACTAAGAAACTTATCGAAATCTTGAAATCAATGAAGTATCCCACTTGTTGTTAACTGCATATTTATAAATAATTTTCAATGAATTATAACAAAATTGTTCGATAAATACAACAGAGTTTTTAATTGCTTTAGAAATGAAATAGAATCGTACTTATAACTGAGAGGAACATTTTACTTTTATGGCTTTCAAGATTTTCATTTGAAATACTTGTTGATTTCTTATCGATTTCATTCGATATTTACTTTAGCGAAGTTTCACACCAATAGTTTAGAACCAAGCACACAGCAGTGAAAAATTGGGAAATATTCTAAGAAACTTATCGAAATCACGAAATCATGTAAGATACCAACCAATGAATACTTGAGCTGCTGGTATTTTTTATATGTGCCACAAGTGGTCACACAGATTTTAGGCGTCCTTTTGCTGTTAACTCTTTGTAATCGTGTCTGTAAAACTTGTTTTAATTGTAAACATTTATTTTTTTAATATTGATAATGTTAACTCTTTGTCGTCTGTGTCTGTCGAAGGACGCTAACTTTGTAATCTCAAATGGCCAAGTGGCCGCACGAATTATAACCTGCACAGGGCTCGAATTCGAGACCGACGATGGTCTGCCACAGCTGATCTGTGATACGTGTCGCCTGCGTCTGGAGGAATTTCACTATTTTCGAAAACGCTGCCATGCTGCCGATCGGCGTTTGCGATATTTAAAGAGCATCGGGGACAATGCTGATCTCAAGACAAGGCAAATGCTAGAATGTCCAACTGAGGATGCGCTGTACTTGCAGGATGTGGCCCATTGTACAGCTACCATGTGCTCGGAAAGCAATGCTCAATGGCGTAGAGAGGCAACGAATTTAATCCGCAGTGAATTGGATACCTATAAAAAGGAGTTGCTCGGCTTGTGCCAGCAACAGGTGCGCGAGGAGATTGAGCAGGAGGTACGCAGCGAAGTCGAGGGTCTACTGCTAGCACAGGCTCAAAAGGAATGTCGTGTCAAGGTGTTGGATGATCTTTTCTATGAATTGGAGAGTTTTTTCATTAAGAAAAGAGATGAAGCCACTTATGGCCAAGCATACGGCTCGGAGGGATTTATCTCAGACTCAGAAACTGGAGAGCTAGAGAGTGTATCTACAGTCGATGGTCAACGTTTCCATCCTAATGAAGATAATACGATTGTGGAAGAAAATACAGACAATGTCAATGCAGATGGCGCCATGGTACTCGAAACTATTGGTAAGATGGAGACTAATCTTCTAGTGTCTTATAAACTATATAAACAACTTCTATTTCAGAAGAAGACTCCGAACTGAATACAACACCTATGACAGATCCTGTCCGTCCAACAGTTCCTTTCCCTATGGTCGAAATTAATATGGAAAATGCACAACTTGGCCAATTACGAGATGACTCACAGTTTACAAGGTTCCTTACTAATAAAACAACAGTTCCCGTTACTCCAAACAAAGCGGATGTGCAGAAGACTATCGCGGCCATCTCTTCCAAAATCTCCACACCTAGCAGCTCAAAGACGCACCGAGGAAAATGGTCTTTAAGAAAGGATAGAAAAAGGTCTGAGTCGAATCATGATTGTTTACGTTGTCGGCTTCGCGGATCTAAAAATATGTCTGATTGTACGTCCAAAAAATAGTTGAATTTAATATTTTGTACTGAAAATTAGAATACTAAGTAATTTTTTTAATAAATTTAAATTTTGCGCAAAGTATTCTATGGCAGTTTTATAAAACACTGTGTGCTGTGTTTTCCAACACTTCTTCTGATGAGCTGAAGAGAATATGAACGTACAGTCACGACAGATGTGCAAGAAGCGAACCAGTTCACCCGAACTGAGAAATTTCAGTTCATTTGAGCCTGTTGTGAACGGAACACTACAACTATTTGGAAAACTACAAAGTTGTGGCGTCTGTTTTGTTTTGCAAATTCAGATACTAAATACATAATGTCGAGTACGGAAGAAACATATCCAGATGTGGAAGCGTGGTGCCGCCTTTGCTTAAAGGAACAAAAAGATGCGTACACAATATTCGATGAGGATGATTCCCAGCTGTCAATCCCGATGCGCTTGATGGCGTGCCTCTCAGTGGAGGCAAAGCCTTCGGATGGTCTACCCAAGAAGATATGCGGCGACTGTCGTTATCAGTTGGAAAAATCATTTCTCTTTCGTCAGCGAAGTCAGACGTCTGATAAAAAACTACGCAAGCACATTCGTCTCGTGAGTATGGGCAAAAAAAGCCGCGTATTTGCCAAAGCGGAGGATAACGAGTCGGATGAGGATGAGCTTGAATTTGCTGAATCCATTGAGTTTATAAATAAACTGGAGGAGCAACGTGAAACAGTGACACAAAAATGGCGCGAATTGTACAAGGAAGAACAAGAGAAAGAGTTAATAAGCCGTTTGGAAACTATGCGGGACGAGCAGCGTGCTGAGGTGCGCAAGGAACTCGAGGAAGAGGTACGCGACCAAGTGCGCCAGCAACTTGAGGAAAAGGTGCGCGATAATGTTCGCCAGCAATTACACGATGAAGTGCAGGAGGAGTGCCGAAAGGTACAAACGGCCAAGCTTCTGGGTGAACTTGAAGTTTTCCTAAACGAAAAGAAAGCGGGTAATTGGGAAACTGTTGTTGATCAGCAAGAAAACAATGAAGTAAGAAGACAATCAGTCGCAGCCTCCATAGAAGTTCAAACGGTACGTCCACAACCAAAACTAAAGCCGACAATAGAGAGACGTTATACAAGAAAACGACCAGTCGCAAACACGTCGCCAGTTATTCAGCAAAGGAAACGTCGCCTTAAAGTGGAAGCCCCAGAAGATGATTACTTAGTCAAACAGGATCCGGTTTCGACAGACGACGGGGAGAATGACGTATCAGCGCAAGACACTGCGGAAAGTGTTGCTAGTTTGCAAATGGTTACCGATGGCGATATGGTGACTACAGAAAATGGGGAAATCTATATCATCAATGCGAGTGCAAAGACGAAAACGACGGGTATTTCTTCAACGGAATCTCAGCAGGATAGTAAGAACATAACATCGTACAATAGTGAGTATTGAGCTAGCCAACTAATACATCTAATGATAACTTTTCTTGAACAACCATTTTCAGTTCGAGACAATGGAGAAATATCGTTTAACGACGGCAAATCCGATGATATGGCCGATGTAATGGTATTCGATCTGGATGGTGAAGTCAACGAGGATCAGCCGCTTTTTGAGCTAAATGAAAATGTTATAATACTGGTATATAACTTTAAAATGATCCTAAAACTGAATATTAATAAATATTTTCTTTTTTTTAGTCAAACGATAAGTTAAAGAACGAGTCTGGCAAAACCTACAGAAAAGATTTGGTAGTGAAGGAATCTCCTCGCAACTCACAACCCACCGCCGGCCGCCCCAGCGACACATTGAAATCATTTCTATGCACGTTGTGTCCGGTCGCCTTCGCCACCAACAAACAATTGTCTCGGCACCTGAATACGCATATCAAGACACTGAAGAACGGCTCTGGCGGATCTCTCAAATGTCCTGTTTGTGAAATGCAGCTTTCGTGCGCCAGTTCGCTAAAGCGTCACATGGTCACGCATACAGGAATTAAACCGTATAAATGCGACGAATGCGGGCAGTCGTTTTCACAGCGTGAAGTACTTAAGCGGCACATGGACATCCATACAGGATTGAAACGCCATCGCTGTCCGCACTGCAGTGTCTACTTTGCCCAGAAGACTAATCTTACACAGCATATTAATCGAATGCACTTGGCGGGACAGCCGCAATCGCAGCACGAGTGTCATATATGCCATCGCGTTTTCAATCATACTTCGGGTTTGAGTCGACATCTTGTGACCCACGCCGGCGTCACGTTTGCCTGCAAGGAGTGTGGAAAGAAATTCAATGATCGCAGCTCAGTGCAACGCCATGTTCAGCATGTGCACAAGGTTAAGGATGAGGCCGCTGACTCTGCCGACGAGAGTAATGGAAATGATATTGAATTTGAGTGACCTATTTAACTTTTTCATATAATGGAATAGGTATCAAGTTAAATGTTAAATTTTACTTTCCATTCAAACTAAATTTCTGAAATTTTATCTCGATTGTCATGTAAGTTTTTCCTTAGTTCAGCTGATTTTTATACCCTTCCATTTAAATACATATGGATTTTTGTGTAGATTTCTTTAACATTTTACATCTTTATTCGACTTTTTTGAACTGTGCACAACTTTTGGCACCAAATTTTAAATATTTTTGCATCGATTTATGAGACATTAGTGAGACAAGCAAAAACAGGTTCAGATTTAAACACACAAACGCATAATTTCATCGATAACAGAAGTAATTTGGAAACATTTAGAAACATTTTCAACATGATGCAATAATTTTAATATAATATAAGATAGCTAGCTAGATATACTCTAGATATATAGTATTAGCGTTAGTATACGTACGTATAATAATAATATCGTTTAATATAATACACATAACGAGAATGTACAATACGCGTTAGGCAAATACATGTACATACATACATACATATGCAGTTGGTTATAATTAAACATCATTTAAACAATAAACATTCACATAAATATGGATTACGAGCCACACTTGCGATAAACTGTTCGCCTAAACTAATTAATTAAACGTCAACAAAAACATCAAATCAATACAAATATGTGTGTGAAATGCAATACAATGCAATGTATTAATATCAAAAGCGCCGTCGATTAACTGAGATTACCTAGTGAAATGGTTTGAGTTAGCGCCACAGTGTCTCAATGCCAGCACAGAAATGTATTGTTTAACAATTAAACCGATAAATGTGTAAATATATATGCCCTAACTATTTAAACATTGGAATATTTGTTACAACGAGTGAAGTGTCAGCTCGTCCTGGGCGAGCCATCTTGTCGCTGCTAGTCGGAGTTTGTCAGCGAGCTGCGCTGCGATTCTAGGGTATTCGAGTCATTGCGCTGGCGCAACATACGTGGCTGGCTGGCAGCAAAGTTGGAGAAATCTTTCATCACATCCTTGTAGGTCTCATCCTCGCCATTGAACTCATCGTTCAAACCAATCTCATCATTCAGGCGCGTTAAGCGAAGGCTGTAAAAAAGTAACAGATTCTTTAGTTTTCCTCTCTCGTTCAGGTTTCATTTTGATCTTACAGCGTCACAATATCTGCGTTCTTCTGCTCCACCGCAATGTCCAGTGCCTTCTTGCCATCACTGGAGGCCAGGTCGTAGGCCGCCTTGTGCTTCAACAGCAGATACACCTGCGCAATGTGTCCCTTGGCAGTGGATATGTGTAATGCGCTGTAGCCCAACTCATCAACGCCATCAATTGCGGCACCATTCAGTAGCAGATACTCACAGGCCATCACCGAGCCAGAGATTACGGCCTGATGCAGAAAGGAGCGCTGACGATCCAGTGGATTTTTCCAATGCTTGTCGGCACCCAAGGCAAAGGCCATGCACATAACCGGAAGATTATGGACAACAGCTGCTTTGTAGAGCAGCAAATTTGCATCCAGTTGAGTGAAGGGTACTTCTTCCGGCTGTTCGCTGTCAGATTCACCTTCGGTGCTCTCCTGATCACTGCCCAAAATGCCAGGTGTTTCATAACTATCCAGCGCTAAGTCATCACCAATAACTAGCAAGTCATCTCGGGATATGCTTAGCGACATCGAGGGAATGTATATAGATTCATCATCATCATCGTCATCCAATTCATCACCCGTTTTGGCCGTATTATATATGCTTGGATCATCGCTTAGTGTCTTGGGTAATGGTCTTTGTTGGCGGCGTCGTCGTAGCTTCTTTACTGTCCATTTTCGAGTGCCTCCCAATGAGAGTGTGGCACGTTTGTTAAGAACTTTACTACTAGCGCCACCACTAACTCCACTCTCCCGGCCATCTTCTGCCAGGCCACCGCTATCAATGCTTAGCACCTCTGCGGTTTCACTAGCCAAAAGTTCCTGGGGCTTTGGCATTCCACAGACAAATCGTTTCTCCACATACTTGGCCTTTATCCAGGCCTCACGCACACCAATCTCACACTGCTCTGTGGGTTTTCTCAGCTCACAGTCCTCAGGAATACGTGCCTCATAGATGCGATTGACGACCTCATTGCCCAACTCCATCATCACCTTGACATTCTCCGTCTCCCAGGCATCTAGCGTCAAGGAACGCACCTTGCTGTAGTGTACGCCCAGGCTGCGATGCACGCCCGAGCATTCGATGCATAATGTAATGCCCAAATTGATGGAAGCCCAACGTGGATCGGATCCGCGACAATCGCAGCACTGCGCATTGCCGGGTATCTTGAGAAACTCCTCCCAGTGACTAAACCGAATGGATGATTCATTCAATATTATGGCAATATTACGCTTATCGAAGTTAATTAACATTTCTACTCACATTCGTCGCTTGGCGGGTAACGCGTTCGGTGCATTCGTCGACTGTGGTCGCGGATGATGTGTGGTATCGTGCTGTATGGCGGCTCCAATGCTGTGCTGCAGTGCCGATATCCAAAGCGAGAGCATGTCCGCCGAGTCCGCTTGCAGGATGTGAGATCTGTATAAAGAAATCATTTGTTAAGTTCTCGACTTGTCTACAGCCATAAGCTCTACTCACTTGGTTGGGGAGATGACTTCGAAACAGAATCGACGATCGCCTTCATTTACCGGGCGCACCGTGCAGATGCGCAAATCCTCTTCCATTACCGAAAACGAGTCCTCGTTGCTGCGTTTTCTGGAATGCGAATCCAAATCACTTCAGCGTACCGCACAACAATCAATTACAATCAATCACAACAATAACAACAAAAGAGAATACACACAATACGAGTACAAAATGTCAAAGAAATGATGAAGTCGAGAAATGGGAGAAATCAAAAGAAATGAGCAAAAGATAAAGACTAATCAAAACATACAAATACAAACTAACATTGAGTGCACCCACCTGTAGACCAGCTGATTATCGCTGAGGTAGAACCAACGTCTACACCAGGTCTTGAATCCCTTCGACTTCTTTTTGAACAGATAACCCTCGACATTGTGCGATGAACTGTTTGTATTCGAATCGCAATAACGATTGACGCTCATGTGTCGATTCTGCATGACCTTCTCCAGCTGCTGATAGTCGCCGCGCAGCACATTCAAATCCTCGCTGATATTCTTGAAGAACTCGTCGAAGTCGTTGCACAAATCAAAGCCCTGATGGTAGTAGGTCACGCACGCTTGATAATAGTCCAGTAGCTGTAGAAGAGACAGAATATCGAACAAAAGAATGAACACGTACGTACAACAATAAATTAAATATAATATATTAAAGTTTCTCTAAGTTTTACTGGTACAATTTGAAGACCCATGACAAACCTGCTTCAAGCAACACTTCACAAGCGACTAAAACTGCTGAACGGGTCGCTCCTGACTCAAGAGCGATCAATGAGACCGCGATATAAGAAAGAACAAAAAAAGCACATTGCATACACACACACACACACATATCTATGAAGAGTATATCGCGAATATGACGTCATAAACACAACATTTGCTGTTGATTCAATTTATTTACGTACGAACACAAAGACACTTCTTCATTCACATTTCCCATATCGCATGTCAAAAACATCGATAAGAAAAATGTATAAATAAAATCAAGCTACACTTACCTACACCTCCTCCCCCTCGAAAAACAATATTACTTTCATTTGGAAATCAATGTGCAAAGTATATGTATGTGATCGTTTCTAATCTTTAATTGCGAAACTCATTATGACTTCCGATCGAACAAAACAGATATAAAATAAATGATAATGATACTAAAAGTGCATTATCGATTTAAATCCTTCTAATCATTGAGTATAGTTATTAAGAACTAGGTAACGATGAAAGAGGTTTGGATTCGTTGGAAAACCGCTACTTAATTTGGACACAGAATCCGCATAAATTTGTATTGTTTATTTGTTGATTCAATGTTGAAAAGAGGTAAACATATTAGTTGTTATTCTCGGCACTCACCGTAGACAGTATGGAAGGCACCTTTCGAGCCTGCACCAACGTAATATAGTTGACATAGTCCAGAGCTGTGTGTTGAAAGCAAGACTTGGAAGCGGAAAGTATGTTAGCTGCCTCTTGCACCTCTTGGGGTCTGTTTTTGCTGGCCTATTGTGTTGAGGTAGGTAAGGAATTATTCAAATGAATGCAATCTGATAATGGTATTGCATAAGCCTTACCTGTGCGTTCTTTATGAGTGCATTATCATATCCTTCGGATACTTTCAGAAAGTGGCCCTTGTAGTCCTTAACCTGATTGATATCGTCTTTGACGAATACTCCGAGATTTTTTAAAACCGTTCGACTGGCCTGATCCAATAGTATGGTATGAAATTTGTTCATTTCCTGGCAACACAAATGAGAAATATATATTTTAGTCAATGATAATATTTGCCAGCATCTCACAGACTAACCTGGAAGCAATGAATTAACTTTCCCAACGCATTGTGCGCGTTTTTATTGTCGAGAAAATGCTGCTGCAGATCCCACAAGGACATGGCAAAGGCACTGGAAGCGTGACAAACAAACATAAATCATTTGCATAATTTGTAATAAGCAAATTGCGCAATTTACCTCTGATTCTTGACATATTCCTTGCCCGAGTCGACGGCTACATTGCAGAGTTTAATGATTTTCTCCAACTTCTGCTCCAAGTGCTCAATGTCAGCCTCCTCCTTGGAAACGAATTGTCTGCAGAGCGAAAACAAATTGACAACGTTAGCAGAATCTCGTGTTTGATAACTGTAAACAATAAGCCAAGTGACAAGACCAACGAATAAGGCGACGCGCTGTCGTCGGCGATTAACGTTTCCCACTGTGTGTTTAATCAACGAAGAAGTCAACGGAGGGAGAGAGGGACACAAGAGAAGGTATCGGGAGTGGGTGCTGAAATAAGAGAGGATCTGGAAGCTGCGTCGTAGTTTTGTTTTGTTTTGCTTTGCTGGTGTTGACTCTTTTAATTTATGCCACTTTATTAAAGACCTATTTGCGCTTTTAATTAAAGCCGAGAGCTTCGAAGCCTTTATAAGATCTGGACGTGAAATAGTCTTTTGTAATTTTCGATAACCTGTTGCGCCCTTTGAGAAAGCTATAAAGTGAGCTCAGCTTTAGTGGACAATTAAATAATCTGAGCGAAAGCTTTGTCTCTAGGCGAGACGAGCCACAGTCTTAGCTAAGACAATACTTTTTTGGTGAAATCTTATCATTTACCTGGCTGTGCAATCGATTGCCGAAGCAATTAGTGAAGACAATCTCAGTGTGAACTAGGGATGGGAGCGTGATCAACCATTGTAAACATAATTTTCGTGCATCACAATCAGAATTATTTTGATGGTTAAAACAGTTTTGTGGCACTCTCTGATATTGTAATTGTTATGCGAGTTCGTGTCACGCAAGCATCACTAGAAGGGGAAAAAACAAACACACACACGTCCCACAAAAACAAAACACATTGTTGGGCAGCAATAATAAAATTCCAAAATACTGACGATGCTCAAGTACAAAGTTTGTTCGATGGAAGATGATTAAGCGGTGGCAACATTTAAGTCGCTATAGAGTTCTAAGCGGGGGCGGAACGCGAAAGTAGTTGATTATCACGATATAGCGGAACATGTCACGCTATTTCAGTTGAGCTTCTGTCGTGGGTTCCAAATGCGAATTGTCAAATACGGAAATAGAATGCGCATTATGCGCACTATGCAAAAAATCGGGTTGCTTTGTTGTTCAAACCGGTAGAAGATGGGGGGAGGGAGGGGAGGCGAGGGTAACTCAACCTGAGTTTAATACGCACCTGAATCTGGGTGAATCCTTGAGGCATTCCTCAAAATCAATTGTGGCGCGCATTGTTTCACATTCACAGGACAGACACACACATGCACAACGTGGAACACACAATTAATTTGGCTTATTTTACCAAAACAGTATTTGCACTGTTGGCTTTTTACACAAATCGAGGAGCAAAAAAAAATTTGGCTGCTTTCAGCTGTTGCTTCTGCTCCAAAATTGATTGGCTAGATGATTGCAGAGAGTGAGAGCGAGAAGACTCTGAGAGAGTGCCCCTAATTATGGGCGACTGGAATGCAGTGTGAAAAGCACATTTTCTTCAAACAGCAGCCAGACATGGAAACTGAATAACTAATTAATTAACTACTGACGAATTACAAAGCAATTAACAAAAATTTGACAAAGTGACGCGCACACACAACAAAACTTTGTCGTTGTCGTCTCACTTTCTACTCGCGCTGAATAATGTGCTAAATTTGCCCAGACAATGAATAAGCGCACTGACCGTGTTGGAAAATTGCAGTATATGTTGGTCGAACATCGAACGTTGTACAGCACTAGTACTGCCTTTGGCTCTTCTGCTTCTTTCGCCTGGTGCTGTTTTTTTGTGTAATATAATTTTCTATAAAAACCCAATTATAATTGTTATTAAAGCATTTCATATGCAATATTAGTGTGCAAACCACCAATTTATCAAGTAAAACTATGAAAGTGAATCGTTGAAACGTCCTCGGTACCTATTGTCGCCGCAGTGGTCGGTGGTTTTGTGTTTTTTTCATTTGTTTACCCTTTGTCTTGTGTTCTACGTGCATACCATACAAGTATTTGTGTTCCGTGTTTAGTTCTCAGTCAGTAAACTGCATAAACTTCTCTGACGTCATCAACGTGGTACACGCCTTCGCCAGGAAACGTTGACCTGACCGACTGACTGACCAGTGGAATGTGGAAGTGCCACAAGTGCGGCAAACCCGTTTACTTTGGTAATTTAAACACCCACACGCGCACACACGCACACACACACACAAACGCATATGCAAATGTTTACGCACATACACGTACCAAAACATTCGGACTGTAAGTGCACGCGTGTGTGAATGTGTGTGTTGTGTGCACGGTTCAAGTGTGCATGCCATTTGTTTAAATAATAACATCAAATTACATATTTCAATCTTATGTGTGTGTGTGTCTGTCTGCCCATCACAGCGGAACGTAAACAATCTCTGGGCTACGACTGGCATCCGGAATGTTTGCGTTGCGAGGAGTGCGGCAAGCGTCTCAATCCCGGCCAGCATGCAGAGGTTTGTATCTCGATCGTCAGTATGTTCCTATTCGAGACGCAATTAATCACTGAGATTTACTTCCTCTACACGATATAGCATAAAGGAGTGCCTTATTGTCATGTGCCCTGCTATGGTGCGTTGTTTGGGCCGCAGCTTTTTGGTCATGGCACGCGTGTTGAGTCACACAAGAGTTTTGGAGTCAAAGGCACTCAAAAACCGGTCGCTGCCCAGGCCAACGGACCAACATTGCCGCGCGATCACTTGGAATCCAAAGTGAAGGTAAAGTATTCCAGTTGCAGCAGCACCGATGAATTATAATCTATTTCTTCTTATGTTAATATAATCTAACTTCTTCAATTGACAGTTTTACAATCAATTCCACGACAATAAAAGCCTGGAGGTACGTTTTCGGGAGGTGAACAACCGTCTAATTTTGGAGGGTCCTTTGCGGGTCTTTTGGGGCGTGCAGGGTGTGATTCATCTGAAGGAAGACGATGATCAACGCACATTTGTAGTGCGCAAGCGAAACTCCTGTCGTGCCTCCAAAGCTGCTGATGTATGTAAAAATGAATCAGATCTTTTGTTTGTATGTAAACTACTTTCATTATTTTAACAGGAAAGCTGTTCGGATAAGGAGAATGAAGGCAGTGAGTCGTTGGCGGCACCAACCACAACTGCCAGTGAAGCGGATCCCCTATCGACAGACATATCACTATCGGAGAGTATGACTTTTGACTCGTGTAGTCTCAACGAAATATCCGAGCTGCCGACAACTCCCGAGGATGCCTCTGCGAATACGGCAACAGGCAGTGGACAGCTTATAAATGGCCAGTCGAATGGTAACACTGAAGACGAGGAGACGACAAACACAGATTCGTCAAGTACACTGATTGGCAGCGGCACAGAAGTCGCCACCGCCAGCACCAGCTGTGTGTCCAGCACGTTGCCTTCCAAACTGGATAATTTAGAGAAGCTTGACTGGGATGATATTGATGACTTGTTGCAAGTGGAACGTCGGCATAGTGAAAAGGATAAGATATATGAAACAATGCCGGTGAAGCTGCCCTCGTCTTCATCGCAGTCGTCTAGTGAGAGCTCGCCCAGCAAAACGAGCAGCGACACCAGCTCCTCGACAACGAGCCACAATAATCCCAATAATTCGGGTACATCCCCCACGACAACAACAACAACAAGCAGTAGTTCGGATAATTTTATGACCGCCACGGGTTCCTTGACTGCCAATACCAATACACAAAATACCAGTACAGTGAGCACAAGTAATACCACACTGGAAGATTATAAAACCTCGGATGATGCCACTTTGAAGCCCATGGATTATGAAGAATTCAAGCGCAGTGTGCATCAGGATTATGTGAATGGTGCGAATTCATTTCAGGAGCCAAACGATGATACTCTAAAACGTAATCAGCCCATTGATCCCTCACGCATACACGACTCCCTTAAATTGTACGGTGAAAACTCTGTCATGAGCAAGAGTTTCAACTGCGAGCACGCTTTGCGAACTATAGATCCTTCACTGATCAATGATACAATGCATCTGCGCAGTAGCGTCGATTCGCCACGTTCGTCACAACGTCAATATGCCTTGCAGAAAAGTGGTTCAGCCTTTGCAGCGACAACACACAGCAGGGAGCAGCAGAAGACAGCGGAGCCTGGCCGACAGCTATTCGAGAAGGGCATCAATCGTTCCAAGTCGGGACCCAGTTGTTTTGTCTACTCAGACAGCGATGATGACGATGCAACGTTGCGTCCGCATGCTCGTTTGGCCACAATGCGACGCAGCGATGTGCCTCAGCGATATATACAAATCCAAATGAATTGTTATCCCAAAGAAGGCGTCGCTGCTGCTCGTCGTGGTGCCGTGGAGAACGAGTCGAGCCGTGCTGACGCATCATCGGTAAGTTGCAAACTTCGGTTCATATTTCCTTTAAGTATTTTAAAATGTTTTTGATGTGAATCAATAAGTCGATCGATTTCAATTGATCTTCAAATAGAGGTTTCAAAAATATTACACAGGTTCTATGGTTAATTATATTCTAAGCAAACGAATTTATTTTCATAAAGTCTAGAAACCTATAAATTTATTTCTTTTAATTCATCAATAGTAAAAATCATTTAACATTTTGAATCAATATGTTTAACTAAGTCGTGTCAAAGAAGGCACTAAAAGTTCTTTACATAGCATTTCTGACATTTTTCACGTTGTTATTCTTATCATGCAACTAGTTATCAGTTGTCTATGGCTTTGCAACCTCATCAGACTTACACGCCATGTATTAAGTCAAAGTCCATGGCAATGAGTATTGGCCATAGGAAATGGGTTTTATTTTTATCAAAACAATAGCGTCATCTACAATTGAAGTGACACTTGACACGCTTTTTGATGTTTGACTAATCCCGCTGTGATTTATTTTTGTAGGTGCTGAGTGGTGCCGTCGCCGGTGACGAGCTTACCCAAACAGAGGAGCTCTACACAGCCACTGAGGGCAGAGGAACAGGCGCTGATTGCACTGATACGGCCGGCAATGAGTCAGGCTTGCATGTCAATGAGGATGGTGTTGTTTTGAGAAGAGCGCCGCGTACAGGAGCTGCAGCAATCAAGCGACGCAGCGGCAATCGGCGGTAAGCAAGATTGGATTGACCTATATCCGTATAAGATTGATATTATTCTTACCCTTTTCCTTGACTAGTTCCCGCACGAAGCTGAAGCGTCGCTGTTCGATCAATGGACATTTCTATAATCGGGAAACTTCCTTCTTCACGCCACCGTATGGCTCGCAGATGTCTGTGTGGGTCACGTCTTTGGTGACCACACAGGAGGTGATCAATTTGGTGCTCGAAAAGTACAAGGTGGATAGTGCGGCGGAAAACTTCTCTCTCTTCGTTATGCACGACAATGGCGAACAGAAACGGCTGAAGGACAACGAATATCCGTTGATAACGCGCATCACGCTGGGACCTCATGAGGATGTGGCGCGTCTGTTTCTAGTGGATGCGCGTAAGACTGATGAAATCAGGTATGTGCGCAGCTATCAATTGCTCACGCATGTGATCTCTTGTCTAAAGTGTTTCTTATCTTTTGGTTGACTTTGCAGTAACGAGGTTGCTCAATTTTTGAATCTATCGGTGCCGGAGTGCCGCGCTATATTGGATCAATATGACCAGGAATTGGCGCGTGAAGTAACGAAAATAAAAGAAAGGTATATTTTATTTAACAATCTATAAGTTCCAACTTAATTAAAAAATTATTTCTTTACTTCTAGATATGCTGAGCTGCGTCGTCGCATTGTGAGCCGCATGGAATCTCTCAAAGTGCATCTGTAAATGCCAATGGAATCTCCAAATTTTGTATACTTATAGCCATAATGTTAATGCGGCCAAATTGCGACAGCAGAACCCAAACAAATTAGTATTCCTTTTTACACAATTGTTTACAAATTTTCAACTAGCATTTAGGCCACAATCTAACAAATTCTAACAAATTTAGCCCCAGTGAACAAAGCAACAAAGCTGCTGTTCGCCGCAGTTCTTTATGTTACAATATATTTATATAACTCTATATTAATCCCCACGAATCGAAACTAACAAGCATTACCAGGCATTTCCATTTTAGAAAGCGTTTAAGACTTGTAACTAACCAAAAATAATTTGTAATCTTCACACAAACACACCACCAAAATATTATACTAATTTCATTGTGTTGAATATCGAAAATCAAAATAATTATATACGTTATTGTATTATATAATGTCGAATGTTAATAGCGAGCAACACCAACAACAGCTGCAGCAGCAACATATTGATTTATATAGTTTTTTATAGCCACAAATGCGATTTTTACAGGCCATTTATTAAAATTAACTGATTAACTGATTGATAAACCAATGTCACTTGTAAGCAGCCACAATAACTATGTGTAGCATAAGATGGACTTGTTGATTGAAAATCATTTGAACATCAAATAAAATGTAATGATTTAAACAAAAAAAAACTAAAAACTAAAGAAAAACAAAGGGAGAATGTTGCAAACTTTTCCACATGGATTACTGTGTCCTTTGTGCCAAAAATAGTTGTCAAACAGTCGCTGGAGTCTGACCTCCGATTAGAGCACAAGTCAATGGTGCCATTAAATATAGAGAAGCCCCCAAGCAGCAGCAGCTGAGCACCTCCCCCTCCACCCGCACTCACACACACACAACTAGTGCGGCCTACGACACTGTGTGTGTGTTGGGGCTATTAATTTAAAACTGACAGAACCTTCGGGGCCGACGTGGCTGGGACTCAGTCTTGACTTGGAGGCTGCCTATGGCCAGCCTGCGAGGCGCTGACGCGTTAAATGCTAACGGGGTTTCCCGGCCAGCAACACACCAGCAGCGTTGGCTATAATCGTGGCGTCAACGGCGTCATCGATGCGGGCCAAGTATGCCAAGCCAAGCCAAGCGGCTCTACATAAAAATCAACAGCCAACAACAACAGCAGCAAGCGATGTCCATTTGGGATGTGAGCGCGTATTTGACGCTGCTGGCAGGTTCACGACCCGCTGTCAAATCGCCGTGGCGCAGTCAATTATTGAGCCTAAGAGCAACTTGGGCTCTGAAGAGAGACAGCGAGAGAGAGAAAGAGAGAGCGAAAGCAAGGCAGTGAAAAAAGAAAATCGATTTTAGATGATTTTCCGCTCTTTGCGCATTGTTGTTGCTGCTGCTGCAGATGTTGCTGATGGTGGTGGTGGCTGCTGCTGGCGCCCATTGTCGTCTGGAAGTGCTTGGGCAGTTGTTGCTTGTCACTGTGCGAGAGCGAGAGCGAGCAGGCGCTGCCAGCCAGGGGTTGCTCATTGCGCATACGCAGTGTGGTGCACTGCGAGAAATTTAAAGCGAAGATAAGGTTAGGAAAAATGGGCTTAAACCAAATTGTAATTGATCATACAAATAAATAAATATATATCCTTATCTAAACATGATTCTACTATAGTTTTCTATATAGATTTGTCTTCTTTTCTGTCACTGACTTCGCTTTGCTGCACCGCCTTGACAACCCTGCGCTCTCTGCCACATGTCCTGGCCGTGCTCTTTTGTCCGCCTTGGCGCTTCTCTGGCTTTGCGACTGTCGCAAAATTCCAATGCCGAGTTGGACAAACGTTTCTGGTCGCGCTCAGTTTACGTTTTGGTCGCGTCGCCGACAGTTCGTTCACGTTCCGTGCTTGCCTGCTGCATTGTGCATTGTCTGAGACGCCCGAGCGATTGCAAAGCTCAAGTCCCTCAAAACTAACTCTCACTGTGTGTGCGCTGGTGTGTGTGCGAGTGCGTGTGCCTGTGTGTGCTTGTGAACTGTTCGATTCTCATATATTCAGTTCGACTGGGCAATTAACAGTGCCAGCGATTTGTGACAGTCACCAGCGGAAGTCGTGAACAATTTGCGAGGCATTTAAGCCGCTTCCGTCTAGCAGCTCGTCTCGTCTCCACTCGTCTCGTCGTCATCGTTGTTCCTTTGATTCCTGTGCCATGATGCGTGCGTCGCGTTTGCCGCTCTTTGCCAGCGTTTGCCTGCTGCTGTCGCTGCTGGTGTTGATGTCATCCGTCGAGGCCAAGAAGAAGAAATACGTTGGCGAAACTGGCGGCGATTTTGAGTTTATCGATGAGGTAAGTCCCAAATGGCTTTCGTCCTCAGTCTGTCTGTCTGCTTGTCTGACTAGTAACTGTCACCCAATACAACTAAGCTGCGGTGCGTGTGTCCGCCTAGTGTATGTGTGTGTGTGTGTGGCACATATAACGCATTTGTGCTTTTAGCCAATTTTTCCATTGCTTTTCCGTCGCTTCGTCTTGTGTTTTTTTCTTGGCGCTTTCACCTTTGCCAACGCTACTGAGGTTTCACACTGCCAACAACAACAACAACAACAAGAATAACAACAACATATAACCACAGCCAGTTGGACACCTGTGCTTCCTTCCCGCCGTGCTGCCAATGAAATGTTTGTCTTGCCAATTACTCACGCAAATCCGATTTGTAGTAGTTGAAGGCAGTAAGCCAGGTAGGCTGTCGCTGCTGACTCCTGCTCAGCGGAAGCCTAAAGTTGCAAGTACAAGAGGGGAAAAGAAGTGCTGGGAAACGAGCTGAAAATCAATAGGAAAAACAGAAATGAAAAGAGAGAGAGAAAAAAAAACAGTTGGCAGCGCGTAAGCGTAAACTATGAAGTAAGCACTAAGCAGCTTTGAAGTCCCCATTTGCAGACCCCCACCGCAACCCCCTCTGCCTGCCTGCTGCCTACGCTGCCTCCCCGGTCCGACACACCATCGATAACGGTTAGTCACAGACGCAACGTCGTCGTCGTCGTCGTCGACATTCCCGTTTCGTTTGCATTGTTTTTGCTGCCATTCGCCTTTTGCGCTCAGCCGACATTTTGTTGTTGCTGTTGTTCTTGTTTTTGGTTTGTTTGGCATTTTGTTTTTATTTCTTTTCCGTTTCCTTCTTTGCCACCATGCGCTTTTAGCTTGTTTTATGCGTGGCCATTGCTGCGCTCTGCCTTCTCTCTGCCTTCTCCGTGTGTGTGTGTGTTTGCTAATAGGCCCAAGTACGCGCGCATGTGTGTGTGTGTGAGTTTGTGCTATTAAGAGTTTCTGCTGCCTACACACGCCTCGCTCTGCCTCTTTCTTTCTCCCCTCTTTCTCCTCTCTCTCTCTTCTCTGTGGAGCCTTGAAGTAAATATATTGCAAAGCGCTAAAGTTTTTGCCCAAAAAGAAGAAGGAGAGAACGCACGAGAGAAGAATGTACAATCGCTGAATTTTAAGCAGTTGAAAATGGCGCCACATGCGTGTCACACAAACACACACTCGCACACTCACACACATATACACCCCCACTCACACACGGCGCACAGCAGCGCACGGCCATTTTACAGAATGAGCTTTAATTCTTTTTATATTCCCCCCACATAAGTACATTAAAATTGAAGACTCTGTGCCGCGTACCCTATAAAATACATATATCATAGCACGATAAGCATCGCCGGCACTGGCAAAGGATGTTGCCAGAGAATATCTTTAGCTCGCAGGCAACTCAATGAATAAAATTTTAAAACTGGGCACATGCACAGTTAGTTGAGGTAGCTCAACCGAATGTTCTGGCAATTTCCTAATGTATAAACTGAGCAATGGGGAAATATTTCTTGTATGTAATGAAGATATAGTATACTTAGATATACGATTATTATTTTCTCTATTGAATATAAGTTACAACAGTTTTTGATGCAAATATTCTGCCTTTCGGGGGAGATTAGCCACGCATATGATATAATATACATTTTATCCATTGAATTCAAATCTTGCTCAATCTATTTGATATTCTACATGCAATTATAGGTTATATATACTACTATATTAATATATGTGATGTATACTTGTATATTAAGTAATAACTGAGAAGACAATATTAGATACATAAAAAATAAATAAAATCTATTGAATTTATATTTAACAAATCAATCTTAATCTCTTGGGATTCTCCAGAATAAACTGTGCTGAGTTGCTGTTCCAGATTAAGAGATTAAGTCTATGAATCCAACTCTTGACAGATATTGTACAAGTTAGGATATCTGTCAGTCATCTTCCCGGCAACGATTCTCTAGCTGCATAAATTAAATGCTGAAGAGCTCTCCTTGAGTTTCTTGTGCTCTTTTTTTATGGCTAATCGTATAATATAATATCTTTGTATGCGACATTTTTCCAATGAATTTGATTGTTTATTTTGTAACTTTGCGCTCGCAAGTATTTAGAAATGGCATAAATTATGTGAAAAGTTTTTGTAACCGAATTGTTTCAACTTCTGCTGCGGATGCGGCTCCGGCAGTAGCCGGGCCGGGGCGGGGGGCTGAGGCCGAGGGCATTGAATTTAATTGAAAAGTTGCCCATTGTTTTTGTTGTTGTTGTTGTGCCAAAGAGCAGATAAAACAAGTCTGTGGCAAGTGTCAAAGATGGACCCGATTCGTGTGGGGGATTAAAGTATTCAGTTGATTTCGACCTCGGCCAGAGGCAAAAATAATTGGCAGCTTATCAGACAGAGTTCGCTTGCGCCGATCTATCCTACTCTCGGCTCCCCTCTCCTATCGTTGTGACAGTTTTTATGCCCATTTCGTGACACACTTAATTGACCATCAATATTTTGCCAGAGAGGAAATTTCGTAGAAAAGTACTCGGGCTATTTATAAATCGAACGCTGTCAAATAAATTACACAGATTCCGAATCATATTTGTGTGAGTCTCAGTGTGAGTGTGAGTATGGATGTATTTGTAGCTATAGTGATTTGCGTCCTGGTAATGGGAAATAATCTGCCGGGCCGCCTTCGAACTAGGCTTATAAATAACCATAAACTGTTGTTGCTGTTGTCGCTAATAAAGCACATTGCTGTAGATCCCAATTCGGATTTGGAATCGAATTCGAACTCGAATTTGCTTTTAGCCTTAGCTCAGCTGAATCTCGTTGGGTATTTGAGTAACGAGTTCACTGTGTTTCCCTTCCCCACTTTCCATTTCCCTTTTTGCTTTTCCCTTTCGCATTTGCGGTTCAGTTTCGTTTTGCACGTCTTGCATTTATCATAAATAGCATATCCATATCCATATCTATAACCATGACCATATATACTTACTGAATACACCTACACATACCTACAGCTATATAGATGTGTGTGTGTGTGCGTGTGTCTGTGTAGACATTTGTACATTGAAATGATAACAAATTAGCTCGAGGAGGCAATGAATCCGCCTGATTTGCCGGCACGCCCAGCTACTGATTTATGCTTATTTATGGCCCGCTGGCTCGACTGGAGTCGGGCTATCTTCCTGCCTTAATCAGACAGGCAAACAGCGTGCCAACTGCCATGGCATCCCTCACTCGCTTTCCTCTCTTCCTCCTCTGCTACTGCTGGCAATGCTCATTTCCATCGATTACCAACAAAAGGACGCGCTGTTTGTCAGCAGAAAATAAATCTTTGCATTGTGCACTTCACTTCGTCAGAGCGTACGAAATGTGTGAGTGCAGCATGGAATAAAATGCAAAGGGATCCAGGGCTGAAGGATGCTGCATGGCGTAGGTCAAAAGAGTTCGGCTTGCAGATGCTCTTTGAGCAAATGCAGTGCACTGGAGTTGGGCAGAATTGTGTAGTGCCTGCATATAATGGGCAGTAGTTACAGATATATATTTATGCTGATAAACAATATACATTAGTATGAACGAACGAGATAAATTGAACTATTCACCAAACTGAACGAACGAACTAGGTCTGTCTTTATAGTTCAATATAGTTCAAATTGATTCAAAATGTGTCAATTCCTTGGAACTCAACTTTTAAAATGCTGTGTTGAAAGATGAACTAAATGAACGACCTAAATCATTGATTTTTAACGAACGAACTTATTCCTCAAATGGTTACCCAACACTAATATACATACAAAAATACATTTTGAAATATAATACAACAAATAATTTGTATATTTTTTACACTATAATTAAGTGATTGAAGATACTTAATACAATTTAAATACATATAAATTTTTTCCTTTTTAATATTTGCGCAAATTAAACCATAAATTGAAATAAATGCAGATGAGAAAAATGCAACTGTAGCCAGCACAATTGTGGCTAAAATTGTACCTAATATTCTGCAATAGGTTTCAGTTATCCTGCATATTTATTTAAATATTCCCTTTCAGTATTTTTAAATAATACTAAAATGTATATTTGCAAAGAAAGCGCTTTGATATCTGTGGAATATTCAAATCAGTTATTTCCATATGCATATTTTGTTTATTTTATTTGTTAATTAAAAGAGATAAGCTCGAATTTAGGAAATATTTTTCTTTTTTTTTTTGGGGAAATTTGATATTCTAATTCCGCTTGGGCTCTCGAGCAAAAGTTATTGCTTTTGTATGTTACAATGTACATGCAATATAGTATACTCTAACTCTGGCATGGCTTATAGTTGTCATGACAAGTGGATTGGCCCGAGGCGGATAGAAGATAGAGCGTGGCAGGCGGAGAATGAGAAGGGGAGGGGGAAGGGGAGACAGTTTGTGTGCCATGAAATCAGTGCGTAAAATATGCAAAACTTTCTATAAATGTTGGAGTAGTGTGCGTGTACAGTTGTGCACACACACAGACACATAGAAACACACACAGCCACACATACAGGCACAGCCACACACACTCACATACTTGTGTGTACATATGGATGTGGGCAGAGCAATAAAGTTGATATGCATAATTTGGGGTAAGCATCACTTCAAGTAGGACAGATGTGACAGGCAGAGAGAGAGAGAGAGATAGAGAGAGAGAGAGGGAGAGGGAGGAACTTAAGTAAAAACTAAATCAAAATGTGTGCAAATTACGGTTTACTTGTAGCTGACCAAGCAACCTCATTCCCAGTTCGGTTTTACGAGCAAATAAAAAACATATTTCAGCAGGTTATGCAATAAACTTTTATGCCACTGCCCCCAAAAACTGTTGCATAAATTGCCAAACTACAAGCCGACTAACTAGTTAAGTGGCATTGAAGAGAACATGTATGAGCCGCTCGTTAACACCTCCGTATCTGCAGTGTCTGATTAAAGATTCTTGCAGCGGATAGATTCATTTGCATGACGCGTGCGAGTACTTCAATCCCCGAGCTAAGCTGATTTGCATATTCCCAACGAATGCGAGTGCCACAGCGAGTGTGACTGCGAGTGCAACTGTAGTAAATGTGCTGGCGCAACATGAAGTTGCCGAAATAAAGAATGAAGGAGATGGAAAGTTTTGTGAGTGCCGCAAACTATGCAATTTTTCCCACGAACATTTTCGCCGTGCAATTCTCGCGAGTGGAGGCCAGGCTGGGCTGATGGAAATATGACTCGGGGAAGACACAACAATTTCTTTTCGGCTCGGCAACTTATGAACCCGTCGCGCTGAAGTTTGCTTACTGCTTTTACTACACTTTGCCACGCCCACGTGGCGCGGGCTCTGCATTTTTATGCTGCATACTTTATGGCCACGGGTCACGCTGCTCTTGCCTCATTGTTTCTCTCGGTCATGCTTCCCCGCACCTCTCCCTTCACTTGTCTCTTTCTCTCTCTGTCTTGCTCACTCTTTCGCACGTTGCTGTTGCGCTCTCGCTCGTTTAATTTCTTGCTGGCTGCAGTCAAAACTTGCACGTACACAGTTACATTAGCAAATTGCCCCGTTTGTGTGTCTCTGTGTGTATGTGAGTGAATACGTGTGTGTTGGTGTGTGTGTTTGTGTGTTGCTGCGTCTGTGGCAAATTGCTTGACTCCTCTTGCCAAAAATGCGGGTAAAAGTGCTTATGAAAAAAAAGAGAGAAAGACAGAGAAACGTTGAGAAGCAACGAGAGTAACTGCAATCGAAGTCAACGAGCAGAACAAGAAAGTTCATTTGACGGGGCAACTGGAGCACTGAATACCCTGTAAAAGCAGAGGTCTTATAAATAATAAGTTCAAATTGTAGATGAGTTGAGGTATCAATTAGAAGAAAATTAATTAAAAGTAATTAAAGTCGGACAAATTGTAAAGAAAGACAAATTGATATGTAGTATATGGAAATAAGAGATCAATCAAGGGATTTCAGTTTGAGTTAGGATGCAGAAATCATATAAAAACTTCAGAAGATTATGAAATAGTAAGATAGAGAGAAACACAGGAAAAGAGAAGAGCAAAGTGCCGAAAATTTGAAGAACACAGAGGTAAGAAAGGAAGAAAAAGAACGATAGAATTTGACTGAGAATGAAAATAAGAAGAAAAAAGGTACAAATATATGAAAAAGATTGAGAGAGAAAACATAAAATAGACAGGAAAAGAGGTAACAACAAAGCACGATCAAAAAAGAATAGAGAAATGCAAATGAAAGTAAGAATGAGATAAACATATGACTAAGATTGAGAGAGAAAATAGAAAAAAGACGGATCAAAAGGTAACAACATAGAAAAATCACACAAGAACAGAAAAAGCTATCAGAATGGAGAAGAAAAGTAATATTTGTATGAAGATAGAAAGAAAAGTGAAAGTCGTGGCAGTATTAACAAAGAAATAAAAATGGAGGAAAGGATATTAAGAATCAAGTGAAAAAACAAGACTGTCTTGACTTAAAGGAAAGGAGGACAGATGGAGAAAGAAAGAAAGAAAGTAGACTGATATAGAAGTAGACTGAGTTTTGCTTTGAAAAATTGAGCAAAAGGAAGAGATGTTTAGGTGACAAAAACTACAGGAACAGGGAAAGAGAGTACAAGAAAAGAACCCAAAGTTGCCAGACACCAGTGTTACACAGCTCCTTCATGAATTATAATACCCACCATGGGAGGTCTCAAGCACTCGGCCTGCACCCAGTGACTTTTGTTCCTTTCTTTTCTTCACCCGCAAGAACATTAACAGTTTAACTGCGATTCATGCTTGGCCCCGTTTTATTGCACGCCAAGGCAGGCTACAGATGAATGCATTGATGAAATCTGCCACGGCATCATGTACGATATGTGGAATTGTCTGTGTGTGTCAGTGTGTGTTTGTATCGAGCGGCGTCATCTGGAGCATTTTGCTGCTGTCAGTTTGGTGTGACGCCAACGTGGGACGTGCTGCCAATAAGATAAATTAGCTTGCAACACCGTCGCAACTTCGATCAGAAGTAAAACTGAAATCGCTTTTCTCTCCAGCTATTCCATGGAGTCTCAGCTCAAGATGCTTCCCACACACACAAACACAGACACACACATATGATGCTGCATGTGTGTGCAAAACTTGGACGAGCTCATTTTTCACTTTCATATTGTTGTGTGGCAGCTCCCTCCTGCTGTGTGTGTGTGAGTGCCACTTAACTGATTATGTAAGCGGAGCTAGTGTGTGAATGGGAGTGTGTGTGTGTGTGAGTGCGTGTGTGTGCTGCCACAACAGTTGTGTTTACTGCAGGGCAAATATTAGATTTCCTTCGACCGAGAACGTGTTGGGCTGTCAAGTTGCGTTAAGATACACCAGCTGTGCCAAGTTTTAATTAATAACTGCAATCGCATGATCCTGCCCCAGCTCGGACACCCCTTGCCAGCATGAAAGGGTTTCATTCGCGTGCATCGAAGAGAATTCTCTGTCGCTCGCAGCAAGTAATCGATTAATTATTCAGCACACTCGAGCCATGTACAACGCATTAGGCCAAAGCACATGGCAGCCAAGCACATGTCAGTGCAGCTGTCTGCCAGGCTGTCCTGCCGTCTGTCCATCTGTCCTGCCTTCTGTCGGCGTCAAATCGAGCTTCGTTATTAATGTGCCGCAGCGAGACCATTTGCTGACAGCAAATTTGGCACTGAGGCAGTGAGGTTGCGGCTTTGGCATTGATTGCGAGACAGGCGTAAAAAGCGCTACAGATTATGCATATTAATTGTGTCTGTCTGCGACTTGTTTGCGACTTGTTTGGCGCCGGCGAAACTTCACAGCTTGCTTGGCATACAGGGCGTATGCGTAATGCGGCTTAGTGTGCTTGCGTGCCCTGTGTGTGTGTGTGTCCTGTGTCTTGGCAAAATACGTATGCTGTCCGCTCTTCATCAATTTCCATGCTAAATCTCTGGCAGGCACATTACGCATACGTCAAGTGGGCCAAGCATATACGTATTCCAGAGCTACATACATTGATCTCCAGCTGCTTCTTCTTTATCTTCCTCTTCATTTTCTTCTTTTTCATCTACTTCTTCTTCTTCTCTTATCTTTCTTTCCCTCTTAACTTTATAAACTTAAGCATATTCCAAAGCTCTATTGATCTCCAGCTGCTTCTTCTTCATCTTCCTCTTCTTTTTCATCTTTCTCTTCATCGTCTTCTTCTTCTGCATCTTCTTCTTCTTCTCTTACCTTTCTTTCTTTCTTAACTTTATAAACTAAAGCGCCATCCATGAGTTAAATATTTTCCACTTTGTAAGCAGCTACAAATATTCCTCTTAACCTCCAAAATTCCGGGCAATTAAAAGGGTCAATTTGACTACGCTGCAGTAAAGTAAAGCGCAGCTCACACACAGACACACACTCACAAACACACACACAAACACACACACAAAAACACACACACATACATACACACTAGCACACACACACAAACATAAACACACACACTCATATATACAGCTATAGATGTGCTCAAGTACGGACCCTATCAAGCGCATAAGCTCGGCTTCACCGCCAGAAGTTGTAAAAAGTTCATTAAATATTTTACGAAGAGCGTGACAGGTGGACAGCTGCAATGGGAAGGTGTCACGAAAAATTAAAAGCAAAAGATAAAAGGATTCGGCAGGACGCGTTAAACGAAACGACATTGTTGCCGAACAGCCAGAGCAGCAGCAGCAGCAGCTGAAACGAGGCTCGGCGCAGGATCAGCCGTTGCCGGAGACTGTCACGAGTTGATGCTGCTGCTGCCGCTGCCGCTGCTGCTGCTGCGGCATATAAAACTTTTTACAGTCGAGTCATTGGCAGTGGGAGCTCTCCCTCTCTACCCTTCTCCCTCACCTTTTTTCTCTTTCTCTGCCTCTCTCTGTCCCGTTTTCTGTTTGGCGCTGCTGCCTCGCTACCTCGTTGTGGGCGTACGCATTACCATAAATAAATTATAACGTTCGCTCGCTACACTCACAGTGAGTTTATTGCATGTGTGAGATAAGTTTCACACACACAAGGCACACCCACACACACACAAAGAGCCACAAGCAGAGACACACACATGCAGAACAAGGCGGGGGAACGAGCAGGCAGCAGATAATAACAGTTGCCAGCTTGATGCAAAGATGCTGGAGCAGGAGAGGGGCAGCAAGGTATGTAGAAGCAGAGAGAGGTAAATGAAGAGAGGAGGAAAAAGAGAGGGGGAGTGGCAGCTATAAACTTGCGCCATAGTGAGATAGCTACAACCGAAGACTGATGGCGCAGGCACGGCGGGTGGGAGTGGCACACACGGTGAATGATAATAATTTAGAACATAAGAGCGAAACACAATGGCAACAAAGCGAAACATTGCGAACCAAAAGAGGGAACAGAACCGAAAGCGAACCCAAAGCGAACCTTACCTAAATGAACCACAACCAAAAAACAAACCAAAAACAAACCAAAACCGAAAAACCAAAAGCCAAACTTAAAACACTAACTCAAACCCAGCCCAAAACCAAGTGCAACATTGATTAAAAACGGCATATAAAATTCTTATGTGAATGTTGCATGTGCAACAGTGAAATTGGCAATCTTTGCCACGCCGTCACAGCATACAAATTATGCAATTAGTTGTGCCACAGGCAACAGAAATCGTGGCCAAGATGAATTTAATGTGCATGGAGAAGGAAGCGCAGACGACGCAGTTTCCGGCGTTGGCAGCCATCAAGAAATTTCAACATGAAAGAAATAGTCAAAAATATATTTTTGGCATTTTTTCTCTCTTTCTATCTCTCTCTGTCTCTCTGTGAAGCGCTGACAAATTGTCAAGGAAAGTTTTGTCGGGGGAAAAACTGAAAAGTTTCGAAACTGAACTGAACTGCCGAGTTGTCTGGCATTTGGCGCAAACTTTTCCAAAGGCTCTGCTCCTCTGTGCTGACAAGTCCAAAAAATGATTGCGTATACAGAACATAACTTTATGTACAGCACTCGTAGTAAACTCCGTGTATACTCGTACCTTGTGGGACGGTTCGACTTTAAGTGAAGCCGGATTGGTTAACAATGTAAACAAAACGCACGAAATTGTCTGGCCGAATTCCGAGAGAGAGTTCCAAACTTCTTAAGTTGCAATTAGATGGGAAGCACTCGGAGTGGAAGTGACTGCGAGATGACTTGCCTGGCTACAGTGGACGTCCAATAAATGCGCTGCGACGACTTTCATTTGACTTCTGAGCTTTGCATTTGATTGCCAAGTTCATTTGCCCGTACAGCAGTAACTCTCTCTCTCTCTCTTTCTTTTCCCCTCTGCCGTCTCTTTTCTGCCTCAGTTACAAGTGCTGAATATCTGTTTGCCCAGCTGCAGCAACCTCAGAAGTTTGGCTCGAGGAAGCCGGCAAAAGTCAGCTACAAAAACAGGAGCATATCCAAATTTCTTATTGCAACAAATACGAAATAAAAATCAAGCAAGAAGCTGCTACAACTATATATACATATATACTTTGTATACTATATATATATATATATATATGGCATATAGTATTATATTTATAGGACTGGGGCAGGCATGGCGCAAATAAAATGCCAGCCAGCGGAAATGAAATTGCAATTGGTGGGCCATGCAGACGACGCCAAGTCGCGACGCGTTGATGCAGAACCTTCCCTCCCCCTCTCCGCCCTCTTTCCGTTTTCTGGCTGTGGCGCGACTCGTTTATTGAAAGTTTGCATTTTGCCCACGCTGTTTCAACTGTTTGTTGCCTTTTTTGGGGGCAACTAGCGCGCGCCCGCCGCATTTCCATTTCCATTTCCGTTTGGCTTTTATTTTGCGCCTTGGCGTATGCAATAAACTTGGCAAGGGCAGCAACAGCTAAGAGCAGCGAAGCAAGCGAAGTGATGCTCGGGAAACGAGTAACAACTGTAACCAGTCTCCCCCCCCCCCCTCCTTTCAAGGCCTGCTGGCATGGCTTAATCAGGCGCAACTCTTTAGAAGAACTGTCAGCGCGCTCTAAGCCTCGGCACACACACACATCTCACTTACACACATGCACACACACATGCTCATTAGTTAAAGGGCAAAGAAATTGCGCACCCTAGTGCTAAACAAGTTAATTAGTTTGCCTTTTTCGCGTTTGGTGGTTCTAGCTGTGACATTTATGTGGCCCAACATGGGTTAAGATTGCCACTCACTGAGGCAGACCAGGGGGGGAGGGAGCTAGCTAGCTTTTATATGTGTGTGTGTGTGGCTTAGAGTTTATCTTAATGACAAAATAAATTATTTACCGCACACCCACCCACACATACAGACTCTCGCACTTCAATTGACTCTACTTATCACAAGTGGGAACAGCACAGCTCTCTCTGTGTGCCCCTCTCTCTCCCTCTCTCTCTCTCTCTCCCTCTCTCTTTCTCTGTATGTGTCTGTGTGTGTGCTTGCGCTTTAATGCGCCTTTTAAGACGCGCGCTAAAGCAGCTATTACTTATGTTTAATATCAGCTCCCTGCTGAACACAGCTAAGACAATTTAAGCGGCAGAGCAAGTGGGGAAGGGGTCTGTGCAGGGATTTTCACTGCGGATGATCTGCGACATTAAGCGAGGATTTTGTGAGTGGCATAAACCGACTGTCCTAGTACACACACACGGATATATATTGCAAATTCAGTTAAGAACTTAAGTGTAAATTTAAGTGAAGATTTAACAGACGAAAGAGTAAAACAAGAAACACGATTTTTGAAATTTCATAATTTGTCCACGCCTACTCCCGCCCCTGAAAAATTGATAAACATCAATTTTAAGGCGTTAATTTGATGCAGAACAGTTCATTTTGATTAACACATAAATATCAACGCCTCGATGTTTCTAAAAATTTGAATTAATTTAAGAAATAATTTGAAGAGTTACTGATCAAACCGAACCCTAAAGTATGCAACACAAAATACGATTGACATAGGGGTTTTATATTTAAGTCATGTGGATAGAGGGTATCAAACTGTCGAGCACACTCTGTAGGATTCGTACTTGTTGTAATGTTAATCTGTCTATTTGTCTGTATAAACGATCCGATATCGGCAGGTAATGGAATATAATGCATTAAACCTAATTTTAAAATTTATGTACACCATAATTATTTTATTTTAAAGTTCGAATGCCACGCCACCAACAATTGAAACTTTATCTTCGGTTTTATTTAAATAAATGAATAACGAACATTAAATAAATAACAATTTTTAATTTACTTTATTATAATTATTATTATGAATAAAGTTGGATTATCCCTTCGTGTCACAAATTAACAATAATTCTTTCAAAGGGTGCGAATTACTTAAAGCTCCTTAAAGTCTGCGTGCCAAAGAGAAAATGAGAATAGCTTGGGGACAATAAGTTACATGACTGTTTAACAAATCAGTAGAGCACATTAAAAATGTGGCCAGCATTAATAACTTCTTCGCATTTGCCATGATACTCGCGCCACTGTGCTTGTGGGCAGCTAAAGTGACGAGAGGAAGGGGAGAAGAAGAGCAGCGCAGCAGGAGTTTCAATTACAGACAACGGCGCTTCAATTGCCCGGGCGTCGCATAAAAACACTTTGTTGCCCCAGGCGGAGGGGCGGGCGGGCAATAGGTTGGCTGACTGAGCGTATGCCACGAGAGCGTGTGGCATGCAGCAAGACAGTTGTCGACATGGGCTGATGCTCGTTTAATCTTAGATTTTAATTGCAGGGCCATAATGTTGGCTCCCAAAAGGGAAAGATGGCGAGTCCTCAGGCCTGGCTTGACTTGGCTTCGAGCAGGCCGCAGGAGTTGCAAGTGAATTGAATTTAATTACGGCATGTTTTGGCTTTTCATTTTGATTGTTGAATTAACTTTTATACGTCATAAACTTCGAGAAGGCAATAAAAATTTCATGGCCGGCGAATTTGCATTCGTCTGTCCCTCCGTCCGTCCGTCCGTCCGACTTGAGCACTTTAAAGAGTGCAAACTTTTTCGGCGCACACTAATTAGACTGAGTGGGCTATTAAAAATTCGCTCAGGTATTGCGAGAAGGGGCGTGGAACGGGGGGAAGGGGGCAGACAAGTCGCACTTGTGGCTTAAAGTTTGTGCCAAAAAGTGAGTGTGTATTTGTGTGTGTGTGCGGCACAAAGAAATTAAAATTAAAATGTAAAACTTGCACAAAGTTTTCGCTCACACACGAGCGCGCGCCTTGCCAAAAATTTAAAATGCAAAGCGTATCTGCTGCCCCCTCCCCTCCCTTCTCTCTTGGAAAAAAAACTGAATTTCAAGTTGGTCCGTGCCAGGTGGGCGAATGCGCCAAACTTGGCTGCAAAAAACTTGCAGCATTAAGTGCACTTGCCTGTGACCGGCAGAGCCAGACTGAGACAGATGAAGAGAGATGGCAGAGAGACGGAAGGGGGGGAGGTGGCAGCTTGGGAAAGTGCTGTGAGCTCATTAAAAGTAAAAATGATATGCATTAAGTTGGTAACGGTAACGAGGACGTTAAAGGGGCCGCAACTGCAGTCATTAGGCCAAACTTACGCCGCTCCTCGCTAATGGTCAATGCTAATTGTGTGGAAGTCATTTGCGATGCAGACCATCTCGGAGCCCCGCACATCTTCTGTTCACATTTGCCACATAAATTGTCATAATTTTGCGACACACACACAGAGCTAGAGAGTGAGGGAGACCGGGCGATCGTTTGGCCTGACCCCACTCAGCCCTGGCCGCGTATCAATGCATATTTCATCGGCTGACACATGCATTAACGTGTCTAATCGCTCGACGTGAGACGCAATTGTTGTCCTGCATGGGGTCACAGTGGGGCGTGTGGGTGAGGCGACATTATTCATTCAGCGGCAGCGCATAATTTATGTGCTCGCCCTGGCCACATACCGAACATGCCAAACATTCCCAGCGTTTCTCAGCTCTTCTGTTCGTCTGACAATTTGCTGTCACAGGCATGCGAACATTTCGCTCGCATTTCGTACACATTGAGCCCCCTCTTCATCACCCTTCTCTGCCCGTATTTGCCTCCAATTGTTGCCGAGACTTGACTTTAATATTTATGCTCTTGACTGACTGACAAAATGCGCGCTGTAGCTCTCCCACTCTCTCACAGTTTCTACTCAGTCAGAGCCTGACTAAATCCTCTGTCAAATTGCTGTCAATATTTCTCCCAGCACAACATGGCTTATGCGTCATGTGAGTGCGAGTGTGAGTTTGAGTTTTTCTAAAGAATCGAGTTATTCAATATTCCCTGCCGACCAGATGTTGCTTCGATAAATTCACTGTGTGCGTGCAGCAGTTCATATGTGTGTCTGAGTGTGCGTGTGTGTGTATGTGTGAGTTAGCTCATATATCAATTGATAAGTCGATAATGGAACTCTGAATAAACATGCTCTAATTACCCCATGACTCAACAGAATCAATATTAGTGTTGTTGTTCTTTGCCTTTTCGTGATTCAAATATCGATTTTTGTTTTCCACATTTCACTCGAAATAATTGAATGATTGACTTTAATTGTAAATCAATTAAATTTCCTTCTTTCACACAGTTAATTTATTACATTAAGATAGCAATGAAAATCATTTAAATGAGTTCAAACATTGGCAACGGCAGCGATGACCTTGGTGTAGACCTCAATGCCGTGCAGGTAGCTGTCGGCGCGAATATACTCATCGTGATCGTGCAGCAGAATGGGCGTGTTGTTGAGGGGCGTGAAGCCCAGGGCAGGAATTCCCAGAGCACGCAAGAAACGACTGTCCGTGCCGCCGGGACAGACATGTGGGCGAATCTCCAAATTGCTGGAAAGCAGAACATGAATCATTTTAGATGTGATTCATTCATTTCCTGTCTTGTCTACTCACAGTTCTTTGGTTGCTGCTTCGAAGGCAGTCCAGAAGGGATTGGACTCATCGATCTTGGTGGGCGGCACAAACTTCTCCTTCTGTTCGTATTCGATTTCAATGCCGCCTCCCGCCTCCTCGCACCAGTCGTTTATCTGTTTCTCGAATGCCTCCAGATCCACGTCGATGGCAATGCGCAAATCGAAGACCACCTCGAGCAGTGAGGGCACCACATTGTTCTGCACACCGCCACTGACCATAGTCAGGTTGACGGTGGTCACGTCGCCGAAGAACAGACGCTTGTTTTCCGCCAGTGCCTTGACCTGTGTCTCACGGAATCCCATAAGTTTGTTCACGATGTAGTTGAACTTCACGCCCGCCGTATTGGGCAACAGTATCGAACCGTGGCCAGCAGTGCCGCTGATCTTGAACCTCATCTCTGTGGAATCAGACAAGAGTTCTAACAACCGAAGGTGTCAATACTTTCTTTTAACTTACGCCATGGTGTGCGCTCCGCGTAGTAGACATAGTATCCATCATCCAAGCTGGAAGATCCTTCGTCCAAACCAAAACCAATGTTCATGTTCTTGAAATAGTCTCCCTTGGAGAACTCACGCATGCCAAAGTAGCCGCCAACCTCCTCGTCGGGCACAAAGCTCACATACACCGTACGCTTGGGCTTGAATCCCTGTGCCTTGAGCACACGTATCGCACCCAAGTATTGTGTACCCACTTCCTTGGTGTCCTGTGATCCGCGTGCAAAGATCTTTCCATCATCATCGATGTCCGCGCTGAAGGGATCGTGTGTCCACTTCTCTGGGAACACGGGCACCACATCCATGTGCGAGTTTAGGAAAATGGCAGGCAGCTCGGGCTCTGTTCCCTCCCATTTGATAATCACCACGGGATTGGCCTCATTCACTGGGTACACTACATCGACGGGCAGATCCAAACTGGCCGCCTGTCGTTTCAAGAATTCCACGCAAGCAGCTGCAAAAAATAGTAATTTTTTAATGTTAAATGGTTTATGATTCTGTTCTTATCGCGATCTGTACATAACCGAAAAACTTATCAATCTGGGGAACTTACTGTAATCTATATTCGGGTGCACTGAAGGAATGCGCAGATATTCACGAAAGATCTTAATTTCCTCATTGTTCTCCCACTCGGCTTTGCTCATTTTGTATTTATTATTCTCGATAAATCAAGTGTTTGTATATATTTATTTTATTTTCGGTTCGATTTTTCACACACAGCTCGAGATCACGATCTAAATTTTTGGGTTCTTAACAGTTCGGGCGATCGGCAGCTACTGTTTGTCGTTCTTATCGCGCAGCTTGTTTAAATATGGAATTTCCTTATCGATTTCAAAGCTTTCTGTGTCTACTTTTATCATACGATGTGTTGCTATCTGATTTATGTGGTATTTTCTAATGACCTTTAACCAAGGCGTTTCTTTTTTTTTTTGTAAATAAAGATAAAATAGTCGAAATTCCAGATTACATTCGGCAGTTGAATTTCGAGTTATTCATGCTCGAACTGAATCATACAACGGATGTGGCAATGATCAATAAAAGTTTCTTCAACCTTGGCAGATTTCCCAATTTTACTTTCACTTATGCTTTTTCAGTTTTTCCACACCTGAAACTAAAAGTATTGTTGAGTCAGAATCGCAATAGATTAAAGTAAACATCAAAGTGGCCTATTAAATGTTTGCTTATCACATGCTTATCAAGCAGATATAGAGCTCCTGTTCAATTATAATTATTATTGTTGAAGTGTTTATTGAAGCCATTGGGGGATCACAAATTATGCTTTATTAGCTACAAGGTATTTGCTGTTTCCGTGATTTGCAAATAAAATAATTGCCTGGTACCACGCGATGTTTTCCATACGGATGAGCTTTTTATTACCAGTAGTACCCCCTGACCAGCTGGTCAAAAAAACCAGCAGTAAAATGCTAATCACGTTGAACACATCTGCGATAAGCTTTTTATAGATCCCAATGGCTTGGAGATAGTTATCGCAGGCAGGAAGAGAAATTCCCAACTCGTTAATGTGAAAACAAGAGCAACAATCGAGCGGCACGCGACAGTGGGATACCCTTCAATGTTATGATTCCATAATTGTGGCGTGGCACCCAACATTTGAAATAAACTTCATCTGTACCGGGTACACAAAAACCTTCATGCCAAATTTGGTGTCTCTAGCTTTTATAATAGCTGAGATCTGTGTGTTCATCTGGACAGCCGGACATCCGGACATCTGGACAGACAGACATGGCCTAATCGACTCGGCTAGTGATGCTGAGGAAGAATATATATACTTTGGTCTCCCACGCCTCCTTCTGCCTGTTACATACATTTGCACAAAGTTAGTATACCCTTTTTTGACCATTTTTAATGGTCGCAGGGTATAAACACTGCAATTTGTCATAAAAGTTCGCAGCAGACAGTTACTTACTTTTTTATCATCACAATTATACGATATAATTAACTATGCCTTATCGAGTTCCTTTTGGTATCTTTGCTTTCATTGATAAAATGTTTAAATGTTTTGCCTTTATCGGGTGACTGCTTGAGGTAGACTTGCTTACGACAGAGTTTAGGAGCTCATCATTAAGTTATTTTAAAACAAATTGAAGATATTGCACAATTAAGTTCCATGTTATCTAGTTTATTGAATCCATTTTGACTCTTAATGGTTCCATCTTTGGCCAATGTGTATGCTAGTTATGGCTGGAATGATCTTCTTGTATATCTCAATGCCCTGCAGATAGATATCTGCCTGAAGGAACTCATCGTGGTCGTGAAGCAGCACAGGAGTGTTGTTGTTCATCGGCGAGAATCCAAGGGCGGCCACGCCCACAGCTCGTAGGTAGCGACTGTCAGTGCCACCAGGGCATACTTGGGGCTTTATCTTCAGATTGCTAGATGTAGAAATTGGATATATAAAAATCTCAATTCCTACTCTGAAGTTGTGCATACTTACAGTTCATTCATGGCCTTCTCTAGATTTGACCACAATGGGCTCGATTCACCAATTTCTGTGGGTTGCACAAAGTCATCTTGGCGCTCATAAATTACCTCGACCCCTTCGCCGGCTTCCTTGGCCCAATCGTGGAACTGCTTATCTAGGGCCATCAGATCCACATCGATGGCAATGCGTAAATCGAAGACCACCTCCAACTCGGCGGGTACCACATTGCTCTGAACGCCTCCGTTCAGCTGTGTCAGGTTCACAGTGGTGACATCACCAAAGAACAGACTCTTATCGTCGGCCAGTCGCTTCACCTGAGATTGGCGGAACTCCGTCATCTTGTTCACAATGTAGTTGAGCTTCTCGCCCGCTGTCTTGGGCAGCAAGAGGGAGCCGTGACCAGCCGTGCCAGTCATCCTGAACTTGACCGCTACGAGGAAAGAGAAGTGAGAGAGATATCATATTTCAGCTTGGTGCCACTTACGCCACGCAGTACGTTCGGCATAGTACACGTAGTAGCTCTCATCGAAGCTGGGCGTGCCCTCGTCCAGGCTGAAGCCGACGTTCATCTTCTTGAAGTAGTCCGTTTTCACGAATTCTCGCATGCCCAGATGCCCGCCAACCTCCTCGTCGGGCACAAAAGTCACGTAGACAGTTCTCTTCGGTTGGAATCCACTTGCCTTGAGTGCACGAATTGCACCCAAATATTGTGTTCCCACTTGCTTGGTATCCTGTGTGCCGCGCGCAAAGATGCGTCCCTCATCATCGATCTCGGCAGCGAAAGGATCGTGTGTCCATTTCTCGGGGAACACGGGCACCACATCCGTGTGTGAGTTCAGGATGATGGATTGCAGCTCCGGCTGCTTGCCTTCCCATTTGATAATCACAACGGGATTTTGTTCATTGGCTGGATATGTCACATCCACGGGCAGACCCAAGTCGGCAGCCTGCTTCTTCAAGAACTCCACGCAAGCAGCTGCAAGTGATGAAATCTTTAGGTTATGTTGTTATATGTGTGGCTAATCTAAGCCTAAATTTGGTTTATGATTCTGTTATTCTGTTTCAGCTTATCATGATGATCAGCACAACTGAATTGTTCATAATCTTGGCAACTTACTATAATCTACGTTGGGGTGCACGGTCGGAATGCGAAGATATTCCCGGAAGATCTTAATTTCCTCGTTGTTTTCCCACTCTTCCTTGCCCATTTTAATCGAGTATCTTAAATAGAAGGTGACAGAATCATTTAAAAACACAATCGATATGCAAAGTACGGTTACTTGATTACTTGATTTCGGATCTCTCGAGTGGCCTCTACAGATATGAGTTCTTAACAGTCCGGGCGATCGCCAACGACTGCTCGCTGTTCTTATCGCGCAACTTGTTTTAATACGGACGTTTCTCTTTAATCGCAGAGCTTTTTCAATTAGAATATGTCACATTTTATCGTATTTATTTGAATACATGTGTGATTATATCTTATCAGCGCATTGTGGAAGCTCGCTCTGACCTTAAAGCAAGTGTGTTCCAGATAAGAGAGTAGGAACAACTTACACCTAAGGGCGGCGTTTTGTTTTTTTTTCACAGGTTTGAAGAGAGCTAGTTGTAGATTTGGAAAGGTTAAGGGTTTACTTTTGATTGAACGATGTTTGGAAGATAATAACTAAATTTCCAAGAGGGTAAAAAAAAAGAAAAAAGCGAAGAAATCTACAATCAGTTGTATTGGACAGTGAGATGCCCTGTATTTTGAAATATATATGTATATAGTTAGGTTTTGGAATAAATTCTTGAGTGTTATACCCAATGTTTATAAATCTAACAAATCAGGGTGACAAAGAATATTTGAATATTTATGTATATACCTTCTTTAATAGAAGTTAGACAATCGCACATATTATATCAATTTCTACAAACTTTTATTCCCACTACACCTAAAGTCTATTAAAAATACGTTCTACATTTGTTGTGAGTGACGTTGTTGACGCTCGGCAGGTTGAGATTCCCTTATCTAATTTTAAAATTGATTTCGCTTACGTATAAAAAAAAAACTCACAACATGCTCGGGGCATGTTTTTCCCACCGTTTATACTTTAATCGAAATGGAATGAGCTGTTTTCGATTGAAGTCTAAATTGACTATTTCATTTTAATCAAACAAATCAATGTAAACAGTTTATGGAACAGGATTTCCTTTCGTTTGGATGTTGACATCAAAAGATATGATATTTAATTTAAAAGGTTTATTGACATCAAAAGATAAAAAGATTTCTAATTTCGGTCATTAATACTGTTTACAAATAAAGTAGATTAAATACTAGAAATAGCCGGGATGATCTTCTTGTAGATCTCAATGCCATGCAGGTAGACATCGGCCAGCATATATTCATCGTGATCGTGTGCCAAGACGGGAGTGTTACTGTTCATCGGCGAGAATCCTAGTGCGGCAATGCCCTTTTTACGCAGGAAGCGACTGTCTGTGCCGCCGGGACAAACTTGTGGCTTCACTTTGTGGCCACTGAAAGAAGAATTATTGGAGATTAGAAAAACAATTTATGCTTTGTAGGGTTTCTTTTTGATACTGACAGTTCATTCATGGCACTCTCGAAGGCAGTCCAGAACGGACTCTCCTCGCCAATCTTTGTGGGCGGCACGAAGTCATCTTTGCGTATGAACTCCAGCTCAACGCCGCCGCCAGCCTCCTCGCACCACTGCCGCGCTTTCTGCTCAAGCCACACCAGATCCACATCGATGGCAACACGCAAATCGAAGACCACCTCCAGTTCTGCGGGCACCACATTGTTTTGCTGTCCTCCAACCAATTGGGTGAGGTTCACAGTGGTCACGTCACCAAAGAAAAGGTTGGGGTCATCCTGCAACCTCTTAACCTGTGACGCACGGAATTCCATCATCTTGTTGACGACATAACCAAGCTTCTCTCCCGCTGTATTTGGCAGCAGAATGGAACCATGACCAGCATTACCAGTGAACCTGAATTTGAATGCTGAAAGGGAGTGTCATGTAGTCATGTCCATGTGCATTCCGTTGCTCTTCACTTACGCCACGTAGTACGCTCGGCATAGAAGACATAGTAAGTCTCATCGAAACTGGGAGAACCCTCGTCAAAGCTGTAGCCCACGTTCATGTCCTTAAAGAACTCGGTCTCCACGAAACCACCCATGCCAAGGTAGCCGCCCAACTCCTCGTTGGGCACAAAGGTCACGTAGATAGTGCGCTTCGGCTGGAATCCGCTTGCCTTGAGTGCCCGAATGGCGCCCAAATATTGCGTTCCCACCTGTTTGGTATCCTGTGTGCCGCGCGCGAAGATGCGTCCCTCGTCATCGATTTCCGCTCCGAAGGGTTCGTGTGTCCATTTCTCGGCCACGACAGGCACCACGTCCATGTGTGAGTTCAGTATGATGCTTTGCAACTCTGGCTCGCTGCCCTCCCATTTCAGCACCACGACGGGATTATCCTCGTTCACGGGGTAGATAACATTCACCTCAAGGTCAAGACTTTCGGCCTGACGTTTAAGAAACTCCACACATGGCTCTATATAAATCACAGACGTTTCAAATTAGACACGTTTATGGCCTGCTCTAAACTCATTAAGATATAGTACAGATTTGCACTGTCTCTCACACACTTACTATAGTCCACATCGGGATGTACCGACGGTATACGCAGATATTCGCGGAAGATGTTAAGTTCTTCGTTATTTTTCCACTCTTCTTTCCGGCTCATTTTGGCAATAACTTTCCTTTAGTTGGGAATTTTAGGAGATAACAAGTTGTGGCCGCTGTCAGCAGTGGTTTATGACTGTTTGGTTGGCACTAGGTCGCTCATTGGAAATATATATGATTTGCCGAGGCGGATGATAACACGATGATAGCGAAATTCAAGTAGCCCGATTTGTACATTTGTCACTAACATTCGACTGATTTCTTTTTTTTTATCAGATTTATGACTAACATTCCTGTTTTTTTGGTAGTATACTACTAACTTATCTCAGTGATTAATGTGCGTGGTTGCAAATGAAGGTGGTATTATCTGTTTGTACAGTAATACGTAATAGGAACAGATACGCGATGACGAGGCATACAGAAATAAATTCCAATTCATTTATTATGAAATTACTAACAATAATCGGGGATTAACTAACGGCAAATTCGTTTACAGCTTAGAAGAGGTGGAAATAAATCGATGTTCACTGAATCGATTTAATTTTCAAAAATTCAAGAAAAATCGTTTTAATCGATTTAAATCGAAAATGTGAATTTTAGGGAAAAAACGGTTTTTTCCTGAAAAAAAGAAGAAAAAAATTTTTTTGGTTTGCGATTCAAAAAACAACATAATGGAGACTCTATATTGTTATAAAACAATTTAAAAACTCAAATTCTTTAAAAAAACGCTTTTCCGTCCCACGATTCCCAAAATTCATCATTTTTTACCACCATTAGACTTGTTTAGTGATTTAGGAGTATTAATTTAATACTAGATTATAATTTTCGATTTAATCGATTATCAAGAATTAAATCGATGCATCGGAGAAAATGAAAAGCATCGATTAATCTATTCGAGAATCGATTTAACTTCCAGCTCTACAGCTTAGGTAAGCACTCGATTAATGGGCTATCGATTAACTCAAGCATTGCCTAGACCCTCGATTACTTTCTTGTAGATATCGATGCCTCGCAGATAGGTATCGGCATGCAGGAATTCGTTGTGATCGTGCAACAGAATGGGCGTATTGTTGATCGGGGAGAAGCCTAGAGCCGGCATACCCAACTGGCGGATATAGCGACTGTCCGTGTTGGCAGTGAACACCCGCTCACGATGCTTAACTCCACTGGAAAAGTCAATACATTATGTGAGATGAAAATAAGACAGTCCATAGCCACTTACAGCTCGTCCAGGGCATTCTTGAGTCCCAGCCAATAGGGATTAGATGCATCCACTTTGGTCGGTTGTCCTCCTGACTCTTTGTAATCAAAGACTAACTCTATGCCGCCACCAGCTTCTGCGCACCAATCACGAATCTGTTTCTCAAGGGCCTCCAGATTCTCGGAAATGCTAACTCGCATGTCGAAAGTGGCTTCTATCAGTGGTGGCACAATGTTGCTTTGGATACCTCCGTTAAGCTTGGTTAGATTAATTGTAGTTACATCCGCAATCTCCAGTTTGGGATCTTCCTCGAGTCGCTTCACCTGCGAGGCACGAAACTGCATTAACTTATTCAAGACAAAGTTGAACTTCTCGCCAGCCGTGTTCGGCAGTAGCCTCAACCCATGACCCGATGTGCCAGAGATCTTCAAATTAAAATCTAAAGGAATTTTCACATTATCAGATTATGTTTAATATATCAACCATCAGCTCACCCCACAAAGAACGTTCGGCATAGAAGACGGAAAAGGTTTCGTCTGGACTGGCAATGCCCTCGTCGAGGGTGAAACCGATGTTCAGCTGCTTGAAGTAGTCGGTCTTAACAAAAGAACCCATGGCAGGTTCGAGTCCAGTCTCCTCGTCGGGCACAAATGTGATATACACTGTGCGCTTTGGTTTATAGCCACCTGCGAGGAGCAGACGAATTGCCCCTAGATATTGAGTTCCCACGCACTTCATGTCCTGGGATCCACGAGCGTATATGCGTCCCTCGTCATCCAGCTCTGCCCCAAATGGTTCGTGTGTCCACTTCTCCGGAAAGACAGGCACCACATCCATGTGCGAGTTGAGCATAATGGCTGGCAGTTCCGGTTGACTGCCCAGCCATTTTATGATGACATGAGGATTCGCCTTTGGATGCGGATAAACAATTTCCAAGGGCACACCCAAGTTGCTTGCTTGACGTTTCAAGAACTCCACACAAGCGGCTGCCAAACATAAATTTAGTTTCAAATCCTAGAAACATAAGTTCATAACTTACTGTAATCCACATTGGGATGCACAGATGGAATACGTAAGTATTCCCGAAAGATTTTAATCTCCTCATTGTTTTCCCACTCGGTTTTAGTCATTTTGAAAGGAATAATAGGGAATCTCTTTTCACTTGAATTAATGGGAGTATTGTAAGCTGCAGTTATGTTGTACATGTTGTTTATATAGTAAATGCACTTTGGGTTCTCATGTAAAGTGACATTGTTATTGTTTCATGACATATTCTAATAGTCTGTGGTTCTTGCTGTCTTTATCATCGTGTCTAGTGTGGTTCCATATCAAAGTCCATTGCATGCGCTTATCTATTCTTTCCTCAGTCTATTAATGAGAAAAAAATTCGCTTTCTAGAGGTTGTCATTGGGGTCAATGCGTCCACACATATATGAGTAACGAATAATATACATATGTACATTTATGTTTGTACAAACAAATAAATACCTGATATGGCTTGCCAACAAGTAAGATTAGAAGCAAGACCTACTGTGAGCAATTGTTATGCACTGATTAAAGCTTTATATAGTTGTAACCTTGAAATATATATTATTCTACGATATTGTTCAAACTTAATCAACATAACTTAAGAGTCTTCTTGTGACTACGTACTTAAACTCGCTGAGATTAACACAATAAGGGAATCTATATCTTGATTGAGGTTCTTTAAAAATACATCACAATCATAGAAAACCATTAATCAGTTTATCATTTGCAGATAACATTTTTTATTCAATGCTTTTTTAAACTCTACGGTTCGGATACCATGATAGTACGGCAATCAAGCGATGAAATTAGCGTGATTAGAGAAGCAATAATGATAAAATATATAACGTTATCACTGCACAAACATTTGCGCTGATATGTATGTAAATATTGTGTACATATTCATGACGTTTGCACTTATAGCTGATGTGCGTGATATCAACAAGCGAACAAACATGCGATATAGCTGTGTATAGACAGACATATGTATAAAGAGAGAGAGATAGGGAGTAAGTAAGAGAGGGAATTGTTTGTGTTACTTAAAGACACAGCCTTTATTAAAGTTTAAACAATCATTAAATGCAGTCAGCTTTCTGTTTCAAGCCTTGATTCGTTTTTCTACACATTGGCCACGGCCGAAATGAGTTTCTTGTAGACCTCAACGCCGTGTAGATAAGTGCTCGCCCTCAGATACTCATCGTGGTCGTGCAGCAGCAGCGGCGTATTGTTGATGGGCGAGAATCCTATGGCTGGAATTCCAGCATATCGCACGTAGCGACTATCGGTGGCACCGGGGAACACGCGAACACGAGTCTTCAGGCCACTGCAAAAACAACAACAAAGAGATTAAAATTGACAAATGAATTTGCTAGCTATTAATCCACTTACAGTTCGTCCAGGGTCTGCTTGAAAGCCAACCAAAACGGATTCGAATCGTCTGTCTTTGTCGGCTCCACATAGGGATTCTTCATCTCGAACACAAGCTCAATGCCGCCACCAGCCTCCTCGCACCAGTTGCGTATCTGCTTCTCGAGCGCATCCAGATCCTGCGTCACAGCGACGCGTATATCGAAAGTGACTTCCAGCAGCGGAGGCACCACATTGTTTTGCACACCCCCATGAGCTTGTGTCAGATTGACGGTGGTCACATCACCAATTTCGAGATTCGGATTCTGTTCAAGTAGCTTAACTTGCGAGGCGCGGAACTCCATCATCTTGTTTACGACATAGTTGAGCTTCTCGCCGGCGGTGTTGGGCAGCAGTAGAGAACCATGGCCTGCAGTGCCGGTGAACTTGAACTTCAGATCTGAAAGAGAGAGAGGTACAACACTGTGAGACTGTTCCCCTTATCTACAAAGTGTATTCAACTTACGCCACAGTGTGCGCTCGGCATAGTATACAGCATAGGTTTCATCCTCGCTGGAAATGCCCTCGTCGAAACTGAATCCCACGTTCAGTTGCTTGAAATACTCTCCCTTGACCAGCTCACGCATGCCCAGATGACCGCCAACCTCTTCGTCTGGTACAAAGGTAAGATAAACGGTGCGCTTCGGCTGGAATCCGCTCGCCTTGAGCGCACGCACTGCTGCCAGATATTGGGTTCCCACACACTTCATGTCCTGTGAACCACGCGCATAGATGCGTCCCTCGTCATCCAAGTCGGCACTGAAGGGACCGTGGGTCCACTTGTTCTCAAAGACGGGCACCACATCCGTGTGCGAGTTGAGTATGATGGATGGCAATTCCGGTTGCGAACCCAACCATTTCATCACCACCACGGGATTTGCTTGGTTAACTGGGTATAGAACCTCCACGGGCAGCTCCAGGCTGGCTGCCTGACGCTTCAAGAATTCCGTGCAAGCGGCTATAAAACGTAGACAGTTTTATCTTGATGATTATATTCCATACAATGTAGATAACACGCAATCTTTATTGCATTAATTAACTCACTGTAATCCACATTAGGGTGCACTGTCGGTATGCGCAGATATTCACGGAAGATTTTAATCTCCTCGTTGTTTTCCCACTCAGCCTTGCTCATCTTGATCGAATCTCTTTAACTGCAATATATGCAAATATATGTATGTATGTTGCTTTAGTTCCATTTCAATTCGATTATAATTATCGATATCAGTGCTAAAATTAGCGCGATTGTTTGCCAGCAACAGCTGTTTGCGCCAATTTCCAGATCAGCTGCAAAATTCGGCCGCAGCCTCTTCGTACCTTCTCAACACTGGCAGCGATCGTACGCGACTGGAGACTTTGAGGTGTGGCCGCCGTTTAAATATGTCACCCTGCTATGGCCGATATTATCTACATATCTCTAGCTCGTGTGCGATTAGCGCAGCTTATCTTAACTTTGAGGTTGTAAAATCGCCATAAACTCGATTGTTTTCTTGTTTGTTTTTCTTGTGTTGTTGTAGCAGCAGGAGCATTTGTTCTTATCTACATTTCACTGATGGACAAGTGACCCATTAAATCAGCTAAAGGGAGCATGTTTACACAAGTCAAATAGAGCGAAGGGCCGCTTTGAAAAATGCTTTTTATTTTTAAGTGGAACAAGTTGAAAAAGACTTAGACTGAGACTAAGTTTACGCACTCAGATACAATATCCTTTGCTGCAGGGCATGCAAAAATAGGACAGCGCTGTGGGCGTCGCTGCTTGCAACTAGGCTGTTAAATAACTTCTTTGTTTGTTCTAGAAAAGTTATTAAAATGTATATGGAGGTCATATATAGCTCTAAATTGTACCCATTTAAAACTAATCTTTCCCTGTCATGCAGAGTGCTTTTCGTCAATACTTTTTCCACTTATTTCGCTCTCTGCGTAAATTGATCTCTTCTATTTTTGCCCCAAATCAGTTCAGTAGTTTCAGTAGTGAGGTTTGTTCTTGTGCTGCACTTGGGCTACCAATTTGCCAGTTGGCAAGTGTTGCACACATACATATTCATATGTGCCAGCACATGTGAGTCTACATATACTTAGTATGTATATTCCAGTTGAATTCCTAATCAGCGCGCGATGCACAAACACACACTCACACACACACTCACACACACACTCACACACACACATACATAGACAGCTTAGCCAAACGTGTGGCATGTAAACAAGCACTAGTTGTTGTTGTCGCTGTTGCTGTTGCTGCTGCTGTTGATGTTGCTGATGCAGATGCTGATACGAGCCATGTTGATGTTGTTGCTAAGCTCAGCGCGTCCAAACAGGCGTGGCAGCAGCCAGCTGTGAATGTGTTTGTATCTGCATACATACATATGTATGTGTGTGTTCAAGTGTTTTGCCGTATGTGTGTGTGTGCGTCAGATTTCACGCTCATTTCAATGGGCACAAAGTGCTGAACAAAAAAGTTGCACGAAGCAAAAGTGAAACGACAAGATTGGCGCTGCCTGTTTGTCGACTTGAATTGGATTGTTTGTATTGCACGTGTGTGTGTGCGTGTGCGTGTATCTGTAGTATATATCGTGCGATGCCATCACAAAAAGTCATTAAAAGTTCATTAACAATGTTGCAAGGATTTTAATGGCAACGGCAGCACAACAGCAGCAGCAGCAGTGCTACCAACTGTGTCAGCAACACATGTCTACATTTCAAATGACAAACAAATACGCACACAGATAAGTCAAGCACATTACACACACACACACACACATATATATATATAGCAGAGGATTGAAGGCTTGTCTGCTTGTGTAGTTGCTGTAGGCGTGTTTGCCTTCATGTTGTCATTGCTCAAACAAACTAAATGAAAATTTTGTATATTGTAACAATTATCCCGGCAGCACAGAGACACGTTCCAGCTGCAGCTTCTCGTGTGGCACAAAGCATAAGCCAACCTTTGTTGTAGCTCGTGATGCTGCTGTAGGTGCTGGCAGCTCTTACGGGAACTCATTATCTAGCCGTGTTCTCGGCAGATAATATAATTATGTGTGACGAGTGGAAGACAGTATTTCAGTGATATCTCAAAGTGCCCAAAATAAAGTTTACTATTTTGTTAACTTCAATTGAACAACTTTTGCAAAACTCAAAGATTTACTTCGTATATTTTGCCGTAACTTGTTTATACTTCTCTCTCGTATAAATAGAGTCTTCTTTATGTAACTACAACTACTACAGCATATCTCCTTGTCGAGCAGGTCTTTCAACTATTTTACCTCTATTTGCATCATCTGGTACTTATCTTCTGGCTGGCGTGTTCTCAAAAGAGATGGAGAAAAATTTATGCATAAAGCAAATGGCCCAAGGACAAGCTCGAGGGTTTTAGCTGTCGCCATAATCTCGAGAGTCGCAAATCGGTGTGCAATTTAATGTGTATTTGAATTTGAAGCAAAAGTATTCAGCACTCTAATGCCCAAAGCAGTTGCAAATACGAGTACGCTGCGTATGAGTAATGTGTGGCAGCAACTTCAAGGGCTTTTCAAGGTTTACGATAAGTGTTTGAAATATGCAAACAGTTGCAGTAAATTAAAGGATAATTACTAGCAGCAAATCAAGCTGCAACTATGATGCTCCAGCCTTAATTGTTCTTCTCAATAGACTCCGAACTTAACCAGGCAAACGTTTAATAACAACAAATTGCACCAATTACACTTTCATTCCTGGTGCATCATTTAATTACGCTCCCTTGCCACTGCATAAATTCGTTCAATTTGTTTGCAATTGTTGCATAGAACAGAAGGGAGAAGGGCAACAAATTGATTTTCATTTGCCGTATTAACTTAATGAAAATATGCATTTTTTATTCCGCAACAACAGGCATTGTTGAATCAATTTTCCAGTTGCGATTGATTACGCTGTGCACAATCAAATCATTTTACCTTCTGCATGCACACATACATAGTTACAATTATTTACGTATGAATTACGTTTAATTTCATCGTGGCCGTTCAATTATTCAGCTTTCAATGGTCTGATGCAATTAAGCTACTTAAATATTTAAATGCATTATATGAAAATACATTTGGCATTGAGCTTGATCTGCAAATAGATTGTGGTAGCCGGGCCGGCATTTGCCAATTAGCAGGTAAATATTTGCTACAGCATAAATGAAGTTTGATATAGACATTGTAAATTGTGAAATTGCAATATTTGACTTTGAGTTTTAGCTATACAAATTGCAATTCAGCTCGTGGCGTCAGCCTTTTCTAGCTAAATTCCATCAAGCATGACTAGAAATATTGCATTCTATTAGCAAGGACAGAGAGAAGGAGAGAGTGGGAGGGAGATAGAAAGAAAGAAAGCGAGAAAGAGAGCGTAAGAGAAAAAGGGAGAGCGAGAGGGAGACAGAGAGAAAGAGACACAGAAGGAGCCTCTTCAGTCCTCTGGAGCACGACAAAAACTATTGCATACCTTTGTGCGCGCCAAGTAATAAAACCCAAACAAAGCGCAATTACAAAAGCATTAAAACGACAGCAACAAGCTCAGCAGTAATCCTCAGGTGGGCTTGCTCTTCACAGCGACAAAGTGGGCGTGTGGCATGTGGCGGGGCAACAGGCAAACAGTCGGGCCATTTATAAATGTGAAACCAAAGCAACGCTATGCAGAAAAAGCGAAAGGTCGCTAACGAAGCACTCGCAATGGCAATAGTCGAACAAAACCAACACAAAAACCTAACAGCTAGAGGAGGAGCAGCAAGTACAAGACGCCAAAGAAGCAGGGGGCAAGTGTGGAGGGGGGGGAACTGCCTGTGGCAATACTGCTATCGAGGCAAATAAAAGACGAAAGTTATGATAAATGCAGATGGAGCAGAGCCAGCAGCAGCGGCAGCAACAGCAACAGCAACAGCGTTATTGCCTGTCATTTCTCATCAGCAAGCTTCGACAACAGGCAGCTAGGACGGCAGGGGGGGAAGCGATGCGGGGCGAAGCCGGCAGTCGACAGCCGACAACCGACAAGCAACTTCCGGGTGCTGCCGCCATATTTGCGAGGCTGTCATGGCTGCCAGGCAGGCGTGTGCGCGATGCCTCTCCCCCGTCTCCCCTGTGTCCCCCCTGAATGGCTTCTAATAAAAAACAAGCATGATTTTTGCTTTGCTTTTATTTTCTATTACAAGCCCGGCAGCCCGGCCCCGACACGCCCTGCCCTGCCCAGCAGCAGCCCCAGCTCCCTTTCTCCTTCCCTGGCCTGCTAGAAAAGCGATGAGCTGCAATTTGCAAAGTTTTTGCTCGCTCACGCCTGCTTTTACAGCCTGTTATGTATGTGACTGTCTGTCTGTGTGTGTGTGTGTGTGTGTGTGTGTATGTGTGCAAACTCGGAAAAACTTCATTTTTCCGCTGCTTCATTTGGGTTTTCTGTTTGGCGCGCGACAAATTTTTGTTTGCCTGTTTTAGATGAAATGCTCCCTCCATTGCTCCCTTCACTTCTCCCTCTCTTGCTTTCTCTTTTGCTCCTTCTCTTCGCTGCTTTTACTGCACTTTCTACTACACCTTCTCTTGCTTTGCTTCCTTTTCCTTTCACTCTCCGCTTCACTGCCTGCCCGGGCTGTCAACTCGCTGCTTACGTAGTGTGAAGCTTTGACCAAAGAGTTTTTAATTGTGCTGCCAAAGCAGCTAACCAGCGAGCTGCATGTGAGTGTGTGTGCGTAAATGTGTGTGTGTGTGTGTATGTGTGCACGTTATGTGCGTGTGTGTGTGTGACTGTATGCTGTGGGCAGTCAACGTCTGCCACTCAAGCAAGTCGAAAGAAAAGTTTGCTCGTGTCATTAACAGCTCCTTGGTGCTGCCGTTGGCGGTGCTGCACCACGCTGCCACATAATAGTTTGCCGGTATCGTCCTGCTAATTGCTGATTGCTGCTAAGTGCCTCGATTTGCACTGCAGCAAAGTCTGGGCGAGAAGACGTTTGACCAGCTCTGCAATTAACTAATTGATTGAACTATTCAATCGGCGAAAATGCCAGTGAGAGAGAGAACGAGAGTGAAATAGAACGGCAGGGAGGCAGGGCGTGGCCAGTGCGCCACTATTACAGGCAGCGAACCCGTGGGCGTGGCTCGCCTGACGTGGCCTTTGTCCGTGCCTGATTGCATGTGGTTTCAGCAGCTAAAAGCAATGCATTAATGCATTACATTCAGCCCCGGCTAAGGGTCGGGGCTGTGCCAGGGTGCGGCCCACTAACTGCGAGGGGTAGTTCCAGTCTTTCAAGCACAGTTCTTTCCCCCCTTTGCTGCTCTGCTCGGTAAATACCTGACTATGCTTAATGGGCAATTGTCTAATTTGAACTGTCTGCTTTGCCCAAATTGTTGACATTAATTCGAGGGTTGATTTTAAATGCGCATAAGGCGCTCAAGACGAATAGAAGTTGCTTGAAGGTTAGTTTTTATACCCTTCGACCATTGAAAGTGGTCAAAAAAGGGTATACTAACTTTGTGCAAATGAATGTAACAGGCAGAAGGAGGCGTGGGAGACCCACAAAGTTTATATATTCTTCCTCAGGATCACTAGCCGAGTCGATTAAGCCATGTCTGTCTGTCTGTCCGGATGTCCGGCTGTCCAGATGAACACACAGATCTCAGCTATTATAAAAGCTAGAGACACCAAATTTGGTATGACGGTTTTTGTGTACCCGGCGCAGATGAAGTTTGTTTCAAATGTTGGGTGCCACGCCCACCGCCGCGGCAAATCAATAATTTAATCTTTAATCTACTTAATTATTTAATCTGTAAAAGATACAACATTCTGAGTATGACCATACTTAGCTAATTATTATACCAACATAACGTCAACATTTCAATCCGATCAGATAACAAACACAGACGTTCTTAAACAAAAACCTTGTTCGCTTTGATTTTGTATATAGACCAGCAAGCTGTGACGTCATTGCAACGCTCATGTAGGAAAGAAAAGAAAAGAGAATGCGAGCGCGTAGCGCCATCTGTTCTTCTTCTCTTCTTTTGAGTAGTAGTATCGTACAATAGCGGACTCTTAACATTTAAAGAAAGATCGAAGGGTATCCCACTGTCGCGTGCCGCTCGACTGTTGCTCTTGTTGCATATAACTTTTTAATAGACTTAGCTCGCTGCCTTTGCTTGCTAGCAAACTCCTCTTGCTCTAGCACTTTCTCTCGTTCTTTTCTCCCTTCCTCACTCCCTCTTCCTCCCTCTCTCTGTCTGTCTACTCCTCTTCCCTCTGCCTTCTAGCATAAACTTTAACTAATCTGCGCCATGCACAGTCAGAGCATTTCCCCAACCGCAGTGCATGGCATAAAACATCGCAATCAGATGGCATCAACTCGCTGTTTCCACTGGGAGGAAGCGGAACAGCCATTGCGGCTTTTCCCTGCGCTTGCATGTTTTTTTCAGCACACCCCCTGCTCCCTTGCCCCTTTTTATCCCCTCTTCCGTTGCCTTTATTTGGTTTTTCGTGTTCATGTTTATAAATACAAATTTCAGCTGGAAATGAATGTGGTAATCGTATTTTCTGCGCATAGGTAAACACAACACACAAAATACAACAAACTACACACACCCAACACACACACACCAGTTTGGGCTGCAACGTTGTTGCCCGTGGTCGTTGCCCATGTTGCCGGTTGCAATTTGTTGCAATTTGTTGCTGTCTCGCTTTTGCGGTTCTTTTGCCTGAAATGTTTTACGACTGCGACGAGATGGGATCGTATCTTGTTGGCTCGACTAGATGGAATATGTCGGGGAATGCATTTATGATGCATACATAAATATGAACCATGTCACACACACACACACATACATACAGGCAATTGTAACTAGGCCTGCACAGTTTGTGGCACGTGGCGTATACTTATTTCATTACAGGACACGTCATGTTTTTTACGGCTTATGGTTTGCATATACTATATGTAAATGTAATTTTCCACACTCACTCGCGCTCTCTTTCTCTCTCTCTCTCCCTCTCGCTCTGTCACTTGAGTATTGCGTTAATTGAATTAACAATCAAATGGAGATTATTGTGTAATTTATGCACGCGACAAAGCCCTTAATGAGTGTCATAACAAACAGCTTGACAGGCTTCCCTCCCCCTCTCTCTCTTTCTCTTCATTTACCTGCTCCCTCTCTGAGTGGCGCGTCCTGATTGGTTTTGCAGTCAATATTGCCAGCTTAGTTGCCATCAAACTGGCCAAGCCTCTCAGCCTTTCTCAGCGACATCCGGTGACATTTCGTATTACTCCAGGCCCCAAAAAAAAAAAACAAAAGAAGCGAAAGAATGCAATTTCCTTTATACTCCGCACTACTTTGCACTCTCTCTGCCTCCGCCCCCTCTTGTCTATTGATGGATTTGCACGTTGACTGCAGCCCGGTCAGGCCGGGCTCATGCAGAGCTTCCTGTCAGGAAATGTGCAAGTCAGGACATCCCGTTTCGTGGCGTCTGCTTTGGCCTCTGCCTCGTAATAGAAATTGATTTAGCATTTGTGTGCACGAAATTGTGCAATTTATGTGGCACAGCCGGGACCGGGCTGGCTCCACTTACTACATAGGCCACAAAAGCCGAGCCGAATGCGAGAGAGATGATAACCACAGTGCAGCTGGGCCCAATTTCGGGACGGACAGACGGACTGACTGCACTCAAATTGCGGGCCCAACTGCCGGGCTAATGCATTTTTAAAGCGCACTGCATAATTTATGGGTCACAGCCTCCAGTCAGTCAGTCATGCAGTCAGTTAGTCAGTCCGACAGTCACTCATGCAGTTGGGCATTTTGCAGCATCAATGGCTCGCCCAACTGCATCTTCGCCTCGCTCTAATTGCCACAACTAATGCGTCTCTTGCCTGCCAAAGCCGCAATATTTTCACATTTTTATGAACACACACACACATGGCTAGATCGATGCTATATGCTATATATAGTCCGCAGCATTTGTGGATATTTAGGGGCCGCTTCGCATATTTTATTGATTGCAGCAGCGGGCGAGGCTGCGGCCATCATCATCATTGGCATTCATTGCATATTTTACAGCGATTTCTGTTTTTCCAGCTTTGTTTTTTCTCTCCCCCCCTCCAAGGGGGGAAAACAATGCACTGCAGTAAAAATATTGTCCGGCAGCGAAACTAGGTTGATTTTCTGTCAATTTAATGCTCCGATTGCAGTTGCAAATCGAAATTGAAATCGTTGAATTGTAGTGTTGGGTAATCCTAGTTCAATGTGAGGAATAAGTTCGTTCGTTCGTTTAAAATCAATGAACTGGGTCGTTCATTTAGTTCAAGCGTTCATTTTTTAAACTTGCTTAAAGGTGCTTCAAAAAAAAAAAATGTTATGAATTTATTTCATACAATGCTGTCATTGAAACGAACTATATTGAACTATAATGACAGACCTAGTTCGTTCGCTCAGTTTGGTGAATAGTTCAATTTAGTTCATTCGTTCACAAACACAACACTATTGAATTGTTGCGCGAAAAAAGTCTAACAAAAATATATTTGGAATTGTTAATGGAATTTAATTTGATTAGGCTGCACAAACTAAACAATCAAGTTGCATTTTTTCCATAGTTTATTGTGCTGCAGCTGAAGTAAAAATTACATTTACATAATGCAACTAAATTGACAGGCCAAATGGCACTGCAGGCAGTCTCTCTCTGCCTGCCTGTCTCTCTTTCTTTTCCTTCCTTCTTTCTCGTTCTCTCTGGACTGCTTGTTATTCTTGGCTAGTGAGTAAGGAAAACAATAAAGAATTTCCCAGCGTTGCCCAGCAGCAAAAGGGAAAAAGAAGATGAAATAAAACCGCAGCGAAAACAAAGTCGTAAATTCAATTTAAAGCTTGACAGATTGCCACAGCGCGGCTCGTGGGCGACGCTGCAAGCTCTGCAGCAGCAGCAGCTGCAGCCGCATGACATGCACAAAAATAACAAATATATATATATATAGTATATATAGTCGTGCATACATATATATATTTTCAGTCAACTTTCTTTTATTTGCTACACAAAACGTGCAAAATATTTTGCAGCTTCGGGGCAACTGCAGGCTGTGTCGCAACTGCTGCTGCCACAGCTGAATTAAGGTCAAGTTATGGTAGCCACATGCAGCACTTGCAAGGCGCCGCCCCGAAGCCGGGCAATTAAATGGGCTTTAATAAGCCAAGCCACTTGGGCAGTCAAAAATCTGCAGCAAAGTGTTGCAGTTCCAAGCCAGCCGAAGCCAGTTGAGGTGTTAGTTTGCCAGCTGTGACCCAGTTCGGGCACCGTACACAAATATCAACAGCATCAGTCCGGCATCCGGCACTGGGTGAGCATTGAGTTTATTATAGGACGCAGCTGGCATGCCAACTGGTGCCAACTGGTGCCATCTTTCGACCACAATGAGGCCAATCGCTTGACGGAAGCCGCAAATGCAGCACAATTAAAGCCAACAAATGAAGCGCCACAGCGGAGAGCGATACGGTTGCAGCAGGCGAGCCAATCAACCGACCTTCAATCCGGCCATTCAAACATGGACAATGGCAAGGCTTTGGACGCCTCTCCTTCCCCCTCCTGCTGGCTGAGTGCACAGTGTGGCAGCAATGCCATGTCGCGTATCTCAAAGGGATGTTGCAGGGCAAACCGCGGCCGGGAAACGCGCGCAAATTGCATTTTAACGCATGCAAATTGCCAGTGTCCTCACCAAGCCCCCCCTCCCCTGCGTCCTGCTGCGCCGCGCAAGTTTATTGCATTACAGTGGCCAAGTGAGAGGGAAAGACGGATGAATGGACGACGGTTGCGTACGGGCCGCAATTGCCACTTTGCACTTTGCCAACGGACGTTGAATGCGTGGGCAGCTAAATGCGGCAGGCGGTTGAGGCAAGGCGGGAAGCACGAATGGGGTCAACGCGTGACCTCTTTGCGCGACGTTTTCCCAGTTGCCAATTTTAAGGCGAGCAGTTGCTCGTCTGCCTCCCTGACTGCCTGCCTGCCTGCCTGGCTTTTAAGCAAGCGCCAAGTGACAGCGCAGCGAACAGGAATTGGCAACAGCAAACGCAACAGCAGCAACAACAACAGCAACAACAACTAGAGCAACAACAGCTGCAAGTAGCACAACAAAAACTGTTCCCTGTCGCTTGGTACATTTTGCATTGCAGCCTTTCAGGCGCCGCTTTGCAAAACTGTCAAGTCAATGCGTCGCTGTCACAGGCAGTGCGGGCGAGGGGGAAAGGGGGGAGAGCTGTGCATGCTGCAGGGTTGGTTTGTTCATTTGGCTTTTTTTTGGCTAGCTTATGGCATTTTAGCAGCTCCATGCAGGCAGGCAGGCAGGAAGGGGGAAGGCAAGGGGGCACTGCCTTGTCAGCCATGGGCGTGACAGGGCTTTATTATTATTGCCCTTGTTTTCGTGCAGAGAGCGAGAGAGAGAGAGAGAGGGAGACGCGCACTATAAATTGTATGTACAGTCAAGTTAAATATTACGCATACGCACCATTGCACATAATAACATTTCGGGCCATGCTGCAGCCTCTGCTGCTGTAACACGCAATTGAATTGAATTAAATTTAAATAAATCTCGTTGGCAAAGTGCGCAGCATACAGTGCAGCACATTGCAATGACAAAGGCTACGCAAGGCACTAACCCAACTGTTCCCATTTAGACTGCATGATTTTGTCATATTTGCCACAACAATGGTGGCCCTCTGAAATAGCAGCAGCTGCTACGTTTCTCATTTGTACATTACGCATACGACACGTGTGCGTGGATTACGTATACGCCAATGCACTTGAATGTCTTGCAGAGGTGTATGAGTGTGTGTAAGAGTGTGTGAATGTGTGTGCCTGTATGTGTGAGTGTGCTTGTGTGTGTGAGGGCGTCTGAGCATTTGATATACGCCTGGCACATGACAGGCGAGCTTGCGTTTTGCATTTTTGCATTTAAATAACAAAATTAAAAGATAACATTTTTCACTCACAACGTGAATTAATAAACCACATTTTGCCATGACTCACCCCCTCTCCCTCTCTCTTGCAGATAAATAAAAATACGCAAAGCAGCAATAAAAATGTGGGCGAACGCAAGCGCTGGATACACGATCCGTCAAGTAAGTTTCAAGGCCAGCCAGCGGCTGCCACTCGATGCGGCAACATAAATAAATAAAATGCACGTGCCACGCCCCATCTCTCTCCCTCTCTCTCCCACACAGGTGACCTTTGCCGTCCGCTGAACTGCAAGAAGCGAGAGATTTGCCTGCTCGAGGACGAATACAGCGCAGTTTGCGTGTCCAAAAAGGAATTGCACAAGAATCGGTAAGCTTGGCCCCTAATTGGAATTTTTATCGCGCGCTCGCTCTTGCTAACTTAATAAACTAATTAAATTGCTTAACTTGCGGCCGACGTTTAACCCTTTTTGCCCTCAGTGATGAGATAATCAGCAAGGCCAAATATTTGGAGGAGGAAGCCAAGCGGCGCGTCAATCAGCAGGATAACCAGGACAGCCAGGATGTTGAGGACATCAACAACGATGACGAGGACAACAACAGTAGTGATGGCAACAATGCTGGCAATAGCAACGCCAACAGCAACGGCAACAACAACAACAACAATGGAGCTGGCAATGGAAATGGCAACAACGGGCAGGCTAATGTCCAGGGCAATGAGGATAACAACGACGATGAAGATAAAAGCCTCAGTCTGGGCGATGATGATGAGTCCAAGGAGGACGATGTCTTCTACGAGAACAACATTGCCGCCAGCGACAAGCAGCAGCAGCAGCAGCAGCAGTTGCAAAAACCCGCCGCCAACCAACAGCAGGACGATGATGAGGAATTGGAGTAAGTGCGAGAGAGAAAGATGCCAGAGAGTGGGAGAGAGAAAGTATTTACCTCCTCCCCCTCTCCTCTTGCTTTCTTTCGCTAAAATTCTTACAATTCATTTAACAAATTCTCATTCCGTTCGTGGCATTGCTGGAAGGGGTTAAGGGTGCGTCCAAGGGTTAAAGGGTGTACCCACCTAGAGCTCTCGTTCTGATTTGCATGGGCGGCATGGGCGGCGTGGGCTAATAACAAATTGTTTTATCGTGTATACACAAATTCCGCAGCAAAGCTGCAGCGCGGCAATTTTTAGCACGCAGTTTGTTTTTTATTATTATTCTCCTTGTTGTTGTTGTTGTTGTTTTTGCTCCTTTTTTTGTTTGCTGCGTCATCCTATCCGTTGTTGATTTTTCTCTGCTGGGAACCCTTCGACTTGTTCAACATTATCGCTCTCTCTGACCCTAACCCAAATTGTGAATTTGCACGCAAAGCAAAGGCATGCAGAGGGGAGTGGGAAAAAGGGGGCGGGGCAGAGTGAATTGGGTTCCGCAGGTAATAGCTGAAATGAAGTCAAAGTCGTCGCCGGGCCAAGGTTCAACGAGTTTCCATGCCTTTTCCCGCGAACGTGTTGACGTGTCCCACTGTAGCGGAAAGTTGTTGCCGCAACTTCAAAACATCAATATCCGCTCGAGGGAGGGAGGGGGAGCACATCGTAAACGTGTTCGAACCTTTTTGTAGTATTAAAATATGAAGGAAGACACGAATATCCTGGCAATATAAAGGAGTATATGGCATAGTGGGCAACAACTGATTAAAGTGCTGCCCTTGTGTCACTCGGAGGAACCTTTGCTATCAGACTGAGCAGACCCGTGTTAAGATTATCGCCCAGCTCGACGAAGGCAAATTCAGCTCAAATCTTGCTGTTCCTTCCTCTATCTCTCTCTTTTTCTCTCCCTCTCTCTCTCTCTCTCCCTCTCCCTCTCTCTTTCCAATCCCTTGCCCGGCAAGTGCTCAACATTTCGTTTGTTTATTCTGGACTTGAGCTGCGGATTGTTTATCAGCTTGTTTTCTGTTTTTTTGTTTTAAGTTTAATTTCATGCTTGCTGCCCGACACGTTTCGGCTGCTCTGCTTTCCCAAGGGACGGGAAAAAGGAGTAGGGGGGAAAAGCCTATCAGGTAGCGGCAAGTTTTGCTTATCCCTTGATGGCAGTTTGTTGAGTGGAAAATTAATTTGCAAGCTTGAGTTGGAGATATTTTGGCTGAAATGAATATAAGAAAAGAGTTGAAAAATCAAAATCATTTTCTTTATACACTTGCAGAGGGTATATTAAGTTTGGCCAGAAGTTAGCAACGTACTTTAGGAGATATCTATTAAGTATATATATTCTCAATAAGCATCAACAGACAAAGTGAACTTGCCGTGTCCGTTTGTCCGTGTGTTCGTCTGTTTTAGTGTAAACTAGTCCATTTGATCCGAAGATATCTTGATGAAACTTGGCACACATGCTTTATATTATTGTACAAAGTATATAACTCGGAACGAGCCAGATCGGAGCAATATATCGTATAGTTGTCATACAAACTATCGGCCGATTATTGTTGTTTGTCAAGAAACAAATAACTTAACCTTTCGGTGCTAATCAAAGTGACTCATAATATTGAACAAACTCAATACCATTCAGTTCTACATCAGTATAAGAGTTATGACTAGTATAGAAGCAATCGAATATATAAGACCCTGCAAAATTATAGCACCTTCTTCAACCAAAGCAAACCTTTCTTTTCTGGTTTTTATGTCACTTCATTCCATCAATTTCACGTAATTTTATTACTTACACATTATTATCACGCTGCCGATGGGCGCCAATGCCATTTGATCCCATTCTGCCTGGGAACGTAATCAATCTATCTGCATATCTATATCTCTATCTACGAGCGAATCAAGACTCTTGCCACGCCCACTTAGATATTAAAAAATGGCTTTTGACATATTTTTTCGCAGTTTCTTTTCAATTCACGTTGCCTTTGTGCATACTTATGAATATGTATGTATGTGCTGCTGTGTGAGTGTGCGTGTGTGTGAGTGAGTGAGTATCTGTGTCAATGGCATAGACTGTGCTAGCATTCTACCACTGCCACCCGGCGATAGGTGGCGTCTTGGTGCCTACAAAATCAATAGTTCGCGCGCACAATTTATCTGGCATTTGGTGCTAGCTTGGGCGCTGCCTTTGCTCGCTCTCTCTTCATTTGGCCACAAGTCAAACAAAAGATTTGCTTTGTGAATGGGCCACTTACTGGGAGCGGGACAGGGAGAGCGAGAGCACGAGAGAGAGAGATAGAGAGAGAGTGAGCGAGGGGGAAAGAGAGGGAAAGCTATCTGTGGAGGCACTTGTAATAGACCAAAAAGCGGTGTGTGCTAACACACGCACAAGCAGGCACACACACACACGCACGCACACTAATACACATATAAACACACACGCACACTCTCTCACTGACACACACACTCTCTCACTCACACACACACACACACTCATAACTCACGTAGTTAGCCATTGTTTCAGTAACAATATGGCCCCCGCTTGTGGTTATCTTGTGCGGGTCGTGGCATCCTGGTGGCGCCACCGATGCCACCGTCGCCCCGCCTTCTCCCGCATAGTTGGCCCTTTTACCTCGACCGCGTTCGGTGGATGCTTCTCCTTCTGTTTCTGGCAGTTATTCGAAACCACTGAGCTGCTTTTTGGTCTATGCACATGAAGCTGTCAGCATCAGCTTCGCCAACTCAAAGGCAGCTTCCAAAATGTTAGAGTACGCTCCTTTTCCCCCCCTAGACCCTAGAACCCCTTGCCACTGCCATCTTACTTACCTGCCCCGCCCACATTACGTTGCCGATGTTTGGCGGAAAATTGAAGGCAAATATTTGAGCAAAAATTCACAAATTTCAGAGCAAAATGGAATAAGGCATGTGGGGTCGCTATTCGATGTGATGTGATGTGATGCGCTGTGATGCCGTATACAGCACACAAAGAGAGTAATTCCTACGACAAAAGCGTAAAGTAACCGCAGCAGCAGCAGCAGCAACGTAGTCATTGACTGCCTGAAAATTCAACATACATACATGTGAGAGGGTTTTAAATTTCATTACGATTGCCAAGCGTGCAAGGACTCAAAGCGAAAGCCAACGAAAGACTTGGACAATTGCATTTTTAATTAAAAGCGACTTTCAATTTGATCCAAAGAGCAGCGCGCACACACACACACACACACGCACACATAGAGAAGCTGCTCTGTGTGTGTCTCTCTCGTTGGCTGGCAACGATTTGTTTGCCTTGGCTTTGGCTACGAAATTGGCCAGCTTAAATAACCATGTAAATGCTGGCCAAAATGAGTTGGCAGCACCAGCAGGTTTTTCGACTATTGCGAGAAATGAATGTTCTATGTTTGCAGTTGAACTTCGTTTTTATTTTTTGCATTCTGCATTTATTTATTCCGAAATCCGAAATGAATTTTTAACTGCTGCTGCAAAGGTAAACAGCGCAAACACTGCAAACAGTGCAAACAACGATGCGACAAATTTTCCAAACGTTGCGACGTTTGTCAATAGTCGCAAAAATATGACAAAGGGAATTGCACGTGAGTGCGTCAGTGTGTGTGCGTGTGTGTGGGGGAGTGAGTAAATTTCGTTTGTGCAAAGCTAACAAGGCGATTTAATTGGTCAAAGTTGCCGTCGAAGCGTGGCTCAAGTGCTCAATAAGGAAAACCCAATCAAAGTACTCGAATCATCCTTGCATCGATACTAGTGTTGGATAATCCTAGTTCAATTTGAGGAATAAGTTCGTTCGTTGGTTTAAAATCAATGAACTAAGTCGTTCATTTAGTTCAATCGTTCGTTTTTTTAACTTGCTTAACGTGCTTCAAAAAAAAAAATAAGAAGTTATGAATTTAAGACATTGGAGACAGACCTAGTTCGTTCGTTCAGTTTGGTGAACAGTTCAATTTAGTTCGTTCGTTCCTGAACGACACAACACTTATCGATATACTGTGCTGCAATTAAGTGAACCGATTGCGAGAGGAGTGTAAAAAAGGATAAGAAAAATGGCGAAACTTGCTGTAAAGATCTCTCACTTGGCAGCACCTATCAAACTGGAAACTTGCGTGGCAACTGCAGCTAGCAAGCTCCAACAATTAGCAAATTGCCAGCAATTACAACAACAACAACAACAACAACGAGAGCAGGCATTTAAATGCTGAAAAGCAATTTACTGTGTAAACACGCTCGATTTGCACGCTCGGCCTAGGGAACATTTTGGAATAATATTATCCGACATACGAGCGAGGAGAGCAAACAGTAAAAAAAAAAAACCATCATGGCATGAGCAAATAAAACGCTTTCGCTGTCAATTGGCCCGCCCGATGCGCCAATAAAAAGCGCAGATAAAAAACAAAAGAGATACAGGAAGAGAGAGAGAGGAAGAGAGGGAGGAAGGGAGCGAAACCGGAGAGAAATATTGAAAACTTGCGACCCAAAAGCCTTTTTAATAAATGGCCAGCAGCAGGAGGTGCAATTAATTGAATTAATTATTTATTTTTACTCTCAATTTTTTGTTGCCAGCGTGTGCGTGTGTCATACATTTTTTATTAAACGTGCCGAGCAGATAAATCGAGTGAGCGTCAGGCACCCATATGCATGAATCAGAATATGTATGTTACATATAAAAATATATACATATGTAGATATATAGACCGTACATTTTTATAGGTGTGAAAGTAACAAACGCAGCTCATGCAATTTTGATACCCGCTATGCATAGGGTAGAAGAATGTATCTAACAGAAATAAAGTGCTGTGTCAGTCTCCTACAACTTTATATTTATATTCTTAATCAGCATCAATTTCAGCGTCTGTCTGTCTGTCTGTTTGTCCGTCTGCTGTTTGTCTATATGTTTGTCTATTCGTTTGTATAAAAAACTTGACCTAAGACTCTATAATAACTAGTGTCAATGTGCGTTCTTTTTGCATACAGACCTTTTTATTTTTAGATTTTAACCACGCTTCCTCCCCCGTAAATTGATAAAAACAGAATTCCAAGCGTAATTTGAATGCATAGCAGTTCTTTTTTAGTAAACAAAATATACATCCTGTCCCAAATGAGTGCTGAAAATTTGGTTGCGATCGAATAATTAATAAAAAAGTTATTTAATAAATAAATTGATGAGTCACTGATTTCCTAAAGTATGCAACAAAAAATAAATAAGAAGTAAAAGTTCAATATTTAAAAAGTGGCCTCGGTTAGTTGGTTAGCGGGTATTTCACAGTCGAGCACACTCTACTTTCTTGCTTGTTTCAAATTTTCTTTTGTAATTTATTTTCCAATTTTTTATGCTGTTTGACATAGAGTTTTCTTTTATTTTTTTTTGCGCTTGCTGCTCGTGCGAGCGACCGCGCTTAACGTCAGTTCAAATATTTGCACAAATTATTAAATAAAGATACAAACTGACAGCGATGGCTGTATACGAGTATAGCGCAGGCATATTCCATCTCTGATCTGTTCTCTGACTGCGTGCAGCGGCGCGTTGTGCGTGGAATATTAAATAAATATTTAAATAAAAGATGCGCTGGTGAGAACAGAACTCGCTGGGAACAGCTAGGCAGTGGGAACAGCTTGAAGTGAAAAATGGAAAAACTGAGAAATGAAAGTGGGGGAAGCTAAGAGGGGGAGGGGGACGGGAGGGGAGTGCAGGGACTCACCTGGGCCAGACTTCATTTGCATAAAAATTAATTTTGCATATCGTTGTATTTGTTGCTGTTGTTGCCGCAGTTTGTTGTTTGCTGCCTTCGAAGTCTAGTTTTTCTATTCCCCATTCCCTAGATTTCTTATTCTGATTTCTGCTCTTGCTTATCTACATACACTTTTTCTCTCTTTTTGTTGTTGTTCCTTCGCAGCAACTGCAAGCCGTGTCCCGTGGCCAAGCCGACGTTCCTCTGCGGCGCCGACAACAGAACCTACTCATCACTATGCAGATTGGATTATCACAATTGCATACATTCGACATCCATACGGATTGCCTGCAAAGGATTCTGTCCCTGCAAGGGTAAGTTTTTCACACACACACACCCACACACACACACTTGCACACACAGTCAACTTGGGTTGACAAGGCAGCCGGCAGCATAATGAGCTTGGTCCTGGCGTATGACCAAATCCAAAACCATTGAACAGCCTAGGGTGGCCTGCAGTGGTCTGCGCTGGACTGGCATAAATTGCCAGCAGAATATATATGGGGGTCTTAACCCCTTAAAGCCCTTCTAGTTTTTCAATTGGCCAAGGCTTTAAGACCGAGTCGAGTCGAGCGTATCAATTGTTGAATTTTTAATAACTCGCTGAGCAAGCTGAGCCTGAGGCGCTCCATTGTTTTCCTCGGCAGAGGCACTCAGCAGCAGCAGCAACAACAACAGCAGTGGCAGACGTATTAAGCACATTAATTTTAAATTTGCTCAGATGAAAGCGCATTGCAAGCACTTCTCATTGTTGTTGCTGCTGCAATATATAACAAAAGTAGAAAAAATAGCATTGTAGACTGAGCCAAAACAACATGCAACATGCATAAAATAGAAATGATGCCCCAGTGGCCAACGGCAGCAGCGCCTGCAGCAGCAGCCCCTGCCCCGAGCCACGTAAAGTTTGCCTTGCCAAGCGATTTTATTGCGGCCATTTCGGCCAAATTTTCTGCCTGCTCTTCCCTTGCAGAGAACAACGATGGCAAACGACTGCAGCGTCTGGGCGAGCGTGGAGGCTACAACAGCAGGTACAACAAGAAGATCAACCTGGACCTGCAGCAGCAACAGCAGCAGCAGGCCTACAAGGACAGCAGCAACAACAACATCATGATGAACAGCGGCAATGTGATGGGCAGCAACAACAATGACTTCAATACCATCATGAATGTGAGTACATAAAGGGGGAGAGGGTGCAGGAGATAGAGGGAGGGGAAGAAAGAGAGAGCAGCAGCTAGAAAGCAGGAGTTTTAAGAATTGAGAGAAGTCTAGAGAGCGAGGAAAACAGAAGGAGAAAGACAGAAAGTGAGAGAGAAGCTAAGGGAAAGAATATCTTTCAAATTATAGAGAAAGAATATAGAAATAGAGAGAAAAGGAAGAAGGAAGAAGCTATATAAATGAAGTGATAACGAAAGAGAGGAAGAAGTTTTTCTTCATTTTAAAAAGAGAGAAAGAAGTCTTTCTGCATTACAAACATAGAAGATGAATACTTTGAAAAATACAGAGAGAGAAAAAAAGAGAGAAAAAGAGTCTTAATTCTTGCAAACAAATGAAAAATGAGAGATAGAAAACGATAGTGAGAGAAAGAGCGTGGATCGGAAAAGAGATAGAAATACGTAAAAAGACTAAGTAGACTACCTCTAAAGAGAGAGGGAGAGAGAAAGAAGAAACAGAGATTAGATTCGATAATTCAGGCAGATCATCAGAGAGAGCAAAGTGTATGAAGAGGAAAGACAAAGATGCTTGTGAAAGCAAGCTAAAGAAAGTTAGAATATGTATACAGACAGTGAGAGAGTTAGTGAGATAAGCAGAGAAATATGTTTTTATGCAATCAAGAAGCTAATCAACTTTGCCTTGCGCAGGACAAGGACGACAACAATCGTCACTACAATCATATCAATGCGCAATACACCTTCACGCCGGAGGAGATCAAGTACGATAACAAGCACTACAAGTATCTCAAGTACACGGCCTACAAGAAGGTGGGTAGCCCAACCCAGGAACTCTTACTTGACACCATAATAAACTGTAATATTTCCCCCCCTCCCCCTCTTATCTTTCTGCAACTTAGGATGGCAAGTATCAGGAGGACAAGCATAAGATGCGCAACTACAACGAGAACGAAGTCGTCGAGAAGCAGCCACAGAAGTACAACAAGAACAACAGTCCCAGCGGTGGGTATAAATTAAAAATGAATTGCTATAATTTACAAAAATAATATAAATTATATATTAATGTTAGGTTACCCCTCCAAGTCGGCCGAGTGCAAGCCCCAGCAGTTGACCGCCATCGGCAATCGGCTGCTCGATTGGTTCTCCGTCATCATGGCCGACAGCAAGAAGCGTCGCCAGCACAGCCAGAAGTCCAAGGCCCACTTCCCACCCGCCTGCAAGACCGAGGCCAAGTGGATGTTTGGTCATTTGGATCTGAACAACGATGGATTGTTGTCACTGCAGGAGATGTACGATTTGGAGCACGATCAGAACGAGCGCTGCATTAAGCCCTTCATCGATACCTGCGACCTAGATCAGGATAGTTCGATCAATACCCGGGAATGGTGCCGCTGCTTCGAGAAGACCGATCGTCCGTGTGCCGCTGTGCGCCGAAGAATCGCTGGGGACTTTGCAGGTGAGATAGGTACAGGTGGACATTTCTCTAGCTAACATAACACTAATATGTTCTCTCTACTACTACTACTACTATATACTATATATATACATATATACTATATATGCATATGTGTACCCCGTACTCTGTATGTATGTTCGTTCATTCTCCTGAGTTGTGAATGTTGTCTTTGGTTTTTGCGATGATTGAAATTAAAAAAAATGTATAAGAACAACGCAAACACTTAAAGTACAACAACAACTACAACAACAACAACAACAACCACCTACAACAATCTACAAGAATAAATGTTAAACACAATTCTGCGAAGCGGGTAGCTAGAAGAGTAATCTGGTTTTACTTTTCCATTTGTGCCCCGTTTCCCCTTCACACTCTCACTGTCACTCTCACTCCCACTCTCATTCTGTCACTCTCACACCTTCTCTCTCTCTCTTTGTATCTGTTTTGTCTCGCTGACTGCGCTTTGTTCTGTTTATGCTGCTTTACACTCTTCACACAACGTTTAACCCATTTCAAACTATAATCAAGCCTGAAAGAAATACGCACACACACACACTCACACACACACACCCAAGTAGCCGCAGTAACTGTTAAAAGGATACCCTCTTTTTTCGCCTCTTTCCTTTTCTCTGCCTTTCTCTCTCTCTCTCTGTCGCTTTTCCGCTCTCGTTTACCTTTTAGTCACACGCAACTTTTAAGCCAGCAAATTAAACACTTTCAGCAACAACACAACAACTTTTTGTGTGTCTGTGTGTGTGCGTCTGTCTGCCCGTTGTTTTTTGTGTTCGCCTATTATAAACTTTAACTATATAATTTACGTACTCTTTTTTTTGCCCCCTCCTGCCGCCAACACGACCCAAAAAACAGCGCAACACAGAACAACAGAAAAAAAAAAGAAAATGAAAATAGAAACACAACACAAAATGTTTTTGTTTTTTTCGTTTTCCTTTTGTAAAAAGAAAACTCGCTTGTGCCGCTCGCTTTTCTCTCACTTTCTCTGTGCACTCGAAAATTATGCAGACTTACTAAAATTGCGCATTGTTATTGTTCTTTCTTGGCATAAACTAATTAGGCGCCTACGCACCGGACTGCGATGTTCAGGGATTCTACAAGCCCACACAGTGCCACAACTCGGTGGGTGTCTGTTGGTGTGTGGACAAGCATGGCGTCGAGTTTGCCAACACACGCACACGTGGCAAGCCCAACTGCGGTGAGTATACACACACACACACATACAGTAAAGAACCTAGCATACTTGACACAAATCCTGGCGGCACCCACAATGGTTTAACGTATCTTCCGCTGAGCTGAGCTTCGGCACCCACATCGCCAGGCTGGATTTCATTATGCAAACGATTAGCTCTAAATCCCTGCCAGCAGATGGACATGCTCCAAGTAGAAATATATATATGACTATATAAATCTGCTGCGTATACTTAATGCACTGTAAGCTCAACTGTGTTGAACTTCTTGCAACAATTTAAAGTCCTCTTTCAATTAATCTGGTGCGCAGGCAACGCTCAGTTTACAGTTATTAAATTTCACTGCACACAAATTAGGTTTAACTACGGCCAAAATCACGCATACGCACCGTAGATCAGGGAGCAAGTTGCCGCCTGCATTGTGTAATCGAAGACTGGCCAACAGCGATTCGATTTCCTCGCGCCGTCTCTCGGCTCATTTATTATGCACACTCAGCCAGAGCAGATTAGTGCTAAATCTGCTGCCCAAGCTTCGAGTGTAATATTCATTTAAGATTTATGTTTATGTTAATGTTGATGTTGATGTTTATTGCCGGGGCACAGAGCTCAGCAGGGGCCGTGGCACGTTCCATCAGCAAACATCAGGCGGAGTTTGCTTGGTCAAAAATTTAATTTTACGTTCCATTTGCCCACAACAGAGTCCGTGGTGAATAACGCCGCCTCGCTGACATCCGATGACGAGGATGAGGGCGCCGACGATGAGGACAGCGCGGAGGGCAGCGCCGATCAGATGCTGGTCTTCTAAGCAGCAGCAGCAACAGCAGCAACAACAACAACACGCTATCACGCCCCTCCGCCGGCTTTTTTGTAGTAGTATTGATTGCCGTGGCCAAGAACCCGCGTCGGGCCTGGCATCCAATCCAATCAGCGAGCATTACTGCGTAAGCGTTAAAAAATTAATATTATTATTATGTCCACAAAAGGAAATCCCCAAAAAAAACAAAAAATATAAGGAGCCCTAAAGCAAATCCAAAACATAAATGTGCAGTAGCAAAGTAAGAGTTTTCGAATAGAACCACAACTACAATACATATAAACAGCGTATACTTAGCGGCAAAAGCAAAAAACACACTCGCATAGAAGGCAGCAGAAACTAAAGGAAACACTAAGCAAAAATAAAAAAAAAAAAAAACAAAAAGAAGAGACAAAATAAAAAGCAAATTAAATTATTGTGGTGAAAGCGAATCGAATCGAGTTGTATGAAAAGTTGTGCGAACTGACGCGCAGTCAGTCGAAATTGTGGCATAGTTTGAGGCGCATTCGTATTGAAGAAACGCTAAAATTAGCTTATAACATTTAAGGTAACCCCCGGGAAAAGCAAAAAAGTAAGCTAAATCCCCCCGACACACTCACACTCACACACATCTAGCAAAATGGCACAGCAATACGTACGCCCCGTCCCTGCCCCGCCACACACACACACACACTCAGAAACACACTTGTTTTTTCGGACTCAGTTACGTGGCTGTGTCTGAGTAACGGTCGAGCGAAACGAATCGAGTCGAACCGTAGCTTCTGTTATTGCACGCGAATCCGTCTTTTAGCTTTTAAAGAGATTATCGTACACATTCTAAATGTTCTTTGCATCGTTTTTTCTACCTTCATGCTCCTTCCCTCTTCGTTTTTCTGTTCCATTCACACGAAACGTAAAACGCGAAAGAGATGAAGAAAAACACAAAACAAAAACGATATTAAAACACACGCTAAGAATTCCGCCCAAAAAATACATATATAAATTTATGTGATAGGTTTTTTGAGAAATGAAACAAATGAAAAACGAGACGAGAAATGGAAACGAATGAACAGCAGTGGAAGCAACTCGAAAGAAGAACAGGCAGAGAGAGGTTTTTCTGTGTGCATAGTGCCGCTGCAATCGATAAACGATATATGTTCATTGCGATATCGAGCTGAGAGAACTAGTACCAACTAGTAGTAAATTCTATAGTTCATTACGATATCGAGCTGAACTAGTAGCAAATTCTCTCGTTAGAATGAAACGCATAACCAAAGATTGGCCCGGCTGAGGTGTCGCCACGCCGTAGAGTTTTCCACAGTTCAGTAGAAGATGTTCGACTTCCATTTGGCACCTGTCAGGTGCGGTTGCTTCAAAGTAGCTAATCAACTCACACACACACACACACACACACACTTCTATCAATCACTCCCACATAGTACTCTATATGTGCTTCTCTTCGTCATTTGCATTTGGGCATGGAAACATGCCGAAACCAAAGAGGAAACCAAAGAAGAAACCCTGAAAAGAATTTGCTAATACAATTTATCGAGTACATTTTGACTTGCAACCAGGCACACCGCAATGAGATCTACAAATTTCCACATCTAGTAAAGCATATTAACTAATACTAATATACGATATAAACCTAAGGCAAATGCTTCACACACACACACAGAAACACATATACCATATATGTATGAATATAAATAAATATGTTTAAACTGTATGTAAGTATCTTAAGTGGCATCAACAAGCGGCGGCAACTTCAACTCGAGCATCTCATGTAGCGCGCGCATTATCCAATTCATTTTGTCAGCGTGTGCGATTTTAAAGCCATAAATTATTCAAGAATTATGCTTGCAAAAGAGAAAGAAAACACACAAAATTATAAACATAGCAAATTGAAATTGAAATTGAAATCGAAATCGAAATCGAAGTACTAATTAGTAGAGAACGCAACGCAACTGCGCCCGACATTTTTAATTATAGCGGAAATTTGATTACCATGAACAAGAAGATATATACTATATAGCGCATATACATATATAATATATATATATATATACATATTATTTGTGAACGAACCTTAGAAATTGTGTTTTTTGGCTGCATTTAAAAAATAGAATCGAACAAATCGGCGCGTGACGTGTACTCTATACACCCTATAAACGAACCTATATACCATGATCACGATCACGATCACGATTGTATTTATGTATGTATTTATGTACTTGTGTATTAAGCGAATTGCATTAATTCTAGTGAGCCAAAGAAGGGTTAAGCATAATCAACATCGACATTCGATCGACACTTTTGGCACCCTAACAATCTCAAATTTCATGCTTACTATCTATACTTTCCACACCTTAGTTATCCCTTCTCATTGATCTGTTCAGAATATACAAAAAGGAATACAAATATATGCCATAGTTCGAGAAAGGTTTTTAACAATTTTATTCGATTAACAATAAATACGTATAACTGCATTTTAATACATTTCTTAAGAATACGATTGATTTACGAAAATGTAACAATGTCGCAAGCGTATATTCGAATAAGAAACTAGAATCAAACGCTTTGGACTTTTTATTTTTCAGTTTATTTACGTATGATATTAACAATGTCTGTTTTATTTCTAAATATATACAAAACGATCAAATCAATAAAATATAATTTAATGCAATTTAAATCAAATATGCTGTTTTTATGGGGATGGCAGAAGGGGGTTTGTGAGTGAATGAATGATCCAATGAACGGGAATTGGTGTGAGTAATATAAATATCCGAAAATATATATTATAAAATATAATAATAAATATATAAAGTGTATATATAATGTAAGGAGGTAAGTAATATATTTTTTAGGCATTACTAAAACAATGAAACCATTTTGCAGTCTTGGCACAGAAGTTGTTAGAGCAAGAGAGGTTTAGAGAGATACTAGCATACATTAAGCTAGGTTCGACTGAAACAAAGGCACTGAAATATCGCTTAAAAATCTTCCCGTTATATCTTCTTCTTCTTCCTCTTCTCTTCTTCTTCCCTTCTACTTTTTTACCAACTGACTTACTAAGAGTAACAAGAATTAAATATGTTTACTGACACGTTGATTTTCTCTCTTTATACTATGCTTCCTCTGACTTTAACTAACTAATATGTTTATTACTCTCTCCTTTTCTATCTTCTATATCTATACACATCTCCTTGTCATCCTCAACTGTCTACAGGGTATCTTTTATGTCTACTTCTTCAACTAATTCAGTCACTTCTTCAATTGGCCTCCAACGTGGCAACATTTAAACGCGCCTCAAGAATGTGCAGCGCAGTTAATAAATTTGCTGCGCTAATTTATTCGCGCACAAGCGTTTGCAAAAAAAAAAACAGTCGCCAAACAATAACAACAAATAAAAAGAGTAAAACCAACAACAGCAGCAACAACAACAACAGCAGCAGCAACAGGCATAGAGAACAATTATGGCGCAGATTTAAATAAATTTGCAGTTTGCGGCCGCCGACGACGATAAAGTTGGCTCGTTTCATTGAAGAGTTCACACGCTTAATGTGACCAGAGGGGGGAGGGGGAAAAAGAAGGGGTGAACAGGTGGGTTTCGTGTGTGTGTGTGTGAGTGCAGGTGTTGGTAGTAAGTGCAAGTATTGCCAAGGGTGCAAGCAGTGGCAACTTTTGGCCCAAAGCGGAAGTCGCCAGCAACAAGCTGCATTAGACAATTAGGCAAATGTCAGCCACACACAGTGCACACAGTGCACACACACACACACAACAACTACACATACAGTGACAAACTCTCACACTCACACACTCGTTGCGACTTGGACATGCGGCGAGTTTTAGTCAGTCACTTAGTCACTCACAGCGAGTGTTGTCTGATTATTTTTGTATGGTGTTAAGTAGCAAATCTTTGTTGCTGTTCTGGGTAACACACACATATACACACATACATACATACATACACATAGAAACAATTGGAGTCTGTGTGATATGTGCGTATCTATTTGCATAAATCAGTGATTTAAACAATGTGACAAGCTGCTTGCAACGCCTGGCTGAGACTGCTACTGTTTGTTGTTGTTGTTGCTGCTACTTTTGCTGTTATTGTTGTTGTTGTTGCTGTTGCTGCTGCTGTGGGTGCTGTCGACTTGGTTGAAGCATTCAAGCGCAACTTTAGACGGTGCTTTATGGCCTGTTTGCCCACACGCCCTTCCTTCCTTCCTGACAAACTGTCGGCCTGTCTGACATGTTGCACAGCTGTATCCAAGTGTGCGTGTGTGCATGTGTGTGTGTGCGTGTGTGTCTCTCTGTGTGTGTCTGCGTATTTCAGTGCCTCATTGTTGGCACTGCCTGAACCCACTTGAGACCCCCCTTGGCCCCGACTATTTGGCATTTTTAATTAGTTGAGCCGCTGCTGTCGTGTGTGCGACGTAGGTTAATCTCGCCTCTGCGTGTGTGCATGTGTGTGTGTGTGTAAATACGTATACGTATTCGTAAACATAATTGTTTTATTATTTTGTTATGTGCAACTTTGCAACTTTTGTTTTCATGCGTCACTTGGCGACGCTTCTGTTATTCTGGCCGCGCGCGAGCGTGTGTATTTGCAGCTGTCAGAAGCACAAACACACACTCGCACACACACAGACACACTCACGCCACACACACTCAACGCGCTGTCGCAACACGCAACTGTTTTATAGTTCAAGGTGAAATGCAAAACTTTGTGGATCGGGCTGAGCTGAAAATAAACCTGCAACTGGCCGCGGCCTTTTGTTGCCACACTACACAAATTTTAAAGTTGCATTCTTAATGCAGTTGCTGCTGCCACCGTGGCTGTTGCTGTTGTTGTTTCCCTCTCGCTGTTCTGTTCTGTTTTTTTGTGCTTTATGGGTCGTGGCGTTGTCGCACAACATGCAATTATTATGGCGCCCTTGCGTGGCTTATGAATTATTACGTATACGCAACGCGACAATCTCGAGCGTAAGGTAAATTGCAACTGCAACAGTAAACTCATGCTCTCTCTCTCTCCCTTTCTCTCTCTCTCTCTTTCTCTCTCCGTCAAGGTGCAACTATAATGAAATGGCTCATTAAATGTGGGTCAGCCTGGCAAGAAGCAACAAACAAGCAAAGAACAACAACATTGTTCGGCTTCGAGTGGAAATGTGGCATCAATCGCGGCAACTTTGCCTTTAGCAGCTTGACAGTGCAACGCGGCAAAGCTGTAATCAAACTTTTGGGCCCTGGTAACGCTGAAAGTTAACGACTTTTGACAGCGCTCAGCACGTGCCTACATATGTATGTTCTCTATACGCTCTCAGACATGGCAAAGTCGCGCTTAACTTTATTTAGTTGCGGAATTTGTTAAATTGTTACTAGAAAGTTGTTAAAGCTTTGAAATCGCGTGCGGCTAAACGATTCAAGGATATTGGAAATTGAAGGTCAAATTTGCGCTCCATAGACTCTTGAGTAGGTTCGAATTACTATGATGTTTTGGGGTGTGTGAGAGAAGGAAATTTGTAAGGTTTTTAAAGCTGCTGGTGCTCTTGATAGTAAGGTCTTCAAAATTGCAGGAGATATCTAGAAACCTTTGGCTTTAATGAACTATTGCCTGGTTAAAATGTGTCTATCTATGGTAAGAAAGTGTGCTCTCTGCAAAGCAGACGAGGAAACCACCAACCACATTCTTTGTCCCGACTTGGTAAGGATGAGGAGAAAGCATCAGCATTTTCAACACCTTGACAAAGGATCTGCTTTCTTTCATTGGAAAACTAAGGCAGGAAAAGGTTTTAGGATCTAAAGACAGACTCTGTTCGCAGTTAATAATTTATTTCATTAAACAGTCGGAGCAAGATAATCTGAAACGTTGCATTTCTAATGAAAGAACATTTAGCCTGTAGAGCTTAACCTGTTTTTCGCGATACTGAGCAACATAGGTTTAATATCCGCAAACTTGATTTTTTCGAAGAGTTTTCATAAAAGCTTCCATTCGTTCAAAACATCAACTTCAATTGCATAATACTGTACAAATGTGCAATATATAAATAGTTAATCTATTAAAATCCTCTTAGAATCGTTACAGCTTAGTTTTATGAAGGAATTTTAAATTATTTTTGATGTACACATGCAAATTAGCAATAAATAGAATGAAGAAAAAAAATAAAAAAATTTTAAAAGTGCCTTTTGTTAATTTAATTTCAATTTAATCTATCTCAAATGATATTGTAACAGACTTTCGTATTTTATATTGTGTTCTTCTTGCGGAAACCTCTTATTACTAAACCAATTAATAAATTATATAATTAGTTTTCTATTCATGTTCTCTTTCTTTTCAAATATTTATCATTACACTATTATAAACTAATGGAACATTAACATCTTGACTTTAGTTTGCGGCTAATCGAGTGTTATGGCAATATAATAGAGCTGCTGATAATAATTGTTCTTGAGTTTGGTCACTGCACTCAGCGCTCGCTGGTAATCCTGATGTATTGTCTATTAAACAAACAACAGGCCGCAGCTTTAGCTAATTAAATTATGATTGAATTTAATTGATAAATGTGCACTCAACTGAACTCTGCACGCATTATGCAAATGCGTGTGTCAACTGGAAACCAAATCCCCCCAAATTGAGCAATTGCATGTTTGTCGGGCATCTTCTGCATGAAATTGTTTGCTTTATATAGTAATAATAATGTAATGCAATAATGTAAATAATAATGTCAACGCTAGTCGCTCTCTCTATGTATGTGTGGCATGGCAGATGGGCAAATCGTCGCTCAAGCAAGACCGCCGCGTTGGGCGTCTTCTGAGGCGACTGATGACGACCTTGACCAAATTGCCAATAGCTAAATAAATTTCGTGTGTCACACAACTGCAAAAGGTCACGCATAGCTCGCTAGTGACATGGGTAATTATGTAGGGGGCGTTTCCCTGCCCTACCCCAACCCCTAACCCCTCTAATCTATCACCATTGCAACTAATTGGAAATGAAATTGCGCATACGCCGTGTGTGCGCCGAAAAGAATCGAACTGTATGTATTGTAAGTATGTGAGCTGCATTAAAATGTATAACAATAGTCGAGAAACAAATCAATTTCAAAGCAACAATTGTTAATCAGCCGTTTATCAAGAGGGGCAACAACAACAACAATAGCAACAACTAAAGCAGCAACAACAGTGGAAAGGGCCAAACAAACGTTGTCAACGGCGTAACCACTGAACTGTTAAAAGTGCCATTGAATGCAACAACAACAACAACAAAGCAAAGACAACAAACAATGCGAGCATGCGACAAAGCAATAACAACAACAACAACAACGAGCACGATGCTGGCACACAACTGTGCAAACAGTCGAAAGACACACGGAAAGTACAAGCTACATGCATGGCTTGCTGCGACGCCAATAGCTACAAATACTGTTGCAGATACAGATACAGATACAGATAGGGAGATACACATGTCAACTGGCGACAGATAGAGCAACAAAATAGTTTTGTAGATGAAGCTACCTGAAGTTAACTGAGTTAACTGAGCTACGCACGGCCAGGTTGCCTGCGCTGTGCGTTCAATTTGTTTTGCCTACTGCAATGTAAGCTGCCCCCCTCCACTCACCTTGCCCCACCTGGCCACCACGCCTCTCTGATCTAATCAACAATTGTCGCTGACATAAAAATTTCTCATACGCTCGGTTAGCCGCGACAACGACGTCGACGACGACGCTAGATCAGCTGCGCGCTCACTGAACTGAGCTGAGCAGAGCAGAGAGCTGAGCTGAGCTGAGCTGAGTGGAGGGCTCATCTACCTGGCTTGGCAGGCCAGCTCGGCTATTTGCAAGTCGCCAGCGTCGCTCGACAGACGTGCTCGACAAAAAACAGAAATAAACTCGCGCAAAGTGCATTCGGTTAATGGAAGCGAGAGTGAGATGCGAATTAGAAGCGAGTGCGATTGTGATTACGAAACTGGCCAAATAAATAAGGCATAAACGTGTGTAGAGCCTGACCACCTCCCTCCCCTTACTAACCTCACGCGTATCTGCTGTAATTAGCCGCACGACATTAGGTTTAATTGAGCTAATTGACAGGCTCGGGTCAAAGGGTCACATGCAAATGGTTTAATTTTCAGTGTGTGTGCGTTATATCAAAATTGAAAGTGTGAAAATTGTGCCCGATACTCGCATCGAATCGAGCAAAATAAACAAGGAAACCTGCAGCAGTTCCTCCCTCTCTCCCTCTATCTCTCTTTCTCTCTCTTCACACTGCCACAAACTGCTGTACTACATTTGATTTCGGGCTACAAATCAATTACGCTTTCATACAATAATAGTTGGCACTGCAGCAGCAGCAGCAGCAATAACAACAACAACAGCAACATCAACATAACAACAACAAACAGCAGCAACAACAACTATAACGACAACAATTGCGAAGATACATCAAGCACAAAAACAATGCCCAAATCAGATTCGACTGGAACAACGCAATGCCTATGCAAATTAATATTCACAATAATATTATTGATGCTGCAACAGAAAACAAGTGGTAAGCTATGCATGATACATGCCCCTCATGTGTCTACCTCCCTCTCGCCCTCCCCCCTGCACAGGCCTTTGTCTGTTGCTGACATTGCAAATTGGACATGTTTCTAAAGCCAATACGCAGCGATATGCATATGAATGTATCTATATCTATACACGTGTGTGTTTATGTGTGTGAGTGTGCAACAAATTAGGTTTTGCGCACTCGACACTGGCATTCGGCTTGTGTGCATACCCTGCAGCCAACGTGGCAGTTGCATTAAATTTCTAAAACAATATAATCATCATTTTTAGTGGTTTATTTGACATGGCAGATAAAACAAGATTTATAAATATATGTCAGGCTTGGAAATATTAAATAATTGCTTCAGAAGGCACTAAGATAAATAATAACTTTATTACATCTTGTGAATGTTAACAGGTAGTTTGATTGGCAGAAAACTTTAAAAACAGTGCTGTGTAAATACTTGAAAATAGAATCATGTTTACAATTAAATAAATACTAATAATATCCTACTAGCAAACGTGCAGTATTAAATTCTAGTTACCAAATAAATGCAGAGAAACTTATCGATAAAATACTTATTACTTTCTTATCGAACAATATTTATAGTTCACAATAGACCTGCAGGAGCTACGATATTTGCTAAGTTTTTTCAAATGAAACATCAGTGTTGATTAATGTAACAGCGATGCTTCCCCAGCTCTAGTTCAAAAGATTCTACTAAAATATATTTCAGTTTTCTACCATACTCCATACCGAAACTACTGGGATGCGTTTAATAAATCATTTTGCACTTGTAATTTGCATTGTCTGACAAAGTTGTGAACACTTAAAACAAAAACAAAAAAAAAAACGCAACCTCTGTTTGAGTCAAAGCCAAAGCGACAAAGATCAATTTACAATAGAGTGCTACAGAGGGAGAAGGCAGAGACAGCCGGGGCGAACTGAGAGGGCAGACGAACTTGAGAGTGAATCTCTGCTAGTGACTGCAGTTCTCAGCTAATACAAGCCATTGTTTATCTAGCTTACATAAGCTTTAGAGCGAACAGGGAAACAAGCCACTTAATTGATTATAATTAAACAATTTCAATAAATCTGCGAAATACCCGCGGGGAAAAGCCTCAAAAATGTATAGATATACTTGATGAGCCTATCTCTCCCTCTCTCTCTCTCTCACTTGCCAATTGTAATGCATGCCTAATGGCTGAGCTATGCACAGATCTTTCGTATTATTCGCTTGGCCGATCAATAAAAATTACTTATAACCTGCACAATTTGTGTCCGTCACGTTCGCGCCCGCACTCGTTCAATGAAATCAATATACACGTACCCGCCGATCACATGCATCGTTCCCCCGATAGCTATAGATATATATATGTAGGTAAATCTATATTGACTTCATATATACCCAGCAATTTGTGGAATGTTTGAGGGGCAATCATGCGCAGCCTTTAAGTTATTTTTCATTGATTCATTCTCGAAATTCTTTAGCAGATGCGCTGCTGCTCAAGTGTCCACTGCACCAGATGCAATTACAGAAGATTGTCGGATTCCGTCCACCGTCCGATTACCTGAGTGAACGCAATTTGATTTACGCCTCACCAATTGCGAACAATTTCAAGGATCGCGATCGACGCAATGTTGACCAGGAGCAGCCCCCGGCAAGTCTCATCTGCTGGCGTAGCTGCAACGAGGATCCCGACTGCATTGCCTACGTCCATCTGCTGGACACTGATGAATGCTATGGCTACTCCTACTTCGAGCGCAATGCACGCTACCTGCCCATGACCGATGAGCTGCCCCTGGTGGCCGACAGCGAGGCCATGTTCTACGAAAAGACCTGCCTGCGCGGTATGTGTTTTTCGTGGGCGTGGCTCACGACCTTGGTCAAGCAACACCTAACACACCTCACACTCTGTTTTTTATTGCAGTTCCTGATGCGTGCAAAGGCCGCCTTTGGGCGCTGACCAAAATTCCGGGCAACAGTTTAGTCTATCATGGCAGAAAAACCATTTCAACGCTGGTCACGCGTCGTGAGTGCGCCGAAAGATGTTTCTTCGAAACGCAGTTCCCCTGCCTCTCCGCCTCGTTCGCCCCCTCGTATCGCAACAATCGTGAGCGGTAATTGACAGTTTTAGTTAGCTACCTCAGCTTCAGCCTCAGCCTGTTTGTTTGTCTAAAATTAATTGCCTTTGTTATGCATTTTTAATGGAAATTCTTTTCACGCTGCTCTCCTATATATGATATCATTCTCGGCCAGAGCGAAAGTGAAGTCATAAATCATCGGGCAGATACATCAGTCTCAGGCAGCTGTAACTGTTCCCAACTTGTTCGCAGGTTTCGCAACGAGGAGCGTAGCCCATCCCGGCCACCGCATGTCACTCTCGGCCGCTGCACGCTGAGCGACAAGGACAAATCAGTTCAGCCAGACGCATTTCGGGCGGCGCCCTACAATGAGGAGTACATGGAGAACCAGTGCCACGACCGACCCATCGAGCCCGACAACTGCTCGTACGAGCTGTACGCCAACAGCAGCTTCATCTACGCGGAAGCCAAATATTTGGGCCTAACCCAGAAAGAGGTGCGTCAGTCTCAGTCTCAGTCACCCATCCCCTTGGCCCCTACACCCTTTGCAGCGCTTGAGCGGTCGCGCATTATGATCGAAATCGTTTGAGAATTGAACACATTGAAGCATTTGATTGATTGATGGCCTTTTTTAACCGCAGTGTCAGTCGCTTTGTACACACGAGTCGAAATTCTACTGCCAAGGCGTGTCCTTCTACTATGTGAATCAGCTGGAGCGCTCCGAGTGTCTGCTGCACTCCGAGGACATCGTTTCCCTGGGACCACGTAGTCTGAAGCTGCGAGAGAATTCGGTCTACATGCGACGCGTCAAGTGCTTGGATGGTGAGTGTGATATACATAAGGAATACCCCTAACTGACTCCGCTCTCTCGCTCTTCATCTCTCTCCCAGTGCAGGTCTTTTGCACGCGCGATGAGATGAGCATACGATACAGACCCAAGGATTGGTTTCAGGGCAAGATGTACGCCAGCATGCACTCCAAGGACTGCCAGGTCAGCGGTGCAGGCAATGGCAGCCTCTTGCTGCGCCTGGAAATCGGCAGCGAGGCCAAGGAGAATCGCTGTGGAGTTCTGCGTGCCTACGAGATGACGCAGGCATATCAGAGGTAGTTCCAAAACATGTTTGTCACATTTTTTACATTCACTAAGCCTTTGCTTGCTCCTGCAGAACCTTCATATCCGCCTTGGTGGTCATACAGAACAACATCAATGTGCAGACACAGGGGGATCGTCTCATTAAGGTTGGCTGCATCCTGAACAACGCCACAATGCTTGCCGACAGCCGAGCAGATGCATCCGAGCAAGTGCCCAGTGCCATAGCCCTGGAATCTTCGCTTGAGTATGCTGAGCAGTAAGTAGGGTAATATATTGTGATGGCCTGGACTAATCTGCCTCGTTTTGCAGCATGTTCCCGCATGAGGGCGTGGTGCACTACAACAGCAGCACGGGACCTTATCCGCATCCACAGATCACGCTGCAAATAGTCGATCTCTCGCATCAGCATGAGACGAACGACGTGAGGATTGGACAAGATCTGGAACTGCAAATTGTGGCCGCATACAGTGAGGATCAGCTGGGCGAGCATCTGGAGTTGCAACTGGCACCTTTGCCAGACTTCCGAGCCACCTCGTTGGTGGCCCAGTCGCAGGATAACCAGAACTATGTGCTGCTCATCGATGAACGCGGCTGTCCCACAGACGCCAGCGTCTTTCCCGCCCTGGAACGTGTGCGCAGCCACTCGCAGAACATGCTGCGTTCTCGTTTCCACGCATTTAAATTCTCCGGCACTGCCAACGTGAATTTTGACGTCAAGATACGTTTCTGTGCGGAACGTTGTCCACCCAACAACTGCATGAACTACTCCATGTCGGATGGAATGTGGCAACGACGCAAGCGCCAAGCGGAACAGTCACCACAACGTCAGCTGTCCGAGCGCAAGGTGCAGAGTCCAGTGTACATCTCAACTGTGATGGATGTACCGCCAACGCCGGAGAAGTTGGGCAACACAACTGGACAGCAGGTGGAGCTGCCGCTCAACTACAACCTCCGTGTGCACGGGCCGGATCAGATCAACAGCAATAGCTACCTGTATGGGGAGCGCGGCGTGTTGCTCATAGCGGGCATCGATGATCAGCCGCATCTGGACAACATCTGCATCAATCAGAGCTTGCTCATTGCGCTCTTCATCTTCTGGCTGATTTGTCAGGTGGCTCTGCTCTTCGGCTGTGGCATGGTGCTGCAACGTTATCGCCGCCTGGCCAAGTTGGAGGACGAACGTCGACGGCTGCACGAGGAGTACCTGGAGGCTAGACGCGTACACTGGGCCGATCAGGGTGGCTACACCTTGTAATGCGTTTAAAATTATTTTAATTGAATAAAATTAAGAGAGCCTTAAAAAACATAAACTAGCCTAAGCATTCTTCTTGGGGTCGTAGTGTTCCCATTTGCGATGATTGAGCAAGTTGAAATCCTTGCAGTACAAGGCAATCTGGCGCAGATAGTTGGATAGCTTCAGCAGTTCCTTGTCCTTGCCGCGATTCAAATGGGCCTGACGAAATGGACGTATCTTGAGACCGGACTTGGGATTCATCATAAAATTGCGTCTTATGTCGTCGAACATGATGGTGTTCTTGGAGCTATACTGCTTGTACAGACCCCAGATGACACCCAATGGCTTCACATCGACAACTCCACGTTCGGGCACATGCACTGAGATCATGGCATTTGAGTCGAGGTAGAACATTATTTTGTAGCTCTCATGGTTCGCCACGCCCAGCAGGCGCATCTTCTCCTCAATCCAGCGCATGCTGGTGGCCGACCAGATGACTATGTCGTAGTGCTCGTATGCCGAAGTGAGAAACTCATGCAGAAACGGACGCATCAATTCCGTTCCCTGCTCAGCGGGCGAGCGATGGTCAAAGAGAGTATAGTCGATGTCCAGGACGAGCAAGTGTTTGCCCTCGCGAGGAGGCGATAGCTCAGTTATTTTATAGTCACGCACACGCCTCTGCACCTTGGCCAGATATACTGCAGAGTTCTCGACAGATTCCTCGCGCTCCTCGGCGTCATCGAAGTCGTCAATCACCTCGCCAATGTCGTCCGGCAGGCTGCAGGCGTCCTCGATGTCAGCCTCTGTGGAGCCAACCATCATCAGCTTGAAATTGGGCTTAAGTTCCAGAGTACATAGCTTGATATTATCTGGTGCTGGTTTTCCTGCAAGCCAAGACATAATGTATCCACGTTGGATTAACTGTGTAATTTGAGACTCACCTTTGTGCTTGAGATTCAACAATTTCTGACGCTCTGGACGCACCTGTGTCTTGCGAAAGATTTCGTGGCGCAGCACCTCGACGGTGTCCTGGTCAGTTAGGTCGGTCAGCGGGAACTCTTTGCCACTCCATTTAACAATCACAACAATTTCATTTATATCAGTCATTTTGCAACTGCAAAAATAAAGCGATTGTGTCGTCGTTCAGTATAAAAGTGAAAATATATGACAAGCCAAAACAAAAATGACAACTTGGCTCAGGTTCTACTTACTTAGGTTTAGCTCCAGGTACCGAATTAACAATTGTTTAGTTATTGACAATAAAATATTTCATTTTTTTCTACATTTGCGCGTCAGCAGATGAGTTTTCGGTTCAAAATCTTGTGCTAAATTCGCTTAGGCCTTTGGGCACGAAACTCACTGAAACATACAAGTGAACTAGTTCATTCGTTTGGTTGCACAGGGACCAACTCAATGTTCTAAAAGTCGCTCCGTCAACAGCTCATTTAGTACATCTGCTTCGGCTATTCGGGCTTTTCCAACACTTATCCAACTGCAATCAGCTGTTTGCAAGGAAATTGTTATCGATTAGCAAACTGTTGAGTTTTTGTACTTATTTAAATTGGTAGAATATAAAATTCTTAAACTTAGTAAAATAATAATAATAAAAAAAATAATATTAGATAAAAATTTATAGGTGCCATATATGTTGGAAATTTAATTTTAGCAATTTAATATAGCAATAATTTAATGAATTGGTCAATTTTTTAATTTAAGTTTTAATACTGTTTTTTCTGATGTGTGCAATGTTTTACGTCCCATTGTTGAATAATAAAACATATTAAGTAAATTTGAAATTGTTGAAATTTTCCGTTAAAAGCTTGAGGTGGTATTTGTATATTTTGAATGTTTGGTCACACTGTCAGCAATCAAATCACTTAACGATCGTTCGCCGAGCAACCAATTGTTGCATTCGGTCTCCGCGCGTTGCTGCTCTCTTCCTCTGTGTCTGTTAATTAACGGCTAAAAGAGCATTTGAATTTAAGAAAACCTGTTGAAAAAGCTGCAAGCTTACTTTGCTTGCTCTCTTTGCTCGCCTGTTTCGTTGTTGAACTCGGCTTCGGTTTCTTTGCGCTCTTGGTCGCCTCTCACCTGCGTGCGTGCCGAAGAAAGAAAACAACTGCACGAAGCTACTTCTGCAGCTCGCGGATCGTGTCTGATCGCGTCTGATCGTGTCGCTGCCTGCCGTCACGGCGATCGTCGTCTGAGTTTCATTTAGTTGCGAGTGAAACGAGAAGAAGTGCAAACGTCTCAAGCGGAAAATCAAGTTGTATATTTAACTTAGTTGCGAACTTGAAGAAGTGAACGAAGAAGAAGTGAGAGATAAAACGCAACGCAAGATTACAAAGTTGAATGAAGTTGAATATTTGCAAGAAATCGAAATAAATCACGGATCTAACAAGTTTATACATGTTTGTGCATGCATTAGAGAATCGATTTGCATAAACCGTAGCCAAGACGCGTCATTTAATTTAACCTACTTTCTAAACGACAAAAAAAACCCCAAAAAAATCGACAAAAAATCTCCAACCAACAACAACAACAACAACTGTAACAACAACGAATTAAATTAACAAGCAAATAATAGAAGTTAAATAGAGGAAGAAGAAAAGAAGAATGTGCAATTGATACGTCTGAAAATTGTTTACTCCGTTTTCATTCGTTTATTTACTCTCCGACGAATTCTAACTAAACGAAAACCGGCCTGTGCAGCACAACAACAATAAAAACAAATACAAAACAAAAAGTACGTAGTTTATTCGCAAAGAAAAGTTGACTCAAAACGCATTTGTAAACGAAACCGATACCGGAACACCCCCGCTCCGTTCCGCCCCTTTCCTCTTTGGCTGCCAGCGCGCCTGTCAGTCAAAGCAGAGAGCAAACCGCAGCAAACTGCAATCGCGTCGTGTAAACTACACCAACAACAACAACAACAACTGCAACAGCAACGACAACAACATTTATAGGGGATAAAACGAAGCCTTTGGGGATCGCGTCGCAGCAGCTTTTAAAACGAGTTAACGAGCTAACGCAACCGCACTGCGTGTTCAATCCAATTGGCCCTAGACACCAACACCAACAACAACAACTTGTTGGCCAATTTTTGCACAAAGTTCAAGTTCTGGCTGCAATTTCATAATCAAAATCTTTGGCCAGCAACAACATTCTTGGCACCTTTAACGCGTTCGCTCTGTCAGGTTTCACATTTCACCCAAACACACACACCGACAAACGCACATACACTTTCATACTCGACGTCTAGAATTTCGTGGATAATTATTACCAGCCTGGCACATTTTTGTATTTCGTACGACGCTGACGCAGTGAAAAGTTCCCAAGTTGGCCAACATTTTTCGAAATTTCTCGTTGTTTTTTTTTTTTTGAAAAAAATACTTTCCTGGCTGTTTGCATAAACACCCATCAGGTGAGTTGTACAACATTTATTCAATAATAAAACATGCAGCTACTTTAAGAAATTCGCAAAACTTTCCCATAGCACAGCAAAAATTAAAAACCTGTCAACGGAAATGGGCGAAAATGTTTATGACACTTGATACGCTTTGCAAAAAGAGAAATATGCAAAAAGAAAAAAAAATAAATTTTATATTTTTTCTGGTTGGTTTTCACTTTGTGTGCTCAGACGAAGAAATAAGAATGTACGAAGAGTAACAACTTTAGGCAGGTAGAAAGGTTTTTGATTTATTTAAAGCTAAGACTAATGAATCAGTTTCAAATAGTTAAGAAAAGAATTTTAATTAAATTTGAGATTGGAAGGCATAAATCAATTCTAATCTTTTCTTTTTTGGTAAAAATTCTAAAAAATCAAGAAAACTGTCTTCTTTGGTAATACTTCGTAATTTTCTTCATAACTTACAAAGGTCAACAATCTTAAGAGAGTCTTTGGCTGCGTGTGGTAACCATTCAGGCGATAAGCACTTGCAATTTCAAGCCCTAACCTAACCGAGCGTAACCCACGTAACCATGACAATTGATTATGAATGAAAACGTTTCGGGAGCAACAGCACAAAGAAAACGAGGAAAATTCCATCGAAAGCCGGTGGCCTCTCTCGATATGTCTGCTCGTGTGTGTGTGCTTGTGTGTGTGTGCGTGGATTTCTCAAAGAAATTGTCAATAGGCTGCAAAAAAGTGGGAAAAGCAAGCAGAAATTTAGCCATAGAAACGTGTTTTCCATTGCAAAAATGAATGCCTACGCCTCTTGTTTTGGAAAATGAGTTCGATTCGGCATCGGTGACCGGCAATCATCGATGTGTACTACAACAACAACAACAGCAGCAATAATACTTAAACAGCGACTAAGCAAACAACATAAACATGTATTAAAGTAGCTGACGCTTTCACAAAACTTGTTCACTGGAGAAAAAAAGCCAAAGATGTATATAGATATATAGTTTATAGACATCGAAATATTTGCATTTTAATTTCTTTTTCAATTTTGCACATGTTTTTTAAATCAAAACAGAAACAAAGTTGAATCTAATGCTAGCAAACAAAAAAAGAAGAAGTTTGTAATGCAAAACTAAAAAATAAACAACATATTGACACGAACGAAATAACATAAAACAAAAAAAATCTTGTAGGATGGATGAGCCAAGAGTTATGTAGTAAAAACACAAAATTCCAGTGAGTTTAGCTTAAAAATAATTATGCACATTAAATGCGGCTCAACTTTTCACTTTTCTCTCTTGCCTCGTATCGTATAAACAATTTCAAATCACGCACTTATATTGTTTTCGCTTTTCTTGTTGTTTTTTTGGGTTTTCATTGTTTATCAAACATTTACATAAGGCCCGTACAAATGAGGTAGCTGGGTAGGTGGTAGCTTAATGCCAACATTTGCTTACAATTCCTGTCTGTGGTCATGGTCTGACTTCGTAAACGCACCCGCTCTTTTCTCTATCTTCATCGTCTGAATGATTATTCGCACTTGCTCTGAGGTGCATCAACAGTTTGGCGAGGTCGTTGATAAGGCAAGAAAGACGTGATTGATTGCAAATAAACTGGAGCGGGTCTGGGTTGGATCTTATCAGAGGGTCACATACGGCGCTCTATGTATGCAAATAAGCGTAAACAAATATGTGTGTGTGTGTAGTATGTGTGTCTGTTAATTATTTTTCTTTTCTTTTTGCATTTTTCTTCTAACAAAGTTCAATTTCCTGTCTCACACTTGTTTCTTTTGGTCGTGTGTCTCTTCAGACTCTTTGGCAAATAACTCAACGGCCACAATGACCATTTCATTATTTATGCTGTAAATCATCTGCTTGTTGTACATTTCTCTCTCTCTCTCTATCTCTCTTTCTACGCCTCTCTCTTTCTGTTTCGCTGTTGCTTTTTGGGCGTCAAGTTTGCTCGACAAGCGGCGGAGAAAGTTTTCTTTTTTCGTGTTTTATTGTTTTTGCCAAAGCAACAGCAAAATTAACGTTGAAATAAAATTCAAACAAAAGGCGAAAAATTCCAAAACGCAGCAAAACTGTTAAGTGCACATGTGATTTATTTATGGATACATCTCTCTATACACACACAGATATGTATTTGTTTTGTTTTTTATATAAGCCTCGACTTTAAAGTTTATTAAAAACGCATAACAATTAATGATCGAAAGCAATCCAAAGAAAGACGACAAAAGCAGACTGCAAATGGATCAATGTCTGAAAATATATAGGAGAAATGGCTATATATAGTAAAGATAACTGTTAACCGATTAAATATCGAAACTTGAGGGAGTCAAATCGGTTAACTGCCCACTGCCAACAGTGGATGAGTTTTCCAAATTGTTGTCATGAAACTAAATTACTTAATTTAAACCACAAATGCGTCGCATCGTCAGGTGCCACTTTCTACGGCCGCACCTTGCGGCGCGGGTCTCTTGCGTAAGCGATTTTAAACGCATGCAAAACGCGTGCAAGGCGGTAAACACCCGCGTATCTGCCGCATTTCGGTTACATCAGCTGCTCGGTACCCTCAGCAACGATGATGCGATGACGATGAGGTCAAAGCGGGGGCCTGCACTTAATTATGCCTGGGCTGATAATTGAAGTGGTTGCCACTACCCCCCACCCTCCCCAAGCACAAATCAATATGAAATTGTAAATAATTGAGGCAAACGCGTATGGTAGCCCTTAGGGTGACCCTCGTTATTGTTATGTCTGCGATTGCCTTGCCACGTTTATCAGCTGATCCCCAAATGGGAATTTATGCGACTGTTGCCTTCCAACTTGGAAAAGTTCTCTGGTTCTCAAGTGCATTTCGATTTTGATTTCGATCTCAATTTCGATTTCTTCCCCACGCCCGTAGAAATACTTAAAATACTTGAGACACACACGCACAAGCCGAGAGACCCCGAAATATTCAGTTCGTTTCTATTTTTGAACACAGCTCACACACTTGAAGATTTTTCGAGTAGAAATACTTTTGATTTTGAGTGGTAGAAAACCCAAAAGAAATAAAAGAAATTGTTTGTCTCCCAAATAAGATGAGCCATTGCTCAAAATTGTTTCGAATTTATAATTAAATGGAGACAGATTTGGGAAATGTTAAATGGAAAATTACCAATAAAGCTTAGCTCTTTGCGATATATTTCAAAGAAACCTGCAGCGAAGGCTTGGCTGAGATCTGCGTGCCGAAATGTAAAAGAAAAATGAGCCAATGTATATGTATCTGTATCTTTGGGGCGTATCGTGAGTTAATTTTAATTCAATTATATTCAGTAAAAGTTTTTTATTTTGGCTCGAATGGGAAAATGCACAAGGCGCAAGAAGAAAAGTGAAAAATGAAAGCGTTCTTAATTGCAAGAGAGACGCCATTGTGAAACAGTTTCAGTTGTTGTTGCTCCAGCTATTTACAATGCTCGTACACTGGCATGAAATTTAATATTTAACAACAGACAAACCAGAAAAAGATATTAACTGAAAAATAAAACAAACAGCAAGAAAAAGCCACACAATCGAATCGAATTTATTTGCGCAGGCGCAAAGGCAAACACGCCAGTCAACTGCAGGCAAAGCTAAGCAGCTACAGATACAGATACATTTACAACTGCAGAGAGACAGCTATACAGATACAGATACACGTATAAGGCGCAGTGCGGCTGACTGACTGGCTGAGTGTGATTGCATCTTTCACTCTTGCCCGAGCAGACAATTTCTAATGTGCATTGAATATAATTGAAAAGCAAAGTGTAGCAAACAAAGCGGTCCAGCGACCAGGCATAAATTGAATTATAATTTCAATTATGAACCGTTAAAAGCGGAAGAAAAGCCCCGCTGCCATATTGGCTGCCACAGAGACAGACAATGCGCCTATTGAGAAAGGCCAGACGGGCATAGACAAAGCTGCCACACACAACTGTAAATGAGGTTGAGGCAGCCATACACATACACATTCAGATACAGATACACACATTTATCTGTGTAGAGAGCTGCAGATACAATCTACATAGCGACGCCTCCGAGCATGTCAATCAAGAAGAACAGTAAATGGCTTCTAACGCTCAAGTGAAATGCCTGACGATCTGCAGCAATTTGAGCTGATCTCAGATATCCGATTCTACGCCTCGGGCTGCAATCTCTTTCGATCTTGGCTCGCTTTAATGACTCTCTAATGGCGTCGCTGTCGACATCGTTGACATGACCGAAAACAACCAACTATGCGACCAATGCGACATGTGGGTCAGCAGCCATCAATACAATCGATCGTTACACATGTGACCCAAGCGACAGGCAACAACAAACCATAAACAACAAAGTGTCATAAATACAATAGTTAAATATATTAAAAATGAGCTGTCAATTCGATGTCTTCAGAGCATGGCGAAATACGAGACGCCATGCACATCTATTTTGGCCACTTACGTAAAGTTTATTGCTCGTACAAAACCAAAAAACAACAACAACAACTTCAAGCTGCATGTGCCAGACTACTTTGGCTTTGCTTGAGCGACCCTAGGAAAAAACACTTTCGATTTTGATACCCTGTAAAAGACGCTTTTTACTTGCAAGATACGATACAATAAAAAACAGAAGGTGTATTTGACAAATATCAAGTTTCTTACATTAGGAAGTAAAGTATCTTTTGCCCATAATACGCGTGGATGTATCTGTATCTTTGGCAAGTGTATCTGACAGTTGAAACAATATTGCCTTTGCTGTTTCGCTATTCTCTTTTCGCTTTTGCCAAATCACTTTAAGCCAGGCTGACAAATGACAACTCAGTGACGATTATTTGGTCTGCTATTTAGTAACCTTGAAAAGTGTGTGTGTGTGTGTGTGTGTGTGTGTCTGCATGATTTCATCGATTTGCTGTCTCATACATAGCAACTTGTCTCCAAACAGCTCATTATAATTTTCGCCACAATCCCGATGATTCGTCAACTGGTTTAAGTCTCTCTGTCTCTGTCTTACTCTTTCTGTATCTGTAAGTTTCTTATAGAATTGCATTGCAATTGTTGTTGTTAGTGTGATTGGTCAACAGGGGAAAGGTTTTCCGGCATTCTCTGAGGACTGCGGTCGGTCTGGCTTCTAATTGAATTCGAGTTTTTACACTTGTTGCAACTTCATTCGTCTAATTGGCCAGAAACAATGAGCCGCATTGATTATGAGCTCATTGAAGCGTGAGTGGAGTTACCTGTGGCCAGTTGCCAGTTGTAAGTTGCAATGGACTTGTTGCCAGTTTCCTTGTTACGACCAGCTCCGGTCGATGATACAGTTCCGGCTGTTTGGTGAGCGGACCCAAAAATAATGGCCAATAATTACAAGCCACGATTTTGCAAAGCCGACAAAAGAGCAATGCGACAGACAGAGGGACAGACACATAAATAAAGTCGAGCAATCAAATAGAAAAACAAAGCCGCGTTTGCTTTGTTCATGTTGCTGTTGCTGTTGCAGTTGCTATTGTTGCATGCCCCTTTGCCGAGTGCAATTTATAGCCATGTGTAAATCCTTCATAGTCACGTTCCTTTCGCCTAAGTTTTATTGTTGTTTTCTTCTGTGCACCAAAATTGCCGGCAATTTCGACAACAAATCGAACGTCCGTCCAGTCATGATTTAGTGGCTCCTTTCGAATCGATCGACTGATTCATGCAGCTTGCGGCTTGTGCAGCACGTGCAGCATGCGGCGTGTAGCATGCGGCGTGCAGCGTGTAGCATGGCGCCGCTTTCTAAATTTGCCTCAAATAATTCTGAGTAATTCACAGGAACGCGTCGTAGAAGGCATTAGGTACTCCATAGACTCCATGGGTGTTGGCTTGTATTGCAGTTGACTGGGTTCACTTTGGTGTTTACCTGTTCACCAGCCCAGGTTGGGTGGCCATTTGAAGGTGTGTGCCGAAGTCAAGTGTGTGTGTTAGCCGTAAGTGAAAACAATTTAAAAAGGTGTTTCATGTGCAGCAAAAAATGCGGCTCAGTGTGGGTGTAAAGCTTACACTGTGCACATAGTGTGTTTACAAATGTATATATATGTATGTATCTGTGTGTGCCTTAAGTGTAGCTTGGGATTGTGTAAGCTAGCGGACTCAGCGTGCTTTGCTACGCCCCCAAACAGACACAGCTCAAAATTTCGTATCATTTCGAACAGTTTGAAGCATGAAACTCTATTTTTAATACTCTTCGACTACTTAAAATGATAAAATATTCTGTACAGAAGGAACTTGAAATATGCTTAGTTAATTTAGACATGTTTGTCAGTTTAAAGGTCTGTATGAATGAGTTGATCTTAGCAACCATATGAGCTGGAGTCACCCAAATTTGTATATAGGTTTCTGTACATAATACGAAAAATAAAGATCATTTGAAATGTTTAATACCACGCCCACCGCCCCCGCAAATCAACATTTTTACTTTGCCTGCTAATATGATGCAAAGTATTCAATTTTTAAGTTTCTCAATCAGCACGAATTTAGTTGAAAATAATATAAATCTATTCTCTAAATTGCAATGAAATCTAACAATAAACTCAGTTCTTTTATGCCGAAGACGTTTACGGCAGATGAATTTGTATAGAATTCGTTGTTAGGACTGCTTGGAATGTAACTATGGGAAGCACTCCACATTCACTTTTCTAAGTTATTTCAAAATTTATATTTTCACACAGACCTCAATCGTCTACCCGACCATATTTCACATATTTAGCCATCCAATTATATCGACACCGAATGTTGTCAGTTAATAAGGTATTAGCTCAGCGGAAATGGTGTGGAAAACGTAATAGAAAAAATGCAGTTGCAAACTTGTTAAAAATCTTTCAATTTATATTTAGTAATCTTCCATTTTATAACCTTTTCTGCTGAGTCATTCGCTTTGTTTTCGAGACTGCTCGACATGACCAATGCCCACGATATCACACAGATTTTCTCACCAACTGCCAAAGTCAATTATGAAAATCAACGTTAAATTGTATGTATATATTGTAGTATATAGTGTGTCTGGGCGTATCGTATTGAGTCAGCCTACCCGAGTCCGATTGCCGATCGCTGTTTGCGCCGCCATTAAGCACAAATTACGAATTTCTGCAATTAAATATCGGGAAAAACAAACTGGTTTCTCTTTCTCTCCCTCTCTCTCTCTGTCTGTCTCAGCTTGTGGCAATTTGGTGCGGACTTCCGTAGTGTATCCATTGTGCCTATGGCATTACATCCGAGTACGTGTGGAGCTCACAGCATGCATATATTAACTAGTTAGTATGCATATTATAGTAGAAAACAGAGTTAAGTTTTAGCTTCCGTTTGGCGTAGCATAAAATTGATAAATGCATAAGGAGATGAAAATGAAAACAAGTTAAATATTTCGTGAGCCGGTTGCATTTACTCAACACCTTAACCAGTTGATATATAATTTAATTAAGTTACCACACACCGAATTTAACGGCATATTTGTTGCAATTAGTGTAGATTGTAATTGATACTCCAATTTATCGATCGATCGATCGAATGCAGACACAGAAAATTATGCAATTGCGACGCCTTGCGTCGTTTAAGGTGAAATACTTTTGTAACAGTTTCGCTTTTAATTATCTCCAAAGCATCACACAGTTAAGCCTATTGCTGTCTCTGTCTATCACATAACACTCACATCTAATGCCATAAGCCGATTTTGGTGTTTTTCGAACTTCCTGCTTATTATTAAAAATATTATGAGTACAGAGAGACTGACAGCATGCTTGAAATTATGCCATGCGGGGAGGCATCAATGTCGGTTTGATTGTATCTCACAGATGCGTAGATACTTGCGTGTTATTTATTTATTGCCATTTTTCGCATGCTACGCACTTTCCGCATTGCAAGCAGCCAGTGATCAAATCACTTCCATGGCATCCCAGCCAAGATGAACGACCCCGTAACGGCCAGCGACATCTGCATATCATCTGCAAGAACGTCTTTCTCGCATCTGTGCATCTGTATCTCTGGCTAGCTGCGTGCGTATCTATTACGTGGCGTTCACTTATGCAGATCAGCTGGCACTTGAATGTTTTCAATTGCCTCGGTAACTCAAGCTCGCCGCGGTGCATCTTGTGTTGCATCTGCTGGCAACTGTGAGTATCTGTGGGATACTCAGTCCGTGCACTCGCTTATTAAAGTAATAATTTTCTTAATGTCTGCGCCTTCCGCCTTTTGCCCTGCGTTTGTCTAATGGCCAGTTCAGGGCCCTTATCGAGCGACGGCCAGTCAGGCTATCTAATGTAATTATGCACTTAGAGAACGCACAATGCACCGCGTACTGCAAGTTGGCGCCTCTGAGGAGGCAACACCAGCAGCAACAGCAGCAGAGGCAGGGTCTGTGTGGCAGGGACTGTGCAGGGTCTGCGATCATGTAATGGCAAAGTTGGCGTCGCGACGCGTCGCTTGATTGATTCGCTGTTTATGCAGAGTGTTGCATGCGTGCGTGGCAACTAGCGTGGCTTTCAACTTCGACTTCGACTTCCACTTCGCCTATAGTTTCGTCTTCGCCTTTAGCTGTTCCCATCAGGCAATCAAAATATTTTTCATATCGCAGACATGCGAGGCGCATAAACAATGTACATTCAAGGGGAAGGCTAGTGAGCAGCAGCGGCAGCTAGCAAAGGTCATATGTGGAATTTCACAAGCTCACACACACACACTCATACACATGCACATGCACATACATCACATACATCATTTTGTAATTGCGATGAGCAGCAGCAGCAGCAGCCAATGGCCATTGCCCGACGCAGAGTTCAGGCCTGGCGCGATTTGAACCGATATTCCTCTGCTCTTTCTCTCTCTCTCCCTCTCTCTTTCCCTCTCTCTCTCTCTGTCTCTCTCCCTCTTTCCTTCCCTCTTAGTCTCAGCAGCGAGCAACGGCGCTTTTTGCGGCTCCAAAAGCTGAACAATACGGCCATAAATGTTTTATGCCTCGCTCTTGACCGGTTTGTACAGCTAGCGCTGCTCAAAGCTAACGCAAATATTCAAACACAACAAAAAGAAAACAGATCGCACAACAACAACAATAACAACAACAACAAGTTGCCGGTTACTGCAGAAGCGAATGAAAACAACGGCAAGTTTTTGCAATGCGACGAGGTCAAGGGGCAGCCAGAGTTACGAATGCATAAGCAGAGATAAAGTAGCATAATAAGTGACTTGCTACCAAATTGTAATTTAATCGAGGCCCATTAGACGCTGCCCCGGCCTCCACCTCAGCCTCCGCAACAGCTTTAGCCCCTGCCCCAGACCTTCCTTCTGTGATCGTTGCCTCGTGCTGCCGCCGCTGGGCAAATGACCAATAATGTTATGATAATGCGACTCTTTTGCATGTGAACTGTTTTTTTTTTTTCCTTCCTCTTCGCATCTGACGAAGGCTAAGGTCGTCATCACTGAGCACTGAGTGGGCGCTGTTAATTCAATGTTAAACGCATGTTGAATCAATGTTAAGCGAGCCCCCACAACAAAGCCTGCACTTGAGGTGAAAGCCGATGGCATTGAACGATGACGGCGACGACAACGACGATGAGCAGTGGCTACACTTATGTCATAGGAAAAGGGAAAAGGAATTTAGTATTGTATACTGCTGATTATTAGCTGCGAAGAAAGCTAGCTGTTTTGCGTCTTGAGTGATCTGTTCTTTAATTGTTGCAAATCTTTCTGTTGTCACTTTTTGGTGAGGCGAGAAAATCTGCCTGGATGCTGTCAATCACAATTAGTTGCAGTTTTCCGGCAAGAAGAAGACAGGCGCAATTCTCAGCTGCCAATTATGCAATTCTCTAGTCCAGACCAGATCAGAGCAGCCACAATTCTAACGGTTGCACTTTCAGCCACTTAATCAGTAGCTCAGCATCTGCATCTGTATCTGTATCCATGTCTGTCGCTGCATCCGTATCTGTAGCGAGCGACACGCGCTGTGCGACTGCATCTGCAACTGGAAACGGAACTGAGCACTTTGGAGAACGTGACCAGGGGTGGGGGAGAGGGAGCGAGCGCGAGGGGAACTAATAATAACCACAAGGGGTGCACGCACACACAATGATATATGTAGGTCTAATTATATATGGAAAAGTGGCTCATTCACGGCTCGAGCTGCAGCTCGGACAGCGCGTATCGTAAATGAGGAAGTGCAACGCAGACAGCAGAGGGAGGGGTGAGAAGAGAGAGACGGGAAAACAGACATTCTTGTCGGCAGTTAGAAAATGAAAATGCATTTCCATGCAGGCGACACTGAAGATTTTCACTCAACAAAAACGCTTTGATTAGCGCGGGCTTTTTATTTTCCCCCAGATGCAACTCTACAACGGGTTTTCGGGTGTCTTATGATTTATGAAGCAGCCACAACAATAGCACAACTCAATTAGGGAGTGTCATAAACTTCGGGATGGTTCCAAAGATGCCATATAGCACAAAGTTAACTTTTATCCGGGCGAGGCATTAATTAAATTTGAAATATTCCATTGCAGATGGGGGAGTCAAATACCAAAGCCGAGTAACTTGCACACCTCCCTGGCACACAGCTCCCCTCAAGATCTACACCCGCTCCACCTCTTCACCCCTCCTTGGCTTCCGTTATGCTTGGCTGCCAATGAAACTGAAACAAACCGCTACTTTTGCTTTTTTATGTGCAGGCGCGTAATTAAGTTGGAGCTGCCAGCAATAGCCTCTGCCTTGGCTGGTATCTGCCCCGTGCATCTGCCAAGAGTGTAGATACACTGAGCTATGCTAACTATGCCATTGCCACGCACAGTGAGCGCCACAAGCATGCGTACAACTGCAACTCGTTGTCGCCGTTAGTCGCCATAACATCTTCAGTGTCTTTTTTATAACACTATTGCAGTACTTTGTTATGCAAAACTTAGTTAAAGAGAATGTTATAATTTGAACTAAGAAAGCATTAAATTTATGTATAAAATATAATCTTAAATAAACTCTTAAGAAAATTTTGATGGATTTCTTATAATTTTGGCAAGTTTTATAAGGTCTTAGTATTTAATTTTCAACATACCGTAAAAAACACTTTGTGTCTTTATTCACATCACATCCAATTAACGATGAAGATGTTCCAAATTAAGCTACAATTTTCAATCTCAAGAGAATCTCTTTTCAAGTACAGATCAATAACAATAGATCTATATACACAACTCTGAAAGTAGTCCGCATAAATGCACAGCTTCCCTATATTCTGCACTTCTTCTCCCCTAAATTATGAACAACCTTTCCTAATAATTATTTTCTATTAATACGAGGGTCGTTTGATAAGTCCGTGACTTTTTGTATTTGCCGCGCACCTGCTCTAAATACAACACTGCTCCTGTCAGCAGTTATCGATTAACAGCTAACTGTAAAATTTTGAGAAAGCTGCGTTTTTTGGTTTGCGTTTTATAGGCATTGAAAGCAGACGATCTCGTGAATTTTAACGAAAATGGAGATCGAGATCGTCTGCTTTCAATGCCTATAAAACGCAAACCAAAAAACGCAGCTTTCTCAAAATTTTACAGTCAGCTGTTAATCGATAACTGCTGACAGGAGCAGTGTTGTATTTAGAGCAGGTGCGCGGCAAATACAAAAAGTCACGGACTTATCAAACGACCCTCGTAGTTCCAACGAAGTTGAAAAGATGCTCAGCACATAATTCTTTCGCTGCCTTATTAATTAGCTATGACTCGCACTCCTTTTATAGCATATGTGTATGTAATAATTCTATTTGTTTATGAATTCGAAAACATTCGCTACGCAGCTACCATTTTATGAGTATAATCACAGCGCAGTTCGTTCAACTTTCGATCAATAATGATTCGCGCTGCCTTTCGGCTCTCGTGCTGTGCAAACCTTTCATATTTCCATTTGGTATTTCTATTTGGTATTTCTCTGTTGTGTTTCTATTTCTATTTCGTATTTATATTTCTTGAGATAAGGCATTTATAAAGCTCATGAAGCGTTCCTGCTAATTAACTACAGAAATGCCAAGTTTTCAATGCCTTCTTTGCCTGTTGTTGTCTTTGTTCAATTTGGCGAGCTTTGAAATGCAAATTGGCGTATGACTGAGCAGATGAGGGACAGCTCGGTCCGGTCAGCTCAACTCAGTTCAGGTCGGACAATGCGCATTTGTGAAGGGAAGTTCTTTGTTTCGGATCGAGTAACAGATAAGACGGACGCGTCGTCGCTGTGCGTTGCCCAATTAGATGCGTCAGATGTGTTTAGACGATTATATTTTGTATCTAGGTATGCACATTGTATACGTGTATGTGTATTTTGGCCTACACTTCTGGGCATTGCAATAAGCACAGTGCAAACTTGACTTTACAACAATTTGGCAACCGGTCAAGGTGAAAGTTGCGACACCTGCAAACGAGTCCAAAGTCTGCCTGAGGCAACCAGAGGCTGCTCAAGCTGCCGTTGCTCAGGTGGCACCGGTCACACAGCCTCCGTCCGAGCGGGCCGTCAGTTTTTTGAGTTGCGTTTGCACATTGACATTTGCTGCAAATCAACAACGAACGAACGAACGTACGACATGCTCCACGAGCCGCACGAGGGGACCAACTTGCAACGATGCAACGACGTTTTCTGCTCCATTGAAGCATTCGATTGAGGAGCGACGTCGACTTTGAGTCGAGCTCCGAGTCTGGGCGTAGCCATGCAACAAAAACCAAATGATGCCACTCAACTTGTTTTTCTTATTCATTTTTTCTTTCTGTGTAGAAAGTTGCAGTTGCTGCAACGTGGCTAGTAAGTTGTATGCATCGTTTGCATTGGCCGCAGTTAACGGTTAGAAAAGAACGGGGAAACAGCAGCAGCTCCAACAGCTCCAGCAGCTCCACAGTCATTTGGGCTTTTGTGGGATTGTGTCATTGACTGCGCATAAATAACCCAATCATAAAAAATTTGAGATTTTCTTAGCGCTGCTGCTGCGGCACGCATTAGAAGTGCTTAACCGGTTTCTGAGTGGCTCCATTGATGGCAATTACAGTTACATTAAGCCGAGAGGAGCCGGCAAGAATTCGTATAGGCCAATAGGCCAACGATTTATGTAAAACAGAGTTCTGGGAATGCCGTGAAGCAGTAAGCCTAAGTTATTGTATAGATATTCTTCACAGTTGCCAAGCTTCGTTTGTATCTCAGTTGACTCACAGAGTTGTTTAGTTACTTAAGAGCTTTTAAAAGACAGTTTGGAACTATCTTTATGTTTCTCTTTGATCTCTTTGTAAACTGTTACCCAATCATTTGGGCTATATGACTTTTGTGAATACTCACTAAAAATTTTTTTTTTTTTTTTTTTTCAACTGAACTGTTGAGTTACTTAATAATGTTACGCATGTGGAAACTATCTTTTCATTGCTCTCTTCATTCTTCGCTGTTCTTAAATAGTTACCGAGTCTCTTTAGGATGTTTATTGAGCTTTGAGCCTTCTGGAGAGGATTAAATCAAAGATGGAAACTTATGAGATATGTAAACATTTCACTTCATTCATTTCACATCATAAACTATTGTCAAGTCGGTTCGATAAAGAAACTGTTTGAAATACTCACTCAGTATTCTTTCTCTTCTTCTTAAGTATTCTATTCTTTTCCTATGAAGTATCTAGAAATACTGTATCTGGTAATAACCTATCTAGAAATACCATATCAAGAACAGAGCTAAGAACCATATTAATATATACCTTTGCTTTAAGTTCTTTCTATCGTAAAAACTCTGTAAAGATTTCTCCCCATTTTCGCTGAGCTTCTCTTCTTATTCAAGAGCACTAAAAATTTTCTCAGGGAATTATCTTCGTATTGTCTAGGTTCTTAAATTGTTACCAACTAAGTACTTAGCTTCCTAAATACTCACTCAATATTTCTACTTCTTGTGCCCTTTATCAGCCTCGCCATCGTTTTGTTTTCCAAAAGCACGCTCAAAGTTCTTGTCACGTAATTTAATCACATTACATCCACTTAATGCAATTCACCTTTTCGAAAAAATTCAGTTAAAAGCCAACAACAACAAGACGGCAACAACAACAGCATAAGGCGTTGCCATAACGTGGGCCACGACGAGAGAGAGACGCCGCCAACATCATCTGTGTCGTTGGTGTCTTCGGTGCTCAGTCTTCAGTCTTCGCCTCGTCTTCTGTCTATGCCTCCTATCTGGGCGAATGACAACTTGCAAAATGACTTTGGCTGCATAATTTATGCAGATGCAGATGCAGTTACAGCTGCAAGCAGCCAGTTTTGAGAGTTGGTAACTGGCAACCTGGCAAACTGGCAACATTTAGCGCTGGCTATTAAGACGAACGCCCATGCATATTCAGTGCCATAATCCCAACGGTATTTTAATGCTAAATGCTTACTCACCTGACTGGCGCAGACAAGAGAGCCAGAAAACCCGTTTTTCCGGTAATGACCTTCACTATTTGCTTTATTATCCCGGCCCCCCTTCCCAGTTCCCGTTCGCCTCTGCCCCGCCCACACCGTACGAGGTTGTTGCGGATATTGTGGTTCATGTACTCCATTTGAAGCTCTTCAAGCGACTTCCTGAACATGCCAAGCTACGTTGTAGATTCAGCAGTAAGTTGGCCCATTTCAAGCCAAACAATCTCGAATCGTAACTATGTCTACTATATATCTAGCGACCCCTCAGGGCCATTAACTGTACAAGCCGCAGATAGCCATAGAAAATGCCAAACAATTAATTACATATGACTGCGTTTGATTTCGAATCCAGTTCTCCTCTCTGTCTCTCTCTCTCTCTCCCTCTCTCTCTTGTCTTGTCTCGGCACGCTTAGCGCGGCCCACACTCGACATGCTAATGATCAAATCCAACAGATCTGCGAGTCAGTCAGTCAGACAGTGGCAAATAAAATTTCTGTTAATTAAACAGTTGTCAGCAGCAGCACTGTCAGCTCCCCTGCCCCCTTTGCGGCTCCTTCTCTGTTTATCTGCATTTTCCGATTGCGTTTTGTGGGAGTTTTTGAGTTTTTGGTGTTAATTAAACGGCTGCACTTGGTTGCAAATTGATAAAAGTTTAATTGCATTTAGCAGCCAGAAAGCAGGTCAAACCCGAGTCAGAATGCGATGCCAAAGCGGGTCAGCTTCAAATCAAAATTCCCACTGTATTTCCCTTAAACTGTAGACTGTTCTTAACTGCCTCTGTGCCAGTTTATAATCCCGGCAGCATTTTATGCACATTTCTTGCTTCTAATTGCCTTAGGAATACTCCCTATTTAGTCTAATAATACGTGGCATTATTTCTTGCAGTGCAAATTATGCAAATTCGAGCACAAATTGCACTCACTTTATGCAGTTTTGCAGCGCAAATCTGAAATTGAATTTGAATAATCAATTCCAGAGCAGGCCGAACTGGATTGGGTTGGGCTGTCTGCACTTACGGGTCAGCAGAACAAGTGCAACCTGCAAGTTGGCCAAGTTAACCTTGATGCGTCTGAAATGCATTCTAGCTCGCGCTTGAAAGGCGCAAAAAGCCAAGTGCACTTGAAGTTGGTCAACTGCGGTGCGCCGCGTGACAATCAAAACAACAACAGCAATAACAATCTGTGGCTCGATTACAAGCCTAAAATGCCAGCCAAAAAGTGCATAAGACAAAGACGCCACCTCGACGACTTGGTTAGCTTGGCTGCAAGCCAGACTCCCAATGGGAGTAAGCGAGGCGGGCGGGACGAGAGAAATACGAGCGGAACGTGCATCGAATTCGGGTCATTGCTTGAATCATGCGGCTGCGGGGGAGAGAGGATGAGGCAGGGGCACGGATTTAGCATTTGGTAATTCGATTTCGAATGCCGCGTGAAACAAAGATAAACAGAATTTGCAAGCGCCCGCCCCGAGGCCAATGAACCGCACTGAATGCGCTTTTAGTTGTTGCAATTGCAGTTAAAATCGTTTTTGACAGACATAAAATTAATGTTTTTTCCCTGCATTGCTTCATATTTTGCAGGCAACAAACAATAAACAGCGAAACGAGCAACGAAACGTGCCAGGAACAACAGCTTAAGCAGGTAAGCAGCGAAGCAGTAAAGCCAAGTTAAGCAGTCAAGGAAAACTCTTTAAAGTTTTCCAGAAAATTCACACAGAATGCAAAAATGCGTAACCGCGAATTGTCGCTTTGCGTGCAATGACGGGCCACGCCCCCCGCCCACAACTGGCAAAAGCAACTGCCGTTTGCGGCGAGTGCAATTGAAGAGCTGTCAGTCGGTGGCATGTAAAACACTTGTAATGCGAGCAGACTGCGAGACTCACTAACAATGTGCTGTCTTCAGCTCGGTCAGGTGAGCAGTGAGTGATAGGGGAAAGGGGGGATGGAGTGGGGTAGGGGCAGGGCTCAACGTGGTTAACTCCCAGGCCCCGTGTCGCAAGACCGGGAAGCATTGCCAACTGCAATTGCAATTCGCAATTTGCAACTGCATTCGCAACTGCAATCAACAATCGACTGCAAATCGCATGCAGACAGACTGCAAATGAAATGCTTCCCCCCTCTTTACCGTGCCTCTCTCGCCTTGCCCTATCACACACTCGTCACCTGATGAAATATCGTTAGAAGCATTTACAATCACACGCCTTAATTGGCCACGTATTAAACTTGGCCAAGGGACTATTAAATCATAGTCACACCATTTTGACAAGGCTAAGACAATGAAGGGTTCGCGAGAGAATCACAACTAAAAACTCAATCAAATATCTCTACTATTTTAAGCTAAATCAAATAAGTAAGAATGTAACAGCAGAGTTTGCTTGATAGTTATATTAAACCTGATTTCCAAAGGCTATCTTATTTACCAATAATAGTAAAATTCGGACATACGGACAGTGAAAGTGATGTAACTTTTTACAAAGTTAGCATTCAGTCTATGGGTAACGGGTATAACAACCCCCAGAACCTATCAATATAGTTTGAATATTTAAATTGTATAACTCTAAACATAGACTATTAACAGTTTTTAAGGTCTTTAAAATAATCACATATTATTCACCTTAATCTATAATCGCAGGCATTCGAATATAACCTCTAAAATTAAATACCTTCTAGTAATTAACTCAACTATTTCTTGCAATGTTCTTTCATACCATGACCCTAAATAATTTTAAAAGACTATACAATAATTCGACATAATTTTTATCAAGGCATAATTATATAACTTCTAAATTACCTATAATGTGCCCTAATACAAACTTTTAATAAGACCTCAGGTCTCCATCTTTGTATAAGAATCGTTTATAAAGCATTTAAGTGCAATTTGAAAATTATAAAAATTACAATTAAAGAAGGGAAACTTTCAGTTGAATTGTTGCCGTGTAAATATTACAACCATAGTAATTATTTCCTCAAGATCCAAGAGGTATTTCCTTCAACAGTAACCATTATAATTTCCACAGTCTTGTGCGGCAGTTTAGCGCAGACAATTGAAAAGATTTTCAGCTAGAAAACAACAAGGTAAACAGAAATACCGAAGAGCCAAAGAGGGGCAGCTGCATTGAAACGTTTAGCCTGAGAGATTTGTTTTGAAATGAAAGACGACAACAAACAATAATAAAAATAGAAAAGAAAGAAACTTTCCATTTCTTTTTCTAACAAAATTACACTCAACGCAAAACAAAGCACGACAAATTTATCTCGTTATAAGATTTTGTTTCTTTCTCTGCAACATCATTTGGCTTTTTTTCTGTTGTTGCTGGAAATTTATTTTGAGTTTTTCAAAATGAACACAAAATAGACACAAACTCGCTTAGCGCTTCTCTCTCTGTCTGCTGTGTGTGGCATGTCATTGCGAATGTTGCACACGTGGCACAGCAGCAGAGGGAAGATGAAGTTGTTGCTGACAGCAACAAGCAGCAATTTGTGGCACAGTTCTGTGGCATCGTTAATGGGGCGGAACTGGACATTAATTAAGGCCTCCTGCCAGACTTTAAGTAGGCAGCAAATTATTGGGTGCTAAAGTGCTGTGGATGATATTCAAATGAATCAAACGATGATGCACGTTGCACATGCAACAGCTGATCCCCCTCCCCCTGTCTGCCATTAAGTTGATTGACAAACTGTTAAATTGCATTTACTTTGTGCTGAAGGGAGCTGCAGCTAGATGAGGCGGCAACATCTGCTAAAGCTGCTGACAATGTGTTGAATTTAATGAAGAAAAATGTCACTCACTTTTAGTGCCATAAACTGACAGCAGTCTCTCTGCTGCTCCTCTTCTCGTTGTTGTTGCTGCTGTTGTTGTTGTTGTTGCTGTTGTCTGCATTAAAAGTGCATTAAAGCAAATTGCACAAAATGCTCGAGACAAAACAGCGCAGTGCGAAGTGCGTGTGAAATGCACCGCAATAAAAACCGCATGAAAAACGCGCGCAAAAGTCGCAACAGTTGCAACAGTTGCACGTTGTCTAGTTGTGGCAGTGTGGAAGGGGGGCCCCCGTTAGATAGTGCGATAAGCGGCAAAGACACGCTGCGCCGTTTGCCACCTCAATTGAAACTGTCAATTGAGTTTTCTCTCCCACTCCTGCGTCAGTCTAAGTCACACTCCCTCTCTCTCTCTTCCTTTCTCCCTCTTTCTCTCTGCCCACCATATTTGGCGTAGGCGATAGTGAAAGTTGCCGCTTGCAGTTGCTGCTGCTGCTGTTGGTGGCCGATTGGCCGCAGAGCACACACAGGTAATTAATGCCAATTAGATGTCAAGTCAAAGCCCAAAAACGCGCTGCCTGCCAACGAGCGAGCAACTCAATTGTTATAAACAAACGCCCAACTTTGACTTTCAAATGTTGCAATGTTGCTCAGAGCAACAGCGCTGCTGCTGTTGCTGCTGCACTGATTAATTAGGCTGCAGTTGAACTCAACGATGCCAGCTCAATTGATTTCATTTCACACGACGCGACGCGACTCGACGTCAGCTGTCGAGCTCGTGAGCTGGCCTGACTGCAGCTTCAATTAGACGCAGCTGCGCTGAGGTAGCAGTCGGTGGCCCCCTCTCACTGCAGCTTACCCTACCTCTGCACCCCCACTGGCAGGCAGCCCAGCACATGCGTCATGCACTTTCTACGACATTGTGCGAAGCGAAAAAGAAACAAAAGAAAAGCGCAAGTTGCCGGCGGGTCGATGGGCAACTGCAACAGGCACAACAACAACAACATCAGTAACTGCTGCAACAACAACACGCTGCACTTGTGCTGTAACTGCAACAAAGTTATTTATGATTATTTAATGCAAGCCTTATTGTGGCTGCGGCTCTTGTTGTGCCTGTGCCTGCAGGTTCATTGCCCAAAAACTTACCATACCAACTAGTAACACACAGCAACGTTGCCCCCCTTTCACCCCCCCTTCGACTGTCATCACGATGCTGCTTCTATTGTAACATGCCGTAAGATTGTAATTTCAGCTGCTCTTTTGTTTGCTCTTATCTCGTCTTCCATTGAACTCTGAACTTGGCCTCGCAGACTTTCTTTTGCCGACAACAGCAGCTGCAACATGTTGCTTGTGCTGTACAATTAGCTGTTGTTGCCACATGTGCGCGCGCGCTTGTCCTTGCAGGCCAGCGACACGCTGCGTATACGTAATATAGCATTAGCTTGTTGCTGTTGAAGTTGTTGCACAAGTTGTGGGCCAATAATTGCATTTGGCAAGCACTCAAATTGGCAAGACAAAGTGGAATATTTCCAATTCGGCCTTTCGTATAATTTACCAAACAAACAGGCAGATATCGAATGCACTCCATACAGTTGTTGTTGCTGTGTCTAGACAGGCAGAAACCACAAATTTAATCGCTTTGACCAATATTTCTGCATACACCCGAATGCAATTTTGAACTTCCTCTCAAATGTCACAAGCAGCAGCCGCACCAGCAAATTGTTTGTTGCAAGTCTCAGACTTAGACCGAGTCGAATGCAGTGCAAACAGTTGTTGACCTTTGGTATACAATTACACTGTCTGCATGCACACACTAACACACACAAAGAGAGACACATACATGCACTCGAATTCGATTTCGATTGGTTCAAATTATTTGCCCGGCAACAATTTGCTGTGTGGCCAAAAAAAGACATTGGCACTTTGGCAATTTGTTCTGTTTGCAGTCTTTCTGACACGCTGTTCTAAGCTTGATTTACCATTATTATTTCTTTTTTTTATTATTTATTTAATTGTGCAATAAAACATAAGAGGCAAGGCGAGGTTTGACACTTCGGCAAGCGGAAAACTGAGACCAAATATGAGAGGCACATGAGCAAAGTTTGTTTTTGGAATTTCGACTTTATTGTACTTCGTATTAGAGTTGAAAATGTATAAAATATTAAAGACAGAAGAAGGAAAAATGCAATATCTTAAATTGAAAGTTAAGTTAATTTTTATAATGAAATTTATCAGTTATAAATCTTTATCATCTGTTGAGCCCCTTTACAGTTTAGTTCCTGCAACAGCTTCACTCTGCTGTTGACTTTTTTACAGGGTATACTGGCTACTATGGCTACCGTCATAAATCTTTATAGTAAAGCAGGTAGTGGATGCTATTGTTGTTAATCTTTATGGGTTCTACATAACCAAGATTTGAATGTGAACCGGTTGCAAGCGAGGCTTGAAGCAACAGTTCAAACCAGCGGAGCACAAAGCAAACAATTGTCAGACTTGCTGCGAGTGCTCCGATGACTTAATGCCAGACTGAGCTGGCCTGGTCTGGGCTGGCCTGGCAACAAGCAACATATTGCAGCAGCCCAAAAGCCGCAAATTGGTCCAGACGCTGCAGCTGATGGCGGATATTGCCGGACAACCGCAGGGCCTCAGACTGGGCCAGGCATGACTCATGCAGGCAACCACAATGTGCAACTGCAACTGCAACTGCAGGCAGGCACGCAGGCTGACAGGCAACAAATGGTGCATGCAAATTTGTGGCATGCTACCAAACGTACACATACTCGCATATCACTTGCAAGTATCCCACGCAACAGGTTTCTGTCCAGTTCGTTTTTCTACTTTATTCATTCATTTTTTACGACTTGACGCAGCTGTTTTTTGTGCGACCAACGCAGACAGAACATTTAGCTTTGTTTTTATCATTATTTCTACGCATCATAAAAGAACTTTTTACTGCACGCAATTAAAAATTAAGCCAAATTATGGAGTCAAAGACAGTGTCCAAACTCAAACTCACTTTACTGCGTGTGGCCATAAAAAGGGGTGTCAGCAGCAGCAGCAGCAGAAGGAGCTGAAGTTGTGCCTGTGGGAAGTGAGCGAAATGCGATGCCGGCTTGACACATTTCGTTGCCTAATGAAGCAACATGTTGTGGCAACACATGTGCGGCTCAGCAGCACAAGAAGCAAGTAACATAAGCTGCCAGTCGTGCCCCGCTCCGTGTACGAATCTGAACCTGTTTTGGCTCCAGACGCCGTCGGATGCATGAATGAATGCGTTTTCATTTATTAATTTGCAGCCTTTTGTTGCTGCAGCTGCACCCCAAAAAACTCCGACATGTTGGCGTCGCCGTCGCCGTCTCCGTCGGTCTGCCCTTGCTGCTGCTGCACGCAAATGAAAACGAAGACGCCGACGACGACGACGACGATGGCGACCCCAATGTGTGGCAACATGGGAACTTAACCTTGAAAATCACTCTGTTCTTGTCTTAAAAGTGGCAGCACAACGAGAGTGCGTTCCATACACACACGCACACACACACACATACTAACCCACTTACATACCAACTTACAACGAGAGTAAGAGGGAGAGAGAGAGAGGGCGAGCAAGATTCCACTGCAATTAAGCGCAGTTCACAAGCCTCCATCGCCTTGTTCCGCCAATTGATCAAACGAGTAGGCCGCCAGAGGCATCTGAAAAACCAAGCCAGAAATATTTTATAATAAACTGAACAAAAAACTAAAAGAACAAGTTATTTGAACTTGCAGGAAACGTCTTCTATCAATTAGACAATGTCAAATCAGCAAAGATTTGTTTCTTTCTCACGAAAGCAGATTGTGTTAATGGTTAGCAAATTTTTTTTTTAGTTTTATATATGAATCTGTAAATGAGTCTGATATCATGATCTACGTGTGACTGAACAGAGCTGAAGCAGAGCTCATTCAAAAAGGGTTTCTTGAAGCTCTGAAGCCTGTTAGACAATTACATTTAGCAGGTAGCTCAGACTATGATCAGGGACTCTTCTGGCTAACCCCTTAGCCCCCCTCTTCTAATTCACGCTGAGTACGCGTTAAACTTGATAAACAAACTTCTTGGTAATTTAATTGCTGCTGTTGGCTCAGATAATATTGTTGTAGCTCTGCGTTGTTGTTGTAGTTTTTGTTGCTTTGTTGTCGCACAAGTTTGTTGTGTTACCTGTTGCTGTTGACAAAGCCCCGCTGGCCATTGAAACATCCGGCCCAGGCGAGTTCTCTGTGCAGCCACCTTGGAGGCAGATTGTGGAACGAGTGCCATTTGGCTAATGACAACTTTGGATCGTACTTAATTGTCTATACATATACACATACATACAAATATATATTATATATATATAAACCTGAATCGAGCAAACTAAGTACAGAAGTTTAATTAGTTCTTAAGCCGTCACTGGCCAGTCGTGAAGTTTGACATTGAATTAAGCTAGAAATCTTGACTAACTATGCCGTTTAATTGGATTATTAACAAAGAATATGAATAATTATGATTTGCCAGTAAAACTACAAGAGAACTACATTAAAAACTATGAACTTTGCACTCAATCGAAGCCGGTTCCATTGCCAATTGCCATAAAAGTGCTGAACAACTCCAGTTCATAAACATTAGCATATACATATATTACACTATATATTCTCTGCTATATATGTTTCACTATGTTCTAATTGGAATATATGATCGCATCAGAATCATTTTGCTGTTAATTGTGAGTTGCCTTTTATGGGAACTCTGCGAGAAGTTGACATTTTAAAGCGGCGCCCACGATATCCGCTCTGCCACAAAGACAAAGCGGCCCAACCCGAAATAAACACTTTAAGATGAGGAATTTATTTATTCGTATATTTTGTGTAAATATTGAAACAGTCACCGCGCAGAAACTTCAAATAAATTCCAAATGCTGCCAAGCTTCTTTGCATAATTGCGACGACAGAACTTTGGCATGCATAACGCAGGTGACATATACACAGATATATATATACTGGATATATAGTTGTTTGCAGCTCATTTACATAACGATAATCATATAAATAAACATCTGTGCAAGGGGAAATGGGCCGTGCTGCTGCTGCTGTTGCTGCCACGCATAAATCTCCCATGTAAATGTGGAACAAACTTCATCTCGCACATCTTTCGAATGTATTCCGTCTTTCATTTAAATATCTCTGCATGTTCATCTTGCTTCTGCTTTTGAATTTCAGTTTGAATTTGAATTTATTGTGGTGGTAATTGGTAGAACTGTGAAATGGGTGAGGTTCTGGCTTGAACTGTGGCTTTGACTTATGACTTCATGGCAGCAGATCGACCTACTTTGGTTGCTCTAATGGAGCGTTTGAATTGCGTGTGTTTCAATCAACAGTTCAATGGACAGCACACTAAGAGAGGGAAGATTGTGCGTGAGACAGAGACAGAGAGAGAGAGAGAGGAATATAGTTCTCTGCTTTCAAATTCCGCACATCAAAGTGGCCTGTGGACTGCGTTTAAAGCCAACAGATTAGCCCCAAAGCGGCAATTTGCACATTACCAATGACAACAGGCAAAAAGCAAACAAGGAAGAGGTGAAACAGAGACAGAGAGAGATGAAAGAGATGTAGGGAGATGGAGAAAAAATGCAATCGGGCAGAACAAAGCAGAGACACGCGCAGCGTGAAGAGAACTTTCCGCTGTTGTTGTTGCTGTTGCTGTTGTCGGTTTACCTGGCGTGTAAACCTGTTGGCCCCAATTGGCAGTCGCAGACGGCTACCACGACGGTCAGTTAACTGTTTCGCTGCCTGCAGCGGCACAAATTTGTATGCCAACGATCAGATTAAAAAACCAAATACAAATAAAAAAAAAAGTCAAATGCAAAATTATTGAAATGGGTTGACGGCACACGGACGAAACGAGTTTGCCAGCAAAAATAAGCGGGAACAGCCCAAAAATACCAAATACAACACCCACTTGCCCCTCCCCCCGACACCCCTCTAACACCCCTTTTACTGGCACGACATTCCCGGGCAGCAATTAAGCAGAAAGAAAGGCTGCCTTGGGCATCCCGAATGTTCTATACCCTTGCAGGTGCTTATACATATATTCCGATTGTTCCCATAATAGTTATATATAATATAATGGTGCAGAATTGTATTGTATTTTTAATGTTCAATATTATGTCTGATTTTGATTGGCACTGATAAGTTAAGTTATTATATTACTGATATTCAAATTGGTCTTCATACAAAAATCTTTATTTCGGGCGATTGTTCCTATGTTGTGGTGATTCAATGTTGATTAAGTTTAATGTGCGTATTATATATATATAAAAATGTTGATGTAGTAAATTTTGTTACAATATCTTGACAAATAACAAAAATCGGCCGATAGTTTCTATGGCAGCTATAGGATATATCAGTCCGATGCGGCTTGTTGCGACGTATATAAATCATGCAGCAATAAAAGCCATTTTTACCAATTTAAATATAGATAGCAGTACAACTGAGGGACGAGTTTACGTTGCAACAGACAGACGGACAGACGAACGGACATGCGGACACTCAGACAAACGCACAGACAGACAGACGAATAGACAGACGAACGGACAGACGAACGGACAGACGAACGGACAGATGAACGGACAGATGAACGGACAGACGAACGGACAGATAAACGGAGAGACGAACGGACAGATGAACGGACAGACGAACGGACAGACGAACGGACAGACGAACGGACAAACTAACGGACAGACAGACATGGCTAGATCGACTTTCCTAAGTAAAGCTGATTCAGAATATACATATATACTTTGTGGGGTCCGAAGTGACTCCTACAGTGCATTGCAAACTCCTGCCCAAAATGCATATACTCTCTGCAAGGGTATAAAATTGTGTGCAGTGTGTGTGTGCTGTTTGTGGCATGTGTGATGTGGTGTTGCTGCCCAGCTGACCGAGTTTTGCAGCAGCGCTGCCTTATCTGCTGGCTAACGAGCTAGCCAACACCCGGGCATCCTGTCCAGCTCACGAGCTCTCCCCCAGTGTGGACCATGAAATTTATGCAGATTTATTTTGTGTTACATTTCTGCGACAGCAGCAACAGCCCCAGCAGCCCCAGCCCCAGCAGCAGCAAAAGTTGGCTTGATATCTCTTTTTTGTCTTGGTGCGCAATCTCTAAGATCGCAGCAGCAACATTCCTTGTGGCGAGAGTTGAAAACACGCTTCGGATGTTGAGGCAGGCTCCGCTCTGCTCCGCTTTTATGGTCAAATAGCTTTACAATATTATTGCAAATTTAGTTGCTCTTGTTGTTGTTGTTGCTGTTTCACTTTTCACTGACCGATTTGGTCGATAATTGTGGAACTTGTGCCGAGAGCCAAACGTGAGAACAGGAGCAGCAACTGCAGCAGCAACTGTTGCTGGGAATTGGCGCACTCGAATGCATCTGCCTCATTTGCGGCCGTAAACAAATCGCCAATCGATGCTGCAACCAAATGCAAATGAGAGAAAAGCAAAAAAAACAAAAAACAGAACTGCAAACAATTAACAAAAAAAGAGAGAAACAACAACAAGCTGAGCAAATTTATGTGTAACAGAGGCAAACAAATGGAGAGCAGAAAACAACAAGCAACAACAATAACAACAACGAGACAAGACACGGCAGCAACATTTGCATGCCACAGTTATGCAATTTGGCCACGCTCGGCGCCAGTTGCCGCCGCTGATGCTGCTGCCGCTGCTGCTGCTGCCGCTGCTGCTGCTGTTGCTGCTGCTGCTCCTCCTCCTCGTCCGATGCCGATTGCTGTTGCAGTGCAGAGGAGCAAATATTTATGTTTATTAACGTTTAACCAAAACGCTGACCCAAAAAAAGAAACGATAGCAACAGCAACTGTTGCCAATGCAAAAATCAAGCGTAGCATCTAAGGCAGCAGCAACAGCAACAACAGCAACGGCAGCAACAGCAACTCTGCAGGCCACACCAACATTTCGTGCCGGCTAACAATGGGTCAACTTTCGTTGGCGTTGATAAATGAGGCAGCGGGAGACAATCTTTCCCAGCTCTCTGCGCCTCTTCCCCCTGCAACCTCAAGCTGTTGCTGTTGTCATCTTTCTGTCTTTGTTTTGTTGTTTTTTGTGGGTGTTGTCGCCATCGTCATCGTTGTCAGCAACACTTTCTCAATTAGGCGGCCCGAATTAAGGCTTACAGACTCGGTAACATCCAACTTGCAGGGCGCTAAAGAGGGCTAATGACTTAACGACATAAGGCAGCGTTGCATTGTTCGCAGTCGCAGCAACAGCTTCTTTGTTCTTGTGAGCAATCTTAACTGTTTCAGCATTGTGATTGTGAGAACTGTGATTATCTAAGTGCCAGAATGAGACTCCACAAGAATTCTCGACGAATTAGACAATAAACCAAAAATGGTTTGAGTAAAACTGGTTTTCAAAGCTTTTGGGCTATTTAATTGCTGCTGTAATTGTTGCTATTGCTGGTGCTGCTGCTGCTGTCATGCATTGCACATGCAATGTGACAACACACAGCGGCACAATCACTTTCCTGAGCAACTTTTAGAAAGTCATTGAGAGACACATGCGCCAAGTTGAAGCGCAAACATAAACAAACTAACTAACAACAGTAGCAACACCAACAGCAGCAGCAGCAACTGATTACCCAACAGCAATCAAACTACGCTACCAAACAACTCAACATGTGCGCAATGGCCGTGTGACAAACCCCGCTGAAGAAGTGTCCAGCGCCAACACCTGTATGAGCAACAGCAACATCAGCAGCAAGCAACAGCAACCCACAACAGCAGCAGCAACAGCAGCAGCAGCGAATTTCAATAATTTCATTATCAAGCTGAAGATTGATTGAAAGTCGCCGAGGTAGATAAGTGCTTTTTGGAATGTTTCGCAGACAATGAGTGACCACATGGCCATGAAAGACAGTAGGAGAGAGGAAGGGGGGAGTGGGAAGGGAAGGAGGCAACAAAGACTAATGCAAAATGTTGCTGCCAATGATGCCAAAGCGTGTGCAGCACAAGTTGCAGTTGCAGTTGCAACTGGCAAGCCAAATCTAAGTGAAAGTTAATTGTTAACTTGGCCAGCAGCAGCAGCAACAGCAACAGCAGTAGCCACAGCAACAGCCAAGCGACAACAGTTGCTCGCAGGGCTTGCGCAACCTGTGCAAAGAAAGTTTTTTTTATCGTTTAGTTTTCCAACTTTATGCGCTAATAACAACAACATAAACAATATTAACAACAATCGTTAAAGGCTTAACTCATCGCAAGTTCGTTTTCCTTTTATCTTTCGCAGAATATGGCCTAAGGTGGCAACAACAACAACAGCAACAGCAGCAACAAAAAGACAGAATGTCATCCTCGATTTGTTCGCACTTCACGCAGAATGCGTGGAAGAAGGATCTGTGCTCGAACTGTTTCAAGTCCAAGGATGAGCACAAGGCAGCAGCAGCAGCGGCTGCAGCAGCTGCGGCACAGCACGGCTCAAAGTTGAGCGGCTTCAGGTCGGAGAGCCACACAAAGACTGATTACCCGAACAAGCACAAGACGCCGGCCAAGAGCATCATCAAGAAGGCCTTCGGGGTGCGCCTCACCACGAGTGGCAACAGCAACAGCAACAGCAGCAGCAGCAGCACATTTGGTAAACTCGGCTCGAAGTCGGGCAAAGTTTGCTTTCCCAAGCAGCTGCACGAGATCATTGGCTATGGCGGCGAGTGGTCGGAGGACGATGACGATGATGATGATCATGATTTCATGAATCTGGGCAATGAGCACGATGACATGGCCATAACGGAGACTGACGACGAGGAAGCCATCGAGCTGAAGCGCATAACGCGCGCTAACACCGACTACAACATGAACAATGGCAACTTGCTGGGCGATGCCGAGGACAACATCAAGAAGTCGTTTGCGGCACTCAAGTTGGGTGCACCACAGGTGGACAAGGAGGGCAAGAAGCAAACATTAACGATCAATGTGATGCCCTTTGGGCAGCCCACAAAGGCGACAAAGCTGACGCCGGCCAAGCCAGCGGAGGCAGCAAAGGCAACAACGACAACAGCAGCAGCAGCAAAAGCAACAGCAGCAACAAGCACAGCAGCAACATCTTGCAGCAGCAGCTCAATAACAGCCAAGCTGACAACCACAGCAACAACAACAAGCATCAAAAGCACCGTTAGCAGCACAAGCAGCAGCAGCAAAAAGGTGACAACAACACTGACACCGACGCTGGTGAAGGCGGCGCCGCCACCAACACCTGCTCGCCATGGCAAGGACAGTCCGCCCATTGAGCTGGCCATGGAGAAGTCCCTGCTGGATGAGATCTCCGAGACGTTGCAGCAGAAGCAAAAGCAGAAACAGAGCGAGAGTGAGAGCAAAGCAGCAGCAACAACAGTCACAACAGCAACAACAACAGTTGCAGCAAGCAGCAACAGCAGCGGCAGCAACAAAATCAAATTCGAACTTGGCTCGCTAAGCGATTCGCCAAAGCCATTTCTTGACCTCAAGAAGTCAATCGCACGGAACGCGCCCATAACCAAGGATCACACCAAGCCCAAGGTGAATGTGTGCCACAAATATTCCGACACGGACAGCAACTGCTCGGACACGGAGAACGGAGTCTCGGCGTACTACGATGTTGTGGAGACGCAGCTCAGTTATGAGAACTTACCCGATGGCAAGTACAGTGAGCAGGTGGGCGTGGCCAGCGCCCATCAGTCGGAGGCAGGCAATGCACACTACTCCAGTTCGCAGTACATCACGGACATGTTGCTCAGCTCGAAGACACGCGCGGCCAGCTACAATCTGCACGAGGGCAACTTCATGACCAGCAAGATAACCTCGGACGGACTCATTGTGACCAAGTGCAGCTCCGACGATGCACTGGACTCGACGGGCAGCAGCTTCGATGGCAGTTCCGACGAGGAGAATGCCTACAACATGATGCGCAGCGAGTCTGACTCGGGCATCGGCATCAGCATTGGCAGTGAGTATAAGAACTTGCCCAGCAATGGATCGCAGAAGGGCGCAGGGAATGAGCCACGTTCACTGGTGGAGAAGAAGCTCAGCGCCAGCACCAACAACTCGGACTACGAGGACATACAGATTGGAGATCAGTCAGGCAGTCATAGCCAGGCGGCGGTCAAGAGTCGTGAGCTGCATGGCGAACCCGACGGCAGTGCCGATCCGGATAACAAGCTCGAGCAGAAGCAGCTGCAGCAGCAGCAGATGGAGTCATCAACAGATGCCTTGACTCAGCAGTTGCCAGCGTTGCCAAAGTCGCCGCCACCGCCAATGAAAATGGATGCGCGTCCCTCGTTCCTGCACGGCCTGAAGAAGCCCGAGTTGCCAGCTAAGCCGCTAGTCAGCAGCAGCAACACCAATGCGAGCAGCAGCAACAGCAGCAGCAATTCACCACTTAAGAGCTTCATGAGTAAGCGCCAGCCAAGCTGTGCGGAGCAGCAATTCATCAGTCAGCTGCAGACAGCAATTTCCAAATCCAGTGAGAATCTGCTGGCTGCTCAGTCTGCAGCAGCGGCGGCGGCGACGGCTGAGTCAGCCAAAGATGATGCCAAGCTAAAGAAGGGCAAAGCGCCGAATCCGCCACCGGAGCCGAAGCTGAGCGCACCACCTACGCCGGAGCGAGATTACAGTTTGGTAGTTGAGTTCGAGCAGGCGATCAAGGCGGAGGCGTCCAAGCAAACGGAGACAGTTGCCGCCACGGAGACAACAGCCAAAACAGCAACACCTGGCACATCAGGAACACCTACAACAACAACAGCAGCAACAGCAGCAGCAGTGCCACCACCACCAGCTACCCCAGCACCGCCTGCAATAGCAACAACAACCACAGCCAGTCTGTACACCAAGAAGCCACCAGTTGCGGCTGCAGCGCCAGTTATCCGGGAGAAGGACAAGCGGGAACGTGCCGTCATCAATCCCAAGTTCCGCAGTCTCAACACATTCGTGATGCAGCGCAGCAATGCAGCTAAGCAGCAGCAGCTGCAATCGGCCAGCTCAGTGCTGAATCTAAAGCATCCAATGACACCAGAGCCAACGCCACGTAGCCAGCGCACGTTGTCCATGTCCGAGGAATGCCTGGCTGCCGGCGGTGTCCACATGGAGCAGGGCAGCAACAAGAAGTCGGCAACGGCATCGCCGCCACAGAAACAGAAATCGAAATTCTCCATCAAGAAGTTCTTGCGCATGGGCAGCAATCCGAGCAGCAGCAGCAGCAAGTCCAGTGATCCGTTGTCCAAGAAGGAGAGCGGCGTCTATACAGAGATCTGCACTGGCGACGATGGCACTGTGGCGGGCAAGCCGCGTCTGGTCATCATTCATCCCATTGACATCAATCCCACAGCCGTTGAGGTGGTCAAGGATATAACGAAGACAAACGATACAGTGACAGCACAAACTGTGGCTGTGGTCACAGCCAAACCGCCAGCGCCGCCATTGCGTGCCAGCGAGGGACAACGTGCACATGAGGCCAACAAGCCGGCACGCCCACCGCCCCCAAAGAGTGCAGAGCTGCGACGCAAGCAGAAGACCGAACTGACAGCAACGCTCAGTGCAAGCAGTGCCGATGCCGCCATGATAATCGGCAATCCCAATGCCAGTGGCTCCATCAAATCCAAGGCGGACAACGTTTATGCCAATTTGGGTGAGTATAAGTGTGTGAGAGAGTGTGTGTGTGCGTGTGTGTGTGCTCTAAGTGTGTTAATAGGACACGCGAATTCCAAGATAGATATTGAATTCAGTCAACAGTTTGCGCATCTTTGGGTGCCACACTCTGCTCGATTTGCTTAAGCATTCCATGCAGCAAGCATGTCGTGGGTGAACCACTTGCAAGCTCAAAAGAAAGCGCAAACAGATCACGTTCACTGTCCACACACAGAGAGTGCCACTTCAAGGCGACCTTCACTATGTGGGTCACTCAAGGGTCTCTTCGAGAATCATTGCCCCATGGAATGCTGAAAGTAGAATCGGGCCAAAACAAGTTACGAATTTCAATCGATATAACGGTCAGGCGGCAGCAGAAGAAGAGGAAGACACACTGTGATCACTACCATAGCTGGCAGGCAGGTAGACATACATAAAACCAAGTGGCCGGATTAAAGTGGGTTAAGTGAGCGGGCCAAATATGTATGTAGTTTTACAACAACAAGAAAAATCGAAATGAAAACAAACCAAAGCCCAAAGCCAATGAGGTAACCACATGTGAGAGAATCACCAGAGAACTGGCGAAACAAGAATCGCTAGAAGCGCGCACAGAGCACGCAGTGAAAGAGTTTGGAGTAGAGTGGAGTGGAGCGAGAGAGACCCATTTCTCGGCCTGACATTTTGTGGTCAGGCCAATGTGTCGAGAACTTGTTACACCTGCTGCTACCTATACAGGCGAACACACACACAGACACTCGCACAGCTCATCAGTTGCTGCCGCTGGAAAAGCTATTTGTTAGACATCTCGAAGCGCAGCTGTTGTGGCCAGCACCAGGCACCATTACGCGAATTGTAATTTGGCCTGAATTTGGGTCAAAATCACAATTAGTGTCGCAGATAATTCAACCAACTGGCCAAGCTGGCAGCCGCAAAAAAAAACAAGATGATGCCATTTGCCATTTGCTATTGTTGTGGCCGTGGCACTTGAAAAATGATTAAGAGTATCCACAAGTAAGCCAGTTTGCCAATTGACGCAAATACTATGGAATTAAAGCCAGCAAATGGAATAAAGTTGAGCTTTATATGCCAGTTGCGGATTTAAAAGAGATTACAAAACAATTTTGAACTACTGTGGTATATATATAAATTGTAAAGATAATTATTCAACAAGAGAAGATATTATATTTTGAACATAGCATGAGACATATTCCAAACCAAAACGAAGGTTCAATACCCTTGAGGGTTCTTATCTACTCCAATCCGACCCAATGCTATGTAGGTTTATTTAACGGTCAACTGCTCAAAATTCCATAACTCTATCATTTGAATAAATGATTTCAATGATTTTTATTAATTTAAGGAAGTGTTGCCAAATACGATCTATGTAGCGCTTTGTAAATAGCCGCGAAATTCAAAAGACAAAAAAGCGGAAGGCAGATATTTGACAATCTTATATATTCTGTACGAAAAATTACAAGATCATATATAAATCAAAACCATAAACCCATGCTTCGTCACCAGTTATGACCCTTTTGAGTAGATATGGTTCACTGTTGACATCATTCAATAGCTCTTGAGCGATGCCCATGCGACGGTTCTTTTGGTCAAAATTTAGCAAGCAAAACACTTATAACCTTTACGCCTCTGACAACCAAACAAAAAATGCTATACACTTGAAACTTGGTACAGATATTCGGGAAGAGTGTACTAACACAACAAAACAAAATTAATCAATAATCGAAAGTACATTGCCCGCGAAATATGAATTAACTTACCTTACTTTTTGAACACACCTCGTATATCAAACGTATCTCACTTTGTAGTTTAATAAAAAGGTTCTAAACACATTTAGATGGGAAAAACATTTCTTAGTCTATATGCAATAATGATATAGAAAATTTATAGTACTACTTCTAATATAAACATATCTAAATCTTTTCTTTCCCTCGCTGCCCAACAGGCGAAATTCGCTCCTCCATTGCGCCGCGCAAGCCGGAGCGAACGGCGAGCATGCGGGAGCGTGAGGCGCAGCTGGAACTGGTCCGTAAGCGGGGCATACTTACCGATACTATCTCCATTTGCTCGTCAAACGGTGAGAATGTAACGGCCGATCAGTCCAAGCCGTCCAACAACAACAACAACAACAACAATAGCAACAACAACAATGCATACGAAGCTGGCAAACCGCCGACGGGCAACACGACAACAGCAACAACAGCCGGAGCAACACAAGCAACTGGCACAACAACAGCAACGACAGCCACTGTCCATGGAACTGGCGCAATCAGCCGCACGAGCACCTTCGAGCGTCAGCCCAAAAAGGTCGAGACCAAAATGTCCATATCGAGTAAACTGGAAATATTCGAGCAACGTTCGCTCGATGCCACGGACCAGGCACAGCAGCGCAGCAGCCTTAAGGATTCGGTGCGCAAGATCAACAGCACCATCGATAGCTATCTGAAGGATAAGCGTGACTATGAGAACATGTACGAGTTTGTCAAGATGGGCAACGATAGCGGCACAACAGGAGGGAAATCCACAAGCGCAGCGACATCGGTTACACCTCCAATGCCGCCAACACGTGGCAGCAATTTGGATCTAAGCGCTATGGCTGGACAGCGCCTGACACAGACGAGTCGACGCAACAACAACAACAACAGCAACAGCAATAACAACAACAGCAACAACATCTACTCGGACACGGCATCGATAGCTAGCTATACGCGCAGCGAGTACGGACCAGTGCGCAACTACGGCCTGCACAACAGTCTGGGTAGGTGCAGGAGTCGAGTGAAGCAAGCTTGGTCTGTTGCTAATCTCTCTCTCTCTCTCTCTCTCTCTCTTTCTCTGACTCTCTTTAGCCAACATTCCACGCATCATTTCGGCCTCGTATGCAGGCAGCGAGGTGGGTGAATTCGACATCTATGCGCCGTACAGTTACTACGGCAGCGAGGCTGGCGGCGATGTGGCCACTGACATCAACGACAGCGTCTGGGGCATGCCAATGGTAGGTGCAGCACCTTTCCAATTGTTATTCCTTTCTTAACTCTCTTCCATCCATTCTGCAGGGCAACAAGAATCGCAGCAAGGCCACGAATCGTTTGCGCATGCGCAAGGGACGCAGTGTCGTGCACAAGACCATCGAGGACAACTACACAGCCGTCGTGGTGGCCAATCATGAGGCCCTAGCCCAGGTGCTCGATCAGGTGAGTTATCCCAGCTCAACTTCTTCTATTCCCATTACTTATGTATGTCATTCCCAGCTCCAACAAACACCCGTCGTGCCAGCGGCTCTGCGACCTTTGGCCAATGCCATCAATTTGCGCTACGAGGACTTCACCATTCTGGAAGGCGCTCAGGCCTTTGTTGTGGGCAAGAAGGCTTTCCATGCCGCCTTGTGGACCACATCGCCTGTTACTTTGGCTCTGTCGGCCGACTGCAACCAGCTGGCTGGCGTTGGCGGTGAGCTGACCCAGCTGACTGGCGGCGTCTGCGATGTGCTCAACCCGATAACTGAATTCTGTGACCTGGTGCCCAGTTACCAGCTGCCATTGATGCCCAGCACAGAGGTGACTCTCTTGCAGGCCACCATATCGGTGCTGCCGCGTCTGCAGCTGGAGACATTGCAATCGATTGGAGCCATACTGAAGGGCAAATCACAAGTGCTGGACAAGAGCAATTTCAACTTCCGTGGATCTATACCAAATCTGAGTGGCCTTAAGGATGCTGTCGGTGGCAATGCATTGCGCAATGTGGTCTCTGTGCAAAATCTGAGCACACTCAATGAGGAGTCTGTCTCTTCCCTGAATTCGGCAATCAATGCTGGCGAGGAGAATGCACCAGTGCCTAGTCCCATGCCCGCATTCGATGATGTTATGACGCGGGAGGTGGCATTCATAATGCTGCAGCTGGTCAATGGCATGAAAAATCTGCAGGCCAAGGCCATCGAGGAGACACCACTCAGTCTGTCCAATGTGGTACTGTCCAAGGACATGGACAACAAGGATGCACAGGCACGACTCTGTGTGCTGCAAGGGTAAGCCTTTAGCTCTTCCTCCTTTTTCTCGGCCACATCACTAACTGCCTCGTGTCTTACAGCAATAACAACGATGACGACGAGCCCATGGGCACCCTGTGCAAATGTGCCCACGGCGCGTTGACCGACATGCTGCCTGCCACAAAAATCACTCCCATTCTGGCCGATATACTGCAACAAGAGCGCGCCGAATCGCTTTCCAAAGCCAAGGCAGTACTGGAGTTTGTGCTCTGGGGTCCCTCGGATGTGGCCCTCTCGGGTCCCACCAAGGAACGTGAGCTTGCCCTGCAACGCTGGCTGGACCTGGAACGGGCCACAGTGCTGCACGGACTGGTGCGCACGCGTGTCGAGTTGACCGTTTACGACGAGTGTCATCTCATGTTCCTCGTACGCTCCACGGCCAAAATGATGAATGATGCTGCCAAAATTGTCTGCAGTTACCAACAGCAACAGCAGCAACAAGAGTAGTCCGACCTGATGGTGATGGCGACAGATAATAATATTTATTATAAACAAACATCATAGAGTAGCGTAGAAGAAACTACTCGTACGAGTATGTTGCATACATACTATATATGTATACATTATATTTTATGCATTATCGAAACATAAACAGAATATATCCAATACGATTTATATAATCTACGACATGAAACGACGATACGACAAGATCCCTTTAATTTGTATACTTCTTTGCCAAGCGTGCCAAACAGATCGCGCGGAAATTGTCTTGTAAAAAACTCTGTCTACAGTGAAAACTTTAATTAAATTGTAGTTTGTACTCTAATTGTTAGTTATTACTTTACTCCATACAACTATTTATACTTATCTACACGATACGATACGTAATAACCGTTGAGAACTACTGAAAGTCGAACGCGGTTTGTAAAGGAAAACTTTGGTGTTTGTTAAAATATCCATAAATTGTATATCTATCAATATGCAAATAAATAAACTACGAAAGTCTTATTAAAAAACAATTCTTTTTTTATTTTTTCAAGTGTGAAAACTTGAGGCAGGTAATGGATTTTATTGGTAATGTTTTTTATCAACACAGAGGAAATACTAAAACTTATAAGTGTATCTACTCGATTAGATAGAACGTTGTTATGACTGTTGTTAATCTTATCGCTTGATTTAAATGTGTCTAGGCAGTGTAAACAGTTTTGTCAAGACTTATCTTCGATAATAAAAAAAAAACATATATATGGGAACTCAGACAAGGTCTCTTCATTTTTACTCTACTTGAAAAATTCTAAAAATATATCTACATATTTATCAGTAATAAATAATGAATATAAAACAGTAAAAATCTACTCTCAAATTTAAATAAACACACATTCCCTTCTTCAATATTTATAGGGTATACTTTCTTCGCATTTTATGCTTTTAAACTGTTCATTATCTATTGAAAGCTCTAACAACTTATCAAAGCTCTTTGTGAGAACTGAGGCGAAGAGGAAAGACACTTGAATTGTCATGCTGACAATGCTCCCTCTCAACTCTCGCTCTCTCACAGCCCCCACGTAAATAAACAGATAGTCTTTTAAAAAAAAAAGCTTACTTGAAAAGTATAAAAATTAAAGTATAGAAATTATTAAAACAGTTCGCAATATCACACGGAGTAAAAATGTTGGGACAACGCACAAAGCTTTGTCAGGTTATCAGGATTCTACCAATTCAACAAGTTTGTAGAGATAAACACTGAAATAATTATCATACATACTATATTATTATCAATTCCGTCTAGCGCCAACAAACAAATGTAGCTGTAAATCTTGCGGAGACGGATAGATCAACGGAAAACTCTGGGGAATGGGAACAGGCACGCCCCTACTCTCAAATCCCAAGGATACCAGTACCTACTTTTCTACGTAACTATTTGCCGGGTGGCAAATACTACAAACTAGAATTTCCAGATGCCCTGTTGAACATGATTGAAGAGCACGGGCCGCTCGTCAGAATGCCAAGTGTGTTTGGCAAACCGGAATTACTGGTAACTCACGATCCGAAGCATTTTGAAACAATACTCCGTAATGAGGGTGTCTGGCCGGAGAGATTTGGCGCGGAAGTATTACACCATCATCGACACGAGTATCGAAAGGACTTTTACAATGGCACTGAGGGCATTGTAGCCACGTAAGATCCGAATAATCACTGAACTTCAGAGAGACACTGAAGATATATAAATTAAATCTTTTTACAGACAAGGAGAGACATGGGCAAAGTTCCGCACCAGTGTCAATCCGGTTCTAATGCAGCCCAAAACAGTTCGACTTTACTATAAGAAAATGTCGAATGTCAACAAGGAATTCATTCAGCGGTTAGTTAAGCACATTTCTGGCCATATTCAATTCTAACAACGTTATATATCTTTAAAGCATTCGGGATATTCGCGACAGTAAAACCCTGGAAGTGCCTGCCTCATTTGAGGAGGATATCAATCGTTGGACTCTAGAATCTGTTTCAGTTGTTGCCCTGGATAAGCAACTGGGACTGATTCACACCAATCGAGACGATCCACAGGCTAAGATTCTATTCGATAACCTAACACAATTCTTCGAATTGTCGGGTATAATTGAGTTCCAACCATCATTGTGGCGCTACATTGCCACGCCCACATATAAGAAAATTATGAAGGTGATGGACAACATTCAGGAAATTACAGTTGGGTATGTCAACGAAGCTCTGGAGCGTCTAGAGCGCGAACCTTCGGACAAGCCGGAGAGTGAACAAAGTGTATTGGAGAAACTAGCTAAAATTGACAAGAAGGTCGCCACAGTGATGGCAATGGATATGCTGATGGCTGGCGTGGATACGGTAGGTGTTTCTGAACTAATTTAATTATTTAACAATAATAATATTTAATTTTTCTGCAGACCACCACCACATTCACAGGCTGTCTACTGTGTTTAGCTAAGAATCCGGAAAAACAAGCAAAACTTCGAGAGGAAATACTTCGAATCTTGCCGGAAAAGGATTCCGAATTCACGGAGGCCTCCATGAAGAATGTACCGTATTTGCGGGCTTGCATTAAGGAAGCACTTCGTGTCTATCCTTTGGCTCCTGGAAATGCACGTGTCATCAAGTCAGACATTGTGTTAAATGGATACCAGGTTCCAAAGGAGACACCAGTTCTAATGTTAAACCACGGCATAGAAAAAGATGATAAACACTTTCCCCGAAGCAAAGAATTCTTGCCAGAACGATGGCTGCGCGAAAGCAAAGAGGAGACTTCCGCTTCAAAGTGCCCGAACTCTCTCAAACCAAGCACCCCATTTGCATATTTACCCTTCGGATTTGGGCCACGGATGTGCATTGGCCGTCGGATTGTAGATATGGAGCTGGAGTTGGGTATTGCGCGTCTCCTTCGCAACTTCCACGTGGAATACAACTATTCTACAGAAAAAGCCTTCAGGTGTTCCATTTTAAATGTGCCCAACATACCTTTGACATTTAAATTTACCGATGTAGAACACTAGACGAACACTGGCCAAGGATCCTAACAAATATTATACGAACTGTTTGTTGATATACATGTACTACACTTACCAGATATACTAAATAATCTCCTTCATATTTAACTAAACAAAAATTGGCATTTGAATTGAGTTGTTTATAATCATTTATCAGTATCTTATCTAGTAAAAACTACCCGTTTATATAAAGTCTTTTGGAGAGTTCAATGGACTATCAACCGCCATGCTAATCAAGATAAGAAATTATCACAACTTATAGAGACCAAACTCGTACTAGGTGATGAAATTTGTATACAGTTAATGGAAATACTATAGATTATTAATAATATGTGTATTTTATTGTTGCTAACCTCTTTTGTAGAAAACAAACACACAATGTTTTTGGGGAATTAAAAAGTAGACACGCCGTGATGTATTTTTAAATTAATTAAGCAACTCCTGCTGCTCTAGTCGAAGTTTAACATCCTTCAGTTCATCCTCTGCCAGCAGTTCGACATCCTGATCTTCACGATCATACTTTAGGGTTTCGGCAAGCAGAACTGCATTCTGATGACACTTGGTCTCTTCGTGTTGCCGCATGTGATGAAGCAGTCGGAAATCCTTATGACAATAGTCACACCGATACAGCTTGATGTCAGAGTGTATAAGTTCGTGCTTGGTCAGAGAGTGGGCATAAGCGAAGGCCTTATCGCAAACTTTGCATACATATGGTTTGATGCCACGATGCACGCTTTAAAGAAGTTGATGTAAAACATGTATGGTTAGTATGATCATTTAACTGACTGACAGTTGGTCATACTTACTTTTCATGCGATTTTAATACGCTCTCGTAGAAGAACTGACGGCTGCAGAAGCTGCACTTAAATGGTTTACTACCCGTGTGGGAATACATGTGTTTACGCAGCTGTTCCCGCACCTGGAACTTGGCGTCGCAGAGCCTATAAAATTCAGTTTAATGATTAATAAAGAGCCATTGAACTACTGTCTAGTGGCCTGGACTTACTCGCATTGGTACTGACAAACTGCATCATGACGGCGACGATGCTCCATCATGCGCCCACGTTTCTCATAGAAATTTCCACATACATCACAAACGTAGCCGCCCTTCTCTGTGCCATCCATGGTGCGTAGGGAATTGAGACCAGGACGTATGCGTCCACGTCTGCGTTTTAAATCATTACTTCCGGTCGCCAAAGTATAGGACTGCTGATCATCACCTTGTTCATTTTTCACTATATTCATTCCGAGGCGAGTGCGGCCACGTCGTAATTTAATTTCTGTATGTGTATTATCGTCATATTTAGCTTCGAGCACCTCATTATTTTCGGGATTCATTTCTATAGTATAATTATCCTCCAAGTATTCAATGTCATCAGCGATAACTTCCTGCTGGTCATGAGTTGCATCCACTTCCAGGAACTCATCCGTGTGAACTTCATCCTCACCAACTGATGCCTCGTTCATTACAAACTGAATTTCATCATCCTCCGTGTTTTGGTGTTGAGCGCCCATCTCTTCCTTGACCATGTAATCTTCGGCGTCATCCAGCAGGCCTAGTTCTCGGAGGTAATCTTCTATTTCCGCTTGCTTGCGCAGTGCCTTTTCGCGAAACTGAAAGGCCATGTTCAGCTCCACCTTGCATGCCTTGCAAATTCCATCGGGGATCTGTTCTTTGCCATTCAACTAATGTAAAAATAATTGTTTGGGAAGCGCGGTGTATTGGCATTTGAAATGTTAAATTGGCTACCACACTCACCTTACTAAATGAAATACCCAGCAGCTGTATAAGCATTTCATTTGGAGTCTCCTCGCCTTCTTCACGAGATTCATCAATGCGTTGTAAGCGCTGGCTAGGCTCAAGGCATACGCGGCAAATGTTTGGTCCAAGTTCACCGCGCATCTTTTATTTAATTCGGGTATAGAACAGTATTTTAGTGTTAAAACTTTGTCTGTGTTGTGTAAAGGTAAAGCGACTGTCTTGTTAAGAAATCGCCATTTTTTCTGAGTAGCGATAACAATGCTTAATTTGTAATCGATAACACACCACAAGTCAATTTCGATAACTATTATTTTTCGACAAATGTATTTTAACATAGCTATTCTGAAGAGTTGCAACCAGTTACAAATGAATAACAATTTCTCTTGCTTTTTATCATTTTATTTTTATTTTATAATAAAGTTTTGGTATTTTATACCAAAAAAATTAAAATAAATACCAAAATAAAAATACCGTAGAGCATAATTAAAATACTAGCATATACTACAACCAAATCAATATATACAGGAATATTAAGAAAATATCATTCTTTCATTGACAAAGTATAACTTATTTTATGTCAATGCACACAAACACAAAGCGAAAAACAAACAATTATGAAATGCAACACAGTGTTTACAATTGAGATAATTAGGTATTTTTAAATGAATTGAATATTGCCATAGTCGGTCACACTACGTGTATATTTTTCGAGACGCAGAAGGGACGGAGCTCTTATCTCCGCGAAAAATGGATTATTCCAATATATTTTGTAATTATCTTATTAGAAAATAGTTTGCGTGTTAGGTTTGCAACAATTATAATCCATTTTGCACTTGAAGTTAGATACGGGAATGTTTTGCGCGCGCTGTATAAGCGGATAAGCTAACACAGTAGACGCAGCAAAAATGGTTTATTATCTTGCGTTGTTCAAATCCGTATCTTCCGTCGTCGCCAAAATGTTCGTCGCGCCAGTTATCGACTTCGCAATCTTCATCTCCTAAAGCACGCGTCAGCGTCAACCTACAATTAGTGCGTAAGACCAACTATTTTCGACCAATTTGAACTCGTAAGCATCGACAGTAAAAACTACAACAATAAGAGAACAGCAAAACAAATAAGTGGCAAGTGGCGTGCAAAAGTCAAAGTGTCTGCAGAAGCATCAGGAGAAGGTTGCTGGTGCCAGCACCTAACATGTCCGAAAAGCATGGCCAGCTCAGTGGTGCGCAGTGGACGACGAAATCGACAGCAGCAGGAGCAGCGGGTGGCGCAACGGCAACGTCGATACAAAAGAATCAGCAACCTAATCCAAATTCCAATCCAATCTATGAAGCACCAGCAGCAATTGCTACAAGTCCATATGGCATTTCTGGAGTACCTGTCCCAATTCCGGAGCTCACAACCTACACATCTGGACGATTTCAAGCTCCACTCGTTCATTTGCATCCGACTAAGTCATCACCATTGACCATCGCACCAATTGTGGCTCCACCGCAGCCACTCTTACAGTCCCAGGTGTCGCCTACATCCACAAATGTACCTGTTCCAAGTGGCGGATTCGTTCCGCCAGTGTTCCCCAACATGACTGCTCCTGGCGCATCTGCAAGTGGCACCACGTCCGTGCTGACACCAAATCCATTTGCAGCATCTCCGGGCAATACGGGGTTGGCTTTCGTAAATGCCTTTAACTTTAGCAGTGCTCAGCAGCTGGAGCTGGGCAAGATAATGCACGCGATGAATGCAACGAATGCAACAGTAACTGCACCGTCAACTGCAGGAACTCCGACAGCGCCAGTTGCTCTACAGCGGCAACCACAACCCACACATGCTCCCCATCCTCCTCATCCCAGTGAAAGTGGACCCGTGGTTGTGCCAGCCGCTGCAGTCAGCGGTGCCATTAACTCAACAATTGCGGAGAATGTGATGAGTGCATTATCTAGTGACGAGGAACGCATGAGGCGAGTTCAACAGGTCATAGAATCTAGTCTGGAGTAAGTAGCATCAGCTGTTGCCAAAATTCTATTTCAAGTTAACTAAAATTGTCTTTGTTTTTAGTGAAAATGCCAAGCTGCAAATCGCCCAGATTCTAGAGACTGTATCGGGCTTAAAGCCAATCGAGAAACTGTTTTTGTACTTGCGCTTACCTGGCGAGAGCTCGGAAACAGATCCCTTGAGACAGCCACAGAATCCGCTCGGCACGCGTTCTGAGATTAATCATACCATTAATTGGGTGCGTTCCCATCTGGAGCACGATGCTCAGGTTTCCATACCAAAGCAGGACGTTTACAATGATTACATGTAAGCTGAAATGATTGTTTTTATTGCACTTTATACATATTTTTATTTGCAATTTTATTAATATTTGCAGCGCCTACTGCGAGCGCCTGAGCATCAAACCTTTATCGACGGCCGATTTTGGTAAAGTCATGAAGCAAGTGTTTCCCGGTGTGCGTCCGCGACGTCTAGGCACGCGTGGCAACTCGCGCTATTGCTATGCGGCAATGCGAAAGACGACCAAATTGACGCCTCCACAGCTACCGCAATTGTGCAAGGATGAGCCACTTGACGAAGGGGATAGCAATGACGCCAGTGCAGCACAGCTGAGCAGGTCACCCAGTGCCGCAGCGGGGTCAGTCTCATCTATAGATAATGAGAGTAGCTGGGATGTTGTGCGCAGTTGGGCAGAGAAATTGTTGAACACCAAACTGGGCAGTGTCACGGAGTTGGCAACGCGCATCAAGAGTAATAATGCAACAATTATTTCCGGAACAGCTCCCAAAAAATATACACCTAGGGAGCCTAAGGAGAAACGTTTGCTTGCAGTAAGCTAAAGATTAGATAGATAATATAAATTGATCAATTAAGTAATTATATATCTTTAATTTAGGATATGGGACCATTGAAGAAGCGCCGCAAAAAGAAACGCAAAGGATCAACATCGTCCGAATCGAGTTGTAATCAACCCAATGCATCACAAGATGCGGGCAATAGTCAAGACGCAGCCAGCGATGAACATAAAACAGAACAGTTATTAAAGATCAAGCAGGAGATTATAGACTCACCCAGTGGATATGCAGCTGCCCAACAGCCTTTGCAACAACAGCAGCAGCAACAGCAGGTGTTGCCCATGAATCTGGCCACAGAACAGCGCAGCAATGCAGTACGCAACCTGACGCCCAAGTTAATGGAACTGCAGGCAGAGCATGCGGTACAGCAGCCATTATCACCCAGTGGAGTTATCATTAAGGACGAGGCAGAGGAATATAAAACAACTAATATATTCTGCAAGAAGGTGCTGAAGGCGCAACAAACCAAAGGCTTCTGGGCGAATTCACCTAGCAGCGGCAGCACCAGCGGCACCATGCTTGTGCCACCAGTGATTACCACAACGGCGGCAACACCACCGCCTCCTGCGCATCCCTCAAATGACAACTCGCCCGTTACTATTACGCCCTTGTCGATGGGTCCGCCAGCGCAATTGAACAACACGAGCTCAGTGAGCCCGTCAAGCAGCCTAGAGGCGAACAGCAGCACACCGAAAGTTGCATCCCGTAACATGATGTTGTTGCGTGCCAAGCGTATAATGGCAGAGAATGCAGCAGCCGCCGCTGCTGCCGAGGACTCGGGACTGCCAGAGAATCTGGGATTACCGCGTGAGCGCGTCATTAGTATATGCAACATGGACAAACATGAGCTGGACGATTACTTTTTGCCCGGCGATGAGGAGGAGGAGAACTCCGAGGGGCCGGATACTGAGCTGCTTCAATATTTTCAGATAGGAGACGCTGAGGAAAAACAACCAAATTCCTTAGATGCTCATGCAGAACAACACAGAAATCCACAAGCTGCGTCGGCTGCTGCCATAGGTAATGCAATGTCCACGGCAACTGCAAAATCAGCAACGGCAACAGCGATTGCGATGCAACAGACACAACAGCAACAACAACACCAACAGCAGCAGCAGCAACAACAACAACAACAACAGTTGCAGCTGCAGCAGATGCGTCGCTCAATGCATTTGCCAACGGCAACTGCAGTAACAGCAACAGCAAATGTTGTGGGTTCTGCCTCAGCGTCTCTGGCTCTAATGTCAAGAAAGCATCAACAACAACATCAACACCAACAGCTGCGATCCAATAACATCAGCGGCAGCAACAACAACAACAACACCAACAGCAACAAACGGAAAATCAGTTTAAGCAATGCTTCCAGCAATGGCAACAACAAGAACTGCATATTTTTGCCAATTTCACCAAACACAAATACGAACAACAACACAATTGCCTCACCAGCAGCAGCACCAGCGGAGACAACAGGACAACCTTTGCAACCTACAACACAAAACTGTTTTGCTAGTCCCGGTTTGACACGCATGCGACAACGTAACAGTCTGCTAACGAAGCAACAATCACTGGACTTTGAGAATAGCAATGGCAATGGGGATCCAATGATTGGGGCACATCGGCGACGGCGAAGCTATGTCTACAGTTATCCCAGTAGTAGCTCTGCTTCGGCACCACCAAGCCCCTCGCTGTTGCAGCAGTGCATGGGCGCCAATTGGTCATTCAGTGGTGGAAACGGCAATGCCAACAACAACCAGTTATGTGAAAGCGGCGGCAGCAACAGCAGCAACAACAACAACAGCAACAACGTGGAGCTGCTTGCGAATCAAAATTCAATGGATTTGGAAACAAGTCTTGCGTTAAGCGGCGCCAATATGGAGCTTAATGAAACACAACGATCACAGTCGGTGCCGCTGTCGCAACTGCAGCGCGGCAGCAGCAATCATTCACCTTCCACGAGCTACAATCGCCAGCTAATGCAACCAGTTTCAACGAGCATGGTTAACGATGCCCTCTTCTCGGAGAACAGCAACAGTCAGCATTCAGTTTCGGCACTCAAGATGGGCGATGGGGACGTGGACTTGGAGGAGGATGTCTCGGCATGTTTACCTTATCTGGATGTGGATGTCAGTGCACTAATCTCACCAAGCTTTAATAGTAAATTTAGTGGCATACAAACGACAACCACATGCAGCTCTTCTGCGGGATCTTCCAGTGGCTACAGCAGTGCTGGCAGTGCCGGTGGCATTGTGTCGCGATCCGTGCCCTCCACACCGTTGCCGCATCACCAACCACAGCAGCAGAGCTGCAACAACGCCAGTCTGAACAACACCAATGGCAGCTGCAATGCCAGTGGCTTCTTCAACATCTCGCCAGCCTTCAATTGGGGTGGCAACAATGTGTCATATTCCGCTGGTCAATCATATAGCTCGCGCACTGCGCTGGACATATCTAAGTCAATGCCAACGACGCCGATAACAACACCTTGTTTTCGTTACAGCCCCGTGGAACTGCATCGCGATTTTCTGATCAATGGCAATACGATTGATAGCCTGCCATCGCCGGCTGTGGCGGCCTTTGGCGTTGGCAATGGCACAGATGCCGTGTTGGCCCTTAGCACCGACACCCTGATCGATGATGGTGCTCCCAATAGCAGTGATGTGGAGGCCATTATTGGTGCCGCCGATATTCTCGATTCTTTGTAGAATTTGCACGAAGAGAAAGCTCAAGATCAGATGGAGAATGCAGACGAGGCGCAGCCAGAGCAAGTGGTCGCGTGTCTGCTGCAACATGTTGACAAGTTGTGAATGTCCCCACTACTTCCATCTATACTCCCCCCTCTCTCTGTCTCTATCTGTCCGTTTGCTATTTTAAATGTATTAAAACTAAAAATAGAAGTAGTTAAATTTATATCCCAATTAGGAGAAACGTATTCTGTGTCTACTTTATAAATTCGTTGTTGTTTCCACTTATCTATTAGTTGTCGTCGCGTCCTGTTATGAGCTTTCTCTTCGTAATCCTGCAGAAAACCCCCCACACCGTAAGCCTATCTTTTTATACCATAAAAACTATCTTAAGCTAAGCTCCAATTGGTTTCAGCATTGTTCGAAAAGCACCTTAGCACAATTTGGTTTTTGTATGTGATTCCTCAAACCATCCTCAACCAACCAAGCATCCCTCAGGCCCTTGTTATACTTGCACGTACGTATGTACACGTACTTACATGTGTGCATATATGAGTATGTAGTATTTGTAATTATATATGCGGATACTGTGTATGCTGCATATTGTTATTAAGTAAAAGGAATTTGGGAAAATGTTTGCCATTTTCTGTAGTTACATAGTTTTTACTGTTGATCCTCGATTCAAACAAAAAAAAAAAAAAAAAAAACAAAACCTAAACACAAAATGAAAATAATGATAAAGTAGACGAAGAACAAGAAGATGAACCTTACAAATGAAACGAACTTAAAGTCTGAATGAATTCAACGTGCAGCGGTTTTAAAAACAAACAATTCTATATACACAAAATATGTAATGTAAAGTAATGGAACTGTAACATTTTAAATGATCCCGTTTGAGGGCAAGAGAGAGAGATTGTTTTACGATCCCACAACTATACATCATTAAACGTAATAGATCTAAGATAACGAATGTTAAGGGCCTGAACCAACGGAAACACGTTCGTTCAATTGTATCAATTATCAAATCAAGTTGTACATCTGTGTGTGTGTGGAATGTAACGTAATTCTGTGGAATTTGTTATCAAATCAGTTAGTATGATTATCAAATAGCGATTACAAAAATATCTGTACTGTACGTTTAACAAATTGGTCTATTGTCTTTCGATTTTATTAACAAACTATGTATGTATGTATTTACCATGTAATTTCTATATTCTATACCATATTTCACCAGAATTGTTATACTTTTTTCTACTCTATCGCTAAACCATACTCGATGATGGTATTTAACTAGAATTAAGTGTTTGTTTGTTATTGAAAGTGTTTTGTTTAGCTATTACGTTCAATAGTTGTCGATTAGTCGAACATCTGCTATTGTGCCTAATTCTTCACTAGGTTTAGTTATTGATGTACCGCTTTAATTCACGTTCTATGCCTAATGTCCAACATTAAATTTCAGTTTCTACTACTTCCAACAATTTTGAACCCAGCTACAAATTAATGTTAATTTGTTTCTAAAACAAAGTAAAACAAATGAGTTAAACATACACACATGGAAAATCTTTGTGTTCTCCACCTTTAAATCGAAAACGAAGAGAATTTTGGTGTAAAAGAAAACAAAAAAGAAAAAACAACGGAAACAGAAATCATAAATGTGCCTCAGGCTTTATTGTAAAACAATTATATACACACATATACCATGAAATAATATACATATACATACAAAATGCATTATACTGACGAATTAGCTATATATGTATACATATATCTAATTATATTAAAATATACACTCATTTACAAGACACATAGCTAAAGCTAGGGAAACAATTGAATTTGTTAGAGAGACCTCAGATTCAACAAGGAATAATAAGAACAAAAAATAGTCATCAAAATATATCCAGTTAAAATGAATAATATATGCACAAACCGTATGATAAATCCAGCAGCAGTCAGCTAAATTTCCAATACCAATATGTGTAGGTATATCGTAAAATAAACAAACATACGAGTATATGGTATACATACACCTAAATATTTAAGCTAATCAATCGAGGCCAAGATACTCGATAAGCACGTCCCCCAATTCCAATTCCAATTGCAAACCGCTTTATATAAATAGAAATAGCCGCTAAGGTATACGATGAGTAAATACGATATTTTCACCGGGATCACTTTGACAAACAAACGGAAAACAATATATACACACAATAGTAACATAAAGATAAAGATAAACGAACCAAACTGTACTTTTTTATAAGATATTTGAATGAAATACAGAAAAACATTTGAAGTCAATAAAAATCTTATAAAAACTACAACACATGGTGTCTAATTCAAATTGGGTGAATTGATATGGGGGAACTTCAATTGAGATGATATGTTTGTATGTTTGGGTGATTCTTATTCCAGAAACGGCTTCCTCCTTATTGACCCCAACCCATTTCAAATAATAAAAAGCAGTTTTCTTTTTAAGTGTTTTTTTTATTAAACTTTTAAGTTTAAAATAATAATATTAATATGCAATAAATATTTTTTAAATATACATAATAATACCATTAATTGTAATATGCGTGTGCCGGTTGTTTAATGTCGTTATTAATAAGTTGCCTTTACTTACGTTTCCGAGTTAAATACTTTTATGTGTTTCCTTCTTTCTTCATTTTGTTATGTAAATTTAACTATTTTGTTTTATATGCATTTACATTATATTTAAATAGCGCCAAATAATATTCCATTTGCTACAACTGATGCAAGTTACTTGGGCTTCCGCTTCGAGGTTTATACAATGTTCTTATTGTTGTTGTAATTACTACTCTGCTCTTGTGGTTTTTAAGCCCCCTTCCGACTCTTTATATAAGAGTAAATATATATATGTATGTATATATTTATATATAATACATGTGTATACGTATAAAAATCATTTATGCGCCAATTTGTATTTGTTGTTCTTGCTGTTAATTGTTAATATTAGACTATGTTAATAGCACATTTAAAGATCCAATTGAATTGCGTTCTATGGGCCTCATCGTCGTGTGCTACATTCATTTAATATTTATTAACTTTAGTTATTTTTACTTCATTCCATTATTGGTAAACATATAAAACACTATTCATTAATTATGCTTTACGTATATTTCATTCATATATGTATATATATAATATAATATATGTTTGTTTGCTAAATATTTATTTATTCATTAATGTTCGTTAAATGCTTGTAAATCATGTTTATTTGTTTGTTTACTGTTTAATTATTTTCCTGATATTCGACTTGTTTTTTTACTGTTAATATTAGCCCGATTCCATTCACGATTTTATTAAAAAATTTCCCGCATTTACACCCCATGAATACTTTGCTGAAGCTGTGTCGAGTGACCTTCTAATAAATTGATGAACGGAATGTGGGAGCCCATATATATAGTATATATTTATATATATCTATATATGTGTTGTATATGCCACTACTGCTATGTATATAATATATATAAAATTGTTATTTCGCTGAGGTGGAAAATTCTTTAATTAATAAGGTTACTTGTTGTTGTTCTTTTTGTTGTTGCTGTTCTGCTGCCTGTCTCTTCGGTATGCTGATAATGCTAAGGCTACATTGCTTTTTGCATGCACTGTTAGATTTCGGTTAAAGTATTGAAGTATCGTCCCGGTAATGTCTTCTCGACTTTTTGTTGTATTTTAAAGTAGTTGCATAATTTCATTTGTTTATCTTTTAATAAAAAATATTGATAAATAATGCGAATAAATCGAAAATGTGCATTAATAAATGATTTATGCATATTTCGCAAATGCTTTTGTATTATTGCCAAGCTTGAATGCATTAATTTAACTTTTATTTTGCGCACTTTTAGCTTTTTGATAAATTTTTGAATTTTGTCTTATTTTTTAGAAATCTCTTTTGTTCTTTTTTGGAAGCAACTTTGACAATTTTACATACTACTCGTATCTTGTGAACAGGAACGGATCAATTTTGCATGCTTGTTGGTCCCAATTCGTCACGAGCGGGCAACTGGAAACTTTTTTTTGGAACTCAAAACAAACTCAAAGATATTGCAATTAGTTTAAAAATTTATTTAAAACTCATAAAAAACACACATTTTTCTGTTTGCGGAGGGGGGGGAGGAGTGGGACAAAACATACAACTTAAAAACGAATACAAATCAATTAAACAGTACAAAATTAAATACGCTTTAGAAATAATCGTAATAATTACAATAAAAATAATAGTAAAACTTGCTAATAGTGAAGTCAGTAACATTGTTCATCAGTAATTGGGGTTGTCGTAGGTTGGTTGTTGTTGTTGTTGGTGTCGAATGGTGACTTAAGATCTAATACACGTGGTCAGTAAAAATATGCTAAACTAGCCTAATTACAACTTGCAGGAAATGAACATACACACAGAATAATAAAGATAAAGATAAAGAAAACAAGGCAAAAGTCGCTTCTAGCCAATAAGTTAACTACAAATAAACACAATTCATTTAGTTACAGATTAAAATACAATTCAACCCAGTTAGCAAAAATTGCTCTTTATAAAAAAAAGAATTAAAAACCAAATTTCAAGTCAAATTTGCTTTGTTGTTGTTGTTGCGCATATGGCGGTGAATTTCTGATTTCTTTTCTACATTCCGAATCTCTTCTCTCTTCTTCGTACTAATAATTATTTCTGTTCAGCAATTTAACTAAATTAATTTACATTAATTACTCGATGTGGTTGTTGCGGCCCCGCCGCCACTTCCGCCATTCGTCGTCGTCGTGTCGCCCGTGTTGCTTCTGCTGTCCAGCGACCAGTCCCAATCCTTTCCCTTGGGTCGAAACTTTGACGATTTGTGATGATGATTGTAGCTGGCATTGGCGCTGCCGGCATTCGCATTGGAGTTGGCATTGATGCTGTTGTGATGTGGCGACGATTTCTCCTTGGGTGATTTACCCGATTTACCCAAGACAACGGCAGCAGAGGTGGACATGGCATTGCTCACTGGCGTGTTCAGTGCCGGCGGTCCATTGCCAGCAGCATCGGCAGCAGGCACACTGGAATTGGAGTAGGACAACAGCTCGTCGCAATCGAATTCCCAATTGCGTTCACAGAACTTTTTCTTGTAATGCTTCTCGGAGCCGCTCTTCGACTTGCGCTGATACTTGAGCGGTATGCGCAGCTCGGGCGCATGTGCTAGCGGCGGCGTAGCCACACTGGCAGCACTCGGACTCGGCGTGCGCGGCAGTCCAACGTCGGACAATGGTGGCGATTCAATGGCCGCGGGATCCACCGGTGAAATGGTCTTCAGCGAGCTGCTCGTGTGCAGCGATGATGAAGCTGCTGACTTGACGCTGCTATCACTCAGTTGATCACTCAGTTGGAGATGTTGCTGCTGCTGCTGGTGCTGCTGTTGTTGTTGCAGCAACTGGGGTTGCTGGTGCTGCTGCTGCTGCAACGCTGACTGCTGCGACTGTTGCTGCTGCGACGGCTGTTGCTGCAGCTGCATCGGCTGATGGTACGGATGATGGCTCAGATTGTGCACCTGCTGACTGGCATAGAGACTTCCAGCGCTGTTGTTGCTGCTGCTGCTGCTACTGCTGTTGTTGATCGGCAGCTCCAACTGCGATGAGCTCGACGAGGTGGACAGAAAGGTGCGTGCCGCATCCGAGTTGCTGCTGCTGTGGGTAATGCCCGAATCTGGCGATGTGTTGCAACTAATCGATGCCGGCACCGTATCGCCATCAATGGAACGTCGCGTCTTGTCCAGTTCAGTGCTGGCGAAGGCAACCAGGCGATCGAAGCCGGAGCTGACACGATGCTGCCAATGGGATTCATCGTCGGCGGCGATGACATCGTCTGAGGGGGACGAGACAGACGATAGTAATTGATTAGAAATAGTTTATATATATATGTTTATTATGTATGTAGTTATTTATAGTTTAGCCGCTGCTGTGTGTAATTGCTGTGCTGGTGTTGGTGAGGGGAGATAACGTTGGTGAGACGATGGAAATGGCGATAACGATAACGGGTCATGTAGCCAAGCCCTAAAACGCTTTCAGGTACAGTCTACACACAATTGACGATGTGTGTGTGTGTGTGAGCGAGTGTAGTTGTGTGTTTATGGGTGAGTATGTGCGTATGCGTGTGTGTGAGTGAGTGAAATTAGAAAGTATTACGAAAAATCAAAAGTCAAATCAAAAGAAATAAAAAATTGCATAAAACGAAAAATCAAATGAAAGTCAAAATGAAAATCGAAATGAAAACCAATTTGGCACAACAGAACTTACCTCTCATGCTTGTTTTAATTTGACAATTGTATATAAAATATATACTAGATAAATTGTTTAATTTTGATTTATAAATTCGGTTAGATTAAATTATTATTGAACGCAAATAAAACAGATGTTTTGTCTTTTCTCTTTTTAGGTATGTTTCGATGTGCTTTTCTTTTTTTTTTTTTTGTTTTTTTTTTTTGTACTCTGCTTGTCAACAACATTTGGCATTTGTTTTCTCTCATATTGTTTTTTTTTATTATATTAAAGTGTATTTTTTGGAGTTTGGTTTGCTTTTTTTTCGGGATAATTTTGAGGTAATCGGTCAATGGTTGTTATAGGTACTACTACTATCGGCCACAACAAATCCATTGTTATTATTACGATTATTGTGAGTATTGTAATTGGAGGCGGTTTGTTTGGTGGCGCCAGACAATGTCGAAGTCGGTGTGCGAATTCGACGTCTGGGATCGTAATTAGTTATAGTACGGTGCGTTGCCAAATCGGTAACTGTATGGGAGTAAGAGCATAATAGAAGGGATATAATGGGGCACTGCATGTTTAACTTTGTTTTTTTTTTGTTTTGTTTTCTATCCATTTGTTCGTTTGTTTTTTTTTTTTTTTTGTTTAGTAAATATTGGAAAATTATTGATGCAAATAAAAACATTCCAGTAGAGATGTTGTTAATATTCAATAGAAAAAAATATATGATTTTTTTAAATGATTATTGTTTACAGTGTGTGTATGTGTGTGAGTGTGTGTTTGCATGTTTGTGTTTGTTTTTTTTTGATTCTTTATGAAGTGTTATGTTATTTGACATGACGCGAGGAGTTGAATGAAGTTTAGCTAACAAAAGGTGAGATTTTGTAGGTTGCTCTTTCACTTATTTCATTTGTATAATCCGTTATATAAAAATGATTTTTTACGCGAATATTTAAATAAATATTATTAAGAAAAGTAGTTCCAAGTAACGTTGAAGTTATTAAGTATTGAGTAGTTGAGTTCTAAACATTATTTAAAATTCACTTTCATATTTCACATTTCTTCCGACTTCTGTTAACTAAAACTAAACCGATTCAATGTTAAAACAAAGGCATGAAAACAAAATAGATGCAATTAAAATAAATAAAAATAAAAAATTAAATAAATGTTAAATAAAAAGTATGCAAAAAACAAAGACTACAACAGAGAACATAAAGCAAACTACGGACAGTACACAACATAAGTGAGAAACGCATAGGAAGCATTCAAGTTTTCTTAAAATGTATTTACAATTTGCATAAAAAACAATCCGAATTGCAGTATAATAATTATATAAACTATATGTGTGTGTGTATGTGAATGTGCATGTGCATAGGGTTGGTTATGTGAGAGTTATGTGTGTTGTCAAGCATTGAAATTAGGTTTGGTGTTCTCGCTTGAACTGGAGCTGGCTGAACTCGAGGACGACGAGTCGCCGCTGTCAGAGTCAGAGTCGGATTCAACATCCGACGAAGCAGTTGCTGGTGGTGCGACCAAGTCATTGTGCTTCGATCGCCCGCCCTTTACTGTTAGGTCTTGAGCCACCAATTGGGTGGCGAGTCTTGTGCTATAGTGGTGTAATTGATGCTGGTGGTGTGTCTCGTGTGTTGCTGCTGCTGGTGCGTGTATTGATGATGATGATGTTGGTGTGAGTGTTGATGCTGCTGTTGATGATTGTGTGTTATCATGGTATACGTTGGGCTTACCATCGTCGGGTGCACTCGAGCGCTGACCACCCACCAGAGTGGGTGTAATGCTGTGACTGCTTTGGTGCGATCCACGCAGCGATTGCTGATGTGAGGTCGATTGATGTGGCTGCTGCTGTTGCTGATGGTGTTGCTGATGGTGCTGTTGCTGCTGCTGAAGGTGCGACTGTTGCTGTTGGTGCTGCTGCTGCTGCTGCTGGTGATGATGGTGGTGCAGTGGCTGATGATTCGTCGACAACTGTAGAGGTCGTTCATCGCCCATCAGCGAGTTGATTTCGGGACTCATGAGCAGCGGCTGCTCCACCAGCAGCTTACTGCGTCTGCCACACGACGACGATGAGGACGAAGGTGTTGGCGAAGGTGTTGTGGCATCATGTGCCGGCGGCGGCAATGCCTGCCCTCCATTGCTGTTCACATAGAGATGCTGATGTGCGGCATGCGACGGCAGCGATTGCTGTTCAAAGTGCCCCAGCTTGGCAGGGCGCGATGGTTGCTGATGCGACGCCAGTGGCGAGCTGCGCTTTATGCCCACTGTGCAAAAGAGAAAGAGAAAGAAAATTCATGAATAACTGATAAATCGGAAGTGATAATGCCAGCAATGCTTACGCTCCACTTTGTGCGGTGTTCCATTGATATTGCTGGCAGTCCCGTGATGTTGCTGCTGCTGATGGTAGTTGTGTGCAGTGGGTGGCGCCTGATGCCCGTAATGTGGCGCCAAATCCAACGTAGTTGCAGCTGCTGCAGCGCGTCGTTGTCGCTCCTCGTTCTCCTTACGTGCACGCACATGATCCTGCAGCGAGGCAGCAAGTCCTGCAACAAGTGAACAAATTCTATTAGTATCTACTTGCAACTTTCTCCCTTGTGGCGCCAGCAGCAAGAAAATATTTTAACACCCTAATAACCTTATAATAATTATTAATTAGTATTATTTGTTGACGCCACAATAAAAACAATTAAATTATTAGCCGCTAAAATGATACGAAATCGCTTTCATCAATCATTTTCGCATTGCTGTGAGTACTTCTGATTAAGATTGATGTCGTCGCTGTGAGGCTTCGCTCTATATATTTGATAGGATTGTATATAAACTTGAAGTATTATTATTACAATGTGTACGTTTTAGTTATGTTGTGATAGATAGTGGAACCACTTGAGAATAATCATAATTTGTTGAAGTTCCTAGAGTATTTACTATCCCTAAGTTAGAAGGGTACATTTACTTTTTGCCGATAGATAATTTATAAGATATGCAGAAGGAGGCCTCTCTAAATCTATGAAGTATATTACTCAACGGTGTCAACTGCCGAGTTGATATACATTCATATAATATTCATATTCTAATAGGTAGTATACCCATTTGAGTATTTAAGTACACCTAGCTACAGAGACTCTAGGAAACATATGAAAGAAGGTGGCAACATGATGTGATTACATCATGGGGGTTATACAAATATCCAATTATTTTACAGGATCAAGAACTGAGAAGAAGATTATTGGCTACACCTTTCTAGGCTAAAACAAGCATCTTGGTGCTTTAGATTAAGTTTCACTATTCAAATGATTTTTTATTTTGTGACAATCGGAGAATATTAATCATCATAGAACTAGATCTGATTATTGTTCAAAAAGTCTCTATGTAATCAAAAGTTGTTATAACAATTTCTTTTCTACTTTGGTTGTATTAGTATATTGTTTTAATGGGTTCAGTTGCCTTCTCTCCCTAACACACCTAAAGTATTTTGAAAACAATACAAGAAACTTCAATGAGAATCTTTATATAAATATAAATAAACATTTAAAAGACATGTAGAAGAAAAGCAGAAGGAGGCATCTCCGACTCTATAAAGTATATTTATATTATTTTATTTATAACCTAGCCCTTCCTGTCCTAGCAATCTCTGCCGTACTTACCTTCCAGTGGAGGATTGGCGCCATTTAAACGCGGTCCACGCAGTCCACTCGCACTGCCGGCCATGCTCTTCGACTTCTGATGTTGCTGATGATGTTGTTGTTGCTGCTGCTGTTGTTGCTGCTGCTGCTGCTGCTCCTCGTGGAAGTAGGCCTCAATGCAACCTTTCATTTCAGCGCGTGGCAAGGCAACAGGTTGATAATCACGTGCCGAAGAACGTGCCGCTGACGAGGATGCAGATGACGACGACGACGTAGGTGCTGAGGGAGTTGCACGAGCTGCTGCTGCTGCTGCGGCGCCTGCCTGAGATTTCTGGCTGTATGCAACATGTGCCAATGTGGCCAGATTGTTGCCACTACTCGTCGCTGCTGCCGCCTGACTGTAGTTGGTGGGCTGCGACTGCGATGGCTCTGCGGCATCTTCGTTCAACGGACGCACATGAACCCGTTCCGGCCGTTGAGCATTGAGATTGATGAGCAGTCGCTCATTGCTCGAGCGTTCGGCCAGAAAAGCGCGCTCCATAAAGTGAGCACTGCTGGCATTGGCGCCTGTGCCGCCCGTGCTCATGTTGACTGCCACATTGATGATGCTCTGATGTGAGATCTCCAATGTACGCTCGATTTCGCCATTGACAAGATCACCAATGGTCTTGCCCGCGCTGATGGGCGGCGCCAGTGACATAGGCGGAGGCGTGGGCATCGGCTGTGGCGGCTGATTGAGTTTCTCCTGCGACAGATGACGACGCAGAGCCATTTTGGCTGGCGACACCTGCGTGTAATCAGGCTGCGATGAATTCGAGCTGGGCCGACTAGGCGGACGAACCGTCAAGCGTTCGACACGATAACCAGCATAATCCGAATTGGCCGAACTGGCACGTGGCAGTAGCTCCAAACTGTGTGGCTGCTGCTGCTGCTGTTGCTGCTGATGGTGTTGCTGATGTTGCTGCTGTTGCTCTGTTAGCAGTTGCTCGCGACTGCTGGAACGTTGCAAGAGATTCTCAGCAGGCGCTTTGAACTCCGTTGCCGCACTGCCTACGTTCGCATGATGCAGATGATGATGTCCAAGCTGTGCATGATGCGCGTGCTGCTGTTGCTGCTGCTGCTGTTGGTGTTGCTGCTGTTGTTGCAGTCGCTGCTGCGCGACATGCGCCAACATTAGCGCATGTTGCTGCTGTTGTTGCTGCGCCAAGAAATGCTCGTAGCTGTTGGCACTAACCGATGCGCGTCGCCGATGGAAACTCAGATCAGCCGACGTGGGCGGTGCCCCACTTGTTGCACCATGTGCCGCATACAGTGTGGCCATGTGCGCTGAGGATGTTGTAGCCGACGATGAGGAAGGTGGTGGTGGTGGCGGTGGCGGTGGTGCAGATGCTGCAACTGCTGCACGCGCTGGTGAATACTTTGACTCCTTGATCAGAGATGTTTGGCTGCCGTATTTAGCGGACAATTGTTGCTGCTGCTGATGTTGCTGCTGTGCCTGCAGTTGATGTTGCTGCTGCTGCTGGTGCTGCTGATGATGATGCTGCTGCTGTTGCTGATGTTTGCTGCTCATGTAGGCACTGCCATAGGGCAAATTAGCTGGTGGCGGGGGCGCTGTTGATGCCGCTGCTCCAGCACGCGGTCCGGGCAACGGTGGCGTAATGGGCGATATTGTCGTATTGGCATTGAGATGCATCAGGCCCTGCGTCGAGACGGTGATGATGTTGTGCAAGTTGTTTGGCGTCGGCGTTTGGCTCATCTGTTTGCTGCGCTTGGGCACGGGCGATTGCAGCGGCGTCACTGGCGTCTCTATGATGGGCAACGCCTTGCTGCGTTGCTCCTGATCCTCGTTGAGGGCCGAGGTGATGATGCTCTTCAGACGATCCTCAAAGTTGGCCACCTTGGGTGATTCCTGCTTGCGACTCAGTCCCAGGCCAAGCCCCAGTCCAGGCAGCTCGCACTTGGGCAGCAGCAGGCCACTCGGTTGTTGCTGCTGTTGCTGTGGCTGAGGCAATTGCTGCTGCTGCTGTTGTTGCTGTTGCTGCGACTGTTGCTTGGGTGCCGGCATCAGTGTGCTGTCCTTGTAGAGCGCCGGTGAGGTCTTGGGTTCCGTTTTGGGTTTGCCATTGATGTAGTTAATGGGAGTTGCCCCGCCACCGACAGCATTGGCAGCGCTACTAACTGTCGGCATGGGTAAGGCGGCTTGAAACTTGCCCGCCTCGACCTGGCGACACGTCTCCAGTATCTTCTGGGCCAACACCTCGGGATTGCTCTCCTGTATTTTGCCCACCTCCGGCACCTCGGGCCATTCCTGTGAGCGTGCACGATGCTCACGACTGCGACGCGATGTTTTGCTTGCCGTCAGTTTGCTGCTGCAATTTGGCTGTGTGGCAGCAACAGCTGCTGCTGCTCCGGCATGCAACTGTGTGGCAGGCGTCGATGCAGCAGGCAGTGCAGCAGCAGCACTAGGAGCAGCAGCACCACCAACTGCCACTGTTGCTGCTGCCGGCACCGCCGTCGTGTTGCTTGCCAGGCTGATGTTGGTGCCCTGCGCCAGCAGAGCTGCCGCTGTGCTGCGATCCTCTGCAGATTTCTGCAACGAACTCGTCTCCTGCTCAATGGTCGAGACCTGCGCGTAGAGCTTCTTGCGTTGACTCAACGTATTGGCAATTTCCTTGAGCACTAACTCCTGTGCCGCCGTCTCGGACAACTCCTGCGGCAACTCCAACTTCACCTTGCCATTGCTTCCATTGACTGTGCAGAGTTTCTGATATTCTGGCAAATGCTTCAGTTGCTTGCTCAGCAACAGCTTCTGTTCACTCTCGTAGACGGTGACCTCGTTGCGCATCTTACTCACTGCATGCTGCAGATCCTTGTGCCGTCCGACAATCTCCTTGGCCTGCGCTATCAGATCATTGGGTGAATTCACATTGATGCCCAGCTCATTCATGCGCACCTTGAGCAGCGTCACACTGTCATCGATGAGAACCTTAATCTGCTTGTCCAGCTGACTGGCGCGATTCTTCAGCCGCGCCATACGCTCCTGTTCCTGTGCGATTTGCTTCTGCACTTGCGGCAAATACGCGCTCGATCGCATGTGCTCAATGATTGTGATATATTGCGAACGAAACAGATCGAGTAGGATTTGCAGTGCATAAGGGGTGTCCTGTGGCGCGGTGGGTATGTCCAGTTCACGATGCGACATATCCTCGGTGAGCAACGATGTGAGCTGCTGATCTATTGTACCCGGTGCAGCGGGCAGCTTCTTGGTCATGGCATCCAGCGAAGTGCTGAGCACTGTCTGCTTGTGCAGCACATCGAGACCGGCAATCTTTACACACTTCCTGCCCCGTTGTCCCTTCTTCATGCGCCCCTTGCGACCGGGACCACCAACACCTGCACTGGCAGCACGTGGCTGATCCTCTTTGCTGCTCGACTCCTTGCTGGCCGATGCCGATGTAGTCGATGCAGTCGTCACAGCCACCGCCGCCGCAGCTTCTTCAGCTTCACGTTGTGCCGCTGCAGCTGCAGCAGATTTACTGGCAATTGCCGCCTTGCGAGTCAACTTCTTGCGCTTCTTCACTGTCGTCACAGCACGTGGCATGCGTCCCTGATGACTATTGCTGTTGTTGCTGTTGCTATTGTTGTTCTCCTCATCGTCAGACTGCGAACTTTTGCCCTTCGAGCTGCACCAGTCTGACCACACCTTGCGGGTCATGGGACCATTCGATGTGGACGTTGTATTTGTTGTCGTTGTGCTGTTGCCCCCATTGCCATTGGTTGCCTCGCCATCTGCATCGCTCTCTGTGCTGCTGTCCATGTCCAGACTGCGTTGCTGCTGCTGCTGTTGTTGTTGCTGCTGCTGTTGCTGCTGCGCAGTTGCCAGCTGTTGGCGCGTCTTGGAGGCAGCTACGCCTGCAGTGCCACCGCTAACATTTGCAGGCGATTGCGATTGATGTCGCTGCGCCTGTTGCTGCTGCTGCTGTTGCTGCTGCTGCTGATGGCAAGGGCCGTTGGACAGTTCTCTTTCTCGCTCTCGCTCTCGATGGTTGTTGTTGTGATTGTTATTATTGTTGTGATTGTTGTTGTGCTGGCCAACATTTGCCTCACGCTTGGCACGATCGCGTGTGGTGCGCACAGTGCCTGCAAAAAGAAGGAAGATAGTTGAGAAGAGATTAGTAAAGTTGTGGAGGCTATAATAAATTAAATTGGCGCTATAATAAATAGACCCTCTTCTAACTGAAGATTAGAAAATAAAGAGTAACAATTTACTTTTTTATTCTATTAAATTCAGCAAACAATTTTCCACTTTAATTTCGAATTTATATTTTAATTTTCTGATGAATTTTCTGACTGATCGCGCAAATGATTAAGGCTGATCATGGCTGTGATTTGTGAAGCGACTGATCATGACTGATACTGATTGAATTGGCATCGATCGATTGGAATTGTGTTTGTTGTAATACTGACTGTGTTTGTTAGGACTGATCGTATACAATATATATATATATATATATGTACATATATGGCATATTCCCTTTATCGCCTTCGTTGTTGTTACTTACCCACATGCTCGTGATCGTTACCGCCCTTGGTTTTCAGACGTTGAAAGTAACGTTCTAAAATGGTGCGATCGATCACATGCAAATAATATGAAACCGGTTTGCAGGTCCATGAAACGGAACCCTTCAGCGGAGGTATTTCGCTCACATGCATTATGGTGCCAATGTCGCTGAGGTTTCTACAAAAATCAAAACAATTTAATTAAAATCAATCTTATATATAATATTATACTTCATTCATCGCCCACTTACCGATCTGTAATGCGAAAGTTGAGCGGACAAAACGATTTGGAGGACACAACTCGTGCACCATCTCGCAAATCGGCAAATCGCTCCTTCAGCTGATGATCGACCGTGGGACCAAAGGCGAAATTGTTGACAAACACCAGCGTGGATGAGGTGATCTTCTCGCGATGTTCGTCGACAAGAAAATCACCCTTGATTAGCTTGTATTCACAGTATCGTTTGCCAAACCATCCCATATATTGACGAAATATCAGATCCATACGTTCCGCATATCTGGCCGGTGTGTCCGCCTTCTCGATGCCAATGCATGTCTTGAGCGGAAACGAACCGGCCATTTGTAGTACCACCTGTCCCACACCGGAACCGAGATCAATGAACGTATCCTCCTTGCTGACAGTGACATGTTTGAGCATTTGCTGTACCAGCTCGTACGATGTCTCGCCATATACCTCCGGCGAGAATGGTTCGTACTGATTGAGTTTATCCGGATCGAGTACGGCAGCATTGTAAACTAATTGCAGTATGTGTCTTAAAAGGCTAGGGTGAGCAAACTTATTCAAGCGCTCGGCGGGCAGTGAAGTTCCTTTTTCCTGTGGGGAAAAGGAGAATTATTAATAAAGGTTGAAAACTTGAGATTAAACGTGTTTTAACTAGAGATTTAAATTGATTTGATTTGAAGACAAACTGAGAAAGGTTAAAGATTATAGAAAATGCTAAGTTTTTATTTATTTGAATGAAATTTATACACAAATTTAGCCGTTAATTCGGAAGTTTTTAACTGCGAGAATTAAGAAATTACCCTGCGCAAAAAAGTATGCTATCTTTTTTTAACAAATTTACTGCAAGAACTAAATCATCCTGCGCAGATAAGTATGCTATCTTTTTCACAAACCCTTTCAACAATCCAACAAAACTTTTCTCAGTTTATCAACAAAATGCGCTTCATTCTTTATATAGAGTTATTATTTATATAGATGGTTTTACTTACCAATTGAACAATACTGTCGACAGCTTTATTGAAACGATCGACAAGGTTTGTCATAGTCTTATAGCAGGCAGTGTCAATGTGATTGAGGTTAATCTCCTCGAATGCCGATGAAATGTATGGCAGCTCATCGCAAACGAATTTGATGGTATCGATAATATCGATGCCATTGTCATGCTTATCCTGTCCATGTCCAATCTGCAGTGGCCAGGCGAAGGTAATCGTATCGGAGGAGCCAGCTGGCGAACGCAACACCAAGTCCTTGACTTGAGGTGTTGCCATATTTTACCCTTGCCAGCTTTTGGGCGGCAAAAGGTCAAAGGGCCCGCGAAACGAAACACTAAAACAACGTTGCGTTGTTGTTTTATGCTTCGCAGTTCTCTTCTGCTTGTGTCGTTTTCTTTTTCTTGTTATTTATTTCTATTTGTTGTTGTTGTATTTAGTGTGGGGCATGTACGTTGTATGGACGATGCGATCAGGCATGTATATGCATAATGAATTTGATATTATATATGCTGATGATGTTCGTGATGATGATGATCAAAAAACGTTGGCAGAGGAGCTGAGTGGAGGCGTTTGACGTTTACGTTGCGTTGCGTTACGTTACGGCTACGATTACGTTAGGGTTGCGCTATAGTTACAATTATGATGATAGGTTTCTTCTTCTTCTTCCTCTTCTTCTTTGTCTTAGGAACACTGGCAGCGTTGGGTTAATTATGTGTATGTGTGTGTGTATTGGGCTAAGATAAAATAAAGGTGAAACTTTCGACTATATTCGGTTTCGGTGTGCGTCCACGTTACGTTACGTTCGTTACGTTATCGTTACTTCTGCTACGCTGCTGCTGCTTCTACTGCTGCTGCTGCTGCTTCTGCTGCTGCTATTCGTCTTCCCGCCCACGTATGATGCTCTTTCTCCGTCTCTGCCTTCTTCTGCTTCTTCTTCTCCGCGTCCTCTTCGTCTTCCTCCAGCAGCAGTGGCAGCCAATGGAACAGCAACAAAATACAAAAGTAACTGATGATAGTTGCGTAATTTAATATTTTGCTGTATGTTAAGAAAACGATGCATTTTCTTCATCAATGTGCGACAACATATTCGCCAATTGTTTCGTGTTTCATTCCCATCATTCCCATCGTGGTGCAGCACTCCAGTTGCAGTTGCAGTTGCATTCCATTTCACTGCGTTCCATGGCACGCGCGCTTAGCCAACTGACGTTGTTACGCATGTTGCGCGCGCGCGTCTATCTCTTGTAGTGTTGTAAAATGCCGAAAATGTGTATTTTTTGTTTGGGGTTTCAAAACTCTTTAATTTAAAGATTTTCTTTTTATTTTATGTGGTTTTTATCGAGGGGTCTGCAAGAAAATAGAGAAATGGTAGAACATAAATAAACAAGGCTTGGCTATGCAGTTTCGAAAGTGAAAATTAAAATAATTATAAACTAAATAAAATATGAATATTTTAAGATGCGTCAATGAGTGTCACAAAAATAGATGTTTGAGAAAACTCAATAAAATTATGGATAAAATGCTGTGCCATGCGTGAAGTTATGCATAATGCGAGAGAATTTCAAGATATTAAGTCAAAATGAACTAGAGATCTATTAAATTTGACAAGCTTTACTTAAATTGCAATAAAGGAAATGATTTCTATAAGTCTTTCATAATATTATATTATAATATAATAAATTATTATATATATTTAGTAATTTTTCTATATTTAAATTTAGTTATGTCATAATATTATTATATTTATAATATATATTTAGGCATTTTTATATATTTAAATATAGTTATGATATGATTTCTATAAGTCCCATAAAATTATTATATTTTTGAGAAATATTTAGTCATTTTTATATATTTAAATATAATTATATTATATAAATATAATATCTTTCTTATGTTATTTATAAATTTTTCTACAGTTCTCACAAAGCCTATGCATTACTTGAAGATATGTATATCAAAGACTCATTCACACAAAACGATCTTATCTCTATCTTTCCCACACTCGCATCATTTTACTATATTATCATATACCGGAAACAAAGTTCTTCATTTGCGAGACGTTATCATGTGTTCTTCTTGAAAATTACTCTACCTTTTTTGGCAATGCAATTATATTATACATTTTCTTTGTGTTTTTTATATTTGTTGAGGTCTCGTCTCTCTTCGTTATTTATGTTTATAATGCTAATTTGTAATGCGAGGCACGTTTCAGGCTTTGTTTCATTGCTTATTCTTTCTTTGCTTTGAGCCAGAGTAATTCAATTCCCGTGCACATTTATATTTGATGATGATGTTGCTTCAGCTTTAGCCTTAGCTACTGGTGGGCGTGTCGCTGAGCGAGAGAGGGAAAGAGAGGGAGAGGGAAAGAGAGGGAAAGAGAGGGAGAGGGATAACAGGGGTAAGCCGAGAACGACAATGGGACTTCATTAGCATAGGCAACAAAATGCCGACGCCGACAGCTTTTTCAAAGTCATTACAATTTTTATGCTTCAAAGAGGAGGTGGCAAAAGCTAGAGAGACAAACAGAGAGAGAGAGACAGAGAGAGAGAAAGAGAGAGGGAGGGAGACTGGAAAAATCAATAACCACCACCAGAATTTGTGGGTTTAATTAAAGCCTTAAAGCATTTGCTCGGACATTGAAATATTTTGGCTAGACAAGCGCCACATTAAATTGAATGGGCATTCGCAGAGCACAGTGGCTGCAATAAATATGTGTATGCCTGCTGCTGTTGCCAGCCGGTCTGAGAGTGTGTCGGTGTATCTGTGTGTTCGTTTGTCTGTGTGTTTGTCTGTTTGTGCAGTTCGCTTGAATACACCTAACCCAGCCCAATGTTGTCTGGCCAACGTGCCATGGCTCATGTGTTGAAACGTGTATATGGTTGCCGTTATATACCGATAAAATACATACAAACATATGTAGCTATATATATGACAGCGTTGTTTAATATTTGCTATGCATGCACGTGTGCGAATATCCGCCTGTCTCGCACTGTGTGTATCTGCAGCCACACACACACACAGCGTATCCTGTGCGACTGTGTGTCGTATCTGTATATGTCTCTCTGTTGCCACAACATCCCCCCCCCCTCTCCCTCTACAACATTTGCATCCTCACACAGTTGGGGCCTATCGTCATCCTGTTCGGGCGGTTAACCGTCTCTCGGTCTGCTCCCGCTGTCGTCTATAACATGTCTGGCCACAGATGTCGGCCGGGCATGTACAATCCAAGTACGTATGTCTCTCTCTGTGTGTGTGTGTGTGTTGCCACTCTGACTGAGCGTATAATCGAGCATCCGCTCGGACAGACACATTAGCTATTTAACAGTTTTGTGTTAATCAATAGATAAAATGCATTAAGCACTTTCAGCAATGCATCATTAAGAGAAAGAGCGAGAGGAAGAAAGAGATGACACTGTCTGCCTTAATTGGAGAGGTATGGCTTGGACAACATGATTTGTTTAAGTAATAAATTGTGTGAATTGTGTTATACATAGAATGCAATCAGTGTTCTGATTAAATTCCTGTGTCATGCGTGAGTAATAATAGTAAACTAATTGGAAAACGTTTAGCATTGCAGTGAACCCTAACAATTTTAATTGTTTTACATTTGTTGGAAAGCAAATGTACTAGGAAGAGTGAGCTGTATATGCATCAAGGCTCATGTTGATAGTTTAGGCAAGTTTATCAAGTTTAAGGTTTTATCTCCACATGAAATTGGGAAGTTTCCAAAGTCAAAGTCCTTTTAAAATACATATGTAGATAGACTTTGCCGCCAGATGGCTCCGCCTACTTGCCACAGGCATGTTTTGCTAATATTCTGAGCACACAGACAGACAGACAGACAGAGGTCAAGTGCTGTGGCATCTCGACGCCATTTTGGTAAAACTTTTGCATGTTCTCTGATGCGTAACATGAATCTATTTAGAGATGTTTATTTGTCCTGTGGATCGAATAGACGAGCGAGGAGAGAAGTCTCCAAAAGAAAGATAATTGATACTTTTACTTAGTAATTTCTGTCTGGCAATATGTCTGGTTAGCTGACCTTTACTTGATCTGGATTCAGATATTAAACAATTAAATGAAAATATAACATATGCACACAAAATGCAAAAATGCGTTTTACTCAGAATAAGCCAACTACATAATAAATGTAAATTTAATTACTTTTAAAATTGAATAAAAAAAAAAAAAAAAAAAAGGACAGGCCGCCAAATAAGTCTTTCACCTAAAATCTTGATAATTATTGGGCTATCAGTAAAAAAAATTAAACAAAATTTTTGTTGTGGGCAGCTTTTTAAACTTTACAAAAAAATAATTTTTAATATATCTTAATATTATAGAAAATTGGTAAATCTTTTGATATAAATAGATATAAAACAAAGTGCAGAATACACTTTAAATTGCACGCATTTGATGTATTTTTTACAACATTGTTAATCTCAAAACTTATCGATAACATTTATAACATCAACCTTATTAAAGTATCTTCCTTATCTAGCATTTTATAGCAGATCTTATAAAAAGGTTAAATATAGCAAAATTGAACATGTCAAGCTTAAATCTTTTTCATTGATCTATCCTCTTCAATCTTTCTCTCTCCCTGTGCGTCTCCATCTCTCTCTTTCCTAGGCTTTAGCTTATTTACCGCATCATTGAAAACAAAAGACCTTTGCATGCATGTGGCTAATTAGAAGCAAACCACACACACACAAGCCATAATGCCGCGTCTGCCTGGTTTATACCCCATAAAAATGCCTGAAAATTTGACGACTTAAAATAAAGTCAAATTAAAGTTTGAAGATTAAAATTTATGTATAAAATAATTATAAGTAATTTTAGTTTTTTTCCACAATATTATTTGTTCCCTAGAGCTGTGGTTTTTCCAAGCAAATTCGAATAAATTTGCACTGATTTGCCTAAGTGGTATTCCCTAGTCTGGCAGATCAACTCACACTGCGAGCGAGCGCGTTCTCAATTGTTTTGCATGCCTGCGGAGGCGTGACACACATTTCCATAGCAAGCCCACTCAGTCACACACGCACGTACACACACACACACATATGCACATATATTTGCACATATGCACACACTCATGCACGCAAACAAGTTGACACAATTACAGAGTGCAGAGAGGGGAGTGGGGAGAGAGAGGAGGCGCAGTAAAAACAGAACGCGCTTTTAATCAACCTAAAAAGCACTCAGTCCTCTCTTGTGTCACTTCCCTCACTTCCCACTCTTCTCACTCATTCGCTGACTCCCTCTCTCTTCTAGGCGCAGAGAGGCTGTTTCACACACACACACACAAACACACACGCGACCGCTGGCACACGCGAGCAGCGCTGCCAACGCCCACGCGAAGCGGTTCCAACTTATTTGCAATATATTTTTTGCTTCTCTTATTGTTGTTGTTGTTATTGTTGTTTTACGACTTCTGCCCCAACAATTGCCACGCAGTCTGCTCTGGCCCCACTAGAACAGCAACAACAATAAAAATAAATCGCGAAAAAGGAGAAGAAAAAAGAAGAGAGAAAAAGAATTTCAAATGTGCTTTGTTATTTTTGCAATCCGTTTTCTATTTTTATAAGAAACTGCGAACAGTTTTATGCTGATTATTATTTTTATTACTATTGTGATTGTTCTGCCTACTTCCCCTCGCTCTCTCTCTCTCTCTCTCACTCTTTTTTCACACTGTCGGTCAAGGCCAGCACGACCGACAATTAAAACAGCAACAATAATAAAATGTTTTCTCACTTTTTGCATGCCTTGAGGTGACTGGACAACAGAATAATGTAAATAAACAGCTGTCACGTCTGTTAGTTAACATTTCAGTTAAATGCCGTTACAAATTTAATATATTCTCGCACTATTTGCTCTCCCTCCCTGTTTCTCTCTCCCGCCTTTACAGTTTGTTGCGGTAAATTGTGTTATTTAATTGTTCGCTGTCAATTTCATAATTTGCTCGTGTTGTGTTCGTTGGTTAATTCTACCAATAATATGTACGTTTACTTAACACCCACAAAACACACACACACACACACACGCATTGCACACTTACAACAACAGTACACGGCACATTATTCATGGTCACGTGTTTGTTATGATTGCATGACCGAAGGTTAAATTAGTTTACGCTTTGATTTCACGTTAATTTCTATGACTTTTTATTGCTGCTCTGCTCTGTTCTGTTCTGTCGGCAACTGTAATTGTTGTTCTGGTTATTGTTGTTAGATATTGCACAAATGTTGCTGATAATTTAATAGTTGTTTTTTTTTTTCGTTTATTTTTGATTTACTAGCGCAAGGTTTCACATATTAATGCTTTCGGGGTCAGATCAACTAATACTTTCTCATGAGAAACAAAAAAGAAACTTAGCAAATTGCTGTTAATTAACAGCCAAAACACATGTACAGTCTACAGTTTGAGCAGCAGTGCAGCAACAGTTGCAGAGCCACTGCTCTGCCTCTCTCTCATTCTCTGTTACATTTCGTTGCCTTTACGCGTTCGTTCATCTCTTGCACAGTAAAATTACATTTCTTTCGAACAGACGCACACAGCTTAATTATAGTCTTTAATATTTACAGCAAAAATATGCATAGCGCATTCGCATTTTAAATATGCAATAATTGAGTTGTTAACACAATTATTGACAGCAGCAACAGAAGCAGCTGAAAATTCCAATGCATCCCTGCTTATTATATATGTATGCACATACTAACATACATATGCATGCATGCATGTGTCTGTGTGTGTGTGTGTGTGCTATTTACATACGTGTATGCAGATGCACAAGTCTTTGCCATTGTTATGGCTATTGTCAGCTGTCTTTGCTGTTATTGTTGCGCCGATAGAGGTGTCATTGAGGTCATGCGCTCAATATTGATTATCAATAGGCCGCACATGCACATTGACTACGTCTGTCTCTGTCTCTCGTTGTCTGCGTGTGTGCGCTCTTCACATAAAACGCAATTGATTTCATAAAAATAGAGCACAGTTTTAAATGCTTTGGCTGATAAGGGACGTTTGTATGTATATAAATAGCACAAACTCAAAGGCAATAATATTATAAATTCCTAAAAAATGTGTTCTGTGAAATAATATTATACTTTTAATATTATATAACACATACATATATATGAATATACACATATTATAATCAATCATAATATTCTAGAAAATCGGTAAATTCTTTTTCATATTTTTGTTTACTTTTCAACTATTCCTAATTGATGGCTCGCCTAGTTTCCGTATACGTGTGTTTTTTTCCCTAGAAAACCAATTGACCTCCTCCCGTAAAGCGCCACCTGTTGTCATTTAAGGCCAGCCAACGAAACATTATCAAAAAGCAAATGCCGCAAATGCGCTGATAAGATTAAGTCGCTGACCTAGTTACGTTTGCGTAGTACGAACAAACAAACAAACGCAAACATAACGTGAGGAATGTGTGGGACTAAAACTTGATGAAGCACAGGGGAGAAAAAAGAGAGAGACAGCAATGGAAAGACTAAAACATGTGACAGCACAAACCGCAATTCGAAATTGCATTTTTGAATTGAATTTTTGAATAGCCCGCAGCAAGTCAAACACCTGCGTCAAAGGGGGAGACAAAGAGGAGAGCAAGAATGAAAAATAAAGAAAAAGGAGAAGAGAGATGGCGAAGAAGCAAAGAAAGATCACAAGCAAGCTTTAGTACGTGCCACAAGGGGGAACATATTTCTCTTTAAATGTCCTGTAAAGCAGGAAAGATACTGTGAAGTTTAGAAAGCGAAGAGATTAAAGATATAAAGGGTTGAAAAAAAAAAAAAAGCTCAGCTTACATAAAGACTAGGGAGTCAAAATTTATATTTTTTTTGAGTTTCTTCATTATTTAAATAAATTTAATATAGTATAATAAGACAAAGAAAAATTTAATTTATTTCAATTAAAGAAGAAACTCCAAAGAGACTGATCCTTAAACATTCATTCAAGTTTAATTTCAAAGCTGGTGCAACACAGGGTACCCTCAAGTCGAGCACCCTCCACTCGCACTTGAGACTTCTTCTTCGTCCTGCATAAAGTTGAAGGATTCCCAGTTGTTGTTGTTGCTGTTCGCAGTTGTCGCTTTGCGGTTGTCGACCGGCCAAAAAATAAAAACAGCTGCCACAGTCACAGGCCGCACGTTGCACAAGTGCAACGGGAAATTGTCGACTGACCACAGGCGACGGCAACAGGTAACTGGTCAGGCAAGAGATATAGGGGAGAACCAGCAGAGAAAGAGAGAAAGAAGCACGTGGTAAACAAAGAAACAGACGTGCAGCAAAAACCTTTTTGACATCGCTTTGACATCAACATTTAATGGCAACATGTGCAAGAAATGACAGCGACTTGGCATCGTAATTATATGTATATAGAATATATATACATAAACTTGCATGCAAATACATGCACACCAACATATATTTCTTGGATCATGTGTACAACTCTCTTATTGATTCTTGTACTGGTCAAGTGTTTTCTTCGACGAATTTAAGGGAGCAAAGTGCACGAATACTTGTGTAAACCCTTAAAGAAATGTTAATTTATTTAATGGACGCGGGTTAAAATTCAGCGAAAATTATGTTAACTTAATGGCATCACTTAACGCACATTATAAGGGGTAAATAAAGTAAATAAACGCACACTTTGCCAAGGTAGAGCTGTAAAGTATTTCGTTTGTAGTGCTACAGGACCTTCAAAAATAGCGTAGATTAAAAATCTCATATTTTAAAATGATTAATACGAAGAAAACGAATGTTATGAATGTTATTTCTTATGTTATGTTAGACATACTCGTATGTTATGTTCTACATATGTTAAGATTTACATATGTTATGTTTACATGTTTTATTTTACATTATATTTTATGATGTATAAAAATGTTATGTATTATGTTATTTTATCAATAAAATCTAGAATCTATTTTACGGATAAATTAAAAAATTTTGAGAAAAGAAAAATCAATATATTTCAGAGATAAATCAAAATAATTTTAGTAAAGAGAAGCATTTCTATAGACCTTTCAGCAACCCTACTTGACTTTTTCCCCTATGTGATTAAAGTCAATATGCAAATTCCGTTGTCCAACTTCATTGTAGACAAGCTTTATGCTAATAACTTTTGAATTCATGCATTAAAACGCACTCAAATTTAACTTGACGAAAATTTAAGTGCTCTGTCGAACATAACCACAAAATGAAAAGTGGCGTGCACGGGAAAATAGGTTAAACAGTAGGGGGGGAAAAGTGAAAGAGGGAGAGAAAAAGAGAGTGACAGAGAAGGCAGCAAAAATCTATTCTGAAAATACAACAAGAGCAACAAACAAAAGTTGAGGCTCAACTTTGCACTTTCCACTTAAAAGAAATGCTTAAAGAAACAAGAATTGAAATGCGATATTAAAGCGTGCGCAGAAAATTCTGGGAAAGCACACACACACACACCTACATAAAGAGACAGTGGGGGGAGAAGGGGGAGGGTTAGAACACAGCCCGAGCCCAAGGAAAGTCACTTTGCTCTTGTTTTGTGCCCTGACCGAATCGGGGGTTGGGTTTTCTTGGCGCATACATACTACAATATACGTGTATATATCTGTAAGTATACATAACATAAAACTTGCTACCATCCCCAACAAAATCCCTCAACCCATCAGGCGAAACGTGGGAAAAATGTAGAAAATGCGAACAAAGACCACGACGACGACGACGACGACAAGTCAAAGAGGAATGGTGAAATGTTGAGGCTGCTGCAGATGAGATGTTGATGATGACGATGATGATGATGATGATGAGAAGAAATAACTAAAGCCAAGGCAGCGGCAAGGTGGGAAAGGACACTCTATGAAATAGATACGAGGCTGGGGCCAAACTTATAAAATATGTACACAGTAATGTGGGTGGGATGGGCCCGTCGTCTTGGGCCTGTAGAAATATGCAAAAAGTTGTTGAAAACTTGCACAGTAAAAAAAGTTGACGACGCCCAGAGGGGGCTAAGTCCCTCCCACACACAGCAGTCTGACAGACATTTAGTATAGAAACACACTTGTACATAAGTAGTGTATATACTCGAGGCTTGCATGAATACACAGCAAGAGTCCAGGCATTTGATATCCTCCTTTGGATAACCCAACACGAGCAAAAGGTTAAGTTTGTCACGCTTTTTCAAAGGTTTCCAAGATAATCAAAGGGCCGAAGAGACATCTCTAACTAGTACAGACCTCAGCCCTATATATGCTGTATACCTACACACACACACACACACACACACTACACATTCCTGTGCAATATTGTTTATGACGCGCGAGAAGGAGACTCTGTCCTGCCTGCGAGGGCGGGGGCGGAGTTGCTGCGGTTATGGGCCAAAACACTCTCATATGCTGCCGCTGCCACTGCCTCTGCCTCTGCTGCTTTGGCCAACAAAAAGTTTTTTTCATATTAGCTTTTACGTCGGAAGGGAAGTTTTACTTGTCATTTGCAGTAATAGCTAAACCAACAACAACAACAACAACAGCATAAACAACAACAACAGCAAGCTGAAAGACCTCTGGGTTTTATATCTACTTTGAGTTTGAGCAGCTCTGACAGCTTCACAAGGAATATGGGCAAAAATGGGCAGGGATTTTGTTGTTAAAATGCGGCAAAAAGTTAATCAATAATGTTGGACGACAGCAACAAAAGCCAAAGCGAAAATCCCCCGTCTGAAAAACACACAGCAAAAAAAAGAAAAGAGATTAAGTTAGGAAAATTGCATGAAATTCCTAAGCTGGGCGCTAAAATATCTTTTATCTCTGTTATGATAATCGCATTCTTTTACGAAACGAAACGTTTATTAAAGGTTTGTTGTTTGTATAGAAACGAAACGTTTATTAAAGGTTTGTTGTTTGTATAGAAAGATATATCAAAATTACTCAGTAATAAAGGAGAATAAAGGTTAATGTTTTATACCCTTGCAGGCTAAATCCTCCGATCGTTCCTATTTTAGTGATATAAATTGGTGTAGATATTATGTCTCACTTTAAATTACTCTGATGAGTTAAGTTATTTCTCAAATAAAAGCTTTTTTTGTACAAAACCTTTAATTTTAACCGATTGTTTCTGTAGCAAATAAATTATATATTATAATGGTCCGATTTTGATAAAATTTTATATGCAGTTAATTTTTTATATATTAAAATCCCGAATGTGGTGAGTTTGATTGCAATATCTTGACAAATAATTGAAGTCAGGCGATAGTTTGTATCTCAGTTATACGATATATTGGACCGATGCGATTGATTGTATTTATTTACAGCTTACAGCAAAATAAAAAGCATATTATCCAAGTTACATCAATACAGTTTTAAACCGAGAGACTTTTGCGTTGGAACACACAGACATGGCTAGATCGAAATCCCTATGGATGCTGATTCCTAATTTATATATTTTAAGGACTCGAAGATGTATCAGCTTAAGAGGCGTTATAATCTTCTGGCAATATAAATAAACCCTCTACAAAGATTTTAAACTAAATTTTTATACAGCACAATATTCATATTCTTAGAGTATTATTACTACTTTTATTATTATAATTTTATTATATTGATCAGTAAAAATATGTATATTATTATCATGAAACTGTCTTTCCTCTCTTTAAAAAATCTCTTTTCAATTCCAAATTTAAATAAATAAAAACACAAGACACGCTTAATTTCAATTTACTATGATCAGAGTGGCAAAAGTCAAAGGCTTCATCGTACCAAGGGAGCAAGAAGCAGGTGAAGTTAAATTCAAATACTCTTGTTAAAGTCATCGCACACACACACACACACACACACACTCTCACACTCGCACTCTGTAAATGTTCATTAAAGTTAAGCGCGCGCTTTATTCAGCCTCGTGCTTTTACTCCTCTCACACTCACACCAGTACTCGCACCCGCACTCACACTCTCTCTTGCCTTCTCTCTGTCTCCCTCTCTTGCTCACACACTCAGTCAGGCTGTCTGCCCGCATGGCAACGAGGGTTGCAGCAACAAAAACAACAACGACTGCAAAGTAATAAACACACTGTGCAAGACAGCAACAAAAAAGAAGAAGGCAAAGCGCAGCGAAAAAGGAAAAAAAAAACAAAAGCGGCGAATTGGGTTGGGCAGGGTTGCCAGTCTGGGTGGGTGGGGGCGCTTTGGGTGCGTGTTTATTTCTGTGCAGGGTTGTTACTGCTGCTGCTTCTTCTTTTTGCGCTCTTTTTCTCCTACTGCTGCCGCTGCCTCTGCCTCGGTCGCCGTCGCTGTCGCTGCCGTTGAGGGTTGCCAGCCACTTTTTGCATTAATTGCTTTATCGATTTTTGCCGCATTTCCAGCTCTTTTCAACCTACGCCTACAGCCCCGACGTCAACGTGCTTGTTCTTGTTGCTGTTGTTGCTTTTTTAGCACAAGGACGTGGCAAAAATATGAAACAAAGACTCGTGTTCTCCTCTTGTTATTGTGCATGAAATGTGGCAAGAGTCAAAAAGTAGAAAAAACAAGAAGGAGAGGCAGAAGCGAAAGCACAAAATGCATTCCCCAAATGACGTTTTTGAAAAGCAATGCAAATGCTTTCTGCGCCACCTGCCTGTGCAAAAGGCTCGCAAAAAAACACAAAACAAAACAAAAGCCGAAATGTAGGACAGCTACTGCTTCCCCCTCCCTCTCAGCCACCCTCCTCACCCATTTAACTCACTCTTACTCAACCACCTTCGCCTTCTCTTCTCCTGCTTGCAACGTTGCAACGTCAGCGAAAGAGCGACAGAGTTGCCAAATGCATGCATGCAAAATGAGCGCAGCTCAATAGTCCAAAAGGGGGGAGGAGAAGAGGAAGAAGAAGAATCAGTGGCAGGGGGCTCTGGGGTGACAACAAACACCCGCCAGGCGGCGCCTCAGTGCATGCGAAAAGCGATGAAAAAAAGTTGCAGTAAAATTGTGCACAGTCCTAAAAAATGAGGTCAACTATTTGCGGTGTGTGCAATAGAGAGAGAAAGAGAGGAAGAAAGAGAAAGAGAGAGGGGGAGAGTGGGCCAGGCGGGAGGCAGTCCATGTACTGTTAACCGGGCCGCATTTGTTTCAATAGCGTGCTTAGTTAGTAGGTTATGTTTATGTAAATTTACATAATTATACATAAACACAGCGAAACATATACATATATTCTACTATATATACAGCTCCTATTAAGTACATATAATTGTGTACATGCCCGACTCGCCGCCTCTTTAAATCTTTGGCTGCTTTAAAGTTCTTGCTGCCTGTGAAGTGCGGCAACAGTGCGCCCACAGGGCAATGCAATGAATGAAATGTGTAAGAACGTGGAAAATGGGTCAGTAATTAAAATGCAACGCTTGCGGCGCTTTTTCAACGTTTAAATACAAAAACCCAGAAAGAAGAAGAAGACTAAAAGAGAACTGTCTAACGAGCGTTGTAATACCCGAAGGTAAGGTAAATGTCCGCTTAGGCGGAAAGGTTATTCAAAGCACAGCTAATAATAAGTTATACGAATGGGAAATGAGAACTTCAAATGTTTTACATTTTCATTCAGGAATTTATACAGTCACTTTTTAAAGAGGTTCCTTTTTATATGTAAATCTCACTTATTTATGCCAAAATCAATATCTTATTGATCTTAAAATTATAAAATTCACTTGTTTTCTTTAAGATTCTATGATATTTAGCAGACAAACAAAAATTCCAGTTTATTCACAGAACATGTTTGAAGCTTATTTCTTGAAATTACTTCAGGGGCTCTCCGTGGGTCACGTAACCCGAAAATACACAATCAGCTTTTGAAAAAGAACCCCACAGTATCAGGAAGACAACAACAACAAGAGCAGCAACTGCATAACAATGAGAAGTCAACAAAGCTCTCTATAGCAACAGCAACAAAAATTTCGAACTTAGCTCAAAGAAAATGCCAAAGGGCCTTAAATAAATAAAAAGCCCTTGCTTAGTTCAAGAATTGGTAGAAGGAAGCAGAGAAAAATCAAAAGAGACTCGCAACGATAACAAAAGCGAGAAGTACCTCTGCAGCTCGTCTTCTACCTCATCCACTAGCTGGTGTACAGAGTAATGCGACGATGCCAATTTTCATAGAGCTCAATATTTTCTAAGCAAGGCAAAAAATAAAAGCACAAGCCTGTGAACGAGCAAAGAGAATGAGAATTTGGGGAGGTTTATGTCATTTGCACACACACATACACTCACACAATGACGCACTCTCAGAGAACACACAAACGAGCGATAAAAACAGGAAGAGAAGTGTAAAACAAAATAGAAATTGAAACATCCTTCCTGTGCCAAACGGCAAGCTAAGGAAAGGAAGAGAAGGGTCGCTAGCAGAGCGTGCAGGGTTGCCTAAACTACAATCAGGTTAGTTTCGCTGTTGAAATTTATATGGGAAAAACTACAATATATATGAATGTGTATGTGTGTGTGTGTGTTTGAGTAAGGTGGTGTGCGGGTGAGTTAACATGCAACAATTTGTGTAGAGAATAAAGAAACCTGCTGCCAACCAAGGGTTGACAGCCAGGACTAAAAACCCGTATAATCATAATACAGACACAGCAGCAGCGAAATCCCTCGAGGGTTGCCAGACCACGTGCTGATGTGTATGTTTGTATGTCTGTATGTGTGTGTGTTTATTTGTTTATCGCCTGGAAAGGGAGCGACAAGCATTTCCGGGTAAGTAGCTGAAGCTGGCGGTAAAATCTGTCTGCCAGTGGGCGGTCGAATGGGTCGATGGTGGTGGGCGCGGCAAGGGGCAGTGAGGCGCACTTGAAACTTGCAACAAAAGCTGTGCTTGTTGATGTTGTTGTCGCAGGACAAAAAAGGGCGTTGAAGGTGCGGATGAAATATGGAAAAAAATGTAAATTGAAACAAATTTGTTGTTTTTCTGGAAGAGAAAAAAAAAAACTGGCTAAAAATTTATGTGAAACGCGCCAGCAATAAAGTCTGAACAAGTACGGAGAAAGAGAAGAACAAGAAGAAGAACGAGTGGAAGTTTGAGAAAAGCGATTAAAATGCATAAATTATGGCTAGCACAAAGTCGGAAGCTGTAAAGCCAAGATGAATTACGACAGATACCAAGCCGGGTCCGCTGTTTGGATGAGCTCGCGCTCTCAAGTTGTTGAAAAATGTTGGCACGAAAGAAGAGGCGGAATTCTAAGCATTCGCATTAAAGTGAAATGCGACAACAGTGCGCAACTAGGCAAATAAATTGCCAGAAATTCGAAATATAACGGATCTATAAACGGAAAGTCTAATTTAATCTAAAAATTTAAACAAATATTAAGGAAAATATGGTTGGAGTTAAAGCTGCAATTTAAATAAAATGTTCATTGAAGTTTGGCAACGTTGCTTTAATAACCTTAAGTTGCAAATGCGCGATGAGTGGCTCGCATTGAATTCTCCACGAAAAATATATGACTAACAAAAATGATATTTGGCATTAAATATGAAACGAATCCAACACAAAGAAATCTTGTATACGCATTTTGTACGGTAAATATTAAAGCAAAAGAAGAAAACAAAATTTAAATACAACTGTGTAAATGACTGCGAAAAACGTGGACATGTGTGAGTGTGTGTTGGTTGGGATGTGTGAGAATATGAGTTGAACAAAAGAAATAAAAAAGGAAACATTAAAAATGAAACACACGAAAAAGTTAGCGCGGCTGCGACGAGTCGTTGACAGTTTCAGTTCGTTGAACTGAACTTAATTAAAAATCAAGTTGAAGGTCATTTGCGTGAACATTGCCTGCCGCACGCTTCTTTCGCTGTTATTGCGCTCTCTACCTCCCTCTTTCTCCTGCTTGTTGACGCAGCTGTTTTCGTAGTAAACGATTGAACAAAAGACAGAAATATGCCGCGATCTGTATATGGTATGTGAATGTACGTGTATGTAACGCGGCTCACGAGATAAATAAATAATAAAAAAAAACTGGAAATTCGGCAAAGGTCAGTGAACATATTTAACAAAGAATGCCGAGCCAACAACAAGTGAACACACACACATACAAACATACATACATACGGAGAGAGACAATGGGAAGGTGCGCAGCTGAAAGAAGGTATCATGACGACGATCATGGATCATGATCATGCTCAGGCTCAGCTCACTCACCTCTCTCACTCACTCTTGCCTCTGTGTGTTGCTCTCTCTTTCTTTCATTCCCTCCAAAAACCTGTTTTAATTGAAGCTACTGCGTGAGTAAGCCCCCGTGAAATATGGCAACAACGCACCATACACTAATTGCAGGCAGTTGGCAACGCTGCGCACACACTCACACACACGCACAAAAACCAATCAGAATTTCAAACATTTTTATAAGAACGTGACACAGCAACATTAGAGAGAAGAGGAGGCTGCACACACACACACGCACACACACACACACACACATACACAGGAACAATATGGAAATGAAACACAAGCAGCTGTGGCATTAGAAGCGGGTTTTGTTGTTGCCTTTGTGTGCATTTGACAGGTGTTCGCCAGTGCGTATCAGTGTCGCGCTCCCTCTCTCTCTCTCTCTCTGCCTCTCTTGTATACATAAGTGTGTGTGTGTGTGTGTGTGTCTGTCTGTGCGTAAGCATAGACGACGTAATAGCTGCATAACTGCATTCGCTCGGGCGGCACGTACGCCACACAACGTAGTCGCAGCTAAAGCAAACAGAGAAGTAGACAAAAAGAGTAGGAGAAAAAGCAACAACAACAACAAGTACAGCAATAACGTGCAGGTGTTCATTTTCACTAAAGAAAGAGACGGAAAGAGAGCAATCAGCGTTGTCTTCTCAATTTCAATGCAATTTTAACAAGTGTCAACTTAAATAAGGAAACGACAACAAAGCAACAAGTTCTAGTTGTTTCTCTTGTTGTTGTTGTTGTTGTCACAGATGCATTAGATGATATTGCATAACCAATGCCTACACATCACCTAGAAGGTCGCACGTACAATGTAATATATAAATATACTTGCATTATCAATAACACAACAACAACAGTATCATCAGCGAAAAGGTCAGAACATTACATGGCAAAATGTTGTGAATTTGAAAAATGAATTTATACTTTTATATAAATTTTATTAATGTTTGCTTTGAACTTGAAACTACATTTGCAGTAGTTCTCTCTCGCTTGCACACAGCGTATGCAATTAACTAAAAATTGCGTCAGTTCTTTGGCTTTAGAGGTTTTAGCATGAGGTCATATTTTGACCCTGAGAAAGCCAGTTTGTTTGCTAAAATAACACCAAAAAGACTATATGTTTAATCATTAGCCACATCATTTATTTAAGTATTTATTGCAGTAAAAGCAATTACTTTAAATAGTTAGTTATTATATTCTATTCTATATTATTGATGAATCACTTGAAAGAAAATAAAAAAACGTTTTTACTGTACCAATAATCAGTATATAAATAATTTATTGAATTTAAAATGTGGAAAAACAGTTTGAGGGCTTTACTTTATTTTTCTAGGTAAGTGGCATTAAAACACATACTGGCAACTTCCCTTAGGTTAAACATATTTTCAGAATTGGAAAAGATATTCAAATTATAGATTATTACATTCATATGTTGTTGGAAAAATAGGTTTGGAATACCGCAACGAAGTTATATTGCCATTTTAAGGAATATCATCATAATAATATCGATATATTGAATTTTTTTGGTACTTAAATCAGTTCTTAAAAATTATAAAATTATTTTTAAGGCTATTAAGATTTTAAGAAATTATTCACTTTATGGTAGAGCAGTCCAAAATTTTTCCTTCTTGAAAAAATTTGACAGTGACTCGTTGGTATTTTGTAATTACATATATTTATAATATATATTTATTTATTTTTGTTTATTATATTATATATTTTTTTCAACCTTACGTTACTGAAGTTTTTCCCTACTTAAAAACATAATTTTTCACGAATAAATTGATATTGTCAAGACATTTAGCTAGAATCTCCAATAAGACGCCCCATACTGTCTTTAATTATCTTGCCTACGAATCTGTTATACATATTTATATAACACTTCTGAATGGCCCTGTGTTGTCTGCGTCATCTCATGTAGGCGTAACTGAACTCAAGTTGTCCCTTTTCAATTTTAAAGCGCCCTAGAAGCGCACTAGAGTTGTCGCCCTGCCTGCCTGACTGACTGACTGCAGGCGGCACGGCACATGATAACGGCCTTAAAGCCAATACAACAACAAGCACACACACACAAATGCAAGCAGACGCCCGCAGACAGACATACGCCCACATTTGCTCTCAACTTTGTTCGTTTTGTCTATTTGTTTGGCTCTGTGCAGCGGCAAACGTGTTTTTCAGCCTTTTTAAATGCAGCTAAAAACCGATGATGCCTCCGAAAAGATACAAAGTATGCACACACATACAAATGCACATGCATATGCATGTATGTACGGACATCCTTATGTATAGATACATACATATTTATTTGTGTGTGGTTTAAATATAATCGTAGCCATAGTCTACAATAAGAACGTCGGTCGGGCCAGCAGAAACCTGCAACACATTTTATGCCCTTAGGCTAAATACGTCGTCATCGCTGTCGACGTCCCCGTCTCTGCCGCCGTCGCGATTATTCTCTGCCAACGTGTTGTTGCTCGTGCGACTTCAACGTCGCCGCATGGCCAACGACCTTTATCACACATACAAACAAACTCGCATACAGAGAGATAAACACACTCGCGCATACATACGCTGCTCACGTTTTTTGTATGGCGGTCTTCTTCTTTTGCTCTTTTCTCCCTTCCCCCTCTCTTAGCAACAACTCCACTTCAACTCGTTCGACGTTAACGTCGACGTCGACTGCGCGCAGCGGCGACTTAGTCAGACGTTTTTAGCTTTTGTCTGTTGTGCGTGACTCCTCTTCGTTCGCTTTCCACACACACACACACAGACACGCACGCCCGCTGTCTAACAAACACACACACACACACAAACAGAGAGACAGAAAGACAAACAGAGCGACACGCACACATAGACACGCGCGCAGCCACACACGCAATCGCCGCCACACCGCACCGCGTCGCGTCGCGTCTGCAATTTAATAATTTCGAGTTGGAGTTGGAGTTGGAGTTCGACTGCCTCTCTTCTCCCTCTCTCGTCTCTCTGAACTCTCCTTCTCTGCTGCTCTCGCACTCGTGCTGTGCTGCTCTCCCGTTGGCACTTTCGAAATAACGCAACCTGTCTGGCGGCAGCAGACTCACTCAGACGATGCTTGCCTCTATTTTATTTGATATTTTACTTTTTATGCTTTTTATTGCTTTTCATGTCTCTCGTTTGGGTTAGTCTCTTTTCTTTTTTTTCCTATTTGTATTTGTGTTTGTGTTTATGTTTGTCTTTCGCTAGCCAAAGCATTTCGATTAAAGTGCAGGCAAATTTTCGCTTCCTCGATTGTCGTCGTCGTCTCTCTCTCCCTCTCTCCTTTGAGATATCGAATTGCTGTCTATTTTGCTTTTACTACGTGTCCGTATATATATGTGTCTGTGTTTGAGTGTTGTAATCATCGCTTGCAATTTACCGTTACAAGCCGGTGTAATAATAAACCAACAACAACAACACACAGTGGGTAAAAACACTCGTAACGAAAACAACCGTTGCTTGGCCGCGCTGTTGTTGTTCTTCTTGTTGCTGTTATTGCTGTTTCACTTTGCCACTCATTTCGCATTTCATTTCGCAAAAGCTCATTTATAGCACTTGGCACGCACAGTGGCTGCCAAACCCACACATGCAAAGCGTGCGCGTGTGTGTGTGTGAGTGTATAATATGCATTTTATTGCAACTTTATTTGCTCATTTCTTTTTTTTTCGCCTGAACTTGGTACCGCTTTATGATTCATGCGGAGGTCCGTTGAAAGCGGGTCAATCGTCGCCTCATGCGACTAAATGAGACATAAAACGCAGCAGCAGCAACAACAACAACAACAACAACAACAACCACAACGACAACAATAATAAAAGCGGCCGCAGCAACCAGTAGCAAAAATGTCAACAACATGGCGCGCGCGAGCACAGGCGGCAGGCAGGCAACACTGAAATTTGCCATAAACATGCAAAGTTTATTTGACACAGATTTTATTCACACAAGTGTGTACACACTCGCAAGGTTTGTAGGGTATATACTATGTACATATGTAATGTTACATACAGTGGTTGCCATTTATTATTTGGGTTAATTTCACATAAAAATATTATCGATATTATATTGTAAATTTCAGATTATTTCATTAAAATAGAATAATAAAATTTAGTAAATAATAATAAAAAAATATATTTCAAAATTTAAAGTGTAGGACTAAAAGTTCTTTTAACTTTCTCGCATTCTTGCCATTTCCGTATTTATTCATTCCTACACGTTCTGTTAATGTTTATTGTTTGTTAGTCAACATTTAGATAATAATAGTGTTTATAGTCGGATTCTCTGTAGTTTATAGCATTTGATTGCTTAAACGCTGATAAGAATTTATAAAGCGGATGCACAAAGTGACAACAAAGTTGCAATTATCTTTTAAGGAAGTTTCGTTTACCAAGGTGTGAAGAATTAAGAGATTATAACCATTTTTAAAATATTACTCATCTTATTGTATATTTTAAAAGTGTTTCTCATCTTTGCGGATTTCTGTGAGGTAATTCCCTTAGCTTCTTCAAATTTCCCCAATACGTTTTCCATTTCATTTATAAATATTCAAAATAACCCATGAGTAATGAATTAATCTGCATATTTCCACTTTCATTCGAAATTGTAAACTACAACAGAGAACAATAATAAAGACCGGCTATGAAAATTCCGAGAAAATAACAAAATTCCAAACAATTTTCTCTCTTGTCTCTACCCGGCTCGATTACAATAATTTGCGGTTGACTTTGTTTGGTTTCAGAAGCCGAAACAAAAGGTAGAAAATAATTGAGAGGGGAAAACTGAAGCTCGGTTGGGTAAATACCCTTGAATGTGATAGAAACACTTGTTGATATAGGTTAGAAATTTGCATTTATATAAATCATTATTGCAATAAATTATGAAGTTATTTTTCCAATTCTCTACAAACTCAATTACCAATTTATAGGGTATTTATTAAATTAAACAAATTAATAATAGTCTTACTGCATTGTTTCTATGCGAGTGAAAAGGCGGGAAAGTCTGTAATTTTCCTATTGTCTTAGTTTCTTCGGTTATAATAATAGATTCGAGTCTAGTTCGAATCGGCTGAGTAACTTTCGAAAGGGGTTTCAGTTCGAAACTCAATTAGTTTAATTATAGCACAGTGTTGGAAACTGATCAAGTAATTAATGTAATTTCAATCGTTACGCAATTCTGCATAAATTCAAACAACTTAATTTAGTTAAATAAGAAACCAAACACAAAGTCTTCTTCTTTTTATGCAAATTATCTTGCAGTAGTAAAGGGGGCGTGGCTATATGTACGTGCCTTGTTCATGTTTTATAAATTTAATTTGAGAATGTAAGGGAATGAGAAGCGTAGGTCGTATTTACCGTAATTGCCCATTCGGACTGATTACAATGACCTTTTTAGGTCTAATGCACTGTGAAATAAACGTGTCTTGATTGCAATAAGCCCTTTCTCATTCTCTCTCTCTCTCTGTCTTCCTTTTCCTTGCTATCTTATTGTTTGTGCAGATCAATCAACAGTTACAGTGTGCCGCACTTTGTCTAGCCATACGGAACTGACCTACAGCAAATACACATGAGCTGATTTATAACTCCCTCAATGCGCTCAATTTAGTCTCTCTCTGCCTGTCTCTCCCTCTCTCTTTTAACACTTTTAGCAACGGAAATTACGCAACACATGCAAAATGGAAATGAAGCAAACACAGAAAACATTCAACACCGCAGTCGGCGTCGCAGTCGACGTAGCCCCCAGCGGCTAATACATAAATAATGCAAATGCAGTGTGAGAGAGCGTGACAAGGCGCACGTAGGAGGAGAGGAGCGGAGAGGGGAGAATAAGAGAGGGGCGTAGTCGATGTCGAGGCCGGGGCCAGGCAATTGAACTTTCAGTGCAACTTTCTTAAGCCAAACATCGCGAACAGCTGTTGCTGAGTGAGTCAGGAAAACAGAAGAGAAGAGAAGAGCGAAGAGTGTGCAAGAGAGGGAGAGCAAACGCAGAGAGCGCACGCGAGCGAAGAGTGAGCAAGGCAAGTGACGAGTGCAATAACTTGGCGCCCACCATTTATTATCGCTTTATTTTTATCGCATAAATAAAAGTCGCAGCGCAGAAAAAGGGCTTGTCAGAGCGCGCGCAAGCGAATCGAATTGCAAAAAGTTTAAGGACATATCTGCAGTGTTTAAATGTTTGTACATGAGTGCGAGCGAGAGCGCAAGTGGCGTGTGCCATGTACTTGAAGATGGATTTTTATACCCTGGCAGAGTGTATATTAATTTTAGAAACGAGTTTACAACGCACCTTAGAGCTGCTATAAAAACTATCGGCTGAATTTCGTTATGTATCAAGATATTGCACCCAAATTTAATACATCGGACTTTTTCTATACATATAATATGTATATAAAATTTAGTCGAAATCTGTTCACTATAACATATAGCTGCCATAACAACAATCGACTGAAATGCAGTTTTTGTATGAAGACTAGTTCTCATTTGAGAAATAAATAAATAAATTATTAGTGGCAATCAATGTTTTATATAATATTGAATATAAAAAATACTTTTAAATTTCGCGTCACATTTTTTATATTACTATTAATAAATACATATAAATGACATATGAGAGATCGGACGAAATTAGAACCTGCAAGAGTATAAACCTTTCGGCATGCCAAAGATAGTCGTACTTCCTCGCTTAATATAGCCCGCAGCAAGGACAAGAGAACAGCAAAAGGTTTATGGAGACGTCGCCATCTCTGTCTGTCTCTCTCTCCCTCTCTGTCTGCGCTTGTCAAGCGACATTGGCTATAAAATTCATGACGTCTAAGCACGCGACGCTCTCAATGTTTATTACTTTTCATTTTGTTTTTCGCACTACGAACGCGGAACATAAAAAGGGGAACGAGAAGGCAGTTGGGGGGCGAGGCGAACCACGCCCCGAAATGCCATAAAAAATACAAAACAAAAGTAAGCCCAAAAGAATTTGGGTACTACGCGTCGCCGGGTTCCCTCGACAGCTTTGTTTACCGTTTTACGGTGTTAATAGCCTTTTCACAAAAATGGGCGTGTCCCTGATAGGAGCGACCACCAGGTACTATATTGCCAGGGAACCGAAACAGCTGATACAATCGAAGTGATTACCAGAATAGCGAGACAGAAGTATAATTGCTAGCTAGACATGCTATACATTTCTCATACATTATTAGTAAGCGCAATTAATAAGGGGTGGCTCTATTAATCGATACTAATTGTATGGTATCTACTATATACTGCCATTATAGGGTTGGCACGAGTATTTCCAGCAAAGTTTGTTTAATATTTAATGCACTTGGAAATCATAAATAATCAATTCTTTAAGCTCTTCATGGAATTTTGAAATTGCCCACATGATTTACTTTCAATTTAACCCTTACTCGACCCCAGTCCAGAAATCAAACCATAAATAATGTGAAGCATTCGCTTTGGTTCTTTATTTTTTTCTTTTTTTTTTTTGACTGCGTAAATCAATTATTAAAATAACCGCAATCGTAAGCGGAATAAACAAGTCGAGCTATTATTATTTATGTTCATATATAGGGGAGTTTTCAAGGGTTTTTGAAGTAAACACATGTATACGTATTCATGTACCCTTTAGAAATAAGACGAAAATACATTGTACACAATCAAATAATTAAATTGAATGTTTTTCTATTAAATTTTCCATATTTTAAGCCACTACCTTAGCCAATGGACTAAATCTGCTATAATAATTGACACAATTAATTGAAGAGGGAGAAAGTAATAAATAAATTGATAATACAACATAAAAAATATGAATTACATCAAATTGAAAAGAAAAATCATAGAACATATTAATTTTATGTTATTCTGTTATATTAAAATTTATCTATAACTTTTATTTTCTTCAAGAAACTCCAATTAACCTCTTTCAGTTGTACCACCAAACAAAAAAGATCACTAATATATAACAAATGTTACATTTATGCGTGTGAAATTTTCCTCTGATTTTGCCTTTGTTCATATCAATTTGGTTTCAGCTCTTAATGAAAAGCATTGTTGATTAATAAGAGCACATTTGCTATCACATTGAAAATGACATATTTTAGTTGATTTGCCACACGAAAATCTAGTTATTCAATTAGCACTCTGTACAATTGAGATAATCAAATAATTAAACTATGAATTGCCCCACAAATCAGACACAGTAATGACCTCGCTCAACAGCAGACCCAGAAAAGAAGTGGGGTGAAGGGTCACATAGATCAGTTAAAGCGAGCCAATGTTGAAGCTGAAATTTAAAACTTAAATGCAACCGAAACTTACACGAGCCTGAGTCTGTCTGATAGACGAGGCATCATGCATAACGGAAGAATTTAAATGCTGCAAAATTGGTTGGCAAAAGATTAAAGCACGTCGCAAACACAAACACACACACAGACACACATATACACATATACTACCACACAGTTACATGCGAAAGCAATTTGATGGAGTTGTGGGTGGTTGGGGGCACTGTGGGGTTAAATGCCATAAATAACAACGCAGCAGCAGCAGCCACGGGGCACATAAAAAACATGTGCAAAAGCCAAAAAGCACATTATGTGCAAATGGCCGGCCGGAATATGTATGTACAAACACGCACACACATATTATGTACACACACATACATATACAGTTACACTGCAACTACAACAACAATGGCCGCCCACACAAAAATAGCGAAGCTTAGCATAAAACACAAGCGCGCGCGCTTTTGTGAGTATCGTTTTGTTGTTGTTGTTGTTCGCTGCTTGTCTTCTTCCTCTTCTCCAGTGGGGGTATGAGAGAGCGCACAGCACATACAATACACATAGAGAGCACAGAAAAGTGAGTAGAGTGAGAGAGAGCGCAAAAAAAAACAAAGAGCGCCGCATGCGGCGAGAGCGAAAATCGATAAAATCAAGGGCAGACAATGTGTTGGGCGGCAGCGACGACAGGCGGCCGCCGAGTGGGGTTGCGCACTCTACTCCTTCTCCTGCTCCTCCTCCTCTTTCTTCTCTTCTATAACAAGACAAAAACCAACGACGACGACGAGGACGCCAGCGTCGCTGCCAACGACAACATCAACTTTAGGTGCACGTGAGGCGGCGGCTGCCTCTGCCTCTGTCTCAGTCTCCGTCGCTGCCTCTGCTACTTCTTCTCTTTTTTGACGACGCTGGCGTCGCTGTAAGCAGCAACCCCCAATAGGCAGCGCCAGCATTGTGAAAGTTCCACTGTGTGTGTGTGTGTGTGTGTTTGTGTGTGAAATGAGAAAGCATGAAAAATAATCATGCACCCCTCGTCGCTCGCCCCCCTCTTGCAGCTCTGGAAAAACTTTTGGGGCGGTGCCTGGCAAATATTCTAACTGGAGAGAGAAATCGTCTTTAATATATGTATGTACAAGAATGTATGTATAGAGACCCCCCCCTTGCCTGAACCAAAGGCAGGGCACCGTTATATGCCTGTGCTCTGCCGCGCCTTGCAGGCAGCAGCGCTCCTATTTCTTCAGTTACTTTTTGTTTGTATTTTCGGCTCGACTGCCATTTAATTTCTCTGCCTTTGCCAGGGTGGGGTTCGTATCTGACAAGGGGGTGGGGGTGTATATATTGGCAGGATATCGTTTGGCAACAGCGCGTGGTATAATTTAATGTGTGGAGTAATAGAAATGGCGTCTGCATTTAAATTTCTCACAGCAAGGACGAAGCGACTGGAACTGGAACTGACTCTCTGTGGGGCGTCGGCTGGCAGGGATTTCTTGGGGTGGGACCAACCAACGTGAGGGAAGAAGGGGAATGAGGTTCATTTTTGCCTTTTTGTTTTATTGACTTTTATGTTGTATGTGTGTGTGTTTGTGTGTGTGTGTGTTCGCTCTACGCTGTGGGCGCATTAAATTAATGTGAATTGTCAAATATTTGATATAAGTTTGGGGTAATTGGGGGAGTCAGCAAAGAAACCATTTCACTCAGGGGTTGGGGCTGGGGCTGGGGGTGGTGTAATGTGAGACAAGCACAGGGCGTGGCTCTGTCGCTGTTGTTCAGAACTTCAATTAAATTGAATTTGAAGAGTGCTTTAAGCTGACGGAGAGAGACTGAACGCTTTAAGTGGGTTCGATTTTTGGTGCAAGTAAAAAATATTGTATTTTTGGTTTTTTTTAAGAGTTTCTTTTGGAATTTATTGATTTTAAAGTAAAAAAGGTCGTTTTGAATGGAATTTTTGGTACATTCAACCAAATGGCAATAAATATTTCTCTTGTTTTCATAAAAAAAATTCATCAATAATGTTTTATTGATTTCTATTATAAAAATGGTTTCCTATTGAATTCTTAATTAAAAAGGTCGTTTTTATGTAATTTTTGGCAAATTTAACCAATTTGCAATAAGTATTTCTCTTGTCCTAATAGAGAAACACCTAATTTTGTTATATTATATTGGTTACTATTATTAAAATGTTTTTCAATTGCATTTTAAATAAAATAGGTTGTTTTTATGTAATTTTTGGTCAATTCAACCAATATGCAATAAGTATTTTTTTTTTTCTTGTTTTTTATAAAGAAACTCCTAATCAATTATCCTATATGACTAATATTCTCTCCTACTGAATTTTGAGGAAAAGAAGTTGTTTTTTTATGTAAATCTTGTGAAATTCATGAAATCTGCAATAAGCGTTCCCTTCTTTTAATAAAATATAACCTTTTAAAATATATTCATTACTTTTAAACAGCTTAGCAAGTGATTAGTGTAAAGTTGCAACGACAAACTAACCTCAATTTTAGTTTATTTAGTTAAAAACAAAAATGGGTTTATGCATCTAAATTATTCTAAACAAATATTTGTTAAAACTCACCCCAAATGTGCTAAAAACTCGACCTATTTCGACTAATGACAACAAACACAAATTTGTCCCCTCTTTTTCAGCTTGTTCACACTTTGCCTGCGAGCTTTAAACAAATGTCACACAGCGAGAGACTTTATCAGTAATTACCTGAAAAGTTTACTACCTGTCCACGCCGCCGCCCCCACCTGTGTCAAACTATAACGACAAACTCAATGTTTAATTTGCCAAAAACTTTTCACTTGACACACAACATAGAGGAGGGAGATGGCAGAAAGAGAGAGAAGGAATTAAACTAAAACAACATGTGCTAATGGCAAGAGAATAAGATAAACAGATCAAGAGATGAAACAGAATAACAAATCAGTAAGTCGAGAAAATTAAAGCAGAAAACTGAAATTAAGGCAAAAGGCGCAGAAGAGAGACAGAGAGAGACAGAGAGAGAGTGAGAGGGAGAGAAGGGAAGAAGGAGAAAGGGCGTCAAAGTTTATCTTCATTTTCGCAATGAATGAAATTATTGACAGTGTGCGAGCGAGTGAGAGACGCGTATACATAGCCAGAGTTCTGAGCGCTGTTGTGAAGTTTGGCAACGTTGCAAGCTAAGAATACCAAAGGAAAAACGAGCGAAAAAATACTAGTTACTGAGCACACACACACACGCACACAGACACGCATAGCAGAGACAGCGCCCGCTCTGGCGTCTTGTCTGTGCCACATGCCACCCACTGACCTGGCACGTTCTTGCCGCACCCCCTCCTATCTCCGTTCTATCGCTCTTCTCTGCTCCTTCTTGCTGACTTCCTGCCGCCCTCTCTTGGTGCGTTGTTGCCACATTATTTTATCAGAAATGTTATCAAAATGTGCGTTGCCAGCTGCGGCCCCCAAGGGGCAGGGGCAGAGAGGAAGGAAGCAAGGAAGGCAGGCACAGAGCATGGCAGAAGAATGAGGTCGACAACGGAGGAGGCAAACAGCAGAAGAAGAAGAGGCACAAGCACAAGCAGAAAAAGTTGAAAATGAAAATAATGCAGCAGGGGCAGCAGCAGCAGCAATAGCGATAGAGAACCTAAGCGAGCGCGGGCAGCGAGAGCGAGAGTGTTGTGTGGGTGGCAAGAAGCAGACAGAAAGAAAAAGAGGCAGAGATAGAGAGAGATGGCAAGCCAAAGTGTAGGCAGCAGTCTCTTTTTTTTGAGAGGAGGTTCGTTGGGTGGCTTGGTATTTTGGGCTGTGCTTAAGCCACGTTCCTCAGCTTCTCTCTCCTCTCTCTCCTCCCTCTACGTCTCTTCTCGTCTCTATTCTTCTGCTGCTTCTTCTCTTATCCATTTTCCTGCTGCTGCTGCTGTTTTTATCGCTGGCTGCCTTTTTATTTTGTTTTGTCTACAAAAAAAGTTGCACACAGCCTTCCCCCCTCTTTCCCTGGGGGGCACTGGGAATTTTGCGCATGTACATCAAATACATAATAAATAAAGTACGTATACGTGTGTGTGTGTGTGTGAGGGTACGTGGTGTATATAGAATGACAGACGCACGGTAAATTACCATCGATTTTCTGTTCTGTTGCCATGTAAAAAGCATTTAAATTGCTCGAGGGGGAGCGGGGAAGAAGGAAGGAGAAGCGGGAAGATGGTAAATTGCTGGCATGTTGGCGCGTTCACATGGTGTTTATGTTTATGCATGCAAATACACAAACACACTCACACACACACACAGAGAAAGAGTGAATAGTATCTGAAAGATACACGCACATGTCTGCCATTAGTTATAACAGTTGCACGCTCGACTGGGCCAGGATACTCATTTGTAGCTTAGCTCAGCCAAGCTTAGCTTACCAAAACTTTTAGCCAACTTTTGTCCTGCTTCCTATGCGTATCTTTAGGTGCGCCAAGCCAGCCACGTGTACACGTATATGTATTCATCAGATACGTTTTGCTTTTTGACTTTAGTCAACTTTTGAATGCGGGCTCTTTCATGGCGCACTAATTCTGCGTAGTTTTCTTCATTTTCTACTTCTTTTTTTGGCATGAATGCAAACAAAATTAAAGTTTATAATGGAAACTTGCTTTATACGGCGATAACTTATTGAAAAGTTGAAGAAGGAGAGTACAAGCAGGCTTGAACTGAATTTAATGTATCAAAATTAGAACATTCTAAAATAAACATCATAAATTATTGAAATTGATTTATGTTTGCTTAAAGAAAGCTAAAATAGTTTCAAATATAATTTATTGCATTTAAGTTTTATTTATTTTTTCTTTCATTTAATGTTTGATGTATTTGTTTGTTCACCAATTTATTTATTAACTATTTTACTATTTTTTCATTTAAGTTTTATTTATTTTCTCTTTCATTTAATGTTTGATGTAATTGTTTCTTCATCAATTTATTTATTATGTTATTATTTAGATATAATCTTTTTCAAAATACTTGTATATAATTTTTATTTTTGTTCATTATTTTTGTATGTAAGTTATACTGCTTTTAATTTTTAATTAAAGTCTTTTTTATATTGAAAACCTACTTTAAACACTTCGTAGGCTTTTAATCAACCTTTAAACCCTAAAAATTCTTATTGAACAACTCTACACTCAGCCAATCATGATGTTTCTATGAACAACTTGATTAACTTAATATATAGTATATTCAATCTCGTTACAGCTTTCTCATTTATTTTATACTATTTTTCCCTTTTTCTTCTTTTTCCACCTAAAATATTGCAGCACGTTTCATTTTGGATGTGCCCAAGCAGCAGAAAAGGGTTAGAATAAACTAAGCCAAGGCATAACCATTAGATACTCTATAAAAACTCTTATATGGTAAATAAATAGAAGATCTAAAAATTTATATACTTCATGAATCAAAAGACCATTTAATAGTTTTTTAACCTTCTCAACACTTCAGTCTATTTTCAGTTAACTTAATTTACTTTTAAGACTAGCATAAACTGTGATATAGCATAGGTATCTGCTTGTCTAACGCTTTCTTATGTAGAGCAAACATAGAAAGGGAAAACCTGCCAAACCCAAGAAAAGGGCAACAGCAAAGAGCATTTTTATTAGTTTTTTTCGAGTCCCCCGGGTTGCCTTGTCGTTCGTCGCAGCGCAACACATCAAAGATCCCCAGCCGAAAGGCACAAGCAGCAACTAACCCAATACAGGCCCAACTAACGTCTCTCACGTCTTCGTCAACCTCCTCCACCTCCTCTGCTTGACTGACAGCGCCGCCAGTTTGTCTTGGCTCCGCTTTCAAGCACATGTCCAAATTTCTAACGTTTTTCCCCCATTTATTTTGCCTTTTTTTTCCTCTAAAAAAAGTCAAATTTCAGCAGGAAAAAGTAGAGCGCAACATTTGCAAAAACTTTTCGAATTGGACACCCATTTTGGCAGGTGTGATATATCAGATAAACATATGCTATATATCAGAGATGATCTTCAGTTTTCTCATTTCTCATTTCGTGAGCGTGAGAAAGCAAAAAAAAAAGAAGAATAATAAACTAAAAATGTCGATCAATTTCATGTGTCTTGCAAAGCTGAAAAACGCGCTAGCGATTCGCGTGCGACTAAAACCGCACCAACTTGACCTCCATTGGAGACGCGATGCGACGTCATCACTTGAGCAACTCTATAACTGTGTGTGTGTGTGTGATTCGATTTAAACGTAGCCCATTAAAATGACGAAACAAAATGATAAGTGCAGAGAGGGAGACAGGACAGAAAGAGAGAGACAGATGCAAATAGAAGCAGCAGAAATAAGGCACAAGAAAACGTACTCAACTAAGGTCTCTCTGTGTGTGTTTGTGTTTGTCTGTGAATGGCATTGATTGAAGCTGATTGAATGAATGAGTATCTGGCAATAAAACGAGCACTTTGTGTAAGGAGAAGAAGAAGAAGTAGAAGACAAGAATGGTTTAAATTGTTTGAGATTAGAACTTGAAAATTGTTACTTCAAACTAAATTAGGTTACATTTTATGTTTAAATCGTTAGAAATATTTTAGTATGAAGAATTAAGATTGGCATTGCACATATTCAATATTATAAAAACGTTCTTATTTAACTTATTAAACAGATTTTTTAAATATAAAGCATGTTCAGTTGGAGATTCACTTTATAAACATTAAACAATTTGTATTTTATAAAAAATAAAACAAAAAGTTTTTAAAGAGAGTGAAAATGAAATTTGCTTAGCTGTCAGGAATTGAAACTGTTGAAAATTGGCAACGTTGCCTTGAAACAAGCAAAGAAAAGACACTGTAGGCGACTAAAGTATTAGTTACCACACACACACGCATATACACTCACACGTATACCATAGGCATATCGGGGCATATTCTATGCACCTTTCAGCTTGTCTCGCAAAACAATCAGTTGCATTGCTCGATATGCGGGGGAAGCAACTCTTTGAGTGAACTTAGTTTTTTTTCTGGTCTTCTACTATTCATTGCCTCTACGTCTACCTCCCTTCTTTGCTCCCATCCCTTTCTATGCACGCAGTTGGTATCGTTTCTTTTTTTTTTTTTTTTGGTGTATTTCGATTTTTGTTGTTTCCCTTCTTTGGTTTTTCAGACAACACAAAAATTTCTTTTTTGTGGCTTGCTCTGTCTGCCTGTCTCTATTCTATCTATCTACAAATGTATCTCTGTATGTCTCTCCCTCTCTCTCTTTATCTTTCTCACTCTCCCTTACTCCCTTTCGACTGCTCTCGATCCGTTTATCGCTCGCTTTGTTGTTGCTCGCGAGTTCATTCAACTGTCAAAAAAAAGAAAGAAATACAAATAAGACAACACACGCACACACACATAGAAAGTCACTTACGTTGCGCATAGAAAATGAAATAAAATTAAAAGTAGCTTCCAACAACAACAACAACAACAACAACAACAACAACAAGGCGACCACTTTTAATAGCTTTGCCATGAACTGCCGCCGATTGTTGCCGTGTCTTGTCTTTGTCGCTGTTCTCTTCTCGTATTCCCCAAAGTTGTGCCCTTTACTTTTGTCTCTCTCCCTCTTCCTCTCTCTCTCTCTCTCTCTCTCTCTCTCTCTCTATTTTCGTTTTGCAGCTGCCTTTTTCAACATTTACCTCCCCTTTTTCCCCTCCCAGCACATCTAAATTTAACTTTCAATTCTAAACAGACAACAAGATTTTGCAGCATGCAACAAAGATTTCATGTATCTGTCGCCACCACCTCCGCCGCCCGCACCTTTTCCCCTCTACTCCTCCCACACCCTCCTGCTGATCTGCTTTACCTTCACCCCCTGCACCTCTCTGTGGTTTCTATTTTGGTTGCACAAATGCGTTTCTTACGGCATTGTTTCATGTTTTGCTGTTTCTCTCTGTTCAGACCTCCAAAATGCATTGAAACTATTTTTGTATCTTATAGATACATTACTGCAATATGCATTTTGGTATACACGCGGGCCTGAGCGCATATGGCGCACGTTTTGTTCATTCCTTTTTTCGCTTTTGGGGCGTGTAAACATTGAGCTTTATTTATGGACCAGATGCAGTTGCAGTTCGAAAAGGAATGAAAAAAAACCTCAAATTCAATATTTTCAGAGATTTAGAAGAATATAACTAAAAATAGTCAAATAATTATAAAAATAAAATAATTAGAAACTGAACTGTCAGCTTAATAAGTAAATATAAATATTTATACAATATTTATTAATTTATTATTATTAATATATATTTTTTTGCCTTTATTTGTTTATACTTTCTATAAATTCCGCTCTCAACAAAAATATTCAATATATTTTTTCATTAGCAACTGTAAACAAGAACTTTAAAACACGCAAAAGTTTTATAAACAAAGTTCCAATGTGCAGAAAGAGAGAACTAGAGATGAGTAAGAGAGAGGGAGAAGCACAGTGTTGTTCTCTGTGCAGATGTCTTCAATTATCGAGCTTTAAAAACAACAACAAAGAAACGGAATTGTGAAAACTTTGCGACATTACAACAACAACCAGGAAGAAGAAGAAGTAGAAGAAACATCAGCAGCAGCAGAAGCCGAGGAAGAAGTGAAGCAAAAGCGAACACAACTTGGAACAAACACAAAGAGCGAACAAGCAACGGTATTTTACATACATGTACATACAGTATTTATGCTATATACGGGCACACATACATACATGCACATGCATGTGCAGGCACCCGTGTGTTTGTGTGTGTGGCTCTAGCTCTAAAGTTTTCTTGTTTTTGTTATTGCTTCTGATGAGTCGCAACAAATGCAGCGAAGCGCGCAGAGACCGCAGCAGCAACAGCAGCAGCAGCAGCCGCCATACAAAAACAAAGCAGCATAACAGACAACAAACAACAATAGCAAGAGCAAAACACAAACACACACACACACATGCACACAGCAACTGCCGCTGGCTCAAACACAAACACACACACACACACACAAGCACACGTATAAATAAACACAAGAAAGGAGACAGAATGGAGGCAGCAAAGCGCAGGCAAAGCTGCCGTTGTTGTTGTTGCTGTTGCTGACGCCGCTGTCGCTGTCGCTGAGGCCGTTGTCTGTATTTCGTGTGTATCCAACACTGCATCAGTCGCAGTCGCAGTCGCAGCCGCAGTCGAAGTCGCAGCAGCCGCAACAAAACAGAGCAACTTATTTTTGTTTAGCTGCCACGTTTTTTCTGCTCTCTCCTTTGTTGTTTTTCGTTTTCAATTTTCGTCTTTTCGTACCTTACTTTTTTTCGCCTGCTTCTTTAGAGTTTGCTTTGTGCTTTGTGCGCTTTTTTTTTGTGGATTTCTCTTTCGACTTGGAATTTTTGCAGCCACAACAAAGTAAAGCGGAAAAACGGAAAGAGAAATGAATTGAATCGAAGGCTTTTTAGGAGTGCACACAGCGAGAACGAAAATGGGAGAGAGACAAGAAATAGACGCAGCAAAGAAACTGCAAGAACAACAACAACAACAATCAAAGTAACGAATTGCAAGCACTTTTAATTGACAGGCGAATTGCTGCAGAAACGGCGGTCAAGCAACATAAATGGCCAATTGACACGCATGTGTATGCGTGTATGTGTGTGTGAGTGTGTTTGATAGTTGTGAGCAAGTCTAACTTGTTGCCATAATTGGTTTTTTATTTTTGGCATTTGCAGCTTGATTCGCTTTTTAATTGGATTTCTTGTTCAACTGTCAGCATAACAGAAGTTCTTGATGTAAATTGCATGTTTATTTTCAACTCCACAAATACGGTCACACACTGCAATAGTGTTGAGTAATTATAAATGCAATTCTACACTGTTTACCCCACTTCACAGCGGGCATATAATCAACAACAGACACAAGGTCTCTGCGCTCTCGAGACAACTGACTTCCGCCCATTATATTATTGCTCTCTTTTGAACACTCATAACCGCAAACAATAAAAGAGACTCATTTCCGTTCAAAATTATCGACTGATCGCAAACCACAAACACACACACATACACACTCGTTTGTTTGGTGACTCGTAATGCATAGGCGAAAACCGCTAACTGATACGAAACATAATAACAATAAGAAGAGCGCATTGAGCGCTCTCAGCGTAGGGTGGTACTCACATTTCACTGCGCCCTCTCTCCTCTCCACCGATCTCCGCTGGCCGAGTGACTGCTCTCTTCTCCCACTCTCACTAGCTTTGAGTGTTTTTCTTTTTTTCTTTGATGAAAGTCTTTTTACTGATTATTCCATTCGTTGTTGCATTTGAGTGACATTTTGGGCGGATCACACTACGCCTTGTTGTTGTTATTGTTGGTTTTGGTGTTAAGGATCGCGCGAAGAGGAAGACATGCAAAAATACAATTCGACGAAACCTCTGATTGTTTTGTTGTTGTTTGTTGCCCCACACTTCTTTTGCACTATAATTATTATTTTCGCTTCGTTGTTGTTGTTATATGATTCAGGATATTATTTCATGCGCTGCAAGAAACATAAATTATTTTTTAACATTTGCCTTTGTACACATATTCATAAATGATATTCTTCACTGATATTCGCTCTTTTCAGCTGCTTCTCTTTTGCACACACATAAACGCGCTGCTCACACAAACATTTCACAAACACACAAACACACAGATACGGGCTCACGTACACACAACGGCGGCAAGCGCCGTTCTTCTTTTGCTTTAGCTTCTTCTGCTGCTTCTTCTTCTTCTTGCACTTATTGAACAACAGACGAGGCAGCAGCCTCTTCTTATTCTTTTCAACGAACTTTTTCTTTTAATTTGTATTTGAATTTTTGTAGATTATATTTCCAACTCGAAGCACTCTCGTCGACAAACACACTCACGCACACTTACATATATACAAAAGGCATAAACACAAAAACTCACAAACACACAAACAACGCACACACACACTCGAACATGCCGACTCCGAATATTTTATTTTTCTTTAAGCCATTTTCGTCGTCACATTTACAGCAAGCAAGCAGCAAAGAAGCACACACAAGCAATTTAGATGCTTTGCTTCTCTCTCCAACGACTTGGCGGCTATATTAGGCACTGATTTGCTGACTCGCTCTATCGCGTGCGCTACGTACTACAAACACTCACGTAATTGAACTTATGAATTAATGCTGATTAAAGCATATGTATGCCTGCCGTTCCGCGCGCTTGTATGTGTGTCACTGCACTTGTATAATGAATGCAATTTGATGCATTATTTAAAACATAATATATATGTATTGTATAATTAAGTATTTCTTCTCAAGCCAAGTTAAAACACACACGCGCAGCGGCAGCACACGTCCGTACCATTCAAGCGAGAGCGAGAAACAAAACATAAAAGAAAATATGAAAAAGAGAGACCGTGGACAGTGTGACCAAGCTTTCAAAATGACAAATTGGACAAATACACAATTTAAAAATACTATTTCTTTTAAACGTTGTTCAAAGCAATTTTTCAGAACTTGCAAACAAAAAATATATTTAATGCTATTTTCTTCTCTCTAGAATTACTAAATTAAAATAATAAGTATATATTAAAAACATATACAAACATTTAAATAAACGTGACATAGCGTTCAGCTCTTCGCAGAGAACATTGACAGATTTATCAACACTATTGCTACAGGGTTGCACAGGAGAAAAATATAAATGCCGATAACTTACCTCGACGGGCTACAATCGCGCTTGGGCAAACGTATCGATACCTTGCACTAAGTAATTTAGTGTGTGTTGATTTTTAGCGGCGAGAGGTGTGCGCGTAACGAGCAGTGCAAATAAAATAAATAAATAATTGGCAATCAGTTGAGAAGTGCAGCTATTGAAAATAGGATACAGATTCAATAAACGACGCGCTGCGCAGCCAAGACACTGCATTTAATTGTTTCTTTGAGTACGAATAGTGCGGCCAATTTTGTGTGATGCGCACAGAGCACAAAGTTTGAGCGCAAAGAAAAACGGCCCCAAAACGAAAGGTGCAAATGAAAATCAAAGAAGAGAATCTAATACATAAGTGAAAATTTTGAATTGTTGTTAATCATATATTATATATGAATGGAAGTGTATATAAAAGAGAATTGAAATATTGAGGAGAATTATTTATATTCCTCATGTCGCTGTAGCTTCTTTCTCTGTTGTCTCTCTGATTGTCGGTGTGTGCGTGTGTGTGCACGTACGTGTATGTGTGCGTGTTCGTAGTGTTCGTGTGCCAAACAAAAAAGGGCGTCACAGTTGGAAATTTTATGCGGCGGCCCAAGCAAATCAACGACAACAACAACTACAATAAATAACCTACACTAAAAAGCCTAAAAAACAAAGCAGCAACAACAACAACGGACCAAAAGGTGAGTGCGTGCCGAATATTGTTTATAGGCCGCCTAGTTGAGTGTTAGAGACCGAAATATACTCACACACACGCACACAAGCAGGCAGCGCTGCATACCTTGCGTGTGCATGTGTGCGTGTGCGTGTGTATTGGTTTAGTTTTTACATCCGCTGCACTTTTTTATTGTTGCCAGATCTCGTTCTCACTCGCTCTCTGGCTACCTCTATCTTTGTTTCGCTTGTTCTGTTACTCGTTTTGCTCCCTCTCTCACTCTCTCTCTGTATCTGCATCACTCAATGCGCCGCAATTACAGTTAATAACAACTTCAATTTAATTCATAACAATAGGAGAAATGCAACAGTGCGCGGCAGCAGTCAGTCTACGCCTTCAGATTGGACATAATCAATTCAATTAGCTGCACTTGCTCTTAATCTCAGCTCGAGTGTGTGTGTGTGTGAGTGTGTGCGAGAGAGTGTGAGAAGCTGTCTTAAGTCAGTTTTCTTTTTCCGTTGCTGTTGTTGTTGTTGTGCTTGGAGCCAGGCACCGTTTTATCTACAACAACAACAACAGTGACAACCACAAACAGATAATAGTAATAATAAAAGCTACGCTATGTCTGCAATTGAATTAAATTCAACAAAAAAGCAAGTGAAAAGAATTATTTATTCTCATTGTTGTTGTTGTTGCTCTCGCTAGTTGCTGCTGCTATTTCTGGTCAATGCTCAGGCATAACAATTTTCGTACATTTTTTATTTAATTTATACACAAATATGTGTGTGTGCGTATGTTCCACACACACACATACAAACGTTTAACTAATCCGCGCATTTGCTGCCTCTTGGCCTGACAACTGATGAAATTATTTATGATACTCTCCTCCCGCAGCTTCCCTCTGCCTTAGCACACTTTCCCCCAAATAATTCTCAGTTGCTGTTGTTGTTGTGCGTCTATATATATAGAAATATATACATCAAAATGTATATGTACTTAAATTTCATTGAACAAGTTAACGGCAGGCAAAATATGTTATATGTACGCTTTATATACGAGAGCCTGCTCTGACATTTATTCGATTATTTCGATTCGATATATGTAAGAGCCGGACTAAAAGTCCGAGGTAAGAGTGAGAGAGATTTGCGTAGACAGTTTCAGACTTATCCATACGTCTCCATATGTTTCACATTGATTGACTAAAGTCTCTGGTGATGTTGACGTTGAAAAAACATGAATGAACTGCGTGATAGTTCCATAGACAGCTCTGAAGTGCTGCGGGGATGTTAAGAGAATCTTTAATGCTTTATATATACATAGAAATATCCTTAATACCTTATGGCATGAAATTGAGGTGTTCTGCTGTTGTTTTACTGTTTTCTTCATCCTTATTTTCGGCAAGTTCTGTTGCAAATTGCACTCAAAGTATTTCCCCCAATCATTCATCATTCATCTGCATACGATGTCATCGTTATAAAATTTGACCATAAATATCCCAAAGTTAATCGTTCAGAAGCCGAGAAACAATTAATTAGGCTTTATCAACATGATTAGCGCCTTATCCGCAACGGCCTCGGTTTATGACATGGTCACGGTCCATGTGAAACAATTCCGTAAATACCCCAGAGAAATCTAATCGGTCGAGGTAGCTTAGTTGCTTATCGCTTCTGTCGAACGTTCCCAGCAGTATAAATAATAAATGCCCGAAGTGTGCCCCTTAGAAAATAAATATGAGAAACTTAAAGGGCAGTTTATAAGAACGGTACATTTCTTTGATGTTTTCAATGGTAATAATCATAAGATTTTAAATTAATTGTATTTTCTGTGTGAAGCAAATGATCTGAACAGATTTATAAGAAATGCTTTTTTTTCATTCAGTAATTTCAAGAACTAATTTAAGTAAATTAAGCGAAAATTTTCGACTAGCTGTTACCCTATCTTCGTAAAATGTTAAGCACACGTATTTCCATAATAAAAAAAGTAATTTCATTTGGAATTCGCCTAATTGATGCCAAAGGGCTAATTAAAAGAAATGAAAGAGAAATATAAAACCCCAAAAATGGATCTAGGCGCGGTGCTTGCTCTGTTGCTAGGTCAAAGTTCTCTTTGTTGTTGGTGTTTTGGAAAAACGTGGCAGCACGTGTAGGCAATGTTCTCTTGCTCTCTTCTTCACTCTTTCTCTCTTTTTTGGCCACTCGCCCAACAACAATGGGGCAAAAACGTAGCAGAAATGTTCGCTAGAAAAATTCAAACACAAACAAATAAATGAAAATGCAAAAGGCAAAAACAAGAGTTCAAGAACAACAAAATAAAAACAGAAACAAATTACAGCGTCAATTTTGGTTTTTGGCAAACGCGAAAATAAAGGAAAAGAAGGAAAAGAGAAACAAATTAAATTAAACTAATTAGATATGCAAATATTTGCGTGATATTTGGTACTTAATTCAGTTTTATGCTCTGATTATATTGCATAATGCACGACATAACACGACATGACTCTCTAGCGCCGCAATGGGTGGATCGACTGAGGTCTCTCTGGGCGTCTCTCTGCGAAACAGAAATTCAATTTAACGCTAAAAGTGAAACAGCAACCGAATCTGAGGGCGTATTCCATAAACAATGCGCTAAGCTTAATTAAATGTCGCATTGAGCGACAAATTTGATTGACATTTTGTTTGTCGGATTAATGATATGTTGGCTTTCGATTTGAACCCATAGGGGCTTGGTATGATGCTGCAACCTTGTGGCGAGCAAATGCCAAATTTCAACCCGAAGCAGAGAGAAATAAACAAACAAACAAGGCAATCAAGGAAGAGTATAAGTATGTTTTATGTGGGCTCTGCAGAGGCTGCCCCTATACAGCCCATAAAAGTTATAATGCTTAGGTTTAATTATTGTATCTTTTATTTATCGTAAGTCTTGGGAGATGTTCTACTCTTAAGAAAAGGTTTTTGGGAATTTTTCATGGGAATTTTTAGCGCAGAAATAGATTTACAAATTGGTTTATATTTTATTAATAAAATAATTAAGATATATGTATCTCCAGGTGTGTTACATTTAAGTCTACACCTGCCCTTTATCAACATTTGCTGCCTGTCATAAACAACAATAAATAATTTAGGTGACTAATGCGATCATTTTCTAGGAAATAATCATAAACACTAATCCCGTGTAGAAATGAAATGCGCCGCTAATGAAGCAATTCTGTTATAGATATTTAGGCAATGAGCAATCCAGCAAATGGTTGACCTGTCCCACTCAATGAATAGCAGACCTCATCATGCTTATCTAATTGAAATTGTTATCTTCGCACGCTCGGGCGCAATTCTTGCAGACCAGTCTTCTTCTGCTGTGCTTCAAGAGCTTCCCTTGAGCCAATTTAGATGAGTCAATGAACGCGCCTTCGTCTTCGCAAATGAACTTTGTAGCCCTCTTGAAATTTATTATGCAAACCCATATCGATCATATGCCAAATTGCCTTCAATTTCAACAGTATAACTGTATATATTATGCATATTATTAAATTATGTGTGTGTGTGTGTGTGAGTGTCATTGTGAACTGCTGTGCTCTCCACTTAATTGCCACCTATTGTGACTCATCAGCTCTCAGGGGGAAACTATGCGAATTCGCGGCTGTTGTCATCGTCCAGAATGACCAAATCTGACACTGACCTTATAAGTAACAGTAACAACAACAACAGCAACAACAACAAGAGCAAAGCTTTTTCCCCCACTCGACTTGAACAAGTTCCGGGGGGCAAATTCGTTAATAATGTTCAACTAATTCCACTTTCACCTTTGCGAATCCCAAAGTTGACAAGTTCCCAAAGAGGAAGCAACATAAACTTAACACAAGTTAATCATTTATTTATGCTTAAATCAACGTATAGTTGAGAGACAACATGCACAGCATGATACCCTGTCAAATTAAACAGATTTCAGGCTTTTAAAATGTCGAATTTTTCCATAGAACCCACTTGAATCTTGAGGCAAAAAAGGTCTTAACAAGACAAACGACAACAAGCGCAAAAACAACAACAATAACAACAACAACAAATCTCACAGCAGGCCCCACTCAAATGATTCATCACCCACATCAACCGGCAACAACAACTACATACGTCAGTTTGGGGTCTCATGTTTGCGAAACCAAACGCGGTTTCTATTTCAGACCCCCGCCCCCACCCCCCACGGCGAAGGTTTCCAGTGCGAGGCAATTTTGTTTCCCGCATCGTTTGATTTTTCTTTTGTTTACGCTTTTAGTTTTCCAGGCCAAAACAAGTAAAATTGAGCATAAATGAAATATGTGCGCACAATCAAATAAACAACAACACACACACACATACGTGCACACAAACATAATATTAATTTTATGAAGTTTGCAACTTTTTTCCACTTTGCTTTTTTTTGTTTGGTATTTTTATTTTCCGGTTTCTCAGCTTTTTTATTTGTATTTCATGCACGGCAGCGTCAACGACGTCGTCAAAGCAGCTGAAGTGTCGTTTGTATACCCTGTAATAGGGGCAAAGCATGGGGGAGTAGGGAGAAAATGTAAATTTGTTTTTTTAAAGATATTTACATAAAAAAGGGAAAGATAATGTAAGAAAAGGGATAAATAAATGAAAAATTAAAGCAGATAGAGGAATGAAGACTTAATTTCAAGCTGTATCAAGAATTTCTTCAAATATTTTCGCTTTGATAGTATTTGCAGCAGAAATATCGGGAAATTTCTGTCCGTATGTCGAAATCAGGACAGCCTTGTGGACAGTAATTTTTCTACAGTTTTACGTCTAGAGGAAAGAGTAAAGGAAAGAGCTGCATAGAGAATTTCGTCGTCTATTTTCATTTCGATAGTATTTTCTACAGAAATATCGGGAAAATTCTGTCCGTATATCGAAATCAGGACAGCCTTGCGGACAGAACTTTTCTACAGCTTTCCGGTTAGAGAACAAAGTAAAGAAGAGATCTGATTGCGTCGAAGTATATACCCTTTTTTTTAAGTAATCAGATCTCTTATATTAAATGTATGTATATATGTTTATATATAATGCTATCTTTATATCTAATCTTTATGACCTTCTAGTAAATACTCTGCTTAAGTAACAATCTGACTAACTACCTTCATTTACATTTTGTATAATGAGGTGTGTGGCTTGAAGTTTATATATAACTACATATATCTTCAGCAATATTTTTTCTTCACATGTCACCTTTTTCCAGGGTATTCTACAGTTGTTCTGGCTGTATCCAAAGCACTCTTACATGTCTGTTATTGTTTAAGTATTAATGTATTGTTTAGTTATTTATATTTGCATTTTAGTCATGCGATGTATTGCGGTTCCGCTGACAGCAACAGAAACAGAGAATGAGAAAGAGAGAGAACGAGCAAGAGAGAGACAGAGAGGGAGAGAGAGTGTGTGTGAGGTGTGGTGAGGAAAGGTGAGACAGCGCACGCGAGACAGAGACAACGACGCACGACAACGGCGTCATTCATTGAGCATTCGTTGTAAAAATGTTAAACAGCTTGATCTTTGAACGATGAATATGCCTTTATATTCGAATAAAGCAACATGCACTCACACACACATGTACTCACACACATACATATAGTATATTTGTTTATACAGCGTGTGTGCTCATATTTGCGTGTATATTTTGGGGTTTATCAGCGAAAACAAAGCTGACAATGCAAGTGACAAGGCGAATGCAAATGGGGCGAAATCGAGGCGTTGTTTTAAATTAAAATATTACAAATATCAAAATAAAATAATGTTTCAATTGTGCACGAATGACAAATGCACAGAATATGGGGGTGCTATTTGAGGGATATACATATGTGGGCTGTGAGGGATATATATATTACTCAAATCATATATTACACACATAACTTAATCGTCGTAATCTAAAAATATATGTGTAATATGTATATTATTAGAGTTCTGTGCGATTTAATGATGAATATTTGTATGAAATTGCTCGAAGTTGAGCTTTAGAACTTCAAGGAGTTATGGGAATGCGGCAGTTGCTTTTCATCTATCACGCACTACACATTGCTTCAAAGAAGGGGTTTGACTTTAGGAGTAAAGAAAATGAAAGAGTTGATGTTCCCTTTGCTGCAGCCAACGTTGCAGCAATCTGAGCAAATGGAATATATTGTACTTCAAGATCGCGTACTCAACTTAATGTTGCACAGTGCTCGACAAGATGTTGCGCTTAAGACGCGTTGCATTGCACTGTGTCATCTGGGGCAGTGGCTCTTCATGCATCTGTCACACGGCAAGGATAACTTACTGTCCCATCCACGCATACGTGAAGTGTTGCAGGTACTGTTGCAAGCGCTGCAGTTCAGGCATGCCAGGATCGCTTCCATTGCCATCGATGCACTTAAGCTGTGCGCGGAACGAGGGCAGCAATTGGCGGCCATTGAACGTGTACCTGAGTTGATTATAACCTCACTTTGCCAGGCTCTGATAATACAGAAAGATGCAGCAGCAGACAAGGCAGTGCTTACCTCATTGATGCTTTGTCTGGGTGAGTTCTGCATGGCACTTCCGCTTGCCGTGTTGCTGCAACCTTATAATGAACAAGATGATACATTGCTGTTGCAAGTCTTGCGGACTCTATTGCAAGTTGCTGCGATTGCGTCGCCAACTGCAGAAGAAGAATATGATGTTAAGCTAACAATAGATAATGACTTTGATATGCAGCATGCTTCGATTTCTGAGGAAAGTGAGAAGGCTGGTGATCAAGAGCAGGCTGACAATCAAACAGCCGAGTCAATTCAGGCCTCGTCCGGCGCGTCCATACGTCTATGTGCCCGAGCTGTGGCAATGCATTTGATCAATCATTTGGGTCACTTTCCCATGGCACGTAGTGATGGATCGCTACTCAGTTCTAAGGTGATGGAGCAAGATGATTGTTGTGACTCTCAGTTGCAACTGCTTATGCTCAACTCGGATTTGGTAGCCAGTTTTATGGAGTTGCCCACTTTGAAGTTGCCAGAGGGCGACATGGTTAGCGCTCAGAGGGAAGTTCGTGTGCTTCTGCGTGATGTCAATGGAAAATCTTGCTGGGATGCCTCCACGCTGCATGCAAAGTCACAGACAAGGCCAATTGCAGTTGCAACTGAAGCACTGATAAGTGAGAAGTGCCACACTAGAACACAGGATGCTATGTTGCGGCCTCAACTGCCACTCATATTTGATGTGGATCCGATTGACGATCATTTGGCTGAAATAGAACACAAGTGTCCACCTCGCCAACCCAAGAGAAGTGCAGAAGAGGCACAAGTCATGTGCAACATACTCGATCAGCGCGTTAGTGAAGAGAAGTTTGTGGCAGCCACAACCGCTTGCAGTTCCTTCTCATTGAATAAGCCTGTGGAGCCTGTTGGAACACCCCAACAATATTCTCGTCTACTCCTGTCCCAGCTTGGCTTGGCTGCTGGTAAACGAAGCTCGCACACTCATCTCTTACAACGCAGTGCGAGACTTATGCGAGAATTGCGTAATGTGGACCAGCAAAAGTGTCGAGAGACACATAAACTGGCTGTCATCTATGTGGCTGCTGGACAGGAGGATAAGCAGAGTATTCTAATGAACACCTCAGGCAGCCAGAGCTATGAAAGATTTGTTGCCAGTCTTGGCTGGGAAATTGAACTGGCAACACATGAGGGTTTCATGGGAGGTTTGCCGCGTCAGGGTTGCGGCGCCACGGCTCCATATTATGCCACGCCCTTTCTTGAGGTTGTTTACCATGTGGCAACTCGCATGCCATCGGATTCAAACGAAGCAATGTTACTGAAGACGCGACACCTTGGCAACGATGAGGTGCACATTGTGTGGAGTGAACATGATTGCGACTATCGCCGAGATATATTTCCCACTGAGTTCTGTGATGTCCTGATTGTTGTGTATCCCCTGGCAAATGGTCACTTTCGTGTTACTGTGAATCGTAAGCCCGAGGTTCCTTGGTCGGGACCACTTCTAGCCGAAGAGAGTGTCGTTAGTGGTGCTTGCCTGGCTGCACTCGTTCGTGCCACAGCCATTAATGCAAGTCGCACGAAGCGTGCCTCAATGCTGCTTTATCAGCAATTCTATGAAGAGCGCCATCGTTCACTCGACAGCGTTTCTTCGCTCTGTGAGATTAGTGCTAACTTTGTGGACTTTATCAGTCGCATCTATGATGCCAATCACACACCAACGATTGACAGAGTGTCATCCAAGACAGTGCCTACCGAGGCTGATCCAACATCGCCTATTCCGAAAAGTAGGATCAGCAATCGCTTTAAGAAACTGACCCAGAAACACTTGATAACCAAATTAGTTATCAATCAAAGTCCAGGGGAGGATACATCGACTAGGAGTTCCACACTGGATACAACAGAAACAACTTCAGCAACACCACGACGTGGTTCTCGTAGGTTTAGTGCAATATTTAAGGGATTCAACAACAAGAAAACATTGGAGCCTGTTGAGGATGTGGCCGATAATAACAGTCTAGGGGGCGACTCATCATCTTTAGGGAGCGGCACATTAAAGGCAGACAGTGTCAAATCTGCGGCTTCACCTCGCGGACAACGTAAGATGAGTAAAATGTTTAAAGGATATAACAAAAAAAAATTGAGAGAAGCGGCTGATAATGATGTTGATAGTGTCAGTACAGAGGCCGATATCTCGCCTGAGAATGTGGAAGCGGAGCCAGAAAGTCAGAAACCTTCGAGTAAACCACGTAAGATGAGTGCAATCTTTACGGGATTCACTAGGAAACAATCAAAGCAACACGTAGCAATTGATGTTGATGATGACGGCACAGAGAGGGAGAGAATCAAATTAGAGGAAGATGAGAATATTGGCAAAGCTGCGGCCTCATCACGCAGTGGTCGCAGATTGAGCGCAATGTTTAAGGGATTCTCCAAGAAACACAAGACAGTTGAAGATGTTGTTGATGGCAACATCCTTGTGGGAGATAATTCTTCGGGGAGTCAGTGACAATGACTGAGAAGTGCCAAGTAGACTTCTCCAGGGAGTGCCACTTTGTCACTGAGAAGCGCCAAGTAGACTTCGAGTATATATAAGAAAATTATCCCTTTGTACCACAACAAACAACCAGAGAACCTCGAAACTTTGAACTAAACCTCAAAATACGATCCTATAATATTTTAACATGTTTTTTACTTATTGTATTTATTGCTATTATTTTTTAATAACTTCAATACTATTATTTTAATCTGTAACTTTAAAAAGAGGCTGTTATTTAGCGATTTATTGGTTCAAAATGGGGCGTGGCCAAATTCTTAAACAAAATTTACCTGCGTGCAATAATTATACATATTCTCAGCAAGTTTGGTAACCCTAGCTTATATAGACACTGAGATCTAGGTGTTCATACAGACGCTGATCACGAATATATATCTATACTTTTTGATGTCGTCTATGCCTCCTTATGCCTCTTTATATGCCTTCTCTGTAAGTAGTCTATCCAAAGAGCAAAGTTCTATTTTTGTTCACATGATTTATAATATGTATAAATAGTCAGATATTTTATCAGGAAATTCAAATGATTTGCATGTTGATAAATATAATTTAAATATGTTTGCATTTCTTGGTATTCCACTAATTAGCTTTTATTAGGAAAATTTGTTGACACAAAATTGAAGAAAAGAAAATTGAATTGCAAGCGTATGCAAAAGCTTTCTACGTCTCTCTCAAGTGTGTCATGAAAGCAAATATGAATCATGCGGTGAGGAAACGCGTTCTCAGAGTCTCAAGTCGAAAAGTCTTAAATTTCTTATCGTTACACGATGCCAAAGCTCTAAGTCAAAGTTTGAGCTCAAAGTTCACTTTTGAAGACGTCTTTGTTTGTTGTTGTTGTTGCCGTTGTTCTCGTTATATTTTATTGGTTTTTTTTGACAAATATCGTGACACATTTGGGCGCGTGTGTGGTCGGAAAAGTTATTGACCCTGACAAGAGTCAATTAAGTGAGCCGCCCTACACACTGTGGCATGTTGATGATGATGATGATGCAATTCGTTTCCCCCACCTCAAAAAGGCGTTGGCCAAGCGCTATAAAATTATGCATAATTTGTCGTTATTTTCTTTTGACATTTACAGTTAATTTCAAACAATGAAAATTGTGCAAGGGCCTGCCTGGAATGTGTTTGTGTGTGTTGCAATCAATAAATGAAATAATATGAAATTTGCCACACGTAGCTGCAATTTTCGAGACCATGTCTGTCATTGACACACACAATATTGTTTACATGATTCAGTCTCAGACTCAAAGCAATTAGCCAAACACTGTCGAATAAAATTGAAGGCCATAAATCGGGCTAATTGCCAAGCCAATTTGAGGTATTGTTGAGAGAAAGAGAAGATGCCAGCGCCAGAAAAGCCGAAAGTATGTGTGCGAGTGTGTGCATTAAAGCAGCGTGAAATGAAATATTGCTGGAAATTAAATTTCAAATATTTACAAAATGGAATTTAGAAGAATTCGTGTATGAATTAATGGAATCAAATTATACATTTGTTGTTTCATTTATTTGAGAAAATATTTTGATGGGTTCCATGTGTCAAGAGCTGTTCAAAGCAATGTTAAATATGCCATTGTTTTCTCTAGGAAAACTATAAAACAAATTCAATTTTTATATATTATTTTCTATGGATTTTTTTCTTTATAAATATTTTTTGAATTATTATTTATACTCCCTTTAAAATATGAAATAAAAATCAACAGAAAGTAAAAAAAAAAAAAATTTTTTAAAAATTTTTTTTTCTCTTAAAAAAAAAACCTTAGCCCACACAATTGAACCCAATGAAAACCCGGCGACTTGAGACCTTTATTTTGCCCAACTTTGGCAGCAAGTTCTGTGTGTAGGTGAATGTGCCAAGAGCTATATGAATGTTCACAGAAAGCTACCTATAACTATATGAGTCTGTAGATATCTACTTATGCCCACATCTTCAACTGAGGTCAAGGCATTGGAGACCACGTACTGCAAGCTGATTTATAAGCGACTAAGCCGTTGGCAGAGGACAAGCAAAAAACAGCAAGAAGAGAAGCACCCACATGGCCATTGGCCAACTGGTCGATTGGTCAGTTGCGGGTACTCATAAACAGCCCGAACGTGCCATGAGTTATGTGTTTGTTGTGTGTTGGGAAACTGCAGCATCATCGGACAACAAACAAAAACAGAAACAGAACCAGCAGCTGGGGTGGCTGTGGCAGACAGAATGTGGCACAAAGCAATTGCGCTAATAGAAGAACGAAACCGGTTAACAAACTCGTGCTCAATGGCCAATATGGCCAACTGCCGTACATTGAATAACTGTCGTTGAGGTAATTGCTCGAGCTCGAAGCCAGCCCGGTTTGGTGCTTTAAAGTAAATAACAAGAGGGTAGTTCAAACTAAAATCTAGATGCTTGAAAGATCTAGATAATGCGTAAAGAAAATACATTAGAATTGTTATAAATTTTAAGTTTGAAAGATTGAATGGCTTGAAGAAATCATATCAGATAATAATCTCTAGATCTAGGCACAAATATCCGCTGAGTAAGTTCTGTTTATGGCATATTTATGTGCCTGGTAATGTTCTATTTATATGCAAATATATTTCAACTTCTTTTTATATAAGTTTACCAAAACATAACGAATCACCCTCGCTGGTTGACGCCCCTATGCGATTTGTATGGACTTTAGTTGCACTGATATTAGACGGAAGGGGAACAATCTTTATTGCCAGAGTTATTTACAGGAAGTGTTTTGTTTTGTTTTGTTCTCTCTTTGCGGTGCTTTGCTCCCAAATGTTGCGCAGCAAGAAAATATAAATATGATGAAAAAGAGATGACTAAAGAAAGGGGTTTGTGTGGTATAAATATGACGGAGTCAACTGAATCACACATGCCGCACATGATATACGATATCACGACGTTAGTTCGTCATGCAGCTGAAATCGAACAAAACAAAATGAAACGAATCGAAGCAAAATATGCTTCATATACTGTATTTATAAATCGGGCAATCGGTTAAATTACTCGACAGCTTTACAGGCACTTGACCAACAGCAGCTGTCCGATTGTGTGTCAGGTGTTAGATAAGCTAACCAAGTTAACGATACAGTGTGAGGTCAGTTGACTTAAGAAACGCTAGAATTGTTTATAAAACAAATTCACAATTGATTAAGGTGAATAAGAATTTCAATTTGAATCAGTTAAGGGGTGGATCAAAGTTCTGCATGAGTATACTCGTTTATCCAGATTTCTCTCTTGCTCTCTCTTGTTAAACCTTTTGTGACTCTACCTTCCATTTATCTTAGCTGTTCAAAAACTTTTCCATTTGCCGAATGCTTCTTGAATTTCACATTTAAATTACCTTTTTTACCTGTCACGGCTGAGAGGGTCGCGCGCACCTTCCTAACGACTTATTTGGAAAACGCGAACTCATCTCTTGTTGCTGTTATTTGTTGTTTTTATTTTTTTTTGGAAATTAGACGCGCGCTGATTAGAAATTTAATATCTTTTTACCTTGGATGATTCAAAGCTAAATGATTATCTTCATTAAGGCGCATTTAAGGTAAAAGAACAGACAAGGAAAGAGAGAGAAAAGATCTTTAGGTACTTGAATGAAAGTTAAAGATATTTTTAATGAACATTTAAAGCGTATTCTTTGGCATTTCTCCTCGTTAAAAACTACAACTAATTAGGAACGATTGATATCGTTAACTTGGCTTGTTATAAACACCGTTATCTGCCTGATAAGCGCACGCTGGTAATTAAAAAACCATTGCAAGCTCATCAGCAACAGGTGAATTTCAGGGTTCTTTCTCTCTCTCTTTCTCTGTCTGCGACAAAAGAAGAAAGAAGAGGTTGAAGGAAATCGAAATTGAACTCGCGTGTTCGTCAATTCTGACAGCCTTAAGTGCTTATCGAAAGGTTGCGCAATGTTTTGCGGGCCCCCTTGCGACTGAGTGAATCACAGGCTACGTCGAAACACCTGCATCCCCTACCTCAATGCAAATTGACAGAGATAAGAGAATACAAAAAGGAGGCAGAACGGAGAAAGATATACAATCTATAAAGGTCCAATGCGGCGCGTTCCGACTTATAGACAGCGTCAATATGTATTCATTTGAATTTGAATTTAAAATTATTCTTTTAAATTCAAAAAAATCTTGTTGCCCTTCTCTTAACGATATCTAGACTTTGCTAGTTACCAACAGACCGTTAAAAATAAATCAAATAGAAACTGCAAATTACGACGGTGAATAGTTAACACCTTTTTATGAGCTTGTTTATCGTTTAAATTGGAATATGTTGATTGACTTCCTACTGTACGGATTGCATAATCGTACATTGAACTTGCTCTATATAAGAAATCGATCCACCTTTATTTTACTTGGACTACAGGGTAAATTGAGCACAAAGTCTACAGAGTGCAAAGGGCAATGCAAATTTACGTTTTTACCTTCTTCTTGCCTCTGCTGTTCTCCTCCATCTCTCTTTGTGTCTGCTATGTCGTTCAGTTCGTTGTCGTTCAACACTTTAATGTCATTTTAAGCACCTGCAACAAAAAGCATAACAAAATCTGATTTACCGCTCGAGCTGAGGTAACAACAACAACAACAAAAATTGTTGCATCAACTTGAACTTTCGTTAAGCAAACTTTGCATTTATTTTTGCGAGTTGTTTCCAGAAAGTGTCTCTCGGGGGAGGTGGAGGGCGTGCGGCTTTGCTGGCTAAGCATTACGCGCTCAGCCAAGTTCAATGCTTGCCTCAAAGCCTGACCTAGCTAACTTTTGTAACTAGCTGAGATTCCCCAGGGAAAGAAGAGAGAAAGAGTGGGAGACTTGGATAGGAGCCATTTACATAAGCAAAACACTTGAATTAATGATGTCTCTATAACTATTTAATGTAATCAACTTGACTACAACAGCGTGAAATGCAAATCGAAGTGAACTTGTAAAAAAATAAAAAGTTAATTAACTTTTTACCTGACAGCGAACAAGGTTTCCTATTTCTCCACTTTCTATGGGAGCTTTAGTGTTGTATAGACTTTGGAAAAAGGTTGAGTTCACCAGAGAAGTTTCTAGCTTTACATTTTTAGTAATTAACAGTTTATTATACTCTTGACCCGTGGGATAGAAGGGTGTTATAACTTTGTGCTAAGCGAAATGTATGTAACAAGCAGAAGGAGTCGCATAAGCCATTTATATATCTTTATATGTAAATCTTCTTTATAAAAATCAGCGAGTCGATAAAAGCGAATTTCAAGCATAATTATAGTGCAATACATCTCATTCTTGGTAAACACAATAACTAACGATCAACGCCAAAATAATAACTTAAAATTTGGTTACGTTCGGATAACTAACAAGAAAGTTATTTAAGAAATAATTGAGGAGTTACTGATTTCCAAATAGCTCCCTAAAGTATGCAACACGAATTTTTAAATTTAAAGTTAAATATTAAAGAAATCGTTCTCTACTACATTTGGGTAGCGGGTATTTCACAGTCGAGCACACTCAACTGTAACTTTTGTGCTTTTTTTAATGAATAAACTGAAAAAATATTTTATAATAAATTTAAAATATATAGCGAAATCTAGGTATTCTTTAATTTTCTTTTATTATTAAAGATTACTCTGTAAAATATATTCGTATATATCCAAGTAACACGTTTACTACAGTATATACAGTGTTTGTTTCTTTGATAAATTTCCTGCTTCCGAGTACCAGAAACCTAAACAAAGCAGTGAAAATTGTTTAGAACATTTCCGTAATCTAAGAAACAAGTTCATATCTCAAAAGTTTAAGCAAAACTGGGGCATTTGCTTACACAATTTTTCCAGAGAAATTAAATAAACAAGCCGGAAAGCAGCTTACTTGAAGTGACCTCAAGGGTTACTTGAATATCATCGAGAATAGAACTCATCTGTCTCGTCGTCTGCTGCGCATAAGGAGCAACTACATCGTAATTCTAATGATAGATCTGCTGCTGTTCCCACTGCTGCTGCTACTGTGCATTACTTATAATTTGGTGCGGTTTCTTTGTATTTATAAACCAACCGCAGTCGGAACGACGCCAGCGCCAGACGTGACCTTCACAAATGCAAGTGGGGCAACTGAAAGTACTTGTTGTCGTACTCACACACTGTACTCACACTCAGACCCTCTGTTCGTGCTTGTACTCAGTGTGTATATATAGTATATAGTGTATGGAAGACTTGCGCCTGATGTGGGCAACAAGTCGCGGCTGATCGGTTTGGTCGAGCTCACCCTAAGATGACGACACGTTGCGCAACTCATTAGCAAATGACTGTGGCGGCGCATAATTGAATCTAATAAATGCGAATCAACATTCCTATTCCTATTCGCAGATACAAGTTACTACATATGCATACATATATTGTAGTACATGTCTGTACTGTATAAACTTATGCATATTTAATAAGCATATACGGCATATTATTATCTTTGTCTGACTGCAAGCTGAACTTTGGCTCTGAGTAATGATAAACAATAAATTGTCCGGATGCCTTGAGGCAAATGCGGAAGCTGCGTTGTTATAAACTGTACTTTAGTAGAGTATATTTTAGTTGCATTAAAAGGAATGCAGAGATAATATAGTATATTTATTTATATATATATTTATATTAATTTGATATACCTTTTAAGTTACCATTGGAAAAATCGACTGTCTCAATTTGTTGCCAATATGAACGGGGGATTCTTTCCGAGAGACATAATGAAATGACCTTTTAAATGACCAGTAGCTATCGAACAAAACAACGCATATTCTACCTTAATCAGATCATTCTAACTATTGTAAAATTTAACTTATTCGGATCATTCTTACTATGGCAAATAAAGCCTTCAATTTTATGCAAAAATAATTTATTCCTTTTTACTACTTTTTATTTGATGGTGTAAAACTGGTCAAAGAAGTTTAAGTTTTCGTATTTGAGAGGAGAACGGCATCGACTCCTGATCTGTGTCAAATGATCCTTCCATAGTTATACATGATGTTTGCAGAGCCTGGCAAGTGCCCGGGTAGCTCAGTCGGTAGAGCATTGGACTTTTAATCCAAGGGTCCAGGGTTCAAGTCCCTGCTCGGGCGACATAGAATTTTTTTTTTATTTTTAATATATTTTTATTGTTTACATGCCAAGAAATTGAAAAGGAATATAGAGATAATAAATAGTTTAATAAATTTATTTATATATACATATTTTAATATATACATTCTTATTAGGTAACCATTGCAAAAATCGACTGTCTCAATTTGTTCCATTAGGGACAAGAACTTCTATGAGAGAGCTAGTTTTATGTATAATTATCATTTGTAACTAAGTACAGAGTATTTGGCGGTCAGTTAAGCTCAACTGCCCCGCGTTTTCCGCACTTGTCATTGTTGAATGTGCCGCATTTGTCTACTGTTTTTTCCTATTGAATGATCGAGTTCATGTGCACTTGATAATCCCAACACAAGTTGCTGACTAAGTAGTAGGCACCCGACCAAGGTCTTCTTATCAAGATTGGCGAAACGCGACGAAATCAAAATGATAGCGCACTCACCTCGCACACCCCATGCGCGCATGTGGCGTCTGTGGCGTCTCTCTGACAGTGGGTGCAATAACCCTGAACACAATTTCGTACACACTTTGTAACACATATTTTACTTTTTGTTATTCGTTGTTTGTACATCAGCGGAGAAAGCGAATGGGGCGATAGGTGAATAATGACTAACGAACAACAACAACAAAGTATGGGGCAAAGAAAAAAAAAGATGGTTACAAAATGCGATGATTAAAAATGTACAACAAACTCAAAAGAAAGGGGCACAAACAGATAATTATGATAACCAAAAGATGTTAGAAAGAAGTGCGAGAAAGGGAGAGAGGCGAAGAGAGATGGCAGGTGAAATTGCGGCCCCAACATGTTGTTTGTGGCGCAGTCAACTGCAGATGAACATTTGGGTTGAAAGCGCAGTCAAAGCCACCACAGAGAGTGAGAGAGAGAGAGAGGAAGAGAGAGAAAGATGTGAAGTTATTTTCCTTTGCTGTTTTTAACCGCAACACAAACAAAGTTGTGTTCAAGCCAAATGTGCTTAAAGGGATTTGTCGTTTAAAACGGAAAATTACCCAAAAAACGATCAAGCAAAAAACGTAAAAAGATAAAATGGAAAGAGCAGACATGTCTTTAAAAAAGGTCTTAGGCTATCTGAAGTTGTTTATGGTGGGGTAGGTCGACAATAAATTAAGTTAATTTGTTGCGATGCTCTTGCTAAAGTCGTTATAAATGTTTAACGAAGTGCGTAGCGCCTAGAGATGATGTGTATCTTAGAGGCTGTGTTTGTTATGTATTTTATATAATATACGATATATATACTCGTATATAACAGCCTTATAATATATCATAATTTATTAGACCTATCACTCTTAGTGTTTTTTAATCTACTTAACCAATCGCTCTGGCAAGCCAATTAAGTTCCAAGTAAATAAATGCAACTATTTGATTTATTATTAAATTAAATACAATCTATAAATAGTTAAAAAAACTTAAATAAAATGCTAATTCTGGTATTAATATTTCTGTATATACGATTAAAATCTGCACAGCGATTAAAGTTAGCGTTTCTCGTATGCTGCCTAAGCAGCTACTAAAAAATTTCTGAATTAATAATGACGCACAAACTCACCTTGAAATCATGTACGTGTGTGTGTGTGAGTATGTGTATTTCGTTCTAAAAAGGCTTTAGTTCCTTTGTCGGGATTGTAGAGGGTCATTTTCAGCCTCATTTAAAATGAAAATTGAGCGCCCACTCAAGGTTTCAGTGAGCCCACTTGGGCGAAACAATTGTTTAATTTTGGGAACTGCAACATGTGCGACAAAATAGCCAGAGAGCGAGAAAAATACAGAAAAAGAGAAGGAGATAGACTGAGTGTATGTGTACTTGATAAAGAGCGGCACTGTGCGTTGAATTATAAATATTTATAGAAAAACTAAACAATTGTTATCTTTGTATGCCATCATCGGTTTCAGAGTCTTCAACTCATCATGGCATCGGCATGCGATGCACAAGCGTTTCACTTGTGTACACGAGGATCGATCCATGTAGGGGCTAAATCATAGTACAATATATATAGTCGCATTATCTGAAGCATACGCACGTCCTTATCAGGTGCATGAACCAAACATGTGTGTGTACATGTGTTTGCATTGTTAGCTACTTCGTAGATTGTGTTTATATTTGTGGCTTGCTGGCGGCACTTGAGAACGCCTACGGCACGGCACGTTCAACGTCACCTGGCGACAGCCAATTGAGGAAGTATTGATCGAGTTGGCTATATACACACATATATGTATGTATGTAGGTAGTTAGGCTATGCAACAGCAATAAACACACACGCGCTGTGGTGTGCTTGAGAAGTAACTCGAACAATGAGAGAGAAAATACCTTGGGTTGTTGAACCCTATGTATGTAGGTGCCATATACAGATATAGAAATACTATAGGCATAACATTGAATAATCTTTATTTATATTGCTAGGTCTCAAGGGAGAGGGATTACAAGTTTACTATGCCTTACAAGAATTCAAGTTTCAATTACAAAGAATTAAGAAAGTTACACTAGAACTTACTCGACTATTTACTTGCAGAACATCACCCAGCTAAAGTTTAAATTCTTAATTTTATATTTGAATTCCTAAATCTTATTTTAATCTAAAACAAATTATAATAAATTAATTTTATATTTTAAATTTTTATACAAAATTCTTTTTAGTCGACTGCTTTTAGTCGACATTAAATAAATCAATAAATTATTAGCTATATATGCAACATCCATGTTAAGGGTGTTTTCTATTGCATACCTACAGGGTTGCGAAATCTATTTGTCCTTTTATATTATTTCTTACAGTTTTTCTTTAAATAAATAAATAAATATTCGCTAAAAACCACTTTTTGTTCATCTGAATGCTCTCAGGAGTATTGTTCATTTATACAGACAATTCAATTTTTATCTCTTTGAAGCGGTGTGCACAAACTTAAAAACAATCTTAGTTAACCTATTGATATTTCAATAATCTTACCAAATTTGGTAGCCGTACCTCATGAAGTCTTTACGGTGTTTATCCGGACAGAAATGAATATACGAGTATTGTCTCGTATGTTAAAATTATTAGAAAATATGTATAATCTGTAAAATGTCTTGCTCCTATGTTCTTTTCAAAACTTGTTGTGCCCACCCTCGCTGGCGTATGGTTTTCATCAGTCGAATTCAGGAATTCGGCATAAAAATGTAAAGAATTCCATAATCATTGAATAATATTTCTGTGCGCAGCAGCTGTCTGGCTTTGTGATGTGCTCCAGTTTTTAGTTTTCATTGATTCCGCTCGGGGGGCGATTATCAGTGGTAGCTCGCGTCCAGTGAGTTGATTCACCTTTCGACTTTGCACTCGCCTCGCACTTGTTTTCGCCCGTCGCAATCTCCCAATGACAATATTGAGAACATACATACAAACAAACAAACAGAAATCTGCTATAATAATAAATACTAATTGGATTTTATTTTCGTTTGTTTGTTGCAGCTATTGTGGCAACTGCTCGAGTTCATTGCCAGCAATATGCAATAATGGATTCGTTGCCAGCATCGACGACAAGTGGACGAGATCATCTAACGTTGCAGCCGTTGCAGAAGCTGCGCTCACCTCGCGGTTCCAGTTCCAGTTCCAATTTGCGAACCAGTCGCTCGCCCTCAGCCAGTCGCAGCAGCATCGAGCAAAGTAAATAAACATTTATAGTACATGAATAAATATAATAATAAGTGTTGGTAATGAGCGTGTTATCACCGTTATATTAGCCGCCGCTCTGTCGTATTAGTAGTAGTCTAACAGCTTAATCACTTTGCTCCATAATTGGATTTATGCGACACGTTCATCAAGCTACTTACGTTATCAGTCGGTGTGGCTTGCGCCGCCTTGCCTGCTTCCCCCGACAAGTTGTTGCTAGGTCTGATAACCCACCTTAACTCATTTCACCTTTTCACTTAGCGTTTCCGCTTAAGTTCTTTACTAAATATTCCACTAATCGGAACTTAAGTAAACGTGTTTGTTTCACTTTTAAAATAACATTTTCTATTGCCAACTGTTTCATAGATTATCTGCCTTGTTTGACTATGCAGAGAGCATTTCTATTCACAGTTTCATACATACAACTTGTTTCACATATTTGTGCTAAGCTGCTTTGGCAGCGCACATTTGCCTCACCTTCTCCCCTCTTCCTCTCTGTTTACTGTTTCTCAAGAGATTTTGGCAGACAAATATTTGCATACGAAAAATGGCCAAAAATTGCTTCAAGCTTAGAGCAGAGTGCAAATATGTGTTGTGTGCTTTTAAGCGCGCTCTCTGTGTCTCTTTATCTCCCTCTTTGGTGCAAATTTGAGAATTACTTTACATTTGTTTTGTTATACCCTGTAGCTGCAGAGAAGGTAGAAGGTACTATAATTGTATGCCAATCTCAATCTCAGGTATAAGGTATTAGACCAAGATCATATAGTCATTTCTGTTCGTATGAAAATCCATATCTCAGCAAGTATTAAAGCTAGGGCTACCAAATTTCGTGACTATATATTCAAATATTGCATGCAGCTATAACTTGTTTTATAAATTAGCCAGGCCTGCTACCGCCCCTATAAATCCAGAAACAACAAAATAAGTATACAGCCCAAACAGTATAGTCACTTTTGTGTGTATGAACAATTATAACTCAGAAACTATTAGAGCTAGGCATACTAAATTCAGAGAGTATATATAAAAATATTGCATAAAACAATATAAATATATAAAACAACAAAATAATTATTTATAACAAGGCAAGACGATTTAGTCATTTTTGTTCGTATGAACATCTATATCTCAAAGACTATTTGAGCTAGGGCTACAAAATTTATTAGTTTTATATATAAATATCGCACGCAGCTAAAACTTGCTTTATAATTTAGCCACGCCCTCTACATACTGCTTTAAACTGAACAAAATCAGCAATATATTCATCCTAGAACTTATACAATTTTTTTTTAACGGGTATATAACAGTCGAGCAATCTCCAAAGTAGCTTTTGTTACTTGTTTGATATTTTTGTGCTTTGCCAACTTTTTCAATTACATTTTGCTTGCTTCAATTCATATTTATATGCTTTTATATTTGTATGTTGATTATCCTATTGTTTTTGTTTCTATTTTCTCCATTTCTTTCTTTCTTTTGTGTTCTCGAACAGCTTTGTAACCGTTGACCACACACACAGACACACACACGCGCAGTACATTGTGCATTGTCTACGTATGTATAACTATAAAAATAGAAATAGAAATACTTTCTAGCAATACGCACCCACATACACGCACACACACACGTACACACCCACACCCATACAGTCAGATACAAGCAACATGCAAACATTGCTGGCATTTTCTACGTTCTTTTATCGACAGTCACGCAGACGCGATTTAAAACGCGCATAAAAACCGCTATAAAAACGCGCAGGCATTTGCCGCTGCTTTCTCACTCAGTCACACTATCTGTACGCTTCTCTTTCTCTCTCTCTCTCTTTCTCTTTGTCTCTTGATGCACAGCTATCTAATTGTCATTTACACACACACCAACACACACACACTCACACACACATACAAGCACAGCTGTTGCAACAACAAGTTAAACTTATTTCGCGCGGCTTTTTGTGTTGTTGTTGAAGATTGAAAGAAAAAGAAAACGAACATAAAGAAAATAAACATATTTCTATGCGCCACAACTCGCCAGTGTCCAGGGAGCGCACAAGCGACTCGACGTTAGCGGCAACAGTTGCAGCATCAGCAACGCCAGCAACACCAGCTGGAACAGCGGGGACGACGACGACGACGGCAACAACAGCGGCGGCGGCAGGAACAACGTCTGGTGCGTCGGCAACGTCGACGACGGCCAACAGCAATTCGTCAGCATCGTCCAGCACAGTGGCAGCTGCACAGGCGGCTGTCTATAGCGGCGGCAACACGGTGACCGGCAGCCTGGGCAGCACCGGGGGCGTGGCAGTGCGCACTTTTCGCAGCCACAGCCCCACGCACCGGCGACGCAGCCGAGAGCGACAGCGACGCACACATGGCTCCGATCAGGGTGGCCTCCTAGCCTACAGCGGCATCATAGGTGGCGGCGGCGGCGGTCTCGATATGTCTGACTTTGTGGTCACCGGTGGAGGCGTCGGCGGCGGCGGCGGCGGTGGTGGTGGCAGTGGTGGCACTGGCAGCGGACTGGAGGATTCACGTTTATCCGGCAACGAGGATTACTACTCATCATTTGTCTCCGATGAGTTCGATGGCAGCAAGAAGCTGCACCATCGTCGCACACACGAGCGCAGCTCCAGTGTGCAGGCCATTGATCGTCTGAACACGAAGATACAGTGCACCAAGGAGTCCATACGACAGGAGCAGACTGCCAGGGATGGTGAGTAGAGAAGAGAAGTGATGAATACGCAGAAGAACTTCAATTGATGACAAATCTTTCTTGCAGACAATGTCAACGAGTATTTGAAACTCGCCGCCAGCGCCGACAAACAGCAACTGCAGCGCATCAAGGTGAGTTCCAAAAATGGACAGAGACAGAGGCAGCTTAGTAATCGCATTGATTTTCCAGGCTGTGTTCGAGAAGAAGAACCAGAAGAGCGCACACAGCATTTCGCAGCTGCAAAAGAAACTTGACAACTACACGAAGCGGGCCAAGGATCTAACGAATCATCAGTTTCAGGCGAAGAGCCAACACCGACAGCCACGCGAGGTGCTGCGCGACGTCGGTCAAGGTTTGCGCAATGTGGGCGGCAACATACGTGACGGCATCACTGGATTCTCGGGCTCGGTGATGTCCAAGCCACGCGAATTTGCGCATCTCATTAAGAACAAATTTGGCAGTGCAGACAATATAAATCAAATGAGTGAAGCCGAGCTGCAGAATATGCAGCAGCAGGCAGCCAATGCGGAGGTCCTGACAGCCGCAGGCGAACGATTGCAACAGCTGCCGCCTGGCGTTGGCACCTCGTTGGGCTCGGGCGGTGGTGCTGGCAATAATAACAACAACACTGGCACCGGCAGCGGTACTGGCAAATTCAACAGCGACAATGGCAGCGAGTGCAGCAGTGTCACCAGCGAAAGCATACCAGCTGGGTAAGGCCAAAGTGAATCTCCTCGAATTATGTCTAATCTCTTTTCTCATCTGCAGCTCGGGCAAGAGTCAATCGGGCGCCAGCCAATATCACATTGTTCTAAAGTCACTGCTAACCGAACTGGCCGAGCGTAAGGCTGAGAATGAGAAGCTCAAGGAGCGAATCGAACGTCTCGAGGTGGGTAGAGCTCGGTTAGGATCTTAAATTACATAGATGGAAGTCTACATCTTTATAGCCAGTATATTGAGGGTAGAAGGGTATTATATCTTTGTACCAAGCCCACAAAGTGTTTGCCTTCTTGATTAGTGTTAATATAGTCATTTCTGTGGATATGAACATTAAAATCTTAGGAACTGTATAACATAGCTGTAATAAATTTGGTATCTATATGTCATATTATGACAAGCAGATAGACTGTACTTTATAATTTGGGTACACCCTCTTCAGCCTCCGTAAATCGATAAAAATCTAATCTAATATTGAAAGATAACAACAGACATCATCATCCTTATGATTTCTTCATGAAACGAAAGTAATTTAATAATAACTAATTTAAGTGTACAATCAAACAATAGAAATCTAGTCCAGTTACCCATTAAGTAAGCTATATAAAACCAAAAAGTCCCTTCAGGTTAAGAATACAATCTCAAAATATACATATCTATATACATATTTTTTTAATTTGTTTATTTCTTTAGGGATCAGATTACAAACTTTTCTCTAACCTAATGAGCATCTATAGTTGTTTCTTCTCCATATTTTAAATAGCGTATTAAATGACATTAAATTCCTTCCTTTAGACAAGCCAAAAGGAGTTCAACAACTTGACCTCTACACTTGAAAGCGAACGATATCGTGCCGAGGGACTGGAGGAGCAAATTAATGACTTGACGGAATTGCATCAGGTTCGTCGCCCATTTTGGCACACTGCCCACCAAAACACACACATACATGTACATGTATTTTACTCACTTATAAATGTCCTTTTGTTGCAGAATGAAATTGAGAATCTGAAACAGGCAATTGCTGACATGGAGGAGAAAGTACAATACCAAAGCGATGAAAGACTACGTGACGTCAATGAAGTGCTCGAGAATTGTCAAACGAGGGTAAGTTCAATCAACCACACACACGCACACATACACAAACTAAAAAACAACCACATCTCTTTGCACCTACGCAGATATCGAAAATGGAGCATATGTCGCAGCAACAATATGTCACCGTCGAGGGCATTGATAACTCAAATGCCCGCGCTCTGGTTGTGAAACTCATCAATGTGGTATTAACAATATTGCAAGTGGTGCTGCTCCTGGTTGCCACCGCCGCTGGCATTATAATGCCTTTTCTCAAAACGAGGTGAGTGAGAGAGACACACACGAGATTTAATATTCACCAATCATTGATATAATCGATCTATTTTTGGTCTGTTTTTTTTAATAGGGTGCGCGTGTTGACCACATTTCTGTCGATTTGTTTCATCATCTTTGTGATACGTCAATGGCCGGATGTTCAGGATATAGGCGCTGGCCTGGTGCGGCATCTCAAGCAATCACTGGTGGTCAAGTGAATCAAGTGAATCGCACCAACATGTTTTCGATTAGTTGTCTCCTAATGTTACTAGTATTAGGTTCAAAAGAAAGTGCATACTTTGTATATAGCTTATGAATACACAAACATAATTATTTAATCTAAACTAAATTCTAATTAGTAACTAGACACGAAGGCGCATCACATGAATGACTTACATTAACGTAAATTACATAATTACATGCTACATACTACACATACATACATACTACATTGCATACATACAAGTTGTACAAACTAAACTGAAAACGAAATCGCACACATTCTTTCACATACTCAAGTACACGCTCTCACTGACACACATACATACGCATACGCATATACATACATATAGCGAAATTCTATCTAAAGCTCTGCTAAAGGTTTAGTCTAATAACTAAAATGCTGACAAGTTAATGTGCATTACTCAATACTATTAAACAACTATGTATAACTAAATACTAAATATGAACTATATAGTTATCGTATTCATTAAAAACGTTTGTATTTGTACAAAACAAATCAAGAGTTTTATTTCAATATGCGACTTGTAAATTGGTTTGTTTGTATACACCTATATATATTGTGAGGGTACTCACCTAAACTAACACGTTTTTGTGACAAATTAACTACGTCGTTCAGTGCACTTGTTTAACAGCTGTTGCTATTCCCAGACGAGCAATAAAAATAAATATTTTTTAACCGTCAATTATAAATTTTTTATAAATATATTTTTAACTTTCTGCCGCCAATTTTATATTTTTTAAAAATGCAATATCGTTTTTGTAGCATTCAGCTTTTGCGGTCACTGTCGAGTGTTGCATTTTTTCAGGCATGCTTGCAGAATATTGCATACTTTTGCGCGCAATGGATTTTACGTTTACAGTGAAATGTTAAATTTTCGAATTTCCCCCGCCCCGCCGCCCCCTGGCGCTAAAAGTCGGGTTTAAAAAGTGTTTTCAACTAAAAGAAACGAGAGAAACTCAAAAGTCCGCCTACAAAAGTTTTTCCTTTTCGTGGGCGAGCTATACACTTTTCGAACTTGGAAGCGGTGGGTGGTGATCAATGAAGAAAACAAGAACGAAATCGAAAAAGCCCCAAGTCGCTATCTGCTCTAGTTTTGCTGCAATTTCCAATTGAAAAACGAAAAAAAATGCCGTTATTCGAAAAAGTTGACAGCTTTTTTGACGCTAACAGAAACAAGCGCTGCTCGGTATGCAATACAATAACACACTGTTATCTGTGAATTATTCTGTTAAAAGAGAGAGGCAGCGATAGATTTTCATGTAAACACGCTGCTAAACAACTAAGGCTCTGTTAATAAAAGCCATATTACGTCCAACGCTGACCCGTAGGTGGCGTACCATTCAAGTGTGGGGTACTGCCTCCAAGACGCAGCTCGCGGCACGACATGCATCTGGGCTACCCTGGTACGTGAGCAACCGGGTCATCGAAAGGGACTTAAAAGTTGTCCCATTGGGAGAGATCAAATAAATTTCCACAGCAGCCTATCGGCATATCTGCCGACAGACACGTTGGCGAATGATCTTGTCGACCCCATTTCCCTCCGACATTTTAAGATAATTCATCCCCATGAGCTCCTTAATCGTAAGATAGCATAATTCCTCTAGTGTACACTTGTATATATTATAATTAAAGAGCTTTAACCATGATATTATCTTTTAAGCTTCGCATTAAGTTCAGATGGAACTGAACGATTCCTAGTGATTATAGAATAATAAAATAATTAATGCCTTCCCCCGTCAGTAAGATACCCTTCCTCGCCCAGTTTTGCATAACTGTTACAAATATACTCACCATTACCAAACTTTGGGGACTTAAGTGATTTGAATAACTTCTAGTCCGGACGAATTAAAATGTTGAGAAGAGAAAGATGTTAGTCACGCAGTAGGGACGGATAGACTGATGGATATGGCTCTATCGGCTTGGCAAGTGATTCATGCCAAGATTGTGGGGTCTGCCACACCTCGTTCTTTTTGTTATATATATCTGCAAAAAGTTGGCTTCAAGAGCAACATCCCAATACAAGCAATCTGGTTTTTAAGAATGTTGTATCAATTATGTTAAATTTATTGTAAATTAACTTTAGTTTACACATTGAAACACACAAGTAAATATGTCTTTATGTTTAATTTAATTCGCTTTACAATATTTATTATGCTTATTGTTGTGAACAATTTTCATCAGTTGCACTTGTTTCTTGTTTTACTTTTACTCTAGTTTTATTATATGTTTAGAAATTTCTACACAATGGGAAAGTTGTTTATCGTCGTTCGGGTTTTCGAGCCGCACCCCTCCTTCTTTGGAAAGTAAACGGGAATTTCGGTAAACTTAAAATTAGTTAAATCGAGGATATTTAATATACACAGTAACATTATACAAAATATTTTATAATATATAAATGGATTACTCAGTATTGATGCACACTTAGATTTTTAGGCCCGATAAAAATAATTTCACAAGTATCCAAAATTTAGTAATCAAATAAAAATACACAATTTACTTTTGTTTTTCCATTTAGATGCCTTAAATTTAGTGAACGTTTTTTTACAAGCGACTTTCTTTCAGCGTTTTGAGTTGAATGGATAAAAACAAACAAATATTTTAAATGTAATCCGAATCAGGTAAACAATTTCAATCTTATACAGTGATAAATGGTAATTTGTTTTTCTCTTTCAATTTAGTTTTGCATGTGTGTTTTTGTTGTTTTTCGACTTTAATTACGCAAGCCAATAGTTTGCTTTTAATATATAAGGTATATATAAAATAAATCACAATTTGTATACGCATATTAATGTTATGTATGTAAGTTTGTATGTATGTTTATGGGGGGGAGTATGTTAAAATGTAATATGTGCAAACCATAATCATCTATGATCTACGATGCATAATGATGATGATTACAAATACAATTACAATTACATATTATGTTTATTAAGGGTAAATATTTGTTATTTGTTTAAAACAAAGCAGCTGGCAGCCACAGTTTGGCCGCAACCAAGCAACATCTACTCTCGTCTCCTACTCCTAGTATGGGATTTACTTTAGTTATTGGTTGTATGCTTGGTGTGACCTATTGCCTAGAAAACTAAACTCTTCTTTCTATATCGCCCCCTATATACGGTCTCCTCTAATTCATATGAGAAACTGGCGATCTGAAGCATTGTGTGGTAGTGCAGCCACCCCTATGCCGCCCTGAGTGGGTGTTTGCAAAAACGCTGAGTCAGCAATATCGATAGCACCCGAAGATGTGCCTTGATCTGCGGCGGGTGTGTTGATTGCAATGGGTTCATATATCGAATGATGTGGTGGCATATCGTCATCATCTTTGAAAGAGCCGCTTAAATTCGGATTAAGTATGTTGTTCGATGTGGGCAAAGACACAGCAGCACTAATGGCGGTTCCTCCTCCACCCATGCCAACACGAACCGCAACATCGTTTGTGCCGGACTCAACATTCTCCAGATATGGCGGTGCGGCCACACTTATGCCGACGGGCTCCCGATGAAATAGAGAACTGAGGAGCAAATCAAGTAGAAGTTAATTAAGAAACTGATTAGTTGAAGTGCAGTTAACTCACCTGAAGTTAATACGCGACCAGAATGAGCGATTTGCTTGATTCAGTTGAACAGACAAATGGGCGGGCAAATTTGGTGAACGATCGAACGGATTGACGCGTCGCTGGGCGGAAGTAGATCCATTTGTCTGAGGCATTGTGGTTTCCAGCAGAGCTATTAAAATTAAACATTATTAACTGATGTACATCACAAGGAATATAGACTTATATAAAACACTGTTTAATTGGAAAGCGAACCGACCATTTTCATCATCTGAACTGTGATAGTCGTGTGCCTCGGTGGTATTGCGAACGATATCTCCGTGTCGAAATGTTCCATGTCGTGTGGTTCCAATTGAATTGATGCTGGCGCCATTGGCACCGCCTGCAGACGCGGCTGCAATTGCTGCAGCTGCTACTGCCGGTTGGGGCTGTTGTTGCAACAACGGTGTGGTATCATCATCTGTATCAGTGACACTATCTAAAGAAGGCTGTCGATTCCGACTGGCACGAGCTTCGCCCTTCGTAAAAACCTTCCGCTTGCAGATGGGACAAACGCGACGATTTTCTGTTAGCCAGGGATCGATACAGTGGCTGTGATATGCTGAAAAACAAGAAAAATAAAATAAATACAACTATTTAAATTCATAATAGTTGCACTTACGATGCGAGCATGGCAGCACACGCAGCTTGTCATCCTCAACGAAGTCCTCTAAGCAAATAACACAGGTTTCGTACTTGATGCTTGTATTATTTTTGGTATAGTGTAAAACGGGAATCTTCTTCAGCATGCTCTTGGGTAATCGATAACGACGCAAACGGCGCTGTTCTCGTATGCATTTGTAAATCATATAGACAATCTAGAGAAAGATTAAAAGAGTTTGTTGAATGAGTTGTAAAATTAAGATTAATTTATCCACGAATCATACCATGATAAGAAAACAGAGTCCAATCAATATGGAAAAGGGTAAAATCAGTTGTGTGTTAATATTGAAGGGCAGCTCGTCGTTGATGATTAGCTCCACCTCAGGTGTAAAAAACGATAATAGAGTCTTGCCGGTTGTCAGGCCCACAAAAACGGAGGGTATGTGTATGCCAGCCATATTTTTCGCGGTCATTTGTTCTGTTAAATTGAAGAGCAAACAAACATGTTAGCAAATTATCTAGATCTTGTGCGTTGAACTCAATCTGTGAATTATCATATTGGATATGATGAGTTCAAATATTGAATGTTGTGTACTCACCCAACTCGTCGCCTTCGTTGTTATAGATGATCGCAGCATAATATGTTGCATTTTGAGCCACACGAACTTTGCGTTCAAACGTGCAATTCCCGCCGCTGTGAAATCAAGACGTTAAGTCGTCAGTTAGAAGTAAATAAACAATTTGAAATGTGTTAATTCACTTACCGCGATATAATCGCTACAAATTTCGCTGTCGTTGGATAGCCATTGTGCGGCGGGGGCCTCAAGTGCTCACAACCGTATTGATTATTGGATTCATGTGGCACCACAAACACTCGCAGACCATTGCCAGGCAAATTGGGTCCGAATGTCGATGGCAAATCGTTAAATTCTTCTATCAGCTGCCGATATATTGTAGAAAATATGTTAGAAAATTGAAGTAAACATGTGTAGAATTTACAACTTACCTGACTTGTCGGGCGTCTGTAGACGAGCACATGACCATCGACGACTATTTGATGGCATATCAAACATATTCCAAGCAATGCCAGCTCCAGTGTTGGACAACGCTGACCAGCCATGTCGCTTAGGCTGCTGCTGCTGCTGCTCCTGCTGATTGTGCACTTTTCTTTTTTTTGACTTCAGCTACACAAGCTGCTGTTGAACTGCTGAACAATTGTTGTTATTGTTTGTTGTTGCTACGTCTGCTGCTGTTCCTGCTGCTGGTAGTGGTGTTGGTGGTGGTGGTGGTTATGATTGTTACCATTCGCACTATTTGCATGTCTCATCTGTTTTGGTGATTGTGTATGTGTTGTTGTTGGTTTTGTGGGGCCTGCAAAACAAGTGCATAAATGAAAATCCAAAGAAGACAAGCGAAGGCAAACAAACGGCACAGTGGGCAGAGCTTGCTGCTGCTCGCCATTGTCGTCTGATAAGATAAACCTGTTTTATGTGTGTGTGTGTGCGTGTGTGGCTGAACATGCATATGTGTGCGTACGTTTTGTGTTTGTTTTCTGTTTGTCTTTCACTTCACTTTCGTTCCCTTTCGATCTTGGGTCACCAATCAGCTGTTCATTGTTTGTTGACAAAAAACTAGTGCAGGCACTTTGACCGATAGTTTAGTATGCAATCGCCACATTCTCCCCATTCGATGTCATTCGCCTTATGTAACGGTGCTTGCACTCTCACACACACAGATTTCTGCTGCGGTGCAACATCAGTCAGCAAGCAACCAGAGAACGTTGTGATTGAGCTTAATTTGTGTCAATTGAAATCTTGCAACATATTTCAATTATTTCTGCATAATTTAACGCTCAACTAAAATGCAGTAAATGCCGCTAAAGTTTACAGTTTGCAGCAAAATAAACAGACAAAAGATTTGCTTTGGTCAGCCGGCGAAATAATCGGACTGACTCATTGCAAGTTCCGTTGACGGATAACGATAACCGTAGTGTAGGCAGATAAAACTAAATTGTGAAATTGCATTTGAAAAGTGCGAGCCTCCCAAAATCCTAAATGTGGAAAGTTTTTTTTTTTTGGTCGAAAATTAAAGTTGATAACACTTTGCTTATACATGTCTGTAGCCTGCAAAAATGTCACTAATTTTTGTATTAAATTCTTAATTAAATAAAAAGAACGTCACATATAATTAACACATCGAACAAATACAAATAAAGCATTAATGAGAACGTGACTTGGTTTTATTATGACTGCAAATATTAATATACAATAAACACGCACACACACACAGACAAACGAGCCGAGCAATAAATAATAGAATAAGAATAAGTGTGGATTAGTTTAAATTTCTGGATGAGCGCGTGTCTGCTGAGAAATGTGTACACACTCTATAGCATTATTATGGCTTATCACTAACTCCAATTGGGTGACATATTGAATTATCAAACTAATGATAGCATATCACATTAGTAACTTGTAATCAGTTGGGCACAGAAACTTAAATTACACTCAAAACAAACACACACGTGAACCACCCACAACGTACACTCACACATGCAGAGAGATTTGCCTTGAACTTTACACACGCACAATTTTAACGTCAAGGTTTTTTTTACAATCTGTAAAGGAAAACACGCAGAAACGAACTTGTTGGAAATTAAGAAACAACTACACAACAGGTAAACAACAAAAATAAAGAATACACGACAAACAGGCCAATAAAACCTAATGCAAAATAGTTAAAAACAAAAAAAAAAGCTTAACACAAACGTCGCTGCAGTTGCTTTTGTTATGCTTTCATTGTGTGTACATTTGTGTATATACAAATGTGTCTGTGTGTATGCGCGTGTTTGTGTGAGTGTTCATTTTGTCCAAGAAAACAGCTGGGGCAAAAGTTGCAGCTACTCACTTGTCTGTATATGTTGTTTATTATGTTTAATTCAACTGAATTGCACTGCAACTGTTTGCTATCGTTATTTCACTCTGTTTTCTTTTAACACTCGCTTATTCTTGTTCGTCTTCGTTCGTACTCGTCGCCCTCGAAATTGCGTTGCAGTTAATTATGACTTTTTTGCCCGACACACGCACCACTTTTTTTCAAGACGTGTCAAATGGAACGCGAGGTGTTATAATGAGGCTGATTAAACATTTTTCAGGTCCTTTACTTGACTTATTCAATTTATATTTAGGTTTTAGAACTCAGCACAGAGCCCCCACGCAGAAGAGTGTGACCATTGCAATAACGATGATTTCACAGTCTACCCGATGTATCGATATATTGTGACCGATACTTTGTGGGGCCTCCCATTATGTTTAATCGAAATATGAAATTATATCGATATCATTTAATAACAGCTAAATAAGAGAAACTATTTTTAAAAGAAAACAATGCAAAAAGCCGTATATGTTTTCAAAATAGTATTCGTATTTATTGAAGAATGTTGTTTAAAAATATCTGTACGAAAAACATTTGAGATTGTTATTTATAAATTCCAGTGTGCTATGCATTACTAATTTTATCTTAGACACTCTCTTAAAAACATACGTTTTAAACGTAAAGTTTGAGGTAGTTGTTCTCTTCTACTAAAACGACAAATATGTATATATACAAATGTCTTGTCTTGATTTTGAGAAAATTAAAGCCGTAAGATCGTTTACCGTTTTACTTTGTCCCCCAAAAATTGACTTGGCTTTAGGCGCCGTATCGTCGTCAGACTCATCAATCAATTTGACCTCTTCGATGTCTTCTTCTTCGCCCCTAGTCGGCGCACTAGACACTCCATGGCACCGTTTTAGAATGCACCTGTACTTTTTGTAGATATACTAGGAAAATTGAAGATCCACATTTAATGTAATATAAGTTATAGTTCGATTTATCTCAGACTTACCCATAACAGATATAGGCAGAGACAACAGAACACAAATAGAGCAATCAATATCAAACAGGGGAGTATAAGTTGTGTAGTGTAATTAAAGGGCAGCTCGCTGTTGATAACCAGCACCGTTTCAGATGTATTATATTTTAATAAAGCCTGCCCAGTTTTCATGCTCACAACAACGGAGGGTATATGTATGCCAATAGGATTTTTCGCGGTCATAGCTCCTGTTTAAATTAAGAGCAAGGAAACATTATCAAAAATAAAATTTAAAATGTATGATGAGTTCAAAGGCTGTATATGTATTATGGATGATGTGGTACTCACTAAGCTCATCTTCTTCATTGAAATAGATTATCGCAGCATTAAAAGTCGCTCTTTGCGCTACACGTACTTTGTCTTCAAAAGAGCAGCCTCCGCCGCTGTTATATTTAAACGATGTATTTTAATAAAATAAAAATTTGTGTATACAAATTTTGACTTACCGCGACATAATTGCAACAAATTTGGCGTCTGTAGGATAGTCTCGACGCGGCGGTGGCCTTAAGTGCTTACAACCGTACAGATTGTTGGAGTCATGTGGCCCCACGTAATATCGTAGATCATTGCCGGGCAAATCGGGTCCAAATAGTGCAGGAAGATCGTCGTATTCTTCCATCAGCTGCAAATAGTAAAGGGTATTCAAATAAACATACATGTTTAAGTCGGAATAAGCCTTATTTAAATGCTTTTCTACCTGATTAGTACTGTTTTTATAGACAAACACCTTTCCAACGACGATCGCTTGTTGGCATATCAAACAGAGTCCACATAGTACCAGATTGGTGGAAGACAGGGCCATTCTCTCCTATGTAAGTGTGTTCATGAGTGTATAAAAACATTTAAATATTGTCCCTTGATCCGCTGCAATCTTGATTCGCCTATCAGTTGTTGATTGTTTTTTGACAAAAAACTAGGGCGACCATATAAATAGCTTGATTCACGTAGAGCGTAAGGCCTCCGATAAGTCGCACCAAGCAAAGTGGTGATAAATTTGGCACGCAGTAAAGTTACATGGTCTCACTTTGTTTCAAATGAGCATTTAAAATTTGAACAGCTTTTTGCTTATGCAGCAAGCAGTACCCTGCTTTATCTGATACTGCCATTCGGGACACAAATGGATCGTGACTTGGGTAACAGAGCTTCAAAATATTGGTTTTTTCACTGTTAAATCGTTCTTTCGCTGCCACGCCGCCGTTTTCGGAAAGGGGCGGTTTTTCAAAAAGGGGTCATTTTAAAAAATGAGAGAAACGAAAAAACGGACAAAAGTGGAGCTCTCTGCAAGGGCGTCCTTTAGAAACTTGAAAAAGAAGCTGCAAAAAAAAAAAAAAAAAAACAGATTAAAAAAACCGCAAAGCGCTATCTCATTCGGTTTTCCTGTAATTTCGATTTTGAAAATTGAAAAATTCCAAATGAAAAACAGTTTATTCGTTAACAGAGCGCGTCTTCCAAGACGCGAACCACTTTGGCCCAAGACACGAACCAATTTGTGTACCGGATGCAGACGATTCACGTAAAATTTGCATTACCGACACTACTGGCAAGGCGAACTGCTTGCTTTTCAAATTTTACTTAAAAAAAAATGTCAAGAAAAACTAAATGAAAAATAACTGAACATCCATTGAAAATTTGGTTAGATAATACGGTGATGATGGCCGTTCTTAATATAATAGTTTTGTAATAAATATTTTTGTAGGCATTTTTTCTCTCGATAAAACTGCGATTTATATTATAATTTATTTATCTTATTTTGGTAAGACTGAATATTTACAACGTCATTTAAGAAATCTTCAATCAACAACTGAAAACTGTTTTGAAACCCTTTCTTAACGCCACTAATGCAGCCCCCTCAACTGATTCGACTTAATGCAGATATTATCCCCTTTCCGAAGGCTTCTCGTTTTTGGTTCGCCTCAGAAGATAGAATCAGCGCAAGGAACGGACCTTCGTTTATAATTAATGTGACTAATTTGTGATAATCGACATGGGAATCTTGTTTATTAAACGTTTTGGCAACAGCAACAACAACAAAGCAAGAAGAAAATACAAAAAACAACTCTGCAAAGCGCCCAAGCGAAGCCCTCGAGGAGACACTCACGCAACACACACACACACACACCTGCAGACAAAAAGAGTGGACATTTTTTTGCGAATTTATTCCTTAGGTCTTTTGTTGTCGCTGTCGCCTGTTGTTGTTGCAGTTGTTGTTGTTGTTGCTGCTGCTGCTTCTTCTTATATGTGTGTAATGTTCTTTCATGTTGCAAAACGATTTGTTGGGCGCAAGATTTATGAACTTGTTTTCCCTGACAGCCGACAGTGGTTAAGGTAACACACACGCACACACCGACAAGTACTCTGTGCGTGTGTGTGTGTGTGTGTGCGTTTGTGTGTGTGCGTGAACATGCCGCTAATTAGAAGATTTTAATTATCTGTTTTCAATCAGCTTCCACTCGGATAATGATAACGCGCTGCCTTGTTCTCGTTTTTTGTCAACTTGCTGCTGCTGTTGCTTTTGTTGTTGCTTTTGCTGCTGCTGCTTCTGATGTTTGTTTTTGCTTTTGATCTGCGGCCATTAAGCCAAAATGCTGTTGACATTTTTAGCTTGGGTCAACAACGTCGCGTAGCAATTTGAGAAGGTGTTTTTGGTATCGCGGCCACGCGAATGCTGCCAATAAACGCTGTCAAAATGTCCCAAATCGATTAGAATTGATTTTGAGAAGTTCGCTGACAGGGCAGCCCCCTACCCCTATCCCAAGTGCCTTCACTCCCTTCTGCTCCTGCTCCTGTCTCTGTGCCTGAGCCTGGCCAGATCCTGTGTGCCTGCACACAATCACAATAGCGGATTACAGTTGTGTCTGTCGTGTTCTGCGGCCAGCCCGGCTTGATTGTCGGCCTTTTTGCACAGCACTCACTCCCCTCCCCTCAGCCCCTTCCCCTTCTGCCCCTGGCTAGCTCCCTCGTTGCGTGTTTAAGGCCCAAAAGGAGGCGATGTCGCTGTCATTGACGATTTATGTCAACTGCCGCCGCGGCACAATATTCAAATTCTTTGCATTCACTCATCACTTGTCGCCAGCTCTTTCCCTGTCTTCCCTGCCCCTCATCCCTTACTCCTGCTCCTGCCTCCATCACTGACTGTTGGGAGCTGGGGACGGCATCAGCTTTTGAAGCGCTGAACTGCAAAATTATGTGTCCGGCGTGGAATACCTGACGAGGGTTGCGCGTAGCTTTGCTTGAGCTAGTTTGACTAAGAAAATGACTTGAAGGCGATTGGTTGAAATCGATTAAATAAATATAATAAATATGATATGCATAAATATATATAAATAAATATTTTGATTACAATTGATATACAAATAAAATGTTGGTGATAATTTGTAGATAAATTCCACATTTGGAAAGTATATACATGTGAATCAAAGTATTTTCGGGAAGATTGAAGACAGGCCCATATCGAGGCGTATGCAGGGTGTGCAGTGCACAAGGCCGCAAACTGGCACGGGCCCTTGCTACTGGAAAAATAAAACAAGTAGCAAAGGCTTTTGAATATAGAAAGCTTTTTACCCAGTTTAGTGGCTTTAATTTTAATAATAATTAAGATCTTAACGTCTAAACGGACGAACAGGGCTAAATTGCCCGATTTTAATACTGAACAACAATACTCCTTTGTGGGATTCATTTTCTTATGCATGTAACATACGTTTTCCTGTATGTATTTAAAACGGAAATCACTTATTTAGTTTAAACACCCTCAACGGACAAATCTTTTGCAAAATCATCCTTTTAGGCTGGCTCTACTATTAAAAACTATCAATTGTGCTTCTCTTAGGCGGACACTCTTTATTTGATCGTCTAAAATGGGTGCACTCTATATTGCATATGCATATTATTCTTTTTGTTTCCACTATTCTGGAACTATTAGTTCCTAAATGTTTAATGCAATTTACATTAACCAAAACCATTTTTTCATTTTATATTAAAATTTTCATCATATTTAAAAATTTCTAATCAAGTTCAATGAATTTATCAAACGTACATCGAGCTTAATCTTAATACAGTTTGTCGAGGAATCTACACTTGATTTTAGCTCAACTTTTAAACACATTTCTTAGAGTAATGCAGTATTATACTTAGCTTATTCTTATCGAACAACTTATGGACCCACCCTCGCGTAACTTACGCTTCTGCCTAGTTAACTCGCCACTCAGTTTGCCGTCCGCAAACACAAATTGAAATCGAAACAAGATGAAACACAAAATTTATTTAACTCTAATGGATTTGGGCATCCCGATGGCTTGCATCCCCCTTCACCTCCATCTCCAGCTCCAGCTCTGTCTGCTGGATATAGGTAGGGTCGAGCGGGCGTGCGCTCGCGCCAAGTTGAGCGCGTTGCGTTACTTTGATTTGACAGGATTCATTGTCTCCGCCACTTGAGCGACTTCAAGCTTACGCGCCGTCTCCGCCTCTTCTCTCCTTGTGCATCTCCCTGTCCTTCGGCATTGGCATCTGCAAACTGGGCAGCGTCTTTGTCTCATTCTCAGTGTCAGAGAGTCGGAGGCATCGGCACATTGTTCGCATTGTGGATGTGTCCAGAACCAGCAAGGAGGAGGCTGAGGACGTGGCTGAGACTGAGGCCGATGCGTATTGACATTTTAAATGCGTCCATCACGTTCGGGTTGGCTTTCGCTGACGGAATTGATTTAAATATATTTCGGATGCCCCAGGGAGGCAGAGGCGGTGCCAGGGGAAGGTGGCGCTGATGCGGGCGGGGTATGCAAGAGACATGTTCATGTGGCAAGGCAGTAAATTGATCGGGAATTTATAAGCGAACGCGCCGCGCTGCGCTTTGATTGACTTGTGTCACTTTGTCTCATTTGTCAGACGAACGAGCTGGAGCAGCAGCAGCAGGAGGAAGCCCAAATCTCGAGTGTGTCAGGTGTCTCATTGGCCCTGGCACACTCCTGGCTGGAATTGAAATGTAACGCGTGTGTGTGTGTGGGGCAAGGAGGCTATCAAGGCCTTTATCCAAGTCCGAGTCGGGCTTGACAAGCGGCCGCATTCAAATGCCCATCAAATGATTACACAGCTGAGCGGCGACCACAGTGCGCATCCTTTTGGCAATATCCTGGCGCAAATCCCCCACTGGCAACGCACATACTCGTACATGCGATTTATGACAGCCGGCGCACACAGGAAATGTCCTGCCTACCAACCGGAGATACGTTTCATATCCTGCAACACGTAGCCGAGCTGCGCATTCATTTCACAATTGAATGACGCTCTCTCAGGCGCCGTGACAGCCAAGATTTGTTTGTGCGTTCAACCAACCTCAGCCTCAGCTTCATCACGTCTCCCCCTTCCTCTCTCTCTCTATCTCCATTTGTCCACTTGCCCCGCACAAAAGGGTTTCATTTCTGCAATGCGTTCGAGAGCAAATCGAATCTGCAAGGTGCTAAGTCCACCCCTGTTCTCTGATCCATTCTGGACTGACTGACAGTCCAGCTTAAGGCTGCTCCAATGGGATTACATTTAAGCTGTCATTAGTTACACTTGTGTGGCCGGAAGTAACGGTTTGTATGTTTATTATCATTATGGCTCTTTTATAAACCGAGCAAACAAAGCGGAAATTGATCGACATTTTATGATACAGTTTTAGAGCAAAGAATAGAAACATTTTAAATCAGTTTGTTCTAGCTAAGACAGGCTAGGCGTATTCAAAAATGAGAATTCATTAAAAGATATATATCTTCTAGATGATAGTTTCACTATAATCCTTTAAACAAAGCGTACATTCAACGACACATAAATCAGTTCAATGTTTACTTTAGGGCCGCACACTTTTCCTGAATCTTGAAATATCTAGGTAAAACCTTTTGCAGATCTAACAATATCAATAAATGTAAATAGAAAATGCTGAAGGACTTAAGCTTACAACTAAAGAATTGTGAGGCTGTGTGTGTGAGTGATTGTATGTATGAAAGACCTAATTTGATTTTTAAGTATATAAACTAGCAAGACTGAATAGAATAAAGAGACCTAAGCAGATCTAAGCAGGTTGACCTAACCAAGAAGAGTAAACCAAGGACACCTCACTGGGTAGACCTAACTGGGCAGACCTTAGGGGGTAAACCTAACTAAGGAGACCTTACCTAGGAGAGTTAACTAATGAGACCTCACTGGGTAGACCCAACTGAGTAGACCCAACCTAGTTAATCCAGCTTAGATGGGCAACCTAGGCACACATGACATAGGAGACCTAACTAAGAAGACCTAACTGGGTTGAGCTTACTAAGGTGACCTAACCAAAAAGAGTAAACCAAGGACACCTCATGGTGTAGCACCAACTGAGTACACCTAACTGAGAAAAGCCAATTGAGAAGAGTAAACTGGGTAGACTAGACTAAGGAGGGCTAACTAAGGAGACCTAAATGGGTAGACCTAACTGGTGGACGTTATGAGGTAGACTCATTTGTCGCACAGTGTTATCCCAGATTTCTTGGGTGTCTGCACTAATTTAGGAACTTAGTTGGTCACCTTACAGTCTCAGGCTCTGCGGTGTTTGTGTACACCATCTTTTGATTAGCAAGCTAAGCCTTTACGTACCCTAACGTACCAAGAACATCAAGGCAGGAGTTGAAGTGTAGTAGGCTATATAAGCCAAAGTCAACCCATGAAGTTTGCCAAAACTTATGCTAACCTTTAGTCACGTTTGCCTTTTGTTGCATTTCCCACAGCTTATTGTCTACTTTATCAGTTGCTGGCCAAAGAAAAGCCAAAACCAAAACCAAAACCGTTTTAGCTGATTCATTTGATTGCCTCGATGGAGCCTGGCCAGGCAGCTGGGCTGGACTGCATGTGATTCTTGTGGTAATTATGATTTCCTCTGGCTGCCACTGCTGGAGCAGAGTCAGCTGGTCACTTACTTGGCTGCAACGCCCAGGGGTGTAGCCGCGTCGATTGCAAATTGAAAGCCAAAATGCGCGAACTGCAGACGCCCCCGAGCGCAAGAGACGCCCATGCATGGGCCACATGTGGACTGGAGAGGGAGGTGAGGAGAGGAGAGGAGGGGGAAGCTTTCAGTTGTGGCCTGGCACAATTGCCTGGCACTTTGTAACTGTCGACGGCTATTAAGAGGCTCATTTTTAGCCGTTTCTCTTGCTGCCCGGTGCACTATGTGCCCCCGCGTTGCAGTTGCAGTTGCTACCGGCAACATTTGGCGGCAGCTGCCTTGCGCCTTGTAACAATGTGGCAAAAAACAAGAGCTGATCTCTCTCCTCAGCCAGTTGCGTAATTTGCTAAAAAAAAGCCAGGCCAACAACAACAACAACAATCGTCAGTAGCAACAACAAAAGGAGATACGTGGTAGGATCGCATTGGCGGCTGAACGTTTTTGATTTCTTTCAAATTGGCAACCGCCGCGCAATCAACTCGACCAATCCCCTCCCCCCACTCCACACAACAGTTCCCCTCCCCCCTCTGTCTTCGCGTCCATGGCCTTTTGAATTGAATTCAAATTTCAATGCAATTTTGCATATCCAAGCGCATTATAGCCGCTTGCCAACTTACTCGGAGCCGACACAAAGCCTATTGAACTGTGCCTTTTTGATCTGCCGCCGAGTGCAGCTTTGCCTGCCCCCCTCCCTCCCTCACCACCTGCTTGGCTGCAGAAGATTGAGAGTCGCCATTTTGCCAAGCTGCGCGCTGCAACTGAATTACGCAGGATCTGGCAGCGCGCTTCTCGCCTGGAGATGGACTGCGAATGTCGCAGTGAGTTGCGACTCGGCTCAGACACACACACACACTACACATGTACACAGCAGCAGCGAATCGACAGTCGGCGTTTTCGCGGAATCAGAATATTGACATTTTTCGTACAAGACTGGGAACATTTGCAGCTCCAACTGCAGGAGAACAATGGACGCAACAAGCTGCGCCCGCACAGTCCAAGCGGGCAGGCAGGCATCATGCGGAGACAAAGCTTCAGCTCAGGCTCAACTTCAGCTGCAGTTTGGAGCGGCTCAAGCTAAACTGGGGAGCTGTTGCTGCTGTTGGAGGAGGCATCGTCTGCCAGTCTCGTCTCGTCGTCGTTAAGGAAGCTTAAGCTTCGCCCTCAAGTCAGATGAGACGAGAAGCTGCCGCACTCTGTGGCAATTGGGTTAAGCAGACTGCGATAGGTAGTTACATACATTTTGATCACGATTCAAGATTGGCATTAGGAAATCTATAATATACTATAGTATATATAGAGTATAGAGAGCTACAGTAAAGTGTGCGCGAATGAGTTATATCAGCTTCGCAATTGATTAAAAAACTTTCTTAAATATAATATATACCTCCTATTTTAAGGGAGTTTTGTCTTGCATACCTTCGGGAGCAGTTTGGAAATAAGGTACTCTTAAACTTACTTCTTAAACAACTTTTATATTGATTATCAGATCGCGTCCAAATTTGCACGACTTATTTAGATATGGATACTAATTATGTATGAAGTGTCTCGTTTGGAATACACGTTTGATCGATATACAGGAGCGAAATGAGCGTGGTTAAATTTTAAAACAAACTTCATCTGCATGCAATGCTAATAATGATTATATTGACACCTAATGTGGTAGCCCTAGCTATTATAATCTCTCAGAACTAGGTATTCATACGAATAAACAAACAGACAGATAGAGAAACAGACAGATATACATGGCTATAGCGACTTGGCTGACTCAAAATATACATAGTTTGTGGGGTCTGCCTTGTCTACTTCTGCCTCTTACATTAATGTTCGGTTAGCACAAAGTTATAAAACCTTTCTTCCTAAGAGGAGGCGGGTATAATAAGTGGAATTAAATGAATGTTATAGAACTAGTATCAGTATCAACGATACATCGCTGAGCAACTTGTGAACTATATATATTATTTTTTTATTTTCCTCGTTATTTGGTCAAATTCCAAGATATCATATAGGCAAAAGACATCTTTGGAGATCTATCTATCTACAAACTGTTTCAGATTACAATGATCTATCCACAACTATATCTCTCGTATACTTAAGTTGTCCTTGGTGTCGCAAAACTCCCATTGCAGTGCATATGCTCCTTTCGTAGCGCCTCAAACAATTGCTCCGCACTGTGCAGTTACTGCTCTCGAGTACCGACGACATCGTCCACCTCGTCAGCATCGCTGTCCATTCGTCGTCGTCGTCGGCGGCGGCGACTGTTTGGCCAGCGCTTTTTATCGCTCCCGCTGGTGCAGCAGCTTCCAGTTGGTCGATCTGGTGATTTCGCCTTGCCTGTTGTTGCCTGTTAGTCAATGGAGTCATGTCCATGTTATAAGCACTTAATCTGATCTGGTAGCTGCCTTTGTTTGCCGACTCCCCTTGGCTTTTTGGGGTTGGGGTTGCCTTTGGCTTTTGTTCTGGCCAAATTATTTGGCGACTCTCTCGGGGCGACTAATTTGTTGTGCGCATCAATTAAAAAAGCGAAAACAGTTGACTGAAAGCTATCCGGACCCTACTCAAGATGTCTATCAGAGAGGGAGAGAGAGCGGGAGAGGGATAGGGAGAAAGCGAACGAGCCTTGTCAAGAAATCAGTGCAGGATGCGCCGAGGAAGTCGTAAATCGTTTAACAGTTTGCGGCAGCCTTCAGTTTTATTACTATTAATTTGTGTACACATCTCTCTCTGTGTGTGTGCGTGTGAGAGAGTATTTCTGCTGAGTGAGTGTATTTGTGCCTCGGTTTATACAAACTGCGGTAGGTTAATGGTGCGCTCAAGTGGCCGCAATGCTTTCACTCGCGAGCATGTGCTTCTTGCCTTGGGATCGAGGGACCACACATGCTCGTCATCTCGTCATGGAGGCACTCGTGTTATATGTCACACATAAACACAGCCAGCAGTGCAGGCTATCAAAATATTTAGAGAAAGGCAAAGGACGGCGGGGAGGGAGGGCCAAAGTGAAAGCAGTAGTCAAATTTTCCGAGCTGCGCAGCAGGAGCTGTCTAATCTCTGCCCTGGCAGCAGGCAGCAGGCGGCAATGCACAATTGACTTTGCGGCCTGTGCACAAAGACAAATCCGCTGCGACAACTGCGACGAGGACAGCGGGACACGGGGACAAAGGGACACAGGAACAGTTCTGGGACACTGCATAGAGCAGTGCTGCACTACATTTGCATATCGAGCAGGCAGCCAGGCCCAGCCAAGTGCGCCTTGTGGCCGAAAAGGCAAAAAGCCGAAACCGAAACCGAGACTGAAATCCTTAAGCCCAAAGCCGATTGCCATTTCGTCATGCTGGCCACCGTGGAGTGCCTCCTTTTGTGCGGCAAATTCGTAGAAAAGTCGTCGAGTCGCAGTGTGCACAGTGATTCCAAATGTCGCAATGCAGGGCAGGGCTAAGCCGGTAGGGGAAGCACCTACGAATGAGAAAGCTTTTAAGACTATTGTATAAAGGTGTTTCATATGAACAGAGATTATAAACAATTTATTTTTAAGAGAGAAATGAGAGTATAGATTATAATATATATAGAATTAGCAATTCATATAACATACATAAAATTATCATTTGTAGACTTTTTAATCTGTTAATTATCATCATTTGTAGAATTTTTAATCTGTTAACTATTTTCAATTAAAGTTAAATTAATTATTATTTTAAAGTGATATTTAAATTGATTTTGTAAAATATTATGGAACTAAACAATTTGACCAACGATTTAAAATACTATTTAACGCAGTATTGAGTTTCTAATCAAAATCGAAGGATATCTCAAGCAAAAGTTTGTCAAACCATAACAAGGCTAAATATTTAATAATACATAATATTTGATCTTCTCGTTTTGGTGATTTAAATTATAAGGACAACTCTAAATTTCTTGTACGTGTAAATTGAAAAGTAGTTTCTCAGTATAAATGTGTTTTATATGAATAAACTAAATAACAATAACAATAACATAATTACATGACCCAACAACATAATCTTATTTTATATATATATTTATTTATTTATATATATATATATATATTGTGTTTTAAAAACTAAGAAGAAGGTTGTTTCAAACAATTGCATTGTTGTTTTCAAGTGGTTTCAATATGGAATATTACTTATTATACTTATTATTATATTATGCATTCAAATTATCTGCATACTTTATTAAGTTTATTCAAAGGCTACAATCTAATATGTATCGAAAAAAACGAACCATTTAGTTGCTGATCCTAGTTTTAAATAATTTTTTTCAGATTGTTGATTCATTTATTCTTCCGATTTCATTCTGTAGAAAGAATTTCAGCAAAGTTGCGAAATTGAAATCTAAAGAAGAGGAAGTGAAGACAAAGAACCTTAATTTATTAATCTTATTTTCCTTAGCTCTGCAAACAACTCATTTTGTTTCCATATCTATCTATCTATTAAAACATATTTCTAATATCTCCCTCTAGTTCTTTTTATATAGTAATAATCAAGATCATTCGCATACGTTGCAGTCGGTGGCAACCTGCAACCACTGTGGCCACTGATCAAGCGATTTCACCCGTTCCTCCCCCGTTGACCGTCCACATCTTCAGTCAATTGCCCAAATAAGGTGCAACAATTGCAGCGGCGGCAACTGCAACTGCAACTGTTGCTGCCACTGCCGTTGCTGCTGCCGCGGCGAGTCCTTTGTTTAGTCGCTTGACGAACGATCGCAATTTATTTGTATTGTTGCATTGCCGGCATTTGGCAATGCATTTTTGATGATGTGCACTTATTTCCGTGCTGCCTCCCTGCCCCGTCTGCCTGCCTCCCCTCCTTTATCTCTCTCTCTCTCTGCTTGGTCATATCAAACAGCTTTGCCGACGCCAGACCGGGCAGGGCACAGCTTCTGCTCCATCCGCAGCGATTGCTAGGAAATTGTTGGCCCAATTTGTTGTCGTGGTTTTGTTTATTTATTTACGCATACGAAAAAGTCCGGCAAGCTTCTGCTGCTTACTCTTCCCCCCGCCTCTCTCTCTGTACTTCTTCTTCGTTTGCTTAGCTGTGTTCATGCTGTTGTTTTTAAGTGGTGGCGCCAATGGCCACAGCGCCTCAGCGCCAGCCAAGGGTGCCGCAGCAGCTTCCACCCGGCATCGCCTTCGCCTCCTCTTGCCCTGCCAGTGCTTTGTCCTCTCTCTCCCTCTCTGTCTGCCTGGCTGCATTTTTGTTTAAACATAAATTTTTCATTTTTTTAAATCAATAAAGTGAAAAGCGCCAAAGCGCCAAAGCCAAACAACGCCACGAGACCAAAGCCACAACAAATTGTGTATATTTTTACCACACACACATGTGTGTGCGTGACTATGTGTGTGTGTGCCTGTTTCTAATTGAGCTTGACTGGAATTATATAAATAAACAAATCAGTCGCAGTTCTTGCTGCTGCCTGCCTGCCTGCATTGTTGCCATCATTCCTGCCCCATCTCCCTTCCCCGCCCCACTCCCTCTCTCTCTGCCTGGCTGCCCAGATTGGCTCTTCTCTTTTTGTGGCAAACATAAACAACAACGCCGCCACCCTGAACTAACTACAAACTAGCCAACACTCCGATCACAACTCCAGCATTGCCTCGCAGTTCGTGCATCACACGGACTCCAATACAGGGGATCTGTTTCTGTACAGTGTGATCGAACCATGATCGATTTGCCGCATATTGATGGATCGTTACCTTCTCTCAAGGCTATGTGTCTGAAGATTGAAGTGTCTGTTTTCTTCTGTTTTCCTCAGTTTTGTTTGGTGCGATAGATTAATAAGTCTGCTGAAAACTGCCGAGCAGTTTCTGTTAGCGCTATTATATTTCAATTCTTATATTGTATTTATGTTACAAGCAAAAATAGCGTTTGTCCCTGAAAATGTTGCACAGTCTTTCGAAAATATTGAAAGAACAGAAATGTACAGATTTACATAAAAATGTCCAAATAAGACAGGTTCTAAAACTATATTTTATATCGAACAGTATTTTATAATTCATTCTTTTTGGCAGTATAAATAGAACAATTTTATTTGATTGCATATGGGGATTAAGGTTTAAATCTGTTTATACTATAGTATATAGTTAAGTATAACTCTGAGTTCCTAAACATCATGTCACAAAAATGAAGAAATGAAGAGATTTATATTTATAGCGATAATAAGGTATAGTGTTAAATAAAGTGGCAATAGGATCCTTAAGAACTACTTTTGAATATAGTTCTATGAATTATTTTAAGTATTTGGTGAAACAATTTATTAATTTAGATGCATTTTATACTAACAAAATCACAGAAATCATTTAGAAAAAATCGAACTCGCGAATTATAAAATTTTTTAAATGAATTCCTATATAAGATCGTATGAAATCAAATAAAAAATAAAAATAAATGAAATAAATATAAACTCGTATAATAAATAATTCAAATATGTTCAATCAAATATCCTTTGAACTTTTATTCTTTGTTTGCCAATCTAATTTTTGAATTTTGCTCGATTATTTTCATTTTGTCTAAATTCTCATAACTCAATTACAGATATCAAATCAATGACTGAATGAATATTATAATACCATGTGATATGTGTATTGTAAATGGAGTATAATACGAATAAACTGATCTCTGTCTATGTGTCGAGTTAGATTAAACTCGCCTTGGCACTTGCAGGTGTGTTTCCAGTCCGACTGATCCAGTGAGTGACAGGATTGAGCAGTATCTACCAGGTACATATACCCCATATAGTGAATTATGGTGAGAGAGTTGCAATTGGAGTTGGAATTCCACAGCGGACATGCGGACATGGGGACAGGGGGTAACATGGCATAATCATAGCGTAACGTTTATATGCGCAATTTATCAATTTTTCAGCGCCGGCTATTTATCAGATAATTGCTGTTTACACACACACACGCCATGCTGAGAGAAGAGCAGGCAGATGAAGAGGGAGGGGAGGGGAGGCAATGAGAAAACCGCAAATTCATCGGTCTTGGCTCTTGGGGGCAACTTGAAATTGCAACAGCAACGAGAACACGCCAGTTAATTGGCCCAGAGAGCAGTTAACTGACAGCTAAATTGCAATATCACATTGCGTTTTGTTGCTTACTTAAGTTTGCTGTTGCCCCTCGCGTGTACGAGTGTGTGTGTGTGTGTGTGTGTGTGCGACCTGTTTGGTTTGATTTGGTTGCTTGGTAGCTGGGGTCAATCTGATTGAACACAACAACAGCAAGTGAGGTTAGGAAGAGAGCGAAGGGAGGGTGATAATTCAATGTGATGCGATATCATTCAAGGCGATTTGAGTTTGATTTTGCTTTTGATTTTTCTTTCTGATTTTGATTTCAATTGAATAAGCATTCAAATACATTTCACGTGCACTTGTTGCTTTCGCTTTATGCATTCGCATTCGCATTCACATTCGCATTCGCCGTTTATTCGCCGCCGTTGGCCGCAATTCACATGCGCGCTTCGCAGCGAACACGCCCCACGCGCCATGGCAGCCAATCCAAAGCGCCGCCATATTTGAAGCGAGAGGGCCGCTGTGTGAGTAATGCAAACGAGAGCAAGCGAGAGAGCGAGCGCAGTGAGTGAGTGAGTGTGTGAGTGTGTGAGCGAGTGAGTGAGGGAGAGTAAAAGAGAGCAGAACCCACCACCAACAAGGCGAAATCGAATTGAATGCAGCGGGGGAGAGTTGTTGCTGCTCTTGTTCTTGTTGTTGTTGTTGTTCGCCTGCAGGCTGAGCACAGCCTAGTTGTGCGTAGTACAACTACCCGCCAACCGATGGCGCTGCTGTGTGTGGGCAGCTAATTAGCTGTAGCTGGCACTGTATATCGCCACGTGTGGTTGTTGTTGTTGCAGCTGCTTAGACTGGACTTGGTGTGGGCGAAAACAAACTGTCTAATGAAATACTCAAAACGCTGCAAAGCCATAAAAAGCGCGCGCTGTCCATCAAAAGCGTTGACAAGACAGTTGGAAATTGCTGAAAAAAAAAAAAACAAAAAAGACTGAAAAAGGGAAAAACATTTGGGAATGCGATGTTTGAAAAACGCAGCCTGTTACCGTAGCTATTTGGAAATTAACTACTTGAGATGTGTTTTGAGAGATAAGCGCGCTTACACGAATGCTTACCAGCCCCGATGATTAATTGCGCCGGGGGCAACAGCAACGAGAACAACAACAGCAACAACAACAGGCAATAAGTAATATGGCTGGCAGCTGGGTTTTTTTGCTGCTGCTGTTGCTGCCGTCTAAATTAACTTGCAACGGCAAGTTGCAACTGCAGTCGAATGTCTCAGCGCCCTGGCAACATGACGACAACGTTAAGGGCCCACAACAGTTACAGACTGTCCGGCTGTCCGGCAGTCCGCCGGGGCATGCGAAACATGCAAAAAATGTTACGCCATTTACAGGGCTCAACTACCCCGAAAAAATAGGGTCAACAACAGCAACAACAACAGTCAAGTACTGCCAGCCAGTCGGGGCAACTCTCTGCCCATTGTTGCGTGGCGAAGGCTCATTGGCCCAAGCTACCTTTGCCTGCTCCACCTCTCCTCCCCCGCAGAGCACTCCTCACATAACTCAAAAGAGCGCGCACACCGTTAGTTTGTTGGGCGAAAATTGCATTTGCATATGAACGCAAACAAACGCAAAGCGAGGAGAGGCCTAAAACAGAGAACAGAAAACAGAAAGCAGCAAAAAGAAACAGAACCAGACGGTTGATAGAGTCGGGCGAGCCTGACCGCAGGATACCCTACGTGCAGCTTTGAAAACTTTTCAAAATGCACTAACAATTGCAAAGAGCAGATCATCTGCTGCCTATTGCTTACTCACTCTAACACATGTGTGCACACGCACTTAGGAATTGAGAGCACCTAAAGTAACCACAATAACTCCTATGTTTATTGAACGATCGAGTTGATATTTACAGCTTAGATAGATAATAAAGGCAACTAAGTATATATTCAAGTTAGAAAGTTGTACATTATAAGAGTCACTAAGAAAACGAATTTGAAAATTTTTATATTGATTTTAGGAGGCGGTGGGCGTGTCATCCAAAATTTGATTTCAACTTTATCTGTGTAAAATATTCTTAAACCTTCATGCCAAATTTAGTATCTCTAACTTGTATAATAGCTGAGTTTTGTGTGTTCATACAGACAGAAAGACACGACTCAATCGATTCGTGATCTCAGCAATATAAGTATATACTTCGTAAGGTCTGCCACGCCTTTTTATAACTTTGCACAAAGTTAGTACACCCTCTAATGACCATGGCAGGGTATTTAAAGTGAAGAGAAGGCAGCAAATGCTAAATGCTGCAATGGCAAATGGCAAATGGTAATGGCAAATGGAATACCCCTAATGGTAATGGCAATGCAACGAGTATAGCATGCATGCATGCATATAGGAAATGCAAAAGATTGCTATCACAGGCCCGACTTCGACTGCAACTTCGAATGAGCCAGCAAACTGGGGCTGCGACTGGGGCTGGGCCAGCAAACGACGACACAATGGCCGACGGAAGTGATAAATTAAAATTATTTTTCGCAAGATTTTACCAGCCCCCTCCCCCTCTGCCCCGCCAATCGAAATGCACCTACCTCCTTCTCTCTGGCAACCCTTGGAATTGTTTTTTTTTGCAAGAAACGCTTTGATTTGATAACAGCAAATGTGCGAGTGCTTCTATTCGTATTCCTATGCAGACACTCACACACAGGCACTAGCACTCACACACACACACTCTTGTGTATTGCGTGTCCGTGCATTTTTCAAATATTTTTATGCACTGTCGCACACTACGCTCTGCTCTGCTCGGCTGCCAGTAAAGGTTTTCAGCATTTTCGCATTTTCACATTTTGCATTTTGCATTTTGGGTGCAGCGGAAAACTCTGCATCGTTTTTTGAATTCTTGCGAAATTTGCCACAGAGTATACAAATTCTGCTGTTGTTATTGTTTTTGTTACTTCAGTTGAGGCCATGCAGAAAATATTTTTGATGGCTTGAGAAGCGCTTGCATTGTCAAAATTACAGCAATCCCTTAGATAAAATTTTATGCGGTGTTATTGTAGAAATTGTTAAAACGTAGAAGATTATACTTACAATATATGTATGAATATTTAATGTATTTTTACAAACACAAATTTAGATACTTTACAATTCGCAAGCAGATTATTCAAAGTCTCATTCCTGCACAGAAAGACTAAGGTTTAATTGTAATGAATCAAATTATAATACTCATAAAAATAATAATACAAATAATAAAACAATAATATAATATTAAATTAAATTAAGATTATATAACTATTATATAATACTAGATTATATTAATATTATTACTATTTAATGTCTTATAATGATTATATTTTAGGCTTGTTAACATCCAGCTACCCTATTCAATATCTGACTCTCTCCCTCTTTATGGTATAGAGTTGTTTGTACGTATTTATTTAGAATAATGAGAGTCAAGATGATAACAGGGGAGCTATAATTTTAGAAGAGGGTACAAAAGATCAACAAGGTCGCAGTACATCTTCAGCGCTACAAGTAATAGTAATTTAATTAATAAGATGATCAATATTATATAAATATTTTATAAATGTTTGTAGCTCAAATTTGAAATGAAGATTTTAATTAACAGTATGCATAAATTATATTTTTGTAGTTAACACGGCATTTTTCAATTCGATATCAATCAAATACAACTCTTTTTACAAATTCTAAGTAATTTAAGGTCGGTTAAGCATTTTACTATAAAGTACTAAAGTATTCCCCCATTAGACACAGATAGATCTACAGCAGCTTTTTTTCGAGCGTATTTTCTCATTTTATTCGAGTTTTTATCTGTTGTTCATTCCACTACTGGCACCCATTGGAATCTCCGTATTATTATTTCAAAATCAAAGTTTCCCTCCTTTCTTCTATTTGCCCAACAACATTAGAGAACTTTGACATTACATGCATTGTAATTTGTTGATGCTCAACTCGATGCATGTCACAAGCTCCACTTGATCTGCAGCTAAGACATTTCCAGGCGTTGCCGCAACCCCCAACCCCGTCCAACCTCAGTCACAGTCTCAGTCTTAGCCACAGCCACAGCTTCAACCTCAGCCTCGGGCATTGGGTCAGTGTCAGTGTCAGTGGCCAGTGGCCAGTGGCGGAGGCTGTCGCCTAATCGCAGTTTATACGCGCTCCCAGCGCACACCTTCTGTCGACTTAGCCCAGATGCAGCACAGCAGCTCAGAAGCAGCAGCAGCAGCAGCTCTCGGTGGCTGCGCAAGCGCAGGCTGTGGCTACATAAATTCGTCGATTTAAGTGCCCAAGCGGCACAAAGATTGCACAGCAACAACAACAACAGCAGCAGCAGCAGCAACAGCAGCAGCAGCAACAACTTCGACTGGCGGCTGGGCTTGGTTGGCGCATGAATTTATGGCACAGCGTCACATAACTTTGCTTGCCGCGCGTAACAAATTGCCAAGGAAGTAGCGAGATTTAGTGGAAATTGTTTAATTGTGAATGCAGATGCAGTCGGCAAAGCCAGCGACTGCGGACAGCGGACAGCGGACAGCGCTGGAGGTACTTGTTGCACACTCTGTGTTCTGTCGCCAGAGAGGGAGATAGAGCGAGAGAGAGACCCTTCGCGGACCCGAAACGCTGCATAAATTAGGCTTAAGTCTAGCAAATTTATGCCTTATGAGTGTCCCACGAAATGAAGTTGTTAGCCAGGCCAACATTATTCCCTGCCTCGGTGGCTCCGACTCTGGCTTCGTCGCCAGAGTTGGTAATATACGATTTGATTTTTCTTTAATTTTTATCGCAGCGCGTTTGTCACTGCAACGTAGGTGGCTTGTAAATTGAACATGCAGCGACATGTCGCGAGTTTTCCTAGCTGCTGCCGTTGTTGTTGTTGCTGTTGTTGTTGTTTTCTTCGCTCCTATTCGCCTTTTTTTATTAATTACTGCAAATTTTCCGTGTGGGCCGGCGCTGGGAGCGCACATTGACATAAATTGCGTGTTGCTTGTCCAATTTTTGCTTGTCGCACAGCTGCAGCGGCAACGGGAGGAGGGAACGTGAGGGGGAACGGAGCTGGAGCTGCTGCGAGTCTTACAAATGTTGGCCAGCTCATTTGCCTCAATTCCATTATCGCCTTAATTTTTTATCGCATCAAAGCGCACAGGCTGGCCCAGGCTGGGCCCCACCATGGGTGCCCGTCCGTGCTGGCTCACATCAAAGGAGGATGCACGGCACAGTTGGCGGCCCGCAGCGGGCAGCAGTCACTCATAAGACCAGGCCGGACTGCGGCACGCAACGATCCCCAGGCCACAGCAGACCAGGCCAGACCGGACCAGGCCGGGCGGGTCGCTGTATAAATGGCAATGGAGCAACAGCATGACGTTATTCAGCCTTAAATTATCATATGGCCAAGGCCTCCAACAACAACAACAACAACAGCAACAACAACAATTGGTCGATCGTCTGTCTGCCCGTCCTGCTGGCATCCCCAGGAATTGAAATTGAAGAGTCCAGTCTGGAGTTAGTGCTCCCCTGCTCCCGCTCCTTCTCCTCCTCCTTTCGGAATCATGCGTCCTGCTGTGCGCCGCATTTACGTTCGATTTTTAATTTGAATAGTGCGAGCTGATTCCGATCCCCCCTCCCTCCAGCCATCGTTTTGCTTTCTTTTTTTTTATTTTAATTATGAGCAAAAAATGCAACTTAAATATTATTTATGCATTTACGATTTTCGATTTAAATAAGTTCCTGGTCCCCCTTTGCCCTCTTTCCATGAGCTCATTATGTTGGACATTTTGGAGGTGCCATAAAGGTTTTCGGTAGAATTCGGATATTTAATATCGGGAATTCTTTAAGATGTTAACGGCAAGATGTTATATATGCTATAAAGTGCTATTATAAAGACTTAACAATTGCATCAATTTCTTTGAATTTTGTCGTGTTATAAAACCCAAAATATGTTTTATTTTTGATGAATTGTACTAGGTTTTATTGTGATAAATATATTACATAAATAAGTGGTATTATTATATAAATTATGTTCTTTAGCAATTGATAAACTATTAATCTAATTTATAATGAATAATTTTCAAATAATCTTTATATTATTTTATGGCAAACAGAGCTGGAAAGACTTTGATGTTTGCTGAGGTTTTTACATGCAAAACATCGATGTTTATTGATTGATTCTTATTTTACATGTTTAATAATATATAAAAAATATTTAATACAAATATATAGCTAAGTACTACGAGTATGATATATGAAAACATGAATTTATCTAGTTGTAATGTTCTAGCTTAAAGCACAGTGGACAATGCTTCTTTATAACATGTTTAATTTATGTCTATTTAAATACAGTTCCTAAAAATCAAATTTGATATATCACATACATACATATAGATCAAAAACATAGTAAATACTCTTAATGATGAGTTCAACAAATGGAATTCAGTAGATAATCTAACGATAGTTCCGTCTTATTCACACATTTCTTCCACAAGTTCACTGACTCTCTAGCGAACTCATAAATTGTGGACCAGGAAATTTCCACTCCTCGTCTAATCAGTAGCAATCATCGCGCATAACAGAACTTTGCCATTATTTAAACCTTGTTTTTATTTTTGGGTAGAGCCACTCTCTCTTTCCCTCTCCCACTCCCTCTCTCTTTCCATTCGATAGTCACTCTGTAGAGCAGCTGCTCCTTAGTCATCGGCTTATCGCTGCTCTCGTATCGCGTACCCACTTATCATTATCGACAGTTTGTGGCTCTCGCGTCGCGTGATTTAAGCTCAGCTCCGATCTTCAATCTTCAATCTCTCTATGGTTGCCACGCCCCCCTCTTAACGAGATATAAAATGATATGAAATGCGAGTCAAATATGTCAATAAAATGCATAAATGGCATTTAAAGAGCTGCATCAAAGAGCGCCTGCTAACTGCTACGATGATGATAATTGCCTCCATCGATGATGGTGATGAGCTGGCGATCTAACCAACCGCCCCCTGTCACACTGCACCCTTGCCTCCCCCACCCCAGCCTGACATTAACATAAATACAAAACGAAACGAAAAATTTTTGTGTTGGGTTTTATCAAATTCGAAAAAAAATATCAACATAAACATGAAATAAATGTGTTCGTTGATAGTCTTATACACAATTCAGATGCGTATCTCAGTCTCTCTCTCCCTCTCCCTCTCTCTCTTTGTCTCTGTCTGTCTGCAATGCCACACAAAAGGGGTCGTCTCGGGGGTCAGCTTGGGGCCTGCAAGTTGGATTTGAATTTCGTTGGTGATCACATTAAAATACTCAATGTGTAAGGTCTTAAATTTAAATTTGAAATCCATAAGCGATTCAATGCAACATTCATAGTTCGTTTCCGAACGGATTGGATCGACTTGCCCCGCCTCGCCTCGCCTTGACTTGTTTGCCGTCTATCGGTAACCAATTTTTCCCGGCATTTTTCCGGGCTCGCTCTTGATTTGATTTGCATCTAAATCAGTTGGTGAAATCACACACTCACACACACACGCGCAGGAGCACGGCCCAATCTGCTGCCAGTTGCCAGCCCATCCATAACTCTTGCCACTTGCAGTGACTTTTCAACAGGGTCGCGTCAGTTTTTACCCGAGCTGCATAGAATTTTAATACATATTCAGTCTGAAGACTTGTCTGTCTGTCTGTTTGTCTGTCTGCGTCTCCTGTCTGTGCTTTGATTTTAAGTGCAATCGATTCATAGATCATTAATATTTTAGGCATAGCCCGAGACAGAGATAGGAGAGAACGAGCGAGATAAGTTATGGGTTCCCTGGGCAAAGTCGAGCGCTAACTGCATGTTGAGTGCGTTATGCGATAAACACACACACACACACAGCACACACACATAGCACACACTAACACACATGTGGGCAGCTGTTCCCTCAGCTCTGGTACTGAATTTCGGCATTGCCTTGGCATGTCGGCATGTTCAAAATGCCACTGGCCGATAACCTGCTGCTGTCCGCAATTGATGCACATGTGTCCAGGCTAAGAAACAGCAACAACAACAACAGGCAAAAAGTCGAACAAGAATTGCGCAATGTGACGGAAACGTAGCCGTGTCTCTTGAGCAGCTCCGTCTCTACTCGTCTCGGATATCGTCGCATGTTTTCGGCGCACTTGAGAGATTAAAGCGATTAACATTTGTACCATGTCGGATGTCCACACTGTCCACTGTCCAGTGTCCACTCTGTCCCATGTCCCAGGTCCGTTGTCCATTGCCCTCTGGCCCGCTTGCCCTCTGCAGGTCGCTGCGCATGCGTCGCTGCTCGAGTTCTCGCTAAGCGTGCGCATAAATCACATTGCGCTTGACACTTGTCCAAAAAGTTGTCAGTTTATGGCTTTGGGTCGCCTCGCTCGATCAGGTGCCTGCACCTGTGCTACGGCTGGTCAGGTTAAAAGTTCATGCTGCCTCTTTTCTGCTTGTCTTACATGCCACATTACGTCGTTTGGTTTCCGCTTCTTCCGTTTTAAATGTTCCCAAAATTAGTTCTGATTTTAATTGCTCTTTAAGTTCAGTTTCCGCCGGAAAGTTTCACTGTGTGTGCGAGTCCCTGTGTGTGTGGCCCCTATGCCATCGTATCTGAGTCATGGTGACACTTATGTGCGTTTTATGGTCTTCGCTTCCAGCGAAAGCTCTCAAATTGGCATTCTAATGGCAGCACTTCTCAAAACAGATACAAATCGTTTGAGTTATGAGGCGAGCCATAAAGCCAAAGAGATCTCTCTGATATGCTCCCAAATGCTCATAAGCATTGTTATTATTATTGTTGTCTTTAACGAGCATTTAAAGCGTTACAGGAACCACAAAATACCAAATTCATTTACTATATAAAAACTGATATTTAATTAACTTAGGGCCTAGAGATCGTCTGGGAATTACAACTGGTTTATTGCTATAATACTAAAAATTGAATATTTATTAACTTCTTAATTGCTTTCGATTGCACGTCAGTGAATCGTGTCGATTTGATAAGTCGTTCTGCCTCAGAGAACTATGTAGGATTGTTTGAAAACTGTCAGATCAGGCAGTTCAATTATTTAAATATGCCATAGGGGTGAAAAGATGATTTATTATTCACTATAGAAAAAATACAATTCGCAATTAGGTTTAACTAATTCACATAGTTGTAAGATAGATTATTATCATATCAACGCAATTATATCAGATAATCGTTAACTATTTCCAGTAGCTTTAAGACTAGTTGTTAGTTGTTATTCATGAAAAGTAGCCTAAAGGGTAAAAGGGTATTATAACTTTGTGCCAAATCTGTTTCCATTTATATGAAGTAGCTAGGGCTAAAAACAAATTTGATGTCCATCGATAAAAATCGAATTCCAGGTTTAATTTTAATGCAGAGCTGTTCATTTTTGGTGAACACAATATATATTAACGTCAAAACGATTCCTGCAAGTTTGGTTGCGGTTGAATTACTGACATAGAAGTTACGTGAGAATTAATTTAAAGAGTTACTGATCTTCCAAACTCCTTAGAGTATGCAACACAAAATATGCTTAGAATAGAAGTGGTGGTCAGGTAAATAGCTAGCATATCTAGCATTCGTGCTTGTTTTATTATTAATAAATTTCAAATTACATAAAGAGAACTGAGAGTGAAAATATTGATAGGGAGTTCTACTTTAAATAATAGTATTAAAGCAGTAGAAGATAGAAGAGCTTTGTAAGATTGTATGTAAGCTGATAGATCAGCCGGGTCAATTATTATTAAAATATGCCATAACGTTTTTTATATGATTTATTATTGTTTGCTACAGTAAAAAACACTTCGCAATCTGTTATATCTCACTTAAATAGTAATAAGATAGATCATTATCATATCATCGCATCTATATCAGATATTTATTTATTTATTCTTTATTTTATCCATTAGTCGCATTTTACAAATTTATGGTATTTTTAAACACAATTTATTTTTGTAAAATTTCTTTCTTCCCAAAAAGAGAACTCAAGCTAAAAATATTGTTAGGGACAAGGAATTTGGTATCAAATAGGTTGTAACACATGTATATGTAACATACGAGGGTCGTTTGATAAGTCCGTGACTTTTTGTATTTGCCGCGCACCTGCTCTAAATACAACACTGCTCCTGTCAGCAGTTATCGATTAACAGCTGACTGTAAAATTTTGAAAAGCTGCGTTTTTTGGTTTGCGTTTTATAGGCATTGAAAGCAGACGATCTCAACCCTCAAAATACGAGGGTCGTTTGATAATGCTTTTTGTATTTGCCGCGCACCTGCTCTAAATACAACACTGCTCCTGTCAGCAGTTATCGATTAACAGCTGACTGTAAAATTTGAGAACTGCGTTTTTGGTTTGCGTTTTATAGGCATTGAAAGCAGACGATCTCGTGAATTTTAACGAAAATGGAGATCGAGATCGTCTGCTTTCAATGCCTATAAAACGCAAACCAAAAAACGCAGCTTTCCAAAATTTTACAGTCAGCTGTTAATCGATAACTGCTGACAGGAGCAGTGTTGTATTTAGAGCAGGTGCGCGGCAAATACAAAAAGTCACGGACTTATCAAACGACCCTCGTATTTATAGCATGTGCTCGAGCTTAAGTTATTCATGTTTAACATACCCGACAATAACTCAAGATCCACAGGAATACTCTCTTGCTCTTTGAAGTTAAACCTTTACACAGTGTGACAACTCCTACGCAGCTGGTCGTGGAGGGAACATCAATCTGTTTTGGGAACTCAGAGCGATGTTCTCACATAGGTTTTCAGGCACTTCGGACTTATGCTAATCCATCTAAATAGCTGCCAACAGATTTGGGCATATGCATGACTATATTTGCCTCGGCTCGCTCGAACGGGTTGATCCTCAGCTGGTGTTGTACCTGTTGTAGGCACACGCAAATGTATCTGATGGATACGCTCGCTTTGTAAACGAGATCAGATGCGTTCAACCCCGTTGAAGCCTTTTGTCTTGTTGGGACAGATCCCAGCGGCTTTTCTAGAAAACAATTTAAATTGATTTCAATCAAAAAATACCTTTTTGTTTTCGGGACTTTTCAAAAATTGTTTCTCTTTTTGTTCTCCTCCTCCTCCTTCATCTCCTTCTCTCTTTCTGCCAGAGCACTTCGGCGGCGGGATTGAACGGAATTGGATGGGATTGGATTGCTCTTTCAATTTTCGTTTCGTTTCGTTTTTTTTTTGCTCTGACTGAGGTTTTCTCGTTTCGTAGTCTTTGGTTTTTGGGAAAAAGGGACACACGCTTTCGGCGTAAAGATCGCATTTAAACGAAACCAAATTTGACTTTATAATAATGCCAGTGCCAATGCCTGTGCACCGTCTCTCCGTCCGTCCGTCCGTCCGTCTGTCTGTCTGACTGTCCGGCAGCCTGCATGTCTGTCTCTGTCGCTGTGTTCCATCTAAGCCAGCATATCCAGTCAGTCAAACGACAAGCGAGCAGGGACGGGGGGCAGGGGACGCGACGATCCGTAAGATACAATACCGGATTATGGGACTTTGTAGTGCGCTGTTGTTGTTGTTGTTGTTGCTATTGTATCTCGTATGTAGATATGGCGGCACGAAGCTCCACATCGCAGCGGCTCTTTGTCGTCGGCTTTGTGGGCATTCTCTGCCCTCTCTCTCTCGCTCCTTCTCCTTGTGCTGCTTTTGGTGTGCGTGTTTTGTCTTTTTTCGTTTTTGACTTGATTGAAAATCTAGAAAATCAGGTTAATAGCTTAGGTGACAGCCGGCAATGTATATGCGGTTGAATTGTTTAGAACCGCACACACACACACAGTCGATGTTTGCTTGTATTGTCGCCTCTTTAGCTGTGCCTCAACCTGATAAGATTGATTTGAGCCACAGATACAAAGATACTCAGATACAGATACTGTAGATACTCTGGGCGATACATTGGGCATGTGTGTCTATCCATAAAAGCGTCATATGCGCGCACATTAAAGGCGTTCCGACCCGGGACGCGGGACCCGAGAGCTCTCTAGGGCTCTCATTGTGCTCGCCACTCAATTAGTTGGTTTGATGTAACTTTTGTCAGCCCAGCCTCGAGTACCGGGAAGCAGCACTCTATACTTTGCAGAGCTGGAGGCAGAGCAGGCAACGGCGACAGACAGCGTGTCAGGCGGCGGTGCTTTTGGAGCCTTTGTGTGCTTGTCTGCAGCATGAATATGCAGATTCTGAATCGACACATGTAGCTCCGGCACATGGCGGTCTTGACTCGATAGGGAGTTGAAGTCTGGAGAGGGTCAGAGAGAGGGAGAGAGAGGAATATCGCGCAGTACTTCTCTCGCTCTAGCAGTGCATATTCAATTACCAACTTGGGGTCTTGTGTTTTGTTATCGGCCAGAGAAATCGCATTGTAATTGATTTTTGATTTTGTTATGCGCGTTTTGTTCGACTCTCTGCGCCGCATTCCCCATTATTATTATGAGATCTCTTTTATGGCACTTCTATCAACTCTATTTGGCACTTACAACAGTGCGTGAGTGTGCGTGTGTGTGTGTGTGTGTGTGTGTCGGTGTCGGCGAAATATGTTTTGTTGTCGATTTGTTGCGTCAAGTCATAAATGCTTTCGATAATGTCTTTAAAGAAGTCGCTCGTATCGCTGAAGGAATGCCAAGTGGAGGGTCTGGAAATGGAGATCTGACGCATGGGCATTAGATGAATTATATGTATACGAATTACATCGTATACCAATTGAAAGAGGCGAGATATACATAAGTTTTAAAGATTACAGAAATTTCACAATTCATGCAAATGTTTATAAAAGTTTGAAAACGTATTGGAAAACGGAGAGCCGAAGTATAACAATACATCTACAACTTAAAACACACCACAATAATTTGAGATCTTTTTAAAGCTTCATGTTTATTGGCTAGCATAATACATTATATACAGACAAGCTCTACTACTAATTATTGTATATAAGAACATATTAGATGTTCTTAGGAAAATGATTGATGAATTATAATCTTCGTTTTTATAAGGATAAAAAAAAAGTTTATATTAATATATTAACTAGAAACTTTGTGATGATTGAAGCTCAGAGAAAAGATTTCAAATATTGAATTGAATAATATTTAAGAATTTATTGCAATTGATAATATTAAATGAATTTAATTTTAGTTTTACCAAGTTATAACAAGTACAATAACTTTTGAAAGACCAAAGATCTCAAGTAAGATAATTATTACACAATTTCGAAACTCTTATACTCTTTTGAAGTTTCAAGTAATAATAATAATTAGTAATAGTATTCTTAATACTTAAATGAAACTTAATAGATGACATATCTATTTAACTATCTATCTTTATACACAAATCACTATACAACATATACAACCAGCTCTCTATCACATTATCAAGAACATCAATCAAAAACAGTTATCGAATTTATTGCGTTATGACAATTATGATTTATGACTTAAGATAGATTGCACTTTAGCACTCAACACTCGCACAGAGAATACTAATAGAACCACTAATATAATGCATTAGTCAATGATCTTGCTGCTTACTAATATAGCATATGGAAACTTTCTCTCTCTTTCGCAAGGCGCCATAGCTTCTAATCCGGACAGACCGGACAATTACAGTTAATTTGCGGAGCTATTAGGCGCAGCATAACAGGTAATTAGCAGTGCGACTTAAACATCCCGGACATGAGTGTTCTGCCTCACTATCCCTCTCTCTTTCTGTCTTACTCTTTCTCTAGCTATCTCAGTCGGCATTTAAACAGATTTCTAATTATTTTTCATTACTTTGGCTTGTCGCGTAGCTGGAGTCGAGTGCATAAAATCGCTTAGTTTATTGGCCCATTCGTCAGCGAGGCAGTCGAGGCAGCTCGGCTTTGCGGTCGCCGGGGCCATTACATTGAGTTATGAAATGAATTTCAAATTTCGCACAAGAGCGCTAAAATAATTACTAGCTAAACTGTGCACACACAAAAACAGTAGCCCGACAGTTGCAGTTGTTGTAGTTGCAGTTGCAGTTGTAGAAGGCCTTGCCCACTTCCCTCTCTCTCTCTCATTGATACGCGCTCAAATGCATTTGTGATTTATCAGCCATGCTGGGGCTGGCCACCAGTAGCTCATCTGCCATGGCCAACATGGCTAACATGGCCAAGTGGCCACTTGGTTGTGCTTTCCACTGCGTTGCGCAGCGTGCGTTCTTCGCGTTGCTTGAAATTGAAAAGTTTTCGTATTAAGTTTATTGCGACGGCACACACTATGCACCAGAGGCGTGACAGGGGCTGGTAGAGGGGGTAAAGGGGGGTAGATTGTGCTGCTGTGTATGCGATATGATTGCGCATATGTTTTGTGTGCCAAGTTACAAATCAGTTTTCACAAGAATTTGCTGTGTTAGCGCTGATATGATCAAATGTCCGACATTCTACACTACACTACATGGTACAATTTGAGTATAAGGAAGATACTAGTTATGTATACCTCTTGAAAGTAAAAGTAATGCACTTTATGGTATAATTTTACTAGAAATGACTTTTAGACTTATGGGAAATTGCATTTAAAGTTGTCTATTATTGCTTTCTTCCCCTTTATGCACTTTGTAGCACAGTGTACTTGGCTAATACAATTTCAATCTTTAAACCATGTAAGATGCATGAAATTATAAGCTAAGCCGGAGTAGCTTCAACTTCATCTCAGTCTCAGCTTCATTCGCAGTCTCTTAGTCTCCCCAGTCTCCATTCTAGGCTCCTCAGTCTCCTTTGCTGTTTGTTCCCAGCCCAATCTTCCTTACTCTCTCCCAGTCACAGTCTCCATTCCATTTCCATTGCAATGCACCCCGTGGTGAGCCACGGTACCAAACAGCGACATTATAAAAGGTGTAGCCTCTAGAAGATGGGGCGATCTCTTGTGGTCCGCTCGGGGATCTCACAGCGAAATTGTAGCCGCTTGCCAGCAATTTTCATGATAATTAAATGCAAAAGAGCGCAGAGAAGAATTCTGAAATTATTATAATTAAATGCACCCGCCCGAGCGAATTTCAAGCGAATTGTTTTATAATTCCCAATAGCAGCAGCTGCCCGATCCCGATGGCGATCGCGATGCACCTGATCCGGCTACAATAAACTAAATATTTCCGCTCTTAAATTATGCTTTATTTCTCGTGATATTTGCTTAAGCCAGACAGACAGACAGACAGACAGACGGAGAGAAGAGACAAATGTTTAACAATATTTTGATGGCTGCGCTGTGCGCGGGCATAGCAAATTAGCCCCAAAAGGCCAGACTGATCGACGATCCCTCTGCCAACGATGACGATGACGATGACGATCATCATCTGTAACTGTTGCATAAATGCATGTCATGACAGCTCGTTCGTGGCGTGGCACGAGCACGGACTGGGATCGGGCATGGCATGTAACACCTTACGCCAGAGTATTGTCCTCTCCAATCGAAATGAATATGTCAAAATTTACAATTCGTATGAGGCGAGGATCGACGTTGGACGATCGACGATCGACGCGATCGTTTCACGATGACAGGCACAACACATTTTGCGTACATTGCTCGAGTTTCGTTTGAAAAGATCCTCAACAATTACGGATTTCTGTTGATTCATAACACTTGTGAGACCGCAGCGCACACTTCACAGAAGAGAGAGAGACAGAGAGAGAGAGAGAGAGAGACGATAATAAATCAAGGCGCATTAAAAGTGTTTTCAATTTCGTCGTAAACTCAGCGAAACGCAACCTGACGTGCTCTCCCTCTCTCTCTGTCTCTCCTCGCACTGATTAAGATGAAGTCGCAGACGAGTTCGGGAATGGGGAGGCCTGCGGTCGGGTCTAAATGAATATGATTTGGCTGTTGTCCCACGTCATGTTCTACATTTTTTGTGAGCATCGCATTTGAACGTTGCCGCAGCCAAACTGGCCCATGATTTATGTACGTCCGTCTATGCGAGCGAGTTGGCCAAGTAGCCGGAGAAATAGAAATATTTTTGGTAGTTCATTTTTCTTGATTTTATTGATTTTGTCATGGCGCTATCCCCCTCCTCTGACCAGCCTTGCCCCCTTGCACGCAATTAACTGTCGGGTGAGCGCGGCTTCCTGCGGCTTTTCACGCATGCGCGCGATTCGATTTCGAAATTTTTCTGTTGTGAATTTGACACGCATTCCACTGTGCGCAGCATTTCGATTCGCGCCGACAAACAGACGGACAGACAGACGTACATTTGACGAGTTCAAGATGGATCGTGTGTGCCAGAGACCTCCAGAGATGGAGAGAGAGTAGACCAGAGACCGCCCGAGTTGTGTCTGGCGCCCCCAAAGGCCCACGCAGGGAGGCAGGCAGGCAAAGCAGACTCAAGTCGAGTTGAGGGAAACCCCTCGCTTAGCTAATTAAACGTTTGACAAATGATTTGACATTTCCATTTAAGCAAATGCTGCGACATGAGTTTATTTTCATTTTCATTTTCATTGGCACTTTCCATTTCAATGCAGGATTAGGCGCTGCTGCTGACAGCGCATGCGGGCCAAGCGATGCCACTTGATGGAATTGATCTTGTTCTTCTCTTCTGCGAAATAGATGATGGTGACGATAAGGGACCCTCCTGCCCTGCCCTGCTCTGCCCTGTGCTGCTGCGATCTGCCTGATGAGCTCAAGATTGACAGTAATTTAAAATAAGCTGCTGATAAACGCAATAGATCTACTTAAATATGCATTATTTATAAGGGATGAGAGAAGGGAGAGAGATGGAAATAAGTACAACATAATGAAAAGTTAAGTATGATATATACACGTATATATATATAAAGTTCGCTGTACAGATCACATGAAGACCACAACTGGTAATCTTTTGCTTGAGTTACAACTAATAAATAAGTCAACTATGAGGTAACTTCCTATAAACCTTTACAGTGCAATAAATATTGTGCATTTTTTGTTTATTTAAAAACAAAATACAAAAGAAAGTTTATATATTTTATGTACAATAATTTAATTTTATAATTTAATTTTATAATTTATTTATTTAAAAACAAAATAAAGAAAACAAGTTTATATATTTTATGTACAACAATTTATAAATATATTTTATTTGATAACTTATTTATTAAAAAAAAAAAACAGAATGCATGTTAATATATTTTATGAAGAATAAAACAAAACAAATTTAGTTTATTTTTATTGCAATTTTGTTTGACACTCATGACTATTTTATAAAGAAATTTTTTCATTAAACTGAACTGTTATAAAGTTCTTTAACACCACGAAGCTCATATTACTCGTATATACTCGTATATAAGATATCTCATTGTATATATAATTATACATATTATAGATATCTCTATTTTAGAAAATCTCAAAAATTAGTGCAACTATTTATTTTCGTTCTACTCTTTCAGTTCCATCAATAAATTTACCCACTCCCGCAATCTAAATGATCATCGAAATCAATTGAGAAAGAACCCATTTGTGAATGTGTGTGATCAGAACATCTCGGGAAGAACTACGAGTATTATTTGGCGAACCATCCGGAACTGAAATGAGTGGGAAACAGAAGGCAGAAGGCGGCGTGTCCCTAATTCAATGTGTCAATTGAAGCATCGTCGTCGTAGTCGCTCCGCGTCGTCGTCGTCGTCGTCGTCGTCATCGTCATCGCCATTTGGTGTCGCTGGTTCGGGGACTGAAGAAAAAGGGAGTTTGATTAATGTAAAAGCTGCCACTGATATGTCACACGCATGTCAAATTCTGACATTTGACATTTTGCAAGCGAGAGACGCCAACGCTGCGCGCATGGTGGCTGCCTGGTTGGATGAGCACCGCACACACAAACACACACTGAGACACACACACACATAGAGAGGGAACAAGGGCAACCACCAGCAGCAGAAACAAGGAACTTGAGTGCAAGCGACGACGAGTTTCTCGTCTGTTTACTTATTTAAAAATACATCGAATACGCGGGGCGTTAATACATCCGTTAGAGTGCCATTTTGTTTGTCAGAGAGCCCAACCCCAGAGCGCTGGCAGAGGCAGAAGAAGGAGAAAGGAGAACGTAGCTGACAATGAGCTAAAGCGGAGGCTGACCTCCTGGTTGCCCGCCTGCCCGCTCGACTGCCTGCATCCCTTTTCGCATCCTCATCCACATTCACATGCCGTTGCCGATCCACATCCTGGCAACATTGTTGTTGTTGTTGTTGCTGCTGCTGCCTGGCACTTGACAACGACGACATTTGCGCATAAAAAATGCAGCATTATTTGACTGCGAATTAATGTTAAATTGTTGTAGGACGACTCTGCCTCGCCTTGTCTCACCCCGCCTCATCGCTGCTCGCTCCGTTGATGTGGGAAATGTCACAGAGTGACAGGCGACGCCGACAAGTGTACGCATTGTTGTAACTGTACATTTTTATAAATATTTAATTATATTTGTTTCCATTTTCGGCTGCAGGTCACTCTCCTCCTTCCCATCCTTCTCATTCTCCTCCTGCTGCTCTATCTCATCCCCCTTGATTCACTCTTTAAAAACATTTGATTAATCACACGCGCGCTCAGTTACATGAGTGCACACTCACAAACACACACACATGGCATACCCGCAATCGTATACAAATTTCACATCTCACACTCGAAAAAGATCAAAGCACTCTTGGGGCCTGCCTTGGGTCTGCTTGGGCCACGCATTCCATCAATTCGTCCAGGAACAAGAGGCCTTCTCCTCCTCGGCCCAGTCGCAGTGAGTGAGTGAAACTATTCGCGCATTATGTCTAAATAAACAAACAAACAAAGATCGCTAGACCGCGATCGCTATCGCTGATCGCAGATCGAAACGGAAATCTATTCAAAAAATCTCTGGCCATCTTCGACGGTCTGCTGCGGGTGTTAGTAAGATGTATGGCGCTGTGCTCGGCGTCGTATTATGTGCGTGGGCTGGGGGAAAATTTATTTGAAAAACAATTTTCATGAAAAGTATGCGCATACAAAACTGACAGCTTTTCTCGCTCCGCGCAGGAAAAATCAACAACAAATCGGCAACGGGATTATAAATTGCAATCTACTGACCCAAAACATAATATTGTTTGTAGAGAAACACATGGGCGGGATCTGGTGCGGGGAGGAAGGTGGAACGGAGAGCGAGGCGCAAAGAGCATAGAATTGTTTGCCTGCTCGAGTAGCGTAAATCAATTTGGGAAAGATTTCGGCAATATAAAAAGGCACACTTAAGGAAGGTATCGATGAATCTATATGTGATATATTCAGGATTGAACAGGCTAGACAGTCAAAGAGTTTAGCTCAAGAAAAGCTTTTTTCCTTTGCAATTCAACAGTTTTTAGATTATGCCGTCGGAAAGATGGAATAAACCTTCCTTTTGGTGGCCTTTATTTTATATCAGAACAATGAGTTACCATATTGTACTATATATTTGTTATCAAGTTTATTCCATATTATAATAATATATAGTTCCTAGCACTATGATATAAGTATTAAAATTCGTAGGATTAAAATTTATTAAATTATAGGAATTTTAATAGACTATAAGTTTGTTACAAACTGAAAAAGAACTTTTAAATCTAAGAAATACCTAAGTTCAAAACACCTTCTAATATCAAGAAATCTCTCAACCATTCCACAACTATAACTTAAATAGTTTTTTTATAAACTGTAGAAACTAAGATAGCTTCAACTCTTTAGATTTTGAAGTTCAGATCATGAAAAAATACTTAAAATACTTCTGGCTCTTCCTTTCTACATCTCGAGAATCCATTTCATCAAACCATTTTCTTGTTAATTCACTTTATCTTAAAGAGTCATTTACCAAATTCATTCTTGTGCCATAAGGCTTCATATATCATTTCGATACCTGTCGCCATGGCATAAATACACGCCCACCAAACAAATCAAAAAGTTCCGCCCCGACAACTTAATTTTCATTAGCCAAAATTTTGTGGATGCCAAAAAGTGCAGCCAAGTCAGGCAAAAGTATCGAGTATTTACGGCATCGTCCATTGTCCAACTTACCACGAGCATCCCGATGAGTTACGGTCTGTGCGTGGTAATGTGGCCATCCAACGCCATCGCCATCGCCATCGCCATCGATGGGCAAATTTATGCGGCTGAGCTGCGCCAGCTAAAATCAAAGTCGTCGTCAGGCTCATAAATAAATATCGGGCGAGCACGCTAAATCAAATGCGATTGCATATCGTATACAGAAGGAAGGGATGATGAAGAGAAGGGGGAGGGAAGGACCTACCTGCTGCCTGGCAGCGGGTCTGCCATTAGTGATTAGTTATTCGGAAATTTGTTTTTGCCATAATTTTGTGAACGATTCACACGTGCAGATATTGATGCCCCTCGTGGATACAGTTTCTTTTGCATTCGCTTTTTGAACTTTGTTTTTGTTTTCATTATCTGTTTACCCTTCCCCCTGGCAGGGGGGGGGGTGTATCTATCTACCTTAAATGTGAATGTGTCTCGGCTTATAATTTGCATATTAATTACATTACCGGACAAAACTGAAACTGAACTGAACTGCGCTGAACTTTAGCTTGGACAGCGTCTAATCGGTAATGCCGAGAAATTAAAAAAAGATTAATTTAAAGCGATCAGTGAACGCCATTTGCTCATTAGGCAGTCCCCAGTCCGAAGTCTACAGATCTCCAGTTGGCCCAGTGGATCGGCAAACGAGCTTGGCGCTTTTTTCTGTTGTTTTGGAGGCCAATCAAAAATTTAAATGAAGCTGCAAAGTTCCGAAACTAAGTTGAAATGCTTAATTTTTTCGGTTTTCTCAATATTTTTTCTCTGTTCGCATTTTGTTTAATTAATCCCCTGAGAAGCAAAATAACAAAATATAATACTATCAGAGCATCGTAAGCGACCCAAGCGGATCACTGAGCTATTTTTGCAAGCTGACGATCGTCGATCGTCTGCGATGCCATATCAAAGTCGCCGATCAGTGATCTGAGCGATCGATGATACACTTAACACAAAGTGAGGGTATCCCAACTTGGTATAGTCTGATCACATATAAATATTCAAAATGTAAATCTGCTCAATCATCAAAGTTCGGCTAGACGAATTCCATTTGATGGTTTGACTTACAACGAACTGGTTTAGTCTACTTGAGATCATTTCTTGATTTGGTATGTTACATAAAGATATTAAAGTCTGCGAAATATTCCAGAAATTTACATTGTTTTAGGGGTAAGCCTGTGCGACCTATCAACTGTTCATCGACCTTCAAGCATAACGAATCATTATAGCAACAAAGTGAGAAAGTTGCCAATTTGACTTTCAAATGTTGATCTTAAGTATTCATGGAACTGAAATGCCAATTAAAGAGAGCTCAAGGATGTGAATAGCTCGCATAATTCGCATTAGGTTGTGTAATCCTTCTATCTGAAATCAGTCGGGATTAGTATTAGCTAAGGGAAACCGCATCGTGTGACAGATGCGGATGCAATGTTGACCCCTCCGCGTGCAGTCAGCGAAAGAAGTCAACAGCTTGATGAATAGCGTGCTAATTGTTGACAGACAGGCAGAAGGACAGACGGACGGACGGACGAACGGACAGACATGAATGTCAAATGCACAACAAATATCGCATACATGTTATTGTGCGACATCTGATTGAGATCGTGCAACCACCCGGCAAGGATAACTAAAGGTTGACAAAGCACCACCGAGCGCACGTTCACTCGGTTGGCTTAGCCTGACATTGAGCCGCGTAACTCCTCATCATCATCATCATCATCATCAGGAGCAGCAGACAATTGTGAGGCAAATTTCAGGTTTACTATGCGAACAAATATCCTTAGCACCCTTTTTGCTTTTCAGGCCCTGCTGAACTCGAATTTGAAATTGACTTTGACTGCCCTGACAATTATTAGTTGAACGCGCCGCTTGAAGCGCGAAATTGTTTGTTGTTTTTCTTTCCACTTCCACTTTAATTCAAATGCAGCTGGAAGGCAGCCCCGGCTCGAACTTCCTGCGATTGTTCACAGTGTTGCCGCTTTGCTTCCTGACAGATCTCTGACAGCCAGAAGCAACTCAGCCGGCTCCATGAATCGAACGGGGGGGTGCCTGGCCTGGCCTGGTCTGGTCTGGTTGCTTCCTGGCTGCTGCTGCTGTTGCAGTTGATGGATGCCACTTTGGCCATTGTTTGTAAAGTGTTAATGTGCTGCCGCTTCTCGGCGCTCTCGACGGAAATGTAGCATTTTCTGCTTGGCTTGGCCTCTGCACTCTGCCTCTGAATGTGGCCTATTCAAAATTGATAATTTTTGGCTAAATCCCGAAACTCACCCTCAAAGCCAGTGTCAATGTGTTTATTTTTCAGAGCCCATTTACATATTATCTATGGAACAGGACGACGAAGAAGAGGTGTCCCCTTCGCTGCTGCTTCTCTGCTTCTCTCCTCACACCCCTCTTCAATCGCCGTAATCCCGAGACATGTGCAATGTGCCCGGCTTGTCGCCGATTGTGTGAAAGTCAGTGCGAGAAAAGAGCAACAAACTGAAAGGAAAACAAAATAAAAGAAAAACCAAAGAGAAGAAAAGACCAAAGAAAGGCAAAAAGGAAAAAAAAAAGGAAAGCAGAAAGATTTAATGTCGACTTTAGGTGATTTATTACCAACAAAATTGCGTCCAGAGTGCAGCAGCAGCAGCGCGTAGAGCGCGAGGGGCTGCAACAACAAAATAGAAATGGAAATGTATAGAAAATAGAATGAAAATGGAAATGGAAAAGGCAAAGGACACACAGAGAGCAAGCGAAAGAAACAGACAATTTGGTTCACTTCAAATGTCAGGCAATTGGAAAGGAGATGGAGAGGGGGAAGCAGAGGTAGAGTAAGAGAGGAGGAGAGGGAGAGAGGCAGAGTGAGTGAGGCTGGAGTAGAGAACTAGACGGGGCTGGGATTCTAAGATGGAACTAATAGCATTAAAAACTTGCGTAAATGCACGGAGATAATTTCTATTTTCGAGGGTGTGAAATGTGTACACACACTAGCACACAGATACACACACAGAGACACACTCGCCAGGGCACGGTGAAAGTCATTTCGGGGTCGAGAGATATAGCAAGATAGCAAAGGCAGCTCGCAGCGTGAGAAATTTGTTGCTGTTTTTAATTTCTTTTGTATCGATGCGACGATTTCGATTTCGTTGTCGTCTAAAATTGGATTTGTGTGGGGGGCAATAGATCAAAATCTACGCTTTGCCTTTGTCTACGCATGGCTGGAGGAGGAGAGGGAGTGGGATGGGAAGGAGGGGTCTAGCACATTGTACAATTTACCAATGTATTCCCATTTTAATAATTGATCTCTGCAAACACTTTGGCACATGAATTATACATTATTTCCTAGTTCCACACTCCGACGCGTTCTTAATTATTTATTTTGCTTAATTAGCGTACTGATTTTGCCCGTCTCGAGCTAATTAAATATAAAAGGTGAGCTGAACAGCTTCAGATCGGAACTGAAACTGGTGAGCTAAGTGCATGTGACAATTCAGCACACGGTCCACTTTGCGACATCTCTCACTTAGGGTCTGATTTATGTGACATGAGCTCTCGGACCTGTGGTTAATTAAAATGGATTGGCAGGGGATAAAGCTTGATGTCGTTGGAATAACATGAACGGTACTGCTAAAAATTGAAAGATTGTTAAGAGAGGTTGAAGGGTTTGAGAATAAAATGGGTTTATAATAAGATAAATTCAAAAATGGAGGAAACTATTGTATAAAAACTAAGTTTCCAAAAGAAAATTTACTGTTTCATCTTTTTATATTGTATGGTATAACTAACTAACAGAAACTTTGGTCGGGATTTACTTAACAGCTTATGTACTTGAGGTTAAATAGTAAGATCTTAGTGAAACTGCTAGACATGCCATAAAATTTAATTATTCTAAAAAGGAACACGCAATCTCTCTCAGGAATATTGAAATTTCTATAAGGTATAACCAAGTGACCTAAACGCTTTTGACAGACAGACAGCTTAAACTAAGTATTAACGCACTTCTACCATATAGATAGTTGGTGTATTAAAATTACAGATTATATTGAGAAATTTCAAAAAAAATCCCCATCTTTCTTCTTGTTTTCTTTTTCTTTCTATAAACAAACGAACTCCTCCAAAGAATTAAGTTACTTCTTCGGGTTTATATAACTTTTTCTTACGTTATGTAAAAGGAACTGCAAAAACTTAAGCATTCCATAGTGAAATTGACATCAATCTCATATAACTTTAAGATCTATCAAGACCATGGCATTCCGCACAACCATTTGCAGGCTTATTAGCTGGCTGTGCTCTTAAGCCAAGTGGCCTTGCCTCACCCACATGGAGACACCCTGCTACAATACATTGATGTGTTGGGGCCCACACAAAACATACAACATACAATATCTGTGAAGCAAGAGCTCCTACAAAGAGGCTACAATCAATTCCGTTTTACTTAAAGCCAAGTAGATCAAAAGCCAAAAAGGCGTGGGGCATATCAACAAGGAGGATGAATGGGAGGGGAGGAATGGAGAGTGTGTAAGGGGAGCAAATGCTGACCAGCTGCTCAAGTATATGAACGGAGGCAAAAACCAAATCCCACTAATGTGCTTAAATAAATTTTGCCAGCGTTTAAGCCAATTAGTCCGTCGGACATTTTACTTCTTGTCAACTTTGGTAGCGCGCGGCTCGCTTTAGCCCGCTTTGGGGTCGCTCAGATGGACGGACACACGGACACACGGACAGACGGACAGTCGGAGGGACAGTTAGTTCGTTTGGTCGCAACTTGGCTCTGGCTCTGTCTCTGGCTGCTCGTGGGTTGGCCCACTTGCTCCATGCTCCATGCGGTGCGTTGGCTGCGCTGATTCTGCTGACAACGTAGCTGTCTCTCTTTCAGTTTTGGTTTCTTTCTGTTTCTGTTTCATTTTTATTTTTTTCTTTATTTTTGTCTTTTATGCTCTGCCCTCGCTGTAGTATGTAGTAGTGCTTATGCAGCAAATATCCGTGGGATTAAAATTGTGTGTGCCGCGGCAGCCGCTTTTCATGCCCTTTTACGCATTTTTGCCTCTCCTTTTGCTTTAGCCTTTTTTCGGGATTATTGAAGTGCAATTAAGCTAAAATGTCAACGTGAAAAAAATTAATCGTTATACTACCCTTTTTATGGCTTCCCCTGCGGGGGATCTCCCCGTCTCCTTTCCCTTTCCATCTTCCCATCTTATCTGCTGTCTTGCAAGCGAACAGGGACAAGTTTTCCAAACTAATTCATGTACATGTCAAAATTTGGTACCACTGTGCCAGCCAGTGTGTGCTGCAATTGCCTGTAATGATTTGTAATTTATGAATTTCAAAGAGTGAGAGAGAGAAGGAGACGGTCGGACATCTTATCGTACCGAAATCCAAACGAGACTCTGCAATTGTTTGCTCACTGCATCGGTGGACGCAGTGGAACACGTCGCTAATCGGCGAGTTAACATTTTATCGCTACTGTGCTGGCACTAGGCAAATATGTGCCCGGAAAAACAGTAACAGTAACAGACACCCAAACACAGCCAGCAACCAGTTGCCCAGTACGCAACCGAAACCCAAACCAAAACCAAGTCCGAAGCTGTAGCTGAAAACTGAAGCAACTCAAATATTTTCATGTTTGCCTTGCGGCTCAACGCGGTGACAGATTTGCGGCCGACAGCCTGGCAGCCTAGACAGAAGCGGGTACCGGGCACCGAGTACCGGGTCTTCTACGATACGGTTACGGGCTCGTAAATCTCGGTGCTTGTACTCAGTATATATGTTTTGAAAGCATTCCTCCCATGAACTTCTCCTGCCCAACTAGCTAGGTTTTTATCATGATATCTGAACAGCGTGTTTAGCACGCAGTACGCAGTCATTTTCTGTTATCTTGGCAGCGCGCAGTGCCGCTATTTATACAGTTACACAGCAAGAGCAGAGTTCTATTTTCTACTATATTTTGTTCCCCCTGTTTTGGGTATATCTAACCCGAGTTATCTCGGCAACACTGCACCGCACTGTGTGTCGCATTATGTCAATGGCGACAGCAGCGTCAGCGTCAGCCTGATGAATGCACTGATTGTTTAGCCGGCAATTATTGGCCGACTTCCCCCGACGATCGGCGACGCTGTTGACTATATCATATATACTATGTATGCACTCAGGTGCCAGGCTACTAAATTCCCTATCTGTGTGTGTGTGTGTGGGGCAGGGGCAGCAAGTGCGCCTTGCGGCAGCGCGGACAAATATTTGGCGTGGGAATTTGCGCTGTGACATGTTTGAATTGTGAGTGAGTGAATGAATGGAATTCGGTGTCAAATTATGAATAGATATAGCTTTAGGGAATTAGAGGAACATATCTATAAGTCAAGTATTTAATTTGGAATGTTTTAGAACTTTTGTCGTTAAAAGTCTTCTAGAAGTCGAGACTTTAGGAATACAATATGGAAAAAACAACATTTTTTATACAAAAATTCAATTCATATTCTGTTAATTAACATGTTAAACAATCAGTTATAAAACTTACTTAGTTTCCTCAGTTTCAATATGATCTACAGGCACCAACAACACATAAGTAATTTATGACAAACCGGACATATATGTATATAATATATCCATAATAAGTTAAGCTGAGATTTCAGCTTATTTAATTGATTGAAAAACAGATTAAAAAACATATTGAATATCTGCCAAGTAAGATGTCACATAAAGTAAAAGCACAAAGAAATACAGAAAGTGCTTAGGACCCGCAAAAAAAATATTCTCTAAGTGTTTTGTTTAATATTTTTCAATACCCAAGGGATAACTTGTGACAGAAGTGGAGCAAATTTCGAGAAGTGTTTTCCCCTGTTCAAATATAAGTTGAGGAGCTGTAAAAGTTTTCATTTTTTGACAGTAACCACCCATTCTACCAGCCAATTTGTTGTCAACTTACTTAGTCCATTTAATAAAGATCTTCCGTTGGTAAGTCACGCCACAAAAAAAGGTGTCACAGCACCCGCTCCCACCCTCATGCTTGTAGATCATAATCAGCCAACAGATACGAATGTGTAGTTGGTTATGATGAATTTGCGCTGTCCCCCCCGCAGACGTTGGACATAAGTTTTTTGCACCTAACAAATAACCCAAGAAACCTCGACGTTATATCAGCGCATCGCCATCAGAGTGTAGTGGCGCCCCAGACCAGCATGGAGTAGGTGATGATATTAGGTTGACATCAGCCTGGCACTCAGGCAGGTTATGTCTTATGAGCGACAGACACGCATACGAAGAGTGGAGAGAGGGCCATGAAAATCACGTGTCTCAATTGTTTTTGGGCGATTTTAATGGACCCAAACATGGAAATATCTATTTGGCCGAGTGCGTGTGGGCTTTAGGCATTTTTCGGGGCTGTTTTCTTGGCTTGGCTTGGCTTGGCCTTAAATTAAATTTGAATAAAAAACCAATTCATCTTCGTTAGGCAATGCGTAGCAAGCGAACCGACCTAGAAAAACAGTTATGACAGAGTTACCAAAAAAGAAACAGAAAACCACGAAAAATAAATGGAGACTTGGTCGACTAAGTGACCGCAACGCCCACACGATATGGGAGGCGTGGGGGGTGGGGCAGGCAAATGGCCAAATGGACAAATGGATAATTGCTTAATTATGAAAATTCCTTTTGTAACGCCTCGCATTCGCGTGCAACCGAAGAGGCAGCGCACAGGAGGCGGAGTAGGAGACTCAGTAGGGAGAAGGAGAGGCAGAGGCGGGTACGGCATGGGGGCGCAACTTATTTTTACAAGCAATTGGTCAACCATCTGCTGTGGCACTCTAATTAAATTATCAAATATTCATACGCAGGAGAAAGAGGGGAAGGGAGGAAGCACATGTGTATTGAGTCGTCTGCTCATTAATTTTCATGTAATTTAGCTCATGCTGCTGGACAGTGTGCCTCCCTGGACTGCTACCGGTTGTTGTCATGTCTCTTTCTCTTGTCTTCTGTCTGCTGTCTGGACTCAGTGACATTTATTTGCCAGCTAAATATTTTGTGACATTGTTTAATTGCCATGAGGCGCGATCCAGTGGCGGCTTATCTGCTGATGAGCTCGATGGACATTTGATAAATGAACGCGTGTCGCTCACTTGGCCGTTCCTTCTGCATTTTGCATTTCAATTTGTTTACCTGCCTCGCTCCTTGTTTCGGGACAGAAAGTGTCATCGCTGGCGCGTTGACAGCTGTCAAAATGCAGCGCGCCCTTGTTGCATGCGCACTCGTGGCCAGAGAAATCGATAGGCGGCCCGAGTCGATGATGATGCCAACAGCTTTTTTCTCGCATCCTCAAAAGCTTCAACAGCTTCAGCTCAGTCTCAGCTGCTGCGCAGTGAGCAGAGAGAACGAGATAATGAGAGAGAGGGAAAGAGAGTGGTCCACTGAGAGCGCATCCTTTGTTTACACTGACAGCGTGCTTCCAGCTTCAGCTGCTGCGGCAACACTGCTCCGGGCTGCTGCAGGACCCACGTTTCAACGTGCCCCACGAGCCTGCTCTCCAGAGTGTCCCGGAGAGCGCAACTGTATGAGAGAGAGTGTGTGTGTGTGTGAGAGCAAGTGTGCCTGTGTGCGAGTGTTGAGCGCAAAGTGTCAACGCGTGCTTTGGCATTTTTTCGCAATGCTTTAGGCAGCAGTTTGATGCGGCATTTCGGTTCCGGTAGAAGCCTGAAGGCCGTTAGATGAGGCTGCCTACAAAATTGGTTTTCTTTATAGCAAAATATATAAAATAAAAATAAAATATTGTATATAAAGCAATAGATAAACATATACGATATGCTAAGTTCTTAGTTCAGAAAAACTTGTGAATTTGACAAATTTTCTTTCTTTTAGAATTAAATATAAATATATATTCATATACTTTAATTCCGATAACTGCAAAATTCAGATTTATTATTTTTAAATTATACCATACTATATCTTATATTATTATTTATATTATAACATTCTGAATAATATTACCCAAATTGTTTATTCGCACATTGAAACTGTCATGCCAAACGATTCTTCGGCAATACAATAAAATTCAGCTACCAGTTAAAACATTTGTGAATGCGCCATAAAGACGAACATAAATCTAACTTTATAGCGAGAGCGGAGCTGAAAAAGTCGCCAACAGAAATCTGTTAATGACAGCGATTTGTCTGCTTGTCATGAATAATGAGCAGCATTAAAAATAGTTTAATTTCCTCAAGCCAGCGCGCAGTTCTTCTCTGATCTAGTCGAACGAGTGTCTATAAGTAGATAAAGACTTTTAATTGTTTACGTTTATAAAATGTGAGTTATTTGATATAGAGAATTGTTTTATATTAAGGTATTTATATTGATATACAATATAAATCGATCGGCATGTTGATATAAAATGTTCAAAATTGTAAGAATTCTTCATTACTTTTAAGTGTTTTGAAAACTAAAATGATACAGTAAATATTATAATATATTAATTATATAACAATTTGTCTAATTCATGTTATTACAAGACTTTATATCAAATTGATATATTATAATATTTTTTGTTTCATTTAGCTCTCGATATATTATAATATTTTTTGTATAAGTTTAGTTCTCGATATAAACTTTAATTTTTATTGCATCATTTTAGTTCTAATCTACTTATTCTATTTAATAGAATGAATGTATACTCTTATAATAAATGCTTTTATTTAAACTCTTATATATTTTTAAGCAACAATTCACTTTCCACACTGAACTTTCTGGTGTAGCGTGCACGCCCAAGTCAACTTAGCCGAAGTTTTAGCTGGGAGCTTTTTATTGTTTTCGGTTTTTAGACGCAGCATCAGCAGCAGCCATTTAAGAGCGGCCCACCGCAGAGGGTTATATGGCTAGGCAGTGGGCGGTGGAGGCTGTTGGGGTCGCAGGGGGAGGGGGTGGTACTGCCAGAAGGGTGTTTGCTGTGGCTGACTGCGCCGGGCGCCACCGCATCGCATCGCATTGTACATGACACTCAAACGATGCTGCTGCTGCTGCTGCTAAACTGGGCCCGTTGCCGGGACGGGTTGAAAACTATTCTGTCCCGTGTGCGCTTTGATGCTCACTTCACTTTTTCTGTTTTCTGTTGTTTTTTTTTCGCAATTGCTTTGTTGGTGTTAGTGTTGCTGTTGCCTCAGCCTTTGGTACGTTCGATGGCGGCAACGTTTGGTCCTTGTGTGCCGCCTGCCTGCCTGTCCGCCTGCCTCTGTGCTGTGCTGTGTGCTCTGTGCTGCTCTGTGTGTCTGCCCCGGTCTGAGAGATGCGAGATTTTGGCTTTGGCTTTTGTCGCTCGCTGCTCTGCTCCTGCTCTTTGACAAACGCGACGCGACGCGACGCGAGTGAACAGTCAGCCAACTTTTTGTTGTGCCACCGCAGCACACACACCACACAAATACAACTAAACTAAAAAAAAAACGAAAATATATACAAAAATACAAAAAATACTCTCGCACGCAGCTATTTTTCTAAATTTTTCTAATCCTAAAAACGGAAACGTGTAAATAGACAAACCGGGACCACAGCATGTGAAGGATTCATTGTTCTCGCTGGTGCAGTGCAAAAATCTGTGTGTTGTTGTTCTTGTCTCCCATGACAAAATCGAAGCTGTCGCGATATTAGAAAATTTTTTGGTGCCTCCACGACGACGGCGACGACGGCGACGACGTCGTTGCCCCATTGTCGGTGCCAGGGCTGGGGCAGCCGCCACGCGTTCCACTTGCTCGTGTTGTTGTTATTGTGGTGTCGCCTCCGCGTGGCTAGTGTTTGTCATTGTCAACATGTCCAGGCGCTAGTCTAATTGCAGCAGGCGGCTGCTTGGCTTTGCTTGGACTCCTGCCTGGAGCTGCTCCCCGGTTCCTCCTGGACATGGCATGGAGCTAAGATTTGCCGGACTTGGGCAGTGTAAAAGAAGCGCGCGCGAGCCAGGAAAAGACGCATAGTCCGTCAGTCCAGCGTCCATCTCATCAATCCCCCTGCCCCCTGGCATCCGACCACCCGCGTGGCCCCCGCATCGTAGTCGTAGTAGTAGCGTAGTGTTTTAATGTGAAACTCTCTCTTTCTCGTCCGCCCGCCCGCTCGCTCGCTGGCCCCGTGCTCTCGCTCTCTGTGTCGCTCTCTCGCGGGGTGAATCTGTATGTGTGTGTGCGTGTGTGTCTCTCGCGGCTCTCCGGCTCTCTTCAACTCTGCCGCGTGGCGCGTGTCTGCTCTCAATTTGCCGCTCTCCAAGTTGACATGTTTATGTTTTGGCAACAAGCGGCGCTCTCCGTTGCAAACTTTGACAGTTGCAAATGTCAACACAGTGGTGCGAATCACAAACATTCCGCTCAAACTTTCACACTGATTGATACGATTGACGACAACTTACTAATGGTTCCTAGCTAAAGCTACACTGAACAAAATATTTATGCACAACGACAAGGATGGAACGCGGCATGGTAAATTGATTGGTGAGTTTCAAAAGGGAAACAGAGAAACACATTATGATAGCAAATAATATTATATCAAAGTATTAATATCAATAAATAAATAAAAAGTTTAAAAACTTTGCGATTTATTAATTCTATTAATATCAATAAATAAATATAAAGTTTAAAGATTTTTCGATTTATTAATTCTATTAATATCAATAAATAAATATAAAGTTCAAGGATTTGAAACACTTTTCAAACTCTGTTCATTAAGACTTTATGTTGACTTTGAACTCACATGAATTAAATAATATACGAGGGTCGTTTGATAAGTCCGTGACTTTTTGTATTTGCCGCGCACCTGCTCTAAATACAACACTGCTCCTGTCAGCAGTTATCGATTAACAGCTGACTGTAAAATTTTTTTTGGTTTGCGTTTTATAGGCATTGAAAGCAGACGATCTCGATCTCCATTTTCGTTAAAATTCACGAGATCGTCTGCTTTCAATGCCTATAAAACGCAAACCAAAAACACAGCTTCAAAATTTTACAGTGTTGTATTTAGAGCAGGTGCAAAGCACGGACTTATCAAACGACCCTCGTATGTACATAAGACTTATTTTTTGAATTTATTATTATTTTATTCCTTTGTGCCCAAATAGATTCTGCATCAAAGTATTATAGATCCATTTCCTAGAGTAGAAGTGTATTTTAAGTTTTTGGGAATTAAAATTGTATGCAACAAATAAAAGGTGGCAAGACTGAACCCACAACCATTATATATTCTTGATCAGCATCAACCGTAATCTAGTACCAGAAACTATGTAAGATAGACCTGTCAAATTTGTTGGTAAAATGTCTTGCATGCCTTGTAAAGCCCATAGATTAGGTCTCTTGTTAAATTTTGCCACCCCTTCTACAGCCTCTATTAATCGAAAAACGTTTGGCAAGTCTGAACTAAAATCTTCCACGTTGAATATATTGTTTTAAGGAACTTACAATAAAGTGTTATACAAAGGGCCAATCAAAAATTGGTGGACAAACTATTATTAACTAAAATTAATTGATTATTCAAATAATCTGATGTACGTGCCTTATGCGCTCATATATGAATTCAATAATTTTAATTCGAATTGACATCTATTATCTATTTCCTTAACCCCTTTACCTCTCCCAGAGAGTTTCTCTACAGCTGTCACAGCAATTGTCAAGATCTTCTTAAGAGCAGTGCATTGTTTGCTTGTGCAAACATAATTTACTTAGCCTGCTGCTAGTGGCATCTCCCAAAGCCCTGTTTAGTGGCATTCCCCGGATCCCGGGCCATTCAATATTGATAAGCGAACCACATGAAATCTAATTTGCCAGCCACGCAATGCTGACAATTTGAAATCAATTAGCTTATTACAAATGCCCACAGGCCGCCCTCTCTCTCCCTCTCTCTACAATGATGTGTCCCAAAACACAAAGTGCAAATATGCAAATATGAAAATTTACACACACCCACACACACACTCGAACACGCACAACAAATTTGAAATGTCGATTTAAATGTGAGCGAGAATGCGCATTTAATTAAAAGTGCATTATTACGTTTATTATTCGAATTTTACTTTATTATGAGCCCAGCAAAGACGACAAGCAGACAGTCGAGCAGCGCAGTTAGCTCTGTCCGCTGTCCGTTGTCCGCTGTCCCTCTGTCTGTCCTTATTTGACAGATCCAAACCGAACACAGACCGAGCCAGAGCCAAAGCCGAAGCAGACGACATTCATCAGCGCGCAGAGCTCGTAACATTTGCACGAAAACTCATTATTTTAATTAACTTTCTCTTCACAAAACCATTCGGTGCGGTTGCCACACGGATACGGACACGGACGCCGACACGGACGACATTGCCACCAGCACTGACAGCGAAGCCGCCACCAGTCAGTTCCCCATGCGGATACGGACACCGATCCGAGACGAGACGCGACGAGGCAAATGTTTGCGATTCTGTTGCACTATGCAGCCTGAGGTGGAGAGAGAGAAAGGGGAGGAGGGCGGGAGTAGTAGAGGCAGTGCAGCTGCCTTAGTGCTCTGGCTCTGTGCTGTGTGTTGCCTGCGGCTGCGTCCTTTATCCTGCTAAATCGCATTACTAAACTGTCATGTGAAATGTCAACCGTAAAGCGCTCACTGATTGTTAATTTCACTTTTATTACAGCCGCGCTCCGTTGTGCTGCAGCTCCAGTTACAGCTCCCGTTATTGTTGTTGTTATTGTTGTTGTCATTGCTGTTGTTAGCGACGCCATCGTCGCGTTGTCCGCCATTGAAAGCCATTGCCCAATTGGCAATTGGCAATTGCTTTGTCTTTGCCCGCTTTGGCAGTTGCCCTCTCTCTCCCTCTCTCTCTTGCTGCCTCCTTCACTCGTGCTAAGCTCTAAATGGGCCTAAAGCTGACAGTAGTTAGCCCACATAGTTGGCTGCGCTTGAGCTGCATTTAGGCATCGCGATTTGGTTGCTCTCTTTGTTGCACCTGTCACTGAGTAAGGAAAGCATTCGTGGGTGATGGCGGCACAAAATAGAATGTAATGGAATGTGTCACTTAACCTTAAATATAAGTGCACTTTTACTGAAGGAGATAGAGAAGGTATAGATAGAGAAAAAAAATTGAAGAAAGACAGACAGAAGGGGAGAACTTGAGACAAACAGACTGAAAGATTGAGAGAAGAGCAGACAATGCAGTCAGAGCAGGCAGAGAGACAGGGAGACAGACGGAGAGACAGACAAGAGAGACAGACAGAGAGACAGACAGACAGACGGTTAGACAGATAGACAGACAGAGAAATACGTGTATATGGATAGAAAGAGGGGCAGAGACAGAGCTAGAGGCGACAATCTAGCATGCAGACAGACAGAGCAACAGGCAAAGAGACAGACAGAGAGACAGACAGACAGAGAGACAGACTGCGAGATCGATTGAGAGACAGACAGAGAGACAGACAGAAGGTGGTAGAGGCGACAATCTAGCATGCAATCTATCAGACAGAACAGACCAGGCAACAAAAAGCAAGCAGAAAGGCATAGAGACAGACATATTAAGCAGGAGAGACAAAAAAGAATGACAGACAGGGAGACAAGCAGACAGGCAGACGAAGATTAGAGCAGGGGAACAATGAGACATAGTCAGACATAAACGTAGTCAAATTTTAGAAAAGCTAATGCAAGAATTAGGTGAGCAGATGGACCAAAGGAGGGACAGACTGGAAGAAGAAAGCCGAAGCAGAAGAATAGACAGAGACACAAACGAGACAATCTATTAAGTATGCAAATATCTTTTCAACTTGTAAAAAAGATATGAAATACATACATGCGATATCAAATATCTATCAACAAGAATATTCCAACTTATATGGTACTTGACTTCTAAATTTACTATCCACAGATCTTATTCTACCTAATGTATCCTTAGTTACTCTTGTGCCCCAATTTTATTCCCCTCAAAACAATTCGCAATCTCACTTAAAATCTTCTACGATTACTAATTTGTTTGTCACCATTTAGAAATATACTAATGTCGCATGGGAAAGACGGTGGTCTGCTGCACGTGTGGCAACACTTTGCCACAATCAAGTCACAACAAGCGCTGGGCAACATTTGGTCAATTGTCTCGTTAACAAATTGCACAACGCAGTCGCAGCAGCAACAGCAGCAGAAGCAGCAGCTCATTTTCATAAATGCACTGCGCGTTGTCTGCCGCCGCGAACTGCAAGTGCTGCTACTCGCTGTAGTGTCCTGCCACACCAACCTCCCTTCCACTTCTCTCCACTCCCCCTGCAACTACGACTTCAAGTAGTGCTCGGGACTCCACTCATGCGACGGCGTCTGTCACTGGCTATTCCCAAAGGTGCAAACAAAGTGATTATACTTGCCCATTGTTCCGACTGTGGGAGTGTGCTGCGTGTGCGAAGCTAGCAGAGGAGGCAGAAGAAGCACGGAAAGGGGGAGGGAGGAGGAGAGCTGCTACCTCTGCGTGCGGGTGGTTTATTAATTGAAATGTTAGTGCAGCCAGCTCCTAAATAATAGATTTGTATCGAGAATTGTGTGGCAAGCAGCAACGATATTTGATGCTCATTAAGTAAAGTGGTTCTAGTTTTGCCACACCCCCTCCCCCACACTCCCACTACTCGTACTATCTCCCCACAGCTCGTTTTGCAATTTACGATGAGTCTGGGTGACGTCGACTGCGACGACGACGTTGAGGAGGACGGCGCAGTCGCTGTCGGCTCGACCAAAAAGGTCCAAAAGATGAATTGGAGCTCGTTTATTTTAATGCTCTGTCGCCGCAGTGGGTCGCTGCTCCCCTCTCTGGCCCCCTCTCTTTTCTCCCCCCTAAGTCACCTATTAGACATTAGCTTGGGTCGTGACTTTGTTGTGCTGGGTGCGCTTTTGTCATCCTCCATTCAGAGAGCAAGTCAGACCAGGCCAGAGACTAAGCCACGATTCCGAGCGATTCGTTCCGAGCCGATCCAAGCTGGAGGCCCTTTGTGTAAGGTGCACATTAGTAGTAATTTTTAATGGTTTACTTTTTCGTCCACTTTGTTCGAATGGTTGCCGTGCTCCCCCCCTCCCGTAACATCTATTTAAATACATAGTTTCTGTTGTTTCTGCTGCTCTTCACTAGCGCTTTTAGTGGTTTATTATTCAAATGAGTTGGAGTCGCTCGACCTATTGTCTCCCTCATCATCTCTTCTTGCCTCGATATTTGTTTCGGTCTTGTTCCAAAATTTAATCAATTTGATTTATTCTCTCAGCTCATATTGTGTTAAAAATATTGTACAAACGCATTGTGTCCATGCGTATCCATGTCCCGCAACCATATCGTATGGCATTCAGGAAAAGCAGATTTTTCAGATTTCGGTCGGTCCGTTAAGAGGGGAGCCGCATTAGCATAAGCAGCTGAGGGCCCCGACTCAGAATCTCTCTCTCTCCCCCTCTGATTTGGGGACCCCTCAGACTGTGTGTGATGATGCTTGGCGGCATTTGCTAGAAAGAACTTGGGTTTCCATTTCCACACAGACAGACTCACATGTGCTTATGTACTCACACATCTACATATATGCATGCTATATATATATATTCATACACACAATGTGACATATTTATGGCTGCCTGGCATCCGAGTGGGGCACTCCTTGGAAAAACTGCGTTAAATATTACACATATCGAGTATCGTATGTGGGTCAAGCATCAACCGGGAAGATCTATTGCACATGTGTGTGTGTAAGGCAAGCGATAATATTGAATTATTCGAGGCGCTAGGAAATATTTTAACAATTGTGAGCAGATTGTTACCCCTTGTAGGGAGATTGAATTTCTAGAAAAATTGTTGAGAAAGAGCTAGGTTTATAGGGAATCTAACAAGAAACATTTTTACTTCTATAAACATTTGTTTTGTGTTTTTGGTAAAGATCCTATGACACTATCGGTTATAAAAATATAACAGAAGTCACTTTGAAGCCCAGTTAGGTTTAAGTATTATCGTAAGTATTATAGAATTCAGTATTCTAGATTTTTATCCATAGATTAATTTGGTGCATCAGGAACCACTTGTATCTTTTGTCAGAGTAATGAGTACTTATCTTATTTCATCTATTCTATTATTCTTCAACAGCTAATCGAATCTATTCTACATTTTCATATCTTTTTATATAGTCATTCTTCTATACCTCTGTCTAGTTAATATATTCTTTTTATTTCGAGCAATGCTTTCTTTCTTGAGCTTCCCTCTAACTGTCTAACCTGAATTTTTTGTCTATATATCTATTTTTCAAACTCTTATAACTCAAAAATCTTAGCTTTGCTATCATTTCTTGGATCCACCTATTCAGATGTAATCAATCCATCATTCTAGCTAACCAATCTAAGTTATCTATCCCTTATATGAATTGATCTATATTTTTAACAAATCTATATTGGTTATTTTTCCATCTATCGATCTTTAAACTTATCTATCTTATCAGTTAATTTATTTCACTATTCTTGTTTTTATTCTTTCTACACTATCTTTCGTTTCTATCTCAGCTTCCTTTCTCTCTATAGATAGAAATCTATTTAACCTGTCTACAAGTCAGTTTGTCTTTAACTATAATCTTTTCTTTATCTCATATTTCCTTCATATCCAAGCTCTTCCTATACAAGTTCTTTATAGTTATATCCACCCAGTCAGTTGGCATCTTAGTGATTTGCAGCTCATATTTGGAATGCCAGTTTTCCCTGTGGCTGCTTTCACTCAAGTATCCGCAATCCAAGCGACAAATCATACATTGGTAACAAGCCGCATTCGAGCTACCAGATCCGTTAAGCCAGAGGCAACAGAGGCAGCAAGAGGCAGCCAGAAGCAGCCACCCACCGACATTTAAGACTGCAAATTTATCTTGATGGGGGCGCATACAATTGGCGAGCAGGAAGAGAAGAGCAAACTATGCTGGAGACACCGAGCCACAGCCAAGCAGGGGCACCACACCCAGCACAGCCCACTTTTGTTTATGAGAAATTACATTTGAGCAGCAAGCAGCAGATGCCAATCTTATTAATGTTCCTTGCTTGCTGCGACTGCAGAGTTCCACTGTCTCACAGTCTTACGGTGCCACTGTCCCACAGTCCAACTGTCTATATTTATGTCTCTCTGTCTATACGTCTCTCTGTCTGTCTGTCTGTTTCTTTCTCTCTGTCTCTCTCTGTCTCTCTGTCTGTCTCTCTGTCTGTCTCTCTGCCTGTCTCTGCCTGCCTTGCTGTCTGTCTCTGTGTCTGTTGCTTGTTGTTAGTAGTATAGTTGCAGCCAATGCCTTGTCGACTAGCCAACATTTTTGCATACAACAACTGCAACAACAGCTGCAACACTAACAACAACAGCATGTTGCACAGGCCAACGCAGGCCCATTCTCGGGGCCAAAATGTATCAAATTTCAATGCACAATCATCACAATCAAAAATAAAAATTCCGAAATCAACTTTTGTTGCAGCAACAACAACAACGATGCCAAGTGTGACTCTGGTCTGTTGTTGTTGTGTTTCTGTTGTTGCTGTTGCTGTTGTTGGTAATATAAGATACGAAATCAAAAATACATCATTGCCAACAAGCGCACAGCGCAGGCAGGCTGCCTTCGACTGGTCACATAGCCGGGCATCCTCTGCTGCCCCTCCTCCCGCCCCCCTACCTCTGCTCCTGCTCTCTCTCTCCTCATTTGTCTGGCACCGCTCGCTGATTGTATGCATGTTTCGCTTTTCTTCAGCCGCGCACGCTAAATGAAGTAAGCAAACGTTGATTACATGGCCTCAAGTGTGCGCCGTGTTCCACAGCAGGGGGAGAAGGAAGAGGAGGAGCAGAAGCAGGAGAAGGCAGGCAGGATCAGTGACTGGGTCCGAGTCCGAGATGGAGTCTCTGGCTGGGGAATCTGCATGTTGTTGGCGCTTTTTAATGATGACTTCAATGATGACTCGCGGGCCCCTTCCCTTCTCCCGCCTCTCCTTCTCCTCTCAGCCAATCTGCAGGGCATAATAGACTCGATTTGAGCCTGATTAAACGAATGCAGCGCGATCAGCGCTGTCTCGCTCTCTCTCTCTCTCTGTCTCCTTCTCTCTGTGTTAATTTTTAATTAGAGTTGTACTGTTATTTGTCGTTGTTGTAGTCGCTGTTGTTGTCGTTGTTGTTGCTGTTGCTCCTCCGCCAAATGGGCTGGCATAAGGGTTAAGAATGCAATTGACTTTGTCTCGCCCTCTTGACTGCGAGGCCGACACAAATTTGCAAATGCAAAGGAGACACGAGACACAGCAGACATTGCGGGACAGTGGGACAATTGCACAGAGAGATACGAGTACAGTGGGACTGCTGGACAGCCTTATAAGGTGGGGCCCCCAATGAGATGCGACACAAACAGCTACGACTCCTCTTTACAACTTACATGTTCTTAATTACAATAAAATGTTACAAGCTTAAGGTGAGGTGAGGCTACACAACACACACAGTACACACAAACAACACACACACACAACACACACACACCGTACACACACCACACACACACCGTACACACACACACTCAGCACAACGAGAACAACTACGAGAACGACGCCAATTCCAGCCTCAATTGCAGCTCTCCTCGCTTCGGTTCACTTTGATGTCAGCCAACAACAATGGGCACAGAACAGAGAGTAGACAGAGACAGAGAGAGAGAGGGAGATAGAGAGAGAGATGGCAGCTGGCTCCCAACTGGTACCAACTGCCGCCCCCAGTGCAACGGGTAACCAATTCGACGTTACCCTGTACGGGGCACCAGCCCACGGTCCATTTTCAATATTGTATTCTTATTATTATGAAATCAAGCTGAAGCATCGTACCCTTACCCCTCCCCCCTCTCGTATAGTTCAGTTGCGAGTATGATATGCATATAAATAAATAAAAGGAAAATTGACAAGCTCATAAACTCGCTCGCGCCTAAGAGAAATTCAATCTTGTAGATACAAATGAAACGCAATCATATTTTATGCATGCGCCTGACGAAAAATAAGAAAAAATCAGCAAACAACGAAGGTGAGAGGGAGGAGCAGGGACAGACAGACAGAGGGGGAGAGAGGGAAGGGGGAAGGATACTACTTACCGGTGTACAAGCTTGTATACTGTACATTCATATATAGCACGCCAGATATTGTGTGTGTGTGTCTCTCAGCTGTGGCATTTGGTCAGCTATGCAAAGTCGAATATTAGGGTGTCTCAGCTTAGAGAGAGAGAGTTTCCTAAATATATTCAGTTATATATAAATTCATATTCAGGTATCACAAAAAAACTAAGAGTTTTTTTTGTTATAATTATATAGGAAGTAATGAAATATAATATTAATATAGATATAAAGTTAGGTTGCCTTACTTTCTAGATACTTAAGTTATATTCATATCGAGTTTTATTCAAATATACTTGCAGAAGGTTTATTAATTTCAGACAGAAGTGTGCAACGCACCTTAGGAGAAATCTTCGATAACATAAGGTATATATTATATATTCTTGTTCACAATCGACAGAGGAATCGAGATAGCTCTGTCTCTCAGCCCCTGTGTCTCACAGCGTTAAAATAAACTTGATGAAACTTGGAACACAGGCTTCTTATTGCTGCACGCTATATATAAATCAGAACAAGCCAGATCGGAGCGATATATCCTATAGCTGCCTTACTATTTTTGTTATTTGTCAAAGTATTGCAACCAAATTTACCACATCAAAATTTTTGAACATAAAAAATATCATCAAAATTAGATCAGTTTAACATATAGCTGCTATAGGAACAATCGGCTGAAGTACAGGAATCAGAAGTGGAAGATCAGTTTTGACATCAAAAATAAATTAACTTCTCAGTGGTAATCAAAGTGAGACATAATATTGAATTTACACAAAACCATTGATTTTTAAAACATTATATACAACTAATATTGGAACAATCGAAGGACATAAGCATCTACAACGATATAAAACTTCAACATGCCGAATCTAGCCTTTTTTCCTCATTAAATATAAAGTACTTAAAAAGAATATGCAAACTTCTTGTAAAAATAATAATATAAAATTACTAGAAAATGTTATTCTGCAATTAATCTTAACTCATATCGTGGATCACCCTACTGCACATACATCTGCACCCACAAATGTCTTGTATTTGCTTGATTTTTGCATTTTTTGGCCGCCTTGGCGGCCGGCTGCGACTGCAGCGAAGGTGTTAAGTTATGGCACAGTCCACAGAGTCCCGCATGCACACACTCACACACACACTCAGACACACACTCACACACCCAGCTGGACATCCAATTTGGTGGCCACCGCGTGCGCTCTCTTGCTGCTCCCCCCGCCAGCGTCCGTCTGCGTGTCCACAAATTAAGCAACAGCATCGCATTTCGTACTGCGCTCCTCCTACTCCCTCCTCCTCCTTCTTCTCCTCCTACTCATCCTTGTTGTTGTTGCTGTTACCTATGGGTTTGGCTTGGCAATGCTCACTGTCACCAGCGTCAGCGTCACCGTGCGAAAGAGACAGAGAGAGAGAGAGCGTGGAGAAACCACACGCCCCGTTTGATTTATTGCGCATTGTCAAATTATCCTTGATAAGTCATTAATATATTTTTTGGCCCGGCACCAGCGCAGAGTTGCCCCGTCCCTTCTCCTGCTGCTCCTGCTCCTTCTCCTACTCCTTCTCCTTGTTCGTCGTCGTCGTCATTAATGCCGTCTGTTTGTTTTGTTTTGACGTTGACTTGTTGTTGTTGCTGCACAGTTGCACAGTTGAACTTTAATGCTCAACACTTTCTCACCCATAAAAAAAGAATGCCAAGTAATCCTGCAGGCGCCCCCAGCTAAAGAGAGAGAGGGGGATAGCCAGTTCGGGCATTATTTATGTCTTTACAAGCCACCAAATGAAGTGGCAAATTCACACTTTTAGCTCGGCCCGTAAAAGTGTAATAGTTCCACAAACAACATCATCATAAAACGCAATTCACAAATCATAAATATTAACGCAAATTTCACAAAGACCGAGGCAGGCAATCCAATTCAATCCCAATTCAAGTGGACTCCTGCTCTCTCCTCCCTCCTTGGTGATCATCGATCCATTTCGCATACAATAAAGCAATCTGATTTTCGTATCATAAACTTAAAATGCTCTCAGCTCAGCTCAGCCTCGACTTGCTCTCGGCTGCAGCCAGCCGTAAATCTTCCCTGGCCACAGTCGAGTCTGGTCTGCGGCCGAACCTATCAGTAACTCTCATGTACATATGCTGTCCGGCAGATACCCCTTATCCCCCTTCCCCCTCGCTCTCCCTCTCTGCTGTGTTTGCGCATGCGCACGCGTTGCTCATGGCGCGTTGATAGATTTATGGCGCCAAATAATATGCCTTAAGACAACAAGCCAAATCAGCGCAGAACTCTTGCCCCCGGGTAGAGCAGGGACAGGGGGAGAGGGAGAGGAAGACGGGGTATCCGTTTGGCTAATCAAATAGTCGATGCGCAAAAAAAAGTCACACTAAACATGATCATTTGGGCATTTTACGATCATCTTCTGGCTCGTCTCAACTCGCCACAAGGTGCTATCGAACATGGCATCGCTTATGATCGCACATTATCTTCACCATGTTTTATGAACTATTCTAAGAACAACGTAAACGTTACGTTAATTACTATATAGATTAACTTAATCATAAATAGATGGTAAGGAGATTCCTTCCGGTTGTGTGTTGAAGCAGAAATTGTTAATAGGTAATGAACTACAAGTTAATGCTCAGTTTATTCAAGTCTAGATACGTTTTTTGTGTTATATTATAAATGAATTCCTGAAATTCGCACAGAAGAAAAGGAGACAGATAGGGGCTAGGAATAAAAAATGTCTACATTTATACAGATATCTACAAAGTTGAAGAAATATTTATATAAAGTTGTACATACTTTAAATATGAAGTTGAATGTAGATTGAAGATTCAAGCTTATGAATTCAAAAGTAAGATATGTATTTTATTATGATTCTTTATTACAATAAGCTAGTTAAAAGTTGTTTATTTATTTTATTATACATTATACGTATATATGAAGAAATTCTTCAGGACATATGAAATTACAAAAATTCTATTTTTTTTTATTATTATTCTTATTTTTACAACGATTACTGTAATAATAATAATAATAATTACAGATAGTTCAATGTTGATTATTTAATACGTTAGTTAGCATCGATTAAAAAACCTTTAACGGTTTTTTTATTTTCATTTTAATAATATCTAAGTTGTTTAAATTACTGGTGAAATTTATTCATTCTAATTTATCAATATTTTCAATAAGAGCTCCATACTTTGGGGCGCTAATTTGGGAGTGCCTTCAAAACTACGAGTTCTTAAATTACTTCTGTGTTAATGATCCGACCATAATCAAGCTTTCTGATATCATTTGGGCATTCATAGTTATTGTATTTACCAAGAATGAACTGTCCTGTTTTTAAATTACGCTTACAATTCGAGGAGGCGTACGTAAAATAGATAGTCTAAAATAGATTAGAGTAATAACATATATTGACACCAAGTTTGGTAGCTCTAGCTACTATAGTCTGTGAGATCTAGCGATTGATACGAACGGACAGGCTGACACATAAACAGGCAAGCAGACAGACCAACACAAGGACAAGCTATATTCGCATATAAAAATTAATTATATTAATGTTTCATATGGTTGAATATCATTAATTAAACTCCCATGAATCTCTTGATTATTTTGATTCTTTTTATCAGCTGTACTAAATATTTCAAAAATTCCAATGCAATTAAAATATCAAACGTATCACATAACATTCCAAATACTTTCATATACAGTATAAATCCTGTTCTCACGCTTGTAGTGTAGCCACAAATCGGCTTAGATTGCTTGGCCTAGTCGAGGATTGCGGGCACGCAATTTACAAGACGCGCGTCCATTATAATTCCCAGATACGATAATTAGTCGAAATGCGATTATAAAAGATGGCTCTACTGGCCGCCAGGCCTGGGCTTGCCTGGGTTGGCTGCACGAGGACACGGCGCATGAGTAACGCGCCTGCAGCGAGTGAGATAGAACGAGAGAGAGAGAGAGGGAGCGAGATTTATGGGCACAGTGAGGAGGTAGAGGAGCAGGAATTTGCATTTTGGTCGCTGGCGACAACCAGAGATCTCTATGCGCGATCTCAGCCAGAGTCAGGCTCCACCTTGGGGTAATTTATGCGTTCGCCCGCTGACATAATTGCGGCATGTTGCAGGCAGCCAGAGGGGGCACAAAGGGGGAGGGTGAAGGTTCTTGAGTCGCTTGTCTTGCAAATTGATTGAAAACTTACAACGGCCACGGCACAAGCGACATGCAAGGCAGTTGGCAACGCTGGCTCGGAGAATTTTTATGAAAAATAATTACACCTTTGTAGTTTGTCAATCAAACCGTAAACGGGGCCGAAAAAGTAAGCCACGACGGCGTTGAAAAATCGCCGGACAAGTTGCCACAGCGCGAGTTGAGTCAACACACACACACGCACACACACACATGCAGAATGGTGGCCAGTTGCGAACCGGGCGTAAATCTCATTTGAGCCTCTACTGACATGTCGCAGGATTAAGTTGTCAATTGGTTCGCCTCGGCCTCGGCTCCACGTTGGGCCCCGTCGCGTCGCGTTGCATTGTCGCTTCTTGTTTTAGCATTGCGAAAATATTGATATAATGTTGTGCATGTGTGTGTGTGTGTGCTACGTCCAGCTTAGTTGCAATCTCAATACAATGAGCGCATTTTGATGGATTTTCCATTGATTTACGATGCAGTTGGCCCCCCTTCTCACGCCAGCAATTAACAAGACTCATTTTGGGCTGCGGCCTGTTCGCTCTGCTATGTGGTCTGTCTCCCCATCTCTCTCTCTGTCTCTCTCTTGTTCTCTGCTCTGCTCTGTGGTGTCTCTGAGGTGTGGTGTTAATAATGCCACCGAGCAAACCCCAAGCGAGCCTGATTGAATGACTCGACGAGGGACGACGTAGCCAATAAAGATAATTTATGTATATTCAAAAGTGCGTTGCGATCTGGCAAGGTCTGGCAAGGACTGGAGACCAAGTCTGTGTTCCACTCGCTGTTGCTGCGTCACTTAATGGGCGGCACTGATTGCTCTCTCAGTGTTGTTGTGGTTGTTGTTGCTGTTGTTGGAGTGTGGAGCCTGCCTATAAGTCAATTAGTTGTCCAGCTTCGTTGCCTGGTTTTGTGGTGCTAGAAAACCGATTTGCGATAAGATTGCCAAGTGATATGCAATTGATTTTATGGCCCCAGCACCTTGCAGCAGCTTGTGGCAACTTGAAGGTGCCAGAGTGGAGTCGTCGTCGTCTGTTCTGGAGTTGTGTCCTTTCAATTACGTCAATTAAGGCTCTTCGCTTGAGCTTATCGCAAATGCTTTCGTTGAGGTTTAATGAATGCGTTGAGTGTTTATAACTGCAATTAACCCGTCAGTGCCATAAACCGAGCAACACTACAAGGCTCGAGAGGGATGAAGAGAGAGAGGGGGAGAGTGAGAAAGAGAGAGAGAGAGGGGGAAGAGAGAGAGATACCTTATTTAGCAAAGAATAATTGTTGCAGATCCTTCTCTTGATATGTCACAAAGTTTGCAAATGAACGATAGTTTCATTAGTTTTTTGGAATTTCTTGATCATGTTTTATCTTCACGATCACTTGCTAATCTGACAGCTTTAGTTATTTTTATAGCCTATAAAATTGGCACGTACCCAAGCAGACATGCCAGATAATAATAAAGTATATAGACTGATGATGCCAGTCTGAGCTGTCTGATTACTTGAACAACTTATTTTTCACGGGTGGGAAACTTGCTAAAGAATCCTCATGAGTTCGAGATAATGTGATCATATATATTCTTGAACTATAAAGACTAAAAGTCTTTTAAGGTAGTTAAGCCTTATTTATTTCAATGAGGTGAAGATCGTAAGTTCGAAAAAGCTTTTCTGTATATATGTCGATTGTCACATATACATTATGTGTCTCTATACTATATATAGATCTCTTTGTTGCATTAATTAAAGCGTATATCAAATTCATAATATGAATATTAATGCTCATAACCTCTAAATATGCATACATTAATATTTATTAGTGGCTCCGTTATGAATTAAAGATCAATAATGTTTTAAATATGTTTTTTGATTTGAATATGCGATCAAATTATTTGTTATTGTCTGGAATTTTTATATTGCCTGAACTTGGATCAATGCAGAAGTTCATCAAGTGTAAATGTGATACATTTTATTGGTGTTGAATATGTTAAGGTTGTAGATATTGCTGCTTATTTAGTTTTAATAGAAGATTATGAGTAAGAAGTGAGACGTGAAAAGTAAGATTATAATTATTAAGTAAAGGCACTTTAAAAAAGAATGAAAGTAAACGAGAAAGGGAAAGATTGAAGAGCTTTCCAAATAGAGTTAGCGGATTGGGATAAACAGATGAACTATTGCTATCATATCATACTACTATATAATTATATTATATATGTATATATGGTATATATATTACTACTTCATACTGTAATCATATAATGTAAGCAAATTCTTCAGATTGATTTCTTCTCTTACGCTGTATTTACCTTTCTCATAACCATCTCTCCATCTTCTCTTCTTCCCTCTCCTTCTCTTTCTCTTTGCTGTCTTTATCTGTTGAAGATGCTTATGCTCTCTCCCCTTAGCCACAGCTAAGCTGATTGCACTTATTGTGCTTAGCGGTTTTGCAGCCAAACTTCAAATGCAGCCACAAAGTGCATTGGCGCAACACGTGAAAATCAAAATCGCACAATAATAATCGAATCAAATTCGACACTCACGAAAATGTTTGGCGAGCAAAGCATTTGCATGTTGCATGTTGCATGTACTCTGCTTGTTTGCCACACTGCTGTTGTTGTTGTTATTGTAGTTGTTGCTCCGTTTTGGCCATAAAAATGAATCGTGTTGATGACGACGATGAGGATGACGATGATGATGGGCTCGATACCAATGGCCATATCCATATCCATATACATAGTTGGGCACGCGATGCAATAAAATTGGCAAGCGAGGCGGGGCAGAGAGGGAAGAGAAGGGGAAGGGGAGTTTCATTGATAAGGGGGAGGGGTTCGCTTGGGGCATGCATATCATGGCAATGACGCAAGCTGTCAACTTGCCGCGGTGTTCATAAAAGTCTTGTTTTGTTTGATTGTCGCCTGGCTGCCACACAAACACACTCCCACTGGCACCCACACACACACAGAGACAGGCAGACAGACAGAGAGACAGCCAACGCATATGTGCAGAGTCATTGCATTTGCATTGTTATCGCATAGATAGCTACGGATGTCCGACCGCCAGACAGGCTCAACGCTGAAAATTTCTATCAACTGCAAATTCCTGTTGCATTCAGCCAGTCTGCCACGTCTGCCCCGGCTGCCACGGCTGCTGTGGCACTTATCACTTCATTGCAGTTTTATGGCGCGTCAAAATTGATGCTTAACGGTTTTTCGCGCGCGCGCTTTGGCCACATTTAGAACTCGTCCCGTCCTCGCAGGCAATGTTTGTTGTCAGCTGAATTTGATGTTGATTTTGATTTTTGTTGCCAGTGTTGATGTTGATTTGCCTGCTGGCTATTAGCCTGGCTGGGGCGAGAGAGGGGAGAGACGGGAGTACAAGCTGCACAGCTTTAAATGCAACTGTTCAGCTTGCTTTTAGCTGTTATTTTAGCTACTTTATTGCTGCTTTCCCGCTAGGTCTTCCACAGCAATCTCTTGTGCATTTCCATAACATTTGCCTTGCGTTTTCTAGCTAGTTTAGCTTGTTTTTTGTCTGCTTTTAATGCCAATTCAATTTGCATATGGCGCCCACGCAGCTGATAAACCTTATCGCGGTCCCTTACTCTCCCTCCCTCTCCCTTTCTCCCTCACAGTCTCGCTCTCCCTCTCTCTCTTTCTCCCTAACACGTTTCATTTTGGAATCGTTGATTTTATTACCAATTTTTAGATGATTTTTATGCTCTAACAACAATTCGAGAAGTTTTACGACAACTTGCGACTCTCTGCTGAAGTAGGCCCAATTTAGTTGTTCTCCCCTCCCTTCTCTCTCTGTTCCTCTCTTTGTGCAGCATTTTTACGAGCATTTAATTGAATCGTGAACATTTCTATTCGGCCAACATCGATTTGGGGCATAAAACTGACCAGACAAATGAGGCTGTGAAATATGCAATGCCGCGACGGGGGCATAAAATATTTATAACATCTCAGAGCAGGCCCATTAAAAGGGGGCACTAAAATAAGAGTGGAGTCTTCTAAATCTTCTCAATATTATTTTGCACTAGAATTGAATTAAAAAACGCCTGAATTGAGTCATTCGCAGAGGCTCCCAAGAGGATTTTGTGTTTTCCCTAGCGCAGCTGAAAGTAAAAACTGTACAACTGTCTCGGGGCATGTGCATAAGGTTGAGGATGAGGATGAGAACGAGGTCGATCGTATCCTGGCGTTGCGCATCAGTCAACACACACACAGTGAGAAATTACTCAAACAAAATGGTCGTAAATCGAGTGAGGTTGACTTCTTGTCGTCAGCGAACGAGGACAGTAACAACCACTAAGCGGATTTTCAGGTACGCAACGTCAACCTTCCCTTCTCCCTCCCTCTTCCTTCTCCCTCCCTTTTTTCATAGAAAATGCAGCTGAACTCGCCACTTCGGGGAAAAACACAAGACTAGCAACAACAAGAAGATGTTGAGGCCGCTGGCACTTAGAGAAAAGTGCGCATCGCTTCGCTACACACACACACACACACACACACAAAGTATTTGTATCTGTATCTGTGGCTGCATCTGTATCTGTTGAATTGAAACAAAACAATCAGCGAAGCGCAGCAAACGATGCGTTCTTAATTTCATTACCCAAAAACCTCCAACTGTGCCTCACTTTCGCTTTTCCTTGACTGCACTCAGTCTGTCCCGCTGTCCTGCCGTCTGTCTGTCCCGCTGTCCCTCTGTCCGTCCCTCTGTCTTTTCGTTGCTGCCTGCTGCAGATCCTTGCAACATGTAAGACGACACCTTGCTCAGTCTAGCTGCACTTCTAGGTACAGCCCAGTTGAGAGGCGGATCGCGCTGAGAGTCGAGTCGAGTCGAGTCAACAAGTCAGTCAGTCAGTTAGGCAGTCAGTTAGTCAGTCAGTCTCTCTGTCTGTCAGTCCAGTCAGTTGCGGCTGGGCCCATGTCGAATTCAATTTCGCCCGAACTTGATTGCACATTAAAATAAATGCGTAAAAAACTGAATGCGTTAAGCGTCGTTTATGTTCGCCCTGTTTCGCCTCGCCTTTTGATTGTGTTCCTGCTTGGATGGAGGATCAGCAGAATCAAGGGAATCAGGCAGGCAGTTTAACACGTAATAGTTTATTTTGCTAATAGAAGCCCAAATCATAAAACGGCAACTTTTATATGCAATTTATCGAGCATCTCCAGCATCGTATCAGTATTTTAGCATCAAATTAAAAGTGGAGAAGTTTTAGTTTTATTATCATTATTATTATTATTATGCAGCGAGCGATCGTAAGAGATCGTTAAAGTCTCGTTACGCCTCAGTCTCAGTTTTTGATGGCATTTTCTTATAAACCAACCCAGAGAACAAATTTTTAGGGCCGTTTAATCATAGAACAGTTGGAAAAATAATACAACTGTTCAGTTAAGATGTTATATTTAAGAATTTTAAATTTTTTGTTAGTTCTTATACAAGAAGATTCAATAAATAAAAGCAAATTAAATAAAATAAAAAAAATTCCTATAAACAACATCTCTCAAGTAGTTTGCTGATTTCGATCGACTGCGATCAACTTCATATATCAAATGCCTTGGACTTTTTATTGATATGAAGCGCTTCGACAAGATCTGGCGCCTTAGAGGAGTGAGTGAATCATGATTCATTTGGGTCGCCTGACAAGACTGAAATTGATGGGGCAGCGCGCAGACTTATCTACGCCCTAAGTGGGTTAAAGAAAGGGTTTGAGGGGAGCTACCAATATGTGTCTAGGGGGTGCACTACGAATATTTGCATTAGAATGATTGTTATACCCTGCGACCATTAAATGTACTAACTTTGTGCAAATGTATGTAACAGGCAGAAGGAGGCGTAGGAGACCCCACAAAGTATATATATTCTTGCTCCGGATCACTAGCCGAGTCGATTCAGCCATGTCTGTCTGTCTGTCCGGATGTCCGGATGATCAGATGAACACACAGATCTCAGCTATTATAAAAGCTAGAGACACCAAATTTGGCATGAACGTTTCTGTATACCCGGCGCAGATGAAGTTTATTTCAAATGTTGGGTGCCACGCCCACCGTCCCCGGAAATCAATAATTTAATCTTTTAAGCTGATTGATGAGCGTCATATGAAAGATACAACATTCTGATTAAGACCATATTTAGCTCGACTGTTGCTCTTGCTAGTCTGTGATTAACTGAGTTAATTTAGTAAAGAACTCATCAACATCTATCCATATCTATCTAAGTTATCAACTCTATATAGTTAGCTTGAGTTTCCATTAACACTCTTTAGCTACCAACTCTATAAAGTTAGCTATAGTTGGCTAGACTGGTCACCTGCCCACTGACCTTTGGGCTGCCACCTTGCACAAGGCTTATCAGCTTTGGCAACATCACGTGGGTGGCTCAAGGGGTGCGCAGATAAACATCAACTAAATATCAAGTATGACACAGCCAAAGCGCTTCTATCTATCTATGCTAGGCAGCAGTGTGAGGTGAGTGAGGTGCGGAGTGGGGGTAATGCTATCTGCCACGTCTCAGTGGACTCTGCACAAAAAAAAAAATATATCAGTGATTGAGCGATCAGTTAAAAAAGTTTCAGTTTTGGTGAAGTGAACGGCAATGATTGAGTGGATATTGTAGCGGCGCGCCCGATTTCACATTCGACTAAGTACCACAAACCTCTACACACACACAGGCACACCTATACATGTGTGTACGTATGATAAACGGGCAGCAAGTGTATCAAATGCGAGCACAAACAGCGGCATTAACTGGCATTAGCTGGTGTCAAAAAAAGCATTTACTGCGCTTTCGCAGAAGGTAACTATGAAGGGGCAGGCAGGAGTGAGGAGTGAGTGAGAGGTGTAGGCAACTAAGGGGTGTAGTTAGGCATTATCGTAATGTATATGAATTTGTTAGAAAAACACTTTCTAGGCATGTGTAGCAGGGGGCAGCAGGGGCAGCAGGCAACCTAACTCTAGCTTCCCTCTATGAGGATCGAAGCGCGCTAAAGGATCGAGGCAAGCTCGTACTGGCCCATCGATTGTGGACTTTATGAAACTGTGCGATTAGTTGGATGAGTTTATGGGACGAGGCAACACTTGTCAGTTTTGACAAGCTCGTTAATGGACCCGACAACGAGCAAGTGCAGTGCGAGGCGTGAAATGCTCAATTAACACTAAATTTACGAGCCGACAACAGCGCGCGCTCTCTCCCTCTCTCCCTCTTTCTCTTGCTCTCCCATTCTCTTACTCTCTCTCTCTCTCTCTCTCTCTCTCTTGCTCTACCCTTCTATCTCCTTCTTTTTCCTCTTCTGCTTAACCCATTAGGCGCTCAACCTGTTATTAGGCAAGGTCCTTGCCAGGCCAACTCGACTAGGTCTATGGCCAGCCTCACATACCTAAGCCAGCAAGGCCAGCATAATTTATGTGTCTTTTCTCGCCTCACACACACTCTCTGCCTCTCTCTCTCTCTCTATATCATTCTCTATCTTTCTCTCCCTCCCTGCCTTGCTGCCTCACTCCTTCAGCTCTTTTCTACGCTCGTAAAAACTTTCTTTTGTTTCGACATGCGCAACTTTACGACTTTTCCCGAATGTGTTTGAAATTTTCTCGCTTGCCAAATGAATTTAGGCAAAAGGGCGCTGCAGGGGGAAAGAGGGGAGAGTGTTGGGCGAGGCCAAATCACAGTCAGCAATGAAATATCAATAAAAGGAGCAACAATTTAATTTACACAGCCAACTTTGACAGCTTGTAAACTGAGCGCATAGACAACGCGTTGTCGAGTTGTTGTTGTTCTTGTTGCTCTTGTTGTTGCTTGAGGTGTTGTTGTTGTTGTCATAATGACAACACTTACTGGGCCATCAAAACGGGACGCATTGGGAATTTTTACGAGCCTGTTTCGTGCGGCAGAGCGCAACACGGTGAAAGGGTCGTAGAAATGTAACTGGAAGCGGCAAAAAAGTGCAAGAGCCGTCGGAAGACAGTCTCCCTCTCTCATTCCCTCTCTCTCACTCTCTAGCCCTGGATCAGGGTCAGAGTCGGGACGCAGTCGAAGTTCTTGTGGTTTGTCATAATTTAGTATTTATCGTGTCATTTGTAGCGCAATTTGTTGCTCGTAAAATGCTCAAGTGAAAATACTCTCATCGTCGTCGGATAATGTACATAAATGTAATGCACAATGGGCTATATAAAAATCGTAAAATATTCTCTGGAAGCAACAACAAATACACTGTGTAAACATCAGAGCAGATGACACGATGGGGAATTTATGGACTCTTCTTTATGAAGTCACAAAAACCATCAATGATTTTCCGGCTGTTGGGGTTAGGTTTATAGCCGGATAATCGACTGGACTAGAAATGTTTCTAAAATTAAGACATATTTTCAAGTTGTTTTTGTTATTGTTGTTTTTGTTTTTGTATTGAGTTTTATGACTTTGGTTTGATTGGTATCAAAGTTGAAGCTTGAGGGCTGCGATCTTTGTGGGGAAGGTGTTAGTTAAGATGGAGAAGTGGAGGTTGAGATTGTGTAGAAGAAGTTGTGGGGGAATTGAAATTAAACTAGATATATAGATTAAGGATTTAAGATAATGTTTTAGAGCTGCATGTATATAAAATTGATGCTGAAAAGATTAACAAACTTTGATTGAACATTTGAAGAAAAGAGAAATATATTATATATTGTAGATCAGGGATTTTTTTAGATAATGTTATAGAGCTGCAAATATATAAAGTTGATGCTGGAAAGATTGAACAAGCATTGATTGAGCAGTAAAGTTTATTTTGATTATGAGAATGAAAAGAAAAGAGAAATGTTTTTTATAAAATATTTTCATTATGGTAATGAAAGTCTGTTTCTTTCAGAACATGATTAAGTTGATTTCTATATATCACGTATATATTTAATTTACGTTCCACTCTCAATAATCCCTTCGATTTCAATACCAAACTGACCTGCAAAAAATGAATAATGTTGTTGGCATTACTTATGCGCAGTCTAAGTAATTTCTGGAGTCACTAAATCAGCAGCAGGCATTATAAATAGGAGAAAAAGAGAGAGAGAGGTAGAAGGAGAGAGAGGGAAGGAGTGAAAGAGTAAGGAGTAGAGGGAGAGCCCATCAAAAAATTTCCTTTCACTCAATTGCACCAAAAATCTGTGTCTAAGCCAAGTCCAAAATTGCAGCGCATACGAGGCGTATACGCAATTGCCGTTCGTACGTTCTTAGGCATATCCATCATCATATCTGACCATAATCGCCAACGCAGACACACACACACTCACACACACACACGCACACACACACACAGAGCGAGGCCTGCCGACAAGAGGCGCAGACACATGAAAGTATTTTGCAAATTTGCGCTCAATTAATTGCATATAATTCATTTGTTGTTTGCCAACGCAGGCAGGCAGGCAGTAGCCCCCCTTCGCCCCTTCCTCCCCCACCAGCCTCACCAAGCCAGAGCAGACCCTTCCCCTCGCAGCATTGGGGTATTTTATGGCATTTTGATTTGATTTTTGTCATCGTCGTCCAGCCAATGCCCCGTTTTATTTTCCCTTCGCTTTATTTTTTTCTTCTTCGCCATCCCCCTCCCCGCGTGCAGCAGCCACCCCGTTTGATTTATTGCCGACCTTGTTATGTGCAGGCGCATTAGCGATATATCCATTTCACTTTCCATAATGGTGGCGGCAGCCACAGTGACAGCCCCCGTCAGCCTCGTCAAGCTCATCAGGGCAGGCAGAGCGAGACGACCATAGGCAGCAGCATTTACACTGTAAGCACACGAAGCGCACGAGTGTGTGTGTGTGTGAGTGTGTTGTAATTGGCAGGGGAAATGCGCCCTCTCGCATACGCGCGCGCTCTCTCTCGCTCTCTCTCTGTTTTTATGGCAACAGCAGGAGAGAGGAGAGCTTGCAGGCGCGAGAGTGCAATGCGGCGCAGGGGAAATTTTTATGGCAACAAAAAAGTTCGCCCCCTCTCTCGCTTTCTCTCTCTTACAGGGCTGGCAATTTATGAGTTTTGTTAATTGGGAAATGCGGTTGGACTCGACTCCTGGCAATTTATGGCAAAGGGATAACAGGGGGAGTGTTTAAGGGGGGAGCAGTGTGCGTCATTCGCCGCAATTAAATTTAATTTGACGCAAATGCCAATATTAAAAGTGCAATAATTCGCCCCGAAAATCAGACAGATATGCAAAAAAAAAAAAATAATAACAACTGCGACTCGTTCCAGAAGACAAGATCACACTGTGATCGCTCTCTCCCTTCTCCTTTCCCCGCTCTCTCTCTGTTTCTCCCACCTTCTGTTTGTATTTTTAGCCTGCAACATTTTTGCAGCATTTGCCAAATAAAAATCAATTTATAAATCTCGAAGCATCGAAGCCGCCTTTTGTTATGCAAATGCGGCGCAAAAACAACAACGAGAAAAAAAAATAAAAGAAAAAAATACAAGAAAAAAATGTTACATTTTTGGGGGATTAGCGGCCAGTTAGTCAGTCTGTGTATCCCTCTGCGACTCTCTGTCTGTCTCTGTGTCTCTCTGTCCGTCCATCTGTCAGTTAGTCAGCCTGACCAGTTTGGCAGCATTTCCGCGCTTTTTTTTTTCTCCCAGCTAAAGGTCATTCGGGTCATTGGGATCGAGTGAGACGAGTTGTGACATCACTAGAACCAATTTAAATCGCTGAACTAGAATCGTATTGGGTTACCCAATGCAAACTATTTTGATTCTAATTTTTCTGTCTATAAATCTTTTGGCCATCGATCTGCAGAGCTCCAAATGAAAGTCCAAGAGTTCCAATAGATAAATTAGTTTAAGCATTTCTATTATAATTATCTTGTGTTCATGGCGGGAACTGTGAACAAGTTTCGCAACTCAACTGGGGAACTTCTCTTTCTCTTGGCGCGTTCTGGATTGTTTTTGTTTAGCTTTTGAGTTTATTATAATAAATATGCATATATAATGTTGTTGTTTATAATTTTTTTTTATTATAAATTGTATAATGCTTTATTATAGTAGTAAGTTAAGTTCAAAAAGGTTTTTTACTTATTTTAACGATTTATAGTAATGTCTAAAGTTTTTTTCAGTGATCTCTTTGATTTTTTTTTATATTTTATAAGTTATTTACAGTTTTCTTTTAGTTATAGTATGTTATCTTATATAGTATGTTATCTTATTTTATTGGGAATATTATACTATATTATACTAAATTATACTTATGTTGTTCCCTTTGTTAAAAGCATTCTTTAGAAAAATTTGAAAACCTTTTTCAACTCATTCTTATTTTGTTTCTTATTTCTGTAGATTGTGAGTTATCTCAATAAACACAATGAAAACTCTGAACTTAATATTAATTTAAAGATGAATATATTTTATCTTTATAAGCAATATATTAATTAATTTTTTTATTTATTAACATCACAACAATTCTTTTTCTCTTAATATTTCTTCTCTTTAACGTTTCTTAATTTCCAAAATTTGATTTATTTCTTGCAGAGTTTAAATTAATTTTGTAACTAATTACAGAAGTTTATGTTATGTTGTTAAGTTTATTATTATTTTATATTGTATTATTTTTTATAAATTAATAAATTGTATTTATTATATATTTAAAGCCAATTTCCCCTATAAAATCGTGTAGTTCGCGTTCTGTTTTAATTTTTGTTGCTCTTTTTAACATTGCGCACGACCTTGAGCTGGAATTGAAATTGTTGCACTTTGATTATCAGCTTGTTGTTGTTGTAGTTTCAGTTGTTGTTGTTGCTGCTGCGGCTTTTGTTTTCATTGTTCGCCTTGTGGGTAAACAGATTGAATTTTTGGCAAGTTTTTTAACAAGCAAAAAGGCAGCGCCAAAGCCAAAAGCCAAAAGGGTCGCAGCCTCAACGAGGAGAATGAAGCTGAGGCTGAGGTTGAACGTGGCTGAAGCTGAGGCTGTGCCTGGCTTGGCTTGGCTTGGCTTGCCCTGGACTCGGTCTCGGACTCCGTCCACGTAGTCCTCCGTCCTCCGTCCGCCTTATCGAAATGCCGACACACTCGAAACAACGTTTAATTAGAGTTTGTTGTTTATTTATTTATTTATTTGCCTGCGCCGCGCCGACTGTGTGTACTCGACTTGTGCCTGTGTCTGCTTCTGTGTGTGTGTGTGCCTGTGTGTGTGCCTATGAGTGTGTCTGTGTGCGTGTGCAGCTCCTGGCTGTGCTGACCATTTGGTGACCAAGTCAAGTCGCCCGCGTTCCACACTGAAACTGCAGTTTTCGACCATTAATAATTTCATTGAGTTGTTGTTGTTGCTGTTGTTGTTGTAGATGCTGCTGTTGTATATGTTGTTGTTGTTGCTGCTGCTGTTGCTGTTGTGGCTGCTGTTGCTCTCGTGTTGCTGCGGTTGTTGCTGCCGCCGCTGCCGATGCTGCTGTTTGTAGAGGAGCTCGCCCGGCAGCGGCTTCCGTTCTGACGCCCAACGCAGTCGCCCTTGCCCCTGCCCCCACACTTCCCCCTGCCTGCCACTCCCCCTGCTCACTGCGCAGTCAATGTGTCGATGTTGTTCCTCCGCCTTGTTGTTGTTGTGTATTTTTGAACATTTCATAAGAAATCGTTTGTGGCATTATTTAATTTTGTTGTTGTTTGCTTTGGGCTTTTGTTGTTGTTGCTGTTGTTGTTGCTGCTACTCTTGGTATTTACTTTGTTGTCGCTGCAACTGACGAACTATTCACAATGAAAGCGACTCCGTCCGTTCTTTCTTTTAGTTCCTGCCTCCCCCTCCTTCCTTGGTTTGCCCTCATTTCTGTGCTCCTGCGGCGAAGCGATAATAATATTTGTTATTTACTTTGGCGGAAGGAAAAAACAAAAACGGAAATGCACATAAATTTATTTCTCTTTGGATTATTATTTACTCCGTGTCTGCCACCTCCTGCCCATACTCCTCGTGCTACTCCTACTTCCTTTTGCCTCTTTCTTCGCTTTTACTGCTTCTTCTTTCTTGTCTGCTGTTGTTTTCCTTGTCGAATCGTGCCAATAGTTTTGCGACTACTTGAACGAAAGAACTTAAAAGCCATTAAAATAAGACAAGAATTTGACTTCAATTGCCCTCAAACTGTAGACTTTATGAAGAAAGAGAAACGTAACGGAATTTTAGAGAAATTGCATATAAGAAAGTCTTTGTTAACTTGCATAAAATATCATTGAAATTAGAGTATTTTAAGCTATACTTATAAAACACAAATAGGTCGTTTAGGTTCTTAAGGTCGTTTAGGTCGTTTCTTCAAACAAAGAATGAATTAAGAAAAACATAAAACCTTTTTACATTAGTGCAAAGAATATCTCTTAAATATTTCTACAAAGTTATATGCAATAAAATAAAACAAAATAACAGACATAAATATCCTAAATAAAAAGGTCGTTTAGGTCGTTTCGTCAAACAAAAAATGAATTGGGATCAAGAAAACCTCAAGTTATGGCAACAAAATATCTCTAAATGCTTCTACAAAATTATTTACAATAAAAAAAATACAAAATAACAAAAAGAAATATCCTACACACCCTTAAAAATGCAGTAATCTACTTTCAGTAATAAAGTTATTCTATTCAACTTTAATTAACTTAAATATTTTCCATATATACATATTTGCTTTTATAACGCAATTAACGGACACATCCGGACACTTATTGTTTAAATATCTTCAAAATCTAAAAAGAAGAACAACCGCATATAAACCTATTCATTTCTCTAAATCAAACTTGATTTCAATTTATTGTTAAACTCTTAAAATTGATGTCGTATAAAAAACAGAAATTTTGTTGAAATTGCTAAAACTGTTTTAAAAAGAGATTTTTCGAAATGCGCCCTATTATTTTTGAAAACTAGTCAGTCGTGCTGAGGCACATCAATCGTAGGTGCTACTGGACCATAGTGGTGCATCATGAGCCTCAGCTGAAGTGGGTGAAAAATAATTTTCAATTCGGAAAATGAACTGCAAATCGGACTTACCATAAAATAGAATATCATGAACGTCATTTTGAAGAATTTCTCTGAGATTCAAGTGCCGAGAAGAAGGTGCAGAAGAAGAAGGAGGTTCGCCGGAACAGCTTAATCTTCAGTTCGATGTGATGCAGGTCCTCTCTCTCTCTCTCTATCTCTCTCTGTCAGTTCTCTACTTGAAATCTTAACTTTAATTTCCTCTTGGAAATAAAGTTCAGTTAGATGAGTTTTCCTCAGTCTACTTTTCTCTCTCTCTCTCTAGATCCAAATGAAACACTTGTCTCAGTATTTTCCGAACTTGAAGTGCCATGCGAAGGGAAGGAGGCAGGGGAGGAGGGAGGGAGGTAGGGCTCCCACTTGGCTGCTTAATTTAGTCATGTTGTCCATGGGCATCCTGGAGTCCCTTGAGTATCATGCCTAAGTAGTTTTTCATTGGAAAATCGCTTTGCGTGTGCGTGTGTGTGTGTGTGTGTGTGTGCGTGTGTGTGCAAGTGATTTTCACTTCATTCCGGCACCCTTCGCCCCTCACCGCTCACCCCTCCCCGACGGTGACAGTTTCAAGTGGTTTTTCTGGGCAATCAATCAAAAAACGAAAAACATTTTCTCTGCCCCGAAAAACAAAGCACAGACAAATGTGCTGCGGAAGATCATTTAGCCAGGCAGCGAAGGCAGGGCAAAGAGGGAGGGTAGAGCAGAGCAGAGCAGAGGAGAGGAGGCACATGGGGCGTGCACAACACATGTGGCCAGGCTGGCGAGATGCATCTTAATCCTGAATGCAGTTGCGGCCTCAGCACATTTGCATGTCAAGAAAGGCAGGCAGGAAAGGCAGAGGCATGAGAAAAGGAAAGAGGGAAAGGGAAGAAGGAAGGTAGAGAGAGGCAAATGAGTAGAAAGGTTGATTGAAGACAGTTTGAGCAGCTTATCAATATGAAAATTAACCGTTTTATTATTGTAATTATTCTTTACAATTTGATTGCCATGTCTAGAAGGTCATTACTTGTTTCGCGGGGCTGAAGGCGACAATTGTGAGCTCAGGAAATTAAAAAAATATCACTAAGTTCTATTTTTTGTTCGTATGAACGCCTATATCTTCGACAATATGTGAGCTAGGCCCTACAAATTTGGTGGGAATATGCTTTATGACTGCATGTAGCAAAATGAATGTTAAAAACATAGCTACGCTCCCTAACGCTCCTATAAATTGTTAAAAATTGAGTAATATTAAACTTAGACTTTTAATTTTTGGTGCTTGCATGAATAAGAATTCTCTTAATGATTTGTGATGAATTTCAGTAACAATTTACTGTTAGTTTTGTCATAATAAAAATTATTAATATAATTTCTAATAATAAGTAATTTTAAAAACTTAGCCACGCCTTCTTAAATCGCTAAAAAATGCACAATTTTAAACCTAAACAGTTCATTTTTTGTGTATGCATAAAAAAATAACTCTCAAAATGATTTCTGATGATTTTTATATCATTATTAATATAAATACTAATTTTAAAAACTTAGTAACGCCTACTAACGCCCCTTTAAATCGTTAAAAAATGCTTGATTTAAAACCTAAACAGCTCATTTTTGGTTTATGCATATAAAAAGAACTCTCTAAATGATTTCTTCTGAATTATAGCAACAATTCATTGCCAATTACATCATATTACAAATATAATCACTAACTAATCTCCCCCTCTTCTTTTTCCAGGTAATGTATAACGTATGTTTGGCAACATTCTTGTGTTAGCTCCACCGTTAACCAGGTAAGTGCGAACTTCGTATTTCCTCCGCCCTTGCAGTGGCTTTAAAACCTCTGGCGCCCTGCAATTTATTTTTTTGGCAAAAGTTTAATGATGCCGTCGCCCAACGTGTCGTCGGGCTGTGTTGCTGTCAGAAACAGCCTCAGTCAGTGGCTGTCTCTGATTCCTCCGCCCAGACGAGACGACAAGTTTGTCAGCCCCCGGCGGGGGGTACCGGGGACTAAGTAGGTCCTGTGGGCGCCGTCAATGACCGGCATATTTATTTGTGATGTATTTCGATCGATTTTCCTCTCCGGTTTAAGTCTTTAATGCTTTTGTAGACTGACTTGGTCAGTTTTGCCTTTGCGCGGGTTGAATGACTTGGCCAAAAAGGCCTACACGACCCTGGGTGGGTGTGAGGGTCGCAGGGCTGTACCTGCCCTACACGATCCTAAGCCGTTTATGGCATCACAAGCGTTGAAAGTCACAAAATTCAACAGTAAACTGAGCGAACTCTGGCGAAAAAGGTAACGTATATGGCACAGCAGGTAAATATGAAAAATATATATGGTAGATATTCAAAAAGATGCTATAAATCTATTTATCCTGGGGGCAGGCAGCAGGTAAAATGCAACGAAACGTGTGTGTGCAAACAAAGTATGTGCGAAAAATCAACGCAGTCCAATGACTCGCAAACTGTACGCGCCGCGTCGCGTAAACAGCTGTTTCGTGGCTTGCCATAAAAACACACATATACACGTACATATATAAAGCGAGAATGATGCGCGCATCTATCATGCTAGCCCACTCCCGCAATGCGGCGAATTCGATAATACACACATATAAATCGTTGTCGTGTCGCGTCGTTCGTGTGCTTCGTTCGTGGCTCGTCGTCGGCGTCGCTGCTCTCGCTCTCTCGTTCGCTCTGGTGCGCGCAACGAAAACAAAAACAAACCATTAAAAGTGCAGCGAAATGGCCGTTTGAGCGTGAAATACGAGCGAAAACAAAGCGGCGAAGAGAACGGCGTGACTCTCAGAGAGCAACATGCAGAGAGAGAGTGCATGTGTGTGTGCGTATGAGTGAGTGCGTTGTGAGTGAGAGCGCGAGTGTGCACTTGTCTGTCAAGATTATGGCGGTTTTTCAGCTAAAAAAAGAAAATTGTTGTTGCTGCTGTTGTTGTTCTTGTTGTTGCTTGCTCAAGCGCCGACGGCAACTCCTATTTTTCTTCATGTGCCATTTTTATGAGTGCGAATTCTCTCGGCTCAACTCGAGTTTGAGTGGATCTCGGCTCGTTTCGTCGTCGCACACACACACACATGCAGACACACGGACACGAGCCACATTCACATCAAGTTGATATCGTGTCGTCGTCTTCATCTTTGCTGTCGCTCGCTCGTCGTTTCCATTTGATAAATTGCGTTTATAAGAAAGAGATGAATTGTCATGCACAGCAGCAGCAGCAGCAGAGCAGCGCCTGAGTGTGTGTTGGTGTGTGTGTGAGCGAGCAACGGTTGGCGCTCATTTGGGGCTGCTTTAAATCATATTGGCTGCGCCTCAGTCTGCTTCACTGTGTGCGTGTGCTTGGCATACACGAGTGTGCCACTGTGTGCCTGTGTGTGTGTGTGTCTGTGCTTGTATGCGAGCTTTCTCATTTTTGCGCGCTCGCACACAGTTTTCTTCGTCTGTCTTGCCCCTCCTCACTCACACTCAAGTATGCCTGGCGTGTGTGTGTGTGTGTGAGTGCGCTCGTCTGGGATTGGAAGTTTCCAAATGCAATTTCGCCTGCCTTGAGCTTTTCGTCTTATTATCAAGCTGCCTCTGCCACTGTCTCTGCCGCCACCTCTGCCTCCGTCTCCGCCTCTGCCTCTGCTGCTGTTTCTCTTTTTCTCCTATTTCTTTTCAGTTTCTTTTTTCAGTTTTTTTTGCTGCTTTTTGCTTGGTGGGTGGAGACCTCGCATCGTAGCTTGCTTCGCCCTGTTGGCCTCTCTCACTCCCTCTCTCCCTCACTCCCTCTCTCGCTGTCTCTGTCGCTGCGTCTCGAGCTGCGCTTGGGCTGATTTAAATTTCATGGTCTCTTCAATTTTGCCAAGTTGTAATATTAAATTAAATTAAATTCCCTTTGCATTTTTCTCTCTCAAGCATGCAATTCCCCCTTCTCTCCTCCCTTCCCTCCATCCATCAGATTTAAATACAATTTCTTTATTTCGAAAGAAACTCCTGCAGCATCCACTCAAATCAAATAAAAGTTTTCACCAAATTGCATTTTTGAAAGGGAAGAAAATTCAACATGATTTGTTTGCAATATTTTACGAGATCTATAAGGAATAAGAGAGTTTTAATTTTAAAAAGAAGCTTATGGTTTTTTTTTATAATGTACAAATTTTAATAAAACCTCATGATTCTAAAAAATTTGAATAGTTTTCTCTATATCCTAAAAAATTAAACTTTGATATATTCAATATGAGTTTGTATCAATAAAAACAGTTAGAATTTGGTTAAATTTATATTATTTTCTTTAATTAGGTTATACATGTTATTTGTGCATTATTATGTATAATTATATTGTAATTAACTTTCATATTTCATACTTATTATATATTATTTATTTTATGATAGTTTTTGTATGAAATAACAAAATTAAATTTTTAAAAACCGACAGTAAAAACCTCTTCATTTCAAGAGTTTAATATGAGTTTATTATATTAGACTCTAAGCATTCAAAAACAATTTAAAAATGTATTTTTGTTTTTAATTTTATTTTTTATTTTTTTAAGTGAGTTAAGAAGGTTTCTAATTGCAAACACAATGAAATTGTCTACCAAATTGAAAACCCCTTGAGATTAGAATGCATTTTGGTATTATATCATTTATAAGAAACAATTCTAAAGCTTTTTCTACTCTTATAATGTCTTTAAATCACTTTAAAACTGAATTTTTTTTGTTTCTTGTTCTTGGCACATCCTTGAACTTGGCAATAAATTGCAACCGATTTGGCAAGACGTTACCCAATCCAAAGAGAGAGAGAGGGATAAACAGAGAGAAAGGGAAACATTAACAATTTATTGCTTTTAATTGAATTTTCAAGTAATTTGAAATTCGATTTCGTTTTATTTTGTCACTTGTATTTGGCACACAAATTTGCAGTTGGGAATTTTAAAGACATTGCAGCAACAGCAACAAGAACAACAACAACAAAGCAAGCAACGGCGACAATTTGCATGAAAATTGAAAAATCCCAAACCGCAAATCAATCAACGTCTCATAAATTTGTCAACTCGCCGACAGTTAGAAGTGAATGAAAGAGGAAGAGAGAGAGAGGGAAAAGAGAGGGGTAGACATGGCGAGGACAATAAGAGAAAGGCGCCGTATGATCAGCTGTTTTCGAAATGGAAACCGCATTAAGTGCTGCGTCATCATCGTCTTGCTCATCCTGCTGGCGATTATCATCGTCATCGCCATCGCCGTCATTATCGTTATCGTTATCGTCATAATCTTTGTCATCGTGTGGCAACATCCTTGCTGCAAGCTGCAAGCAAAACAAACAACAACAAGGCAATTTTTCATTTTTAACGTTTTTTCTTTCTACTCTAAAAACGCGCAAAAACGTCGACGCAGCAGCCAGCGTCGCCGTTGGCTGCCCCCAAAAATGAAAATGGCGACTGGGCGCCGGGCGCAACAACAACAACAACAGGAACAGTAGCAAAAAAAAGGACTCCAAAAATGCGTTGTTGAAAAATTGCCTTGGAATATGTGTTAACTGCTTTTTAAACTGCCACGAGGACGACGACACGACGGCGACGTCGACAGAGGCAGAGGCAGTGGCAGAGCCAGCACCAGGATATGCATTTTTGGGCTGTTTGAATTTATCGGCGCGCGATTTATTATGGCACAGCGAGAAGTTCATGCTGCCAACAGCTGCTCCTGTTTGTGTTGCTGTTGTTGTTGTTGTTGCTGCTGTGACTGTTGCTGCCGTGACTGTTGCTGGCAGGATCATTGCCTAAGTGGCCAGATCGCCATGACGCCCCGGCGACAACAACAAAGCGAACAGCAGCAGCAGCAACGACGTCGACGTCGCTGCAGCTTTTGAAGGCGTTGCCTATTTGCCTGCCCCAGTGTGCGTGCGTGCGCCCGTGTGTGTGTGTGTGTGTGTGTGTGCAAAGAGCGCAAAAAAGTTGAGCGAAAGTTGACGAACAAGCAGCGAAGGCGAAGGCGAAATGCCAAGCGACAACAACGTCTGGAGACTAGAAAACACCTGAAATCACTCACACGCACACACACACACGCATACAGGCGAAGAGACGAAGAGAGAACACACTCAACATGAGCAACCCCCAACCCCGAGTGCAAGCGCACAGCAGCAGCAACAACAGCGACGCAGGCAGCGCAGCCACCCATGCCCAATGCCAGCAGAGCGCACAGGTGGGGCGGCCAAAGAAGACTGAATGGCAAACTGATGCAAACTGCCACTCACTCAAGCGAAAATAACAAATGGGATTGGTTTTTGCTGATTTTCAACGCACGCACAGCCGACAACGGCGACGACGACGACGGTGACGCTGGCAGCAGCAGAGAGAGAGGCGAACCTATAAGCCGTCTCCTTTTGGCCAAAGCCAAATAAATTTCAAACGAACGAACCGAGCGAACACGACGACGACGACGACGTTGCGCAAAAAGAGTCGAAAAACAAACACAAGGCAAAAGCAACAAAAAAGGCGCAGAGAGCCACCGACAACGACAGCGACAGCGCCAGAGCAGCGCAGCGCAGTCGAGCCTCGGCAGATTGTGACAAGTGTGTGTATGACAGAAAAGGCGTACTAACAAATCAGTCATCATCCTTTGCTCACTCACTGGGCCTGGGCCCCATTTTGTACAACGAGAGAGCGCGCCTGCGCTCTTCCACAGCAATTCGCCGCAACACACAAACACACACAGTACACAAGCATTGCCAGCCTGCACACGCATACAGTGACAGTGGCGCGCTCGCAGCACACAATTCGCCGGAGCTGAATTGTGTGTTGTATAGCCATCGCACTCGCACTGCTGGCAATTTATGAGTCTCGGCTTCGTACCAACCTTTTTTAATGGCACAATTGTTGCGTCGCCACCGCTGCCTGCCTGTGTCTCGTGTGAGTGAGTGCGCGGCCCCGTGTGTGTGTGTGCCTGTCTCTGTGTGAGTGCGTGTGTGTACGATCGAGCAGACAGTGGCGGCGGCGGCAGCAGCGTGCAAGCGTGCATGAGCATGATTGACAGTGTGTATTTGCCTTCGAAACGCGTACGACGTGCTTGTGCTTGTGCTGTCTGTGTTGTGTGCGAAGCGAGAAGCGAAGCGAAGAAAACGCCGAAGCCGTCGCCATCGCCATCGCCGCCGTCGAGCGCGTTGAGAATAAAATAAAAAATCAAATAAATTAATATTATTATTATTACAATTATTATTATTATCAATAATATTGCTGGCAAGCAAGCAATCAATATAAAATTATTATTATCACATTATCATTATTGTTGTTATTGCCGCCGGGCGAAAACTAAACAACTAACAATTGCAACATCATCGCGATCTCGCGCAACAACAACAACTGTAATTGTTGCAGAAACATCAAGTTAAAATATAAAGAAAATAAATAAAAAAGGAAAACGCGCGCGCAACGTTACGATCGCCGTTACGTCGTTACGCGTTACGCGAAGTTTGGACGCGAAGCTTAACGTTAACGTCGTTGTCTCTCCGTCGTAGTCGCCGCGCGCGTTTTTGTGTCTCGCGTTGCCGTCGCTAAAACAACAGTTACAACTACAAAAATACACTGAGCAAAATTGCATCCTAACGGTTAATTGCAAACTGCGAACTGCCCCGAAGATACCGTTAGATTAGTTGCTGCTGCTGACAAAGGTTTTTCGTTTCCCCCCGTAGTATATTGTAGTATGTAGAAGCAGCTGTGATAAATAGTGCGCATATTATACGACAAAAAGCAAGAGAAGAAGTATACGAAACAACAACAAAGAGAAAACAAAAAAAGAACAACAAATTATACGAAACAGAAGTACTGCGAATCGATTCGATCGAGCAAGGACGAAGAAGAAGCTGAACGAGGGAAAGAGAAGCAGCTGCAGCGATGGATTTATGACAACGGCAACAACAACTACAACAACAACAATTGCAAACTATGTTGCTCGCGGCCCACACAAGCAGCAACTACAACAAGAACAGCAACAACAGCAACTGACAACTCCAAGAACAGCAACAAATTGTATACGATTTTTATAAAGCGCCAAGCAAAACAAAAACAAATAAAAAACAAATAAAACTAAAAAGCTACAACAAAATTATATGTAAATATTATATAAACATTTATATATATACAACAACAACATAAAAAAAGATCTCCCGCTAAAAAGAAAACGCGCGCGTAACTACAACAACAAGTATACCAGAAACAACAACAACAACAAAATAAAACATAAATCTAAGAAAACAAAAATCGAAATCTAAAGCAAAGATTTTAACAAATGTGCCTGTGTTAAAAGCGAAAGAAAGAGAAGAAGGAGAAGAGAATAAGTAGAGAAGCAGTAGCGAAGCATAAAGTGCAAAAGCAGAAGAAGCAAGAGAACTGCGCGAGAAAGAAAAAATAAAGTATTTCAAAATCTATTCAAAAATACACAAATTCTAATAATATTTTTGTGAGTGTCAAGCAACAACAACTACAACAACAACTAAAAGCAACAACACGTAAAGCGTCAAGCGTAGCAGGAGGCCCCGACTGAGCAAAAGAAGAAGATCTCGAGATCTCGATCGAGAGGAGCGCAACGAAGATCATCACAACGACGACGACGAAGACGACCGCGAGGACGACGAGGACGCAAGGGACGCGGGCCCCTCGTTTTGTGTTGCGCCGCCAACTGTCGTCTGTACACCACTAAAAGTGGCACAAATCGGGTTAGACGTCGCTCCCAGAGCATTAATGGCTCAGCCTAGGGTAAGTAATAAATAGAGTAATATCACAAATCCCCCAGATACCCCAAAAATTTGTTGACTCAGCGTTGCCAGAAATTGTTAAGGGAATTTTCGATATCATTTTGCGACGGCATTTTCAATTTTGGGAATTTCATGTGAGATTAAAGATAATGATATAGACTGTGATAAATGTGGAAAAAAAGTTTGATTAGTATAGAAAACTTTACTTAAACGTGGGAACTCTTAAATAAAATTTATAGAAATAAATTAAACTTAAAGGAAATTCCGAATTAAAGGGATTTTCAAGAGTGTTGCTGTGTTGTAAAGTGTTAAAGGAAGAAAGAAAGAAAGTATATATTATTTTATTCATTTATAAAATATTTATACAAATTCTTTATATTTATCACTCACTAAATTGCAAATAAGTGCAGTTAAATTCCTTATAAAATACATCAAAAATCTTTAAAATGTGAGATTTTTGTTTCGCCGTCGGCATTTCTTCGTGTGTGTGCGAAATATGTTTGGAAATCTGTTTTGATTTGAAGCAGGCAGCAGGTATAATTTCTTGATTTATCACATCGGAAATGTTATCAATTTCATAACTTACTAAAGAAGTCTTGCATCGTTTTGGAAATTTTCGTATGCCATAAATACAAAGTGTACGACGAGTGTAGGTTGTATAAAACAAAGTAAGTCGGAGAAGATTAGATAATCCCGTGTGTGCCCCTACTTGTGAGTACTATACTTATCAAAGTTGTTCAGTTAACACAATAATAATCATTGATACTGACTTTGAGATCGGCAGCTAGAGGAATTTCACAGATTTACGCACGTTCGTTCGATAGTTTCCCCATTTGCCTAACCATAAAATCAAGTGAATATATATATAAAAAAATTTAGTACTATCGAGTAGTGTCAATTTAATTGGCAGCACAATTTCTGGGACTCATTAATCATAAATGGAGGGCATTTCCCCGCTGCCTAGTTGTGATTGGATTTTCCACGCAATTCTTCAGAATTATAATTGGCATAAGTTCTCGATATCTGAGAGTTTTTTTTTGTTGCTTATAAACGATTAAACTGTCTTCTTCGGATTGCGATTATTATTTTTTAATTTCTCTACGAGTCATAAATAAAATGCTAATCAGCTGACTGAGTTTCGACCAACTCACTTAGCTCTCTTTTCTTTCCATTCACACACACACTCGCACACACACACAGAGTCGCCTCTATTTGCCGACTTTAACTTTATGTGTATTGATTAACATAGATGTGTGAAGCGAACTTGATTTTTCTATGGATCGTTAAATCGTTTCAAAATACCAGAAAACGAGAGCAGCTACAAAAACGTCACCTTCCACACACGCGAGTGTGTGCGTGTCCGTGTGTGTGTGTGTGTGTGTGCGAGTGTAGTTGTCATTAGCATGGTACATAGGAATTTTATGACGATATCTGACTATGCTATAAAGCCGGCGCCCAGTTCCTATACACTGGGGAGAGGCCAGTTAAAATAAGAAAGAGAAAGAATACAGATTGCCCGCGGGAGTTGCTGATTTTAATATGTTTAACAAAACATTAAGATATACGAGTATATTATATATATATGTATAGGTATAGTATGTGCCTATACATATGTATAGGTATAGTTTGTGTGTAGTTATAATGTGTGTTACCGTTATATCGCCGTCGTTTTCAGCTGTTTTTCGGTTCGATTGCGGTTCGGTTCGCATCGTTTGTGGTACATAAATTTACGCCTGTGGTTTATAGCATGTGAATTGGAGTTGGAAACTGCCTTTATAGTTTGCTCAGATTCCTCCGATTCCATCAATCCTTGCTATATGTGCCCAGTGTGTGTGTGTGTGTGCGAGTGTGTGTGAATTTGATGCGCTGCGTATAATTTTTATGGCAGCCCGCGGTGCGAGGCATTCTTGCTGTGGTTTTATTATTTACAATTACAACAACAATAACAATTTCATTTCATTTTATTCAACTATAATTTACACTATTGTGCCAGAGTGTGTGTGTGCCAGTGTGTGTCAGTGTGTGTGTGCGAGTGTGTGTAAATAATTTGATTATTTTATGCCTGCTCTCGTCGCAGTTAATGAAAAACCGTGCAAAAAATATCGCAAAAAGGCGAGCAACGGCAACGGCAACGGCAGTGGCAGTGGCAATTGCAATTTGTGCAGCTGCCGCACACGCACACACACACGCTCGACACACAGTCGCACACTCTCACACACACAGACACCCCTTGAGCGCGCTGCAATTCAACATTCAACACAAAAATTGTTTTGGTGTTATTTTAATTTAAAGGTTAACCGCAGCGTAATTTGTGGCATAAAATATAATTCGTCTAGAGAGCGCGAGCAAAAGAGAGAGACAGCAGAGAGAGAGAGGGAGGTAGAGAGAGTGAGAAGGGGTACACTGGGAGCCAAAATAGAAATAAATAAAAATGAAAATCAAATAAAAGAGGCAGAATTGCGGAAAATGCCGTTCGCGCAATTCTCGCACACAGTTCACAATTCGCTCGACTCGCCGTCGCCGCAGCCACCGTCGCCGCCGTCGTCGCTGCAACTGCAATTCGCCATTTCTGTGTGTGTTTGGCTTGCGGGCATTTGCGGCCGGTTTTCGATTTGGCCTTAAATTGTTTTCGCCTTTTGTTGTTGCTTTAAAGTTCAGCATCAGCCTCAGCATGAGCATCGTTAGCGGTATCTGTAGATATATATTTTTTAGCTAAGGTACTCGCAGTAAAATGGTACAGTTAGGTGGTGGATTATCTTGGTTATATCTGGCAGTTGGAGGTGGATCAACATTAGAAGTATTATCTTTCTGGCATCTTATGGAGGAAGTTCAGATTTCTTGCAGAAATTATACGCAAAATGGTAAAGAAAAAAGATTGATTGAATTTATAGGAAGAATCTTAGTTTTATCTCTTGAAAGAAGTTCAGTTTTCTAATAATATAGGAGGTATTTTTAGACCCAAATCAAATTTTATTCGCATACCCGAAGAAATTTCCCAATTTCTGACTTCTTATCTCATTTAATAAAATAAAGTAAACTTTTTATCTTCAGCACAATTCGTAATTTCTACCCAGATCTGATAAGTTTCTTTGCTTGCTGGGGATATAGTTTTGTTCTCTGCAGCTTATCCCCCAACAAGTTCTACATTCTTCGCCGCGGTCTCTTATCAGATTCGCAGCTCGTTTCACAGTAATTCTCAGGCGAAATGATTCATGATTCTCGCCACAAAGAATGGCATAAGGTTTGTGAAGAAGATCTTCAGCACGAAATGACTCATGGTGCAGCACTATAAATCTTGCTCAAAGTTGAAGAAAGACTGGGAGACAGAGAGAGAGTGAGAGGGAGAGAGGGGGAGAAAGAGAGAGAAGTCTGGCAAACAACAAACTTGTTATTGAGGCTCGATTTCTTCTACAGCTGCTTCAACTTCTTCTTCTGCTGCCAATTTATAAACAAATTATGCAAGTTATGTATGAATATTTTGCTGTGGGGGCACATACCTGTCCAAAGGGGGTACCACGCTCCTCTCTCTCTCTGTTTTCTATGCGTTGTTTCGTGTACTAAAGAGCTTCATGTTTAATGATCAAATTGCGTGTGCCTCGTTTGGTGCCTGGTGCGTTTTGCAGTTGTTGTTGTTGTTGTTGTTACTCTTGTTGTTGTTGTTGTTGTTGTTGTTGCTGTTGCTGCCTGGAAGTGTGTTTTCATTAGTCTCATTTCTTTCTTAAACTCAAATTTCAGTTTTTTTTTGCTTTTTTTCAAATATTTTCGCACACACACTGTGTGTAATTTCCCCTCGACATTAGCGCTAAGCGAGCGTTAATTTTCGGCAGGTTAAGTGAATTCCATTACAGCTTTACTTTCCACTTGCCCCCCTCCCCCTTTTCTCACCATGAAGTACTTACACTAGGCCTGGCTAAGATATTGACAGAAAAAATGGGAAAGAAAGAAAGAAACACACTTGAAACTTGCAGATACAAGTTGAAAATGTCGGTGCCTTCCATGGGGGCACAACACACACACACACTCGCACACACTGAGAGAAAAGACGTGGAAAATCATTTAGACAAGTTGCACGCCGCTCATTAAATTAAATGAGCCATCAGCACGCAATTTATTTTAGTATTTTTGAGTAACTTTTGCCATGCCAGCAGACGCGGACGCAGACGCAGACGGCGGCAGCAACTCTGTCCGCCTCTGCTGCTGCCTCTGCTGCTTCTTCTTCCACTTCTTGTTGCTGTTTTGGGGCAGCCAATTTAATTAAATAGACGCCGCGTGCTGTTGAAAATTTGATAGAAAATGTGAGATAATATTAAAAGTTGTACAAAAACAAAATAACATTTTGTATATTTAGAAAATTGATACAATGTTGAAGCAACTCATACAATCTAAAGAAACAACAACAACAACAAAAGATTGAACAGAAATAGTCGCCTAATAGCCGAATGACTAATTTCATTTGTAGCAGGGTGTTTTGGGTATAATTTCCCACATTCCATTATATTTTTGTCACTGAAACATCAATTTAAATTCTGTAAAATATGTAGGAGGAAGTGTCTGAGGTAGTTTTAGAGTTGTCGAGTTGTTGGAAATTGCTTAGGGATTTTAGTTCTAAAAATTTCTCTGCCAAATATTACAAAGAGTATATTTGGCTGAGTTCTCTTCACTCTAAGCACCCCTGAGTAGGCTGTAGAAGTATTAGAGTTGCCAAATTGGCGCAAAGTAAATACGTCTGATTATTTCCAAAAACTTTCTTATGTTGTTTGTAATATTTCGCAGAGTTCTCTTTACTCTAAGCACCTCTGAGTAGGCTGTAAAGTTGCCGAATTAACGCAAAATACTTAGGTCTATTATTTCCAAAATCTTCCTAATATTCTATCTAATATTTTGTAGAGTTCTCTACAGTCTATGCACCTCTTTTGTAGTCAAAGTACTTAGTTTCTTTATTTCTTAAGACTCTTAATTTTTTTCAATAATTCGCAGAGTTGTCTTGAGTCTAAGCATCTCTGAGTAGACTGTAGAGTTGTTAAGTGTCAGAAGAAACTTCTCTCTTTAATATCTAAAAATTTTTCTTATATTGTTTCTAATTCTCTGTAGTCAATGCAGCTCTATATAGTCCAGAGTCTAATTTGTACAGTTGTTTAGTTCTGTGCTTTATTTCATTATTTTCTAATATGTACCAATGTTCTCTATACTCTATATATCTCTACAAAGCAGTCCATAAAGCTATATAGACAGTTTTGTTTTTCCTTTCCCAATATTTCATAATTCTCTTTAGAATTTTATCTACCAATTCTTTGCGCTGATTCCGCACTGACGTCATTAGAAGTGAGGTTTCATGTTCATCTTTATTTCAAGAAATAATATAAATTTTTTGGCAATACTTTTGAACAATTCTTGCTGCCAAAGTTTACCAAATTTAAATAAATATTTTGTATGTTTCCTATGCAGTCATTACTATTGTTATTATTGCTATTATTATTATTACTATTAGTGTTCGTAATGACAATAAAAGCGAGCGTGTTCGAATGCGGCTTCTCTCTGTGTCTAACTGTAAATTAAAACAACGCCAAAGCACGCAACAAAAATTAATTGTCTAACACCAAATAAACTATACAAAAACACAGCAGAGCAGGAGGGGGGAGATGCAGGGAGAGAGAGGGGAATAGATAGAAATATAAATAAATAAAACTGGGCGTGTGGCCAGCTTAATGAAATGCTTCAACTTCGACTGTGTCTACGGGTTCGGGTTAGGGGTACTACGGCTTACTCCGAAACTCTCGGGGCACACCTACAATATCCCAATTCCAATTTCAATCCCAAAATGCCGTTGCCGTTGCCGATTCAGGGTTGTCTGCTAATTAAGCGAGCAAAAATATATTTAATAAAATGAAGAGGAAGAAGCGAAGAAGGAAGAAGACGAGGCAGAAACGCAACAAATTCAAATAAAACATGATAAACAATTAATTTTGATTAGGCGGGTGGCCAGTGCTGCAATTAAGAATGCGAGAGAAAGAGAGAGACAGAGAGAGAGGGAAAGACTGCGAGAGAGTGGGGGAAATGGAAAGCAAAAGTGTTGCCCGGCATAAGAAATCAATAGCAGAGTTGCCACTGCTGTTGCTGTTAAGCACTTTTATGTATGTAGAGCAGACACACACACATACACACACACATATGCATACATACACTGGCACAAACACACACTGGCACACACGCAGTCAGACACAGAGCCCCCGTTTAGAGACACATGTGTGGAGAGTTTTAGGGCTTGCTAAAATGGCTAAAATGGCGGCCATTGTCACCGCACACACAACACACAAAAACAGCTACAACTGCATAGACACGAGCACACACTCACACACACACACTGGCACACACATTGGTGTGCACTCATAATTCTTGCAGTCTGGCGTTGGTCAGTTTTAGGCGCCGTTAGATAAACTCCCCAACAACAGCAGCAGCAGCAACAACAATTGGCGCCCACACTGCACCTAGTTGCCAGCCCTATCTCTCTCACTCTATCTCTCTGTATCTCTCTCTCTCTCTCGGCAGCTCCCTCTCTGTCTATCTCTCTCTGTGTCGCGCTGCATTTTGCAACAGTTTTCGGTTTCAAGTTCACGCCGAAAATTGTTGTTTGCCGCCCCCAGGCTTGACATATGCACCAGCATGTGTGCGTGTGTGTGTGTGTGAGTGCACAGTGGTAGCAGGCTTAAAGTGCTGCACAAACTTGTGCGTCGTTTAAAGCCAACAAATCGAGTTGAATGAGTTGTTGCCGCTTGTTGTTGCCGGTGGTTGTTGTTGCCTCGATGACTTAATGTCGCGCAAGCACGGCAAAAATACACTCGCGCACACACACACGCACAACAAACGAGGACAAGCTCTTGGCCGCCCTCAAGGCTTGGCGTCCTGTTGTCCTGTCACCAGCAGCTGCCCCCCTTTCCCCCTCCCTCCCGCTTGCCTACCCTGTCGCCTGCTGTTTGGGCTGTTTTGAAGGATTTTGGATTTTGTCGCTGAACTTGTCAAAATCAGACGACGCCGAGCCTTGTTTACTGTTATGCGCGACTATATTGTGGGGTTATTGATTCGCCGCAGCGGCAAAGGGAGGCGGGGGGAGGGGTCAGGTCTCTTGCAGCACAGCGAACAAGGTCATTGGCTCGTTTCGAGTTCGAATTCGGCTGCGGCTTCGCTTGGAGCCCGCAGCTGATCATCAATCAAATGAAACGCGAAGCAGAGAGACAGAGAGAGGGGGCAGGGGCAGTGGACGGGGGTTGGGGGAGTTGCCCCAAGTCGTCTTTGGTCTCTGACTCGGACTCGGAGTCGGAGTCTCGGCTCTTAAGTGTGTTTGCCTGTTCGATTTTTTGGCGCGTTCAGTTACACGACTAACAAAAGAAGAAGGAAGCAGGGGGGAGCAGGGAGGAGGGGAGCACGATGGGGACCTGCTCAATTCCCACATTACTTATGTACAAGTACAAATTGTGGTAATTTTGTAGTCAGCCAGAGAGAGAGAGACAGAGAGAGAGAAACAGAGAGAGAGGGAGGCGAGATAGATCTCTTTGTTGCTGATTTTGCTTTTGTTTCGTTCGTGCTCTTTTGTTTTCTGTCCGCTGCTCTGCTCCACAATTTCCTCATTTCTAAAAAGTATTCGCTTTCGTATTCGTATTCGTATTCGTATTCGCTCGTATTCGTATTCGTATTCACTCGTACACTAAAATTAGCATAACAACTTTATAGTTTAACTGCGCGCCTCGACTCGCCTTGGCCTGTTCTGGGCTCCGTCTTCGGCTTGGACTGTATCTGTATCTATAAGTTTGTATCTTGCACATGCAAGCACACACAGTGCAGACGCCAACGCCAACACACACACACACACACACAGGCAATGAGTGACAAAAAGCGCTAAGAAAACGCTACAAAACTCGATTTCACACACACACACACACACAGTCTGTGGGGCTAATCTGTTGTGTGTATCTGAAGGATTGAAATGACAAAAGGCCACGGCGAACTTTGCTGCAGGTGGCACAGCACGAAAGAGGCAGCTGCAAGGGGCCACAAAGAGAGAAGGGGAGAGAGACAGAGACAGGCAGAGACAGAGACAGGCAGACCAGAGAGTGAGAGAGGGAGAGGGGGTATAGAAGAAGGCAGGTTAAAGAGTGCTGTCAGCCATTGATAGACCCATTTCAAAGAGACTCGACACTCACCTGCCTTCGCCTCGCTGGCTCAGTTGGGACTCCCAGGCAGGCCGCGCCTCACTTGCCTCACTTGCCTCAGTCACTCAGTCAATTGCTCATTTAGTGTCGCAAAGATTTTTCCCGCCAGATAAGCCACAAAAGCGGGAAAAACTTGAGCCTCCCCTCCTTCTGCTGAGTGCCATCAATTCTTGTCGCTGCACAAAAATCTTGTCAACTCTCGCGAGGCTCCAAAATTATGCAGTGTGAAGCGGCGACGGCGACGCCACTTGAGTATAAAACTGATAAAAATCTTACACAAAGCGAGAACAACAACAACAACAACAACGAGAACTCAGCACAACAACAACAACACTCAGTGAAGGCAGCAATCACATTTTGCGGTGTTGAACTTTAAAAAATATTTTTGTTTTGTTGTTGCTGTTGCTGTTGTTGTTGCTGCTGCTGTTTGTAGTTGTTGCCGTTGCATATGCGAAACCAGTTTGCAATTGAGCGAGCCCAGCCAGATACAGTGGGACCAACTCGCACACTCATCGCAGCAGCAGCAGCACCAGATTAACTGATAACATTAAAAATTGCTTTTTGTTTTTTTCGGTTTTTTTTTGCTTTTCTCATTCTTTTAACTGTTTCTTTCTGATTTTGGCGCTTAATTAATATGCAAAAAGCGTTAAAAGAAAGAAGCAACAACAAGCGAACTAAAAATATATCCACAATATATATATAAATGTATTCATTTGTATATTTGTATAAAGTAATCACAAGGTCGCAGCGTATTTTATTTTTTTGTTGCCGTTTCGGCTTCTCTTTTTGTTGTTGTTGTGTTTTTTGGGTCTTCAATTTGGTTGACGTGCTTGAAAATAATATGGACATGTACGTAAGCTATATTGATGTGTACAGTATAGAGAGTAGGAGGTGTAGCTAGCTGAGCAACATACTTGAACACTCTCTCCCCTTCTCCTTAATAATCTTGATTGCAATTTAACTAATAAAAAACATTTCTATTTCTATCTCTTTTTCTCTGCTTAGTATGACGATGGCCTGCATGGCTACGGCATGGACTCTGGCGCCGCTGCAGCGGCGATGTACGATCCACATGTCGGGCATAGGCAGCCGGGACTGCCAGGCCTCCCCTCGCATCATTCACCGCACATGACGCACGCCGCGGCAGCGGCCACAGTTGGGATGCACGGCTACCATTCCGGTGCCGGGGCGCATGGTACACCTAGTCATGTATCACCGGTTGCTAATCACCTCATGGGCGCTATACCCGAGGTACACAAACGTGATAAGGATGCGATTTATGAGTAAGTTGATGCCAAAATGACCCATTTACTCCACTCTCTCGCTCTCTTGCTCTCTCTCTCTCTCTCTCTCTCGAGCGACAAAAGAGTGAATGAACCAGTTACGTGATAAGCCTCGATCGATCGATCGTTTGATTCGCTTCGTGGTCATTCATAAAGCAAGCGAACGAGCGAGTGCGAGCGCGATTAGCAAGTCTAAACGAGAAGTTTATGGCAGGTGTACATAGTATATATATATGTACAGGGTGTATATAGTTACTCGATTCAAATGTGTCTGCAAGGCGTTAATGATCGCTATAAAAGCGAACAATGAAACAATCTAGTTAGTGGTATCTGCAAGCTGAATCATCTAACGATCTAACGATCTTCACTTGCCAATGATCGATTAACAATGTCTACGGTATTTCTGAATGATGTCTACTGATCTTCGGCGCATTTCAAGTTCAATAAATGACCAACAGATTGGTTTACTATGCCAATTTGAGTAGGTACGATCAAGATAAGAAATCTTTGTGGCGTTTAGAGCTGATCATTTTATACTTGCACCGATCTACAGTGCAGTTAAAGATCTTTCGTTCATTTCGAATATATTACACTATTCTATCAATAGAAAGAACATTGTCAACTTCTCTTCTGTTCTTCTATATTCTAAATACAAGATCTTTATAATATTTAGAGCTTATCATTTCATACTTGCACTGATCTTCAGTACAGTCGAAGATCTATTTCGTATATATTGCGCTCTACTTTCATTAGAAAGCACCTTGTCAACTTCTATGCTGATCTTCTGCATTCTATCTATATGATCTATGTAATATTTAGAACTGATCTTGCAGTGCTCTTCAGTTCAACAAAAGATCTTTCTTTTATATCTCGCTTCACTATCATTATTAGCAACTCTGTCATCTTCCTTGCTGATCTTCTTGCTCCTCCATTGATCTTCAGCTGCTCTTCTTCTGATCTCCTTGATCGACCTGCTGCCAAATTGAATACAAGCATCAAATCAGATGTTCGCTCCGTTATTAATTTGCGCGCTCCCTGATCACATATTGAATACCAATTTGTATCGATCCATCGATCGGCCACCTGTTGCCGCCTGTTCGCACCTCTCCCAGAGGGACCAAGCAACACAAAAAAGGAGGCGAGGGAGTAACATAAATTAAACGCACACGCGAGCGGGTTCCTTGAAAGAAAGAAAGAACAAACAACTTTGTGAGGGTCCTGCCTCCCTCTCTCTCTCTGTCTCTCTTCCTTTTTTTGGTTTTCGCTCTTAGAAAGGGGCGTGACACGGTGCAAAATACAAAATTATGGGTTTGCCAAGGGAGAAGAGGAATTTCTACAGGCTTCTTCAGCGTTTCGGGGGGTGTGGCGCGTGTTTAGCAGCAGGGACGTGCTTAGGCATTAGGGATCACTTCCAGCAAATGAGCAGCAGGTTGTCCTCGCTTGTTGTTGTCCTTGTTGTTTTTGTTGTTGCTTCGGTGTTAATTTGCCAAAATGCGGTTGCGGTTGCGTTTTTCTCAGCTCGATCTCTCTCTAAGTTGATCGTCAAAGTGGCCAAAGTGGCAACTTGTCATTGTCTGCCCTGCGCCTGTTGCGTGTTTGCCAATTTTCATGTGTTGCAACTGGCGACAGCGCCACAGCTGCTTGACGGTTCCGACTGCCCGTTTACTGGTTTTTTTTTTTTTTTTTTTTTTTTTTTAAAAGCATATTTTTATAAGCCGTTTTTTGCGCATTTTAATAAGTAAATATTGCTTGCTTTTTGTGCGAATTCATGAATGAATTCGAGTCGTCCATCAATCAGCTGTTGCACCCTCTCTCTCCTACTCTCACTTTCTCTGCCTGTTCTGAAGTGTTTGAGCAAACATGAGGCACGACTTGATTAGCGCACTTTTTCGGCTGTTGGATTTGGCTTTGCCAGCTGCAACTTGCTTCTTATTTGTACAATTGACACCTTGAAATACAGGCAGCCACAACAACAACATTGATAATAATAACAATAAGCAGAGAGGAGTAAAAAAAAAAAGAAATGAAAAAGGGCAGGCCGCTATCATAAAATGAACATGCGCAGAACTCTCTTAACACCTTCTTGAGTGGAGTGCAGCAGCAGCAGCAACAACAAGAGGAGCAACAACAACAAGAGGAGGCACAACAGCAGCAGCAGCAACACGGGCAGCAGCAACAACAACTTCAGCTGCCTGTCACAAATGCCAAGTCATGGCAAATGAGTGCACACTTTTTTTTCTTCTTCTCTTCACTCGATCCTGACCAGAAATGGCCAGAGGTGGGGGGACTGTGTCTGAAAATGGAATTGGAATGAAAACGCGCTGCGCAGTGGAGTGTAAAAAGCGCGAGTCAAGCGACGCAGTAGTGTCCCCCTCCCCCTCTTTCTCTTTTCTTCACTCGGCACCCTCTTGGTAGTGCTGTGCGGAGTTCAGGGGTTTCTTTGCTTATTAATAGTTGTTAAGCGCACGGCTACACCCTCGCAATGGTCGTCCCTCTGGTCGCTGCTGGTCAGTTGTTGCCATCTAATGGTCAAATGTAGTGCCCCGGGGCCCTTTGCCGCGAGGGTTCCCAGCTCGAAGTCTCTCTGTCTCTGTCTCTGTCTTGTTGCCTAATTTTGTTCAGGTGCAATTTGTGCTTGGAGCGTGAAGAAACAGTTAACCATGTTCGATATAGGAAAAGGGCACAAAAAAAAAAAAAAAAAAAAAAGGGAAACAAAAGAAGAAACACACAGACAGAGAAAATGGTCAAATCATGCATAGTTGTGCCGAACTAATCCGTCAAAATGTAGAACCAGCTGAGGGCAAAGGGGATTATATTCAGCTGGAGTGGCCTGGAAACAGCTGCTGTTCATTTGCATGGCAGGAAATAGTGGCAGCAGCAGCAGCAGGAGAAGGGGGCACTACACTGAGAGAAAAAATTGAGCTGCATATTTGATGAGAGTTTAGCTTGCAGATGCAGAGAGGGAGCTTACTTTGGCTTTATAAACAGTTTATTCATTTTACTTATTATATCTCCTTTCTCTTTCTTTCTCTTGTGCAGACATCCGCTATTCCCGCTCTTGGCGCTAATCTTCGAGAAATGCGAATTGGCCACATGTACGCCGAGGGAGCCGGGTGTGCAGGGCGGCGATGTGTGTTCGTCGGAATCGTTTAACGAGGATATTGCAATGTTCAGTAAACAGGTAAGTGTTGCATAGTGTAGACAGGGGAGCAGTTATCCCCATGCTCCCTTCTCTTCCCCCTCCTCTCCTTCTTCCTCTCTTGGTAATTTAAGCTGAGCTTCCTCTCTCTCTCTCTCTGTCCACATGTGCCACATGCGGCGCAAATCGCGGCACACGAGTCTAACGAAGCAAGCCGTTAAACGATCGGATTACGTCGCACGCTGCTCGTATAGCTTTGGCCCTCTCTCGCTCTTGCACACCCTCCTGCTGTCTCTCTCTTGCTCCCTCTCTCTGTCAATCTCTCTGCCTGCTCTGCTGTCTGCAGTTAATTACATTTGCCGCCTGACAATGTCGCCGCTGCTGCTCTCAGTGCCATATGTCACAAATATGCCGCAATTGACACTAGCTTGCCCTCTCTTTCCCGCCCTCTCTCTCTGCCTCTTTTCCTCCCTATATCTCTCTTTCCTTCTCTATCTCTCTCTTTGTATCTCTCTCTCTCTTTCTGCCCCAAACTTCTTCTGCCTCAACTGACATTCGCCACAATATTTACGACGTTTTAACACACAAATTATAATGTTGCAAGTTGTTCTCTAACTTTGCCACTGTCTCTACCCCTGCCACGCCCCCTCTGTTCTCCTCTTGATACATCTGTCTCGTCTTGGCGCAGCTCTACTTCCTGTCGCCCTTCGCTGTCTGCTATTTTTATGAACGAGATCACACAAGAAACGAGACAGACACAGAGAGAGGGAGCTGCCTGACTTATGGCTCCATCAGGCGAGAAGATTTTCGCGACATTTTTGGCGTGCCGGCAACAACAACAACAGCAGCAGCAAATAATAACAATCATCACAACAACAACAACAAGAAGAACGTCTGAATTGATGTTTTTATTAATGGTCCATTTGGAATTTTGACAGGCCTCGGCCAAGGGTAATAAAACCAACAAACCTTACAGAGGCAGCAGCAAAAAAAGAGCAGCAGCAGCAAGCACAGCAGCAACAACAGGCACAACAACAACAGACAGAACAACAACATACACAACAACAACAGGCACAGCAGCAACACATTCAGCAGCAACTTGCAGTCACTTTAATAATTACACGCCTTACTTTCGTTGCGTTCCTCCTTTGTCTTTTGTGCCTAGCCAGTTTCCCGCTAAAAGTTAGCCTTATCTAAGAGTAACTAACTCTACTATATAAAGCATAAAGATCGTCAAATATATATCTGCTATATATAGCTTAAAGATTGTCATAGATATCTCTATATATTTAACAACTTGCAGCTCTTCAAATCGTTGCTGAATTTGAATTGCTTTAACTACCTGAGCAAATGCCAAAATTTGTGCTGTCACTTCGCACCTTCGTGGCTGCAGCTGCGGCCAGCAAAGATGCAGATGCATCTACAGATACGCAGAGATGCACAGAGAGACACACAGAGAGCTGCAGATACAGATGCAGTTGCTCTGGCAGTGGCAGCTCTGGGGACACCTTCGACAACTTAGTTGTCGCTTGCAGTTCATTTGATTTGATTTGATGCAATTTCATCTCCCTTCCCCACTCTCTTCCCCTCACTCTCTCTCTCTCTTCTGCTGTCTCTGTTGCTTCTCGGGGTCTGACAAAAATAACTCAAAAATGTCATTCGCCCATCGAATTTTAACAAACGAGCAGCGCAGTCAGTCAGCGCTGCCAACATGGGCGCTAAAAATATGTCGCATTTTGCTTTTTTAGCTGCCCCACTGTCGATGCAGCTACACAGAGCTGTTTAGATATAGTTGCACACACATATTATCTATATATATGTATATATTCATGTGTGTGTGTTTGTGCCTTCCCTACTCACTTCATTTTGACTAAGCAACTGCGTAAAATGCGCCAACGCCAACGCCAGAGAACGGGAACAAGATCGACAGCGAGAGAGAGATTCCCGCGAGATGCCACGAGATTCAGCTGCTTCCCTTCCTCCCCTCTCTCCCTCCTTCCCTCTCTCCATGAGCGTGATATGTGAACGATCTGACGATCTGTCGGGGCACTCTACGTATCGTTTGGCATATGCATAGTTAGGCGACTTTTGGTGTTGGCGCTGCTAATGATGCAGCTAAGGAAACGCTTTATAATTTCTCTTTAAAAGCAGCCAGCTACAAACAGATATAAATACACACATATATATGACTATATATATATATATATATATATGTATATGTTTTATACATATGTTTGTGCTTATAAATACGCAACAAAAGAAGACGAAGCTGATGCGTTGCTCCCGTTGTTGACTTCTGCTGCGATGTCTTCTGTTGCTGCTGCCGTTGATGATTTCTCCCCAATACGAAAATTGCTTAATGTGCTGCAGTCGCTTTGTCTCTGGTGCCTGCTCCCCTCTCTTCCCCCTTTCTCTCCCCTCTCTTGGCGAGACAAAGCCCCCATGCTGATTGCCCAAATAATTTTTATGATTTCATTTTAAGTAATTTTTAATGAAAATCAGTCCGCAGTAACATGCAGCCAGCTCCCCCTCCTCTGCTGCCTCTCTTTCCCCTTCTTCTCCCTTCTTTCTCCTTCTCTCTCTCATCTCTCTGTCTCCCCTTTCTCCCCCTTACTGTCTCTCTTCACTCTCTGCCTGACATTTTGGCATTTTGGCTAATAGTTTGTACAATGCGATGAGTTGATTTCTGGCGTTGACAACGCCAAGGCATTGTCTGCTCCTCGTTGCTGTTGTTGCTGTTGCTGCTGCTGTTGTTGTGGCTGCTGCAACGAAGCGTGATTCTAAGCAGTTGCGCCCTGCTGTACGCGCCGGCTTCGCTGTCTGTTTTGGCATGTTGATTAATGAAGTGCGGGTAAAATGATGAGCAGAGCACAGAACAGAGAACATGATGAGCAGGAGGCTGAGCATGAGATATGTGGCATGAGCTAGTTGTATGTATGTTTGTGTGTGTGTGTGTGTGCAGCATGCTGTCTGCTGGCATTATCCTTGACATTATCGCGGCACAAACATTGACACTGCAATTGGGCAACTTGCCACTAGACTCATAACTCACTAACTGCTCGCAAGGAGCCTGGCCAGGTAGCTAGCTAGCTAGGAACAGGTTAAGCCTTAATACCAATCAATGCCTTGGCCTATATGCTATATTCCCCTCTCTCTCTCTCGCTCACTCTCCCGCTCTCTCTCTCTTTCTTGCTGCCTCGGCACAAAAGCAATTTAATGTTCGTTTTTGGGTTCTCTTTTTCCTACATTGTTGTTTTGTTTTCGTAAATTGCATTTTCTGATTTCGAACGAAACGAAACGCACAGAAAATACACACGCACACACACACATACACACGCTGAGATTTCTATAGTGTGTGTACCTCTATAATCAGGTATGAAAGGTTACGCTTGCGCAGCAAGCCGAGGCAAGAGGCAAGAGGCAGGCAGACGTTGTCCTGGAATGCTCACTTCGAACTCGGCTTGGACTATGGCACTGCAGGAATTGTTGTTTCTCTGTCTCTGTCTGCCTCCCTCTCTCTTTCTCTGTCTGTCTGCCAGTCTTTCTCTGTCTGTCTCTACGCATTTGCGTGTGTCTCTCTGCCTGCCTGCGTCTGCCTCTGCCTGAAAGGAACTTAATCTCCTTTGTGCAATATTCCCGTCCCTCAATCGGAGTCGCAACTCTGCTCAGCTTTAGCCTCTGGGCTCAGCTCTTTCTCCTGCTCTTCTTCTTTCCCTTCTCCTCTCCTCCTGCTTCTTCTTCGTCTTCTTGTTTTGTTCTTTTAATGATAAAAAATGCTGTGTAGAAAACCTTTTGCCTTTTTATTTGGAATTTGGTACCTTTTTAATCTCGCTGCGCTCTCCCTCTCTCTCGCTCTCTTGCTGTCCCTTTCTGCCCATGCGCAGTTATATTATTAAAAGCATTGTTCTTTTTTCTTTTTTTTTTTTTTTGTGTTGGTTTGTTGGGCTGCTCGGCAACCCTTAGCCGCGCAACCCGCTTTGGTTTTGTTTTCCTTCGGTTTTGAATTTCTTTTTTTCTCGAGAACAAAAGGCGCAACTGGCATTTTGCCAACTTGTTAGCCGAAACGGCGAAAAGAGCAGCCAGGCAGCAGCAGGAGGAGGCAGCCAGGCAGGAGGCACAAGGCAAGAGGTAGCAAAAGGAGGCAGGAGGCAGGCGGCAGTCAGGGTTGCCCACTGCGCAGCCGCAACAGTTGCCAAACTGCGCAGCGTGAACTGATTTGGCACAGCCTGCCACGGCACAAACACAGACACATTCAAACACAAACACAGACGTACAGACACACTCACACAGTTGTTGTTGCATGCCACCCACCCGTGCCGCAGCTGCAACCGCATTTTGATTACACTTGAACATTTTCGAAACGAGAATTTCGAATCAGTTTCTCGTCTGCTTCTGCTTCTTTCAAATATTTGTTTATGCAACCACTTGGCGCCTTTTAAATGTTATTATTTAGTTTGGCCAGTGTCAGTATGTGTGTGCCAGTCTGTGTGTGTGCCAGTGTGTGTGTGCGAGTGTGTGCTTGGGCTGTCGGGGTCGTTAGACGAGGCGTCTCGTCTCAGCTGATGACTTTCAATATTTGAACAGTAGTTTGACCCTTTTTAACAGCTCTATATGCGCGCTCTAGATGCGATAATGTAGCAAGTAGATACAGTATCTTTAGCTCTCAGTATGCGTGTGTGTGTGTGTGTGAGTGGCACATTACTTAGTCTCTAATGCGTTCAGCAAATACAAAGAAGCAGCAGCGGCAAAGATCGTTAGTGAGCAGAGGGGGAGAGATCAAGAGAGAGGGAGAGAGAGAGAGGGAGAAAGAGAGAAGGACAGAGTTGCACTGTTTTTTCCTACCTTCCCCCCCTCTACCTCTCCCTTGCCCCTTAGTTGCTCTAACTAAGTCAGCAGGTCGTCGCTGCACTTGTCACTCATTCACTTGGCTTTCCCTCTCCCTTCTCTTTCTCTCTGTTCGTCTCTCTCTTTCTGTGTCGCATCTTTCGCTGCGCTTTTATTTATGTGCCGTTACTTATGAGCAGCCATGATTTATAGCAGCATTATGGCAACCAGCAGCCAGCACTAGACGCGTGCTAAACGCTGCCAATTAAACGCTAAAGAAGCGTGCGCCCCCAATCGACTGCGCATCGATATACCCTGTACTGATACCATGCAGGAAAGGGTATGCTACTTAGACTTTTGTGCTTGTTATCAGTGCAGCCCGGATGTTTGTGCAGTCTGTGGCAGAGGGGGGGGGGAGAAGAAGAGGTTACCTGGCAGTTACCATTGATATGCGTCGCAAGTAGTCGAAATCTTTACGAGCTGCGCTGCTGCTGCAACATTCCAATGCAAATATTGACACTACGAATTGTAGCTACAAGAGATTGTTGCAAGTATCTCGGAGTAGCAACGGCAGCTACCTCATTGCGTCGATGTTTGTTTGGAGAAGCACTGGGCAAGCATGTGTGGGGAGCAAAGGTATAGAGACAGTTAGAGGAATAGATAGAGAACATAGACAAAGATGCAGAGGCAGATGCAGATGCAGCTATAGTTGAAGATATAACTACAGACTAGACTATAGGCATAGATATAGTTATAGTCATACAGATATACCCATAGTTATAGATAGATACAGTCAGAGTTATATCTACAGTTGCAGGTAATAGTGCAGACTATGATTGGAATTATAAATGCAGATATAGAGACAGCTCTGTGCAGAGTTACTGGCTGAAATGCAGGAAAAGATGCAGCTGGAAGAGACAGATACAGATGCAGGTATAACTACAGAAAGAACTACAGATACACCTATGGATATACCTATAGATACAACTATAGATAAAACTAAAGATGCATCACTTGCACTTACAGTTACAAGTATAGCTACAGGCTCTCAACTACAGTCAAGATACTCCCAGTAACAAGCAGGTCAACAGCTACAGATACATTCATGCAGCTACAGATACATTCCAGCTAGCTGCAGATACAGATACTTGTACAACTACAGGTACAGCCCGTGAGCTGCCACAGTTGCGGTGCCTTCTCTAAACATGACGTTGGGGGGTCATAAAAAAAGTAAATCAGTCGCCTCGCACGGCATGTGGAACACTTCCATTTCGGGGGTGCAGGCAGAAGGGGGCGGGGCACTCCACACACAGCTTTGTCACCTCAATTGTCGCTATGTTGTTGCTGGTTTTTACGGCCGATATTGTGCGCCCATTATAAAGATAAAAACGATGGCTCTGCGCGCATTAGATCGCAGCGCGTTACACATTAACGCAACGGCGAGACGGGCGGAGTGGAGCGGGGTTGAGGGGTAAGGGTTTTGGGATTTGGGTTCGAGTTCATGTTTTGTTTTGTTTGGTTTGGTTTTGTTTTGGTTTTGTTCGTTTGCTTTCTTACGCTGACGCTGTCGGTTAAAGGTAATCAGCGACATTAAACAAGCACAGCGACAGAAACAGCAGCAACAACAGCAACAACAACAGCAACAGCAGCAACAACAACACCAGCAACATTGTGATTATCATCAGGAACAACATCATCATCGTTTGCTAAGCAAATAAAATATTTCGTATTGCATTACAACAAAATTATTGTTAGAGCGCAGAGTGGTCGGGCGGGGGAAGGGAAGAGAGGGGCGTGGCAACTGTGGGGGAGTTGTGCAAGCTTTTAGGTACCTAAATGTGGCTAGTTTGTGTCTGTGTGGGTGTCTGGGTGTTTGTAGATGTATCTATTTCTGGGTGGGTGTGAGAAATACGATAGGTCTGTGCAGAGCTTTGGTTACCCTGCTTGAGGTTGGAGTGCCGGCATGAATGTGCATGCACAAAACTGCACAGTTCTTTGACGTCTCTATGGAACTACAATCTATGGAAGAAACAGGCAGAGAGGCAGAGAGAGAGGAAGAGGGAAGTAGAGGAAGATTCAAACACTCGTATCTCGTTCAGCGAACAGCTTTAGCTTCGCGCTCAAGTCTGAGGTCAGTTATCTGCCCAATTATGGCAGCCACTCATTATACTCCCCACTAATCCCCCACTAGGCTTATCATAATGCCAAACTGCTGCCGTTCTGCCATAAAGAGATTTCTTCGCAGCTAAATAAAAAGTTGTCCATAAAAGTTGCCCTGTCTGTCTGGGCTTAAAAGACAATTGTGTTTTATGGCAGGGAGAAGAATGTAGAATTTGTCTACATATTATGGCAAGTTTCAAGATCTATAGCTCCCCCTATTTTGCCAGTATTTCCTGGTATTGAATTTTTGGTATGCTAGAAAAACTTGTGCAAGATTTGTTCAAAAGTTTTTCAATTCCTTCTCCTCTGCTCTGCCCGTTGTTATTGTCCGTTTCTCGCCTAATTCGTTTGTCTAGCTGGCGTTTTGTTTATGATAGCCCGCATGTGGTAATGACAGAGGCAGGGGGAGACGAGGGAGTAGGAGGGTGGGGGGTAACATGCGGCGCCGCTGGCACGCAGCGAGCGAGCGAATACAAAAAGTAATAATGAAAATTAGTGAAGTGTACGTGCAGCAATTTAGGCGCCACATTCCCCAACTATAGGTCAGCCAAACACATACAAACACGCACACAGGGAACACACACACACGGGGCACACACGCACACCTTCTTGGGCCGTTAGAAGCACAACACAAACACATTAGCTTAGATAAACGCAGAGCAGCGTGCGTTGAACTATGGCAACCAGTTGCAGCCTGCAGGCAGCTCCATCTGCAGCTCCTGCTGCCCCTGCCTCTACTTCTGTCTCTACCTCTGCCCCTGCCCCGCCTGCCTGTCTGTGCAGACCCACTGTTATCACACTGCAGTTTCTCAAGTGGGGATCGCCGTCGTCGTCGCACAGTAGCCGCGCGCTGATTCCAAAAGTCGACATGGCCGAGTGCATAAATTGCTTTATGGCCACGTTTGCTGGGCGCGCTTTATGGCCATTACTCAAGTGCTCAAGACGCTGGCCATACACTTGCACTAGGCCAGCTACTAGTCACCCTCCTCCCCCTCCCTTGCACAGGTTTATGATCCACACAATGCCAGTGCTATAAACGCGGACGTAGCTCCTCACTCGATGTTGCCCATCATAAAAACGTAGCAAAAACAAATGCTACCCTAACACACCACGCACCACACACCACACACACCGCACACACACCACACACACACAACACCACACACACTATACTACACTATAGCGAGGCATTTTATGGACTTGAGCTCTTTGTGGATTGCGTTCTCGATTTTTATTTCGGTTTTTAGTGGCTCAAATTTCTATAAATTTATCATGTGAGAAATTAAAAGGCAGCTCTGATTCAATCATAATTCCACGTATAGCACCTTCACTATATGCGATATGTATTTGTTTGTGTATGTGTGTGTGGGGGACTTACTTTTATGACACTGACTGTTGTGTTCTTTTGATAGCACGTGGCCACGTTGATGAAATGAATTTGATTTGAAAATGCTATACAATTTATGGCTGACGATCTTTCCTGCAGACGGACCTAATGCTACTCTCCCCTTCCTACTCCTCCTCTCTCCCCCCTCCAGGCTGGTTGTATAATTGCATTTATTGGGGAAGGGGAGCCGTATCTGTATCTGCACAGTAGTGATTTCAGTTTGTCGTCGAGCTCGACGCTTGCAAAATTTATGAGCTGCCCATGTGAAACTGATTAGAGAGGTTTTTTTTTTTTTTTTCTGTTGTTGCTTGCTGTTGTTGGGGCGTCAAGAACTCTCGCCATGACGCGCAATTTTTCCCAATGTTTTACTATTTTTAAAGTGCGTGACGCTTCTTCTTCGCTTTCGTTTCGTTTCGTTTTTTTTTTTTTTTTTTTTTTTTTTTTTTTCTATTTCCCCACGTTGTTTCTTCTGCGCTATAAATATGAAATTGTCAGCTGCAGACGCCCACGCGGCTCTGCTTGACAAAATCTCTGTGTGTTCGCTCGCTTGTCTAGAAGATTTTTCCGTTTTTTTTTTTCCCATTTTTCCATTTTCCTGTTTTCATTTTCATTTCGATTTTGATACGGATTTGCTTTGCTCTCTCTTATTTATAGACTTGTCTCATGCTGTGTGCCTGTTTTAGCTTGTTTCCTTGTTGATTTCTACATTCTTAGCGCTTTGGGCGCCCAACGTGGGCTCGTGAGTGAGCTTATCAATGCGTTTGGGCTTGTAATTAGCGCGCTGTGGCGGCCATTTTGATTTGCAGTGCGTGTGTGCAATATGCCAGGCAGTTCGCCTGCCTCTTCGCCCCCTTCTTACCCTCGCCCCCCCCTTCGAGCAGCAACTTGTAGCAAGCGCGACCCTCATATCAGCTCAAAAGCGCGACCAGGTCGCCATCCAAACGGAGAGTTATCATGCAAACCAGTTTGACAACTTTGCCGGGCAGCTCAGTCTGTCTTGAGTGTTTGTGTGTGTGTGAGTGTGTGCAAGTGTACGTGTGTGTGTGTGGTGTGTGTTGGCAACGACCAACCAGCATTTGAAATGCAACATTAAAGCCAACTGGCAGCGCGACTCCGCACGCAACTTGCCGCGCGTTTTCAATGCTCTTGCTTTGTATCTGCGTGCTGCAGTTGTAGTTGTGGCACTGTATGTGTGTGTGTGTGTGTGGTGTGTGTGTGCCAGTGTGTGTGCTTGTGCAGTTCTGCTGGCCTCACAATGGGGCGTTTTTCTCATGCTTCATTGTCGAATACCCACATATCTGCAGATGTCTGGCCCGACTTCGATGTCGATGCGGACGCGACTTGAGCTGCTGCCCCCCTTCCTCCCCCTCTGTTGCTCAAGGCAAGTGTGCAACATAATTATTAGTCGTCTATGGCTGAGTTGATCTCAAATTGCCGTTACGAAACTTGTGCGAGGTCAGAGTTCAGCGAAAAGGCAAAACAAATTTCACTCTTGCGATCTTTATCGCTTCACACAGATCTATAGATCGTACAATCGATCTGGCTTGATCGCCTGCAGTGCAGCCTTGCACAGTTAGACAGTCAGCTGGGTGGTCCCAACAACAACAACAGCAACAACAACAATAACTCGTAGCAATTCGAACAAACTCAAAGAAAGAGAGACAAGGTCAAAGCGAAGATCTTCGACGACGAGTTTCAAATCGCGCAGCGGGTGTAGTCGTTATTTTTTTTTTTTTTATATCTTGGTCGGTCTTGGTTGCTCTTGTATCTATTGAGGAACCCCAGACCGTGTGCGAAGGTTCGTTGGCTAGTTCCGTGAGAGCTACAGCTCTGGCGACGAACATAATAAAGTCAAATAATTCGCAGAGCATTATTTGACCTTCTGTGTGGCCATTTTGTGACCGCTCTAGCTGTTGTTGTTGCTGTTGCTGCTGTTGTCTGTCTCCAATGTTGTTGTTTCGGTTTTATCTAGTCGCATATTGCTTTTGTGATTTTTATCTAAGTGTGTGGTTTATTTCTGTTGCCTGTTTTGCAATAAAAAAAGAAAAAAAAAAAAAAAACAAAAAATAAACGAGAATCGCTTTTATGGTCACAGCGAGTCAACTCTGCTCGGATGAGCAACAGCAAATTTTACGCAAATGTTGCGTTTCCCATGCTCGGTTTTGTTGTCGCTTATCGCATTCTCTGTGCCGGCCCGGACTGTGTGAGCTGTGGCATCATAAAACGGCAGCGACACGGACAGCAGGAGAGACACACGAGGGGCACAGTGGGACAGCAGGACAGCAGGCGGGTCGCACTATCGACCTAGTCACGGCGCGGCTTGCCACCTGCCTGCAACGATTTGAAACAGGCATATTAAGTCTGTATGCTAACTCCCTCTCTATCTCCCATCCTACCTCCCTCTATCTCTCTCTTTCTCTATGTATTTTCCTCTCTTTCACACACATACTAATGTTCTCTTCTCTCTCTCTCTCTCATTGCAGATAAGATCACAGAAACCCTACTACACCGCAGATCCCGAAGTCGATTCACTGGTAAGTCAATGCGCAACAATGTTGCTGCCACATGCCTCAAAGATCATGCCCCCAGTATGTGTGTGTCTGTGAGTGGGCGAGTGTGTGTGTGTGTGTGTGTGCAAGTCGCAGTATGCGATCACCTTGACCCAAAACAATGACAACAATTGAATAATTTTCTTTTATTTAGAATAAATCACAGCGAATTTAGCAGCAGCCGCAGCAGCAACAGTCGCTGCCACAGCAGCAGCAACACAAACAACAGCAACAACAAGAGCAACGCGCAGCAGCAATTTATGAGCATTTTGTTGACTGCGAACTAAGTTGTTTAGTCATTTTATTGGACAGCGTTGCCATACTTTGCCGACAGCCTGGCACGCATTTTTATTTTGCATGCAGGATGAGAAGGCAAAGGGATAGAGAGAGAGGCAGCAAGATAAGCAGAGAGAGAGGGGGAAAGGGAGGGGAACTGGGCAGACGACGACTACAATATGAAGCAGAACGATTTAATGATGCATATGACATTTTTGCACTCTCTAAATGGGCAGCCTTTGGCGCGGGCAAAAGACGACGACGATGACGACGACGATGGCAACAAAGGCAGCACCAACAGAGGCAGCAACAGCAACATCTTGTAGCAACAACAATCGAGTTGGCGTCTCGTGTGCTCGCTTCTGGGTTAGTTGAATGCATTCAGTTTCTCTGCGAGAGCGTGGCCCCCAAAGAAAAAGGCAAAGGCAAATGCCATCAAGGCAACCTTGACGGCGATCATCATCATCATCATCATAATGCTGCTGATCATGATCAGGTTTGGGTTATGCTAATGCCCCAAAACTAAAGCAGAAAGCGAAACTTTTTGGGCGAAATTGCCGTGGCAACATGAGTCAGAATTGAGGTTGCTGACGTTGCTGTTGCTGTTGCTCCTGTTGCTGTTGCTGCTGCATGTAAATCAAGACGGAAATGCTGCGTGCAAAAAGTGCAAAACGAGCCATGCAATTGGGCTGCACAAATCGGCAGCAACTGCTGCTGTTGTTGCTCCTGTTGCTGCTGCTGCTGTTGCTGCTGCATATAAAGAGATTAAGGGGCAAAACTAATTTTAATTGCGGCTCGACAGCGGCCTCTGCTCAGTCGTAAATGTGTCACTCACAGCAAAAGCAGATGCAGCCACAACGGCAGCCACAGCAGCAACTGTTGCTGCTGCTGGCGCGTTTAATGTCGCTGCGTTTTATGGCGTATTAGTCGCCAGCGGCAACAGTTGCAGCTGCAGTGCAAAATCTCTGGCGGTGGCCCTAATTTTATGCACTTGCAGATTAGTTTATTAGTTGTACTACAAACTCACTGACGGCGCGACGGGGTTTCTACTCAGCAAAGGGTGGCAGAGGGAGGGGAAAGAAAAGTCTGCCTGCCTGGCTGGCTGCAAGCGAAGTTAAGTCTGTGTGGACACACTGGCAGCCCTGGCCATGAGTGTGTGCGCCTGCGTACGCGGAGTCATAAATCATTTTGCCGAGCCACCGCACTCTGTGGTGTGCCCCCTCTCCCCCCATTCCAGTTCATGTTTGAACATTTAAAAGTGCATTTAGTAACACTTACTTAAAAAATATAAAAGAGAGAGAAAATACTAAAAAAATACTACACACACACACATGAATAGGCAGCACTAATGCGGCTATGCTATAAAAATGTTTATAGCATGTTTTTGCGCTATGTTATTATTTTACTATGCGGTTCACTTGGTTCACTTAAATGGGAATTCTTTAAAGTTTTCTGCCAAGATCAGAAGCACCAACAGCAGCAGCAGCAGTGGGAGCAGCAGCAGCAACAACAACAACAACAGCGGTAGCAACTGTTGCTGCTGTGGCCAGAGCAGTTAGCAGCATCGTAAAAATGTCAAATGTCAAGCTGACGTTTTAATTAGCATCTGGTCACCCTAACTGTTGGCGCTTTCAGCTCCCTCTGTGTGTGTGCGAGTGTGTGAGTGTGTTTAAGTGTGTGGTGGGTGTGTGTGCGACTGTGTGTGTGTGTGTGTGTTTGGTTCCGGGGCGTCAAACGATTTGTTTGGGGAGCACCCTTTATGGCTTTGAATTTTATTATTGTTTGTGATATGCATAACTCATGTTCATCTCTTGCTGTCTCCTTCTCACACACTATATCTCTCTCTCTTTTTCATTGCAGATGGTGCAAGCAATACAAGTGCTTCGGTTTCACCTTTTAGAGTTAGAAAAAGTAAGTAAAGCAAACGATTTTAAATAGTTTTAAGTTAAAGGCATTGCAATACGTGTTCGATATCGGCACAATCGATAATCGTATATCGTTTATACCATACGATAATACCATGCGATACAATCCGCGAGTCTCGACTGGAAAATGGATTGTCATGCTATTAACAGTTGCTTGGACAGACATTTATTTATTTATCGCCAGTCCGAAAACGACCACCCATAAAACGCATAAATCAATTGCGGAAAAAATACATTGTATAGTGGGGGAAATTGTAGCCAGCTAGCAAATACCCTGTAAGAGGGGCAGGGATGTGAATTTGTAAATCATAGATTAGAGTGTGTTCTTCACATTAATGTTATTAAAGAAAGGGAAATTGGTTTTTAAATGATATTTCTGCTAGTGTTCTCAATATTTGTATGAAATAATCGCAGTAATTAATCTTAGTAAAACGAAAAATATTTATAAAACTATAAAAGAGATTGGTTTAATAGATTATGTAGTAGTTATTTAAATTCTATTATAATATTTAATGCTTACAAGCCTAGAAAGGGAACATTTAACGATATATTTCCCAGTGTTATCGATATTTACATGCAATAATCGCAGTAAATAAACTCAGGAAAATGAAAACGATTAAAACTATTATAAAACTGATAAATTGATTAGCTTAATAGATTATGTAGAAGTTTTTTCGATTATATGCATATATCATGCTTACAAGTCAAGAAAGGGACTATTTACCGATATACTTTGTACTGTTATCGATATTTACATGTAATAATCGCAGTGAATAAACTTTAACTAATAAAATGCTTCGCTCAATAGAAGTTCTTTCTATTCCATGCATAAAAGTCTGTACGATATATTATCGGTATTTCTATGCAGTTATAGCAGTGAATAAATGAAGTATTTATATAGTTGGTTAGAAAAATAAATTATTTAGATGCTCTACAGTTTCGATGCATATTAATTTCCTTAGCTCTAGTCTGTCTAACAAGTGAACCACCCCATCCCACTCACTTACAGGGTACAGCGAAAAGCAAACACACATTTCAATTGCCAAACATGTGTGTTGACATTTTATTGAGCTTGTAAGCAGACTCAGACTGCGACTCAGAGACAACACACACACACACACACACACACACACGGACACACACAGCATGCGGCCATATCTCTTTGGCAAATGTCTAAATTAAAGCACAGCAACAACAGCAACAACAACAAGAGTAACAACAACAACAACTGTAAGCACTGTGCAGCTGCGTCCATTAATTGGCAATCAAAACTGTAACGTGAAAAGTGCCGCGCATAGTTGCAAGCTGAGCTGACAGGATGTGGACAGAGCGAGTGTGTGCAGGGGGGGAGGGGAAAGGGAGGGAGGTACGCACATATTTGCATTGCGGGAAGACAATGCGTCGCATTCATTTGCGGCTCGCGGCTTTGTTGTTAATTCATGAGGTGTGGATGCCGCGCTGCAACACCCCCGCCCACTGTCGCGACTAACCCTCGACTCGCACATAAATAATTTCGGGAATGCAGCAGCAACAGCAACAAGAACAAGCAGCAACAACACCTACTTTATTATTGGACACTTTATAGTCTAAATGGAAAAATTACAGGTTGCCTAATTTGTTTTAATTTCAAATAATATGCAAGCGAGTGTGCGTGAGTGTGTGTCTGTCTTAATGGAAGTTGTTCCTCAACGTGGTCGTAATTAATGCCTGAGCGAAGCACCCTCCCCCTCTCACGGCTCTGCCTATGTCCAGTGTATCTGCCGAGAAAATTAATTAGGCAAATGCGCAGCGAAGCGTGGAGCGAGCCGAGTCGACCAGTTGGGCCCAAACTGAAACCGAAACCAAAAGCCGAAAACACTCACAATGAGAGAGCCACAAAACGAAGCTGAGCCGCGCTTGCCAGCTAAGCCAAGTTCCACTCTTGTTGTTGTTGTGCTGCTTTTCAATTAAGTCTTAAGTAAGAAATTATGCAAAGCATTATAGAAACAACAACAAGAAGAACAACAACAATGAGCAGAACGCGGCAGAACGTTGAAAGCATACGAAGTCCGCTTCGGAGTTTCGAGTTCGATGCGAGGCCATTTGCCTGAGCCAATGCCGAAAAAAGTCATTTATTTAGCTTCGGATCGCAGAGCGAGGCTAATGACAGCAACGGCAACAGCAACAACAACAGGAGGAACAACAACAACAACAACGAGGAGCGACAGCGACAACGAATGAAACAATCAAAGTGAAGACAAAACATACAACGAAAGTCAATCAATGTGCAATTAGCGTGGACCAAGGCAAGTCTGCCGCTTTCTATGGAAAGTAGTGCAGTAAGCCAAGTTAGTCGATCAGTCGAGCAGCAGCTGCCACTGTCACTGGCACTGCAATTTGTTGCAAGCGGCACCCTGTATAGCACAGAGAGAGACAGAGACAGGGAGAGACGGAGAGAGACACCACGGACAACGAGATCTTTATCATCATCACACACAGCACCACGACAGGTTTTTGTTTTGTCATTTGTCACTCACACAGCTTGCGACACACAGCAGCAGCAGCAGCAACATACACCGCAGCAACATGCAGCAGCAGCAGCAGCAGCAGCACACAACAAAGAACTGTAGCAACTTGTAGCGCAAAGAAAGATATATCGCATATACAATTCATTTATATGCAGCCAACAAAATGCAGAAACAAAACCAAAAACTAAAGTAAAGTAAAATAAAAAAATACGAAAAATACAAAATACTTAAATAAAATGTGCGGACAGAGGCAAAAAGCATCTATATATAATATATATACACACATATATATACACGTATATATGCTATATCTGCGCGACGAGGAGCAGAGAACAGAATCAGTTAAAAAGACGTTTCAAGACTTGTGTCTGTCAAAACTGGTTTGTCTCAGCCCCAACCAAGTGCCCCTTCCCCCCTGCCTTGTGGCCCCCCAACTACCTTGCTCCATGCACGGTTCCTCGATTTCTCAGTTTCCCATCCAGCACGGACAATTCTCGTCACAGCGTCACATGCAAAAAAAAAAAAAAAAAGCAAAACACAGCAGCAAAAACACTCAACGACGGCGCATTGCAATTGACAAACAGACAGTGGGACAGACAGACGCAGTGACAGTGGGACTGGCAGCAGTCGGACAGCCGCACAACACACGTTGGGTCAGTTGCACACCAACACACACACCAGCACACACACACACACGCCGGCACACCCCGGCAGGGGGTAAGCAGTCACAGCTTGGCGGCTGTACCCGGTACCAGGCTGGGTACCCCGGCATGGGGGCACCACCACCAACACCACATCTGTAGCCCGAATTGGGGGCCTTGTTTTGATGGCTTTGGCCAGACACAACAGCTGTATGTTTTTTGACGGCTTTGCCAACTTCAGACCGAGAAGAAAGCCAAAGCAGGCTGCGATCTTTGTGTGGGTTGTGAAACATCGAACGAGAATCATCATCGACATCGTCATCGTCATCTCTAATAAACTGACGGCATTCTTTGCATTTGAATTCAGTCTGAAGTGTTGCTCTCGACTTGTTGTTGCTGTTGTTGTTGTATTTTAATTACATTTCATTTAAATGTCAGCAAAGTTGTACAACGTTTTTTTTTTGCATCTTGTTAAACAAAATGCAAAAAAAAGAAAGAACAAAACTTGTTGCTCGACTGTGACTGAAATTGTTATTGTTGCTGTTGTTGTGGAGGCTGTTCGTGTGAATCTCCATGCAGCTAGAGCTCTGCCCTGCCCTGCTCTGGCTCTGCTCTGCTCTAGCTCAGCTGTAGAACATTTAGCGCTATCTACGAGCGGAAATCGAAAATTACCACTGCGCAGATTGGAGCGATTTGCATGAGATTAGACAGAGACAGAGCGAGACATGCAGCCGGCACAGTGGGGCAAATAAACCCTAGCTCCCTCCCCTCACTTCCCCTCTCCTTCCCCCTAAACATAGTCACATTGCGATGCTATCGCTGTCAGAGGAAGCTGTAAAATGTGCCAAGCACGAGAGGAAATGGTAGAGGCATAGTGGCAGGGAGAGGGGAGAGGGGGCAGCACTGTGAAAAGTTTTGTTTAACAGGATGTACAAATGACTGCAACATTTACAACGCTTACAACAAGCAACGCCCTCTGTGCTGCAGGGAGCTGCTGCTGCTGTTGCTGCCGTTGCTGTTGCTGCTGCACATTGGGTGGGCAACAGCAACATGGGCAGCCAGTCATAAATATCGCAATGAGCTGTTTAAATGTCACACACAACGCTGACAAATTAATCAAAAATTATCAGCCAGCAAGCATCGCTGCAGCAGCAGCAGCAACAACAACAACAACAACAACAACAACGACAGCAACAGCAACATGCCACAGAGGGCCGTGTCCAGTGTCCAGTGCGAGACAGGCAACTTGAGCATAAAGCCGCATAAACATATCAATTTAGTAAGTATTTATGCCCCGTCTCGCTCCTGTGTTGCTGTCTCTCTTTGACGTTGCGTGCAACTGCCATGGCAACATGTTGCTGGCGTGCTAATTGCGCGCTTTATGTGCATTGTTATGGCAACTTTGACAGCAACATGTTGCCTGTTCTTCTTGTTGTTGTTGTTGCTTGTGTTATCAGCCTGCAACGGCGACAAATTTGAGTCCTGTCATAAACCAGTTGCTGCCACTTTTTGTCAACGTCATATTTTTTGGTGACAATAACATTGAACACGGACAGCAGCAGCAGCAATCGCCTTGTAGCAGCAGCAGCAACTGCGACCTGCAAACAAGTTTGGCAAGTTTCGGCAACAAGTTAATAGCCGCGACAGCCTTTTAGCCCGTCGTCGTCTGTGTCTGTGTCGCTGTCCGTGCGTCAGCAACAGTTGCAGCTTTTGTGAGCGAAAAAAAGAACGCGAGCTGCAGCAGCAACAACAGCAACAGCAACACAAGCAGCAACCCAGGCAACAACAAGCAATTTGCATAAGCAACGCGCACTTTTTAGTAAATTAAATGCCTCCTGCCCGTTTAAATGGAGCACCCTGTTTGCTGTCGTTGCTGCTGCTGCTTCTGTTGTTGTTGCTGCTGCTGTTGTTGCTGCTGCTGCTGCTGTCTGCTCGAGCCCAGCGCAATTAATTTCTTTTTAGCCAAGGCGGCTGCATTCCTCTTTCTCTCTCTCTGCCTTTTTCGCATATTTGCATATGCGCCTGCCTGACTCACACTCACCTCGCTCGGCCTTATCGCATTTGTTTTATCACACACACACACACACACACACACACACACACACAGAGACACACAGACAGCGGCTGAGTGCAGAATTTTTGGCCTGGAAAACGCATTTTGTTGGCCCGTCTGCTGACGCCAGCGCGAACCTGGTCTGCATGTTGCACGTGCTGCTGATTGTTGTTGCTGCTGCTGTCGGTGTTGCTGTTGTTGTTGCTGTTGTTGCTTAAAAGTGTGCCCAGCGGCTAAACCCGGCTGGCCAGCGAACTTCCTTCGCTCTCTATGCATATTTATGTGGCCGGCATCGGCATCGGCTTCGCATTTTTATCGCCTGCAAGCGCGTACACCTTCTAAGCTCAGCCAGCAACTGTTGTTGCTCTTACCTCTGTTGCTGTTGTTGCCGATGTTGTTGCTGTTGCTGTTGCTGGCGTTGTCTACGCCATTTTTGAGTGCCATCATCAACCATTTGCGTGGCAGAGCGAGGCCTGGGTTAACGCATAAAAAGCAATTTGCATGCCATTTGCAGCGGGAGCAAAACAAGTTTTGCCATCTTCCTCTTTCACCTTCTCTTCCTGCTGCTCCTCCTGCTGTTCGTCGTGGTGTTGTTCGTTGTTGTTGCATAAAGAATGCGATGGCGCTAAGTGTTGTCTGCAGCTGTCTCTGTCTAGCGAGCATAAATGAACGAATGAACTCGCGTTTCTAATTTAGTCAAAGAAAGGTGTCGCCATGTCTGATTAGCAGATCTGGCGATAAATGCAGTTATCGATAAACTAAAGCGATTAATAAGCGATAAGAAATATTTTTTATATATTTATAAAACAAATGAAACCGTATTGCAATGCCTATATAGTTAAATATGATTATATATTGATATTGATCGATTGTACCGCTGAACGATAGTCAATTACTATCGATAAACCGATAATTTAGCATTAATTATATATAATAACTATTTTTTTTAGCTACTACCACTTCTCACACATTAATTCTCTCTTTTTTTCTCTCTCTCTTCCCCAACTCTCTTTCTCTCTCTCTCTCTCCACCTCCATGTGCTCCACTCTGTGCAGGTGCATGAACTATGCGATAATTTCTGTCATCGATATATCTCATGTTTAAAGGGTAAAATGCCAATAGATTTAGTGATCGACGAACGGGACACCACCAAACCACCAGAATTAGGTTCAGCTAATGGTGAAGGACGAAGTAATGCCGACTCAACATCGCACACCGATGGAGCTAGTACACCAGACGTTGTGAGTACCCCCTTCGCGGGAGCACATGGTCCTATATTGGCGAGCTACAATGCGGTGGTGCACCCATGTTCGTAGTACGATAACGACCTTCTTGCAAAAACGAAGCGGGTGCTCACAATGCCCTGGGATTAATGAATGAATCAATAATGATAAAACAATAAAAGCATAATAATAATACAAAATATGACGAAAGAGAATTGTTGCTAAAACTGCATAACAGATTAAGTCAAATTAATTCTATTTTGCAAGGCTACAACAACAAAAAAAATAAATTATAATAATGATATTGCTACTATTATTATTATTATGATCAGAATATAACAAAATCATAAAAAACGAATATTGATGAATCCAAATCCAATCAAAAACGCAGAAGAAGTTGTACGTAATTATGAACAAGAACAAGAACACACACACATTGTAAATTAGTCAAGCAAAAATGCAAAAATCAAATGCAAAAACCAACAACAACAACAACAAATGCTAAATAATTTTCAATACAAGTACAAGAGAGCAAAGTAATAAACGATCAAGCGAAATTTCTAGCGAGCAACAGCGAGCGAGACAACAACAGCTGCCAGCTACATGCGATAAACAGCAGCAGCGGCAGCAAGAGCGAGACAACAACAGCGACAAGGAACAACGGCGAGGATACAACGCTAGCGGCCAACAAACGGACAACGACAACGGACAGCAACAACGGACAGCAACAACAAATATACAAAGTACCGCAACTACTACGACAACAACAAGGACGACAATGACTACAACTACAACAAACGAGCTTCCAAGCGGCCGCGCGGTTCCATTTCGCTTGTTGTTCCCCCACGCAGTTGTTCCCCCAAAAACTGTTGCTGCCTCTGCCGCTGCTGCTGCCGCTGCCGCTGCCGCTGCTGCCTCTGCTGTTGCCGCTAGAATTTTCGTCTGTTTTTGTACAGTAAAAAATAATGAAAAACCAGAGAAAGCCATAAATTTAAGTTCCAATAATGAAAAAAACGAAAGCGAAAGCAAATGCACAACAAAAGTCATGTTAATTATTTTTGCGCGACTTGCAACTTGTAAATTACCGAAGAAGATAAAGAAGAAGATGAAGAAGCAGAAGCAGAAGATACATACAGCAACTGAGCAACAATAATAATTAGCGCGATACATTTTGCTTAATTTGTAAAAAGTACCAACAACTAAATATGCAAAAGAAAAAGAAAGAAAAAGAAAACAAGAAACAATACTAAGTAAAAGAAAGAAAAGTTCCAGTACTTCGTTTTTGCAAGAGGCCCATATAGCTCGCCAATATATTATTATTATTAATTATTATTATTAAACAAACCACAAATTTAACCACTTTTTATTATTTTCACTACTTAACACTAAACTAAAAAACAAAAACAAAAAAATTATCTTAAATCAAAACAAAATATCTTATCTTACCCAGAAAGTTTACTAACCCAAAACTAACCAATTTTAAACGATTTACATATGCACATAACTCTATATAGAAACTACGCGCAGATGTATGCGTGATCGTGCGTGTGTGTGTGTGTGAATGATATATGTACCCATACTATACAGTCACATATATAGACACACATTGATGCACCGCATTGTCTGCGTGTATTTATTCATATTTGATATAATACGAAAGTTAGTTTAATGTGGCGTCTGCCGATAACTTCCGATACATATGTTATCGTTTTGAGTTCGTAAACTTGTAAATATTACCTCCCAGTTTTGACCACCACACCCCCTGGTCCCCGCCCCGCCCCAAACAGAAACAGACACACAGCAAAACAGTTACAGAAACAGAGCCTCCTTTCCTCCCCACGTTACACACAGACACGCAGATAATTGTCTCTTAATATCGATCTATGACAAAGCCCATTTCTCAACACTAACTTACCAAAATACAACTCTGTGCCAATTCTATTTCTGCAACTTGAACACAGCCCCCCACCCACACAGCCCACTCCCAAGACTTTGCGCCGCTGGAAGAGACCTATGCCAGTTATCGCATCAAGCACGAAGCCGACTTTTAATACGCTACACTCTCTGGTGTAGTGCCTGTGTGTATGTACGAATGTATACTAGTGTGTGCGTGTTCCAGTGTGTGCTAGCGAGAGAGTGTGTGAGTGTGTGTGTGCGTGTTTTTGGGTGGGTCTGTTGCCCCTAAATGTGTCGCAACAACTACGAAAACTACTTATAGCTTACCCGACAAAGTTCTTTAAACTAAACTCTATAATACAAATATATATACATGTATTTATAGTATATATATACACATATATATAGTGCATACCTTTAGCATGTAGAAATGTACGAATCGAGCCTAGGCTGCTTTACAAGTTCAGCGAGAAAACATACGAAAAGGAAAAGTTTATTCTCATTTTGTTTGGCTTTTCTTCATTCATTATATATTCACACTTCAGCAACGTGTATACGATTTTCAAATACGTCCTTTTTCAATGTGTTCTTATACAACACTGAAAGAACTTGCCAAAAACAAACTATAAAAAACAAGAAGAAAAAACGAAATTGAAAAAAAAAAACTAAATTAAATCAAATATATAACAAATTTTCTGTTAGGCTTTATTTAACTCTTTTTTGTTTCACTTATTTGTTTAATATTTTTGTTTATTTTTTTTCTTTCTTGTAACTCTTTAACCCTTATTTTCAATCGTGAGAATCAAGTGCAACTCATATACGTAAATACGAGAAAGATGAAACATGAAACATAAACATAGAAATCAACCTGAGTTCAAATGCAAAGTATACGAATAAAACATAGCGTGAAACCTATGTTTTTCTATTATTGTTTATTACGAAATTTATACTAGACAAAAAACAAAAAGAAAAACAACAAAATATACGAGTACAGTTTAAAGTTAATTTAATTAATTGGAGAGTTGAAACGCGCATATACGATGACATTTTAAATGAGCTAGAACCGTGCGATAGAACACACACTTGATATACGTAATCACAACGGGATACTATTGTTTAGGTTATAACTACTACAACAACAACAGCAACAACAATAATAAAAACAACAACAAGAAACAACAGCAAAGAGAAAATGCAATGAGGAGGAATAATAATAACGACTTAAGCATTTACTAAGCAAACAAAATTTTTAACTATACGCGATACTATTATTATAAATAAATGTAATTATTAAAGATTAAACAGATTCTTAAGTACGTGAGCAACGTAATGTAACGTAAATACGTAACTACATGATATACGTAGCAGCTTTTGGTGCTCAAAACGATGATGATGATGAAGATGAAATAAGATAATCCCCATTGTATCCCCCTTTAGCCCTTAGCATACTTTAGATTAGACTAGGCCCCCTTGGGTTATTCCGCCCCAGTCTGTCAGTCTTTGTCCCCCCTCCCCCCACACACTCTATGTATACTATAGCGTTACGTTATATAGTTCTTAGTGTCCGTAACGGCAGGCTACGTATTTAGTACTAGGTATGCTAAGCTCTAAAACTCTAACTCAAAACTAAAAAAAAAAAACTAATTTTTGAGAGTTAATATTGAAAACTCTTCCCCAACCGTAGCAACTTCTCTATCGCTATCGCCCCGACCCGAGCCCCCCTGTCTGAGTTGATGCATACTAAAATCGAAAACCTACCAAACATTGTACTTAAAGAAAGAGAGAGGGAACTGCACTAACCTCGATCGGCGTGCAGTACCAGCTATATGGGCAGTCATTTGTATACTTAAACTTAACGACGATTAGACTATAAAACCAAAATGGTTTACCATATTAGAGCAAGGAAACCAAGCAAGCAACCAACTAACTAAACAAAAAGAAAAGAAAAAAAAAACAGAATATGTCAAAGCTTTTGTACTATTTTTTCAACTTAAGAATAAACGAACTAAAAACTTGCAAACTGTTCGATTTGCAAAACAAAAAAAATTATAAATAATATGAATAGTTGTTGTACTTTGTCTCATGATAATGCTAAATATATATATAACGAGTAATCGCTGTAATTATAATGTAATTTTAGCATAAATCTGTGGCCAACTGATCTTAGTTCGCTTTTTAGTTGAGATAGAGAGCCGAAGTTTTGCAAAATTGTTTCCTATATATGATTTTTGCATTTTGTTGACAACTTGTTTGATCATATTATTATTTTTCTTATCACATAGTTTTGCAATTAAGCGATAAATCTTATTATTGTTGTGTACTGTAAAAAGAAAAGAAAACAAAAAGAAAAAGAAAAAAAAATACAAAATGGAAAACAAACTGAAACTGAAATACGTAATTGCTTTAGGTGATATTTTATGAAAATATAACAAAAGTAAATAAAATAATAATAATGAAAATAATAATGATAATGAGATGCGAAATACGTAAAGAAATGTATGTGTATTTTAAAGATAATTGAAACGCTTTTCGCTTTTGTTTTTAAAATACTAAAACACACACACACGCTATATACGCACACACACACACTTCCGATTTAGTTGTCGTCTTCGTGCATACATTTTTATTATTGTTTTTACGAAACAAATTTTATTTAGTTTTTAGCGAAATTGTAAAATGAAAGAAACGATGAAGGAGAGAGAGAGTAAACGCAATCAAAAACAAAATACTAAAATGAAAAAAAAAAAAAAAAAAATCATTTAAAAAACAAACAACAAGCAGCAACTTCTATACGATATACGAATACATTTTAATGTAATATTTTTAATTATTTATATGTATACTAATAATATGATTAACGAAAACAAAACAAAACATGAAACAAAAAAAAAAAAAACGAAAGATGATTTAAGAAACAACAACTACAGAGTAACGTTTAAAGAGTTAGCCAATAAATATATGAAAAAAAGTATATTTGAAAAGTACCACAGATTGTTTTTTCAATTGCCTCAGAGGCCTGTTTAGTCTATAAGTCAACTTGTGTTTAGCTGCAGCCCCATGATGACGCCCCCAGATGCACCAACAAGATGTCCAGGAGCAGCACACACTGAAGGAAGTTCAGCTCAGTTATCGATGCTTTGCAGAGATCGATTGATATCGATTGTTTCATCTCGTTGGGTTTCGCTCCGTTTTTCAATTTTCAGCAAGTCAAAACTGAAGGTTGGCCATGTGTTCCCTCAGCTCTCCTTCTGGACTTAAGTAGCAGTTCAGATTTCTCCTGCTGCTCCCTAAATCCAGCCAGGAGAGTGCAGTGGGCTGCATGAGCATAACCGATTCGATTCCGAAACCGTTTCCTGAATTTCGGTGTAATCCTTAAGTGCTCAATGTGTGTAATCGTGAAATTTTGTGACTTTCAACGTGAACCAACGACCCCATTCAGCATTCCCTGCTTGTAAATCGAGTAACCCCCACCAGGCTCATATTACTCTACTCTCTTTGTTCTTTGTCCTGCTGGCCAGCAGCGGCGGCACGTGTAAGCCGCTTTGGGACAACACGCCCCCGCCGCAGCTCAAGTGTCAAATGCAGCGAGGACGACAACGACGACGACAGTTAAGGATCAGGCACAGTCTGCCGATCTGCGTCGTGTGCTGCATTTGAAACTTGAGCCCGATCGAATTGCGCTGCAACATTGCCAGCTGGCGTCCTCCGTGTGCCCGTCGTGCTGCCAGTGCATGTGAAAAACACCTTAACTGACTTTGCTTTTTATTGTTGCCCGTTGCCAGCACCGAACCGGAGTTGGGTCTCTGGCTCTGCGTGTTAGATGATTTCGTTCTGTTAATGGTAGCCACATGTAATTTGGCATTTTGCGTGATTGCTCGGGGCGTGTTGCCTCTTAGAGCTGACTTCGTTTCGTTTCGTTTTGGTTTCTTTTCCCTCTTTCTTTTCGTTCACTTTGTTTTTTTTTTTTATGTATTTATTGTGGCCGGCATTTTTCCCGCAAGAGGCGAAAGAAAATGCCTGGCTTCGTGTATTAATTTCTTCAGCAACGCCCCACACAATTTTCCACTTGCAGCAACAGAGAGAAACCTATAATTTTATAGGCATTAAGTCAAAATGCCCAACTGGTTTTGGGTGTCTGTTTGTCTGGCCTGCTACAGACCCAAAAAAAGCAGCAAAGAGGGATGCTTGCCAGGCTCATTAGCTGCGCTCTCACCTCGGATAGAGAGGGAGAGAGAGCGAGAGCAAGACAAGGTTAGGGATTCGTTTTGTGCGGCTTGAGACCGATGCCGATCTGGAGCTGCGTCGTCATACTGTCTGAGACTGCCGCTCTAACCACAGGCGACTGTCCGAAATTTGTGCATTCATTTGTGAAACAAAAACTCGAGTCCGTTTTCGCTTGAATCCCCACAGCAATGCCAAGTCCAAGGCTAAGGCTACAATTAATAAACCAACAAAGCCCTACAAATGCCGCCAAGGTGGCTCAGGCTCCCAAAAACCCCAAACCCAAGTCTGGACTTAAGCTGCGGCTCAATGTGCAACGACCAAGGCGACTTTGACGAGCACAACGATCGACAACGTCCACGACGACGACAACGATCCACTTTTATTATGTATGAAGTGTCGCGTCGTCAGGAATTTCTTTTGCGAAACCCCGAAAAAAAGAAAACCGCCAGACGACAACGAGCTCGCTTCAAGCCAAAGCGACACCAGACGCGGTGCAGACTAGGCGGGCAGGGAGAGACAGTGAGGACGGGGTACAGTGGGCACATTGGGCGACCGCAAAAATGTCATCACTGCTAATGTTTCAATGCAGTTCGACTGATCTTGTGCCCCCTCTCTTCTGCTCTCTTCTTGCTTGCCTTGTCTTCTTTTTGGTTTTCCTGTCGCGTTCAAATACAAAACTTTCAGTAATTTTGGAGATCGTCAAGGGAATTGCTCAAGCAAAGAGCCCAAAAGCGTTGAATGCGATACCTTCGATACCTCAGTGGCGTGAAGAGACATGCCAAAGTGACGATGACGTCGGCTGGAAATAAATACCAAATCGAAATCCAGCTGAAAATAGATTTGAAATATCTACGCTAATCTTGCACTCTTAACTTCACGCATTATAATCCCCTTTGTCTTTTCCTGGAATTCAAGTCAATATAAAAAACGTTTCGCAAATAATGAAATCTTAATGAATTTTTTGTGCCATCTCGTGTGTTTGTATAAACGTTATACATATATTTATTTATTATATTATTTTTTTATTTTATGCTCCCTTCTATGGGGCAAGTCAAGTGTTGCTTCAAACGTTCGCCGCCGCCGGTTCAAAAGAAGGCGAAGCTTTGTAGCGAGTACCGCTTTAGATACATGTGTGTGTGGCTGTATCTAGATACATTTGTGTATATGTATCTCTCTCTCTCCCTCCACGCCTTAGCTACCTGATTGTGTCAACCTTTTGGCTGAGCCACAAAGTATCAATGCGCAGCATTTTTTGCTTGCTGTTTTTTAAACGCTTTTTTTATTATTGTATTTCGTTTCGCCATCGCCAGCGCAAATTCAATGGAAATTCATGCCGTAAAAATGCCGCAAAAAATGCCCCAACAAGACACCCAAAATAGCCCAGCAAAGCCTCATTTCGACAGTCTTCTTGTCCATTTCGAGCATTTTTTCCAACGAAACAGGCAGTTTGCGTATTCGCGTTGGTTTTTCATTCTGAAATATTTTTACGCTGCTTCGCTCTTGGACTAAGCTGCAAATCGGTTTAAAAGCTTACAAATTATACGCAAAGTCCGCTGCGTCATTAGGCAAATGCAGCGCAGCGCTTAGCGCACATTAGCCGATCAGTGGCCCCCCTCCTGACTTACCTGCCTGCCTGCACCTTCGGGGAAGCCTTATGTCGGGGCGTTGGCCAGGTCCGTGCAGTGCGGACACAATTACCGTTAATTACCAAGAGGCACTGCCGTTGCCGCCGCCACTTGGGGCTGCACTTTGCACCGCAAATGCAATTGAAGTCAACTCAAATATCAAAAGGACAATTTACGCTTGTTTCAAACTCGATTAGGCCGTTTCCCCCCGCGTTGCTGCCCGCTACGCTCTCTGCTTTGCCCTTTGCCATTTGAAGTGCCTTTCAATTATCATCGATGTGTGTGTGTGTGTGTGCCAGCACGCAATGTATGCTTGTATGTGTGTGAGGTCGCGACCGCAAGGAACGGGGCTGGGCAGCACTTAAGCCCGCTTAGCTTGTGTTGGCCACTTGTAAATTGTAATTTAATCCGCCTAAACGGGAACTAAACTATCCCCAGCCCGAAAGGGTTAAATATCAAAGGGTCAGCTTTGGCTCGCCGCTCGACTGACCGTCTCTAATTGAATTTCCCGGACTGTGTCTGTATGTGTTTTCAATATTTAATGCGTCCTGTGCTTCGATTTCACATGCGACTTTTGATTGATTTCGGTGCGAGAACTTCCTCTTGCTTCGCCCCTTTTGCAATTTGCCTTGCTCGCATTTATGTCTACATCAGCTAATTTTCTATATCACACACAGACACACTCACACACACACTCACATACTTACTCGCATATTTTCCCCCTTATAACGTAGCACATAAATCACTTGCACTTAAATCCGCTGCTGGCGACGTCTCAGTGTCTGTCTGCGCTGGCCATTAGTTGGCCCAAAAAGATCTCAACCCCAACCCAGAACCCCAGCTCCAGCTCCATCTCCCACATGTCTCTCTGTGTGGGGTTGCTTTGTTTGTTGTGCTGGCATTTCTATTGGCCCGGAAGCAGTGCGGCCAACATCTACAAAATAGTCAGCCAAAAGTTTGCCCACATCTCCAGCCTCCACTTCCACTCTCACACTCCCACTCCTCCTCTATCTGCGTTCTTAGCCAAGCTGGTTCGGCATTTTTATTGCCTTTTTGTGCTTTATTTCCTGCGCACTATTTGGGCTGCTTATGGGCCTCGGATTGCAGATTGGGAGCTGCGCAGGCTTTATGCCTCAATGGCGCGCCGAGCATTAGATAATGGTGTTCCTGCTTATTGCTTACATTGACTTTTCTCCCCGAACTCCCCCACATCCCGCACTTCCTCCACTCTTGCGTCTGTTACTTCCTTTCGGACTGGGGGGATTGCGCATTGGGATTTTCTATAATTTGCAGGCAGCTTAGCAATGCCAACGCAAAACTAGCAAAAATAATTTATTGCATATTTAATAGCGCACGTGCCGTGTCCCTAGCAAAAATAGTTGCAATTCTTGGCAAAAAAAAGAGTACAACAGGCAGACTATGTGAGAGCCTTATTGAGATGTTTATTCTTTGCAAGACTCTGCTTTAAGTGCATAAAAATGGAAGAAACTTCTATTTAAAAATAACAACTGTGGAGCGTTTGTTCTTGAAGCAATGAAGTTATTGCATTTTTGGTGTAAATAAATCCATATCGAGCCAACGGTTCATGCAGAACAAGAATATATATATCTACAAACTTAACAAACAGAGAACTTTACAAACTGCGAGACTTAAGCTGCATATTTTTGTAAAATAGGTTAGATTTCCTTAATAGAACGTTGGTAGAGTAAAAGTTAACTTAACCTTAATAGAACATAGATAATCCTATATCGCTTCCGCGTTTGATACAGATCAAGAATATATATGCTATATATATCAAATTAAACTCCTTGCAGATTTAACAATATTGTTAAATAAGTTTATGTATGTTATAATTATGTTGGATTGGCCTCCTTACCAACTGTACAAAGACAATGCGAGATTAAGCAGCACAGCAAGTTGTGAATTAGGGTACCTTTCCTTCATAGGATTTATATAAAGCTATATCAATAAACAAATTGATGCGGAACAGGAATATATATGTTATATACTGTCAAATTCACCTTTTTACCAATTTAAAACAGATTCTACGAGGCTTAAACTTAAGTATATCGTGGAATAGAGTACCATTTTCACCTTCCTTAATTAGCTCTCTTTATAGAGCACTTCCTCAATTTACACCTTCCTTCATAATACCGTTATTCTCACACGCAAAGTGTCCCGCAAAGTTCTAAGCTGCGAGGCTTAGTTCTTACTTTATTTTTTTTAATTACCAACAGAAAGTTCTGATGTTTTTCATTAGCGAGTCGAGTCTTGTCTCGCTTGTCTGGGGCCCACCCCCCATTAGACCCGCCCATATTGACACATTTTTGGCTGGCAAAAAAGGAATTCTATTAGGCAAACGCCCGCCAAATGCCGCATAAATCTCTAAGCTACTTTACGGCAACGCACTTCAGCCCGCTGCCAAGGGCTCAAGGAGGTCCCCTCCCCTCTCTCTCTCCGTCTCTCTCTGAGTAATTCCCATTTGGGCCTGGGTATGCGCTGCATATGGCCTGCATTATGGGCATAAATAAAAATGCTTGTCGAACTGCTTGGCTAATAAATGAAATATGATGCCAGACTCAAGTCGCAGAGCACCCTCTTCTTATTGTCGTAGCTCCTGTTTATTGCCTGCCTCCATTAGAATTTCAAGAGTGTGTGTGCGGGTGTGTGTGGGAGGTGTGCGGTTTTGGGGTGTGTGTGCGCTACGCGGCGACACAATTTTCTATTTTTGGCAAATTATTTTTCTGTGTCGTATTGGATTTCCTGAGCTGAGTCAGCCCCGGCTTGAGGGGGGTTCCATTCCTTCTGTGGGTTCCTTCCTTCCGGGTTCCTTTTTGGGTTTTGGTATGCGCGGTGCGAAAACAAAATTGACGTCAATTACGCAATGCACACACACAGGAGCAGAGCAGAGCAGGGCAGAGAAAGCCGCAGTGCCGCAACCAGTTGGCACCAGGCACCCTCGCTCCTCCCGCCCCTTCTAGCCTTGCCTAGCATGCCGTTGCTTCACTAATCCGCTTCGGGGATTTTGGGAATACGCATAGCATACTTTTCTGGCAAGCAAGGGCGGCGAGAAGGTTTCAAGCGCGACGCGTCAAGTTGCTTGTGGTGTTCGGTTGTTGTTGTTGCTGCTGTTTGTTGTTGCTGTATTCGCACCCTGCTGCTGCTGCTGTTGCTGTTGGTGTTGCTGCTGCGTGGTGCTAATTAACGCATTAAATCATATTAATGTCGCCAAATGTTTCAAAGTCAGCTGCCTCCTTCCTCCCCTGCTGTTGCAACTTCTTCTCCTGCTCCTTCTCCTCCTCCTGCTGCTGCTTTGCATACCCGCTCGATCGATCGCTCGTTGAAACTGTCAATAAGCCGGCATAAATTGCCGACTAATGCTGATGTTGCTGATGCAGAAAAATCACAAATTAATTAAAGAGCTTCTGCTGCGTCTGGCTTTGACTGGTTAATAAAACTTATATAATAATTGTTCATAAACTGTGCGATATTATGGGCCTTCAAATTAGTTTGTCATGCTTGCAGTCGCAGTTGCATGTTGCTTGTTGCATGCAACGCCAACAGCACCGGCAGCAGCAGCGCATCTGTCTGGCGACCATGCCGTGCCGTGTTGTCAACTATTTCTTCGGTTCATAAAAATTGTTATTAATTGGCACTTAAATGCTCAAACGCAAAACTTGAGAGACGTCGTCCGAGACGGCGACGGAGATGGAGACAGCAAGAGGGAGAGATGGAGAGGGAGACAGTGCGATGAAGCAGACGGAGACGTCGCACTTTTTGCTGTTGCTGTTGATGCTGTGCCTCGCTGCAGCATGTTGCTGTTGCTGTTGCTGTCGCAGTTGTTGTTGTCGAGCGTGTTGTGAAATTTAAGCTTTTTAGCAGTTGTTGTTGTTGTTGTCGTTGTTGCTGTTGTTGCCGTTGCCGTTGCCGTTCGTTGCATGTTAACCTTTGCCTCGCTTGTAATGAATGCAACTGCAGACTGTAGCAGAGACCAGGGGGAGGAGGGTGAAGGGGGCTGGGGGAGTGTGCAGGCGACTACAGATGGAGACTTACTTAAAGCTTTCATATAAATTTCTTTACTTCATGGGGCACTTGTTTAAAGTCCATTTAGGCACTGCGTGAGTGTTTATTGAATGTTTTCTTGGCGTGAAAGTTTGACGAGAGACAAGGAGAGAGAGGTTGAGGGAGTTGAAAATCTGACAAAGATAATGATAGAGATCTTGATACACTGCACACTTCAGTCAGTCAGCCAGTCAGTCAGTTGTTGTTGTGTGCCTCGAGAACCTGCGGAAGAAACTCTTTAATTGGCCGCAGCGAGATTAAACAAGAAATTGTTGAAACTGTTTGGCAAGTTTTATTGCCCAAGCCAAGTTTACCAAGATTATCAGCGATCCAAGCACGTATTCAAAATATTATTCAATTACTCAAATGATATACGCAATTAGCTGAATTATAATGAATCTCGAGTTAAGTAAAGGAATTATAGTTCGCTTGATAAGTAACCGGATTTTGATGGTGTGTTCTTCTATGAAATATATACAATACATATGTATACAGTACTTGGATGGTTCTTTCATATAGTGATATATGCAGTGTGGAGGGGAGTAAACTGATTCTTAAGGAATCAACTGAATATTCATATAGTGCTTTTATATCATGTTCATAATATGTTCTTTTTTCATTGTACACAACTCAATGATGTCTGACTTATTAATTTAGATTTATTCAATTTTTATTAATATTATGTATAGAATTTAATCCTAACTGATGAAACTTTATTATATCCTACATATTGTACATGAATATTTATATATTATTATTATGTAATGTATATAAAATTATCTTAACTATATAGAACTCCATGATCTTTTAGAAATTACTTAATATATAGAGAATTGTTTACAATATCATGTGTATCGTTTGATCTTAACTGACAAAACTCTATAATTTCTTACATATTGAACATAATATTCATATATTATTATTATATGATATATATAATATCGATCTTCACTGCATTAATCTCCAAAGGAATATGATATATAAGTATTCTAACTATTCTTTCCCTTTAAATTTAAAACTTAAAAAAGTTCTTCCTACTCTGTTATATTTTTTATTATTACAGCTGCCTCTAAGTGTATTCAAACAACTACTACTGCATTTCTCTGAGTGCATTCACAGCTTGTGCACACTTTGTAGGCGGATTTGCGAATACTGCAGCTTAAGCTGTGCAATTTATGGCTTCAAAAACCGTTTAGTTCACTCTCTCTTTCCCCCTCTCTTCTCTCACTCTTTCACTTAACTTAAACTGCCTTATCACTGCTCCACTCATACACACATACACTCGTACACTGGCACACTCGTTCCATTTCGATTTATTTTAAACTGACGACACACCTTTCCCCCCCTCCCTACTCGCCTCGCTGGCCATTAAAGAAATTAATAAAACGCCATAAAATGCCATAAAACGACAATAAAATACAGCTTCATACATATGAAATCAGGCGAAGCGAAAAGCTTATTAACTTTTGTTAAACATTTATTATGATTTCATTGCTCCCTCCCCCCTCTTCAATCCCTCTTCCTCCCTTGTTGAGTGTGCTGCGCATGCGAATTGCAATTTTAAGCAGCAACACGAACAACAATGTTAATTAAAATTGAAAAAAATGTGCAAAAGAACACCTTGAAAAGTTGAAAATATAATTTTGTTATTTGCGCGCCACACAGCGTCAGTACCTCCCCTCTTCCGCACTCCCCACTCCCCCCCCCCGAGGAGGAGACAACTGCGAGCTGCATTTGCCATTTTTGGAATGAGCCTCGTCCAGCTTCGTTTCGACCGACCGCTGTGCGCATCCCGAGATTCGAGTGTAAATGATATATGTGGGCAGGTCGAAGGGGAGTAAGGAGGGAGTGCTGGGCGGGGCAACAGGCACACACAGAGCCACACGGCTTGTCTGTCATTTGAGAAGGCACCAAGCCCAGTCTCACTGGACCCAAGATCGGTCCGGGCTGCGTAGTGCAAATGACTTATAAGAATTTAATATTTAACAACACAAATCAATTCAAAAATCATCAGCGGCACAAAAACTCATTTGCAGGGGCGTAGCAAGAGGGGTGCAGAGGGGGTAGAGGAGGGGGAGGCCAGACAAAGTCTCATTTCATTTCGCATTTCGGTATCACTGCGCGAAAGGTAACAAAAATGAAACTTTTACGTTAAGGAAACGAAACGGAGACGCAGATGGAGAGGGAGATGGGAAGGGAGTTGGAAAGGGAGATGAAGATGGAAAGGGAGCTGGAGAGGGAGCTGGGCAGCCAGACAATGTAGAGAGATGACGATGACGATGACCGCACTGGAGCCGGGCACTGAGCTGGGCCCCGAAAGTCGTTAACATGGAGCGCGTTCGTGGTGGTCGTTGTTGCTGTTGTTGTTGTTGCAGCCTTTTTGTGGTCAGCGCGCAAAAATTATGAAAATCAAAAAGTTTTTGGCCCTGACGCGGGCCCAGCGTCTTTGTATGATTTCTCAAAGAGCTGACTACCCCCTCTCTACCCCTCTCCCCCTCTTCGTCTCTGCCAGGTTGCTCCCACTTTACTTGTATTTCGTTGTTTCTTTAGTTTTATTTATATTTATTTTTAGTGCGCCCCGAAAAACAGCTCAAGCTGCAAAGCGCTTCCCTCTGGCTTCGTTGTTGTTGTTGTTGTTGCTGCTGCAAGGCCAAACGCAACATACAACAGACATAAAATTAAATCTGAAAACTCAAGGAAGATGCACTCTGCATTCTGCACTCGGAACTCGGCATTTGCCATTCTCATTCCCATTCCCTGTTCCATTCGGGATCGCCATCTCCCGCTGCGTTTTAACTCATTTCGATGCCGAGACAATGCACAACAACAACAACAAAATGCCAAAAAAAAAAACAGCAACAAATACTGAAAACAGCAACAATAAAGCAGCAACAAAAAATGTGCCGCACGAAAATATTGAGCATTTAACACCGTCGAGATCAGTTCGAGCAGTTCGAGAAATCAAAAACTTGCGTTGAATCAGAAGAAGAAGCAGATATAGAGCAGTGAGGGGAGTGAGCAGAGAGGAGTGAGGAGTGAGAGTAGTGTGGGGTGAGGGGTACAAGACAAACACTTTGCACTCAACACCCATTTAGCCTAGGCGGCTGCAGCAGCAGATGCTGATAGCAATGAAGATCATGATGAGCATGAGGCCTCTGTCTGGCAATGATGAGCAAGTAGATGCGATGTGGGACTGCAGGGTGATCATCATGATGGGGATAAGCATGAGGCTGAGGCTGCGGCAGCCGCCAGTCAAATTGTTTACAATAATGAAAAAAAAAATCAACAACAATTTTGCGATCGATTGCAGCGGCTAGAAAACGTGTAAGCAACCGCAACGGCAGCAGCAGCAGCAGCAGTAGCAATGGCAGCAACAACAACAACAACAGCAGCAACAACACAACAACAGCAGCACAACAACAGCAACAGAGCAACAACAACAACAACAACAGCAGCAGCAACGGCAGCAACTGTAAACTATTTACAGCTTGGTAAAGCGCGTTGATTGTTTTTGTTGCTTTGGTGTTGCTGCTGCTGGTGTTGCTGTTGTTGTAGTTGCTGCTAGTGTTGCTGCTGCTGCTGGTGCTGCTGTTGTTGCTGGTGTTGTTGTAGTTGCTGCCTCTGCTGCATTTGGTGCGCTTTATACAATAAAATTTATTTGATTTCTTTACGCTGCTTTCATGCCTCAGTATTTTTCTTCAATTTTCCTGCACTTTCCTGAACGTGTTGCTGTTGTTGTTGTTGCTGCTGTGGCCGTGGCGTGAAAAGCGGGAAAATGAAAATGCGGCGTCAAAGCTGCTGGCGTCGCTGCTTGTTGTTGCTGGCTGCGGCTGCTTCGTTTCGCTTTTATAAAAATAAATTGCTCGCAGACGTAATGATGCGAAAGCAATTGAGAATTCTATATGTGCATTTGTCTATGTGCCAGCGTTGTGTGTGTGAGAGAGAGTGTGTGTCTCAGAGTGTGTATGAGAGTGTGTTTCAGTGTGTCTTTGTGTGTGTTAGAGTGTGTGCCTGTGTGTGAGTGTGTGTTATGTTGTGTGTTTGTTTGTTGTTTGTCGGAATGCGTAGAATTTCAATTGACTGTGGCCAAAGTATACAGCGCACTCGCACTCGCACTCTCTTGCTCACTAGCTCACGCACTGGTGCTGTCTCGCTTGCACAGCTCTACCTCTCTTACTCTTACCCTCTTTCTGATCTACCCTCTCTATCCCCTATCTCTCTTCTATCTCTCCTTCTACACCTCCCTCGCTCTTCTCTTCTCTCGCATTGCGCAATCCATTCACCATCAGTTGATCTCAGCTGATCATTATCCCCCTCAGCCCTCACCCCTTTCTCTTCCCTTCCCTGCCTGCCTGCCTGTTTTGACAGTCCACTGACAGCGCACACACCTTGGCACTGATCTCACTGACAGTGTTGGTAAACGATCGACAGCCAAGCAATGCCTGCGCATTTATTTCGTGTTTTTTTTTTGGCTTTTGCCACGCCCACTGTGCTGGCCAAAAAATAAAGGGAGGGCAAAGTTAATTGTTAGAGCTAACCCTGCTTACCTCCTGCCCCTGTTTCCTCTACTCTAGCCGCGGCGCCTGCGTGAATCCTGCGTCCTTCCTCCTGCGTGGCGGGTACAGTCGCCCGCTGCCTGCCTGAGTTAATCCGATTTGTGCACAGAGCCAAATCGGGGGTAGGTTATGCGACGCTGTGATTGATTGCCTCACATTTTCGACTGCCACAACACAGGGTGGTTTCCCCGACTGTGTGCGTCTCTGTGTGTGTGTGTGTGTTTGTTGCGACGTGACTCAGTCGGTTTTGAGGTGAAAATTTGATTAAGCGAATTCAAAGTGAACAACTTCAATTGCATTCTGCAATCTGCAAGGGCAGCAAACTCTGGCAACTCTGTCGGCAGTGGCAACACTGGCCACATTTTAATTATTGCAATTACAAATTGCATTGCAAAAATTGCAAAAATCACGCATTTTATTGATTTTTAATTGCGGCTCTCGTTGCATACCAAAGTGCCCAGTCCCGACTTGGAGTCGAGCCTCGAGCCTGGCCGGGCCAAGAGCAGACAGACAGACATGTGCATTTGTGCCTTTAATTATGTTGTTCCAGTCTGTCCCACAGTCGCTCCTCTTGACTGTCCCCCTCTCTCTCTGCCAGGCGATTTAGGTGCGAACAACTGTTGTTGCTGCTGCTGGACTTGTAGGGAACGCGCAGAGTGGACAACGCAGCACACAGCACACCAGTTAGTCAAGTTGAGTTGTCATAATTTCAACAGCAACAACAACAACACCTGCCTCAAGTGCCCCTTGTCCAGTTGCAGGTTGGGGCAGCAGTCAGAGCGCGCCAAATGCCGCAAATAACTCAGTTAATATAATTAAGTTTTGCACGAAATGTGCAGCAGAAATATGCGAAAAATGCCACGCAATCAGCGTCAAGAGGGCAGCAAAAACAACACTACACACACTCACACACACTTAAAACGAACAACGCACACGCCCCAAAAAGCGGCGCAATCAAAACGCCAACATCAAGCTTCAACTTCAACTGCTTCCCTTCTCCTCCTCCCCCTCCCGTGACTCCTTCCCGAAAAAAAACTTAAAGTTTTCTTTATGAACTTGTGACGGGGCGACAACACGTGTAAATGGCTTAGGCAGCGGCAGCAGCAACAGCGCGCCACATATCGCACTTGCCACATACCGCAACGCATGTAAATTACGTAATCGGCATGTGGCAAGTGGTGCTGAATTTATGAACTTGCCACCAACTGCAGGAATGTCTCCACATTCGCACTCACTTTTCTTTAGGCCAAAGATGTTTGTCCTTGTGGGGTTCTTAGGTAACGTAAGGTGTTGAACTGTTGACTTCAGTTTGAGCTCATCTATTCTATTTGCTCTTACGTAACTGCTTACGTTAAACGTAATGTGCGCAAGCTGCAGTTATCGCTGTTTACCATGGAAATCCATTGGGAACTGAGTGAACTCAGTTCGAAGATTTAGAAATATTGTTTTCATTCTAAATATTTGTTTGCACAACATGCGATTTATTATCAGCTTGCAAAGATCTTTAATCTTCCCTTTTACATATATTTCTTGGCTGCGTAACCTTTGATAACATATGTTATCTTACAATATGTAATCATTAACAGATTTGTTGACTGTTATCATTAACATCTGTTATATGATCTGTAAAGATCTTTAATCTTGTTTAGTTTAATTATTTTCGATTCGCAATATTTGTGATGTTTTATCAGCTAGTAAAAAGCTTTAATCTTCCCTTTTACATATATATTTTTGCCTATTCAACCATTGATAACATATGTTATCTGACAATATGTAATCATTAACAGATTTTTAAACTGTTTGCATTAACATCATCTGTAAAAGTTCTTTAGCTTGTTTAGTTTCAATTTTAAATGTTATTCATCCAGAGTTCTTGATCTTATGTACTATAAATGTTTGCTGACAATGATCTGCTGTTTGTCTGTTATTATATAATCTGTGTTTGATAATCCTGCTAAGTTGCTTGATCTTTACATACTATATAAGTATCAATGAAATCACCTTTGACTCTTTATTCGTTTATTTTAATTTTTGTTTTGTAACCTTGCAATGTTTTCAATAATAAGATTGCCTTCTACTATATTATATTTATTATTATATATTATTGATAGTTCAGTTCAGCTGGTATAACAGCAGGCATTAAATACTTTCATACTTCTATTCGTATAACAGTATTGCCTAACTAATTTGATTATCCCTGATAATTGGCTTACCTTGTTGCTCGGTCAACTGAACACGTGAGCCCAGCACAGCCCCTTGTCCCTCTTCAGTCACTCTGTTGTCTAGCTGCAGCTCTCCTGCTATGATATTTCATGCCTCCCCCCTGTTTGTTGCGCCCCTGCCTGCGCCATTTGCACACAAATCACAGCCACTTGCAACCCTTCAAATGCAGGAAAAAAGAAGCCAAAAGGCAAAATAAAGAGAGAGCAAAAAGCGCTTCTAATGTTATTTTGATGTTGTCTCTATACCCCCTCCCTCTTCTTCCCCCCTTACTTGGCACTGCCCCACCCCGTTTTGATGGGTCTTCGATGCGCAGTGGAAACCCGCAAAATGCGTGTTTTAAATCCAATTTAGACATTATCTAATTTAGGGCATCTGCCCGCCATCGTCTGAGAGTCTCGCGGCCGAGTCGGGTTACGGCTGCTCTCTTTATGCAAATCTATGGAAATTTCATTACGCCACCCCTTTCGGGCCGAGAAGTATTTCGGCTAAATGCTGTAAAACTGTAAAACAGTAAAAGACGTAATAAACTCATTTAAACAACGCTACCGGTTCGGTTCAGACGCGACTCGACTTCGCTCTGTGCGAGTTTGGGTAATGAAATTTTGGTTGTGTATGTGTATCGTATGATAATATGCAAATGACTCATGGCCCCAGGGCTGGCTGGGTGTCCAGTGGGAACTGGGCTTGAGTGAATCTCGGGCGCGGGCAATAATCAAATTTTCTAATTTTTATGGCTCTCTCTGGGCGCAGGAACAACTCTAATTGATTTTGCAATGACCAAGAGAGAGGGAGAGACAGAAGAATAGAAAGAGAGAGAGAGAGGGGTAGTGGCAGAGGGGAAGAGAGAGGGTAGGCAGTCTCTATTTTGCCCCGTCATGCCACGATGACGCTGTGCCTCGCTGTCGTCTTCTAGTCTACTGCGCTGCTGCATGATGCGACACTTTTCAGCCAGAGAAGAAGAAGGAGGCGGCACAGCCCGCCCCATTTTGTAGGCAGACTGAAGTTCGCGGCAAGCGTGACACAGCAGAATGCGAGTGAGGCGAACTGAAGTGTATTTTCGAGACATTTTCGAGAGCTCTGAGCTGAGTCGGACTAAGCCGCCAAGAAAGGTTTGCTCGGTTCGCTTTTTGATCTACTTTTGAGCCGATGCCGACATTTATCAGTGCATTACATCAATACAGTGCGGGGAGTACTATATGAATTTCAGTTCAGGCCATGACTCGACAAATTCTCTCCCTCTCTCTGACTCTCTGCTAATCCTTGTAATGCCTTGTCCAAGCTGGCCAAGCTAATTTCAAATGTCTCTCGCTTATCTGGCTAACAAGATGTGCGCTCCGAGATAGGCGCAGCTGTCCAGCCTGCTGTGTCCGACACCTTTTGGGGCCACGTCTGCCTGCTTATCGCGATGCCAGCCTGTGCGTGTGTGTGTGTGCTGGTCGTGGTACTTGTTCGAGGAATGCAAATCTATGAAATCTTTGGCTAAACGAAATGAAAATGTCTGCTTAAGCAGTTGTCGCGGGCGCTGACAACGCGAGACGTACACGTAATTTGCAAATGAGCAAGGGGAGAGGGGAGTGGAGAGAGGAAGGAGAGGGGAAAGGAGTCAACTGATGCCTGGACACGATGTGCCTGTGGTGCTAATCTGCCTGCCAAGGCGCTGTCGTCTCTATCTGCCAGCGGAATCTATTTGACACTGTCGCTGCCAGAGGCAGAGCAGCGCAGCAGGAGCAGTGAAGGAGGGGTGCAGGGGAAGCAGAGATGAAGAAGAAGGAAGGTGGAGGGAGGGAGGAGCAATGGAAGGGTACAGTCCGACTTGGCGCTGTCTGTTCAGGCACAACTTGTGCTTTGATTTTTGTCTCTGGCACGCAGCAACGACGATCGGCAACGGGTTCTGGTTTGTGTCATGGCTGCGGTGCGAGACTTGACTAAGGCCGGAGTAAGGAAGAGGGAAGGGGCGCCTGACACTTAACATGAAATTACTTTGCATACACATGCATCAAATTAATTACACGATTAATGTTCTCACATGCAACGACTGCCGTCTCTCTCTTTCCCTTTCTCTCTCCCTCTCTCTCTTTCTCTCTCGCTCTGGCACGCTGTCAGCTTATGCAAATCTATTTGGCGCGATCATTGCAGCATTTGCATGTTGTTATCTTGATATCTCTGTGGCCTGGCGCAAGAAAATGATTCCATTGCCTTTCGTGATGCAGCCTGCCTCCCTTTCCCCTTCCCCGCCCCCTTTCTTGCCCCCTCTCTGGCTGCTTTCTTGCAAGAATGTGCGCTGGAATTGTGTGTGAAACATGCCATTTGAATAATTATCTTATTTGCATTGCAGCAACAACAAAAGCAGCAACAACAACAGGCGAGTTGCAAATTAAAAAGTGCAAAGTCCAAGCGGAGTCGTCTCCCCTCCCTTCCCTTGCCCCCTCCCCTCTGTGTTGCACATGTTAATCTCTTTTTGGCTGTCTCAAATTGATAGCTGTGATTCGCGTCGCAGATAAACCCAACGCCGCCTGACACTCTGTGTGAACATTGCCCAATGCAAATCGCGTGCAACACCAGCTAGTGAGCTGCGCCACGCCTCCCTCTCTTCCTCCTCCCCCTGCCTGTCTTAGGCGGTGCTACTCTCCGCTGTCTTGCTCCATTTCCGCTCTCCGCCTGCGCGACGTTGCTTGCCACTGTTTGTGTAACATAATAACAAAGTCAAACAAATGATAAGTTGATAGAGCCACAATTGCGCCCTCCCCCTCCCCCTGCCCCTACTCTTCCCCCTTACCCGGCTCTACTTGCCTTTGCTGCTTATCTATTTTTAATATTTGTTGTTCATTCTTTATTCTCTGCCTGCCTGTTTTTTAGGTAGCTTCTGAATTTTTATTATCAAAATACTAATTTCTTTGTTTGCACAAGATTTTCGTGAAAAGAAAGAAAGAGAGAGAGAGAGAGAGAGAGAGAGAATGCTCGCTACCTGCTTCAGTTTCTTATCAGATTATAAATATTTAATCACAGACTTGTACTTGCGCGCACTCTGTTTTTTATTTTCGACTGCGATAGCAGCTAGAGATTTCCTGTCAGCCTGTTGGGGGGGGCGAGGGGGCGTTGGACAATGTCTCGACTGACTGTGGCACACACACCTGGCCACATAATTATGTCAAGTGCTTCTACACGAAATTAACATGTCGCCACTCCAGTCCGTGGTCAGTCCCCGTTCCTGCCCCATTAGAAAGAGATAACAATAAGGCAACCCAAAGTAGTACAAAGTCCCCACTTAGAGTGGGCCCCTTTCTAACTATCACTGTAAATAGATAGTTTACTTGTTGTTGAAAGTGGGAGAAGGGGCAGGGGGAGGGAAGTTAGTTCACTAAGTGCCTGTTTGCTTCTTATCACTGGGTGCCCAATATGGGAACATAGTTTATGGAAGTGCTGAGGAAATCAGCATTTGCTAGGGGGACATAACTGCAGAGACTTGTTGAAACATATTCAATTTGTTATGAAATATTTGGGAAACTTTGAAAACACTTTTTGCTCTTTGCAATGCACTATATATTGGAGTATATGTTTTTTTATCTAGCAGAGCGCAAGTTTTCTATTTGAAATATACTCTTTGGTGTGATCTAGAAGATCGAGTAATATTTAGAACACTTTAAAGACAATTTATTCTCTTTCGGCAAATTCTTAAGACACTTTCTGCTCTTTTGCAATGCATTTTGTTGAAATTAACTCTTCAATACGATCTTAAAGATCTAGAAGTAGGCAATTTCTCATGAGTTGCGTCTCATATATAAAATATTTGGAACACTTTAATTATTTATTTTATTTGTTCTCTTTCGGCAAACTCTTAAGGCACTTTCTGCTCTTTGCAATGTACTATATAATGTATATATTTCGATCTTGAAGACCGAAAGTTGCTAAGCCAATCAGTTACTTTGTTTCCGCTTTGACTTTGCCATGAGTTGTGCCTGCGCAGACGTGTTTAAATATGTTCAAAGTATGATAAAATATTCCTTAAACTTAAGCTAACTTTCTTCTCTTTTAAATTTATTCTAAGGTTCTATCTAGTGTAAGGTCTTTCTTTTAAATTCTTTCCATAAGTTCACAAACATATTAAAATATGTTCAAATTTACCATACATTGTACCTGCCACACTTTTGCGGCACTTTGTCGCTCTTTAAAATCCACACTCAACTGGCAACTTCAGCTTCAACTGGCTGCATATACAATATGAATGAAATCAAGCTGCCACTCAAGTTCTGTCGCTCCCTCTCTCTCTTTCCCTCTCTCTCCATCTCACTCTATGTGTGTGTGGTATAATTGCGTGTAATTAACTTGCAATTTGATTGAAATTATAGCCTGCACACACAGCTGGCAGACACTCACACATACACAGACACACACTCGCAGACATATATAGCACATCTATATCGGTCTGATATGCGTTTTCATATATATATGTATATATATAGAATATATAGCAGCCTGAACTGTAGCAATTTGCGTGCAGGGCAACCCCCAAAGTGGCAGTCGCCATGTTGCGAATTGCTGTCCCTCCCCCCCCCTGCCAGCCTGCACTGCCTCGATTTGCTGCTCTGTTCCCCTTTTGATTGGTGTTGCAAGGAGCTCGGGCAAGGCAGCCAGGCAAAGGCAGCAAGGCGCTCCTACACAGGCACTTTAATTAAAAATTCAACCCTCAAACAAAATGGCACACACATGAAGACACTGCCACACACACTCACAAACACACACTCGCACACACCCGGCACACACACTCTCAACTCTCATTTCATTTCATTCAGCGAACAATTTTACAACTTGAACAAATTTGAAAAACAATTAAATGCCATGCGCGCAATTAAATACACAGAAGGTGGCAACAACAGCAGCAACAACAACTGCTCAAGTGGCAAGTTGGGGCGCATATACCGTTAATTAAGCACAAGCAGCTGCCTGACAAAGCAGCCGAGGCAGTGGGGAGCTGCGGCTGCTAAGCGCTGCTGCAGGGCGCTAAAACCACAGCAACAACAACAACAGCAACAGCAACAAGAACAGCAGCAAACACGACACAAACAGACAAGCTTTTGTTGTGCCTCTGTGTGTGAAAGTGTGTGTGTGTGTGAGAGTTTCCCTTGTTCCACAAACAACAACAAATCCATCAAAACAAACACTGCCAAGGGGCTTTGCTGCGCTTCAAGTTGGATTCCGATTCGTAGTCGTAGTCGGATTCGGATTTGGCTTGGGGTTAGATTTGTGTTAAGCCCCCCTCTCTGAACACTCTACTCTCTCCTCTCCCTTCTTCCCTCTACTCTGACCCTGCCCCTGGCCAAACCACAGCGACGGCGGCGGCATAAACTTTTGCTGACTGAATGCGGCCATGTAAAAAGGATTTAATTATTTGCTCTAAGGATGTGGACTCGAGTGTTGCTCGACTGCGAGTCTGGGCGTGTATATGCGTGTGTATTTGTGTGTGTATTTATCTGTGTTTGTGTGTCTGTTGTAAGTGTTGTTTGTCCACACAAACAGCCAAAATATGCTGCGCGTCCGCTTTGTGGCACTGAGCAAACAGGCTCGACAATGATGATTGGCATTGCCAGCGCTCATCTGCTCTACCCCTTCTCCTGCCCCTCCTCCTGCCCCTGCACCTTCTTCCTCTGCTAAGCTGCAGTTTTTAATTGTGAAACACGGCCGTACTAATCCTAATGCTAGCCCGAGGCCGGCAGCAGACATGCCTCAAATCTGAGGGTAAACAAACCAATCGCAGTCGCATTTCCCACTGCCAGTTCCCATTCCCATTCCCCTTCCCTTTGCATGCCCTTTCGCATGTCAAATGCAGGCGCAGGCGCTGCAGGGCAATTACCGCCGTAACCGGAGTCCTTGCGACGCATACGCGCTGAGATGCCGCACGCGCTGCCACGCCCAGCGCTGACGCCCAATGCTTCCCACGCGGCGAAACTTTGCTCGTAATTCGATTGTGAGCTGAGGCAGCGGGCGTAGTTTGGAGGCGTGGCAGCGTCAGCCTGCCTGTTGATTGTAGTGATTAACTTGGGCGACGTGATTTGCCGCCGTGCCTGGCCAAATTATATAGCCAAATCTGGCGGGAAATTGCATGTTTTGACTTGTGCAGTTTTTCCCTCTAGAAGTGGAAAACTCACACGGCACTCGCGTGCTTGGGCTGGGCAGCTGAGCCGACTTAGTCTAGTCACTTGGAAAGTTGACCAGGCCAGGGAGAGGCTGAGAGAGGACACAGAGGGAGACAGAGAGAGAAAAAAAGAGAGAGAGAGGGAGGGAGGCAGTTAGAGTGAGGCAGACGTAATGAAGTGTGCGAACAATCAAACAAAAGTTTGGCAACAACATTCGAACAAACTAAGTGTTTCCTAAGTTACTTCAGCTACGCCAACGCTTTGTGGCACCTCAGCTGTGCTCCTCTCTTCCCCCCTGGCAGCCTCTCCCCTCCTTTCCTCCCTCTGCGGTTGCCCGAAGTCTCGCCTGGCAACGGTTTCATCAAAAATTTAAAGCGCCTGTTTGGCCATTTTGCTTATTGACGCCGCGTTTAGTTGATAAATAAATAATGCGGCACAGCAACAGGGGACAGCGCCACGCCCCCTCCCCTATTCTCAGCTCTGCCCCATGCCCCAAAAAAAGGTAAACGAAAATTGTTTCTTGATCATTTTAATGCACCCAACGGGATGAGCAAAGTGAAAAAGTTTTTTTTGGGGGGCAACATTACGTGATGTGCGACGGGCTGGAAATGGCAAGGGAGGGAGGAGTTAAGGGAGTGGGAACTGAAGTGGAGCATGGCAAGCGTGGAGTGCCATTGGCTGACCCTCTTCAGTCCCCCCCTCCTAGCCCCCACTGCAGCTCACCTCAGTTTCATTAAAATTGAAAGGCGGCTCGCTTCGGTGGCATCATTTAAATAAAAAGCGATATTTGATAATAATTGTCGCAGGACATGCAATGTGATAAGCAGTGGAGAAGCAGTGTGGCCAGCAGGGAAGAGGGGAAGGGAGCAGGGGGTGGGGCAGAGACAGAGGTCGGTGCGTGGCAATGGCAATTCGATAGCTTAATTTCCTGGTCGCTTGCTAATTGAAAATGTAATTAATGCACGCATCGCTAAGCTGGCAAGGCTCGGTCGGGGTGTGCTGCCAGTTCCTTCTTTCTTCTGTCCCTACTGCCTGCCTGCCCCGCTTCTCTGCCTGCTCCTCTGCCTGCTCTTCTGTTTGCCCTACTGCCCTGCCTGCTCCTCTGCCTTTGAATTGCTCATCTAACAAAGTTCTCATAAGCTCCACTGCTCCTCAGCTAAGCTCTCTATTTTCTTGCCTGCTTCCTTGCCTCTTCCCAGCTTCTCTGCCTCTTTCTAGCTCATCTGCCTGCTCCTTTACCTGTTCCCAGCTCCTCTGCCTGCTCTCCACTCTGCTCACATCATAACAGCTTGCTTCCCTTAACCCCTGCTCTGCTCCTTGTTCCCCTCTCTGCTCTTTGATCCTCTGCCTGCTGCTCCAACAGTTGCTCTGCCTGCTGCCTGCTCCTGTCCAGCTGCTGCTGCTGCTCCAAGGAGTGCGACTCGCATTTAGCACGACGCATGCCGCCTGTTGCCTGCTGCCAATATCAAAGACTCCCCTCCCCTGCCACCCACTGCTCCCCTGGCTGCTTCTTCCCTTGACTACTATCTGTGCAACACTCGCCGTGTTTCAGGTAACTCGATACAATTTCAATCGCTTCCAGGCCGCCCGAGCACCAACTGAGTGCGGCAAGTGTGAAAGATTCGAGCAGAGTTGAGCGGCTCGAGCTCGGGAATGCAGAGCGGCTGCAGCAAGGGTTGCAGAGGGAAGGGGTGTGGAGGAGGAGGAAGAGGGGGAGCCATGGACAAGCTGCCGACAGGCCTATCAAGTTACGTCGCTCGTAAAAGGAAAGTTTCGTTTTCGTTTGGGGAAAATGCAATGCTTTGTTTAGCCTGCCAGAGTACCCCCTTACTTTTTTTTGGTATTTCTTTAATGCTGCAGCTAATTAAATAGTTTCATTTGCGCGCTTTAATGAGCCACAAATTAGGCTGCGGTTTGCCGAGTTCTTTTTGTTTTGTTTTGTTGTTGTTTTTTTATTGCCCATAAAGTTGCCATAAAAAAGAGCAAAGAACAATAATAAAAAGAACAACGACAATTGCTACAATTGCGCCATGGATCGCCACTGGACGAGCTTATCGCATTGTTTATGCGACTATCAAAGACACCTCGTAGCTCATAGCGAGGGAAGGAGACAGAGAGAGATAGAGAGAGAGAGGGACAGCACGGTATATTGAAATGCAGACAACGTGTACAATAATTAATACCATAATTGTCAAAGGGTTTGGCTAGAAACTAGCTACTTTCAGTTTCTATGCTACAGCTTATTTTAAAGTTCCTATAAAGTTGCTATAAATCTGCTATAAATCTGATATAAAGTTGCTATAAACTTGCTATAAATCTGCTATAAATTCAATAACATGCACTGGTTCGATTAGTGAGCCTGGCTTGCACTCTTTCTTGCAGTTCAAAAGAAAGATTTCAGAGCGCCTCACTCACCCACACAGCGCCCCCACACACACACCCACCCACGTCCCATCTACATATATAGCAGGGCGCTATTAATATGCGATTTAACAAATATTTAGCGAAAACACAAGCGATGCGCGCTGCATGCCAAATGAATCATTCGAGTCATTCGAAGCACACTCGAAATTTATCGCATTCGAAAGTCAAGAATTTTTACGAGCTTGGGAAAATAATAATTTTATGGCTAAAAAACATACACTTATATAACAAACACATAGATATCGGTATATATCTGCATTATATTTGTATATATGTATCTGTGTATATCCGTGTATATATCTGTGTATATAAGTATATTTGCCTGCACGTGCATGAAATTAATATTTCTGCTGTTGAGCGACAACAAATTTTGTCGTTATTAGCAGAATTTAAATTGCTCGAAACCGATCGAACCGATTTTGCCGGCAAGGTTCACTGCGGGGCCCGCCTGGACATTGACATTTTTGGTATCTCTGCAGAGCGAACGTGAACCTCCTCAACGGGCGCTTAATATGCCGTCATCGTCGCGACGAGTCGCGAGGCAGCTCCGACTGCTTGGTCTGCTTGGGTTTGCTGCCTCTACTCCTAGTTAGAAGAGGCAGCTACTCCGAGCCAGCTGCTGCATATTAATTTCGATAACTTATCGTATACCTGTAGCTGTTTGTTTATAGATTTTTGCACACGACTTCGTCTGCTCCCCCCTTTCTCTCCTCTCTTGTCTCTGTCTTGTTGCTTGTCGTCTAGGCCTAGACCACGATCCAAGCTGGACAATTGTTTGGCCATATTATGGTCAGTCTGTGGCACTTTTGACAACTTGACAGTCGTGCCAAGACCAAAGACCGCAGACTAACTAAAAGAACCAAGACAGACAGACGACATTGCCATCGTCGTCGTCCGACTTGATGATGTCTTCGATCGTTCCCTCCCTCCCTCTCTCTCTCTGAGGTTCGTCCCACTTTATATTGATTGTGTGTTGCAGTTTTATGTGGCTCATTTTATGGCTGGCGTGTCAATTTAATGCGACATTTATAAGCAATTTGTAACTAATTCTAACACACACCTAACGCATGCTATATATCTCTATCTATCTATCGATCTATCTATCAATCTATCGCTATATCTCGCTCTCTCTGTTAAGCTGTACTAATGTTGAATATGCAATTTGGCATCTCTTTCTCTATCATTGCAGCGGCCGCCAAGCTCATCGTTGTCCTATGGCGGCGCCATGAACGATGATGCGCGCTCGCCGGGCGCTGGTAGTACTCCCGGCCCATTATCACAGCAGCCACCTGTCCTAGATACATCAGACCCTGGTAAGTGTAAGACAGTTATAAGAACGTTATGTGGGGGGACTTGAGATTAAAGGCATTGAGGATTTTCTTATAAGAACTGCACTGGATAGGAAATAATAGTTCCAGCAGGGAGTACAAAAGATCTACAATAACAGAAGAGGGTACAGTAGGTCTTTAAGGTCGCAGTACATTTTCCGCAAAACAAATAATAATAATAATAATAATAATAATAGGATTAACTACAGTTCGGTAGAGGTTTTAGTAAGACATTGTAGGGAATATCATTTCTAAACTGAAATGCGAGAAAAATCAAATGACTCGGATCCAACAGGAGGTAAACTCTTCCATCTTGTATTTCATACTGTACATAGCTCTTTGGCTCAACTTATAGTGTGCCATTTCTTTTCCAAATCGCATTCTTTTATATTATAATAATCAGAAATAATGCAATATAATCTAAAAGCAGCACCCTACAATCTTGTCTTTTAGACTGTGCATAGATCTTTACCTCAGCTTACAGTCTGTAATTTCTTTTCTAAGTTGCACTTTTTGAAAGCATTATATACAGAAAAAATTCATAAGAATCTTGTATTTTGCTTCAGAATGCATGAAATTTCTGTCATTGGTAGATATTTATCTATGCTCCCAGACTACAAAGTCTTTTCAACGTTGCACTGCCTCAAACAGTTTTATGCAGAAATACTCGTAATGCGCTAATATTTCATAAAGAGATACCAAAGACCTAAAAATACTATCATAGTTAGGAGAAAAATACGTACAGACAGTCTGTAATTTCTTTCTGATATTGCACAATAGAAAGCTGCCCTATTAACGATTTGTAGTGCTGAAATCTCAGTGAATAAGCATCATATGTGCAGCTTTATATACGAGTACGTAAAGTGTTTGGGGCACTTCACACCTCGAGGCGATTTGTGGCTTTGTCGCTGTTTGATTATGTTGTTTGCTTCGCCCTGAAGTGCCTGGCTGCAGTTGGAGGCACAACACGGCAGCAAGTGCAAGAGTGTGTGGAGATACTTAGGGACAGCCCTAAGCTCGACTCGTAGACTGCCTGTCTTTTGCATGTTGCACATGCCTCACTGCTGCTCTTCACACTCCACATGCACTCTTCACTCCAACGCCAACTTCAGAAAGTTGTGTGGCAGCCTCAGATTTTTCAATATTTTGAGTGCGTGCAACAACAACAGGCAACAAGCAACAGCAACAAGCAACAACAATAACTTCAAACTTCGCACTTGGCGCTTCTTTTTGAAGATTTTTATGCTCGCACAGCGACTCCACTCGCCGCTGCCTCTGCCTCTGCCGCTGCCTCTGCCTGCCCCGGTTGTATTATTTATGGTGATAGGCAAAATATTTTTATGTGTTTTTCTGTTTGCCGGCAACAAAACAAAAGCGCTCAGCGCAAACACCACACTCGAAAGAGACACTCTCGGGCCACTCCAGCTCCAGCTTCGTCTTCAGCTCCGTCTTCAGCTTCAGCTCGAGTTGGAGTGGCTCGTGGTGATAATGCAGTTTAGTTCGCTTTTCGCGGAAGGCGCAACTTTTCGGCCATAGACCAAATGACGCGCACTCTTAAGACCTTAAAGGGGTAACACATGCAGAGGGGGCGGGGCTAGGGCGGCAGGCTGGGCGGTCTGTTGTTGGCGGGGCTGGTCAGCCAGCTAGACGAAGGCATAGGCAGAGCTTGTTGCAGGCAGAGGCAACTTTAAAGTGCGCCGACAACAACTGCCATTACAACAACAACTGCAACACTTTTAGCTGCGTTTGTGGCGCGTTTTACGAGCTTTTTGTTTTGGCTTTTCTTTGCTTTTCTTTTTTTTTGCGCCATTTTGATTGATTTATCTACACGTCACGTTACTTTGTAGACAAATTTAATTTTGGCACACTCGCAAAGTAGTTGAAGCTGTTCATGTGTGTGTGTGCGAGTGTGTGTGTGAATGAAAATTATCTACAGTCGAATAACTTTTTGCGGGCAGCGCGCAAATTTCAATGTTAATTTCATTTTCGCCAAACGCGATAAGGGAATTTCGCCGCAGTTCGCTTCGTTTCGTTTCGTTTCCCTTTGCGACGCGTATTTCGGGCGTAGCAAATAGATATTTTCCACATTTTAAGTAGAGACGGACAGACGGACGGACAAGCCAAGAGTAGCAGCAGCAGCATAGGAATGTGGTTGGCAACGCCGAAATTTTCGGTGCTGCTGCAGAAATTCCACTGCACAAAGGCAGCCAGAGAGGGGAGGGGAGTGAGTACCCCACTCCAAGCTGGGCCTGGTGATGGTACTGCTGCTGGTACGGCTGCTGGTGCTGGGCAACTGTCGAGGGTTGCGGTAATTTTATGCACGAATTCGTAAAATGTTATTCAAATGGAAAATGTGATTTTTATCAATTTTGACAGGAATTTTTCGCAGAAAGCATAAAGAAAACGTAGCCCAAGTAAAAGCAAAGCCAGCACAAGGATGTGCGAGTCCTTCAGTGTGTCTTTGTGTGCGTGAGTGTGTGCACACTGCTCAAAATCATTCTAATTTATGAGGTCAGGCAATTGCAGGGAGACGGCCTTATAATGGGCTACCCAGGACAACTGCCACTTAAAGCGAACCCAAGCGAAGCGTTGAGATTTTTAAAGAGGCCAGAAAATACACAAAAGATTTGGTTTAACACAATTGCAATGTTTGATTGTCTTGAAAAGGAGGTTGAAAGGGAATTTCCTAGTTGAAATTTAACTTGAATTTATCAAAATATTCCCATAGATTGCAATTTCTCAAAGGGAAGTTTTTTAGAATTTCAATTAATTCATCATAAGAGTTTTGTGAACTATTTTGAAGGCAGATTAAGATCAGAAAATATATTGAAAATATGGTAAACTATGCCAAATGTTTATCAACTTAATGTGCCAAATAATTTCCTTAGAAAAACAACCTAAACGGCTTGAAGTTCTACCAACTCGTTTTCTTCTAAGTTTGCCCTCAAAAAAAAAAAAAAAAAAAAAAAAAAAAATCAATTATTCTACAAAATTTATTATAAATGTCGGAGAATATAAGGTTTAAAAAAATATAAAATAATATTCATAAATTAAATATGAAGTCTTAAGTATATATAAAGTCTTCTCTATATATAAAGTCTTCCACCTAATTTCCATCTCATAAGAGTAACCCTGAGAGGACCCTCACAATTCCCTATTAGTTTCTTAGACTCTCTCTTCATAAAGCATTTCTGATTCTACTGTCCCGCTATATAATTGCCGACCTTTTGAGCGGTTGAGAGCGGGGGGCGTTAACGCGACGACTTTTGCCTAGATAGATTTCCATAAATAAATAATCCCAGCAATTAGTCGAACTGGCCTCAAGCCAAGCCAAGCCAAGCCAAGTCGAGTCGCGTCGAGTTGATTCTCCGTGTCAGTCTCTGCTGGGCAGTTGGGATTGGGAGTTTTGTCTTCGGGTCTACGATAATTATGGGGCACCCTCATCAACGTCGCGGCGCGCGGCGTTGCATTCAATTAAAAAATATTTGTATAGCGTTTTCTTTTTTTCCATTCGTTTCTCTGTTCGTTTATTTTGTGGGCTGTGACCTGCCCAAAAATGAAAATGAAAATGAAAATGATGAAGACGATGGCGATGACGAGAGAGTTTGAAGGCTGATGACGGGTTTCATCGTCGCTGGTTCGATGTGTTTTTAATGCGCAATTAGAGCGCCCAAGCAGGCGATAAATGTCAGACTAGGAAAATATATAAATAAATAGCCACACGATGTGGACGATAATGTGGCCTGGGTCGCTCTCCGTGTTTGTTGACACTGTCGACAGAGTCGAGAGTCGCTTAAATGCAAATCAAAACGAGATCAATTTCGATGCTAAAATGAAAATAAACAAGAACAGCGGGCGGGCAGCAGACAGCAGCAACCCTCGGCTCTCAACCCTTCGCAGAGTTGCCATACCCCTTCTCCCCTCTCTCGCTTACCCCCCGGCCTGACATTGATTGAAAATGCTGCGTGACGTAAATTAACTTTCATGGCGTGGGGCAGCCTCAGAAGTGCGTGTTATCCTTTCCGTCGAGCTCGTCAAGCCGCAAGACCCGCACGGCAACAACAATTGCCAATTGTTACAGTTTTAAAGTTGCCAGAGAGGGGTGTGTGCGGCAGCTTGTTGTTGTCATTGCGGCGTTAATGCCGCCCGTTCACATTGACATGACCCGGAGTGCACTTTTCATTCCAAGCAGCACTAAGGCGATTATCTTTGTTGTTGTTGCCCAATTTTTGCTTATTTACATTGACGAAATGTGTGTTACGACTGCAACAACAACAACAACAAGAACGGGAACGAGAACGAGAACACGAGCAACAATGGCAATAACAATAACAATAACAGGAAGCTTCGCTCCCGTCGGCTGTGTTTGTTATCTTACCACGCACAATTAGACAATTTTCATTTGCTCAAGCGACCTGGGCGACCTGAGAGAAAGAGAGAGAAAGAAAGAGCAAGAGAGAGAGGGAAAGCTGGCGCATTCTCAGCTGCAGAGCCTGGGAGAGTTTTTTGTATATTTCTTTAGTTTTATTTTGGCTTTTAATAGAATTACGACGACTGCGTCTTGTGCTGAGAACTTGCCTCGCCTTATCGGCCTGCGATTTAGTGCCGACGGAAGCCGTGCGCCAGTTTGCCATGCAAATAGTGCAGGAAGAACATCACTCTAGGCAGGCAAGTCACTCTTCCCCCCATCCCCCCCTCTCTCTCCCTCTCTCGATAGTTACAGTGCCTCTCTAATGTATGCAAAGGTAACTCCAACTCCCAGTCAGTTTCATCTACTCAAATATTCATTCACACCTCGGCATCAGTCAATCTGACAGGCTCTCTACCCTTGCTCCCCCCCTCTCTCCCTTTCTCCCTGTTTTGCTCTGCCTTTCCCACAAGTTTTTAACTCTTTTGTCAAATGCTGACACAATTTCCGCCACCAACGTGGAACGATAAAAAAATTAAAATTTTACGCATTAAACAACTTTTGAATAGAGAAACGACTCGCACGGCTGCCAAAAAATTAACCATATCTGTTATAGGAATCTGCACCCCGAACCCCTAACCGAACTCGAAACCAAACCGTACCGAACCGTGCCGAACCCGTAGTGAAAACCAATCCCAAAAGGGGCACCAGCTGCTGCACGTAGCGCCCTTTGTGCCTTAGCCAAAGACGCGGCGAATCATAAAAATTTGAAACAGAAATTCGATGTTCTGCCTGCGCCCTTTCATAATGAGCAGCGCAGGCAGAGGCAGAGACGCAGACTGAGGCAGGCAGAGCTTATGTAACATTACGTCAAATTGCACAAAAGGCAATACATCTTCATCCCCTAAGGCCGTTGAAAATTTACGAACTGACTGTTGCATATCGAAGGTTGAAGCTTCTGCGGCTGCGGCACATACACATTATCATATTTCCAGGACGGCAACGGCGACGGCGACGGCGCATCGAATTTCCCAGCACGGCCTGAGCCGCAGTGGGGTGTGTTATCTCCCCCCCTCTCTTCCTTTCTCTCTCTCCCTTTCTCTCTCTCTCTGACTCGCCATCAAACTCAACGAGCACATCAACAAAATCATCAACACCAGCAACGGCAACAGCAAAAGCAGCAACGGCTGTCGCTGCCAGAGGTCGCAGCGCAGTTGACAAACAACCAACACCAACAACAATAACAATAGACACTCGCTCGGGAGGGTTGTGCCGCGTGCAGACAAACTGCAAACTTCCTTGGCGTTTTTTCACCCATGAAATTTTCATATACCATTTTTATTTTCATTTCATTTCATTTTTTTCTTTTCCTTTTTTTTTTTTTTGTATCTTTTGTTCGCCTTGTCTCGTTTTACATGGGCGGGGACTGACTTTGACTTGAATTTGTCTAGCTGCAAACTTATCGCCATAATATAGTTATGATCTCTCTCGCAGTGCTACACTGGTGGCCGCATAAATTAGTCACACCTGGCAGCAGCTCAATCGGTTTGGCTGCGGTAACCAAATGCTGATAACGAGCGGGCAGTGTGTGACTGGCTGAGTGTGTGTGTGTGTGTATATGTATATATACATATATTTATGTTTGTGTATTTGACAGACAGTGCGCCGTTTTTTCGCCTCGTTGTCAGTCATAAAAATCATGTTCGTTCTGACTTTTATTATTCATTATTTTCGCATTTATTTCATCAGCTACGCAACTTCTTCCAAGCAGCAGCAGCGGCAGCAGATCGAGCTGAATTCCGTCATTTAATAGAGCTATCAAAAACTGCAACCCGCTGCTGCTGCCGCTGCTGCTCGGCTGATGACAGTGGCTTATCAAGTCGGACCGGGCTGGCCGTTTAAAATTGCATTTCTCAACACACAAATCACTGCGAGGCATGCAATCTCTCACACAAATCATTCCATTTTTGCCCTGCCAGCCTCTGCTCGCTGCTCTGCTCAGCTGCTGCCCCGCGACGCCAAGTGTCATTAGCGTCACACGTCGCCGTCGTCGTCGTCGTCGTGGTCGTCGTTAGCTTCATGTCGGACGTTCGTTCATTCGTTCATTCTGTCGTTCGTTTAAGTGTTTATTAGTATGAAACATTTATCAGCAATTATAATTCTCTGTGTGTGTGTGTGTCTGTGTGTGTGTGCATTAAATGGTAGCGAACTTTGCGACCCGAGATAGCGAGTGGACACGCTTTTATGGCCGCCACTGTGCGTCGAGCTAAACGCTTTTTAAATGTAAGCCGCAAATTAAGCAGCAAATGGCATAGGCTGGCCACATCTCGAGTGGATACACAAACACACACACACATACATAGACATGTAGTTACACACGCCCCCTCTTTGCATAGGGTGGCAATACTGTTTTTTATGCAAACACACTGGCAACACCTAAGACATTAGTCGCAGTCCGAAGCCAAACATTCAATGACAAATTATGCGCTCCCTCTTGGGCGTTACCCACCTGCCTGCCTGACTGCCTGCCACGCCCCTCTGCCTAGCGACTAACCAGCGATCCCACCTACTACATGCCTAACTACCCAACTACCTAAGCCGAGTCTAGCATTAACATTAACATTTCCCTGGTTGTTATGCCACCTAGCACAAGCAACCTTGCCAACCTTAGTAGCCGCATTCGATTCCCTCTCTATAAAGTGGCAACGGGAGCGTGTCGTGGGCGTAGCAGAGGGGCGTGTTCTCTGTGTGTGAGTTGAGGAAATTTTTGACATTTTGTAATGGCAGCAGCAGCAGAGCAGCAGCAGAGCAGAGCGCAGACAAACGAGGCAAATTATCTTGCGTCAACAGGAAGAAAGCCTTGGCTGCGTGCAGAACACTTTGCGGTTGAATATTTTCGGGTAACACCTAACTAGTCAGGGAGTGACAGGGAGAGGGAGAAGGAGAGGGGGAGGGAGCTTGCCTAATGATAAACGACATTAGTGAAACGTATAGTTAGTACAAGGCACGCATCGGGGTCGGGGGAAAAATAGGAAACATTCAAGTGCATAATGAGGTAGGAAAATACCGCAAAAGGAAATGAAGTTGTCGAACTGCGACTGCGACTGTGACTGAGGTGACCAAGTGACTAACGAGCCGAGAAAGAAATGAAGGAGGCAAAAGGAAAGGGATCTACAAATAAGCACAGAGTGCAAGGGAAGAGGTGGCAACACTTTAGAAGACTTTAGAACACTTTATAGACAAACTTAATAAAGAAAAAAATGAACTCAGATTTAGAGAGTATAAAATATATGCAAATTGAAATGATAGAAAGGTATTATGTGGAATAAAGAAGGATTTATTCTTTAAAAATATTACATATTGAAAATTTAAGAGATATGTTATTACTTACAGCAGAATAAAGTGAATCATAAGAGCAGAGAAAAACAAAACGGAAATCTTCTTTAGTAAGATGTCACTAAAAATGAGTTTACAATTGCAGAAATACATGAAGATTATGAATAAAGTGAAAAGAAATTAAAGGAAAACAGATAATTGCATTCTTTAACACAATTAAAAACATCCGGACATCCGGACAGACAGACAGACATGGCTTAATCGACTCGGCACTTTGTGGGGTCTCCCACGCCTCCTTCTGCCTGTTACATACATTTGCACAATATTATTATACCCTTTTTTGACCATTTTAAATGTTCGAAGGGTATAAAAAGCCAGAAGAAATCTGCACAAAGAAATATGTCAAACATGCGCTGAATTTACTAGAAATATTGTCATTTAAATTCATTGGAAAAAAAGAGGATCACCCAGTCCGTAAGAGAAAGAGAGCAATGGCATTCGCAGTGAAGCTCATTAACATTTCTGCTGCCATACTTCTTCCTGCTGCTGCTTCTCCTTCTCTCCTCTCTCTCCTCTCCTGCCTGTTGCAGATCATTGAACTTGGTGTCTTTGTTGGCAATATCATCTGCAATTGTGTCGCATGTCCGAAAAACGATGACAAGCCCAAGAGAACGCAAATGATGATGATGGTGTTGCTGCTGCTGGTGTTGGTGTTGCTGATGTTGATGTTGTTGTTGATGGCGCATTGCTTTCAATATGGTTTTTCTTCTGGTTCCCCGCCCCTGCCCCCGCACTCTGCCCCACCCACTGCACACACATGTGTCTGTTGCTAAATTTAAACAACTTTTGCCTGCAAATGCTTTCAATGGAAAAACATCTTTTGTAGCGCCAAATGGCGCCGTGGCAAAAGTTTCATTTTGTTTGGTTTCATTTCGTTTCGCTGCCTTGGTTTTTTTTCTCTCTCTCTCTCTCTTCGCTGCTTTGCGCCTCTTCAAATATTCATTGAGTTTGAGTAAAAGGCCGATGTCGAGGCTGAGGCTGAGGCTGCTGCTGATGCAGGCACGCAGCCATTTCATTAGCAGACAGCGCCCCCAGTCCAGGCCAGGCCAAGGCGGGGGCCAGCTCCATTGCCATTCACATACCGAGTCCAGGCCCTGTCGAGCATATGGAGCTGGAGCGCGCGCGCTCCTCTTCACATTTAAATGCGCACATAATTTCTAATTTGTGCTCCTAATTTATGTGCTCCAGCAGCGCGACCCAAACTTAGCACAACAAACTTGCCAATTTAACGGCACAAGGCGCAGAGCAAGAGCGAAAAAAAAAGAGAAGAAGGAGAAAAGGAGGACAGCAAAGCCAAAGCAGGGAAAAAGTTTTGCCGCCACTTACATATAAGAAATAAATAAAGCCATTTCTTCTAATATACAAAAAGCCTCGAACGAGAACAAGAAATGAGAAAATTACTTTTTTATAAGTACGACGGCAAAGCAACCACCCAAAGTCGGGCAATCTCCCCAGCCCCAGCCCCGAAACACAGCACACACCTTGCTGATGTGCACAACAACAACAAGAATTGAGTACTTGCGTGGGTGGGAGAGAGGCTGCAGAGGGGGAGGGACGCTCGTTCTACTTACATTGGCAAACATTGCCTAATTTGGAATTGCCTACAAAATGTGCATTAAAATAACTAGAATCTACTACGACCCCCCGCCACTGTCTCCCCTCTTTACCTCCCCTTGCCACGCCCTGCGCAAAGTAAAAGGTCTCCTGCCCCTTCCCCCCAAAAAGGTGTGTAATAAAAACAAATGTCTGTCGTTTGTTTATATCAGCGAGCGACAACTTCTTTTTTTCCCTCTGCCTCTCTCTCTTATTTTCTGCCACTCTGTGGCATGTTGCGTATACGCCGCGTTGCCTGTGCAAATTGCCAAACCCTTTGCCAATTACACCTGGTGTGGTCTGCGCAAGAGATTTAGCTAGACAGAGAAAGAGAGGGGACGAATTGGACTTTAGTGCGGCGCAATGACAAGCAATGAAATCAAAAGGCATGCAGCAAAAGGGGGGCCCACAAAAGTCGGAAAATCGAACTAAATTTTACGACATAAACATAAATTTTATGACAGGGCGAAAGAGTAAACGCTCGCTCGGCTAAGGAAATCAATTTTATGTGCTGGCCAAAATAGCAACAACAACAACAACGGAGCAACAACGGCAGCAAACAACAACAAATAATTTCCATCAAAGCGAACTGCTGCGGATCGACCACAAGAAAGCGGGCGTAGAAAAATCTATAAAAAATATGTGAGAACTATTAAAAAGTCGTAAACTGAAACCGAACTGAACATTCCCAGCACCAGAGAAGGTTGTGGAGCAACGGAGGGGCGACACAAAGTGTTTTGCTTTGGCTTTGCATGTCGTAAAGTCGATTGAGACTGAGATAGAGCTATACAGATAGAACCCGAGTCGAAGATAGTCCCCCTGTCTGTCCGTCTCTCTGTCTGTCTGTCCGTCAATGTGTTGTTCGTCTTTCCGGAAATTGTGTAACCCACTGAACGTTGCTCGGAGCTGGGCGTGCGCGCTTGCATTAATAATGCCATTAATGGTCGCATTACAAGTGTAATAATAATTGTCCTTGATAGATACTACACACACACACACACACACACACACAGCACACACACAGACACAACATACACTGGCTGCAATTAGGCCAAGCTGTCCGACTTGGCAGCGACTGCATTTTGGCTTAATGTAAACGCATTTAAACGCAATTACTTTTCACTTCTAGGTATGTGTGAGAGTGTGTGTGTGTGTGTTGAGTGTGTGTTGGCTGTTTTCTTACCAACTGACACGTACCAAAGTAATTTCTGTTGTTGCTGATGATGATTGCCGCCGTCGCTTGGAGTGTCGTCATAAAGATCCTTTATCAAAACGTTAATGGATTGAGTTATATGTGCAGGCACATACTTACGATACTTACGTGTATCTCTAGGTGTCTGTGTGTGTGCTAGTGTGTGTGTGTGTTTGAAATATTTACACGTGTGCCTGTTCGAGTGGCCGACGACGCTCTGCAATTGCATTCAAAGTTGGCTCTACACACACAGGAGAACAGACCTTAGCTGTTGCGTATTCATTTAATGTAAAGTTAATGAAATGCTCCGTTCCCCCGTGTGCGTAATTGTCGAGCCTAGGCCTGGTATTATTAATTATGACGCACCCCAATTTTTGTGTGCCTGGGCCTGAACTCCTTTCATATCGTGCATACTCGTATATTGGGTAATTTGACTTCGGGGCCCATGGAAATGTGCTGAAAGCCTATATTAATTGCATTTTAATGAAGCTAGAAAGTATCTGTCAGATACGTTGATATGAAGTGAACCCTTTTTGCAGCACTAACTTATCGCTATCGATAATGATAGGTTACGCCTTGCCAGAGAGGTAAAGGATTGTTAGATATATGTAAGCAATATTTATGCGGCCTATGGGGACTTGAAGAACCTAGTTATAGGAACCGCTTCAATTGGCATATGCCAACAATAAATGCAGCCAATCTCCCCTCTCCCCCCTCTCTCTTTCACTCGTGCTGCGCTTTCCCCAGCGGCAACCACAAATGAAATTAAATATAGGCAGTTGGGGAAAAAAAATCGACAAAAAAAGTGCAAAGCGTGCAAATAAATCCAATGAAATAAATAAAAGAAACAAAAACAAAAATCGCTGCGGTTGGCGCCTGTTTTTTGTTTTTATTCTATTATCAGTTTGCCTCGTTGAAAAAAAGGCAACAAAATGAAATAAAATAAATGATATTTGTGGATGGGGCATTGCATATTTGAGTAGTTGTGGGCGGCGCCTGTGAGTGCCAGTGTGTGTACGTGTGTGTGTGTGTGCTGATAAAAAATTCATTAATTCATATGCAAAATGCAATTAAGCGCAGTGGCAGCCACAAAAAACGAGGCAAAAAAACACACAAACACACACACAGAACAAAGATGACAATTAAAAAATTCGTGGCATAAATAAATGTGAAACAGCAAACGCAGCAGCAGTTAAATTAACAAATTGCATGCATATTTTAAATAAATATAAATATTTTAATAAGATTAAACTATAATGCAGGCAAATGTCAAAGCGCCGCGCATTCCCGCCGGGCAACAACAACAGAAACAAAAAACAAAATATAAAAAATATCCATCTGCTTAATTTATGCGGTTTTCAATTACCCTTTTGATATGAATTAATGACCGCAGTGCCTCGTGGACACAGTTGCTCTCTATCCCTCTCACTCCGCATCGCCCCTCTCTTTCACTCACGATGTTTTTGCTAGCCACATAATTTAATTAAACTGCAACAGCAGCAAACAACAACAACAAAAAGCTAACTCAAACTTGGCCACCCAATCAGTGCCAGCGACAACACGGGCCGCTCTCCGCGCTTCTCACGCTGCTTACTTCGAAACTGCAATTTTATTTGCAAGCTCCTTTCTATGCGATTCTCAGCAACTTTTCTTCGTCGCATTTATTTTATTTACAGTGTCGCTCTATGCGCTTCTCAACTTGTTTACTTCGCTGCTGCCATTTTATTGCATTTTCACTATGTTTCGTTTGTCGTTGTTGCTGCTGCAGTTGTTGTTGTTGTTGCATGCTGCACTCAATCATTTAATCCAAATGTTTCGTTTGCAACTACTTTGAGCTATGCGCATTCCAGCAACCACAACCGCAGCAACAAGCAACGGCAACGGCAACGGCAACAAGCGCAGAAACAACAACATTCCTGAGTCCGCTTCGTTGTCTGCCTGGCCAGCACAATTTCATGCCCGTGTAAACTATTTGTCGACAATTTTGTCTGCTACAAAAGTCCGCGTGCCAGTGTCCGAACCATCCAAGCAAGCCCCGAAGCGAACTCAACTCCCCCCCTTTTCCCCCTCTGTCTGCTGCAGTTCCCCATTGGCAGTCAGCGTCCAGCAAAGCGTAAAAGAGCGCGCTGTCACGATACACAAGACTTAAGAGGAAGAGGGACAAGGTGGACGGGGCGGGGCGTCTTTTGGGCCCTGCTCAATTGCCGCTCTAATGACTGCAACTGACTGGAGTTCGACTCTGGCTTTGGCTTCATCCTTGCGCCATAAAAATGCACAAAATATGCAAAGTACAACGATTTAAATCAATTCTAAGCGCTATCAGGCTGACTTGCCCGCCGCATTGTGGCTGCTCGCCGCTGCTCAGCTGCTCAGCTGCTCGCTGGGGCGCTTATCAAGCGTTAACGCGTGTAAAGTAAGTTTACGTGTAGCACGGCAAAGTGCATTGATAAGCCCGCGCTGAACCTGAGACTGGGTTCGAGTCCGAATCTGACTTTCTTCGCCTTCCTCTGCCTCCTTCTGCTGTTGCTGCTGCTGCCTGCTGCTGCCTGCTTGCTGATTAGTCGATCAACGCATGAATTCAACCTTTTAAATATATGCAAAAAACAGGGAAGAGGCAGAGGCGAGTAAAGGGCTAAAAGCGGCCAACATTGCGGGGCATTAAGAGCCACTCCGGAGGCAACTGGCAACTGGCAACTCGCCGCGATTCGTGTCGCCGGCCTGGCCAACTCCATTATAGCTCATTATCGCCCCGAGCAGCGTCTTACATTATGTTGATGAGTTTTTTTTTTCTCTCTTGTGCAGCCTTTTGTTTTTGTTTTTTCTGCTGGCCATTCTAATAGAAAAGCCCTTGCTAATTTGTAAGAAAAGGAGAGAGAGAGGGAGAGAGAAGTTGGTACTGGGGCTGTTCATTAAAAGGCAGCCACGCCCACAATGGCTTTCATTAATTGTTGACAATGATTACCTGGGGCGATGGCCCCAATGACAGCAAAGCAAAAGGAAAGAAGAGACCAAGAAAGAGAGAGAGAAGCAAAAAGCAGAGCACAATGAAACGTAAGGAGAAGTTGCAGTTGCAGAAGCAAAGCAAAAGTAGAAGACGAAGAGGAAGTGGAAGACGAAGCAGAAGACGCAGAAAGAAGCCGCTGCGAAATGCAATTTCAATTTCCAACGACAGGTGATAAATAAATCGAAACACAGCGAATTGAAATGAATCGGCAATCGATTCGATGCGTTGCGTTGCGTTGCGCCATATTTGGGCGTTATTTGTGGCTGCCACTGAGTTGCTGCCGCTGCTGCTGCCACGACTCTGGCTCCACTTGGGGCAGGCGTTGGCAATGAGCTGGCCAGGCATTTAATTGCCACCACGACGCAGCGACGCAGCGAGGCAACATTTCGTCGCTTGCATTTTGAGAAGGTGTTTTGTCGCAACTCCCTTCTTCCCTTCCTTTCCTTCCTCCCCTGCCTCCCTTCTTGCCTTTTTGTGAGTGCGAATTGGCATTTTATTTTGCGCATTTGGCATTTTCGGTACGCGCTGTTCATTTAGCCCTGTTTAGTGTCCCTCCTCGGCCTCTCCCGATGATTTAAGATGTTCGACTGTCAGTGCTGACAACGTTGACAGTAAAATTATTTCCTACGCAGGTTAATTATCATTGATTTATTTACAAGCAGACTGCACCTACACTGCACTGCACTACACTACATATATACACTAACCATATCACATATTGTTTTACTCGTCTGCAAATGTTTCTCTAAATCATTTTGCTGCGAATTTATGCTGGGCACGGCAAATAGTTTATGGGCGCCATATGATGGGCTTAAAATGCCATTTTATGCGCCATAAAAACACGGCGAAAAATTAAAATTAAAATTAAATAATTTATTGAATCGCGCGCAAACACAAACAAAGAGACAAAAAATTAACCATGACAGCTATAAATATTTTCGAAATAGACACGAAAAAATGTAAATCTGTGCGTTAATTTGCATTTTTGCCCGCTGCCGTTGGCGATAACAAAGGCAGCAACAACAGCAACAACAACAACAATTAAAACACGAGACATTGTTAAAATATTAAATTAAAATTAAAACGCGGGAAATGGCAAACGGGAAACGGGAAAATGACAGCAATGTGTGTGGGATGGGGAAGGGGGTGTGGCGTGGTCAATAAAACTGCTTGTCAAAGTGAATTTAAAATAATTATAGCGCATAATGCGGCACGCAGCGCGTATTAAATTAAATGCGGCACAATAAACGAATTAATAATAATAATAGATTATAGCAGAGTGCACAAAAAAAATGGAGAGAGCGGGGGCAACCCCTTAAAAGGTGTGTAAATTGACAGCGCAACCAGAACTAATGTGAAAGAGGGGGAGGGAATCGTAATTCTTTAATTTATCATTCTTAATCCGCTCTTTGTTTATGTATTGCCTAATTAATTTGATATTCCAAATGGTTTTTAAATGCATTTACTTTATCTGCCATCTCTTTCTCTCTTTCGTTGCAGATGGTAAGTTCTTATCATCACTCAATCCTTCAGAACTAACATACGATGGTAAGTCACATTTCATCCTTAAGTCATTTAACACATTTTATAGCAAGTTCCCCCCCTCGCGTCTCTGCAACTGTTGTTCGCACATCAATCAACTTGCCAAGTTGACCAAGCTATCAAACTCATGTCCCACTGTCCGCCTGCCTGTCCGCTTGTCCGGCTGCTTGTCCGCTTGTCCGCCTGTCTGTCACTAATCCCCAAACCAAAGCGAACCGATCACGTTGCCACTGGCGCACGCCCACTTTGCGCGCCGCGTAGCCGCTTCCTGTTTGCAGTTTCGCTTAAAATGAGAAATTTCTTTTTAATTTAGACTTTAAGGAGACGCAACACCAGCAGGGGGGAGCGAGGGGTGCTCGGGTAGCAACTGGAGCAGCTGATAAAAAATCATTATAAAGTTAAATTTTAATTAAAAACTACAATCGATTATGGCAAAGAAAAAAAATGGCAGACTGTCTGCGGCTCATAAATTGAACTCGCGGCAGCAGCCTGGCGGTCTTTCAACGTACCGTGCCACGCCCCAGCTTTAGCCTTGCCCCAGAGAGGCTGATGACGATGATGATGAACTTGTGCCAATTTTGACGTGCGCGAAACTCTCCGCACAGTGGCAGTTTGCAGTTTGATCGCTGCACGGCGATAGTCCGTGTAGGATCTGGCGGCGGCCACCAGACGTGATTATATAAGCAACGCTTTTCGCTTTCATTAATGAAAACAGCAGCAGCAACGGTAGAGGCAGCAGCAACAGTAGGAGCAACAGCAACAGCAGCAACAGTAGAGGCAGCAACAGCAACAGTAGAAGAAGCAGCAACAGGCAGGCCAGGCAGGCAGGCAGAGAGGCAGGCAGTCCGGCATTCGTGCCTGGCACGTGATTTTTGCAGCAAATTTGATTTATGGCCCCCATGGTTGTGGTTCTTGTCTCGGCTAAGTTCATAAAAATCTCCGTCTTCGTCTTTTATGACGTCACGCAGCTTTAAGCTGCAAAATGGTGTGTAAACTCATTTAAGATCATGCAAATTGACAATAGTTGTAAAACTGCCGAGTCTCCCCTCTCTCCCTCCCTCTCTCTCTTGCTTGTAGGCGCAATTAATTGTGCAGGTCCAGGACACACTAACCCAGTAAGCAGGCCAGACAGAGACAGACAGAGAGGCAGGCGAAAACAAAGGCGAATCTGGCAATGAAATATGCCAAAAAGTGTAATTTGTATTATAAACAACAACAACAGAGAAAGGGAGAGAGAGGGAGAGAGAGAAGAAGAAGCAGGCAAGCAACTGCAGTGGCCACGGCCAGGGCCACAGCCAGACAGAGAAACAGACAAAGGCAGACAGAGAGAGATGGAGAGAGAGAGAGAGGGAGGGAGAGAGCGGCGCATTTAAGCACAACTTTAAATAATCGTCTGTCAGAACTGTCAAACAAGCCCGGCGAGCGCTAGAATTAATGGCACAAAGAGAGCGAGAGCGAGAGCAGAGCACTCAGTTAGTGTGTCTCTGTCTCTGTGTGTGTGTGAGTGTCTTTGTGTGTGTGTGTTGTCGCCGGGCTTGCAATTTGTTTGCCCTGCGCAGGCGCAAAGCGTGCATTGAACCTGTGCCTATTCGTATGTGGAGCACACACACACAGAGAGACAGCCACAAGTTGAATTATTGTTTTTGCGCGTATCGAGAGCAGCAGTGTGGGCGGGCAGCGAGGGAGGAGGGGGAGGGGCAACCGTACTGCACGGCGACGCAGTCGCAGCGAGTTAAAAACAATGTCTGCGACGCGACGCCGCTGCCAATGTCGCTGCGGTGCTTTATCACTTTTGCTGCCGCTGCTCGCTGCTGGCTCTGCCTGTGCCTCTGTGCGTGTGTGTCTGTATTTGTCTGCCTGTGTGTGTGTATAAACTTTACACAAAATTAATGCGCTGTGCCGCAGCGGGCGAACTTTCAACTGTTGCTGCTGCCGTTGCTGGCTCAAGATGAAAAATTATTGCTTTTAATTTATTGCATAAACAAAAGCAGCAGGTCTGCCCCTGTGTGTGTGTGTGTGGAGTGTGTAACGGCGCTCAAGGTCACGGTTAAAGTGAGAGAGACAGACTGCGCTGCGCTGTGCTGGCTGCGCTGCTTGGGGCTTTCCCCGACTGCGCTGTCGCAGCGCCGCCAACTGTCAAAAATGATTTAGTAGTTCAAAGCCGCGTTTTGTTGTTGCCGCTGCCTCACACTGTTTTTCGCACTTTTGCCGGCCGGCATGGCCTGTCAAAAGCAACTTCAATGCGGCACAGAGGCGTGGCAGGCAAGGGCGTAGAGGGGGGAGGGGGAATTTGACACTTGCAGCGGCCATTTTGACAGCTGCCAAAGGTCAAACTGAAAGCAAAAGTGAGCAGAGAACGAGGCACGCTTGACAGATTGCCGTTTGCACAGGCGTGTCTGTGTGTGTGTGCCTGCCTGTGTGTGTGTGCCTGTCAGTGTATGTGTGCCTGTCTGTGTGTGTGTGTGGGTGTGCCTGTGTGTGCGTGTAGCTACGTCATGCAGTCGTTTAAAGCGCCCATCAGCGAGTTGTCAAGTGCAGCGCAGTTTGGTGAAGCATTTCGCGTTTTTATAGTTCATTGCGCCCAATAAAAGCCAAAGCAACAGGCGCAAAAGAGACAGAGAGAGGGACAGAGAGAGAGCGGGAGAGTGCGAAAGAGACAGCGAGCAAGAGCGAGAGCGAGAGCGAGCGCGAGTGAGGCAATGACAGCAGCGACAATAAAACGCCAAATCAAAATCAAAAACAGACAAAATTAACTAGTCATAAAAAGCAACGAGACGAGCGAGCGAGCTGCCATAAAAAACAACAACAACAATAGGAACAACAACAACAACTAGAGAGAAAAGCAAATAAAGCAAAATAACATAAACAGAGTAGAAAATCATATGCGAGAAACCAGAAACATCAACGCCAAAACGGCAACTGTTGATAGATCATTTGAAATATATGCGCAAATTTTTCATTGTCGTCGACAGCATCAAAAACTGAAACCGAAACCGACAGCAACACAGCAACAACAACACAGCAACAACATGAGCAACAGCAACAACAACAGCAACAACGTCAGCGAAACTGAAACCGAAAGCTGAACAACGCAAATTTGAAATTTGAAAAACCAAAATCGAAAAAAACTAAAAACCAACTTTGATTTGATTTATGATCTTTGATAAATGAGAATTTAATAAATTTGCCTAAAAAATATATAAAAAAAATAGAAAAAAACAATAGCATCATCATCGCAGAGCAAAAACATCAATTAAAACGCGTTGGCAGCCTTCAAGCGAGTCTCGAGTCTCGGCTTGATAGACAAATGATGGCGCTTATTTCGTATGGATGCGATGAGCTCCGAGCTCTGGAGGTCTGAATGTCGCGCTCTTGATTTGTTTCCCTAACTCGTTTATCTCGCTCTTTGTTTGCTTGCCTTGTCTATCCGTCTCGTTTGTTATCGATTATCGATTTGTAAAACAATTGGCAATTAGCTGATTTGGTCATGTTATGCAGTCGGGGATTAATTTGTCTTGAATTGAATTCGGGCAAGGCATTAGATCTATGAGATTATGGTGTGCTTGGGTGGAATAGATTGTGATGAAGTTTAGTGTTTCGCGCAGCTGGAAATGATTTGAAGTTTATTTTATTATGATTAATTTTCTTCTATTTTGTTTGGCTGGAAATAAATAATAATTTTATTTTTTGTATTATATATAATCATTAATTTAAAATGATTTTTATAAATATTTAATATTGCTAAACATGTTTTTAACCTCTTGCTGCAATTAAGTTTATATAAATCAAGCTGCAGTTTATTTTAGACTCAGTAAATTTGAGAAAAGAAAATATTCCTTAAACTTGATTTTCTCTTCAACAATTCTGCGTCACTTTCAATTCCAAAAATGGTTTAACTGCTTGCAATTAGTATGATATAATACTAAAGTAGCACAATATTGTCATCACTTTGTTTTAAGAACATATCTGACTTCTTTCATAGAGAACATTTCTTTAGAAACTTTCACATATTCTTAGATCCTTCAACTCTTCCTTCAACTCTTCCTTTCTCTCTTTTCTGCTTTGCTAAATTGTTTTATGTTCAGTAAATAAAACTCAAATGAACTTTCCGTTGGAGATCTGAAGAAACACTCTTTAGAAACCTTCACAGCTTCTTATAATCTGCAACTCGCCTTCTCTCTCTCTTCTCTGTTTTGCTAAATTGTTTTATATTTACTAAATAAAATACAAATAAACTTTCCCCTAGAGTTCTCAAGAACTTCAATATTTCCTTCTTTTCACTTGCCAAGATCTTTTCGCAATTGAATTCAACTCTCATCTCAACTCACGCATGCTGGACCAATCCACGTTGATGTTGATGATGATGCGACCTACCCGTCATAAACTCATCATAATTCCATAGCATATGCGCGGGCGCTTAAGCTGTCACAGAACGAGAGAGAGAGAGAGAGCAAGCAGCCCGAACCCAGTAACGCCCTCGTAAATCCACCACAATATGCACGCGTTCGGGGGCGATTCAGTGCCACTGAATTATGCATGCAACAAATTGTATAAAAATTTCTGCAACTTTACGTAGTTTACGTGCCGAAATTCGGAAATCAAGTGGGGCCAGGCCTCACTTCCCCTCCCCTCTCCCCTTGCTGCTCACTTGCTAGCGAAATTTGAGGCTTACTTGTCAGTGAGCAAGAGAGAGAGAGAGAGAGAGAGAGGGAGACTGAGCAGGCCTCTCCAGGGCTTGTGGGATAAGCTCGCACGCTCTGTGCTCCCTTGGGATTTCCCCTCTCCCTTCTGATGTTTGGTCTCTGCGGCGTTTACAAAGTGATTACTCGCCTCCTTAAAAATTGATGACTGCGCCTGGACACGTTTTCAATTTGAAAAGCAGGCGGAAAAGTGCCCCTTCCCCCCCTGGAAGGTGTCTACTACTTTTCGTTTTACGAAATGGAAACTTGTTTGGCTTTTACGTGGGTGTCGTCGTCTCTTTTTATTTGGTTTCGTTTCGTTTTCCCTTTTCACGTTGATATTGTCTTGTTGGGGCAATTAAAATACTTGGCGAGCATTAAATCATCATCGTGCGTTGATTGACTCGTGGCTGCTGTCCGTCCTTGAAGATTTACGGCCGTTAAATGTGCTTCACCCAACGCGTCCACAAAACTCGCATTTCAGTTGTCACATCGTCGCCATAATCGATTTGCCTCGATGCCCCGTTGACGATTTCGATGCTCGAGCGCTTTTATTGTTGGCCATAAAACTAGCGGCGACCGGTCAGTCAATCCAACTGTCTGTCTGTCTGTCTCTCTGTCTGTCCGCTGTGTAACCAAATATGTTAATGGCTCGCGGCAATAAACTCGAAAAATTTGTCTAATGAATTGAGAAGAGCGCGCGCTTTATTCGAGACTTGTTTCACTTTTGCGCTTTAAATTAATTGTATGGCGCTTAAGGGGTGTTTGAGTGGCGGAATAAAGCTTTGCATTTGTGCGGGGCGTGGCTGCGGGGGGCGCTAGAGCAGCCCAAAGTAAAGCAACTTGCATAGTTGCGCCCGGAGGTATGCAATGGTTTTTGCATTGCCGCGTTTGTGTGTGTGTGTGTGTGAGTGCATGTGTGTGTGCAACGAGCATGCAGTTAAGCACATTTAAGCCAACTTTTGTGGCAGTTGCATGTAAAGTAAAGTTTCGACAGCGTTTTTATTAGCCAAGAGAGAAGGAGGAGGAAAGGCATAGAAAGATGGAGGAGGGGGGGGGGCAGCACAGCTGGCTGTGTATGGCTTAAAGTTTGATTAAACTTCAGCATTGATAGCGAACTCGAATTTATAGACACACTGCTGCGTGTGTGCGCCTGTCTATGCATGCGCAAACATGACCAACTTTGACATAGCTTCGCACGAACTTCGAGTAGAAGGAGTGCAACAAGGGGCTGAGCACGGGAAGGGGGAGGTGTGGTGAGGGTGGCATATCCATTTGCCAAAATAGCAAAACTTGCATAAAAACTTTGCGCAACAACTTGGACTTTTTCATCAAACAAAACAACAAACTGAAGCTGGAAATGAAACAAACTTTTAATGCAGCCGAGGCAGAGGCAGCGCAGTGGCAGCCAACCAGCGGCAAGCTGGAGCCAACCCACACACACACACATCATACAGAGAGACACAGCTGTCAGTCAGTGCGGGGGGGGGGGGAATGGGAGCCAACATGGCGAACGAAAAGTTTGCCACGCTGCGGCAAAAAGGCGGAAATGCATTCAAAATCTAATATGGCAGCCATGGTCACGAGCGGGCAGCGGCAGCAAAGCCAGAGCCAGAGCGAGAGCAAAGAGTGCCAAAGAAGAAAATGCAATTTTCTGAAAAACCCATTAAATGTTAGCCAGAAAAAGCGGCAAAAAAAAGCAAGACGACAGCGACGACGACGACGGCGACGACGCTGAGAACGGCAAATAAAGCAAAAGCAAAGAGGAAAGCCGAAGCCAAAGCAGAAGATGGCAGTGGAGGAGCAAAGGGAGAGTAGTAGAGCGAGGAAGAGAGGAAAGAGGAGAGGTGTAGGGAGGGGTTGGGAGAGGGGAGCAGGGGCACAGGGAGGGGACTGAGGCAAGGCAGCGCAGAGCAGCGAGCTGCCACTGCAGGCGGAGCCAGTGATAGACTGGCTCGAGCTATGTATTCAGCTGCTGCAGCCCAAGTATGTGGGGTATATAAAGCGCTGTGGCTGTCTGTCTGTTTGGTTCGCCTGCCTGCCACGCCCCCAGCCGCCTCAACGGCGGGCATGACTTGTGTGTTTTGAAAGGCAGCATGAAGCCATTAAAAGCACTTTAAAGCGCACAAAAGGCGAGCTTAAAGTCGCCAGCAAATGCAGCACAAACACACAGAGACTGGCACAAACACACACACACATACATATATATCTGTACACACACACAGCAGTGCATACAGGCACACACACTCACTGTGGCGCAGTCGTCTCGCTGCGCTGATAGAGCCATTTACGCCGTCAGCACATAATGATGACAATGCAGCCAACCAAAGCGGGTGTGTGTGCTGTGTGTGTGTTGGTGTGTGTGCGGGTGTCTGGCTGACGGATTTCCATGGCATATAACAAACACTGCCTTGCGGCACTCGCGGCACAAAAGGCTGCTGCAGATGCTGCCTGGACAAGAGTGAAGGAGCCACCCAAGCAGCAGGAGCAGCCTCAGCCTCAGTCACCACAGAAGCAGCAGCAGCAGGAGCAGTAGCAGCTGTTGTTATTTCTATGCCATGTCCTCTGTCTGTCTCGGTCTCAGTCTGCGTGTGTGTGTGTGTGTGGCAAGGATATATGCCTGACGATGAAATTTAATGGGGTGCTTTGATGCGATTGGTTTTCATATAACGCAGGCGCTTAAAATCATCGAATCATTCAAAAGAAAACTGAGCTGACTGCTCCACACACACACAAGCACAGCTGGAGCAGGCGCCAACAGAGTGAGAGACAGCGAGAGAGCGAGAAAGAGAGAGAGCAGCAAAAAAAAAAGGCAGCGTAGCCGAAGAAGAAAAGAAAAATGTTGAAAAAAATAAATGGGAAACGCAGGCAAGAAGCAAAGCAAGGCGAATTTAGAAAAATGCTAGCTGCAGCAGCAAAGAGGAGGAAGAGGGGGTGGAGGGCCACAAGGAGAGCAAGTAGCAGGGGAAGGAGAAGGAGCAGCATGCTTGCTCAATTCGCTGTGTCGGTTTTGGCACACGATGAAGCTGACGATGACGACAGAACTCAACTCAACTCAAACTGAGCTGAGAGTGGGAGGAGGGAGGACAAAGCAGGGGCAGGGGCAGGGGGAGAGCAGGGGAGAGATTGAGGTGGGCACGAGAAGAGCGAGCGCGCGACGATGTCCGAGTCGGATGAGTCTCGCAGCTGGCGAAGGAGACGCCGTGCTTGTTGTCGATGCGATGTCGGAGTCGCAATCGGAGTCGGAGTCGTAGTCGTAGTCGCAGTCGGATTTCTCGCCAATACGCATACAGACAGCTGCCACACACAAAGCACATAGACAAACGCAAACACACACAGACACACACACACACAGTGGCACACAGACTCTGCACACACACACACACAATGGGGCACACACTCAGTGAGTGCGCATGGAAAAAGCATTTCTTCATTTCTTCAACGTTTTTTTTTTGCTGTTCCTTGTTTCATTCATTTCCATCATTTACATGTGCACACTGTGAATGCACATAGACTACATATACACTATACTACATATATTTTCTATACTTTATATATTTGCTATATATATCTATTAAATAACTGCCATAAAGACTTCTTCCCAACTTGAACTTGGCCACTTTTGCTGCAAAATTTCCTTGGTAATTTTGGCTTTTAAGCCGCTGCCAATTAGTGCTCGTAAATCTCAAGTGACTAAGCTGTGCCAGTGTTGATCAACAAGTTATCGCTTCGCAATGAAGTGCATAAATTTTGAGAGCGAGACAGAAGGACAGGGAGTGAGAGGGAGGCAGAGAGGGAGAGGCAAAGCAAGGCAACACCCGCGCCTTGCCTGAGGTTGAGGGAATTGCAGCAAGACACATTAACAGCAAAGGCAGGAAGAGGGGCGTGGGTAGAGGAGGGGGGGCGTGGCAAAGGCTTGTTCAGGGAGCTGAGACACACTACAGGCTGTTGGGGGACTTGGCTGCCACGGCCTAGACGCGCGCCTCAAGCGACCGCCATGACAAATCGCGCAGTCAAATTAAGTCGAGCCTGCCCCCCTCCCCCTTCCCCTCACTGTTCCCTTACTTGCCCACTGTGCAGCCTAAAACGCAGTCAAGCAGCAAGCACACATACACAGGCACTCACACTTACACACAGCGCGCACTTATCGATTATTGTAGCATACTTTCTGGCGTCATTTTCGTCTTGCGCTGCGAATTGTTGCCCTTTCACCCCCTCCCGCTCCCCGCCTCCCCCACTCGCACTCTACAAACTATATAGCAGTCTTTAGCTTTATGTGCACATACATCAATGTTGTGTGGGTGGTGGGAGGAGGGAGGGGCAGCGCCTGCAAGGGAAATTACTCAGCAAGCCGCCTTTTGTTCGTCCTGCCGCGTCATGCTGCCACTTGGGGCAAGTAACGGCAATTTGTGTGTGTTGGCCAGTTTTAAAGCGCGTCGCCTTTTATGAACTCGCCCAAAATACGCACACACACACACACACAGACACACACGGGGAAGTTGCAGAGGCAATGACAACGAGACTATTTAACACGCAGCGTAGCATGAATTTTATGCGTGTGTGTGTGTGTGTGTGCGAGGAGTGAGTGTGCGTTTGTGTGTGTGAAGTGAATGTGTGTCTCTGTGTGTGTGTGTGTGTGTCTGGCTGGCTGTAAAAAAGGAAAAACCAGTGTCAAGGTTAACGACCAATGAATTTATTTTGCTTGAATAAATTTTACGATAATGAGGAAATTGTCGTCGTCGTTTTGGGTATTTTTAATGCGCGCCTCGGCTCGCCTCGCTTAATGCGCCTGCGTGTGCGAGCGAGACGGCAGACAATGGAGACTATGTGTGTGAGTGTGCAAGTGCTTGGCTGAGTGGGTGCGCGTGTGTGTGTGCGTGTGTGTGCGAGTGTGTGTGGGTGAATGCGTCTCTGATTGTTATTAAAAAATGTCAGACAATTAAGCAGGCAGCCATAAAAAGCTAAGCCAAGCAGACGCACACATGACGAACACACACACATACACATACACTGCGTACGTCACACACACATACTCACACACACGCACTTAATACGTCACACACTCTCACACACAAATATGCCTGATTTCTTTGCTCGCACGATTTGTTTGTCTAGTTTCGCTTATCAGAAATGCCGCAAACGTTTTTCAATTTCCGGCTGGCACAGTTAGCCGTTGCCACGCCCCCCCCACTCCCTCTTTCCCTGGCTTCATCTCAAGTCAAGCAAAAGTAAATCTCTGTAACTGTAACTGGAACTGGAGCTCGTCTGCTGCCCTCTGCTGCTCTCTTCTGCCTAGGCGACTCTGCTCTGAGTCCTGCCTGCTGCATCGCTGATGCTGCCACTGCCACTGCCACAGCGCAGGCAACTCCATTTTACGTAACATTAATTCCGTGATTTATTGGGGTCACGTGACCAGCGCAACGGACGACTGCGCTGAGCTGCTGCTGTTGTTGCTGCCGTTGCTGTTGCTGCTGCTGCTGCTGCGTTACAAGGCTGACCACAGCAACAAGAGTGACTCCAGTGTAGAAGGGGAAAAGGTTAGAGAGGGAGGGGGTTGAAGGAGTTGGGGGCTGACAGCAATAGCTCATCGAATGCGGCTAATTTCGGGGCAGATCATAGAGCATTTCAAGGTGGACTACGTTGAGAGGGGGGGCAAGTTGCAGAGGGGTTCAAGTTGAAAGCAAAAGCATGAGGAGTTTGAAAAGGAGTTTTTTTATTTTGATTTGTTGTTGCTGATGTTGTTGAAGTTATTGATGTTGCTGCTAGTACTGTAGTAGCAATTGTTGCTGCTGCTGTTGCTGTTATGTTGCTAGAATTGCAGAGCTTGCTGCAAATAGGCATTGCTGTTGCTGCTCCTGTTACTGCTGTGTTAATTTCTATGCCTTCAGTTGCTGTTGCTGAGTTTGTTGGTGAACTTGCTGCTGTTACTAGCATGTTCATTACTGTTGCTGTTGCTGCTTTACAAGCTCTTGCTGTTGCCGTTGCTGTTGCTGTCCATTTGGCATTGCCTGTGTAGGTGTCATAAAGTGCATTCACATTCACAATTCACATTCACATTCTCATTCACATCGTCGGCGATAAAGTTTATTGTCATCTCGCAGCAACAACAACAAAAATTAATACCAAAACATTTGTTGCTGTTGCTGTCTGGCTGACTGTCTTGGAGATCGCACACGCCTACGCAAACATGTCGCAACTGTCATTCCAGCTTAACTTGGCCCATTGTACGTTTATATTAGTCGCGCGCTCTCGCAGATAAAGCAGCCTCAGCCTCGGAGTCTGTTCCAGGTTCAGCCTCAGCCTCAGCCCGGGCCTGGGCACCGGCTCAACTGGCTTTCAGCAAGATGCAGATGCCTGTGTTGCTGTTGTTGTTGTTGCTGTTGTTGTGCCTTGTGTTGTTGCTGTGTCGCCGTGTGTGTCTTGTGCGCGAAGAGTTACGAGTTGTGCGTCTGACTTTCAAATTCATTTCAAGTGTAAAGCGATATGTCGCAGAGGGGAAGAGAGGAGGAGAGGGGGCAGCAGACTGGGATGTGCGAATGAGTATGGTAAGGGGTAAGAGAAGATAGGGGAGAGAGCAGAGGCATAGGCAGAGGCAGAGACTGAAGTAGAAACAGAAACTGAGGATGAGAATGAAGCTGAAGCTGAGCCAGGGAATGAGCCAGAGACAGGGAGGGGAGCGGAAAGAGGGCGCACAGAATGCAGTGGCAAAGGAGTAGGGCAGGGCAGAGCAGGCAGGAGTTACTGCCTTGTTCAAAGGGTTGCCTGAGCAGGGGGCAGGGCAGCAGCTTGTCGCGCTTGCTGGTGACAAACTTTGCCTTTGCTTAAGTTACAAGTCATGTTTTACTCTCTCCCCTCCCTCTCCCTTCCTCTCTTTCCCTCTCCCTCTCCAATTGAATTTGCCACATCGAAATTGTTTAAAAGCCTTGCCATATGCCAATTTAAAGCTGCCACGCCCACAGAAAGTGTTGCTAAAAATAGAAAAAAGCGCGCTGGCTAAGCCCAACGAAATCCATTTTGGAGCTTATTGCTTGCATTTTTAATGCATTAGACACGCGCCGCCACGCGCTGTCTCCCTCTCTCTCCCTCTCTCTCTCTCTCTCTCACTCTCTGTCTGTCTCTCTCGTGAGCACGTTTAAGCCTGCCATTATTTTCATAACTACGCGCGAAAAGCTTTTTCATTTAAATTTAACAAAAATCGCGCGATGCTGTGGAAAAATTGCAACGGGAAAATGCCTGGAAAAAACAACAACAACAACAAAACAAGAATTGCAATCACACACTGACAACAACAACAAGAACAACAGCAACAACAATGGCAGCACACAAATAGACACACAGTTGTTGTTGTTGCTGCCTTTTTGCACAGTCGTAAAGCAGCTGCAGCAGCGCCACCTTCCGGCAGCGCGAGCAGTCAACAATAAATTGCAGCGTGAAAATACCCTGTAAATTAAACAGAACAACTGCACAATTTGGAGTGAGAAATTGTGAAATTTAAAAGGCTTTAAAAGATTTTAAAGAATTAAATAAAAAAATATATAAAACTTCTTTGCAATCTTCAAATTAAATACTAAAGTAAAGCTGCCAATTCAATCTTTAAAACATTTGAAAAATACCAGAAATACAAGGTAAATTTGCAAACTTAATTTTCAAATAGCTGAGCAATCCGCTCTGCCGTCACTAAAGCATTCCGCATCAAATTGCAATCAAATTTTTTACACATTTTAATCATGAAAATGCGCCTGCATTTTCCATGTGGTTTTACAGGGTATAAAATAAAAAAAAGGAAACGTGAAAAACAAAGCATAATAAAAATGTCGCTTTTGCATTTTAGTATAGCGACAAAAAATGGTGAAAAAAAAAAGCGTTGTAAAGTTCGCTTGTGCATGTGAATAATTACGAAAAGAGCAGCAAAACGTTGTAGGAGAATAGAGAAAACAGTCAAAATAGAAGGCAGTTACAGGTGTGAAAGAGAGAGGAAGATGGTGAGGGAGAGATGGGCATCATAGGTTAGCTCATTTTGAGCGTAGGCGAGGGAGATCTTTAGTATCAGTGCGAAATTAAGATAATTTGAAGTTATAAATGACATTTATAAGGTTTATTTGTATTTGAAAACGCACAAGAAAACAAAGTGTAGAATAAATTACTGAAAAAATTTATTAATAATAATAAAACATTATTATAAGTATTCATTCATATTGTGAGTTACAAGAAGATTTTCAATAATTTTTTAACACATTTTAAAATGGAATTCGATATCATTCTAAGAAGAAAAGAAAAAATCAAGAAAATTATATAAAAACATATAGGTTATATAGAGAAGGTTTTAATTTTATTTTTAATAGTTTTATTAACAATCTTATTACCATGAATCTTAAATATTGTAGATTGCAACAAAGTTAATTCAATTAAAGGTTACCTTACATTTTCTCTTATTTTTTAAATGATTTTGGAAAGATTGGGAAAATTTGTAAAGGAAAGATTAAGAAATGTTATAAAAAGTTATAAATATAAATTGTTCAAATCAAGCTTTAAATATATTTAGTATCACAAAATTAAGCAATTTATTGCCAACTATACAGGGTATGTCAAAGCAGGGCAACAAATTTGCAGTTAAACCTTTTCTTCTGCAGTAAAGAAAGTCATTGCTTCTTGCTAGTTTCACCGACGGCAATTGCAAAGCAAGTTACGCCGAATGACGTGCGACTATAGATACCCTGTATCACGGAGATAACCCTTCAACATTATAGCCTACACCCCTTATTCTAAACCTTTCTCTTGCTTTTCTCCTGTTACCTCTTTGCAACTCATTAGAATAATCAAATTGTGCTTGTTCAATTTATTGTGCAAATTCATTAGAGCCACCACTGGCCACGCCCACCAGCTCACGAACTTCCCTCTCCCCCTCTCCACCGATGATGCGCATTTCACGCGCTCAACCAATTGGAAAATTTACACGTGCAAAATGATGAAAAATTGCTGCGGTTTTCCTTCGCCGGAATTTTCCTCTTCGTTTTCCACTTTGCATTTTATTCTTCGTTTTTTTTATTTTTTTTTTTTTGCTGAAATAAAAATTGGAAAAAGGCCGAACGAGAAACATTTTCATTTAAAGCTTTAAGCGGCAGACGGGACTGCACAGATATATATATATACAGTATATATCGCATACGTGGCTATATAGGATACATATGTATATATCTCTCTATATATATATATGCATATATATATGTATATATGCATCTGTATCTGTGTATATCGTCTATCTGAATACGAAATTGGCGCGTTGTTTGCTTTGTTTTCGCCTTGTGTTGCTCTTATTGTTGTTGCTGTTGTTGCTGTTGTTGTTGTCTCGTTTTGTGTGTTATTTAAATTTGTGCGCAATGTTGTCGCATTGTTGCTGCTACTGTTGTTGTTGTTGCTGCTGTTGTTGTTGCTTTGTAATATTTTTAATTTTGCGCAGGCAGCGACATAAATCATTTTGTCGCGCATTGCAAAAATTCCAAAAGAGCAAGGCGAAAAAATTACAAAAATTTTTAAATTAGCTCGCAACACACACAGTAAGAGACAGCGAGAGAGGGAGAGAGGAGAAAGGAGGGAGTGAGAGGGGCAGGCAGGGACATAACATGGAAATGGGGGCGCTGTGGCGGGGCTGTAATTAAATTTTCATATGAAAAACTCGCAGCGACAACAAGAAGTGCGAGGAAGCAAGTAGAAAGAGAGGGTGAGAGTGGGAGGGGGAGTGAGAGGGAGTAAAAGTAGAGAGTGGGAGTGAGAGGGTAAGCAGTGCTAGAGTGGGAGTGAGAGATAGGCAGTGGGGAGTGAGAGGGAGGCAAAACAAAGCCAAATAGTAGAAAATTGGAAAGATGAAGTTGATTGTGATAGCAACAATGTTGTGGCGCAGCTGGAGGAGGCAAAAAGGGGGCAAAGAGGGGCAGGCAGACAAAGAGTAGCAGCAGTGGGTGCGCTGGGGGAGGTAGGGAAGGTAGGGGCAACCCTGCTTGCCGCTGCTGCTGCTGTTGTGTTCTAAGCGAAAAAAAGCAATTTTCAATTTTTCTACACAGCGACGAAGCAAAGCTGCTAAAAACTTTGACGACAGACAGCCAAGGCAGGCAGGAGGGGTAGGCAGGGGTAGGAGGGGAGGTAGGGGAAATGGGGTGAGTAGTATAGAGAAGAGGGAGGGAGAGGAAAAACGTTTGCGCCTTGCAGTAGTCGCTGGCAAGTGATAAATCATTTCAACTGTCACTTTCGAAACACAATTTTATCTAAACACACACAGACTAACAAAACACACACACACAGAGAAAGAGACACACACATAGAGAGGCACAGGCAGGGGCACAGCTACAGCGTGAGAGGGGGGGCAGACGACGTTGGGATTTTGGGGTTCAATTGTTGTTGTTGTTGCCGTCTGGGGTGGCTTCAAATTTGAACATGTCGAAAATGTCTATGGAAAATTCGTTGCCAGTGTGTGTGCGAGTGTGTGTGTGTGTGTGTGCGTGCACTTATTAATGTGTGTCACACATACTGTAATTTAGCTGCATTTCTGAACGATAAGAAAACGCGCCGCTGCATTTTGGGCTACCCGGGCTCCCCTTTCCCCCTCCTCACTCTTTCTCTTGCTAATCAATGCACGAGGCCAAGAGCGTCGCTAGCGCCATTTATCAAGCACTCGTGAGGCGCTAGGGGTGCGTGGGAGGGGCGTGGCAGCTGAAGTGGCAACTGAGCACTGCTCGAAATAAACGCTGCCTATAAATAGCACCCTACTCCCCCCTCTCCCCGCTGCCATCACTTGCAGTTAGAACAATAAAAATGCGCTTTAGTTTTTCCACTTGCGCCAAAGTGAAAAGTGAAAAGTGACGGAAAACGCGCCGTGCGGCGGCTATTTAAAATGCCATAAATTCGCCGTGACAATAACAACAGCAGCGGCAACACGAGCAGCAGCAACAGCAACAACAACAACAGCAATAACAACAGCAGCAACAGCAGTAAAACTATTTTGGGGCAAAAGATTTCTTGAGGGGTTTTGTTTTTTGTCAATTTATTGATTTAACATTGCATAATAAGCAGCAGCAACACAGCAGCAACAATAACAACAGCAATACAACAACAGAAATACAACAACAACAATAGCAGCAACAATAACAACAGCAACAATAACAACAGCAACAGCAGCAGCGGCAACAAAGTTCACAAAATCATTAACTTGGCTCTGGCGTCTACAAACAAAGCACAAACAACAACTACAAAAACAACAACAACAATACTAGCAACAACAACAGCAGCCACACTAACAACAACACTAACACCAATACCGACAACAGCAGCAGCGCCGCTGGCAGCGCAGTCAGCGTCAAAGCAAAACGAAACGACGAGCAACCTTTGTATTGACTGGTCGGTCGCCTCGCCTCGTCTCGCAACTCAATTCGCCTTCAATTCGCCCCGCACACACACACACACGCACAGACAGCGCATACTTAACGGCAACATGCTATCTCGCTTGCGCAGGCGAGACAGCTGGCAGCGCTGCTCTAAGCAATGGCGCTGCCTTCTTACGATATAAGGCAGAGAGTGCTCAACTTACGAGATACGCTTACGATACGACGGGGAAGTTGCTAGCGCGTGACAGAGCGAGAGAGCGAGAAGGAGAGAGCGAGTTCATGTGTGTGTGTGTGTGCGCTCTCTCTGAGCACAGCAGACTGTTTGGCTCGGGCTGTCGCTGCCGCTGCCGCCGTCGCTGCCTCTGCCCGCGTTGAGTAGTTTGTGTCGCCTTTTTTATTTTATTATTTTTCAACTATAAAAACGACAATAAAATTTTTAGTGCAAAGATTTATGTGCGAACAATTTGGTTTTTGTCTGTCCCAATGCTCGACTCAATTAATTTGTGCAGCGACGGCGACGGCGACGAAGGCAGCGACGCGACAGCGAGAGTTCTCTGATTGGACAGGTGCGACAGCTGTGCCATCTAATATGCCATTAATAATTTTATTTCCAACTTGAGGAACTTAGAATCTCAAAAATTGTCAACCCTGCACCCTCCTTCTCCTGCAAGGCAGTGCAGTAAGGGGAGTGAGGGGGGTGGGGGTGGCGACTTGCTGTGTATACGATAAACACCCCACAAAAGCGGACATAAAACGTGCCCATTACTACCAAGAAAATTGCCCATTAAGAAAACGAAGCAGACGCCGTGCGAGGCTTCACTTGTTGTTGTTGCTCTTGTTGTTGTTGCTCCCCTTGTTGTTGCTGTTACTGTTGTTGTTGCTGTTGTTGTTGTTGCTGCACTGGGCAGCGCTCAAAATTTAAATAAAGGTGCGTCGCCCTCGCCTTGAGCTCAAGAAGACAAAAAAAAGAAATACGAAAAATAATAGAAATCGCTGCCCTTACTGAGAGTGAAAGAGGGGGAGGGGGGTAGCAGTAGATGGGGGCTGGTAAGCACCCCCTGCAGAAGCCATCTACAACACCACTTGGCCTCCACAGAGTGTCTTCATTGTGCTTTAGAGCCAATAAACCAAATTATTATTAGCGCCATTTTCCATGCTTTTCATTTCGCTTTGCTTTTCCCGCCCTTCCCCCTCTTCCCCCACTTTCTTCTCTTTCCTGGTTTTTTTTAGCATTTTTAGGCACTGCGTATTTCATTTAAAGTTTTATGCGCTTAAAGTGCTCGTTAGGCAGAGTGTAAGAGGGCAGTGGCGTGGGGAGAATTGAGTGTGGAAAGGGGCTTGATACCTGTCGCTGATTTTTAGTTAGTTGTGGAGGGGGGCGGAGCTGGCTTAGTGGGCGCGCAGTCAGCTGAAGACGGCTCAGACAGCTTTAGCAGGCTGTCTTGCTCTTTCCAACACTATTTTTTCTTTCTCTCTCTCTCTCCATATATCTCGCTCTCTAACTGTTTGTCTGGGAGCTGGCTTAAAATACTGTCAATGTTTCCCCACGAAGAACTCAGTCTTGATTATTGCTTGAAAATTCTATTAAATTTATATATACATATACCATGTATAGTTTATTTTATAATAAGAATCTTTTATATATCTTCTTGAATCTAACGATCGGCTTTTCTATATTTGCCTTGCAGGACGATGGTGTCGAAGAGAATGGTCCTCACCTGCCGATGCTCGCAATGCAGACGCCTCGCGGCGATTGTATTCCTCAGTCTTCCTTGGTAGTCCTGGTAAGTAACGCACGCAACTATATATACACTAGCTATCTCCCTCCCCCTCTCTCTCTCTCTCTCTCCCTCCCTCTCTCTATTTCTGTCTCCCTCTTTTTGGGTGCTTATCACTTGGATGACCCAGCGACCAACTGACGTCAATGTTTCCATTAGATTTCCGTGATTTACAGTTACGTTTCGAAATTTGCTTTCTTTTTTACCTTTTTTCGTGGGGTTTGAAGGGGTATGGAAAGGGGAGGGGGGGCTCTTTAGCAACCTGCCGCCCCTGACAGTAGTGTAGCATTGTTTTTGTTGTTGTTGTTGTTTTCATTTTCGTTCTTTTTGCGATTGTGCCCCGGCAGAACCGAGATCCGTCGGCCAGATTGTGCCAAAGAGTTAACGTTAATGGCAGAACTACTAACAATGGCCGCGCTGCCTCACGGCCAACTCGGGCCGCCGCACTAGGTAATTTCTATAATGATATACGAACTGGCCACAGGCCACTGCCACAGCCACAGTCAGAGCACCAGCCAGAGCCACAGTCAGGCCAAAACAAAGGCAGAGTCAGTTGGCCAACTGGCTACAACAACTACAACAACAACAACTGCGACTGCTGCTGCTGCTGCTGCCATGAGGCTGATAATGGCGTTGGCTGGGGCAGCCAATGGATCAGGATCAGACACGGCAGACAGAGCAGACTCGCATCATCAGCCAATGCCATGAATTGCGCACAGAGCGCGCACGTCGAACGTGAACAACGCATCAAAGCTACACTAGACTGCAAGGCATTTTTAACTTTATGACAAGCGAGGCTTTTAGCAAACTGAAAGTTCTGTTTGTGCTTAAGGTTTTACACTAAGAAACTTTCTATATAATATTTTATAATATAATATATATAATATTTTATATACTCTAATATTTTATATATTATCTGAATATACGGACAGCAATTTTCTCAACTGAAAAAAAAATTTAGTTAAAAATACATTGAAATTTTAAAATATTTTGTTTCAACTTCAGCAAATTATTTTCTAGACAAAAAATAATAATTGATTGCGTGTGTTTTTATAACTGAGAAAATTTATTAAGTTGCAATATTCCCTTACATCATTATTCATTTCACACTTTTTAAAAATTTCTCACTTATAATTTCCTAATTTGATTAAATTAAATAAAATTCTTATTCGCTTATCAAGAAACTTAAGTTATAATCTAAAAAAATCCATTTCTGTCACTTTTTCAACAATGAAATGCAATATATAACTCTTGCTGACACTTCCCTTTAATTCTAAAACAAAATTGAATATTTAAATATTTATTTTCACAGTTGAAACAATAAAACAGTTCCCATAATAGAAAGAAAACAACAAATTTTATAAAATACATAAATCAGACAGATTAAAAGGTTGCCCAACTTCAAAACAAATTTAAATATTTACTTTAAAAAACATAATGCCTATTTAGGATTCATAGATCTTGCGATTAAAGTCTAATCCACTTCCTGCTGCCTTGTAGCACAGTGTAGCTTTACTAGCAGCAGTTTAGCCATGGGGCGGAGCTCATGTCCGCAATGCGTGCCAATTATTGTACAGTTTTCTTCTAATATTCACTATGCATTCCTGCTGCTCCCTCTTGCTCTCTCTCTTTCTTTAGCTCTCTTGGCTGCTCTATGTCTATGTGGCGTAATCAAAATTCCAAGTGCCAGCAGGTTGCTCACTCGAGCAATTCGTTAAAGTCAATTTGCAAATCATTTTTCCATTGAAACTCAATCTACGTCGACGTGAAAATACCCAAAAGGAATGAGTGAGAGAGACTTGGCTCGTTCCCGCTGTCTGCCAGTCTGCACATACTGCCAGGGCTGCTAGTCTGCAGTCTTCAGTCTTCTAGTCTTTTAAAGTCTCCCCCTCTCTCTCTATCTGTCTCTCTCTCTCGCTTCCTCTGCACATCCGCGTTGAATGTGCGCCTCCTTTGCCGCATCGATAATAATGATTTTCTTTGAAATGCATACTTGAGTCGCAGTCGCAGCTACCCCTCCCCTCTTACCTTCCTCCCTCCCTCTCTCTCTCTCTCTCTCTCTCTCTCTCTGTATCCATCTCTGCTTGCTTTTCTGCCTGGCTTAGCCATTGCCTCTGCCTCTGCCGCTGCCGTCTTCCTCTCTGACAGACATCTTTGTGCAGCTTTGCTGCCTCTTCTCCTTCTCCTTCTCCTGCCTCTCCCACGCCCCTCTCTCGACTTCGATGGCTTCGAACGTGGTGTAATAATACTAAATTGTTGCTGATTATCCTTTTGGCGGTTCGCCTTTGGACATGTTCTTCTCTCTGGGATCGAGCCGAGCTTGGGCTCTTTTGCATACGCTCGACTTCGACTTCGACTTTGACTTCGACTTGGGTTTTGTTCTTTCTGTTCTTGTTGTTGTTGTTGTTGCCTGAAAATGGCGTCACAGTCAGTGAACAAGAGGCTCGCTTGGAGCTTCATTCTGGCTCTGGTTGTGGCTCTGGCGCGCATCTGCATCTCTATTTTGGCTGCAGCCTCCGCTCCGCTTCTCTTCTCCTGCTCGACTTGATTCTGAAAGAAATCAAGCAAAAATCAAAGCCCAAAGCCGCCAGAAGACACAAGCACTCCAAAGCTGGAGTGGAGTGGAGCTGAGCGTGTGGAGTGGATTGGAGTGTGTGGAAGGCAGGGGAGGAGGAAGAGCAGAGTCATGGAGTGCTGCGCGAGCTGTTGCCCCCCACTTCAATGGTCACATAAATAGACGCGGCCAGGAAAATCGTGTAGCTGCGCCGCTTTGGCCTGCCTTCTCTCCTCCTCTCTCTCCCCCTTTCTCCCTAACTCTGCCTCTCTCTTCTTTCCTCTGCTTCTCTCTTCTTCCCTCTCCTCCTCTCCCTCCTTCTGCTAGTTCTTTTTCGGCTGCTCCGCTGGCTTTGTCGGCACTTGAGCCACAGTTCCATTCCCAGTCCCTGTTGAACCGATTTTCTCTGCGCTCCACACACGTTTTTCGCGGAAAAGCGGCAGTAATTACCGTTAAATGACCCAAGACGCTGGCCTCAGCTATGACTGACCCCTCTCTCCTGCCACTGCACATACTCCTGCTGCTGCTGCTGCTGCTCCTACTGCTGCTGCTGCCTCCTCCATCAGCTGTCAACGCGTCGCAGTCCTTGACAATTGTCAACGCTGAACTCAAGGCTGAGCCTCGCCTGCGCTGTCTGCAAGTTAATTGCGGCAGACAGAGAAAGGCACAGGAGTTGCACTGCAAGAGAGAGGGAGAGGGAGAGAGAGAGAGAGAGAGAGAGGGAGAGAGGGAGATAGAGAGTAGACCTCTGGAGTCCAAGTGGTTCCCAGTCGTTTGGGCCAAACAAATTTTGCATACCAAATGCCAATTGTTGTTGCCGTTTCTGTTGCTGCTGCTGCTGCTTTTGTTGTTGCTGCTTTTGCTGTTGCTTTTTGCGCTCGGCAAACTTAGTCGAAGTTGCATTTTGCATTTTAACCAAAGCCGCCGCCGACAGCGACAACTTCCAGCCAAATCAATTAACAAACAATAAACGTTTGTTGGCCAAGCCAGACACGTATTTTATTTAAGTATCTAGAATATTAAAATGGGATCAGACACGACGACAACAACGCCAGCGAGACAGAGACAGAGAGAGAGAGAGTGAGAGAGAGTGGGAGTGAGAAAGGGAGAGCGGGAGAGTGACAAAAATTGAGGCACTGCGTCGTCGGCTCGACGCATTCATTAAAACGTTTTTGGAATATTTGAACGAGCTCCGACTGCGGCTGCGGCTTCGTTTTGCTTTCTTCTGCTTCGGCTGCAGGCAAAGCAATCCGTAAGATACTTTTTTGTTGCTGTTGCTGTTGTTGTTGCTGCTGGCTTAATCTGTCGCAATGGCCGCAGCGCAGCTTGGTGAGAACCACGAAGCCACCCAGCAGCAGCAGCAGCAGCAGCGACAGCAGCGACGCCGCATCAACTTAAGACGATTATTTATGAACTGGCGACGTTATATGGACAAGGAGGAGGAGTGGGGAGGGGGAGGGGAAGCGGGTGAGCAGCGATGGCCGCTGCAGGACACTGACATCTACACCAGGCACTGGCGACAGCGTCACCTCCAAGCTGCAGTGTACTTCACTTCTCCTGCTCTTGCTCCCTCCTACTGCTGCTGCTGCTTCTGCTCAGCCTCTCTCCCTTTCCCTTTCTCTCTCTCTTTCCCTCTGTCTCTGTGACTGTTTCTACTTCTCCTTTACCTCCCGCTGCTGCTGCTTCTCTTCTCCCTACTCCTTCTGCGCCCTCCTTCTGCTCCTGCTGCTCCTCCAATTCTTCCTTCTGCTGCTACCTTCCCCTTCATTTCTCTCTCTGTGACTGTTCCTCCTTCTGCTCCTTCGTCCCCCTCCCCATTGCGTACATGTGTACAATGTAGCAATGCGTGTTCGATGACTTAAATGACAGCGCAGTGAGGTGTCCATGAGGAGTCCAAGCGAGGCTGCAACGCGCTCGCATGAGGCCACGCAAGGCGACGCGACTCCGACTCCGGCCGAGTGTGGGGCAACTTGTGGCGCGATCTGCGCGCTGCATGTCACAAGACAACGTTGCAACGTCGCAGTTCACAAAATACTCTTAGCCATGTTATTACAAAGTGGCTAAATGACCAAGGAGACGTTGGGATTTACACCCCCCTCCCCCTCTGCAGCTCCTCCTCACATACTCCCTCTGCTTGTCGTTGCTGCACTCTCTGCCATATCACAATTGGCCAATGGAACTCAATCAGCTGCCTCGATGATTATCATGCTGCCCCTCGCTATGCATTCCCTGCTCTCCCTTCTCTCTAGGCACTATGCAGTTCACTCTTCCCTGCCTGCATCCCTGTCTTCTATGCTCCTTCTTCCTGCCTGCTTCCCTGCCTTCTTCCCTGTCTTCTTCCCTATTTTCTTCATTTGTTCCTCTGATTAAGTTTGACTTCTTCGGGACATCATAAAGTTGCACACAAAATGGCAACTCGGCCGCCTCTTGCCACACTTGATGCTTGCAAGTTCCCATTAAACTATATTCCTGCAACATTTGCATAGCAACAACAACAACAATCAGCTTGATTTGCGTGCGAAAAGCTTGCGAAATAGAAAAAGTTCAGCTTCCTTTGGCCGACGGCTTTATTTGGTTTTTTATTTATCATCTTTTTGTTTTTTGGTATTCTTTTTTTGGTATTTTCTGTGTATTTTTCTGTTGTTTATTTTTGCTGCATTTGATTTGCTCCAAATATTTTTGGGTTCACACTTGCCGTGGGCTCTTCGCAGCGCTCTGCTGTGATTGATTGCCCCGCGTCCGCGTCGGGGCCGCGTCTGCCTGCGAGTGTGTGAATATATATCATATTTTTATAGCAAACAAAAAACCAACCCAACAACAACGACAGCATTTTGCGGTTTAAGTCTGCACGAAAATTTAAAACATTTTGTTGTTGTTTTGTTGTACGTCACAAAAAAAAATATAAAAAGAAAAGAAATGAAAAAATCAAAAAAGATTTATTGTGAGCCTGAGAAATTTTTGAACTTGTTGGCGAAGATAATTCATTGAGGTTCTGAGATGAGCTCGTCTGCCTAATTAAATTAGAGTGAAAGGTGGGCGTGGCCTGCAAGTAGTTTAAGTATTAAATTTATTTTGACTGCACAACTAATTCTTCTCCTTCTCTCTCTCTTTCTTTGCAGACAATTTTGGAACGAGTGCAAGTGGTAAGCTTTCTCTTTAGTCTTCATATCGTATATATATATAATTCGACCAATGAAATGCCCCCAGCTGCTCTGCAAAATGGCCAAGTGCAAGAGCATACAAATATGCACAGATATACAGGGATATATACACAGATATACAAAGTTATACACACTTATACACACTCTTATTATGTGTGTGTTGCCTTGTGCGATCAACCAACGGCAGCGTGAGCAATCTGCAACATAGCGTAACGCCGCAGAGACTCACTTGGAGACTTGGAGACTCACTGGGGCTGCCTTCTGATGCGCCCTTCATTTAGCGTTTGACAGGACCCATAATTATAAACGGGCATAACCCATCATCAGCCTCAGCCTCAGCCACAGTCACAGCCACAGCAGCGGGCCTCACTCACGGACTCCCCCCTCCCGGCTCCTCTGCTTCATCTCTGCCAGGCAGGCACACACAACAACTAAATGCTGGGGCCATATAAATTTTCTGATTAAGAGCCATCTTATCATTATTATAGACTGTGCGCACGCTCGGTCCCGGACCGGCAACGGGGCTGGGCCTGGGCCTGGGCCTGACTCCGACTCCGCTGAAACAAAAAAAGAAAGAATAAAGTGCGAGTGTGTGCGAGTGTGTGTGCGGGTCTGCGCTGCCTGCCCCCTTGAAGGCATTATAGGGATTTAGTTTTTGGGATTTCGATTTCTCACACACAGCGCAAGAGAGAGAGAGAGAGGGAGATGGAGGGAGGGAGAGAGTGAGGCAGCTACAGAAATGTGTAGAACATATTGTTGCTTGGGTTTCGTTTCCGAAGATTTCCTGTGAAATACTTTAAGCCCCGTCCCAGGGCCAGAACAAGAACAAGAACGAGATTGTGACGGAGATGGAGATGGTGTAGAAGGGGGTAGAGCAGGAGAGGGGAGAGAGCGTGAGGGAGCGCATCGCGTTGAGGCCTGCCTCGGTTTCGGTTCGATTTGGTTGTGTTTTTGTCGGTTCGGTTTTTCGGTTTTGTGTTTTGGGTTAAACATACTTGAAATTCTTGTTTCAACTCGCCAACAGAGGCGGGGGCGGGGCAGTGGCAGGGGCAGCGTGCAACGCCTTTGTGTGTGTGCGAGTGTGCGTGTGTAATTTAATACGCTTTCGAAATTAAGAAAAATACACTCCGAAATATATTTATATGCATATGTAGTGTGTGATTCTCCCCCCTCCCCCTCTCTCTCTCTCACTCCCTGCTCTCGCGAGCGAAAGGTCACAGCGAAAGATTTAAATTTGAAATTAGTATGGCCGCATCGAGCAACATAAATAACAACAGCAACAACAACAACAACACGAGCAACAACTTCGTCTTTTGTTCGTTGTATTTCTTTTTCTTGAAGGGAAATATTTCATTTATATTAGACAGTCGCAGAACACTCGCTCTCCTAACTAGGCAGGTCATTGATTTGTCTGCCCCCCTCTCTATCTCTCTTTCTCCCTCTCACACTCTCTGTTAATTTATGCAGTTGCTGCGCGCTGTTATTAAGTGTAATTTGCATATTAAAAAGCCACCAAAAATGTTCAAAGTATTTTTTCTTTTTTCTGAGATTTATTTCTCACTCTTTTCTATTTTTTGTTTTTCCTTCAATGAAGCGAGTTTTCCTCGCTTTTCTTGTGCACAAAACCGTTTGCAATTTGCCGTCGAAAGATTTTCACATGCAGACAGTAAGAGGGAGGGAGGGAGGAGATTGCAGGGGGGAATTCCCTTCGACTTTGTCTTCGTGTCGTGACTGATGCGTTATAATTTTCATGCTGTTAAAAAAGCATTTTCAGTGTGTTATTATAAAAAAAGAACAACAACAACATGAGGAAGAACAACTACAACTTGTGTGCCCTCTTCTACACCTCTCTTCCCCCTCCTTCTCCTCTACACGCTTCTGTCTGTCGTTATCTGTTTTCTTTGCACGGCGGGGTCCGCCTTGACTTTTGTCTGCTGCAATTTGGATGTCAAAAATCAACGGACAGACATTTACTTTTTTATACTTCTTGTCGTTGTTGTTCTTGTTGTTGCTTTTGTTGTGCTAAACGAAATTACACGCTTATGAATTGCTTAATATCATGTTCGCAATAATATAAGCCAAGAAGAAAGAAAGGCATAGCACGCCACACAGTTCCCCGAGCTTATCCAGCAGGAAGGTGCTTTGCCTTTTTTTTTTTTTTTTTTTTTAAGGGATGTGCTTGTGTTGAGAGTTAGCTTTGTTTTAGAGGTGTTGGGGATCGTTAGAATCCTTAAAGAGGTTTTTCTATTAGACATTATCCCTAAATTAAACTCTACTTTGAGTTAATAATTATACTAGGCTCGTCTTTGCCTGTTTTACAAATATATGGGAGCGTTATCTCTCTGTAGACTACCTTCTTTGTCACTAAGTAGTGAACTACCAACTAGTCTTCATGCGATGTAAAGTATCTTAAAAAAGAAAGAAGAATTCATAAGGTTCCTTTTCTACGACTGTTCAGTCCTCGTAGGAAGTATAAGTAGAGCTAAAGGGGCCTTAATTCTATTTGATCAAACAGCCTTTGACGATTCTTTTATAGAGAAAGCTCTCAAGGTTGCTATAACATATTTGTGCTCATCAATTTTGCAAAGATTGTAATGAAGTATTTAAAAATCTTAGACTTGGATATACATACATAATTGTAAATATATATTATATTTGAACTGTTAACTTATCTCTTGAAAATCATTATCAAGCTTTCTGTCTTCATTTTCAAACTAAATTTACTTTAATTTGTTTCATTGAATCTTTTGTTTGAATGAATTTTTGAACAGTCTGTGAATTTTAATATATTATAAAATAATCTTTGTTATTTCTACTCTTATTACTAAACTTCTGCTTCGCTCTCTAGCTGCCTGGCAGTCTATAAGTTATAGATATTGTACTTAACATTCTCTAAAGAGCTTCATCTAGTCTGTGCAGCAGTTAGTTCTGCCGACGGCATTACCAATGTCTAGTTGCATATCCACAAACAGGCAAGACTTGCAGTGCCCAACTTAGAGCCAGTGCCAGTACCAGTTCCAGTTCCACTCGCAGTTACTACCTCAAGTGCCAACTTAGTTCCATTTTCAGTCTCCTTCTCTCTGCCTCCCTCCTCCATCTGAATGCCAGTGCGATAACGAAAGAAAGAACACCCAAAAACAAATTAAACGCGTTGCCATTAATCTTCAAACTGCTGAGACGCACATCATCATATGCAGCCAGAGAGGAGGCTTCTCTTGGCTGTGCTTGGAGTCTTCTCTGTGCTGTGTCCCGTCCTCACTGTTGCCACAATCAAGGTGAGATGCATTTCAACATGTCTCATAAATTCGTGCGGATTGAGGCGCAAAGCGCACTGGAAATCTTGTCTGCTCTTCTGCATTTGCATAAACTACAACGTGAGCCCCAGGAGAGACGACTGTCTGTCTGTCTCTCTGTCTCTCTGTCTGTCTCCCTCTCTGGCTGTCTGTGCAGTCAGTTGCTGTTGCTGTCCCTGTCTGTCTCTCTGTTTCTTTAACTGCGTTCATAAATTTGGCAAATTTGACAATTATGCGCATTAATAATAAATAAAATTGACAATAATTGAATTTGAATAATTTGATTTTGCATACGTAAACCAAAAGAGAGAAGGAGGAAGAGTGAGAGAGAGAGAGAGGGGGAGAGAGAGGGGAGTGCGAGTGGGAGCCACATATGGCTAATCTGCATATAAGGCGGCTGCTCTGACAGCGACAGCTCTGACTTCGGTTCGGTTTGGCTTGGCTTTTTGTGGGTAGGCGTGAAAACATGTGTTGGCTGTGCCCCGTTCCCCCTTCCTCCCTCTCTGTCCCTTACCCCTCCTCTTGCTGCTTCTATTCTTTTATTTAGTATGTTTTTTTGTAACTATTTCGTTGTTCGCTCGGAATTTTAATAAACTTTTCGAGCTTGAGTGTTTTTTGCCGCTTTAGCTTTTTTCTGGCTGGCCAAAAGCAGCCTGAGAACCAAAGCCAAAGCCGGCTCCAAGGCGAGCGAGCAATCTCAATGGACCGCAAGGAAATAATGAGGCATGAACGAAGCCGAGTTGCAGCATCCCGCCGCAGCAGCGGCAAAAACTGCAACAAGCTGTGGCATTATTATTATTATTTTTCTTATATTTATTATTATATTTTTTTTTTCGTTGTGCCCCCCGACAAAACAATGCAAGTGCCACAGGCGGCGACCAGACCTGGCTCAAAATATTGCAGCGGATCACACAAATCCGCCATAAAAAATGCATATACACATGTACCACACACACACACACTCACACACACACGCACACACACACACTTGCATATGCAGTTGGTGGTAAACTGGTCAAGCCAAGAGAGACAGAGCCGAAAGCCGCTTTTGTGTTAATGCCTCTTTTTTGAGGCTGCCACAAAAAATGGCTACAAAAATTGCTATTGACTGTGTGTGAGCGAGTGTGTGTGTGTGTGGGATAAACCTCTGCGGCCTCTGCGTGCTTATTGACTTGTTGCCGTTTTATGGCGTTGCGCGATTGGGTAATCCATCATCATTTTGCACCGTAGACAGAGAGCGAAAGAGAGAGAGGCCTGGCACCAAACATAATTTCCAGCCTATTTTTCGCACATGAAAATGTGTTTTTGGCGGGGAATTGAGCGCATTTAAGTGTGCGAGAGTGCGCTCGCTCAAGGGAAAATTGCCGGCGCGACTGTAATAATGAAAATTGCCTGAAAAAGCTGGGAAAATGGCTAAAGGTTCTGTCGAAACAACAAAGAGCAATGCATTGCAAGGGCTTTCTTCTAGCCGTTTTTTATGAATGAAAAGTAGTTAGAATGGTTCTGTAGATATTTTCAATTTGTAGCGGATATAATGACGTGAATTTAGGCATATAAAACATATAACTTCTCTAAACTTTAACCCCTTGAATAAATATAGTTAATAGTTAATAGTTCAACGTAAAGTGGAATGAATTTAAATTCACTTCTTCCTTCTAGTTACTCTCTTTGAGCTCCTTTTCTTGAATGAAAAGTCTCCTCTACCATTCCCAAATTCTTCTCAATTTGTTTCTCCTATAATGACGTAAATTTCGACATATAAATCATATAACTGCTATAAGCTTAAGCCCCGTAAATATCGCCAGTCTTATCGCCAGTCAATGCTGCTTCTGCCATCGATCGACGTCAGCGTGAAAAGCCTCCAAAGAGTAGCCAAACAATAAGCAAAGCCTCAGTAATAATAATAACAACAATAAGCAGCAAAACAACAAGTAATAACTCTAACAATTACTACAACAACAACAAGTACAATAACTACAACAACTACAACAACAGTGACTGCCATCAATTATTGCCCGGCGCCAATTGCAATTTTTCAACATTTTAATTAAGTCGCCTGGCAAACACTTTAAGCTTTTTATTAATTTGCCGATCGTATGGAAAAACTGATATATAGCTTTTCATAATTGTCAGTGCGACAAATCTGCAAAGCAGAAGAGGGGGAGGGGGGGAGGGGGAGACTTGAAATTAATTGGCCATGTTTATCATGCGGGCAAGAGATTCAATTGGGAATGTTTTCGGTGAGCTCAGCTGAAATCTCAGAAGTGATGAGTGTGCGGGACTGTGTGTGCGAGTGTGTGACTAGTGTGTGCATAGCTGGTGTGTGTGTGTGGTTTGTATGTGTGTGTGCTTGTGTGTGACTTTCGAGTGTTGCCCGGCTTGGCTAATAAGCGAGATTGGGCCAACACCTTTGGAGGTCTCACTTGGGCAGCAGCCGAGACAAGTGTTTGTTGTTGCTGCCGCTGCTGTTGTTGTTATTGTTTAGCCACCCACTTGAGCAGCAGCAGCGGCAGCGTAATAACAACAATGACGCCCAAGAAGACGCCCCATCTTGAAGCTTTTGTCATGCGTGAGTCGCGCTTGCCTCGCCCCGCCTCGCCCCGCTTCGCACTCGAGTTGAAGAAGCCGCGCAGCTTCTCTCGAGTGGGCAACACTCGAGCAGCGTTGTTTGCCCAAGCCCAAGCACAGATCTGTATGCCTCTGTTCGTGTGACAAAGCAGTCAGCCGCTGTCCGTTGTACCCACGACTCTGCCAGGATTGCCACCCAGCGCGTTGGCTGATTTCACTTGACATGTTTTTGAATTCAATTAAACGCCTCAAGTTGCTGCGGCCCCAAACACGTCGTGCAGCACGTCTGGCACTCGCTCTCTCCCTCACTCTTTCTCTCCCTCTCTCTTTATATTTCTGTCTCTCTCTCTCCTCATCTCTCGCTCTCAATTACCTCTGCTACTCGTTGCTGCTGCTGTTTATTATTATTAAAAGCAAAACTCAATTAGCTTGGCCAAGATTTGCTGCAGGTTTCGCTGAGCTTAAGCAGACTTCCGCCATGCTTCATACAGCGCCTGATCCCCTTCCTCTTCCTCTGCCCCCTCTCCATCGTAGTCTCTTTGCTGCTGCTGCTTCTTGCGGCCATTGCAGAATGATTGACAGACGATTGGCATGATTTTGTATAAACAAATGCGCGCAAGTCGAAGGCGCAAAAATTGTTTTAAACGAAAACTCACACAACACACACACGCACACACACACTCCCGTAGTCACACCCGCACACACACCTAGCGTGAAAATGGAAAGTTCGGCGTTGCGTTTTCCATTTTGTGTGAAGCAGCCAGCAAAAAGTTTATTTAAAAACTAATTGAAAACTGCTTTCGTTGTTGTTGTTGTTGTTGGGCTGCGACTTGCCACGGTTCGCTTCAGCCGACAGCCACATCCCCCAAGTCCCCTGCTCTTCTCTCATTCTCCTCTCTGGGCCCCTCCCCCGTCAAGTGCTACGCAGAGTGAAAAGCACAAAAAATAGAAAATGTTCATTTTATTTTTTTTTTTTTTCAATTTCGGTTTTCTGCTTTGTCTATTTGAATAGCAATTTGTTTGTTTTCTTTGCCGCTGAACAGTTTTGTAAAAGTGCATTTTGTTATTGAAATTTATAAATGCATTTATAGCACAATCTCCATATACATTTATATATCTATATATAATTCTATTTCCGAGCTGCAAACTTTTGAAAGCTGTCATAATAAACTGGCAATAAAAATCATTGCTGGAAATGCATATTAATCGCGCCAAAATGTCTCAATGAGTTTTATGCGCCAGAGTTTTATTTCTATTACATTTGGCAGGAAAATAGCTAAAAGGTTAGAGGCCAAATGGGTTAGCCTGCAGGCAGTGTTGAGTAGAATTGTGCTGATATTAAATGTTTTACAGTATCTATACGTGTAAAATGATGACACTTGATATGCATATATGTTACCTTATGATATATATATTCTGGTTCAGCATGGACAGATCAACCGATTTGGCGCTATTTGTTTGAATTTTATTTTTTTTTTTTGTTGTATATAAGTTACTTTTCTTAGTATAAACTGATGAAGTGTGTGAGATTATCTTATTATATTGTTAAGTATCTTCAAGAACTATCGTTATAAATGAATTATTTCTTGCGCTAATTCAACCATATTCAGCATATGTTGTTTTTAAGACATTCTCTCATATTTGTCCAAATTTCTGGCTTTTATGGCACAATTATAAAATCTAGGCTGCAAATTTATTTGTTATATCCACAATAGATGTCTAGATTTATTTATACCTATCCTACAACTAGAATATGTACCTGACATAGAAACAAGCATTGAAAATTTAAATATTTGTCTTGTAAACCTATTTTATTCATCTCAGAATTGAAATCTCCAACATGTATGGCTTACTCAAATATTTGAGAACTATTTCTGCACTCTAAAATACTCTTTATATTTCATATAAAGTTCTTTCTTTACTTTATACTCAATATATAAATGATCTACCTTTGCCAAAGTTCATTTCTACTAGTCAGACCAATAGCAGTTGCAGCTCAGCTCTTGGCTCTCAATTCTCACCTGCCCTTCTCAGTCCCCCTTTCAATATTGTTTGTTGGCCCGTTTAAATCACTAGAGTTGTCAGCCCTGGCCGAATCAAGTGCAATCTTTTGGCCAATGGTCAACAGGGTTTCCTTTAGAAGCATTTGCAATATTTATACGCAGTCAACATGCAACTTTCTTTCCACTTCTTCTTCTTGCTACTCGGCGCAGCTGCTCGGCAGAGGGCAGCCGAAGAACTCAGCGAAGACTGAGTTGCCTTCTCCCTGTGTGTGTGTTTCTGTGTGTGTGTGCATTGGGGGTGGGCAAGAATAGCCAGCAGGAAACTAAAAATGTTTTGTATGTCCGTATAAAGGAAAAATCGCAAAATTTACTGCAAATTGGAATTTTGCGCAATTGTAGAAAAAATGTGGCCAAGCAGAGCACACAGTGTAGTCTGGGGGAGAGTGGGAGGTAGGGGAACTCGGGGTAAACCAAGCAACTAACCAAGCGAGCAACCAAACTGGGCAGGGGTGGCCGGGGGGAGGCATCCCTAGCAAGTCATCCCGGGCAACCAATGGCAACTACAGCTAGCATTTTCCCGTTTTATTTGAGAAGAGGAGGGGGAGGGGGCGGTGGCTGTGGGGGCGTGTTTGCTCGCAATAATAACAAGCAACATACGTCTGTCACAGTGTCGGTTTGTCTGGGGCCCAAAGACGCAGTGGCTCCTGCATCCTTTGGCATTCTGTTTGGACGCCGGCGACGCCGCTCTAAGCCAATAATAAATAAAAATGCTTGTTACAAAGGGAGCGGGGGTGGGAGCACGAGGGGGCAGCCTCGTCCTGGCTGACACCCACTCTGAATTCCTGCTAGTGCTCCTCCTTACTCCTCCTACTGCTACTGTTCCTGCTCCTCCTTCTTCTCCTCCTCCCGCCGACAAAGAAAATTGCGACGGCATCGAATTTATTTGCTCAACGCAAACTTATGAAGCTGCCGACGAGCGCACAGAGAGAGAGAGGGGGAGCGGAAGCAGCTGCAGCTGGAGAGGATTGGCTGCAGTAGCAGTAAAGTCGCCAAAGTTATAGTTGAAAATTAATTAAGTTTTGCGCTGCGCTTAACAATTCAATTAAAATAAGAAGCAAAAACAACAAAAAGCACTTTAGAGTGTGTGTGCAACGTGCAACGTGCACCCGATCCCGGCCAGCTTCGGCTGCCAATCGAGCCAAGTGTGCCACAAGTGCTTTTGCACATCGTTATTATAACAATAATAAGCAGCAGCAACAGCAACAACAACAACAACAACGGGGCAAAGATTAATTGTGTGTTTTGCTGCAGCGGAGGCAGGGGCAGAGTCAGAGGTAGAGTAAGGGGCTGATCCCCACCAGGCCACGTCGTGCTGCATGTGGAATTGGAGCAGCAGCGTGCTTCGGCTTCGGCGGAGGCGGCTGCGTCTTGCGTCTCGAGAGTCTTTGGCGCAAAGTGCAATCCACTTGAAGGAATTTACATATCAGCAGCAGATACCGACGGCACCGGCATCACTTGGCTGCCCCCCCCTCCGCACCCCTTCCTCTCGCTCCTCTGCCCTGCCCTGCTCCACCTTTGCATCTGACTGTGCAGCTCAATGTTGCAGCCAAATGCATTAATCAATTTCATGTTTTCTTAAGCGCGCGCGCGCCCGGCGCGATTTGAGTGCCTCCTCCGCCTCGGTCTCCCCTCCTGTGTGTCTGCACTGGTCTGCATCTCTTCTTCCGCGTCTGGGGACGCTTTACGTATGAGTGGAATAATCAATTTCGAGGATCATAAACAACTTTTAATGAAGTTGTTAAGTGCCAGCAGCGAGAGAAGCGAAGCCCAAAGTGCCGGCCCTGTGTGCGATAAGCGGCCCCAGCCAAAGCTGAGCAACTGCATCCATAATGGACGCCAGTCGACTACGACGATTGCGTTGTTGCGTCTCTCTGACTGGTCAGGGAAATGCCAACACACACACACACACACACTTGCACACACACAGCGCGCATTTCCATAATTGCTAAATTATGCAGACGCATTTTGAGTGGAAAGCCAAAGCCGAAAGCATGCTAAAAGAGCACAACTAGCGAGTGAGCAGAGAGAGAGAGAGGTAGGAGAGACAGGTAGAGTTGAAGTGCAAGAGTGAGAGCGCACAACAAGTGCGCGGGGGTGGCTGCGGTTTGGTTAGGTTCTTTTGTTTTCATGTGGTTTTCTCGGGCGCTTTCTGCTTAATTAATTTTATAACTTTTTTTGGCGTATTTTAAAGCGAGTGCAGGGTATGCACGACTGGCAGTTTAGACAGAAGGAGAGAGAGAGGAGGGATATAGAGACACTTAGAAAGAGACAGTGTACTTTTCTGACTGTTTCAAAGGGTTTGACAGGTGTCTTGCAGGCCTCTGATGGCGCTTTCTTCTAGTCTAAGATCTGCTTTGACTAAGTGAAGAACTAGTAAGAGAAGGAGTGAAAAAGGAAGTAAGAAAGAGAATAAAGGAAAGAGGGAGAGATTGGTGGAGGATTATGAGACAGTTCTATCTTTATTTTAGGGTATTTTGGGTCCACAAATTGCCTTTTTATGAACTAGTTTTGAACTATTTAGAAGTCCCCTAGAGAAGCGCAAAAAGGTAGAAGGGAATAAAAATAAAGATAATATAAGTTGATTGACTCTTTTTGCTTCTTAAATAATTAATAAATTTATATTTTAAAGTGTTAAAAAGTAGCAAATTTCCTTCAGTTCCCTAACTCGTCCAGGGTATGTCAAAGTTTCTTCTCCCTCTCTCTCTTTCTCACCTCGCCTGCTTCACTGTTTTGTTTTGTCTGCCTTTGTTTTATGATCGTGTTTAGAAAATCAAGCACGCCACTCAGACACAAGACTGTCTATACCTCCCTTTTCCCCTCCCTCACTCCCTCTCTCCCTCCCAGTTTGCAGCGACCACTCAGCGCGCGAGTCTCTCTTTGGCGACTAAATTAATCAAAACGTACTTCCGGTTTACGCAAAATGGCGTGAAGTCTGCCACCAACAACAGTCCATATGTGTGTGTGTGCGAGTGTGTATGTGTGTCTGGTGTGTGTGTTTTCGGCATGTGCTACTGTGAAATTCTTTTGCTGTTGAAAATTAATGAATGAGTTAACTGAAAAATTAATGAAAAGCTGCGCGCCAAGGGAAACTCACGGCGTGGCCAACAAGGTGTTGTGCGAAAGATAAAGCATGGAAAATTTATGAAGCAATGACTGAGTGGGAGAAGGTAGAGAGAGAGGGGGAGTGGAAGAGGTGCAAGGGCAGGTGCCGTAGCGGGAACTGGCTGTCATAGGAGCTACCAAGTTAGACGCATACGTAGACCGTGTGCCGTGTTTGGTGTTGAGAAATATTTGTGTTGCTTAGCTGAGCAGCAGAAGGAGAAAGAGCTAAGGAGAGAGGGGAGAAGAGGTGCAGGGGCAGGGGGTGCCGGGCTGGGAGCGTGAAATTATGCAATATTAGGCCAGGCCGGACCCAGATTGTTTCAGATAGGGAGCACACATTTTTGGACCTGCTTTATATTGTTTGCAGACAAGTGGGAGGGGATGGGTGCATGGAGGGGGGCAGCTTCCTGTCTAAGCAGGCATTTGAGTTACTTAAGTGTAACTAAAACTTTAAGTAAACACACAAATAACATACTTAATATTAAACAAAAATATACACAGCATGAAGTTGATGTTGTTGCTGATGATGATGATGAGGCTGGCGAAAGCCAAGCGGAAATGGGCAGGGAGGGCGGAGGAGGGTGCTGCTGCTGCCCAAGCAAACAAATGATAAAAGCACAAGAAAATTTAAATTAACCAAAATTATGCATGAACATTACCAGAAAGAGACAGCCAGAGAGAGAGTGGGAGATGGAGGGAGAGAAAGCACTGCGTATGACAAATATTAATTTTGTTAAGGGGAGCAGAGCAGGGAGTAGGAAAGGGGAGGGGGGATAGTGAACGGCACCCGCACTGACCTGGCATGTCTTGAGCAGCAGGCAGCCACAGCAAACAATGTCATCCATATATGATTATCATCATTTTGGTTAAGTAGAGACGGAGGCAGGCCTGGCTGAGCTAAGTAAAGTTATTTTATGCTCGCATTGCAAACAGCCATAAAACAGAACAACAACAACAGCAACGACTGGCCAAAATGAGCAAACAATGCTGCACAGTGTTGTGGCAACATCAACATAGACGTGGGGCAGGAGGAATCTACTCGGAGTCTACTCTAGCTGCACCATAAACCAAACTACAATTTAAACTCATTTATGCTCATCTTCTCATTCTCATTTCTCTTCTTATTCTCTTGTACTTGCAGGTGATGCCAGCAACGCCAGCATAGGCAGCGGCGAAGGCACCGGGGAGGAGGACGACGATGCGAGCGGCAAAAAGAACCAAAAGAAACGTGGCATTTTCCCAAAAGTAGCAACAAACATATTGAGAGCGTGGCTGTTTCAGCATTTAACGGTAAGTGCAACCACGCCCCCAATCCCACTCTCTCTCTATCTCTCTCTCTATCTCTCTCGCTCTCTCACGTAGCCAGCCAATCGACAGATCGCTGAAAAACTGCTAAAAAGGCCGCTGATAAAGCCAGTTACGAGGAGGCTGATAAGATTATCGCGTAGCCAGCCCAGTTGGGGCGTGGCCAGCGTGCAAATAGTTAAATAGCTTGCCTGGTAACCGGTTAAACAGAGAGTGAGAAAGAGAGAGAAAGAGAGGGGGGGAGTGTTGCGGGTAAACCTGCTGAGATAAGATTATAAAGATGCGCATTGATGACGCCTCACATAGACTCGACAAGCTTTAAGTTTTCTCTTGCGCTAAAAAAAAAAAAAAAAAAAAAAACACAAGTAGAACAGCGAGAGGTGTAGGAGATCGACTGTAATTTGCTCATTAATAAGAGTTTTCACTGTTATTTTACTACTAATATATCTTACATTACTTGTGTGTACATTATGTAATCGCAGCAATCAAACTCTTCTCGTCTTTACACTTGTAATTCATTTTATTTTAAATTCAAGAGCTTGTCCTTGGTGGCCTAATTTTAAAGTTATCTTTATCTGCGTGCAGTACTAAGACATATATCCACCAAATTTGGTAGCTCTAGTTCAAGTAGTTTCTGAGTTTAACGTGTTCATACGAACAAAAAAGGCAATTTCGCCTGTTTTCTTGACTCATGGCCCTGAAGTTGCCTTCTACTGTATACCCTTTAATTTTTAGCGGGATTAAAAATATGAGTTGAAATCTCTTCAAGCTTATTTACTTGCAGTTCGTCATATTTGTAATTTAAATGTTTGCCAAAAGGGGTGTCTTAATTTTAAATCAAGCTTTATCTGCATTCAATTCCAAGACACATTGTCACCAAATTTGCTGGCTCTAGCTAAAGTAGTTTCTGAGTTTAACGCGCTCATACGGACAAAAAAAGCCTATTTAGTCTCTATTTTATACTTGTAGACTTGCAATAGCCTTCTTATGTACATATGTCCTGCTATTGGTAACGGGTTTAAAAACACATAAACCGCAATCTCTGCAGCATCTTGAGGTTGCTTAAGCCATAAGTAGTCGAGACGAGAGTGGCAACCCTTTGAAGAGGTAGCAACATCTAGGCCAAATCTTTGTTGCCTTGGCAGTCCGATTCCCATTCCACGCCAATTAGATTTCCATTTGAGAGCATCAAAGTGCTGCGATAAACGTCATTTGGACGCTACTAAAAACAAATTGCGACTGGCAGCGTCGAAGGAACTTTTCTTAACCTGCTCGGCCCAATCAGAGTTCAAACTACTCGGCCCCGGCCCGGAAGTCCAGTTCAGTTCAGTCCGAGTCCGAGTCCAGTCCGGATGCCAAATACAAATAAACAGATTTGTTATGCCAAAGGATACGACATATCGTAAAAGAATCCATATGAGAGTGGGGCTCAAGGGTTGTCCACATAGAGTTGCCGCAGATAGTGAGCCAAAAAAATAAAAACACAAAACCGAATCCAATAAGATTTTATGCGCCTGCAGCCTGGTCAAGCTGCTGTTAAGGAAGTTCAAACTGAGGGACACTTTTGGCCATTAGCTGCATGGTAAAATGATAGAAATCTTAATGGAATCCCCACTCTATGTGTGTGTGCGAATGTGTGTGTGTGTGTGCTAACGAGTGACCAACTGGACGCCAAGACGATAAGCAAACAAATCGGAAATTAAAGTTGAAGCTGCTTCTGCTTCTGCTGCAATGTTTTAAAATCGTTTGCCACCCCCAAAAGTGCTTGGGCAACCCTCGCTGATGCTTCTTACCTCCCCCCGATCGACCTCCCCTTGCTCTGGGGCAGCACTCACCCTCTGACATTGATGGATTGCCGTTTAAATCAGCGCATCAGTCATGTTTGCTCTGCGCCCAAGAAGGCAAACGCTCCGCGCTGCGAGTCGCCTTTCACAGCCTCCGTCTCCACCTCCTGCTCCGCCTGCTCTGATCCTTGCCAGACTTCCTTTTTTTTGTTGCTGCCCTGCAGCTTAATGCTATTAACGCATTAGGCTAAAATTGTTTAGCGGGCAAACTGAGTTCATTCATTCATTCATTGCGTATTCAAAGCCGAAGCCCAAGCGGGCTAATGCAAATTTCGCTTGATTTCGAGTCGCCAATTTGATTTATCGCCCGATTTCCATTGGCATAATTAGCAGTTTTCCAACACCAACACACACACACACACACACACAAGTGAAATGCAAGTCGCTGTCAGCGTCGCTGCTGACGTCGCTGCCTGCTAGAGTCGTTAAAAAGCAGCAGGCAAATAAGACGACGAGGCCGTTGACGATGACGACGTTGCTAATGAAGTGCACTGCAGTCTGTAGGGGCACAGACAGTGCAGGAGGGAGAGGGCAGAGCAAGGGCAGTGCCAGAAGGAAGGGAAGGGAAAGGGGAAGGGGTGCAGCGGGGCAGGCGCAACGGGGCTGAGCCAACCAAAAAACAAAAGCAACGCGGCGCAGCGCAGCGCATGCAATGCATGGCTGACTTGTTGTAGTTGCTGTTGCTGTTGTTGCTCTCATTGCTGTTGTTGTTGTACGTGCTGTTGTTGCTGTGCTTGTACTTGCTGTTGTTGCCATAATTATGGCAGGCGCGCGAATATTTTGTTTACATTTGGCGCGCACTGCAGACAAGCAACGGCAACGGCAACGGCACCGACGCAGGCAACAAAAAGTTTCATTTCGCGTGCTCCGCCTACTCGTTGCCACATGTGCCGCCTTTGCTCCGCACTCCCCTCGCTCTCCCCCTACTGCCTGTGCTCTGCCTCGGCTGCCAGTCGGATCTCCCCCCCAGTCACATATGCAATTTTCTTCCGGCGCTGCAACCCCCGAAAAAACACGCGCAAAATGGCCAAATGGCAGGGAAGCAGGCAGAGAGGAGGGGCAGAGGAAGGGGGTAGGAAAGGGGCAGAGAAAAAGGGAAGAGTAGGGAGTAGGCAGGGAAGAGTAGGAAAGAGAGATGAGGGAGTGGGGAGCAGACGGCGGCTTTGGGGTGCTCGCTTGACTGCTGCAAAACGTTGCATTGTTGTGTCAGCGCGCATGTTGCATGCAACAAATACGCAGCGCACAGCCCGAGGCGCAAAGACGGCGCTTGGTGTGTGGCATGTTTATAGTGTGGCTGCGGCAGAGACGAACTCAAGATGCGCTGCATTGCAGGCGATGATGGTGACGATTAATGATCGACGAGTAATGAGCGAGAGGCGAAGTGCAAGTGAAGAAAGGAGCAGAGAAAGTAGGAGAAGAGAGAGGGAAAGAAAGTGAAGATTGAGCGAAGAGGGAGAGTGCAGGCGCAGCAGGAGCAATGTAGCAAGGGGCAGCAGGCCCCGGCGTAGGCGGAGCCATTTGCCCTGCGGCTTTAACCCTTAAAATCCGCCCTGCTTCTGCCAAGTGCGCCTACGTAATGCTTCGCTACCTTTGCTGGTTTCTTGACCCCTGCAATAACAACAACAGTAACACACACACACACACACACTTTGCATGACCGTAGGGCATCTTTGTAACTTTGCGCCGCGACTCGCGTTTGTTGCAAATTATTTTGCTCCCTTCCCCGCGAGGACAAAGTTGCGATTAGTGCAGCCTTTGCTGCGCCTCTGCCCCCTCCCTCCGTTGCAGTCTGCTGTCTCGCTCTGCCTCTCCGTCTGCCTGCCTGTCTGTCTGCCTGTCTGCCTGTTGCTGTCTCCCTTACTCGCTGGAGTGGCAACACACTCATTTGGCTCCGTTTGGACATGTAGTGCAACTGCAAAAAATCTTCATAATGGCTGCCACAGGCCGCCGTCGTCGTCGTCGACGTTGTTGTTGGCGTCGCTGGCGACGTCGCAATGCAATTTTCACCGCCGACGCCGCAGCAATTTGCTGTTGCTTGTTGTTGTTGCTGCTGTTGTTGTGGCTGTTGCAGTTGCAGCTTGTTTCACAAATGGCGTCGCATTTGGCGTTGTTAATGGCGTCGTCGCCGGCCTCGCTACGTGTGCATTACCCTCACTGCAGCTGGAACTGTAGCCGGAGCTGGAGAGACGACGTCTTGGGCTTGTTGTGCCATGTGTCACGGCACTGCAGGCATGTTGACATCATGTGAGAGGGATACCGAGAGAAAGGGAGGGGGGACTGGGGGGAAGGAGACAGCAAGAGCGAGGCCTATGCCTGCGGTTGCTTTGGCACTTGTCGACAGCACTTGAGGGGCCACAGACGGGGGCGAGGACACTCTGTTGTACATGTGCCTATGCATGTGTGTGAGTGTGTACATGTGCCTATGTGCATGTGTGTGTGTGTGTGTCTGTGTGTGTTGATTGTTTTAAATTCATTTGCCAAGTTTAAATAAACACAACACAAGCGAAAATATGTGGAAAAAGTGGAGCGAGTTAAGCGACTAGACAAAGGCGCAACAACAACAACAACACTCTGCCCAGGAATGGGGTAAGCAAGGGGCAAGGGGAGAGAGTAAGGAGGGGGGCCAAGTGACAACGAAGTCGCTGCGAAAGCAACTTAAAGGCGTGACAGTAATTAATTATTTTGTCGTATGGTAAATTAATAAACCAAATGGACTTTGTTTCACTTGACATGTTTGCACTCGTTTGCGCGGCTACTCGATGTGCTGCATGTGTGTGTGTGTGTGTGTGTGTGTGTGTGTGAGTGTGCGAAATGCATAATTGCTTACATTAGCGTAATTGGCGAGCGGGAGCTGCTGCTGGAATAGGAATGCGGTGCCGATAAGCGCAGAGACAATGCACTTGGCAGAGGGAAAGCAAGCGGCAGGCAATGAAGAAAAGAGACAGAGAGAGAGAGGGAAGAGAGAGAAGAGAGAGGAGAGATTGAGGAGGGAGTTAGCTAGAGCTGTAGCTAGTGCTGGGGCTGCAGCTAAAGATATATGCAGTGCATTGTACGATCTTCTGCTGCTGCTGCTGCTGTTGGAGAATAGACGAGCGCCGCAAAGTATGCTATAAATTTCGTTTTAATTTACCTGCTTGTAATTTATGCCCTTTTGACTTCTTGAGCATTTTATAGAGCCCCACCCCAACACCCACAATCCACAGAGTTGAACAAGTAGAGAGGGGAAGAGGGGAGGGGGTAGCCAAGGGGCAGCTGGCTGCACATTTGCCACTGGCATGTCCATTGTATTTACATGGACATCCACGTTTATTTGTCAATACACAAATTTCATAGACTAGTTTTGCCATTGGGGTGGTGGCACTGGGCGTGGCACTGGCCTGTGCTGGACAGCGAACAAATATTGCTGCACACACACACACACACACAAACACAGACAACATGCAGCACACAAGACAAGACAACACGCAAAATTTATTAAACACAAACAATAAGGAAAGTGCATTTAAGGCGACAGCCAAACCAGGGGCCAGGGGAAGGGGAGTGTGACTGGAACTGGGTGTGCACTGGCAGGACAACAAGGCAACTAAATTGCATTACAGACATTACGCAGGACAAGCAGAGGACAGACAGACAGGACAGACAGACGGGACAAGGATGTTGCCTGCGTTGCACATTTCGAATGGAATTCGAAGTTGCTCGCATATTGAATACCAAATCCACAATATATATACTATATATACTGCATGTGATGTGGTAAATATTTAGTATATATATTTAGTATATACCATGGACAGAGTGTGTGCAGGCTGCATAAATACGCCTGCCTCGGGGGGGAGGGCAACGACATTGGCCGAAGAAAACGGTAAATTTCGCACAACAACTGCAATTGCTGGCTGTGCAAGTGTGTGTGTGTGTGTGGCAGTCTGTGGCAAATTGCATGTGCAGACAACTGCAGCAAGTCCATCGCTCAAAAGTTCAATTGGCAGCAGAATCACAATCACAATGAGCAGAGCAGAGCAGAGAGAGAGGGAGGGAAGCAAAGTCTCCTTGCCGAGTGCCAAAATCGCAACGCCCACAGCTGCCGGAAGCGGCGTGCTTGTTGTTGTTCTTGCCCCGACTTGGTAACGAGGGCCATCAAGGGGTTAAACAAAGCATGCGGCGCAGCGCCTGCGCCAAAGGATCGACGGCAAACAAAGGCAACGGCGGCCAGGCAGATTGACAGCCATTTCCGCCGGCTGCACTCGCTTTTTGGAGATGTGGCAGAGGGGCAAGGAACCAAGGAAAGGGGGGAGGGGTGCAAGGGGCACACTCACTAAGTCAATATTAGAAATCCAGCAGAACCAACAACAAGGCGAAAACAAATAGAAAAATGTAATAAGCGCCAGCAAACAACAACAACAACAGCAGCAAGAACCGATTAGATTAGCGCCGAGTGTGGAGGTGGGAGTGGGTGAGTGTGGATTGGAGTGTGTGGAGTGTGGTTGCCACACCCACTTTCACTAGTTTTTAGGGGGCGTCGATTGGGCGCACTGTTTACTCACTGACGCCACTGTGGCGGCGCGCCGGCTGCAAGATTTATGAGGAGCAGCAGCACTTGGCGCTACCCAGGGCGCGCCGCGGCGCGTTGCAGTTGGAGCCGCCGTCGCCACATACACAAAAATTGAGGACACTTTGAGTGGCAGCACTGATAAGGGCAGCAGGCAGCAGCAGGCAACACTGCCAGCCAGTGGTCAGGGAGACAGAGAGAGATTCAGATAAACACAACGAATAGAAATAGAATAAAGTGGGTGGGGCAGGGGAGGAGGGGAGAGGGGAAAGGGTAGCGGGTTCTGAAACTGGCAAAGCAAATAAAACTGGCGTTGGGGCCGCATTTCAAGTGCAGCGCGGTGACAGGTTCAATTTCTGTGCACATACGTGGAACGCACTTTTATGGCACCCTTCCCTCCCCCCTCCCTCTCATAGACCTACATAGTTATGCCCCACTGGCAATGATTGATCACTGCTCAACTATTTCCCTGCGACTAACTGTAAATCTTTTGCTAATTGAATTTTGTGCTGCTATAAAAAAACGAACGGATTCTAATTCTTCATTCCGTCTTTATCTGTTGCAGCATCCCTACCCATCCGAGGACCAGAAAAAACAGTTAGCGCAGGACACTGGCCTAACGATACTGCAAGTGAATAACTGGTGAGTAATGTCTGTTTGATTTTAATCTTATTTGATATGCTATAAGTTGATCTGAGTTGATATTAAGGCATATAAAGTGTTGAAATATTGCGGAGCTCTGCTGTTGTATGATTTAAACATAATATAATGTGCTATAATATGATATAATGAGTTACGAAACGATCTTATCTCATTTTATAAAGTATTGTGTGATATTATGTTGATATAATGAGTAAATATTATGCTATAAAGTTATATCTTCTGGTATTATATAAAATATTGTGATACTATGTTGATTTTATAGCATATATTGATGAAATATTGATAGTATTATGTGCTCACCACTATCACTACATATTATATATGATATAATCAGAATATAATGTGCTATAATATGATATAATGTGGTTTTGATGAGTTAGAAAACGATCTGATACAACTTTATGGGTTTATATGATATTATTTTATAGTTAATAATTTTAAAGGCTATATTGAGTATAGAATGTGCTATAATATTATATCATCTGGTACTATGTAAGATATTATATCATATAAACATAATATAATGTGATATAAAACGATATATATCATTATATCATATGATATTGCATCAAATATTGTGCTATAATGACGGAGCATTCTAATATAATAAGATTAAGTCATAGTATAATGTGCTATAATATTATATAACGATGATATCATGGGGATTTATACAATATATTATCACACAATGCTTCTATAATAAAAAGGAATATAATCACACAATATATAAGATGATGAATCGTCATATACTGATGATAAAATAAATTATAATGCACATGCTATAAAATACAAGATAGACTAGAGCAGATTTATGCGCGATATGCATATATAATTGTCTGATGTGATCACAATGCAGCTCATTGGGGAATCGTATTCATAAACAGGTTGCCCCAACCTGTCAAGAACTTGCCTCAAGCTGTGCCGTGTGGCACATACAACAAGCCCATTAGTTGCACGCTTTATAGTGTTACCTAGCTCGACAGGAAGCAGGGCACACACTCACACACACTCACACACACTCTCGCACACACACAGATAGACAAAGGCTATCATCTTACAGCAGGTCGGAGTGAATTTATAGGGCAGCCTGCGCCTACGCCGAAAAGAGCAGAAGGCAACCTGACCATGCAAAACTCAGTCGAAAGAAATGTGGCAGCCCAAAGTTATGGGGCAGCTTGTGGGACGAAGCAGAGAGAGGGGGAAAGGAAGTGGAGTAAATCCTGCTGCCAGGCCAGGGCGCATTAGGCAGAGCTCTGCCGAGAGCTGGCGAGCTTGACTTGGCGACTTCATCAAATTTTGCACATTATGCGACATGCAGCAGAACTTGACACCTGGCAGCCAATGCCAAAGACAAGACAAGCTTCTAAGCCAGCTGCAGCTGCACGAGCTGCAACCAGATCCCACTGCCACATCCACAGCCACATCCACTTCCATTGCCATCGTCTGAGGCAAAAGCTTGAGAGCCAGTTAAAAGCGTTGCTGAATCTTTTATGCAGTCTGCAGACAGGGTTGTCGAGGGGGCAACATGTCTGTGGCATGGAATGCTTTTAAGCAGGGACAGGCCATAATAAAATCTAGCGAAAAATGTGTGAGCCGCAGTTGGAGACGGCACTGTGATGGCAGAGGGGAGGAAGAGGAGGAAGGTCTCTAACGCAGGCACTCAGCTCAATTAAATTGAATTTCGCGCTCACCGAAGCACGCTGCAAATTAACAGGCAGCAGCAGCAGTTGCAAGGAGCGCCAAGGACTCGCAAGGACTGCCCCTGCCCGATTCGCTTAAGCACGCAACGCTGCGTAGACAACAGCGATAAGAAAGAAGGGAGAGAACAGAGAGACAAGAGAAAGCAGAGGCGCAAAAAAAGAAGAAAGAAATGGGGAAAAAAAAACCTTAGCAGAAAATAGCAAAATAAAATGTTGACACTTTTGGTTATTTATGGGCTGGCAGACGACACCTTCGCCAAGGCACTAATCCATGGGGAATGGCCAGCCAAGCAGCAGGGGCAGTGCAGAGGGGGTGGTGTAGGGGGAAGGGGAGACCCACTCGGACCCAGCTAAATGTGTATTTATTTTGCGCAATTTGAGGAGCAGCAAAGGAAACTGCGTAAGAAGCAATTCAAATGACCAGCAACAAAGGGAGAGAGGGAGAAGGAGAAGGGGAGAAAGAGCTGGAAAGAGAGAGAAGGAGAGAGAGTGCGTGCGTGGGTGAGCGGGTAGGCAGAGTCCATTAACACCCAATAAGAGTAGGAAAAGTGCGCTCGGAATTGCGTTTGCGAGACTCAGTTTTGCGGTAATCGAAAAAGTTTTGTTGTAGCCAAGTTTTAAATATTAACGCTTACTTACAGCTGCAGAAAAAGAAGTTATAATTATGCCGTAAGTACATAAATAAAGCTGCAAATGTGCTGCCCAAGTGTATAAGTGAGGAGGGGGAGCCAGACTGGGGGGAGACTGTGTGTGTCTTCACTCCAATCAAGCGCGGCAGCCAGCGGCCAAATCGATTTGCAGCCCAACCAGCCAAGGCGAGAGATGTTCCCGAAAACATTTGCTCCAGCTACGGCTCCGGAACTCAATTCCATTTTGTCGTTTTGATAAACGATTGCGGGGCGTTGCAACAATTTCCGCCTCAAAATGAGCACAGAAATGAGAGCTGAGTAAATTGAAAAAGAAATGGAAAAAGAAACAGCAAAAGCGCAAGAAAAAAGAAGCAAAGACACACAGAGATGAAGAAGCAGAAGAAGGCGAAGACACATGTAAGCAAAGGATTCCGCTGGCGATTCCAATTCCGATTCTGATTCCGATTCCGATTGCCAGCGAGTGCATTCACCTTGCCTGCAATGAGCTCTCGCTCATTGTTGTTTTTGGCTAATGTCAGAGTCGCTTCTGCTGCTTCTTCTTGTTCTCTGTTTTTTTTTGCTGTGTGTGTCAACCATTCTACAGAAGAAGCTAAGCAACTCTGTCACTCTGCCACGCACAGAGCGCGGCCTGTCGGCTTTTTGCTTTAATCATTTCATTTCTCTGGCTGCTGCTGATCCGCTCACTGCTCACTGCGTGAAGGATCAGCTCAGGAACGGGCTGCAACGGGCCTGCTTATTATTTCTTATTGCATTTATTAAACGACAATCATAACCAAAGTCGGCACTGAGCTTTGTTCTCCCCTCCCGCCAAGGCTTTGCCATTTGCCATTGATCTGGCCGCGATTGGCAGGCAGCAGCAAAAAGTGTGACTCTGGGCCAGATTTGGTTTAGTTTATGGCTAAGTTGGGCACATAAAGCAACAGCGGCTGCACCGACAGCCTGCTGCAAATCCCTCTCTATATAAAATAGTTATAAATAATGCAACAGCTCGGCTCGACGAGCTTAATTAAATTAGAAATCGAAACTGAAACAGAAAATCTCGAATCGAAACTAAAATCTTTTTCTCTTCTCTTTCTCTTTGCAGGTTCATCAATGCGCGACGAAGAATTGTGCAGCCGATGATCGATCAATCGAATCGAGCAGGTAAATATCACAGTCACACAACATACATAGTTCCCTCCCGTTCCCCTCCCATTCCCACCTCCTGCTCCCGCCTCCCCAAAAAATCTTCATAACTATGAAATGGCGCAGAGCTTTCTCTACTTTCACAAACGCAATTTCTAATTATGTGCATTTTTTTCTCTCTCTCTCTCTTTTTTTGTACCTTTGCCGACCACTCTCAACAGTTTATACACCGCATCCAGGTCCCTCCGGATACGGTCACGATGCCATGGGCTACATGATGGACAGCCAGGCGCATATGATGCATCGTCCGCCCGGCGATCCTGGATTCCATCAAGGCTATCCGCACTACCCGCCCGCCGAATACTATGGCCAGCACTTGTAATGCAGCGCCAGCAACGGATACGGAGCACTGGATGGGGCCGGAGTCGGTGTCGGTGTCGGTGTTGGGATCGGTGCCGGTGTCGGTGCCGGCGATGCCGTCGTTGCCGTAGCCGTTCAAGATGCCAGCGCCGACGTTCCATATGCGCCGGCGGCAGATGTTGAGCAGCAGCAGCAGCACGCAGCTGAGAGCGACAAAGCCAAAATCATAGCTTAAACTTACCACATACAACCATACAGAGCAGGATCGGAGCAGAGCACAGCGATGGGCAATATCAGCAATAGAGAAATGAGATCAAGCAGGAAGCGACGACGAAGATATTAGCTAATCACCAGGCAGGCGCAACAGCATCACCAGCAACAACAACAATAACAATAACAGTTGAAAGAAACTATTTAGGTATACCCTAGACATAAATACAGAATACAACAACAACAACAGCAACAACAACAAGTAGCAAGAACAAGCAGAACAACAACTACAGAAAATGGGAAAGATATTTATGCATAAACAAAAGAAACGCTTAGCTCTAAGTTAAATAAACAAAGCAGAGACACACACACACATACTACACACACATACATACTATACACACTCACACACACACACCTTACACACAGCAACTGCAAAAATCTGAACTTCGCAAGCAAAACAAAAGGCAAAAGCAAAGAGAAATGAAAACTAATTTGAAGCATGAATTTAGGCGCAATCCAAAAAGAAAACTACAAGAACAACAAAAGAAAAAGTCGGAAATCGAAAGAAATAATCGAGTATAAAATTTAAGCGAAATTTGGGCGAATGCAAAGCCAAAAAAATACACAGCAACTTGATTTGTTTTTACTTGAAACTAGTTTGTATAATTTGAATTTAGTAAATGCCCCGCCCACACAACGCCCCTAACTTACAATCGAAAGAGAAAAGAAAAAACACTGGAGAAATGAAAGAGAAATGTAATTCTTTGCTAGAGTTTAGTTACTTTTTTTAGGTTACGTAACAAGTCAGTTGTAGTAAACGCTTCTGTTTTCTTATTCTTATAGATCGTATCTATGTATTTAGTTGTATACCTTTGTTTGTACGTACACACACATGTACATATAGACGGACGATAAACCTATGTAAACCTATAGATAACATAAACACACACACACTCACACACACACCTACTACTACTTGCATATGTACTATACGATTCTAGGTTTAGCATTATCATCTAAATGAATTGAGTTGTTTTCTAATTTTAAACGCAAAATGAATTTTGATAAACTTTCGATAACTTTCTGTTCTAAATTTCGATCGATTCGCGATTATTTTGTGTGTGTATTTGTAGTATTATTTCCAGGAAAAAGAAAACGTTAGCACTATGAATGTGTGTGTGTGTGGGTGTGCACACCAATACATATACGAGTACGATATAATAATTAATAAATTATGCATAATTTCTAACTGTACTTTTATTTATGTATCTTAATTTGTATGCGTTACATTTAGTTACTATTATGATTATGATTATTATTATTATTATTATTATGAATATTATTACGTTTACTTAATTAAAGATCTACATTTAAAGAAGAACAGAATACAAAAAGTTGGAGAGCGAAATAACGGATTGTATGAATGATGAAAATACGAGTAAAAACGATCGCAAAATAATCTTTCTTTCTGTGTTTTTATTTTGTATTGCTTTCTTATGCATATTTATTATATTTTCCTTTTCCAGCGGGGCATTTCGTATTGGTTTCAAATATATTTATTATATTTGCGGGGCATTTTATGCTTTGTTTCTTATTTCGTAACATATTTCGATAAAGAGGCTACTTATTGGAGACGAAATGAAGTGTAATTCTCGAAGAGAATTCGCCACATTTCCAAGCTACTACTCAAATCAGTTTAGATCGGGCATTTTTTGCGTCGTATTCTTTAACTTTAAGCAATGGAACTGAATTCGGATAGCACAAGTGCGTTTACATTGAATTTACACACGGTTAAAATTTAAATGAAAAATTAACTAAACCTTAAACTAAAACTCGTAACGGATATACGTAATTGCAAAGAGAGACAAACTGAGAACTTAAGTATTGTTGTTGTACTTTTCGTTTATGATTATCCCCTGATTACCAATCACCTACACTTACCCTGTAACAGACGAGAGAAATGGGGAATCAGTAAGTACCTTTTTAAAGCTCAAGGGGAAATGCAATTATTATTTAGCTATTTATTATATTGTATAATCATCAAGTTTACGCGTGAGCTTCAGTCCTGATTTCATCAGCATCGAGAACTCTCATCTAACTTTACTTAGAACTACACACGAAACAATCACTCGAAAGTATACGAACTTCTCAAAGAGTAACCCCAAAAAGAATTATGCTATTGTTTTGCACAAAGAAAAACAAAAAAGAAAAACCAAAATCCGAAAAACCAAGAAAAAAACAAGCTATAAGAAACTTATTTACAAATACAAAATTGCTAGAGGCAAATGTTTTTTCGCAAGCCGTACTATATTTAAAAAATTAAACACGAGAAAAACCAGAAACGCGAAATGCAAATTTTCACTATAAATATACAGAATTATACGATTTATGCATCGATAGTAATATATTAGACTTTACGGTAGTTAAATAATCAACAGCAACACAACCAATGACTTGACCGACGGTTGCGACGATTGAGAAACGCAAATTGTACAGAACGCCTTAAACGAAAAAAAAAAACAAGAAAAAACCCGAAAATGACGAGCGAATGATGTATACGAGTCTATATAATATATATAGAATATAAACTATGAATATCTAGGTATATTATTATTAATTTTTAAACCCCAAAAGCATAATAACTATATATATATGTGTACAGACATGATATCTGTGTGTTTGTACGGCTTAAGCACAAGGAACCAACAAATTCAGTTAGGATGAAATAGAGAGAGCACTACAGCGAATGTTAATGGGGGAAAGGAAGAGAGAGAGATGGAGAGATGTGTAAATTATTTTAGTCATTCTTCTGTTTTCGATACATTTTAGCATATCAGCTGAGCTTCTCTCTCTTCCTTTTCCCCGTTAAAGCATCACTTCGCCACGTCATCGAAAAGCTTGTAAATTAAACCGCTTTAAGATGTTAAAAAACGAAACTTTTCTAGAGATTTAATTAATTTTGGATGTGGCGATCGCTTGCTTGGCATCTTCAGATGTCCCGTTATGTGTCAGTGTTGATAAGCATTAACCAGTAGGCAGCAGAGTCGAGAAAACTGAAGGAGGGAGGAGCCTCACAAACTTAATGCTAAAACCAATTATAAATAATACGTATTGTATATGATGGAAGCGAGTTTGAAAGCTTTTTTCAGTTTCCAATTTTTTCGTATCAGAATTTAAATTAAAATGTGATTTTTCTCGAAACTTTAATGTATACGCCGTAAATATTTAATATGATTATTAAGAAAACAACCGAAACCTTTATTACGATGATTATATTTACATACATATAAATATATACATATATATTTAATAATTATTGTACATTTTTGATAAACTCTCATTGAAAATATTTTGTAAATAGCGCAAATGAAAAAAAAAAAGAAAACAAAACATTGCATAAATTATAGCAGCATGCATAACTAAACGAAACCCGAAAAAATACCATAAATCTAAAGAAATACAAAAATAATAAACTGTATTTAATGCTAGTTCGTAATAACCGGAGCAAATGCAACCCTGAGCATAGACTAAAAGTGCACAAACGATTTATACAACATACAACTTACCCACGCGACATCATCCGAACGATTTAGTAGGTGCGATACAGAGAGAGAGCGAGACAGAGAGACACACACGCACACACAGAGAGAGCGAGACATTGTGTGCGCTGTAACGAGAGTAAGTGGGAGAGCACCAGAGCCAGCGGGCGGGCGAGAGCGAGCTAGCTCTATAGTTGCAATAAATATGCAAATCAGAAGAAAATACCATAAAGTAAATAATATATTTATATGGAAATAAATTAAATAAATGTTTGTGCGTGTAAAAATTAACTTTAACTAAATTCTTAGGCTTAAACGATGAACAAGAAGACGAAAAGAAATGAGAATAAAACTAAAGACAACTTAAATATATTGAAAAAGGAAAAAAGTATCATTAACTTAATTAACTAATTGAAGCTTCTATGTAAAGAAATAAAAACAAAACCCCCCTAAGATTATGAAACGTAAATAGATCAACAACTTGGAGGAGAGCAAATAAATATGAGAACGAAATTATTGAACATAATTTTCAATTGTAATAAATTATGAAATAAAAGATTATAAAAACCAAAAGGTGCGCGAGTGTTTCTATCAATGATATGATGGTAAAGGGAAGGGGGAAGAGGAGTGGGAGTATTCTCCCATGCTTATTTAGAGCATTTATTTCTCATTATGGGAAATCCTCGCTTAGCTGCTGACAACTGATGTGGGTGCCCGTTCGCGATTTGCCAACTGTCTGACCCTCGGTCAGCTGTTGAACTGTTTACCCGAGAGCCGAATTCCAAGTGCCCAAGGGTTAGGAGTACCCTCCATGAGCGTGGTTGGGTTGCGTGCCCTGCTAATATATCTTTCTCGCCTTGTCGGCCAATATAATTGAACTATAATTGCCTGAAAGTTTCGTGCGGGGCACACGCTTCATTGGCTCCTGCTTCCGCTGACCCGCTGCCCGGCTATAGGTAAGGGGTGAAGGGGAAGGGCATTAGTGGGCCATCAGTTGGCGTGAAGTGGATGCACTTTTCTTTTATTTTCTTGTTTTTGGCAGCCGCTGCTAATTCCAAACCCAATTCAAAGGCACAAGAACAGCTGGCGGGATTGCCACGCACACACACGCACAACAGGCACACACTGTCACACATGTGAGTGTTGCCTGCTTGACGAAATTCAATTAATATTAATTAGCCAAGGTGGCAAGCTGGTCGGGCCGCACGCTGCGCTGGACGCTGTTGCTGTTGCTTCCACGTCGGCCTTCCACAGACACCTCCAAATGGAGTTTTAATCATTTTCCAAGTGTGAAAATTAGTTGCGTTTAAGTTGCCTATAATTAGTGGCGGCCCGTCGGTCTCAGCCATTTGTGACACCAACCGCCCACGACTCGGACTGCTGTCCTCCTCTTCTCCCTCCCCCTCCTGCCTGTAATTACTTTTACGAGCTGTTTACAGCTGCTCCAAGTGGCCCATAATGCGGTGGCGTACGGAAATTCCTGCTGTCAATTTATGCAAATTTCTTATGTATTTTGCCCAAAGTTTTTCACTGTCGCGTTGTCCACCTACACACAAAGTGCCCAATTGCAGTTGCCCGGGGCGGACCTCCCCCCTCACTTTGCTGGTAATCTCTACTTCCCCCGTGCTTCACTCTACGGCTCTTGTGAACTTGTTGTTTCTGAAACTTTAATTTATTTTCATTGCGCATTTTGATGCTCGTAATTCCCTCGTTATTGTTGCCTCCTGTCGCCTGCTGATGCGCCCTCCTGTTCCGTCTCCCTCCCCGTTGTTGTTCCTGTTGTTTTTGTTGCTCTTGTTGTTGTTGTTATAATGTCACGCTCGGTGTTGGCATCATTACTTTCTGCCATTGTGTTGTTGCTCTCGTTTTGCATATGAATATGATTTGAGAGCGAGAGCAGGAGGAAGAGAAAGAGACAGAGAGAGGGAGGAAGTGGCAGAGGCAGAGGCAGCAAAACAGTGTAAACTGCGCTTACAAAGCCGCAGCCCCTGTACGGCGTTCCCATGCCCGGCGCAACTCCTGCCTGCCTCAGTCCTGCCTCGTTGGTGGTTGTTATTTTAATTTCATATATATGGTATATGGTATTTTTTTCGTTCCCAACGCGCTCTGCGCTGCGCGTACACTCCACTTTTATAATTTCAAAACAGATTAATGTTGCGCATATGTGACACCATTTTATACGACGGGTTTATCTCTTTTATGGCATCATCATCAGCCTCGCAGTCTGGCAAGAAGAGTGAGAGAGAGACAGGGGGGAAGGAAGAGGTGTGAGCCAGGGCTAGGCAAGTGGACTAGGTCTTGTTATCAGCCGGGGGCTTAGGCCAGGACTTAAGTGGGATCATGCGCCGCATTTCGGACTAAATACTTTGCCAGATCAAAGCCACATGGAAGCAAACTGGTTCCGGTTCTATGAAATGCTACGGTAAAGGAAATCGAAAAAAGTGCAAATGAGAAGTGTAAGATACACCAGATGGTATTTAAATACTTTATATTAGATATATTTTTTTTTTGAGTATATATTGTGGAATACTTTATATGATATGTAAGTATTCTATTATAAATACTAGAGGTAAATATAAATTCAAGCATTCTATAATAAATACTAGAGCTACATAAAAAATAAAACATTCTGTTGGAATCCAATAAATTCTAGTTCAATTATTTTCTTCTTGTCTAACTTTTTACCTTAATTTAATTCTCATTTGTATATATTTAATTCAAAACTTATAAGCAATTAGATTAATTTATTGTCTTACTTTTTAAACAGTCGACTGAATAAATAAATAAAAAAGGTCCCTAAAATAGTTGAAATTTAATGCCTAACACTATTTTTCTTTTAGTTTATTATATATTAATTTATATAGTGATATGTTGTATTTATTATTATTGATATTTTTGTTTATTTTATATTGGCAAAAAAGGCAAGATTTTTTGAGAAAAATATATATTCCTGTTCAGTTAATAGCAGTTAATTTAGCCCCATCCGACTCTTTGATCGTGAAGATATCAGCTTTCTCAGAAACTAAAAACGTTAAATTTGCCTTAAACCTTTATGTATGCAATAGCTCTGGCAATCTGTTCAATTTTTTGTCTTTAGCGAAGGGCCCTTGGCGGTCGAGGGCCTTTGTGCCCTGCATACCCTAGCTACGGGCCTGTCTACATTGATATACTAAATAAATACGAAAGACAATTTGAAGTATGTAAAATTTATACAGAAATCATATCAGTTTGCACTTGATTTCCAAGCTCTCCTTTAAATCAAAAACTTGTATACAAATATGCATTATTCACCTCCCCTTATATCCTCTCGACCCTCCCTCCCACAAATCCAGCTCTTTTGTGTTTGAAATGAAATTTACACCCAATCAGGGAAGCTAATTCGCTTAGCTCATTTCGCAGCCAACAACTGTCTTGGAGCCTGATGCGCTCCCCATTGTCTTCGGTAAGGTGATATGTCCATTCATGGCGCACTGCGCTGTCAAGCCAGCCAGCCAGCCAGGCTATCATCCATCCACTCATTGAGATTGCCGCCTCGAGCTATGAATTTGAGTTCGGTCCGAGGCTCATTAATGCACTTTGCATAATCGCAAAATCATTCACGACGACGACAACAATGCCAGAGCAACTACGAGACTGCGAGACCATTCAGCCGGCGAGCACAATGGGAATGCGATGCTCAGACGGGACTCTCGTCGTCAAGTTGCTGAGCGGGAGGTGTTTGCTTGCAATGGGTGTGGGTGCAACTCGAACAACTCGAATTGAAATGTTTTCGGATAATTTAAATGACTTAAATTATGTAAATTGTCTCGCAGCAGACAAAGAATGCACGCCAAGCGGAGGCAGTTGCTCATTGTGAAATGCAATGTGCAGCCTGAGGGAGGAGAGAGAGAGGGGATGGAGAGAGTGCGCTGCTGTCGGCCCGCACTAGATTCACTTACAAATTTAATTAAGTTCAATTGAAAGTAACACCACGGCTGTTGTCGGCATCGCCATCGCCATCGCCGGAGGAAGAAGGCAGCTGGGGCAGTCCAGAGCTCGACACTCGTCTGTCGCTGAAGCTCCATGTGGCAGCGACAATTCAAAACTTTGTTTTGACAATTGATACAATGAAAAATTTAGTGCGCAGCCTACACACAGTGCAGACAGACAGAAGAGACAGAGAGATGAGAACGTGCCTGCAGCAGCTGCCCCAATTTCTTTGCGAGCTCAGCTCGACATTCCTGTCGTCATTTCATGTAACCGCAGCTTCAGTTAGATTGCCACACATGTGTCTACATATATCTATGTGGTTATATATATAGATATGGCGTATCTGCTGATGTCTAAATTTACATAATTGAATTTGTTTGCTTGATTGCCGTCGAGCGAGCTGTCGATGCGCGGATCCGTGCGACGGGCCCGGGCCCGGGAACACTCTCGCACACAAAGATGACAATTGCCAGTTCCGGTCGTTTGCAGTTTGAAGTGCCATTGACACAGGCCACAGACAGCAGGAGGAGAGTGAGCTGGAGGGGGTGGAGTACCCCCGGGGCTACCCTCATGCCGGCAGCAGTCAACGAGACAAGCGCAAAAATCAACGCAATTTGTCAATAAAAATGTAACTCGAACAGATTGTGAAGTGTGCGAATGTGTGCTCGAAACAATCGGCGGGCATAAATTATAGTCTGCCAAAACTGGAGCGACCACAGCAGAGCACCACAATGCCAGAGTACCCACAGTACCCGGAGTACCTCACTCGGAGGAGTAGTAGGAGGAGGCAGCTCTGCGTCTGCTCTGTCTGCTGCGGGCGCTGCTCGTTGGAGTTTCCCTGCTGCCTGCTTGACTTAAATGAGTATAATGATTTCCAATGCAGATTAAACGATCTGATCAGATTATGTGCTACGCTTCAGATTTTCAAGAGGCCCGCTTCAAGTGGCCGCTTGTGGGGGAATTCAATGCAGACATGATTGAGTTACTTCACTCTGCTGGCACATTGAGCAAGCTATATTTACTATATTGTAACAAAGGGGTGTATAGAATAGAGAAGGAATCTTTTTCTATGTAGTAAAGTATTTTATTTTTAATCAGCAACGATTTTAGGTACTCTGAGAAGGTCTTTTTATCATAAATAAATCGGAAAAAGGTGCCTCAGTCTGATATAAGGTTTGTTGCTGAGCACTAATCAACTAAGGTTTGTTCTTTTATAAGAAATCATAATCAAACTTAGCTGCCTTTACGGCTACAATGATTTCTTTTAACTAATAGAAAAAAAAAGTTTGTTATTCAATCAAATATCAGTACCAAGCTAGGCACCCCTTGTGGCTTTTCCTATGTTCTTTCTCATATTATTTTTAACATGTATTTCATTGGAAAGAAATCATTATAAACTTCAGGTTTTCATAGGAACAACCTGTTAAAGATTACACTTTCTTTTCATCAAAGTGGAATCATTATTACCTCATGTTTCTTTTAATAACAACAAGCCAACTATAAAGACAATCATTACTTTCATTTAAAACCTGCCACATGTCAAGTTGAAGTTGAACCTTTCAAAATGCAATTCGAATATGAAAACTTCAGCAAATGACGTCCGCATTAAAATCAATTATAGAAATGAAATGCAACTCCAGCGATTTGCAATCAATTTTAATGCATGCTGCAAAAACTTTGCCTGCCTCCATTGACATGCAGCCAGGATGGCGATGCATAAAGTCTTTGCGAAGACAATGGCCACGCCCAGCGTGCCAGCCCCTTTTGGCAAAGGCCGAGTGAGGCGCATTTGTTAAACCATTGCAGATGTGTGGCTAGCACCGGCACAAAAGAATACATAAACCCGAGTCTATATATATATTTATATATATGTATGTATGTATGTGTGTGTGTGTGTGTGTGTATGTGGAGCAGCAACATATATCGAATTGAACGCTGCAGCACTAACAAATTCAAACGACAATTGCCTGGGCAACATTTTGCGCATGTCAACAAATTCTGCAGAGTGTGTGGGCAAAATTATAAAAGTCGCAATAATTTCGCAAAATCCTTGAATATTTTCCAACTGCAGCGACAGAGGGAGAGAGAGAGGAAGGCAGGCAACAAGATAATAAAGACAGATATATGTATATTGTATAAGAAGTCAAGCTGCATTGTTGTTGTTGACGACGATGTTGCTGCTGCAGATGATGTTGTTGCTGCTGCTGTTGCTGCTGTTGCATTTTATTTTATGCTTCCTTCCGTTTTTAAGACGAACTTTGCTCGCTCCGTCGTCGTCGTCGTCGTTGTCGTCGCCAGCCCACGCCAACATTTTTCGGTGGGGTTGTTTATATATCCGCACTTAATGCTTAATTCAGTTACATCTGCTGCTCTTCTGCTCTGCCTTGACAACCCTGCATGTTGCTGCTGCTGCTGTTGCTGCTGCTGCTTCCATTGACAATGACATCATCATTATTGCGTGCTGAGCAGCAGCAGCATCTCTGCGTGGAGTGGCTGCGGTCGTCGTCATCTTCTCGTGCTTGTTCTTCAGCTTCTTCTTCAGCTGCCTCTGACTCTGCTTTCTCTGCTCGACTGTCACATCTTTGTTATATTTTTGCGCAGAATAAATGAAATAAAGTAATATTATTGCACTTAGACCGCATTAAGTTGTACGTGGCAATCTGTGCTGCCACTCGACGAGGTTAGCGATGGAAGGAGGGGGGAGTGAGACGGAGCATTGGCTTTACTTAGTTTTGAAATTGAAGTGCCAAGGATTTTCTTCGAAATTAGCTCGAGGCAGTCGCAGAGCAGAGAAGACACAACCCCGTGCTAATAAAACCATAATCAAGTATACGCACTGCCATCCTCAGCACTTACGCCCCTCAAGATCTTTCGCTCTGCTTTAGCTCTATATTTTTGTCTCTTTCTCTATCTCTCTCTCCCTCCCTCTGCCCTCTCTGTCTCTCCTAACGCTGTTAACAATGGAAAATTGCTGTTGACATGATTTTGCACTCTGCCATCGACTGCATTCGGCAATTAGATTTGTCTCTGCGCATGTTGCTGCTGCCGCTGACGCTGCTGTTGCTGCTGCTGTTGCTGCTGCTGGCGTTGGGTTTCACATGGTGGACACCATGGCAAAAGTGCAGCGCTGCAGTTTCCATTGCGTAATGTACGGCTGTCAATTTGTTTGAATTATTTGCCAGCCCGCCCTCGCAGCACTCAATGCACCCCCTCTCCTCTCTTCCCTCGTCTCTCTCCCAATAAACTCTGCACACAACTCGCATCGCCTCTGACACGTCCGACACTCTCTCTGGCCGCACGACCACCAATCCCGTCTAGGTGTCGTTTGTGCAACAGTTTGTGTTTTATGGCGCTCCACTCCCGCCAGCTTCCCAACCCCTGCCCTGCCCCTGCAGCTCAGACACTTGACCATTTTTGGTGGGCCGGTCACTTTTGCAGGCCATAAAACTAAAATATAATTATTACCAAGGTTTCTTTTTATGCCAGCGCAGTGGAGAGAGAGAGAGCAAGAGAGAGGGGAGGAAGTGGGGGAGATAGTGTGAGAGGGTGTTGCTGCAGGCAACTGAGGTCTTAAGTCTTAATAGATATGTGAGGCGACGGACGGTCCATCGTTAAATGCTATAGACTTGCAGGGTATGGACAGCCATGGGGCACTACTAAGTTAGCCAGGGTAACTATTGAGATGCAAATAATATTGTTTACAATATGTGAAGTATTAACTTAAAGAAGTGGTAGAAGGAAATGTAATATAGATAGAGTTTGTTTAGATACTGTTGCTTTAATAAACAAAACATAGTTTCAGTTTATATTAGCAAGATTTTGCACAAGAGAAAATATTGTTTTGTCTTTTAAATACAGTCAAAATTCGAATTATTAATGTGTTCTTTAAGAAAGATGTTTATGTTACCAGGCCCGTAGCGAGGCATGTTGCCAAGGGCCCCCTGATACCGGAAAATAATTAATTAAATAAATACAATGTTGTCAAAATATAATAATCAATATATAATATATACATTTCTTCATTTAGTAAAATGTATTATGAACTAACCAACTTACTGTGTTATAAAGTAAAGTAATAATATGTCAATGGGGCCCCTACAAACTCGCACAAGGACGCCCAAGCCAGTCGCTACAGCACTGTATGTTTTTATAGCCAAGAATAATGAAAAAGAATAATTGTTTGTTTTTGAAAACTATTCATACAAGATACGATAAACATATTGAATATAGTTTCACGTAAGGAAGTCTAACACTACAAATATATTCGTACTTTTCTTTTATTTTTTATTGAATAATATGGTACTAGAGTATTTTTATATAAAATCAGTATAATATGATACATTAAATCAAAATCAATCTTAGACATAGACTAAGACTTCGACTTAGACTGGTCTACAGTTCTATAAGATTGAGCCTATATAAAACATACGTGTATATTATTTACATTGGTACTTTATCACTCAACTTCAAACATTGTTTTTCTCAACATACCTTGCCCAACAGTCTCTCTCAATCGCACCACCTCATTGCTGTAGGGTGCATTGGAATGCCAATATAGCTTTGGTAAACGCTGCGTTCGAAGAGGGCCACAAAAATCGCATAAACCGCTCAAATCGAGACGAGGCCCCAAAACAAAAGTGCCGCCGCCAGCAGGCTGGCACTGCGAGGCGCTGACAGACAGAGAGACATCGCACACACGGCGTGAAGAGTTGCGTTGCCAGTGCCGGAAACAGGCCCAAGTTGTGGGTGGACACCACTTTAATTAGCCTGATCTTTGCGTCTGGCATTAAAAACGCCGACCAGGCCAGAGCCGAGCCAGACCAAGCCAGAGCAGGCCAGAGCTCGGTGGATGGATGGATGTCTGCATGGACAAATGGATGAGTGAACGGTTGGATGCCTCGTCATTAGATGAGGCGAGTGAGTGCATGCATGAATGAATGAATGAATGAATGAGTCAATGAGTGAGTGAGTGAGTGAGGGACTGGCAGAGTGGATTGGCTTGTTGGGCGGGTGTTTGAAGTGCGCCAATGATGACGATTCTCGCCCCACTCCTTGCCTGCCTGCCTTCCTCTCTGGCAGTTGGCACAGATGCTGTCTCTGTCTGCTACATTTGCTGTCTTCTCTATGTCTCCTTTCTGTCTCCTCTTTGTCTCCTCTCTGTCTCCTATCTGTATCCTCTCTGTCTCCCCTCTAGTTCCTCTCTGTTCCCTCTCTGTCTCCTCTCTGTTCCCTCTCTGTCTCCTCTCTGTCTCCTCTCTGTCTCCTTTCAGTCTCCTCCCTTTGCCTGCGGTGCTGTTTGCTGCGTTTGGCGCGTAATTAATTTTTGCAACAATTTTTCATTTCGACTCGCTGAATGAAACAACAACAGCAAGAAGAAAAAGAGCAAGAAGAAGATGAAGAAGTAGCAGGAAAAACCGCCAAAAAGGAAAACAAGCCAGAAACAACGACGACGAAAATGTTTGCTCAATGAAAAGTGCCAAAAGTAATTAATTTCATGCGAAATGCAACGATGCGCATTGCGATCTCCCTCCCCCCTCTCCCTCTCTCATTCTTCCTCTCTTCTCTTCCTCTCTTCTTCTCCCTCTCTCCTTCTGCTTCTGTTTAGTTATAATTCTTGTTATGCCCCTTGTTGTGCTTGCATGTTTTTGTCATCTGGGGTCGCATGTGGCGCAGAATTACTCATGCGATTTCCTTGCCACACAGTCTCTCCCTCTCGCTCTCCCATTCTCTCTCTGTCTGTCTCGCTCGCGCACTGATAATTGCTTCAATTTTCTATTAATAAGCATCGGCGGATTGTCGGATCGGCGGGAAGCTGCTAACAATTAGCCGCTATGTTGCATGCAACTTATGACATGAGATGGCAGCCACAGACGGACTGTGTGGCAAGGACTGTGGCAGATTTCAGCGGAAAATGCAAAGCGACGACAGCGTCAGGTTTGCCTTGCTGCCCCTCCTCCTCCTGCTGCTGCTCCTGGCTGTGGCAACAAACATGGCGACAGTTGCCAGTTGTGGCAATTAATAATTTTGCGCGGCGCGCACATACGCGATTAATTATGCGCCTGGGGAGGCACACAGGGCACAGGGCGCGGAGAGGGGGAGGCAGGAGGAGGGCGCAGGGCCAGGACTGGGCACAGTTCGAAGCATTTTGCCGAGCTGCCAGTTGCTGCAACTGTCACGCGTTGCATTTTCATTGAGTCGCCGCTGGCCCAAAATAGACAATGCAACGGTAGCTGGGCCGCGGCAGGCGTGGCAGCAGTGTAGGAGCAGAGAGGGGACGGGGGGTGGCAAAGGGAGAGTTTCATTCATTTTCCAATTAATTGAAGCACGCGCGTTACTTTCACTTCCATTTCCACTTGCCCAGCAGCAGCAGCAGCAGCCTCCGCGTCGCTCTCACTTTCTGCCACATGCGGGCGGCAAAGGAGACAGAGCAGCAGCGGGGGCGGAGGCGGGGGGCGTGCCGGGCTTAATGGCACTTGAAAATCAAATTGGTAAAAGCAATTAAATGACGCCCCAAGGACACATTACAGCGCCAGAGCCAGCGCCAGCGCGACAACAACAAAAGGCAGACGTAACACGCCCACACATACACACGCACAACAACAACACACACACGCACACACACTTGCACACAGACAGAGGCACGCACACATATGCGCGTGATTGCCTATAAAAAAGAAATTCTAATTATAATTTAACGCAAATTCGCCGTCTGCGAAACTGAGTGTGCCAGGCTGAGTGTGCGAGTGTGTGTGCCTGGGTGTGTGTGCCTGTGTGTCTGTGCCTGGTTGTGTTTGCGAGTGTGCCTGTGTGTGTGCCAGTCTATGTGTTTCCTTGTGTGTGTGTTGTTTTTGTGTTTCTAGCTGACTGCCTTATTTTCGCTTCCAGTCGAACCTTGGACAAGCCACCCCCGCATTTCAACGGGTGATCTCTGCAGCATCCTCAACTACCAGCGGGTAACGGATAGCGGGGGAGGGGGTGGGGTGCACCCTGTACCCGGCAGCGGCCCCTGTTGCGCGTCCTCAAAACGCTTGCCACACAATGCGCCCGTCAATCGCAGGCCACGTCGCTCGGCCCTGCATTTGACAGCTTCTGGCTCGGCTTTGGCTGCGTCTTTGGCTGCGTCCAAGCGAGTCACTCCATTCATTCATCCATTCATTCAGCCATTCACTTGCAAAGTTATTCATTTCGCGCCAGATTTGAAGTTCAGCCTGGCAAATTGGTTCCACAGTCGCCTCCCTTCCACTCCGGCTCCTGCCCACCATTGTCGTCTAGTTCGGTTATCGACGGCGCCTCAGCCTCGCATAAATCTGCGCGGTCGCCATTTTGTCTTATTTATTAAAATTAAAATGCATATTTTCTGTCTCGCCGCGTCACACAGACTGAAGCAATTTTGTTTTCCATTTAATTTCTTTATATAATTCCATAAAGATCCATTAAAATACAGACTGAGCACAGACTGCGTTACAATTTGACGGGGCATTTAAGCTTCAAGAGTTGTCCTTGAGGAGCAATGTGTCGGGATTGGTTTTCTTTTACTCTAGAGATAAGTGTCTCTACTCGTTTTGTTGCCTTTGAATATTTTTTTAATACCTCGATACTCGTTGTTTTAAAAGACGCTAAGTGGAGTTGAAAATATGTACAAATCTTTATATTGAGAAACCTAAATTATAAGGGTTATTCTTTAGGTCAAAAGCAATGCTATTTTCCAACTTTTTACTCGCTGATAAAACACTTGCCACAATTCTTCTTCTGCCTCTACTTAAACGAATAGTTATAATGCACTCGTTAGTCGTCATTTATATAGTCGTCAAGCTGTTCATATCAGAACAAAAACCAAAAGGTCCAATATTTAATGTATTTTATTATTTACTCGCTGCTTTGTACTCGTTACTTCTTCAAAAATTAATCGTTATTTGTTTAAATGCACATTAAGAATTACTACAATGTCTTTCTTTATTAAACCTTGTCATACTAACGACTCGCACCTTTTTTGTTGCATTTTACTCGTTGTTGTTTACTCATTACTCTTGTTGAAGAGTTCAAAAAGAAACTATTCGTCAAATTTAGCATTAAACATTGTCATTAACATTACTCGTCGCTTTTTATCATATTTAAGTAGTTTCATTTTACTCGTTATGATTTACTCGTTATACTTAACTCGTTATTTGCACTGGTACAAAGTTCAAAGAGAAACTACTCGTTAATTATCAAATGCAATCAAAAGTCGAATCATATTATTCTTTAACTTTCGCTACTAGTTACTTTACACTCGTTGCTGGCACTCTTAATTCGCTACCCATTTTTCGAGCTAATAAACTATTCAACAGAGTTGCCCCACTGTTCCCCACCCAGTGGGTGCCATAAAACATAATCTTCATCAACTACGAGTACTACTCGGCTCATCAAAGACTTTCGCTTATGCCGGCATTCGAGCAAAAGGATTCTCCCAGCTTCGCTCTTAACTCACAACAGGCCGCAACTTATGCCGGCCGACAGAAATAAAGCCAAATAACTTGCTATGTTAGTCGTAGTGTATTAAATTATAGCACATACCGAAGGTCATGAATTCTTGTTTTCTTATTTTCTCATTTTACGTATTGCTTTTTGCCCCAGCCCAGGCGCGAGATAGGGAGCACGATAGAGAGGGGGAGATAGAGGGAGGGAAACTCTCTGGCAAATAAATGAAAATTGTCTAAAAGCACAAAAATAAACTAAACTCGCATATTCGCATTTTTGTCGAGAGGAACGCAGCATCAGCCCCGAAACAGACACCCCACTCCACTCCACTCCACTCCACTCCACTCTACTCTGCTCCCAATCCCAATCCCCGGCCCACTCCCAGCGACTTCAGCACCACCAAAGCCAGCAACAACAACAACAGGAGCAAAGGCAACTGAAAAAGGCAACAAACAGCAAACGGAGAGAGAAACATACAGAAAAACGCAAAAAGTAGCGGAAAAAATAAGAGAAATTGTATAAATTGAAGTCCTTTCGGACCATATATCACTTTACTTGACAGAGCAATTCCCTTATCTTTGAGAAATCCTGTCGACTGGAAAGTGCGCAAGGACGCGCGAGACGCGAGCAGGCAGCAGGGCAGGAGCAGGCAGGGGGAAGCAAGGGGAGGCAGGCGGGGCAAAGGCAAAGGGAATGTGAATGCGAATGGGCGAAGAGGACGACAAGGACCAGAATGAGCAGAGAACGACGACAAATGCGGGTCGGCGGCAGCGCTAAGGCGGGATGTGGCTGCCTCAGGGAGGAGGATGAAGGGAGAGGGTGGGAGGGGAAGGCGTGGCATGGTAAAAGTGGCGGGTGGGGGCGGTAGCCAACTCTGACGACGGCAAAGCTGCTAAGCTCAAGTTTAGCAAAGCCCACAATGGAACTGAGCAGCGCAAGCAGCCCAGCAAAGGTATTGGGGGGCGGGGCTGTGTGGAGGCGTGCGTCAGAGTGGGAGGCGTGGCATAGCTTAAGATGACAGCGCGCGGTTTATTTGAATTTCTTATTATGGCCAAGCCAGGCAGCAGTTTTTTAATTTTCCCCAGCCTTCCCTGCGGGGCTAGAAATCCTTTCAACGGAACCAGGCGGGGAGGGGTCTGGGATGAGGCCACAGTGGATCAGTGTCCCAAGTCGAGGCGTATTCAATTAGAGCACCTTTTTATGCAAATTTCAGCCATAGAAGTTCAATAATTGGCCATGTTCTACAAGTCAAATCGAATGCCAGTCAGGTGAGGCACAGTCCAGGAAGAAGGGAAGTCAGTTCAGAGACTTGAGGAAGTGACTGAACTGCAGAAGGAACGCACTGAGGGTTGCTCGGAATTAGTTTTCTAACCTGCGGGCACATTGCTGATAATTAAAAATGCAATTTTTTATAACTAGAGAAAGGGAGAAAGGAAGGAGGAGAAGAGAAGGAGGCAGGCGCGCCCAACGCGCATCAAGGGGCAACTCAAGACAATGACGACGGCATCTTTTGCGTCTGACGCATAAACCAAAACGCAAAATGTCGCCCCAGGGAATACGAGGGGCTGTGGCACAACCCTTTGAGACTGCCACCGTAGAATAGCTCTCCCTGCCCCCTCTCTCACTCCCTCCCTGTCTCTCAGTGTGAGGCTACATGCCACACACCAATCGTGGTAAACAAAACAACTTCATTTTGGCCGAGCAAGCGAGGAGTGTGAGGCGAGGTTGCTCTCTGCATTATCCTTGCACTGGCAACGCGCTTATCTACCTTCGCCATTGGCCCGAAAATCTTAATGGCAATTCGAGCTGATTTTCAATGTTCCAACTGGGAGTTAACTTCCAGTCTGCACTGCCAGCTCTTTATCGAGCCATTACGTGAGGCAGTTTGCCCGTTCCCAAGCCCGATTAAGCCGTCGATAAGTCGGCGTACCGTTATGTGACCAGGCTCAAAGCCGGGTTACCTTTCGTTTACCTTACCCACTGTGCATCTGCATATGAGTCGGAGTCTTCTGCCTACCTGGCCAAGGCATTTTCCCACATTTGTCGAGTGAGCAAGAGAAAACTGCGACTGTGACTGCGACTGCGGCGGCGACTTTGTTTTAATGAGGCGTTAATTAATTGCCCCACTTGCGCGTCTTGACACTGCCAAGCCAAAACCCCGACCAGCCCAGAACCCTAGCCCCCGAACCGAACTGAACATGCGACTGGCCCAACTGGCCCAACGGGCTGAGCCGAAAGATTTATTACGCCTCGCACTCTTAGCGCTGTCTTCGCGAAAGTGTTTATGAAAATATTACATTTGACATAATTGGAATTTATGGCACACAGTAACACGAAAAGAAATAACCGAAAAACATGAGAGAAACACTATATTAAAGCGAAATGAACAATAGTGCCAAATGGCCACCAATTAGATAATTTTATCTAAGCATAGAAATGCGAGCAGGGACAGTAAGTTCAATGCAGTGCAGTTTCTTGATACCTAACAATATAATTAACATGAGATGAAAGTTTTAGCATAATTAGGGTTACTTCTTTATACATTAATCATATACATTCAGGATCAACATCAATAACTGGGTTGATTAAGAGGAGGTTAGGTTAAACTTACTGACTTAGAAACGTTAGAAACGTTGTTTAGCATCTTATCAATATTGACATATTTATTATTATATATACAACATTGGAAGCATCGACTTATCTGTAGTATTGTTCAATATAAAGCAGTTATAGAATTGAAAGGTTGGTACTGCTTTATTCTTTATGCTATCTTCAGGCTAATTTAACTGGTATGCCCATGCCAATTGGTAGAACTTGGCATAATTGCAGTACTATCTATCTTAATGTTTAGGTTACTCTACTGACTGATCTGTTAAATAGTTCATGGCAAAGCGTTCATAGAAAAGAATGCTTTATATTATTCTTATTCCTTTTAATCCATTTTAATTCTATAGTTCAATTCCAACAGGTATTCGCCATGCAAATTGTCAGACTTTGGTATAATTGGTCTACCATATATGTTATTGTAATGAATTTAGTTCCTTTCCTATTTGACCTTCTGACGGTTGCAATACAACCAATACAAGGCAATACAATAAATACAATGTGATACTGTACATCTAACGATAAAGTACATAAATTAACCTATCGTATAACTATGGGCCTCATTAGGTACGACCCTTCTATGTATGGCAATCAGACTCCACAAATCATACTGTAATGAAATCTTTCATTTATATTTCCGACTTCATTATAATCAAACAACTCCTTCATATAACTATGTAGTAAACAATTTTTTAAATCATGGGATTCTGCCTCTATTACGCATTTCCTGGGCATAAAATCGCAATATAATTGAGCTACCTGCCCTGACTGCAACTCACTGCTTCCATAACAATTTGACAAACTTAGACTTTGAATATTATGCAGATATTGTAATTCAGATGAAACTACATTATTATACAGATATGATTATTCAGATTTGCCCCCGGCATGCACAGTGCCAATTAGAAATCATTTTAAGCGCCTTAAGCCAATTGACGCGGTCACCGCGCGCACAATGGGCGACAATACACAATGCAAACTGGCGACTGTCAAGCGAGACAAGCCAAACAAGCAAACAACCGAGAACAAGCGAGAACAACTGAGCAACTGAACAAGCGGAGAAGCGGCAACCCCATGGCCATCTTAAGCGTCTGATCTCTTGTCTAAACGCACATAAAAGTCATCAAATTCACTGAAAACAACATTTGGCTTTGCGTTTACGTTTTGTTGTCATTGTCACCGGGAAGGAACGGAGGGAGACGAGGGGAGTGACGCGTTTGGGCTTTTAACTTTTTTGTTGCCATCAAACGGGGGACGACTTCTCGTCCTCGTCCTCCCTGCAACCCGCAGAGTAATCAACAAGAGTGGCGACGATGTGCACTGCGTCCTGGCTGCGTCCCGGTTTAGTCCCTGCTGCCTGCCGCCTGCTGCCTGCTGCCCTCAGGGAAACGTCAAACAAATGACAGTTGATTAGACAAACATCTCGACGGCGTTGGCGTCGGCGTCGGTGGCGGCACGAAACGAGCATCAAATGGAAAATTGTGAAATTATGCAATACGCTTTCGCACTCACCGGCAAATGCGTCTGTCCTCGGTCCCATCCGTCCCAGGCAGCGCGAGTCAAATGAAGTAGTTTTTGGGAAGCGGGTGATCTTAGCACGCTGATAAGATTAAACTCCAGCGTACGCACAGTTTCAACCCACCACCCGCCTGGCCTACGGGCAGACAGCGAGACAGACACATGAAGGGAGTCAGGGAGGCTAGGGGGAGGCAGACGGACCGACGCAGATACAGATACAGAATACATGGAGGAGGAAAACACAATGCCCAAATAATTGAATGCGATGAGGCTGGCAGCCATCGTTGGCCTCATCGTCCTCGTCGTCGTTTTTTGGCATCAAGCCGTTAAACAACAGGCGTAAAGAACAACAACAACAACACGAACACGAAGTCGAGAGCCCGTGCACAGTTTTCGGAAATGGGAATGACTGCAAAGGGGGCACTGAATGTGCCTCCAAATGGGCCTCATAATAATTTGTGAAATAGGCAATATCAGTCAGGCCAAGTAGTTACAATTACTTAAGTGCCCGTCGGCGGGTTCCCAGCCAGGAACAGAGAGTGCGCCTAGTTTGCTCTGGTTATCCTGGTGTGTAGTGCGGAGGAAAGTGGAGCAGCACAAGAGGAGGTACTCGTACCTAGAGGTGCTCTAGGAGGGTCGCAAGTTGTGAGAGAGAGTATTAAATATTGTATCTTTCATTTGCTTTAAGTGGCTACTTTGAGCTGGGAAGGAAGATCTTTTTTAGATATAGATATAGCACAGATACTAAGGGATTTATAGTTTCTACTGTTTATGTATTATTAATCATGTAAGTTCAACATACCAACTGAGTTTGAATGGAATTTTGTAGTATGGTTCCATTTATTAAAAATTACTTGATTTCAATTGGCATTAATTATATTGAGTTAATATAAGTCACAAAGTTAAAGATCTTCTTCGCATACCTTCAACTACCATATTTAAATTTTGTGTTGCATACTTTAGGGAGGGGTTGGACATCAGTAGCTCTTAAAATTATTTCTCAAGTAACTTCTTTGTTAATTATTCGATCGCAACCAAATTTTCAGAAATCATTTGAGGGTTAAAAGTTATTGCCTTTATCAAAACTAAGCTGTGCTGCATTGAAATTATGCCCAGAATTCGGTTTTCATCGATGTGTGGGCGCGGAAAAGGGTGTAGTGAAATTCTACAACAAACTAGATCTATAATCCTAAGTTCCTAGTCCGATAAGATATGTTACCTACCTTATCTACGGCTTCTACAGCCTGATAATATTGGCATACAATTGATGCCTTCACAAATGCGAAAGGAATCACAGCCGAATCCACACACAGAGAGCCCAAAAGTGCTGCCTAGTGAAACTATTTGACATTCGGGAAATATGCTGGCGTAGTCCGGGCAGAATGCCGTATATAAACTACAATTTATCATGGCCCAAGCACGTTTAGCGTATGTTTCCCAGCAAATTCAAATGCAGCACGAAGGGAAGAATGCAAAAGGAAAGGGGCACCAGGTACGCAATCAACGAGCGAGCTAGGAAAAAAATGGGAAAGTCGCCTGGCAGAGCAAACCGAGAGGACACGCAGTACCATACACCGTGTGGGTAGGAGGGGAGGAGAGGCAGCGGGGGAGCCCTTGCCGTAGCCGGTGAAGCTGTGCCTGAGCCACAAATGAAAACAATGCAGAGCGCAGCAGTTTTTAGCAGTTTTCTACCTTTGTGCAAGACTCGCTCAAATGAATGAAATGCAGGACTAGCCAGGAGAAGCAGCAGGAGCCGGAGCAGGAGAGGGAGAAGGGGTGAAGCCGAGAGAGCTCAGCTGCGTTGAGTGGAACGTCTGTTTCTAGAGCGTTTGTTGTTTTTATTGTGGTTTGCCGGCAAAGGAAAAGGGAAAGGGCTGAGGGAGAGAGTTGTGCAGGACGACGAGGACTGCAACAAAAGCCAAGCGCAAAAAATGTCTCCTGCTCTGCTCGTTGTTGCTTTTGTTGCTGGTGCTGCGTGGGCGATGCTTAACAACAAACAACAAACAACAACAGAGGCTGCCGTTTCCCGTTTTGTTGATGAAATAAAATCCGCCTTTTGTGCATTTAATTTTTAGAATAGCAAACAAAGGCGGCAGGCAACAACAAAGGGCGGGCCAAATATAACGCAAGGCAACGCCAGCAAGCAACCGCAACAACAGCAGCAGCAGCAACAACAGCAACAACAACAACAACAATCACCCACAACAATAGTCGCTCACAATGGGACGAACACAGGACGAACTACGTAGCTGAGCTGAGGCTGCACACAAAAACCTGAAAGGTTCGTCTTCTTGCAACCCCCAACCCCCTTTCGCCACGTTGCCAACAAAGGCGCAGCAACTGCTGCAGCAGCCGCACTTGCAATTTGATGCCACGCCAAGGAGGGGGAGTGTGGGATAAAGGGTTTGTTGTCAGCTGGGGCTGGGCAACTTAATTATTGGCACGCGTTGCAATTTTCCACATTGACTTTGCGCGAATTCGAGACGCGCCACGTGGCGTATGCGCAACCTTTGACCACAGAAACTATTAAACAATAAGAAAGCTCTCGTCATAACAGTCACAGCAACAACAACAACCAGGACAACAATAACAATGGCAACACACAGAGAAAACAACTCCCAGCGCGCTCGTTTCGCTGCGGCTCCAGTGAGGAAGAGAGAAAGAGAGAGGGAGAGAGAGAACAAACTCAAGACGCAACATTGTAAAAATTACATCAATGGATTTAGTCCGACTAGGGGTCCTACGCCGCTCTCTCCCTTCCTCCCTCTCTCCCCCTCTCTTTCTCTCGCTCGTGTATTCAATGTGAAAATAATTTCTTTATCCTTTTTATGTGCCCATTTGGCATGTGCCGTTATGCCAAAGCCAAGCCAAGTGCGTCGAGGGGGGTTACGGGTCGAGGCAGCCGAACAAGTCGTCGGGCTGCCACTGCGACTGCTGTTGTTGTTGTTTTAGTAATAACATCCCCCAAATGGGTCATTTGCGTATCCTCAAACAGCGAATAAAAATCAGTGAATAAGAAAAACAGGAAGTGTCAGAGGACATCCGCATGTTTGTTGTCCTTGTTGTTGCCTCCCTCCCTCTCTCTCTCGCATTGTTCTCGCCAGCTGTCTGTGTGTGTACGGGTGTGTGTGTGTTCGGGTGTGTGCTAGTGTGTGCCATAAAAGTACCACTGTTTCGGGTCTCAATACTTTTGATTAAGAGTTCGACATCGTCGAGCTGCTAATTGCAAACGACGCTCGACCTCACGATTTATGTCGTACCCAAAATGCTTCGTCCCTCTTCCCACGTTCCTTGTCCTCCGTCTGTCGTCCAGCCTGGGTCCAGCCAACCTCTAAATGGGCAAGCCAGCTAATTATGGGCGGGCGTGAGCGGCGTTCAAGTGTGTGTCTGGAGTGCCAAATGGCCGCTCGAAGGGAACGCAATTTAAACACGTTGTAAATTATGACGAGATTTGAGGGGGGGGGGAAGTGGAGAGGAATAGGCAAACCCATTGATAGCTTGGGTTCAAGATTGGGGAATACTTCGGTTAACTAGCTGTGCTTCAGTCTATATGGTGTGAGGTTGGTTGAGACTGTGTTTAAAAGGCTGTTGGGCAATCAAGGAGTACACTTTGAGGACTGTAGGTTGTCACTTTAATGGATTTTATGCTTTATCAAACTCTAAAATGTATTTCTGAGTTCTTAAATAACTTTCATGTTCTCTGGCATATATGAAATTTATAATAAACATAATACAATAACTATTTAGAATATTGAACATTCTGTAGTTAAGGAGCTTAAACAGGAGTCAGTCTATTTAGATTAGCTGCAAGACTCTAAGCTCATAAGTCTCTATTGCAAAATGAATACTTTTATAATTTTTAATCAAGTCTCAAACATGAGAAAAAGCTGAGGTACTGCGACTGTCTTTTGTACCTTAAACTTCCTTCTTAGTCTGAGAGAGTAGATATTCCTAAGATGTAGAGAGCAGATCTTTCCCTGACAGCAGACCTTTCGTCGAGCAGTAAGCAATCTGTGAAGGGACTCCGATGTCCTTGGTCGTTTGCTGCCTCCTCTTCCACACCTAAAGATGAACTTAGACTAAGTTTTTTCACTTAATTAAACTGCTTAAGAGAACCTCAAATATTGTGTATGTATACTAAATATGATGTGAAGTATATCACTTTAAGTTACTATCGTCAAATCAAAGATCCAAAGTGAAGCTTACATTATTTCAACTAGAGTTGAAAGCCAGCCAAGCCTCAAGTTTTGCAAGATTTTGCGTAGCAAAACGGCAAGAATTCTATGGCAATTCTCTTGCCAAATCTTCACTAGTTTTCTTATACCTTATTTCTTATAGATTATCTAAATAAAACCTAAGAACAGCTGATCACAATTAACCCTTTTTATGCCATAAAGAAAAGCTTTATCAAAGCACACTTCCTTAATGCTATCAGCACTGTCAGTCAGTCATCTATCTGGCTAGATGCCTGTGTAGCCTTTGAAGTCTCAATCTGTTTGCTGTCTTTCGAACGCTTTTTAAACCCTCCCCTCCCCCAAAACTCTCCTCCCTGCTAGATATGCTAATCTCGAGGCAGTTCAACTTTCTAAACGCTGCCATGTAATCTTCAACGAGCAGGCAACTCGCAGTGCATCGCATCGCATCGTCTAGCGTAATCCTTTTTTCGCAATTAACAACACATACGCATGTCAACACAACAGCAGGCAGGCACCCAGGCAGCAGAGCCACAACAACAAGAGCAGCAGCAACAGCAACAGCAGCAACATAATGGCCACAACTGGCTGAGATGGCAGGCGGCAACCGCCGACCACGACGAGGAGAACCGTGTCTGGCGAAGATTAATGTGCAAGTTGCGTTCTCCGTTCTCTCTGCGACTGTGGCTGGCGCGTCTTGGCGACTTATGGAAATTCATCATTATCAGCGACGTAGTCGACTGCATGGTGCGTTTAATGAGTTCTCAAGCGATGTTCAATTCAACTCATTAGCTGCACTTTTCCCTGCACTAGCCAAAAAGTGCAAATCCCTCTTGCATATATTAGTGAGGCAAGACTCTCCTCCATCTCCATCTCTGTCCCCGTCTCTGTCTGTGCCTCTGCCTTGTGTGCGTATTTGTCATTGTCAACATTGGTGTAGAACATGGCGATGTGGCATTGGGGATGGGGATGAGGCGATGGCGATGGCGAGTTGCAGCTGCCCATGCTTTCACGCAGGTGATTAACATAAACGCCAAGTGTCATGTTTTTGCGCTTTTGCTCGCCAAATGGAGCTGGCCACGCATCTATCGAGAGAGAGTTTTGTTCCCCCAAACAAATTGTCTTAGTGTATGAATTGAAATGACCCTCGCATGCTTCTCATGCCTCTCCCTGCTCAGCAGGATGCCTAATCCAAGTCTTGGCACGCGTTGAGTCCCCACAGCAAATGCCAAAAACTTGCGAGGTCATAAATCACGACGCTTGCCAAACAAAATAAAACCCAAGTCCGAACCGCAGCCTAGCAAAACAAACAAACGGAAGCCGGAGCCAGCAGCAGCAGCAGGGAGAATGGGGGAAGAGGGACGGGGGGGAGACCACGCCTGGCACCTTGATAAATTCAAAAGCACGCACTTTTGATATAGGCAAATCCCCAATTGGATATGAGAACACGGATGCGATTACGAATGCGAATCGAGATGCGTTGAGGCCAGTGCGATGCTCTACTATATCATGCATTGGCAGGCAGGACTACGGTCCGGAAAAGAAAGAAATCTCCATAATATATGCCGGAGCATCTTCCGCACACAAATTGCACACAGCGCGAGACGGCGCGGCCTCTGACCAGTTCCAGTAGCTGCTCCTCCTGCTTCTGTTCCTTCTTTTGCTGCTGTTGGCGAGCAACGTCATATTATAATTCAAATTTATGCAGCCTGCAAACCCTTTTCACACGCACTTTCTTATCGACACCATATGATTGGGTGTCCCGTCCTGTCCTGTCGCTGTTCTCCCCCCCCCTTCCCCCCTCTCAAGGGAGCGAGCGAAACTTGTTTTTGCCATTCCCCATTAAAATTGGCGAGTTGCAGGACGAAGGAAGCGGAAATGAAGCCAAACGGAACAAGCAAAACAAATTTACAAAATGAAAATGCCACACACACGCGGAATGAAAGGAGAAAGGAAGAGAGAGGCAGAAAGGGAGAGGGCAAGCAGCTAGAGCGGGATGGCAGACGGAAGACAGCAGCAGCAGCAACGGCAGCAGCGACGGCAGCATCCCCACGGTATTCGTTTGGCGATTTGCCTGTCACAGGGTTGCAGCCTGCCCCCTTTGCCTTGCTCAACCCCCTTCCCTTCCCTCAGCTAACCCTAACCCGGCAAATAGCTTTGCTGTCGCCGTCGATGCTTGTTTTATTTATTGCTTTTTTAACCCTTTTTTGGTTGATTTGCTTTCGCTGTCGTTTCTTCTTGTTCGCTGTTCTGCCCCCGCCCTTCTTCGCCCTTAGTTCTCGCCGGCATCAGTGTCCATTGGTGGCCCACCACGCCCCCACAGCTCGTTGAGTCCTTCCCCCTCCTTCAACATTCCCTGCATCAAGCTCGTTTGGCGATTGGCAAGTTTCACTTTTGCGCGCTGCAATTCAACGTTCGCTTAATGAACTCGACTCCATTCGAAATGCATCGATTTTGCGTTGGCCCCGAAAGTTTTTACCCTTCCTGCTGGCCAGATATGCACCCTTCTCACCCCCTCCTCCCTACATTCCACATTGTTCTCAACTAAATGAAAGGAAAGCTTGGAACTTTGTTGCATTTGCATAAGCTTTGGCGACTGAGATCCTGATTAAACGCAGAGCATTTACTTAGAACTATTTTAAAGATGAAATTAATTCATTGAATTCTATTAGAAAATATCTTATCGGCTTCGTAGGCTTCTCATTTGTCTTTGGAGGAATGGAAATTTATAAAACTTTATCAATTCCGTAGGTTCAAATTTGAAAGGAAGGTGATATGCTAAACAGAGAAAATAACTACATACAATACATACATGAAATGAAATCTGTGATAAAGGTAGATACTTAGCACCTTTTACAACTTTTCGATTGGTATTTTCAATATCACTATCATCAATAAACTAGACTTAGAATTTGATCAAACATTTTGATTTGAAATATTACTTTATTTTAAATTAACAAAATAATCTTTAATAATAACTGTAGATAAGAAGGAAGACAAAACACTTTCAAAATAGGTCGTAATTTGGTTAACATTTTTTTGTGGCCAAAAACTAAAACTGTAGTAAAAAAATGTTGAATAAGTTTTAATATGTTAAAATTAATAGAAAACCTTTCTGTGGTCAATACTAAAAAGTGAGGATAAGAAGGAAGTTAAATCCTGTTCACAATCTGGTTTGGATTACGTTAAAATGAATTTTGCATAGGTTAAAATTAATAGAAACTTTTCATACCTTTACAGAAGAGTTTGCATGGCACTTTAGCAGTCATCTCTGATTACATTACTTAGGTTAAATTAAGAAATAGTATTTAATATACACATTCATTTCATACAATTGTCCTACGTATAAATAGTATTGGAAGGATCAAAGAAGATAAGAACCGGTGAGAGTATAAAACTTTCAGCAAGCCGAAGGTAGCCTTTCTTCCTCGGTATATTTCCACTCGCATTATATATGTTTTTTAATATTATTTCTTTGCTGATAAAATCTTTGTGGGCCTATAATAAAAATAATATTAATATAGAAATATAGTCCTGTTGAGCTCACAAACAACATAAACCTGTTGCCCAAAGAATTTAACAAAATTCTCAAGATTAGCCAACATTTCCCCATCGTAAAATAGAAAACTAATAACCTGATCCCAACTGAAGTCTGGGTCTGAGTTTGCTGCAGTCCCATGAGCAACTTGATTACCTGTGTAGATAACCAAGAGATTCCACACTCTCCTCTAATTAAGATGGCATGTTATGAGCCGGCGCTACCTGCCTCACCTTCCCCCTGCAACTGCCAAAGCTTACAACTTTTTCATTAGTTATATTTATTAAGCGACAAGGCTGCTAAATTTTGCAGCATGCAACAACACAGTGCCTGCAAAGGCAACTTTTTTGGTGGATACCACATATCATTTTGGGGTCTCTCTCTCTCTCTCTGTCTCTTTCTTTTTTTGCACATTTCTCGCTTTATTAACAGATGATGTATGCGACAATGATGATGATGAGGATGATGATGATGGTGATGATAACGATGATGATGACCTCATTGCTAGTGGAACACACACGGCGAGCTGAAGCTGGAGTTTCAACTCCATGGCACGGATTCAGCTACCTCCTCATCGCGCATCTGCCTCATCTTGGCTAATAATTTCAGTTGTTGTTGCTGTTGTTTGACTATTTTTTCACGCCGGCTGCATAATGACAAAAGTTTTGTGTTGCTGCCCCACTCGCTGGTGGTGGTCAGTGCTCAGTTCCCTCTCGAGTTCTGTCCAGGCGCGCGCGCACAGCAGATGACAATCATTTAATTAGAAACTTTCCCATAGGCTCGGGCTGGGGCCGAGCTCTGCCGTGTTCGCTGTATCACTTTTTGTTTGTCTGTTTCTTTTTCTGTTTTTTTTTTATGTTTTTTCTCGCATATATTTTATATATGTATATATAGTTTTGCGAGCTGTTAATTAACTTGTTTGAACAGGTGTGAAAAAGTTGTCAACGGTCCGAGGAGGGGCAGCTGAGGTAATCAGAGGGTACCGGTAATTACAGTTGGCCAACTTTTCAGATGCCAAAGCTGCTTTGGCCTTTGTCTCTCATATTTGCATACAGCTGCAAGCAACATCTCTTCCCCCGCTCTTCCCCGCGCTCTTCTCATGCTCAGCAACTCATCCAGCGAGACCTTATGCATTCTGCAGTGACATTCATCAGACAAGGAGCCGCAGAAGGCCTTGCAGAAATTAAAAATTCCGATTGGAATTCCCCGATAAGTTGCCGCCGCAGAAACAATTAAATATCGCTGGCGTCGCTAACGTTGCTGTCCGGCTCCTGTTCCCGCTCCCTTGATACCTCCTCCCGCTGGCAACTGCCGGCGTCATCCACGACACGATTGGCATTTGTTATAGGCGCCTGGCTGGTTGCTGCTCGCAAATGCGTAGCAATTGGCGCTACATTTGGCCACAGAAAATGCAGCGGGCGCTACGTGACCGATCGCTGTGCGAGATATGGGCGCAGGAAAGCGACAAGCCGCCAGTCTCCAAGTGCCCAAGTGGCCCAAGCCCAGACAACGGGCCTGTCGCGCACACTCGACGACAAACCTCAGACAGTCCAAGACAATCCAAGCCAATCCACGCCACGCCACACCAATCCAATCGAAACGAAACGAATCGTATCGAATCCGTTGCAAGAGCGACAAGCGACAGCTGAAATTGTGTCGAGGCGCCGCCAAGTTGCGGCAGCGAATTCGAATTCGAATTCACAATTTGACTGATGATCGTGATTAGGTTCACGGGTCGAACTACTTGAAGCGCGACACGATTTCTTTGAGCTAGTTCAGCTGAACTACTAATTCGCTAGACCCGGAAATGTTGTAGTTGTACTTGCTCCTGAGTAGTTGTAACTGTTGTTAGGTTATGTCTGATTATTTTCGGGGTTAGGTATTCAAAATACTCTATAAATTATGTAGGTGGGAAAATAATATAAAATAATGGATTTAAATTGGAATACGGGAATTTATATTAGGATTTCTCGCTTATAATAAAAATAAATTTGATAAAAATAATAATAATTATAATAATAATAATTTAAATAATAACAATAGTAATAAAATAATAAAAATAATAATGAAAAAAAAATTTTACAATAAAAATAAAAATAATAATAAAATAAATAATATATTTAATAATAATATTAATAATAATAATAATCAACAATTAATAATAATAATAAAATTCATTTAAAATAATAATTTTAAAAAATTGAAATTAACAATTGACATTAAAAAATAAAAAAAATTATATTCCAAAAGTATTTTTACTATACACATTTTAATAATTGATTCTTGTAAAATAAATACATTTCATTTATATGTTATATTATTTTTTAACATTATTTTTACTATATAAATTTTTATTATTGATTCTGTTAAAATAAATAAATTTTATATATATATTATACTATTTTTTTTTACATTATTCTTCATATATTAAATAATTATATCATAGTATTATATTTCTATGCAAATTTGAGTGTCTTCAGCCTGTCAGCTCTTGCAACTTGTTCAGCGATCCAGATCGCCATTTCAGTCCACTTTGTAACACGATATCGATCACATTGTGCTCGGTTCCCAACTGATCTGTTTCGTGTGCGTGGCCCAAGAGTTGCCAAGGTGCATCCAATTGCCCTCTGGCTCTAGATAGTCCAGTCCCGTCCAGTCCAGTTGAGCTCGCTTCGTTCCTTTTTGGAGTCGCGCCATGCGATCGTTCATTAAGCGAACGCTTTGTATAAATTATGCTAATGATGCTTCAATTGATTTGTAATAAAAATCCAAAACGTTGCAGAAATAAGATAAATATGCTCGCAGCACGCACAATGCCACAGCCAGGGAACAAGGAACTCCAGCTCCAACTCCAACTCCGACTCTCACTGCGATCTTCTGCTTCTTCCTTCTGCGCATCGACGACGTCCTCTGCATGTTGTTGTCGTCCGGCGCTGTCGGCGCAGTTGTCTCAACGTGGTTGTCGACCATGGCCGGCGGCCGGCCACATGTTGTTGCCAGTTTCAGTTGTTGTTGTTGTTGTTGCTGCAACTAACCGATATTAACAACAACAACAGCAGCAGAGCAGTGCCAGCAACAATATGAAGAGAGATTTACATAATTAGAAAGCTGCCACATATGCTGCCGCCCACACCCGTCATCCACAGCCATTTGCCAGTTCCCAGTTGCCAGTTCCCAATCCCAATCCCCGGAGCAACTGTAAGTTCATTGCAACCACCGCAGACGCAGTTGCTGGCCGCGTCGCTGCCTTTGCCACAGACAAGTTCAAGTTGCCATTTTGAACCCTTTCAGGCAATTTGCAACGGCCGCGCCGCGCTGAACGTTCCGTTTACCCGCTTCCCGTTGCCCAGCTGCTGCAATTAATGCTGCCTCATGTGGCCACGGCGAGTGTGTGTGCCTGTGTGTGTGCGAGTGTGTGTGAGTGTGTGTGCAAAATTGAGAAAACATGCCTAATTTCGTGTAATTGCTATTTGATTTATTACAATCTACGAAATTTGACTTTTGGCGCAGTCTGCGACGCCGACAAAGTCCCCAATCGGGATTCGGCCTGAGTAGTTTGCTGTTGTTGTGGCTTTTGTTGTTGTTGTTATACCACTATTGCATGTGTTTACCGTTACTTGAAGTCGCTGCTGCCCCGGTGGCATTACAGTCAGTGGAAAGTGGACCACCCAGCAGAGCCACCCACAGCTGCCGCACAAATTTTCTAATGAGTAATTTGCGAGCTGAGCCAGGCGAAGTTACCTTGTTAATGATGTGCGTGTTGATAGTCGGGAGGAGGAGGACAGAGATGGAGAGAGAGGGAGAGAAGAGGAGAGAGAGGGGAATGTGGGGACCAACTTGAGATGCGTGATAAGATTTGCTTACATGAGACGGAGACAGAGAAAGGAGAAGGCTAACAGGCAGCTGATAGACTGCTTAGAGTAGTGCTGCAGTGGTTTTGTAGTGTATACCATATCAAAAGTGAGTTTAGGGAGAATTTCTTGTTAAGTAAGCTTAAGAAGCTCATATAAAGAAGGAACTCTTGTGGCTATTCCTGAAGAAAGGGTTAGATAAGAGGAGAATATAATATCATAACACACGTGATATATTCTATGCAAAGAGAATTTGAAGGAGAAGTACATCTTCAATTTGAGTGGGAAACATTTGAAGAAGTGAATTGAATATCTATTTAAGCTTGAACCCAACTTTTTGTATTCACTAAAGGAGAAGATTAAGTATTGATTTTGGTAAATTTGATAAGATGCTCTAAGCGTTGTGAAGCCTTCACTTGGAGTTAGGTTGAAATAACCCTAAAGTATGATATGTTTATGGAAAAGATGTAACATTATAAATTAAAATAGTAAATCAGTTTTAAGATAACCGGAAATCAAACAAGGTAGCTGGCAAAGCTTGGGAAGAAAGCTGTTCCTGACATACAGTAAACCTTATCCAAAGTTTCAAGACAATCTCATAATATTATATCCCTTAAATTCACTGTTTTAAACAAAACCTTAATCCCTTAGAATACCAATTCGATTTCTAATAACTGCTTTGTTCAGTACCCAAGTGATTTTACACATACCACTCAATCATTCAGATATATATATATACATATCTACACACATGTGTATAAATATAGACACTGGCTATAAATGTATCTGTTGACTAATGCACCACCCATAACGAGCGCACGCACCTTAATGAAGCCTATTCGCGGCGGTTGTTCCCTCTCTCAGCTTCCTTAACTACACTTCCCCCCTCCCAAGACACCCCTTCCTGCAGCCCCCTCCCGGTGGGGCAATAAGCTGGCTTGCAGCTTGCATGTCAGACTGCTTTTTGCGTTGACAATTTTGCTGTGTGATGTGCTCAAGATTGATGGGCCGCAATTATCGCCAGTTGAGTAATTTATATGAATACCAAAATGGGCGTGTCGCACATGCGACAATGTGCAAACACACGCATTGCCAATGCCAGCGAGTGTGCGTGTGTGTGAGTGTGTGTGTGGGCAATTCAATTAAAATGAAGTGCAATGCAATATTTTATGCGGTAATTGGAATTAAAATTCAAAACTAAATATCGATTTCAGGGAAATGTCTACAGGGAAAGGCGACATATCGCACACAGTGTAATAAGCTGAGTGTCTCGCTGTCTCCCTTTGAAAGTGTGTGTGTGTTTGCAAGTGTGTGTGTCTGGTGCGACTTCATATGGCAATAACACAAATTACACAACATATGGTGCCAATGATGTCGACGTTGCCCTTTTCGGTGGCAACAACAAAAGCCAAGCACGAGCCCAATTCGAGGCACTTGTACCGGTTCGCATTGTGTGTGCGAGTGTGTGTGAGGAGGGTGTGTGTGCGGCACAATCCTTTTGCCTGTCAGTGATTTTAATGCCTTTATTTCGCTCTGCACTCCGGCAAGTTACTTTCCTTTCTCCGTTCTCCGTTTTCCTTTCGCCTTTTGGGTTTTTCTTTTTTCTTTTCTCAACAAGCTTTTTACTCTTTTACTTTTTTAATCTCAGGTGACGCCGCCTGGGTGTCGTAAATCACGCCACCCTCGGCCTGACAAGCCCCAACCCCCAGTACCGCAACTTGCCGAGAAGGGGTTGCCCGACTGGGTGTGTGTATGTGCTAGAGTGTGTGTGATAATTGAGTTGTGAATGTGCTTCACAATACTCGCATTTATTTTCGACAGAAATTGATATGCCGCTCAGGATGTTGCGAATTATCGCATTATGCATTTCTGATAAGAGCACAATGCCAAGGAGGCGCACGAAAGGATGAAGTGGGAGGGGGAGTTGGGGAAGCAGGAGAGGCACTTTCAGCTGGCCGCGCTGTAGGCTTCCATTAGTTGAATTTTCACTTGGCCATAAAGTATTATAAAATGTCTTAATGGGCCGCATAACAATTCCAACAATGAAACAACCCGCCACGTCTCGCCCGGGCGACACTAATCGCCAAAACAAAATGGTTAATGGTAAATGGAAAATGGAATTTACACAAAGTTTGCCCCGCCCCTCCGCCTACTGCCTTTGTCTTTGAGTTGAGCCTGACAAAGGCCAGATAGCTTCGCTGGCTTCACAGGCTTCTCTGGCTTTTGCCAGCGGAAAGTGTTAAACATGTCAGGGAATTTGTTTATTGCGACTTTTTGGGTTACCCTACCCGCAGGGTGGCTGGAAAGAAGGGGGCGGGGGCATCTGTTTGATTTGGCTGAGAGGCCCGAAAGCGAAGGCTCTCAGTCGAGAAAGCAAATTTTAATTACTCGTGCTGCAAGTTTAATTAAAATTTAGCTCAAGCAGAACACACTGAACACCCCTTCCCCCCGCACACTGCCCGAGCAAAGTGCCTGAGTTGCCCGCCAGGTGGCGGCATATTTCTTGCGCAATTTCATAGCCGCTACGCTAATTTTTAATTAGCTAAAATTGCATAAATTGCTGTCAGTTTCTTCTACCCAAGGCCTCCCATCCCCTGCCTGCCACCTCAACCCCCTCAACTAAAAATACATTTCAAAATGGCGGCCGAGAGCAGCGCAATTACAATTAGCATTGCATAGTTTTGTGCGCTGCGTACATAACCTCAAAAGTGCCGCTGGCAAATGTCATTAAATAAAACTTAATTGACAATTTGAAAAGCCCAACAAGGCGAGGGGCCTGGAAGGGGGTCGGGGGCTGAGCAGGCACTGCAACAGTCAATTAAGTTTGTCCGCATCACAGACAGAAAAAAAACACACACACAGTGGCAACAACAACAACAACATACAACGACGCCGACAACAACCTTTGACTCTTTGCATTTATTTGCACAAATTGCAGTGCGAAGAGCGCAAATTAAAAACCGTATTGCCAATAATTTAGCACTTCTCCGGCATTTGTCGCACACACACTGCCAGGGGAAGGAGGAGCGGGGGAGAGGGGGACAGAGGCTAGTCCGCACTCAATTGGCATGCAAACAAAATGGCGCTTTAACGCTAACTGACAGCTCAAGTTGAAACCTGTCTGCTTATCAAATGGGGAATTATTTAAATATTCCCAGCTAATTAGGCAGCAAACAAATTCGTTTATTCGCTTATTGAACGGAATGTGTTGCAAATGGATGTTGGCCACGCCCCCCTACCCCCACTACACCTGCCACAGTGGCAGGCGAAAAAGAAAGCCGAAAGTGCCAGCAAATTGGGCACGATGCAAAGCGATAAGAATTTGTATGTGAACATGTTGGGTAAGCCAAGCGCTGAGGCCTTGTACTGGATGGATGAAGGGAATAAAAGACTTATCTTTGTCATGAAATCTTATAATATTTTAGCTTGTTTTGTTAGCTATTTAATTAGGTTTTTTTGTATAGGTTATGAGAATAAATGGAGGTTTATTCGATGTATTTATTAATTGTTATTAAATTCATTTTTTTTACTTATTTTTGTGTCTCTAATTTCGATAGAAAGTTTGAACATTTTTACAAAGTTTCTGGTGATTTTAATGAACATTTCAAAGTTTATTTAATGCATTTGTTTCCTTCCATATTTCTTGTCTTTAACTTTAATATAACACATTAAAATATTTTTACCATTTTAAAATTCGTAAATGAATATTTTAATTATTTAAATATTGATGATTTTTCTCTTCTATAAAGATGATAAATTTAAACAAAAAGTGAAGAACTTTTCTGCCTTTAAGAAAGCCTAATACTTTAATCATTTATTCATCTTTAACATTTGCAAAAAAAAATTTAAGAATCAAAAACTTCTCTGAATTTCCAAAATATATTATTAACTAATTCTAAAGCAAAGCATTAAAATATTTAAGCTGTTCTGGTTCTCGTACAGACTCCTCATGCCAACTAAACAGCAAATCCATTAAAAAACCCAACAATTTCCACATGCATTTTAATTTTTCTGTAACGGGTGGATGTGGCAAAGCGAGAACTCATAAAAGTTGCATGTGCAACGCTTTTTGGCTCTTGACCAACTCCCTCTCTCTCTATCTTTGTCTCTCTCTCCATTAGCAGCGCAATTGGACAGCTCGGCATGTCAATTTAGATGCAGGATACGCCGCGCAGCTTAATTATGCAAACAGCAAACGGGGAAATCCCCTCGACCGAAAAGAAAACTCTAGCATGACCAACTATATAAATGATATAGTACAACTAATTTATTTTCAATTTTCGGAAATCATGAGCGCTATTAAAATTTAGTTGCATGCCACGCTAACTGACTGCCCTGTGGCCCCCATGGCCCTACCCCTCTAGCCCAGCCTGCCTGGAGGGGCTCAACAAATGTGGCGTGAAATTTGCGCGTTGCAGCTGGCCAGTGTAGCCAGTTGTTGGGCAAATTGCAGGCAGCCAGGACTCCCGCAGTTGCCGTGCGGTATCCGCATGTGGTTGCAACAGCAACAGGGGTGAAGTGAGAAGGGGGGGAGGGGGAAGAGGAGAAGGGAGGCCCGTCTGCTGGTTGGGGATTGGTGGCTTTTTATTTTTGCATTAACAGCAACAAACACGACAATGAAATGACAACTGAAATGTCCGATTATATTCCACACACACACACACATGAGCAGGCACACACTCACACACACACACATACCGCGGCAATACGCAAATAATAATGCAATATTATTTTATTTTCAAGAGCCGCGATGGGCAACTGCATTGGCATTGGCAGCCGGGTGATGGTGAGAGCGGGGGAAGCGGAGGCAGAGAACGTCCATGTTTGCTATTCATTGCCGTGGCCGCCGCCATTGTCGGACGGATGTTAACTTCCACTTAAATGGCCGCGTTTCCGCTTGTCGTTTATTTGCCGTTTTTAATATAATGTACATAATTTTTCAATTTTTATTTATATGTGCATTTTGTTGTGTATGCATTTCATTTGCAGCTCACAGTTGGCAGTGCCCAGTTGTTGTTGCTGTTGCATTATCGGGCCGTGCAAATAATAATAATAATAATAACAACAAGAATAATGCATAATAAAAGCGCTTTTGCTGCCTCTGCTGCCTCTGCTGCTGCTCTGTCGACACAAATCAGACGTCAGCATTTTTCACATTTCGCTGTTTTCTTTCTGCTTAATTTTGCAATTTCCCACTCGGCCACGCCTCCTGCCCCTTTTTGGAACATTTAACTCATCTGCCTGCTGCTTGCTCGCTCAGCTGTCCAGCTTCCTCTCTTGCTCTTCCTCTTCCTCTGCGTCTCCGTCTCACTGTCCTTTGGTTCGTCTGTCATTTCATGTGCAGCTGTGTGCGTGAATATATGACTTCCACACACACACACACATATTCACACACAGACACACATCGGACATGGCTGCATTGTTTATGCAACCCTGGGCAAGGCCTCCTTGTGACAGCAGAGGCATCCCGGGCCACCCCTTGCCATGCCCATGCCAGGCCAAGCTGCTCCAAGCATCGCCGTGTCGCAGCTGTTCGCTCTTCAATTAAATATGAAAATTTGTCAATTATTTTGTGCAACATGCGACAATTGTTAAATTTTTAATTATTTTCGTATTTTTCATCGAATTAATGTTGGACACATCAACTGTGAGTGCTGCAAGCAGATGCAACAGACGCAGAGATGCCTTGAAGGCACAGCAGAAACGCGGGAAATCTTTGAGTGCTTTATGGTTTGTCAGGCAACATTGTATTGCAAATGAAAAATATTCAATGCAAAAGAAGTTCTTAACTTCATTGAAGACAAACTATTCTACTGCAAGTGAACCTTCTTTGGTTAAAGCAGAACAATTATAATTTACTATACTAGTCAGAGAAAGAAAAGGAAAGAAATACTCTCATTATGCTTTGCTCTTTGTCTCATTTATTCCTTAGTTATACCACCTTTCAACTTTCAAAGAGCAGCAAAAAAAGTTATAATATGTTATATATAATATTATATTCATAAGCTTTATCATTTTCCATATTAAACTAGCAAAATGTACTCCTGTTCCTCAGCAATGCAGTTCACTTCTTTTGGCTTACATATTTCTTTTGGGTTTGAAAAAGAGTTTCTGTGCTCAGTTTGAATCACAAACGACTGAGGGCTTAACAGTCAGAGCAAGATAAGCTCAACTTACTATGCTGAACAAGAATATATATCTCACACAGCATTACACTTGGTAAAGACTGGCTGAATCATAGTAAGTATATCAATACTTTCGTAGAGGATTTAATTATGAGGTTACTACATAGGGTAGAATTACCCAGTAGCTTCCAACCTACCTAAGGAGACATTCGTGACAATATAAAGTAGATATATTCTGCACCCGGATCAACTTAGGAGTCAAACTAGCCATGTCATTTGTCCCCCCGTCTGTCTGTCTCTCTGTTGCAATGCAAACTAGTCTCTCCGTTTTATAACTATATTGATGAAACTAATCTCAAATGGCTTTAATTGTTTTTCCCCGTAAATAAGTTGGAACAACCTGGATAATTCCAATATGTCGTATAGCTGTCATCCGACTTTTACTATATTACTTGTAGAGGCATGAAATTAGGTAAGAAGAATCTGCTAGGGTATAAAAGATAACCTAAGTTAGTCTCTCGTTCAGCCTTATACCCAAATTGAAATTGCATCTACCTCAACTGCCCACAGTGTCTGCCATCATTCTACACCTACTGCACGTTCGTATTGCAAAAGTTATATACCATTAATTTTGTAAATAGTCTATAATAATAACGCTCCATTCTCATTAGGGAAATCTAGCTTGAAGATCATTTGCAGCGAGGGCTGTCAACTGAGCGAGTTCTCTCTCTGTGCCCAGCAGTCTGTGCTCACTCATCCAATCCGAGTGTGGCGCCATCAGCCATTGCTATCAGCATCGCCATCGAAGCTAGACGAGCATGCACCGCTGCCCCCAACAGCAGGCACAGCACACACTCACACACACATACACATACATAGACATTCTTTGTGCCGCATTGTGGCCATAATAATTCTGCAGTCATATCTGGCGATGTGGCGACATCGAGGCCGCGACGTGCCTAAAAAGAAATTGCGTTTGTTGCTGCCACACACTCGCTTGACATGCGCCGCACAGTGACTGTGTGTGTGTGTGTTCGTGTGGCATTTAACACTATCAAGAGTCAAAAGTGCGTAGTGTGTGCCATATGCACTTAGGAGCGCCCGTTTCGCTGGCGAACTTAACTCAAAAATGTTTGCATGTTGCGTGCCAAGCAAACATTTTGTGCCACCTCCTGTGGCAGACAGGGGAAGGGGGACGGGGGCAGGCTGCATTGCATTGCGGCGCTGGAACATTGGAGGCGGCTGCAGGCGTCCCATTTGCATGCCAGATTGGGCGCGCGCATGTCCAACTTGGCGTCGGCGTTGGCGTTGTTATTACTGTTGTTGTTGCTGTTGCTCTTGTTGCAGCAGTTCCCCTTGTTGCTGTTGCTGTTGCTGTTACGCTTGTTGTTGTCAGCGTTGGCCCTGGCGACGTTGTTGGCCATTTGCCCCCTTGAGCAGCAGCAGCAACAGCAACGGCAGCTGCCTCCTGCGATTGGCTGCTTGAGTTGCCCTTTTGGCCATGCTCGTGTGCAAGTTGATAAGCCAAATGCATGCAAAGTTCCCCCAAAAAGGGCAAACTCCCCTGCTACCAAAGACGAACAGGACGATGACGATGACGACGACGACGTTCCCCTTTGCCCAGTCACATTCCGCATGCCATTCCCATTCGCATTCCCGTTTGTCGTTGTCGTTCTTGTTGTCGTTGCCGTTGCCTTTTGTGTGACATTCAATCACAAAATGGCGTTTTCTTGTCAACGTCTGCCACAGCAGCTACCCGAAGCATGTCACGCCCACCAGCTTCGCGTCCATCTGCACGTCCACAGTCATGTCCTCGGCTCCTCAAGCTCGTCCCCACTCCTTGTCTTCCTCTCTTTCTACGACGTCACAAGAACCAACAAAGCGCCCAACAATAAGTCAAATGAACAAACAAACACGAAAACGGGTGACAACTAAAACGGCTCACATGGGGAACAGCTGATACACTTAAGGGAAAGAGTTGAATATGATTATGAGGGCAATATTTGTTGTAGGAATATTAAAGAATATTTATAGAAGTTTATCATAATAAGTTTATCGATTTGACAGATTTAGTGAATATGACATATATTATAATGCCCAAAGTTTCTTTGCATATCCGATAATATTGGTTAGTTATTTTAAAGTAATGAGTTTCGTGTAAGCTGAGTAGTATATCGAGTATGGTACTCGTAAAAGACTCATTCATATCAAGAGAAACCCGAAAAAAAAAAATATTTCAAAGAAGGGAAGCACAAAGGCAACAGCTGAGTGTGCTTGACTGTGATATACCTGCTTCCGACCTGACGTAACGATTTCTTAATTATATAACTTATATTTAATTTAGTGTTGCATAATTTAAGGAGCTAACTGAAAATCAGTAGCTCTTAAGATTATTTCTTAAATAACTTTTGTTTCCATTATCCGATTGCAACCAAATTTAAAGACATTATTTGAGCATTGATAGTTTTTGTGTTTAAGGAGTCAAATTCTAAAAGAAACTAGAACTGCGTGCAATATTATCATTTATTGACACCAAATGTAGTAACCCTAGCTATTACAATCCCTAAGATCTAGATTCATACGGTCGGACGAGCTGTTGGCACAATGTTATAGTACCTAACCTGAACTATGGGTAGCAGGTATAAAAACCAACTACAAAAATGTTGTAAATCGTTTTCAAAAATCGAAAAATTTATAGATCATGATACGTCTTATAAAGTAGTAAATCATATCTATAGTTTAGCTACAAATCAAAAACACAAAAAAATATAAAGAATGAATTCAGTAAACGTCGTTATGAGATTCTAAACTATTAAAAATATCATAGTTTAAAATCTCATTACGACAGGAGAAACTCATTGTATAAAGCATCGCAACAATAAAGTTGCATTTCAATCTTAGTCTGAGAAAACCCTAACCTCATTTCCTTGGCAAGGGTATTTAGAAAGCGGGTCATATGTGTCCGTAGCAATTGTCACAGCTAACTGAGTACATTATGAAGTGGAGGCTCTGGTGTGGCTGGAGCTGGAGCAGCGCGTTGCGGGTCGCACCTCTCTCCCTTTTCCTTTGCACCCCCTTCCCTGGCCCAACGAAGTCAACAGTCAAATAGAAACGCGACGTTCGCTGCAGCTCGTAAAAATGCGCAAAGTCCAAGAAATGTCAAATAATTTTAGCAACGATATAAACCCATTTCATGTTTACGACAAACGTCGTCGGGGCCAACGAGGAGCAGCAGCAGCAGTAGGACCAGGAGGAGAAGGAGGAGAATGAGGGGGAGCCGGCAAAGGCGATGGTAAACACTGCGAAATTTGCATGTGCCACAGTTGCAGCCACAGAGCCCTGCCTCCTCTCCTTCCATACGGGCAGCTGCCCCATGTGTGTGTGTGTGTGTGGAGGCGTTGCTGGCTTCACTTTGGGCTCGACTGCTCCCGCCTGCCGCCGCCTGCCGCCGCCTGCTTCGCTGTGCTCTGCTGTTTTCTAATGTCCTGTCATGTACTTTATGAGATGTCGAGCGCCAGCGCAATGCCAAAGATGGTTGGCTCTGTTCCGGCCAGCGGCGTTGGTGGCTACAACACAGCGACATCAGCAGCAGCAGTGACGGCGGCGGCAGCGGCGCGTTATCGTGTCAAAATGAAGGGACAAACGACAACGACAAGAACGAAACGCAGCAAGGGAAGGCGGGCAGGGGAAAAGGGAACGAGCTACAGTACGTGGATAGAGCCTCTTTTGGCTTGGCCAAATGTCGCTGTTGCCTGTTCTCTAACCCTATGCCTGTTCCAGTGCCTCCTCCTCCTCCTCCTCCTCGTGCATCTGCTGTGCCTCTTTGATTGTTGGTTTTTGGCGTCGGCTCGTTTCTCGTAGGATCGCAGGCATTTGCATTCGCCTGACACGGGCACAAGTGCAACAGCAGCAGCAGCAGCAGTGGCAGTGGCAGTGGCAGTGGCAGCAGGCGAGTTGACCAGGCCCAGTCGCATTAGCTTAATTTGTGTGGGAGGCGTCATTAGAGGTGGAGGTGGAGGCAGAGTCAGAGTCAGACGATGTACACTTTGTAATCAAAAGCATTTGACGCCAAAAGAGAATGCAGCACGGCAATCTGCAATCGTGAAAGATGAGCCAAACACACTGGCCCAGATGCGACTCCAGGCAGGCGTAGAGACACCACCAACACCCCACCCTACCATTGCAGTCAGTCTGACAGCGACTGGAGAACAGCAGATACAGTTCCCAAAATGACTGTACCCAAAGGAACTGTTACTCGATGTTGGGCAGACAATTTAAATTTGTCTTTTCATAAATGAACTTTATTTGACAGAATATGTTGACCTTCTTGAGGCAACCTCTTTACTATATAGAGATAAATAGAGAAACTAATTGAACTTGAGAAGATCTAATGATTTCTTTGACTTGTTTGCAAGTAATAAGTTCATGACTGAACTGCCTTAGCTATCTAGAGAAACCTTTTCGAATCCCTTAAAGTCAATATTTTTCTAAATACATCATAAGTTGTTAGAGGTTTATCTATTCATTTATTCATTTAGTTTCTTTCCTACACTCTTAAACGAAAAGGCAATCTAATCAATCTACTAAAATACTTAAGTTTCTTAAGATCGCAATTAAACTCATCACATTTTACTGATACAATCTGTATATACTATCTATATATACTATCTCTATATACTTCTCAAAAATGTCAGCAAAATTGTCTAACTATATAGCAAACAGAAACGATCATCCTAAGTTGCCAATCTTCACCTCTGCTCACCTCTTCTCCTCATTGCTTCCACACTTTAATTAAATTTTAATTTATTACTGAGCTCACTGATTTGAAAGTCTTGTGTCTGTCTTATAAATCAAGTGAAATTTGCCTTATTAAATTTGCCATGATAGAAAAATTTCAATTTCTCTATCGGCGCCGTCATCATCAGCGGCTCAACCCACTCGAGGCAGCATTGTTGGCTAAACAAACCCCACTCCTTGCCCCCTCTGTCTCCCTCGCATTGAAATTTTTGTATATTTTGCCAGCTGATTTATGCATGAGATAAAACAAACTTTGTAGACACACACACACAAAGGCGCAGGAAGGGAGAAAAAATGCTATATTCGAACTGGCAAAATATGCATAATATTTGATAATGCTTTCAGCGACATATCCTCGTTGTTGTGCTGTTGTTGTTGCTGTTGTTATTGCTGTTGCCAGGACTTTCGGCACGTCTACGCAGAAAGGCGCAGGCAAATTTACTTTCAGCCCGCCGGCACGAGGCACTCGCAGATCTTATCGGAGGCGCCATGTGAGCATAAATTTCACTGAGCGAACAAAAAGGTCACGCAGCAGCAATATGCCAGCAAGCCCTGGCCCCGCCAAGCAGTCGTGGCAGTCGTGGCAGTTGAGTGTCCTTATGTGGCAACTCAGTCTGAATCCGGTTGCAAGCTAGCAATTGGCCTGCTTCGAGGTAGAGGGGGCGTGGCACGTGGCCCGCTGCAAGCAATTACAAGACGATACTACAATTATTTCTAAGCCTCGAAGCTGCTGCAAAGTTTTGCTCGCCGAAGCAATTAATACCAAAAATTACACACTTCCATGAGGCGGACAGACAGCCAGAAAGACGGAACATGCCTCAGGCGAAGAGATTTGAAGTGGCTGCTGCTGGTTTAGTTGCTTGCTTAATCGCTGATTTCCTGCCGGACTTGGTAGCGGACAATGCCAGTCCAAGAGCAGAACAGAACAGCTCAGATCAGAACAGGACCAAGTTTCGAGAAAGGGCGCCCGTTTCCGTTTGCACTTGAGTGATTCTCGCCGGGAACGGACACGGACACGGGGATGGGGATGTGTCGGCCCTATTGTTTCTGTGCAGTCGAACAAGCTCATAAATAAATTTAGCAAACAAATAAATTCCAGGCCCATGACTCGTTTCATAATCAAGCGCGTTGTCTTTATCGCCGCTAAGTATCTGAACAGACCCAGACCGACTTTCAGCTCCAAGATAACCGAAAGAAACTTTGCTCCCCTCCCCCCTTCCCTTCTCCTTGCTGGATTGATGCCTTTTTGGCCGCCTTTTGTCTCAGTCTTATGGCGACGGCGGCGCACGTTCCTGAACCAGTGAACCAGTGAAGCGTCAAGGTGTACCAATTTGCAGCGCATGCTTCACTGCGCCTAATAAGTTTGCCAACCACAAGAGCAACGGCAACAACAAAAGCCTTTAGCGGGAACTTTTCTGTTATATTTTGGGTTTTTTTTTTGGGGGGAAAGTTGTCAGACCAAATGAATAAATTTTAGTTGTCCCCCTCTGCCCTGGCGACGCTTTTGATTTCCAACTTGTCGCCTGATTGTCACACGTAAACAAAGCCTCAAATTTGGTGATCCGACAATGCGACCCCGTGGGCAAGTGTGCACTGCAAGTGTGGATGAAGAGAGAGGGAGGGGTAGCTGGTCAAGGTTTGGGAAGGGAGCGAGGTGAACTCAATGCTGGCTGCCCGTGCGCAGCAGCGTGCAAATGATTAATGGACAGTTAGACAAATGGAAATTGTATGAATTACATTAAAGTGTAGTTAGTTCGAATTTGCCGAAAGGGCGCAGAGCAAGAGCAAGAGAAATAGAGATGGAGAGAGAAAGAGAGAGAGGGTAAGAAAGTGGAGAGAGTAGAGAACTTTTAAAATGCTGACACTTTTTCCAATTCGAAAAACGTCAAAGTTCTTTTGCAGAAATCGAATGAGCAAATGAAAAGTGAACTTTCATTGTTATGAGCAAGTGTATCAATGATACAGGGGAAGAGGTCTTTATAAGTTGTCATGATCTAATGCATAATAATGAAATGTGAAAAAACATTTCTTTAAATTGTATTTTAAATTGAAATTTCCTTAATAAGGATTTATAAATACAAGAAAATATTATAATGATATATGATATAGAATTAAATAAACTCTTTGCGTTGAATACTTACTAAAAATGTTTTTACTATCGACTAAATAAGAAGTTGCAGTATTTAAGATTTGTCATATTCATAATTCAATTCATTTAAAATAATACTTATTCAATACGATATAGTATAGTATTTTTACATTAACATAAATAGTTTAATATTTGTTATCGATGAAACATAGGATATCGATATAGATTATCGACTATAAATCGAATATCGATTGCAGTTCACAACGATTACGTAATTCATGTTGATAATGAATATCGATAACAAATTTTATAAATATTTCATAATAACTATACCAAATATAACAAAATGCACAAATAGATATAAGTGAACTTTGATTAAATATTTGAGTAAGTCTACATTTTCACATTATGAAGGAGTAGAATACAGAATACGTTTTAATATAAAGATCCAATATCTCAAGTTTGAACCGCACTCAATCAATCAATAGTAAAGGTTCCCCAACAGTTAAATGCAGCAAAATGCACCAACTTTTCACGTCTAGCAACAACTGAGAACAGGGAATAATAAAAAGCAACAACATACTCGCACTTGTTGGCACTGGCGGGGAGAGAGGGCGAGCTTATCAGTTCTCAAGGCGGCGAAACAGGCCAAATAACTAATTTGCGGTTTGTGAAAATGTTGTATAGACCCCCCTTCCCCCTGTTTCGCTTCTCTACCCACTTGCTGTCTCCCCCTTTCTGCTGAGTTTTCAAATTTGGACAAGTAAAATTGCAGTCAAATGCAAAAGGAAAAGATGCGACCCGGGCGAAAATTTATGATTTATGAGCGAAACAATTACGCCGAGACCGCAAAGATGTTGCAGGCATTAGACGGGGCACAGAGGGAGGGAGGGGGGTGGGTAGTGGGCAACGAGGGAACCCTAGCAGCGTTGCAGCGAAATTAAAGTCGTGGCTGGCAGCCCCTTTAGCTTTAATTTCCGATTAAACTGAAGAAAAGGCTAAGTGGGGGCAACAACAACAGCAACAAGCAGCAGCAGCAACAGCAGAGACGGCAGCAACTTGCAACACAACACAAAAAAAAGAGCAGAACAAACTGTAACAACATAAGAAATTGGCAGCAAACAAGCCAAACGGAGCAGCGGCGAAACGGCCATTGCTATGGTGTATCATATAATAATAACAACAGCAGCAACAGCAAAAACAACAGCAACAACAACAATGAGAGTTGCAACAAGAACAGAGCGAAACAAAATTATTACAAAAGCCAGACGAGGCCGAGGCACAACTTGGCTGCAGGAGGAAGGAGGAAGGAGAAGGCTGGAGAAACGAAGCGAACCCAAGTTGGTTTCCAACTGGCCGCCACTCGCACTCGCATCATTTTGGAAAATCTACCTTGAAGGTAATTATAGTAATTACTTCACGAATCGCAAGTAGTGAGCGTAGCTGCCTCCTCGGCTGCTGCTGCTGCCGCCACTGCCGCCACTGCTGCTGCTGCTGCTGCTGTCGCTGACGACGTGCGACCGCCTAAAAACATCAACAGTTGCCCGGGACCAGACACCGCGAATTGCCAGAGTCCAGCCTCAGTCGCTGCCCGCTCTCCTGCCTCTGCCTCCTTCTTTCTCCAACTGCAGCTGACCAATATGGCGCAGTGCAGCTCATTTTGGGGCTGGCAAACTCATTGATACCCATTGCTGCGGGCAGCAGCGACTCCAGTTTCGAGACAGTCATGGCTGCTGCTGCTGCTGTGGCAGCTTCGCTTATCTGCCCAGCACCGCGGGCAACACTCCACCAACTCGGAACCCCTTCCTCTCCTTCTTCTTCCCTTCCTCTTCCTCTTTCTCTGTCCGCTTGCAGAGCGCCTGCTGTTCGCGTTCGCAATCGGATTGGATTTAGTTTAGCCCTTGATTAGTTTTGCTCCTCGCAGACTTGCTCTTATTATTATATAAAAGTTGTTTTACTTTTTCTGCTCCATTCTTTCTTATTGGCCAAGTCGTTGTTGCTGTTACTGTTGTTGTTGTTGTTGTTGTTGCTGCTGCTGCTGCGAGCGATTGCAGCCGGGCAAGACTAATTTTCTTGCACACGAAGCAATTTGAATTCGCAGCGCAGGCGCACAGCGATCTCCTGCCGAGGAATGTCTTGTGTGTCCGTGTTGTTGTTGTTATTGCTGGGCTTGTTGTTGTTGTTATTGCTGTTGTTGTTGCTGTTGCTGTTGCCGTTGCTGCAGCAAAATTGCTCTGAACTTTGCTGCACTTTGGAAATTTGCAGTTTCGGATCACGATGTAATTTCCGAAATTGCCATGTTGCATATTCCCCAGTTTGCGCTATGTTGTCTGCCCGTCCCCCTTCCCCCTCTCTCTGTCGTGTTGCAGTTGCTGTTGCGCCTAATTTGTCGCGAAACAAAGCCGTCGCTCGCCTCGCATTTCGGCCAAGTTCTTAAGGAGTTATGACTTCCCGCAGCGCAGCAGCCGCCACAATTAAAGCTTTTCCAGCAATCCTCGAGGCCAGTTGCCCCTCTTCCCCTGCTCCTTCAGGCACTCATTGATAAATTCTAATTGTTAAATTTAATAGCCATATCGATTGCTCCTCAACTGCAGCAGCAGCAGCAGCACCAACAGCAGCAGCAGCAACATCAGCAGCTCCTTCAGCGCGTTCCCATTCGAATTTATTGGTACAAATGGCATTCTTAATGATGCTCGGGTTACCATTGCTGCCCCATCCCGTCCAGCCTTGCGGCGCCCGCTTTCTGTTCGGCTCCTTTGTCGGCACCCCGACGCCAATGTGGCCCGCTTGAAAGTTGTCGCAGTAGCCCAAGGCGGCAGCAGCCAATGGATCTGCAATTGCAACTGCAACTGCTGCAGCCGACTACAGTATTCCCCATGCATTATAACCGATTTTTATTGCTCTCAATATATTTCATCTTATTGAGTCGTTGTCGTCCCTTAGCCATTGCCTTTCTCAGGCGAGAGACTGATGACAACAAGTGCGCCGTGCTGTGAGAACCAAACGGCCCAGGAAATCATCACAGAGATTCATTAATTTACCGCAAATCACCTGGCAATGGGTTCAATCATTAGAGAAATCAGAAGGTGCTTTCAATTGCTCTGTAGTGAAACGGCTTTAATAATGTTAAGGTGCTATTAAAACAAAATGCTGTGCTACGGTAACCATTCAACACTTTGAAAACAACTCCAGAAAATCCAATAATAATATATATATGCAATTATAAAAGAATATGTTTCCTTTGTATAGCTTTTTGAGATTTGGTATAAAATTAAAGTTAGCTCAAGAGTTTTTGTTCATGATTATCTTAAAAATTGTAACAGAATATAAACAGCGGAATACGGATCTATGCATTTAGTTTGGAAGCACTCAAGTTGGAAACATAACTAATAAAATAGATAAACTTCAAAAATTAAAAGGTGAATCTGCATTATTAACCTGAATCTATTATTAAGCTGTTTATTTATAAAATGTCTATTCCGTTAAGTTTTTTTTATAAAAACATTTATAAATAATTAAAATATTGTTAATATTATTAAAAAAGAATCATGTAAAAAATTTATCAAAAAATTTCCATACAATGTTGATGATAAATCTATCTATAATCTATGCAATAACTTTTAATAATCAAAAACGATATGAGTAGAACTCAAAATATAATTTGACCATTTCATGATCAAAGAATATATTAAAACATTTATTATGTACTTGGCTAAACGAATTATTTGTGTAATATGATCAATACATGATTTATTTCAGCTAACTCGAGGTAAATATTTCAGTTACATTTCGCTTATTATTTAACCAAAAAGTTCTGCCTTCATTTAAGAGATCGAATAATTTGGAAAAAAACGTATTTCTTATAAAAAATATATTTATTAAATGCATATATAGAAGATTTATTGAATGATTAATCAATTCATAATATTCCACATGATAATCAAGTAAGTTATAGAAAGCAGCAATAACTTTTAAGGTACAATTTCAATAAGAAATGAAATGAAGACTGCGCCATTTGAATCTCAGCTAAGAGCTGAAGAGAATAGTTAACAAAATTGGCCCATATCAGATATAAAGACCTGTAGGATTCAGAAAAACACTTTACCAAGCGCATTGAATTCGATTGAGTCTGCAGACAACGAAAAGAAAACTATTTTCTGCTTGAGAATTGATCACAACTCAAGCTAATCTGCAGGTCCATCTATAAGCAGAAGCATGCAATGCATTCCTGACGCTCTGCACTCACTCGATCTCTGGCTTACTGGGATCAGTCGATCAGTTATGCACTCGCACCTCAGACAGAGCAACCTGACGAGCAGAACGGCCCAGACATGGCCAACAATAGGACTTAGCCACACCCAGCTGCGGCAAATGATGGTGCAAATTTCCGACTAGCAGAATTATCCGACTAATCAACACAAGCAGCAACAGCAACGAGAGCAACAACAACTGGAGGTATATGACTAAACGATTGCCCAGCCCAGTAAGTCAGTAAGTAAGCCCCGGCGCGATAGTCATCAACAGCATAACAAAAATGAAGAAGTGCGTAGAATGAGCTGCAGGATGAGGCTGCCGATGAGGTGAGCCTGCCCAGTCACAGTCACAGACGCAGTTGCAGAGACAGAGACACACTCGCGTCGTGTGGTGTGTGTTGTCTCTAATTTCGCTGGACCAAATAAATGTCGTTACAAATCACGATGGAATTCAACTCAAGGCGAGTCAAGTCGAGTCGAGAGCAAAGCACAGCCCAGGGAGCGATAAATGGCAGAGGAGACGTGCAACGTGCAACGTGCAAGGAGGCAAGCAGAGTTGCAACGAGTTGCAGTCAGAGCTGCCTCGCTGCCTGCCCGGCTAGCTCATTATTTAATGGACTGATCGATCATAAAAAATGAGCTACATGCGAGCGCAGTATGTAAGTACAAGTTGTAGTTGTACCTGGACACAGAGGAGCGGGGACAAGTCCAAGTGGAGGTTGTCACGTCTGGCGTGGTCTACTCCGGTCTGGTCTGGTCGAGGCTCTCATGAGTTGTACAAATGTTTTGGGCCACAATTGGAGCACTTCTGTTTGACAGTGCGTATGATTTATGTGCGACGGCTGTTTGCGCAGCGAGTGATAGAGAGAGAGACAGCGAGAGAACAAGTGAGAGAGAGCGATAGGTAGCGAGAGCAGTGCGCACTTCCGGCGGAATTTCAGACTTGAGTTTTTGCTCAGCTCAGCGGGTTTTAAATGCAACAGCTTGTGTGCACTCTGAAATTGCAGAAAGTGTGGCAAGAGGGGGAGATGGGGAGGTAGAGGAAGAGAGAGGGTAGAGAGAGGTAGAAGAAAAGCAGCAGCAAGTGGAGGAGGGGCTGGCTCCTCACTGGCCAGTCGCCTTGGCAAGTTTATTAGAGTGTCCCGCAGGACTTTGCCTGCCACTTGCCCGCTTTACATCCGCCAGCAGCAGCAGCAGCAGTAACGGCAACAACAACTACAACAACAACTTCAACAACAGCAGCAACAACAATAACAAGAACATGAACAACAACGACAATTCAAAGTCGAGCAAAAGGCAACAAACAAAATTCAGTGAAGCAATTTCTATGAAATTTATTTCACATGAAGATTTATCGCGATTTCAGACAGCACTGGCGACACCTGCCAACGCCTACAAATGTAATTTATGGCTCTCCCGCATTATGCACACCAGCACACACACACAGCAGCACACTCACACACACACTGGCACAGCCACACAGCATGCTGTAACTCCCGTTCTCACTCCATCAACTTAACACCAAAATGCTCATAAGCGCGCGCTTGGACCCCTCCCCAAGTTAACCTCTCTCTCTCCCCTTCTCTCTCTCTCCCTCTCCCTGTCCCCACTGGTGCGCGACATCCGACACCCGACCGCCCACAGACCACTGCATGAAATATATAGTCTCGTATCTGTCGCAAAATTTGACTTTCAGTCATTCAAAGTGCACGAGTCGCTCGCATTCGCCACATTTCGCTGCTTCCCACATTCTTTTCTTGTCCTCTACCCACGGCAAACATACTCGTATATAGTACATGCCTATTATAGTCGTATTTATTCATTATCCCGCAGTTTTCTTTAATTAATTTCAGGATAAACTATCTCTATGGTTGCAGAGACACAGATATCATTAGGGCTTTGAAAACATATGAAGAGTTCGCAGAAATAGAAAGAGCTTCTTAGAATTGAGGAGTTTACTTAGAAGTCATTAGTAATTTATTGAACTTATTCATCTGTTGTTTTAAAGTTGATATAATTTATATATTTATGTTTATGTGGGGTTTGTATTTCAATAAAAATGTAATTGTTTGTGTTTATACATATTTTAATGCAAAGAAAAAATAATAAAATTGATTAATTTGAAATAGGCTTCCTCGTCGACTTAACGAGCTAGCAACCTTACATGTCTTGGGGCTAAAAATAACTGCCAAATTCGCTCCTGTTAATCGCATAGGTGCTTGAATTTGCCTGACTGAATACCCTTACCTTTCGTTAAACTTTCGTTGCCTAAGTGTGACCAACTAGCACTACCCATATTTATTTTTGGTATAATTTGATACATATTAAACTTACAAAGTATTGTAGAATCATTTTCAACTTCATTTACAATTAAAATTATATGTAAAGCAAATTTATTTGAATTAATTATTGTTAATGAAATATTTTATTTAATTATTATTTATTTCCAAATCAAAAACAACAATATTATAAATAAATTGGTTTAGAAACCATAATCTCAACTTATCATATTTAACTTAGTTAAATTCTTGACTACTCAATCGCAAAATGGTTTTTATAAGTTCTTTTGCTTTTTAAAACATAACATATTCAATATAACCTTAAAGCCGTTGCTTAGTTCCATAACACATTGCATATACTTTAAAATCATAACTCTTTGTGATTCCGCAGTAAATATCCACATAAAGTGTGACCTCTTTACAATATATTAATATAAAACTTCTATAAACTTCCAGAAATACAAAACTCAACATAACCTAAATGTGCCGCACCGCATTTGGCATTGCGAACACGCGAAAAAATAGTTACATTTTTGCGACTTTTGCAAATTGTGAAAATTTCCCCATGTGCTGTCAAAAATCACTTAGAATTAGCATAACATTTGCAATTCCGACAACTTGATCCGCAATATTTCTATCTCCCCTTCTCCCTCTCTCTTCCCCTCTCTCTCCCCGTATTAGTGGTTTCTCTGAACTACAAATCGATGTTGTAATGCTCTAGGAACGACCAGCGTCGTCGTCGTTGTCTGCGCATAAATTCGTAAGTAGCTTTATCATCATCGCAGAGACCTTTTCCGGGGAACAGCCCAAGCCGAAGCGGGGACGAACTCCGGCGGCAATCCTTTGATATGTTGAATACGTGGACGAGTATCTCCTGCCACTTGGCGCAGTTTGCGGACTGAAATCCGTTCACATTTGCATATGGCAAAGCCTGAGCCAGCCCCAAAAAGCAGAGCCCCACAACAACAACAACAACAGCAACAACTTCAACTACAACAACAACAGGAACTGTCACTGTGAGCTTTTTGAGAAATTCATAAACTGAAAAAGTGGATTTTCGTATGAAATTTTGTGTGTGCAACTCAGAAATTCAAATGCGGCGCAATGACAGGCCGCCTCCTGCTCCCCCTCTCCTTCTTCTCCTCCTGCTGCTGCTGCTGCCATTCCAGCTGAGGGCACAGCGTGTCGCACGCATGAACACCTCGTCTGAGGGAGCTGAAGTGCTCGGCGCTGAAGAGAAATGTTCCTGGACGCAGCAAACAACATAAGTCGCACTAATGCCCATAAAAGTCGCACTTGGCACTGGGCTCGGTCGAGACTCGACTCAGTCCAGGGGCACAGTGCAGGGGAGAGAGGTGCAACGTGCAACCACAGCAACTGAGTCGGTGCTGCAAGTCGTGAGCTCGTTTCGGGCCAAGTGCTTGAGATAAACTTGAGCACCTGGAATAGAGTGACAAGTGGGCAGCATTTCATACAAATTGCTGTGGACGACTTCAGCCAACGACAATTTAATGATAAACATTCTCCGCACTCTCTGCGCACTATTTAGTTTTTCCACTCTAAGCTCGACTTCGTCTCGGACTCGGACTCGGACAGTGGTTCCGTCTGTCTGGCAGCTGAAACTTGTCTGGCAGTGTGTGTGTGTGTCGGTTGCCACAACTCAATAAAGTTTACGGCTATGAAATTGTTTGCAACAAAAACGCAATTTAACAATTAACAGCACGAGCAACAGCAGCAGCAACAACTTGGGCCACTGCGATAACGTTTATTATTGTTATTAACATTTTTGCCAGCGAGCGCCGTAAGGTGAGTTTTAATTGATGATCCCCAGTAGCAAGCAGAGGCAAGGTGAGACGAGGCGTGGTGAGCTGACATGGAGCGAGTCGAGGTGGGGAGAGCTGAGCCGAGTCGGTTTGCTGGCTTGTTCCTCTAATGCAGTTGTACAAAAGCTGAATCGAATGACTCGCCTGACTCGTCGGCTCGCTCTTTTGCATGTGCCACGCCCCTCTGTGCGCCAGCCGTCTCGCTCTCGCTCACACGCCGCGACGCCGTCGTCCACGGCTATTACGAAATTATCGTCTGCGGAGTGCCAAGCCGAAGCCGAAGACATTGGGACCCAGCCCTGCGGGCCCTGCGAGCGGCCATAAATACATGCAGCGAATGGCTTGGCAGTTGTTGTTGTTGCTGCTCGTGTTGTTGTTGCTGTTGCAGTTGTAGTTCTTATTGTTGTTGCTGCTGCATTTGCAACCAGAAGCCGCAGCCTAATTGCAATTTACCTTTGCCTCCACTTTTGACTGCGACTGCGACGCGCTCTCACTCTCTCCCTCTTGCTCTGTCGCTTACTGTCTCTGTCTCCATCTCTGTCTGTTGCTGCCACAGCTCTTCTTCTTCCCCTCCTGCAAGCAGTTAAGAATTTTAAATTGTTTAATGGTGACTAACTTACGATTCCGAGCCAAGTTAATTACGTCGGGGTGCATATTTGCCGATATGACTTGCTTGCCCCCAGGCGAGCCCAGCCCAGGCCAGGCAGGGTGAGGTGAGGCAGGTGGCAAGCTGCGCTGCATAGAAATGGCAACCGGCGGACACTCTCACTGGCCAACAGTCCGCAACAGGTGCCCTGCTGCTGCGAAGGGGGCTGGCTGCGTTTGTGAAAAATTAAACAAAATGAATTTGTAATTTCATGTCATAAATAATTGGCCGCTAACTCGGAGCACCCCGTTACTCCCCTCTTGCCAGTTGGAGACACACTGCCGCAGTTGCACTTCCAGTTGCAGTTGCAGTTGCAGTTTGGTCCAAGAGAGCGCTTGTTGTAGGAGCGTAGCAGTCTCTGTCTAAACGCTAAATGCTGATTAAGTGAACATTTATCATCGCTCGTTGCCAGAGCGCGAGAGCAGTTTGCAGCTGTATTAAGGAAATGCAAGTGTATGCGAATGAGAATGAGAAAGGGGAATGGCAATGGGAAGACCAGGAAGAAGGAAAAGAGGGAAACGAGCTGCGGGCGCTTCCTTGGCTAGTTAATTTTCTTGGAAAAGCGACGGGCAACAGAAGCTGCTGCCCCTGGAGGCACTTAGAACAGCTGTTGCTGTTTGCGTTGCTGTTGCCGTTCCTATTGCAATCTTGCAGCATAATGAGATATGAATAAAGTGACGGAGTATCCATTAGCCGGGAGTTATGTGATTGACAAAAGCCAGCAGGGGAGAGGGGGAACGGTCTTATGGGGCATGCCTTTGGCATTCTTAAGAAAGCAAGTCAATTACTAAACTATTTGAGAATATCTTTATTGGCAGGAGATATATGAAATAGATTAAACTGTGATAGAACACTAAGTAAGGATCTTTAATAAAGTATTTTAATAGTAGAGAATAAATATAAGTGATGGGGATATATAAAAATTGCAGGAATGTGCTCGACTGTGATATACCCGCCCGGGACCCGCCTGAGCAAAATGATTTACTAAATAGGAAATTTCTAGTTTCAGAGATTTTTATGTTGCATACAATAGGGAGATGTTTGAAATGAGTATCTCTTAGATTGCATTTTTCAATAACTTCCATTTCAATTATCATATCGTAATTAAATTCTCAATAATCATTTGTGCGTTGATAGTTATTGTGCTTACCAAGAAAGAACAGTTCTGCATTTAAATTATACTTGGGAATCGGTTTTTGTCAATTTATGGGGCCGGAAAGGGGCTGTGGTAGCCCTAGCTATTATAGTCTATGAGGTATAGGCTATCATACGAATGAAACGAGTGACAGACACATAGATAGACAGACAGACGGATATGGCTTTATCGGAATGCTGACTAAGAATATATGTATTTTGAAGAGTCTGTCACGCCTTCTTCTGCTTGTTACATACATTTTTCGTTGACACACAGTTAATGTTATAATGCCTTTCTTCATAGATAGCGGGCATAAAGACTGAAAAGTAAAAAACTATTTTATGTGTAAGAATCTCTGTCTTCTGAGAGACCTGTAGTATTAAGTTAATAATGTACTAAATACGAATTATTTCCTTGCAAACCCTTTTAAAACGCAGTACGCAACGTAGAGTCAGATATATATGTTAATATTACTGAGATCCTAATCGATTCTTCTATTCTTGTTTATATCTTAGTAATAAATGATACAATGCGAAGTTTTTGCCAGGCCTTAAGGCTTAAATCAATCTCATTATTCTTGTGAATTTTTCAACTTTAACAAAATATTATCTTTGCACTTTAGAATTATCTTCAAAATAATTAAAAAATGCAATTGATAAATATAAATGTTGATGAAATTTTATGTTTTGCTCGCATTATATAAGCAACCCACACAGCATTACATACAACATCGACATCGACTGTACCTCATCACGTTGCCTGTTTTTCTTCAAGTTTTTCTTGAGTTGTTTATCTCGGCAAGCGGCTGTCTGGTTGCTGCTCATATATTGCCTGCTTGGCTCGAGACAATGCCCGAATCCCGCTGAACGAAGTGCAGTGCAAGGCATAAGGAGAGCAGCAGCAGGAGCTGGAGCAGGAGCTGGAGCAGGAGACAATTGACAGAGCATACAGCGACATGGACAGCAACGTCGAGTTACACCGAAACCGAAACCGAAATGTCGGCTTATCAAAGACGCCTGCGACCAGTGTCCACTTCGATGCCCATAGACAATGACTTGCGATGCAGGGGAGAAAGGGGGGAGGAGCAGGGGGGAGGTAGATTGGGAGTTGAGGGAAAATCAAAGACAATGACAAGTAGCCACAAGATGAAAATTCAAGAAGATGCAACGTCAATTTGATACATATTTATGATAATATGCTCAATGGAAGCGACCATAAAAACCGCCAGAGGGGCAGCCCCAGAATGGCAACGGGATGGCAACGGGAACTGCGGCTGGCGGCAAACAAACGATACGAAACGAAACGAAACGTTGTGCAAAAAGTTGCAGTTGCACGTTGAACGTTGAACGGTTCCGGTGATGTTGCCCTCTCTCTCGGCTTGTTAGCCCAATGTGGATGGGGCAAGACGTGCGACGACAGCGACAGCCAGAGCCACAGCCAGAGCAGGAGACAGAGCTAGGCCCGAGCCGAGTCCGACTGAAGCTCACATTGTTATCGAACTATATCAAAATGATCGGCAACGTTGGCCACATTTGCGTAGCCCGAGTCGAGGCTGAGCCGCGCTGTGATTCTGGCCAGGCTCGAGTGCAGCAGGAGAGCAGAACAAACAATCGCCGCCAACGATCTGCAGGCGGAGGCAGACGGACAAACGCTTGCTTGGTATGCAGATCAGCAGCCAGCAGGCAACAAGGTACAGGAGGTGCGGCATGCGGCAGGGGGCATGCGGCATGTTGTTTTGCCGTGTGCCGGTTGCAAGTTGCCCGTTGCCCGTTGCCGACTGTGGCAAACAGGAGCGCTCTCAGACCCAACGACGACGCTGTGCGGATGCGGCTTCCGCCAGCAGCAGCAACGATGCCGATGATTGCAGGCCATTGATAGCAGCAGCAACAGCAGCAGCACCGGCAGCATCGGCAACATTGGATGCGGCTGCCTCGTGTACGCGCTGAAACTAAAAACTAGAAGCATTTACCGCAATTGTAATGTCGAAAGTACATGATATAAGATCATAGATAAACGCTTCAGATTCTGTAGCATCTCTAGACATCGCTGGCCTCACTCTCCCTTCCCCTTTCCCTTCCCCTTTTGGAGCAGCTTGTCGGCTTGTTGTGCAACTGCGTTTGTTCTCTCTTTCTCTATGGTCCGCTCCTCCTCTCTCTGCTTATGCCTACTCCTCGCATTACTCCCTCTTTCTTTCTTTGCCTCTCTCTCTCTCTCTGTGTTGCTTTTTGTTGCGCTTGCAGCGGGAGCTGCTGTGCTCCTGTCTTTGGATTGGTAATCCGCGCCAATGTTGAACTGGTTTCGCCGTAGCCGTAGCTGCAGTTTTTGGTGCCGTTTTGGCTTGGTTTGGTTTCGGTTTTATTAGATCATTAGTTGTCTGCAGTTCGATAAAGATCGCACAGACGCTCGCTCACCTGACCAGGCTGCAGCCTCAACAGCCTCAACAGCATCGCATTCGCGGCATCGATGTGTGATTGCCAAAGAACTAAAACGGCCTCGTCTCATATCGTATCGTATCGCAGGCAGGCTCGGATCCGTTCGGTTCGGTTCGGCTTGGTTTCAGTACTTTTTGCTGTCCATAAAGTCGTTTTGTTTGTTCTTAATGACTGCGTTTAGATCTTGATAGTTGGCCCACATCAAAGCGACAGCGCCGCCGGCGCAGTTGCGACAGCCTCAACAGTCTCCAACGACTTGCGCCTCGCGACTTGCCCCACAAGCATCCATATACACGTTGTTTATGTGCTGCCTCGCAGACGCTTCAGCATCAGCCACAGCTCCAGCTTCGAGGACATGAGGCACGACTATCCTCAGTCACAATGGGGCACAACAGGCAAACAGGCTGCGGGTTACAGGTGCGGGTTGCGCAAAAAAATGATTCAGTTTCCCAACTTGGAGGAACTTGGAGAAAGAGGGAGCGCTCGCTGATAGTGCTTCGGCTTGTGTTTATCATATGTGAAATCTGGGCGAGATCTGATAAGAAGCCATTGAAAAGCCCTTTTAATGTTTGCAGCGAGAGTTGCTTATTATTGTGGATCGCACTATAATATCACTTGTTTATTGTTTATTGCCAGTCTAACTGGCAATCATGGGGGATTTGGTTGATATTTATTGAAACTTTACTATCATTATGTTTGAGCTTTATGATATTTACTCAAACTAGAAAAGGGTTAAGATTTTTATGATTCGGAGATGATGAAAATTGTAGATCTTATAGAAGATATTGTAAATATTTGATATACCGATTGTTCTTGAGATACCTTGAATAATTAGAAATTTACAATGATATTTCATATGACAGACAGAGAGACAAACAGACAGAAAAACAGACAGACAAACAGACAGACAGACAGACAAACAGACAAAACAGAAAAAAAACAAAGTGCAGGCTTAAGCCAATCAAGAATATATACTTATATAGACATTTATATGCATTGAAATAACCTCCTACAATCCTCATTAATACAATTTATATTTTATTTAATTTTATTAAATTTAATCAATACATATTAACAAATATAAGATCTGTATAAAAGCTTAATGTTACTAAGATCTCAACTCATGTACTTAATCTAATCTTCACCTCATCTCTATTTACCTCTTCCTCTCTCAGACAAACAGACAGACCGACAAACAGACAGACAAACAGACAGACAGGCTGACGAACAGGCAGACAAATAGATGGAGAGACAACAAGAAAAGTTACTTATCTAGACCTTTATATGCATCGAAATCACCTTCTACTATACTCATTAATACAATTTATACAATCAATACATATCTACAAATATAATATTCGTATAAGTGCCTAACGTTATTAAGATCTTAAGCCATGAACTTAACCCAATTTTCTCATCTCTGTTTACCTCTTCCTCTCTTAAATACACAATTTATACCATCACATCTACAAATAAGTATATTGCTTAACTTTACAATAAAGACATTAATGCCCTAAATCTAATCTCAACTTTGCTCTCTCTATCTTAATGCCTCTATCTCTTAAACAGCCAAATCTGCTGGCCACTTGAATTGAACTGTTACCTGCAGACCTGCCCCTATTTACTGCCTGCCCGGCAATGGCTGCATAAACCAAAGAGCTGTCAGTACATGCAACCCTGACATGGACGGGCTGGAAAAACCCCGCCAAGTGTGGTAGTCATAGGTCTACGGACGTCTCCGACTCTGTCGGTTCGCGCCATTAAGCAAACGACGACGTTGCCGCCTACCAAAGTGCAAGGCTGCCACCGGAACAGAGACATACCAGAACTGAAGACACCGAGGAAGGGAGAGAGGGGGAGGTGGACACATTAGACGTTGTGAGTGCATAAATCGATGAAAATGGCAGAGACTATGCCACTAACAACCTAATAACTGCATCGCATCCCGGTGCAGCCCAAAACCGAACAGCGACGACATCTAATCAAGGCGGGAGTAGTTGCAAATGCCCAAAGCAAGCAAAGCCACTTGCAGCAGCAGCAGCAACGCCAGCCTGCTTCGATAATGCCAGCCAGGCATTGTTCTTGTGGCAAGCAAGACTGCACTGTGGGCAGTGGCAAGTGGGCAACTGGGCAAGTGGAAGGTAGTGGACAGTAGGCGTAGTCACCTCCTCGCTCACTCTCGGCTAGGCTGCGGCAGCTGTGCACCGGTAAATTTTGCACTTTAGCAAGCAAAATGTCATTGGCAGCAATGGACGCAAAAACCGCAAGTACACTTGAGTGCTGCACTCCAGGTGCCGTTGTCGGAGCAGGGGAGGGAGGTGGTGGGGTAGCTGAGAGTTTGGGTGCCGATTGCCAGCGAGCATGCCGGCCTCCATGTGATGTGGCTATGAACGTGGCTGGGACATGCACGACGTTGTTGATGTCAAGGCACACACAGACGCATAGGCAGGTCTCCAGGTACCTCCCCCACTTCCCCCCCTTCACTCGCTCTAGGCTGCACTGGACATTGCCTGTGTGTGTTGGCTTGAAGCTAAAAACCACCAGACATGGCCAACGGGCCAACGGTCGAGCCGACGGCGAGAGATTTCATGTGAAATTAGCATGTCGTGACACAAATGACTTAAAAGCACTCAATCGCAGCGAGCAGGCTGCAGGCTGCAGGCTACATGCTGCAGGCAGCAAAGGGAGATGGCAGCAGCACCTACCAGCACTGAGTACTCAGTACGCACCTGGAGCCGGGCTCGGAGTCGAGTGCGGGTTAAGCCGCTGCAAGTGTCGCTCGCCCGCTGTGTGCGAAATAATTTACATTCACACCAAGAGTTCATCAACTGTTTGTGGCAGCTTCACTCCACTCCACTCACTCTCCCACTCCCACTCCCTGCATCAGCTGCAGCTGCACCTTCCGCTTCCTTCCAATCCTGCCACACTCGCTCGCCGTTCGCAGGCACAACTTAATTAAGCCCGGCCCGGCCAGAGAAGCATCAATGTAGCCGCCTCGAAAGCGGCTCCTTCTCAGAGTTGCCTGTTCCCACTCGCCCCTCACCCGGCTCCGACTGCGCATTCCAGACAACATCCCATTGATTGCATTAATGTATTTCTTCAAAATTATTGTTTGCCCAGGCGCGCCTGCTTATCATAAATTATGTAAATGGAAAAACGCGAACCGGAAAAAAGGCTTCGGCTTAACAACAATTCTCAATTAATGAAGCCCACGATATCAGTCGCCAGTTGCCAGATAAAGCCGCAACAACAGCAACATCACAGCAACAACTCAGCCAAGGAAAGGGAAAACAAGGCACCCCGACTCGATTGCGGCTCTACCTAAGCATTGCGACTTGTGAGGAACTCGAACCTGGTCGCAGAACCAACAGAGTGCGCCAAAAATTAAGCAGTGACAGTTGATAATTTGTCAAAGCCGCAGAGTCAGCAGAGGGAACGTTGGAGAGGCATCGCTGGATTGGTTTATCGGGCAACTGAAGACGAACTCGCCGAAACTTGTTTCACTCACTTTTTGCCTTGTCAATGCAGGGCAACATACACTTTCCAGGTGGTTCGTCAATGTGTTCGACATTAATTGAAGGTATGAAATGGAATGCCTGATGAATATTGAAGAAACTTAAATACGAGGGTCGTTTGATAAGTCCGTGACTTTTTGTATTTGCCGCGCACCTGCTCTAAATACAACACTGCTCCTGTCAGCAGTTATCGATTAACAGCTGACTGTAAAATTTTGAAAAAACCTGCTTTTTTGGTTTGCGTTTTATAGGCATTGAAAGCAGACGATCTCGTGAATTTTAACGAAAATGGAGATCGAGATCGTCTGCTTTCAATGCCTATAAAACGCAAACCAAAAAACGCAGCTTTCTCAAAATTTTACAGTCAGCTGTTAATCGATAACTGCTGACAGGAGCAGTGTTGTATTTAGAGCAGGTGCGCGGCAAATACAAAAAGTCACGGACTTATCAAACGACCCTCGTACTATATTATATTGAATACAAATATAATTTTTTGTTATACATTTTCTACTTTATAATGGTATTATAGTTTTTAAATTATGGAAGCTATATTTGTTATATTTGGTCACCCTAAAGAACTGTGCAAGTTGACTTTAAATTTCTCAATAAGTGTACTTTTAAATCCAATTAACTTTAATTAAATTCTTTTCTTGCTTTTTAAGTTTTTACCATTAAATAATTTTTTATTTATTTTTTTGTATAATTAGTTATCTGGCTTACTTTAAACTGACTTTAAATAAATAAAATACAAAATTTTGAAGTTTTTACTTTATTTCTTTTTATATTGTATATTATATTTCTGCTCATTATTTATCAATCCTAAATAAGGCCCTCATTAAATACCTTACAATATTAACTTAAACATTCTTAAAAAGAAGAATAAAAATTCCTTTTTTTTTTCTCCGCAAAAAGTATCAAATTATTACCTTTATTATTTTTTTAAATTAACTATTGCAAGTACATTAATTACTTAAGCCAGAGTATTCCAATGTCGTTGCAAAGTTTCCTTCACTTTGGAACCTCTTTAACGATGACGACATGCGTTCGGCGCTCATAAGCTCGGGCCAGGAGGAGTCGGGTCTGTGTCGGCTGCGGACGCGGTCGCGGACACGCATGCGTAAGTTGTTGCCAGTGTAAGTGTCAGTTGGCGCTGATAATTAGCGATTAAATTCGCCGCGCACTCAACTGTACGTGCAGGCGAGAGTGCGTCCCTGTTTTGAGGTTAGGTACGGCGATTGTGGTCAGGGACGGCGACGGCGACGTCGACGGGCGCCCCTGATTAACTGCCAGCGGTTGCAACGCAGGCAACCCTGTGGGGCTGGTGTTGCGAACAGTTGAGAACAGCAGGACAGTGCTGCAAACGGAGTGCTGGCTGGACATGCACGCACATTTTGAGGTTAAGCACGAACATTTTAATGCGATAATTTAACCAGAATTTGTGGTTACATTGACTAATTGAACAGGTGTGGCTATTAAACAGCCGCAGGCAGCGAGAGCGAGTGCATTCGCATTTTCGGCATTTGCATGGCAGCAGGACATGCCAGAAGGACCCCAGCCCTGTCCCAGTCTTGTCCAGTCCTGGCCTGGTGGTGGAGAAGCGTGGACTCATCGCATTTGCGTGACATTCCCGGCCTGCTGTGACTGGGCCTGGTAATTTGTGAGCCTGTTGACTTGCCAGACGCGCGAGACGCTCTCACTGTACACATAATAATAATGGAGGATCTTCACCCCCCTCCACCTGTCGGTACGGTCAAAGTGCATTGCGGTTTCGGCCTTCGCAGGGACTGTTGCATGTGGCACGGCACGGCACGGCGCAGCGAGGCAGAAACTAAGCACTGAGGACTGCCGAAATTAAACACTGTTGACAGCTCGCACTCACACACAATTTGAACAATTTGAATGCCAAGTGGCACACACAGTGCCTAGTAGGGTGTACAGACTATGGAAGGGGGAGAGGGGTAAGGGGCTACCCCTACTTGGTATTATCCATAGCCGCTCGGCATGTCAACAGCGGCCCTTTGTCTTGACAGTTGCATGAGAATACGTTTGTTTCCTTGCCCATTGTTGCGGTTTGTGCCCCGAACCCAAAATCATTGTTGTTTGCCGAACAAAAGATACCCCTTACCTGCCCCCCTCCCTCCCTTCGATTGGGGCACCTATAATATCAACGCTCTCTCATAATTGGGTAATTTGAGTGGCCAACAAGCGTGCTGGCAGCTCCGACAGTTGCCCAATTAGTGAGAGAGACTCAAATTTTAGTCGAAACCAAACAGAAAAGAAATGAATATGAATATCGTAATAAATCGTCAAATATTTATTTACTTTGCCGATATCTATCGCAGCAGAGTCCAATTAAAAACGTGCTAAATATTGAATGATCAATTAACTGATTGGCTACGCATGGCAGGCAAATGCACTGACACTTTAATACCCTGCAGGGGCGAGTGCACTACTTGAAGCCCCTTCTCCCCCTTCTTCACCTGCACATTGCCTACGTCCATCCAATTAGTTTGCAGTTTGAATGGACAAAGAACTACGATGCGAGCAATGCGATAGCTACAACCACAACAACAACGAGAACAACAACAAGAACCGACAACAAATAACTTTGGATAATTTGAATTGAGGAATCGAAAATCGTACAATCAGCATTGTTGCACACTGCAGCGCTGCACGTCTTTACACACTCATGCAAATTGAATACGCGCGTGTGTGTGTGTGTGTGTGTGTGCATTTGCATAGCCAACGATTTTTTGACATGCTGACAGTTGATTTTTCTGACAATTTAACTGGTCTCAATGTAAAATCAGTTTCGAAAATTACACTCAAATGTCGACGGACAACTTTAAAGGAATTTTACTGTCGGCCTCCGTTCTCGTTGCTCGTACTGCCTTGTTGTTGTTGTTGTCAGTCAGCACTGACCATCGCGTGCAGTAAATTGTAATTGTGCGCCAGTGTGTGTGTGCCAGTGTCTGTGTGTGTGTGTGTGTGTGTGTGTCTCAGTCTCAGTTACAGAGCGCGCAGCACACATGAAACTATTATTTTCGAAAAGTCAGCAAGCAAATTATTCAAATTGTTATTTAAAAGTTGTAATTATATGCCAAGAGTAATTAGTTTTTGACTTTTTGTTGTTGTTATCACACACACACAGACACACTCTCGGCTCACACGTGGCAGGCCAGCAACAATAACGACAACAAAGAACATATCGATGGCTGCTGACACTTTGTGCATGTTACAAAGTTGTTGCATACTTTCGGGGAGCAACAGAAATGATCGATGTGATGAGCTGCCGCAGATATCCAGTAAAAGCAGCTTTGTAAGCGTGGCGTATTGTGTAAGGTATACCTTAGGTATGGAATTGTGAAGTCTGTAGTTTTATTATAGTCAGCTGCATCTTTAGAAGCTGAAAGAAAGGTTTTTTAAGGCATTTAATGAGAGATCGTAGAGATCAGAAAAGATTTGATATCAACTTTGCACTTTCAATACTATAAAATAGAATCAAAATAAATAAATAAATAAATGATGTAAATAATTACTTAAAGATTTTTAAACAACATACAAAAGAAATTGTGCGGTTAATGGAATAAAAAGAAACAATAAGCAAAAAAAAAATAATTAAAATAATTTTAAATTTGGCGTTTCTGTGATGTATAAAAAACAACGCTATAAAACTTAATTTCGTATATTATATACTGCAGAGCACCTGGAACAGTATACATGGTATATACTTTAAAAGATTTCTATACAATTTTGCAAGTACCCAACAAATCTATTCACGCAACTATAAGTTGCTCTAAACTCTTCTTTCTTTTCAATGAATGGCTTAAACGCTTTTTTCAATTTGAGAAAATCTCCTTTATAAACTAAAAATCCCTAGCAGCTTTTCCCTCTTTCACATTGCCTTCACTGCGCAGTTTTACCCAACTCCCTCAGCATTCCTAAGCTCCTGCAGATGCCGAAAAGGGCAAAGGGTGCAACCGAATGGTGTCTGCACGCGCCTCATCGCCAAGTTGCCCCAAAAATGCAGTCACTTTTGCCCGCTTTGCGCGGGCTTAATTAATTAATGCACTCGGGCAATTTATGAAAATATATCAAAAGCTGACAAGCTGGAAATTTATGTGCCTGCCCAGCGCAACCAGTTGGAGCAAGCCAAACGGAGGCAACCTGAAATGGCAACCGGCGCCGCTGCCAATACAATTTTGGTGCTGCCGGCAGAGACTGCTGCCAGTTGCCACCTTGCCCCGCGTTGCAGTTGCAGTTGCCCAGTTGCAGTTGCATCGCAGCACTCTCCCTCTCCCCCTCTCTCTCCATACCTCTCTCTGTGCTGCACATGAGCAGCAAATGCAGCGCAACTAATGCGCCTCAAAATTCCAGACTCCGACTCCAGCTTCGACTCCCAACTGCAGCTACGATTGTGCCGACTCTGCCTCTGTCTCTGCCTCCTGGGCTGTCATTGGCGTCCAGCTTCGGCGTCGCGTTCGACCCAATGCGTTGTGGCACTTGTGAACATTTTAATTATATGGTAGCAGGCAGCCCCCTTGCCCCCTTAGTCCCGTCTCCAGCCTGCTGCCTCTGAGGTGATAAAACACTCGATAATCGCACAGATCGTTTTGCAGTCGACGCGTATGTCCGTCCACCCGTCGCTGCCTCTGCTGCTGCCTCTGCCACTGCTGTTGCTGCCTCTTCAGCGTTTTTCGCTGCATGCAAACATTATAATTTAATTGACAAGATTTATCGCGTACGCAATTAGCGTGGCAAATGCCGCCGCTGCCTCGCTGCCATTGCTATTTCCGCGTAATTCGGTGCAAGCAGTCGACGGCGCAGTCGGCGTCGCAGTCTGCCACCGATTTAGATGATTTTTCTGCAGAGCTTGCATAAATCTCGTCCGATGCCTCCTCTGCTGCCCTGGCAATTATGCGCATTTTGTTTTAAATGTCGAAATAAATAATTTTCACTTTGGTAATTATGACATGCGCGCTGAAGTGACAACGACAACATCAAAGCCAGAGGGGGCACAGCGTGAGAGGGGGATGTAAGAAGAAAGATGAGGGACTTTGCCTGTGTCTTTGCTACATCCATGGCGAATGCTTTATGCACTCCTTGCTGCGCTGCCTCTGCTGGCATTCTTGACGCACCTCACTATGCGTGCATAAATTCCGGCAAAAGTGCCGAGGGCAGAGGCAACGGGTTGAGTGTGCCTAGGTGTGTTTGTGTGTGTGTATTGGTGTGTGTTCTAGTGTGTGTTGGTGTGTCTGCCAGGGCTGGAATGTATCGTTTATATAGCTTGCAAATAAGATATTGATGTTTTAATCGGACAGAGTGAAGAAGAATTTCTAAGGAAGGACTACGCCTGTGATCTGCTGCAGAGAGAAGGCAAAAGAAGGAGAAGATGATGAAGAAATTGTACAAGAAATGCACAGAGGGAAAGAAAGAGAGACAGAGAGAGAGGAAGATAGAGAAGGATACTGTGAAGGGGAGACAGACAAAAAGAGATGAGAGGGAGAAATGCTAGGAAACTATAGTTCCTTATATCTCTAAAAGAAACACCGAAAAAATAAGACCTTTCTTAAGAGAGAGAAAGGGATCTCTAGGGAGAAAGATAGAGAAAAGAAATCACAGCTAGTGAAAACAATATAAGGTTTTATAAAGTTTTACATAGATTTCTATAATCTACGCGTACGTTCTTTTTAGTGCTTAGATTTAGTTGTTCATTTTTATAAGAACCCAAAGTTGAATCTTGTATTGCGACTGGATTTTTTCTTCATGAGTAATATCAATTACAATTTTGTTTGTGTTGCCAGATCGTTAAGTTTGATCTGGAACTAAGAAGGTAACAAGCTTATTATATAATAATGTTATAATATAATTAGGGCGAACGTGCTACTTATAGTTACTCTTACTATTTCTGGTACTACAGTCTCAGTTCAAATCTTTATTTGATTCGAATCTCTGTTCCTCGTCATCTCGTTTTTTTAATGGAATCTCGTTTATACGAATCGTACGAATGTATCATACACCAAAAAAAGAATGAAATTTGAATGAATTATTAAGAATAACTGAAATCAAGGACTAGTTCAAATAAGTTCATTTGAAACTGAAGTGAACGATAGAACTCTAGTTAAGGCTTCAAAGATCGATAAAAAGAAGGAAATCAGTCAAAGACAGCAAGACAGTGACTCACAGAGCTAAGAAGAGATTGACCGAGACAAGAAGGATCAAGGAGAGGAATAGATCGATAGAGAGGGGACGAGAGTGAGACAAAGAGCTAGAGAACGTGCATTTTGTTCGAGTGACAGCTGTAAGTGTCACACGCCTTGTAGCGACTTCAAAGTGCCGCCTGCAGCAGCTGCCGCCTTCTCACGCAAGTGGAATGCCACCAACCTGTGCCCCCCTCGCTCACGAATCTCCAGTCTCGTTGCCAAAAACCGCAAATGCTAATATTTCTGTCAGTGCTTCGCCGCAGATCCTTACGGTTATAAACAGATGAGCAGCAGGTAACTAGAAGAAGAGAAAGGAAGAGGAAGGGAGGCAGCCAGAAGGGTTCGGGTTGGAGGCCGAAAGCACTTTGGATTTCAATTTGTGCAAAGCGAAATATTTCAGCTGTGCTCCTGCTGCTGCTGCTGCTCCTTGCATGCGCTGGCTTTAATCTTGTGGATTTCTTAAAAAAAAGCAACATAAAGAGAATCAAGAAAAGGTACAAAAAGGCCACACAAAAAAGATACAAAACAGATAGCAAGGCAAATAGATAAACAAGCGCGGAGAACGGAGCACTCGCAATCCCAAACAGCCAAGCCGGAGCTGAGCTGCACGCGGCACGCGCATGTTATCCTAGCAGGCACCTGCTACGGCTGCTCCACCTTCCTGCTCCCTGCTCCAGCTCCTGCTCCGTCTTCTGCTGCCTCGCTCTGGCTTCGGTTTTGCAGCTTTTTGGTATGCATGAAATGTACGCGACGCCAAATTTGTTGTGCGGCGAGGCGAATGCGCAAAATGTTGCCCCGTGTGTGTGTGCGGGAGTGTGTGTGTTTGTCTCTGCACGTACATATATATTTTCCAATTCTTATTGCATATAAATTCGCACGTGGTGCGACTGTAATCAACGTGCAGCAGGACACTTTACTCCTTGCCCCATCAGCGCAAAGTGTTTCTATTTCTATTTTCCACATTTTTTAAAAGGGCTGCCACCCCTCCGTCTCATCCCCCGCCGTTGCCTTCATTCCCCTTCTTCCTCTGCCTGCTGCTTTGCCTCATTAATCTTGCTAATGATGCTGGCCAGCAAATTGCATCAGAAAGAAAATGAACAAGAAGAAGGAAAGAAAAAAAACTCAACTAAATTCAAAATCAGTCAAGCCAAAGCCAAGACGGACGCGCTGTGGAAAATGATAAGAAAATTTCTGCAGCAGTGCACAGGAAAATGCTCGAATATAATTAAAATACCTTCCATCATTAGTTTCGCAGAATGGAGAATGTGGCGATGGTGAATGGTAAATGGAGAATGGAGAATGGAAAATGGAAAATGCTTTGCGTGACAGTTTCGGGCGCTGCTGCCTCTGCTGCTGCAGCCAAGCACAAGACGGCGATAAGTGAAAGGACACAAAACAAGAAGAAGAACAACAACAACAACAGCAATGGGAGAAGATAATGAAACGGAAGAGGGACTATCGCTGGGCAAGCATCGAAAAAGTTAAATTAAGGCAACACCCCAACGAAAAAAAAGGCGAAGTTTTCATTAAAATTAGAAACAAATCAATATTTTTTTTGGGCCCAGAGAGAGGAAGGAGAAGCGAGGAGGGAAGCGAATCAGAAGTCAAGCAAAACAAGAAACAAGGATAATTAATGATTTCTGTGAGCTTATCTGGCACAGGGACGCAGCAGCAAGGGGGCGGGGCGGGGGGCAGCCTGACAACTTTGGCCATTGTCTGGCATTATCTTTTTGCTCGCTGTGCGTGCTGCTGTTGTTGTTGTTGTTGTTGCTTGTGTGTGTAGCCGAGCACAAAAAGGTAAAACGGCACAAAAACTTGCAGCCACATTTGACCAGGACGGAGCAGGACATGCGGCTAATCTTTAAATTCAAATCTCATTTTCTCAGCACCCTCTTTCTCTCTCCCTCTCTCTCTCTCTGTTTGTAAATTAAGAGCAGCCAGTTGACTTTTTTGCCGGCTTCCCTTCCCTGCCTGCTGCCCCTGCCAGGCATTGTTTGATTACAATTTAGCATTTCGTGACTGAGGGCCCACTGAAGGATCTATTTGTTGTCGCGTAATCTCGTGCAATCACTACAAAATGGCAATAAATCAGGATTATGCGAATGTGGCGCGATGCGTGTGATATGAGGCAAGCTAGAGATCCCAAGCCAATCCGCAGTTCCCAGCACCTTTTTTTTCCAGTCGACCCACCCCCCGGTCAGGACAGGATCTTGCCGTGCCCCATGCCAGGCGCATTGCTATCGCAATCGGGACTGTGCGTGCGACCTCCGTGCCATGATTTATGTTTGTAAATTTGAATAATTTATAATTAAAAATGCTTTGCATAGAATTTGGTTACTTAATGTCGTTGACTTTGCCTGCACTGCGCATCGGAATCGGAATCAGGAATCGGAATCATCATCAAGGATACGTCCTTAGGTTTTTTCTCTTTTCTTGCTCGCTTACGGACTTTAATTACTTTCAACCTTTTTGTTTCGCTTTGTTTTCTTGCATCGCTTGACATTTCCGCTGCTGCAAGTTTCTTTTACCTTCCTTTCTTTTTTCTGTGTTTCTTTCTATTCTTCGCTGGGTCTGTTTGTTTTTCGCCTGCTGATTTGGTAATCTTGTTGGAACCTTATGGCTTTTAATTTCCTCTGCTCTCGCTCAATTTATCATTCGGCTCTTGGGCTAGGGATGCACGATATCGTAGTATACGGGAAAATGGCGCAGTATGCGATAAGGCGGGGGGACAAGAGTGCCTAAATGGAGAGTGAAAAGAGAGCTGGAGGTCGTTTCCGTTGAACGAGTTTTAAGGAACTTCTATACAAATATGAAAATTATTTTAATTAAATTCATTATAATAATGAATGAAATCAACTGATTGAGCTGCAAAAAAGAGTGCAAAGAGCTTCTAATGCAAGTTTTCTAATAGAAAATGCTGTAAAATAAATAAAATAAAATAAAATAAAATAATATAAAATACTTATGCTGTCCACTTATGTGAATATAATACAAGTAAAGACAACGTTCTGGAATACCTTAGAGTAAATAGACTGGACAAGGTTGGCAGGGGCAATAGATCTAAAAGGTTGTAGTACATTTCTCACTAATCAAAGAATAATCGGAATGTATTAGTAATTTAATATAATTTCTTATAAAAGCTGCTAGATATTTTAACAAATTTATGATGGCTTGAAAAGTTATAAAGGTACTCAAATTCTTTGAATAATGGTTCTCAACTTATTTTTATATTATTTATTTGTATTTTATATATAAAGTACTTATTATATTTTATATATTTCTATCTTACATATACAGAAAGATTATTGTTTTTCAAAGTAATACTATTGCCTGTAACTTAATCGAAACTATTGAAATCCAACTGCATTGCCCAAGCAACTACACAGAGTTCAATTGACAGTCCCCACTCAACACAATGTTTTTTCTATTTACATGTATGATATATTCATAATCCTTACGGCCCTTGATTTATTCCTCGAATCTGCTTAAAATAGCTTCCTTATAATAAGATCGTTAACTTCAGCTCAACAGAACCCAAATTGAATGTCAAAATCCGCCTCAATTTCATCTTCATAATGATCATATTATATGAAGATTTTTTCCCTCTTTCTCCGCCCGTACCCCCTTGAACATTTGCCATTTATGTGCCTGTGCATTTCTCATCCGACAGATGGCGTTTTGCGCTGCGATCACTCGCCATAGCTCATAATGCTGTCCAGCAGTTGGCCACTTACTCGTATCTAATGACTTCTCAATCTGTGTCCCCAAAGTGCCTCCCTCAGGCGAGTCTCCCTCTTTCCCTCTTTCCCCCTCTCCCTCTCTTCCTATCCCTCTCTCTCTCTCTCTCTCTCTGTCTCTCTCTCTCTGTGGTGCACTTAACGATGCGACGACTTCCGTCCCGCTACGCAGCCGTTGTCGATGCCAATGCCGAAGGAGCCTCCATTTCATTCATGAGTGCATCCCCCCAGCCAGAGCAGGCAGCTCGTTTGGGGGCTTTGATAAATGCGCTTTTCGGGTATGTAAGTCAGTAGCCAGTTGTCGTTGTCGTTGTCGTTGTGGTTGTTGCCTCGTTCTTTTTGTTGTTGCTAGCCAGTTGAGGCGATCTTGCAGCATCGCCAACTGAATGTGAAAAATTATTATGCGTTGCGCTGGCTTTGAGCAGTCGCCGCCGACGCCGCAGCAGATTAAATAAATTCAGCCTGGCAAGAATTGCAGCAGAGAAGGGAGGAGGGGAAGGGGAGGGGGAGCTGACCAGAACAGAGCTCAGAGTCGGAGTCGGCTTAATCTGGAAAAAAATCCGCAATCCGCAGCGAGCAAAAACTTGCAAACTCAATTGGCCAAGCTGGAAGTTGAAACTCGAATTGAAGTATGTGGAGGGGAGGTAGGAGAGAGAAGGAGAATGATGAGGAGAAGGAGGAGGGGGAAGGGTAGCAGGGGGTCACCACGTAATCCCAGTTGCTCCATCAGTCTTGTTCGATCAATTGCACATGCGCACAGGTTCTTGGCGCGTTTCAACTGGCTTCGCTGCCTCGCAACCTCTCTCGCTCCCCCTCTTCCTCTCCCTGTCTCTCTCACTCGTCTGCATTGTTAGCAGTTGACGGTTTTTTCTTGCAGTTGTTGGCCCGATCGGCGCGGCATTGCTGCAAAAGGATTATGTTTTATTTATGCGCCGCACCGCGAACTTAACTTCAATAAATGTCCGGCAAATATGTGGAGCATGTGTTTCTTGGCAATTTTTGTCGTAAATTTTTATGTTTGATACGAAAGAGACAGAGAGGGAGAAGGAGAGAGAGAGGGAGACCGACCATTGTCGGCGGTTATGTTCTACATTTCGTCATATTATTCGCAGCATTATTGTCAACTGTTTGTCCCTCTGCCGTGGCCGGCAAAAAGTGACGTGAACTGGCAACAAAAACAACTTGGACGGCGATTCCTTTGGCGGCGCATCTGAGAAGAGCCTGAAGAGGAAGGGGTGCCTGTCGCTAAATTGTGAAATGCAATTACCAATCGCAGCATTTCAGCTTAGCCCCAAATCGACGCCCACAACGGTCTCCAGCCAGACCCAATTGTAATATGAAAACCCAATTATCGACTCTGCCCATGGGCTAAACTGGAACTCGAACTGCAACTGCAGCTGGAAGTGGAAGTGGAACGGCAAGTGGAGCTCCAGTGACGCTTTTGTCTGTAATTGACTGTGGTTTAATTATAAAACGCCTCCTTCTCAATTGGATTCCATATGCAAAACCGCACCATGGCTAACTGGACAGCAGCAGCGACGGCCCGAGAGTCGGCACTCTCTCTGTAATTTGCCAGTCTTGTCGCTCTGTCAGTCGTGTTTGTTGGCCTGTTAATTTTACACTTGCATAAAATGCATTATCAATACATTTAAACCATTGTCAGCTGACCCCCCTTTCGAGCCCCCCTCAGTACCCCCTGTTCCCTTGTCGACCTCTGCTGCACCGCAAAATGTTGTACAAAAGCAATTATGATTTTGTCACTCGGCAAATGTATCCGAAAGATACGACGACAATCAAGCCCAGCCTCTTGTGGTTGTTGTGGCTATCAATTTGCTACCATTCCCTCCCCCTCCCATCCATTGTTACTGTGCTAGATTGTAGCTTCGGGGGTCTAGACTCCCCCTGCCCCCTGCTCTCTCAGTCCTGATATGAATGGCAAATTCGAAACATTTCTGACATCGCCATCGCTTTGAGTTATCGCGCCGTGGTACGGGGCGATTCAGCTGATTAGCTTTTCGTAGACAGTTTTCGAATTCTCATATCTGTTGTCGACAATAGCTACTCGTTACTCGATACCAGACATTCGATACTCTGTGCTGCTTTCGTTGCTGCAGGTGTTTTCTGTTTTGTGTTTTGTGCTACTGAAATTAGCATCTGAATGTGGCACGCTGCAATCCAGTGCAGAAGGAATGCAGAACCAGTTGTCGAATATGTCAGTCAAAACATGAAAAATTGCAGCTTTGTCTGCATCAACTAAGAGTTAAGACAAAAGCTGATTGCGTAATACGATCTTAATTGGAATTTTGCATTGAGTCGTGAGTAAAGAGTCCAATATCTGATGTTATTTGTCTTATAAGCACTACCTCTAGTAGAAGTTGTTTTCATCTACTAATACTACGGCTATAAGAAGTTGTGCACTACCTCTAAGTATGATGCTTCATCTACTACTTCCAAAACTAGTGCTATAAGCACATCTGCTACTACTATTATTTTAAGAATTAGCGTATTATTACTGAAACTTCTTCTACTACTAATTAAGCTATTATTATTACAATACAATTACAATTCATACTACTACTACTTCTGGTAGGAGTATTAGTAGCACTAGAAACACCTACTAGTACCTTAACTGCTATTACATCTACTACTACTATTACAACTACTACTATTACTACTACTTCTACTACTACTACTACTACTATTACAACTACTACTACTACTATTACTACAACAACTACTACTACTACTATTACTACAACAACTAATACTACTACTTCTATTACAACTACTACTACTACTACTATTACAACTACTACTACTACTATTACTACTACTACTTCTACTACTACTACTACTACTACTACTACTACTACTACTACTGATACTACTACTACTACTACTACTGATACTACTACTACTACTACTACTACTACTACTACTACTACTACTACTACTACTACTGATACTACTACTACTACTGTTACTACTACTAATACTACTACTACTACTACTACTACTACTACTACTATTACTACTACTACTACTACTACTACTACTACTACTACTACTGATACTACTGTTTCTACTACAGTTACTTCTACTAATACTTATACTACTACTACTATGATTACTTCTACTAATACTCATACTACAACTAATACTCATACTACTACTAATACTCAGAATAAGAATATAATTATACTAAATAGTAAGTATATATATTATAAATTAGAATATTATATGTTATTATATTATTTTATTCCATTTATAAAGCTTTATTTCAAGCGTTTCCCAAACCACTTGTAACTATACACACTAAGCCCACCTATCTTCCTCACTTTTTCCGCTACACTGCTAATTAATAATAAAAGCTATTAATTAATAAACTATATATCTTGCTTTCTCTCTCTGAAGACATCATTCTCCAAGTCTGTACTAGCAGTGGACATTCCCCAATCTCACTGAATCGTCTGTAACCCAAGCCAATCTGCACGTGATTAATGTTTCCTTGTGTTTTGGCCAAATCTGCGCGGCTAACAACAACACAAAAAGCTGCCATACAAACTTCACTTTGCTTTGTTTTGCTTTGTTTCGATCCCCTCTTCTGCCTCTTCCTACTACCTCTAATTACCAATGGTAATGTGAGGTCCTTGGGGGATCCCAATGAAGCAACGGACCGCATGAAACTGAGCGAAATGTCGCGCAAATCAAATGTGTGCAAATATGTGAAGAACTCGTGGCCAGCTTAAGGGTTGCTTTGGGGTCATTCCGCACGCTCATAACGGTATCCATAGAGTCGACAGAGCCGCTTAGTCACCCTTTGAACTTTACACTTGGCCAGCCAGCGAACCAACTAACCAGGCAGTCATCCGGTTTGCATGGAGAACCAGTTTCGGATCAGGACTGACGCACTAATTGACAAAGTGTTGAATTTCATTTCCTGACGCCGCTTAAAAATTCCTCTCAGGGTTGACATTAAGTAAATTATATTTAATATGTTTATAGACTTGTGCGTATGAACTGCGAGTCCATAAACTGTGCGTATATATGTGTGTGTGTGTGTGCTGTAATTATACAATTTTCATATGGATGAGATTTAATTACCGTAATGGGATTTGAGTCGGGCCTAAGAGACCGAGAGAGCCAGAGAGAGCAGGAGAGGAGGCACAACGTGTAATAAAACACTTAATATGATGAATGATGAATGAATCGGCAAAAGGATTCAAGACGTGTGTAGATATTCACCGTATATATATTAATACACAGGAAGGTAAGTGTGTGTGTGTGTGTGCGTGTGTGTTGCAACTGGCAAGTGGCAGCATGTGCATTTTCCCAGGCGCCTTTTAATTTGCCGCGTGTGGCAAATTGCCGCAATTTATTGGGCTAGCACAAAAAACTTGGCCACCATTGTATTTCCCGCCAGACATTTGTTGGAATTTTCAACTAAATTGCGTTTCGTCCTGCTGTCAATGTCAAACTAATTTCATTTTGCATTCGCATTGCACATATATTTTGAGAAACTTGCGCAAGGTAGAGTATATGCTTTCGGTTGGAGGGATATGTAACGCAGTGAGGAAGATTCCAAGGAACTTAGAAGCTGCATATATCTTATGTATATCTATAATACATATATTGACTTTATATTCACTCAGCTTCACAGTTCAAGTTGTTCTTCTTTACCCGATTTACTTGCAGTTACCTAATTAAAAAGTAAAATAAGTCACATATTAGCTCATCTATATAGGCTTATTTTTATATTATCGCCATAACAGAAAGCACATCACAATCCCTTCATCATTATCATCTCAAGCTGTTACTTTAACTCTACTAAATTTTATGATCTTATGTAAAACTTTAATATAAGTAGAAACAATCGATATACATATATCAGCTATACTTCATGTTATCACAATCAAACTAAGCACAGTCCTCCTAATTTTAACACCCCACGCTCTATTCAAATATCAGCAACATCCTTTAACTCTAAAATTCAGTTTATACAGCAACAATTTGTAGTAAGGGCATAGCATATTCGTCACGCCTAAGTTAAACCTACTTTCTTTCTGGTTTCCTCTCCGTTATGGTTTCCACATTCAGCCTATTTCCGCGGCTCTCGTGCTCACGTGTTTTTCTCTAAATCGAAAGTCAAAAAAGTTAAATTATTCATAGCGCAGAAAAAGCAATTTCGAAGCGCAACTCTGCAAAAAACTTTTGTAAACGCAGTCAAATTGCAATTAGCCTTTTGTTGTGCCGTCTTGGCCAACTGGCGATGTTGTTGTTGCTGTTGCACTTTGATGCATGCGTGCCGTAGCCAGTCTCGATGCCATGCAAGGCTCGACTCAAATTTTCTTCTCCTGGCGCAACGACTGACAGCAATTTTCCAGTTGTGAATTATGTGAAATTTGCTGGCTGCCACGGCTAATGGAAATGATTGCCAGCTAAAACGCAATGCCCAAACGGCGAACCGGGCTGGGCCATGCCAGGCCGGCGGGAGGTTCCACTTTGCTTCTCGTCTCGTTCTCGTTGCTGTTGTTGTTGCCGCTGTCAGTTGGCTTTAATTTAATTTTGCACACGAATTATAAATGAAATCAGCAGAGAAAACAGCAAAAATAACAACAAAACATGGCATAAAAAGAACAAAACACGAGCTGAAGTTGAAGCGAAGGCCAGAGGCGAGGGAGGGTCACGAAGGGAGGGGGCTGGGGGAGCTGTGACGCCAACAAGCGCAAAGAAATGTAAACAATTCATTGAATTCGCAATTACACGCACATTTGCCACACACACTCGCACACACACACGCACAGCGATGCGTGTAATGTTTGTTGTCTGCTGTGGAAAATGTGAGGGCCACCAGCAGCAAGCACACACTCGTATATTGCTCTCTCGTCGCCGTATTTATATGGAATGTATCTCACAGATACGCATCATATATCCCGTACACAGACAGGAGGAGGAGAAGTGTAAGTGGGAGGGGCAGCAGGCACAGCCTGTAACGACGCCATTTAATGTTTGCACACATCATGAGGCGCGTCCGCGATACGCTTTTATAATCACAAACCAATTGTGAACACGTTGCAAAAAAAAAAAAAACATTTCTCTTTATAGTGTAATATATATATTTAATTGAAGAATCCCTGAATGAGAAGGTTTATATATACACAACTTTTTATATGCTTTGCAATGTATTTTTAAATTTCTGTTCCTTCTTGAATATCTACGCAGGCAAATGTATCACAAATTTATGAAACGGCAATTTTACAGTTATGGTAATGTTATCTAACATAATGTAAACAATAACATTTTTATTTAATATGATGAATAGTTTCTATTTCCATATATATTAACAAGTTTGTAAAATTTTTAAAATTCCAAAATTAAATGGTGTAAAATCTTAGCTAGTAAATTTAATACTACATTCCTTTCCTACCATAAATCTCCTTACAGCCTTGGTGCCCTGCCAACAAATCTTTTTTTCGGCCTTGCAAGACTAAAAAAATTCATTAAAAATAATGAAATAAATCATTTCATTTGTAGATGAAGAAAAAAATTAATTGAGCTTTGCCATTTACTCTGGCAGTATTCCACAGGGAAAGGGGGAAGGGGAGACAGAGACGGAGAGAGAGAGACGTCTCAGTTTAATCCCAAAATGCAGTGTGCATTAGAGTTCCGGCGAAAGTTGCAGCAGCAGCTCGGATGATTAATGGTCAGTATAGTTCATGCAACTATTGGCCGGGGCAGAGCCTGTGGCAGGGGCAGAGGCATCAGGGGCGGGGCTCAAGCTCTCACTGAAGTGTTGAGCAATTATAAGCCGAAGCCGGCGAAACATTAAGAATCTCTGGCAGACGTCAATCAACTTGCGATTCGCACTCGGTCACGACTGCATAATGGAAACATTTTTGGCAAGCGGGGGAGAGAGCGAATGCTGGGAGGGGCACAAAGGGCAAATTAATAAAATCAAAGCAAAGGAACATAACAAAACTTTAATAAAAACTGCGAGGCACAAGTGCAACATGCGTGTGCAGCGGGTGGGGTGGACAGAGGTGAGGTGAAAGAAGTGCGCAGAGAGGGTCACCGGGTGGTTGGTGCGGGCTTCTACTGGGGGGCAAAGAAGATTAATGATTGCAATAAATCCAGTGACAGTCGGACATAGAGACAGACAGGGAGACAGTGGGACAGGGAGACAGACCGGCACGCTAATAGTGCCACCAGCAAGGACACAAAAGGATACAGCGCTGCCGCAGCAACTGCTGCTAATAATGCGCAAGCGAGCTCAAGAAATCGGGCCAAGCTTACGGACCACCAGCAGGCAGCCAGCAGCCAGCAGCTCTGCTCCCCGTGCCCGGCCAGGACTAACGTACCATTACGCTGATTAACACACGCGCCATCGCCGGCAGGGGTTGGTCCAACTCCCCCGGCACCCGTCCCCAGCCACTACTACTGCTGCTGCCGCTGCTGCTGGGCCTGCTGATAACGTCGCACAACATGCCATAAGCTGCCCGGCTGCCAGACCAGTCTCCGTCGCCGTCTCCATCTCCGTTTGCCACTGCGACTGCGGATTGCTCACTTCGTTTGCTCGGCGACCCCGTGGGGTGCAATCGCAGAGAAATTCATCATCTTGCTGTGCCGCTGGTGCCATATCCTTAAATCTAATTACGACTTAATCGACGCCACTGGCGACAGTTGCAACGAAAACGAGCTGAGCTGCCTCTGCCTCTGCCACTGCCACTGCCTTTGGCCAGCAACCCTGCCCAGGCAGCAGCCCGGCCCAGCTCTGCCCTGCCCAACCCAGCCGAGCAACCCTGGACAAGCTTATGACGCTCAATTGATAAAGTCAAACCCCGGGCGCAGTCACAGTCACATGTGCTGCCGTATCCTTCCCTTCCCTTCCCTCCCTTCTCCCTTGCCAGTGCAAATCCTGCATTCCCCCTGACAATGCCTGCCATGCTGCGCCGCTTACATGTGTTAATCACAGCCGGCGCGGCATTCCTCTTACCCTTCCCTCGCCCTTCTTCTCAGCTCCGCTCGACTCTCTTTTGTCTCTGCGCTCTGCCAGGCGCATTGTTAGTTTTAATTGCCTAAAAAGTGCGCCAAACAATGCGTAAACAAAACAACAACTTGCGGAGTGGAATAAGAGGAAGAGGGCAGGGAAGATGAACAGAGAGCAGGAGAGCGAAAGAGGGAAAAGTGTGGAGAGAGTAGCGCTGCCTTGGATAACACTTGGTATGCGCTTTGATTTGATTCGATTTACAATCAATATGATTTGTATCTTCGGGATGAATTATTTTAAAGTAATGTATAAGTAAAGCAACTGCAAATGTTGAGAGACCTTATTCATTAATTTGGTAAAATAATTTTACTCAATTGACATAGATTTATACTATATTTAAAAAAATAATAATGCATGTTGTTGTATTATGATGTATTAACTAAAATTCTTAGAGTCAACTAAACTGATTCTACAGAACCGAGTCTATTTGAAAGCTGAAAGACTGATGCTAGGATTTCATCAAAAACTTTCTTTAATAGTAAATGTAAAACTATATAATATAATATATAATAATAAAAATAATAATAAAATATATATACTGTAAGGTGCTATGTAAACTACGATATGAAACTAAGTAGAAAGAATCTTCTCACTTTATTCTTCAAATACATAACTTGACTTTAATTTGAAATCTTTCTTTGAAACATTTTGTCTCAATTAGAAATATCTGACTATGAATGAACCATACATAATGATTGGCTTCTTAAAATTGTACTTAAAGTTACATAAAATACCTCAAGATGTTTCAACTTGGAAGATGTGGAAATTTGTATTGAGAAGATCAAGTTTATTTTATAAGTTGGCCGTGTTCCCCTTAAGTAAAAGAAATAAAAACTTAAGGTGTAATTTATAAATAAATTGTTTCATTTTTAGAGTGTAGAGTTACTTTTTTCTATTCTATCTTCACCTTATTTGTCTTAATTATTTTTTTCACATGATTCACATTCTTCACTTTATATCTATCCAATCAAGTTTACATTATACTTCCCTTCAGCAGTCTCCTCCCTTATAGCTTAGTCTATAGTGCTGCCCTTTGCTGTCACAGATTTGCAGTGTATTCGCGAGTGTTGCTTGTTGGCTTATCGAAGGAAGCGTCAGCTTTTTGGCGTTAGTTTCGCTTTGCATATTGAGCATTGTGCACTGTCCACAGTTCACTGTCCACTGTCCAGAGTCCACTGTACGTGCTGTGTGATCTCTGTTGTGTGTTGTGTTAGCCTGTCTCAGCGGCGCTTTTGTTTTCTAACACCCGCAGCGACACACATGTCTCAGTGTGTGTACCCGTGTGTGTGTGTGAGTGTGCGTGTTTGTGCAAATATCATTGCAAACGTGTGGGCGTAAATGAATAAAATGGCAGGAGCCGCCGAAAAACGATAAATTCAATCGAAAATCGTTACATGTCAATGCATTAATCGGCCATAATCCCATTATGGCGCAAGGATATGCCGGCAAGTCCTCTCAATGTCGCTCTACCTCCCCTCCCCTCCTACTCACTCCTCTTCTGGCTTCCCTCTCGCACTGACTCTCCTCGATGGCGCGTGAAAAATATTGCTACGCATCCTTTTGTTGTTGTTGTTGTTGCTGTTGTCTGCGTGTCGCATTTGATATTCATGCACGCGCATGTTTTGTTGTTCTCCATGTTGTTGTTGTTGTTGTTGATGTTGTTGTTGCTGCTGTACTTTTTGTTTGCCTGTTTGATGTTTGTTTTGTGCTTCCCGAACGGTTTTATCTGCGGCTCAGCGTCCGCGCATTTGGCCGCCGTCGCGCCTTCCTCACCAGCCACGCCCTGCCGCCTACCACGCACCGCCACAGCCACCGCCAACGAGGGCGACGCATTTGACAAATGGCTTCTGTTACAGGACTCGCTATCCCTCTTCCTCTTCCACTCTCTCTCCCTCCCTTGGGCAGGCGATCTGGGATTGGGCTCGCTGGCTTTGCCCGGATTGGAGGCTTGCGGTGTTGCCAGATGCTCGGCAATTGCAGTTTGCTTCCCATTGTTGTTTTACATGTGATAAAAATGCCATCTATTGTCCTCGCATCGCATTATATTTACCTTGCACTGCCCGCTATATTCCCTTTGCCCTCTCTTTCTCTCCCTCTGCCAGTGCGACTGCAACAAAACCATCAGCAGCTTGGTCAACAAAACAACAACAAACAACAACAACAAGTGCAGCTGACATAAAGCTGCGCAAGCGGACGAATCCCGCAGTAAGCAGCTGGTCAGAAGGGAGTTGGGAGCTGGTGCAAGGGAATTTTATAGGAAACTGTCGAACTGCAAATCTATTGGCTAAAGTTAATGCTAGAGTATAAATTATTGCTTGAATAAAATCATAGAAATAGTCGTTGACGGTTTACTTTGATTTGTTGTATCATTTTAAAGTATTATTTTGATGAAGTATTTTTTATAATTATTCTAATTAATATTATGTTCAAAACTGGCATTATTAGTCATTTTTATACCTGGTATTTATAGAATAGAAGGGTGTTTTAACTCTGTCCGAAGAGAAAATCTATGTAACAGGCAGAAAGAGGCGTAGCAGACCTGACCAGCTTTTATATTATTAATCTGCATCAACAGCCAACTCGATGTAGCCATATCCCTCAATATGTTCGTCTGACTGTCCATGTGTCTGTCCATGTGTCTGTCCATCTGTCTGTACATTTGTATGAAAAGATCTAGATCTCAGTGACTTAAATTAGTGTCAATATTATTATGATGTTACGGCAGGCATACCTACTGTGCATTAGAATTTGATATCGCTTAAAATCTAAGGGTTTTTTTAATGCAGCACAGCTTAGTTTTGGCTTACATAAAATTGATAGCTTTAGCGTCGCACAAATTTCTTAAAAGTTGGTTGCGATCGGATAATTTACATAGAAGTTATTACAGAAATAAATTTTCAAGAGTCACCAATTCCCTCTTCCTGCAAAGTATGCAACGCAAAATACGCTAAGCATAGAAGTTACATATTTAAGAAATATCATTTGATTAACGAATATACCACAGGGAATCACAATCGATTTTTATTAATCCCCGTCATAATTAATTTTTCACATATTTAATAATTAATTTTTCGGATATGTAATTTAATTTAATTTCAAGTAAAATTAAAATTGAAACCATAGAATGGAAATCTGATAAGCATGCAATTTCTGTAAAGATTTCATCCTCACATAACTAAGCTATATCAACTTATCCATAGTTCCCCTCCCTGTACTGATCTCTTTGCACAAAGACTAAGATGAATGAAAATATTTCCACGTAAGTAAATAAAAGTTAAGACATTTGTACGTTTTCAATATTGGCACACCCACACCAGACACACACATACACCCACACACAGATACCTTCGCTCACACATGTGCTGAAATGTATTAATGTATTAATATATAAAGCTGCAACTTGAACTTGGCCCCTTGTCATATATCAGAAATCATAAGCTCCACGCGACAACCTACAGAGAAATACCAAAAAAAGAAGCATGAAATTGTAATAATTCCAAGCGTGGGAGAGGGAAGCTGCTAGGTAGATGGGGGGGCAAAAGGCAACCGAGGGAGGGGGTGGAATCGGATGAGGCACGACGACATTTGAACGCATAAAAATGCCAGAGCCGCCGTGCGCTGTGCTGCCTTGAGGCCGATTTTTGCTACTTTATATCCACTTTATATGCTCGCAGGATGTCCCAATTACTTTGAGGCGGCCTCGCACACACATACACACACACACAGATACGTGCTGGTGTGTGTGTGTGCGTGTATCGTATTTCAAGTCAGCCATGTGCGAATAGAACTTAATCTCCAACAAAATGTCGCCAAAGGTGGTTGCCACACCGAGGCCGTCTACGTGTGTGTGTGAGTGTGTCTGTGCAAGATTACTTTCTATATTTTCCATGCATACATGTGTGTGTGTGTGTGCGTGTGTGTGTGTGCTACATAATTTTTTGCTCATACTCGGAACCTTGCTGCCTTGGGAGGATTTGTGACGGGATTTCCTTTTCTATTATTGGCATTAGGCATGTCCTGTGTGTGTTATGCATTTAAATTGCGTATTTTTCTCAGCGATTTGTCTGCTTATCGTGTGCCGTCTAGGCGGCCAAGGGGCGTGGCTACCACAGGCAGTGGAGTGCAGGGGGGACAACCTTATTCGAAGGCGGACTAAAATTTCTTAATGTTTATGGTTGCAACGCTTTTTCATTAGGTTTTTTTTCTCTCTCTCGTTGAACCTGACTCCAAGTAGTTTACGAGGCGGACGGAAATTATGGCAGCATAATGTGACCGTTCATATTGCAGGGGGGAGAGGGGTTTGCAGGGAATCCTTAAAAATTCTGCTCGAAATCCTTAAAATCCCTTTGGTTTTCTTTTTTAAATACGCAGCAATTTTTATGTAATTTTAAAACAAACAGATGAACAGACAAACAAACTGCCCTGCTATGCTACATTTCACACACACTCGCTCTCCCCCCTCCTCTCTCTCGGGCATCGACTGGACCCGCATTATCCTTTTATCCGTCCGTCGGCTCGTTGGCCAGTGGGCTCGGCCACGTTATCACAGACAACAGCAGCAACAGAGGCGACCACAGCAAATTTGCAACCCTTCTCATTAGAGGATTTTGAAGGATAAAACGCGACGCTAGCTGCTCTGTTGTTGAGTGATACTTGGCCTAGGCGGAGTGTGGAGTGCGGAGGAGGGAGTGGGGGGCTAACTTGTTCTCCATCTCTGTGTTGCCGCTGGCCACTTGGTCAGCAGCAACATAGTTTGCTGTCCCGTGCAGCAGCAGCAACAGCGGCTTCATGTTGCCTGTCGCTTCTGTTGCTTCCAGTCCCTGCCACATTCCCATTCTCCTTTGCCGTTTCCCGTTCCGCACTCCTGCTGATCCTGGCGAGGGTTACATTTCCGTGTTTGTTTATTCAAACGGAAGCAAAGTCGTTCTGTTACAACGCCGGTGCCAGCCCCCTTGGCCCTGCCCAGCTTCTCGCATCTCGAGCCACATTTACATCCACATCCTTTGCACCCTTTGTTGAGCATATCCTTCTACTTCGATGCCGTTGCTGCTGTGCCGCCTCCTCTTGTTGCTACTGTGCATGCAGGCGATCAAAGCTCAGGGCAATTAATCATTTTGTTTGCACCCTTTTGCACCCATTTATTCAGCCCGAACGCCCCATGAGCCCTGAGTGCGGGCACAGCATAGGCAGCCCTATCGATAGCCTGATGTGTGTATGTGTATCTGTGTGTGTGTGTGTGTTTGTTTGTTCTCGCCGTGGGCACCTAAGCAGGACGCAGCTCTCTGCTAGGACATCAATCTCAGGCCTTGGCAACATTTTCGCCGCTCATTTCGCTGGCGCACACAAAAATCACAAAACCAACACGAAACAACTAAGAAAACAACAAAGAAGTGAGCTCGACTGGGATATACCCGTTAGACAAAGTTTAAGCTGTGTTGTTTCTTTAGTCATTAAGGCATTATTAATACAAATCATTTAAATAATTATGAATCATTAACAATAAACATTTCTTATTGTTCAAAATATGTCTGCAGAACGATTTGCAAAGGCCAAAGAAGGCGTGGACTATTTTTTAAACGAAGCATAGCTTCGTGTAAATAACATATACATATGTACACTAAGTTTGATAGCCCTAGCTTTTATAGTTTATGAGTTATAGGCGCTCACACAGACAGATTGACAGGGTTTTCTTACCTACGCTGTACCACGAACCAGCAATTTATATTCTTTGGCGTATAACTCCTTCACCAACAACTATAAAAACCTACTAACCTAAATAAATAATACATTAAGATTATATAAACATATTTAATCATTTAAATTCTGTCTTCAGTATGACTTGCAGAGGCAAAAAATGGTGTGGCTAATTTTTAAAATGAACTTTAGCTACGTGACATTAAAATACATATTGTCTCCAAGTTTGGTAGTCCTAGCTCGTATTGTATCGGAGATATAAGCGCTCACACAGACAAATTGGCAAGATTTTCTTACCTATACTTCAGCATTATATACTTTTTGAAACAACGCCTTCACATACAATTATAAAACCCTTCTACCCTACGAATAGCGGGTGCTCATACACATATACACAACACAATTCCCTACCCACTCTCTCAGGGAGCCACCTCGTAGTTTCTCATCTTTAGCCATCGTCGTTAGCTCGGCCACATCCCTTGGCGAGACTTTCCGGTCATTCCACGCCCACTTTCGACTTTTCCATTCCAATGTGGGCGTGGGCATGATTTTTACACTAATGGGGGCGTGGTGTGGCACGCAGACATCGTGATGCCATAATGAGCTCAATTCTCAAAGAATGTTGTTGCGGCTCTCTGCTCTTCCCCCCCTCTGCCTTCTCTCTGTTTCCATGTCCCTATCGCTTACCCCAAATGGCGTCAATGGCGTCAATTATTTCATTGTCGTTCTGCTCGTCTCAGTTGTTGTTGTTCTTCTTGTTGTTGTTGCTGCTGTCTTGTAACTGATGACGCTGCTTTTCGCTGCGTTTGGAAAATTTTCTGCTGATTTTGCATTAAGCGCGATTTTGATGGCGATGCGTTTTTTCGTTGTCGTTGTTGCCTCATTGATTGCCAACTGGTTCGAGTGCTTCCAGTTGCTGTTGTTGTTGTTGCTGTACCACGTAGCTTGACAAATTTGACAGCATGTAGCAAGTTAATGCTCGCGGCAGTGGGAGTCGGAGGTTCAACAAATTAATGAAATGGTGTTAACTTTACGCATTACTCACAACTTCCGCAATGCCCTGCCCTATATCGATGGTTATTATATCACATTTTCTTCTACTAATGTTGGACAATCATTTCAATTTCATGTACCATAACTGATAAGATATAAGCGTTGCACAGAGAAACATATCATCAATGAATTTTTCCATTCCATCATTTAACAAGAGCAACAATCGAGCGGCACGCGACAGTGGGATACCCTTCGACCTTTTTGAAACGTAAAGCGTCAATAATTGTACAATACTTTTATTTAATAGAAATATCGTAACGTACGCCTTTATATGCGTTTGTGTATGAATAGGTGTATTACTTCATTGGTCAAGCACAAATGTATGTATGTGTGTGTGCGTTTGAATGCAAAAAATGCGTGTGCATAGAAAAGAAGAGAAGAACGACAGATGGCGCTTCACGCTTGCAATCTCTTTCCTTTTCTTTCCTACATGAGCATTGCAATGACGTCACAGCTTGCTGGTCTGTATACAAATCAAAGCGAACAAGGCTTTTGTTTAATAACTTCTGTGTTTGTTGTCCGGTCGGATTGGAATTTTGACATTATGTTGGTATTATAATCAGCTAAGTATAGTCTTACTCAGAATGTTGTATCTTTTATATGTCGCTCGCAAATCAGCTTAAAAGATGAAATTGTTGATTTGCGTGGGCGAGGGGCGTGGCACCCAACATTTGAAATCAACTTCACCTGTCCCGGATCAACAGAAACCTTCATGCCAAATTTGGTGCCTCTATCTCTTATAATAGCTGAGATCTGTGTGTTCATCTGGACATCCAGACATCCAGACAGCCAGACATCCAGACATCCGGACAGACAGACAGAAATGGCTTAATCGACTCGGCAAGTGATGCTGAGCAAGAATATATATACTTTGTGGGGTCTCCCACGCCTCCTTCTGCCTGTTACATACATTTGCACAAAGTTAGTATACCCTTTTTTGACCATTTTCAATGGTCGAAGGGTATAAAAAGTATTTTTCGATGTGCCATTGAGTTCATGCACGCATAGTTTTTTTTTAATTACATGATTTTCTTCTAAAATAATATTTAAATTATTGTTGAAATTTAAAATAGATTTTAAATTAAGATCCTTTAACATTTTGTTAAATTTCATCCCAACACTCAAAATTATTTTATATCAAATTTCAATAGATGAGTTTTGTATACATTCGCAGTTCACTCAGAGCTGATATACACTCCTACATAAATAAAATTTTAAACCTTTTTAAGAAACAATTTTTGAGAAAAGAGGTAGAATAATTCGTTTCTTATTGAATAAAGAGTAATATTTTTGATAGTTATTTAATTTTCGACAGAAATTTCCTTTGCCCTCCAGTGTCCATTTACAACTCGTTTCCCAATAACATTTATACATTTACTTGTTGAAATTTTCCATGATATCCCCTTTTGAAAATGTAAAAATACTATGTACAATTTAAATTTTGATAAGATCAATTAAAGTAACTTAAACTGTCTATTTAATCTGTGTTCAATCAGTTTGGTTAATTGATAAAAAAGAAGAAAATATATAAAATTTCTAATATAAAATACATCAAATATATAAAGTGAAGTGCGCTATAGTTCGGACTGTCTTTTATTACAATGATCAATCACGATCAGCATTGCCAGATTGTTACGTTTGATCTTAATCTTACAAGGTTACCAGCTTAATTTCATATCTCAGACCAATATGTGTGATACCTGTCTACTTAAGGTTCCCCATACTCCTACTCCTACTATACAGTATTATTTTACTAGCTATATATAAATATTTCTTTGTAGTATTCTGAAAAATGTTTCCTGTATCTACCTACAAGTTAGTTTAATGATAATCTCCGAAAATAAACAGTGTCTGGAGAGCAAGAACTGCTGTTCGCAATTGTTTCTGTCATTTTAGCATATATGACATGAATGAAAACAAGGGAAAACTTTTAAAATCATCTTGTACATGTTGTGCGGGAAAAACGCTTTTCCATTTCCATCTAAGCCTCGTTAATAACGCATAAGCCTGGTGCCGGAGAGAGAGGCAGCTGCTCCACTGTCACGCATCCAACCATACTCACACGGCACTCACACCAGCCCCCTCCTTGCCATTTCTTTCATCTCTGTATTTCAGTTTTTCCTTCGTCTTTTCTTTTTTCAACAAAACTGTCACATTTCAACTCGCATTTTTATTTATTACATTTATTATGAGAAATTTTGCATGCGCGCAAAACGCAAGTGTTGAAATGCAATAAAAGTGAGATGCCAAGCAACGAGCACACACTCACACACACACTCGCACACACACTCACATGCAGACACCTTTGGAAGCAGAGCGACAACCCTAGCGCACCCCTAGCAACAACAAGTACGTGCATGAATATGCGCGCACCTTTTTGCTCGCGTCGTTCATACTCTTTCGCCTTCATATCCCTCTTCTGCTGGCCCCTCCCCCTTCCTGCAGCCCCTGCTCAACAAGCATACGCAATTCGCATAATTTTACACACGAAGTAATTTCGCAACACCCTCACACACACAGGCACACACACATAGACATACAGAGGCACAGACACTTGCAACTCCTTTTGAATTTTCACACCAATTTTTCAACTCGACAAACCCGCTCGGAAAAGCGCACAAAAAAAGGAATCGCACTGAAACCAAAGAAAAATCAGCAACAACAAAAAAATCCATTCCATATATGAGACAGCAGAGAAGGGAGGGGGAGTGGCAGGGGCAGGGATAGGGCTGGGGTTGAGGTTGGGAACTGTTGGCTCGACAGGACTATCAACGTTGTGCCATAGGAAACGCACGCTGATGTGCGAGAAAAACACATCCGGCCGACTGGAGCAGCAGCTCGAAATCCTCTGCTGCCCGTGGCCAGCTTCATGTCTCTCTGTCTGGCTGGCGAGTCTGTCTGTCTGTCCGTCTGTCTGTCTGTTAGCCCAATTTGAATGCGCTGGCGCATATATCATTCCAGTTGACAGGACAATTCTCTTATCTGCGCAAAGCCAACACAACAGCCGCAGTAGTAGCAGCAGAGTCACAGTCAGAGCGCTGCAGTTCGCAGACAGAGTGAAGAGGGGGTGGGGAGGAGTAGGTAGCTTGGATTGGGAGTCGAAGTCGACTCCTGTCGCGGATTTGTGCGCGGTTCATGCCCTGCTAAATGAATATTTAAACAGCGGCAACTGCTGCTCCCCCCACGTGCTGTGGTCAAGTGGGCCACTCTTAAAGCGCTTTGATGAAGTTCCGCTGGCAGTCACAATACACTCACACTCACTCACACACACACATGCACAGCTCTATTAGGTGAACAACGTGTGACCCATTTATCAAGCTGCCCGAAGACAATCAAAATTAACGCAAGGCGCTCAGCTCAATCAGACACTCAGTTCTACTCTCTCTCTCACTCTCTCTCCCTAGCACACACACAAACTTGCTCTCTTGCTCTCTCTTACCTCTCTTCCTCTCTCTCCCTCTCCCTCTCTCTCTCTCCCCCTCTGCCTGCCCCGCTGCAATTTGTACAAGCTGCTGTTGTCGTCGTTGTCATTAAAAACCCATTTCGCCCATATATCATGACTGGCACGCCCCCAATGCGCCCCCTTCGCACTGGTCCACACGCTGGCAGGGCATATAAATTACTTTATGATATTGTTTGGAACCTGTGCGACAAATAAGATTGTCAGAGAGCGCACGGGAGCGTGGAGGGTTACGGGAATAGGTCACGCTGCCGTCAGCTGGCGGCATCGAAAATTGAAAGTTCCTTGGCGACGACGATTGAGATTTGGCCAAGCGAGCGAAGCGCTTTAACCACACTTATGGCCCATTTGAATATCCTGTGACCGGGCAATAAAAACGTCACTGCCAACCGTTACACACACCCGCACACCCACACACAGAAGGAGAGAGAGCAGACGCTTCACTGTCAATTCAATTTTATTTTCATTGTGTCATAACAATAACATAAAATTAAAATAACATAAAGAGGAAATTGAGGATGCACAGCAAGCGGGAGAGGGAGCTCCTGTTGTTGCCTGCAAATCAACTTGGCGTAAAATCATCAGGCTGTTTCGCTTGCTCTCCCTCGCTCCTTGTCTCCCCATCTCTTTATGATCCTTGTTGCATAAAAAACGAAGCAAAACGAAACGGAACGAGGCAAGAACGAGTTGTGCATAAAACAGGAAACGGAAACACATCAGCGTAACGGAAGTCAAAGAGTCGTCACATTCACATAACAATGATGCCAGCCTTACCACTCCCTCAAGACCCTTCCCTCCCCCTCCTCCTCCCTCTTCCACTCCCGATTCATCCAGCATGCGAGACATTTGGCTTTGTCTGGGCAGGAGGAGACCGCCATGATGTTACGTCAGCAGCGCCATTTATGGCGCAAAGTGTGTAACGTAATAATGTCGCCAACAGTTGCCTCCAAAAAACAACAAAAATAACAAGAACAACGAAAAAATAAATGAAAGAGCGGGCCACCATTTCAGCAGCCAAAAATCCAGCCAAATGGCTGCCCCCATTTGCTTCTTGTTTTTCCTGATTTTCTCTCTGCTTTTTATGCCCTACCAGCATTGCTTGGTGTCTGGCACTTCTGGCTCTCCGTCCATCCGTCTGTCTGTCTGCCTTGTCTCTGCCCGGCTCTGTCGTTGTCAGCAATTCATTTGGAAAATTAATAAAAATATATACTGTAATGTAGGAGATATAAGTATCATACACAAATGTGCACAGCGATCCCCAGCTGAAAGCGATTCGAGCAAGGATTCTGAAGCAAAGAGAATGGAGAAATAATTATAAGCTTCCACTCAGCTGAGTTAATAATAGAAGCGACATTTGGATCTGTGCAAATATAAGCTGCATTAATTCTAGAATATTATTAATTGGGATGTCTGGAATTTTTCTTCTACATAAATTTAAAAATTATCAAAAATAGAATTGATCCAATGTTTTGTTGAATAATTTCTAACAAAATAGGTTAAAAATTTCAAAAGAATTTTTATGTTACATTTTTTACATACAAATTTTAACAACAATCAATAACACAATTTAACCAATGTTTTCCATATCAGTTTGATAAAATCAATCAAAAACAGCTGGAAATTTCATACAAAATAGGTTAAAAATTTCTAACGAAAAATAGGTTAAGAATTTCAAAGGAATATGGTAAATAATTTATTATGAAAATTTTTAATAATTTCCCGCAAAAAAGGGTTAAAAGTTTCATATAAAATAGGTTAATAATTTCTAACGAAAAAGGTTTAAAATTTCATTTGAATTATGTTTATAATTATATACAAAATAGTTTAAACTATTTTTTCTAAATGCGTTCAATATATATTTATAAAAATTTTTTATTACAAAGATAAACTACAACAAGTAAGAGGCTCTTCATTATAAATACACAATTCCAATTCGAGATGAAAGTCGATTACTTTTTTCTTTTACAAATTTTAATATCACTCAATATAAGTATGTGAGAATCACTTTAAGGTTTTTCCTCTGTCACTATTTTAAATATATTTTAATAAGGAAAGGGCTTTACCTATGTTTTTGCAAATTAAACAAATATATCTATGTTACAATTGATGCTGTTTATTATAAAAAAAACCAAACCAGACTCTCTTTACTCTTTACAAACAAATGATCTCTATCGTCCCCAACTGAAAATCGATTTCCGTTTGTGTATTTTTTAATATTTCTTTTCGCGTTTCTAATGATATTTACCTTCTCTTCCTTTCCCCATGCAACTCAATGACCTTCGATTATACCATTATGCAGCAATACCCGCAATGCCATCGTCGTTCTCACGCAGACACATCATTAATGTCAACAATCTGATAAACACAACTTCCCCAATTCTTTTCATTCCCCAATTCTGCCAAACAATGCAAATATTTTTTTTACTTTTCCAACTAAGGCGCAACCAAGCGGAGTAGAGTGTGTGGCAGAGGGGGGACAGTATGCAAAGGAGAGAGGAAGCGTGACACAATCGGGGACAATTTTTCAATTTTTCAATTTTCGTATGCGCGGCGTATTTAGAATACAATTCGATTAGAAATGCTTTGCTTTTCGAAATAATAAATTAAATTTGTTGAGCTCCCTTCGCTCACCCCTCACCCCCTTTCGATACGATACGATACGATATCCCATTGGCAATGCCATTAACGCGGTCTTTGCGTGGGTGCAGGCAGCGCCGGAAGGAGTTGGTTGCCAGAGGAAGGGGGGAGGGGATTGTCGTTGCTGCCGGCGGGGGGTGCAAAAGGTTGCGAAATTGCGAGCGGCTGTTTTGAGCCTGTTGGGGAATTCCTGTGGCAACGAGCTGGAAAAAAAGTGCGCCGCATGCGACGCCGAATCAATTTCCTCTAAAAGCGAAAGCCAACCAGGAAAGAGAGAAGGGAAGGGAGAGGAAGGGCAAAGGCAGGCAGCAAGTCCTGAGCGCTTTCTTAAAATAACAAAATTACTTTCAATATGCAGCCGGGGCAGGAACAGCAGCAGCAACAGCAACAACAACAACGGGATGTCATTGACAACCATTAATCATGGACGCCTGTCAGGGCGGGTCGCAGCCTGGGTGTGCCTGGTGGGGGTGCATCGTCGTCTGCGGCACTGTGTGCCTGCCTTGCCAGACTGATTGTCCTGTGCCTGCGCCTGCAACGTTGTTTTATTTTTGCTTTAAACTTCGCCTCTCTAACATGCTAATGCCGACGGCTCTGGGGCTCAAGTCAAGCTCGGGCTCATGCTCATGCTCATGGGCCACGCCCAGCTGCGAAATTGACAAGCCAGCCGAATGCGTTGTGACATGACACTTGCAAGGGAACCCACTAGCAGCAGCACCAGCACCAGCTAGAGCAACGAGAAGCTGGACGTCAGCAGGGGCGTGGCATGGGAGTGAGCTTGGGCAGGTTATGCATGCCATCATTAGACGTGGTCCGTTTGCCACGCCCTTTGCTGCAAATTGGCAGCTGGGCACACACGGAGGAGCATGTCCTGTCACACAGGCCATTGCGACGCGCCTTCTGATGCCCGGTCAAAGTTCAATGCAAAAGCCGAATTTCAATTGTCAAGATGTTGCCTCCTTCTCTCTCTCTCCTTCTCTCTCTCTCTGTGTGTGCTGTGTGGGACGGACATGTCTAATTGCTCAGTTTATGGGGGGCTGCATGTCATAAAGTGCAAACTGCAAACCAATACATCCCCCCTCCTCCCACTTCACTTGGCAGGCAACAAACAACTCTGGAGTGCTGAGCGTGATTTGTGTGCGATATTTGACATGCATTTCCAATTTAGCAGCAGCTTTAAGGGGCTGCCTGCCATCGCATCCAATAATGAATTCCATTTGCCTCGTCTGTACGGGAGCAAAGTTCAGCAGTTGCCCCCCTCCTTGAGTTGCGATAAAACTTTATGCACTGCCATGGGCAGCATTGACATTTCAAGTGCTGCCCCCGGCCACGTGGATGCGCCTCGTCCAGCCAAGACTGGCGCCAGCAACAGAGAGAAGGAACATAGTTTTAATAATGCACAAGACGACGACGACGACGGAGACGATGTCGCCTCCGTCGGAAAGTAGCATAAAATACAGGACATACGAGAGCTGCGACGTTTCGCCATTGCCAGCAGTTGACTCTGCGATAAGACTTGCCCGGTCCTGGTCCGGTTGGGGCTGCAAGTTCCGCTCCGTGCAGGCGAAAGGTGAATGCGGGCAGCGCAACTTTGTCTATTCGATGTCAAAATGAATACTTTTGCATTATTTATGCCGTCGCATTTATTTGCTGTGCCGATAACAAAGTGCACAAGGCACAAACACACAACCGAAGAGAAGGAATTCCTTAAGAAAATGTCATTGCAGCGCTTAAAGCGAGGGCAGGCAAGTCAAAATGTGTCTGCAAGTTGAATTCATTTGAGAGAGATTCTTAATTCAGCTATTCTGGCTTGAAATCTAGTTTTTATACCCTTCCAGTATTGAAAATGTTTAATGCCACACCCACCGCCCCCAAAATATACTCGATACAACTAGAAAGATCGGAGATCAGACAAAACGCGAGTGATCCCTAACGCATCCGAGACACAAATGAGATCGTGTTTTAACAAAAATAGGTTTGTGTCTTGGGTAACGACCAAAAACATTGAAAAGATCACATATCTGCTGCATACTTTCATGCTGCTACATAAAATAGGCTACATTCAAAAGACAATTTGAACACTGATAGTCAATAAAAATTAATTGCATACTTTTGAGATTAATAGAAAAATGAGAAATGCAACTTTCCGCTGTTTTTGCACTTTTACCGCCATGAAAAAGGCTAAAATTGGCAGAAAAACAGCTGACAACCTTGCTGCATTTATAAGGAATTGCCATAAACTAGTAATAATAAACTTAACAGCTTATTTATCATTAGTTAGCATTTAAAGTCAGCTCTATCTGCCATAAATCTACTCAATGAGATAATCAAAAACTTTTACGAGCAATTGCTTGAAGAGAACAAACACACATTTGGCCTGCCACACCTCTCCTTGGGTGTACCTCTCTCTCTCTCTTTTCTCTCTGCCTCAAGGCTATCTGCAATCTGCCACGCTATTCAGTTGGCTATTACACGTGTAAGCCGCAGCGTAGATGCTTCGCCTTGTCACCGACACGTCCAAAAGGCAGTCAAGTGTTTGTGTTTGTGTTTGCATTTGTGTGCGTGTTTGTTTGTTGTGCTTGTCTGTGTGAACGTGTGTGTGTGTTGGTGTCCTTGCGGCCACTGACAAGGACCCTTCACTTGCCAGCAGAAGCTGTCGCTATTTTGTGGGCCAGCGACCAAAATCAATTGACTCAAGTGCCTCGAGTTGCTGCTGCTGCTGCTGTTGTTGTTGTGCTCAGCTGAAGTGGCCTCTTGAGTGAGAGAACACATGCGGAATCCGACACATCTCCGCCCTCCTCCCCCTTCCCATATTGAAAGACTTCCATTGATGTAGCTTTAGTTCCGGGATTAGTCAGCGCGGTCCACAAACTTAAACTTAAAAGGGATGTTCGGCTTGACAAAGAATCGAGACTCGAACGCCTTATCGATGGGATAATCGAAACCGATGTCGAAGTTACGCACCAACCTGGCAATGGAAATCTCCAGCATCATGTCCACAATGCGCTTGCCAGCACAGGCACGCGGCCCGAAACCGAAGGGCAAATACATAAAGGGCGTGGCTGTGTCGCCCACCAGATGCGAGTTGGCTTCATTCCGTAGCCAGCGCTCGGGCAGGAATTCACGTGCACGTGGCACATACTCCTCCAGATTGGCCATCTGATAGTTGGCCGCTATGCCCACATCCGTGCCAGCCACAACACGATAGCCACTAAGAACCACATCGCAGGGCATGCGGCGCAAGGTGCCGGGACCAATGGGATAGAGGCGGATGCCCTCCTTGATGCAGGCACGCAGATAAGGCAGATTGGACATGTTCTCAATGCTCAGTGCGGAGTTCTTCTCCGGCAAGATGCCCCGGATCTCCTGCAGCAGACGCGACTGCTGTGCTGGATTCTTGGCCAGACTCAGTAGAATTCCACCCAGAGTGACAAGAGTCTAAAGAAGAAGAAGAAGTTAGTTCCAACTTGTGTGATCGATTCTCTGTCTTGATTACTCACTGGATCCGTGCCGGCAAAGAACAGGTCCATGGCCATAATCACCGCTGTCTTGTGATCTAGTTTCAATAGCTTCTCCAGCACACTCGTCTCTTGACCTTCAGTCCTGGCACCTTGGCGACCTGCCTGCACATCCTGCTCGATGCGCTGCAGTGCTTGTTGAATGTGTCCATGGCAAATGTCCGTGATAGTGTCCAGTGAAGCCATGAGCTTCTTGAAACTGGGCATCGGCAGATACTTCCATATTGGTGGTATCATGTCCAAATAAAAACTTATCTCAATGATCTGTCCAAGTGCATTAATCAATGTCTTTGCCTCCTCACTCTCTCGATTCTCGCCGAGCAGACCGAGACGCGTGTTCATAACAACGGATCCAATTGACTCCAAGACCAAGCGACGAATATCCTCAGCAAAGTCACCGGGCATCTCTTGAGTAACGGGATCCCTTATGGCACGTATGCTAAGTGAGATTCATAGGCAAATCATCAACAGATTCTCTTTGAGTTGCCTCCACTTACCGTGTGAGGAACTCATCGTTGACCTGCAGTAAATTGTTCACATACAACTTGGCATTGCGTGGCTGCAGCAGAATGGGATTGACCGCCGTGCGCATCTTACTCCATTGGGGTCCATTTCTAAATGAAATTATCTCTAAAGAAGCAAGCAGACTCTTTCCTTTACAGCTTACCCCGAAATGAGTCCAACTTCGCCTTGAAAAACATCGGGTCTGTGCACAGTTTTGTAGTAGTCCATTGTGGCAAAGCTGCGTCGATAGGGATACTGACCCTCTTTGCGGAAGACTATCTCGTAGTCAACTGGATTCATGGTGAACACAAGATCAGTGCCCGCCACACTGGGCATGCGAAAGATGCTGCCGTAGCGTCGATTCAAGTCCAAGAACATCTGCTCAACGGGTGCATCTCTATACCGGCCTGTGATTAGAAGAAAAAACATGGAGAGAGAAAGAGAGAGGCAGAGAGAGATGCAGTTATTTAGTAAGAGAGTAAAAGCTTTTGTCTCTCTATAAAAGCTCTCGATCACTTACCTCCGGGCATAAAGTAGCGCATAAACTCGAATTTACTAGGACCTGGCAGCTCCGAGTAAGGCTTCGCTTGCTCCAAGGAGACAGCAGGCTGTCGATCGATATCGAGAAGATATTATATGGTAGATATATGTTTGCTTGCTTTTGCTCACCTGGTTGGCCAACGCCCTAGCTATCTGCACTACGTTCTTCCGTTCTCTGTTCAGCCGCCTCGACAACATTTTGTATACTGTTTCTCTATGAACTAATCAGCCTAGAAGCGCTTCTACTTATTAATTCCATCAACATATACGACAACATGCTGAGAGAGCTTTTGAGAGAGCTTTGGGTGCTCTCAGCACGACAAGATTTGATTAAATTTTGTTTTGTTTTGTTTATTTATGTTTTGCTTTCCCTTTTGCTCTGTTATTCGTAACAAACTTAATTGTTTGTATTGATATTGAAAGCTCTTTGGGCAAAGAACTTTTCGAAGTGATGATTCTTTTAATTTTAAACTAATTTATATAGTGTAGTGTATTAGTATATTGTATATTAAAATCTAAATTGTGCTTATATTGAAAACAAATATTTTAATGAATAAATTGATAAAAAGATATAATGATATAAATGCAGAATAACTAAAGTTGAGGTTAAAACAAACGTGAAAGTTAATAAAATAGAGGGATATTATGACAGGAAAGAAGAATTTCAAAGCCTTTTAATTCTATGGGTAGTCTGTTTATTATGAAGATAAATACGGTATAGATATATACTTTTTATTTATTTAAAGTCAAATATGATCAGTCGACTGTTAAAGGTAAAAAAATTAATTAAAGATATAAAAAATAAGAATTATTTAATGGTAAAAACATAAATAGGAAGAAAAGAATATAATAAGAGTTTATTAAAATGAAAAACAAAGATAGAAAGTATATGCTTAATTCATTTAAAACATAACATAAATTACTTAATAAACTATTAACTGTGTTTGTAGTATCTTCTTCTACTTATTCCATAAACATTTTGCTAAACAAAAAAAAAAAAATATTGTTAACACAACGTATATTTCCTTCAAAGTCTAAAATAACAGAAGACAGAATGTTATTAAAGTTTGGTACTAAGTTGGTTGTAAACTTCTTTAATCTACATTAAATCATCACTTATCTCAATTATTCTACAATCTGCTTAATAAACCGCAGCTACTTTAAGCCTTAATCGATCTGCTTGCACACACACCACATAACCCTCCACAGAATTATGTATCAAATGATGATTTAACATACCCAAGTGCTTAGATCACACTGTATTACGTCTATTTGCCCAATGATTTCCATATCATCTAGCTAAACCGTTGACTCATCCTCTCATAGCGCCGAATCATCGCTTTCACTTTACGGCTTTAAAAAGGCTTACCTAAACAGCCCAAAAAGCCAGGAAACAGAGACAGAGAGGGTCACGCAAAATTTAAGCCTGTCAGAAACAGAAATTTCACGACGTCAGACAAGAGGGCAATATCGTATCGTATCGCAGCTGACAGAAAATCTATATACGAGTATGCCATGGCAGGCGAGACAGACGGAGAGACAGACAGACAAGGGAACGACTATAATAAAATCGATTTTTTATATCTGGTCAGTGACAGCGTCGCGTCGCACTGGTCGCCATTGGGACGCGTGGCGGACACATAAATATGGCCGCACACACACAGACACACACACACACACAGACAGTGAGCACAGGCAGCTGATGATGGGCACACAAAAGTTGACCTCGACTTTGAGCTGTCAAAGCCAAAAACTAACTGACCTAAACCAACAAAAATCGACTGTGCAGCAGCCTAAACGCAAAGCTGAGTATGACAGGCTGCCTGACAGGGGCAGAGGGGAACGGAGGGGGTACGGGGGTGCGGGTTTGCCGGGGCGTTAAAATACAAAATATCAGCATGACGCAATGATTTCCGGCAAGTGAGAATGAAACCTGTTGGAGTCGCGAACGATGCTGCCGCTGCCGCTGTTGGCAATATAAACAAATTCAATTTGACAGCTGACAGCAACAACAACAACAACAACCAGAACACGAGCGACAGGCAGCGAGAGCAACACTCACACAGACACACACACAGACAAAGAGAAAGCCGCAAGTAATAAACTTTTACGATCTGTTTTACGGCAACGCGGCACGTGCAACTAGGCGCAGCACATGGGCGCAGGGCAGGACATGGGGGGGTGGCACATAAAGGGGGCACGCTTGGTTGCAACATAAATTTAATGAAGCCAAAACGCGCCAAAGGACAATAGCAACAACAATGCGAGACACCAAAACAAACGCACATGTGCAGAGGCAGCGGCAGCAGCGCCGCAATGTAGGCAATAAAAATAAAATAAAAGTAAATTGTTCAAGGACAACGGTATTTTATGCTATTATTCTGGCGCAGTGCAAGCGAGACAGAGACATACATAAAGAGAGTGGGAGAGAGAGGGAGACTGAGTAACAAATGAAGCGAAAAGGAGAGAAAGAGATGTAGAGAGTGCGAGAAAGAGGCAGAGCGCGCGCAAGTCTGAATGGAATTTTTGTTTTTTCTTTTCTTTCTTTCAAAAAATCTTGTGAAAATTCATGCAAAAGGGGGTTGGCTGCGACGGCGACACAAAAACGTCAGCAGCAGCAGCAGCACCAGGAGCGGCGGCAGCACTCAGCGGCGTCCACTCAGCTTGCCATTGCCCGTAATGCCATTGATGGATGATGCCAGCGCCAAAAATAAAAGCAGCCCAACTTGCAATTTGTATGGAATACATCAGCAGCAGCAGCGCCAGCAACAGAAGGAGAGAAAGAGGCGGCACGAGTGCAGAACCTGAGTTATAGAAGGCCATAACCTGCACTCTCCCTGGCCTGTCTGTGTGCCTGTGTGTGTGTGTGTGTGCGACTCTCTCTCTCTGTGTCTGTGTGTGTGCTTTGGGGCGCGCTTTATGATTGCCAGGCATAAATAAACGGCAAAAGCAACCCCAACGACGCCAAGGGTGTCCGCTTACACTCTGCCTGTGTGTGCGTGTGTGTGTGTGTGTGTGTGTGTGCTGGCAAAGTGCACTTCCTGTGTCCTTTCAGTGTTTGCCACCAATTGGTGCCAGCTACAGCAGCAGCAGTGGCAGCAGACTGCGCTCTGCTTGACTCTGCCTCGGCTTCGGCTTCGGCTCGAGTTCACCTGCTTTTGCCGGCGCTTTTTCTGCTGGCGTTGGCGCTGTCAACGCCGTCGACTACTGGATAAATGTGTATCTGCAGATACACTACGTACCTGCGTGTGTGTGTGTGTGTGTGTGTGTGTGTGTGAGTGTGTGTGTGTGAGTGTGTCGCTAACTGCCTTGGCCCCGGCAGCTGGATCTGAATCTGCCTGTGGATGGATGTCTGCGCATCCTCTCTCTGGTTGCCTAATGGGCGTGTGTTAGTGTGTGTGTGTGTGTGTGTGTGGGTGTACTTTGCGTGGGTGTGTGTTAAGCAAAAGTAGCAATTCATCATAGAAAATGGCGGAAGTAATCGTCCCTTTATGGGGGTGTCTCTCGTGCCTGCTCGTGCTTGTCTATGCTTGTCTATGCTTGTGTGTGCCTGTCTCTCTGCCTGAGTGCGCGTGAATGTTACTGTTCATTGTGGCACTCATTTTCTGCAAGTCGTGCAGCAATTAGAATTCCCCCGTTAAAGTCTGCGCCACAGGAATTTGAATGAATTAAATTGAATTCTCACATGCCACGTAAATTTTATATTCAAATGCTTTAAACGGTATATGTAAGGAGATGAAGAAGAGACTCTTTGCACAAAAGTACTAGGTATTCAATAATTTGTTGTTAAGTCTTTAAAAATGTTTGGCAATTGACTTATAAACTACAATATATTATTAACTTATATATTGATTAGTTATTATCAATATTATTAAATATTTATTAATAATTTCATTACATAAAATATGCGGAAACACTTTAAGCAGTTGTTTTTAAACGCTAAACTTATGTATATAAAAGGTCGTTTGTTTTAATTCAATATTGAAAGCGTTTGTAATATTTTCATGCATATTTGTGCAACCAAGTCATTGTTAAGCTTTCTGGACTCAAAGAAAATATTCATCTACTTATATTGATACCATAACCTAGAGTTACCTATTGAAGTACTTTCTTGGAATAACCTATTAAAGTAGATTATTGCAGTAACCTACAGCAGTACGATATCTCGAGAAAATATGAACATATTCATACAAATCTTAATTTCTGTGGATCTTTTCTACAGAAAGCATATATTTAAATTATCTGATTTAATTAAAAGCGCTTTTTTTTATTTACTTCTGTATTTGATTTGTTTCCTTAATATACCAAATATATGTACTCTTTAGTTGCCTAGCGATTTCTTCAAAACCAACCAAATTCTGTCAATAGTTTCAATATCAGCAATACTATATATCGCAGCTATTAAACAATAAGCCTATGCACAGACAAATAGATAGACAGATGAATAGAAGAAGTAGTATTGCTGAAAAAGTATTAATGATCAAGAAAGAATGCATATACAGTATACATATGTATTTATACATGTACTGATTGAGATCATGAAACTATACATGCATAAATACATACATATTCCAACCTGTATTGCATTCCACTGAACAAGAATCTATATATGTATAAACACATCCAACTAATTCATGTGTAAGAAGTTCAAGCCAATGCAAATACTCCCAATAATTTCGATAGTAATCGAAAGCAACTCTCACAAACCGTCAGCTATGTAAAGAGCACATTCAGCATTCAGTAATCACCGCCCTCAAAGAACCATCACGTGCCCAATGGCGGCATCAAGAGCCAACCAATTGAAATGGCCAATCCATTACTAGACGAGCAGCTATCAAAAACATGCCGCATGCCACATGCCACATGCCCCTCGGCATTTATGGTCGCAAGGAACACGAGAAACGCATCTCTCTCATCTTGCCGAGTGCTTAACGACTCTGCAGCAGATTTAACAGCCCAGCAGACCCAAGTCATCAACTCGAGAGTGGAGCATTTAGTTAATTTTAAATGCTTATTAGCGCAATTTACAATTTCTCACATGGCAAAGGGCAAAGTCCATAAAGACTCAACCGAACCGGAGCCGGAATCAACATCAACTCGAACCTTACTCAGACTGAGCATATGTGAAGCGGAAGCGGAATTATAATTTTATTATCATTACGAAAGGCGAGTGTCTTATCACCAAGTTTTACGAGGCCACAGATCGCACACAGGTCATATTGTTCTATCCCTCCTCCCTCTTTCCTCATTCTGTTGTTGTTATCCTTTCGAAATGAGTATAAACTGTAGCTTAAAACGTTTACGATGCGTTGACGACATCATCGTCGAGGACGACATGGGTGGGGCTTTGTCTGCTCGCCCAGCTCGACTTTATGGCCGCACTTTATGCGCTTTTTATGTTTCATTCTAACCTCAATTTAATTGTTTAGCCGGTGACAATCATTGTTCGCACCACCCCCCATACTCCCCTCTGGGCAGTCGCCCAACTGGTTGGGCACATCATCAACATATGTACGAGCAAGGACGCAACAGAAGTCCGCCGAGTTTTACGACTCCAAGGAGCTGTCAATTTGATGTCCTCGATGCGCCATTGACAACAGTGCAGAGCAGGCATGGGGAGAGGAGGGAGAGAGGAGGGAAGGGGAGTAGGAGTTGCCCTGACGACCCATTCCCGTAATAAAAACATGAAGATTACACTTTATGGCGCTGGCAAACTTAACGGAAGTTGTAAAACACTCAACTGTAATGATGCCAGGCTCACAGTCAGTTCACCCCTCCCCTCTCCAACCTCCCTCCCTCTAAGCTGGTGTGAAAACTAGCGGCAAGCTTTTCATTTGCCTGGCAAACTTTACGAGCTTGGCCAAATTTTACGATGTCATCGACGAGATGAGCTGAAGAACTCGCTTATTATTTTTCTATTACAATATAATTTACAGCGTTTTTCCCTCTTTGATTTTTACAGCTCCCTTGAGGGGAAGGGGATGTGAGAGGGGGAGGGGGGCAGCAAAGATTTGTCACTAATATGCACAGGTTGACAGGCCGCCTCTGCCGGCGGTTCCAGCTCATAAAACTCCGCCCGACTCATTGAGCTATTTGTTTTTTATGGCCGCGCTGCTGTTTTAGCCATTTTCTGGCTAAGACAAAGTGTGATTCGCATTATTATCGAGTGTTGTCTTCGCTGTCGTTGTCGTTATTCTTGATCCCTTTTGGCAGAAGGTGTAAAAATGTTGTTGCTGCTGTTGTTGTTGTTGTTGCCCGTCGCCATTACTATTATTGTTTTTACCGTTCTTTCGTTTGCTGTCTGCGACTCCTTGCGTTCATTCGAGCGCGAAAATGGATTTGTTTTTTTACGACTTGATTATTATGACTGCGTTTGATTACAAATATTACACAGCATGAAATGCTGTTGCTTTTTTTTCCCTCTTCTCGTCTCTCGCCTTTTTTTATGCTGCTCACTGAAGTTGTAAATGATTCTGATTGCGGTTCTTGGCTTCGGTTTTTGGGGCACTGACTTCGCTTTGTTCATTCTGGCAATTTGGCTGCTTATGTTTATTAATGAGACAACATAGTCTGCAGTCCTTTTGGATCGAAGGAAAATACAATGATTATGCGCATTAAGTACAGTCAGTTATTCGGAGGAGCTTTACTGGGAAGTCTATGAGTGAAAATGAATCAAAAGAGAACAAGATCTTTAAGATGTGTTCTATAACATTTGGAAATATTAGCTGTTCTATTTTTTCCAATCAATATTAAGTTACTATATCAAATATTAAAGTTTCGAAAGGTTGTAGACACAAAGTTTTGATATTTTATATAAAGTATAAGCCGAGAGTTTTATACATTTCATAAGTGTCATTTTAAATACCAAGCTGTTTCTTTCTGCATCTTATCCTGGGCTACTATAGCAAGTAGATCAACTCTTTTATGATATAAAAATAAAATAGTACAATCCTCATTTAAGTATTCTTAAATATTTCCAGACTTATTACGAATCTCTAGCTCTATTTTACTACACTTTCTCTTAGGTTACTTTAGCAAGAACTTATCATAGTTAAGGGCTGAAAAATATAATTAAATTATCCTCACTAAATTCTCCATTCATTCACATGAATTCCCAGCTATATCTGGTTATATACAATCCTAGCCAACTGTAGCAAGTAGATATACTATATGTTTCCACAATTCTTACCTTCAGATTGCATACCAGACGATATAATAAAGAATGCCACGCAACTGATCCCCAGCAGTTGCAGCACAATACAACCTTAACTCACCGAGTGCAACAAAGACGAAGTTTGATTACTTCAAGTCGAGCATAAGCTTAAGATCTTAAAACTTTCATGGGCAATGCAATTTGCAAGCTGTTTCTTTCTCTCCGTTCTCTCTGCATGCCAAATCAAAGCGTCATCTCCATTGACTTGAGAACAAAAGGAAACAATTTTCCCGACACTGAACAAAAGTGCAATAAAATAAAATTAAATTTGCAATTTTGAGGTTTTTCTCTCTCGTCGCACTGGCCATAAAAAGTGTCTGGCTGCCCGAGCAACCCAAGCGATGTTGGCCACCTTTTGACCCAGCTAAATGGCAGTCATTGTGAAGACGCCGAGCCATGCAAAACTTCAGCTTCAACTTGCAACTTGATTAAAAATTAAATAACTTTCTTACGGTTGTTGTTGCTGTTGATGTTTCTGCTCTTCTTGGGAGGCTGCGGGCACTGTCAATGGACGTTTTATAGCACTTGCTGGTGCCATAAAATTATGCTTAATGTGGGCGTTGTGCGGCCAGATAAGTGCGGCAAGTAAATTACCGCGAGATGGTTACAGCTTGGTAGAAGGGGGGAAGGGAAGAAGGAAGCAGAAAGGCCTTAAGCCTTTGGGGCTACGCGCTGCCGCATAATTCAGTGCGAAAATCAAAAGTCAATTTCAATTTCACATTCAAAAAGGCGATAAGACAGCAACTAACAGCACAGCAACCCCTCTCTCACCTCATCTCTCTCCCCCCCTTCGGTTCTCCTCATTTATCCGCGCAAGACAAAGGCTTGGGCACGCGATGACTGATGGGCTGCTGCAGTGGGCCGCGAGCGTGCCAAGGTATTTGTACAGATAAGATTACCTAAGCTGTGACCCCCCCCCCCCTCCTTTACCCCCTCCTAGCCTTCCCCTCTGGCAATTCGAATGAAAAATGAGTTAATTAAAGCCACGTTCCGAATGCCAAGACGATCAAATTCTTTGACTTTGCAAACTTTTCGTTGTGCTTAGATAAAACGCGGAAAATGCTAAGCAAGGGCTCAGTCCCCACCCCTCCTCCTTCCCCTGCTGCTGCCCTGCTGCTCCCCCTACTTCTACCCATCTCCCTGCCCTCCCCTGTTGTTATTTCGCGTTGCTTATTAAATCAAGTTAATAACTTTTAGAGCCGCAATAAAAGTGTCAAAGATTATAGCATAGTTATAGGCGCAGGTGGAAAATGGAACGAGACTGTGCAGGGCTGTATCTGTATCTGTGCTGGATAAAGCAATTAAATTCGCTTTAATTACGACGCATTTTTGCCCAGGATGTTTGTTAATTTCAACGCCTCGTGCGGAGAGCCGGAAAATTTTCGTGTGACCAGCCTCGCGTCCTGCTTCGACCTCCTCCTGCGTTGCTCGTTGCTCGTTTTGCATGCGCAGCACAAGCTGCGAGGTGGCTGTGGTAGGGGTAGGGGTGCAGGGTAGCTGGCATGTTTATCTGCACTCAGACAGATACGCCGCATGTCGTGCAGCAGCAGCAGCAGGAGCACACACTGGCCCAGTCTGGCTCGTCGCAGCCATGGGTAGTGTGTGCAAATGTTGTGCGAGCCATTAATCACACGATTTCATGAATACATCAGCCAGTGAAGCACAGAGTCAGACCAGGCAGAGACCCCGAGCCAGAACCAGACTCAGACCATGCCAGACGACGACGACGACGACGACAGCAGTAGAGTCCGTAGCACGAGGACTGAGCGCCAGCAAACATAAACGCAACAAAACGAAATGACTCAAAAATCTTATTTTCAGCTCATGTTGTGCTCGTTTGTTACCATACCCGCTATCTATAGGAATAAAGGGTATGTCAAGGCAAGAAATAGATAGCTGTGTGTCCATAAAGTGCTAATATAGTAGATATTCATGATTTTATAAAGAATATAGTCAAAACTGTTCGTATGAACATCTATAACTCAGAGACTACAAGAGCTAAGTTTACTAAATTTGTGGAAAGCATATCTTATTATTTGCCACGCCTATTAGTAATTTTCGATTTCAGCCACGCCCCTTTTGCCCACATAAATCAATAAAAACTTAAACCAATTTGCACTAACGGGTATATCAAGTTCGAGCAAACTCTTCTCTAGCTCTCCTGCTTGTTTTTTGCCTGCCTTAACATGCCAAACCCCTTCAGCGCCGCCTCTGTCGCTGTTTGCTCGCCGCAAAGGGTTAGCTTGGAGTTGGTTGGGTAGCTCTGCAGCTTGATATCACATGCGTCCAGCGCCAAGCACAAATGCAAAGCATGAGGAGGAGTTGAAGCTGCTAGTTGCATTAATGACATCAGCAGCAGCAGCCGGAGCAGCATCAGGACGAGCTGGAGACGCACAAGTCGAAGTCGCAGCCAGTCGCTCAAACTGGATGCGGCTGCGGCTTGTGCGGCTGCGGCTGCCACTCTCTCTCTGGCTCTGACTCCGGCTCTGGCTGTGGCTGTCAGTGGGGCCAACGGCTTCTGTTTTTGGGTTTTTAACCAAGACCGAAAACGAGCAGGGCAAAGGGAACAAAGGGGAGTGGAGTAAACCTGGTTAGTTGGCAGCTAAAAATGGTTCGTTTTCACTGTTGCTGCTGCTGCTGCTGTTGTTGTTGCTCCTGTGTGTGTGTGTGTGTGTGTGTGTGTGTGTGTCACAGGCAAACCATTAAGCTCTTGACGTGACCCCGCAAACTTCGCCTGCTCCTGCTGCTGCTCCTCCTTGTGGCTATGGCAGCTGCGCCCATCAAATGAGTCTCCTGCTCGTCCAGCAATGACTGCTGAGCATTGTCAAATGAAGGATTCCAATGGTTTCCTTCATGGCCTCCCACACACCCTCCCCACACGCCTGCTCCTCCTGTCTGCCTCGTTGCTGCTGACAGTTCATGCTCAACGCACTCGTGGCAACTTCCTAGAATCCTTGCATTAGTCTGTCCATATCTTATGCCAGCAAACTTACCGCGCAGCTAATTAAACATGCGAATACTAAAAAGTTACCCTACTCCTTCCCTCTCACTCTCTCTCTCTCTCTGTTTCGCTCTAAAGTTATGCCAATTTGGAATCTCATTTGCAAAAATCCTCGCTGCGCATTTGTTCTGATAAACATGCCAACAACTTTTGACTCCTTTCGCCTGCCATCCGGGCATAAACAACAACAATAAGCCAGCACACACTCACACACACACGAAGCACACACACTTACACTCTCTCACACACATATACAAAGCTCACTTGGCGACCAAGTTTCCTTTTGGCGGCTTTAAAATAAAGTTTTTTATATTTTTAATTAGATGCACATGAGGTTTTACTTACCCAACTTCTGACGGCTCCGACACTCGGTTATGGCATCTTTAATGCCACCCAAGTCCGCTCAACTCTGCGACTCGACTCCGCAGCTGATCGACCCCTACGCCCTACGCCCTACACCCTACGTCCTGTCAGAGTGAAACTGTAAACCCTTTTACCACTTTCTATTACACACAGAGAAAAGAAACTGCTAGAGAAACTTATTTTGTTGAGTAAAAGAGCGAAATGGAAGTTATTAAAATTAAATATTGTTTTAAATATATTTGTTTAATAGAAATAAGTAATATTTGCACAAAGTTTAACATTGAAGAGAGGAACTACAATATGCAAATTCAATTGTTCTTATTGTGCTTAAAAAGCTTTAGTAGCTCCAATATTTAGTTTGAGCTAAGTTTCATTTGTGGAAGCTTATGAATTCACACAGGACGTTGCAGCACTTCTTCTAGGCTTAACATACAGCCATTGGCGACTAATTGGCACAAAAAAATTTTAATGATTTTTTTTTTTAATATTTTAAAAATATCATTTGAAGTTCTATGTTAATTAAAAATTTTTTTTCCTTATTTGAGAGCCCTCAGCATTGGCTTAAAAATGTCATTTCAGTTTGATTCTTTTAATCAACATTTAATAAAAAAGAATTGTTTTTTATACGTAAATTTTGTTGTGCCAGTTATCCGCCCATAGCTGTAGGTTTAGCATATGATTAACATAGGCTGAACATAATCCTCTTGGTCTACCAGCCTACTATACATTTTTAATTGGCTTAACTAAAAATCAAACCTATATTGAGGTTACGCTTATTTTATACTAAATAATTTACTTTTTTTAACAAAAATAAAATAAAAAAAACTTTTAACACTTTTCTCTCAGTGCAATTACTTACTCGCGCTGGCCGCCTGCAACTTCCGTGCCATTGCGCTAAAAACTTTTACATTCGCTGGCACTCACACACACACACACACAACTCACACACACTCTCACACACACCAACAAGTAATTGTTATTGCAGCAGACACACATCCGGACACACACGCCGAGTACCGTTAGCATTCTATGGTATATATTGTGTTTTGCATTTTTCTGTTGCATACGCCAAGGCGCTGCCCGATTTTCGGCATCAAAAAAGTTAAACACCGAAATGTGCAAAATGCAAGAGGATTTCCAGCGAGAGTGTGCGAATGAGAGTACAGCTGTGTGTGGGTATATGTGTGTGTGTGTTTTGTGTATATGTGTGTGTGTGCGAATAAAATAGCTGCCTAACTTCAGTCTTGAAATCGGCTTAAGCACTGCAGCTCAAAGCTCTGCCCAGCAAAGTTTGCAGCGCTGCAGGTAAATGTCAGAATTGATGCCACTCAAAAATGCCAAAACTTTGTGTAGCTCATGTTGTTGCTTCCCTAGTTGTTGCCCCATGTTGCAGCTGCAGCGTTACCTGTCGTTGTTGCCGTTATTGTTTTCGGCAAAGTCCGAAAGCATCAGCAACAAGCAACAACAGGCTAAAAAGTTTCAGCATTGTTTACAGCGACCTGACCAACTCGCAGCGGAAGCAAGCTACCCTTGGCTGCCCCTCCCCTACTCTCTACCCCTTTCCCTACCCTTCTCTTCTACTCTGCTCTGCTCCCTCTCCTCCCCTCTCCCTGGACTATTGCACAATTAGCAAGCGGGCGCAGTTGGCAACTTGGCTCTAGGCCTGGGCTTAGCCTAATTAAAAAAAGAGACGTCAGCGTCACATTTTGCGGCTGCCACAAACGGCGCAAGGGGAGCGAAGGGAGGGAGGGAGGTAGGTATGGTAGTAAGGCATCCCGTTGAGGGTGTAGCAAAAATTTTAAATTGAATCAACTTGAGTGCTCATAAATTTTTCTAGTGCTTTTATGCTTTGCAGAATCCTCTCGCAGCTTCGTTGCGGCTTGCTGCGTCACTTGCAGCCCTTTTGCTGGCGGGGGCAGGTACTTCAGAAGGGGTGGAGAGGGGCATGCTGCTGTGCCAGGTGCGGATGCTGTCGCTGGCATTGCGTAAACTTTTGCTTAAAGTCAATCAACGGCAGCAGCAGCAGCAGCCCGAGTCGGTTATGGCTGCAACAGTTTTTGGCCCTCTTTAATTTTGGCTGTCGGCTTGTTTTTGCCACAACACACACTGAGATAGACACACACACAGGCATACACACACATAGGCATACACACACAGATACATACGTATCATAAACAGTTATGTGTTGTGCCAGCGACTTCAACTTGGGCTTGTTAATGGCAACTTTTTCCAAAGCGAACCAATTAAGTTGTCAGTCAAATTCTCTAGTTGATGCCACAGCAACAACAACAGCAGCAACAACAACAACTGTATGAGGCTGCTGCTGCTGCTGTCTCTAGCTGACATGCCAATTAATTAATTAAGTCAGCTTGCAACATCTTCGAGCAGACGCAGCTTTCGGGGCCGAAATAAACTGCCAAAACATTGCAACAATTTAAGAAAAGAGATAGAACGAGTGCGAGAGAGACAGAGAGTATCTGTGTGCGTGTATAAGTATGTTTGTGCTTGTGCGTGTCTGTGTGTCACGCAGCGTGTCGCGTGGTAATTTAAATTTTAATTTTGATCTTAATCTCTTAATGCGAAATAAAATGCCGCACACTGGTGCCCCGCACAGTGAGCACAGCAGAGCAGAGCAGCGCAGAGCTGAGCATCCGCAATCAGTGCGAACCTCCCCTTCCCTCTCCTGCTCTCGCACCCCCTTCCACCTCTCTTACCCACGCTCTTTGTCTCTCACTCGGCTTCTAATTTACTTTCGCCCGTTTTCGCCTTCACTTTGCTACAAGATAAAAGCGAGAACATAAGAAAGCAAAGAAAACTGCGATAGGGTACTTTATATATGTGAAAGACGTGTGGAAAGAGGGCAGGTAGAGTGGGGGAATTTTATTTAACTTCTTGAGGAGAAGTATTTATATATAAAATATAATATTTAATGTATGATAAAGTATACTTTATTTCTCTATAATAAGATGCTCTATGTTTCGCTTTTCATGCTAGCTTAATTATAAAAGTGCAAATGAAGTGCACACAATATTATAAAACCTTCAATTGATAACTGTTCTAATATCTAGATTAAAAATAATCTTAACTTAACTATATCTATCTTAATAATTATAAATAACTATCTAAGCTTAACTATATACCTATATATATCCCAATAGATTGGCTGACAAATTTAAAGAAGGAAAACAGGGATTAAGGCTGCCATCGGCATGTCGAAGGTTTCTTTGAGAGTTCTTCACTCCTTCAATATTATGTCGCACTTTGATTAAGTTAAGTTATTTCTAAAATCAGATGTCTTCAAGCAATAACCTGTTACATATTTCCTATGGAAACTATTCTACCAAGATAACTCAAAAACTCTGACTCTGTAACTAAGACTCACAGTGATATTTCGACTATTCTGTTTATTCTGAATTTAGAACACACTGTAAATTTATTGTTTTTATAAGAATAATAATGTACATATCTCTATTATTTAATCTGATATCTATTCTACAAATTTTCAATTTTTGGAAGCCTATATTAGTCATTGAAACTACTTACGTATTATTATGTTACTTAAATAAAATATCTTCCCAAATCAAAAAATTTTCTCTTCATTTGTTTATATTGCTTTATTATTATTCGTTCAGGTAAGTCTGACAGTCATATTTATGTATTATATTTTGAAGTGAGATGACTACTGGCTGATAACTGAAATTATTATTAGTATTAATCGATAAACAAAAAAGGAGACCTAAGAATTTCACCAATAAGATTATGCATCAATTGCGTAGAATAGAATATAGAAAAGAAAAATAAAATAGTAAATATTAAATACTTGTATTGTGTACTGCAAGTACTAATTTATAATTTTTTACACGCATACAGGCTTTACATCTGCTAGTATTAAATGACTGCCCAACCTATTTATCGATACCACAAAAATGCGCATTACTTATTTATTTTCATCTCCAATACACTACTCATATATTTATACGATGGAGTCTTTATTCTTCTTGTTACCAAAACAAATTCAAATAAAATACCAAAACTACTTATAGATAATGCATGTAAAATACGCCGAGTAGTTTAGCCCACCCATTCACTCCAACTCCAAAGCCACAAACTGTTCACTTTATTGCGTGAAAATGATCCCGAAAAGGGAAGCTCACTATGCCAGCTATTCTCCTTAGTCCCTCCTAGTTCCTCCTATCTCTCTAGCTGGGGAAAAAAGGTCGCTCCTAGTGGAAGCCGAAGTTAAGCCAAAGCATTTATACCCAACTGAAAATTAAAGAGAAAATGTCATGCATTTTGCATTGTCGCAGCATAACAAATACGCAATCGAATGGATGTCCAACCCCCCACAAACCCAAATACCTCCTCCCCCACTACCTTCAGGAGGACACGCAACGCATCGCATCGTGCAGCTGGCCACATATTACCGGAGAACGAGAAGGAGCACTAGAGTCCTGGCCATTATACAAATGCTCATATTTAATTCGTTCTGCTGGCAATCGAAGCAGGAAAACACAAAAAAAAGGCAGAGGCAAAGGAGGAGGCAGCATGGAGCAGCTACGAGTGGCATGTGGAGACGCAGCTCGTGCAGCAAATCCCGTGTCTAATCTGTGGCAATAATGCTGCGTATAAAAAGATAAAGTTCGCAGTGGACATTAGAGGTAGTCCCTCCATCCCCCTCCCCCTATATGGATTCGAATTCGAGCTTGCCGAGCTGACCATAAAGTTGTATGATTTGTTTTATGGCCAACCGAGGACGTTATTATTGCTAAAGGGCACGCCCACACTGCCCATACACTGCATACAGGTAGAGGGCAGCAAGATTGCTTTTGTTGCTAGAGATGTCCTCTTGTGAGGGGAAGGGGGGCAGTAGGAAGGGGGAGTGAGAGCTCAATAAAGCATAATGTGCGCACGTTTTTAATTGGCCTGCGATGAAAGGCAGCACCGGCAAAGATGGCAATGGCGATGGCGACGCTAACTGGCATTGCCCCCGCTGCTGCTCAGGCTCTGTTCCTTTACCCCTCTGCTCCTCCTCACTTTACCTCTGTTCGTGCTGCCTCTGCTGCTGCTGACCAGAAACCAATTAGCGCCAGCCGCCCGCACCAGACGTTGGCCAATTTCGTGTATGTTGCAAGCTGCCCCGCACACCCCTGTTCTCTCTTATACTAGATATGTGTGCGCACATGTGTGTGTGTGTGTGTGCGGGTGAGTGAGTGGCAAAGTCTAATTACGCTTCAATTGCGCCACTTGCATATAGATCGTGAAATTATGGAAATTTTTCGCAAGGCGCATTTCTTACACCTCCAGCCAGCAAGATGTATGTGTGTGCGAGTGTGTGTGTGTGTGTGTGTGCTGCATACAATTTTAATTTCAAATTGACAGCACACAATTAGGCAGCAAGTCATGAAGCAGCCTGCCCCCGCCCAATCCTCTCCAGCTTCCTCCTCTCTTTGTGTAATGTATTTTATTGACGTGGCCGAGGTTATTGCATTGGGCATAAATTAATTTCATGACACGTAAATTGAGCAGTTTTTGACACTGTGCTACATCTAACCTACCCCCCCCCCTCTCTCCTCTTCCTGCCTCCCTCCCCTGCCCCCTTAGTCAGCCCTCCTCTGTCACACAAAGCCAATTACGTCGCAAAGGTTTTTGCTGCGCGTGGTGACAATTTCGCTGCTTACCTAAGATTTACCCCCCTCTTTGACCACCCTACCTCTCCTCTCCCCCTGCTGCTGCTGCCTGCTGCTTGTCGTAATTGTGTGCCACACTGCAGACCATTAATTCTCGTTAGCGTCCGAGCAACAACAACAACAACTGGGGAGGGAATGGGAGCTGGTCAGCAACTTGGCAGCTTCTTTGGCTCTTTTCATATTAATTTAGTTGATTTTTGTGTGAATTAATTAGGCAAAAGGTGAAAATGAAGATGAATGTTTTAATTAGGCAGCAAAGCAGCAAGGCAAGGCAGCAAGGAAGGCAGCAAGGCAGGCAACGATACAACGCGCGGATTTGAATGTCACACGCGACACAATCCCAACTGGCAAGGGGCAAACCCAGCCCCATTCCTGCTATTACCTACTCCTTGCCTTCCCACTCTTTCCACTTTAAGCGCTTTAAGAGTCGCCATCATTTGCTGCTCCTCCAGAGAGAGCCTGTGTCGCAGCGCCCTCGAAAGAAAATCCCGGCAAAGGCTTAAGCAATGTCTGACAAAACACCTGAGACATTCAATTATAGCGCCACGCGAAGTGCCACACACTGAGAGACTGAGAGAGAGAGAGAAACCAAGAGAGAGGGGAAGCAAGTGAGTGCTGGCCAGAGCCGACGATGGCTTATAAAATTGTCAACCAGCAGCAGAAGGAACAAATTTCAAAAAATATATATGTATGTACATTTATTTATATAGAAGGCAAACCGCTATAGAACTATAGAGCTGAACTTGGCAGAAAATAGACAGACTAAGTGGGTCCTGGAGTGCCCTTTGCAAGGGAATACTATGAAGATGCTGGGATGATAATATGGTATACAGACATAAATGCATAGAAATTTACCTAACTAAATGAGATGTCTTGTGTTGAATATAATCATATTTGATGATACATGTTTAATATAAAGTGAATAGCTACATACAGCATATACATATACTCGTAAATATATTTACATATTATCATATTATCAAGATGTCATGCCTTTAGAAATTTAGTGCAGTGTGGTTTGTCAAAAACATAACTAAATAGTCAATATTAACGATAACAGTCAATAAAACTCAATTGGGAAAGTAAAGATCATAGTAGTTTTAAAGAATCCTTATGCTTTCATTTCATCATCATGGCAATAAAGAAACCTTGTTGTTTTTCAGAAGTTGGTTTATATATCATTCATATTATTACTATTACTTTTACATTGAGGGAAGATGTACTGTCACCTTGTAGATCTATTGTAGCCCCTAAGCTTAGAGCTCTTTATCTAATCCAGTGACTCTAAGGAAATACACAATATATATATATTTAAATGGACAAGGTGCTCTAAATACCCAATGTTGAACAGACTGTGTGTAAGTGCTTTGGTGTCTCGGGATCTAACTCGTATATCATTCAACCACTCACCTTAGTTCTAGTGGTATTGACATAGTTTTTCATTCATTATTATTCAATGAAGTGTATGTTACCCTTATTATTTTCGTAGGACTTTATCATGAAAGTTTCGATAAAAATTACCTTCATACTACATAATTATATGCAATCAAAATCGAAGAAAATTTTGAAATAAAGGTTCAGTAAAATATTTGTATATTCCAATAGTGTCCTTTTATATCGGACTCTCGTTATATATCATTTAATATACGAGGGTCGTTTGATAAGTCCGTGACTTTTTGTATTTGCGTTTGAGAAAGCTGCGTTTTTTGGTTTGCGTTTTATAGGCATTGAAAGCAGACGATCTCGATCTCCATTTTCGTTAAAATTCACGAGATCGTCTGCTTTCAATGCCTATAAAACGCAAACCAAAAACTTAATATTTAGTTAAAATAACCTATTTTTTAATTTACTGTTATATCGATAACTGCTGACAGGAGCAGTGTTGTATTTAGAGCAGGTGCGCGGCAAATACAAAAAGTCACGGACTTATCAAACGACCCTCGTATCATTCTTTATAAATTTCCTGGCAAATTGCAACGCATTGGCAAGTGCATCTAGCCGGCACTTTTATCCCAGCTAAAGCGGCTAGAAAAAGCGAGAAATACTACAGAAATATATATAGATATGTACATATATATTGTATACAATATATATATATTTAACTGTACCAACAATAAGAACAGCAGCGCAGCAACAACTTGAAGCGGGGATTTAAGTTTAATAAGCGCCAGCAGTGCCTTGTTGCCTTTGGCGGTTAAACCACTAGCGAGTGGGGTAACTAACTGGACTTTAAACTTGAAGAGGGAGAAAGGAAGAGGAAAAAGAAAGATGGAAAAGAGAAGAGGGAATGAGAGAAAGAATAGTAAGCGGTAGAGGGAGGGAAGCGACAGATACATCATTTGGCCCCATTGATGATCTTATCTCAGGGGGTATTTAGTGTGTCTCCCGAGTAAACTTGGGGCAAGTTAATAGGCCGAAGATGCGTGCGTGCGTGCGTGTGTGTGTGTGTGTGTGCGTGCGTAGTGTAACTAACGCATGTTTATGTTTTACACTGCACAACAACTTGCGAGTCTTTCAAGCGCAAAACCCCAAAAACAAACCCAACATAACTCTCCGCTGAGCCCGAGCTGCCCCGCCGAGTGTGTGTCCGGCGTGTCCCCGAAAAGCTCATTCATACAACATTTAAACAGTGGCGGGACACACACGCACACCCCAACACACAGTCGCACACACACACAGTTGCACACACGCAGCAACCTTTGGTATTCAACGTAATCGCTTTCAACCACTTCAACGGCCATTTTGCGTGTCTCTCTCTGGCTTTCTGTGTGTTGGTGTGTGGCCCAATATAAAACCAATGCAATGTTGTTGTTGCTGTTGTTGTTGTTGTTGCTGTTGCCTCTGGCATTTTGGGGGCAGCCATCACACTGAGGCAGACGTACCTTTATCGCTTCAAAGCACAGAAGCCGTGCTGAAGAGTGGAAGATTTATGGCGGATGCTGGAATTTAATGAAATTGCAAAACGAAAATGTAACAAACACACACACACAGAGGACACACGCAGACAGCAAGGGCAAAGGCAGGAAGGCAGGCAGAAGAGGGGGAAGGGGGACGGGGCTCCACACAACGACATTGGCACGCACAAAATGGCGGCAAAGGACAAACAACAGCTGCTGCCCAGGCATGCCGCAGTTTTTCTCATCAACCCTTTACCCCCTTACGTTTACCTCCTCTGCTCCCCTCTACTGCTACTGCACACTCCTCTACCCCTCTCCCAGTCCCTCTTTTCCTCTCTACCCACCTCTTTTCCCCTCTATCTCCCTTTACTCTCCTCTACCTAGTCAAGTTCGTCCCTCCATCATGTGCTGCCTCTACTTCGGCGATTTTGTTGACATTTTCAGCTCGTTGCTGTAATTTCTAGCCAGAAAATAGCTAGGCGGCCTTGCCCGGCTTTAAGCTGCGGGGCAAGTGCATTAACAGGCACTTGAAAAGTGCAATCTGGCCGCAATTGGAATGAATACCCGGCCGCGAAATGGCGGCGCGTGATAAAACACGTTTTAATATCGCAGACCCACTGTGCGGAAAGGGGGGCGGGGGATGGGGCAGGCAACGACCTACAGCGAATGTGGACAATGGCAGCCAGTTGCCAATTGGCGCAGTCGGCAGGAAGCAGCAGAGCCGCCAAATGTTGCACACAACGTTTTACAAACTTCGGTTAACAGAGGCAAGGCAGAAGGGGGTGCAAGGAGTGCAGGGGAGAAGGGGAGGCAGGCAGGGAGTGTGTGCACGGCGCTGTTGCGTTTTTGTTGTAGGCGCCGTTAAAATTCAATGAATTGAAATTGTAAAGCGCGTCGCAACGCGTCGCGTTCGGGGACCCGCTGAGCCTGCTGGAGCCTGCTGCGAGTGTTGACTGCCGTGCAGTGTCTGTCAGTCTGTCCCTCTCCCTCCCTCTCTCTCTACCTCTCTCTGTCTGATGTTTGCATGCCGTGCACATGCGAGTGTCAATTGTGTGTGTGTGTGTGCGAGTGTGTCTGGCGACACCGGTAATTACCGCCACGTGACAATGAAAATTACCAGGCAGCTACGCGACCAGCAACAGCCAACGCAGCCCGCTTTAAAGCCGTCAGTCTCCACTGGGAGTCTACCCGCCTGTTATCTGCCTCTCTCTCTCTTCTCTCCGCCCTCTCTGCTCTCTCCCTTTCTCTGCATAAATATTGCAGCGCCTTGCATCAGCGCCAGGCATATTGAGTGTCAAAAGCCATCGCTCGCGCAGATCTACGAGGCGCAGGGACCGAAGCAAGTCGAGAGTGCAGAGCAAGCCAGAGATGCTGCACAGTGGAGCAAATCAAGTTAAAGCTGCTGAAAAGTGTAGAAAACATTTTGTGCCTGAAAATGATGAAGCAGTCGACGAAACTATCGATAGAATCAATGGTCATAGTAAATGAATTGAAGTTACTATTAATAGAATCAATAGAATTATCGATATCCATTATATCGAACTATCAAAAGAATTGATGGTACTATTTATGTAATTGATGAAACTATAAATAGAATAGATGGCACTATCAATACAATTTTTGTCACCACCGACAGAATCGATTTACTCTATAGAATCGATAAAACTATCGATGTATTGGATTAAACAATCGATAGAATTCATGACACTATCGGTAGAATTGATGAAAATAACGATAGAACTGGTTTCCCTATCAAAAGAATCGATTTAATCGATTAAATCAATGAGAATATCGATATAATTGATGAAACTATAGATGTAATTAAAAGAACTATGAATAGACCGACAGAACTTTCGATGGAAACGATAAAACTACCTTTGAAATTGATGTAACTTTCGATATAATCAAAGGACTATCAATAGATAATTGAAACTACTAATGAAATGGGCTTAACTGTCAATAGAATCTAAATAACTATCTATAGAACCCATGGACCTATCTTAAAGTTCGATGAATGGCAAATTAAAGTTGGCTCTGTTTCTACAAATAGATATTTTGTAAGAAAAGTACAAAAAAGAGGTAAGCTAATTTATTATTTTACAATTAAATTTAAGAATTTGTTACCAGACTATAACAATGCCTTGGAACTTTCCGCTTGTTAGAATTCTGTTTTTATCTATCAATAAATATATCGATGAATCATTTTAATCCACTTTCGAATATCGATTGATAATGATACATATATACTATCGATTACTCTCGACTGCATACAGTTTACTTTTTATCTTCACTCACACCCACTGTGCCACTGTGGAACTTGACTGGTGGCGTCAGTGCAGCTCGTAAATAAATCAATGAGCCAAGCCGAGTCGAGCCGTTTTTGCAAGAGTTTGCCATCGTCCTGCGCCTTTGAGTCACTGACAGACGCCTCAATGTTTTTTTCCTTGCAACGCATCCCTTTCTCCTCTCCCCTCTTGCCTGACCAAGGCATAAATTTGTGCAACTTGCCTTGCCTTTGCTTGCCACGCCTGCTGCCTTGCTGACGTATGTTTAGCTTGAGTGGATTTTATTGTGACAGCATCAGGATTTACTGGAGACAACAACTGAAGCTGGCAGCCAGTAATGAGGCCCGTACCCCCCTCCCTTTGCACTGCTGTCCATTTGAGTTCATAGTTTAGTGTCTGGGCATAGCTTTTGTGTGTTTTATGTTGTCTAGTGTAATTAATTTGCGCTATTTTTGCCATTTTTGTTTAGTTTATCGAGTGCATTCAAACATTGCGCATACGACGCGTGTGCGCAGGCAGGCGAGACAGCAAGGGAGCAAAGGGGATACTAAGGAAATCAATGCTAAAATATGCAAATTTTTATTTGCGCGACAATTTCAATTTAACGACAGCAACGACGACGGCGACAGCCAGCGCGCATTTTCTATTAACGTGCCCGGACTCTTTTTCCTTTGCTCCTTTGTTTCGAGCCCGGCGAATTACTCTCCTTGGTGCCGTTAACACCGCTGTGCAGCCATTTTAACTCCCTTCCCCCTCTCTTTTCACTCTGCTCAGCGCAACAGGGCAAGCCCCAGTTGGATGGTGGCAGGGAGGGGGGCAGGCGAATGGATTTTCAAAAAATGGAAATCTGTAAGGAAACTTGCGCATTGAGCCATTCCATGGGGATCATTATGCGTGCGCCCACGTTATGGCGCCTAAAAGTGTCGTTTGCAGGTTAGAGAGGGGGGCAGGGAGAAAAGGGGGAAGCGGGATACACCCTGTGGGGGACGAAATTTAAATTGTGTGGAAATTGCGAATTGGCTAAGCGAAAGCAGAGCTGGCCACAACTTGTAGAGCAACTAATTTGAGAGAGAGAGGAAGAAAGAGAGGCAGATAGAGTGAGAGAAAGAGACTGTTGTAAGTCAGCTCCGAACGACTGCGACATGCTCGTGCGTGTCTGTGCGCCAAGTGCACGGATTAATTGCCATAACTGTAATAAATACAGGGACGAAGAAATAAACTCGATAGAGAAACTGAATTATTGACAAGGATTTGCGCGAAATTTACGTCGCAAGAAAGAAGTCTACGGAGATTCGCCAAGCAGATGACATAAGCTTAAGCTGCTTGGCTATGCCACGCCCACTCTTTCCTCCTCGCCTACTACAGTGCTAGCTCTCTGGAGCATTGGAGCAGTGAAACTTCGGGGTGAAGATTTATAGCAGCAAAGCTCAGGCGAAAATAACTTTAGCGGAAAAGTGCCGACAAAATACAAGAAAATGCTTAACCAACAAGGCGCGCACACACACACACACAGAGAGAGAGAGAGACTTAACCGTTTGGGAAAACCACTTACAGTTGTTGGAAAAAGAGGGGGCGGGGTGTAGGCAACTGTTGGGCCCTAGCGCCTCGCCGAGTCGAGAGCCAAAAACTTCATGAATTTAATTACCGAATTTTTTCGCTGTAATTACGAAATTCTTTTGGCCGAAAACGGAATTTTCATTTCATTTTCATTAAAATATTTGCTGCTTGTAACTGTTTACAAATATTTGCCAGCTGCCACGCCCCCACACACACACAAACACACACGCAGTGGAGCCACTTGTAAATCTTGGCAAGCAAGGCAGGGCAGCCTATTTGGTAAGATGCTCACACAATTATTCAGTTATTGGCCCGCAAAGCCACAAAACGTCAACGAAACGGAGCTGCTCCGACTGCTCCTGGTCTTGCTCCTCCTGGCCCTGCTGCTCCAGTGCATGCTCTGTCTGTGCCTGTGCATTATTAACTCGACCACGGTAAGCTCATAATGAGGCCGAGGCGATAATTTCTTGCCCCCAAATGTGTGGTCAACTGCGTCGCCTGCCTTGCTTGGCAAACGGAATGTTCATTAAATTTATAATAACAATAAGACAACAATAATGCATTTATTTAGCCGCTCCGCCTCAGAGTGCATTATAGGCAAATAACAGTTTTGCCCCAAATGCAATGCAAATACGGTCTCAATGTGTGCACTGTCATACATTTATTGCAGCAAATAATGATGCGCAGTGAACTTGCAATTTGATTGTGTGCAGGCCAACACAGAGCTTTATTCCCGTCAAATCTAAATATTAGCGGATCATCTAGCTTTTTTTCTAGCAGGTCACAATCAATAATTAAATCAATTAATCAATTCATTGCATGTAAATTAGAGCTGTAAAAACATCGTTGTTTGCCTCCATCGATAATATCTGGTGTGTCGATAGTTCGATAATATTGGGCCATGCCAATTGGCAACTGACCTCTTTGATCAGACTCAGCCAGGACACAAATGGGATCGTGTCCTTGATATAAATGGGATCGAGTCTAGGGAAACAGAGCTGTGTTAGCGAAAAAAACTGATATTCATTTCTAATAACGGCAGTTTTAATCACTTTTCAAATAGAAATTTCGCCAAAACCAGACGAAATCGATATCTGTCGATACATGCAGTTTTTTTGAGGCCGATTCGAAATTAAAATAAAAAAATACGAAATTTCCAAGTTTCGAGTGTGCACGGCTCAACCTGGGGAGAACTAAGAAGTTTTGCTCGTTTATTTTTACCGGACGCCCCCTTTTTTCTGTCAATTACTTTTCTGCGGGCGGGTGGAGTTTGAAAATACATTTCTTAACAGTACTAAAGCGACGCTTAGCGATTTTTTTCTGAACTACACACACGGATCCTTACTGTACACGACTGACCACCTATCGGTTACATTTGAAACTAACTTTATTGACACATATTCCCCATGGAGCGCCCTCTAGTGCTCGTAAAATAAAATTACTACATTTGGCTGCTGCTTTGCAATTCAAAAATACCGCCTCGAGCATCGATACTCGCTAAATAACCAATAGCACACTATCGCATACGCTGTCTTACTGCACATCGCTAATAAAATTTCCCTTGCAAAACTGTGACATAATTCCTAAACAAACCACAATTGGTTGATTTTCATCAATTAAAGTGCAATGAGGCTGCGCTTGCAGACAATCAGTGGCAGTCTGCGCCAAATTAGGCGCAGTCAGAGCAATGTTGCAGCGACAGTCACAACAGTGCCACCTGTTGCACCAGCCAATGGAAACAAAACGGCACAAACAACAACCGAAAACAAATCCGCCGGCAACAGCGCACGTGAAACATTTGTGGAACGTGTTGCCCGTGGACCGGGTCTGAAAGACTTCTTCACCGTAAAGCACAAACAGAGGCTAAATCTTGATGGTGACTCGCCCAGCGATGTCGATACTAATGTACCCTATTTGAATTCCATTGACTACGATGGACGCGGGCGCCAGGTGCACTTCGAGGTGTACGGCTGCCAGATGAACACAAACGATACGGATGTTGTGTGGAGTATTCTAAAGGCACACGGTTACCAGCGATGCGAGGATATTGCCAAAGCGGATGTCGTGATGCTGGTGACCTGCGCTGTGCGTGATGGAGCCGAACAAAAGATCTGGAATCGTTTACGGCATCTGCGAGCGATGAAGGAAAAACGAGGCAGTAAACGGCACCCACTGCAATTGACACTACTGGGCTGCATGGCCGAACGACTGAAGGAGAAACTGCTCGACCAAGAGCAATGCGTGGATGTCATTGCGGGGCCTGATAGCTACAAAGATCTGCCGAGACTGTTGGCTGTCGCCCGTCACTACGGCAACTCGGCCATCAATGTGCTCCTCTCGCTGGACGAAACCTATGCGGATGTTATGCCGGTGCGACTGAACTCAGACTCACCCACTGCCTTCGTGTCCATTATGCGCGGCTGTGACAACATGTGCTCCTACTGTATTGTGCCCTTCACCCGGGGTCGGGAAAGGTCTCGTCCACTCGACTCCATTGTGCGAGAAGTGCAGACCTTGCAGGAGCAAGGTGTCAAGGAAGTAACTCTATTGGGCCAGAATGTCAACTCGTACCGAGATAGAAGTTCCACGCAGGAGTCAAAAGATGTTGCTAACATGGCAACAGGATTCAGCACGGTATATAAACCCAAAACGGGTGGATTACCGTTTTCAGTGCTACTCCAAAGTGTGGCAGAAGCAGTGCCAGAGATGCGCATTCGATTCACGTCGCCCCATCCCAAGGATTTCTCCGATGAGGTACTGCGTATCATTCGCGACTATCCCAATGTCTGCAAGCAGCTGCATCTACCCGCCCAATCCGGCAACACGGCAGTGCTAGCTCGCATGCGACGTGGCTACACGCGGAAGGCTTACCTCGAGTTGGTGGATCACATTCGACAAATACTGCCCGATGTGGGCCTGTCCAGTGACTTCATTTGCGGCTTCTGTGGAGAAACGGATGCTGAGTTCGAGGACACCATCACACTCATCGAGAGAGTTCGCTATAACGTGGCCTTCCTGTTTGCCTACAGCATGAGGGAGAAGACCACGGCACACAGACGCTATGTGGACGATGTACCACTGGCAGTGAAGACTGCACGACTGCAGCGAATGGTGCAGGCCTTCCGTGAGGGTGCTACACAGTTGCACAAACGCTTCGAGGGCCAGCAGCAACTCATTCTCATTGAGGGCAAGAGTAAACGATCCGATAACTTCTGGTTTGGACGTAATGATGCGAACATTAAGGTTATTGTGCCTGCCTCCTCACTGCCCACAGCGGAAGGTAGTCACAACCTAAGGGACATTGGAGTTGGTGACTTTGTGGTCGCACGCATTGTTGAGTCAAACTCGCAGGTTCTTAAGGGACTGACACTGCATCATAGCTCCATTGGAGACTATCATCGCAGTGGAAAGATTGAATCAAGTGAAACTAGTTTAAGAAGTATAGTGTGAAAAGAGGATTCAATTTGACTTTTAAACTAATTGCAGACAAGTTAGAAAATCGTTAACTAAATAAAGAATCTATTGTTAAACTCTCTCGCCTCATAACATGTCTCAGTCATATGTTCCATGAACTTCTATCTTTAATCAGCTTTATTTAAACTTAGATATCTACTACGTTTCCATAGTGTGATCGCTGTTGGTTTCCTTTTTCGTCGCAGCTTGCTCCTCGCTTTTACCATGATACTTAGCTATATTACTGCGATAGAACTCAAAGATTTGAGCACTGGCCGCTCGACACAGACACTCGATGTCGTTGAATTGGGCAATCTTGAAGGCGCCTTTTGTTTGCACCAACAGCAGGTTTCCCTCCACGGAATCGAAGGCAAATGTGAAGCTGGCCTGTTGACGCAACGTTTCACTCTGTTCAGGATCCAGCACGAAGTCGCCCTGTTCATTGATGATGCAGTGAACCGCTGCAAAACTGTATTTCAATGGCAGTCCGCCAATAAGCATAGCCAGACAGGCTGCATTCAATGCACAAGCGTCTATCTATAGGGAAAGTCAAGAAGTTATAAGTTACATTGCCTGGCAAGAGTTGTACGGCGCTTACACTTCCGCGATCCTCTAGCTCTTGCAGCTGGACAGACATCTTAGCACGCGGATATGCCTCAGTAAGCAGCGCCAGTTCTAGGACATCTCGTATAGCCGCTTCACGTATGCGTTCCTTGACCTGTGGCAATCCCGCCTTGGGTCGGTAATTGCACTCCAGGTAACTGCCTTCGATGCTCAGATTCTGTGTTTTCACCTCAATGGGGCCCAGCACGGCGGCAATAACAACTGTCGCTCCTATGGGAAAAGGGAGGGAGAACGTGAGAGACACACAGAGCCGGCATTTGCAGAGAGATTACACAAACCTTGACTGTACATAACAGAACCATCGCAACGGGAGAGCGGATTGAACTTGCAGTTCATGTCCCTCAGTTTATCTTTGGCAGTACCCTCAATATCCATATTAACCATTTTAATTAGCTATAACTTATTCGAAACTTAAATAAAACCAGCAACGTGCGCGTGTTGACAAAAAGCGTATTAGAGATGGACGATAGTTTTGAGTGCAACTGTGTGGCCAGTCGTTCCAAGTAACTGTTGGCAATTCAAAATATAACATATCAACAGGTGGGTATTTATTTTTTCTTGAGAAATATAAATTATATTCCACATTTTAACAAATTTTATAATGAAATTAAACATTTATTAATGCAATTATTGTTTTATGTTGTGCATGCTCAAAGTGACCATCTCCGATGTTTTGGTATTTTTTAAGTAGTGACAAGTAACGTTAAAATACGTTCAGTGCATGCAACTGCCGAAAAACATGTTCATTCCACAGCGTAAACGCTAACAGTTCAGGTTAATTTGCTCTTCCGAAAACGCAAATCATCGAAATGTCTGGTAAGTTCCACTTATCCCATTAAACTAATCCGATTCCACATTGTGTTATCATCAAATACATTCCAAATGCAGGCGAAAATCCATTTGCCCAGTTCGAGAAATCCTTCACCAAGGACGGAACGGTCTACAAATACTTTGATCTGGCGGCCATTGATAGCAAATATGGTAAGTTGTCAACCTGTCTACCGAGTGCATTCCACTTTGCGACAACTTGAAGTTTGACCCCTCCCCACATACCTACCGAACACACCTTCCCCCAGTGGGAATCATTTTAATTTGCAAGTCCAAGCAGTGTCATGGGGGGGAAGGTGGGATTAACTTAACGAATCACACACAGCAAAGCTTTCTAAAACACACCCGGGGCTTAGTTGAAAGCGAAAGTCATCAATACGACACGGCAGCAGGGCTCGTCTTTCCAAGCAGGCCGGGCACACGACGACACCGGCGTGAAGTGATAAGGCTGGACTACGTTTATTATGTGTTAATCAAGCTCTTGTATTATGTAGCAGACACTTATCACTGCTAGCAAGACATATTGAAACGGCTGATATCGGGTGATGTCGTGATGTGATGCCGCATACATACATACATATACAATCGGATCTACATACGTATGTATGTGTGTGTTCTCTGTGCATCATAACAGTAGGAATTTTTTTAAGTGCGGCGCGTGTCTGGCCCTAGGTCGAGGGGGCGGGGCTGGTTGTTGGGAGACCGGATGGTTGAAGTGGATGAGAATTCATTCCTGTTACTCAATCACAATAAATACTATTAAGCTTTGCCAGCTGATAAGTTGTTAATCGCATTGAATACAATGCACGAATGCATCTACAGATCAGCTGCCTTACTCAATCCGTGTACTGTTGGAGTCGGCGGTGCGTAACTGCGACAACTTCCATATCCTGGAGAAGGATGTGCAGAGCATTCTGGGCTGGAGTCCTGCTCTAACGCAAGGCTCCAATGATGTGGAGGTTTCCTTCAAGCCAGCACGTGTCATCCTGCAGGTGAGTTGCCTGGTAAATAATATATTTAGAATAAAAAATTAATAAAATGATGTATTATAGGATTTCACTGGTGTGCCCGCCGTTGTGGACTTCGCGGCCATGAGAGATGCCGTGCTGGAGCTGGGTGGTAATCCCGAGAAAATCAATCCCATCTGCCCCGCCGATTTGGTCATTGATCACTCCGTGCAGGTTGATTTTGCCCGCGTTCCAGATGCCTTGGCTAAGAACCAGAATCTTGAATTTGAGCGCAACAAGGAACGTTTTACGTTCTTGAAGGTGACTTACATTATATAATCCTACAAAGATCTGATTAATACTAACGAAACTGTACTGATTTCAGTGGGGCGCCCGTGCCTTCAACAACATGTTGATCGTGCCACCTGGCTCTGGCATTGTGCATCAGGTTAACTTGGAGTACCTGGCTCGTGTTGTCTTCGAGAACGATGAGAGCGATGGCAGCAAGATTCTCTATCCCGACAGTGTTGTTGGTACCGATTCCCATACCACAATGATCAACGGTTTGGGTGTATTGGGCTGGGGTGTTGGCGGAATCGAAGCCGAGGCAGTGATGTTGGGACAATCCATCTCTATGCTGCTGCCCGAAGTTATCGGCTACAAATTGGAGGGAAAACTAAGTGCTCTTGCCACCTCAACAGATTTGGTGCTTACCATTACCAAACACTTGCGACAATTGGGCGTAGTGGGCAAGTTTGTGGAGTTCTATGGACCCGGAGTGTCTGAGCTGAGCATTGCTGATCGTGCCACAATCAGTAACATGTGTCCCGAGTATGGCGCCACTGTGGGCTACTTCCCCATTGATGAGAACACGCTCGGCTACATGAAGAAAACAAGTAAGTGGAGAGAAGCGCAGTTTACTAAATATTTATTTAATTTTCTACTATTTTAATTCTATAGATCGTTCCGAGAAGAAGATCGACATCATCAGGGAGTATCTCAAGGCTACTCGGCAATTGCGCAACTACTCGGATGAGTCTCAAGATCCCATGTTTACTCAGGTTGGTTATCTTTATATTCATTTCATATTTCATTTAACATTCACATTCAAACGTTCTTTGCAGAGCATCACGTTGGATCTGTCCACCGTAGTTACTTCTGTTTCGGGACCTAAGCGTCCACATGATCGTGTTTCTGTTTCCAACATGCCCGAGGATTTCAGATCCTGTCTGACCAGCCCTGTAAGCTTAAATTCTTTCCCTGCTACAATTGAAAATTCCCTCATTTCGAATATGTTCATAATTTTCTTCTTTTAAATAATTGTAGGTCGGTTTCAAGGGATTCGCTATTGCACCCGAAGCTCTAGAAGCCAGTGGCGAGTTCCAGTGGGATGATGGCAAAACCTATTCGCTCCGTCATGGCTCAGTGGTTATTGCTGCCATCACTTCCTGCACAAACACTTCCAATCCCTCTGTGATGCTGGGTGCAGGTCTGCTGGCCAAGAATGCCGTCGAGAAGGGCCTTAACATTCTGCCTTACATCAAGACTTCACTGTCGCCTGGCTCTGGTGTGGTTACATACTATCTAAAGGAATCTGGAGTTATTCCTTACTTGGAGAAGCTTGGTTTCGACATTGTGGGATACGGCTGCATGACCTGTATTGGCAACTCGGGTCCGCTAGAAGAGAATGTGGTGAACACAATTGAGAAGAACGGTTTGGTGTGTGCTGGCGTCCTATCGGGCAACCGTAATTTCGAGGGCCGCATTCATCCCAATACCCGTGCCAACTATCTGGCCAGTCCCTTGCTGGTCATTGCTTATGCCATAGCTGGCCGTGTGGACATCGACTTCGAGAAGGAGCCACTAGGTGTAGATGCGAATGGACAGAACGTGTTCCTGCGCGACATTTGGCCAACGCGCAATGAGATCCAGGAGGTGGAGAACAAGCATGTGATTCCTGCTATGTTCCAGGAAGTCTACAGTGAGTATAAAGCAATAAGAGATAAACAAACATATGTAACTAATGTTATACATTATTCTTATAGGCAAAATTGAATTGGGCTCTGAGGACTGGCAAACGCTGCAGGTATCCGATGGCAAGCTGTACCCGTGGAGCGCCGAATCAACCTACATCAAGCGTCCACCATTCTTTGAGGGCATGACCAGAGCCTTGCCAAAGCTGACGAGCATTAAGAACGCTCGCTGTCTACTCTTCTTGGGTGACTCTGTGACCACGGATCACATTTCTCCAGCTGGTTCTATTGCCAGAAATTCGCCTGCAGCACGTTTCCTTTCCAGTCGCAATTTGACTCCTCGTGACTTCAATTCCTACGGTTCACGACGTGGAAACGATGCCATCATGGCACGCGGCACATTCGCCAACATCCGTCTGGTTAACAAACTGATTACAAAGACAGGTCCACGCACTAAGCACATACCCAGCCTGGAGGAGTTGGACATTTTCGATGCCGCCGAACGCTACCGTGAAGAAGGCGTGCCCTTGGTGCTTGTCGTTGGCAAGGACTACGGCAGTGGCAGCTCCCGCGATTGGGCTGCAAAGGGGCCCTTCCTGCTGGGAGTGAAGGCAGTTATTGCCGAATCCTACGAGCGCATTCATCGCTCCAATCTGGTTGGCATGGGTATTATTCCCCTGCAGTTCTTACCTGGTCAAAGCGCTGAGACCCTCAAGTTGAGCGGCCACGAAAGCTACAGCATCTCTCTGCCCGAGAGCGGCTTGAAGCCAGGCCAGAAGATCCAAGTTGATGTAAGTTCATCATGATCAATTTTCTACGCATATGTTATTTATATATATATTCTATTCCAGGCCGATGGCATTGTGTTTGAGACTATCTTGCGTTTCGACACTGAGGTGGACATCACATACTATCACAACGGAGGCATCCTTAACTACATGATTCGCAAGATGCTTGACTAAAGTTTTCCCTTTAATTTGTTGACGAATTCCACTTGCATTTTAAATACTGTACATTATAGTCTCCTAAGTTTCAAATGTGTGTTGGTGCTTTCCCTGTTCAAATGGTTAAACCAATAAAATTATACCTAAATTTCTAGTTACTTCTGCTTTATCAGATTGTTAATCAATTCAGTAGAAAATAAAGTATATAAAATAATGGTACAAAGACTCAGATGAGTTCCAAACTCTAAAGTAAACTCAGCTCAGTTGACTACCATCGATCATTTCAATCAATATTCATACTTAAACTTACTTTTTAGAGCATCACCCTGGATCTGTCAAGGTTATCCACCTCAGTGTCGGCTCCCAAACGAAAACATGCTCTTGTTTCCTGCAGGAGGATATCAGATCCCGTCTGAGCAGACTGATAAGTTGAACTAATTTCGCTCTTATGAGATAAACAAAGCCCAGTGATGCTTGCACATCTGACAAAACTGAGCTGAGTGTATCCCATAAATTGAAATCCCAAACACTAAGAGGAACTCTGTAAACGTTGCGCGCACCAACCAGACTGCTTAGGCTGCTTACAAAAGAGCTATCTAAAAGAAACAGCAACTGTGATATGTAAGAATTCAAATGTAAAATCACGGCTACTATTTCCTTAGATAACTCAATATAAATTGAAATTGCTGGATCGGTTGTAGCCTGGTTTGGTTTGGTTTCTTCAATTCCCGAGAGTCGATTCTAAGGCCAAAACAGAACTGGCATTATCTAGTCTGCACCACGTAACGCTTTAAACTGAAACCTGGCTCTTGATCCACCAGCTCTTATAAGCAGCGTTGCGTTCAATGGCCGCTGCCAACGCATCAGGTTACCAGCGCTACCGATCGGTTTTGGTTATTACCAAAATTCGCTGAGAATGCAGTTTTTTCATTTCTGGCACGCTCGATATTTTTATGCCGAATTTCTAAAATTATTATTATGGAGTGCATTTCTCTTTATTGCACTTTCTTGGACTTTAACGGATTCTGAACCCGGGCCCGGCCTGGTCTGGCCTGGCCTAGCCCGGCACGACACGGATGGGGGCCTCACGCGGCCGTTTCCGCAAACAAACTGACCTATAAATAACTGTAATTAGGGGGTCATTGAACGTTCGTTCAATAACTTTGGCTATGCTCATCAGTTTCTTTTGTTGCCACATTTCAGCGGGGCTTCAAGGGATTTGCTATTGCACCAGACGCTGTTGCGACTAACAGTGAGTTCCAGTGGGACAATGGCAAGGCCTAAAGGCTCTGTTATGGATCAGCGGTTCTTGCTGCTATTATTTCCTGTACAAACACCTTTGATCCTTCGGTGATGCTCTGAGCTGGTCTGCTGGCCAAGAAAGCAAACAAACTAGTCCCAAAAACCGGCCAACGCACTCTGTCCATACCCAGTCCGGAGGAAATGGATATTTTTGATGCTGCACAAAGATTACGAGAGGAAGGTTAAGCCTTGGTACTTCTAGTCCCTGCAAAGGTTCCCTTACTGTTGGGAGTAAAGTCAGTTGTGGGGTGTCACAACTTGACATAACTTACTATATATATTGTACTATATTCTGACTATAAAACTATATTCTCCACTACATGACAAGCGAGATGCTTTCCTATTGAACTCTCATAAGTTTCACTTGCATTGTTAGTATTGTACCTAAGGTCTCAAAGTGTATTGGTTGTTTATAAAATATTTCCCAAATAGTTCTTGAAATTTCATCAGAATTGTTCATCAAGATATCTACTGTTCTTATCGGTGTTTATATGGATTTTGTACTGTAAACACTTCAAAATGTTCAGTAAAGGAGCTGGGTTTTCCTATACTTATAAATAAAGTATTATCAGTCAATGGAATCTGACCAAATGAAACATAATTAAAATCAGTTAGAGGAAGACAGGCTAAGCAGTGTCAGACAAAACATAATTTATGTATATTTCCACAATGTGTTGACCTTTAAACTGTCAACATATGTAGTGATAAAGAAGTCTTTATGTAATCACCCTTATAACGAAATTCAGCAATTTTATTTGCAATACATTAACTTTGCCCACTATGAGACCATCACTGAGATTGCTGAGAATATTTTACATTATCTCGTTATCTTATCTGGAAATGAAATGGAAACAAAGGTCGCTTTATGCTGCTATACTTGCCATGGGACAATGACGTCAACTTACAGTTTTGTAATTATATTATGGCTAAGTGAATTGAATCTATACCTAAATATAGCCGACAGACATGATACTCATGTTTCACGTTGCCAAAAATTAGCGAATTCTTGGTTTGTACTTTATTACAATGCATGCTAAAACTAGTTAGTTATATTTCAAAGAACACATATACATCCAATAATTGCCTTTATTTGGCGACCTGTTTGACAAAAAAGGACACAGTTAGGTAAGTACTAGCGATAGCATGTCCACATTGGCATTGTCAAAGTATTATTGTAACATTATTATCATCATCAACATCATCATCATCATCATCAATTACAAACTTACACTATAATAATATACAAGACTGCTATATAGAGTATGCATGTGTGCCACAATATTTTCTGCTCTTGCTTTTGCCTCTGGTAGAAGGTAGTTTGTTATGTACGTATGTATGTATGTATATTGTATAAAATCACTCTAAAACAAAATATGTTCACTTTAAGCTACAACACATTGGGTACTTTTAAGTTAAATTGCATTAATAATGTACGTTAATCATTGCAGAGCATATCGAATTTTATCCCTAAGTATTAAGAAACATGGAAACACCTTAACAGAAATGATCTTCATTTAGAATTTAGCTAATTAACCTGTGTGCATTTTACTATTCATATCGTCCGTTATTTACAAAGGCAGCGTGCCGTATTCAACTGCCAATCTCCAGACATGGGATCGGCCACAAATCTCAGGTGGTTCCTTAGTACGTTGCGTAAATGCAGTTAGGATTTCATTTGATTTGACTTCATTTCCTTCGAATTGTGCGCTCTGTTTACCAGCGTATTAGATGTTTGTATTGCTCATCTATGGCGATGCGTTTGATGGTCTCATAACCTAGAATAATGCTAAATGAAAAAGCCGCTGACTGCACCAGTCGTGCGGATAATCCCTTAAAGAAACAGTTGAGCTTCTCCTCGTGCCATAATTCGCGGAAGGCGACGCTCATTGAGTCGAGACGATGAACCTATTAACGTAAACAAAAGATTTCATTCATGGGCATCAAAGCAAACAGTATATAACATACCTGCAGACGGGCTCTCACTATGTCCAGTGGATTAGTTAGTATTGTCGTTGTAAAGCCTCCCAAACTGCCGGCCACACATTGTATGAACAGATGAGACACCCAATAGGGGCAGATACGATAAAGTTCGTCTGGAAAACATGAATGAATTTAAGTTAGTTACCATTCATTGAAGGTATGGAGGTTTTTTTAAACTTACCCTGATACAGATGATAAAATGCCCACCACATTGCCGAGTTGGGTACGTAAGCCATTAGGCTGGCAGTGTAGCCTCGATAGAAGCCGCGTAGCCCGTCACGAGCCATTATCTCACGTCCAATGTCCATTGATATATGTAGGCGACTGCGGCCAGGCCAGTGTTTAATACCCAAAGGATTTATATCAGCTTTAGAGCCAGCATGGGCTGACATGCCAAGCACCATGGCATGCTGGGATATTACGTCAAAAGGAACTATGATGGTCTGACCCACCAGCGACGCGCAACCGCCGCCAACTAAAGCTTTCACACGGTGTCCAGCACCTAGGTCGTTCAGTATGTGTCGCACGCCTTCGTAGGTGCTGATGTAAAAGACCCCGGATACGATTTGAACTGAAGAGATCCAGAAGCCGCGATACAGACCAGGCACACCTTCAGATCGATAGATTTTCATGGCACAATCTATCATGCCCTTGTAGACGTCGCTCTTGTGTTGCACTTGGAGTTGCGTCTTAATCACAGTCAGCGGGAAAAGACAGCATCGCACGGAGAATGAGCTCAGCATGGACAATGGAAAGAACTTGGTCTTGTTCATCATATCCCACTCGATTGTGCGTATATAGGAATCCTGTTTTCCATCTTCCCAATCCTTTGGCCGGCTTGGGCCGGCAACCGTCACGCCGGTGCTTTCCGACATTGTGTTAGCTGTATCGTGGACAGCTGTCGGAGACCGTGCGCTTGTCCGGCTGCGCTTGTTGCATACGTTGCCAGTACGCAAATGATGCCAAGGGAACGCCCGTTAAGTCGAAGTCAGCAGGATCGTAGCTTCCTCTTTGTTTACAGCCTCATTGTCTTCTGTTGACAGTGTGCGATCGACCTGTCACGCATTAAGTAAGTTATGTATGTTCCTATATGCAATGTTGGTGTGGTGTTATCTGGAAAAATGAGAAAATACGACGATGATGCATAAGTATGTATTTAAATTGACGCAATTGTTTTGCAACCGCACGAAAATCGTTCTGTTCCCAAGGTTAATGCTCGGTTTGGTGTATATCCTTATATATTCATTGACCTATCGAGAATTTCTTTTGTTTCATATGGGATCGACATTGTTAAGCCGGCGGCAATGGCTTTTGGATCAACTAGAGACTTAAGCCATATGTTTACAGTTGTGATTGTAATTATATAATAAGTACACACACGCACACACATTCACAACTACCACCACCTGACCGATTTACCGCGTCGTCATCCCTTGTTATCATTGTCACTCAATGATTTGCATAAGACCACAGAAGAAAGATATGATATGGATATGATTAATTGTCTCTTACTTCCACGCTACTTCCTTGTGAACTCTGCCTTGATATATTAATATTTGTTGTTGATTGAAACACTCGCACACCCACCCTGTTCAGGTATTATTGTTGATATTGCAAAAAATCATATCGATTAATCGATATGTTAGTTGCAATGGGCGGATTTATTGCAGGTTACTTTTAATACTTCAAATGGAAATTTTTAAGATTATTGACAGAGCCATTATTGAGATTTAAAGCCCGTTTCCAACAAAAATATATTTTTGCACATTATATTATTTTATTTATCCGTATAAACTTACTGTTACCACATATCGCAAATGTCGGTATTAGGTTAGTATGGTCACACTTTATTTTTGCCAACAAAATTTAAAATTCACAAGGAACAAAGGAACATATAAAAATATATAGTAATGGAATAATAAAGAGATATATGAACTCAACAAAGGTTTTATATGTCATAGTTCAATATACTAAATACATTTAAATTAAATGTATATGTATTCTGATTATTTGATAATAAGCTTGGTACGCTGTAAATACATGAGGTGTGCACACACTAATTGCAGTATTATAAAAATAGGCCGACATCTGGTCCCACTTTTAGCGGGAATTATTTGATAAAATTGGAATTATATCCATATAATATCATGCAATCGTCATTTCGATAAAATGACTTCTAATTTATTGTAACAATAATTCTCAATAGGAATTTGTATTTCCAACAAGTTTTAATTAATCAATTTTAATTAAAAAGTCATAAAATATACATAAATACACATATAAATACTGTTACAATTACAAGAAACAGCCACACACGCAAATGACGATCGATTAATTACAATAGGTGAATAGGAATAGAGAGAGAGATAGAGAGACACCAAGAGAGTGAAGGATAGACTTAGTTTTAATTGGCATAAAAGCCATTTCCCTCGTTGCCCATAAACTCAGTCCAACGTTGTGCATCAATGTGATCCAACTCCGAGCACACCTCGCCCGGCTGCAGCGAGCGACAGGTGCAGGTAATGCCAATTCGTGTTATAATCAATTGGGATTCGTACTTGGGCAAGGCGGGATCCACGTCCACGAGACGCTCGCTCAGGCACTGCTTGAGGAATTGCTTGCGCAGCACGCGCAAGTTGTCGGCGGTATAACCTGCAAAGTAAGTATAAATTAACCATCCATCTTTTGTTTATAACAATACGCAACTCACTTTTGTAGGCGCTGATTTTCTCCTCGACGCAGTTGAGATCCTGCGGCGAGAATAACGGCGGATAGGCCTCCGATTCGCGTATGTTGAGCACAAAAACAAAGTCCAGCGAGGATGTGGCATTGCCCAATGCCTTGAGCAGCACGCCAGTTGAAGAAATGGAAGCCAGATACCAGTCAGCTGGCGAGGCATCCTCTGGCGACGTGGTCGCATCCTCGCCAGCATTCTTTGTTGTGGCATCACTGCTACTGGCAGCAATTGCGGCAGCTTCGTTGCGCCTCTGTCGCTTACGTCTGCGATACCCGGTCTGACTGGAGCTGGAGCTGGAACTGGATTTGGTTACAGCTGCGGCAGCTGCATCGACTGCCTGCTCAACCGCCTCGTTGTCCAGCTCCAAGTCCCACAGGCTCAAAGGCGATTGTGCAGCCGGTGGAAGACTCGTTGTAGTGCTGCTGCTGGTGCTGGACTCCAGGATGCCGCTGCGTACATCCCGATTGTTGCCACTGGGATATTTGCTGCGCAAGTGAATGGGACGATCGTTCTGGTCTGGCACCTGGGACAACTCGTCGTTGTAGACCAGCTCATACTCCTCCGGCAGCCGCATGGGATTGGGATTCTCTGCAGGCAACGGCACAGCATCATAGTCCTTCTGCGAGAAGTATTGAATCAATTAGAAATCAATCAGAATCATTCAATCATTAATCTTACGAATTCCTTGTAGGGCTCCTTCATGTAACCGCCGCCAAAGCCGGGTAGCTCGTTATCTGTTTCCGGCTCGGGCAACAGTTCCGGCAACGTGTGCTTGTGATGCTTCAAGTGCTTAACAACCGTTGGCTGCTGCTGCTGCTGCTCGATCGATTCTCCAGCCGCCACTTGCCGGAGCAGCTGCTCTCGATTGGCCAGCAGCTTCTTGAGCAGCTTGGGATGCTTCAGCGGCGACTGTTTGCCCGTCGGTGCGGGACGCTGCGTACGATTCAGCTGCACCTCAAGATCATCTGTGCTGAAGAGCACCGCACCCGGTGGCTCAAGATGCCGCGCAATGGCATAGAGCTTGAGCACCGTGGATTCGTTATAGCGCAGCCGGCAGGTGTCCGCGCGTGCCTGGAGTATGATGTCGCTGTCTGGCACGAACTCGTATGCATCGCGTGCATTGGGTTTGTTGCGACACTGCAGCTGCCAGTGCAGGAAAAAGTCACCGCCGAAGCTCTGCGAAATGGACACACCACCAAGCAGACTGCTGGCTCCGCCTGCATCCGTCATCATGGAATTAAGCAGCGGCTGCCCAGTGCGTCCGTCCAGGATTGTTGTCTGTGAATAGTAGTAGACAGGGAAACCTGGTCCGGTATTATACTTGACCATGAAGTCGGTCACATTGTCGTGATCGAAATGACCTGGCACAATGGCGCTGACGCATTCGCTGGCCGGGAATGTATAGTTCCAGAGCATGCTATAGTTGCGTCCATCGAAGGCAAACACGGTGCTGTTGAACGCAGCCACGACCACGTCGGATATGCCGTCGCCATTAAGATCGCTGAGCACAGCTGGCACCATAAGACCCGATCCCGCCTGTTGGTGCAGTGGCGTGAAGTGTTTCTCACTCGTGTGCGCCATCAGCGAAAGCAGACGCAGACTGTAGATGCCACCTGGGGTATTCTGTCCTCCGGTGATCATCAGCAGCAACTCAGTGCCGTCGGCAAGCGTCAGCAGCTGTATAGGCACAAACATCTCCTCGCGATGCGGCGTCGGTATGGTACGCATAACCTTGCCCGTCTTGCCCGATATAAGCTTAATGTGGCCCGCCTTCGACTCCTCGCGCTCTTCCAGATGTGCAGCAATCAGCTCGGGCACTGCATCCCCATCCAAATCGCGCAGCACATTGATTGTATACAAATCCATGACAATCGGGGAGTTTGTCTCAACTTCCAATTCGTGGAACGTCCAAATGACATGACCTGTACGTCCATTGATGGCAAAAATCATCTGCGGAAATGGGAAATTCTCATTAATTGTTGTCTATATCTTTTATATTTCCAAGAACCTACTCCCAGTCGTCCTGCGGCCAGGCAGTCCATGCCGCCATCAAGATCAATGTCCGCATTGCAGTGCAGCGAGAACACATTGGCCACACTCCACGTCTGCCAGAGAATGGCACCGTCACGTCCATTGAGTGCCACAACGCCGCCTTCACAGGGCACATCGTCACCCTGCTGCGATGACTTGCAGCGCGGCAGCGGAATACCCTCATAGTGTATGTTATCATCGACCCCATAGCCAAAGATGACATCCTTAATGCCGTCGCCATTCAGATCAACCGCACGCAACGGACTTTCACTATTCATTCTGGCCATGCTGCGTGTCCACAACCGTTGCACGCTGATCTGTGTGCAGGGCACAAACTCGCTGCCCAGGCTACTGCCATAGCTGATGGAACTCGAGCTGGAGAGTGTATTCAGTTCTTGACTATGGCTCCACCAGTGATGAATGTGCTGAATGGGTGAAGGGAACAGGGTCAGCATGAGCGCAGCAAGACTGAGCAGTGCACAGAGCACAGTCAGTGCGGCCAGCACGTAGCAAAAGGACTCGCAGCAGCGGCAGCAGCGTCGACGCTTGTGCTGTTTCATAATTGGCGTCGAACTGCTTCCCGAACCGGAGCTGTGTTTGCGACGTGGCGCCATCAGGGGCCGCTTCAGGCCCTGCTCTTCGCTGCGCTGCAATTCGAAGGAATTTAATTAGTCTTGATGCGTAATGAACAGGATGTTCCCTGAAGGAATATCGCCTTGAATACGCCAACTCGTAATTAAGTTTGTTTATGACTCGAAATGTATGAGTGCAATGAAGAGGGTGTTCCTAAAAGGAATTTCGCCATGAATACTTAATTTTAGTTAAGATACTTATAACTTTCAATTGTAAGTGTAATGAAGAGGATATTCCCTAAGAGGAATTTCACCTTTAGTACGCCAATTTTTAGTTAATTTTCAAGTATATATATAGTTTCAATTTATAATTTTCAAGTATAAAGGTAACGAAGAGGATGTTCTTTAAAGAAATAACGCCTTGAATACGACAACTCGGAATAAAGTTAACTTTTAACCCTTTCAGTCCTACATTTTTAAGTGTATTTTTTAGTTTTATTTCTCATGTTTTTTAAATTTTGTTGTGTTTTTTCTCATGTTTTTTGGTGTTTTTTTTGTTGTTTTTTTATTCTACTTAATTTTTTCAAAAAACCCTATATACGTATTTTCAGAGGCCTTGGTTCAATATTAGAGCTCAGAAATAATTTTAAGAGGTGGGACCGTAGCGGTCCCACCATGCAGTTATGGGGTTAACTCTTAATTTATATGTGTAATGAAGAGGATATTTATAAAAGGAAATGTGCCTTAAAGGAATATCGCCTTTAATACGTAACCTTAGTTAAGTTTATTTATAAATTTCTAGCATAAGTGTAAGAAAGATGATGTTTCTAAAAAGGAGTATAGCCTTAGAAACGTAAACTCTTGACTAAGTTAATGTATAACTCTCTGTATAGGAAGTATTCTAACAATTTTGTTTACTTCTTATGTCTTATTGAGTTATAACGTTTTCATTCAGAAATCAAATTGAAATTCAAAGGAAAGTACTTTCCAAAACTGTTGATTCTGATGATTTCACACTGTGAGTAAATACTTTGTGGTTATCATGATAAGAAGAATTGTAAGAAGGGTTCTATTTTCATGTTTTCATTCGTTTATCAAAACCAATCTCAAGCGAAATTCGCGCGAAAGTGTTTTCTGGAACTGTTGATTACACATTGCACTGTGGGCAATCAAAAAACTAGCATATTTTTTGTTCCCTAGCCTATAGATGCCTTTTCTTGTGACTCACCTTGGCAGATCTGGCATCCTTGATGAACACCTCATCGTCCACATCATCGCTGATGTCCTCATCTATCGAAGAGTCCCGTATGGCGATGCGCTTGGAGGGCACATATGGTCGCAATTTGATCATCATGCACCACGCGTCCAATTCGTCCGCGCCCAGCGCCGGTACTTCAGAGCCCTGAAATGTTTAACAGCTTTGCCAATTGTTCGTTCGGAATTGTCTCTAATCCCTTTTTAATGCATTTTCTATGTTTTATTTCTCGCGTCTCTTTGCAGCGTTGTTGCAGTCACGGAACGATGTGCGATGTGCGTCTTCTGACTGTGTAAAAATCAATAGCGACGTCACAACGTTGCGCTCAGCTGTGCCACATGTACATAGCGCATGCGCCTCTCGCGGCCGAACAACCCTAACGCCATCGTCATCGTCATCTCCGTCGTGGCACAAGAAACCGACGCACACGTGTTGGAAGAACGACGACGACGACGACGATGGTGGCGGCGGCTACAGGTTTGTTTGTCAACAATGGCGACAATGACGCAGTCAACGTCTCTACCTGGGCGCCAGTAACTGTCCTCCTGCCCCCCTCCGCCCTCACACTCGGCTTGTGGCAACTGTTGCTCCAAGTTGCCACCCCTTGCCAGCATCGCCTGCGTTACTTGAGTGTGTGCGTGGAGTCGTTACCCACTCGCCTCTCAACTCCGCCCACTCCCTTATTAACCATTTCGAAGCCAGTTCAATGGCCTCTCATGGCGTTTTTATGAATGGAGCTGGGAGTGCATGAAGTTGTGGGCTGATGGGGATTTCCATTGAAGGAACTTCCGCATGCTGCCACAAAGTGGGTCACAGACTGTTTGCACGTGTGTGTGTGTGTCTTGTTATTGTATGTAACTTATTAATATCATGGCAGGATTTGCCAGCAGATCCTTATAGATTACTGTCCCCAGTGTGGTTAATCAGCTAATCAGACTTTCTTTCTGTGTTGTTACCTTTAAAAGTAGAGACGAAAGCATTTTTACAGAATTTCCTTGCTTTTTGTTGCGTTCACGACCTTCGTTCGACGTCACGTCAAAGACATCTCTTAAATGTAAAATTCTTGAATAGTAAAAACACTTTTTTCTTTAGTTTTTTTCACAAATTTCAATGACGTAATGCCTGTCAAAAAATAAGCAGTAGAAATTACGACTATAGACAAGTTTAAAAGCGCGCCAAAGCTTTGCGGCTCGCAGTGTGCCATCAGCAGAAACTTAAGAGCACCACTTAGGTGTCCACGGAAGGGGGGAGGGGGGGGACGGGGATTCGGTTGAAAAGCGTGCACAGGCTCTACAGCCAGCCATCAAGTACTTAGGTCAGGTCCAAAAGCAGCGTCAGGCTCGACTGCATTCGAATAAACTATAGAAAATTCAGCGGCTTTTTATAGCATCAACTGTGCTTGTGTTGGGCTGCGGGTGGGGGAGGTGTGGCACGAGGGAAATCTACGGCAAGTTACTTAAGTGTGTTATTATCGCATCAGAGATAATTTAATAACGACGTTACAAGTTGTTGTTGTTGTTGTTGTAGTTGTGTGTGGGGCCAAAGGATGTGTTGCTGAAGTGTGTTGCTGCAGGGCGCTGAGTGCTTGCCTTGTAGGCGTGGCAAAAGGCCGCATCGAATGTATACTATGTGTGTACTAAGTGTATAGAATATGGTTGTGTATCTGCTTAAGAATCCTGCGACACAGTGCCTTCAAGGTTAACCCACCTCCTCCTCATGGTCTCTTCCCCCTCACACAGGTGGCGACACGAGTTTTAATTATGCTTGAAAATGCGCCACGTACTGATTACGATATTTGCCACATGAATAGACATAACTGCAAGAGTCAATTAGAACGACAAGGCCGGGAATTTATAAACTACGCAGCACTTGCAATTATTTTACGCGCTTTGCGAGTCAAATTCAACTAGTTCGCTCCGCTTCGCTTCCATTAGTTCATGTATCGATATATTTTTATAATCGATCTGGCAAGCTCGCGCTCACAAATTTGCGACTCAAATGTAACCAGTTCGTTCCTCGTTCAACTTCAACCAGTTCATTTACTGATACTTTACTCATCGATTAACGAACATATCTTAAATTTAAAATATTTATCACGAAACAAAAAATACAATTGTATTCAATATATTTTCTATCGCAACTCTCAAATTCTTATTGATCATTCGCGTTGTCATCGGATGCCTGAAGAGATTATCACAAAATCTCAATCCATTAGTTGCTATTCGAAATCTTCGTTTATCCTCATTACTATGCAGTCAACTGCAAGGGACTTTCTCATGGTACACTGCAACAAAACAGCCCCTTGGGAAACACTTCACATGTTTTTGCGACTAACAAGCCAATTGATTGGAAAAACTAAAGAAACTTCCCAAGTGAGGGACAGTATTTTGCACGAATTCGCCTTTCACTTGGGCGCACAGTCAGAAGGCAATCAATGGGCGCGTGTTGCAGTGCATCAGTGCAGCTGAACGAACCGAGCCGAGTCTGGCACAGGGGGGGAAAAAGAGATGGCGATAGGCTCCCCAGCTCATTATTATCGCAGTTGCAATTACAATGACGACAGAGCCCGAGCAGATTATGTAGAAAGGCAATGCCAAAGTACTTGACGAAATTATGTTAAGTGACTATGACAAGACAAACACACAGAGACGCAGCCATCCTAACTATGTATGTATATGTAAAGTTGTGTCTATATGCACACATGCATATGTACATATGTATGTGTAGCGCTCTAGAACAGTCTTCCCAGTTGACTATATTAAAGACTTTTGCTAGTTTCTTCTTCTTGTAATGTTCTAAGGCCTTTCACTTTTATAGTGTGCTAAGGTTTTCAACTACTCAGCCACCATAGTCTCAATAGCACACACACAGGCATACTGACAAACACGCACACACACACAGCTGCACTGTCACTGTATCATGCATCCTGCACATTCTTCGTTGGTGAACATTTCCCTTCGTTCAGTCGCCTGGCTACGTTTTAAATTCAAATTCCTTCGTTTCAACCGTCAGTTGTCAGCGAAAGTTCGAACTGAAAAGACGTTCAAATCGGAAAAACCTCGAAAGTGGTTAAAAAATAAGTGAAAAAAAAGGTGTGAAAACCCTATACCAATTTATTGGCATAAAACTAGTGTTTTGTGGATTAAAAATACTACAAATTTAAAATTGATTTATTAATTAATGACAAAATGTTCAGTTCAGCGCTTAGCTGATGTTATATAATCATTGTTGGGACTTCAAAATCTGTGAAGAGCATCAATCGTCAACTGTTTCAGCTTTAAATAAAAACATAAATGTAAAGTTTTTCAATATATTTGAGTTTTTATGGAATAATTCTTAAGGCTTCTTAGGAAAATTATAGAATAATTCTTAAATCCAATATTCTTTTCAATAAATGTGTTTCGTATTTTTATTTATTATTTTCCTGCTACGTTCTTGTTACTTTTTCTACGTTATTATTTGATTAAGATTGGGAATTTCTGAAAAATATTTGTAATTATAATTATTATTATTATTATAAATATTAAAAATTATAAAAAATGATAAAGTTTTTATGTTTAGGGAATCTATGGTTGATTGATATAAACTTCGATATGTTATTTATGTACAGGACTGAACGACATATTTTATGATTTAAACATTTTTAGCCAACTCTAGATCAAAATACGGTTAGTTTTTATGTAATATAAAAGTTTATTTCAGAGTATATAAATACAATTTTGATGGGTGTTAAAAATACAATCACCATAAACTGCATATATGGAAATGCTGTATTTAAGAATATATAAAATAAGGATATTGAGACTGCATTCAGTGTATTTCTTATAAATTTTCAATTAAAATATTTTTTTATATAAATAGGTTAAATAGGTAATTATATAATATTCTTATATAAATAAATATCCATCATATTATCGTAACTTTCGAGAACAATTTTGAAAATATTCTCAGAGTATTATATATTGAAAAGATGCAATTTATTTAAATTAACATTAAAGTCTTGATTGACTTATCGATGCATGTTGTCCCAATTTCGCATGAGGAACAGGGGTAGGCAGCAATGACGTCTTGAGAACGAGGGTGCCATGTACCATGTACCATGTACCATGTGCCATGTGAATTGTCCTTGTCTAACGGGCCCGTTGCGTTGCGTTAGAGCAGGCAGCCTCCAATCTTGCCGTGTCGCGCTCAATGGGGCACATTTTGTGCGGCATTGCCAACTCAGCAGCGGCATCGGTAGTGCACAAAAGGCGCATGGGCCACTTAAGGCAAGCCCCGCCTCCCCAACATCCCTTCACTACAATCCTCTTCCCTAGCGCCCGCTTCGAGAGGCTTTAATTGTGAATTAAGTCGGTATTGTGGCCTCCACGTGTAGAAAGTGCGGGGGAAGAAGGCAGGTAGAGAAATAGAGACAGAGAGACAGAGAGAGAGAGAGAGCGAGGGCTGGGGTCAGGTAGTGGGACTAACCAGGGCTGCCAATGCCGAGGCTACTGTGCAGGAAGTGGGTTAACTGTCCCCGCCATTGTGCTTTGTTTCACATTTTATTTACATCGTTAGGCGGCATAATTGTTGCTATTTTCGTCAAATTCTTGCAAAGCTCTCGATGCATTGTCAATGTCAGTGCCAGACGCAGTTCGAGAGTTTTGCTTTGATCCATCTCCGCTCTTCAGCAAGGCCAAGTCACGGTCGTTAAGCGGCCTACGCAGGATCTCAAGCTAGATGTAACCTTTGTCACCTGCTGTACTCATTGCAGAGAGAGTGAGATAGAAGCAGAGACAGAGAGAGAGAGACACCACTATAGAGAAGAATACTCAAAAACAACGCCATGGTAGCACAAATAATCTTGCTGGTCGTCTGCTGCATTTGCCTCAAACACTTTGCCAAGGGTGAATTCCAGTGAGTACTTCCCCTACCCTTCCCTTTATGAAATAATCCCCTCAACAATTGTCCTCCGTCAGACAAAGTCTGGCCATTACCGACATCCTGCCAGAGGACATTAAACGTTACGACAAGATGCGTCCACCGAAAAAGGAAGGCCAGCCCACAATTGTCTACTTCCATGTGACCGTCATGGGTTTGGACTCCATTGACGAGAACTCCATGACCTACGTGGCCGATGTGTTCTTCGCTCAGACGTGGAAGGATCATCGGTTGCGTCTGCCCGAGAATATGACGCAAGAGTATCGATTGCTCGAGGTTGATTGGCTGAAGAACATGTGGCGACCCGATTCCTTCTTCAAGAATGCCAAATCAGTTACATTCCAAACGATGACTATACCCAATCACTACATGTGGCTATACAAGGACAAGACTATACTCTACATGGTCAAGCTAACCCTGAAGCTCAGTTGCATCATGAACTTTGCCATCTATCCGCACGATACACAGGAATGCAAGCTGCAGATGGAGAGTTGTAAGCTGGAAGACATTGCATAGTTAACAATTTACTGATAAATGTTCCTTAGTATCCCACACCACAGATGATCTGATCTTCCAATGGGACCCCACCACACCGCTGGTGGTGGACGAGAACATTGAATTGCCCCAAGTGGCTCTGATACGCAACGAGACGGCAGACTGCACCCAAGTCTATTCGACGGGCAACTTCACCTGCCTGGAGGTGGTTTTCACACTGAAGCGGCGCTTGGTTTACTATGTATTCAACACCTATATACCCACCTGTATGATAGTGATAATGTCGTGGGTTTCATTCTGGATCAAACCGGAGGCGGCGCCGGCGAGAGTCACTCTGGGAGTGACGTCATTACTAACACTCTCCACGCAGCACGCGAAGTCGCAGTCTTCTCTGCCGCCTGTCTCCTATCTGAAAGCCGTGGACGCGTTCATGTCCGTCTGCACGGTGTTCGTCTTTATGGCACTGATGGAGTATTGCCTCATAAACATTGTACTAAGTGATACGCCCATACCCAAGCCCATGGCATATCCACCAAAGCCTGTGGCTGGTGAGGGGGGCAAGAAAGAGACAGAGGCAGGCTCGGCGCCACAGCCGGGTGGCAGTAATTCCACGTCCAATAAGCAGCCAACGATGTTGCCTTTGGCGGATGAGAAGATCGAGAAAATCGAAAAGATCTTTGATGAGATGACCAAAAACAAGCGGGTAAAATTGATTCTCAATTAACAATAATTATCTTTTTAAGATGGCGCTTGTTTTAAGTTGCATGGCAGTCAGCAATTGATTGTATGTAGCTTAACTAGTTCACCTTATCGAGCTCATTTATCGATACATTGTTATTCACAGTGAATTTAAATTATTTGCTTTAAGTTGCATAGCACTTAGCAATTGTTTGTGTGTAACCTTACCAGCTTCACTTTATCGATAAACAAAAGCTCACTTATCGAAACATTATCATTCACTTGGAATTGAAATGTAAATTAATTTATTAAACCCAACACAGGTTGTGACAACGCGGCGCGTAGTGCGCCCACCGCTGGATGCAGACGGTCCTTGGATACCGCGTCAGGAGTCGCGCATTATATTGACCCCGATCATAGCGCCACCGCCTCCACCTCCGCCCGCACCAGAGCCAGAGCTGCCTAAGCCGAAGCTCACGCCCGCCCAGGAGCGTCTCAAGCGCGCAATCTACATTGATCGCTCGTCCCGTGTGCTGTTCCCTGCACTCTTCGCCAGTCTGAATGGCATCTATTGGATTGTGTTCTATGAGTATCTGTAAGAGGTATGCGCTTCCATCGTTGGTTCACCTGTAAATATTGCGAATTCTCTACCGCAATCACGCGCAGTCGTATCGTCTCAAGCTTATTAAATGTGTTAAATGTTCGCAAATACAAACATATTTATACAATTATACATATATATAAACAACATATATATATATAGAACTTATACTTAAGCTTTCGCACACAAGCTCTAAGTCAACGAATTTTAAACTGAAAGAACAAAACTGTATGAAACTGTTGCAAATACTTATAACCCCTAGGATTGAATGATAATATTAATATGAGTATATGAATTCACTTCCTAAATGCTTAAAGTTAAAATTTCAATGGTGTTATAGCGGCTAGTTTAACTCTAAATGATAACTTAATGTGGTAAAATGCTTTTAATTGTAAATAAAGTAAAGTATTAAAATCGAAATTCAAATTGGAATTTTTTTGTGGGCAGTTATCGATAGCTTTTAATTGTACATAAAGTAAAGTATTAAAATCGAAATTTAAATTTCATGTAGCTATCGATAGCTTTGCAAGCGCAAGCTTTCTTTGCACTTGCGGTATTTGCAAAGCTCTGAAAGCTCTCTGAAAAGGCGCTCAGTTCAAATGGAGTTCATCTACACACACACACCATGCATATATAATTATTTATATAATTTAAAGCTAGTCTAAATTTATTCATTACACTTTTCTCTGGTTTACACTTTTCTCAGCACTTTTTAATGCTTATTTGACAGGCAAATTTTTTAGTTACATGGGGTCATTATAATGGTTTTATTGCTGGTTTTGCTGCTGTTGTTGTTGGTTGTTTGCTTTTCCCCCCCAAAAGGTGTCAACAGCTGCTGAACAATGGGCGACAACTGAGATTTCTAACTTTTGCAGTTGTCAAACAACTTGCGCCGGGTTCGCATGAATACCCAATTAATTATGTTGCTCACACGCTCCACACTTTTGCTTTTCACGGTCGTTAGTGACGCGGGCGCAACAAAAGACGTCCGAAATGAGGAGGCGCAGATGAGCTAGAAAATGACGCCGGAGGCTGCACTAAAGAGCTCTGCAAAATTCACGAGAATGAAGGATAACTTTGGTGCGACGAAGGTTTTATACTCTTGGATGTTCTTTTATGCTTCAATTCCAGTAAAAATAATGGTGCAGAATTAAATGGTTCATTGTCTATCTTGGATTGGCAATCATAAGTTCAATTATTTCTAAAATCATACAAAAACATAAATTTAGACCGATTGTTTCTATGTTGTAGTGGTCCAATTTTCATGAAATTTTATATGTTTATTATATACGAAGAAAAAGTTCGATGTAGTAAACTTGGTTGCAATATCTTGACAAATAACAAAAATCAGCCGATAGTTTGTATGACAGCTATACGATATATGGGTCCGATACGGCTCGTTTCGACTTAATTATAGGGTGAAGCAATAAGAAGTATATGTACCAAGTTTCTTTAAGATAGCTCTAAGACTAATAGACTAATTTACGTTTTAACAATCAGAAATACGGACAAACGGACGGACAGATGGACGGAAAGAGCTAGTTAGATTCCTCTGTCGTGCCGATTCAAAATATATGTATATACTTAATAGGGTCGCAACTGTTTCCCAAAGTGCCTTGCCAAGTGCTGTCCAAAATGAATATACCCTCCGCAAGGGTATAAAAAACTTCACAAAGAGTTTGTGCCTTAAGTAGTTTGTTCATTTCGAATTCAAACTTAATCAAGAGCTTATCTCCTCAAGGATTTCCGTTGAAAACCCAAAGATTGTGCTGGGCTTTTCCGTAAACTCATAATTTGCACGAAACTTAAGTTAAAGGTCGATTGATTTTGTATTTGTTACTTTTTGTAGTTCGAAAACAGAAAGACAAAAAGCATCTTCACAATGGATTCGCATTTTAAGTAGGCCAAAAGTCGTTTTGGGGGGGAAACCATGTCGCGCACATGAATCATCCGAGCACAACATTGACGAACTGCCATTTGGGTACTCGACTCGACTCGACTCGAGTGTTGCCAAAGCAAATACACTAAAAAATAAACAGACACGAAGGTTGCGCAAAGTACGCTGGGAATTACCTGGGCCAATGTTTATGTGGGCGTGTCGTCAGCCCTGAGTTCATTGCGGTTTATTGTTTCGAAGGTGCAGAGAATTTCGAGAAAAAAAAAAACAAAGCAAACTGAAAAGTGTTTCGATTAATTACAGAATTTAGCCATTTGCAGTGCGCGGCTCAACGCAAGCGCAACGCTTGAAGAAAGTAAAAACCGAGTACGTCTCCACGGTTCATAATTGTCTGCGATACCTTTTCGTGGTCTTAAGTCCCCACTCTTTTTTTTCTGTTTTTTATTTTTTTTTTGTTTTTTTCTTCACAAAAGCAAAACGAAAGCCCCCAAACTCCGAGCCAAAGCTGCCCGACGCCTCCGACTGTCGACTGAGACTGGCAGAGACTGTTGCCTGACGTTGTCGTTGTTGTTGTTGTACTGTTGTTGGCGCCGCTGCTGCTGCTGTTGTTGTTGTTGTTGTTGCTGTTGTGTTTCTTGTAGTCTTGTGTCGTTTTGTCTTTTGCAGTTTCAGTTTCAATTTCAGTCGAACTCGGGCAGCAACGGCACACGGAAGCAGCTGCGGCGCAGGCGCAAAAGCAACTAAAATATATCGAATTTTCAAAACCGAATTGCATTTTTAAGTCGAGTGTAAAACTGACAACAACAACAATAATAACAAAAACATCGATCACAACAATTCCCTCGCGAGATTTGTTATTTCAAGTGAAATCTGAAGTTTCATTGAATATTTGCGTAATTCATTGTGATTTCGCAATAGTTAAGTAAACGGGAAAATAAATATTATTACAGCAGCGGCTCAATGAGCTGCGACAACAACAAGGATTCACAATAATCAAAAGAAATAAAGTTAAATTGTGTTTAAACAATTTTATAAGGCGACGGCGCTTAACACTTTCATTTTCATTCGTTTCGTGGTGAAGCTTTCGTTAAGTTTGTCGTGTCGTCGTTGCCGCTGTCACAGTCGGTTTCGTTAAGTCGTGTTAAATAACAATAAACAAAACGAGAGCGATCAACAACAACAACAGCAACAGCAACAAAAATAATCATCGATTTGTATTGCAAATGTTTTGTTTCTTGTGCATTGCATAAAATATTTCTACGAAATTTTACGAGGCGATGAAAAAAATGCATTTGGTTGCATATTTATTGCTCTGCCTGGGTTAGTATCCGAGATAATTCACAAATATGTTGTAAACATTTGAAATGCGAGTATCTGTGTGTGTGTGTTTGTGTGTGTGTGTGCGTCAATATGCTTAATTTGTGCTAATGTGCGGTTGCTCCAAATTTATCTCATTTGTTTGTGGAGCGACCGACAAAAGACTTAGGCAACGAACTTGAATATAATACGGTGTCAAATGATTATTAAGAAAAAAATAAACAACATATATACATATATAGTATATATCATCTTTCAACACTGCGATGAAGCATTAAGATTGTGGCGATTTTACACCTCACAAAGTGAAACCCTTAGCTCAAGTTTGTGCTCGATATTTCTTCTTTGAATCTTTTATCTTTCCCCCAAATGAGCTGCACATAAACGAAACGATAACAACAACAACAACAACAACAACAGAAACGTGACTAAGTCTGCAACTTTCTTTAGCTGGCAAATCTTCCGCCACGTGACGTCACATTGACAAACCAGTTGCCCGAAATGCAAATCGACAAACATGTCCAAGGCCAATCAATGTGCGTCCAGCTGAGGCAGACACATAGACATAGACACAGACATAGCCACAGCAACAGCTGCAGCTCTCTGGCTTACACGGCGCATCACGTACTCGTGGACACAGCGACACGTACTTGTTCGCATCGGTATTACCGCAACGTACATCGCGAAGTCGGCCTATCCATGAATATTATGCAACTGAATACTCGTAGTTGATGTTGCTGTTTTATTGTCGTTGTCATCGTTCGCTGCACAAAATCAAACGCCATGGGATATCGTCTTCCCCGTCTTCTCCTTCTTCTTGCAGTTGCTCTTAGCTTGCTACTCACGACATCCACCACAATTTAATAATATATTTATCTGCCTGTCTTCGGAAGTTAATGCAGAGTTTTTTTTTTATTTTTCTTTGATGTTGTTGCTGCTATTTTCTTCGGGCTTTTATTGTCTCAACCGGCCCATGTTGCTCAATTGCAATTTTTCCAGCAAGCGCGCTGACAATTTTGTGTTTTCCACAGCCGGTTAGCCGGGGATTTTCACTTTCGTTGGCGCAACTCGAATAACAATAATAGAAACAGCTGGCGGAATGCCTGCATTTTTTGTTTGTCGTTTAGCTTTTTGGATTTACAGTTGAATAAAAAATAAAAAAGAAACAGTAGGGAAAAAAATTCCATAAAAAAATTGAATTTTCAAATATAAAGCCATTTTATTAAACATTCTTAATAAAACTTGTAATTTCAATAGTGTTTCTCAGTTATTTTAATAATTGTCATATGCTTTCTGTGCTCGATAAACAACAGCTCGGAAAATTACAGATTTATTGTTATTTATTTATGTATTGTATTTATATATACTGATTTATTATACATAGGTATATTATAAATATTTGTATTGTTATAATGAAATTCTATAGACTCTTAATTATGACTTTATAATGTGCTTCAAAGAAATGAAGATAGAATTAAGGTAAAAAAGATGTCAAAACAAATAGGCAGAGAAAAAAAGACAAAAATCGGAACAATAATATTAAAAAGAGGCTGAAATCAAAAAACCGTGATAAATAATTGTATACAAACAATGATTTTAAAAAGTTTTTCCTTATACATTTTCAAATTTTTTTTTATTTTTCCGAGTAAAGACAGATTTACGGGATTATAAGATTTTTTCATGGAAATTTATCTACGTAAAACAAAAGGTCATATATGTCCGAGTATAGGCTAACTGGGTACCCCTGATATAATTTTTAAATACTCAGAGTAAATTCAGATATCGATCTCTTCACTTACTCACTTTCTATTGTCATTATGTCAGACTGTTTAGATCAGTTTTTATTAGATTCTGTAGAAAGAAATTAACCCCAATTGCCAATAAGACTTTGATTGAGTTCGCAGACATTTCGAAATATTTCTAGCATTTATTGTACTGAGACAGTCTAGTAGAAACACTGATTCACCCTTTGTGCTCAATGCGGCATTCATCTTGTAATAAGAAATCGTTTCTATGTATACCAAAAGCCTTTTTGTATAATTGGCCAATATTTCATTGTGTGTCGCAGAAAGAAAAAAAAAAACGTTAAAAAGATACAACTACAACAACAGACTCCATTGCCATTGGTATGGGCAATTTTATTCCCAAGTGAAAGTGACAAAGTTGCAGTGCACACCTCGAAAAATGTTAATGAGCCCACCGTGTGTCGCACAACAACACAGTGTGTATAAACAGATACATCCACATGTATACATACAATACATAAGACAAACTGTAACAGCTTAACCCAAATTGTTTTGCGAGATAATCAATTTTTTAGTGCGAGGAGAAATCTTAAATCGACCTTGAGTCTTAGGGCCCTTTTGGCAGGCAGAGAATCAGAGTTGGGAGACTCTGAAGATTCCTCTGTGTAACGAAACGCAATAAAATCGCAAAGTCATTCGAAGTGGTTACGAGCTCAGAGATTATGTCATGACAAACTAAATAAACATTAAACGCTTCAGTTGAAGAGCTACTTGCGGATATGCATGGTCTGTAAACGGGCTCGGGGGCTACCAAGCGACATACTTTCTCGATTTTTGTTATCTTTTTCCACTACAAATGTGTAATGCCAATTTGTGTTATTACTCAACCCGTAAGAGAGCTTTGCATAAGGGAAATGCCGTGCTACAATCGCATTGGCTTAGGTCAGTTAGTAATCAAACAGAGAAAAAAACATTCACGGCAGGTGCTAACAAACTATTGATGAGAGTTCGATGCGATAGGAATAACATAAACATATGAAAGGTAAACACTGACACGAAGTTATCGATGAACGTGAGAATAAATTGAATTAAATTTGAATTTGAAAATAAATACTGCACAGTAGTTCACAATTGTCAGCTGACATTGTGATCGCGGCAAATAAAATTTATCGATAAATGTGCTAGCGCCAATTGGATAATTGTGAACCTTTGAAATTTGCTGAATGCATTTTTTACAATCTATATTTTTATTTTATATATTTTTAATTTTATATTGCAGCACTTGTGCACGCCCAAGGCAACACGGAGGACGATGAGCAGCCGCAGCATTTGACCAATGATGGTAAGTGGACTAGGCTGCAATTTGGTTTCCACGGCATTCATAACTTTAACTATTAAGGCAGCGTCTTTCTTTCAGCCACATCTGCACGATGCGCGCCTAGGGCGACAGTTGGCTGATGACTCCGAGTACGGCTCCTACTCGGCCAGCAGTGGCAGCAACAGCAACGATAGCGAGGATGATAATGAAGAAGATGATGATAACGAGAGCTCCAGCGAGTACTACGACAGCGATGAGGAGCAGAGTGAAGACAGCAGCAATGCGTCGTTGCCACGCTTGCTGTCGCCATCAACGTTCCATCGCATCTCAGAGACGCTGGGAGCACTCAATACAGTGGGTCACATGTTGGTGGATATGACACGAGGTGGACAGGAGACAAAGTCGGAGAATGCAAGCAACAACAGCAGCGAAGGAATTGCGCCTGTCACTGCGGATAGCACTACGCCGAGCACGTCATCCTTATCGCCCATGAGCAAAGAGGAACCGTTGCCTGGCATCTCTGGCAAGATTCTGGACACCACCTCAACTCTCTCGGCCAACAGTTTGCTGCCCGCTGGCAAGCCGGCGAATCTAAGCGCCATTGCAGTGGCCACGAAACGCATTGGACAGGAGGAGGCGCCTGCCAAGCCCATGTTCGTGGAGAACAAGGAGGCCAAGCAGCAAAAGAAGAAGCGCAAGAAGAACAAGAACAAGCAGAAGATAAAGAAGCCCAGCGAGGAGTTGACACAGTCGACGCCACAGTCACAGCAGAAGATTAAGATACCCACCACGCCACGAGCCACGACAAGCGCCACGTCCAGCAGCACCACCATCTCGACTACACTGCGTCCACTCGATCAGCTGGCAGTATCAAGTGAAGATTCCGGCACAGCGAAAGATGTGGAGAACTACTGCAAGACGCCCAGTGGACGTCCAGGACGTTGCGAGGATCTGAGCGCTTGTCCAGCTTTGCTCTTGAACCTAAGCAGCCTGCGTGAGTCGCTCTGTTTTAAGAGTCTCTTCGTGCCGGGCGTCTGCTGTCCACTCTCCTCTACGGCAACGGAGAGCTCCACCGTGCTGACAACACAACGTCCACTGCGACTGACCACGCGGCCACCGACAAGCACAACCACGCAGGCCACAACCACCAAGCGGACCACGCTCAAGCCCACTGTCAGACCCACTGCTGGTCTGGTGCTTATACCACAGAAGAAACCATCGACAACAACGACCACAACCACAGAAGTGCCACTGGAACCAGAGGATCTGGATGAGATTGCCAATAACATAGTAGACCCTGATGAGTGTGGACAACAGGAGTACTCAACCGGACGTATTGTAGGCGGCGTGGAGGCACCCAATGGTCAGTGGCCCTGGATGGCGGCCATTTTCCTGCACGGGCCAAAGCGTACGGAATTCTGGTGTGGTGGCTCCCTCATCGGCTCCAAGTACATTCTGACCGCGGCACATTGCACGCGTGACTCTCGACAGAAGCCGTAAGTACACAGATAACCATCAGGAAGGAAGAGATCTTACATAGTGTGTTCACTTTCAGATTTGCAGCACGCCAGTTTACGGTGCGACTGGGCGACATTGATCTCTCCACTGATGCAGAGCCCTCAGATCCAGTAACCTTTGCCGTCAAGGAGGTGCGCACACACGAGCGGTAAGTCTTCTCCCTGAGGTACTTTACCAAGTTCCAGCTAATTGTTGCGTGTTTCTTAGCTTCTCCCGCATAGGATTCTACAACGATATTGCGATTCTTGTGTTGGACAAACCGGTGCGCAAGTCCAAGTACGTTATACCCGTTTGCCTGCCTCGCGCTGGCCGTCAGCCGCCCAAGGAGCGCTTGCCGGGACGTCGAGCCACTGTGGTTGGTTGGGGCACCACTTACTATGGCGGCAAGGAGTCCACCAGTCAGCGTCAGGCTGAGTTGCCCATCTGGCGTAACGAGGACTGTGATCGCAGCTACTTCCAGCCGATCAATGAGAACTTCATCTGTGCCGGCTACTCCGACGGCGGTGTGGATGCGTGTCAGGTAAGCAAAGCTCTAAGATCTCTAGGAATTTCGATTAATCTTATATCTTCTGTTTGCAGGGCGACTCTGGTGGTCCGCTGATGATGCGCTACGACTCACACTGGGTCCAACTGGGAGTCGTCTCCTTTGGCAACAAGTGTGGTGAGCCCGGCTATCCCGGTGTCTACACCCGCGTCACTGAGTATCTAGATTGGATTCGCGATCATACGAGAGACTAAACGGGGAAGGCGACTTAGTTGTTACTCTAGCTAGGTTTATGTACGCGCTAGTCTATGTACTTAAGTTTAATGCTCTATCCTGCTGTCTCCCCGCCTCCCTCTCTCTCTCTGTCTTCTTTCTCTCTCGTTGTTTATATTTATTAACCCCACAGCATCCGATGGCTTACCATATTAGTTGTGTATAGCATTTGTTAATTAAATTATTTAATATTTAAAATAAAAATAAAAACCGAAGTTGAGAAGTTTTTGGCACCGTGACTAATCGAAATGATGGAAAACTAATCAACAGAGTTGTTGGGGTTGTGCAATAATTAATTTACCATATACCCATTATAATGATATTATTCACGGTACGATATTAATTGAATATTGTGAGGAGAGTATTAGCTTTCATGCAGTGTAGGATAAAGTATTTTCTTAAATTATTTATTAAAATTTTTCCGAATTGAATTAATGTGTGTAAACATTTAACCAACTTTAACGAGGAAGAAAGGAAACCTTCAGTATGCCGAAAGTCTTATACTAGACGAATAGACAGCAAGATTGACCTTTCCTGGATATGCTGATCAGGAATTTATATACTTTATTCTGTGGAAGATGTCTCCTGATTTCCGTCCTCGCCAAAATTAATATACCTCAAGAAAGGGTATATAAATAAACTAATAAGTAGTGAGCATCCTATAATTATTAAATTATATAATTGCTCTAATTGATTATATATGTAACATATGTACGTAAGCATTTTCTACCCCGTAACGAAAGGTCAATAGATAGTGCAATCGATCCGATCATATCGAGAAACTGTTAAGGGGAATTACTTTATAATGCCAGCACTTAAATTAAGAAACGGTCGCGCGACTGCTTTGCGGCCGGCGGATTAATGAGAAGCAGGGGGGAACGGGGTAGGCCAGAGGGTTATTGGTGCAGGTTCATTTGCTTTACGGCATATTCCACATTCAGTTTTCGAACAGTTCTCACAGCCGACGGACGCGCGTCACATTTTGGTCTTTTTGCCGGCAACGCGCGCGTTTTTTCTTGCTGCTTGTTGCGAGAGGAAATTGAAAAATTAAATATATTAATATATTAACAGTTCGAGAGTTTGCTAATACGCGTGCACTCGAGCAAGATTTATAACTAACACAATTTATGAACAGTTCTGTTTTAGTTGCTTGATAACAGTTTCCTCTCAGTGCGTACATAAAAGAGATTTCCCATTTCGATTTGTTTGGAAATAAAAAGCTATTCGTGCGTACAACGTGTGGTAAGTAAGCGAAAAGAGAGCAAAAAAGCCGAAAGCTCTCTGTTAAGCGAAGAGAGACTAAGAGAGAGAGCGAGACCTGTTAAAACGCGCTTACTCATGTCTTTCCGGTTAGGGGTCATTGGGGGTATGACTAATTGAAAGGCTTGGGAAAGCGTGTGTTAGCCAACACTTGTTTTTTAAGCAACACTTTAATTGAGCACTTTATTGTTTACTGCACTCAATACGCACCGCGTGTTCCTCGTAGTTGAACTTGAAACAATCGAGCACACAAGTTCATAAGGCATTTGCTACTCAAGAGCTTTAAGCTGTGTTGTTGACATGTTAAATGCTCTGTTAAGGCAAAGCCCAGAAGCTTTCTGTTACTGCTCAGCTGTCATTTACACTATGAACTTATTTCGTTCTATTTTCACGTAAACTCATACGATTTAAAATTCAAGATTTTACAGTGGAAATTTTACAGTAAAATTCAAACAAAGCTGAATTGAATGGATTGAATTGAATTGTATTGTTCAAAAATAAAAACTAAATGCATGAAGTTTCTGTTATTAAAAAAAATTATACAGAGCAATGCTTACGACATTGTGCCGCTGTTGAACTATGAAAATGTTAAGTCTAAAAGTAAAATTGCAAATATGGCAACCCTGGTGGATGTGCCTATTACTTCTGTATTCTCATCTATTTAACTAAATCAACAAATTTGAAATGTGGGGGATTCTGGTTTGTATTGAACAGTTTTTCTATAATCTGTTGCTTTTTTTATTTATTTATAAAATAAAATTACTTTAATACAATACATGCGTCAAAAGTGTGTTATTTGCAGCAGCAAGTATCTTAATTATAATATTCAGCATAAATATGTTAGTTCTTGTAATATAAAAAGTAGGAAAAAAAAAAGTATGTAACTGTTCCCGCCCGGGTTCGAACCGGGGACCTTGTGCGTGTGAAGCACACGTGATAACCGCTACACTACGGAAACAACTGTCAGCAGGCTTGCCCAAAGTGGGCCAAGCTGCCCATGGAAATCTACAAATTGCTGCAGCATGTTAAAGCCAAGTCAACTCTCGCGAAGCACCTCCTTCTGCTCCTTTTCCAAATGCCACGCCCACAATTAATTGGCGTCTCGCCTGGGCGCCCACACAATCAAATGCCAGGCAAGTCGGGGAAGACAAAAGCATTCGAGAAATGCCTGAAACATGCACAGAGAGACACAGAGATTACCCAGCCAAGTTATCGAGCTGCCCTTCAGTTTAAAATAAATTTGCCCACGCTGATCCTTAATTAAAATTCCCATTGTCTCTTTACGTGCCTGCATAGATTTGTCCGCCAGACGATTAATATGCAGCACGAGAACGATTCGCACTCCTCGTTTATAATTACGCATTTAAATTTTGTGCCAAGATTAGGAAGAAGGGTCAGAGGGGGGTGCAGAGCTCGGCTTGCACTCGGATTCGGGTTTGGGTGTGTGCGCTTTGTTTTGTTTTCTCTCTCTCTCTCTCTGTCTCGCTCTGCCCTGGGGTTGCTTGGCCCCATAAATTTGGGTCAATGGGAAAAACGTCAGAATTGAGTAATTACAACATAATTTTCAATTTTGCAGTTTACGTTGTAAATTAATTTGCGGTCGACATTTTGCCAAACCCGGCCACGGCGCATTGTGCTCTCGCCGGGGCATGGCTTCCCGCCTCTCCTCCCCTTGTTGTGGAACCACATCCAGCGATTCGCCTATGCTGCTGCTGATGAAGCGGCAGCGAGAATACAATTGCTAGCTGGCAGTGCCGAGAGAGGGGAGCGGGGGGTAGGTGAATTTGCGGCCTGGGTGGGGCAGAGCAATTATAGCAACAATTAAGGGGCAGCTGTGGTGGGCGTTCATGGGATTTGTGTGAGAGAGAGGCAAGGTTTGTTGTGCATAATTAATTTGCAGTTATTTTGCACGTTCGCGTATTTTCCTCCCTCTCTTTCCCTCCTCTCTTCCCTTTCCTTTGGGGTCGTTGCTGGCAAAAAACTGTTTACGATTTTCCAGTTGAGCGCGTTTTAATTGAAAAGAACTAAAAGACAAGCCAGTGTCAACGACACATGCAGGCACACGGGGGCATAGAGGCGTGGAGGGGGGCGTGGCAGTTCCAAACAGCTGCGACAAGAATCATGTGGGTGGCTTATGTAGGATGCAATAAAAAATTGACCCGAAAATGTGTAACAAATGCTGTGACATATTTTCGCAACGTTACCCCCAGTCGGCAGCACCCCTCCCTCCCTCTTCTTCTCTCAGCACTCTCTATCGCCTTAATGCCCCGTTTCGATACCCGCTGCCAATGATCCTGAAAAGAAACAAGCGCAAAAGAGTCGCAAAGGGTGCGCCGAATGGGTTTCGCTTTGTAGTTGGGGTTGCTGAATCTTGCTAGCCCCAATGTGTGTGTGTGCGAGTGTGCGTGTGTGTGTGAGTGAGTATAGTGAAAATCGGTTGCGGGCAACATTTGTTTTGGGCTACAGCACAGCAACTGTGCAAAAATGAATAAAGAAAGGGCAACACAGAAAAAAAGAAGAGAGCAGAGAAAATAAAGAAAGGCAAATGGCAAAAATCTGTAACTGTAACTGCAACATGGCATGAACTTAATCTGCTGCCGATTGTTTTTGTTGCCAGCGTTTGTTGCTCAATTTGTACGGTGGCATATCTGGCACACGCGCACACACACACATACACACACTTATATAGTCACTTATACATGCAGCTACTTTGGAGCCGGCGAGCAGCGCGCCAATCCAAACCAAATACGCCGCATTTTCAATATTGCGGCAACAATTTTCATCGTTGTTTGTATTTGCCGGCGTTGTAATAATGAAAGCAACGATTGGGGCGTGTTTCCCCAAGCAACCACCACCCCTCCATATGCCACCTACCCCGGTCCCCCCGTTCCACCTCTTGAAACGCTTTGTACGGGTTTCGGGTTGCAAAACTGCGGATTGCGGATGGCGGATTGTGGATTGCGGGACTGCGGGTTACGGCTCTATAAGTGGCAAGGAGCGTGGAGTAAAGGGAAGGGAAATGGGACCCTCAACCCGGGGTGTTCATTTAATTGAAAACAAGGCGGCGCAGCACTTAAAGTGAAACCGAAAACAGATGGAAACGAAAAACTTACAATAATTGCTTCGACTTGAGATTCGAGTTTCGGTTTGAGTTTGCCTTCGAGTTCGACTCGCAGTTCAGTTCAACTCAGCGGGCAAATGAGAATTGGATAAAGTTGTGCGCGAGCGGCACAAGTGTGCAGCTAATGAATTCTTTATAGAGTCAGAATATTAACTTATTGAGCGATTGCCCTAATTAGCAGCTCATCGAATCGCAGCGAGTGGCAAACGAGAGCAGTAAAAGCGACCAGAAGGTGCACGATGCTCGAAGACTTTGCGCATTTCAATCACAGTTTTATTTAAGGGATTCTTGATTTTGATACAGTTTGAAGCACTTTGATAAATAAAAAGAAAAAAGAAATGTTTTCTTTTGTGTTTTTTGACAGATTGTTCAATTTGACTTATTTATTTATTTAAAGTCTACTTTGGTCAGTCGACTATTTATAATTAAAAACTGTTAGCAAACCTAATTGTTTGTAAGCTTTGAATTGCTTAAAATTAAATATACAAAGAATTAATGAAAGTTAAAAACTTAAATTTATTGAAGATTCAAACTCAACTATTTGTTGTACGAGGATTGGGGATACCCAGAAAAACCCAATCAGTTCATTTGACATATGTTTTCTTAGGTGGCTAAAGGAATTCTGACTTCTTCAGAAGAACATTTGCTTTATTGGTCGTATATCTTTCTTTTAAATATATTAGTTTTGTTTGCTTGGTATTTTAAGTCTGTAAGTCATAGTTAATGGATTTTGACGTGAAGATATGTAGGGTACATATGAATAAGAACTAATAAATTTAAGTTTAGTTTAGTTAAATCTGAGAGCTTGAATGAATAAGAACTAATAAATTTAAGTTTAGTTTAGTTAAATCTGAGAGTTTTTCAAAAATACAAAGAGACGGAAATTGCTAAAAAAAGATTAGGTTATATTAACAATTAATAAAATTTTGTAGCTAACACTTTATAAACTTCATTGTTTACTTTTAATTTCAAATATTTTTTTTTCACTTTTTTGAGCTGTCTTATTGGTGTGCCAAATTATGATGTTAAAACATACAGCTCCTATCGATATTATCGAAATTTTTTATGTTTTGATAGTGAAGAGGGTAAGAATCTTGCGTTTCCTCATCAAATTATTTCAATAAAATGAAGTATTTAAAGTCGAACGATATTTACATTATCATTTTTTAAATAAGCAAAATTTAATATGCCGACAAAAGCGATGACGACAAAGAAAGGAGGTATTTTGATAAATTAAAGGGAGAAACTATAGTGCAGTATGCATTAAGCCGATATATCAAACCATCGTGGTGTTCTAACATCTGTAGTTCCCAAACGATACTGACGCAGCTCCGCTCCTTTCTTTCCTTATCCAACACGTTTTTATCGATATGCATATCTACAGGCTTATCGTTAACTAAATCAACTTACGATAGTGTATAGACTAAGGTCACACCTAAGTTACATAAAACTTAATATAACCTATAATTTAACAACTTAGTTCGTATTCATTATAAATTTATATAAAATAATAATTATCGAAAAAGAAAATAAGCTTTATTAAAGTAAATACAAATTTCACTTCGAACTCTTCGAAATTCTTTTTTTTCAAGTTGAATTAATTTGTGCACAAACTTTCCGCTGTAACTAAGTCCACAGATCAGTTTACAGAGCTATCCCTAGCACACTTGGATCGTGCCTGGCCAAAATGTTGCTATATTTATATCAATTGAAATGTGCTTCAAGTGCGACGTGTGTAACGCGATATTTTCGCTCGTTACAAGAGGCGTCGACAGGCGCCATTGCTTTGTGCAAGTGCCGCCTACGCAGCCATTGCCCATGCCCTTTCTGCTGCGCTGCTCTGCGTTATCTTTGGCCATACACACACACACATGTGAGAGTGTGTGTGTCTGCGTGGGTGTGTGCACAGTCCGTTTGTAAACAAACAGCGTACAAGGCATACACAAGGCCAGGCCAGGCTAGGCAGGCAGAGGCCAGTGGACATGCCAAACAGACGCCGCCGACCTGCTGCTTCTCCTCTCTATTGCCCACTCTTCCTCTGCCTCCATTGTGCTCCCCTTGTACTGTACTGTGTGTGTGTTTGTGTGTGTGCCGCATTCTCCGCGTGGGCAGTATTCGACTGGACAAACAGGACAACCAGGGGCGATTGCAACTGAGCTCGTTTAAACGCATGCCATCCGTTGTTGCGTTATGGCAACGAGAGAGGGTTGAGCTATATCACTACCCCCCACCACCCCGCGTATTGTCCCTTGCCGCCATCTTCAGTCTCGTCCCTTCATCATGCTTCCCTTGTATATGGCAGCAGCACAAAACCAATAAGTCAAAAGACCAAAAAGGCTTAACGGACTATAAAAAGCAAAAGGCAACAGAGGAAGAAAGTCAGCACAAAATTACAACGGTTGCAAAAGCGAAAGCCTTGAGAAGTAAGCAGATTACCGATGCAGTCGTAAATAGCAGACTTTCGAATACCCTTCACTTTTAGTTGTTTAAAGGGGAAGGTGACTTTGAGCACAAATTATATAATATACCGACTAAAGTTGAAAAAATTAAATATATTTACATGTAACTCTTTCAAAACGAAGTGTACCAATGGAATAAGTTTGGAACTACGCATTTAAAAGAATTTTTACTTATGAATATTTTTATATATTTTTTTTTACTTTATTTATTCATTTTTCTTTCTTTTTTTTCGAATTATTTTTTTATTTAGTTATTTCTGTTTTTTTATTTATTTTTTTATTTATCTATTTATTTTTTTTATTTATGTATTTTTTTTATATACTTATTTTTTTATTAATTTATACATTATTTGAAATACTTTTTTTCATGGAGTTGCTATAGTTCTACTTATAACTTCTTTGTCTTTGAAATGATTGACACTCCGCTTAATATTTTTCAACAATCTGTTAATCCTTTTAAGACATTTTCCTTCTCTTCTATTTATTCAATATTTTATAAATAATAAAAATATAAAATAAATAAATTAAAATATTCTTTATTATATGCCTCAAATTAACTTAACAATCTTTCCATTTCTTCTCAACTATTTTGTATGTCTTCTTATTAATTTCTGTTCTAATAAAATATTCAATTTGTCCACTGTTGCCCGTCTTCTCTCCACTGTTGCCAGTTTTCACCTTTTCTACCTCAATTCAAAATGCCCAATCAAGTAAATCAAAATCCCAATTCGTCTGTCTTCTCAACGACTTAGGCTCAAGCTGTAAGCCACAACAGAAGTTCCTCCCTTTGCACTCATCAAATATTGAAGGCTCTTTTAATACCTTCATACATACATACATACACTTACATAGTGTATATACTGGAACCACTCAAGCAGACGAGGAAACTACCTTTTAATCCATTCGAAGCCATTTTCAAATCAGTTCGCCGACATTAAAACTCAGCTTATCGCAATTTTTGCCCCTTTTTTAAGGTTGTACATGACTTGCTTCATTAGATTGCCATAAAACCCCCCTTGCGAAAGGGTATCGATGGCAACAGCAACACGACAACAACACGACAACAACACGTGCTGTGTTGTTGACTGTTTTGTGCAGTGATTGCCATATAGGAGTCAAGATCTATGAGCTGCCCAGCGAGCGACCCATTTGTGCCGAGTGTGTGACAATAAAATGTTTACTGATAGCAACAACAGCAACTACAACAGCAACTACAACAACAATAGCAACAGCAACAACAACAACAACAATAGCAGAAGCAACAACAGCAACAGCAGCAACTACAACAAGGAGCGGCGCACAAGCAACCGTTGGCGCAATTGAATGTGGCACAAACTGCTTGCCGCTTGGCTACCAATCCCTCCATGTGTCAGTGGGTGGTTCCGGGGGGAACCAGGGGGATCCAGGGTACTGGGGGCTGCTTCTGTCATCTATTAAAAAAGGTTGCCAAAGCAAACTAAATGGCAGGCAAAAAGCAAAGCCCGGCGACTATTATAAATAATAAATGCTGACTGGTCAGCCATGCCCCCCTCCCTTCCTGCTTCCCCTCTTTCCTATCTGCTGTCACACCTCGGCACACTCCTTCTACAGGCCCAAGGCGCAACTTTTGGCGCCGGCAGAGCAAAAACAATTTGCTTGGGCACATTTTTTGCTTCTTCTTTCCAGCTCACGCGCCCTTGGCTCATAAATCTCAACCAAGAGTGAAATAAAGCTAAACGTAGCGGCCAGATAGAGCCACAGCCATAGCCAGAGCTGCTTCTGGCTTGGGATTGTATATTGCAGATTGAGGATTGGGTTTGGGTTTGGGGGAATGGGCAATGGGGTTTTGGGCACCTAGGCACCTGGCAAATTGATTTGTTGGTTTATTCGCCAGGCCGGAGCACTCTCTGGGCGACGTAAATTTAGCAACGCCTGTTTGTGTCATAAAATACGACGATGCGAAGGGAGACGGAATGGGATGGACTGGGATGGGATGTTATATGAAGTGTCCTGTGCCGAAATGACATTACGATGAAGTGGAGCTGCAGCCGCTGAGGCGTTGGCGGCGACAGCAGCTACGGCTATAAAGCAATTTACAATTGCTTCATGTGCCGAGCTCGATCGATTCAATTAGACGGACAGCCGCTTAATGCCTTTAATTTAAATCAATCAATCAATCAATCGGGCCAGCTGCCAATAACCTCCGCCCACTTGTCTCCATTTTTCCCCTGTTACTATGCCTGCTCCACCTCCTTTCTCCTCCTCTCTTCTTCCTCCCGCTCCATCTTCTATTTATTGTTATTTTAGTTTGGCTGCTTTTTTTTTGGTTCGTCAGCCGCTTATCTAGTCGCCTTCATTTTTATTTGGCTTTGTCCTGGCTTAGTTTGAATTGATTGGGAGCCTTTGGTCCGGTTGGGTTTGGTGTGGTGCGGTTCGGCCCTGACCCACAGGCTGCCCGGGCAGCGGAGCTTTTGTCTTTGGCTAAGCTACTTAATTTATTTGACCCTATTCATGTGTCCATGCCGAGCAGGCGATTTTAAAGCGGATCTGAATTGAAATCAAATTGGACACTGCTTTACAGACAAGCACACAAACACGGACACGCACACACACACACACACACACACACACACACACACACACACACACACACACACACACACACACACACACACACACACATACACACACGCACATTCAAAAGATTGAGGTAGAACCTGACCTGTATTTACTCTTGTCTATTTCTCTAGTGTCAGTGCGGGCAAATCCACTCCTGCATGTGCGAGTCTCTTTGTCTCTCTCTCTGTGTGTGTGTGTGTGTGTGTGTGTGCGTGACTACTCAAGCATCGCTTTCCCTTTGAGCTTGCGTAACCCTTACTAAAGTTTTTGGCTTCGCACATATTTGCACTAAAACCAATTTTCTGTTTACCCTTTCCAGATTATTAGAAGCAACTTCAATGTACAATACAATTTTCTCTACTCCAGTTACGGAAATGAAATGCTCGCAAAATTTTATTGTTTACAATTTTCAAAGAGTCCTTCTTCTTCGGGAATGAACTGAATTTAAGAAGTGTTGTAAACTTAAGCAACTGTATGCTTGATTTTCTGCAAAATTTGAGGGAGAAATTTAAGATTTTGTTGCGTAATTTTATTGATAGAGAGAAAAAAAAAACCTTTTTAATATAATGCCAATACATTTTATTTAAATTACTTTTTCTTATTTAAGGTTTTACCCTTATATTTAACATCAATCTTATTTTAATAACATGAGCTCAGAATGAATTAATAAGTTTTTGTTTTTAATTTAATTAATTGCTTTTACTTTTAAACTGTCGACTGAGCAAATTTCGACTTAAAATTAATTAAATATAAATTAAATTAAATGAATGAATAATATAAATGATTTATAATAATTCCTTGTTTTCTCATTTAAGATTTAAATTCTTGTTAAAAATAAATCTTTTTTAATAACATGAATTCAAAATTAATTAGTAAATTTTTGTTTTTAATTTAATTAATTGCTTCAAAATAAATTAAATTAAATGTAAATTAAATTAAGTGAAGAAATATCTTGCATTGTAGCCCAGTATTATTACGACTGCATTTTAATTCGACAATCGAAATCGATTACAATTAGTGTTACCACACTCTTTTTCTGATACTACAGTACATCATTAATAATTTAAACAGCTAGATAAATATTCTTTAGATTCTAACAAATAAAGCTGTCAATGCAATCTGTTCAATCAGTTAAGCAGAGAGAAGTGCAAATTGATTCTTTTCTATAAAAAATGAAGAAAAATCTTTCAGAATACCCAATAAACATAGAAAATTAAAGAGTTGAACTATCGATAATTTCCTTTAATTTGCATCTGCAATTTCTTAATGAAAATTTTCACTTAAAGCAGTCGAACTGCAGTTGAAATATGTTCGCGGAACAGCCACGAAATTGCATGAGCTGCAGCGGCGCTCTGTGACGTCGCTCGTTTACTGCCGTTTTGCTTGTAATCTTTCAATAATTCATGACGCAATCAATAACGTAAACTAACAACACGTGCCCGAACAAAACACACCACACACGGCGCAGGGCACACGGCACAGGGCACAGGGCGAGGAGGAGTTGGAGGAGGAGGAGATGGAGCAGGAGGATAGTTACCATTCTTAACCGTATGCTGACTGGCATTTCGTTTACATTCAACTACGATTGGTTTCACCTGCCTTCTGCTGGGGCGACCTATTTTCCTTCAATTTTTTTTCTGCTGCTGCTGTTTGCCTTATCCTAACTCCAATCGCTGTGGTTCGATACCTCGGTCCCGCTCGGCTGTGCAGGCGGCGAGCTATCAAAATGTCAAAGTTCAATGTGCAATTTAAATGCAACACACTGTCGTGCAATTGGCTTTGCCCCCTCTCTCCCCTCTCTCCATGAGCCGCTCTACCTGCAGCTGATGGAAAAAATGCAAACAATTTGTATTTAAATGCGCTGCAATTTGCCAGAGCCGATAGAAGGTTGTACAGAGAAGGAGGTGGAGCAGTCTGGGTGTGGTAACGGAAGCTGCTGCATATAGGCAGCATTGCCTGGGGATGATTTTAATTGGCAAATAAAAATGTGCAGCCAACGAAAAATTTATAGTATGCATATGAATGCCAAATGCGAACGAACGCTTCAAATTGAAATTTATTGTGAAATATCAACGCAGCGCCAGAAAGTATGCTATGCGAATGGCAAATAGACTGCCGCACACACACACACACACACACGTCCTCTTGCTCCCTTTTGCCATGGCCTGCTCTCGGCAGGAAGCATCGATTATTCAAAACATCCGCAATTTTGAGCGCTTATCAACAATAGCGCCATCTAGCGCTAACCATGCGCAGTTTGTCAAAATCATTTCGAGTTTGGTTACCATTTTCTTTTTTTTTTCTTTTTTATCCTCTCGCTCGCTTCACTTCATTTTTTATACCCCACATACCCCTTGGGGGGAATGTGTCAGAGGCGGCATTGTCAGCCGGGAAATTGGCAGAGGTTTATTATCAGATCTACATAGATCTGGCGCATTACAGTAGCTATAAGGTATGGACTGATGCAACTCTAAAGGCAGTTGGTATATACTGATATATACTAATATTATATCATATATTTTTAAATAAAATTATTTATTAAGCCTGCCCAATTAATAATTAAATCTTTTCGATTTTATTCATTCCCTTTTTTCACTTTCTCTTTTTTTTTGCACTTTCCATGAGCAAGAAGAGCTTAATTTGGGGTATAGCCTGAACTACTATATATATTATCAGGTTCCATCGCTTATATATCTGCTCATGCAGTGCTTCAATATACCCCTTTGAGCTCTTCTTAGCCCACAGGGTATGCACTAAACGCACACTCTCAGCCATCGTTCTATATCTTCCTTTTTTCTGACACCGCACACTCTGTTGAGGCTTAGTGTCTATTGTCGCACACACTAACACATACACACTCACACACACACACACACACTGGCACACACACGCACACTGACACACGCATCCGGTTCATTCATATGCATGACGATGTGTCCATTTTTGTGGCTTGTCATTAATGCATAAAAAATGCTAATGGGGCCAACGTTTATAGCGTCGCTTTGCCAAAAAAGGTGCAAACTGTTGTTGCCCCGTTGCCGTTGCCGCTGCTCCTCGTTGTTGTTGCTCGTTGTTGTTGTTGTGATTGGGGCAAATGTTTGTCGTAATGCCTTTTAAATGAAGTTGTGCGCCATTTGCCATTTGAAGTTTTCGGACTGTTTGCATCGTTGGCATCGTTTGCATCGTTTGCACTGATGGCCAACACAACCGAAATTGACTGGTTTTATTCCTCCAGTCGGGGGGATAATCTGCAATGGCAGATTAGTAGTAGAAGCATCTTTCTCTCCTCTCTCTTCCCCTCTCTCTCTATCTCTCTTGCTCTCCCTCTGGCCAGTGTCGCTTGTAATGCTAAAGGATTTTATGGGTAATTCCCTGTGAATGGCACTTGCGAGCTCCGCTTTGCCTGGCACCGTCTGGAATAATGCCAGGCTTTCCGAGACGTGTGACTGTTAAACAAATGTCTTTAATAGTCGACTTGCCCCTCAGCGAAAGTGAATGAAAATAAAAGTCCGCCAAGTGGACAGAGAGATAGAGAAGAAAGGCAGACAAAGAGGGACAGCAAAGAGAGAAAGATTGTGTTCCTATATATATTTCATAAGTGTTTACACTAAAACTGAGTGTTATTCAGAGATTATTAGAGCTTATATTCTGAATTGAAATATAATAAATATATATTCGAAATACTTATAATAAATATAATAATGTCATATATACGATAGGTGCACACTTCCGAATTATATCTTAAGAAGTGCCAAAGCCTACATAAAAAATATAATTGAAGGAAAGGTTACCTGTCGAAGTTTGTATAATCCTGTTTTAATAACGAAAGATCGTTCATATTGATATATAATGGTTTAGAATTTATTAAACATTAAAAAACCTTCATTTTGGAAGATTGCTTCTATGGCCGCTCTATATTAGAGTGGTCCGATTTTGATGAAATTTGATGTGCTAAAAACTTGACAAACATCAAAAATATCTTGTCCGGCTCATTTCATCTGATTTACAGCGTTAAACAATGAAAAGCACGAATGCCAAGTTTAAGCAAGATCTAAAACTGAGAGAATAATTTGCGTTTAAACAGTCAGATATACGGACAGACAGACGGACAGCTAGACAGACGGACAGGCTGACGGACAGACAGACATGATTGGATCGAGCCAGATATGCCTTCTTCTGCGTGTTTTTTATGAACTTTAATTTATGGTTACAATGATATTATTTAAAAAGATATAATATCCTATAAGACTAAGGATAATATCTATACAATTTGTATAAGATTCTTCGGGGTTGAATGCATTTATGTTTTATAATCTAGGATAAGCAGATATATCTTATCTTATATACATATAGACATGCTTAAATTTTGATACACATTGATTAAAGTGTAGAAATTACAAATCGAACAAGGAATTTTTTGTGTTTTTTCTACATATAAAACACATTCTAAACATCCTTCATCAATTTCAAGTCTGAATGTATCTCCTTCGATATATATCTTTTTTATCATTGTCACTTAAGATTGCCTATATTGTCGCTTATTTCATAATTACAAAATCAAGACATATAACTTCGATGTGCACATCGTTTTATTTAATGCGCCCCTTAAAGGCCAGACGACTTTCCGTATTAACCGTTTCATTAGAATTTTGTTGGCTTTTCCGGCATTATATGTTACGACCCACGCCCGGCATTTTAATGTCGTGTTGACGTGGACTCCCCCCTACCCCACCCTTTCCTGAAAATGATCCCTGTGGAATCGAGGAAACATGAAAATAAAAAGGTTGCCATATTAAATGGGCAATATTCAATTTACCTTTTGAGCGGCACTTGGACACTTTTCGGGGGTCACCAGGTTGACCCCTGGTGGTATCTGTATAACGGCATCGGTGGCTGTAGCGGCAAAGGGTTTGAGCTGCAAGCGTGGGTGTGCGTGTGTGTGTGTGTGTTTGCATAGCCACGCTTTAGTGTTATCTGCGCGTCAGCATCGGCGACGCGTAACGCAAACATTTCGCAAAGCAACGCAGCAATAACCAACAGTTTTACAACATCCCGACGCCCCTGAGCGCATCCCCGGCAGGCGCTTCCTCCCCCATCCCTCCTCCTGCCACTGCCTGCCTGCTGCCATGTCGTGGCACCTGCTATCTCGACTTGTGCATTCGCCATGGTCGAGTCCGCAGCGAGCTCATTTCATGAAGTTTGCTCTGCAATCCTCGCTGCGCTGAGCACGAGGTCACAAGGCTAAGGCAAAAAGGTTGCCTGGCAGAGGAGGCAGGCGGGGATGGGGCAGTGAAAATAGCAATTTATCATTTTGTATTTAAGCGCGCGGCAGGTAAAGAAACGAGACGAGACGAGACGAAATGAAAGCAAGCCAAATGAAATGAAATGAAATGAAAGGCGGCATGTGCTCCACGTATTTTTAGATACTAACAAGTGATAAAAGGCCAGCACGCAGCTGGCACACACACACACACACTCGCACACACACTCGTGTGTGGAGCGCAGTGACTGACTGACTGACAAGCCGAGGCACCGCCTGACACCTACTGCAGGCAGGGCAGGCACTGTTAATGGCAAAGCGACCACAAGGCAAGTGGAACGTGAATACCGAAGCCAAAAGGCAGAGCTGCTGACGTGGCATTCCTCGCTGCGTATCCATCAATGTCTGCCCCATGTCGTCCTCTGCCGCTACCTCTGCCACTACCTCTGCTGCTCAGCTGCTGTCTGCTGCTGACGTGCCTGCATTAAGCAAGCCCCAAAGAACACGATTGCAAAAAAAGCAGAGAAGAAGAGGGAAGGAGAATGAACGGAGAAGAATTGAAAGCCTTTTATGCGCACTGGTGCGAGTTGTGGGGCCAACAGAAGCTGCTAAATTTTTTGGCAATTCAATTGATGGCTGGCTTCGTTACCAGCTACCCTCCCTCTGCAACCCTCCTCCCTCCCCGCTTGCCTTTACCTGCGCGCTCCATCAAGCTGTACAAAATTGCGCCCGACCTCGGGCGTTTGCTTTTAAATGCGCCGCGCCACTTAGCGCCTGTTTCCTGTCGAACCCCGCCCCCCTTCTCTCTTCTCTTACTCCCACTCCCACTCCATCCTGGCGCACACGTTGTGCACGCTGTGCGGAGTAGTCGTTGCCAGCGTCGAATCTGCTGCCCAGATTGGGTGCGGGTTGCGTGGTTTATTAGCTGATCCCACCGGCTTGACAAGCCACTTTTGACGCCCCAAACAGGAAGTCTTAGGCGGTAATTTACTTTTCAGGGCGCTACTGGCAAATTATGCAAGACTTTGCCCTCATCGCGGGCACCGCGCCCTTTGCCCCTTCCATCATCTTCATCTCTCCCTTTCTCTCCTGCTTCTTTTCCTTTTCTTATTCTCCTTATTACGTCTACATGGCATTCTCCTCCATTGTTGAGTAACGACGCCGGCTTACTGTTTTTGCGACAGTCCTGATGAGAAAGCACTAAAATTCGTCAAAAGATTCAAGGCACTGATTCAGTGGAAACAGAAAAAACTATCCAAGCTGAGCTGAGGGGGAAATTGCTTAGGGGAGAGTTTTAATAGCACTACGCAGGTGGAGTTGAGTGTATAGTTTCTTTGTAGATCTAAGCTGCACCGACTCTGCTGTGCTCTAAATATCATTTAACATAAGGAGAAGGTGCTCATGGAAATTTGTAGCAAATGTATATCTGCAATAAAGTAAAGAATTATATCTGCAGTAAGGTATCTTTAATAAATCAGCGGAGCTCCCTTTTTGAAAATAATGTTTATTTTTCTTTCTTTCTTTTTTTTCTTTTTTTTTTCTTAAAAGCGCAAACGAGTTTGATTTTATTGAGTTTCGAATACCTTTTGCATTAGATTAATGACTGCAGATGAATCAAATTGAAGGGAAGCAAAATAGAATACGGTTGCCATGTTTCTACAAGTATTGGAGTCGTTATCATGCGGCCCTTTTAAATCTTCTTTGCTCAGGGCCGTAGCGGTGGTCGCAGGGGTTCTTGTGCAATGCTTTTGGGGCCCCTTTTTAATTGTATTCTTCTAAAATATATTATTTATTATATATTATTTTATTATTATATTTATATATATTTTATACAAAAAGCTTAATACTAGTTGTATATTATTTTTTCTCGATTTCATATTCACAAAACGATCAATAGATTTAGAGAAAACTTTTTTTTGGGCCCTTTTATTCTCAATTCATAGTGTCCCTTTAATCTTTCTTACTGGGCGAAAATATATCAGAGACATAAGATGGCGTGATAGACTCCACAAAGTATATTATTCTTAATCAGTATCAGTGCAAATCGAAAGGGCCATATCTAACTGGCCCTCTGTCCGTCCGTTAGATCGTCAATACACAGATAAGAGTTGGAGGAACATCGATATTTTTTTGACAAGTATCGATATGAAAAACCTTGGCAAACAATGATATTTCTACAGTTCTAGTAGAGATACTTACCTTTATATGAAGTTTCCTGCAGACCAAACCTTGTATTACTTGTTCAATTTAATTTTTATAAGTTGAAAAAAGGGAGCCTTGTGTACACTACCCTGCACACGCCTTGCTGCGGACCTGTCTTTCCCATATCAATAGCAAATAAACTCTCAAGTAAATAATTTATTATGCTCCTAAAAAACATTATAAACTTCCTTACTTGCCTTGCAGCGTATTCAAAATTTGTAAATACCTTTTTTTCCACGAGTTAATTTTCGTTTTCAAAATGTAATTATACTGGGCGGGGCGGAGCACTCCGATAAATGACATTATTTCCACAGTTATCATTTAAGATGGATGCGATGCTGCAGGTCTGTTGCGGGACAAGATTAAGCGACTCTCTTCATCTCTCGTTCACCTCTCTGGCCTGTCTCACCTGAAGCAAACAATTTGGACACGTGCGGGCTTCATTATTTGCCAAATTGTCAAAGTTTTTGCCGTTTGATGCGTGCTGGCTGAGGTGCTGGAGGAGTGAGGGAGGAAGGGGGGGGGGGTTGGTAACTGCTTTTGGCTTTTATGATGCTTTTTATTTAGTCAATGACTTTGACGTCGACAACTTTAATCGAAAACAATTGGAGCACGCCCTGCCGAGGGAGTAAACAGCGAGAGAGAGAGGGAGAGAAAGAGGGGGAGAGGGAGCAGGCAAGTACGCGGCTGGCTTTGGCTTTTTTTTTGCCCTTAGCCTAGTAAGGTGTGCGCTTGCGTTTTGCTTAATGCCGCGTAAATTGTTTCGCAGCAAAAGTTTTGCGCATTTCGCGTTATCCTCCATTTACATATTAACCCAAAGGGCCCTGGGGGAATACTCAGCAACGGGTACGGGTACGGGAGGGGGGAAGGCTGCTTCCAAAAATAGTTTTCAATTAGTGTTTGGCATATAAAGCGATGCGGCGCCTGAGAGTCATTTCCCTCCCCTCGCCATCACCTTGGGGAGTTGTACTTAAGTTTATTTCGGCAAACTTTTCGTCGAGCCAAGCGAAATTATGCGCATTTTTATTGTCAGCCACACACACACACACACACACACACACTCCCACTTGAATTTGTTTATCTCTTTGTTTGTTTCTCATTTGGTCGAGAATTTTAGTGAATTAAACTAGACATTGCATAAGCTAATTTAAAAGCAAAACCCCCAACTGCTCTCTGCTCTCTGGCCAGCTGGCCGTGATCATTTATGGCTTTATATGCTTTGTCCTTTGTGTGATTTTTTCTGCTGCTGATTCAGGCGGAACAAAGGGCGGAGGGGGTGGAAATCTGCGCCGAAGCTAGAGTTGTGTGCTGCCAGGCATAAATCATCTGCCGACTGGTTACTCGCATATTCGCCCGGGCTCTCTGGCACATTTGTTGTGCAATATTTTTATTTTATTAGACCTTTTCCACCTATGCTGCAGTTGCGCCGGTCTCAGGCTCGGTCTGAGCCTTGCCGGCTTGCCTCAACATATTGTGCATAAATCTTTAATATTAAGTAAACATTCATATAAATTTAAATTTATCGTTCACTGCACATTAGTTTCTATATGTGGGAAAACAAAAAGAACAAGAGGAATAAAACCAGGAACAGGCTCGACCGAAGTTAAGAGTTGGGACTTTAAGCTAAATGAAAATCTATGGCTTTGTGGCTTACAATGGTCACAGTCGGGGGCAGTCAACGATTCGATTATGGTAGTAGAAGAGCAAGAGAGAGGAGGAGTGAGAGAACATAAAGGATTAGCATAGCAGAAAGGAAAGTAGAAGAGGCAGATTAACATGGCCATCGCAGCTATTACGTGCAGGTCAGCAAAGGATTGAAGTTCTCATGAGTTGTGGGAGTTTTATTTAAATTTCTCAGGGGATTGCAGAGATTTAAGTTTTGAGGAATTCATTTTTAATGCTTGCTACAAACATATTTCTGGTGTGTGTTACAAGTTGAAGCTCTGTTTGCCACAAGAATACCTAAAGGATTGAAGTTGTTATACTTTGAAATGAAAAACTGGAATAATGGTCAAAACAATAAAAAACTATGTACTTTAAAGATATAATAAATATAAAATTTATCATAAATAGAATATTTATTGTATATACTTAATAAAAAATATATAATAAATATTATAGGAATAATCTGTAAATACAAATGCCAAAGGCCATAAGGACATAAAATTTCGTTAAATAAAAGTTAATTCTTTCTTCTCAACGGGATCATTCTGCATTATGTTTTACAAAATATCTTTAATGTTACCGAAGCAACCTTTAAATTGAAACTCCTTTAAAATCCTTCAATTTCCCGCAGCAGTGTAAACTGAGTCAAGGAAAAGAAAAGCCCTGATTAGGAGAGAGCGCAATGCGTTGTAACGCTTTGTCACTTCGGCGTGTTTCAAATGCCGAACAGAAGTTGCGGGTAATAAGAACGAAATAGTTGAAAGCCCGTCAACATGCCAACAATTGGCCTTGTTAGCCAGCGTCAGCTCAAAAACTTGATTTCAGGCAGGGCAAAAAAAAAACCCGAATGAAGAATGGGAGTAAAAGGAGAGGAACACAGGCTGGGGCGGGGAAGTGGAAGCAGCAGTGAAAGGTTAACCGAAAACCTACTCCGAATTCCAGTGAAAGAACGAGCAATCTAGTGCGCAGAGTGTGTTAGTATGTGTGTTTGTGTGTGCGAGCGCAACTGTACTTTTGACGCGTTTAGAACCGCCTTCAATCGCACTCGCGCATCGCGTATCGCGTCGAGAATCGCGTCGAGTTGAGTCGACTCGAAATTGCAGTAGGTTCGCCCGCATTTTGTTCGGTTACAAGTCGAAAGTCTTGCTGCAGCTTTTGGCATTTGCCAACTGCAAACGCTATTTTCCACTAACAATAGCGAATGGCAACAGCAACAACAATAACAGCAGCAACAACATCAGCAGTAACTGCGGCTGGCGCAACAACAAAAGGCTTACACAATGCGCACTTTTGATTAGGAAAAATGCCGCCAGGTAATCGCGCGCTGCGGGCGCAGCCACAAAAGCCTCTCGCTCCATTGCCTTCCGAATGGGTGGGGCGTGAAATCAAATAAATAAAATAAACCACAAGATGACGTCGTCTCCATGACAACGGACGTGCAGTGGGTTGCCATCGGCGGGGGTTGAGCGCGGCCTCTATGCTTTGTTTATTCGATAAATCTATTGCGAAAGGCAGGCGACCAGCGCGACGGGCGAACGACTAAGCGGCTCAGTATCTAGCGGTTCTTCGAGCTGTGCGGGTAAGCCGGCAGATGCACGAATACAGTAGCAGGAGGGAGGGAGGAGGGGGTTAGGGAGGACCAGGCTTTCAGCCTGAGTGCTGGCAGTGTGCTCTACTTTGGGCTGGGGTTGAGTGGAATAGTCGCAAGTTATTATTGATGGCTTCACTTTAACTTGCAGTTTGGCTGCTCTCTCTCTGTGTGTGCTCTGGGCTTCATTAAGTGGTAAACCCGAAGACGCCAACGGTTGTTTGTTGCTTGAGGAACGTTGGAGGACAGCGTTGCCAACGTTGTCGCAGTTATGGATTCACCAACACCGCCAATTGTCATCGACGATTCGAACGGTTCAGCAATGGACGCCTGTTTCACGGCATTCGATAAGGATGGGTGCGTATGAAAACAAAACCAATCAAATACGAAACTTATCATAAAATTATACAATAACAAAATAAAAATTTAGAAAAAATAAAACATAAAAAAGGTTGTTTTGAAATTTATGATAATATACAAAAAATTTTTAAAACATGAAAATACAAAAAAAATAATTTATGAAATTAAAAAAAATATAAAAAACCAATAATAAAAAACAAAATTTATGAAAAAACACAAACATTTTTATAACATTAAAAATATAAAAAAAATTAAATTCATGACATTTAAAAAATTAAAAATACAACAAAAAAAATAATAAAATAAAAACATTCAATATATCAAAAAAATTTTTTTAAACCATTAATAATATTAAAAAAAAAAAAAGTTGAAAAAATAATACAAATTATAAAGCACTTAAATATATTTAAAAATAATAACAACTTTTTTTTTCCAATTATTAAAGATTCGGTCACTTGATTATAAATAGTGCTGCAAACTATATGAAAATAACACCTTAAACCAGCTAGTTTTATAAATAATTAAAAGTGAAATGTTTAATAATTTTATTGAATTAAATGTTTAATTAAAATGCACTTCGTATGTTAAGCATATAACGTAGCGTCGCCGCAAGCAAATAATCAACAGTAAAGAAATTGAAATATTTAAGTAAATACACCCCACAAATTAAACGAATTCTGCCAATTATAAATCAATCAAAATTAATCAGTTTTTTAAATATAAAAAAATTGCGTATCTTTAAAAAAACAACTCCAAATAAATAAATTACGTTTTTGAATTCCATTTTACTATTTATCATTCACTTTATGCATCAATCAATTAACATAAACCGAATGCAAATGGAAAACAAAAGCCAAAATAGAAAATTAAATTAAATTACTTATACATAAATTAATGCAACTAATTGAGTAATTCGTGAAATTAAAAAATTATCAAAATTAAATTACAAATTACAAAACTTAAACCGTTCTCTGAATAAATTATGCAATTCTATTCAAATGCAAAGCGTGAATGGAAATAAAACCTCATTTAATTCACAAAAATTATATAATTATGCGCGTTAATTAGAGTTGAGTTTGATTGTCAGCTTTTGGTTTTGTTTAGCGCCACCGCAAACAGCGAATCAATTACCAGGTGGAAAACCCCTAATGAAAAATTACCTGGAAAAAGCTGAAAATGTGTGAAAGTTTACAGCAATAATAATAATGCAATATATAAATAGTATATACCAAACAAACCAAACAAAAAAAAAACCACTCGATGAATTAACAACAAATTTACAGCGACTGCCTGCATATTAATGGAGGCGAAATAAACAAAAAACGGCAGCATTAATTTACAGCGCGAAATCTAAGTTAATTTATTAATGCGGAAAGAGCGTAAAAAAAGGCAGGCGCAAAAAAAAACAACAACAAGCGCGTTGCATAAATTAATTCTAATTGACATTTTCAACAGTTTTATGGGCCATTCATTTAAACGCAAATCAATAAACGTAATCGCATTAATTTTACCTTAATTAAACGAAATTCGCAAGCAGCTGCTGTGAGTGTGGCCTGCCCCAAAAAGTATGCTACAAATAAGTGAATTCTCATTGGTTTTTCCAACTTAAAGCTGCTGCCGAGCCCCAAACTGTCTGTCTGTCTACTCCTCCACTCGCATTCGAATGACAAACAACCCCCGCAGGCAATGCGTCCTAACTTTACAGCTAACTTCCCTTTTACCCTGTACTCCCCCCCTTGTTCTATGTTTTTGGCAAGCACAAACTAACTTTATTTGCCCGCCTGCCTGGCGTTTATTTTCATGCCTGATTCACCTTTGTCGCCGTACTCCATGCCATGCCATGCCATGCCCAGCGATGACCGCCTGAATCTGGACGAGTTTACGCTAATCTGCCGTGCTCTGTTCCGCAACGACAAGGGGCACATCTACGATGTGCCACACGAACGCCTCGAGCAAATATTCGCCGTCTTCGATGTGAACGGCGATGGCTTTATCGATAGGGAGGAGTTTAAATTTTGCTGGAATCAATGGATAAAAACGGTAAGCGAAAGCTGCTTAGCTTCCTCTCTCCTTCTCTCTTTCTCTGTCTCTGTGTGTGTGCGTGTGTGTGTGTGTCTGTCTGGGTTAAGCTTCTGCCATCATCCACTATTATGAGGCGGTGTTGCGTGAGTCTTTGCGGGAGTACGTATACGTGTGTCGGTGTGTGTGTGTGTGTGTGAGTGTGTGTGTGTGTGTGGCTCGTCACTCAGTGATTCATATCCGGGGACTCATAAAATCATAAAATGTGATAATAAAATATTTGTCAACGTTTTGCCAACGCGGAAGCTGCGTCATAAACCCAACACAGCCGCACACAGCGAGAGGCACTCACCACACACACACACGCACACACACTGACGCACGTATGTATGCATGCATGAATAAACCTGCACACACACACACAGCCAGACATGCACGACGCGTCGCACACAAAATTCGTAGTCATTCGCAGCGTTTGCAATCAAAGTGGCCGAGTCCCGGATTGTGTGTGTAATTCAATCCTGATCAGTCCTTGTTGGACGGTAAAATGTCGCTTACAGCAAATGTCACACGTCAGCCCGGGCGTACTCTCTGTCCCCCTCTCTCTCTCTGTCTTTCTCGCTCTGCATATGGGGATTGCTTTCATCATTGTTCACCCCCCGTCTCCATCTTCATCATCCCAAAAAAAAAACACATTCCCGTTTCCATTGCCATTGCCATTTCCTTTGCTCAGCTATCGTCATCGTCGTCATCATCATCGCACTGGCCCATCACGCAACAGCGGCCTCCGCACTGGCGTATGCAAATGTGATAATCTGATTCTGGGAATGTCACACAAACATACAAATATATCCCCGCGCACACACACATACATACACAGTGAGCCTCAGTGCCGCTCCGCACGTAAAGTGATAAAAACGCGTGACAAATAAAATGCCACAGAAAACGAACGGAGCTGCATTCATTTGGTTAGCTTGCTGTCGACGTCGACGTCTCTGTCGCTGTCGCGAGTCGGCAGCGACGTCGCCGCACTTCCAGCATATTAAAATATAAAATTTTTTTCGAATAATTTTATTGTAGTCTACGAGGCCGCCGCTTGTGACTTCATCTACTGCCTTTTCTTCTCATTTCTTCTGCGATACTCTAGAGAAGGGTACAAGAACTTCTTTGCAGGAGCTCAGATTCTAGATTCCTTGGAGTTATGAAAGATTAGCTTCTCATTAATGGGTTTATATTGTCTGTCTCAAATTAGTTCTTTTTCAACTATACATTGACTGAAATTTAGAATGAACATTGATGAATATTGTTGATATATAAGCTTTATATAATGCAAGCATACTTAAAGCATAAAGAACATATAACTGATCTTTTAAGTGATTAAAATATCTTAGAAAAATCTTTAATAAATCTTAAAAATTTTGTGTTATCCTTAAAAAAGCTAATTAATTACAATTTAATCGAATTATGTCGTAGTATATCCCACTAAAATTTAATATTATGAACATATAATCCTCTTTTAAGAAACCTTTGTAAGGGCATCTAGGCTGCGACTCTGCAATATTTTACTAGTGTATGTTTCTTCATTGCATCGCAATGGCGCAACTTACATTGTTGCTACAGTCGCAGCCATAAAATTGCGTACGTGCCATACAAATGTTGCCTTGGTCCTTAAAGTTGTCGCAAAGTTTCGAGTGTGCCGTCGAGTAAATCAGAAATTGCGAGCTTAAAAATCCAATTTAAACTGCCTAATTTTTGAAAAAGATTCTCACATATTTAAATATATTTCGATTACAGTGTAGAATTGCAAATTTAAGGAGCCAGTGGCTTAATGTGTTTTTAATATAAATTTCATTTTAATTTGAACTCGCCGCAAAGATTAGGAGAGAACATTTAGGAGAACTGGGGAAACTTCCCAAGAACTTTGAAACTCAACCTTGCGCACAATAGAAAGTGCAAAAGTTTTGCTTGGAAAATTAACAAAAACTCGGGGAAATTTATAACGTATACAAAAGATTGCAAATATACCCAGAAGAAATCAAGTTTAAAGCTAGCAAAATAAATATTTTCTTTAAATTTGTGTGTGTGTGGCGAAACTTTCGAAATTCGATTTAATTTATTCGCAAAAGTTTTCGTACCGAAATCAAGTTTGGGCACTCCAATGTGAGATTCCCCAAAACCAAACCCCAACCCTACGTGCCTTCCTCTTTGTTGTGCCGCCTTGTGCGCCCTGTTGCCCAGGCACAGCATATCAAGTATACGCATGGTGGCTCGTTCGTTCGCCTGTTGAACAGCGCCTCGTTGGACTCGTTTGTCACGCGACAAATTATTTCACAAGAATAATTTCATTTTTGATATGCCATTTAAACGATGATGATTCTCGCGTTGCCACTACCCCTCCTCCCTCTGCCTGCCTCCCTCTCCCCTCTTCCTCTGCACGTTGGCAAATTGTGTAATATTGCATAAAAATTTATTAACATATAAAAAAATCGTCCGGCAGCTGATATCATAATAAAGGGAACACTTAAAAAAATGGCGGAACTCGGTGACAACCCCGTCCCCCCACTCCACCATTCCCCATCCGATTGGGTGCCGTTTACCTCCTCCCCTTGCTGGGCGGGCTTGCCAAAAAATGAAATAAAACAACAAGATGAGCAACAAAAAAATTGCTTCCCATAAAATTGACTTTTCTTTGTATTTCCGCATGAATTGCATAAATGGTAATTTTGCAGTTTAATGTTTGCGTGAAGAGAGAGCGAGCACAGTAACAAAAACAAGCGAAATTTGCATAATAAACAAATCAAATGATGGACGAGAGGCAACTTAGGAGAGAGCGCGCAACTTTGCGCCCCGTTCGGAATTAAATAAACGCATAAATAGAACATTTAACGCCGTAAATCATTTGCATTGCCGTGCTAAATATTTTTGCGGTTGCTGCGTTCAGTATATATCAACATCATTATGTCTGCGTGCGTGTCTGTCTGTGTGTGTATTTGTGTCTGTAAACTGAACCCACTGAAGTGACGGAAACGGAAATGAACGCAAATTTATGGAAATATTGCGAAATGGTCGAAAATTCATGTTCGCATTGTAAAAACAATCAATAGAAAGGTGAATTCCATAATGTAATGCGAATGCAGATTGATGGCGAAGGGCAATGAAGGATAAACGAGGGGGAGGGGGTGCGGTTAGCCGAACGGTTGCCAATCCATCCTAATTTCATGAACACAATTCAATGCGGTGCGTTTACATTTTGATGCTTTTATTATGTTTGCATTTGTGTCATTGCGAAAATGCGTAATTTATGTGCTTAAACGTGCAGAAAATGCTTTTTAGTCAAGTGCACAAAGGGTGCCCCTACTCTACCTGATATGCCCCCGCTGTGCCCCGGAGCGTTAAATGTGGCTGCGGTTCCGACAATCGGCTACAACAACAGCAACATTAATAGCAACAGCAACAGCAACCAGTGAAGCGACCATTCCTCTTGATGAGGGACCAAGTGCACGAAAATGACCTTTTTAAGTGCTGCTAGCGAAGCGTGGCACAGTTCAGGGGCAAAGGGAAGCCATTGTGGAGTACAGAGCTCGCTGGGGTACAGCACAAAAATAAATTAAACAAGTAAGAGAGATACAATCGAGTGAACTTGACTGTATTTGAATTATCAATACTTATTCAATATCTTATTTAATCATTATCAGAAAAGTGATCATTTCTATATACACTAGATGTAGCGATTTAGCTTTACAATTACTTTTCTTCGATTCAATGACGGAGAAGGGGTTGAGTCTTTATTGCTTAAAACTCTCAATCAGCCTGCAACAGTATGTTAAATATGTTTCCCACATTTATTGGCCCTAGTTTTTTTTTCTTTCTCTGTATTCACACGGTCAACCAGTTCAACACTTTGGTCAGTCTCTGACTGTATAAGACCATGAATTTGCACTATATAACTATATATGAACTATTAGGGTAGACTTTTATGATGCTGAGAGTCGGAAAGGGGTGTGGCAAAATTTTGAAAAACAACTTTACTGCTTGCAATGTATACGCGTGTTGTTCAAAAATTTGCAGGCGCTCATACAGACAGACAGAGGGACCGACAGGCAGACCTGGCCCAATCGACTCGAAAAAAATTGATGATTTCCTTGATTATTTGTATAAAATAAAGTCTGTTTTGGTTTATGAATAATAGAGAAATCAAACCAATAGTGTTTTATCTACTTTATATAGATTCGGATTTTGAAATATTAAAAACTATGAACAATTTCTGTTTTATTATTGAACTACACGTATTTATACTTTATATATTTTTATAAATCATGACAAACTTTTGTTTTATTATTGAAAAATTATATTTATACCTTATATATTTTTTTTATATTTTCACTTCGCATTTATTTCAATGCCAATACTAAGTACTTAATTTTAAACCTCATGCGTTGTAAAACCTACTCAAAACAAATAAAACCTTTTGTATTCTGTTCATTATTTTCAATGAAAACCATAAAAAATCACATAAAAGCGTCATAATTCAATGAAGAACCTGTTGAGTTTTTGTTTTTGTTTTCGCATAAAAAGAGTGTATTTTGCTTGAGAAGCACATAGAACGGCAGCAGTATCTTCCAGCTACTCTCTATATCGCTTTATATGCCATCTACAGCAGCGCAGCGTTGCCATTTGCCAAAACAGTTTTATCTTCATATAATACATTTATTGCCATTGCCACCTGCGCAGTGTGACAGTCGTAAATTGCCCGGCGTATACGTAATGCGTATTTCTCTAGGTTATGAGCGTTCCGGCTCGCAATTTATCATATGAGGCGTCATCATATAGTTCATTGAACCAGCGGCCACATAAAGCAGCTGAAAAATCTTCAAGAGCTTTAAGTGTCTTACAATGTCTACCGTTAATCTTGGGCGCACTTACTTAGACACACACAAACACACTGTGTGTGGAGAAGGGGGGAGAGGTACTGAGGGGGAGGTAGCTCTGGCTGCAACGTCGTTTATAATGTCTTCATTTATGGCACAATGTGCCACTGCTTTTTTTTGCTCAGTTACGCACCGACACCGAAAAAAACACCAGAGACCAGAGAGGCGGCCACAGGTAGGAGGAGCAGGAGGAGGAGAAGAGAAGTGGTGGCAGTGGTTGCTTTTGAGTACTGCAGAAACACCGCCGCACAGTGAGTGCCAAAAGTCGCCCTACGACTTGTCTGCTCATCGAGCGGAAAATAATATCTTGCTATAAATTTCTCTCCGTTTTTCTGACGTTGTCGCGTGTCCAGGGCGCTTAATTTTTCCGCTCTTCCCTCCCACTCTCTCCCCCTTCTCTCTTCTCTTGCTCTCTCTTTCCCGCTGTTCATCTCGTTTCGTTGCTCCTGCTCGGGTGTTTTTTTATTTTCGGTATTCGCAACCCTCAATGCCGCTCACCGTCGCGCATCGTCCCCGACTGATGAAAGTTTAACGACCAAAGTTGACACGCTGCGGCGATTATTTAGAAAGTTAATGACTTATAACATACAATGCGAGCGAAAGAGAACGAAGAACGGGCGCTAGAGCGAGACAACAGCAGGCACAACAGTTGATATAACGGGCGAGAACTGTTGGCAGTTGGGCAGTTTTTTGTTTAATTGGATTGGGCAGTTGTCTGACATGAAAAATGTTTTTCCAATAGAAAAAGCTTTCCTGTATAGCCTAATGGCTTCATTGAATCAATGCCAGAGCGAGATAGAAAGTAATAGACGAAAAAGAGAGAGGGAGAGAAAAAGAGAGAGAAGTGAGAGCCAGGCAATCTATCAGATATGATTGTGGCAATGAAAAGGAGTTTTCACTAAATCTATGAAGTGCTGAATGAATCATTAAAGTGCTTTCAATAAAACATTTTTGGAGTTGCGGAGTTTTAATTCAATTGAAAGAGACTGTTGCACATGGTTGTATATAGATTATCAGGGCTAACCAAAATATTTACGAAAAATCCCGAAATATTTATTTATTATTTACGATAAAACAAACGGAATATTTGAGATAAATATTTACGATAAAACTTTATTTTCTTGAATTACATGGTCCATCAATGAGTCAAACAACATTATTACAGTGAATTATTACATGACTTCGGAAATTTTCAAATGTAAAAGATCGCCGGCAGTCCTCTAGTACTCTTTTGTAGCCGGAAAATGAGCGCTCTACATTACATGATACTACCGGAGCGTGTTTGAATGCTTCGATTTCGGACGGTGTCAGATTGTTGATGTATTCATCCACTTCGTTCAGCTTTTCGCAACTTAAAACGTGCACGATCTTCCGCAAAGTTGCCAGTCGAGTGTTCTTGTTTTCAACGAAATAGATATATAGATAAAAATGAAAATAAACTTCTATTGTACTTATTTCGTCGTCGGGAAAGTGCTTAGTCACTTATCGCTGTCCTTTACTTGACTCGAGGATTTCAGATAAAACACATTACTCGGCAGTTTAAGTAAATAAATCGCTTCCAGAAAATTCCCTGAGTCCATAGATACATGATTTATGTAATCTGCCTGGAAATTATTTCTCAGGATGAATCAATTTAAATAATTTATTTTTTTTGGGCATTTCTATTGATTTGAAGAAAAAATATACATGTAATTTCACTAAATTATGTAAAAAAAAATATTTACGAAAAGCCGCAGGTCGTTAAAATATTTATTTATTCCCAATTTTTTAAAAATTTTTAAAAAAATTTTTTTTTTTTTTTTTATTTTTTTTTTTTTTTTTTTTATTTTATATAAAAAGGAAAAAATTTTTTATTTTTTTTTTTATCATTTCAAAAGGAAACGATTTAGCAAACTTCGTCTGTTCCTCTGTATGAATAGCTAGTTCTCAGTAATTATACAAGCTTGGGCTGAACATTTTGTTGAAATTATGTTTAATTGTATTGAACTTTATATATATAATATGTATATATTTATATATATGTATCTGTTAAATCAGAAAAGGAGTTGTAAGCGCCATTTTAAGGCTAGATAGACAGCTAAAAGCATATTGTTCACAAATCTGTTTCGAACTGATGAAACTGACTTGAAATTAATTGCAAATAATTGTTTTCCCTTTTTGGTTCCCTTGCATAACTTCAAATTAATTACAAATTAATGATTTCCTTTTTAAGCTGCATTGCAGTTGCCTTGGCAACTTGTTTACAGAACTACTCAAGTGCAGATACTGTGCGCGTTCCTTGGATTATGCCGAAGATTATCAACTGTATTTCAATTTCATTGAAAAGTTTTCTTCGGCATTTTGGCGCAAGAGTTGCGAGTTGGGAAACTTATTTATAGTTAGTTTTGCACTAGTCGTCGTGGGGTTTGGCCAACAATTTCTGGTCCCCGCAGTCAGCCGCATAAATTGTATAATGTAATTTTCCAGCAACTGGCGGCGGCGGCGCCTCCGATCCACGTCTGGCTCACCTAGGGCACCCACAAACCCGCAACTGTCAACGGCAATGTGTTGGCTGCATTCAGCCCATGTGAGGAGTATGCCAAAAAATAAATATATGAGGGGGAGAGAGGAGCAGGGGGAGGGTAGGAGGAACTGTATCTGCCAAAAGGCAGGCAGACAGTCGACAGGCCCGACAGGGCTGCCAGAACCGCCAACTTATGCAACAATTTCAAAACGGAAATTGCTTTAGCACCTGCCCCACATACCACTCACACATGCATAGGCCTCACTCTCTGTGTATGTGTGTGTGTGTGTGCCTGGGTGGGTGTGCCCGGGCACGTTTCCCTTTTGGCACATACTTCAATATCACGTTGAGCTTCATTCGATTCGTGCGACTTCGTTCGCTCCTTTGCTCCGTCCTCATTCGTTTGGCTGGGCAACTTTTTTGGCACACACGGCGCACACTTTGACAGTTTGTCTGCTCGGCTCGGCAGAGCAGCAGCCGCATCATCATCGCCAGCAGCAGCAGCAGAGCATTGCCCAACTAACGGCAACCCAAAAACGTCGACGCTTTGGGTTTACGGATTTTGAAATTTATTTCGGACTGAAATTGACTCGAGCAGGCGAAACTTTCACATGTGTGTGTGTGTGTGTGTGTGTCTGTATTTATCCATATACATGTGTAGTGTTGCAAGAGGGGTTGGGGGGGAGGGTTGGCAGGGTAGACGAAGCGAGCAAAGTTATTTCTATAACTTGTTCCTTTTGTTGCTCTGACAGAATCGGGTTGAAGTGTAATTTGAATTTAAGATTTGCCAGGCTAACCACAAGGTGCCTCGCCTCCCCTCCACTCCCCGAGCCTGTGCTCTGCTGCGGGTGTCTGCCACATCCACATCCATATCCACTTGCAACACTCAATAATTAATTTAGCCGTAACATATTCGCCTCGGCTCGGCTGTGTCTTCTTTCGCTTTAAGGTTGCCTTGCCGCCTTGGCCCAAGCACTTTAATCAAACATTCATAGTTGCAACTTGAGGCGGGCACAATAAGTGCCTGTGCTGCGGCTGCGGCTCGGGCTGGGACAGGGCCAGGCTGAGGGTCAGTTGTTTGCATTAGCCGTCGTGTTAATTTGCCAAGTTTACGGCACAGAGGGAGGAAGTTGGGTTGGGTTGGGGGCAAGTGCTGGGGCAGCAGCTGCCTCAAATGGTTCATAATTGGATGGCGCCGTGATTTCTTGTGGCGAAGCGTTTGAGGTGAGCGAATTTCCATGTGCAAATTGTGGCCAACATTGATGTATGGAATTGTGGCCACTGTGGCAAGCGAATGGAGAGCATGGAGAGATGGTGGCAGGGGGGTGTGCATGGGTCAAATTTAAAGTTGCCAAAGTAAATGTTGCAAATTTAATTTGGGCCACGCAGCCGAATTTAATTAAACAAAAGTTTCGTTCAGTTTGTGAACGTTGATAGGGAGAAATATGGAAACTGTTTTGCCCTTTTTTCGAGTCTTGCAGGGAATGTTTATTTTGGAAAAGAACTTGAAGTAAGGTAAGGAATAGAATTGGCTGTATTTATTATGGAAATGTGTAGATGGGAATATCTTCTGCCTGAGGAATAACGCCTGTTTTTTATAGCAATTAAGGAGATCCTATGTAGTGTATATATTCTGACTCAGCATCAACAGGGGAGTCGAACTTGTCAGGTCTGTCTGTCTGCCATGTCTGTCCGACGTTTTGTTCGTCTATCCAACCGTATGTTCAAGCGTCTGTCCTTTTGTATGTCCTCTCGTCTGACTGTCCGTTTGTCCGTAAGTATGTGCATGCGTCTATCCGTCCGTCTGTCTGTCTGTCTGCCTGTCCGTCTGTCCGGAAGCTTGTGCAAGCGTCAATCCGTTTGTCTGTCCGTTCGTCCGTCTGTCTGTCCGCCTGCCTGTCAATCTGCCTGTGCGTCCGTCTGTCCGTTACTTCGTCTGTCCGTATGTACGAGTCAAATTGGATCAATATATCGTAAAGCTGCCATACAAACTATCGGCTGTTCTTTGTTATTTTTCAGGATATTGCAACCAAAATTTATTACATCGGACTTGCTTCCTATATATATTTTGCATATTAAATTTCATTAAAATCGGATCACTATAACATATAGCTGCCATAGGAACAATCGACCAAAATAAAGCTTTTTGTATGAAGGCCAGTTTTGATTTTAGAAATATTCATACTTAACAATACCAATCAAAGTGGGTCCCTGTTTAATTTAGCAGTAACTTCTTACAAGAATTAGGATCTAAAGAGACAGAATGAGAAAGTACATAAAGTGTGACTAGATTACTAAAATACTATAATGATATTTTTGGTATTTCCAAGAACTTTATTTAGGGAAGTATTTAAGGATCCTATTTCATTATAAAAATCAGCAGCGGTTTAAGCTTTCATTTTAAGTATACGGAGAGAAATTAATTTGCAGCTATTCAATTTGAGTGGCGTTTCTCGAAAGGCTTCAAGCGATTTCCCGGTAATATAACTCAACTCGACGCCGCCGCCTTGGGCCACTAATGGTCTGATAAGCCAATGCGGAGCACTCCTAAGCCGCGCGTGATAAATGCGCCGGCCAAGACAGCTCACACACAAATTGATACATTAACTACCTTTATCCGGGGCCATTATCTGCGAGTATGCTAACCCGAAACTATGCTCAAAATGCGTCCAGTGCGCAACATGCAAATGTAAATCACTTCCGCAACTATGCAGCGTAGTGCAGAGACGGAGTAGGAGCAGGAGACGGAGCACTAACATGCCTGAAGGAGAGACAGAGAGAGGGGGAGGAAGCTCCACTAATGCTGCTCTAACCACTGGCGCAGCCACTGCCAACGGGCGATAAATCATCAACTGCTTAAGCGTTGTCTGTTCCCCCACCCCCAGGAGCAGTAAGAACAACAAGCCCCTTACCCCTTTGCTCCTCGCATCCTCAACTCAACCCTTCCCTGCCTGCATTTGCGTGCCACCTGCTGCTGCTGCTGGGGCTGCAACTCACGTTGGCCGCTTTAAAGCATTTAGCTGGATGACATATTTTAAATGCTCTGCCAACAGTTGCAACAGCAACACAAATCAAAGTTGCCAGAAACAACAACAACAACTCCAGCAGCCACTAGACGCTAGAGATGACACTTTGGCAGCTGCTAACTATCGGCAGTAGCTGCTCAGTGATTGTCTTATTGTGTGATCTCCTGGAAGTGCAGTACTGATTGAATAAATAAGGAGCTGAAATAAATTGGGAATATAAATTTATTTTTTATTTTATTTATTTGTTTATTATTTATGTAAAGTACTGTTACATTAATTGGTTAAGTACAGGCCCGTAGTTAAGTATGTACAGGCTTTGGGTTGCGTGAGGGCCCCCGACTATAAAAGTGCCTACGGTTACCAAAGATAAAAAGTTTTTTAATGGGGATATATTTGAAAAGATTTAAGTCTTTTAGTAAACACATTTATATTTATGAAGTAACCTAACTAAGCTAGGGGCCTCAAAGAAGTATTGCACAAAGACCCGTCAAATCGTAGCTACGGCCCTGGCTAATAATATGAGAATGTGGTGGTGTAAGTTAGGCAAATTTAAATATGTGAGTAGAATTTATACACTAAAATGAGCTTTAAGATTTGTTTTTAAGTTGTGGGGAAGTATTTAAAATCTTTATAAGGTGTGCCAAAGAATGTAGCATCTTAAAATTAGAAACGGACACGGAACTGTCTTTAAGAAATGTATTCCTAAAATTCAACTAAAGTAGTAAATTCATATTAATTCATTAACAGCCAATAATATGTTGAAGTAATCAGCATTTCCTCATCAAATGAAAGGAAATGCTAATTATCCTGCATCAGTTTATTTATGTTCTCTAAGTAAAATGTATCTTAAAGCATCTCGTGAGCACTTAGCAGGCTGCTGCGTGACGCACATCGTTTAACGAGCGCGTGTCACGCAACCATCTCCGGTGCGTCTGCATGCAACGTGCTGACGCTAATGTGCTGCTCCAGCTTCAGTAACTGCTACAGTAACTGTGCGAGTGTGTGTGTGTGTGGGAGTGTGTGTGTGGGTGTGTGTGCGTCTGTGTTTGCGCATAGATCATAATCATTCATAATCAGCGTGCACATAAATAACAAATTAAAAGCGCTTCACTAATTTTAAATATGCTCGAACATAATCAGCTTAGACGACGGCGACGACGACGGCAGCGACGGCTGTTGATGACGATGCTGATGATACTTACTGGCAGGGTGCAGGGTGCTGGGTGCAGGGTACAGGGTGTCGGGCTGCCAGTCAAGATAGCAATGGCAACCTAACGAGCTCTTTGCTCTCGTGTGTGTGCGCGCTCGTCTCTCTTTTTTTCGAGAGGTTTTTCGACTGGCTTTTACTTCATTTAAAACGCATTTATAATGGGCGACAGAGAGAAAAAAGAACCCTAGAAAGATGGCGAAGAAAACGACCAAGAAGAAAACTCATCAGGACAGACACACACACACGCACACACACGCAGAGGGCTGCCTAATGCACATGTATACAAATTTCTTTGTAGCTTTTCATGTTTGTGCTGAACGTCTTTTGTGGCGTCTGCTTCACTTGCTCTGGCCATACAATTTTCTTACAATTTTCTTACAATTTTCGTGGCTGCTCATGTTACCAACACCAACACATCTCTTGCTCTAATTCCCGCAGTCTCTCATCTTCTTCTTCTCTTTTTTTATCTACTTCTCTTTCTCCGCTGGCAGATTGTGCGACCGGTGAACGCGTTCCTCATTGTTGATGTACAAAATGATTTTATAAGTGGTTCCTTGGATATAAGTAATTGCAGTGCACAGCAGCAAGGACACGAGGTGAGCACCCGGAGCCGGAGTCGCTGCGCTGACGAGCAAGTGGAGCTGGCAGTGGGCAGCTGTTAAGCTGTGGGAGGAGGGAGGCTGCTGTGACAGGTATGCGGCGTGGGGCATGCGGCAAGCGGCGACGGAAAGACATAAAACGTAACAAGAAATGAAAATGGAGGCAGCGAAGCGAAGCGAGCGCAGGATGAGCCAAAGTCATTGCCGCTGCTGCTGTAGAGTGGAGACGATGATGAGGTCGCTCTGCATGTCGAGCAGATACTATATATACTAGCTATATATATGTATTTCAATCTCGGTGTGTGTGTGTGTGTGCGTGTGCCGAGTCGGAAGCGGATATGCTTTACTTAAGTCGCATCCGCGCTGCGACACACGCCGGATGTCATCGTCAGCGGCATCGACAGCAGCCTGGCCTGGCCTCACCTCGCCTCGCCTCCACTCTGAGCCGACTCTGGGCCGGCATTGGCTGTGGTGTGCACTTGTTGGCCGGCACTCGCTTCACTTGGATGGAACATGGAAAATTTGTCAAAATTAATAACACACACTTCCGCCGCCACTTTATGGACTCTTCGCCTTGCCCCGACGTGACACTTGCCACATGCCACACACCGCATACCAGTTGCCCTACGACTGCTCCCAGTCTGCCCCCCATCTGCCCACGTCTCTCTTATCTCTCGTGGCTGGGGGTCAACTTATCCAACGACCTTCCGTCATTCCAGATACTGGAGCCCATTAACAAGCTGCTCGACACGGTCGACTTCGATGCGGTCTTTTATTCTCTGGACTGGCATCCCAGCGATCATGTTTCCTTCATCGACAACGTCAAGATGCGCGCCATGGACGAATCATCTGCGGTGAGTGGCCAAAAAGAGGAAACATTTGCAGAGACATTAAGTAAATGTCAGGTTTTATGGGGTACTTCGTGAAGGGAAATCGAAGTGATATTTAAAAGTGAATTCTTGATGCTGATGAAGAGACTGAACTTCACTTTAAACTTTAAATAAAATGCTTTACATTTTAATTTATTTTCTAACTAACTCTCTTGTTATACCCATGAACCATAAGGTAGAAGTATATTATATCGTAGTTGGTCTTGGGAAATCGAAGTGATATTTAAAAATGAACTATAGATGCTCATGAACAGGCTGAGCTTCACTTTAAACTATAAATGAAATGCTTAAATTTTAACTTTATATCTCACTAACTCTCTTATTATACCTATGAACTATAAAATAGAAGTATATTCTATCGTAATTCCACCAGGGAAATCGAACTTATATTTCAAGCGAGCTCTAGGTATTCTGATGAACAGGCTGAACATATAAGATTCTGCTTTGCTTAGCTTTAATTTTTATTTAAATTTATTTATTAGTATTTTATTTAAATTTGCATTTACTTTCTAACAAACTAATCTCATTAAAACTATGAAAAATAGGTAGAAGTTTATTATACGAGGTGTGTTCGAAAAGTAAGCTGAGTTTTCAAATTTCGTACTTTCGACTATCGATTTTTTATTTTGTTATGTTGGTACACTCTTCTTGAAGATCTATACCAAGTTTCAAGTATATAGCATTTTTTGTTTGGTTGTGAGTGGCGTAAAGGTTATAAGTGCTTTACGTGCTCGCTAAATTTTGACCAAAAGAACCGTCGCATGAGCATCGCTCAAGAACTGTTGAATGACATCAACGATGACCCAGATTTACTCAAAAAGGTCATAACTGGTGATGATTCATAGGTACATGGTTATGATATTGAAACCGAAGCCCAAACGCCCCAATGGAAGAGCCCAGGTTAGCCAAGATCAAAAAAAGCACGCCAAGTTCGGTCAAATGCCAAAGTTTTGCTCACTGTTTTCTTCAATTAAAATTTGAAAATGGTAAATTTGAAAAGTCATCTTCTTTTTGAACACACCTTGTATCTTAGGCTTAATAAAGAACTTCCCTCATCAAGCTCACCTCTTACCCTTCTCTCCCCAGTTGGATGCCGATTCGGCCAAGGTCTTCGATACGGTGATCTTCGCCGGTCCGCCACCAATGAAGCAGCGTCTGTGGCCGCGTCATTGTGTGCAGGATTCGTGGGGCGCTGAGCTGCACAAGGATCTGAAGGTGGTGGATCATGGCATCAAGGTGTACAAGGGCACCAACCCAGAAGTGGATTCGTACTCCGTGTTCTGGGATAATAAAAAGTTATCGGACACCACATTGAATGCACAACTGAAGATGAAGGGGGCGACCGATATCTATGTGTGTGGCCTGGCCTACGATGTGTGTGTGGGTGCAACTGCTGTGGATGCACTGTCCGCAGGCTACCGCACCATACTCATCGACGACTGTTGCCGCGGCACAGATGTGCACGACATCGAGCACACCAAGGAGAAGGTCATCACCAGCGATGGCGTCATTGTGCACACCAATGAGGTAAGCAGGGGGAGAGTTTATATAAGATAAATTACCATTAATCTATCTTCCTGGCAGGTCAAGGCCATGGCTGAGGGTCGCGATCGCCGTCCAGAGCTGGGCTACAAGCTGGCCATGGAGCTGAAGAGTCCCGACTCGGTCTTATCGCAGCGCAATGGCTTCAGGCCCAGCTATTAGGCAGCTAATTTGCTGTGCTAGGAGGAGAGCAGACACATCACAGAAAAAAAGAGAAATGACAATTAGTTTATGTAGTTAAAACACGCCAAGTGCCTTGCAACAAACATCTGTTAGTTCAGCTAGCTTCGGTAGTGTTTTTAAACATTTTCTATAACAAATAATATATATTATTCAAACATACGTATAGCCCATCAATAACGATATTCGCAGGCCTCGCTGAGTGCTGAATTCAGCTTAAGTATTACTTATTGCTCTCTTGCACACTAGATACTCCCCCCCCCCAACCGGATCAATCAAGGCAAATGTTGTGTAATGCACCTGTTCGTGAAGCATAAGAAGATATAAAGACAGTTAGTTGAGCTTAAACTGTACTTAAAGAAATGCTAAACAATTTATGCAGAAATAAAGAAGGAATATTAAGTTTAAAGTTGTGAATTTCTTGGGAGATTTTGGATATCTTAACTTGATATGATTGAGTTATCTATCAATTTTTATTTAATCCGTTTTGCATGCATCTCAAAGGGAATGTTCTCATATCTATATACGAGGGTCGTTTGATAAGTCCGTGACTTTTTGTATTTGCCGCGCACCTGCTCTAAATACAACACTGCTCCTGTCAGCAGTTATCGATTAACAGCTGACTGTAAAATTTTGAGAAAGCTGCGTTTTTTGGTTTGCGTTTTATAGGCATTGAAAGCAGACGATCTCGATCTCCATTTTCGTTAAAATTCACGAGATCGTCTGCTTTCAAGCAGTGTTGTATTTAGAGCAGGTGCGCGGCAAATACAAAAAGTCACGGACTTATCAAACGACCCTCGTATATTGGGATATCTGATTGGGATATATTGTATATGATTGAGTTATCTATCAAGTTGGGTTTGTAAAGTGCTTTGATAAATGTCAACTGCAGTTTTATTTAATCCGTTTTGCATGCAGCTCAAAGGGAATATTGTCAGCTCTCTCTACTTCTCTTTTTCTCTCTCCTTCTCTCTCCTTCTCTCCCTCTCCCTCTCTCTCTCTCTCTTTACCTTCCTCTCACTCTACATCTGTCCCATATCTGTCTCTGATATATCTGCTCATATCGCCAATTGCACAAAAAAACAAACTTGAAAACAAACCAAATAAATGTCTCAAAGCACACACACTCACACACATGTACACTCAGTGTGTGTGTGTGTGTGTGTGCACAGACTGTTAAACGCTTTTTTACCGACTCGACTGGACAACAACACGAGGCAGCAGCAGCAATAACAAGAGGAGAAACAATTCATGCAGCGTTTAAAGAAACTTTCAACTTTCTCTGCACTGTTTTATGTATTGTACATTGTGCGAGTTTGTACCTCTGTGTGTGTAACTATGAGTGTGTTTGAATATGTGTGTATGTGTATCTGCCTGTGCTGGTGTGCCTGTGTGTATCTGTGCCTGCCATTGCTCTTCTCTCTTATTTTAGCAGCTCCTCTGCCAAGTGAGCAAAACAAACTTTAAATTTATTAACAGCGACTGACCAGCGAATGGTCGTGGGCGTGGCGCACATGGGCAAGCGTGGAGTGTAAACTGCTATTTCTCACATTTCAGCATATTCTATTGCCAGTCCCCCAACTCCTGTTCCTCTTGCCAATCTCTTCTGAGCCCGAGCAAGGCGAGGTTTATGGTAAGCACTCGGAACATGTGCCGAAATGGACTCACAATGCCCCTTGCATGCATGTGGTTTTGCAGCGATGTAGAAGAGAGATAGAGGGAGATAAAGAGAGAGAGAGAAGGAGAGATGTAGCTGGACGTTCACCTGGACAATGGAAGCTGCGCTCGCTAGGGCGACTCTGTAAATGCTAAATGCGTTTGGCCCAGAGATTTGCGCCGACTTTGTTGTCATGCTGACGATGTTGTCAGTTGCCCGTGTACCTTTTGATGCTGCCTGCCAGTGGGTGTGGCACTCTGGCAGTCAGTGCCTGGCATTGCGGTCAGACACCAAGCAAAAATACTCCAGCGAACTGTCAGCGACAGCTGTGCTGTGCGGAAGGAGCGACGCCGGGGACAAAACCCGAAAATCGCTGATGAAAATTGCTTGCAAGTGGTTTCTGTTTCTGCCCGCCTGCCATGTAATGGTCGCTCGTTTTGCTTGTAAAACTTTTGGATTATTGTCAGCCAGCCACACACACACACACACACACTGCTCTGCACTGGCTCTGGCTGTGTGCCAAAGCGGCTAAAGCGAAAAGTTTGCCCAGGACATGGACATGGAAGTCGCGTTTGCCCGACGCTCTTAACAGCAAATTTTCGCATATTTTTCTCGACTCTCTGCGTAGGCGTCGTCGTCGACTGCAGTTGGAGTTGCACACACACATGGACTTTCACCCACACATGCTGGCAAACTACACAAACAGCGTGTGCCGTGGCAACAGCTGCTCTCCACCGTCGGCTGCTTGACTCGCAGCTTGTAGCCAGGCGCTAAGCCCATTGTTTGCGGCATGCGACTCGTGCCAGAGGCACAAGGAAGTGGGGAGGAGGGCGGGAGGGGAGTGGTGTCTGCTGCGCAAATTATGGTCAAGTGCCTGTGGCAGGTATTACAGCTGATAACCTGGCGGAGTCAGAGATGCGCAGATTCGTCGAGTCTGCTCGGTAAATACCGCAGAAAGCATCTGCAAAGCAATTAGGTGTTAATAGAGGATGCGAGAGAGAGTGAGAGAGAGAGGGGAGGGGGGAAGAGCAGTGAGTGAGTGCGTTGATTGTTGAATCTTTGCCAGCGCACGAACTGATTGCAGTACATAACTTGTAGCAGGAGATTGAGATTGCAGGCTTGCTAGGCACTAGCTGCAGTTTTATATAGGGAAGATTTGAAAGTGGTTTAGGTTCTATGCAAGGCATGAGTGTGGTAAATACTTTGCCTACATTATGTGGAAGTACAGGTTTTGTATATTATAGTATATATATCTTTAATATAAGAAGGTTTGTATTAGAGGTATGTTTAAGTACACTCACAGAACACTTTCAATTAAGTCAATTTTGAATTGAGTTCCATTAACTGATTGCAAAGTAGGCAATGAAATGACGTTGAATGGATGAGCGAGAAGAGCAGAGGACAGAAATGTATCCAAAGTGTGTTAATGTGCTATAAACTATACAAATGCAAAGCAACAATTAAAGGAAACAGTCGTTGCAGATATAAGGTATATTACTTGACTTTGGTTGTTTTTTAAGTCGTTGAACTCGTTATTGTTACTGATAGTTTCCTTATCTACAGCAAATGCACTAGTGAATCCTCTTCTCTTCACTTCTGTTAAGCATGAAGCCATGGATGCTGTTGCTTTTCATTTTATTTTATTGCCACAAGCAACAAGAGACATACGAAAAAGCAACAATGCGAAAAGCTTAATCTCAGTAGCTCTCTCAGTCAACCACTTCGTTTTTGTTCACTCGGTTGTTGTGCGACTGCTTACACGACTGTACTCTAGATCTGAAGAAACATCAATGTTACTTCGATAAAAATTTATGTTTTATATGAAAAACAAACATCAATGTTATTCCAGCTCTACTCTACTCATTCCTTCACACCAAGTTGACCTCTCAATAAATTCTACCTTCTCCATTAGAATGTGTGACATTTGCCACCCAAGCAGATGTCTAGTTTATAGTATAAAGTGTATATTCTGTATACTACGAGGGTCGTTTGATAAGTCCGTGACTTTTTGTATTTGCCGCGCACCTGCTCTAAATACAACACTGCTCCTGTCAGCAGTTATCGATTAACAGCTGACTGTAAAATTTTGAAAGCTGCGTTTTTGGTTTGCGTTTTATAGGCATTGAAAGCAGACGATCTCGATCTCCATTTTCGTTAAAATTCACGAGATCGTCTGCTTTCAATGCCTATAAAACGCAAACCAAAACAGCTTTCTCAAAATTTTACCAGTCAGCTGTTAATCGATGACTGCTGACAGGAGCAGTGTTGTATTTAGAGCAGGTGCGCGGCAAATACAAAAAGTCACGGACTTATCAAACGACCCTCGTATATGTTTACCTTTTGTACATGATCTACTGAATCATAAATTTGGTAATGAAAGCAATAAAATATTTTAATCATATATTTAACGTGTACTCTTAATATACCCCAACTTAATCATATAAAATCCCATTCATCATTTATTTTTAATTTAAAAATTTCTGCCAAAATCGTTAAATCGTCATTTACGTCGTGCTTTAAATCTGCTCTTCCCTTTAAGTTAGCCAAAGTTAATTCCCGCTCGCGTTTTCCGATATCGCAGCAAATTCTGCAGCTTTGTTTACGTAAGAAAATTGTTGTTGATTTTGCAACAAGTCAACACCAAATTGCAACTTTGGAAACTGTAATTGCAGCTGCCAAGCTGCAGCAGCAACAACAACAAACAAGAACGTTGTCTTGCCTCAGGAAGAGAGAGAGAGCGAGAGAGAGCGGCGCAAGGAGGATTAAATTATTTTGGCTCGCAGCTTATTGAAATTATAATTTATATATTAGCAGCGCGTAGTTGGCTAAGCCCAAATGTCACAGCAATTTGCAACGGTAAATTTGCCGTTGATTAGATGGCAGACGGCAGACGGGGTGCCCGAAAAGTTGTTAATTATGAATATGAAAAATTTGCAAGAGCAAAACGAATTATAATTAAATTTTGACGGCCTCGGCAGGAACAAGCTGACGTTGATTACACTAGTTGCCGTTTGCTGCTGTTGCGAGGGGTTTATCATAAGCAATTTGGCAGCAAATATGCAACGTTTTTGTGGCGCGGCGTATGCGTAATATGCGCTCAGCGTATACGTAATTTTTGTACTTCCGTTTTGTTGGGGTTGAGCTTGTTGCGGAAATGCAGCAGGATGTTGTCATGCAGCCGCAGTCAATGTTGGCCATATTGCTGTCCCGCTCTTTCTCTCTCCCTCTCTGTTCTCTCTCTCTCTCTCTCTTATTCTGTCTTTCTCTTTCTTTCCCTTTCTCTTTCTCCTTCTTTGTGCTGCTTGCTCAGCTTGCTCGCTGCCTTATTTTGTGTTAATCTTAATGCAGTCAAATGAGTTTGCCTGGCAACACGCAAGATATGAAATTTTGGGCTTATGCCACGCCCATCTCCCCACACATCACATGCCGCCCATCTGCCACAACCCGCAGCAGCAGCCCTTGTAATAGGAGCATTTGTGCAGCAAGTGATTATGAGATTTTCACATTTCATATATGTTTCATCTAGCTGCTCTTTGATGTGCCCCTCCCTCTCCCTCTTTCTCACTCTCTCTCCCCCTTTCTCTGGGCAATAAAATGCCATACTGATTTGCAAAGTTTTGTCATTAAGCACACTTGCTGCTTATCCAGGCGTTGACACATCGCTTACCACGCCCCGACTTCCCTCTCACTCTGCGCACGCAAATTTGCTTAGGTTTTAGTTTAGAATTTCATAAATATTTGCCAAATGTTAAGTTGTTTTTGTTGTTTCAGCGCTGACAGCTCCAAGTTGTCGACAGTTTTATGGCAATTCAATAAAACATTCGCCAAGCTAAAGATCATATTGCATTTTATGCTCGATTTGGCGGATATAATAGCAACACAATAATGAAGTTTTATTTGGTTGGGTTTATGATTTGATTGCTTTCAAATAAACAGAGTTGCGGGAACGTGGGCTTAAGACTGTTTGAAATTATGTCAGGTGGTCTCGTAGAGAAAAGAGTCTGTCTTATGCTCGGATTGGAATTGTTAGACTGCTAGTTAGTTAGTTTAGACTGTGACTTTAATATCAATTCTAACAAGTGTTTTCGAACATTTAGGGAAGCAACGAACACATTTCAGTTGCCGACGGGATAAGCTGATATAATTTCGAAATGAGTTAAACTATTCGAAGTCTACTAATGCAGTCAGAAATCAATCTGTAATTTTAAGTCCTAAATAATTACTTGCATAAGATATTGTCATTATTTAATTATTATACTTATTTAGCTATTATATATAAATGAGTCTGAAGTCTAAACTTTATTTTACTTTGTTTTAATTTATAATCTTATGATTTCTATTGATACCTTAAGAAGTTTTATAAAACAGCTCTAGAGGTATGATATACGAGTATGTAAAGAAATTCTTAAACTACCTTGATAAATGAAAACATAATTGAAAATAATGTATTGAGTAATCATGTCATGCAAAGAAATTTCAATAAGAAAGCCAAGCTATTCCTCATAAGCAGAAAACTTTAATCTTAAACTATGATTACTCTTACCGCTTATAAAATATTTAACAATTTTTTTTGGGTACCCTTAAATGTTGTTCAATTTTAAAAAAGTTTTATATTTTAATTTAGGGCAACTTAAAAGTTGTAAAAATGCCGAAAAAATTGATTATTTCCCCATAGTGCAATGGATCATTTAATATTTTTATCAATATTTATTCTACCTTCTTCAAAATATGCTTCTTCTGCAGCGAGTCTCATATGCCACCTCTATTTCCAATCATCGAAGCATGCCTTGTAGACCACCTTCCTCATCGGCTTCAGTTTCCACTTCGAGTTTTCTTTAACGATCTCAATCGAGTCGAAACGGTTTCCACGAAATGAAAACTTGAGTTATGGCAACAAAAACAGTCGCAACGAAACATTCACTGAGTTTGTTTTTCTTCAAATCGTGTGTTATATATGTTCAGATGTTATCAAGTTTATGTCGCATATAAGTACGTATATCGTATATCACTTTTATGCCACATGAACACTTCACTTTAAGCCAAGCTCGATTATTTTTAAGCTGATTCCAGCAACAAAACATGCTCAAGACTCAGCTGCGCTCAGCTGTGCCCCCAGGACATCATTATTCACCATGCAGCAGGTTGCCCCGCCTCTGTCTCCTCCCCTTCTCCCTAATGCGTCATAAGCCATAAAACGGAGCATAAATAGCGTAAAGTGTGCGTGCTTGTGTTTCAATCGTCTAAAATAAGTTTGGCTCCCATACTCGAAAATTGCTCCCATAAATAGGCAACACAAATCGCACCCTGGGGCCACATGCGTCGTATACGTGATATTTTTTAATTACATTACAAAATGCTTTTGTCTGCGCGTAAAAAATGTTCTTTTAATTGCCCCCACACCCATACCCCCCTCCCCTCCCCCACAATATGGCAAAACTAAAGCAAGAAATGCTCGTTTGAAATATGAGAAAATGCGAATTAGAATGAGAATGTGAATTTAATTAATGCGCACTGTGAGCCCCCAACAGCATCAGAAGCACAACCAGAACTTGCAAGAGCCACACCCCCTTTGCCCTCGACCCGCACACGAACTAAGTAAAATATGAGAAAATTCGCAACGAATATGGCAAATATTTCGTAGTTGCAGCTAAAGTTTTGCCATCGAGGAGGGGGAGGGCAGGGCATTATGAGGCCAAAGGGCATGCTGCATATGTGTGTGTGTGTGGCGTGCGTGCTGCATGCGTGTGTGTGAGTCGAACATGGCGCTTAAGTGTCGCTGTGGAATCATTAGCCAAAGCGCTAAAAGATGTTACCAAGACTTTTTAGGGAGAGGTGGGGGAGGCCAAAGTTTTTGCTGTCGCTAATCAAAAACAAATATGCAAACGGCAAATGGCAAAAGGCAAACGAGAAATGGCAAGTGGCAAATGGGAGGGTCAAAGGTCAAGCCGCACTATTCAATTTAATGTCAAGTTGAATTTTGTGGCAATTTAGGCGTAAATGAAATGAAATTAGCGACACTGCGGCAGCTGCTGCACAGGCAGAGGGAGAGAGAGAAGAAATGTGAGAGGGAGAGAGGCAAAAGAGAGGGGAAAGAGGGAAGAGAGGGGTATGGCTTGTGCAAGTCAGTACGAGAGACAAATGAAAAGGCATTTAAAATGTCAACACGACCACAAAACATCGTGTGCAAAATGCTCGAAAAAGGTGTACAGTGTGTATGTTGCTCGTGTATGTGTATGTGTGTGCGTGTGTGCGTGTCGGCAGTACAGACAGACGACTTTTGCGGTTGCACAAAGTAGACCAAGCGAGAGGGTCGACGTTGAGGTTATGGCCAGGGTTGAAGCTTAAATGCTTGACCACGAAAAGGCCATTAGAAAGCGGCCAACTCGTATGAATCTGCCTCTGCCCCTCTCTTTCATTCTCTCCCTTTCTCTCTCTGTGTGTGTGTGTGGCAGCCTCAACGCTAAGTCGCAAAGGCAGCCTCTGCGACATTTTAAATTAAGCAAAACAAATCAGAAAAAGAATTGCTGCTGCGACAACCTGGCAAAATGGAACCGCAAAACGTTTGCCAACACGTGTAAACTTTTCGAACTTCTGCCTGTTCACCTTTTCCCTTCTGCCTCTCTCCCTCTCTTCCTCTCTCTCTTTCTCGTACTGTGCCTGAGTGAGTGCAAATGTGTGTAGATATATCACAGAGTTAACTTGCCAAGCACAGTAATTATCATTTAGCCAGAGAGAGATGCAGAAAGGGAAAGAAGGAGACTAAGAAATATGTGCAGCAAAACGATTTGTTAACTGTCTTTTAACTTTTTGGTTGTAAATCGATTTAAAGATAAAATCTTCTAGCAGACAATGATTATTTATTGGCAAGATCTGTATAAGTCAGTATAGAAACACAGCTCACTCAGGAATTTGCAATTCATTTCATGCAAAGTTAACAGAACGAAGTGTTTACTTCGACAGACCGAAGCTCTGCTATAATGTAATGGTGCTGAAATAAAAAAGACTGCGTCGATTATTGTCATACTTTAATTGGCAATGCTAAGGTAAGTTATTTGCAAAAACATAAAAGGTTTTTCATACAAAAATACTTAGATTTGTTATGTTATTTACAATGTATTAAAATATTTACGATACAATTTACGCAAGAGCAGACGTGAAAAACAAATTTATGTAGTCTAGTATGGTTCAGTTAACTTTTTAGTTTAATAAATATTGTCAATAATTCCATGTTGTACTCTTGCGTTTTTAGCCCTGAAGACGGTTACCGGAGAATAAACGAAATATATAGGAAAAAAATAAAACAAAAAACGAATTCTTTTTACTTTCATTTCGACCCATCTTTGAACTCGAGCCAGAAACCTTGCGATTTACAGTAAGTAAATAAGGTAGTATACAGTATATAAGGTTGTCAAATATCTATATAACTGTTGAACGCTATATCCAAACTAATCATGCATTGCGTTGTTTTGTATGTTATGTCAATACCTTTCAAATTATGTATAGTGTTGCCAGATACGAGCTCTGTATCGCTTTGTACATAGCCGCAAAATTCAAAAGACAAAAAGGCGGAATTAGATATTTGCTAACCTTATATTACCTTATATAAATATATAAAATACTCTTTATTAATAAAATATTTGTTAGCATAAAAAGTCAACATACTTATGTTCTCTTTTATGTATCAAAAAAAAGGAAAATTTTTCAAGTATTTTAAGAAATTTAAATCCGAGTTTGCTTCAGTCTATACTTCTTGAATAGACAAACATATAATACTCATTGTAGCTGGCTCGAGGTCAATGAGGCCGGCTACAATGAGTGTAAAAAACAAAGGTCGCTGAAGCTCTACAACAAATATATAATATATACAGCCATTGGCGATTAATTGGCACAAAAAAAAATTTTACCGATTTTTTTTTTAATATTTCAAAAATATCATTTGAAGTTCTATGTTAATTTCCTTATTGAGAGCTCTCAGCATTGGCTTAAAAATGTCATTTAACTTTGATTCTTTTAATCAACATTTAATAAAAAAGAATTGTTTTTTATACGTAAATTTTTTTGTGCCAATTATCCGCCCATAGCTGTACATAAAAAACATAGGTAAACACCGTAAAGAAATTCGCAAATCTGCCACAAACTCTGCCATAATTAAAGCAAGTCAGTCTGTAGTTTTCTTTTTGTGTTTTTTTGAAAAAACTTCATTAAAGTGTTCCCCGTTGGATCGGCAAATGTGCGCAACGCGTGACACGCCTCAGTGCCTATTTCCATCACTGCCGCTGTAGCCAAAATGTATGCAGTCTCTGAGTGTGTGTGTGTGTGTATTGGTAGAAGAGGCTGTGTGTGCGTGTGTGTGTGTGAGTGTGTGCGTGTATAATCTTTGTCGCATTGCTGTGAAATGTGCAATAAAGCCCCATGACTTTGGCTTTGGGCTTTTACAGTTCGTGTTAAGAGTTGGCCACACACACAGACACACACACACACACACACACACACACACACACAGGCACACGCATACAGTTACACCTTAAACCAACAATGGCCCTGACCATCCGCAAAAGCAAACAAAACACTGACTTCACCATGGTGACGATAATGATGATAAAGATGGGAGCGGGCAATGGGAATAGGGCTGAGAATGGACGGGGGCGAGGCGTGGGCATGGCAGCTACTGCTGTGGTAGATGTTGCTGTGGCAAGTAAGCAACAGCAAGAGGTACGGAAAGAGGAGCAGCAGCAGCAGCAACAATGTGCTGCAATTAAATGTCAAACAGGCGCTTTTGATGGACGCTTAAAATCACTGCAACTGTCAGCCGGGCTTCAGTGTCCAGTGTCCGAGTGCCACCTGTACGGGTGTCTCTGTGGGCAGTCACGGAACGGTCACACACACACAGAGACACACACACACGTGTGGCATTTAAAATGTACACCCATAAACAAAAGTGCAAACAAAGCCATAAACATGCAGAAAGAAACGAGCGAGCGAGTCGAGGCATATAGCATAGAGCAGATCGGGGGGGAGGGGGATCGGGGTTTGTTGTTTGGTTTGCCCAAGCTGGCAACCTGTGCAGGACACGTTGATGGCACTGTCGCTGTCGCTGTCGTTGTCGTTGTTAGTTTTGCCTGCTGCAGCATTGTGCCGGCAAACATAAAACGCTAGCAACAACAACAACAACAATGACAACAACGACAACATTCAATGGCCCTGCCCCCCTCCGTGCCGGCTCATTCCGCTTGCCGGCGTTCGGTTTGTTAGCTCTGCTTTGTGCTGGGCTTTTATGGGCAGACGCAGCCTTTGGCTGTCAGCGTTTTTCTGCGCTTTGTTTTTAATACATGTACGTGGCGCATCATTTATTATTTTTGCCACACAGCAGCCGTAACGGCAACGGCAGCAGCAGTGGCAGTGCCTACATTGCGTATACGCAACGTGGCACACTAGACAGCCTCGCTGCGGCCCATGGGTCCATGTCACGCACACATTAGTAGGTAAGCACGCCTCGGCCACACGTTGCATAAACATTTGGACATCCAGCCGGATGCCGGTTGAGGGCATGGGCGTGGCACTGGTCATGCGTGTGCGCCTCGGATTAGGAACTAAATTAAATTTTTACATCAACATTTGCGCTTCATTAGAGGTAAGGGCTCTGCCCGTTAGCCCCCAAACATGGCCAAGTGTTGCTTCACTGAGTCTGCTGAGAGGCCACTCGAGTGGTTGCCTGTGGGACACACACACACACACACATGCAGGCACGCAGACAGACTGGCATAAGCAGGGCAGATAAATGAGTTGAGTGTTATGGTGGGAAATGGGAACAGAAGAGTCCAGTAAATTACCCCGGCCAAGGTGTCGGAGCAGACTCGGAGTGGGGGGCAGACCTTGGCTCAGATGATAAGCAGAAGTAGGAACTCAAGTATGTACTAGGTATGTATGCCGTGCATGTATCATTTATAAGCAGCAGCAGCAGCACAGAAAGAGAAAGCACAAACACTTAATTAGAAGCAGAGAAACTGCAAATGAGAAAGAACAGAGAGGGAGGCAGGCTGGGAGGGAAGAGGGAGAAGCTGCGGCGCTTTGCATATTTAAAGCAGCTCGTCAGGGCGTTCATTTAATATTCCCAATGTAGTTCGAGTTAAGTAAATGACTCACTCAGCCGCAAACTAACACAATGTAGAAGAAAACACGGCGTTGGTTATACACTTTAATGAGTTAATTTCAACTGTTCTAAGAGTCTAGAGCGCTGCTTGTACAGTTCCTTATCTATCCTGGCAACGCAGAGGAGCCTATCAGTTGTTCTTTTAACAGATCTGACCCATGCTGATCCTTGTGATAAAAGAAAGAAGAGTGAGAAGAAAATTTACCTGACACTTGAAAGTTTTGTATAATAATTTAGAATGCAGTTCCACTGCTTTATCCTTGTGCTGCATTGATCAATTCAAGCAGTTAACACAAGATGGGAACAGTTCCCGCTTGCAGTGCAACTGGCAGAAGTGGAAACTGAAAGTAGATTGCAATCAAAAAATGAGCCAGTATAATCCGTCGATCGTTCAACTATTATAACTATTGCAAGCATTTAAGTTGAAAGCAACACTCGCTTGATTATTTACCGAGTATGAAAATAAATTATCTCAACTCATTGCTATCAATCTCAATTACTTGCAGTCTGCGCAATGCTTAAGCAGCGAGGCAATATCAAGTTTTGGCTTTTATTGGACATGTGCTGGCAATAACTGATAGCTTCCATTTTGGGGTGGCGCAGTGGCTGCAGAAAGAAGCTGCAGCTCCATTCAATTTGCGACCGACTGGAAAATAAAGAAAGGAAAGAAACACACGAAATAAGAAGCGAGTCGAGTCGAGAGAGAAACCGCGCTGCAACTTTCAAGCAGCTCGCAGCCGGCGAACTGACAGCTGGCACCAACTTATAACCAAGCCAGGGAAGAGCAGGGGAAGGGAAGGAAACGGAGGGGAAGGGTATGTGCTGTGGCAGGAGGGTAGCGGCATTTCCCCACTGACTGTGCATATGACTGGAGACGGAGCTGGGTGTCGCGTCTGCTGTCTGTGCCCTGAGGGCAGCTGCTTTACCAAGAAAAAACACACACAGAAACACACACTAATACACACGCACACACACACAGGCAAGCACACACAGTCCGAAAGATACAAAACTTGCAAAACGAGCGTCAAGCAGCAGCAACAGCAAAAAAAACCGAGAGGGGGAAAGAAAGAAAAGTTTCAGTTACGTGCTGTTGCTTTTAATTGAATTTTTTCCAGTGCTGTCGCTGCCGTCGTCGTCGTCGTCGTTGCTGCTGCTCCTGCTGCTGGTAACTGGTCGCTGCGGTGAACCAATGCTCGGCCAGCACATCCGCATTCGTCTGGCGCTTCCGCCGACGACGACGCCGCGTTCCATTTCTAGCAGAGAGACCAGAACCGAGAAACGAGACTTGTGTCCAAGTGCTACACTGCTCTACACTGCCGTACACTGCTTACACTGCTCTACACTGGCTGCAGGCAGTTTTCTTGTTATTTTGAAAGCGCCAAGTCGCAAGTCCTTAAGCGGTTTATTTTCCTTCACACTGATTTGCAGCTGCAAAGGTGTCCCAGCGTCCGGCTGTCCTCGTTCGTTCCTTGCCTCCCTCTTTCGCACTCTTCTGCTTCCTTTTGCTGTCTCTCTGCCTCGTTTTTTTTAATATGCTGCAAGTTTTTAATTAAGAAGTTTCGGTTTAATGCTGCCATAGACTGCACTTTTTGCCGGCATCATCATAATAATTTACTTACTCACTTAGCGCCTTCCGCCCCGGCCGCCTTACACCTGTTTCGACTTAACTTTCTCGTATTTGCCCGAGGTGTTATCTTATGAAATATAAGTCCGTAAATTGTTTTCCGCTTTCAGTGGTCTCACGGGAAACACAAATAGAGAATTCCTCCCTTTTGCACTCTTATCACGCGAAATCTGCATTCAAACTGCTTGCTTGGCGTTTCTCTTTGTTTTCGTTTTCTATTCTTTTTATTTTTCTCTTCTCTCCATGCACTGCACTGCTTGTTAAACTGCTTCGCATCCTTGCACTGCATTGATCAAAGCAAGCTGTCAGATAAGAACAGTTTCTACGCGAGTTCATCTGACTGGTGTGAGAACATAGCGTAGAGAGCGTACTCGTGCATTGCTTGTGCATCTGCATTTGTTGGCACACATTTAACTGATCACAATTGTGATAGGGAGATAGGAACAGTTATCCCCTTGCTTGTAACCGACAGACGTGAGAACACAAAGTGGAGAAATTTGCGAATCATTTATTTTTGTTTCTATTCAATTTTCAGCTGTGATGCATGCAAACAGATTTTGTCCCTTTTCGCTCTCTATGTCTCTGATGAGCCGCGTCACTGCTTATGCAAATTCCGTTCCCTTCGTATAAACTGCTTTGCATCCTTGCACTGCATTGATCATAGCAAGCAGTTGACACGAGAGGGGAACAATTGCTGCTTGATTGCAACTGGCAGAGTGGGAACAGGGAACAGTAGAGTGCAACTGGTGGAGTGGGAACACAAAGTAGATAGATTGTCAATCATTTATCTTTGTTTCCGCTCGATATGCAGATGTGATGCACAAAAATGGTTTTTCTCTCTAAAACGCACTTCCACTCATGATCACGCGTAGTTCCTATATAATTGGCGCTTATATCAGTTTATAAAAATTAAACTGCTTTGCATTCCTTCACTGCATTGCTCAAAGTAAGCAGTTGGCACGTGATGGAAACCAACTCTTCCCAGAGCAACTGGCAGAGTGAGAACAAAAAATGGAACGGCTGCTGCGTGTTCTTTGTTTTGCCAACAAAAAAGAATATTTTTGTTGTACTGAGTGAAGGTGGTGAACAAAGGAAGGACATTCCATTTCGGATTCATATTTCCTGAAATTGCTGTGGCGCTGCTGGACTGGGCATTTATACAGTTATCTCCACGGAACTGTTTTTCCATTTGCATTCCGCTTGTTGATTCAATAAAGAAACGTATTAAATGAAAGTTAATAAACAAAGTCAACTTCCATTGCTGCTTATTAAATTCAAAAGTGGAGAATACATTATAAAACACATTCAACTTCAAGTTGGAGGAAATTAAAACTTTGCTATTCTAAATTATTTCTGTCCTTCATTCTCCGCTTCACCTGTGCCCACTCTTAGGCTAGGAATAAGAATAATAAATAAACTTAATGCGGATTAAGCAAACACTCAGTTGATATATAGTAAATAAACAGAGTCATTACCATCGAGCAAGTCGAGCAGCAGCAACAGCGGGCGTTCTTCTAAGTACTTGAAATCGACCCCATTTGCCACATTGCACTCGCAGCATGAACGAATCTCTCTCTCTCTTTGTGTGTGTGTGTGTGTGTGTGTGAGGCCAAATGACGTCACTAGAATCAGGTCAACACCAGGCAAGGCATCAGCAGCAGCAGCGGAGGCAGAGCCAGGCACAGGCACCGCCTGAGCGCAGCTCGTGCGTTTTGGGGCAGCAAAAACGGCAACTCACCGTGTAATACGCATACACATAGAGCGTGTGCAAATGTATATAAATGTGTAAATGTGTACCATATAAAAGGTATATGTCTCTGCAAGTGTGTGTGTGTGTGTGTGTGTGGGGTTCTTTCTTTATTTGTGCAGGCGTAGGCACACTGGGCCGGCCGTCGGCGTCTCACCTCGACTAGGGTCTTGGTCATTAATAGCCGAGACTTGACTTTCCTTTCATTCTTTTTAGTTTCATTTCGGCCCTCCCCCCTCTGCCTGCCCTTGGTACGCCCCCCGCTGTGTTCGCCAGGTTCATTTTGTGTGTTTCCTTGCGTTTTTGACATTTTTTCAATTTTTTTCAGCGTTGGGTAAATTACTTGTAAATTCAGATTATGCGGCTGCAAAGTGTAGGCACAGGAGGGGAGGGGAAGGGAGGGTAGGTTAGGGAGTGTGCTTAACTAGATTGGACTGTGGGGCAACAGTGACTGGCATTTGTTTTCCATATATTGATTGCTTTTTAATGGATTTTCCGTCGACTCTGTGCATAAGGTGACCATTTATTCGACTCTCACTCCCCACCTGCCTCCCTTCCTACTCCTATTCTCTTGCCAGCTCTTTCTACTTCTTCTCGCTGACTGCCACGCCCCCCGCTGTTGGTCGTATTAATTTTATTTACATAGTTAAATGGTTCAATTGTTTGACTGTTGATTTAGTGCTGGAATTTCAGACAGCGAAATTAATTGTTTGATTTGTGGTGGCCATTTCAGCTCTGGCTCGGCTCAACTCTCAGCTAGATCTCGCTGCTGCTGTATTTAGGTCAGCTGCTGTTTGGGCGCTGCGTTTGGCTCTGATGATTTACATTTGTGTTTGCACAGTTTATAAATAAAACGGACATGCGATGCGATTCCAGCTGCCACGCGAATGGAGTTTCCCAAGCAGGTCACTTTAAGCCGCGCGTGTGCTTAGGACAGTCAGTCAGTAAGTTGTACAGTGAGTTAGTCAGTCAGTCAGTCAATCTGTAAGGCAGTCAATCTGCAAGGCAGTCAATCTGCGCGGCAGTCAATCAGTTGTTTACGTCAATCAGCAGGTAACTTGCTGCAACTAAGCATTGTCTGTCACACGGCGAAAACAAAACCATAACAATGGCAGCTACACAGTGACTAACAAACACACACACACACACATTAACACACCTACACACACACTCACATACTTATACACACCCACGCACACACAGGCAGGCACAGGCAGGCACTGGCAACGGCAGCTGCTTGTAAAAATACTCACCACACTTTGCTCTTTGCGGGCCCACAACTCTTTGGCACTCGCGCTGCCGCTGAAGCTGTTTCGACTGCTTGCGCTGCTTGTGCTGCTGCTGCCTCTCTTTGGCTAGAAGCTAGAAGAGAGAGAGAGCGGGCAGCAGCCTCTCACGCAACGCATAGACATGGCAACGGCCATGGTTAGAGGCAGCAACAGCAACAGCAACGGCAACAGCAACGGCTTTCATCTTTTTTTAGCACACGCGCCTGACTTGCTCGTACGCCTTCTTCGCCCCCCCCATGCTCCGCCCGCACCTTGGCAGTGTTGCCACCCAGCGTGTTGGTCGCCTGTCGACTGTCAAATCAATTTGTCAGAAATCACTGACAGCTGCTTACAGCCAAAGCACACAAACATGGCCGGGCCATGCCAGAGCTCGGCTCAGACCCGCAGAAGCCTCTGAAGAGTTGTCATGCCAAAGCAAAAAAAAAAACGAAGAAGGATATGCCAAAAAAGGAGGAAAACAAAACCCAAACACAGCAACAAGAAGAAGCACAGCAGCAGCAGTTGAAGTAAAAATTGCCCCGGAGTGTAAATTATTGCGCATATTTCCATTTCTTTTTCAAATTGCTTTGCAGATTGCCGCCATTTGAAAATTGTCTACGGCATATCAAGCACTTTCGACATTTACAACTCATTTCTGTGAAATCTCTACGCAAAACTTTTCAAGTTCGAACTGACAGACAAGCGTCTTTTGTTTGCACACACACACACACACACAGATACTTACAAGCAGAGTACGCACACACACAGAGACACACTTATACGAAGGCAAACAAGGAGCACGCCGCACTGTGTGCTGTGCGCTGTGCTGCCAGGCGTATACGTAATTTCGCAGACAATGGCAAAGGCAAAAGACGCAAACCCATTGCGAAAAAAATGGGAGAAGAAGAAAACAAAAAATTAGAAAAGGTCTTTGACTGAGCATAGTTGATACTCTCTAGTGCGAAGCGGGTGCCAAGCGATAGCACAGCCAATCTGCTTGGGCACAAAACTTATACGGGCTATTTGAGAAGTGAGAACTTCCTGAATGGAATTGTTAATATTGTTAATTTAAATATTCATTTAATATTAATTTAAATATCAAGCTAATTTATTATTGATATTATTTAATTAATATATATTTTTTTGGTAATTATTTTGATAGTAAAAATTAGTCATTTTACGTTCAGTTTAACTTTGACAAATGCAGATTGATCCATGTTCTTTTTCGTTTACTTTCCACGACAGCCTGACTTAAACGATTGACAGTTCTAAGAACCTGATTGACTTATTTGCCTTATAAACAACTTCTTTAACGACTTCCCTGTCACTCTTAACATAGTCTTTTAATTCAAACTCTTAATTTCAACTGTCAACGACTGACTTCACTGCTTGACTTGTTCTTCCCCAATGCAAACCTAATCTCATCAATAGTTGCTTGCAGCGTTACCAGCTGTCCTAAGACGATGCCACTAACATCATTGATTACATTTTTCTTATTATTAATATAAAGGAAATTCTAAAATAAATGAAAGTATTGCCGTTTAAAAATCTTTTTATTTCTGCTACTCGTTTCTTAATGAAATTGCCGTTCCCTTCAAAATAAACTGCTTTGCATCCTTGCACTGCATTGATCAAATCAAGCAGTGAGAACGAGATGGGAACAGTTGCTGGTTGCACTGCACAAAGTACTCAAGTCATTTTTTATTTCTGCTTTTCGTATCTTAATGAAATTATTAAAAAAATCTAAAAAATGTATTGTTGTTTTCGAAGATTATAAGAATTGCTACTTATGTTAGTTATAAGTGGCAGTACAAGTTTTAGAAAAAGGAAATTTTTAATACTTTTTGTAACTAAGTATTACTCATATAATACGTTAGCAATAGAGATGAAGACACATCGCTGTTTACTGAGGTTTATTTTATGAAACATCAATGTTTATTGATGTTAAATCGATGATTTATTAGCTTTTAAAAAATATATTTATTTTATTTATTGACTTTATCAAATTTGAAACCAAATCTACTTCAATTTATTTCCGATGTTAATTCTATTTTTCTGTGAATAATTATATTTGATTCTCCTTGGGCTGCATATCAATTAAAACTTTGCTTTTGTTTAAAAACTATAAGCAGTATAAACAAATAAATTGCTTAACTTTTTTAAGGAGCCATGCCAAGCAGTGCAGAGTATTGCTGCCTCGCATTGAAATCGTATATTGTTGTCATGGTGTTTCTTTACTTTTTGGTCACGCCAACATCAGCAGCACAAGCAGCAGCAGTAGCAGCAGAAAAACGACAGCAGCAGCAACAACAATAATAACGGCAAATATAACAATAAGCAAGGCAGCAGCAGCAACAAAAATCAGTGGCATGTTTGCTGCTCTTGCTTTTTATTTATTTTTCGTTTGTAATCTCTACCCCTTTTTCTTGCACTGGTGTTGCTGTTGCTGTTGTTGTTGCTGTTGTTGGTGTTGCTGCTGCTGTGGCGCTTTTTTGTTTGACCAACTACAACATACAAGCTCATAAATAAGTAGGCAAAGGCTTGGTCCCAGTGCGCCAGCCCTTAGTCCGAGTCCCTTTCCACTGCCACGCCCAGGGGCTGGCCATCTTTGCTTTTGGCTGAAAATGAAAAATGGATTTCTGTGTCAGTTGGTTTCCATAATTTCAGCTCGTTTCAGTTTTGGCTTCGGCTCACAGTGCTCCCCCTTTATCCACTTCCCCTCTCATTCCCTCTTTCTCACACTCACACTCCCAGTCTCTTTCTCTTTCTCCCCCTCCCTCTCACTCTTGCTGCTGCTCGTCACAGCCTGCTTTGATGCGCATTCATCATTTGGCATTCAGTGTTCTCTGCCTTCCCCCTCTCTGCTCCCCCTCCCCTCATTGTGCTGCCTTTGTTGTTGTTTGGCTCCGCTCATTCTTTGCGATTTGTTTGCCATGTCGTGCCGTTTATTTAATTAATTATTTTAAAGATTTGCGCCCTTTTTCGCTTTTAATTAATTTATCAAAAGTGCAAATAAAAATTGTTTTCCAAGGGTCCTCGATGTCCTTTGCCGGTATTTTGTTTTCTCTTCTTTCTGTATTCTCTCCGTTTGCATTCGTTTCTGGTTGTTGTTGTTGCTGTTGTTTTTTCTAATATTTTATGAAAAATGAAAACAAACTTTAAATTAGCCGTGCGGCCTGCGCATAAATGGGGTTAAGCTGCGTGGCGGGTTACGCCAAGGCCAAAGTTCTGACAGAAAAAAGTTTGTCGCCCCTTTCCCCCTTTCTCTCTCTTTGCCCCTCCTGTCGCTGACTGATTTTCTGTTTTTTAATATCTATGTGTGTTTGTGTGTGTGTCGGCCCTACGCTGATAGGTCTAATAACTCCCTGGGATGCTGTAATCCTTTGGGCCCCGTTGGCCTCCTCTCGCCCCTCTCCTGTTGCGGCCTAATGGACATGGCAAGTCACGTAAATGACGCTGATGATAATGTTGATGCCGCCGATGATGATGTTTATGCCGGCTACGTGTTCATTTCTGTCACAGCGGGCTCAAACTTTTTCTCCCTCCTGGCCATTGCCTTTATCATGTTCTTCTTCTCTGTTTTTTTTTTCTGGCGCTGCTTTTTCGGCCCGCGTCCAGCGCTGCGTATGCGTAATATTCAATGAGTAGTTTGGCAACAGCAGTCGCAACCCTCTGCGCTGTCCGTCTGTCTGTCTGTGTCTGGCTGCATTAAATATTAATTTGTGCAACGTTTGTCCCAGCCAATCCCATGTGGCACCTCCCCTCGCCTGCGCTCCCCTGGCACGCCCCTTCGTTGGCCGTTTTTGCATACATATGCGCACACATCCGTTTGCCAAATTGCCAAAAACGGAAATTAGTTACAGAAGTTATAATTAAATTCCTTCGAGTAGCAGACACACAGCAACAGCAACAGCACATGCATGTGTGTGTGTGTGTGTGCAACAAACTGTGCATGTAAACAGGGCATGTAGCTGCGTCCGGACACAGCATCGGCATCGTCATCGCCATAGACAACACTTGAGTGCGCAGGAGTCGAGGAGCGTTCCATTTTGAAGTGGCCATACGGACGCCAGAGTCGAAGTCGGAGTCGGAGTCTTAATTAGAAACAATTTGAGGCTGACTGATTGCCGGTGGTAAGTCTGTGTGTGTGTGCCTGTCTGTGTGTGTGCCTGTCTGTGTGTGTGTGTTTGTCTGTGTGTGTGTGAAGGTCCGTGCCACGCGCTGTTGGCTTTCGGTCATTAGTTGAAACATTTTATGCTTGAAGTGAGCTTTAAACTTGTCCCCAAAAGTCTCAACCCCCAGACACATCCCACACTCACACCCCAACACGAACCCTTATTCAAACAAATATTCATTCACATATGATTTGTATGGCTACTTAAAATAGCTGCCTAAAGGGGCAGCATCATCAGCAGATTGGCAGCTTGGCTGATCCGAAATTTAAATTCAGAGTTGATAAATTATTATGGAGATAATGGGGAAAATATTTGGCAAATTTTTCTGCTTAGCTACCTTAGGCTTGGGGCGTCTTTCGCCACTTTTCACACTCACTCAGGCACACTCACACACGCACACACACATGCGCACACGCACTTGCGTGTACGTGTATTTGATCTATTCGGTTCGACGCCCTCTTCGAGTTGCGTGCGTCGATTATTGTAATTGATTTGCACAATTGAATGGCAGGCGAGGACGCGCATAAATCAAACTCACACACACACACACAGTGAGAGACAATCACACACACAGAGGCATATACGCACAGATGAGCCGAACACATGTGCATCAATTATTGAATCCTGTCGCCATCGTTGTGCATCAACAGAAAAAAATAATAGAATCCCCCACCGAAAAAAAAAGAAGGGAAGAAGAAGGTTCTGCTGTCAGCTGCGAAGGTTAGCGGGGGGAAAGGTTGGTTGGTGTAGGGGGGAGCATGTCACGCACTGAAGTTTTATTGTTTAGCAAATGCTGAAATCGACTGTCTCGCAGCCGATTACAATTCTCGTTTGCGATTCGCGCATCGTTGCCGATCAATTATGCAAATGGGCACGGCGACATATTCAATAATAAAGTGCCAACAACAACAACAACAACAGTGCCAGCAGCCATGGCAGCCACAGCGAAGGATGACGACAAAGTCTCGCACGCATGTCGCAGCATTTATTAAAAGCACTCACATTTTGCGTATTACGTATACGCACTGTGCGCCGCCCACAAAATCAAGAAGAGCAAACCAACAAAACCGAGTCGAAACGTATGTGCACATAAGCATTAATATATGTATGCATGCGCTGCTGCCAGTGTGTGTGTGAGTCAGTGTGTGTGTGTGGTTGACTGTGTCTTTTTGCGAAAAGCTGGCTGACTGGTCGCTCAGGGAGATGAGTCCCAAATAAAGCCATAAGTCGAGTTTGGGATATAATCTGAAGTTATATGCAGATAAGTATGCAACTATTTATTTACAACACAAAATGGGTTAAGTGACACTTTTTCTTTGAAATTCAGGTTCAATTTCTATCTTAAATATGAGACACCAACAAGTTTTTTCATTTCTTTTCATTACAACATATCAAGTACTATTTACACCTAACAGTTACTCATTCACATGGAATACCTTAGAGTAAATACATTTTGTTTATTATGAAGTGCATGCTTTATTGCCAAAAATAACAAGTACGAAAGCTACAGTGGAGTATGCTCGACTGTGATATATCCACTAGCTTCCATGACTAATCAAATTTCTTTTTTCTTCTTATTTTGAAATAATTTTTTTATTTTTTTATGTACAAATTTATCTTTAACCGATTGAGTTTCTCATGTAGTTACTTCTCCTTGAATACTTATTAGTAATTTATCAAATTTCTTATATATATAACTTCTATGTTCAGCATATTTTATGTTGCATACTCTGTTGGGAATGGAAATCGTTATCTCTTTCAAATTATTTCTTAAATAACTTTTATGTAAACTATTCACTCGCAATCACTTTTTTAAAAATCATTTGGAAGTTGACAGGTAATGACAAGGTAATGTTTAACAAAAATAAACTGTCTTGCGTCAAAATGACGCATGTAATCTGGTTTTTATCGATTTATGGGGGTCATAAAAGACGTGGTCAAAGTTAAAAATAAATTTTACGCAACTACAGAAAAAATTGCGCAGTTCTTTTAAAGCAAGCCGAGCATTGGTGCGTCTCATATCTATCGGAAAAATAAAACAAGGTGCTTAACAGGCGATATTTAGCTATGTCTCGGTGCTTCTTAACTACCCCTATAGCCTTTTACAATGAGCCTTTCTCTAACGCACAAGGTACTTTATGTCAACTTAATATTAAGTTTTAACATTTCTTCAGCATATTCAATTAACTTTTTAAATTATTTATATTTTATTTATTTAATTAACTTTTTAAAAATCGCAAAAAACTATTGAGTTCTATTGCTTTCAACAGCTGCTGAAAATAAACTGCTGGACAGATCGTGCTCATTTTTGGCAAAGTAACTGAGGACAGTGCTATCAACTTAATAAAAATAGGGTGTAGAAAATATTTAAATAAATATTATTATAAGAAACATAATATTTAAATGTTCATTTCCGGAAACTTTCCAATAACAGAAATATCTGCCCTCTGCGTGCGCCTTTGTTGCAGCAATAAATCCAAGTGGAAAAAGTGGTCAAAGTAAAACATTTTCATCTGCTCAATAAATGCAGTTGAAAAGAAGATGAAAAATATTTGGTTATCAAGCTAACAAAGAGATATAAATATTTATATTAAAATCAAACTTATTTATTTGCAAAATACATTGAAGAAACTTTATTATTTGCAATGGGAACTGGACAAAGCTGAACAAGGATTCCCACACTACTTTTAACTTTAAAGGCATGTTATTATTTTTTCTTTTTTTAGCTTTTTCAATATTGTTATTCATCTTTTTCTATCTATGAATTGTGCATTTGGGAGAGCACTCAATGGTTCGACCATTGTGGTTATATCTTGTGGCCATTACTCACACCACGCACTGTGTGTATTTATTTACCTATCTGACAGTCATTTGGCCGCAATTACCAACGCATCCAATTGTAATCAGCAGCCTCTTGGCGCCTTCAACGCCTCCGCTGCCGTGCCGTGCCGTCGCTGGGTTTCCCCCTGGGTAAATGCGCGTCAATTACTTCGAAGTTTTTGTGTTTATTACCCATGGATAGATGCCTGCAGCTGCTACAAGTCAAATAAAACATATTACAAATGCCTCAGCCAGCCTCCCCCCCCCTACTCCTCTTTGGCTCTCGTTCGCCTCCATTGAGTCCTTCTCCATCTGTTCGCTCGTGTCTCGAGCTGGCGCTATTATTCAGACTTAAGCGCCTCGAGATGTGCCAGCAATCTGACAAATTTCGCACAAATTATGCGGCGGCCACAAATGATGACGATGACGACAACTAGAACGATGGCGATCCCGGTCTCGGTCCCCGTCTCGCTGTCGGTCCTCGTCCAGCCCTGTGCTCAACAAAAGGCGACGAAATTATTATTGCATTAAGTGGAATTATTAAATTTCATCGGCAGCCGCAACGGAAACGAAACGAAACGAAACGACGGGCTCAGCACAAATAAAAATAAATAAATCTAATCAAAAATAAGCACACAAATAAAATCCTCGAATGATAAAAAAAGAAAGAGAGACGAAGCAAAAGGGAGAGAGAGGGAGAAAAAAGAAATCAATAAAAAGAGACAATGAGACAAAATGCCACCCGAGTAGATGGAGCATCGCTACCGAAATCCCCCGCACAAAGTGCGAGCACGGGAATCCAGTTGCCGTTTCGGTTTCAGTTCTGCGGATCGGGCAAAGTTTTCGGCGAGCCACTCAAATCAACATAAAGTTTGATATATTGTGCCGCATTGGCAGCGCCCTGTCCTGCCATGTCCTGCGTTGATTTAATGGCTGCCACCACGGCGAAGGAGAGGAGGAAGGAGGGGAGGAGGGGGGACTTCCACTACCACTACTTATTACGGCCGCCGCTTGTCGCCATTGTTGTCAATTTGGTCGTGTCTTTGACAGCGGGCCTGCTGGCAAGCCCCAAGAGCGAGCGAGCGAGAGAGGGGAAGAAGAGAGAGAGGGAGACAGCTGCGGATTGGCGGCGCTTTGGGGGGTTAGAGGGCATTCAAATTGTAGTTGCATCATCATCTTTATGGCCATTGTGATTTCGGAATTAATTGCTGCCGCGCTGCGACACACACACACAATCGGGGCGCGTCCACTAGGTGGCGCCACAGTGCTCAAAAGGATTTGTACATATTTTCGCCACGTTCCCCTTTCCCCTCCCCCCTTCCCCTCGTTCTCCTTAGTAGGCTGGCCGCAACAGTTTTTGACCGGGTCGAGTGGCAAGTGTGGGCGGCAGCTTCTTGGGTTACTTGATTGCCCTCAAAAGTATGCAATGCTAATAAATTCAGTTTTATGTGTGCGCGACCCCAAAATAGCGCTCAATTTTCAGCAGCCTCCGCACCCCCTCCCCCACTGCTTGCCCTGTCTTCCGTCCACTTTTATGACAGATCATTAAAATTTCATTTTTTTTATTTTTGTTTCTCCGGTTCTCGTTGTTCTCCTCGCTGTTCTCCTCGTTGTTGTTGTTGTCTTCAGCTGAAGCGGGTTTTACGTTTAAGTAGCCTGTTTGTCTTATATTTATGGCGCCTGATTTGGGGACTGGCTGTTGCTGTTGCTCTGTGTCAAAGGGTGCATTAATATTGAACTTTATTGTCTCACTGGGTCAGCTCCAGTTACGCAGTGGGCGAGACGGGGATCTGCCCGACTCAGCTCGTTTGACTGCCGCATCAAAAGCTGCTAATAGCCGATGTGCCTGCTAGTGCTTACTGAGTTCAACGAGGGCCCTTTTCGGGTAGATACATTAATCGGATTACAGACTAGAGAGTGTTAGAGAGAGAGAGAGATAAGGTAAAGGGAAATCAGCTGTTTCGCGTGGAGCTTTTAATCACATTCCCTGTGTTAATAGTTATATAATAAACTGTTGGATTTTTAATTCCTAACGAGCTTTATGGTTTGATTTTATTGCCTTTTCAAAAACTTTATGTGGCTTAGTTGGTCTTTTGATTGCCCACAGTAGTGGAAAGTAGTAAAGCATTCATGGAGGAAGAAACATTAAGGATTGAAGCAAGGGAACATAAAGACTATCAGAGGTTCTTATGCACATTATAAAGGTGCTGTGGGGTGGAATGCATTGCTCGATATTTTATGTTTCCTTTATTGGTTAAGGTTAGACTTGGATCAAAGCAATATGTCGCTCGGGTCTTGAATAAATTATATAAATAAATTATATCAATTATATTAGTGCTTGGCATTGAAGACAGAAGAAACATTCCACCAGCTAATAATATGTACAATATATCTATATATATATCATATCTCATACTACAATGTGTCTTTCTACTTGATAAGTATCAACAACTCAGAGGAAATCTTCCTCTTCATTCGTTTCAGGACTTCAATCTTAGTAATTTGTTTATTGTAGAACTAAGCTACATTCCAAATATCTCAGAAATAAATTGTAAGAACATTATAGAAGAATACACATATTATCACCATGAAAGTTACTTTTCATTCTATATATATTTAACATATTTTATTTAAATTCTAATTGCCCAGCTCAGTGCAAAATATAAACGTAGCATTTACTTATCAACATTTTATCGGGCTGTGGCCAAAGTAATTTGAGGTCTATCAATCACATAATCCACTGGTTACAGATGTAAATGTCAAGAGTACTTTGAAAGTAACTCAATTTGTAACGTTCTCTGGCCAGAGACTGCCAAATTGCCTTGGCTTTTCGGCATTTTTTGGCATTCCAATGGCAGCTTTGGCCTATTTGCGGTGCTCCCATTCGGTGGCCCGAACGCTTTCGACATTCTTCCCAACGCACCTGACAGACTCACTTTAATGTGTGTCAAACCTCAGCACTTTGTAAAAACAACAGCGGCACCAGCAGAAGCAGTGACAACAACAATAACAACAAAGGAGGGGGGAAAGCGGCGACAATAACAAGAAAAACAGTGGCCTCTTTTTGACATTTGAGTGACATTATTTGTGTCAACAATAAAACACTCAAAAAACATGTCAGGCAGAGAAAGGAGAGCGTGAGAGAGCGAGAAACCAAAGAGAGCTGCTGATAGAGAAAACTTTAAACAATAGAAGAATGGAGCCAGCAACAACAACAACACAAAAAGAAACAGAATCGAAACGGGAATCTGAATCGGAATCAGAATCAGACGCTGAGGCTGAGACTGAAGCTAAGACTGCGGCGGAGGCTGGCGGCGAGAGAACAATTTAAAATTCAATAAAACTTCAATCAGCGCTCTTAAATGTGTGTATTGGTGTGGAGGTGTGTGTGTCTGTGTGTGGGTGTGCGTGTGGGTGTACGTGTGTACACATTGGCACGCCCAGCAACGACAGCGCCCAGCAATTTAAACAAATTGAAAGCAAGCGCAAATAAAAAACAGTTTGTTGCCACTTTTCACATCAATTACGCACTTCAGCCAAAATAGACGACAACGACGAGGACGACGGCGACGACGATGGTGCTGGTAACGATGACGACGATGAGGCGAAGACGTAGACGAAGAAAACCGAAGCAGCAGGCGGCGGTGCTGGCCGTAAGGATGAGACGACGAGATGTCCTCGTTGGCGGCAGCTTCTAGCACAAAAATAACACTTGAAACTAAACGCGCATTCAGGCGACGACGTCGCTGCCGGCATCGCTGTTGCTGGGCGTGTGCCACACCCACACTCACACACCCCATGCTGTTGCCGCAGCCCAAGTCCCAAGCAGCAATCCCAACAACGACAACAACACTAACAACAAGCACAATTTTCGCCTGCGTACACGGCGTTTTTTATGCGCCAACTGGCAGCCCCTGGGTTCTACCTACAACTGTACCCCCTCCCCCCCCTTCCACCTTCCTTCTGTTGCTCCTTCCCCTTACAAGCCTCTTCTACACCGCCTGCTCCATCTGCCGCATCAAAGCCCAAACCTTAACAATTTGAATACGTGTGCGTTGGCTTTGCACTGTGCGTGGGTGGGGCGGAGCAAGGGGGCACGGGGAGGGGGATGGGGTGAGTGAGTGTGTGTTCGTTATGAGTATGCGTGTGTTTGCCTATGTTTTCGTTTGCGAAAAGCGAAAGTAAATGTTTGAAAATCGTAAGGAAGGAAAAATCAAGTAAGCATCAAAAGGAAACACAAGAAGCAAAAAAAAAAAACTCAACGGAAAAAAAGGATATTTATCTTTGCCGAAGATTATATGCCCTGAGAGCAGAGTCTATTAAAATGATTAAGCATTCGTGTGAGTGGCGCGCACGATGGTAATTTATTAGCCGATTTCAAGCCAAGATAATGCTAAGCAATAATAACAATATATTTGAATTTATTGCTAAATATTTCCATATAAATTATCGCGCATGTAACTGAGATTCTTTTATTTACATTTTCTCAATGCGAGGAATGAAAAATATGATGGAAAGGAATAAATGAATTTACAAAATCTATAAACACTTTAAGGGGTCATTAACTGAATATGGAGGAAATTTCCTTTGTATGCTATACTGTGAAAACAAATATTATAAATTAAAAATGAGACAGTATTATGGGAGAGTAGCTTAAATATTTCTTCGAATATTTCTTCGATTTATTTAGAAAAATACTGGAATTTTTTGTGTTTTTTTTTCTTAAATTGCAACTTTTGGCAGTGTGGTAAAAAATATTTAGGAAATTATTTTGCAATGGAAATCAAATGGTAGAGTTATTTAATAATCGAAATATTTAAATAAAGATTAGTAAAAAAAAAAAAAAAAATATAGGAAAAAAAAACTTTTTTTCTGTGTAATATCATTTTATACAATGTGAATTAAAATGCAATTGAATATAATTAAATGACATTTAAGTGTGGAGAAACATTTGTTGATAATAATACAAGAAAATATATATATATTTCAATATTTAATTATTTATTTTCAACTAATTGACATTTCAACTAAAAAATAAACTGAAGAAACTGCATCTAAAGTAAAATTAAAACAAAGTAGGTAAGTAAATTTTAATAAAGGAAGATAATTTATTTGGTAAATAATAGAGAAAAGAACAAAAAAATTAAATATTTAAGATATTCTTTATATTTATTTAGCTTAAATTTTTCAACTGAGTTGATTTGAAATAGATTTAGTTGATGCTCAATCAATTATGCTTTTTTAGAGAAGAGAAACATTCATCATTCTATAAAGTTGAGTAAAGAAATTTTTGAGTTACCTAACCTCACATTATATTAACCCAACTGTACAATATGTATAAAATACTGTAAGCACATTTCTATAAACTTCCCATTATACACACACGAGAGAAATAAATTAAAATTAATTTATATAATCTGTAGAAAAACCAAAGCTGTCAAAAGTGTTAGAAAAAAGAAAGACGATTTCGGGTGCCAAAACAAAAAGAACAGAGCGAAGCAGCTTTATTGCCACTTACATTGACACATTGCCAACTTGAAGTGAATTTCGGAGTATACCCTTTATGAGGGTATAGACGACGACGAGGACGATGACGAAAAAAAAACGCAGAAATTCCAAGTTGGTTTTTATTGCGCGTGATAACAAGCGGGGAGTTTTTTTCTCTTAGACTGGGAATCTCGCTGGGAACTGCTGGAGCGACAGCAGGGAAGCGAGCAGTTTGAGTGGGGAAGATGGGGATGGGGGAGCAATGTTTGCTATGGGCTGCTCTGGACAGCGCTGTTTGATGTTATTATAGATGACGATGATGGCGATGACGACAGCGTGTGGCACACAGAGAGCAGTCAATGATGATTTCTGTCGTCTAGCCGAGCCAAGGCGCTGCTCTCCTGCTGTATCCGACTCCATCCACACAGCTTCAGCTACAGCTTCAGCTCCAGCTTCACCTCCTGCTGCTGCTGCTTCTTTTGAGCGCTGCCAATCAGAGTCGACGCGGCAAATGTCTTGTTCTTGTTCGTGTTCTTGTTCCTTGGTATGTTGCAGGTTGTCAAGGCTGTGTCAAGTACAAGCACGAGTACGCAGTGTGTGTGTTTGTGTGTGTGTGGGTGAGTGGGAGTGTGAGTGCCGGTCATTACTTTGTTGCCTAGGCATTGCCATTGACAATAATTCTAGGTAAGTTAACTTGACGCTGTCTGCCTGGGCTCTTAAATCTCAACATGTCTCTCGGCTCGCAATGTGCCCAATTTAACTTTGCTTCGCTCTCCCAATACACACCTAGATAGATATATATATATGTAAAATATATCCCCAGATTAATAATCAAAACAAATGGCGTACACTTTTCAAGCCAATCGAAAATCTAATTTCCATTTAAATTCCCTTTAATAAACATTAATTTTTATTGCATGAAAAATCCCCCCAACATTTCGGGGTAATTAAACGAACAGCTTCGGCAACACCAAGACCAACAACAACAGCAACAACAGCATCAACCCAAGCGAAGCGAAGCTCATTCAGTGATATTTTAGTGATTGTTTTCACAACTTTTTACCTGCTTTGTTTAGGCCACACTCGTTGCCGTTGCCGTTAGCTGTTGCCCCTAGTCGAAGTCGAGGCTGACGTCGAGGCTGCTGCTGCTGTTGCTGCTGCTGCTGGCGCTGAACAATATGCAATAATAACAATTTACATATTCATGAGCCGCTTACGCACACAAACACACTGAAAAACAGGCAACAGCAACAGCAGCGGCGCAAACAACAACAACAATAACTAGCGAGCGCGTGCTGGGGGTGGCTGTGGCTGAGGGCAGAGGGCAGAGGCCAGGCAACGGTTGGAGGCCGCAGTTTGCATAAAGAAGAGCTGCCGCTTAAAAGAAAAAACAGATCCAACTCCCTTTAGTGCGGCATATCTCAAACAAACACCCAGCAAGGGCTGCGTTAGGCCTTTGTTAGCTCGCCGCGCCGAAACTGTAGCTGACCAAATATTTATATACATGTTTATCAGAAGGGGTGCAGTGCGGCAAGGTGGGGTGGGGCAAGGGCAGCTCATTTATTTATTTTCAAATTTTTATTATATTTATCTTAGACTTTTCTTTTGTTGGCGCTTCTCCCCTTTCGCTGTTAAGAATAATATGCAACACATTTCCAATTTATGCTGCCTTTCTGTGCGTCTCTCTGTCCGTTTGTCTGTATCTTTGTCTGTCTGTCTGTCTCGCTGTCAGCCTGTATGTCGCTTATTTTGTCTGTCGTCTCATGATTCGTTTGTCTCTCTTTCTGTTTATCTGTCTTTTTGTCTCTTCTTTATCTTTATCTTGTTATTCATCTCATTACCTACCTGTCTGTCTGTCTGCTTATCTCTCTATCTGTCGGTCTGTCTTTCTGTCTGTCACTCTACCTATGTATATGTCTCCTTGTCTGTCTCACTGCCTATCTGTCTCTCTGCTTTTATCTCTCTGTCTATCTGTCTTTCTCTCCGTCACGCTGTCTGTCTTTCTTTTTCCATCTGTCTATCTGCCTTTTTCTTTATCTGTATGTCCGTCCTTTTATTAATCTGTCTGTCTGTCTGTCTCACTGCTTGTATCTCTCTGTCTGTCCGTCTTTCTGACTGTGTATATCTCTGTCACTTTGTCTGTCTATCTTCAACCTTTTCGCAATATGCCCGTCACGCTTTCTGTCCGTCCTTTTATCTAAATATCTCTCTGTCTGTCTGTCTGTCTCTCTATCTGTTTATCGCTTTGTCTGTCTATGTTATCTTTGTCTATCTCTCTGTCTGTCGTGTCTTTGTTTGTTTGTCTGTCTGTTCACCCGTTCCTCTGCCTCTCCTTCATCGGTTTGTCCATTCCTTTATCTGCCTGTCCCTATGTCTGTTTATCTCTCTGTCTGTCTCTCCGTCACGCTGTCTGTCTTTCTCTCTGTCTCTCCGTCTGTCTAGTTCTCTGTCTGCTTTTTTTCTGTCTGTCTTTCGGTCACGCTGTCTGTCTCTCCGTCTCTCTATGTGCCATTCTCTCTATCTATCTATTTGTCCGTCCCTTTATCTGCCTATCTCTCTATCTGTCTGTCTGTCTGCCTGCCTGCCTGTATATTGATTGGCCACCCAAGGAAGCTACAAGTACAAAGCTGCAACTGAAGAAATTGCTTGGCAGGATGGAAGACGCGCGCGCTTGCTTGTTTTATTTATAGTTGTCAACATGAGTTACCAGCCGAGTTCCTTGGGGAGTTTCTGGGTCAGCGCCGATGGCTATGAATTGCAAATGAAAGGCAATTCTCAAAATAGCCGTAGTTATGCGAATTTTGAGGCTGTGGCTGCCTTCGCGCTCTTAGCTCTCGCTCTTGCTCTTGTTTCTACTCTTGCTCTTGGCTTGGCTCTTTGGCCAATCTCAGCAGAACCTACCACAAAAATAAATCAAAACAAAGCAGAGCCCATGCAGCGACGCCAACGTAGACAGCGACAGCGCTGCTCGGGGCATACACCACGCCAGGCCGGGCCGAGGCCCGAAGAGCACACGAAGATGTTGCCGCTGCCGTTGCCGCTGTTGCTACCATCGCTGCTGCTGCTGCTGCTGCCGCTTTACAGCATCCACATTCCGACGGCGTCGGCGCTGGCATCGATTTTCGCTCTCTGGCAGCGCTGCTCTGCTTTTGTCTGCTCTGCTCTGCTCCGTTCGCTCTGGCTCGGCGGCCTCTGGACTGGCGCTGCTCAGTCAGTCAGGTGCAGACAGTTGACGTGTACGGTTTGTGGAGCGGAAGTGCGCATATCGTAACGAGAGTTTCTGAAAAATTGAGTCGCCTGCAAAGCGGACAAGAACAACAACAACAACAGTAACGAGAGTAACAGTAACAGCAACGGCAACAACAATGCAAGCGAATACAGCGAGAGGAGTGCACAAAAGAATTTTGTAAAATGTGAAACGCGTGAGGCAAACAACAAAACAGCAGCAACAGAAACTAACAAGAAGCAGCAGCAGCAGCGACATCGACAGCAACAACAACAATAGAAATAACAACATCGTTGAACACGTCAAAAGTCTCGCGCGCGTGGTTCAGTGTGAGTGTGACAGTGTGTGCGTGTGTGTGAGTGTGTGTGCGAGTGCGAGTGTGCCAGAGTCTGCGAGTGTGTGTGTGTGAGTGCTGCGTGTCACATATCAGCAAGCAAGCAAAAAAAGAGGTTCAGTGGAAAGCTCACAACGCAGCGCGGCGCAAAGCAGCAGCAGCAGCAAGGAAACCGCCACAGCAGCAGCAGCAGCAGCGGCAGCAGAGACGTACGCAGCGACAGCAACAGCGACGCTAGCAGAAGGTAGGGCAATGTGTTATATTTACAGCATAAGCATACGACGACGACAACGCCAGCAGCATACTCACCACACCCTGATCCTGCAGGTGACGTCGCAGCAGCAGCGACAGCGACAGAAGTAGCGACAGCAGCAGCGCCAGAGCAAGCAAGCAGCTGCGCAGAGAGCAGCTCTCTCTCTCCGGCGTCGCTCTCTCGCGCTCTCTTCACGTGGAGTCTGTGCACAGCAATTGGCATCTATCGCATTCGAGTTATAAAAGTTTTGGTCCAGTTGTCTTTTGTAATTTTTCGTAGCATACTTTTATGCTGCCAGCACAGCGTTTTTTGCCTTTCTCCCCTCCTCCCCTTACTGACTGCCTTTCTGCTTCCTTTTCACGTTTATATTGCCTCAGCAATTTCTTAGCTCAACTTGTTATTGTTGTGTTTCATCTGCTGTGTGTGTGTGTGTGTGTGAGTGCGTGTGTGCTGGCGTATGTGTTTGTTCTAATTGTGTTGGCCAATTTTTGAGCGTCGCCGGCGGGCGAAAACGTGCACGAAAATTGATACAATGTGTAAACAAAACTAAACAATTACGTGAAACGAAATTGAATTCATGTCTCAAGCTGCTGCTGACCTTGCCTGACAGCGACAGCGAGAGTTGACGAGAGATTACGCGATAACAGCTGAAAGCAGAAAGCTGAATCTGAGCGCAATTAGAGCAAATGCATGCGATGGCCGTCTTTGATGGCAGGCCAATAAAAATGTAGGATACTGTGTCAGCCAGTCACACACTCACACACACACACACAGAGAGATTGGCATGCCATGTGCGAGTTGTGTACGTGTAAATGACCGGAAACTGTGCTCAAGTGCTCCACATATTCCCCCCTCAAGACTCGTAGCCCCAATACGAGAGACGAGGCTACTTGCCAGAACTTCTGCGCCTCAGTTTGCCTCACTTTGCTTGTGCTTCTGTTTCTGCTTTTTTGCCTAGCTGGGAAGCACTTCAATTGTCAAATTGTTCTTGTTTATTGTTGCAATAGTTTTGTTGATGGACAGGTTTGCCTTTCAGAGACTCCGCCCCAGTCTGTTGCTGCTCTTTCGACGCTCTTCGGTCTTCGCTCTTCGGTCTCGGTCTCCTTGTCTCCTTTCACTTGTTTTTAAAGTGATTTTCGCAGACGTAGTAGCTTTTTATAGCGTTTGTCGTCGTCGTCCTGGTCCTGGTCGTCGACGTCGACGTTGACGCTGACGTTGACGTCTCGCACAAGCAAAACAAAACAATCAACACGGAAGTCTTTTTTCGTTGTTTGCCTGTTGTTATTTTTCTCTTTTATTGTTGTAGTTGCTCTCAGCATGTGTGTGACTCACTGTTCTCCTTCTTCCTTCTGCTCCCTCTAAGGTGTGTGTGTGAGTGTGTGCTAGCTCGTGTGTGTGTGTGTGGGTAAATCAACGTGGCCTAGTGCGCTGCTTGAGGTTGACGTGCGCGCGGGCTTTTGTGTTTGCACCGTTGCGAGTTTTATGCACAAGTTGATTGTGAAGTGTTTTAGCTTTAGCGAGTTGACATTTAAGTTTTTCACTTGCTCTCCCGAGTTTCGCAAGAAATCAGCAGGCAAGCAGGCGACTGACAGGCAGCAGGCAACAGGCAACAACAGCAAACTTTGCGGCTAAATTTTATAGTTGACGCAGCATCAACATCAGCAGCAGCAGCGCAATTTGTCGCAAAAGGTCGAGGGTCGCAAGCAAACCTCAGAGTGAAACCCTTAGGAAACTTGCTTGAAAGCAATTACTTTACCATGAGCTTGCCTCGCCGCATAGTCGATGACATTTAAAGGTTAAGGAGTCGGTTTTGGAATATAAAATAGATTGGATAATACTTAAAAATTAATTCGATTTCATAAAGCAACTTTGATTTACTGCAAATTTACAAAAGATGACGTAGAACATATTTAGATTTAGAGGTTGTCTTCGCTCGTTGTTCAAAAACATAATTTTTTAATATCCTAATAAATGTTGATTCTTAGGAGTTGTATAGAAGTCCGAACTGAATTTCATTTACTACAAAAAGGTTTACTCTAATTAAATTTGTTACACAAAATTTGTTTCTATTGCAAAGCACAAGTTGTGTAGATAAAAAAAATATTTTGATTCTTATTAAATTATTAATATTACTCAGAATTAGATTTAATTTACTACAAATAAGTTTTCGGTGTACTTAACATTGTTGCACAAATTTAGTTCAATTGTAAAACAAATGATAGAAAAATACTTTGAATATTTTCTACAATGAAATCGCTTGAAATTGATATTTATTTCATTTAATTCGAGGCGTTAAGTCCTTAAAATATTTGTTAAATATTTGTTGCATAAAGTTTCACTCAAATTGATTGAAAAGTTAAATGCATAAAACTAATTTTGGCATTCTTCAATATCAGTTTCATGCACAAACCGAATTTTAGCTTTGCCCTAATTGCCTAGAGCGCAACCTCATTGGCTAATTAAAAAATAATTGACAGCTTGCATTACGCTTGCAATGATTCAATATTTAATTTGTATTTCACATTACACATAGTCCGAGGCTGTCAAATTTAATTTAATAAGTTTATTTCAATTTGGAAATGCACATGAATTCGACAAGTGGCGCAAATTGCAATTGCCAGCCAGGCTAAATTAGGTTTGCTGCCCTTCGCTGGGGGCCAAGAGAAAAAGGGCAAAGATAGCAGCAGCAGCGAAAGCAGCAGCAGAAGAAGGAACAACAACGATAAAAATAAGAACAATGGGAAGAAGAGTAAGTGAAGCATTTGAAGCAAACAAACAGCAAAACATTTAGTAAATGGCACTGCAGAAAATGTTGAGATACTTCTGGAGTGCCCGCTCGAGCGGGTCTGTGGCACCGCGCACAGCACACAGCACGGCCCCGCTATAGCTTCAGCTACAGATACACAGATACAGCGATACAGAGATACACAGGCACAGATACATAGAAACGAGATACTTAGCGCTGGGGCAGACAAAGGCAAAAGGCAATTATAGAAGTACAGACGAGCAGCAACAAATAATAAAAGCAAGTTGCCATAGACAATCGCAACAACAACAGCAACAGCAGCAGCAACAACAACAACAACAACATGAACTGCGACAACAGCAACAGAGACATCGAGGCTAGCGCCGCCGACAGCGACGACAAGTAGCTGCAAAAGTTCTGCAACGTTTTTCGCATATTAAACAAAGTTGAAGTTGCCGACGTTGACGTTGACGTCGACGTCAACTGCGCCGCAACAGCGACAGCAGCAGCAGCAGCAATAGTAGTAGCACTGGTAGCAGCGGCGTCGCGGCAGCCTCATTATTTATTTGATTGCCCGCACAGCCAATGCTCAAATTACCCCCAGGGAGAGCGGGCGAAATAACGACTGAATAGGAATGCTCTCGCTCTCCTTCACTCTCCCCCACGCGTGCTCCCTCTCCACATTTCTCTGAGGATGCTGCAGAGAAAAAAACATAATAGTCTGAGAGGCAATGGCATAAATGTAATTAATAAGGCAAATTAATGCAAACAATAATACAAATTCATTTTCATGCACAAATGAAACTAAATTACAACAACGTGCGCAAACAACAAAAGCAGCACAACAACAACACAAAGGGGAACGACAAAGAACAAAAAGATACCGTAGTTCGTTGGGTAAATAACCGAATCTTTAATAGTCTTACCAGATTACTGGTATGAAAGAGGGCACAGCTTGAGTTTTTTGTTAATAGAAAGGATTTATTCTGAAGAGGAAACTATTGTTTATATTATTATAAATGATTTTTACTTTAACTACATTTAATTCAAATTAGGTAAAGAAAATTGATTCATAAAGTATTAATAGAGACTTTAAATATTTATAATATCATAAAAACAGTTGGAGAAGTTTTAAAATTCAGTGAAAATATAAAATAAAATCATAAGGCATTTCATATTGCATAACTAAACAATAAATTGCTGTTTGTACATGCATTTAATCATAAATTATACAAGAATCTTATAAAAGACAATATAAAGTTAAACCTTTTATTAGTTTAGAAATGTTAGTTTTAGTTATTTTCAACATTATAAACTCACAGATTCAACAGAACTAACATTTCTTCTCTAGAGAACTGAAGTTTCTAATGCAAAAAGAGTTCAGTATGAATATGATATGATCATACCATATGATGAAGTTGGTACCATATGATGAATATGATACCATATGATCTCTATAGCATAGTTTGTGCTGTTATTCATTATTCCAATTGAAGTACTCACCTGCCATATTTAATCATCACTCTGTTTTATCCATATCCCGTACGCTGCTCTCGAATGTCTGGCACAAACCCAATGTGAAACTTAGCTAGGCACGGCGAGCTGTGAGAGGATAATAAATGTTCACTAATAAGCACAGGCCAAGCATACAAAGCACACTAGCACACACACAAACACACACACAGAAGCACACACACTAGGGCAACACACAGACTGGAACACAAACACATCGACAACTAAACAGTTCGTTGAGCAGAAAAACGAGGAAATCTACTTAATCACGTTTAATTAAGGTGAGTTTATAAGTAGCTCCGTGTGTATTAGTGCCGCATGCACGTATAGGCGTGTGTGTCCATGTCCATGTGTGTGTCAGTGTGTGACTGAGGGCTACACTTTTTTTGCGAACTGCTTTTATTGCCTTTGGCAGAGCTAAAGACACAAAGAGCTCGACAGGTAATCGCAGTCTGCCCCCCATAAACCAAACAGTTTCCATGTGCACATAAATGCAAATTAGGGTTAAATGTTGACTGTGTGTGTGTGTGAGTGTGAGGCTGTGTGCTCTGTAGATATGCATGCTTGTGTTGGTGTGTGTGTGCAGCATAGCGGATTATAATAATAAGCAAGTGCTTAGCATAAATGGATTTATTGGCTGCACATTCATCAGGAGTCAAATGTTGCCACTTAGTTTGCATTAGTCGCTCGGTTAGTTGCGCCCATTCGACATACTCTGACCTCCCCCTCTCCCTCTCTCTCTCTTACTTTATCTCTCTCTCACTCACTCTTGTCTACTGCTTGTTGTTGTGCCTGCTATTGTTGTTGACGTGCTCTGACATGGACTGTTGCCTGTGACTCTGTTCCGGCCTGCATCGCAATGAATTTCTTGAAAATACACAAGAGACTTCTGGGAAGTAGTTGGAGCTGAAGTTAGAATCTCATGCACAAATACGAGTATGCATGCATATTCCGAATAGCCAGTCAAAGTTTGTACTCCTGCCTAATTGATATGATTTAATGTTTATCTGCCAAAAAAGAATATCTCGATTTGTCGAAAAAAGTTCCTACACAAATGTTCAAATAAATCAGAAAGCATTCGCGCTACACAATATTTAATTTCATTTATCTCTGCAACTGAGTTTTTTAACAGAATTATTATTATTTGCATACATTTTTCTGTCTAATAAATCAATCAATAACTCACAACTCAAAATAAAACTGACTAGTATTTTAAATGCTGCTGCATCAAATGTCAGGAAATGTGTGTAAGCATTTACTTTTTTTTATAAGGCATAAAACCTTTGCCTTTTAGTGTTATTTATTTATTTGTTTGGTTGTGCTGTAACGCATAAATAAATTTAATTCAACTGAAAGATTCTAATAAATGTTTATACCCTTCGACCATTGAAAATGGTAAAAAAAGGGTATACTAACTTTGTGCAAATGTATGTAACAGGCAGAAGGAGGCGTGGGAGACCCCACAATGTGCATATATTCTTGCTCAGAATCACTAGCCTGGTGGATTAAGCCATGTCTGTCTGTCTGTCCGGATGTCCGGATGCCAGAAAGAACACACAGATCTCAGCTATTATATAAGCTAGAGACACCAAATTTGGCAAGAAGGTTTCTGTGTACCCGGCGCAGATGAAGTTTATTTCAAATGTTGGGTGCCACGCCCACCGCCCCCGCAAATCAATAATTCAATCTTTTAAGCTGATTTTTGAGCGACATGTAAAAGAGACAAGTATGGTCTGAGTAAGACCATATTTAGCTAATTATAATACCAACATAACATCAAAATTTCAATCCGATCGGACAACAAACCAACAGACCTTATAAAACAAAAACCTTGATCGCTAGATTATGTATACAGACCAGCAAGCTGTGAAGAGAAATTATTTCATGTATTTTGCAATGCACTTACACGAGTTCAATATCTAAGTAAATGTTGTCAATCTATTCGGAAATGAAATCAGATGATAAACCATATTAAGATAGGTTTCAGCGCCCCCACTTGTGAATCGAAACTTTAGCTCAAACTTTGTCTGTCACTTTCGCATCAAATCAAAAGACAGAGAGATAAAAAGAGAAAGAGATCTCGGGGAGAACGTTTGCATGCGATGCCATCGCTGCTTACTCAGTACTTTCAATCAGTTCAACCTTGGTTAAACATTTGCCCTGCCTCATTTCGTGCTCTGCTTTGACAACAACAGCAACAACAAAAACAACATCACCATCGCGTGACTGTCTTTCATTGCTGTGATTGTCACATACGTTTCGTATTCGTTGTTTTTCCATTGTCTCTCGCTTCGCCCTCTTGTCAGAGGGGAACAGCATGAAAATAACACAGAATCTTCTTCACATTTGGTTAATTGAAAAATCATGATGGTCCTCATCATTAGCAAAAGCTTCGTGACTTATGTCGTTCCGCAGCTGTCGTGCCCCGCCCCCTCCTGCACCCCCTGCACCCTGTCTGCCTCAGTTCCCGCTGGGTTCTCATTTATGTAATCGATGCATGTCAAACAGCAAACAGCAAGCACAACAACAGCTCGCAATGGCGTGTGTGTGAGCGAGTGTGGGTGTGTGTGACTGTGTGTGTGTATGTGTATGTGTGCACGCTGGAAAAACGAAACCAACAGCGCAGCGAAACGAATCGTGAAGCGAAAAGAAGGGAAATTGGGTGCAGAGGGCGGCAAGGGCGCACAAGGGAGAAAGGGAAAGGAAAGGGAGCAGGGAGAGGGGGGCAACTAAAGCGGGGCACAAAAACCTATCAAGCTGTAAGCTCGTTGATTTCAATTTGTGAATGTGAAATGCAGTCGCATTTACATATTGCACATACGCCATGTGGCCCCGGCCTGGGCACGTTCTTTGAGCGAGAGAACACAAAAAAAATGGTTTCTAATTAAGCGCCCGGCAAGAATTAAAAACATAAAATGGCTGACAACATGTAGTCGCACTCGTGTGTGCTTCAATGTGTGTGTGTGTGTGAGTGTGTGTGTGCCTGACTTTGTGTGTCTTTTTGGGTTGTAAAGCTTAGGCAGATAGTGGGAAACGGTTCTGTTCTGTTCTATAAATTTCATGCGATGTAGCGAACGCTTTGCTTTTTATTGTATAAACAAAATGCGAGGGTTTTAGTTTTGCCGTTGCCTTTGCCGTTACTGTTGTTATTCCGCTGGCTAAAAAGTACATAAATTTCAAATAAGTCACGTTTCCGGCTTTGTCACCCTCTGCCGATTCGCCTGGCAAACTCCCACACACGTTGCCTAAAAATGTGCTTTGTTGTGGCGTCTGCGGGCAGCGAGAAAAAGAGCGTGCAAACGTGTGTGTGTGTGTGTGTGTGTGTGTGTGTGTGAGTGTGTGTAAAAAATAGTCAAACGAAGCCACGGACTATAGAAAACAAAATGCCAGAATGAATGTTAAATAAATGCGAACAAAACAGAATGGAAAATGGTGAGATGAGAAATGGCAGACGTGAGCCAAGCGAGAGAGATGTGAGTCTCGAGATGCGCGAGATAAAAGATGCCAACTGGCAGAGAGGAAGAGAGAGAGAGAGACAGAGAGAGAGAGGGAGAGAGAAAGGGAGATAGAGAAAGGGGAAAGAACTGGCAGACGGACGTCGGCGACGAGTGTATTCAGAAAAGTTTTTGATTTGTAAAGTTGGACGGTTCAAGTTGTTCGGGGAACTGTGATATTTTCAGCGTACCTTTTAAGCTGATTTGCAGATTATTATCAGCAGCGACAACAATGCCACGCCCCGCTCTGCTCCGCCCCGGCCTGCCTTGGCCTGCCCAGCCATGTGCAGGAGCCAAAGAAGCAGCAGCTGCGGCAGTCTAGACTGTGAAAAATACCCTGGGGTCAAGGCAGAGAGAAATACGCTTAAGTGTTGGCAAGTTGAGGATTGAAAGCTATTTTAATTCATTATATGTTTAAATAGACATTGCACTAAATATAATACCTAGTTCAGTTATATAGTTACTTTGCTTTAATTAAGGCAAGTTTCCATGAATAGTTTAAATTTATTTGATATAGAAATGAACGCTGGAAATCTTCTTTCTTCATCTGAGAACCATTTATGATTCACCTGTTTGTAAAGTAATGTTTCATTCTGACTTGTACACTCAACATACCCTTTATACCCTGCACATTAACTTATTTATACACCTGGCCATTCACCCACAAACAGCAAAAGCTCACAACTGACAGCTTATTTTTATTCACCGCATTTTTACTCTGCCATTTCCCCCCAAGTTTATTGTGTTGCATACGCCCAGCTCTCCTCCCCCGCACTCCTCTCCCGTCTCGCTTGCACTATCCGGATTTATTATACACACTTTATGTGCATATTTTTATACCCTGGCAGCAGCCACACAGAGAGAGTGAGAGACAGCAGCACGGCGACATGCCGAGACATGCCGAGACATGTCCGACAAACTGACTTTTGACTAGTTCCGCTCAGTTTTAAAGATATTTTCCGCAGATTTTGCCATATATGCAAACAAGTAAAGCAGAAGGGTAAATGAAGGTGAGGTGCAAGCGTTTCCTGTTGCAGGGTATTGCGCATTCTGCACTGGGCGAGCTGTTTATTCGCAAACATATCTCGCAGTTTATGGCATTTGCTGTTCGCCATTTACTTTGCATTTTTACGACTAGAATTTGTCGTCTATTTGTTGCTCTGGTTGGCCCGCCTGAAGTTTAATTGAATAAGTTTTAAGCGGATTTTGCTGCAAGCCGAGCCGAGCCGGGCAGCTGCTGATGCTGCCGTGCCACATGGCGTATGTGTTATGTTTAATTGAAATATGCAGAGCGAGGCAGCGCCAGTGTCCAGTTACTATTTTTGAATAACAAATCAACATGCAACACAGTATGCCAGAGCGAGAGAGAAAGAGAGGGGGGAGAGAAGTGGGGCTTGATCTGTGCAGGAGGTGTTGCAATTTGATTGCAATCTCTAAGCGAGATTTGCATTTATAATGCGCATGCATAAAAGGGTTATGAGCTGAGAACGGTGAGCTTAGCATAATTTGCTCGTCCTGCATTGGATTGGGTTCTCTCCACACACAGCGTGTAAATATTTAAGTTCGCTTCAATTAAGTGATATTGCCCCCCGACCCGCACTCCTTAACTGCTATTCAGTCGTTTAGACAAAGCAGAGTGTACATATTTTGGCATTTTTTTAACTTTTTATTTGTTTGAAAGTTTGTTTATCTCACTTTGCATTCTGCTCTATTTGTGCTCGTATTGCCAACTGTGTTTAGAATTAAGAATTTATTAATGCAAACTATTGTTAACTCTGCATCTGTTTAAAACTAAGCTAGAGTGTTTTGGGGACTTTTAAAACTTTATGAATTCTAAATTTCATTGAGAAATTGTTAACCAAGAGTTTTTTTTAATAGAATCTTTGATTTGTTTTATCCTATAAGGTAAAATAAATTAGTTTCTTGGGAACAAAATCGAACAGCTACGTAAAATATGAAACCCTAAGTAAAGAGGGAAACTTACCCGTTTAAATCCATAAAAACTCATTAAATAATTTTTTTTTTTTTTTTTTTTTTTTTAATAAAATATATCCAAAAAATATTGAATTATTTAATTAATTTAAAGTCAACTAAATGCAGTCGACTGAATTGACAAAAGAATAATTTAATTTTATTTTTTTTTTTTTTTTGTTGTCTTTATCTTTGGTAAAATCGAAGTGCATTCTGCTTCTGCATCCTTCTGCTCTTACTTGAGGCTACATCGATATATATAACTGTATTGTTGCTACCACTTGCACTTTATATCACTCGCAATACCCCGCAATTAATTTCACTTGGGTCATTTTAAAGGCAAGTGAATATATTCACCTCAAAATTGCCTTGGCAGTGACCATTTCTGGTCCACTTGGCTCTGTCATTGCAGCATCAAGTGGGATCTCGATAAGCGCAGTGTGAGCAGCGCCAATTGCAATGATGTGCACGGGAAGTTGCCCATTTCCATTTCCTGCCAGCACTTGGCGATATACTCGTATATATATATGCATTACATATATATATTTTAATATCAAAAAAAGAATCAAGCAGCATTTGCCTTTGTGCGTCGCCTACCTTTGGCTGCTGCACGTGCCGCTGGCACACTCAAGTACAGCACACACACACACACATATACATACACACACAGTTGTACGCACGTCGAAATGTAATTTCATGGCACACAAGTTTTTAATTAAATTTCATGGCAGACGGTGCAGCCGAGGCAGAAGCAGCCAAGGCAGCAGAGGCAGCCTTTTAACATGCAATCAACAAACCACTCTGGCATGCATATAGGGCAGTTATACAAGTGCTCACACACACACACACACACACACACGTGTACATATGCCTGGCTATAAGTTTATGTATATACATAATATACATACGAATGGCACACAAAACTGCAGCCTTAATGCGTTTTTCAAGTGCCAGCCAAGCAGCCAGTGCAGGAGCCATCGCAGTAGCCAGTGAGGAAGCCGAGAACGGAGAGTTGAGGAGGCAAGAAGAGAGTGAGAGAGAGAGCACCAGCAGCGGCAGCTGGAGCAGCGGAAGCAGCTGGCAAGACGGCCATTTTGCAGTCAGGCAACGATCCACATCCGCAGCCGGACAAGCGAATGACTTCAGCTGGCGCTACCTTCGCCTTCATCTCCCTTTCTCTCTCTTTCTCTCTCTTTCCCTCTCTTTCTCACACTCTCTCTGTCTCCCTTTCTCTCCCTGGTGTCGTACTCCGGCTGCAATCATCGTCACATAATTTTATTAAGCTCTTAGCCAGACAGCGGCCATAAACCGAGTTGAGGTCCTCAATTGAGCTGCTGCTTCTGCTTCTGCTGCTGCTCTTTGCGGTTCGTTGCATGCTGCAACATGTTGTTGCCGTTGGTGTTGCTCTTGTTGCTTAATAACGTTCAAGAGATCCCAATCAGTGGTGCATAATGCTTGAGCTGTTACTTTGAAAGCTTTTATGGACTTGGCTGCCTAATGATCGGCAAAGAGTTGCACGAAGACTAAGGCAAATGTTGCGCGAAAGGTGTGAAGGAAATAGAATAAGATTATATATGTACTTTGTGGGTGCTGTCACGCCTACCGCCTGGTTTACCTTTTATTGGAAATTTCAATGCTTAAAGAGCATAATAAAGATTCCGTAGATTGTTTGCCAAGCAAGGAAATCCACATAAATCAATTGCATGTAAATAATTCATTGTCTTTGAATTTGTTATATTTCAAATTAAATAAATCAAATTTATATATATTATTCTACATTTTACATAAGATTGCTGTCAAAATAAACATGCAAATATCTTATACATGTTTCTTAATTAAAACCCTAAAATTCTTTAATCTGCAATTCAACATTTTTCTTATCTAGATTGAAATTTTTATTCTTAGAAAATAAACATTTAATTAAATGCCATCAAGATAAAAAGAACTAAGAAGATTCTTTATAATTTACCATTTTTACAGGGTATTTCGCTGGCGGAAATGAGTCAGCATTTTTGTACATTTATTTATTATGCACTTGGGTGCCGGAAAGTTGCCGCTCAAGCTGACTGCCGGTCAGCCAAATTGCATTTAAAACAGTCACTAGATCATCTCCTAGCCCCAGGGCTGTGTAGAGAGGGAGAAGGGGAGGAGGGGCAGCAGGCCTGATGGCATCTCTCAGATATTTATTTCATTAGCTTTCGTTGTCGCCTGCAGTTCGATTGCCGCCTGCTGCCCGCTGTCAGCTGCTGCTGCTGCTGCTGCTTATTTGCTGGCAAATCAAACAAAAATGCCTGTCGAGCTGCTTGCCAAAGACACTTTGACTTTGTTTATGGTAAACAGACAAGCGATGTGGCCTCGGGGCGCTGCTCTGTTGTCAGGGGCGTGGCACACACACACACTGAGCAAGACAGAGACAGAGAGATACAGAGCTAATGCAATTCGCTGGCGGCATGTGTTTGTTGGCATTGTTGCTGCTGCTGCTGCTGCTGCTGCTGATGCTGTCGTTGTTGGCCACAGTTCTTAGACAGACGACAGTCGCTGTCTATACTGTCTGCCGCACTGTCTGTCTGCGGCGAACACTTGCACACACACACACATTCGCACACACACAGAGTCGCGCACACCCGCATGCATGCCTGGCTGCATTGCTGGTCTTAGCGGGTGTCGGAGGTGCGATTTGCCGAGGCGCAACAAGTTATGCAGCCGCAATTAGTTGGCCCGTCCCTCCGCAAAATTTCTTGGCACTAATGCCAAAACCCCAGCCACACACCCCACGTTGCCAACAACAGTAACAACAACAACTAAGATGACGACGACGATGACAACAAGAACAGTGTCGCCAGATTTGTGTGTGCACATTGGCAGTGCACACGCGGCGTATGCGTTATGCAATTTGCACTCGGGCCACAGGCAAACAAACTCAATTTGATTACCTATAAATCTGAAGTACTACCTCAACTTCGACTGCTCGCAATTCAGTAATGTAATTCGAGAAGCTTCCTCCTCAAACTCATCTCCTGCATTGAGCATCTATTTGAGCTGCGCTAATTCGCAGAAAACTAATTAAAAGCTTATCAAAGCAATCCAGCTGAGCTTCAACTGTTTTCAGCAGTATTCATTACAGCTAATCAGCACACAAAACGAACATATATATCCCTTTTCATTGAGCTATTATTAAAGAAGAGTTGCTGGCTATGGTAATAGTGATGCATGTCTAGTTAATTGAGCTGGTAACAGACATTGTTTAATTTACTTTATATTACACATTAAACAACAAAAGACGAGGCAATTGAATTCTTTTTTTGCTGTTTTATGCTGCTTTGAGTTTTTAAACTAGGTAAAGAAAAAAACTCTGCTGTGAAGATCCTTTAACAAATGCAGATTTCGATTATTTCAAATGCACAGAAATAATTGTGAAGGTCAGTTTTGAATATATAAGTTATTATTATATTATTAATAAATATATCGCTTCTTTAGATATTTTTTTACCTCTTAAGATCCTATAGCTTCGTTCTTGTGCTATTGCTTTGCTGATTGTGCACATCTCTACAGTTTTAAGCAGGTGCTTTTCCAGTGTTGCATATCTCATACAGGCTTGAGTTGGAATTATTGCGATTGTGTGCTAAAGCGTTAGCATGTGTCTTCCTGTGTCTAGCCTGTGTATAGCCAGTATCTAGCCTGTGTCTAGCGTGTCCAGACTGTCTGTCGAGCCTGTTTCTAGCCTGTTACCGCCTGAATTATTAGCTAGAAATATAAGCTATATCTTGTTCAATAAGGTGGGCGCGAAGTTTGCAATGTCAGTTATCAAGGGTCTTCAGAATACGTAGAAAGTTCTGCTCTAACCTAATAACCTTTATATACTTCTTAATATGCTAGTAGCCAAGAAGAAACCTTATCTTATGCACAGTAAAATTCTAAGGGTTATATTCGTTTTTCTTCAACACTTTGTTAGTCATCCAACAGTCGAGGGTGCCCGAGCTGACATTAAAACTTTCTTCTTTTCTTTTTTCATGACCTTTTCATTCCTGTTTTTCTGCAAATTTTAATGTCAGTTATGTGCCCATCGTGCCCACTGTTTGAAACTATCAACATTTAACATTTATCTCATTGTGTGCCGTCAAATATTTATGTTCATTAGAGTTGACCTTTCGCAGTGTGCAGAAATTTGATTGCATTCATTATGCAAATGCATATAAATATTAGGCAAATTGTGTGGATAGCACTTTATATCCAGCACTCTTTTTCATCTCCCTCTCTCTCTCTCTCTGTCTCTCTTTGTGTGACGGACGGAGGGCGTGGGCGAGGGTGAAGCAGGGTGTTGTCCGGCAAATTTATGTGGCAATTAACAACACACTGAGGACGTAAAAGCTTCGACCCGAAATATTCATTAAAATTTTCCATTGTTTGCCGGCAGATTTTTGTGGCTTATCACGAGTGCAATGTGTCTTCGCCGTGTGTGTGTGTGAAGTCTCTTGTGTAAATTTAGAAATTTATAGTTATTTAAAAATTCAAAGACAGACACGTGTGTGTGTGTGTGTGTGTGAGTGTGTGTGTGTGCATTGTGTGTCACTTTTGTAGCCAAATATGAATAAATTATCGGGCCATTGTTTGCTGCTTGAAACGTAACCAAATTGCCATTGGCCAGAGAAGTTTGTGCCAAGACTTGGCCATAAGCAACACGAATAGTTCACACACACACACACACACACACTTACACATGGGCAGGAATAGGGCATTGTCTTAGTCACCCCTACCCTTCGGCCACTCACCCCTGGCGGAATGGGCGAACCCTTGCAGATGCTGTTGACATGGCTTTTGTCATTTTCTGGTTACGGGCAAGCGAACAAAGCCAGAACTCGAAAGGAAGCCTTAGTTCAAGGAAGGACGAACAGCCAGAGTTGGCCGGCAAAACTGAGTGGGAGAGGGAGATGGGGAGGGGAAACAGGAAGGCAGGAAGGCAGAATGGGCAGAGGAAGCCGCAGCCTGGCCAGCTGCATGTGGACATGGGACGTGACCAAACTTTGACTACAGTTGGCACCGTGTTGTTTATGTTGTATCAAATTTAAAGCACATCCAACACTAAAGCCAGAGCGAGAGATCAGGCAGGAAAGAGGGAGAGAGAGAGAGTGCAAATGGAAATATTTGCTCATTTAGTTGTTCGACTGCATTCCGCATGCAATTACTAAATTATTTGAAATATTTTAACTTTTGCACTGAAATCAAAAATGTTAATTAAGTTAAAGTTAGCAAAAGCAGTTTGAACATTTTCATTTTGTATTTAGTTGCAACACGAACATTGAAATCAATGCGAATTGCAGTTTTTCAATTATTTTCAATTACCAAATGGCGACAACAACTCGAGAGTTGTCAATATGCATTATGCTAATGGTTGGATAAATATTGAATTTGCTAATTAAATTAAAAATAAATAGGAAGGTTTTTTAATTTAAATCTACAGATAATATTTCAAATATATATTCATATATATCAAATAATTAAGTGTGACCATATACAATCGCAAGTAGTCGCAAGTAAATTTAGTTAGCGATATTCCTATCGATAAAACAGTGTTGCATAACGCTTAAGAAGCGTGAAGGTGTCACTATCTATAGGTGGAAATAAAACTATGTTCACTGAATCGATTTATGTTCGAAAAATTCGAGAAAAATCTTTTTAATTTGAAAATTTGAAATTCAAGGAAAAAAAATGTTTTTTTTAATTGAATAAGAAAGAATAAAAATAACGTTTTTTTAATTTGAAACTAAGATAACAACATGATGAAGACTCCATACTGTTATAAAACAATTAAACAGCTCCAATTCTTTAATAAGAAATGCTTATCCGTCCCACGATACCTAAAAACCTATAATTTTGTACCACCATTAGACTTGTTTAGTGATTTAGTATTATTAATTTAGTTCTTGATTCAAATTTCAATTTAATCGATTTTAAAAAAATAAGTCCATGTATCGGATAAAATGAAAAACATCGATTAATCGATTTGAGAATCGATTTAACTTCCAGCTCTAAAAGTGAACATATTGTTAATATGAATAAACTAAATAACAAAACATTAAAAGATTATCTCCACACTATAAAAATGTTTTTAGACTAAAGTTCTTTAAACTGTCCAAAAACATAACCTCAAATAAGAAAGAGTTCTTTAAACTAGGAAACATTTAAATATTTGTCTGTATTCTATTAGCGACGCCCCCGCTTTGGCTCGATTATGAATTGAACAATTTCTTTTATTATTATTATTAATCATGCACTCGCTTTGCGGTCCAATTAAGTGAATGGCCAGTTTGGCATTATATAAGCAAACTTTGAGTGCAGCTACAGCAAACTTTGCGCAGCAACAACAACAACGAGAGCAACCGCAACAACAGGAACTGGAGCACACTCGTGCCAGTGTACATGGTATTATGTTAGTGCGAAAGTTGTCCAAAACAAATGCAGCATTTCAATTAAGTAACTTGCCGGCAGCTCTGAAGATTGAACGCTCCATCGGGAGGCTGCAAAAGTTTCGCCAAAATGGGTGGAGGAAAAAACTCAAGCGAGATGCTTGAAATGGATGAGCAGAAGACGATGGCGATGTGCCCCCTCCCAAGTTGCTCAACAAAGTTGAACAGTTGGGCCAAATGGTTGGCATTGCTCATACGCCCCGTCGCGGCGGTGGCCCAAAGGTGGCATGAGAGCCATGGAAGTGCTCAAGCAAATGGGCAAATCGTTAACGTCGAGTCGAGCGCCAAGCTCACTTGCCAAACGGATTATATGTCCTGGCCTCAGCCAAAGGCAACACAGACCGCAGACGGGCCCACGGCCAGACGGGCGGACGGACTGGACTGACTGACTGACTGGTCGGCAGTCTGTGGCATCGTGTCGCATTTCGGTTTCATTGTCAATTGACACTTTTGCAGCTGCACTCGGCAACGGTTTGCAGCCCCGGTTCGGTTGCATGCCAGCCAAATGGTGCAACGTGGCGCGCGCGAGCTCGTTCGCGTTTGTTTTATGGCCTTGTGGCAGTGGCAGCTGCTTATTGCTTTCGCTTTGCTTCAATGTGGCAGCGTGGCAGTGTGGCAGCCTCGCGCACGGTTAGCACTTTGTTTACTCGCCCAGTGCTCAGCTTGTTGCAAATTGAAATTGTTGCAACTTTGGCGCGATTTATGTCCGCACGTTGCCACGAAGATAGGCAGCCAAGAGGGGGAGAAGGGCCCCCGCGAGGGGTTGCTGCACTTCCGCTAATTAATTGCCAAAGGAAATTAATATCAACTTAAATGTATTTAGCCTTGATTAATGAATATTTGATGGACAGCTGCACTGACTGACTGACTGACGGACAAACGTACAAACTGAAAAACTGACAGACTGACACTTGGCTTGACGGACGTAGAGACAAACAGTGTGTGTGGCAGGTGCGGCGGGGTTGTGGCGCCGCTTCACCTCTGCAAAGTCGGGCAAAAAGTTGACATTTTTAGCTTCATTAATCATTTAAGCGGGTCGCACAGGTTGACACGGCAAAAACAACGGGCATGGCCCATGCCAGGGGAAAGGGGAAGGGGGAGAGGCAAGACCAAACTTCCGTGGGCAGGCCCGTTATTAATTACACAAATGGCATAAAGCTCAGGCAGCTCGGGCATCCCTCAGTCTGCTCTGGGTAAATATGCAAGTCAATATTAAGCAAAATACATTAAGCATGAATACATTCACATGGAAAAGGGTTTGCCGGAATAACTTTCAACTCTCAACTCGCAAAAATCAACAGTCACTGCAGCAGCCACAACAACAACAACAACGACAAGCAACTGTACATTAATATATATCATTCATATGTAAATACATTTCGCAGACTGTGTGTAAATATATGTTTTCCAAACGAATTTGCGCGTTCAACGATAATTGTTTTTTTATACAATTAAATTGTTTTCTTCGAAAATCATATGATTTTCAATTTCGTTTGAAATGCCAGAAGTGTGTTTGTTTTTTAATTATGTATTGATTGAAGGCAGTGCTTTATGATTTAAATTTTAAATTTAAATTCGTTTAATAGTTTTGTTCACTGCTCATTCTTGATTTTAATTGTGTGTTTATAATGCACTTTCAATTCAAGCGTTAAAGATTATATATTAAGTATAAGATAACTAAATTTTAGATATTTTTAAATTTTTGTCCTTTAAACAATTTTTAAAATTCAATTTACTTTGAATTTCAATCAATTTAAAAGGTAATTTTAAATAATTTAATTTTCCTCGACTTATTTTGGCATTGAATTAATATTTATGCGGGAATGGCAAATCAGGCATGGGAAACAAATAAATGCGATTTAAGTATAAAAAGTTGGCAGACCAAAGTTATGTTGGAAAAAGCACAATAGGTTGGCAGGGCTAAGAGTTGAATGAAGCACAAGAATCGTAGTTGAAAGGTCGAGATAAGAATTGCGAGAGAAACGTTGAAGAGTTGTTGCCCCGCAGGAGATTTTAAATTGAAAGATGTTTAAAAGCTATTCAATAAAATAATATAATATGATAGAGTGATGAATACAGTGTCATAAAATCTACAAGAACAAAAGAACTTTAATGTAATTAAATATTAATTACAATCATGTTCAAAAACCAAATGAAAAGTGTTTTAACAAATCTGAGTAAAGCTTCAAACTAAAATGTCTTTCAATTTGTAAGTGAATTAAATAAACTTAACATATGTATATAATAAATTATAAATAAGCATCTTTTTTTCTATTAACATTAAGAATAATAATCCTTCCTCTCTGCTCACTATCGTCAATCATTTCTGTGCCTTTATTAAATAAAGTAACTGGAATTCATATTTCATTATACACATATTGAAGGAAAGACAGTTCCATTTGATAACTCTCTCTTTCTCTCTCTCTCTCTCTCTCTCTCTCACTCTGCTTGTAATCATTATATTAGTGCTTCGCAATCATGCAACATTATACAATAACCCCTTCTGAAAACATTCCATTTGAAACTAACGTAAATACGTGTATGCAAACTGGAATACTTGATGAAGTAACTTTAGCCCGTAATTCACGTTGTTGATAACTATTTCATTGGAATGCCAACGTTAATTATACCACATGGGGTATAAACATGACGTGTTAAGCCATCGTCAACAAATAACTGTACAAAAAAAGGGGGAGTTAATGTGTATTTTACTGTCCCTCTGTCCCATCCCCTTTCCCTCACCCTTCGTCCTTCGGGCTGCAATTTTATCTATTACAACTATCTCGACTGACTGCGTGGACTGAGCAAGGCAGCAAAGTGCACTTTAGCACATGGAAATCGAGTTTAATATAAACGTATTAGGGGCCGTGGCGGCTGCCTGACGCTACCTACCGTTAACCATCGCCACATACAATTTTAGTCAATTATATTTTTGGCATGCATACGGGCGAGAGGGGGAGGAGAGGAAGGCGGGGAGTGGGGAATGGAGTGAGGAGCGCAGCTTATCTTGACAGCCATTAAATGGCCGCAAAGCGTTAGAATGTGTGATTTATCTATGGACAGAGCACACACGCACACACACACACGCACACAGAGACGAGTGTTGTTTGTGAACGTGTGTGCGCATTTTTAGCACGCACTGTGGCAATTTTAGCCAATAAGGGGAGCGTGACCGGCAACATGCACACACACACAGAGGCGACTGCTTATTGCGCTTATCACGCGACTCTTTGGCCCATGAAATCCTCTTCCCCCCTCCTTCCCCTCTTCGTTCTTCCTTGTATTTAGATACTTTTTATCGCCTAATTCCCCGTCTGTGATGTCGAGTTAGTTTAGTTTATTGACCCACAACTAGGTAAAAAGTAACACAACAGCAATTTGTTAGCTCCGCTCCGGATCGGGCCATAAATTCTTCTTCTTTCATGCGAGCTAATTTTGAGTTAAGGTTGCGAACCATTTTGGGTTCTGCGTGTCTAAAAATAGCATCGCGCACGCCCCCATTGCCTGCGCACGCCTCCGTGACACGCGCCATGATAGATGATTTCTGGCTCTTTGGAGCGAGCAGAGTGACCGAAGACCCTCGTGGGGGGTCGTGCCTCCTCTGCTCTCGTCCCATCTCATCCCTCCTCGTCTCGGCAGCTGCCTCGTGCTGCCTTTTGCAATGGCGGCGGCACTTTCATTAAAAGTTGCGACGGGATGCGAACAATGTATTGACATTTCAATTAATTAAGAGCCCGTCAGAGCAGGCAGCCCGCTGCAAGCCTCGACCTTTGGCTCTGAATGATGTTGCCGGGGCTGACATTTGCAGCAGCAGCAGCAGCCGAGGCTAATAAAGTTATTTCTGGAGTGAGCTTCAAAGAGACGAAGTCGAGCAAGCGAAAGTCTCTTGAAAAGACTTCCTGGAGTGGAATGATGAAAAGAGGAAGCTTAACTGATTCACACCTTGCGCCGTGTGGGCGTTGCACTTTGACCTTTCGCTCTTGCTTCTATTTGATTAGATTTTTGTTGGCAGCGCAAATCGAATCTTTATCGAGCGACTGCAGAATGAAATGTTAAAGTTAACTCGCAGGCTGAGGTGGGATTTATGCAAATCCTGCTGCCGCAAACTGTCACACACACACACACAGGCATACACACACAGTTGCTCGCAGCGAGTCTAAACGGCAAAATGCTACTAAGCCCACTTACTTACAATTTAGCTGGAAAAAAACACACACACACACACGCACACAAAGGAAACAGCGAGAGAATAATAATAAAAACACAAAAACAAAAAAAAACAAAATACACGCTGCGAAAACGAGAGTGTAAAAAATTTTGCATACATAAAACGAGGAGAGAAGCATGAAAAAATGAATCCAGCTTTATGACACGCACACACACACACACACACACACACACACACACACACACACACACACACACACACATACATATATACGGCAAAGCACAGTTGCATACGCACACACAGACACACATCATACTTGACTTTATTCCGTTACTTGCAGCGCAAGTGCCTTAATAGTGTGCGTAAGCGAGCGAGCGCGTCTGTATATGTATGTGTGTGTGTGTGAGGCAGTATGTGTGTGTGTGTGGACTACTTTCGCGCTGTTCTACAAGCGGGCGGCACAAAATCCAATCAACATAACGAGCTACAAGCGCCGCTGAGCGGCATAAAATGAAAAAAAATTATATACACAGATAACTTGGCTGCGAGTGTGTGTGAGTGTGAGTGCGTGTGTGTGTGTGCCAAGATTGCACACAGCATGCTCAACACGCTCAACACGCCATTTGGCAGAGCAGAGCCTGCGAAGACGGCGCGAAATCAAGTTGTTGTTGCTGTTGTTGCTGGAGGGTAACTGACGCCTCGCGCCAAGTAGAGCGCCATAAGCCCAAGAAGATATAGCGAGCCGGAAAGGGTTCGAGACCCAGCGCAGCCAAACGGAAAGCTAGTCAGCATTTGAGAAATCATGGCCGGAATGAAGCCCTAAGCCGTGTCCCCCTCCCTCTCTCTTGTTCCTCTCAGTTCTTAACAGCCGGAAATGTTCGGCTTTAATAAAGTCGCGCGGAATTAACATTTATTTCGAGAAAGTGCAGATGTCTCTGTTAAGTTTTTTTGAGCTTATCAAAATATAAATGAAAATTCTTCATATAATATAGTGTCAAGTAAATTATAGATGACATATTTATTTATAAGATATATAAGTTATGTATTTTTATTAATCTATTTAAAGAAAACTATGGTCAGTCGACTGTTTAAAGTAAAGCAATTAATTCAATTTATAAAAATAAGAATTAATTTATATTGAGTTTAATTTTATGATTTAATAAAATACTTAGTTTCTGGTTGCTTTAAAAATGTTAAACCTTCAAGCAACTGCAATTCTAATATCACAATTTTTTAATATCCAAAGCAAAAACACTAGTTTCTCCACTTTAAAGATCTTTAATATAGTGTTCTCATAAATTTATAAATTTATTTAATAACATTATTTATTTACCCGAAAGCATTAGTTTTGTGTTTTTCATATCTAAATCAATTTTCAAATTACACATTTAATTCTCTTTGCTCTCATTTGCATTAGTTATGCGAAGTCAGTTCAAGTTGGTCACCCTAATTAGGGTGAACCGCAGTGGGGAATGCAATTACAATTTTATTAAGTAGCCAACTCGAGGAGGAGCCAAGCAACAGAGCAATTCACTTTAATTTAAAAGCTATTTTGTTTATAAACAAAATGCCAAATGACTTCCAGCTGCGAGCACGGCGACACTGTAAGACCGAGCTCTGCAAAGGATACATACATGTGTATATGTATGCAAGTGTGTGTGTGTATATATGTATGTATGTGTGGCTCTGGGTTGGCCATTAATATTGTCCGCAGAGCCTTTTGTGCGGGCGTTCGTTCAACTTGTAGTCAACAACAACAGCAACAGCAACAACAACAACAGCAAGTGATGTGACAAGCGACATGCAAAAATAAAGAAAATGAAAAAAGGAACGAAAACAACAACAACAACAACAACAGCAGCAGAAACAGCACAAACGGCCTGAAACTGAGACCGAGACTCAGATCTCTGGCCAAAAGGCCGAGAGGTAGACAAAAGTGTAGTAAAAACTGTGCGCAGCTGAAAAGTGTGTCGACTTGGCAACAACAACAACAACAACAGTTACAGCAACAACGATGACGACGACACGCAGCAACAGCAGCAGCAGCAGCAGTAGCAACAACAACTACAAGAGACAAATGAAATAAAAGTAAACCCATTTACACCACAGCCAGAGAAGAAGCGAAAGAATCAGAAGAAGCAGAAGGATGCGCAGTCAGCAGCCAGCGTGAAGGGGATAAACAGAGAGAATGAGAGAGATAGTGAGAGAGAGAAAGAAAGAGAAAGAGAGGCCTGGCGGGGGCGTTGGCAGGGAAGGGAGGCTTGTGGCGCCGGCTGGTGCTTGGCAGCCTGCGAATGTGGGGCATTTGGCAGTCGCCGACGCAGTTGCAGTTGCAATTGCAGTCGCATTGTTAACTTTCTTTGACAGCGGGCCAAAAACGAAGACCGCCCGTGGTTGTGCACCACTCCCCTTCCGCACTTGTGCCTCCCCTTCACATTTCTTTCTCTTTACTGTCTCTCTCTTTCTTGCTCGCTTGCGTGTTGTTGCTGTTTCAGTATCAGCTGCAGAACAGTCAACAACGCTGACGTGGCCTGTGCCGTATAACAGCAGCAACACAATGCCCAACACCAGCAGCAGCAACAATGCTTGCAAAACCAAAAACAACAACAACAACAGGAACAACAAAAACAACAATGATGGCAATGGCAACGGCAACAACTTTGTGTATTTATGGCACGAAATTGCGGGCACAGCAGCAAATTAACACAGCACGATTCCTGGCCAGCCTGTTGCCATTCTCATTCCCATACATTCCTGTTAAATTGATTATTTGCCTGCACTGCACACACACACTCACTCTCGCACACACACTCATGGCAGAGGGCCACGCTTACAAATGCATTTGCACACGACTCGGTCATGGCCATTAGCAGCGCCCAATACCATTGTGATTGCTGCAACTGATATGCAAAAAGCCACATTCAAATCTGGGCGTGGCAACCGCACGCACTTATCGGCATTCACAGCACGTCGACGTCGACGTCAGCAACGCCTGCGCCAGCGCCAGCGTCAACGTCAGCGCAGCTCAGTGAAGTGCACAAAAATGCTTATAAAGGATTAATTCGATTGCAATATTCACATTCGAATGGCCCTCGCTGCTGCCTCTGGCTTTGCATCTGCTTCTCTTTCTGTGTCTGCCTCTCTCTCTGTTCTCTCTCTCTCTCTCCCACTCTTTGTGTCGCTCTGGCAGTGCCTTGCTGTCTCTGGGCCCTGCTGGCCACGCTGCTGTCCGTTGAAAGCCGCTTCTCATTGCCCGTCATCAACATTGTCTTAATTGTTCGGGCCGTAATGATTTTTCATGGCTTTTCCGACCCGTGTTTCAATTGCTTTTTAATCTAGTTTTTCTGCAACGATCATGCAGCAATTTTATGCACTCCAATATGGCGGCGATTAAAGAATAACTGTTCTTATACAGTAGGAGTTTAATTCGCTAAGCTGCAGTGGTAAGATAATTGCATTATTCTGCAAATGAAATTCATTTTATATGCAAAGAAAAATTTATGTTGTATTTCCTTAAACAACGTGGAATGTTTTCGGGGCAGCTAAGTAATTGATACTGTATTAAAATATTAGTTAAATTTACTCTGCTTTTAACTATAAAATCCAAATTGATAAAGTTTCTTATTACGTACATTCATGTGGGATATGAAATACCTAGTACGAGTACTTTGCAAGTTATTCAAGTACTTCTAGCAATATTTAATTCATGCATCCATTTAAAACCATCATAGGGCAAAGCAGGGTATATATTATGCAATTTATTTCAGTCCTTTTAATCTCCTAAATCAATCCTTGCACAGGGCCGTATCGTCTCTCTCGGGGGCCCTTGTGCAAAGCTTCTCGGGACCTCTTTGTTATTAGTTTGTTTTAAAATATATTGTATTATGTGTGTACTATAGTTCATAAAACATTTCACAGGGTATAGAAAATATTTCATAGAATATAAAAGTGGAATACAAATCTAGGGTTGCCATATCTACCGTTGATTTCACACGACATCCGCCTAGCTTACTATCTAACTTTATTCTGGCTAACTTTACCTTTATTTCCTTTAAAGTTCTTAGTGGCAAAATCATCAATTGTTTTTGAGAAATGTATATTTTGTGAAACCAAGCCCTGCATCATCAATCTAATAAAATAATTTGAGAAAATCAAGGAATTTAAACATTGCCACAAAAGTAGCCAATTTAAGTAAAATTCGATTCTTTGTATTTTATTGATTGCATGTCAAACATATTTATTACCCAGGGGCTGTTTCAGTTGCACAGCATATCGTACACTGCCTACCGACTGTACTGAACTGAGTTCAATAGACAGATTGTCGATAATCGAATTTTAATTGAATTTATGGCTGCGAATTGCGATAAACAGCTGCATCTAACAAGATTTTCGTGTTGGACATGTTAATTGATGTAATTTAATATCGGATTTAATGCAGGACACTGTGTCTGCCTTGTGGAAGTCTAAATTCACTTAACATTCTTCTCTTGTTATCCGAATAAAGCTACTTATTTTAATGACTTATTTATTCAATTATAAATCTCTTTGCTTTGCAGCTAGTCACCTCACAACTGGACCAGATAAGCTGAGATAGACAAGACAGTACCGACAGTTCTCGACTCGTCTCGATTGCGTCTCGCCATGGGCACCGGACACTACTTTTGGGCGATCTTCTACTTTACCAGCCTGTGCAGCGCCTCTCTGTAAGTACTCGCCTGCACGATGACGCAGCTCCACACATACACATATAGTACAGTAGTTGCAAAAAGTAAATGCCACCAATTATTTTGTCGCCATCTTGATTTTGATTTACTTTCACAGCGAGTGTATCGCTTGGGCGATTTGCATACAATTGCCGTTAATTTGGCGAGCGTTGAGTGGTGGCCACGCCAACGCCCTGGCCACAGGCCACAGGCCACTGCCCACTGGCCAAGTGCCCCAAGGCATATCATATACAATACTATCCATAGAGTGCCTGTTCGTATATACTACAACATATGTATGCCATATACTCGTATACTCGTGTATGATATATTTCAAGTAGTGTGCTGTAGTCAGCTGTAGAATTTGCCTTTTGCGTTTGTTGTTTTTCAGCCACGCCCCCCTCAACGCCATGGTGCTCCGTCAGTCCACTTGAACTTAACACACATACATATGTACTTGTAATCATTTGCATAACATGTTTTTGTACGATTTTAACAGTTTCACTTCACAACATCATTAAAATGTAATTAATTTTCATGTAATTTTTGTCGGAGCATAAATTTTGGAATTATTTACGCTCAAGCCGAGGACAGGGCCAGCTGAAAGTGTGGCTTTGCCTGGGCTTTCGATAAGTGCGACAGTGTATAATGAAGATGCCTTCAGAGACCACACACAACCACCTCCCGAACCAGTACCCAGTACCCAGAATCAAAAACACACACTCAATTTGTATATAAAAAATACGAGAAATTCAAAACTCGAATCTGTATTCAAACCAATCGAAATGACACTCCAAAATTTTTTGCTGTAAAATTATGCAAATATTTTCTTTTTTCTGCAAATTATCGCTAAAAAACACAACAAAACAAGCAATCTTAATCAATTTTCCAAACTACTTCAGAAATTCCTCAAATTTTATTCGAACACAACCCACAACAAAACCCAAACAAAATAAAAAAAAAAAAACAGAGTATAAGACTCGCAAATTAAAATTATACGTGCGTACCTATCCATATCCTGATTTCAGAGCAAATAATGCCAAAATAAATTTCCGAGAAAAGGAGAAAAAAGTCTTAGATCAAATTTTAGGTGCAGGAAAATACGATGCCAGAATACGACCGTCTGGAATAAACGGCACAGGTGAGCACTCTAGTCTTACTATCAATTATAACTAATACTATTTTAACTAATATTCCTTCGAATCTGAATTTCGTGTTGATTTTCTGCTTGAATTTCCGTTACGTTTTCCATTGAGTTCCGATTAATTGTAATGTTAATTTCATTGGACAAATTCATAAAAAAAAACAAATAAAACTCTATAACAACAATTGGTCTTGATCTAATCCTTAAGTCCTGTTATTGTAAGTCTCTTAATAAGTATTCGAGTCGTAAAACATGAAATAAAACATTGAAATCAATCACGAAACACTTAGCCAAACACAAAAGAAAGCAGAGCTTAGCTTAGTTAGATCAGCAAATAAGTTAAACCCTCTTGCAAGCAACAACCGAACTTAACTCACCATTTTGAAACCAAACTCTATGCCAGATGGTCCCGCCATAGTCAGAATCAATCTATTCGTACGCAGTATTATGACGATTAGTGATATTAAAATGGTAAGTTCCGCAAAACAGAGTTGCCACCAACCCTCTTTAAAGCAATCCCCCGAACTTCCCCGACTAATTGAAATGCATTCGCAAGATCCCAAACGAATTCACATAAGCCTCCGATAGACCATCTCGCTCTCTCTCTCTCGCTCTTTTGAAGTCTCTCATTCCGCAGCACACGCCCCACATCAGACATGCCAGAACACTCCCCGTAGTCGTGCTATAACAATCAAATAGACCAGCTACTATAACTACTTAGCTATCTACTCTATGCTACTCATACTATGCGCACACACACACTCACACACACATACACACACACAAACATCAGTTTCATATATACGAAGTTGAATACAATAACTCTAAAACCAAAAAATTTTACACTTTGTTTGTTTTATGTTGAAGATGGGCTTCCATCCTCGTTCTCTTAGCGTTCCCTTCCTTCTCCCCTCTCTCTCTTTTTGTCCATCTCCCCCCGGTCTTTCCGTCTAACTCTGTTGTTAACCCTAACTATATAAAAACTTTGTTGCTGTTCTATGGCTTTTGAAATTTGCGTTCTTTGCGTTTGTTTCGTGTTTCCTTTTGAAAGCAGAGCCACTTTTATGGCCATCTGTATTTGTATACTCTGGTGTGCATACATACTTGTACACATGTTTGGTATTATCTTTCAGTTCGAGTTTAACGCATATTTTAGAGACACTGCGTGTGTTGCATTCCCACTCTTTATCGTTTCTCGTATACTCCCGTTCTCCCGTTAACTTCATTCCTTTTCTTATTGTTATCGTTACTGTTTGCGTTTGTGCTATCGATACCGTTACTGACAAACATGTTTCGATTTCAATCATTCTATATAGAGAAAGAAGCTTTGCTATTTACGCTTATATACTCATACTATAACCACAGTTAAAGCTAGCCATGTTGGTATATTCCATTAAGTCTCTACTGTGTTGGTCTGCAGACACACACTCACACACACGCATAGACACATACGTGACAGCAAAGTCAGAGAAATCATCGATTGCGGGCACAATTCGAACACCAAATGAGACTTTTTTTGCAGTTGAGCCAAAATTGTTGCCTACTTTCAGGCTGAGCACAAATCATTTCTGATTTGCTGTCACGAGCACACAGTATCAAACGCACACACACACGAACACACACACACGAACACACGCACACAGGCACACAAAGCGTAGTTTATAATTCGAATTAAAATTGATTGAAACTGGATACTTGAGAGATCGTTCAACTAGAGAATGGTCAATTAAAATACCGTTTATTATCACAGACATATTTTTTCCATTTCACATCGGAATCCTTCAGAACGTTGAGCGTATTTAATGTGAATTCCAAGTTACTTCACAGTTAACACTTTAAATATTACATTATATATATATGTTTGGGTGTTTTTTCAAATTACCCACTATCCATGTCTGTGTGTGTGTGTGTGTGTGTGCGTGTGTCTGTTTGTCACTTTACCTAGCAATAATTTAAATTTCCATTTTGATTACAATAAAGTTTTGATTTCATTTACTGTTAACTCTTTTTCACTGTATCTCTGCGACAGCCTGCGTGTGTGTGTGTGTGTGTCTGTATTATTTTTGTCATGTTGACTTTTATCGCAGCACTGACATCATTAAAAATGCAGAAGTATCATCAATATTTAAAATACTATAGTGCCGCACTTGGCCGCAGAATAGTCAATTGGAAAAGTCAATAATATAGCAAAAAAAATATATAAACAATAAATGTCCATTAATTATCACAAATAACCCGCACTCATTTTATTTAATTATTCCCTTCGATTCTTTGTTCTAGTTTAATGCGTTTCGTTTTTATCTTTATCATTTAAAAAGAAAAAAAAAGCAAATCAACGTTAAGTCATAAGCAATCCACATACACTCATTTTGTAGTCACTGTACTGGATTACTTTTGAAAGAAACTTTAGACTAATCTAGCTTTTACTACGTATTACGTATTTATGTATAATTAAAACTCGCAAGACCTTAGCTTAGCTCTGTAAGTGACGATGCACTCGATGCCTGGAAGCTTGTCGGAAACAAGCCCAGGTCAAAGACATAAAAATAAAACTTTATTGCAGGAAGAACGCATAAAGCATAAGGCGAAATTGCAAGCCACGCAAAAGACACTCGGCTATCTCGGGTCTACTCGTATCTAAGTTCTCTGCTCATATTCGTTTTAAGTACGCATATTTTAGATGCTAAGTTTTAGTGCGAGCCGAGAAGATGCCGCGCCGTAAGGGTCCATTCCAGTTGCTGGCCAGTTGTTAAATTTGTTTATTACTTTGCACATTGTACAAAACGGTCTATCTATATGTATTATCCTCCAGATGGTCCCGCCGTTGTGCGCGTCAACATATTCGTTCGAAGTATATCGAAAATCGATGATGTAACCATGGTAAGTGCGCGCAACATAAAACTCAACAACAACAACAAAATAAAATAAAAGAAAAGCAAAATCAAATCCCTCCCATCAAAAAATAACAATAATAATAGTAAAAAACTAGAAAAGAAAAGCGAGAAATACTGTTTGGATTGAAAACGAACACACTCAGCCTTGACTTCGCCCATGTCCATCAAAGTGTTCCACTGTGCGTGTTTGCCTGTCTATGTGATTGTGTATTGCCCAAGCAATTCCAGCCATATGCGTGCCATTGAACTTTCAAATAGAGCCCACTCTCTCCTAGCCCCTCTCTATCTCTGCCTCACTCTCACTGTCTCTTACTCTCTCCCCCTGTCTCTCTCTCTCTCAATCTCACTGCCTCTGTTTATCTTGTCAGGGTGCTTCAGTATAAGTAGAACGTACTCGTATAACTTATGTATCTGCTGTCAGTTTTATGTCTAATCTCCGACCAGGCGTTGACCAACAGAACTTACACACTACTTTTGCCCACACGAATATCGATAACTATGCTACATACATACATATATATTAAACTATATCGGATATTGGAATTAACTACATGCGTTTAATTGTTTGACTATCGATGTGTCTTCAGTTCTGTATCTGTTTTGCTCTTCATTTGACGTACTCGAAATGATTTTTATTATATTTATGTATGCTCCAAAAACGGAAACCAAATTGATAAAGTTCTTTTATGATAATAGGCTAACCATTGAGCATTATGATTAGTATATTGTGAATTAGTTTTCGTACTATACTTTATATTTTATTCAGTTCAAAGTTTGCATCTTAGTTTTTATTTTGTCATTCACCTTCGTTTGCCTAACAAAAATGTAAAATAATAACAACAAATTTGTTTTGTAGCAAAATGAACAAAACATAAAGAAAATGTCTTTTTGGATCTCTTTTCTGTAAATCTATCGCTCTCTCTCTCTCTCTGTCTCTCTGTCTCTTCCTCTGTCTTTCACTTACACGATATCTCTGTTCGTTATACGAATAAAACAACATTGTTTAATTTCCAACTCTATATCTGTCTATCTATATTCCTCTCTCACTCTATAATATATATATATTTCTATTATATCGAACTCGCTCTGCTCAATTATCAATTATGAATCTCTCTCAATGTTAATTATGCCTACGTACATAAATTAACTTATTATCCCATATCGAATTATTACTAATTGTGATGATGATCTGCTGGCCAGGCCTCGTTCTGTATTTCCGTACACCGTACAAATTAATATTCAAGCCTCACTTTAAATACTCGCAATCTGCATATACTTACTACAACAACATTGTTTATACTTTTCCATTACCATTTCCACTTCCATTAACAATTTATTCAATTTTATTTGATTAATGCTAATCTATATCTATTCATATTTAGTAACCACTATAATTGTCTACAACAATTGAAAATGTGATTAATCTGTGTTATTTGATTTTCGTGTGCTTTATACGTGTGTTGAATGGTTATGTCATCTTGTCCCCGCCCCTCCCCTGAACAACAACCCCAACCCCCCTCATGGATTTGTATCTTATGCGTTATTTGGTTTTGTTTAACAACTCATGACATTAGCATAGAAAAAAAACAAACAAATTTATCTAGAGGCCCGCGAGGTGCCAACAAATTTATCGAAAATGTGTGGCATGCATTTTATAAAGATCCTTAAGAGCAATGAAAAATCGGTAAAATAAAAATATTCAATTGGTATTTGCGAAATTGCACACACTTCAATGAGATCCATGCAGACATTTCTCTGTACCGAATCGAAACATTTATATTTATTCAATTCTATTCTACTTTATAATTTCGATTTAGTTTTCTTTCTTTCTTTGCATTCATTTCGTGCACACGTTCCAAATTCATCAAATTTAATCTAAGTCAAGGCTTGATTTAAGTTAGATGTAAGCATCGATGTAGATTAATTGGTCTAAGTAATGTTCTATTTAAGTATTTCCTCAAGCCCACTTAACCTGAAGAATATTTATAACTCATGAAGCAAATGCTGCTTGATTTTGATATGATAATTTTTTAGCTAATTTGCCAACGTTAGTCAAGGTCAACATGTTTCTGCGCTCCATTTCGAAAATCGATGATTATAAAATGGTGAGTTCCGGCTCGAGGGCAGCAACTACAAATAACCGTGACCCCAATACACGAATATTAATGTGAATATGAATACAAATACAGTATAACTATGAGTATGATTATCAATATGAGTATGAATACGAATACGAATACAACAACAAGTACAATCCCAAGCGCTTTATAACTTTGCTCTGAATACTTATCAACTACTCGTGTGTCTAATTTAACTGTGTATATGTACGTGTTTTGTGCGTGTCAGTGTGTGTGTGTGTGCGTGCGTGTGAATGTGTGTGTAAATTAAATCCACAAAAGCTTCGCTTTTTCAATACAACTAAATAATAATGTCTAATGCATAACGAAGATGTATGTATATGTATATTGTATATTGAATATGTATAATTTAAATATATAAATAAATCTGTATTAAACGAGAACAACTTCAAATTGAAAATAAAATTCAATTGGATGTAAAAAAGTTAACATACATAATGTTTATGTATATGTATTTTTTACCCAAGCGCTCTGCCAATCCACAAACTAAAATTTCAATCAACTTAAATTTTGAATCAAATTAAAAAATGCATTGATAAATTTGGAATAATTTGGAATATGAAAAACACAATTTAGATATCTATTTTCTTTGCAACTATGTGTATATCTTCCACTGTCTGTGAAATATGATCTCAATTTGCTTCTTCTTCTTTTCACTTCACTTCTATTCTTCTGTATTAACTGATTTCACATTTCGTTTTTCCCAATGCAACTTTAAAGCCAGTCTCTACAGGCGCAAACCGCAATTAAATAAAACTTAAGATAGTTTTAGCTGTTAAGGTCGTAAGTTCTTAGAGTTTAAGGAATTCTGTAATTAGGCATAAGTCATATCAGATATCAGACAGAGAAGGATACCATCCACAACAAGCTCATTAACTTAGTTTCTCATACCACATTGACAAATTTCACCGATTTTAATGATATTATCCTTTTACTTTCGTATGCTTTCCACTTACCAAGCCTGTTAGCTGCAGCGCTTATCCTTTTGATTTCTCATTCGCGTATCTATAAGGATAATGAAACGAATAACTCAAAACCGAACAACACTGAAAATGCTAACCACACACAGATGAAACTAGAAAATAAATGTGAACACAGTACTGTTGTTTTGTTCCCCCATTTAAACAAATGTCCAATCAAACAGTAAGTACAACACCAGTAACAACAAATTCAGTCAGAGTTTCCACATTTGTCAGCCAGCTTTTCCGTTGTGTGTGAAAAAATAGTTTGAAGATAACATCATAAAAACAAATTACTGTCCTTGGACGCAGGACAATGTAAACACAAAAAGAAAAAAAAATATAACGAATAAGTAGAAAAAGCAACTCTGACAGTTGCCCTACGGAAAAAATTGGTTTCAATTTGAACACATTTAAACATGTCATAAATAAAATGCAATTATTTCTTTTGACTTTGCTCGCCACTACTGCGAAAGCCAGTCGGAAATGCTTTATAAAAATAAAACACAAATGCCACACGGCGAATAGTGAATACCCCGATAACCAATGACAAATTGCTGTCATAAATAAACGCAGATAGTAGTAACCGACTTCATTATAGAAAGCTTGCTAGGTTAATAGGATTTAATTAATCAATTACGAGTTATTTTTTCGTACTTAAACCTTGGTTCCGTTCAAGCCCTCGAATTAATTTGGTTATAAATATATTACAATATATATCGCATGAATACTTACCTGAAATGAGCATGAAGATTGTGGGGTTTAGTAATATGAAAATATAACATAAGGTTCTTTAAATAATTCGATGAATATTTATTTGAACCAAATTGGTTAAGTTATCTCTATTATTATAATAATTAAAGGAGATTTTATCTTTATTATAATCATTTTTAAAGGATTATTCTTATGTTCATCTAGTGATGCATGCTTAAGGTATTATTAAGTGACTTTTCAATATGTACCATATATTATACGTATGCCTAGTTTTACATATCTATAAGACATATACATAGTAATAAACTGTTTACTTACTCTGCCTGCCTTGCTTGCCTGCCATTGCCTGACGCTGTTTGCCAGTTTCTTTTTATACATTTTTGGCACGTTGTGTGCTATTTTTACTTATTGCTTGCTTTGTATTTGGTATGCAACACGTTGCAATGTCGAACAATACATTGGATAATGATGCTGCTGCTGCTACTGCTGTTTCTGTTTCTGCTTTTTCTGCATCTTCTGCTGTTGACGTTGAATGTCGTAGACGTTGTGTTGCATTGCATGCTCGGCATCGAGAGCATATTGTATTGCATTTTGAATCAAATATGTCACGAATAACCAGCCCAGCCCCTACCACGCCCCCCCACATACAAGATATACCAGTACCAATACCAATGCCGAGAATTTGCAACCAGCAGAACAAATTAATATTCAAAATTGAAAGAACAAATTGAACGCTTCTACTCTTCAACAGTTTAATACGTTTCTTTACTTACTACTTACAAAACAAAAAATATATAAACCTTACTAAACTCGCCACGCCTCGCCACGCCTTGCTCGCTCTCTCTCATACAACTTACAACTTGTTCACTTATCAATACCGAACCACAAACAAATTCTTTAACTGTAAAGCTAAAGCCGAACCACCCCCCTTGCAAAGGCTGCTTGCAAGCCATCCAATTGAAAAGCCCCCAATCACTACCACAAAAACGAAATTGAATAAGAAGCGAGTTCACAAAAAGAAAAAAAAAAGAAAACCCTGAAACCAGGACTCAAACAAAATTCCCCCCATAATTTGACAAAGCGAAATTTGCATTGTAGTTCGCATTGAATTGCATTTGAAATTGCATTGAAATGAAATCGAACCTTGAGCAAATCGTCGACTTCCCTTACTAACAAAGTTATTCTCTACTCGCGTTCTCTCAACTACCAACAACAACAAAAACAACAAATGGCGCCTCGCAGGAGTACAGTGTCCAGCTAACATTCCGAGAGCAGTGGACGGATGAACGACTCAAGTTCGATGATATACAGGGTAAGTCTGTTCTTTAAAATAAAGTCTGCATAAGATACATAAAACTTTCCTTGCAGGTCGCTTGAAATATCTCACATTGACGGAGGCGAACCGCGTGTGGATGCCTGATTTGTTCTTCTCGAACGAGAAGGAGGGACACTTTCACAACATCATTATGCCCAATGTGTATATACGTATATTCCCCAATGGTTCAGTGCTCTACAGTATACGAATCTCATTGACGTTGGCATGCCCAATGAATCTTAAACTATATCCACTAGATAGACAAATCTGCTCGCTGCGCATGGCCAGCTGTAAGTGTGAATCCCCCAAAAGGGGATTGGTTAACCATGTATATTGGAATGTATATTGCATTTTTCGATTTCGCCTTATGTGCTTATAGATGGCTGGACGACAAACGATTTGGTATTCCTCTGGAAGGAGGGCGACCCAGTGCAAGTGGTCAAGAACTTACACCTACCTCGCTTCACGCTGGAGAAGTTTTTGACTGATTACTGTAACAGTAAAACCAACACGGGTACGTTTTGTGTGGGTTCCTCGTTGTGTTGATTGTGTTGCGCTCTGTCGCTCTCTCTCGCTCTCTTTCTCTCTCTGAGTTTTTCTCTCAATCTCTGTCTTTCTCTGTATAACTATATTCTTGCCTAACATATACTTAACTTTAACTTTTTTAACGTAGCTGACTTTAGTTGTTCCTTTTGTCGTTTTGCTGCTTGTTTTCATTTGGGCCAACTTGGCCGTGGCTTAAATTTGTGACCATTTTAAATTTCCCTCTGGACAATGCGCTAGGCGCTGCATGTGGCATTCAGGCAGATCCCACAAAAACTTTTTATATATGTAGTTCTTTTTTTAATATAGTTCTTGGCTCGAATATATTATAAACGGCATCATAAGCACTTCATAGCACAAGCGCTACACACTTACACCCACACACACACACACGCACACACATGTACACTTACATACTTGCAGACACCGTGTAATGATGCCGTTTACACATGAGCATCGCGCTGTGCCGTTATCAATACCCGAATCGCATAAAAACCAACTTTTTACGATGTAATTCACACACACTCCCAGTAAACCTACACTCACACGCACACACACACACACACACGTACATGCACTTACATATACAGGCAGCAACAGAATATCACCCAGCAGGATTTTAGTGCAGTTTGGCATCCCCGTGTCGCTTACCGCACCGACTTTTTATGAGCACTTTGAAATCAGTTCGCGCTTTAAGCAAATGTTTATCTTGGCTACCAAGAACTACTTGCACTTGTTCCTGCTCCTTGCTTGTCTGAGCAGCGACAGGCAAATGCAAAACGGAAAATGCTAAAGAAAATGGCAAAGGCGCACGGAAAGTAAATTAATCGAGGAAATTGTTTGCGACGTAGTTGCTTAAACTTGCACAAAGGACACACCCAATGATGATGTGCCGTACATCCGTATGTATTTATGTATGCTAGTGCTTGTGAGGCGCCAAGATGAAGCAAACAAATGCGCAAAACTTTCCAACAAACTTGGCAAATTGTGTGTCAGCATCTTAGGTGGATAATTTATAGTCGGAGATGTTGCAGATTTGTGTGAAAGCTTAATATGTTAGAGGAAACAAATGTGCTGCAGTTTGCGCGATTAATACGATTAACTTCTCAAGTAGCAGAAAGGACTCTTAGTAACACATTACAGACACATTATAAATGTTTAAAGAGCAACTACAAATAGAACCTTCAATTGTTCTTTTAAAACTAGTTTTCAAAAAATTGTAGCATACATTTCTGCGCTCGATTTAACCTAGTTTTCAAAAAACTGTAGCATATATTTCTGCGCCCGATGAGTGCACTGCGCAGCGTAGGAGTTTGGACGTTTGTTTAACGATAGAACCAGCTCAATGCTAAATATAGTTTTATTGCCCACTCAAAAGTTTCAATTAACAAGGCATATCCATCATTCATTCAACTGCATTCGCTTAGCTCATCCCAACATTCGAACAGTTGCATGAGCCTGACGTCATTTCCATTCAACATAGAGATAACATTATCATACACACCTACTTACCTTTGCCCTTTAGTCGTTGCGTAGTTGTTGCATTTAGTTCGTCTTGAACTTAGTTGCTCACATAAAGTTTATTAATTTTATATCTTCTATGAGCGTTAAATGGAGAATACTCTGGGCTCTGCTCTAGAGCAAATAAACTCGATTGCAATACGCGAAATGTGAAATGTGAAATATGAAATTTGAAATGCACTCACAATCAGCGTGCAGCGCACAGCGCACAGCGTATTGCGTTGTGATTGATGGCTGCGAGCAAATACATCTAGGCCGGGCCAAGACCCAAATGCCACAGTGCGCCATATGCCAGATGTGAGATATATATAGTAACCAGTATCCACTATCCAGTCCCAGAGAGGCAGGCAAATAAACCACACGCAGCACTCGAAGTCGAATGCAAACATGAGACGAGCCGAGAATTTAATGAGCAAAACGAATGAAAACGAAATAACGAAAATATGAGAATGTAAAATAATAAACAACTTTGTCTTGAAGAGTATGGAACGCACTGCCAACAAATTAACGGAAATGAAGCACAAGCAGGGGGCGTAGGCAATCATGTGGGGGCGTTTACAGCGGATGCTGAGACAACGTCAACCGAAAGCGGCGGCGGCGGCAACATCAATAACAGCAGCTAGCAACAGTACCAATATAACAACAACAGCAACAACGACTACGATAACAACAACAAAAACAATAGCACACAAAGCCTACGAACTTCATTTCCGTTAAGAGTTTTGTTGCAAAAGTCAGAAAATTGAATTGATGTTGATACATTTTGCCTATGATGCCATTTTATAATTTTCAACTCTCATTCTAAGTGTGTCTCTGTCTCCGTCACTGTCTCTCTCTACCTCTCTCTCTCTGTCTTCTTTGGTTTCTCTTCGGTTTCTTCTTCTACTTCTTATGTTTTTGGTTGTGTGTAAATACATTATGTCTACACCACCGCCACCACCACCACCGTCACCACCACCCCTTCTCCCCCAACAGACTTTGCATAATATTATTTGAAGCCTACCTATTTCCTGTACATAAATGCAAAGCAAATGAAAATGAAAATGAAATGTATTTCGTATTCTATTTTCTGTTCGCAAAATTTGAAGAGCAAGTGACGTTTTTTCGGTTTTTGTTTATTGGATGACAATTTGTTTTGTGTACCTATTATGATATTGGAATTGTGTGTCTGTGTTGTTTCAGTGTCTAACTCATTTTTTTACTAACCTCTATGTATATATGTACTATGTGCGTCTGTCTATCTCTCTCTCACTGTCTGAGTGATTGTGTGTTTGTGTGAAAAGCAAATTAAAAACGCCTCTTTCGAGTACATATCCTCCCGTACATTTTGAGTTTGACACAATTTATATACCTTGTATACTCATAGGTGAATACAGTTGCCTCAAAGTCGATCTACTATTCAAGCGAGAATTCTCATATTACTTAATACAAATTTATATACCATGCTGTATGTTGGTCATTGTCTCATGGGTATCATTTTGGCTGGATCAAGGCGCGGTGCCGGCGCGAGTATCGTTAGGTAAGTGTCAATAATACAAAATAAAAACACGAGTGCAGGCAATAAATGCAAATGCAAAGCAAACTCAACTTGCGGTAAAATGCGACGAACTTTTCAGACTATATTCCCTATATATTTACCTTGATTGATTCTCTATTGATTGATTGATTTATAGAGTACAACTAAAGAAATGTTCAAGTAACTAATGAAACTTAACCAACGCATTACAGGTGTAACCACGCTGCTCACAATGGCCACACAGACATCGGGCATCAATGCCTCACTGCCTCCGGTCTCCTATACGAAGGCGATCGATGTCTGGACCGGCGTCTGTCTGACGTTCGTCTTTGGGGCACTGCTCGAATTCGCCCTGGTGAACTATGCCTCCCGCTCAGGTTTGAATAAAGCTAGTAATTGAGATTTGATATGCTTCTTAACAAACTTATAAATGTATTAATCGATGGTGTTTATCTATTATCTATTCTTACTGTTAACTGTGTTGTTCATTTAATTGATTTTGTTGAATCGATACCAACGAATATGTATGTAACGTGTGTTCTGTAAATACTACATACATATCTGTAAATGTACCTCTAAATGTGTCGACATAAACCAAACTAACACCGAACCAAGTTGACGGACTTTCGAAAACACACGTACACACTCACACATACAAACTAACACAGGGATACTCTGTCTCTCTCTCTCGATCTGTGTGTCTCACGGACAAGATACAGCAGACACAGATACACACTACAGCTAGGCGAGCTACTGACACACACATCTACACCTCGGCGTGGCACACTCTTTTTTGGGCAACATACAAGCTGATTTTTGGTCTATAAATACTAACTAATTTTTTGTAATACGATTACGTGATATATATAAACCCAACGATTTTAGCTGTAGCAAGCATTTATTTATCATTTCTCGTATAACCTTCTTTTTTTTCTGTCATTCACATAAATATTTTATCTGTGAAATGATTTCTGCGTGTATATTTCTACTAATCCATTTTTGTTTTACTCTCTTATTTCATTGTGCGCCCACACTCATCGACTTCACACTCACTCATGCACACACACACACATGTACACATGCATACGCATACTCAACCAAACCACAAAACAACTAAACAAACTAAACAACGCGTTTGAAAAAATTCGAAAAAACAACAAATTGGACAAATGTTTCTTTAATATTCAACACCGCAACATTTGCAACGTATTTCCCAACGAATTTATTGTTTTAATCCCTTTGCCGTTGTCTCTGCTTGTACATATATATATTTGAAAAACTAAACCAAAATGTTATATTTCTATGCTCTCAACATACAAATTCGGTTTGTCTGTTTGTTTTGCCCCCTAAATCATTTGAATCAATTATCCAAACCCAACCTCAACCCGAATCAAAAAACTTGTACCCGATTTGGCAATTTATTTATTTATTTTGTTTTATTTTTGTTTTCTGTTTTTTGTGAATACTCTTTAAATTATTTGATGTTTCTGTATGTGTGACTATCTATCTCTGTCTCTGTCTCTCTTTCTTTCTCTCACTCGCTGTCTCTGTCGCTATCTAACTGTATAACTGTATAAATACATAATGTGCTATGCATCCAAACTAAAATCTGAACATTTAACTCAACTGTAAATTGTGCCCCAAAATGCAAATTTGTGTGGAACAAATAAATTCTTGTCCAAAATCATCTTCCACCACATGCAACATATACGGATCGGGCCGCAGACATGCATAAGGAGAATATGAAAAAGAAACGTCGCGATTTGGAGCAGGCCAGTTTAGATGCCGCTTCAGATCTGCTCGACACAGATAGCAATGCAACATTCGCAATGGTACTTACCTCTCAATTATCTAAATTTTTACTCTTTTAAAACATTGAACTAATAGCAGGGAAGCAGAAGCAAAAGCTTAGCAAGTTGGTAGCAGTATTAAAAAATATTAGCAAGTTTTTATTTTTATAAAGGGAGGGTTTTTAAGTTTATAGAAATATATATGCCATAAATGAGATCTCCTTTTATACAAACGTTTAGCATTTGTTGATAGCAGTGAAAAAACAAACAAGGCAATTGCAAACTTAACCTGCTTTCTTTATCAAACCAACACAAATTGGCTGCTGCAAAATATTTATGATAAAACTATTAAAACAACTATTTCCTTTCATATTTGCCTCTTTTTATTAAAAACCACACACACACATTCACACACACAAAACGCACGTTAACAAAAAAACCAACGTCAAATCGAACAACTTTTTTCAAACGTGCCCACACGAACAACCGCAAAAAAACTAACCGAAATCAAACCACATATAAACCGACTCAATCTCAACCCAAAACACATTCAACATTCAACTCGATCTCCAACTCCAAATCGAAAACCATCAACCAACATCGCTGCCGGCATTCAACCAACCCAATCGACTCGACCAACCGGAATTAAATGAAAAATTGCATCGAAATTAAATGAAATTACGCACACGCCATCGCCATCGCCATTGCCAACGTCATTGCCATCGTCATCGTCGTCATTACCATTGCCACTTGCCATTGCGTTTCGTAACGTGCCACGCCCTGCACGTGCCACCTGCCCCGCTCATTGCATCAACTACAATCAAAATTTCATATCAAACGGCATCGCAATATTCGCGCGGTGGCGGCCTGCAGAAACCGCTGGTGCGCCACCCAGGCGATCCATTGGCCCTGGAGAAGCTGCGCCAATGTGAGGTGCATATGCAGCCACCGAAGCGTCCAAGCTGCTGTAAGACTTGGCTCTCCAAGTTCCCCACCAGGTAACTGTTGCCACTGCGCCTGGCATCTCAATTGTAGTGCAATAGCGTTCAATATGTTTATCGTAGTAGTTGATGGATTTCCTTTTTGATGTTGTGAAAATGTATAACACGCTCTCTCTATCTCTCTCTCTACTTAACTCTTTATCTAAACTATTTCTAACTCAGTCTATCTTTGTATCTAAACTCTTGTTGAATTTTTTGCCAAAACTTAAAAAAAAAAAAAACCAAAATGTAATTGAAGCCCCGAAATTGAATCTCGTACCGAACCCTGATTCTGTTTCTTTGCCGCTTCTTTGCTGCTTGCCATCGTTTGTTGCTCGCCTTTTGCCTTTTGCCAACTTTTGTTTCAGTTTCAATGCTTGCCAAATCATTTCTGCCGGGCCGTGAGTCCAGTCGAGTAAACGTGAATATATATATTTTAATTAATGCTTAATGCCAACAGCGTACACTGTGCAGCAAGTGCAAACCGAAGCAAATATATAAATTAATTAATTAATTACTATGAATATATACACAAAATAATAAAACAGATATCAAACCTTTGAAACTATTTATTTGTAAATTATTTGCTGCGCAGTGTAGCTTCTTTTTCAAGTGGTTTTTATGTGCTTTGCTTTTGCTGTTGATTTGTTTGTTTTAAACAGAGTTCTTTTGTAGACATTAGAAAATTGTCCCACCCCCGTCCCTAGTTCCAATACCAGCTTACCCATCGCATTGCAGTAGAGTTTTTCAATCCTTAACTGGCACTTTTTTTGTTTGACGCACGTAGCTGATGATTGATTGATTTAATTTAAAACAAACAAATTACTTGATATTTAAAACCAAAGTTAAAATGTTCAAAGACCACACAGAAAAAAATGAAATTAAATAACAAATTAATGTTAAACAAGCCAAGAACAAAAAACAAACAAAGCTGAACAATCACAAATCAAAAAGCCAATCTCTAGATGATCAATTAATGTGTTTCGTACTTGTTGAATATTTATCCAAGACAATGTTCTAGATCGAAGAGAATCGATGTTATATCCCGCATCACGTTCCCGCTGGTCTTCGCACTCTTCAATCTGGTCTACTGGAGCACATATCTCTTCAGGGAGGAGGAGGATGAGTAAATGCCGTTACCTATTTACAATTACTTTATATACATATTCATACAAATACATATAGAGTTACTTACTTACACACTGGCACTACGACCTAATCAAAGATTGTACTAACCTATTAATTCTCTTTCATTTCTACTTTCATTTACGATATTTTCTATTCTGTTCTGGAAATTGTGTTGCGTTTGACTTGCTTTTTGCGTTTTATGATTCGATTTATTCAATTCAATTCGATACGATACGATACTATTCGATTCGATTCGTTTTGATAACCACCACAAAAGGACCTTCTAAAGCGCGTCTCTGATAACCAAAGGCTATGTAGAATCCAACATGAAATTAACCGTAGACATGCGAGTACGTGTCTGTATACTAGATATCTATCGATATCGATGCGATAATGCTAGCACGATCGAACGCGGCTGCAAGGCGTCAAGGCATTTCCATCGAAAGCAAATTCGTTTAAAAACTAACAAGAAAAACAAAATACAAAAAATTAAAGATGAAAAACGATATTAGCTAACTGTAAGTTAAATTGATCAAGTATGACTGCATAGTACTAGACAAAGAAAACAAAAAAAAACACAACCAAGCAAAAGAAAAAACAAATTACTTCTGTATTTTAACATGCGAAATTAACAAGAAGACGAATTTGAGAAGACTTGCTTGAACGTTTATTCGATTTGTTTTAATTGCTCAACTCAAACTTGTTATACAATTAATAAATTATTTTAGTATTTAATCCAGACACGTTTTGTTCATATTGCATAGCTTAGTTCCAACCAATTGCGATTGATTTGTACTTAGGAAAATGCGCTAAGTTAGCTGTAAAAAGTCGCAGATACCGCTCGACGTTTGTAAATATGTCATACGATAAGTTTTAAGCCAACAACTAGATTATATACAATTCGAATTCTAAATGACAATGGAGAGGGTGTAGATAAATTTAAGCTTAGTCATTTACCGAATAAGCGACTACGATAGTAACAACAAACACAAAACAACAACAAGAGGAGAACTAACAAATCCTAGGCAAATTCAATTATGTTCACAATCGAATTAAAATAAAAACTCAGTGCAGAACACGATTCGACGTTTTGTTAATTGACTCGACATTCAAAGCGCACACTCACATAGAGCACTCGACAAGTGAGTTATACACATATTTTTTTTTTTGAAAATACCCTTGCAGGAGTGTTAAGTGAAAACTATTTACAGTTATCAAATATGTCCGAATTTTGTTCCTTTTTTAATAAATATATTTTCGAGTACTGCGTGCAAAAGTTTCAAAGATTCGAATTTTTCTCAAAACTAAATAAAATGTAAGTCAATTTAGTTTTTATAAAATATAAAGTTTGTTAACACCCCTGCAAGGGCATTCAACCTTCGGCGACCCGATGACATCTGTTGTAATTATTTTAAATTGACTTTGAAACCCTTTTGCAAAAGTTTCAAACTGGCGAAAGCTAAACAAATTATGAATTAAGCTGGAACTGGTGGGTACTGCAAGTTTTTTCATATCGCATACATATTGATATGCCTAGTTTCATAGAATAATTTCGTACTTTTGCTTGTTTTTCATCCTATTCAATTCCATTAGTGCCAAAATTCGTTCATGTAGTTATTAGATAAATTTTTTGGAATATTCCTTGAATATTCCGACGAAAGCGTAACAACTTTTTTCTTTTTATTATAAAAATACTAATATACTAAACATATAGAGTTAACTTTTATTCAATTATTTATGATGGCGCTGAAGAGAAGTGGAAAATGTTTAGAAACCTGTAGCTCTCATGCCATTTGCCGATTAGTTGTTAGTTATTTTCATTAAGTATATTTATCATTAATTACAAATAAACCATCAACCAATTGACAGACAATACAAATAGTTGATCACGTAGTGTAGCAAGCGAACCCATATTCCTGACCTAATGAAAGCCGAGATTACGATAGTCGAACAACAACTATCAGCGCAGCCGTCAATTAGTTGGGGGCGTGGCATTACCCTAACTTGCGAGTTCATACCTACACGTACATACATATACCTTTTTGTTATTAAGTGCCTTTTGTATGAGGATTGAGTCCTGCAGTTAACAAGAGTGTTTCTTGTCGCACTTTATATACGGGTATATTCTGTATATAGTTCGGCCTGACATCTCTGCCGTTGCTACAGATCAAGCACCTTATTTCAACAAACCAACTAACTAGCTAACATGCCATTATCCTAATTAACGCACAAGCCAAAACAAAAGAAAAACAAAAAGAAAACAAAAGCAAAATCTAAAAAAAGAAAAATGTACTCGAGTTTCATAATGACTCAAACTGAATTCTACATAGCAAACCTCAGAAGAAACCAAATGCGAAATGCAAATCCTAAATAAAAACGTACCCTTTACATTTTGTAGTTTTATAATATACTTTCGTTAACTTTAGCTTGTTTCGCCTATTTTACTTTTACTAATCTTTTCTCAATGATATGCTTTGACTACTGTTTTCACTTTTATTTGAATAAAATAAAAAAAAAAAACAAATGAAAACGATAAAGGTAAGAGCAAATAAATAAACATTTAACAACAAAAAACAAAAAAAAAAAAACAAATCAAAATCAGTAATAACACGCACCCACATAATTTCTATCACTAAGCAAACCTCAAGAGGTAATGAAATAAATGTTGTAAAATTCGTGCCAAGCAAGAAAAAGATTTCTGAACAAATAACTAAATAGCTATTAAACACAAGTCTATATACATACATATTTGAATATACAAATATACAAACATAAAGAGCATTGGGCGCAAAACTAGTTGTATTGTATATGAAGCTATAGCTATTGAACATACAGGGTTTTAAATGTGAGCAAATAAATAGCGGATGTCGGGCGGGCGATCAATGAAGGCCTCGTAGCAGCCAAATATTGGGAATGTTGTTTGATATGTGTTAGTTAAAGTTGCTAAAAACGCATCTACGTATCTATCAATGGGAAACCGAATAAACGCATGCTAAAGAAACAAAAAAAATGAAAAGAAAACGTAACGAAAAGCAGCAAAGTGAACACAAAGTAAAGTAAAACAAACCAAATACGTAGAATAGGAGACATCATAACTAGCAAACTAGAGAGAGCGTTACATACGATATATCGATCGATGATCAATTTGAAGATTCAAGAGCATTCGGCCCACTTTCAGTATCGGTTCGTATCCCAATATCTTAAAACTAACTTGCGCGTTTCGCCTCTCGAAACATGGCATAGGTTGTATGCTGCCTTCAGTTGCCGTTCATCAATTTGGTCAATTATCATTTAGGCGGAAAGTTGTCTAGCCAGAGGCAGTCCAATTTCGATGTAAATAGTTAATAAATCAATGAGTGCATATGTCAGGCGTATGTTCGTTAGGATTAGAATTGCACAATTTCTAGATGCGTTCCAAAAAGACTTACATGTTTATGAGTAAATGGAGTAACAGAAACTTAACATTTACTATTTAACATTCAACGTGAAAATGTAGCACATAAGTTAACATATGTGTAGTTAATTTAAGACACAACAAGGCGACAGTGTTGCATAACGCATTCACATAGACTAGTCAAGAGATTACTAATATTAAAACTACTCACTAAACGCCAAATCCATTTGCCATTCACCCTCTTCACTGACACACACACACACACCCACACCTCCCAACACCCACAGCCAGTCGATTTACTATGCTATCAATACATCACGCCCAATCACATGCAGTGTTTCAGCTACACAATAAACTCACTCAAATGAAAATTAACTTGCACAAAACGAGAAGTCAGAAACAATTTATAAATGCGAAATAAATTTATAAATCATAACACATATCTTCAAGCAAGGGGCACCTACTCTGCCCATTTCTAGCAATCAAAACTACAATTATCATTTCTAGTAAAGATCACAAACATTGTGGATGTAAATACAATTCATTTCAAATCGACTCCGTAAATCCCCTTACTTTATAGAGCTAAGTGGACACACACACACACAACCATATACAACCGAACAAAATGACAAACGTGAAAACAACAAGAAATGAAGTCAGAATCATTCGACAAAAGAAAGATAATGCGTTTAAAATACACTTTTCAGAGAACAATTTGCTGTAATTGGGTTGCACCCCATTGAGAACATACATATACCATAAACTGAATAAGAACAACGCCAACTAAGAACAACTTGAGATTAGACAACAGAACTTAAGAAGGCAACAACAAATGGCCGACTGAAGCGGCATAACATTTTAATGCATAAGTAAAATTTAGTAAAATAAATATACAAAATAGTTGAGATAATTGTTGTATTGCCATCACCCGATTTAAGGAACGAAACAAAAATCAAATGTGTAAAACCCCAGAGTAAAAATGTTTGTGAAATGTTTATAAGAAAAAGAATGAAAATAAGAAAATACGCAACATGGCATGTTTAAATAAAAACCAAAATTCAAAATGCACTCCGACCACAGCGATTTTTATTAATTGGTAAATTGTTTTCAAAGCCTTTTTGAATTTGTCTTTGAGTTTTGTACCAAAGTCGAATCTTGGACAGTGCTGCCAACTTTTAATAAGAACATCAAAGACGTTATGATGGGCAATCGCAACGCTGTCGATAATGCAGTTGACGTTCCACTTCTTACACTCATCTGGGATACAAATGGAATGGTCTTTTCGAAAACGGAAATAGTTAAAAGTTTCCTAAGTCTTCAGATCACCTTAAAACAGTTTGCCAATTTTTGCACTTTTTTCGCAGTGTATAAAAGTTTTTAAGACGTTTTGCGTTTTGTGTATGTAAGCAGTGCAGTTTGTTGCTTGTGCTTGGTTTGTGCTCAGTGCGCACAGTAAGCAGTTTAACTTAAGTTCTGTAGCAGTAAGGTTTTGAGAGCAAGCACACTTAATTCATATTTGGACCGTTGTACTTGGTTACCGACAAAATTAAGTGGAAACTGCATAAGAGTGTTGCCAACCATATTCTTCACTTCATGATATGAATTAATGCAACGAATGTGTCTTCGTTAAACACATATGTAGGTAAAACGGTACATATGTATGTACAATGTAAATGCGTACCCATCCATTTTCTTTTTAGAATTGTATTTTTAAAGTCTGTTTGTTGATCTTTGCACAGTAAAAATAATATTTTCATGTACAAACATTATTGGTCTATACAAATATGTAAGTACAATTCTTCCCACCCCACACGGCGTACCGAAAGTGCCGTGTCATGCAGCCGGTGATAGTAAAAGTCTAGAGGAAAGGTGGGGTATGCTAACTGTAGACACTTTAGCCGACAAATTGCCGACTAATTTTTGAGTAACCGATCGTTCCAATAATCGCAAGACATGATCGCGTGTCTTGTTTTCCTTGCATGCGACTGTTTGCATTCGGATCATCAGAAATGACAACGGGAAGTAGTTAGGCTGACCCTTAAATACGGCCAGCCAGCCAGAGTGCGGAATTAGTAACAGCACGATGCTGGACCTTAACGGAAACCCAACGACAAGCTACAATCCTGAGCTCCGGATCTGGTCGGGCGCCACTGAGCAGAGCTACTTCAACGATGACTTGACAATAGGTCAGATCATATTCAGGCAGCTGCAAAGTGAACCTCAGCGGATTTTCCAAATCTCGCACACGGAAAGCACACGTCTCACCCGTTCCCAGATGCTCCACAATGCGGCCAAAGTAAGTGTCTATCTCCGGGACCAGGGCTGCAGAGAGGAGACACATATTGTGGGTCTTTTGGCCAGAAACACTACGCACGTGGCCGCCCTGGCCTATGGCTGCCTCTTTAATGGCACACCCTTCCATGCCATCAATCCCAACATCGAGGAGCACACTATATCGAATCTCTTTGGCCTAACCAAGCCGAAATTCATCTGCTGCGATGCTCAGGACTACGAAAAAATGCGAAATGTGGCAAGCAAAGTGGGAGCAAAGATAATAACAGTGCACGGCAACATATCAGGTGTGATGAGCATACTTGACATTTTAAAAACTCGTCTCGCAGAAGATTTCAAGCCTACCAGCTTCGAAAGTGGCATCGATCGCATCATGGCCATACTCTGCTCCTCAGGCACAACGGGCACACCGAAAGCGGTGACCATTTCTAATAGCCGCAAGATTTTTGAGTCCCACAGGTCTGTGGTTCGATGCTTTTTCAAACTTTTCCGATCCCTATAACTCATATCGTATTTTACAGTTACCTTAATCCCAATGACATCCAATATGCACCCAGCACACTCGACTGGTTGACAGGTCTCATAAGCCTGGTCACTGCAGGCGTTTATGGCACAGTGCGTCTCATTGCCAACGAAATGTTCAGTCCTAAGCACTTTCTGGCAATGTGTGAGCAGCAGAGCATTAGCTGGGCTGTACTGGCCTCCTCGCATATCGCGATGCTGGCCAACAGCCCGGAGGTGAATGCCAAGCAGCTACGCACGCTTCGTCATCTGCTCTTCGCCGGGGGACACACACTGGTGGCCACACTGCAGAGGATGCAGCGTTATCTGCGTGGCGAGGGCATTCTGCGAAATACGTATGGAATGACGGAACTGGGCACCTGCGTCTCCTGCAATCACAGCGTCCATACTAAGCCCGTCTCTGTTGGCCGTCTGCTCGGCAATGTTCGCATGCGTGTGGTGGACTCCTCGGGCAATTCTGTGGGCCCCAATGAAACGGGTGAGCTTTACTGCCACATCGGACAGCATTGGAGCGGCTACTATGGCAATAAAAAAGCAACGACCGAGATGCAGGATGAACAGGGCTGGTTTCATACTGGAGATTTGGGCTACTTCGACGATGACAACTATCTGCACATAGTGGAACGCAAAAAGGATATGCTTAAGTTTCTAGGCATGATGTACTATCCACACGAGGTCGAAGAGGTGATTGCTCAAATGCCTGAGGTTGCAGAAGTCTGCGTCTTTGGTCTTTGGAACGAAACTGAAGGCGATGCAGCAGCCGCTGCTGTGGTTGCCAAGCCAAATAGTCAACTTTCTGCCATCCAGGTGGTTGACTTTGTTGCCCAGCACACTGGAGTTCACTATAAGCAGCTACATGGAGGCGTGCAGATTGTGCCCCAGTTGGCCAAAAGTGCCAACGGCAAGGTGAACCGTCAAGCCGTAAAGGCCGCATTCATTCAGTCAAACAGTTAGCTTACCAAATTCGTTATATGCAATGTAAATTATAATATCTTATACTATCCAACCCAATATAATTTGCTTTATTGAACAAACAAGCTCAAGCTATGAGATTGCATGATTCAGAAAAGGGGCAACAATGTATAAATAATGCTTCTATATTGTTACAAAAGAGAACTCGCTTATCAACTGGGTGCCCTACGATTAAAAAAGAGTCTGCTGAAAATAAATGAAGCAAGGCAATAATACTTTTGAATGATTTGATCTAATCTCTTTGTTCTACTAACATAAAAGTTTTATTTGTGTAAACTTGTACATTGTATACAAACATTGTTCTTAAGCTACTTGGCTACTCTCTCCCGCAACATCGGCACTCTCTCGTCAAAGTACGATGCAGATTGTGAGCGAACGATAACGGTGGCGATAGTACGCAAAGCAAAGATAATGACTAAAGGAACCTTAATCTAACTCGTGTGTATTTATTGGCGTTAGAGTTATTTTGCATTTGGAAGCTGAAGCACACTCGCCCGCAGCTTTTTGCCGTCATTAAAGATTAAGAGAAAAGCAGAGACGGAAAAATATATCAAAATGATGAATATCACGGAAACAAACAGAAGTTTTATATCTTTACATCCACGAGCATACATTGAACGATAAATGATTCCTGTCAACACACCTTTTATTAAGTTAGCCTATTGCATGCAAATATTATATTTCAACATGGTATATATATAATCTATATACATAAATATATAGATATACCTCATATGTGGATTATATTGATTTCAAAATAAGTTACGAAATCCAACAACAGTTTCCTGCACACCATTTTTTTTTTTTTTATATAGTCCAATTTGGTTTTTGGAGTATATTGCATGAATTTTTGTTCATTTCGAAGCAAAAATATAATAATAATAATAAAACTAATACCAGACCCCTTTCTGCCTATTAAAAAAAAAATATTGTACGATCGCAACCGAATTTTCAGAAAACATTTAGGAAAGGTATTGTGTTAAAAAAAAAAATGAACAGTCCCGCATCAATTGGGATTCGGCTTTTATCGATAAAAGAGGCGGAAAGAAACGTGGCCAAAATTCTAAAACGAGTTCGATGTGCGCTATAAAATAACACTTATTGACACTAAATTTGGTAGTGCTAGCTACTTAAGTTTTTGAGATCTCCGTTTTAATACGGCTTAAAATTATAATACCATTTTGCCTGTGGGTGGCGGGTAAAATAAGTAGGTTTCATATGTCCACAACAACAATCCCATATCTATAACCAAATAACTATTTCGCTCAGTGTTAAATGAAAGATCAAGAGCTCGTGATACACAAATACGTAATTTTTTTAAGTGTTTAATTATTGGCTGCACTGGTCTTGATAAACTAAGTTGCATAGTAATGCTGAGGTTTTATGTTATGATGTTCAAAATCACCAGTTAACGTAAACAAATTAATGTGTGTACAAGGTAACTGAAGATATCTCAGTCGCGGAAAAATTTGTTGACTATGAGAGTGATCTTACAAGACTATTATCTTGCTCTAAAGATCAACTCAACTCATTATCTTCCTTCCGAATTCTGCTTAATCATATCGGTAAAACTCGGTGGTGGCAAATTTAAGTGTTTGTGACGTGAGAGATAAAATACAAATACAAATGAAAGTAGGAATATTTTCAATATATGTATATCTTGATCTTTATACCCGCTACCAATGGGGTACACTCAACTTTAGCTTTGGTACTTGTTTGGGCTCAAATTGTATAAAAAGAAAAATGAAGCACAAATATTATGAAGGCACCAAATACATGACAAATATTTCGCACCACAATGAAATGACATAATATTTAACTTCAGTTGAATATTTATTGCAGTGTAAATTACAAATTAACTGCTATGTTTGTCAGCAGCGAAACGGCACTATGCTGATCGAGGCAATTTTTTTATTATTATCCAATATATATATATATATCTTTATAACAAATAAAGCACATTGGATGCATATATATTATATACGTGAATAATAAAGCATACTTAAGACCTGGGTAGCTGTAAAAATCGTTTGGTTCTCGAGGTCTCGCCAGAGAACCCCAATTAACTGAGCATTTTAAATTGCACACTGCAAATCGACGCTCTCTTATGTAATTGACTCTGAGTATGTAACATTGTTACTTGTAAGAGAGAATCTTTGCTCCGGTTTTGCTCGGGTTACTGGTACTCAACTACTAGAACTATTCGGATACTATTGAATAAACACTATTGTATAAATAAATAAACTGTTACATACAATGCACCATTTATTTTATTTTAAGAGTGTACTATGTATTCTGTTTTGAAAGTCTCATGCCATTGAGTGTATTGTAGATAATAACATACGCGTTATCTAATATTTGCAAACAGGTTGCTGGTATAAAAGCCACTGCATTTCGTTGCGTGTCAGCACTTAAAAAAGTTAACTTGATCAATTCAGAATGCCATTTCGACCAGAGACCACATACGATGCACAGCATAGGATCTGGAGCAGCCCGACTATCCGCGATTACTTTGCCCCAGATCTGTCGATCGGAGAGATTATTTTTCATGAAATGCGGCGTCATCCCAAGCTGATTGCTCAGGTGAGTAATATTTTGCTTGCATATCTGAACTATGTTAATGGGTGTAATTCCCGTACAGATTTCGGATACCGAAAAGACGGTGCTAACCCGGGAGGAGCTTCACCTGAATTCCATGCGAGTAGCCAGCTACATGCGGAATCTGGGCTTGGTTCAATCAGACATTGTGGGAATAATAGCCAGGAATACAACTCACATCTTCGCTGTGGTATATGCTTGCTTCTTCAATGGCATTCCATTTCACTCCCTCAACATCAACTACGAGGAGGCAACTATTGAGAAGCTCTTTAATATTACGAAGCCACGTCTAATATTCTGCGATGGAGAAGAGTACGCAAAAGTGAAGTCTGCCACGGCCAAACTAAATGTGCAGATCGTAACTATGCGGAACCATCACATGGACTCCATCAGCATTGACGAGGTTCTAGCTTCGCCCGTTGAACCCCATTTTGAGCCCGCTCGTTTGGCACAGGGAAATAATCAAACTCTAGCAATTCTCTGCTCATCGGGAACTACCGGAACACCCAAGGCTGTAACCATCTCGAACAGTCTGAAAATTATTAACTCCTCGACGTAAGTAAAATCTGACTAATCGAATAACTTAACTGCCTTTCACTACTGGATTTATTTAATATTGCTAGATACCTGACCACTGCCGATGTTCAGTATACTCACAGCACCCTCGACTGGGTAACAGGACTGTTGACGACTGTCTCATCAGGTGTTTACAGTACAACACGTGTTATTGCCGACAATCCCTTTGATCCAGCGCGACTCCTGCGAATTATCGAAGAATATAAAATCACGTGGCTTCTCCAAGCACCATCCCACATGGCAATGTTAGTTAATTGTCCTGAGTTCGAGCAAACCAATTTACAGAGCATCCGTTATTATTTATATGGAGGAGGACGCTGTTCACTTGAGGTTCAACATCGTATTCGAAGTCACCTTAGGAGAGACTGCTTGCACTTAGCGTACGGATTCACAGAAGCAGGCAGTATGGTTTCTATGAATTGTAACTTCGATGAAAAACCCAATTCTGTTGGACGTTTGGCAAACGGCTACAAGGCAAAGATACTCAATGAGCAAGGACAAAACGTTGGACCCAACGAGGTGGGTGAGATATGTATTTATAGTGGCCAATTCTGGGCAGGGTATTACGGAAATCCTGAAGAGTCTCAAAAAATACGCGATCCTGAGATGTGGTTTCATACTGGAGACTTGGGTTACATGGATGATGACGGATTTCTTTATATTGTGGAACGGAAGAAGGATATGTTGAAATACCAAAACATCATGTATTATCCCCACGAAATCGAAGAGGTAATCGCGAAGATGCCTGATGTTGCAGAAGTGTGTGTTTTCGGTGTATGGGATCAATTCAACGGGGACGAAGCCGCTGCAGCTGTGGTAAAGAAAGCCGGATCCACAATACATGCCCAAGATGTGGTGGACTATGTCCGAAAACATATCGATGCCAACTACAAACAACTACATGGTGGTGCAATCATTGTGGACGAGCTAAAACTTAGTCCTAATGGAAAAACAAATCGCCTAGCCACAAAGGCCTATTTCCTAGAAGTTAAAGAAAGAAATTAGTAAATAAAACATTTCCAAAATTAAGAAAGCCAAGAAAAGGTTGAAAATTTTCGACTAAAAGCGCTTTCAGCGCGGTTGTAATGCGAACTACTGAAATGAAGCTAAACTGCTTGAAAGTACTGCTTTAAAATATACTGCTTTCAGCAGTACCATCAAGCAGGAGCTTGGCTATTTTTTTTTGTTATAGTAGGTTTGCTTAGTGATGTTTGCGAACTGCTTGGAAGGCAATCGGTTATATGATGGTGGTATGCAGGGCTATTTGGCAGAGGTTTAAGTTTTTGGCTACGCACCTGTCGCCAGTTAACGGTTGTAGATAATACCATACGCGTTATCTAAGATATTACAAACACGTTGCTGGTATAAAAGCCACAGCTTTTCGCTGCGTGTCAGCACTTAAAAAAGTTAAGTTGATCCATTCAGAATGCCGTTTCGACCAGAGACCACATACGATGCACAGAATAGGATCTGGAGCAGCCCACCTATCCGCGACTACTTTGCCACAGATCTGTCGATCGGAGAGATTATTTTTCATGAGATGCGGCGTCATCCCAAGCTAATTGCTCAGGTGAGTTATATTTGCTTGCATATCTGAACTATGTTAATGGGTGTAATTCCCGTACAGATTTCGGATACCGAAAAGACGGTACTGACCCGGGAGAAGCTTCACCTGAATTCCATGCGAGTAGCCAGCTACATGCGGAATCTGGGCTTGGTTCAATCAGACATTGTGGGAATTATAGCCAGGAATACAACGCATATCTTCGCCGTGGCATATGCATGCTTCTTCAATGGCATTCCATTTCACTCCCTCAACATCAACTACGAGGAGGCAACTATTGAGAAGCTCTTTGAAATTACGAAGCCACGTCTAATTTTCTGCGATGGAGAAGAGTACGCAAAAGTGAAGTCTGCCACGGCTAAGCTGAATTTGAAGATCGTAACTATGCGGAACCATCACATGGACTCCATCAGCATTGACCAGGTTCTAGCTTCGCCCGTTGAACCCCATTTTGAGCCCGCTCGTCTGGCGCAGGGCAATAATCAAACTCTAGCCATTATCTGCTCATCGGGAACTACCGGAACACCCAAGGCTGTAACCATCTCGAACAGTCTTAAAATTATTAACTCGTCTAGGTAAGTACAATCTGACTAATCGAATGCAATGATAAGTTAACTACCTTTTACTCCTCGATTTCGTTTAATTTTATGTTGCTAGATACCTGACCACTGCCGATGTTCAGTATACTCACAGCACCCTCGACTGGGTGAGTGGACTGCTGACGACAGTCTCATCTGGTGTTTACAGTACAACACGTATTATTGCCGATAATCCCTTTGATCCAGCGCGACTTCTGCGAATAATTGAAGAGTATAAAGTCACGTGGCTTATCCAGGCACAATCACACATGGCAATGTTAGTTAATTGTCCTGAGTTCGAGCAAGCCAATTTACTGAGCATCCGCTCTTATATCTATGGAGCAGGACGCTGCTCACTTGAGGTTCAACATCGTGTTCGTAGTCGCCTTAGAAGAGACTGCTTACACTTGGCCTACGGATTCACAGAAGCAGGCAGTATGGTTTCTATGAATTGTAACTTCGATGAAAAACCCAATTCTGCTGGACGTCTGCTTAATGGCTACAAGGCAAAGATACTCAATGAGCAAGGAGAAAACGTTGGACCCAACGAGGTGGGTGAGATTTGTGTTTATAGTGGCCAATTCTGGGCAGGGTATTACGGAAATCCCGAAGAGTCTCAAAAAATACGCGATCCTGAGATGTGGTTTCATACTGGAGACTTGGGTTGCATGGATGATGACGGGTTTCTTTATTTTGTGGAACGGAAGAAGGATATGTTGAAATACCAAAACATCATGTATTATCCCCACGAAATCGAAGAGGTAATCGCGAAGATGCCTGATGTTGCAGAAGTTTGTGTTTTTGGTGTATGGGATCAATTCAACGGGGACGAAGCCGCTGCAGCTGTGGTAAAGAAAGCCGGATCCACAATACATGCCCAAGATGTGGTGGACTATGTCCGAAAACATATCGATGCCAACTACAAACAACTACATGGTGGTGCAATCATTGTGGACGAGCTAAAACTTAGTCCTAATGGAAAAACAAATCGCCTAGCCACAAAGGCCCATTTCCTAGAAGTTAAAGAAAGAAATTAGTAAATAAAACATTTCAAAAATTAAGAATTCCAAGAAAAGGTTGAACGTTTTCCACTTGAAGCGAATTCAAACGGCTGCGTCAGTAATGCGACTTTGAAACAGACTGCTTTCAGAAATACCATCAAGCAGTGAACATGGCTAAACACTGTTAACGATAGCACAGCTCTGTTCTGTTCAGTCTGTGGCTGTTAGTAAAAGTCTTTTCGCCGCCAAGCCACTTCTGGCAGACATGAGGTGATCTTAACAAGGGGGCATTTTAATATATTGTAGTAACAGAAACTGAAAAAGAACCAGCCTGGTCGCTTGGTCGATGGTCAATCGGCATGGACTGTCCCTGTCTCTCTGTCCTCGCATTTTTGGGATGCATTAGTTAGTACTGAGATCAACACTTGTACTTATCAATAATGTAAAGAAATCTTTATTCGTTCGATTTAATCCTTAAAAGCCATCCAAAAACGGGTTAACGTTAACGATACCATCTGATAGCCGATAGTTGTGAACTAGAGGGTGTGGAACTGAGTCAAGGCCGTCGAACACGCTTCCCTTTTTATAGCCTGGACAATCTAGCATAGCTTCTGCTATTGCTTATCAGCAAGTTTGCTTAGTGACGTTTGCGAACCGTTTGGAAAGTAATCGGTTTACTGATATTGGTATGCAGGGCCAGTTGGCTGTGGTTTAGGTTTTTGGCTACGCACTAGTCGCCAGTTAACGATTGTAGATAATAACATACGTGTTTTCTAAGATTCACAAACAGGTTGCTGGTATAAAAGCCACAGCTTTTCGCTGCGTGTCAGCACTTAAAAAAGTTAAGTTCATCCATTCAGAATGCCATTTCGACCAGAGACCACATACGATGCACAGAATAGGATCTGGAGCAGCCCACCTATCCGCGACTACTTTGCCACAGATCTGTCGATCGGAGAGATTATTTTTCATGAGATGCGGCGTCATCCCAAGCTAATTGCTCAGGTGAGTTATATTATTTTCCATATCTTGACCATGTTTATGAGCGCAATTCCCATACAGATTTCGGATACCGAAAAGACGGTGCTAACCCGGGAGGAGCTTCACCTGAATTCCATGCGAGTAGCCAGCTACATGCGGAATCTGGGCTTGGTTCAATCAGACATTGTGGGAATTATAGCCAGGCATACAACTCATATCTTCGCCGTGGCATATGCATGCTTCTTCAATGGCATCCCATTTCACTCCCTCAACATCAACCACGAGGAAGGAACTATTGAGAAGCTCTTTAATATTACGAAGCCACGTCTAATATTCTGCGATGGAGAAGAGTACGAAAAAGTGAAGTCTGCCACGGCCAAGTTTAATGTGAAGATCGTAACTATGCGCAACCATCACAAGGACTCTATTAGCATTGACGAGGTTCTAGCAACTTTTGTGGAGCCCCATTTTGGACCTGTTCGCCTGGAGCATGCCAACGATCAAACGTTGGCCATACTCTGTACATCGGGAACTACCGGAACACCCAAAGCTGTGACCATTTCTAACAGTCTTAAAGTTATTAACTCCTTGACGTAAGTAAAATCTGACTAATCGAATAACTTAACTGCCTTTACTACTCGATTTCGTTTAATTTTATGTTGCTAGATACCTGACCACTGCCGATGTTCAGTATACTCAAAGCGGCCTCGCCTGGGTAACTGGACTGATGACGACAGTCTCATCAGGTGTTTACAGTACAACACGTATTATTGCCGATAATCCCTTTGATCCAGCGCGACTTCTGCGTATTATTGAAGAATATAAAGTCACCTGGCTTCTCCAGGCACCATTCCACATGGCAATGTTAGTAAACTGTCCTGATTTCGAGCAAGCCAATTTACAGAGCATCCGCTCTTATATCTATGGAGGAGGACGCTGCTCACTTGAGGTTCAACATCGTATTCGAAGTCGCCTAAGGAGCGACTGCTTACACTTAGCATACGGATTCACAGAAGCAGGCAATACGGTTTCTATGAATTGGAACTTCGATGAGAAACCCAATTCTGTTGGACGTCTGGTAAATGGCTACAAGGCAAAGATACTCAATGAGCAAGGAGAAAACGTTGGACCCAACGAGGTGGGTGAGATATGTATTTATAGTGGCCAATTCTGGGCAGGGTATTACGAAAATCCTGAAGAGTCTCAAAATATATGCGATTCCGAAATGTGGTTTCATACTGGAGACTTGGGTTACTTGGATGATGACGGATTTCTTTACATTGTCGATCGAAAGAAGGATATGTTAAGATACCAAGGCATAATGTATTATCCCCACGAAATCGAAGAGGTAATCGCGAAGATGCCTGATGTTGCAGAAGTTTGTGTTTTCGGTGTATGGGATGAATTCAACTGGGACGAGGCCGCTGCAGCTGTGGTAAAGAAAGCCGGATCCACAATACACGCCCAAGATGTGGTGGACTATGTCCGAAAACACATCGAGGCCAACTACAAACAACTACATGGTGGTGCAATCATTGTGGATGAGCTGAAGCTTAGTCCTAATGGAAAAACAAATCGCCAAGCCACAAAGGCCTATTTTCTAGAAGTTAAAGAAAGAAAGAAATAAATAAATAAAACATTTGAAAACAAATTAAGAATTCCAAGAAAAGGTTGAACATTTTCCACTGAAGGCGCTTTCTGCCAGCTGCGGCAGTAAAGCGAACTACTGAAGCTAAACTGCTTGAAAGTACTGCTTTGAAATAGACTGGTTCAGCAGTACCATCAAGCAGTGAACATGGCTAAACACTGTTAACGGTAACAGAGCTCTGTTGTGTTCAGGCTGTGGCTGTTAGGAAAACTCGTTTTGCAGCCGCTTCTGGCAGACATAAAGTGCTTTTAAAATGGGGCATTTTAAAAGAGTAAGAGAAACTGAAAATGAAAAATCTCCCTGGTCGTTTGGTCAATGGTTTAATTGGCATGGACTGTCCCTCTCTCGCTTTCCCGGCATTTCACTGTTCACTGCTTAGTGCTTGGGATGCATTAGTTAGTGAATACAAATATTTATTCGTTCGATTGAAGCCTTAAAAGAACGATAATTAAAAACCATCATTGGATAACCGATAGTTGCGAACTAGGAAATATAGAATTGAGTCAAGGCCGTCGAGTATTCGAAACAGGCTTTCCTTTTTATCAGCTGGACAATCTAGCATAGCTTCTGTTATTGCTTATCAGCAAGTTTGCTTATCTGAGAAGCCTTTGGCTTATCGGAGTGATAAGTGACGTTTGCGAACCGCTTGGAAGGCAATCGGTTAACTGATAGTGGTATGCAGGGCCAACTGGCTGAGGCTCAGGTGTTTGGCTACGCACGCCAGTCACCAGTTAACGATTGCCTTGTGCGAGACTTGGACCCGCACCGAACCGAAGCCTCTTATCAGTTGCCAGCATGGAAGGCGGGAGCACCCAGTTCGATAAATATACAAAAATTTGGAGCGGACCAAGGCCTGCGCATTTCTTTGACGTTGACTGCAGCATTGGCAAAATTCTGTTTGCCTTTATGCGGAATCATCCGGCCAGCCTATGCCAGGTGAGAGTGAGCAGTCGAAGCAGAGTATACAGATTAACAATTACTTTCCACAGATCTGCGATACGGAGGGCACTGCGCTAACCAATGGCGAAGCCATCAGCTTTGCCATACGCATTGCCCAGCAGCTGAGGGCAATGAACCTGCGACAGGACGACGTGGTGGGCATTGCCGCGACCAACACCACGTACCTTATGCCCGTTGTGCTGGGTTGTCTGCTCAATGGCACACCCTTCCACGCCGTCAGCCCGTGGCATGACGAGGCCACTTTCAAGCATTTATTCTGCATAACACGACCACGCATCGTATTCTGTGACGGACTCGTCTACGACCGCCTCGGAGTCGTGGCCAGAATGCTGAAGGCACCGGTGTACACACTCAAGGATCATCGTGTGCAGCTGCCCCGCATTGAGGACCTGCTGGAGCCCACCAAGGCGGAGCTGCACTTCGTGTAAGCACCTATTCGACTAGGCGAATGATCTGCTTGACTAACCAGTTCCCTTCCAGACCGGCTCCACTGCTACTGGGTGGCGATCAGACTGTGGCCATACTCTGCACCTCCGGCACTACGGGTCTGCCCAAGGCAGTGTGCATCTCGAACTCCGCTTGTCTCTTTGACTTCGGGTAAGAGTTCCTTTGGTTCTCGACAGATCAGACTTACAACAATGTTTTCTCAATCTTCTTAGCTTCGTTACTGGACAGGATGTGCTGCTCTCGTTCAGCACCATAGACTGGGCTCCCGGTCTCTTCAACATGCTCTACAGCTGTTGCCACGGCTCGACGCGCGTCATCACCGATCGGGCCTATACGCCCGAGTACATGCTGCAGCTGATCGAGAAGTACAAGGTTACACTGCTGACCATGGCGCCACAACAGGTCGCGTCCCTGCTGAAGGCACCCACACTCAGCAAGCAGCGACTGGCCAGTGTGCGCTTCATTAGCATTGGCGGCGGCAACTGCTATGTGGCCAATCTGCTCAAGCTGCAGGATTACTTGCTGAATGGCCAAATATCCTATGGTTATGCTCTGACCGAATGTGGAGGCGTGGCAGCAAACATGGGCGTGACAAAGCCCTCGTCGGTGGGCAAAATCGTACCGGGAGTGAAGGTGAAAATTCTCGATGATGCCGGGCGGAGTTTGGGTCACGGCGAAACCGGTGAGATTCTGGTGCACAACAGCCGGGTATGGAATGGCTACTACGGCAATCCCAACGAATCGAAACATATACAGGACTACCAGGGCTGGTTCCACACCGGCGACATGGGATACTTTGACAACGAGAACTTTCTGTACATTGTCGAACGCAAGCGCGACATGCTGCGCTTCCATGGCGCCCAATACTGTCCCTACGAGCTGGAGCAGGTGATCGCCGAGCTGCCCGACGTCATCGAGGCCTGCGTCTTTGGTCTGTGGAACGAGGTGGACGGCGATCCGGCTGCCGCTGCTGTGGTCAAGATACCCGGCAGTCGCCTCACTGAAATGGACATAGTTGAGTATGTGGCCAAGCGTCTGGTTGTGGAACACAAGCAGCTCCACTGCGGCGTCTTTTTTCTGTCGGAGCTGCCCAAGACAGGCAGTGGCAAAGTGCTGCGCCAACAGGCACGCGACCAAGCGCTGGGCAAGAAGTGGTCCGACTACCGTAATGGACATTAGCACAGCCAGCACTAAGACCTAGTTACATAGATATCCTAAGTTAAGGCGTTAAGTTATGTGGGCTGACTCAGACATTCCAGTATTCGCAAGTGATTGGATTGATTGTGCGAATGAATTCAGGTGAATCGGAAATACAAGCCGGCCGAAAGTTTCAGATAGTCGAAATTGTTCATTTCGGCTTTGTTTTTGGCATTATCGTGCGCTTATCTTGGTACAGAAAATGATTAGCTGCCAGTGGCGATATGCTGGCCATGACAACGCAGGCCCATGGCCTAGAACGAGGGTAGTACGAGCAGATCATGCGACACGCAGCCTGGACTGCAAGAGAGCATTAGAAACAGTTTAAGAACTAACTAAAAACATATCCAACCCATTTAATATTTATTTAAAATATATGATAATAAATCCAATTCATCATTTTAGTCAGAACCGAAAGTCGATACATCATATTACTATCTCCTGAACGAGGAACTGAACTGATTGCTCGTATTCAGCTGCACTTATTAGCCCCACTCCAGTTCAACAACCCTTTAACCTTTGAACTGGGGGCCGCAAATGAAATCCCCGCGTATGTTATTCAGTTTGATTGACAGCTAAGCCAAGTTGCACTTTGTACGTGATCTTGTCAGCATTGCAATTGGATACTTTGCTGCCCGGCCTCCTCTGCTGCCCTTGTGAATCATGAGCATCGCTTGGGTGCAATCCCAAAAATAACTCCAATGTTTGGATGCGGCTGCTGCAGAGCAACGGAGCAACTGAGCAACAATTAACGAGCACTTAAGACCGAAATTGATTTCATTTTGGATCGCAAGGATCGTTGATAATGATCGCACTCTTAAGCTGATTGACAGGCAGTCGTTGTTGTTGCTGCTGTTGCTCTTATTGTTTTCAATGTCAAGTTCATGAAATACGATCGCCGCACATTTTTGGGGTATTAAGATATATATTTGTCATTGATATTGCGCAGCTCAAAGGAAGACGACGACGACGACGATGCTCATGCTGACGATGACGTTGATGTTGATGATGATGATGATCGTGGTATGCGGCCTGACTGCTCAGCCGTATCAAATATGCAGGAAGTGCAAGGCGCAGCCAATTGCATTAGTCGCGGGATGCCAGCAACATTTCAAAGCTGCCTGGCGCCTAGCCATGTCTCTTGGCCAGCTTGCCCTGGCCTGGCTTGGCTTGGCTAGCTTCGTTAGCTCTGCTAACCTGGCTGATCTTGATCGCCGCACGACAGCGATTCTAATTGTCATGCAAATAGCAATTATCATTTGTCAGTAACGCCACTAATAATAATGTGACCGTGTGTAATTAAATACCTACGCCCGTCTAATGCGATCGCCCGAACGATTTCCGATCGAGCTAATCCAACCGATCGCTATCTCGATTGGCGCAGATATACGATCTGATCCAGAGGCTGATTAATTCATTAGCAACTGTCGACCAGTTTGTCAGTTTGCCTCTTGCCGTACCTACTACGAGTATAATTTCCGTTATTAATCGTGTAGAAAATGTTTTCAATTCACGGCGCGACTTATGAAAAGATCGCTGTGGCCATTTGAAGTACTTAGTACTTATTTATGCCAGTCTCGTCCGCTGCTTTGCTGTTTGAGCGATTGTTTAATTAGTTTCACCATTTGCATATGTCAAAGCAACGGACCCCCCGGCAGCTGCCCAGCCCCCCCTCCAAGGTGCACTCAAAGCCACTTAAGAGATCGCAGGAGCAGTCACCATACTCAGGGTAAATCCTATTAAGTCATCTAAGGCAGCGAGGGAAACTTTATTGATAGCTCGACTGTCAAATATCCTACGATTCACATACAATCTTTCAGGCTTTCAATGTCACTAAGTTTTATTTCAGTATAGAATAACTGTATTTTATTATAGAACGACACAAATGTATGCAAAATTTCTTAGTCTTTGTAACAAATGTCTTCGATCGACGGGCTTCCATATCACTGTCCTTGTTGGACTCAATGTTCTCACGTACCTCGACTGGCGCGGCGTAGTGGAGGCAAGGAGTCGCCTTAACGGTAAGTGGGCTTTATACTTACTTCAGATATATATAGAAGAAACTATATTAATGTTGCAGGTCACAACCTTGCCAATCTTCAAAATGAATCGACAGCTGAAGTTGAAGATGAGTAAAAGTTTGCACTTTCAAAATTGAAACATAATATTTATATTATAGAACAGAGCAAGAAATAGTATTGTAAAAACGAAACAGTAAACTGTATGATGTAATTTAAGCACAATATAATATTGCACAACTCTAAGTGTGTAGTAAATGAACCAATATACCCCAACATACCCTGCACACAATCGAATAACAACTTTGACACATTACCATCGACATGGGAGCTGCGTTCAAATATCGAGAACACAATTTATGGCGCTTAAATTGCACTCATGCGCATGAGCGGCAACGGCTAACAAGATCAACGTCTGACGGGGTCCCTCTCCTTCTGTCTCCTGCCCCCTTTCATCTCCCGCAAGCCCATATCATGCGCATAACCCGCACGGCTTTGGGCGGATGTTTGGTGTCAAAACACGCGCAGAGGCCTCATCGTTTCCCTGGAATTCCCAGCTGCGGTCAGAGGGATCCTTACGCCTCAGCTCCAGCTCGAGCCCGTCCCGGCGAGTTAGTTAATTTATGTTAGCGACGTGTTTGCCAGTGAAAACAAACGGGCGCACGCAGATCGATCTGAGACGTTGTCCATAAAAATAGAGTCGAAACGCGTTGCTTCTCCTGATTCTTCTGCTGCTGCTGCCTTTATCAATTTGTGTTCATTTCTAAGCACGAATCGGCCAGCATAGATCATAAAGTGGTGCCCCCGGTGCCACGGTGCCACGGCCAATGCGAGGAAGGAAACAAGAGCAGCAACAGCCGATTTACATAATTACCCCTGGCGGTGCTTTTGTGAGAGCCGCCCGAACGTGTCAAAATGAAAAGTGTTGCATGATTAGAGCGTAAATAACACGGACGGGGCATAAATCTCGAGTCGCGCAGGCAACTAGGCCGCAAGATAATCAAATAAATGTACCGATTAATAAAGATGAAGATGCCAAGAAGACAGAGAGACAGAGATAGGGAAGATCAATGCAACTGCTGATGGGTCAGAACAAGGACAAGCTGCAGCTGCCCCTCCCCCTCCTCTTACTCCATCTCACTTGCCGGGGCCAGCTGCTTTCATTCGCCTGGCGCCTGCAGCGCCGTCCCGTTGTGGGAGGTGTGAAATATGGAAAGAGGCAGCGTTAACATTGCCAAAGATGTGCGCGAGTGGCAGCTTGTGTTGCCGGCGGGGCAACATGACACATTGCTGCAGCATAACTTGGTCAATAATAAGCAGCAGCAGCAGCGCAGCAGCAACATCGGTGGACAAGTGATATGCGGATGCCTGTTGGCCAAGATGAAACCGGCCAACTTGTTGCTCATATCGCAGATTGCGCGATAGACACAATTCTTAACACGTCGCCCGCAGGCCCCGAAAACAAAAACTTGTTAAGAGCAAAATGTTGTTAGCGCACAGCGATCGCCTCTCCTTCCCCCCCCAGCCATGCGGCTATAAGTATTTTAGCGGTCTCATATTACCGTTGCCCGGTTACGTACCCGACGCGGTCAAGGTCTCTACCCCAGAAACAAGGTGCCAAGTGTCGCTGTAACTTTCATTGCGACGGCATCGCGTACCGCGTACTCTGCGTATTCGATTCGATCCGATGCGATCCAATTCGACGCGATTCGCTGCGAGACTCTTCAGGCCAGAGCGGAATTCCTTCAGACTGCATTTCCTGTCTGTCGCATGCGCCACATAAATTAGTTTTCCATGTTCTCTTGTCACTTGTATCGCCGTCGGCCAGTTGAACCCGTTTGGCTTGCGGGTGTCCCCACTTCCACATCCACTTCTACTTATACTTCCACTTTGCAAGTCACTTTTCTACTGCTCCGCTGCTCATTTGGCTTATCACACGCAATTTGCAAACAATTTTGGCAAGATTCCAACTCATTGACTGCAATTGTTTGTCTGCTTCGTGTCCCTTTAGCCTGCTTTATATATTTGCATGCACACAAATTCATACAGGGTACTATATACTGAGCATGTCCGATAGAGCCCTTCCTTCTTTGGCCGTAAGCGGCTTATGCCCTTGAATTTGGGTGGTCCTTAAGCTGCAGCTCTGCGGTCTGTGCCCTGCTGATAAGCCACTGCAGAAGAAAGCTATCGACAGACGCTCGTTCATTGGGCCAATGGAACAGGCAAAGCAAATTCAAAATAATTCATTGTTTGCAGGCTGCAAATTTTATTGATAGTGCAAAAGGGATAAAAAAATAATAATAAAATATATGAAGTTAATATAACATTTTATACTTGCTTATTTATTAATATATGTATATTAATAACGTAATAAAAAATTTCACTTAAATGCAAATTGAAAATGCCGATAAAAACAACAATGATAAAGCAAAGACAGCAATCGATTATTACGATTACGAACAGTGTTGCCTTATTATTAAAACAAAGGTAATAATTTAATTGCCATTCACTTTGCATTATATCGATTTAAATAAGTGTTGCATAATAAATAAAAAAAGTTTCCACTGAAAAACCAATTACTTGTGACTTAAGTTCTCCATCTGTTTATTAAACTTACGTAGCCTAAAATAATATTAAATATATATACTGAACTTTTATTATATTAAATGCTGAATTCTGAAATCAAATTGTACAATAATAGCTGCCCTAAGTGCAGAGATATCCTATATATATGGAAAGTTTGCTGTTTCAAGAACTGCAAAGTTGGACTTTAATTTTGGTAGTTAGCTGTTCGTTTTACTGGATTTAAGAGCCCTCAGATCTTTGCTAATGCGTGTTGTGTGCATCTGCAACGCTGTTTACTGTTTCAAGTTCAAAGACCTTTCAGCCAAGACTGAGAACTAGCAATGACTGCCGCCTAATACTGCTGCCTTGCTGCCCTGCTGCCCGTCTGTCTGGTTGTTCGTTTGCCGGGCTAAGACACAAACACTTTTACTCGCCTTATCGCAATGCCCATAAATAAAGCTCACGTCTATTAACGTTGTCATTAATTTTCCCATTTGGGAAATATGCAAATTAAGCACTGATTAATTGCAGGCCAGGAAAAAGTGAATCGTTTTCCCTATCTGTGCAATGTCGCGGCAAGTAACGAATTGGATTTTATGCCGCTCGATCTTCAGCTGTTTCCGTAGTGTAGCGGTTATCACGTGTGCTTCACACGCACAAGGTCCCCGGTTCGATCCCGGGCGGGAACAAATCTTTTTTTTTTCATTTTTTTTAGCAAGTGCACGTTGCTTTTTCTTAATGAGACACGTGTAAATATGTACACATACGTGTTCTATATATGTATGTATTTGTATTGCATGACTAAAAATCAAGTTCATGCGTGTGGAGGCTAATTTCACGCAAGCTCAATTGATGCATCGCCGCGTCCCATTGCAACAGCATGAACACATGCACTTTCAGGTAGTCTTTATACACTTTTAATGGGCCTCGTTTTACGATCATTTAGGTGTGTTATATTTATAAACATTCAACCCTCGGCACGCACCATGTTCAGCTGTTTAACGACCCGCCAATGTCAGCCCTGCACGACTTCCAATCCTGACACTTTTATGATTTCCATTTATTGACCTCCGTCGTTTATTGAGCAGCGCCTTCGAAATACATATAGTACCAATACCACCCAACGAGGAAGCGAAACATTCTATTGAAGAGGGTAAGCAATTAAAACTTTTAATTGAGTCTGTTGAAGGATGTTACAATGAAACTAACAATAATGGGATGTCAGTGATACTTTGCATTGCATCCATGCAGGTAAGTATTTTTCTGGGTATGTATGTGCAAGCACAATGATGTAGAATGTACAGTGTGTAAAAAATTATACATTTTTACGTTATGTACAAAAAGGAGGATATAATTACAAAGATTCAAGTGTTTATCATCAAATTCGAGCAATTCAAGGATAGCAAATCATTGCGGAAAGTCAATGTAATTTGGGTTGCAGATGGGCACAGGTTTCCGTAGTGTAGTGGTTATCACGTGTGCTTCACACGCACAAGGTCCCCGGTTCGAACCCGGGCGGGAACAATTATTTTTGAAAATATTTTCATTTTTTACTTAGTGCTCAGTAGTGTTGGGTAATCTTAGTTCAATTTGAGGAATAAGTTCGTTCGTTTGTTTAAAATCAACGAACTAGGTCGTTCATTTAGTTCAATCGTTCATTTTTTAAACTTGCTTAGGTGAACGATCAGGGTAAGAGATCAAAATGAACGACGTGAACTAAGCGAACTATATTGAACTGAGTGAACTAAATTGAACTAACGAACTATTTTGAACTATAACGGCAGACCTAGTTCGTTCGTTCAGTTTGGTGAATAGTTCAATTTAGTTCGTTCGTTCACGAACGACACAACACTAGTGCTCAGTCCAAATTATCATCTATCTGTTATAATAATCTATATTAATCAATATATTTAAATAACAATAGAAAATAAGTATTCTTAGTAAGGACATCCATAATCTGGAAACTGTTCTTACATTAAGCAACTCTGTTTGATATTAAAAATAATACGAAAAATGGCAGATTTGTTCGGTCGAACGTGTTTTATGTTTAAAGCTAAAAAGCTTTAAATTGTGAAAGCTTTAATGCTCCAATTTTAGGTTTGGCTGGCTTCATAGTGCAAAAACACTGAAGTAAGCGCTAAATTCATGGTATTTCACCTGGGGATGTAGCTCAGATGGTAGAGCGCTCGCTTAGCATGTGAGAGGTACGGGGATCGATGCCCCGCATCTCCAACTGTGTTTAATTTTTTTTTATTTTTCAACATATATTTCACTATGATTGGCAAGCCGTCAAATTTTTTATAAGTTTTATGCTGGTTTTAGTCTGAATTATATTATTTTGTTCCTATATACGATTTTCACACGCAGTCCGGCGTAACCCAATTCGTGTTATGTAATCGGGTTTTCTCTTCTAATCACCCAACAACGCGTCCATCACCCGGTTAAAGCAGGAAGAACCAGCGGAGTCACGGCAGAAGTCGCGACTAATCCAATTAAACGCATTCATCATATTTACGCAAATGCAGGCCATGAACTAGAAATGCAACCCAAACAGACTTTCATGGGGGGATAGTGAGAACTGCTGACATTTCCGTCATGTTGCGTTGATTAAAATCTATTTAATTGAATTCAACTGGAATTCTTCACTCAGTCACTTAAATTATTGGCTGTCCAACACTTGTCATAAAATACTATTAATAGGAAAACAAAGAAGGCGAATTGAGAAAAGAAATAAATAGGAAGGGAATAATCAGTTTAAAAATTATGGCGTGAAAGGAAAACATATGGATAATAACAAATAATGCTAAAGTAATGAGAGTTTTCTCTTTAATCCTTATAATCATGCTGACCTATACAATATATTTATAGGAACAAAGATAATCAACTGTTTATTCATAAATCACTTATTTGCAATTTGCAAATTGCCACTGAGAAGTGATATATGTGCTATCTTATCAAATCTGCAATATGGGAACCCACTCGAGATTCGCCTTCTATTGACGGCAATGAAAGAGACTTTGACATTGACCGTCAACCCAGTGCAGCCCAACCAACTAAACAGCTGCTGCAGTGGGGCTAAACCAGCATGTGATTCAGTCAAAACGGTGTATTCTCTATACGTCACGTAGACAGGTAAATGAGTACGGCAAATCAAAAACTATATTTACTCGTATGTGTGTATGTCATAGTCAAATTGCAATAAATTTGCACAAAAGAAAAACAAACACAATTGTAGACGTAGGCGAAAACGTAAGCAAAAAACAAATGTTGGCTAACCGAAACTGAATTACCCTAATGAATGTATTATTTCATCATATTAGGAAAGTTGCAGATTATTAGAGAACTTCTTTTGTATGATTATAGATATTGAGAAATTTATTTAAATGATGAATTTGTATTTTGCAGATCATTAATATTGGTAAGTGTATCTCAAGACACAACTGAGTATTTCACTAAAAGGTCGATCGTCACGCGACCTATAGCTAATGCTTTTTCTATAACCGTTACAGCAAACATTAACAAACACAATGAACAACAAATTAGGTTTACAGCAAATATTCCATATGGAAAACCAAAATAGATGGCAATCTGAATAACCAAAGCTGACTCGGCGACGATCAGCTGACGAGATCGAGGCAAAAGTGAAAGGTAAACAAAAACAACGACGACGATGGAGACGGAGACGATGTCGTAGACGAAGGCAGCGCCAGCTGTTTGTGGTGATTCTCTCTTGGACTTCCACTGACTTCTAATCAGTCGCGGCAATTAAAGGTGACAGCTCCACAGATATGAGGCAGGAAAGCTTAGCCCAGAGAGGGAGAGAGATCGTGAGAGAGCAAGCGCCGTTGTTGCGATCAGCAGATACGCTGATAAGCATTTCGGAAATTTTCGGCTTGGCATGTGTGCGCGTGCCAGCGACGTCACCGGAGCAGAGTTACAAGTTCCATGTTCCATGCAATGCTTTTATGATCCCTATATCTCTCACTCGGCACATACGCTTTCATGCTGACTCGTGTGCTTTTTAGTGAGTTCAATTGGCTTTTTGTTTGTTGCCAAGCGGCGAAGAGCTTTTGCCGGCTGCTGCGTTCGCTATTCGCGTTGTATTTCGTCAATTCATGCGAAAAATTTCACAGAGTTCTCGCGTTGTATGAATGAATGAATACGAATACGAATGCGAATACATAAGCGAGCACCGTGAGCGGAGAGAGCGGTGCGGTGCGACGATAGTCGTCACAATTTTGCCATTTCAAGGCCTACGTGACTTGTCTCACACATGGAACTGGGTCTGGGTCTCTGGGTGCAGAGTCCCACAGTTCCCTCGGAGCGAGCGAATTTTGACGGAGCGTATACGCCCCGTACTGTACATCGTCAGCTTGTCGTAAGTCGAGCGGGAATTGTTGTTTCTTGTTATTTCATCGTTATTTGTTATTATTTAATTGTGGCCGTAACATACCGCATGATCTTCACTGTTGCCACACGTGCCAGAGCGGGCAACAAAGGTTCTTCGATTGTCGTCAGACAGCTCGGAGATAGGCAGACAACAGAGAGACAGAGAGAGTGGGAGAGAGAGCAAGTGAGATGCCGCTCAGCTGATTGTGTTTCGCAGCGCTAATCGGCTAATCACCTGCCTGCTCGCAATCACCTGGGCGCCAATTTACTCGCTTGATAAATCACACGAAAACAACAAACAAGCGCGCGGGGCATCATCGGGTTAGGGTGCTGCAATTGAATTTAAAAAGTGCATCACATGAGATTACCAAAGACCACAGTGCCCCAAAGGAATCGAACAACAACAACAAACAGATCAACTCACCGCCGCCCGCCTGTTGCTTGTTTACCCAACGAGTCGCGTCGTCTCTCTTTGGGGCGTCGAGCGATTTAGTAGGGCGGCCAAGGAAAACAACAACAAATCGCATAAATTTTTAGCAAATTAAGTGCTTTGGGGCATGAAATATGGAAATATCATTTAGTGGAAACCAAAATCGAGAAACGAAGCAAAAAAAAAAAAAAAAAAAAAATAAGTGGGCACTCATTAATATTTTTAGAATGTTTTAAGCACAGTATAATTTATTTCATGATCTTTTTCTCTTTTTTTCTTTTCGTAGTTTGTTCAGTCTTAAATTATAGAGAGCATCTTTAATCTAAACAATGTGGTAATAGCATAAGGGCCTAGGTCTAAGATTCTTGAGAATATAGTTCTATGTTTGTAATTATGTACAATTATAAATATGTATGTATATTTCTACCGCTAACTTATGGCTAGGTAATATCAGGAACTATAGCTTGTGCGGATCGTCGGTGCTCCATTTGTATACTGCACCCACTCACAGGTTGTGGGTTCTCTGTGTCCAGAGAATGCTCAGCGACAGATGGATGATGAACAGCAATCGGAGGCTGAAAGTGCACAGAAGTTAGTTAGGAAATATTCAATGAATTCAAGTTGGGGGTTTTTTTTTTTTTTTTTTTGGATATAAATACGAATTGCATTCCAGAAAAACCATGCCAAAAATCAGTAATTAAAAAAAAATTATAATGCAATTTTGTGGATTTTACTTCGTTTATTTTTGTGGATCGTGCAATATGCCAGATATTTCTAGATAATCGTATTTCTTTCATGCAAATAAGATTTTAACGGGAAACCAACTAACTACATACGTTTAGGGCTACCTTCTCGCCAGACTCTTACCACAAAGTTTGATTCATTTTCCACTCAGTTGCAAAAACGTCTTTTGTATTCATTTTTGTATATTTAATTTTATTTTTTAGTTGTTATATTTTGTTTTTCATGCTGTTTTTTGTCGATCTCGATATCTTAAATTATAGAATTGTATATCTATAAAATTATAGGTAAGATTTGTTAGTCTACAACTTAAAACTGACTTTATAAATATGCTTGTGTTTTAAAAATAAATAAATACATTAAATTATATCATTTGTAAAGTAAATTTTCAGCTTCATTTCCGTTTTCACTTAAACGAAACATATTTTAAATTTCGAATAAGGGGAAACCAGAAAACCGACTGAGTTTTAGATAATTTCACATACATTTCTTGTTCGTCGAAAATAAATATTATAACAGGTTAGTTTAGAGAATATAAATTTAAATACAGTTTTTAATCTGAGGGTTCTTCTCTTGCTGTAGTCTACATATTTAATTTGCATATTCTTCGTTTGTCGTTGGCTACATCGTTTCGTTTAATAATAAATAATTATCGCATTTCAGATCGGTGTGAATGGGCTTAAATTACGCACTGAGAGGCAGCGAGGTTCGATTTCGACGCTTATCATACTGAACAATACCTCAAGAAGGGTAGATTGTTCAAATAACCGTCCTGTGAGTCTTAAAATTAAATACATTTATATTTACAAAACAGATTTCACATGCGAAATATTCGAATTGTCACATTTCTGACTTTATCTCCTCTCTTCATAAGCTTTTGCAAGTTAGCATTGTGTTGGTTGAGTTTTGAGTGGTCGTATTTTTGAGTATTATTCATTTTATCAGTTGTTAGGTTTAGCAGAGACTCAAGTATTTCATTTTATTAACTAATCGATGTATAAGATATTTGGCTAGGTAAGTTTATCATTGCAAATATAAAAATAAAATAAAGTAAATTAAATTAAATGAAAATGTAAATTTCTTTTCGTAATGAATCTGCCGATTAAATAAAACAAAGTCTTCAAAATACTCGAGACTCCGATGTAATACGTTATTGATATTCTTCGTTGCATTGATTCGCGCAGGCACACGACAAATCGATAGTAATCGATAGTCGTGCACTGCATCAAAAATACTTTTCGAACCACAGTCGTTGGTATAGTACATGATGTACACAGGTTGTGTATGTACATATAGTTGGTGTTATGTGATGTACATTTTTGTGTGCAGAGAAATGCATGTAAATATGTATGTGTATGTGTGTGTGTGTTTGGAAACTTGCAAATTACAATATCGCATACTCAAGCCAAACTTTTTACAAGATCTTCCTGAACTCTCTAGGGCCCAAAGATGTTTGGAATTTATTTTAAATGCCTCGATACTATTTCGAGGAAAAGAAAACTCTTCAAGTTGTAAACTTTCCACACTTTGTACGTTTTAAAAACCAGAAAATATGTTTAATAAATCAAGTTACCAAATAAAAAGTTAAATTTTGAAAATATATATTCGAGAAATACGCAAAGATAGTTATTAAATGAAAGAAAGAAAAAAACACAACAACCAAAAAATAATTAAATGTAAAAATTTCGCAACAGTACAAAATGTGAGAAAATGTAGGATAGTGTAAAAGTTAATGCCAATTAGATAATTTTGATTAATTTTCCAAGAAGTTTTAAGAGAAATAAAATTTTTAGAAAAAGTTACTTTTAAATTTTGAAAATAGGATTCGCAATCGAATTAAGTAGAGTATTCAAAGTTAGGATAGTTTCAATCAAACTCACGCATCGTAGTACACCGAATCGTCGGCTGCCCCGCTACGTGCATGCCCCTCAAGCGTCGCGTCCTCGTAGCTGACATCCTCCTGCGAGTCGAGCTCGTGCTCCGACTGGCCATCGTCATCGTCGCCCTCCTCCAGCTCCTCCTCGCCGCTGGCCATCGACATGCGTACATTGCGCTCCACACGATCGCTGGTCTCGCTGAGCGCCATCGCCGGCAGCGGGGAACTGCTCTCCCAGCCCGGCTCGCCCGGCGTTGACAGACTGCTGGCCATAGTCATCGTCATCGCCGTCGTGGTCATAGCTCTCGTTGTTGTGGAGTCGAGTAAACGCTGCTGCCGCTTGGAGCCATTGCGTTTGCCAGCGCCAGCGTTGCCTCCGCGCTGTTTCTTGCCACCAGCATTTGGTCTCTGCTTGCCGCCACCTTTGGCTTGTTTCTTCTTGCCTCCTCGCGGATTTGCCATGGCGCCCTTGGGGGCACCGGCTACAGCGCCGCCATTGCGCTTAGCTGCACCAACACCAGCTGCACCTGGCTTCTTGCCACAATTTGGCGGTGGTCCACCAGTTGCCAACGCCTGAGCACGCAGCTCCTTGCAACGTAGCGCCATGGGGCCCAGTTTCCGTAAGGCACCTGCCGCACCAGGTCGCCTCTGGCAATTGTGCAGCTCCTCCTTCTCGTGAGGCCGGCACTTTCGCAGCTTCCTGCGCTTCGGCTTCTGACGCTGCTGCTGATTACTGCTACCTCTGCTGTTACTACTACTGTTACTGCTACTACTGTTACTGTTACTGTTACTGTTACTGCTACTACTAGTGCTACTGCTACTGCTACTGCTACTGCTAATATGGCCGCTGACGCTTTGACTACTGTTACTAATACTAATCAGGCTGCTGGCACTGGCCGCAGGCACAGGAACGTTGCTGCTACTATTACTACCACTTCTACTGCTGCTGCTGCTGCTGCTGCTGCCGCTTGTGGCACTGCTTGCGTTGCATTGCGGCCGCGCCTTGAAGTGCGCCGTGTCGATGAGCTCGACCAACGGCTTGCCGGTATCACAGAGTTGGCGCACGCCATGCTTGACGCGATTGGCCCCAAAGTTCTTGGCTATCAGCTGCTCGACACGCTGCTGCGGCACCGTCTCGGTGATCGCATTCGTGTACGTTGCCAGCTTGCCCAACGATCTTGTGGCCGGAATTTGCGTGCGACGCGGCACGCCATTGCGATTGAGTGCCAAATAGAGGACCCGCTTCGCATTCGAGTTGTAGGTGGAGGAGTATGTGTTGTAGTTGTGCAGCTCCATGTTCTCGTTGAAGACACAGTCGTCGAGGAAGTCTTTCTGCAACAGTGGAGAACTATAATTAAATTATCTGTGGTTATAAGGAAGTCAATAGCAGAAATGTTAATAACAGAATGTACGCAATGACAGTGTGGAGGTCTGAGGATGTTAAGGGTCTGTTAGCTTAGTTTACATTTGGATGGCAAACTCTGTTAGGTGTGTGTTATTAACATATGTTATCCAACATCGCAACACGTAACAGGGTTATTGTGCTGTATGCATTAACCCTAGGCACGCTCTGTTAGAAGAGTATTAATAACATAAGCTGACTCTGTTCTGAGCAGAATGCTGTTAACCTAACAGAAAACTCACAAGAACTCTTGCTTATTTCAATTCTGTTACAATTCTCAAGCTTCCTTTGCGTTTTCCCAACTGAAAACCCCACACAGTTTGAAGTATTCTAAATATTCTAAATACCTCGTAATTGCCTTCGCATAGAGACAATAAATGTTCTTATGGCCGCGTTGATGGTTCCTCATATGCATAACAATCGAACTGGGCAACTTTAGCAAAGAACCTTCAAGCTGAGAACAAACGACAAAAGGGAGAACTAAATGTTTTGGAGCTACCTACTTGCTACAGTGGGCCAACGACTGTCGTCGGTTTACTTTTTATCTATTGGAACTGGCATCAGTTTAGATAAATGCGCTCATTATCACAGGATGTGCTCGCTATCGGCGTTGCGATCGATAGACGCCGGCACCCTGCTCCCTGACCCTTGCCTGGCCATAAAGTCGGCTACTTTATGAATGCCACATGACAGCCGATAGACAGACAAAAGGACAACAAACACGTCGCATCCCATGTTCGTATTCCTATTCGTCTTTGGTTAGGTAGAAATTCAAATCTGTTGCAAAGGATGGAGGAGAGGATGCAGAGAGAGAGGCGCGACCGGCTGTGTGTCTGGCCTTTGGAGAGGCCGCTTCGCTTTGTTTGCGATCATCAGATCAAATTCAATTAACAACATTGAATTAATTCGCTTGTCAGGCAATTAAAATTGTTTTGCCCTGACAAAGCGACACACAGAAAGAACTTCCCCGTGCAAATGTCGCGCTTAAATTTAGAAATTAATCAGCCCAACGGCGCGTCGACTTCGGCTACACCAATTTGATATGAAATGAGGCATTCAAAGGGGCCCATTGGCAGGCGCAGAGGGAGGGAGGGAGGGGAGACCTGCGAAATATGTTTGTAATGTTGACGCCATTATGAGAAGTACAAACAGAGAGAGAGAGAGAGAGAGAAGAACTTTTGACATGTGTGACAACACAATGTGGCACGGAGTCATCTTTCTGTCTCGACGTCTGCGGAGCATCACTTATGATGATTTTCCTAGCATTTACCGCTATTTTTAGTTTAATGGCTGACGCCGCAAGTGAAAATTGCAGTCGCAAGGGAAATGAAGTTGTACCGCATGCACGCGCCAGGCTGCTTTATCGAAGCCATTAGCTCGAGTCGCGCATCTCGGGGTTTATCAAGTGGCGCCAGTTGGCGAAGGGTCAAGGTGTTTAGGCCAGATAGAACCAGAGCAGAGAGAGAGAGGGGAAAGGGCAGACACCTACAACAAAGCAAAGGCAAACGGAACCACTTAGGCTCAGCAGAGAACAAGTCTCAAGCCACATTCTTTTCGGTTTATCGCCTCCAGAACAGGACAACATAACATTGATAATGATGCAACATATTCATTGGACCCAAGACGACGTCTTGACTGAGCATTAATTGATCGTGCTCAGCGCTGCGGGCGGTCTCCTTTTTTCTTCGAATAATTCAAAACGAAATTCAAAATTCTGAAGTGCAAGCAAGTTATGCAAATTAATAAGCACATTTATAGGGCAATATATAGTCTTATGTATTTCAGGCTATGTCATTCAAATCGAGCAATCTAGTGGGACGTGACTCACGTGCTGTTAGAATTGGCAAACACCTGAGTGGGGACTGCAATTAGTCGAGGGGGGCTTGGCTCATTAGGCAGCTAATCACATCAGCTGCCACTGCTCGGTCACAAGATCGCGACGATAAAGCGAATAAACTGCTTACTATATAGAAAGCACTTTGTAAATGCATAAGAATCTATTTTTGAACAGATTTTGGTTGGAAAAACTTGTGATATTTTAATGCAAGGCAGACAAATTGCTTGCTAATTGCGGGGAATATTTAAATGTATATATAAAATATTTTTTTAAAATTATTTTATTTATATATAGTGTGAGTGGGAGGCAATTTGTGACAGTTTTTTGAATAATCTAAAGAAATATTTAAGAATATTTAAAGTCTTTATATTAGGCAACTTTGAAATGAACAACAATAAATCAGTTGTTGATTTTTTTCTCTCCTATCCGCTTGTTTGCTTGGGATATATGTATATAATGTGCACAACTTCTTGGTAACTTCCGTTACGCAACGGAAACTGAACGGAAATGATGCATTTTAAATGCATGCCTGCTCCCACTCTGATCCCGAGCGTGTCCAAGCAATGGGCAATACTTTAAAGAGTCTGCCACGAAGTTGGTTTGGTCGCCAAAATAAACAAAAGGCCGTCGGGCAAAGCGCCCACTTGACCAACTTACAGAGACATGTCTGCAATGTGGGCAGTGTGTGTGTGTGGGTGTGTGTGTGTGTGTGCAGTGCGGCGCCTTCAAAGGGCCGTTGTGGTTCCTCTCTAACAACAAAGTTGCCGCTGCTGAAGCGCATCAATCAACACACAGCGCTGTTGAGATGCGGAAAGTATCTGTATCTTTGCTGTTGTATCTTTTGCGCGTCTCGCGTGACAGAATTGGCACAAATACGTCTATTTCGGATGTGCATGCGAAAAGGTCAAAGTGCTTCGGCGACAAGCTGCCACAACAACAATAATAAAAGAAACAACTAGAAGAGTCGACTGCGTGCGCTGTGGCGCCAGAAATGCGATGCCAATGAGGATGCGGCAAAAGTGTCACATTCATTATCGACAGGACATGCGACGACCCTCCTCACTTGGCACTTGAACAGCCACAACAACAACAGCAGCAACAACAAACAGAGACCCGAAAAGGACAAGGGTTGTGCCACAAGGATTCGGGCAACAAATCTTCACTTCACTTTTTTCGGCCTTTGTTTTTGTTCACTTCACTCGCCGCACTTAATTTTATTTTATTTATGACCCCCCGTTGCACGCGGTGCACCTCAATCATTTAACGGTCTTTTGTTTGTTGCATTCTTTCACTTGACTCATCGCTTTGTGATGCGAACAATCGAAATTAGTCGCTTGAGCAAAGATCATTGAAATCGAAATTGGAATCAAAATTGGAATTGAAGCAGCAAAATTGAAATGCAATGCAGGCACATCTATCAAATTTAGTTGAGTGCGATCAGGTATATATATAGGATGCTATATATGTTAGTTATGTGCTCTATTCTAGGGTACCTTGTGGGGTTGCTTATGCTACTTACCGAGCCATAGACTGCGCCACAGGCGGCCATACACAGATACAGACACGTGGCCACGCCTTGTATCTTGATGCGTCCCACATCGACAGTTGAGCGCTGCAGAATGGCTGCAAGAGAGAAAGAGAGAGAGAGAGAGAGATGTAGAGAGTGAGAAAAGAAAGCTGGAGCATTAATTAATTATCCATCACAAGAGCCGCTTGATTGCCCCCAAAAGAGACGCGAGTGTCGGCGGTGTCAGCGTGTCAGGATGTCAGGCCAGCGCTGCAGCTTGTTAATTACCTGTCCCGCCAATCTCGCTCACCCGCTGTCAGAACGAAAACGAAGGGTACACCACGGACCAGGCAAATATGTGCAGCAATAAACTGCCTCAATTTGTCAACTTGTCTATGGCCGAAGTGAGGTTATGTTTGTACCTATTTCGAGGTTAATTGAAATTGCAACGAGCTGCACTTGAGACTCGCCACATTTCAAGTTCAGTGCCGGCATAAAGGTCAAACCACTTGTGTGGGCCAGGACCCCCCTCTTCCCGCCTGTCAGCTGTCTGTTGTTGTTGTTGCCGTTGCTGCCTGGCCAAAGTGTGTCAGCACTTGCAGCCTCAGCAGCTCGTTCAATGAACCTTCCTTCCTGCACTGCACTTTTCCATAATAAACATCAAGTTTTTTTTTACAGCAGCCAATTGAAAGTAAACCAGCTGCCGCGGAGATCATCAAAGCGGGGAAGCAACCACAAAAAAAAATCGATTATTATTATTAGTGGGAGTTGAGGCCCCTAAAAACAACAACTTTGATATCGCACTGCGCTGCCTCCGCCATTGCGAACCGTTGAGTGGCCACTTGAGTGATTGGAGAATTGATTTTGACGCCAATTTCGGGGAGTTTTCTATGCGCAGTGTGTGTGTTTCTATGTGTGTGTGTGTTTGTCTCTGTGTGTGTGCTTTGAAGAGTTGTTTACGCAAGTCATAAATACGAGTATAAAACCAATGCGGAAACTTTTACAAATAGGGCTACGACAAATGTATATTGGAAATGAGAAAGTGCATAGAGCTGTCGGCTATGACAACTGCTCTGCCTACCTCCCTCCTCTAACCCTTTCTGCCCCTCTCCCCTCCTCTCTGTCTCTCTTTGATTGCGTCTCCCTTAGGGCTGGAAAGTGTGTCAAAGATAAGCAGACGCCGCGGCGGCGCAAATACGTATCATAAAAAAGCTGTCAATAGTTCTGCGATTTACGGCCAAGCATATCCGTATCTGCTGCAAATGTATCTGTATCTCTATCTTTAGCTGTATCTGTATCTGCAGCTAAGCTAAACAAACAGCAATAATAACAAGAACAACTGCAGCAATGAGGCATATTCGAAATGCATTCAGCGGTTTATTTACAGCACACGGAAATTGTAAAGTATTCTTGTTGCAAGTTGCAACACCAAAACGAAAGGTCTGGGAAATGGAACTAGATTTATAATTTCCCCCCTTTTGAAAAGGGCAGCACTGAGTATTTATGCTTAACATTTATGCAATTGTTTTTTTCGACTCAACAAATGACATGCTACAGTTCATTTGCTTAGTGTCAGATGGGGACGGGGCAGGGGCAGAGCTAGCTGCTGCTCTGGTGGCAAGTGACAGCCTTTCACTTTTTGGTGTTGCATTTCACTTGTGACTTCGCTGCGTTGGGGCTCATTTAAAAAACGATTTGTTTAGCTCGAGTTAACATGAGTAATTTTTCTTGTTTTTTATCTTTTTGGATGGATATATGCGTGTGTGGGTCGCAGAACGAATTCTTACACATTATTAATACATATATGCATAAATACACACATACAAAATACATATTTATGTAGATAATACATGTGAACTATTGTTGTTGCCTTAGGCCTCTAGCCTCGCTGCTGTGCGCTAAATTTAGACAAATTCAATGTGACAATCGAAAAGAGAGTGAGAGCGAGAGAGAAAGACGCAGGGAGGGAGAGTGAGACTGAGAGAACAAGAACAGCGCACGCACAGCACAAGCAGCATTGGTTGTTCTCACGCTGCTTGTGTTTGAACTTAATGCGCACTGCTTGCATGTGGCGCCGTGGCTTAGTTGGTTAAAGCGCCTGTCTAGTAAACAGGAGATCGTGAGTTCGAATCTCGCCGGGGCCTAGCGCAGATGAAAATGCGCGCAAATACTTTTTTTTAATTTCTTTATAAAATTTAAACATTAAGTTTAATTAAATTGCGAAAATAAACTGTAATAATTATTAAATTCATATATTCTCCGCTTATTTTAGGCCATATAGAGGAGACATTAGCACTGTTAGCTGTAGTTCCACACCTGTCCGTCCATATTTACAAAGCAATTCAGTCGAATGCGGAACAAGCCATTAATTTCTAATGCCTTTTCACTCCACAGAGGTGTGAAATAAACGCACAACAACAATGCCCAATGATCATTAATTGAATAATAAATGCGCTGGCAGTACACAAATTGATCGTCAGTTCATTGAACCAACTGTGCGACTGTGTAGTACAGGAACAACAACAGCAACAACAAATGCGATATCAAAAGCGCATCTTAAAGTGAAACTGAATCGAGAATTCCGGACACGTCGATGAGCTGCTTTAAATTGCCCACATATTAAGCACGTAGCCAGAAGAAATGCCAAGGAGAGAGACAGACAAGCAAAGCAAAAGGCACGCCCGACAATAATTAAGATGTCAACGAAAATATGCCTGTCAAAATTGAGAAGTTCTAAAGGTGTTCGATTGAGTTATGCATGTGGCAACCCTGGCAACCCCAGCACCGTTGCAACAATAAGTTAATCACCGTTAAAGCAACACGCACACACACACAGGCGCAATTTATGCTAATGAGGCCTTCATTTGGAGACAGTCAGTAATGATTAAATTTACGATCGGCTCTTCCAAATGAAACTTGACAACAAAAATTTGACTATAACAATAATACACTATACAACAGGGAAACGTATTTAAATATGCTCATAAAAGTCAGCGCAGAAAGAGAAACACATTTCGTATAAATGCATGCGTATTGTGTCTCTGTATTTCTTTATATTTTTAATTATATCTCTTGAAAAAAAAGAGAAGAAGATGTGTGACATATAATAAAATTTATGAACGCTTTGTGGTTATTTAACATAATAAGGGAATAATACGACAATCGATTTTCACTACTGTGCCACGCCGGCTTTATGATCGGGTTGTCCCTCTAACTCGGGCATAATTTATGAACGTGGGCCGAGTATTTTGACAATTTAATGGCATTTACAGAGTCGGGCATATCAATCAAGCGAATTGTATCTCACAGATACATCAATGTCGCAGAGATGCCGCGCAACAGCAAAGGGAAATAGAAAATGTTGCAGCTATTAAGTACTAATTAGTGGCAACTTATAGAGTTGTCGTCCTAAAGTCATAAATCTTTAACTTAACCACAACACTGTGTGGGCGCGCGTTGCCAGATAAGCGCCTTATACAGAGCTGCCATATCTACTTGCGAAAGTGAAGCCTCGCAATGTGGGAAGTTGCCTCAGCTCACCCCAAGAGAAAAAGATTTCATGCCTGAGTGAAAAGTATATTGCGAATTATATTCATATCTCTAGCACCCATTGAAAATCGAATCGTTTCGAGTGTCAGACACAATTCACAGTTGACTACCTCTGGCAACCCCCTCGCTCTCTTCCTGTCTCTCCTTATTCGTAATTATTATTATCATGTTTGCGTACATCCTTTTGTTGAGATTGCCAATAATCGAATTGCATTTCTTCTTTCCCAAAGGGGGTTGGCAACGGATTTCCGGCAAATCGGAAATAACGCACTGATATAAATTACAAACACGTTGACAGCGGCCCACTTAGGGTATCTGCAACCCCTCAGAACTGTCGCCGGATAAACGCCCACAAATATTGAACACAACAAAAATGCATACATATGTTGCTGCATAAGAATGGAATCTATTAGATCCATAGAGACGATTACGCTCAGATGCATTTGGAATGGGATTCGTCACCCATTCCAAGTCTGACTGACTGAGAGAAGTCTTCTATGCCTATCTGGCTGTCCATCTCTGAGTAGCTTTCACTGTGGCTAACTAATTTATGTGACGTGGCCCCCTGCCAGAGACCGAAGCGCTACCGTTTCGAGAAGAATAACTTTTATCCGGCAGAGCATATCTCCCATCCACTTAAACAAAGCTCAAAGCATCTCTGGGGCCAATTCATTAATGAGAAATGAACTTAGATATTGAGAGTGCCTTGATTTGATTAAATTAGACTAATAATGTGTAAAGTATGGCCAGACCAGAGCCCACCAAAGGAGCTGGCTCGTCTAAGCCGATTTGGGTAAAAGTTTTTCGGTTCCAGTGAAAGTTCGATGAATGCAGCGACAATCCATTTAAATACAAATAAAACGAGCTATACAACATGGTGTTCTTACAAATTAATACAAGCCAGAAACTAACAAATATGAAAAGCACTACAGCCATAAAAACAACACGAAACTTAGGTTTACACAATTTGTGGATGTTGTAAAAATGTAGAAAACATCGAGAAAAGTTGTTACAAAAACGAGAAATTGTCAAACATTTTTAAAGAAGATGTTAAAAACTGTAAAAGAAATGAAAAAAAAAAAAAAACAAACACAGATACAACATCTGTAAACGCATTTTGAAAACATGCCACGCCCCCTTCCCCTAGCGCCCCTCACAGCGTGGCTCAATGACAGGCCAATTTTGAGGAGCCCGCTGCGATCGCCGCTGCCAGCAACGCCGTCGCCGCAGGCAGAGGCAGAGGCAGCAGCAACATCGCCCTCGGTCGACTGCGATGTTGTCAACGTTGCGGTCAACGGCAACTTTTGGTTTTCCGCATTTTCCAGTACGTGTAGCGCGGCAACCAGTTGGAGTGGAAATGAAATATGTAGATGAGTCTTTAATTAATTTGAGACACGACAAGACAAGTGGCGTCTCGCTCGCTGTCGCAGTCTCTTTCTCCTTCTCTGTCTGCATCTGCAACTGCGTCTGCATCTGCATCTTCGTTTGTGCTTTTTAGGCCAAGAATGAACAGCGTGCACAGCGTTGGCATTAGGGTCCAGTCTGGCCCGGCTGTGGCAGGTGTTGAGTCATTTGGACGAGTGGCCATTGGAGGCTGTAATCGCCTTTAAATGCAACCATTGATCATATCACGAGTGCTTCAGCGATCTCTGCGCGCACAGTGTGTCGCTGATACTCATCAGAGTTGAAGACAGAGATTGTACTTCATTGCAGAGAGTAAACTTGAACGAATGACAGTGAATATCATTTTATAATATATTATTAAGTCAGCTTGATCAATTTAAACACATTCATCATGCACTACTAGATCACTCTAAACCAAAGATCGATTGCTCTCGATTTACACCTGAAGAAACCCACAAGAGTTCATAAATCACAAGTCCATCGAATTCATTTGAATTCATCAACTTAAGTGCTTGACTAACGCGTGCAATAAATCAATATATGATCACTATGTGATCTATAAGTTAGATTTATTTATATCGAAATCCGATTTGAATAATTCTTCTTGGTAAACTTGTCAGTATCTTATATGTGCTATGCAGCTACTGCCCTCGTTCGGCTTCCTGGAACATTCTCAAGCTTGATCTTTGCCTTCAGATTGTGAGGAACTCATTGATCATTCGCCTAACCCATATACCAAGCATAATACGGAACTAGCAACTGTTGACACCAGCCCGCATGCAGTGTGCGAAGGAGAGAGCAAGAGAGACAGAGAGGCAGAACAGCATCAAACAATTTTAAGAGCTGCCCGTCTGCGAATGCTAAAAATGTTTTATGGATTCTACTTCGATGTGGCAACTATTGCTGTCTTTGGCTGTTTTTGTGGCAACTAAAAATGCCGTCTAACCAGACACTGGAGCAGCACGGCACGACACGGCACAGGCTGACAGCCAGAGTGGCACTGGGCAGTGAATGCTGGCAAGAGAAGGAGTTGCAGGCAGAGGCAGGCGAGAGGGGAGAGCGCGACATGCGACTTATAACAGTTAATTTTGAATGCAAGTAATTAAAAGATTTTTATACGGAGTATGTGTGTGTGTGTGTATTGCATAAATCAAAGAACTGACAAATTGCCTATTGACTTGTGACAATTTGTGGCAAGTTAATCGAGGAGGTGTCTTGGCCAGCCTGCCTGGTTAGGTAAATTATGGCCCCGGGGCGACAATGCGCTACAATGTTGTTTTGCCGACCACGCCCACAAACTGGTTATAAGAGTAAGGGGGAGGGGGGAGGGGCGTTGAATTGTTGACCAGACTTTGTTGTAAATTTAATTGCAGCATTAATGTGTCACACACAAAGATAACGAGGCGTTGATAACTCAGCTGCGATGCAACTGATAAGTGGCCCCCAGCTCAACTTAATGCACCATGCAAATATTTGTCACATTGCTGGCGGTTCAAAGAAGCTGCGAGACAGAGGGAGAGATAGGGAGAAGAGGGGAGAGAGCAGAAGAGGGGAGACAGCTGAAGAGGGGCACTGCATAGTTCTTAATTTGCTGCCAAGCATTCTTAACTTAATTTTCCGCTCAACTTACCGTCTAATCAACCCGAAATTGGGCCAGACAGCTGCTAATAGCTTCCCTAACAGTACCTATGTCAGTTCATATGCCAGTCTCCATGCCAGTCTCTATGGCAGACCATATGACAGACCCCTTGTTAGACTGTATGCCAGTTTCTCCGACAGTGCCTTCTCCAGTTCTTCTGCCAGTCTCTATGGCAGTCCCTCTGCCAGTTTCTAGGGCAGACTCTATGCTAGTTTCTATATCAGTCTCTATGGCAGACTCTATGACTGTCCCCTTTCCAGACTCTTTGCCAGTTTCTATGACAGTGCCTTCCCCAGTTCCATTGCCCGTCCCCATGCCAGTCTCTATGAAAGTCTCTATCCCAGTTTCTATGCCAGTCCCCATACTAGTCTATATGCCAGATTCTATGCCAGTTCCTATGTCAATCTCTATGGCAGACACTATGACAGTCCTCTCGCCAGATTTTTATGCCAGTTCCTCTGACAGTGCCTTCGCCAGTTCCTCTGCCCGTCCCCATGCCAGTCACTATGACAGTCCCCATACTAGTCTCTAAGGCAGATTCTATGCCAGATCCTATGTCAGTTTCTACGCCAGTCTTTATGGGAGACCCTATGACAGTCTTCTTGCCAGACTCTACGCCAGTTCCTCTGGCAGTGGCCTTGTTAGTTGCTCGGCCTTAGTGCCTAAGCCAGTCTCTAGGGCAGATCTATGGCAATCTCTATGCCAGTCCCCATTCCAGTCTCTATGGCAGACCCTATGACAGTCCAATTGCCAGACTCTATGCCAGTTCCTCTGACAGTGCCTTCGCCAGTTCCTCTGCCCATCGCTATGCCAGTCTCTAGGGCAGACCCTATGACAGTCCCCTTGTCCGACTCTAGGCCAATTCCTCTGACAGAGCCAGTCTATATGGCAGTCTCTATGTCACTCCCTCTGCCATTTCCTATGCCTGTTCCCCATGCCACTCCCTCTGCCTGTTCCATTGCCCCTTCCCCTGCCACTGCCTCTTCCTCAATTCCAATAAATTCAGTCGGCAGTCAGAGTTCAAAGCGTCTTCATTTGTTTCGCTTGCGCTGTGGCTCATTTGCGTCAGTTTGACACGATTTAGCCATGTCATGGGATTGGAATTGTTGTTGCCCGCGACTGTGACACACATATTACACACTCCCTAGCCGAAATACATAGATAGATTAGACATATATAAACATATTGCTGCATGTATTGAAACACTTTTGGAATCTGGAGCGCAACGAATTTTCACTGTGCGAACGGGCAAATTGTCGCCTGTCAACGCGACGGCGTCAAGGGGCACATAGATATTTTTAGCTGTCAACCCGCAAGACATTTGACATGTTATCCCTCTGCCCCGACATTGTGCCTCTCCTCCCCCCTCCCCCCACTCACTCTCTCTCTTCAACACTCATTTTAGAAAATAGAAATAAAAGCAAATATTTCAATTAGTTAAAGTTGAATTGTTGTGGGCAAAGTTGTTAACGTCAGCTAATGCTTCCTCAAATGTTGACGCGCGTAGATACACAGATACAGATACAGCGCTGCAGAAACAGATACAGATGCAGATACAGATACATTTACAGCGTTACACTGCTACAACACTTACAGATACTTTTGCAAATTCATGCGCTCCATTTGATAGCGCGCCTTCCTCTCCCTCTCTGTTTCCCTGCCCCCCTATCTGTGTCTCTGTGTGTGTGTGTAATCCAACATGTGCTGCACTGTATCTGCTGGATACACGCGCAGCGCACGAGCCGCGCTCGCTTGTCGCTGGCTCTGTATCTGTATCTGTATCTGCAGTTGCAGCTGTGTTGGCGTAAATAGCGCAAAGTGCGCTTAGTTGCATTTACAATTAATTCACAGCAAACAGCAAATGTTGCAAATAAATTAGCGTGCCAAAACAACAACAACAGCAGCGGCAGCAACACGGCCAACGCGAGCAGCAACAACAATTGTAACCCAAGCGAAATGTATCTGTAAAACGAGCTGCAAGCGGAGCAGCGCATAAAATGCAATCGAAGCCAAGCAAAAATGAAAAGTGCGACGTCGTCGCTTATCGAGTGCCCCCGACAACAACAACAGCAACAACAATAATAGCAACAACGACACAAGTGCAACGTCAGCAATTTTGGTCGCCGTTGTTGTTGTTGTTATTGCGCGCACACGTCATAATTATCGGCGCAAATGAATGCCGAGAAACACAGGCACACAGCGCTACTGCAGATACATTTACACACACACAGACACAAATGTACACTCACACACACACTGGCACACAGAGGCACACACTCATACAGACCGGCACAATGCAAAATATATTGACTTAGGTCAGTGGCTCATTGAACGCAAATGCAAATTGTTGTTGGTAATTCGCACTTCACGCCAAAGCAAAACGAACGAACGTGCGCCTCTCTCTGTGAGTGTGTGCGTGCATTAGTGTGTGTGCGTGCGCTCGTATCTGCAAGATACAGACTGCAAGTAGCTGACAAAATGTGATAAACAAACTTAACGCCCGCCAAGTTAAAATCTAAAACAAATACAACTCTTTAAGTGTTACCTCATCAGATACAGATATATTTGCAGATACAGATACATTTGGAGATGCAGATGCAGATACAGATATTGTATTGTGTCTGAGCTGACTTGCTTTGCATTAAGTGCCCACACACACAGAGAGTTCTTTGACTGACCACATCGTGTTGGGTTTCAATGTCCCCTATGGGAAACCTATCGTATTACGCGAGGAAACATTTATTGGCCTGGACACTCGATAGACTTATGGAGTGTCAGTCTGCCAGTCTGTTAGTCTGTCAGTCTTCATAAGAACAGAGGTCATAAATAATTCGAGAGAATTCCACAGAAACTCAAATTGTGCTCAGTTAATTGCATAATTAATTAAGTTATCGTTAAACCGAATAGATTCGTCTGTGTATCGAGTTATTTATGAGGAAACTAAAATATAAAACCATAATTGAGTCATTTTAAACAATGCAACAGATAATAAAGATATAACAAATAACAAACATGCTATATACCGAAATAAAACTCATCGAAAAGGTCGCCAGGCAGAACAGTGAAAGTGTCGCTTGGCTTTCCAAAAAATGCACATAAAAATTGTCAAAAAAAGAAAACTAAACTAAATAAATAAAAAAAAAAATGACACAAGTTCCCATTTCTGGCCATCTAATAGAGCAAACCTATATCTATCTATCTACCATATCTATCGTTAGTATCTGTGTGCTTCGCTTTATTGTCGCCGCCATGCATCATAAAGGAGAAAATTTAGCTTTCATCGCGGCCATCAGTGAGGTTTGTGTTGTTGGAAAATACTTGGGAACACACGACTCTATATGTATGCCATCATATACTACATATAGCCATAATAATAATATGAGGCTGAGAAAAACTTTACGATGTGTTAAACTATTAAAGAATTTTTCATATCTTTTTATTCGTTTTTGGGCATTCTTTCCCAAAGGGAATTTTCTGCTCTGTTCGTTGCGCTTAAGGCTTGATTATTATTTAAATGTTCGCATTAATTGACCCCATAATGCGGCATGAAATTGTGTTGAGTGCTGCATGCACCACTGAATGGGGGCTTGTCGGGAGTGAATGAATCTGGAGATCTGCCAGATTGCAAAGCTGGAAAATTGTGGGAGTCGAGGGAAGAAACAGATGTCTATAAGTGGCAAGATTTGTATTTTTAGCTAAACTTGGAACTAGTGAAGAGGTCAATTGGGGTTCTTTTTATTGAGTTGGAATATTATACAATTTATAGTGGTATGAATGTAGCAAATCATATTAAATCTTTACATAATCAGATCTACCAGGATGTAACCAATGAACTTATGATTAATAATATAAGGTAAATAGGAAGATAAGAACTTAATTAGATGTTTTTCGGATTCAAAACTGTTGTGGAGGATTGGGGAAACCAAGAAAAGCCCAATCAGATCAAAGGTTCCTTAGGTCTTTTCTCCATAACTTCTTCCTTCAATTACATCAACTTTCCTTCATAATCTTATGTTTCATTATTTTATTTATTTATATAAAGTCAACTTATTAATTTTATATATAAAACAAGAATTAATTGATAATAAAAAACTTAAATAGGAAGATAAGAATTTAATTATAAGATTTTTCGGATTCAAAACTGTTGTGGAGGATTGGGGAAACTTAGAAAAACCCAATCAGATCAAAGGTTCCTTAGGTCTTCTCTCCATAAGTTCTTCCTTTCAATTACATCAACTTTCCTTCATAATCTTATGTTTCATTATTTTATTTATTTATATAAAGTCAACTTATTAATTTTATATATAAAACAAGAATTAATTGATAATAAAAAACTTAAATAGGAAGATAAGAATTTAATTATAAGTTTTTCGGATTCAAAACTGTTGTGGAGGGTTGGGGAAACCCAGAAAAACCCAATCAGAACAAAGGTTCCTTAGGTCTTTTCTCCATAAGTTCTTCCTTTCAATTACATCAACTTCAAGAGCTATAATCATGTCTGTAATACACCGTAATTAAGTTATATTTCTCGGCTGTCAATTGCACTGTCAGCTGGACCACCTGCGAGACAAAGTCGCGACAACAATGACAACAACAATAACTACAATAGCAACAACAATAACAGAACTGCTACAACACTTCGCCTACTGTGTGCGGTCGCGTATTTGCCTCCTTTTGTGCGGCCCACAATAAAAGCCCCCATTTGGAAAACGTTTAACAATGCCCCAGGCCTGGCGCAATGCCAGCTGCCTGTTCCACTGTCCCCTCTCCTCCCCTCTTCTCCCCTCGATCGGTTGCTGTCCGTTGCATTTGTCACGCTTACACGTTGGCAACACTGTCGTTGCTGTTGTTGTTTTTGTGGATAACTGCACTTTCGGCTGGCTAGCTGCGTTTTGTTCACACTTCGCGGCAATTGAGATCGTTTATCGATTGACAGGTAATTGTGATTTATGCAAATTGCAGCTCGACACCTTTGCGACTGCGAAATGTGGCATGAATGAAGATGAAGATTTCGCTGGGGACTTTCTTCTTATTATTAGCTCAGTTGTTTGTTGCTTTGACTTGGCTTGTTGTTGCTGCTGCTGCTGGTGCTGTTATTGTTGTTGTTATGCTTGGCCATTGGTCTGTTTATTGACTTGGAAAACAAGACGAGACAGTCGGTGCTGGGGAAGCCACCACAGCACACACCACACACGAACTTAGCCACAAATTGAATTGTTTTCGTTTCTATTAATATTTTCATTGGAAAATTGTTCGCACACCCCACAAAAAAAGAAGAAGCAGAACTACACGGCGAATCGCAATCGGAATCGATCGTAGCACGGACAGGCATTAATCACATGCCAAAAATTGCTGCTCAGCTCGGCAGAACTGAAGTAGTTCTGCTTCTGTTCCGATTTCTAATACCATTTCGCAGTTGTTGCTATTGTTCTTATTGTTGTTGTTGTTGTTTTCGCCTTATTGTTATTTATAGGCTCGCCAGCAGACGCCGAAATGAAAACAATGCGAGCCAAACAAAAGCCGAGAGGCCAAAACATGCGTCAATAACCCCATTTCGATAGATGTGCTCAAGTGAAAAATCCTTTGGCAATCTTCAAATGATGTTGATGATGATATTCGCCAAGCACTTATCGTTCAATCGAGTTACGCGAATGGGGCTGGCCACACTCCCTCCCCTCAACAGAAGCTGACAATCAACACAAGTCAGCCGAGACACTTTTCACCTTATCCACGCAGCTATCGAACCACTTTCCTGGTCACTTAAGTCGCGCCAAAGTGATCGCCATGAGTTACACTGTTTATGCGTGGCGCGATCAGGCGATAAAAATATTTTACAGTCCAAAGCTATCAGTTTGAGGCATGCTCTATAGATTCTGCTACAAGAGACACAAATTTAAAGAGCACCCTGCTCGTATGAACATCTAAAACTCAGAAAATATAAGAGCTAGAGATACCAAATTTGGTACTCATTCTCATTTATAAGGACATAAATAAAAAATATATGAAATCTCTAATATCCCAACCTACATCCCTGCAAATGACCATCAAATTCGAACTCTCCAAGTCTACACAAACTAAACTAAAAAAATATGCAAATCTATGCAGTATTTCATATGTTTACAGCATTAATCACTTTGGGAAATGCGGTCACACTTGGCGTAGCACACTTTTGGCATAAACAAAAGATCCAAAAGATCAACCGGAAGGCCGCACAGTAAATGTTATGCGCGGTACTTGAGATCAGTACAAATGGCTCTTATGAGTGGCAATCCAAGTGCGCCACTTAATTATCGCCCAGATACAGGAGTATCTATAAACTATATGTACTTAATCCCAAGCAGGCTACTACACTCCCGCCACAGCCTCTGCCTCTGCCTCGGCAGCGTAATTGGCGTCAGCGTCGCCATCGTCGGCATCGTCGTCATCGTCCCCGGCGACTTTTGTCCCATTCAAGTGCATTTTTATGATCGCTCATTAAATTTATGACTTTTAATTTGTCGTTGTGTGGTTGTGCGTGCCTTCGGCTTGATAAGCAGCCAATCCAATCCCAAATCCAAGCATCGACATCCCACACACACAGACAGACAGAGAAACGTCTAAACAGCACTTACTCTCAAGTACTTGCAGCTTGTTAGCTAGTCACATCAAATGATTGATATTTGCTGCGGTATTTTGTTGCACATTTCTTGTTACAACTTTTCGAGAAACGCCCATAAAATGTTGCTGGAATCATCGTGTGAACAATATATCTTGGCTTTTATTGCTCAACTGGGTAACCAATAGAGTGCAGTTGCCAGGGTTGCCACTCTACTGAAGAGTTGATGAGAAACCTTCGACACTTTACTTTGTTTAAGTTTAGCAAGGCTTTTATGTGTTTTAATTAAGTTTTTGTAAATATTCGTATATAGCATCAATAGTCGAATTGGTTGACCTTTTTTTGTCCGTATGAACACCTTTAACTAAAAGACTATAATAGCTAGGGCAACCAAAATTGGTGAAATTATGTCTGATTATTGCCAGCAAACAGTGTTGATGTTATAATTTAGCCACGCCTACTTCTACGCCCGTAAATGCATAAAAACAAATTGCAAGCTTTATAGTTCTTTATGTTTGAATTTTAATTTAGAAAAACTTCAAATGTATCCACTCTCATATCAATTTAGAAGGTGTATAATTTATTTAAAATATAAAATATGGATTTTTTAATTAATTAACTTTTTTTTTGTCCGTATGAACATCTCTATCAGAGAAACTTTAAAAACTAGGGCTACCAAATTAAATGAGAATATGTTTTATTATTGCACCCGGATAAAGTAGTTTTCAAAGTTCAGCCACGTCTACTTTTGCGCCCATAAAACCATTAAAATAAAATCAAACTTTATAATATTTTATGTTTGAATTTTAATTTAAAGAAACTTCAAATGTTTACACCCCCTCATCACATTTAAAGTGTATAACATGTTCGCTAACTACTTCAAGCTTTGCTGCATGCAACAAATGCCTGCTTATCACTTGAACACTTCTGTGTTGGTGTGTGTGTGTTCTTACAGCAATTACTGTGGGAGTGCAGTTGCCGTTAACGCACTTGCTCCATTGACCGACATCGGCGAGCTCATGCCTCGATCACATAATTCTCCATAACGGAGCGACGGAGCAGATACGGCAGAGCCAATCGTCGGGCAATCCTTGCCAAAACACGTATCACAATCAGCTAATTGGATGAGCTTTTAAGTGTCGCTTTGGTGGCTTTCATTAGCATTTTGCGTGGCGCGGCGTGGCGGCGCTCCCCATAAGTTGCAGCAATCTTTAATGGCAACTACGTGTCGCCGTCGTTCCTGCTCGTAATTAATGTGATCCGGCCTGACCTTAACAGTGTGTTGTCAGGCTGATTAAAAAGTGTTGAAAAACAAGTTGTAAATGCGCGACATCCTCTCGAGCTGCAGTCTGCGAACGTTTTGTCATTTAAATGGACTCTCCACGGTCTGGTCTCGGCTACTTTCGGCGTATGTCAGCCTAATTAAAGCGAACATGTGCCAAGATCAATGTCGCTGGCGCCGCCAAGCTTCACATATATATATTTATATGTATGTATCTGACAGATACCCGATTACCAATGCGAATATTTGTTTATGCTACTGCAAATTAATTTATGCCATATTCCATACTTATGACTTGTTTCTCGGCTTAATTGCGTTTTCAAAAACTGACAAATTGCACTTAATACACTTTCATTTCGACAAAAATTATGCGTGTTTCGCATGCGATTTAAAGCGCGACATGCGAGTTTCGATTGTGCACCAAAAATGGCATTGAACTCTTTTCCCCCTCTGAGTATCTAAATCAGTTCGGCGCGCTTCATCTTCTTCATCTAGAACCTCATCTGAGTCATCAGCATTTCCATCATTTATGCAGGCTCCACCTCCTCCTTGGCATGCTAATGAAATGACAGAACTTTAGCGTTGCCTTGCCGTGTGGGATGCCGCGAGTCGTGAGTGGCTCATAACAGTGAAAGAAAGACTGGCTTGATAATGTCAACGATTTGCATGTAAATTGCATGAAAGTTTCTAGCTCTACGTGCGCTATGAGGAAGTTGTGCTAACAAGGCCGTTAAGGGCCGTTAAACTTGGCCCTAACCAGCGAGTCTGGGTGGCTGTCGCGCAGTCAAAGTGCAAATATGCACAGCCCCCAACAGGGCAACGCCTCCACACATTACTCAAACTCACGCCCCAGCGATATACAATTCAATTCAAAAGGTTCCCTGTGCCCTTTTAACCGCAGCCTAATGAAGCTGAGGGAGCGAAGAAACCAGAATCAGCCAAAGCAGGAGTTGCAGCTCCAAGGTGCTGCTGCTGCTGCTGCCGTTGTTCGTGCTGCAGAGTTGAGCTAAATTTAGCGGCAGAGCTGGCTGCAACCATTGCCGCCTACGATAAATCAAAGTTAATCAGATCTAGTTTCGATTGGCTTTTTATGGCCGCTTTCTGCGCCGCGCAGCAGCCGTGCCATTTAAATTAGCTGCCGGGTAATTTATCGCATTGTTGCGGCTCGCAGGTTTCGTTTAGCGCCAGGATGCCTAAAGCCAGAGACGGACAGACAGACAGACAGGGAGACAGAGAGACAGCCGTGACGGCTCAGACACAAAGGCCCAGACAGCGAAGGCCTGTCGAACGGCAGCCCGAATGCAGTTGTATGTAGATCGGCGAACTGAGCCGATAATTACGCATATTTTGTTGCCTGTTTTGAAGGCGCCTCTATTTAATTGTTTATGCACTACCCCGAGGGGTAGAAAGAACTTGTAAGCCAGCTGAAGATAAACAAAGTCTTAGAATATCCATTGAGCTGTCAGCTTGCCCTGATTGTGACTTAAGAGAGCAGCAGTGCTATATATTATATATCTATTATATCTTTAATAAACTAGTCTTAACTTGAATTCTTCTGAAATATCTTCAAGAGCAACCTCAGTTCGGCGTGTTAATATTCGACTGACTGGCAATGTTTTAAGTTCAATTCCTTTCATCTGACTGGAGATCGTTGGGTTTTTAGTAGCTGTTAAATGGCACGGACACAGTCGGTGGTCCCGCCCGTCGATCTAGTAGTTTGGCTTGGCTTGTTTTTAACACCCAGGCTGGAGGAGCCCAGACCAGAGAGCAGAGCAGAGACCGAACCGAACCCGTTCAACTCCAAGTCAAATGGGTTTCAATTTACACACTTGTCGCCTTCTGCTTCTCTCGCCGGCTGCTTGCCCACATATTTGCCCAGTCTCTGTGGAGACCGTGTTGTCATCGCCTGGGCTAAGGCGCTTATTTATTTGCCCATATACAGCGAGAGAGATGGAAAGAATGTATCGTATCGCAATTATAAATCAGTTTAAGTCGCCTGTGGAGCCCCTGACATTAAGCAATGAAACCTTTGAGCTTTGTTTAGCTTTGTCAAGTGGGTTGTCCGCCTCTCTCCCTCTCTCTCTCTGTTTCTCTCTTTCTCTGTCTGCTTGTCTGTCTTGCTGTCAATCCTGGGGCGGCTTTCCACGCTCCGTGTGGCACCTTTGTTAGCACAATGCCTGCCTGATTGCCAAACATTGGGCCAATGAATGAACAAATGACGTCTGCCGCCAGCAAGCTATCAGTATCTATCGGATCTAAGATCTCACGGATCTGCCGTAGATACATTTGTCTGTGTTTGCTAATAACTCAACAGCTAATCAGCGCACTGGCGCACTCGCCACACTTGCCATACGGGGGTGCGGGCAGGCAGGCGCAAGTTGTGGCAGCACAGCGTGTAGCCCGCAATTAAACGAGCAGAAATGTATCTTTGTATCTTTTTATCTGCCAACTGCATCTACGGGAAAACAAACACAAGCTCACAGTGTGGCCCCCAGGCGTAATTGCCAAGCACATGCCGAGTTCGGGTTTGCCATGTGCATTAGACAAATCAATTATGCTGTCTGTGTTTCTATTGCACTCTCCTTCTCCACCTTCTCGACTCCTTCTTCGTCTCCTTCTCCTACTTGTTCCCTCTGGGTGGGGCATCAACATGAAATGCCGACGATCTAATGATTGTTGTCACCTAAGCTGTGGGAATGCGATTATATTTGCACTCGAGAAATGCGCTTGATAAAACTGTCAAAATAAACAGAAACCGAAGGAAAGCAGCAGAGAAAGGAAGGAGTATTGAGTTACTAAGGCAATCAACTAATCAGTTAGCGTACTGTAAATGAAAATAATCAAAAAAAATTGCTGATAATTTATAACTTTACAGAGAAACTTAAGCATAACAGTCGATTAACAGCAGAAGCAGTTTTCCTGTTCGTATGAACACCTTTAACTCTGTGAAAAAAGCATTTAGGGCTACCAAATTTGATAACTGGATAAGTTATAATTGGTAGAAGATATACTTTGTCTTAAAAATTAGCTACGCTTTCTGGAAATTGTAGAAAACAAATGTGAACTATAGGTTTAAGCCAGGAACTTCCAATCATGTATGCAACTCATAAGTTTAGATGGTTTAGCGAGTATAAAAAAAGTCCAGCATACTCAACCGTGAGCTTTCTAACAAATCTCTACCACACTTTCCACATAGATCATGCCCAGAAGACAGCAACTTCATGTACATATTCAACATATTCCTTAGATTGTTCATCTCTAATCTACAAATGACATTCGCACATTGGCGAACTTTCAATGTTCCTTGTCGTTGTCAATTGAACAATAAAATGTATTGATCTTGTCGCTGTCACAGACTCTGGGTCAGTTTGTCAATCGTCGGGCCAATCAAGGCGAGTTAGTGTGTTAGGAGTGTGCGTTCAATCAGAGTCGGAGTTGGAGTTGGAGCTGGCGAGTCTTACTAACTTAGTTGCCACTCGATTTGCAATCAAGTGGAAACTCAGCGCCAAGTGATGGGGCAATTGTGTGCGTTGCTCCATAAATTCAGCGGTCATCATGCAAAATTCCGTGGCACAGGGTCATTAACTGTGCAAGCGAGAGAGTGAGAGAGAAAGAGAGAGAGAGGGAGAGAGAGCGCTTGCGTTGACTTCTTGCACTCGTCGCCCGACGCGTCGGTCAAATTCATAAATCAGCTGCCCACCTCCAACTCCGCGTTGGACTGCAGTTGGCAATTGATCAGGAATGCACTGCAGCTCTTAAGATAGATCGCTGTAGAATATTCACAGATAAATTGATGATACGAACGCGGCACACAGCACACCATCTGCGCAAGAGATGCGCCCTCTCTCTCTCTCTCACTCTCTCTCGCTCTCTGACTAATAGTGTTAGATTCTTGCAGTGCAGATAAGCGTTTTGTTTCGCAGTCGAAACTAGCTCGCCAATTGTCATCAATTATATTGATTAATCGTCGAGCTGCCAAAATAGTTGTATTAAAAGAGACTTAAGAGGAGTCCCGAGTTATTTTTCTCTTATAGATAGATTCCACATGTGCCAACTCTTATCGGTTGTTAGCCTCTGCCTCTGCCTTCGCCTTTGATAAGAAGCCTTCTGCAATGATGTTGGTTAAATTGCGCGTACAGTCAGCTGACAACTTCCGCTGACATTTCAGTGCCTTAATTGTAAGGCAGGTTATGTGAAAGTTGGCGACATTATCTCTTTAGATCGAATACTGCTAAGCACTTCCGGCTTGCCAGCTCAAGAGCTTAGATAATTGTGCCACACACGTGTCGCAGGCTGTGGGCAGAAGATAAAGACGAGATAGATTTCACATGCGCAGAAGGTCTAGATAAGAACGAGCATTTGTTATTTTGTTTGACATTTATTGACTTGAAACAATTATACAATATTATGTAGGCTATGCTGGCGAACACACTAGAAACGCGCGCGTTTTTAAACGCAGCAAAACAATGTTCATGTGAGAGCAACTTTTGTTATATTTGCCTCTCAATTGTTGCAATTTGTGTGCGGAGTAAAAGTGGAAGTACACACACACACACATGACTATAGCAAGCATATATACAATTTGTATCTTCAAGCTGCTTTCTCGCGTGTTTCGGCGTGTTTATTCAATTAGCGTTTTGTCGCACTCTGCCTTTGAACTGCAAGAACCTCAAGAGATGATGGAGAAGAAGCAGAGGAGGGCAGAATGGCAACATTGATGTCGTCGACATAGACACACTCGACATAATTGTGGGCCATTTATCAGGGCCAAGAGACAACGCACTGACAACTCAATGAGCAAAATGAGCAAAGCGCTACGCAATCAGCTCGAATTAACACACCTAGGGCACGTAGCAGGCCCAGACCCAGACCCAGAACTAGACTCCGACTCAGAGTCAGAGACAGAGGCGGAGACGGAGAATGAGACTGAGAGCCACCTGCCGCTGGGCCAAGTTCAGCTGTTGGGCCATTTAAATGCAGACAAAGTAATTGTGCAGCGTGCGCTGATTAAAATGGATTTTATAAATTATGCAGCTTGCCTGGCGGCGCGATTAAAATCGCCTCGAATGGAGTCGCGTCGGCGGCGGCGCTAACAAAGCTGCAGTTGCCATTGGCCAAGCTAGGTAACTGCCTCTTTCTCTGTCTTACTCATTCTCTCTCTCTCTTACTCTTTCTCCCTCTCTTTCTTCAGCCTGCTCTCTGTGTACGTGCCTGCACTTTGCCTAATAGAAAGATTTATCATCATCGTCGCTGCAAATGCGTTTTTCGCATTTTGCGATTTCAATTTTCATTTCATTTCACATTTTCACGGCGCGTCAATTCGCCTCAGATTGGACATTATTTATGCACAGTTCCCGATTCCCGATTCGCGCTTTGTCTTAGTTTCACTCTTTGCAAATTTATCGCATTTAAATTGCAATTTCTTGTTCCTCTCCTTCTCTCTCTCTCTCTCTCTCTTTTTCCCTCTTTGCTTGGCTACTCTTGGCTTTTTCACACCTTAAGTGTAACGCTTTTTGGCTTCCCAAGTGCTTTTCTATTAGCACGTAGCCCCCACAGCCCACAGCCCACATACTAAGCGCAGATTCTCTTCTCTTGCGATTTTGATTTGTGTTCCGCGTCATGGGAAGACTCACTTCGAGATGCCTCTCCAGCAGATAACGGTCTGCTCTCACGAAGCTTCCCTGCTGATTCGAGGAAATCGCAAGAGTTTTATAGAGTTATTTGCTAAGTCCACAAAAAAAGAAACTACTAAAATCAATTTCATATTATTAATGCATAAATAAATCAATAAAAAACTTTACTAATTCAAAGAAAAAGAGAAAGACAGTAAGACATTTCAGATATGAAATGTAAATTGCTTTAAAATAACTTCATTTGTGGCCCCAATTTCCTAATATATCCACTTAGATGATAAGGCAAATATGTTTAAAAAATTCATATAAAATGTGAATAACATTTTCATTCACTTGATTTGCATAATGTGCAACCTTATCGAGCCTAAAAGGTTTTCTTTATAAAATGAAATAAATGGGAAAATATCTTTTGTCAAGTCGCCAAAATAGTTTGAGGCATAATTATTGAAATCGCGCATACACCACGTGCGTGAGCTGGCAATAAAAACAAAAAAAAACACTGTGAATGATTGACTGCCACGCCCACCAATAATGACATTGCATTTCAACCTCCTTTGCTTGTGTAAACATGTCCAAAAGAAAGCTTAACACGCGCGATTTTCTTTCCATGTTCGTTCAATTAAACGGAATTCATTTTCCCCCTTGGCTCCACTCACATATCAATTAAGCGAGAGCCGAGGACCGCCCAGAGACTGATCCGCAAGCATTTGTCTTCATTAGGCTCCAGCAGAAGATACAAATCAATCTGGCGAATCAAAATGTGCAGAGAGAGGTAGCCAGAGGAAGTGGGGGAGAGTGGGAGAATGGGAATGGAACATGTAAATAAATATATATTCAAACGAATCGCCCCGACTGATGTAATGCTGTAGATGTGGGCATTGATTTCTTTGCCAACTGTGTGGCAACAACGACAGCGACAAGTGCTGATAGGCAAATCAACAGGTTCGACAGGCGCCGCCAGAAAAGCACACTGGAAAAACTGGTAGCCAGGCGCTCAGACTTAATCAAAACAAAATCGAATCGAATCGCATCGCATCGCATTGCCATTGAAATGAATTGAATTGAAAGCGCAGTCAGGTGCGAGGGTGAGAAGAGGAGGGGGAGGGGAAAGGGGTGAGTTGGATTCTCATTGAATTGAATTAAATCGAATGACCGTTAGGCAGGTGAGCCACATTCGAGATGGCTATCAGTATCTAATCGCCAGCCGACCAAGCTTGTCAGCTTGTCTGAGAATTTCAAAGCAATTAAAAGCCAAGAGAAAACAGCAACAACAACAACATCAGGAACAACAACAACAACGTGCTGGTGTAAACATCCATAGGCGCTGATTGATGGTACATTTTCTGTGGCCGCTGCAGCGAAAATCCTCAAGAGATTGCGGCAACAAATGTTCATGCAAATGCAGCGATCGATTATGCTGCCTGATCGCCAGTGTCGCCTGGCGAACTCAAACTGGGCAGCATCAGCAGCTGTGCCACAGTGCCCAAGTGCCGTTAATACTTTAATTGAGGCAGCCTCCTAAGTACATCGTTTCCCATGTATCGCACAGCTGCCACCACTTCTGCTGCCCCGGGAACACCCACGGAACCTGAAGAGCTCCGCTCACTTGGATAAAAATAAAGTGCAAGTTGTGCATGTAAATGACGCGAGTTAAGCGCTGATCTGATCCACTTCACTTCATGATCATCGCTTCGACTCGCTGCAGCACCCTGCAGCTCTATGCGGGCGGGTGTGCTGCGCGTGCCACTGTCAAACTGCGTTGATGGCGGCGATTAGGGTGCTTCAGTGTTCCCAAAAATCTCTTTGATAAGCTTTTCCCCGTTTTTGAGCATCAACACTTTTTCCGGTAGAGTTTTGGAAGATTATTCGATTTGGGAATGATCTTTAAGACTTGTAAACTATCGAATGGAATTCTTAATGGAATTCTTGCAGAGGGTATATTAATTTGGGCCATCATAAAAGACATCTTTGACCCGATTAAATATATATATTCTGAATCAATATCATCCCCTGTTGAGTCAATCTAGACATGTCTGTTTGTTCCTAAGCCTGTCCGTTAGGCTGGATGTCCGTCTATTGCAACGCAAACTAGTCTCTTAATTTATGAGCTAGATATAATATTACCTATACCAAATACTACTACTTGTTCTGCATCATTATATTTTACTAGTGTTGGAACGAACGGGGGATCTGCAAATCTATAAAACTATCGGCCTACCTTTCTTCATCGTTCAATTCGTGAATGATCTTTAGAATTTGTATACTACCTCAGCAATATCTATTTAGTGGAATTCTTTCTTTCTTCTTTTCAGCAATTATAATTCTTTATCTTGTCAAAAGTTTTCCATCTGATTTGGTAAGATTTATTAGCTTTGCTTTCAACACCTAACTCGCATAGGTCTCGCCACACAAATTTGTACGCATAATTTATGGCCGGCGGCATCACGTGGGCGCTTTGCTAATTTGCCGCAGGTGATAATCCAAAAAGAAGCTATAACTAGCTCTAAAAGCGGCTCTTTTACTCTTTTTGACTATTTAAATTTGTTTATTAATGCAGTAAGATCACTTTAATGTGCATTAGACTTTAAAAAGTAGATATCAAATTGTGTTAAATTTTAAATGTTTTTAAATATTTTTTATATTTAGCTGGGAAGATTTTAAAGAAACAAAGAGCTGACAAGGTAAACCTGCCGCTGTCACGTTGAATAAACAGAAAACAATCGAGTGTCGTCAATCGCGTCTCTTGGCCAGGAATCCCATAGATTACCTCGTCTGTCTGGCTGCGTGGGCGTGCGCAGTAGCGGAGCAAAGTGTCGCAGCTGTCGGAGGCGCGTTGCAAAGGTAATTAGCATAGCACCCCACGTTGGGGACGGACGGACAATGCGAACTCCCGTGATATTTGTCAACAATCTGTCAAATGCGCAACTCACTCGATCTGCCACTCGAACTGGCAATAAATTTTGTTGCCTTCTCTAGGCCAACAATGGCTGTGGCGTCTCTGACTAATGTTAAATGGCCATATTTATGGAGTTTTATGTTGATATGCGATATCGGAGTCGACTGAGGCTCAATTAGTGTGGCACGATTCAGGTGTGGGTTTTTTTTTTATTTATATTGTATTGTATATTGTTGAAAATATTTGTATAACTTTATTATTTCTTTGTGCAATATCAAATTGTGGCCTTTGGCATCGCTTTAAAATGCACAAAAGCCTTGCACCGCCAACTGGGTCACGCGCTTCAGAGCAGAACTGTGGCCAGAAAACCCAAATTGCAGACACAGAGAGAGAGGAAAAGAGACAGATAGAGAAGAGAGCCGAGCACGAGAAGAGTGCCAAATGAAGTAATCGAATGCAAGTTGCAAAATTGCTGACGAGGAAGAAAGGCAGCCAAGCTGCAACTGCAACTGCAACTACAAGTTAACAAGTTGTTGCGCCTTGTTGTTGCTGTTGTTGTTGTACTTGGCCCCGGGCCCCACTTTCAATTGTCGCACAGCAGGACTGCAGAGCGAGACAAAGAAAGAGAGAGCAAGCAGGAGAAACAACTGTCCGACAACGAGTCAGAGCATCTGAATTGTCCGTCTCGTTGTCGGCAATTTGATGCGACCAAATTGGACCTTTTAAATTGATTGTCTCTCCCCTTTCCACGTGGGCGGGCGACTTTTTCCTTTCCTGGCCCAAAACTGAACTGCAATGGGCTTGATTTTGAAAGTTTGTTGACTTGTCGTCAATGCTCTTAAACTGGGTAAAGGTACTTTTAATATCAATTGCAAACGAGCTACAACCGAGAGGGAGAACCGCTCAAATTGGGACTTAACGATCCTATCGTTTACTATCGCCTTAAGAACAGACATATCGATAAAGAACTATAACTCTTTAACGAATATCGTGAAGTCATTAACAATTAATTCAGCATTAAAACTCATTTACAAAATCCATACTAAAATAAATATTGACAGAGCTTAATTTAACTATATGTTGTCGATGAATATCGCATTACAAATATCATTTAAGCAAGTTCTAACTAGCCTTAAAATCGATACTCTTGCTAACTTATTTGGAAACGTAACTTGATATGGTGCAACACTCCTCAAACTCGATCATTCGGCTCTCCAAAAGAGTATTCACTTGCTGGCATTGCGAAAATTGCTGCTGCTCTTTTGACTTTTCACTGGGTCAGTGGTTTGCCTGGGTTCATCGACAGGCTTATTATGCAATTCAGTCGCTCATAAAAGTACAAGAAGTGTTCATAAAACCCGAGCCGGAGTGCACAGTTTATCTGCTCTTCAATTAAGGCTGTTTACCCTCGACGATTGCCCGGCTAGACAAGTGCCAAGCACGGTTGCCGGTTCGCCTACACATTAGGCATGGCAGGCAGGGGCTGAAGACAGAAGACTTCAGTCTCTTGGCGTCTGTGTTTGGCCAGTGTAAATAATAAAAGGCCGCATTTGGTGTTTGGCAAATTAGCGAGATCGTTAAAAACCATAGCATGCCCACTGGCCACACCAATAGACATCGGGGGACTGTCCGTCAGTCAGTCAGTCAGTCAGTCAGTCTGTCCGTCAGTCCTGTGGCTTTCCCAATGACCACCATGGCGCAAGAATGCCATTGAAAACAAACAAGTTGAGGTTGCACGTTCAAGTTGCAATCAGGCTTCGGGGCCCAAGCTGCTCATAAAATGCCAATGCCGCGGAAGCATTTGCCGCTGTCTGGCGAAAGTGTTTGATCTTAATGGACGGGATTATCGCACGAGAGAGTAAAAGCTCATAAACTCACAGAATTAGAACGCTGCTGAAATAGATAGAAACTAGCATCCAGAATAGATCTAGGTGCTCTCCTTATACACGTGGCTCTGGCTCTTTAAAATTCTCACTTTCGGACAGGCCATAAAGTGTGTAGGCTCGTTAATGTGCCATTTCTGAATGGAATTGCGAAGACGTTAATTAAACGTGGCATTTTGGCAATGCGGAAATGTCATGAATTTCAAAGATGCATTAAGTGCGTTCTGGCAATAAATCCGATCAACAGGCAATGAATCTCTGTTAATGCAGAAGGAGAATTTCAGGAGGGATAAGTGGTCGATAAAACACCCTACTTAACGAAGAGTTTTCAAATTATCTTCCGATTTTCATATGAAACATGATGAGAAAATTATCGATGTTACATCGATGCTTCTTCAGCTCTTCTGTTAATCGAATGTTAAGTTATTGCTCAGTTGTGTTAACAGAGGACAGCTAAGTCGATAAAACATCGAACTTTAGAGAAGCGTAATTAAATTATCTTACTGTTATTTAGAGCTGGAGAAATGATTGACGTTTCCTGAAGATTTTTCATATGAAACAAGATGAGAATGTTATCAATGTTAATTTGATGTTTCTTCAGCTCTACTGTTAATCAAATGTTAAGTTAATGTTAAGTTATGTTAACAGAGGATGATGCCACTTATTAGAGCTGTTAAACAATCGTTGATAGCATCGATATTATTAATAGAAGCTGATCTGTCACAATCGTTGATAACTTTTTAAACATTATATATTCAAATATTCAAATATTTTTATTGGCAAATCAATTTTAACGATGTTTATTACTGTGAACATTGCAAATTAACGAAGGGGGCTCGATGTCCAGGTCGTTCTGTTACAATGTATTGTTCTGCCGACATTCCCTTGAATTGTTAACATCACTCGGCGATATGCCTTCCGAGGGACACGCGCATATAGCCAATATTTGCTCATCGTGAATCAGCATCTGATTCTAACTGAAGTGCCAATATTTTCTATATAAGTTTCAATGATATTAGAATTAGCAAACTAGGAAAAAGAGAAGCGAGTGCAAACATTTGCGCAAATTAACGCCTCAAGTTCATGCAAATGTGCATTTCGTGCATATTTAGCTGGCAAATAGATGCACCCACGCACCACACGCACACACACACACTCACACACACACGCATAAGTACTCATCTTTTATGCGGCATGAAAATGTGCCGTTGCAAGTTCAAGCACCCACAGCACAGTTGCAGAGCCAGAGTTCTCTTGCTCTGTGCCTATCGCTATTTATCTCTCTACATCTTTCTCTCTCTCTTTTTCTCTCTCTGTCTGTCTCCCTCTCTCTCTGCTGTGCGATAACTAGCTGGTAGGTAACCCGTTCAGCTCAATCAGCAGGCCATTCAGACTTCCTCATTGCTGCAGGAGCGCAGAAGAGTATCACAAATGGCCATTGGAGAATCCAACGTGGCAACTAATTGAAACTCATTGTTCATTTTGACGCGCATCAATTGCAGGCAACCCCCTACCCAGGAGGAGAGAGTGGGAGAGGGGGAGTGTGGCAAGCAATTGACACTTTTCCAATTGCACCTAGCGGCGCAGAGAGAACCCGCACACCTTTCATATGCTCAGCGCTCAGCGCGCTGGTTGCGGCGGCGGCGGGCGTCAATTAGTTTAAATAAAGCGACTAGGGAACCGTCGCCGGTCCGTCGAGTCAATGGCCCGCCCGGCCATATAGCAGATATAGGTAGTATCTGGTATGCCAGAGCCAGACGCTCGACTCGTCTAGTCTCGCCTCGTGGCACATTGCGCACGCATCCCATTAGAATTTTGTATAAACAGCAACGGGCATGCCAGAGGGAGAGAGAGGGAGAGGGAGGGGAAGGGAGCCAGAGCACGCACGACACTCTGTGTGTCATCACCTCAATTGGGTACACTTCCTACTTTTAAGATACATATGTATCTGCAAGATACTCGTATAAGTTGCGCCAAGGCGCAGCCCGTAGCCCATTAGGCAACGCTTGAAACTTTTCTCGATTGCGGACTTTTCACTTTTCCAGCGGAAGTCATTTGGCTGCCTCAGTTCGTTTAAGTCGCCCCTTTTCCCCCCTTCCCCTCTAGACCCTCCTTAAGCCGAAGTTAGAGTTGTGTGTTTCGTTTTTTATCAGCGCAAATTGCACGCACTTAACCCGCTTCCAGTAGCGTATGTAGAGCGGGTTTTCCATCTATCCGGACAGACGGACGGACTGGGATGTTTATGGCCTGCGGCATGTGTTGCGACGCATATTAAGAGTCGCCTGGAACCTACGCTCCGTGCATGCCAACTACGCACAACCCAAAAAATCAACACTGTACATTTGCTTTTTGTTTTTTGCAGTGTAGATTAACGCGCCAATTTGTCGATTGCCGTAAACTTGAGCTATTAAGTGCGAACATATCTGTGCGTAAACTGCACCGCAAAGAGGCGGATCGAGGGGGTGCGACGTGTTTGTGTGTAAGCCACTGGGTGGCTACATGTCTGTGTGTGTATGTGTGTGTGTGTGCTTTGAGTGGATCAGCCAGAGCCTGCTCTACGGTCCGGCTTTCGTTTTAAACCGGATTCGTAGTATGCGCTGTAATTGAAATTTGTTATTTTGTGCGCGTGTGCGACTGACACGCTTGTTGTTGCTGCTGTTGTTGCTGCTGTTGCTGTTGCTGCTGCTGTTTGTTTTCGTCGTGCAACGGTCATTAATATATCATTTACAAGCCGGCGAATTGTCACTAATAAATTGTTTAGACTCGCCGCAAAATGCGAGAAATAATAAGTAATCCCATCACAGGCGGCAGCCTCCACTCAAAGCAAACCCTGCTGCCATGTGGGTTTTCTCAAGGAAATGGCAATGCATTGCCAGCAGTCAAGGTAACTTAGCCATCAGATTAACCAGGCTCAAACTGTTCAACTGATCAAGTGTGACAGGCAATGAAATCATATATAAACTGGTAGAAGATTGCATAGAGAAGAAAGGAACTTTAACGCGTGTAAAGAGGATACGAAATGTGAATGTTTTAATGGATTCATTGTTGAGAATTTTGCTCGAAATTGATCAATTAAGAATATATATATATACATATGTACATATGTATATACATGCGTACATACTTACATACATATGTCTACATATATACTTTATACTTCATATATGGCAAATTACTTCATAATGTAGACTAAAATCTCTTAGATGGATATTGAATAGAATAGGCAGAAAATATAACAGTTCGCAGGGAAAAATATGAAGAATAACTGCTATTATTTCTATAAGAATTGTATATCATATATCAAAAAGCCAATATATTAAAAAATAATTCATTTAAATTTAAAAATCACCATTCAATATGCCAACTAAAAATTCTAGAAAACTTTAACCATCAAAAGTATAAACAAAAAACTCCCCCGCACTGCGCTCAAAACTAAATTTATACTCAATTAGATATTAACAATTTGTTGTTGAATAAACTTGCACTTGTTTACTTCCCAAGCTGAGTGAATTTATCGCTGCAAGCATTCCCGGAAGATGAACTCAAGTGGAGGCTCGCTCACGACCCACCCAAACACAAACTGGCGAGTCGTATGGATCGCACCGATCGTGTAGCGCTGCCTACACCTTTCTAACGTCTTTGCGGTGCCTCTGCTCAAACAAACCACTAAGTAAACACTTTCTACACACACACATACCATTGAGTTCATGTTGTTGTTGTTTTTTCTCTCAATTTTCGTTTCGTTTCATTTGGTTCGCATACCGACGCGATAATTTTTACCACAATGCGCGCTCCGTACTATCCATACCAGCACGTTCATGGTCATTCGAGTCGTAAATCTCGAGAGCCGAGACAAACGTCTCTTCCCCCAGCCCCAAAAAAAAAACCTATGAAAATTGAAACTGAAACTACAGAAAATTTGGGTCGAAAGCAGAGTATAATGAAGCATAGAGGCAAACAAACAAAAAAAATCGCATGGAAATTCTGTGTAGGCATATCGCATTGTAAAATCGGCCAACTTCAGAGACTGAACAAGTGGTAAAACAGCCAAAACATGGCCACCTACAACTCAGCAGACGAAGTATCCATTACTCACACACACACACACACACACGTGGCGAGAGAAGAAACACATAACTAAATAACTGGATCAATTTATTAAGCCAATTTGCATGTGAAGGCGAAAAGTTGTTCACGTTTCGGTAATTGAACGCGTTGCGACTGCAGTTTGGAAATTCGTGCAAATTATGTGATTAATTTGCATGTCAATTGGACCAAAGAAGGCGTCGCTAAAATGCCAAATTAATCAAAATGCAACCATTTTGCTCAATTTGCGAGTACACACAACGTTATCGATAGCTCCTATCGCTGCAATTTATGACTCATTGCCCAATAGTTTTTTTTTTTATTCACTTTTCGTATGAACTTCTCGAATTCCGAATTACAAGCAATGGCGCCAGGTATTTCCTCATATTGTGGCATATCTCACATAGCTACATTGATATATTCTTTGGAACACTCTATCATAAATTCCATATCGGACAGCGAGTGCAATCGTCATTATCGATCGTTCAGATTGCCACACAGACAGACGACTACAATGTAGTCGAAAGTGTGTCAGACGAGCGGACGAGCGCACCATGTGGGTCCCTAAGTAGGCCCGGGATTATAAATTAATTGCACTCTAATTGGCAATCGCGTGCGCTATCGTAAATCTAAAAGAAACGGGCACGATCGAGCTCGGAACTAGCGAACGTGCCGCGCCCTCTTCCAGAGTTGCCCCGCGTAGATAAGAACTGTTCACAGAGCGGAGATAGAAGGAGAGAGAGAGGAAGGGAGAGAAAGGAAGGGAGAGAGAGAGTAGGGAGAGAGAGATAGGGAGAGAGCAAGACAGGGGGTGAGACTTGCAGAAATGCATTTAGGTTTGTTATAGGTCAGTTAAGAAGGGAGGGAAAGAACTGGAGAGCAAGAGAGGTTGGAAGATATTGAGACATAAAATAAAGCAAGATAAACAAACTGACTGGGAGATCAGTTCAATTAGGGGCTGTCTAGTAAAGAGAAATAGAGCGCGAAACAAAAATACATATAAGTTAGATGTGGGTTCGTCTAGAACATAGGACTAAAAAGCGAGACAGGTCGCAAGGCATGCAAACCCTGATAAAGGTTAAATTTAGGTGACATATAAGTTGCAAATAGGTTAGTCTCGAGAGAGAGAGACAAATAGACAGCAACAGAGCAAAACAGGGGGAAAGACAATTAGTAATTCATATATGTACATATATATAAACAAATGTTATATATATGAAAGAATTAATCGGGAGATTAGTTCAAGCAGTGCTTGCCTAAGGGAACAAAAGACTAAATTACTCCACAGTTGACAGTCAAAGTCTGATTATAATGCCTTAAACAATATAAATGAGTGTATAACCTCAAGTTGAGACGAGAGAGAGTGCACTTCCAGAGACTGCACTACCTATATAATAAAAGCACCTACTTCAGTGCTCTTCAGTAATACTAATTTCATCATTTAAGAAATAAATAAATAATACCTAGAAAAAGTTCTGTAAATTTCTTAAACTAGAAAGTGAAGTAAATATAATAATCTACAAGATAAGAAATTCCTGCCAAGTTAGCCTGAATTGGCAGATTTTTAGCATTAGAACGAAGTTAGAGAGCTCTATAAGCAAAGTTTAGGTTAATCAGAAATTACGCATACGGCCCGTGATCCAACTAGCCTTCAATTCGGCTTAAGTGCGAGTACATTAGTCGCAAAGTTATTTATCTGCGCTGTTTAACACACACTTTTGATGTGTATACAATAAATTTTCAGCTTCGATATTGTAATTGTTGTTCTTGTTTTTCTGTGCGTGTAGTTTTCGTTTTTTTGGTTTTCAGTTTCGGTTTCTGTGTCAATGTTTTTGCCACCGGCCAGCAGGCAACGGTCAACTGTTTGACTGGCTGCTGGTTTTGTGGACGGGGTGAAAATGAATTGCTCGTAAAAATGCTTGTAAAACAACGACAATAACAGCACCAACACCAGCAACAACAACAACCAGCTTGGCAACAACTGCGTGCAAAATATCATTAATCATGGTAATTTATATAGGCTGGCCAGCTTCATAAATATTACGATTCAGCCTGGCTTACAAATATTTTTTACGAACTTTACGCATAATTTCACATTCTTGTCAATGTTGTGTGTGGCTTCGTGGCGATTCGAGAATTACTTTTGGCTGAGATCACACACACACACACACGCAGACTGGGCTAACCCGTTGCCTGTTTACGGCCTAGACCTTTTACATAATCGCAAGCGTAGCAATTGAGCAATTTCTAAGCGCACAGTTCATTGCCACCGAGGCTAAAAATAGCAGCGGGAAAACTTTTGCGACGTCAACTGTAAATCCGCTTGACATATTGCCGGCTGTACAACTGTGTGTGTGTGTGTGTGTGTGTGTTCTATACATACATAATCTTATCTAAAACAAAACACTTTCCCGGTGTTCGGAGGCTGCATAAATCTTCTGCGCCTTGATGAGATCCGTCCCAACGCCAGCGCTCGACGGGCTGACAATGCCACGTCAAGTGGTGCCACCCACGCCTAGCAGGCAATTCAAAAGTTTTCATTTCATTTCGGAAATACTCACATACACACACACAGAGCCACTCGTGCGTATGCGTGTTGCTCGTGACGTAGCCGAGGCTGAGCAAATTGCTGTAAAGCGGAATTTATTATATTATGTGCTGAAAAAAAAGATGATCTACATTTCGGACGCGCTCGCCTTTGATAGTGTCGAAATTCTCGGACCCAAAACGATTACGATATTAATCATGATTATCATGATTATGCTCTGGGGGGCAGGCAGGCAGATTTACGCAGTTTGAGCAATGCTCGAACGAGGAATGTTTAGTCGCGCTGCCTTCATCTTTCATGCGGTCTTTATTTATTTTGATTCTTTGCCTTTGTTTGGCTAGTTTACGATCGCGTCGTAAAGATCAAATCTTAATCGCTTAATCGAACGAGAACAAAGCTCATTTCTTGTCTGCCGCACTGAGAGGGCCCCCTTTGATTGGCTGAGTAAGTGAGGCCAGAAAAAGCAATTAACACACAAGCCAAAGGCGGGTGACAGTGAAAGTAACCCCAAACTGCGACGCGAAGTCGAGGCAAGCTGCAAGTCGATGCAAGTGGCAACTTCATCAAGTCTTGCGCTTGAAGACGTGCCGTAAATTAAGTTATCAAAAAATCTGTCGGAAGCTTTTAGCATCAAAAATAAAAATAATAACGAAAGAGTAGCAGCAGCAAACCGCTTCAGCTTCAGTTGCAGCTTCAACTTCACTCAAGTTCGCACCTCGCATGCCACGCACTAAATCAGTCGCATAATTGCCCGAGTCCCGCTGCAGAGCCAGTCTCCAGTCCAGTCCAGTCCCATATATCATTACGAAAATATGTACGCCCCTTGGCCAGCAACAACAAGGAGAGTGTGTGCACAGTAGAAGGGTCAACCCAGCGGATCCGGTCTGCAGTCCGTTGTGGCATGCACCGTTAGCAATTTGCAACTGCTTGAGGTCTCTCGTCTGCCACCTTTGGAGGTCAACTAGTTGCCATGAACTTGCGGAAAATTCGACAATTTTTCTTGCCAGACTTTCCCGAAAATTGTGACAGTCATTGAAATAAAAGACTCACACAACTCTAAACTCTGCTGCGCCTTATCGCGCATCATAATTGTTGATTGCTTTAATGCTCTACAGAAGTTGCACTTGGGTGGGTGGCTGGTTCCTTTATTGGGTTAAGAGCGGCCACTTACCGCGCCATAAAAATCATTTTAGGCGCCTTATAAAAGCCTTCTACACCTTTCCCTATGTTGGTCAAATCTTATCGCGCCTGCCTCGCATTATCGAATGAAATCAAATTAACACCCGAGCTGCAGGCATTATTGTTGTACATTCAAAGTTCCCAAACTATACATACATCGCATCGTGTGCATATCTTGCGCAGGCATCAGGTAGTGCACAGTGTGCAGCGCTGATGTCTCAATGACGATGCGTTCGCGCGATAAGCGCGCGGTTAAAAACGCGCACAAGCAAACAAGTTTGTTTCCCATGTTGTTTCGCTTTGTCTTTGTTATCGCGGCTCTTGCAAATTGGCGCGGCAAGGCAGCAGGAAAACAGGTAAAATGAAAATGAAGTTGTAAATTAATTTGGCAAGCTGCGAGCTGCGAGCTGCTTATGCAAATCAATGGAATGGCTGGACTGCTTCACGTCTGGGAGAGCTCTGAGTCATGAGCAGAGCAGCCAGCAGAGTAGCGGTAGCTAATCAGGTCGCTTAGTTCATTAAAACAAGATTTATGCGCAGCACACACACACACACAGACTCAAGCACACACACTGCCCAAATTTATATGGCAAATAATACAATGGATGCCTCTCCTGGGCGCCCTCAAGAACAACTTCATCAGCATCAGCATCAGCAGATTGCCAAATCAAGTGTCTGACTTAATGATGCTCAACATAAACAGCGCGCGCGCTACAAATATTTTCCTCACATATTTCCCTCAAGTTTTTCCCTGCCTAAGTTGTTGTTCTTTTTCTTGTTGTTGTTGCTGTTGTTGTATTCTTTTATTTTCTTGGCAACGTTAGAGAGACGCATCTTACGTAGCACAAAATATCGAAAAGTTTTTTTATGAGAACTTTCAACTTGTGGGCGCAGCGTGAATGGGCGTGGGCGAGCTATATGTACGTCTATATATGAGTGTATGGGCAACATATTTCTGCTGATATTTCAAATATTACGCATACACATTAGTTTATTTGCTTGTTTATGTCTTTGGAGAGGGTGAAAAACCAAACAAGCAAAAGGGGAAGGAAAACGTTTTCTTTTTTGAAAGTTTTTCGAAAATATCGAAGAAGACAGCGGGTTGTCAGCTTTGTAGTGCATAAGGTCAAAGTTACGATACTGAAAGGCAGATTTATAAAGTGTTCGCAGTAGATATTTCCCCAGATATATTGCAGATCAGGGGGAAACTAGCTGAAGGAGTAAAAATACCTTTGCCAGAACTGAATAAAAGGTTTCTAGATTAACTTTTAAGTACTAAAGACCCCCTTTAACTCTTAAATATATAGTATATATCTTAGTTGTATCTGAACAGTCTGGCATACTCACTGTGCTCGCAGGTCTCGTCCTGTGTACCGTTAACTGTGCCATCCGGCAGCAGCTGTAAAAAATGATTCTTGATATATATCTGGATCTTGCGCGACGGCCCCGCCAGATGACTGAGTGTAGAGCGTTCGTTACGATCCAAGTTGCTGTTGTTGCTGTTATCGCTACTGCTGCTACTGCTGCTGCTGGTGATGAAGGGATGGTTGTTGCTACTGCTATTTATGTGTAGATTATTTCTATAGTTATTCAGTCTTTTCGATTTCGAACCAATGAAATTGCTGTTACTATTGCTGCTGCCAGCTGCCGGTAACTGTTGCTGTTGCTGCTGCGGGTGTTGCTGCCTGTGCTGATGCAGTTGCTGATGATGCAGATGCTGCTGCTGATGCCGTATGCTGCGCTCAGTGCGAGACAATATCGCTAAGTGCTCACGCGGTGCAGACGAGATGACAAAGCCCAAAGGATCCGCCTCGCTGCTGTCATCGGCAACAGTTGCTGCTGTTGTGGTGCTGGTGATGGGGCTGGTGCTGCTGCTGCTGGGATCGGGTGTTGCTGTTGTTGTTGTTGTGGCTATGGCAGTTGGTTGAATTGTTGTGGTAAATTCAGCACTAATACTTTGATTTTGATTTAAACTATGATCACTTTGTATAGAACTATTACTATTTAGATTATGGTAACTGTAATTGTAACTGTAACTGTAGTTATAACTGTGACTGTCACTGTGACTGTAATTGTCACTGTGATTGTAACTGTGACTGTCACTGTGATTGTAACTGTGACTGTCACTGTAACTGTTACTGTAACTGCGATTGTAACTGTGACTGTCACTTTCACTCTTACTCTCACTGACAACGCTGCTGTCGTTGCTGCTGTAACTGTGACTGCCACTGTCACTGCCTCTGTAAGTGTGACTGTCACTGTAGTTCGCACTTATCGCACTGGCATCGTCTGCAGTTTGGTTCGATATCATCGTCAGCGCTGGCATCGCGTACACCAGCCCCGGCCAGCCCTTGGCGAACGAGAACGAGAGGAGGGCGCCCAGCAGCGCCAGGGCCCTCCAATCCAAACGCTGGTTTATTCGCATGTAAGACTACAACAACAATTGCGCAAGAGTCCAAGTTGTTGTTGTTGCTGTTGTTGTTCGCAGTTGTTGCTGTTGTTTTGTGTATTTTGTTAATTGTTGTTGCTTTTCGCTTGCAGTTTATTATGCGTTGTTTTAACTCGGGTCCTGCCCCTCACTTTTCTTCTTGTCAGTTGCGGCTGGGCGTCTGCCACGCCCCTAAATGTAGTTGAAACATATACGCCCCCCGTTCGAAATGTACAAAAAAAATAATAATGTATCGCTTTACTTTCGTTTCGTTATTTTTGTGTGTTTTTGTTGTTGTTGCTTTGTTGCTTTTATGAGTCTCTGTGCCAGTTGAAGTTCGCCGGGAAATTAGGTTATCATATCGTAGACTTGTTCAACACTTTTCAATTTTAAATGTTGCACGTGTTGTTGCTGCTGCTGCTGCTGTCGGTGTCGCTGTTGCTGTTGCGGATCTTCATCTTCGTCTTCCTCGCTGATAATGCATTTTATCAATGATCTCAGCGATTTGCTTGACATGTCAAAGCAGTTAACAGGCAGAGAATCGAACAGCCCAACTTGAGTTTGCTGTTACTTTAGTTATGTTATCGATAGCTCTCGACTGCTCTGTTATGCGGCAGCAACGTCTGGCACTGTTAAAACTGCAAAGGAAGCAAGAGAAGAAATGAGGTTAGATAAATGTTAAATATACTTTAAATATAAATTGTTAAATAATTTGCTGAATATAATACTGTAATAAATATTGCTCAATAAATTTATATTGCTCAATATTAAAATAAAATATATACAAATCTATTTATGTATGTGTTACATATAAAGAATCGATACTTTATGTCGAAGCTTTTTTTCGATTACTCAAAATGTTATTTAACATTCAATTTATGTAATGCAATTCTCACTCAACGAATCAATAAATTAATCATTTATTGACTATTGTATAATGTTTGTTTGCTATTCTAAAACAAAATGAAGCGTAATAATCTACTTGATTTGCATTTGCGTAGCTCAAGCTTACATAGTGTGCTCTAAGTCGGTTTTAATAAAGTATCTCCAGGTATTAAAAGCGACTGCATGTAAGCTCCTGTTGAACCAGTTCGCCACGCGTTCTTTCCCCCTCTCTCCCTCTCTATCTCTCTCTCTTTCTCTATCTCTCTCTCACGCCCACTCTCTGCATCTCTTTCTTTATTTATCTGACACTTTTAGTTTTGAATCATTTACATATATTGCCCAGAAGTTATTGCACACTCGAATTGGCTTTGAAAATTCCAACGGCAGCATTAGAGATTAGTCGAATTGTGAATAAATTCTTCAGTCTGAGCACCTTTATGCGCAATTTTGACATTTAATTAGTGTGTGTGTTGAGATGTGTCAGTGTGTGTATGTGCGAGTGTGTGTCTATATTAAGCGACGGCAACGGCGGCGGTAAAGTGGCACAGTTTATTTTTGGCAGCGACAAAACGGACTCAGATACTTATTTCACCGTAAATCCAAGATACAATTGTATCTGTGGGCGCATCAAGTGGTCAGCAGGTTACATAAACACACGCACACACACTCACACACACACAGGCAAGCAAAGGGAGGCAGCAGTTATGCAAAAAACTCGGTGAAAACATCGAAAATGACTTTCCCCCCTTTTCGCAACGGAAGGAGCGCACACAAATTGGCCAACTAAGCGAAATACTTAGAAAAGAAGAGAAAAGCGACAGCAAAACAAATCACAAAACGTCGCCAAGCAAGGGAAAAACTGAAGATGCAGCGGCGACTGGCGAATTGTTTAAAAATAAATGTGGCAACAAAAACAATTCGCGCATAAAACTGTGTCGAATTTGAAAATAATCACGCACTAACTGCAGCAGCAACAGCAACAACAGCAGCAGCAGAGGCAACAACAGCACCAGCAACATTAGGTGGAGCCGCAGCAACGCTGGCGGCAGCGTCGTCACTCTGGGACAGACGATCAGGAAGTGGCGCAGGGCGTGCCACGGGGCGGCTGAGTGACGTTTGCCGTTGCACTCTGGCGCTGCGCAGCAGGCGACTGACTTTTTGGCACGTGTTCAGCTCAAGAAGCCTACGCAGCAGCAGAAACAGCAGCAGCAGAAGCAGCATTTTTTATGCAACATTTAAGTGCTCCCCGTTTTAATTACTATAAACAACAACAATTCAATTGCCGAGTCGCCAAGTGAAAATATATAACAGACAACTCATAAGTTGCACGTTGAGCTGCAATCCCGCTGTCCATCTGGCTGTCTGTCTGTCCGCCGGTTGTGGGCCAAATTTCAGGCATCAAAATGTTAATTGCTTTCTGCGGCGATGTCGTCGCCTTTGCAGATAATCAGCGCACTCACAGAAATATGTAAATATATTCAGTCTCTCTCATTCTCTCCCCCTCTCTGTCTCTCTCTCTACTCCTACACCTTGTTCCCGCACCACTTATGCAACCGGCCGAGGCGTCGAAACTCAAATTTGTCGTCATGCCACGCGCGCGTTTAAAAACGCCCATAAAACGCCAACAGTTACGAGCGCCTAAGCTGTTACGAATACAAACACACGCACATAAGAAAATAAAACGGAATTTGCATGCCAAAGCCAGGGTTGCACAGCTAGTTCTAAGCTGAACCAGTTTCGAAATAAACATTTGGAATCTATAGCCATAAAAACGGCAGTAAAACCTGAGCACAGGCTCACAACACAAGCTAACAGTTAAGTTAACAGTCCGCTGTTAATGCTACGTTAGCAGCACTCTGTCTAAGTTGCTCTCCTAACGTAACTCTGTTATGTAACAGATAAACCTATTTAAGTTGCTGTGTTAACAGAACTCTTTTATGCTGCAGCTAGCCCTGTCTAATTTACTCGTACCTTGTTAACAGCACTAAGCACCGAACATCGAGCATGCTGACAAAGAGAGCCGATCGCTCACTCTTAAAACCCTTCGGGTCCTTGCGTCGTAATAAACCGAAAGCACCAGGCGAGTACTTTTCGCTGTTTGAGTACTCTACATGTTCGATGCTTAGTGGTTAACAGAGCTGTGTACTGCAGCAGAGCCTTGTCTTTGTTACTCTGTTATGCGGCAAACAGCCTAGGTTGCTTTGTTAACAGAAGTCTGTTAGCCAGCAGTGAATGACCCAGACAACCCTGTTCTACGCACAAAGCACAGTACAAAATTAAATAAAATAGAGCGCAAAAATAAATGTTAATAAATCTGTCACAAGCGTTGTGCCAAAAAGTGCGACTTGGCTTGCTCTGTTCTTGTAAATAAAAATCTTACGACCATTTCAAGTATGCATATATGTAACCCTTTTGGCATTGGCTTTTATGCCTTTCACCCGAAGGAACAGCTGCCAAAAGAGGAATGTGTGCCAAGCCAGGCCAAGATTCATTCTTGATGTGCTTGTTGTTGTTGTTGTTTATGCCGCCAACTGGTAGAATTTATGTTAAATTCTGTAAGGGCATCAAAAGCGCAGACCGCAGCGGCCACAACAACAGCAAGAACAACATAAAAAAGAACACCAAAAAACAACGACAAGGCAAAGAAACAACCAAAAAAAGCCTAAAAGAAAGAAAACTATTTAGGGACAAGCGCGCGACACATGTGTCAAGTTATAAAAATAACCGAAATAGCTAAATATGTGTTGTGGATTGTGTATAAAATAACACCTAGGCGTCGGCCACAACAGACGCAACGGGAATACTGAAACGGATCTTTTAATGATCGACGTATCCGAGACAACGATGCGGACTTGGCGAGTCTGTCATTCATAAGCCCAGGGGCGCATAATCGACAAATTATGAAGAGCATAAAACATGATATGAAACATTTTTTTAATGGCCCACCTCCCCTCACCATCCTCCTCCTCCAGAGTATATTATCATGTGATATCGAAAGGAGCTGCCAACTTGTGTGGCACAATAATAACAGTTATTGTTCCAGCTAAATTACGACTACGATAGCCCCCCCTCTTCCCTCTTTTTCACTCAACTGCTGCTCTCCTTTCTCTCCTACAACAAGAATTTCGTAAGCGAAAGTTTTGTTTTTCGGCTCTGATAAGCTGCAGCTCCAAGTGAATGATATACGCACACAGCCAGCCAATCTTATCGCTTTATATTGCCCAGCCAACAAACACCCCCATCAAAGTTCCCGAATTCCGTGCCGTTCCCATAACCCAAAAACAACACTTCTAAGTATGGCCGCCTTAGGCAAATTGATGTCCATAAAAAAATGATGATTCAAATTAGGAACAATATTCAGATTAAAACTCTGAAAGTTATTCACTGTTTGGTCTCGTAAATTTGACAATCAAGTAGCAATCGGGAGCTCATTTTAATAATTTTTAGATATTCTCCCATTTTCCCACTTTGTTCGGATAGTTTGCATTTTTGTTGAATTTTTCGAAGCGAACATCTCATCTCAAATAATAAATTAAGCAAATTTAACTTGTCGCTCGCTTGACGACAACTCAAGTCATATAGCAGACGGATATACAAACATATGTATGTACATGTAGACATATGAATATTTTGCTATTTTATTTTCTAGTTAAACTAGACTAGACTAGACGGGGAGTATGACCTGTACAATATTTATATTATATTTGAATATGCAAATAAATGAGTTATAGTTATTCTTCTTGTCAATTCTCTTCTTTAAAGGCTAAATTGATTTTTTATACATTTTCTAATATTTTAGTATTATATATTTATTAATGATCTCAAGACCAAATAACAAAGGTCACCAGGTCGTGTTTTGTAAAATTCTTGTCATAATTACCAACATTTTAAATTTTACTTAATCTGCTTTTGCCAACTTTCCTTATTTCTTTCCTCTATAATCCATCAAACCCCGTTTTCATCTCACAATCCGAAGTACAAAAGTTAACCAAATTTTCGCCAAACTGTGCCTAGACCTAGACCATTGAACTCGACTGTACGCCTCAAATGTGATTATCACAAGCCAAATTAATGCGTAGCGAATTAAGTTGACATTTGTTCAGTTCACAGATGACACACACACACTCACACACACACATACAAACGTGCAAAGGTTATTTGGAAAGGGAAACGTAGCAAGTTTTGGGAAAGTATCGCCACGGATCGCTGAGGCAAACTGGTTGGCAGTAAATTCGATCGGACTACGCAACTTAATTAGTTCATGTCAAACGCTTGGCTACTTCGCGTGCTTTGGGGCAGCCATCGGTCAGTTGGAGCTTGGACAAGGGGCGGCAACAATGACAACAACTTCCCCCCAAGGAAGGGGGCTCGAGCTTAAACATTTATCACCTAAGCAACATTTGAAATTTAAATGTCTGTTGGCTTTTGTTTTTGTTTGTGTCTTTTGTGTTTTGTTTTGATTTCTAGTGTGCTTTTTGTATGCAAATCACTTATCAAGCTCGTTGAGCGGGCTCAGAAAAATGTGAAATTAATTTAATACATATATTAGTAAATACTATAATAGTCTATTAGTATAAATATGCATAGAGCAGCATACTAAACTGAAAGCCAGTTTCGCTCGCCGTTCGCATTGTTTTCTTTTCTTTTAATGATTATTTTATTATTTTGTATTATACTGAAATGCGTAATAGTTATTTATATGATCATCTCGTTTGCATCGCATAATACTGCAATTTATTTTATTTGTATTATATAATGGAGAGCAGGTTTCACATGCAGGATCATTCAACCTTTTGAGTAACCCGCAGCACAGTCCTAGCCAAGCTCATATATTTGTTAACAATTGCCTCAGCACAACCGCAAATTCAATTAGGTAATGCAGTCTGGAGAACCGCAAAAAACCCTCGCCTTATGCTCTATATGCAAATTATTCATGGATTGTGGTTGCCTGCGTGTTCTTCTTGTCCATATAGACAGTCAGACGGACAGACAGACAGACTACTGTGCGAGGCAATAAAAATAAATTGCCCAAACAAAACTCGCAATAGAAACAAACAAAACAACTCGCATAGACAGACAAAGTTGTGTGTTGCAAGAATTTGGGCCAATAGTTTTTATTTATATACTTATCTATGTGTGTATATACTTATGTATGTAAAAATCTCCGAACATATTTAGCCAATTCAATGCCAAAAGCTAAGAATGATTTAGCTATTTTCGGATGGAAAATGAAAACAGTTAAAAACATCATAAATTACCCTAAGCAGATCTCGTGATTCAAAACTAATGCAGCACTGCAGAAGTCACAAGATCTAACTGCATAACATATATGGGATATATAGTCCACCTCTATATAGTAGGTGGAATCGGTGTGATTGATGTGCGGCGGCAACGGCGGCAGTTGCTGACAGCCGCAGGCGACAAATGTCTTTCTGAATGCAAACAACGAGATATTAAGATGCATTCGCCTTTGGATATTGTCACTCGAAATGCTGCCAAGAATAATAGACAGATGAATGGTTATATATACAAATACACACACACACACATATATATATGTGTATCAACACATATACAAATAGGCTTAAGGAGCTCTGTTTCTGTTCAATTTCATGGCAATTGTCGATTTCGTGTCATTGCAAAGAGAGAGTAAAGGAGAGAGGGGGAGTAGGTGTGCAGCGCCAACCCCGCGAGCCGAAAACTCACGTGTTTACAAAACAATTAATTTTCTTTGGAAAAACAAGAAAGGCAGCAAAATAAACGGAAAAAATGAAAAAGATACCGAAACATAACTCAAACAAAAGGCACAACCGAATGCACTAATCGATGTGCACTTCATTTGTATAGAAAGAATAACAACAACAACTGCAAGTGCTGCAGATACTTGAGCAGCGCAGGAAGAGCAAAGAGAGAGAAAAGCATAGAGAGGCGAGGGGGAAAGTGCAGCGGGCTTTTGTGTAATCGATTTGAACCGGAAGCAATCGGGCCGCCACCGGCACCGCAATCCTCTCAAGACGCAACTATTTTAAATATTTAGTGCACGAGACAAGCGAGGGCAAAGCCGAGCGGATCACATGCGCTGCCCGCTGCTAACTACAAAGCAAACAGCCAGGGCCGAGTGTATTGACAAGTGTATCTAGCAGATACAAATGCGACTGCGCGTGCAATGCTGCAACTTGGCAACAGCTCAGCCAAGGAGCAGCTCAGGTTTAGTGCACTTAAAAGTAAATGCAGCAACAGTATATATCTTCTTCAAACTAAGTATCTAAGGCCATAAAGAATATATCTGTAGCTGCATCAACTTCAATTTGTTCTTAAATAAACCAAAATATAATTTAACTCCCACATCTTTATTATAGTCTAATTAAAAGTCACGCATTTTACGCGCCAAAATTCACAGAAAAAACACCAAAGACAACACGTCGTATTAGTAATGTGAAGAAGACAGCAGCAACAACAACAATAATAGCGTCTAGGATATTTTTAAAATGCGTCAAACAGCGAACTGCGCGACACTTTTCGAAGATTTCTGTTGTCTTCTTTTTTTGAGATACTTTTTCGTGCTTTATTTCTTGGGTACAAAGTGAACCCAAAGTTGTAAAAAGTTTGTGTGTTTGCCTTGTCCGAATGTGTGCCGCACATTATGTGGTCTAGTGTTCACGCTTCGTTCTTAAAAAAAAGAGGAGGAAGAGAGACAGAGGGGGGAAGAATTTGCTGCATTTGCCTCCTTCTTTTTTGCAACGTTTTGTGGCACTTTTGCGCCACATTCAGCTAAGCACTTTAAACTACGAGTATTTACGCACAACCATAAAACTTTGCCTGCGATAAGCATTATCTTTCTCCTCAACTTTTTTTGTTTCCCCTTTACGATAGCACGTTACCGTTATGTATGGTTGCTGTTGTTGTTGTTATTGTTTTTGCATAGTGCGTGTGTGCCGGGCCAATCAATCAGGCGTAACGCCTTCTCGAAATGTGTCAAAGTGCAGAGCGGAGCGAAGGTTGCCCCACAAATGACGAAAATTGCGTACAGCTGTATTTTGAAAAGGGCGTTCAAGGTAAGCCGAACATTGTATGCTCTAACTTATGACTTTCTAAATTATATATGAGCTTTGGTTTCTTTTTGTTATAGTTACTTTTAACCTAAATACTTTTAATATCAGAGATAAATAATATTTATATATTTTATAATTTGTAAGTATTGAAAAAAAGAATTTAATAATAATACAATAAGTTTAGTTTAGATATATTTATCAACAATATGGAGTACAGAAAATTCATGTATAAATTTAATTTAATTGAAATTTGATGAATCTTTTTACTTTTAATATCAGAGATAAATAATATTTATATATTTTATAATTTGTAAGTATTGAAAAAAGAATTTAATAATAATACAATAAGTTTAGTTTAGATATATTTATCAACAATATGGAGTACAGAAAATTCATGTATAAATTTAATTTAATTGAAATTTGATGAATCGCTTTAACATATTAACATATAAATACAATATCAAATGCATAGGACTATAAAACATTTATTTCTGATAATATTTCTTTTCTAGTAATCTGGACATAAAAAATTGCAGAGAGAAAATGCAGATATTTTTCTAATTTAATTGAATTGAAAAATAAGAAACATATAACTAAATCCCACACAAACTCCTACATCAATTCTGTAATACCCACTTGGTAAGGGTATTTTGGAATACAAACTCTGCCTGATAATCGTGCAACGGACAAACATGCGACTCTCTCGGGGCCTACTGTATGTTTTACTACCGCTTCAAAATTTGATTATTTAATGGCACTAATGACATAAAAACAAAAAAAAAAAACAAATACAATTTATATATTTAATACTTGTTCAGAGTAGTTCTGCTACAACTACAAAATTTTACAGCTTAATTTAATTGTTTTGGGTGCGTGCGGCCGCGTTGACGTAACAATTCAATTAAGAAATGTAGAAAGAATTCGAAATAAACACTATAAAGAGAGATAGAGACCGAGAGAGAAATTGCACAGTTAATCGAATGGAAAACAAAGTGATTTGCTTAGCTGTTAACTAAGTTTCGAATTTCGATTAGCTTTATCTAATGCCTGCACTGCGATCTTGCCTACTCGGCGCGTCATGTGATTAGCAGTTGTTGAACCCGAGGCAGAAACACGCACACACTCAGCCAAACAGACAGCTTGACGTAACAAAAAAGGCAAATTCGCATGCGGTCATAGATACAGATACACACACAGACACGCACAATACGCCCGCGACAGTTGCAGATACAGATACAAATAGCGAGGCGTTTGTAGTGCGGCTGAGCTTAGATAACTAAACGCATGCCGCATGGCCTGTTAGCCTGTTAGATAACAGCAGCCGGCGTTCTTTTTTTAGGGCGCCAGAAGACAGCGAAGCAAGGAGAAAGGTTTGCGAAAAAGAATCGGAAAAAGAAGCAGCGAAACTGAAACCAAATGAGATTAGAAATGCGTGTGTCGTGAGATACGCATGCCGGCACACACACACACACAAGCAGATACACGCACTCAGTTTCGCTTCGTTGGGATGCTTTTCGCAAAAAAAAAAGAAAGAAAGCAAAAAAAACTATAAATAAACAACGCACGTTAAACTTAATTTATATAAATTTCGCTTTCATGCGAATTTATTTAATTTATTTGCTTTGTTTATCTGAGTTTCCTTCGCGGAAAACTACTTGGTGGGAGCAAGAAGTAACTCAGCTCACTTAACAAGAGACAATTGCAGATGAGAACTGAGAAGGAGATTGCGACAAATGATTTGTCGTGCGATCTTCTTCTGTTTTTGTGCTCGTCGAGGTGTTGAAATCTAATCAAATAGAAATTAGTTTATTGCAATTAGCGCTATGCTAATTGAGCATATGTGTGTGTGTGTGTACTCCTTGCGAATCTTCAATCGAAAACATTTACCTAGCGAGAGTATTTCTTTTTTTTTTTTCTTTTTTTTTCATTCAGAAGCCATTGACTTTTCGGATGTTTGTTGTCCCAAGCGGAAGATTTTGATTTCCCTTGGCAATATTTTATGAAAAACATACATGAGAAATGCGAATTTGAATTTAAAAACACTTCTTCGTCGGCTGTCTGCCAATTTTTGCAGTATTTCAATTTGTTGAAATGCCAAAATTATTTTATAATTTATTACTTAATCCAAGCAATAATTTTAAAACCTTTCTGATCTCAAAGCACTAATTATGACAATTAGACATAGACAGAAATTGCAATTTTTCTAAAATTCAACCAGAAATTATTAAATAATCGTTCGGTTCTTTCTGTTTCTCGAAAATTTACCAAACGTGAAACTTATGTAAGACAATTTCAAAAAAAATTACGCACCTTTTGTTGAAATCTGTTGTATATCTGTGTATATGTATATATGATATTTTATTTTTTAAATATTTGCACCTTAAAAAATTTTGCATAGATTTCCTCAATTCGCAATTTTCACTTGAACACAACACAATTTTTTTTTTCGCTTTTCGCCTTTTATTCGTATATTTGTCGCTGTATTTGTTTCAATTTTCACTGATTTTCTTGGCTCGACTCGAAGGAAGAATTCTTCTCAATTATTAAACGTTTAGTGATTGCAAACTGATAGAATGTTTTAAAAATCTTTTGGCCGGCCAAATAGCGCTATTACGGATATTGCCGAACATCCTGCGAGTTACGAAGATCTTTATCGAGAATTAAAAGTTGCGCAATTTCCGAAATCAGTTAACACGTTTTTCAAGCCTTTCAAAATAGTAATAACTTTTTAATTTGTTATATTTATTTTATTGATATTTCCACATATAACGATTCTGATTTCGAAATGAACATGGACCGACGCGGCCCGCTTCGGGATATTTTGATAGGCCTCTTTAATTTTCGACAATAGTTAGTTCGAGATTTCAACGATTTCAAAACACGATCGACGCGACGACGTTCTTTGGATGATGTCTTTACTCGTTTTTTGGTTTTGACTTTACGAACCATATGAAAAACGGTTCGATTTCGAAAATGAAAACGCTAGCCGACGGGGTGCTCTCTGCGCTCTTGGTCTGGCGGACTCTCCGCTCCGCGTGTGTCTTGTCAAATCGTGCGCCAGCGAATGACTAAAACGAAATTTCATTCAAACGAACAGAAACGCACGAGAAGCAACCGTTCGGATCTGCTCGTGCCGTTGCTTCGCTGCTTCGTGCTCTTAACTTCGTTCCCTGTTCGCATCGGCAACTGTTGTTGCTTCTGCTTCTGCTGCTGCTGTTGTTGTTGTAATTGTTGCTGTAATTGTAGTTGCAGAGTGGTAGATGGGTTACTCGGCATAGGGTGAATCGAACGTCAGCATCGTTCAATGAGAGTTAGATTAGTTGACACTTGCAGTTCTTCTAGCTAGATTCAATGTAATATTACAATAATGTAAATATAGTATCAACAAATCTATCAGGTGAAATACCTTTTTCTGCATAAACCTAAGCAAATTTGCAAAAAGTATTCCTGGAAAATGTTGCACAAAAATTAAAAATGCGAAATTATCAGAGTTCTGAATGACTTATCGCTTGCACTATCATTTTCTGAGAAAACCCTCATATTTATCATTTATCAAAACTGTTTTCTTCGACGAATTCAAAGCTGAATCAGATAGTTCAACTTCGATCTTCACCTTATGTATTCAGGTATGTTAATATATTAGGTACATATCGGAACTGATGTAAAATATGTTATATAAATCGGGCTGCTTACAAAACATTCATTTTAATTATATTAAATCAATAAAGATTCAATTATTGAAGTATAATCTTAAATTACGTATAATAAATTGATTTCTTGTCGAAAAAAGTAATAAATAAAACAATTTTTGAGTTGTCAGATGATAATAAATTAAACCTAAATATATAATCAATTACATTTCGAAGAAAGTAGTTAATATCATACTTAAAAAACTTGATTCAAAGTTAAAACTCAAATTTTTTAAAGTCATTTTTATTAAGGAAGGTGATTAAATTAGAATGGTAATAAAAAAGTATTTTAAAGAAATAAATAAAATGAAATAAAGAAAAATCTACAGTTAGATCCGTTTTTACAGGCATGTGCTATCCATAAAAACTTGCAGGAATTGCAATATTCGACGATAGATTTACGTCAATCTGTGTGCGGTTCGCTAGCGTTTCCCGCGCGTTTTCAACCTTTGCAGCGATTGCACGTGAGCTGGCGGTTGTGGCTTTTGGCGCGTAGACAGTTTTGTTGCTATTTCACAAGTTCAGCAGTAACAATTAACATTTGCCCAAGTGCAATCGATAATTATGAAGGGGGCAGACTAATCTAACATTGAGGTGAGTCAGTTATTTGCAAGGTGTTTGAACTACATACACATTTCTGCCGATTAATAAGGTTTGACAAAAGAGAGGGAAAAGGAGAAACAGAGAGAAAGAGAGAGAAAGAGCGAGAAAGAGGGAGAGAGAGGGAGGGAGAGAGAGAGAGAGAGAAAAAAAAAGAGGGAGTGTGATAAGCAAATTCAAATATCGTGGGCGTTTTCCACTCCACAGACCACTATGACGTTGGCCCATAAAAACTTTTACGATCCCCCCCTCGATCGTTTGCTTCATCTCTCTGCACTCGAAACTAAACGATAAACGAAGAAAAAAAATAGCCTAAAAATTATTTTTGGCAATCACAATGCAGTCTAATTATAAATTGTTGGCCAAATTAACGTTCGACCAGCTGTTCAGGGAGTACGTGATTCCGAAATGCCAACCTGGCAGGCGACTAATGCATTTGGCAGAAATCGCAGCAACTTTGCCACTCTATAAGGCAAATATATCTTATCTTTCGACAGGGGGGCGCTTATATGTTAACAATCACATGAGCAACATTGTGCCAAAGACTTATTGGGGTAGACGACTGCTTGTCATTTATTGATAAGGAATTTTCAGAGATTCGCGCGATAAGTGATAAGGAAAGAAACTTGCTTCTGCATAATTCTAAGATGCCGATAAGAAACAAATGAGGAGGCAGGAAAATGGGAATTGAGCTAAAGTTTTGCAACTTAAATAAATATTTATAAAGAGTTAAGACAATATTAAGTTAAGTTGCTTGTTAGGTTATAGATATTTACTTATAATAATAATTAAAAAAAAATAAAAAATAAATAATGATCTTTTATTGTTCTTGACACAAAGAAATATCTTCTCATTTTATATTATATTGCAGCATAATATATCAACCCACTATACAATATTATAACGTCTCATATTATATCATATAATATTATCTTATATCACATCATATTATATAATTCCATATTATACTATCAATTAAATTTTATTATATCAATTCATAATTTATCATATCATCATACGAGTATTATATAATGTTCAACTCTTATTTTAATCTATTTTTACAAAGTACCTTAACCTAAGGTCATGTTCTTAATGTAGTTCACAACTGGCATATTAACAGAATTCCAGTTTTAATTGAACCGTTTAGCATTTCTTCGCCAAGGGAGCAACTGAAGCTACATTCTGCGCCGCCCTAAATAAAATTCCTTTATGTTTAGAGGCACTAAGTGCTAGTCGCGCCCTTTTGGGTATATAGAATTGTCAAACCACATTTGTGCCCCACATTTTAGTGGCAATGGCAGCACATGCCAAATGCCAGAGACCCTTCCCGCACTGACCTATAAATAACCGACAAAGTGTTCCATTCAATTGCTGCTCTCCGCAGCTCCAGCGACTGTTGCACGCATTGTCCTTGACTTCTGCAGCTCACACACACGCACACACATACACACACACACTAGCACACAATTAAAATGATTAATTAAGGCGCAGAGCAGCAGGACATTTTAGAGCTAATGACTTAATTAACCCTCGAGCGCCGTGTGAGTGTTTCGGCTTTAATGTGCTCGCCTCAACACAACCAGCGAGCAGCCAGCCGACCTTTGACCCTTTTTCCGTGTAACTGCAGGCCGTGCAAGATGTTAGATTAATTAAAGCGTAGCCACGGCAAGTGGCAAACACTCTCTCTCTCTGCGCAGAATGTCTCCGTCTCCGGATCCTCCTGCACCTCAAGCTGCTTGCCAGCTGCTTGGTTTGCCCCTACCCCGACCCCTGCCTTTGACCCCGCCTCTGCCTCCGCCTTCGCCTCTGCCCCTGTGCATGCCTCTTAGCTGTCACATGATTAAACGCTTCGCTGGCTGATCCTGACAAACGCGACTGCCTATTTTACACCTTGTTTCGGACTGAGCGTGAGCGCGTTTCTCGTGCGTTTTAAAACGCGCGAACGTTCGTTCTCTTGGCCGCTTCAAGGTTACGCGCGTTTCCTGCTTGTTAACTGTCGTTTTTGCTTTACTGACTCAAGTAACCGTTGTCAGTGGCTGTCTAGGTATGCCCCAGATTAAGTTACACCGTTTATTGTCATGTCCACACACAGTCTGCCTCAGTTTCAGTGCTGTCAAGTGCTGATATACCCTCTGGTTAATAACTTTTTGAACTGGGTATGATTATAAAGATTTCATATTGAAACTTAAGGTTCATTAAGCGCTTAAATACTTAAGTAATTAATTATAAATACTGACTTATAAGTAGAGTGTTTAAATGTATTCTACATACGCGAAATGTTCATCCCTTTGGCATTTTTAATTTATTTTTAATTGATTTTGGTTTTAATTTATTGATTACTTTGCCTGCTTTATAAATCCTCAATTAAATGCGCATTAGCACAATTTATTTATCAATTTAAGCAAACAATTTCTCTACCTTATTTTTTCAACACAGATTTGCAATCAATTAGATTATATCGATTGCAAATCTGTGATCAATTTTTAACCGTCGCCTGTCAGCGCATGGCGACAGAGAACATTAAGCAAGCGGACAGTGGGACAATCTGACAGTCGGAGAGACACTTCACTTCGTTTCGAATCAATTACAACTTGTACTGCGAATGTTATGTGTCCCGATCTGTCTTTTGTCTTTGATCTACTGAGCGATTAATAAGAACAAAAGCGAGAATAATACGCCTTAACCCATTAAAGGCAAAAATATTAAATATTCAAATAATGTTTCAAGTATTTCACAAATATCGAAAGATGAAAACTTTCACATTCTTCCGGCAAACTGGAAAAGGTAAATATCATATGATAATAACAGAATAATTTCCGGCAAGTGTGGCATAAATATTGGCGCCATGCTTACGTCCACTCAGGTGTGTGTTTGTGTGCGTATGCAAATTGCATTGGACTCTGTTTGATCTGTCGTCGCCGACGCCATCGCCATCGTTGGCATTGGGGTGCCCAGCTGGGTGATCGATTATGCTGGAAGCGATTGCAGTAGTCGCTAATCATAATAATTGATTTGTAAATATTTCGACTGCGATTGCGAATGCTAATTAAAATGCAACCGGGCCATAAATTATAAAGCCACCCGATCGTCGATCTTAGTTTTCCACACAACAAAAACACATTAATCATATTGTGATTTTAAATAATATTTTGAATAGCTAAACATGCGTCGTGCTGTTGGTCAAAGAGATCAACTGAAGCTGTTCATTGTGACGCTGAAGTCGCAATCTACAGCTTAACCTGCACTTTATCTGACACCTTCACTTTAAACTGCACCTGAATTAAAAATAAAACAAAAAAACAGAAATGACAATCGAATCTCAAGGAAAGGTGTGCATTTTGCTGGTGACATGGCGCTGAAGTTACAATGTACAGCTTAACCTGCACTTTAACTGGCACCTTTACTTTAACCTGAAATGAAAATAAATTGAAAATGACAATCAAATCTCAAGGAAAGCTGTGCATTTACGCATGGCATGGCGCCGAAGTTTCAACATGCACATTTAATTTAACCAGCACCATAACCTCCACCTTAACTAGCACCTTCACCTTAACGTGCAATTGAATTAAAAATAAAAAAAAAACAGAACAGAACACCAAATCTCAAAGAAAAGTCTCAAAGTTCAACCTGCGTTTTAACCTTCACTTAACCAGCACCTTTACCAGCACCTTAACTGGCTGCTTCACCTTAACCTACACCTGAATTCAAAAGCAAACAAAAAATCTTAGTTTTTATTTGACATCTTTTTTGAAACACTTCAAAATTAATGAGTATTAATAAATTAGACAGAAAATTGTAGAAGTCATGTCTATTGTACAAGAGAAGCTCAACCAGCAACTGCGACAACTCTTCAGAGCACGAAGGCGGTAAATACATCAAAATATATACAGATATTTCCAAACGATATCTGCTAATATATATTATATCTGTTATATCTGCCCGATCTCACTTGCAGTTGTGATGGAAAACGTTCAAGACAATCGCTTATCTGCAGACATTGTTATTGCTTGCAATATCGACGCAGACGCCGTGTATTCGGTGGCCGGGATCGGGTCATTAAGTCAAGCTCCCACTGCCGCGACAGACATGCCAGCCTGCCTTTGGGTAGCCGCAGTATTGTGCCCCTGTTGCACATCTGGCTGCGTCTCAATAAATCCTGTCACTCGCTCAGCGCTTACCTAAGCAATGAAATTGTCCGTGTGGAGAAGTGCTCAGTGCTGCAAAACGTTCGCAGAATTGTCGCCTCCAAATTGAATAGCTTCTATAGATTATTCAGACCAGCAGCCAAGACGGAGAAAGATGTCGGCGAAGCACAGCCCGAAGAGAGTAACTGTGCGCCACAGCGCCCGAACATCTTCCAAAGGATCTTTTATTCGGTAGGTGCAGACTCTTCTAGATATCATCTTACTATATCTTTCTACTATAGCTCTCAGACATGGTCGAAATAGCGCTACTTGCCGAGGCGGGACCAAGCCCGAAATATGTTTTCAAGTCGCCTGCAATGAATGCACTCAATTTAGACGAATCATTTTATAGCTTTAAATCGACGATTATCGATCATATGCTCGATAATGACTATGATTACTTTTTAATCAATCCCGAGAAGTCTTTAACTATTTTAGCGACAACGAATTGCTATTAGAATGGAATCGACAGCATCCTAACATAGATCGAATATGTATTACAATATTTTCTCTAATTCTATGCAATCCCTCGAGCAATAAACCCCTCAGCTTAATTTGAATTTAGTGGATCTGCCACGCCCCTGGGCGTTGAACGCACAGCGCATAAACAGCGCATAAAATAGTTAACCAGAGTTGGCAATTTGATTGATAGAATCACCGACACCAGCAGCACCCAGCATCAGTATCAGGCAAGTGGTTGGACGAGTTCGAGGACAACTAAGCTGCCGGAACACACTTAGCCCCACCCTAGTCGGGATAAGGCATTGCCTTCCCCTGCCCCTATCCCCTTCCTGTTTATGCGCTGCAGTTTACGATGCCCGGCAAACAGGTTGATTTGCTATTGACCCATTTGGCTAAGCAGACGCGTGATTCACTGGCGCCTGCCTCCCGTTCCTCGTAGTCCATGAATGTCATCGCCAACTGGCCAATGCGAAAGTTATGCGTTCGGCACATGCGCTCTGTGCTTTTGGCACCGATCTCCGATCCCCCATTCGCGTGCATTCCACGATGCGGGTGACGACGGCGACAGCCAAATGAATCTCATTTAATTTCCCAAAATATTTATGCATTCCGCATTGCCATTGATTTCTTTTTGCCCCGCCAATTTGGGGCTGCGACACGCCCAGTCTGTGTGTGTGTGCGCCTAATTTATGAGCCTTATGAATCAAAGAAATCTGTCACAAACTTTATGACACTCTTTTTTCATGCCTCCTCGTACATTCTTCCCTTCATTCGTTCGCGACGTTGACATTTTAATTTGGCAGGCATCGATGACAATTTAATAAATTAAAAGCCCGATTTTAATGGGATCGCAGTAGCTGCAGGGTGTTGAGCAATTGATGGGCGAGTGAAGGGCACCTTCACAGAGTGTAGTTCCACTTGCGAATGGGAATGGGACTCGGAATGGGCACCTTGAACTAGCTCAGGAGAGGAATGTGTTGATGAACTGCACATGATACGTGGCAATTATCAGATTCAATTGCCCAAGGTTCAAGATCTGTGAGATATAAGCTAAGAATCAACGAAACCTATAAAAAATTTCAGAGGGAAATTATTTGTAATTATTATTTTGATTGAAGGAGATGTACTGCGACCTTGTAGATCTATTGTACCATCTGCTGAGCTGATATGATTCTATCCAGTGGATTCATTCTAATGAAATCCATAATTTTGCCTGTGCAGGTCGACCTTATCTCTTTTACTGCGAGAAGGTGATTTTTAATTAAGTTCCTATATATGTTTAATAAGATCCCGAAATGTAAATCAAAGAACTCTTACAATTTTAATGATTTTAATTGCAATAAATTTGCACCAGAATATGTCTTTTTAAAATTGCAATAAACATTTCAAATGCATTTCCCAAAATAATCAAAATCATCTAACATAAAAAGTTGTTTTTATGTCTTTGATATTTGAAGAAATTCTTGCAGCTTGAAGATCATTAATTTCTAATTAATATTTCAAGTATTCTAACAATTTGTGAGCGAGAATTCCCAAAGTATTCTATTACCAGAAATTCCACAACTTTCATCTTATCTGTGGCAGCTTCTTGTTTTCGCCGCTTTAGTGTTCCCAGGCCGAAAAGAAATAATTAAATATTGTAGACAGACAGAGAGAGGAAAAGAGACTGATGGAGTTGGACAAACAGGTGTCTATCTTCTCCAACCCATGAAGCTTTTTAATGTGAGCAATTTTTATTGTGACTGCAACGAAATCGATATCGATATCGCGGCTATTAACCAAATCGGTGGAACGGCCAACGCCGCGATAGACAACAATTTATGGAACTTTGCGGCAATAACAATTAATAAAATTAGAAGAAACTCGAGGCAGGGGCAAGAGGAAGGCCAAGAATAACTGGCCTGGTGGCCAATGAGCTCGGGTTACGCTGATATCAAAACTTAATCATGAACAGATAGAGACAGAGATAGAGAGGGAGAGAGAGTGAGAGAGAGCGGGAGGGGAACAAAAGAGTTCTCTGTTTGTGCGTCTAGCGCCAGTCGTAAAGCGTTTTTGGCCAGACCGGCAAACCGGCCGCGACATGCACACCGTTAATGCAGGCCATCGCCATAGTGTAGAGTCGGGAGTCGGGAGCCGGGAGTCTAGACTCGTAATCCTTTGGAGATCTTGTTGTGCGATAAACTTGGCTCTGCGTCTGATTAGTGTGGCCTAATGTGACAGCCAAGCGACGTGGCAGATGTTTGGGCGCTTTTTAACTGTAGTTTGAGTGATGTAATTGGAGCGGCAGCGGCAGAGACTTCTCCACAACACCAGCAGCAGCAGCAGCGGCAGGAGCAGCAGCAACCGGTCAACCTTTGTTGGGCAGGCGCTGGCGCATAAATCAAGTGTAGCCCAACATGTTAGAAGTCGCCCGAAGTCTGAATGCATTGCAACTTGTTGCACAAACCGGCTAACCCCGGTGCCCGCTTCCCGCTGCCTGCTCTGTCGTCCTTAGGTAATGCGATAGCTGGCCTGGCACCCTTTCTTTGAATGATGCATCAGCTGGATGGCCTTCTCTTCATGCCACTTGCCCCGCATCAGCAGCGCATACCGTTAAGATTTACGATTCTTTGTGACAGAGCAACAGGGCCTGGCTGGGAGGAGCAGCGCGTGTGGTCGGTCCCCCATTTAATTACAACTCAATGAGTTCGCCTGAACTCGCCCAACAGGTGGCAACATTCCCAAAATATGCCCAACCTCATGCACCCCTCCCCCTTCTGCAGATGCATCAACTGCAGCTCGAAATCACTTGACCCGGAATCCTCCTCCAGTAACCGATCACGCACATTGACATTGAACTTTTTTATTCGAGTGTTTATCGATGCACGATCGTGAGTTTCATGGGAATAACCCAACGTTGACATATCTCATAAACGTATCTCCATCTCCCCCTCTCTCTGCCTTAGGGCGCTGTCAAAAATGCTTATCGCATGGCACGCATATCAATCTCATAAGTTGTACCGTTAGATGATGCGTTAATCGACCATTCGCTCTGTTGAATATTAGCTCTTAGCCAGACCAATTAACCGAACTCCGCTGGCATAAATTAACCCAAAATGCCCCCAGGGCTGGCGCTAACTCAAGGACCGGCTAAATACCATGTAGGCAAGCCAAAAAACAACAAAAATTCAGCCTTTTTTAGCGGCTGCAAGTCATGAGCTAATTGAAACGACTTTATTACAACCGAAAAAAACGGGGAAATAACGAAAATTGAACGCGTTTTCGAGAGCATTGCGCATTGCGGATTGCCGCAGGATATTGTTGGAGGCGTCAACAGAAGTTTTTATGTGCCAACGGATATTTATGCGCTTTATTGACCGTACGAATCGAAGCCACAGACGACTGGCGCTTGTTCGATTTTACAACTTTCGCAGGAAAGGAAACACAATCCTTAACGTAAATACGATCCATACACACAGATGGAGACAGCAGGAAGAGGGAGAGGGGGAACACAACAGGAATAACAATAATTTACGAGCTCATAACTGACCAGAAAATGAAACCAAAGATTAAAACAATGCCAGCGCTTCGCAGGGAGGAGGCCCCTCCTTTTGATTCAGTTTGCTGTTTGCTCCAGAGAACTGTCAACCGATCGCAGGGAGTCTGTGCACCTTCACCTGGACACAGGCGCAGTCGGAGACGAAGACGCAGCTTAGGTTTCCCGCCAGACAAGTGTCGGTGCACCGAAATCGATATTTTCATTTTTCATTCCTTTTTCCACATTTTTCTTTTTTTGATTTTCGCTGCGCAGATCGAACGAGAACATTTCTATTGAATTTTATACGGCGACAAACCGGTTTGATACGAATCGAGTTGCATTCGAACATTTGTTTTCGTTCCAAAAATATATTTCGACATTTTTATTGACTTCTAGTCGCATTTTTGTCATACATATTTCTGTTTTTTCTCTGGTATTTCACCATGAGTCATTTGAGCTTTGGACTTGGAATTGACGCAGAGCAAATGCGGGCGCGTCATAAGCAAATTCGGACATGCCTAATAAAAATTTTGAATTGGCAAAAATACGTCAATTGTTTGTTAAGTGTTCCGGTGTGAAAACCACTGCAATTTACGTTGCCAGGATTTTAAAATATGATTATTTGTGGTGCGTAATTGGGAAACTTGTGTGTGTGAATTTGGGCACGTAGTCCCCATTCTTGCTAGAAATTTTTTTGTGGTTTACGATGTGGGTTTTTTCCTGCCATATTCATTTTATTTCCAGGAAACTATTTTGAGAAATACGCAATAATTATAGTTCCTCTAATATTAAAGAAGTCATAAATATTTGTTATTTGCATTTCAATTGATAGTTTAAAAAATTCATTGTGTGTTTTTATTTCCTCAACTTTACTTTCTTTACTATTTTTCAACAATTTGAAAAGCCCGCAATTTGCCCGTCTGACGAATGCGACTCTGTGCACTGCATGCCTATGTGGCAACGCCACACACATGTTACGTGCCAATGCTGAAGCATACGGGCTCTTACGTTTTTCTATTCGTCACTTTGTTCGGGTTTTTCTTTGGAGCACCGCACAGTGCCCTTTACAATGGCGAGCGTATTGACGCGTTTAACGGTTAAAACAAGTGCATTAGTGAACCCGCGACCTCGGTTGACCCTATGCAAATTGGTCAGCAGAAATGCCAGTGCTAATAGTGCCTCAAAATTCCAAATCAACAACCAACGGCGTGTGCTGACCCTTGTGGGCGGCAGTATCGTTTCCATAGCGGCACTAGGCGCGTTTATTAAATTTCGCAGTAGCGCCAACAAAGCAAATGCAATGCGAAAGAAAAGTCTGGTAAATTAACAAGAAAAGCAATACTTATTCACTAGGATTTTGTGCGCGTGTGTGTGTGAGTGGCTGGTCAAGTGTAATGTGGAAAAGTCAATAAATGACCGTAAAAGACTCGCGCAGTTATTTTTAGCTTGGGGCAGCTTACGTTACGCACTGCCAGCTGTTGCGTTACGTTACGTTAAGTAGAGCCTATGGCAACAGCTGTTTAAGGTGTCGTAAACGTTTTTGTTTTGCTCGCAACATTCGCTGCGCTTTTTACTTGTATTGCCTAGATCGGCGTTTAATTACGTATGCGTCAACCCCCCCTCCGCCCCGCCACGTTAAACGATTACTCATGTTTCTCTTTGAGGAATGGAAGTGGTTCATGGTCGTTATCATTTTTTTTGGGGGCGCCGCCTGTAATTTGTTGTTGTTGCGTGCTCAAGTTCATTGAACAATACAAACTACAATGACAGCAACAACAACGAGTATTTCTTAAACCTGTTGACTTTGTCAGTCGGCTTTCAGCCTAGTATGAAGCAAGAGGGGGGAAGACCCCAAATGGTTGACGTGCCTTGCTTGCGTCAAGACTGATAAGCACTTAGTTTCTGGGGTGTGAAGAACTAATATTTACATTAAGTTGAGTGTTTTGGGGAATTAGTAATCAGAACTGGATAGTTTTATCACCCCTATGTCTATGATTTATCAGAGAGTTCTTATGTCTATGATTTATCAGAGAGTTCTTAGGAAACTCTTACTTCAGCCAAGTAAATTTGACTTTCTCAGTTTGATGAATTGTGAAATGAATGAAAAATTGAAGGGTTACAAATATTCAAATTTTTTTATTAATTTACGATGCAGTGTTGCAGAAGTTAAGGTGGTAAACATATAACAGAACTTTATAACAGCTGTAAACACATATCTAGATGATAAAAAGAACTCTTTGTATTGTACAAAGTGCGAGATTAATTCCGCGTGTTTAATCTATGATGACTATAGCAGCCATAAGACGTTAAACTTTATAATGATTCAGTTTTTCCAGTAAACTTCATGATATTATAAAATCAAGTTAAAAACTTATAGAGTAAAATCTTTAACATAAAACTTCAATTCGTCTTAAATTCTACTGCATCCCTAACAAGAAATCAAATCGAAATTTACTCGACACTAATCAAATCTTAATGCTCACAGCTCTCGATCTAAATTTGATCAAATGCAATTCAATTGAATGCCACATGCCACACACCTTGAAAAATGAGGCACAATAAAAGTGCATTTGTAACAGACATTCGGGCACACACACACACACACACACACAAAGGTGCATACATAATATCGTATACATTATGTATGATAAAGTGGCAAAGTAGCTGCGAACTCCGCCCACGCACCTGACAACGATGCTGAACGCTGACAGAGTGTCAGTTACTGAAAATTTATCTATCAATCGATCTGGTTACTAATTTGATACGCCCACTCGATGGCAATGCCAGACGCAGGCGTGGTTTTTGGGTCCATGCTTGTCCCTGACATGTGCCAAGTCCCTGAGCCGAGTTATGACAGGCAAACGACGACGACGCCGACGATGCCGACTGATGATGATGAATGAGTTTTAATTGTTAACTATAAATCCAGTGCCTGCAGCGCCTGTGGTGTTCTCCTGTCCGCCTGGATGATGTCAGCCCAGTTATGAAGAATTATCACACGATTCTCTGGGGGCGTAAAGTGCCTGCCTCACCCGTCTACACCCCCTCTCTGTCTGCCTGCCTGCAGCACATGTCTAACATTCAAATTGCGCGTTGGCCTTTGTTTTTCCTCGACTTCTGTTTGGCGAGGGCGGGGGCAAGCGAGAATTATGTCTGTGGTCGGTGGTAGCTGCACTCGAAATTGAGTCATTCCCTGGGCTCTGGGCACTGCCCACATTTGGTGCGTGTGGCATTAAATGTCAGATTTATGGAGCTTAAGTCAATTTATTGTATGCGCCAAAAAATCTTGGCTTCGTATCAATTATGCACTTTATTTGGCAATTGGATTAGCCATGCTTAACGTGGGAATCCTGTCCGGCCCCACGGCAGCCCATCAATATCACAGTTTAAAGCCCCAGACAACTGGCATTCAATAAAGTATATTCGTATGCAGTTCGAATCGTTCGAATCAACATTAATCAAAACGTCACCAGACGCTCAGCCAGAGTTCCGATATCGATCAGTTTTTTAACTCCTTTGTGAACAAAGCGGCGGAAATCTTATGGCGATCCAATCAGTCGTTGATTTATGCCAATTATATATACCATAAATGTTAATACATACATATACACAGACAGATTGAATTACCCGGCGATTCATCTCTTATCGCCTATCAATATAGCACCGCGACGAGACCGAAATGGAGAATGTGAAGCTGACGGCGCGCGAGAGGCGCTTCATCAAGTTCGCCTCGGTGGAGTATGACGATCAGCTGTATATGACGCCACAGGACTTTCTTGAATCTGTGGTGGAGCAGGAGCCAAGGCGTAAGACTAAACTTAGATCAAATCAAGTGCACAAATAAATATACTTTATGTCCTTGCAGCTCGTCTTAAACGCCGCATACTGTCCACGGATGAGGTGGAGAAATACAAGGATCAAACGCCGCCAATTAAAAAGGGATCCTCTCGTCTGTTCCGTAATCTGCGCGATAAAGGTGGAGATAAGAGCTTACTAAAGACTTAATTCAATTTTGTTTAGTTTTTTGGCACTTTATAACTATTTTTTATATTTCACAGGCATTGTCTCTTATACGGAATATTTGTTCTTATTGTCTGTCTTAACAAGTAAGTCATCTTTGTTATGTTGTTCAATGAAACATAACTAATTGAAATACCCTTTCATTACAGAGCCAAAATCGGGATTCCGCATTGCCTTCAACATGTTTGATACAGATGGAAATCAGCGCGTGGATAAGATCGAGTTTCTAGTCGTAAGTGAAAGGTCTACTTCTTGTAAGCCCAAGTAGTCTCTTCACTCCCCCTCCTTATTTATTATTATTATTATCATTTTCTTTATTCACCCCAGATTGTTTCAATTTTGTCTGGTGCCTTCAAAGACATTCAACATGTTGATCCGAAAACCAAAGAACTTGTAAGCCTTATTTATTTATAATTTAAGAGATAATTACTCACTGAAAGGTCTATCTATTTAAAACCATTAGCCAGCTCTAGGACAAGAAAGGATTAATTTGTTACTTATTTTTGTTTAGCGTAAATTAATTTGTTTTATTATTTGGTTTATAATTTTCTCAACTCAAACCTGATATAGCTGAGGCGCTTAGTGCCATACGAAGAAAATACACAGAATCCGCCGAAAACGGTGGCTGCGAAGCCAGCACGCAGGACTCTTGTAAGTCTGAGAGAATCAGGAGAAAGATAGTTCCAACTGTATTCTAGCTTCGCGTCCAGATAAACTGCGCTCACGTTGTAAAATATGCGTTCAACGCATACGTTGAAGCTTAGCAAGTTGTTTAAAAGTTACGTTACGTTATGTTCCAATTGTTTAAATTATATTTTGTACAGCAACAAGAACTGCCGACTGTGCATATGCCTTGTACAATACTTAAAGCGCATATATTTAGTTATAAGCATATTATATACCTATATTTGAACTGCTTACATATTTTAAGCTTTTATTTGTTTGTAATATTTTGAAATTTTGAATGCTTTTTTTATTGCGTTACAATCGTTTTGTTTCTTCTTTGCGTTATCCCAATCCGAACCCACTGTACACTGCAACCAATACCCTTACTAAACCACCTAACTTTTCTTCTCTCCCAACCTAACCACCCCTTTATACACCTGTCCCAACCACAACCACTGTGTATATAATACCCCAGATGGAGCGCATATTCAGTGGCGCTTGGAAAGAGAAGCATGGTGATCCAGACCAAGAAAACGGAGAAAATTCAACAGAAACTCCCACTGAGGTAAAGTCGAGCATGTGCCTCAGTTCGTGACGTGACTAACATACAGAGGAGATCAATCACATATAATACCTGATAACTATTTGAATTATGCGATTTTAGGTAGATTATGTCAATGACAGCGAGGGACTACAGCGGCGGCACCAGGTCGCCACCACGCTGCAGCTGCATCTGTTTGGCAAACGCGGCACGGGCGTCATTAACTACGAGAACTTCTATAAGTTCATGGATAATTTGCAGACTGAGGTACTCGAGCTGGAGTTCAATGAGTTCTCCAAGGGCCAAACTCACATAACTGAGTTGGACTTTGCAAAAATATTGCTACGTTATACTTATCTGGCCACCGATGAGTATGATGTATTTCTGGAGCGTCTGATGTTGCGAGTCAAAGATGAGAAAGGAATTTCCTTTAATGATTTTCGCGATTTTTGTCACTTCCTGAATAATTTAGATGACTTCACCATTGCAATGCGTATGTACACGCTAGCTGATCGTGCCATCTCCAAAGGTGAGTAGCTTGGATACCATTGGAGAATTTCTTAATATATTGTATACATTTTTTGCAGATGAATTCGCACGCGCTGCCAAGATCTGCACAGGATATAGTCTGAGTGAGCATATGATCGACACCGTCTTTGCCATATTCGATGCAGATGGCGATGGCCTGCTGCACTATAAGGAGTTTATAGCGATCATGAAGGATCGTCTGCATCGGGGCTTCAGAGTAAGTGGTCGTTTCTTTGATTACAATGAGGCGCTGGATGCCTACGACGAGCCAGAGTATCCAATGTTCTCACACTGGCGGCACAGTGTGTGCCGTCATTTGGACTTTTACATTGACAGCGATGCGCTGTGGCATTGAGTGTCGCCTAATCTTGTCTTTGTCTAGCTTATGAATGTGTTTGTGTGCTTGTTTGTTTATCCGTTATTAGCTCTAAGCTCAATAATACTTGTTTGTGCTTAAGCTTTAATATTTAATTTAATTAATCAACATTTACTCGAATTGTGACCAGTTGTTAAACGACTCAATTGGTAAAATCACTCATTATATACATACATAGTTAATTAATATTATTATTTAAGATTTCAATCGGCCATAAACATATTAAAACATATTTTACACACTATAATTCGGCTTTTTATTTTACCTAAAATTGTTAAAAATTGTTTATCATTTATGTTTTTAGGCACAATTGTACCCCAGTTCTATCCAGTCATTTTCGCACCTATCAACAAAGTTTTCGCATCCATTAGTCTGCTGTTTATTAGTTAATCAAATGTTTTTATTGTGCCTGTTGTTGTTTGTTGTTATTGTGGCTGCTGTGACTCACACTCGCAGTTCAACTGGGCCGTTCACTGTGTGGCTCAGGTCTAAAGTTCATCGTTACTGCGATTAGCAATCAGCTGTGCTTTTTATTATTCCTTAGCCAGATGATAATGTTGTAGAGATACGCTTTACAAAATCTAATAATAACGAGGATGACAACCTTAAGGTAAAGTAGTAAAACGGAACCCCATTTCGCTCTGTTCTTTGCTGCTGCGTACACATTTATCTGCTGTGCCTACCCCACTCCACACACTCTAAACTTTAATCTGTGTCCCACATTTGTCTTGGCCATAACTAATAGCTTTACTGTTGCCTTGCAGTCTGTGGCCAAAACGGAGGGCTGGGATGCCTTCAAGTACTGTCTGCACAATGAAATGAAAGCGCTGAAGAAGGGATCAAACTAAACAAGCTAAACAATCGCATCGAAATCGTCCTACGCCAATGTGAAACATCAATTCTAGTTGCAAATTATTTTCTTCCAAAGAAACAACATTATAAATCTCTTGTGTTAGCTCAAAGTAAACATTATATCATTGTTAAATTACTACTACTATTTATGAATTTGTTGAACGAAACTCATTATGCCAAAATCTGTTGTATAGTTGAATATCGTAAGAGCATTTATGTCGAATTGTTATTGTTAATTTTTATACCAAAAGGACATAATAAATACGAATTTTTCGTTTATGTTTATTTCTTTTATTTATTAAATTTCACTTAATTAAGAAACGCTATCAATGCAAATTAAAAAATGCTCTTGAATCCGGTTGACAATTTCACAAATTAAATTAGTTAGCTGTTATAAGGTGTTTAATCCTAAGTGCATAAAAAACATATAGCTTTACAGTAAGTTGTTAATCTGCGATAATTCTTAACATTTATCATCTTGTAGGGGGGAGCAGGGTTGTTGGGTTGCCTTAACTAACGCACAAATATACATACATACATTGCAGTGTAATAATATAATGTATAAAACTTTTACTATTTCTATATAAACTTGCACTTGGGCATTAAACAGAACTACATTAAATTATCACAGTTTAATTGCGTGCATTCGATAGACACACTTTTTTTTTTTTAATTCACTTGTCTAGACTCACTAATAAATACTTTTCTATATCAAAATAGGTTTCTTTTCTCTTCGATTCAATTTCGATCAGTACGTATTAAATTATTTTGCTAAGAACACGAAATGAAATGGGAATTGTTTTGGAATTGTTGCATAGAAAAATTGCACAGTTGAAATTAGAATTAATTTTAAACTACCTACATATAATATTAACATTAATTAAAATAAATCATTTACATAACTATAAAACTGCCGCACATTTAGTTTTAATCTGTTGTTGTTGGCGGCAAAGTCCAACTTACATATTTCTCCTTTTCCTGTTCCTTATGTCCATTTGTGTAGTTGCGATTGTTCGCCTTCTGACGCCGGAATTTGAAGTTGGCAAACACATCTCGCCTATCCATGTCCGCACCTAATGTCTGTGCATCCAGCTCTAGATTACGCTGTAATCCAACGCCAGGCGTAGGCTCTTCGTTGATCGGTTTGCGAAAGTTGTAGGCACCCTTCCGCTGCTTTAGCTGCTGCTGTGCTGGCGACGACTGTGGAGGCGGTGTCTTCTTCGGACTTCCCACCTTCGGCAACGGCTTGGGATCCCTCATCAACATTGGGAAGAGCGCGTCGTCAGCATCGAAGTACCAAGGACGCGAGAAATGATAGCCGCTATTGTAGTACGGCTTGAAGATGGGCTCATTTGAGCAAATACTAAATGCATGATAAGCATGCGAAATAAGCTGTGGAAAACGATCCACCCAGTAGTTGGTGAACTCGTGTGGTATGCAACCGAGTAGTTCCTGTGCCTCTGGTGTCAGCTCGTGATAGTGATGTTTCTTATTGCGCAAGGCACGCAACAAATCCCGCACACTGGCGCCCATGTAACCACGATACTTTCGCAGATCGTCGGTAATCATGGGATCCAAATGTGCATTCCAATCGTCGAGCACTACAATGCGTCCATTTTTCTCGAGCGATCTTAGAGGTTCGGCAGTATATTGCAACTTCTCCACACGATCGCTGACATCCTGCAAAAAGTTGAGCATTTTCGGTTCATCCCAAAATAGAGGATGATTGCCCACACAACGTGCCGGTGGACGGGACTGTGGATCTCGGTGTATCATATCTGATATTAGTTGTTCGGCCAAAATCTGAAAAAAAAAAAAATTATGTTAAGTATCATCATAAGAAAAAATTGAATTACTTGCTTACAATTTTGTTATGCTCCTCTGCATCATCTGCACGAAGCTTGGACAGATTGTATTCATGCGAGAGTATATTGGCCTGACGTTTGATTGTATCACCAAAGGCATGATGACCACCGCTCAGGACATAGTAGTAGACGCAACCCAAAGAGAATATATCCACAGCTGTGGTCTGTAAATTAAGATTAGGGTTTAATTACCAGTTTTAAATTTATAAACAAATCAACTTACGGTTCGCTGGGCACGCATCATCTCTGGAGCTATCCAACCGTCGGTGCCGGTGACGCCTGAACGACGTGAGAAACTGGTGCGGCCAAAATTAAGTTTTTTGCACAGTCCAAAGTCCGAAATCATGACCCGCACTTTGCCTTTGGGATCGGGCAGCGATAGCAACACATTTTGTGGCTTTATGTCGCGATGAACTATAACAAAAGCGTACATTTAAATTCGGAATATGATTAACTAACTTTATAAACTCACCAATATCAAGCGAATGCAGGTGACTCAGTCCAGCAGCTGCTTGAACTAGCACCTGCCATATATCAATATGTTGACGTAGCTCCATTGCACGTTCACCTTCTGTGTAATCCTGTAGGGTTGCTGCACACAGTTCCACTGCAATGTAGCGAAACTGTCGATCCTGTTCAGTGCAAAAGTAACGCACGACATTCTCGTGTGCATCGGACTCGCGTAGTAGGGCCACCTCACGGTCGGCGAAGGTAAAGCACTCGGGCAACAGCCGTTTGACGGCAACAAAACGTTCCTCAAAGTTACCTTTGAACACAAAGGTGCCCTCGCAGCCCTTGCCAAGCACCTCATTTGAATTGAAACTAATCTTGCCCACACGCACATGTCCATTACCCAGATCAACCAAATCCTGGGCGTTGACGTTGCTGCCATTACTTCCATTGCTGCCGTTGCTTCCAGTTGCCGACTGCTGGGCCATTGTCTTGGAACCATTCTCACTCTGCTTCTGCAACTCTCGCATTGTGCTGCACGTGTACCAGAACAAGGCAACCATTCCCATCACAATGACAATCAATATTTGATGCACCTTGCCACTTGGATGGTCCATGAACCATTCGTTAATAAAAGCTTGCACCTTATTGCTGTTGGCCAGTATTATAGTCTTCGTACGATTGATAGTATTCGAACGGGATTCAATAGTAATCTCCACCAGTTCCGGATCTGTTTGCACGCCAATGTCGGCAGCATTTTTCTCATTGTTAGCCAACAATCCGTATCCATCGTTGTAGTTGTGTATGGTGGCCAGACTCTGAACATCTTTACCGGCTGCCGGCGTTGGAGACAGATGCAAATTGCCTTTGTTGACTTCATTAGGCATGTTGTAGTGGCCCAACATAATGCCTGGATTCTCCTGAAGCACATCATTTATATACACAGTGCGTGGATCGTTCTTGTTAATGTTCAGCTCGGCAACAGGACCGTCCAATAGTTTAATGGGCGGAGTTGTGGAAATTCGGGGCGTATTCTTGTCCACTAATGATGGCAAAGCGTAAAGGCCCCGCTGATGTTCTCCCACATAAAGGGATTGACTGAGGAAAGAGTACACAACAATTAGTCGATTTTAATTTAGATCTTTAAACCGATATACTTACAATAATTTAACAGTATTGACATTGCCGGTTTTGGACTCTTCTAAAATGGCTTCATATGCCTCATCGGAGACTGTAGTAAATGGCACGCTTAGTAAGCCATCGGGACCCAGCAGAAATGCAGCTACAACAGGACTCTTCAGATCGCGTTGCCACAAGAATTTTCCGTTCTTGCGATCCAAAGTGACAATCTGTCCATTGCTTGTGGTGGTCAAATGAATGTATTCTAAGAGAAAAAGAAAGAGATAGCTTTAGCCAGATAAGACAAGTTATAATGTATTTATTTCATTACCATATTCCTTGGCCAGCTCTGGCGGCGCACTGAGTGCATTGTAATCATAGAATGTTATGTTCCATGGCTTTGCGTTCTTATCCTTGGCCTGACTGTCGAACATCATGACCGTATATTGTGTACGTCCCAGATAAATGGCACGCGAGGTAGCCCAACCAATCTGGTCACTGTCCTTTCCCTCCATACTGGCATCACCAAAGCCCATTACCTTCTCTCGTCTGCCTGTCTTTGGATCAACCATGTACCAAGTGTCGCTCTTCTTGCCGGAATACAAAATGCCATCGGATGAACGACACGGCGCATTGGCCACCAATTGTGGAATGGTATAGGGTAATTTCTTTAGACTGCCCATTTGTCCGAGCTGATAAATGCTGCCGTCACGCGGGTCAGGCAGATAATGTGGAACCTGCACATTTTGCTGTGGTTCTGCAACAATGGGTGGATCTAAAATAAAAGAAATAAAATGTTAATGTAAAACTTTATAAAACGGAGTAGATATTTTATAAAAGAAGTGAAGAACCGATTGCCCGAGCACAAGCTAGGTATATATCCATATTTAAGAAGTAAATTCCGAGACTATCTCATATTTGTTCGTACACATAAAAAATCAACACTTGCGCACATATTTGTTTTGAGAGTGCAGGTAAGTGTGTGTCGTGACTTGAATACCCTTATGAAAAGTATATTCATTTTTGCCAAGTTAAAGATGAACAGTAACCCAATGTAAAGTGAAGAATTTCTCCTTTAAAACAGTTCTTTAAGATAATAAAAAAACTCAATGAATTTATGAAACTCTATATTTTTATATATTTGAAGAATCGATCAAGATAACACGAGGGTGTACAACCCTCTGCATGCGGAAAGTTACTTTTCTTTCTTATTTTTATTATCTGTTTGCCAATTAGTACAAAGTTTTCATTACCAAGAAATGGCTTTATCTAATAAGCCAAAGTAATGAATATGAAAAGAAATGCAAGGTCATTTTCTCAACGTACTCCATATAATAACCAATTCCAACTTATATACCAACTCATTTATCAGTGTCGCTGCTTTTCTCTAGCACCCCAAGTAATCACATAATGCAGGCGGCAACAGTATCATCCAATTTGGTGTTACAATTTGTTGTGCGAGGCGTAGAATTCGTAGTTGTTAGGGGTACAATACAGCAACAAACGTAAGAGAAACAATAACTAGAAATAACGGAACATGTCGGGTAATGTCACGATGGCACTTTATCGGCACATGGCACTTGCGAGCACATTTCTCTGACTGAGCCTTATCACTAATTAACCCACACAAGCCGATGTTAATTATAAGGGAGAGCAAGAGAGAGAGAGAGAGGGAGAGAGAGAGAATAGTTTGTGCCAAGGTAGAGTTTTGAGAGCTCATTTCTCATTTCTATGCTAGGTCATTTAACTCCACTCGCCGGTTACTCTAATTAGCATGCACATTCTAATCGAAGAACGGCATAAAGATCTATTCGGACACGTGATGAGGTAATACTCTAGGAATACTCTGCAAATCAATAAAAATAAATATTACAAAAGTATATAGTATTATATGTACATTAGCAATGGTTGACCAAGCAAAATCGAAAATGCACGCGCAAAACATTTTAATCTTTAAATTTAATCTGTTCGGTTCCAAATAATAAACCATTTAATGGTTAAAATACCTAACCTCGTTGGAAACCCCGAGCACAAATGTTTTCCACATGTATTTTGAAATGCGGCTCCAGGAGAACAAATCCCCCGGGAAATTTACGATTTGAAATACGTAGTACATTAGTCAAATACATGTTCATGTATATGCATGCTCATGCATACGATAATAAAATGTATATGTACGAGTACATATACCCCTACACAGATTTATCGCAACTAAAATCTTTAAGGGGCGTACAATTTTCTGCTTCATGCATATTGTCAAAAAATATAAAACATCCAATCAGAACCGGATGGTGATGTTGACTAAATAATAATATACTATGTGCACATACTAATAAATGTCTGTCATTTGAAGATAACCAACGGGATAGTTGGCAGAGAATTATAACTTGATAAACCAAAGGCAGGCACGCAATCAGAAAATAAATAAACATAACACTATTAATAGCAACAATTTAGCAAACACGAATGAACAAACACAACACATGCTTAATAAAACAAACATGTGTGTTTTCCATTGACAATTTGTAGGGTATATATATCCTGTGATTGAATGATGATGAACGCTACCAATAAAGAGACAATTTAACAAATAAAACAAAAATCAAATAAATATTTTTCAAGACTTCCAAATCAAGGAAATCACCCTCTCTTCAATTATTTTATGTCAAGTTTTAACTTAATTATAACTATACTTGGAGTCAACTGTTGGAATCAAAACAGTTAGTCTAGTAAACAAGTAACCTGATTGCGCTGTGTTGGCATTTAATTGAAAAGAACTCTACTTATATGTATGTTTATGGCGGGCGTGGAGCGGAAAGATTAGGTTTGCATGTGTGTATTACAAATACACACACAGAAATAATAATTTTAGAAAATGTACGTGCGCTCTGTTATCAGCTTAAAAAATATAATGAATAATAACGCATTGGTAAGAGTAATTTCAGAACGAATCCAGCATTTATGCCGCGCGGCAAAACCCATAGAAATATATTACTTTATGCTAAATACCTAGTTTATTTTTGTTGTTGTACGATGAGCTCATCAGGGAACAATTCGCTCTCGTTTATGTTGCACTTTAAGGCCATTATGGCGAAATTGCCTATTGATGCAACAGTTTCACTGAGGACGGAGAAGTGCAAGTGCGCGGTGGTCGACTTTGTTGTTGCCACCATATGCTGTTATTCTCACACACTTGCACATTAAAGAGAGTGGGAGTGCGGCACGCGGTTTAAAATTGGGTTACCTTTCACGACACAACTAACTATACTAATACACTGATTCATTAACTTGTATATGTATATGTGTAATGTATGCATGTATGTGTCTATTTACCATCTGCTATTGTCCATCGTATTTCACTTGTAATCGGATCGATTGCCGTTAGCCCGCCACCCAGCGTAGAGAACACCATCAATGCTTCTTCGTCGCGGGCAAGGTCCGTACAATCCTATTACAATGACCAAAACAATTTGTTAATTGTCATTAATTATTAATGTTGCTGCAGTGGCGCTTGTGGCAGTGGGCCAGTGGCCCACCAATCACCCGCATATTGTCGCCTTTTCTTACCGCCTTTTCTTCTGCACTGCTTACAACTTCTGCCGAGTCTGCATTTGCACCATTCGTTTGTTGTGTTGCTGTTGCTGATGCAATCGAACAGCAAAACAGCAAAATTAACGCGCAACAAGATACGTAGGTTTTCATTTTGCAAACTCTGAACAGCGGCGGCAACGTCGACGATTTTTTTGTTTTTATCATCGCGTGAGGGTAACACCGAATTATAGTATATGCGTTTCGAATTTCTTATGTACTTGCATTTAATTACAGTTTCTCGAATGTTTCATATTTTCACTAGTTTTGCATGAATCTCATCTTCAACTTGTCACTTTACACTCATTTACAATGGTTTTTTAATGCGTATTTCTTTCATTCGTCATTGTTGCGTAGTGTTGAACGGTTCGCGAGTATTTGACCATACATAGTACTTGACAAACTGAACTTGTTCATGTGATAAAGTACCATTACTCTGTTCACACCAACTGGACTCGTTTGGAACTAGTTCGGCATAATACCAAATATAAATAGTTAAAAGCCATATATATTGGTGAATAGTTATTATTGATTAATTGATTCTTGAATAGAATTGACACAAATTAAAAAAACTTGTCATATTTTTTTTAGAGTTTTGATACGATGTTTTAAAAATAAAATAAATTATATTAGAGAGTGAATTGCCAACAGCGAGAACAAGAACTAACAATTTGGTGAACAGAGCAATGAACCGGTTTCACTTTAAATACCAAAACAATAAAAATGTACTAAAATATACCATGCCCGCAACATATGTTTTGCTTGTGTTGGTTGCACAATGCGGCTGCCGGTCTCTAATTTAACGAATCTATTATTTCGGCGGTATTTGCAAACACAAAATTTAATTCACTATGCAAAACAACAACCGAAGAACCTCAAAGGAAGAAGCAAAAGTTCACAGGATTGGTTGACCCGACAACTCGCCGATCCCTATGTGGAGAAGGCGCGCATGTTAAACTATCGCTGCCGCAGTGCATTTAAGCTATTGGAAATGGATGACAAATACAAAATACTAAAGCCAGGCGATATCGTGCTGGACTGCGGTGCTGCGCCAGGAAGCTGGACGCAGGTTGCTGTCGAGCGCACCAATGCACATGGAAAGGTAGAACGTGCGCCTCTGGGTGCCGTTTATAGTATTGATCTACTTCATTTTCATGCGGTACCTGGAGCAACAATTTTCGGCGGAATGGATTTCACTTCATCACTTGCCCAGAAGCGACTACGTGAATCTCTATCCGGGCGTAAGGTCAATTGTGTGCTCTCTGATATGGCACCTAATGCAACAGGTGTGCGTATGTTGGATCAGGAAAGTATCACAAATCTATGCTATGAAGTGCTAAGATTCGCCTTGGCCATGTCTGCGCCACAAGCCAATCTGGTAGTAAAAATCTGGGACAACGGTGATGTGCCAAAATTGGAACGCGATATGCTGTCCTATTATGGAAAGGTAAAGCGGATAAAACCCCGCGCCAGTCGTGGAGATTCAGCAGAGCACTTTCTACTTGCGCGCGGTTTCAAAGGATCCCCAGAATAGCCTACGTAGCCCATTATCTAGATAAAAAAAATAAGCCATAGCACCCAATTTGTAAATTAAATTAAGAATAAAATCATTTTAAAAAGAAAATAAAATTTTACACGAGCAAGTTTAAATTATCAATTTTCGCGCCGCAAGTAAATGAATTTTCCTTTATGTTTGATGGTAACACTGGTGCCTGAAAAGTATTTTTACAAAACGTACTTTTATTAATTTTTTATTTTTCTTTTTAATTTGTCAATGCAATTTATTTTGTTTTTAAGTTTTTGAAAACAAGGCATCTTTTTCAGTCATGTCAGAAATCTCTTAAATTTTTAATTATATATTTTGATAACAAAAATAGGTACAATCGATAGGCGATAACAGGCTGTTCGCTAATTGTAACACTCTGGCAACTCAGACAACTTCTGTCCTCAGACAACTAAGCACACAAATAATACATTGGTTGGTAGCAGCGCCAAGAAGATATCAAGATGTCGATCGCTGATGCCGTAGAATACATAACACTAGGGAATCCCATAAGCCGAACACTTATCAGCTCATCAGGAGCAATATTGCGTGCAGTGGTAAATATAAAGTTAAATTTAATCTGTAGAACACATTACAAAATCCTTCTTGCAGGGGCTTCGTCCGAAGGACTTAAAAAACGCAACGCAGTCAGCTGTGCCTTTACCGGTTCATAAAACCGCCCCATCATTGCACAGTCTTGTGGGAAATAACTATAATTTTATTAGAATCGCCGGCTTGGGCGGTGCGTCAGCCATTTTTATGGGTGCTTACTGCAAGTACCATCTGAGAGATGTCCGGGATCCCAAGGAACAGCAGGAGGCACAATCATTCGTAGATGTGGCTAATCGGATACATTTTTTGCATTCCTTTGCCCTGATGTGCATGCCGTTGGCCCACTATCCAGTACTGGTAAGTATGAAAGATCGAATGATATTCTCAATTGTCAGGGAAAATTAGTTCTCATGTCTTAAATGAGCGAATTTTTTTTTTCAATTATTTATTTAATCATTGATGAGTATTTCTTCTTTGTCCACAGACTGGCGGAGTGATGCTTGCAGGAACCATTCTTTTCTCCGGCTCCATGTATTATCGAGCCTTGTCTGGTGATAAACGCCTAGCAAACTATGCCACTGTTGGGGGATTCTGCCTAATGTTCGGCTGGCTCACCCTGATCTTCTAAATGGAGTATATACAGAAATAAATACAATACAATACCCTAATCTATATACAGTATGTATGTATATATAGCATACCAATTAAAGCCACAGCCTAGGTAAGCCTAGGAAATCGCTTATGTACAACAGCTATTTAAATTATTTCATTTTATTTGAAAAAAACTATTTTCGTAGTCTTCAGTTCTTGCAGTTGAACACAAAATAGGCGTAGTTGCTTTTAAAATATTCTCTTGTTAAATACGTTGAATTTCACTAAGAAGGTTTAACCACCTTGTTTAAGTTTTAACGCGTTTAGATTAAAAACTAAGATTATAACAGAAGTAAACGGAACCCGAATATCAAATAAACGAAAATTCAAATAAAAGTAAATACAGGATTTTTATTTGAATGATCAAAGCTTTGTTACAAAATATGAAATAATAAAATAATATGTACTGAATTCATGATCTTGAAAAATTATTATATATTACAAGAAACCTTTTTTAAAACTTGAATAAGTATTTTGGTTCAAAAAAATCGATAGTTGTTTTTAATAATTTATCGTATGTTTCCGCCCAGTGCCCCGTGTCAATGCATATCCCGGACACAAATTGGAACATGTCTTGGATATTACACTCAATTGCGGCCATTACGTTGTGTTTACGTTGCATACTTTCAGGTCGCGATCTAGCTGTTAACGACACTTAATGAACTGCACGAAACACCTTTGTGTCAAACTAAATTACTCCACACGCGGCAACTCCTCTATATCCAAGTTTCGCACCACTTTTGCAATAGCCCTAAAACTGTACACAGTTGCTCTTAAAACACTGAAAGGCAAGAAATGTTTCTTTTTAATTGATTTTATTTGTTTATTAAACAGTTTTAATAGTTGTGCAGACTGCATATTATGTGGAGACATACTTCATTTGTATATAGTTAGTAAATCGTGAACTTTTCTTTCTACATCTTCCTCGAATTGCAGACAGAAGAGTCCCGCATGCAGATCCCTTGGCAGATCGCCTTGAAAAATGACTTCAATGGTTGGTCTGCTGGTCAGCCAGATCATTAATATCCTTGGTGCTTGGTCCTTGCACAGTCTGGTGGTGTTAGGACAATACGATTTTATTGCAAACCGTTTATCTTCATTACGCGCAGAGCGGCGTCAGAAAAACCACAACAAGAACGACGGGAAAAAGCTGCAAACTGGTTGGGTAAGGTTAGGACTGGACATGAGACTTGACTGTCATAAATGCGTTGCTCTCTCTCGTGGTTCAAGTGGCCACCCCAACCTGAGGTGAGTGCAACCCTTAGCACTCTCTCACTCTCGTTGCAAACTGACCCTTTGCACCCTTTGGGGGGTTGGCTAATTAAATTTCCTTTGTGCGCGCATTTAGTTTGTCTTTTGATTGCCTTGTTCTTAAGATTAAGCTTTTGTTTTTCCATTTAACGCTTAATTTCAACATTTTGATGCCCTAACGCGATTTGACCCCTCGCTTGACCGACCGGGATCGGTTACACAGCAACGGTTACATGTAACGAGACCCGATCCCGCTCCAGATCCTCATCCCAATCCCATTGAACTTGCCCAACTGACCGCGACTAAACAAACACTGCGCTTCGATTCGCAGTTGACTTGTGTATGAAAAAACTTTAATTGCATTTGAATCGGGAATCAGGATCGGGTCGGGACATGCAACGGGTTAACTGGCTGAGGACCATTGTCCGGCGTTGTTTACCTTATGGTCAGTCCGACCCGGAACGCTTAACCTTTTGAATATTTAGCAGCCGGCCAAGGCGGCCTTTGTTCAATCGACGTAGTCAGTTTTTAATGCACTTTCCGGTGAATCATCTGGCCCATTGTGCCGCTCTATCTGCCTCTCCCTCACTCGCTTACTGGCTGGTTAAGCGGATCAGTTTCAGCTCTCAAACTCAGTCCGGAGACCACAAGCCACAGAAATTTGCTGCGCCTGAGCTCACTGATTTGCATGTTAAGCTTTTCTTTTCATTTCTTTTCTTTCCATTTCATTTCTTTTCCCTCTTGCAGTCAATTTTTCGGCAATTTCCTTTGGCGCTCCCCAAATCAGGAGAGAATATCATTATGCGCAGGTCATTATGGTGCGCTCTGTACGTGCGTTGCACGCTTTGGCGGCGGCTCCAGCAGCAAATGGAAACAGACAAAAAACTGATTACGATTACGTTCATTCAGAGTCTGCAGAGTCTGCAACACGTGCAACCAGCTGGGCTTGCCCCAGCCTCATCCGGCACACTATCGTACACTTGCCCTGCCACTGCCCCCTGCCCCACGCCATGTTGCGTGACTTTACGTAGGCTGCGAGGACGAGCCCCGAAATTAGCTTTGATCCGAGACAATCATTAGTACTGCAAGTCAAAGTCGAACTCCAACTCCAACTCCAACTCGAACTGAGACTGCTGCATTCTTGGGAACCTTCTTCTCAGGCAGTGCCAGCAAATTGCTCTATAAGGAGAGTTGGCGTGTTGCCAGGCGGCAACTAGGAGCGCCGCCAGTTCTCTCTGCTTGAATCAGTGGGCGAGCAAACTGGGCGTACGCCTGGCAGATAAAACTGAATGTCTTGAGGTATATCACAAGTAAGTTTGATGTGGGCGTGTCAAAAGCAATAAATAAAAGATCTGTCCTTTGAGAAGTTTAAAATTACAAAGTAATTGGCTCTAAATAAGGAACTAAAGTATCACATTATTAAGGTAATAGCAAATTAAATTGGGCATATTTCAAATATACACTTTTTAGTTATCGTTAAGAATTCCTAGGCTATAATGTGTAGCTGCATTTCCTTTCATTACTGCCTCTAAAAATTCTAAGTTGTGTGGTAATGATAATTAAAAGATTTGTTGTACTTTAAAGTTTAATTTACCAACTATGTTCGTAAACAGTTCAAGTTAATATTGCCAATAAATACTAGTGTAAAATAAGTATAAAAATCATAATTTTTTACTTTCAGACAAGTTCTTTAAGTTTCTGTGAATATATTCAGAATTAAGTCACTTTTCCCTCACTATAGTAATTTGATGTATCCTTGTATAGACATAACATTTCGTTATGGAATTACCAGAGACCAGAGCTGGAGAAACATCGATGGTACATCGATAAGCATCGATGATTCATATCAAAAAACCTCAGCAAACATCTCTACTAAAGACAATACATTTCAAATTAAAATATGATTCCAAGAATGTTCTAAAACGATTAATGAAAAGATTATGTGTAAATTAATTAGAAGTATTATGAAGACCTTTCTCTTTAAGAAAAGATCTTCAAGTTACTTAAGGATCTTAGTAATTCTATATTCACTACAAGCTTTACTTGTTAAACGAAAACACCTTCGAATTACACACTTATAAGAGAATTTCCTTGTTATAAAAAGTATCTCTTTGTCAACATATGTACGTGTAGGTATCAGAGAGAAAATATTTAAAGTTCGATTATTTTTTATGGATTATAATAATGCAATATATTATATATTCTTTAGACAATATGTTCTTCAATATATAAAGAAAAGAATTGAAGTTTATATAGTTAACTTTGAACTTGTTTCAACTTAGGGTATTTTAAGCTAAAGTTCTTTCAATTTCCGAAATATATTTTGAATTGTTGTTGCAACCAAATCCCTAAAGAAAGTTGATCTAGTTACTGTCTGTCCAAGATCGCCACACCTGTCGCAAGGCAGCCCAGCTCAGGTGAACTGCAGGTCGGCAGCTGCCGCAAGCTTTCAAGCAAATCCAGCAAGGCAATTTGCCTGCTTGGCAAAGAATCCGCTTGACACGGTTCAGGTGTCAAGTGGCCCAGGCACGACGTGGTCGAAATCCACGCGCGCTTTTACTGCCCACATGTGGCCAGGTCAGGCAGGTCTATGCATGTCTATGCATGCTTCAGCATGTGTGTGTGAGTGTGTGTAAGTAGTTGTGTTATACGGTTCGGCGACTCGCAACGCTCATAGTTCCCCTTTGAACCCCAGTCAGGCAGGCTGGCCGCGAAAGAAAGCCACATAAGCAAAGAATAACAGCAAGAAGCAGAAGAAGAAGAAGTAGCGGAAAAGGAAGCAAACGGGAGGGAGTGAGAGAGAGATAGGGAAGAGGAAGGGGGTACTTTAAACGGAACACCTGATCAAAATTTCAAATTATTACGACGAAATGAGCTAAACAAAAGGACAAAACTGGCATAGCTCGTGCGCGAGTTGTTATCACACACACACACACACAGAGATAGACACACACTGGCAGCAAGGCATGAAAATGCTTTGGTCTAATGAGCACCGCGCCGAGCCTCGCATAATGAAAAACTTCGACTTGGTCGCTGTAATTACGCGCCGGCCCGAGAGGGCGCAAGAAAAGGAAAGAGCTAAGAAAATTCGTCGGGGTCGTCGTGGTGGCAGCGGCTGGGGTCGCGCACACCGGGGTCATGCCCAGTGTTACATGCACCTGACATCGCCGACTCATTTAGTTGGGTGCAACAGCAGCAGCAGCGACAGTAGGAAGTGGAAAGTGGAAAGGCCAAGGAAACGAGGAAGTGGCGCGTAGAGCGCGTGCTCTTTGCCCATTCTGAAGTCGCTGCTGGCCAAGTCGAAGGCGCAGGCGCAGCCGAAGTCAGCCAAGCGCTGAGTAGCATAATTTGGTCGCGGTTCGCTGCTGCTGCCCCGCTGCTGCTGCTGCTGCTGCTGCTGCTTGTGTTGGTGGTGGCAGAACTAACAGTTTTCCCTAGCGACAGCAACCCTTGTGAGTTTTCCTTTTTGGGCGCCAAAAAAACAAAACTAAAACGGGCAATGACACTGGACGTGGCCAGGACGAGGCGCTGGCAGGACCTGCGCGACATATGTGGCGCGTGCCACCAACATCAGCATAACAATTAAACATAAATATGCCTAGGATAACAACAACAGCAACGGCAGCAAGTTCTGGCCTCAAGGTGTCTTCGCTTTGGGTCATGTGGGCGAGTCGAGCGCGCAGTTTGTTTATCTCTGGAGGCGGCGTTTTAAACTAGCGCAGGGTGACTTACAGCTAAGTGAGGGAGGGGAGGAGTGGCAGAGGGAGAGGGAGTAGCAGCGGCTGTGGGAGGGGGAGGCAGCTGGCTGTTAGCGGTTTTAAGGGTTAGCTTTGCCAGCACCAACTGACGCGCGCGCGCCGCTCTACTGATAATGCGCATATAGCACCATCTAACCCCGTCGAGCACGCTGAGTCATATCACACACACACACACAGATAGACCGAGGCAACCCACACACAATGTGCCGCCTTCGTTTGCTTAGTAACGGTCACGCACGCAAGGATACTTTACTTTGCCGGCCCTCGCATATGGAACACATGTGTTGTCCTCGTTTGGGCGAAGCTTCACGCCGCGCTGCTCTTTGTGCTCTCGCCCACCCCGCGGTAATTACTCCAGCAGTGACCAACTGACTGCGCAGGCGACTTCGACTTCGACATCGACATCGACTTCTACTTCGAACTGGATCTGGACATGCTCGGCAGTCTGCTGGGCATATGTGCTGGGCTACTTGAGAGTCCTTTGCAACTGCGCGAAAAATGTTGCAATTATTAGTCTGGCAAGCAGGCGAGGCGCAGGCTTCCCTCTGGCTTGGGTGCTGCTCCTGCTTTGTCCATGTGCTGCTCACTTCAAGTGGGAAATTTCACGAGCTCGTAAAAGGCGAAAGGTGCCGAAATTGCCGTGCCTATTTAATTTGCCATATGTGGATAAATCTTTTGTCATTTCAAGTGATTCCAGAGTCAACATGGTGTGATCACTTGAATTCCTTTTGACTTTCAGCAGCCCAGGCGGGCATAAGCTGGGGGCGCAGCATGTGTTTTTTTAAGGGCAATGTGTGGATATTGTTTGGATTAGCAGATTTTAATACTGTTTATTGCTTTTACTATAGAATAACTCTTTGTGCATTAGAAAGTATCAACAATTAGCAATGTTTGAAAGGAAAACGAAAGAAAAACATTTTAAAATAAGGATTTTCATAAAGGAATTATAAGAACTAAGAGTTCTTAAAATTGATGTTGATTTTTCATTTTTTTCATAAAATTTTGCTAAAAAAAACTTTTCTAAATATCTCAAAGATCAGTAAGAAATATTAAAAAAGTTTGTCAATAGTTTTAAAATTCATTTTGATGTTTTTTTTTAATCATTTAGAAACGATTTTTACATCTATTTCAGTCTTAATTTAAGCAAATATATTAATGTCAATTTTAATTTTGTTATAATATAAAATACTATAATATCACATTATTATTTCCCTCTTTTTTAATTTAAAATACATTATTGTTATGATAATAATAATAAATAATATCATGTGTACATAATATGTGTCTTTCTTACTTTCCAACAACACTACCAGTTCTTCAAAGTAAAACAAGGTTAATATCCTTATGATGATAATAATTATAAAGTAAATCTCATGTTGCCCCACAATGTTCCCACATTCAATGCAGCAGGAAGCTCACATCAATGGGCACTTGCAAGGATTCGGCCTTCGAAGCACGTAGCACGTAGCCACAGTGAAACCATATCCCCGAGCACGCACAGTGGGCGCACACAGTGTAAAGTGTAAAGTGCAACATGTGCGCATATTCAAAAGTTGCACAAAGCTATCGAATTACGCAGCAGGAACTGCCGAAGCCAGAGGAAGAGAAGACTTGCAGTAGAATTTACATTATGATGTATGTTCATACAAAATTATGAAAAGGCAGCTAAGTAGGTCGATCGTTTGTCTGTTAAAGGAATGTTAGCTTCAACATGCTGAAGACTTTATACTCTTTAAATTTGTGACAAGCGTTTTGACTCATTGTTTCTATTAAAAATAAGCCAGTTTTCTTAACAAGTAGAAGATTTTAATATCTTACCATTATAAAAGCTAGAGACACCAAATTTGGCATGTTGATTTCTGTTTACCAGGCGCAAATCAAATTTATTTCAAATGTTATATTTCTATTTTAATAACATATGTTAAATAGTTCTAAAAAGATTTTACACAATATTCCAGACATTAGATATTGCAATTCCTTTGAAGGGAATTTAAATTTGCCGTCTGATTGTTCCTGCCCTAATGTGAACTATTAAGTAATATTTTTTTAATGAAATTGAATAAGTATAAGTTTAAGACTATGCTGCTTTAATTTCATGCTTCAGTGAAGATATTAATGCTGTTTATTTTATATATTTATATATTTTCTTTCTCATAATTTGTATTTCTTCCGATCAATCAATGTATTAAGATAGTGCTACTTAAATAAAGTTTCAGGATCGTTGCTGCATGTGCAAGAAGTTTTATTAAAATATCTACAACAATGAGACACTAGTTCATAGACTGTTCAAAATAACATAATACTATATAACAATATACAATATAATATGTTTATTACGCATATGTTTGTCAAGTAACTCTTAACATTAACTCTGTTAATGTATTGTAATGTTAATGTTAATGTAATGTACATAAGCGCAAAGAGTTACCTAACTGACTATTTGCACTGTATATACTTAAAAGAGTGGGCGTTGCCATCTGGTCAAAATGCATATACCTTCCGCCAAGGGTATTCAAAATTGGCAAGAGATCTGCGTGGCTGGCTGGCTGCCTGTGTGCGGCTTCCCACGTTGCCAGGCCGAAGGGGGCTGTTGCCGTTTAGCAGGACAAGCGCAAAATATTGATCGGTAATAAAAAAACGGCGGGCAGAGGGCAAAAGGCAGCGGGCAAGCGGGCAGAGGGCAGGACAAGTGCACATAAAATCGAATTAATGGTCCTTGTCGCAGTCGGGCTGGCGCTTTGTTTTGGTGTGAGCAGTGGGAAACCGGCAAAGTCCTTTGCACACTGGCAGACAAAAGGATCTATCTCTGCTCTCTGTCGCGCTCTCTCTCCCGCTTTGGAATTTATTGCCAAGCAACAAAGGCAGAGGAATCAGTTCGCTCTTATCTGGCAAATGCAATCTCTCACCTTTCAGTTTGTCAATTAGTTCAAGTGCACGGCGGGATTGTATCGGACCAGGGACTACCTGCAGTCGGGACTGACCTGCAATTGCAACAGATTCCGCTCTACTTGCTGTTGTTGTTGCTGTTGTTGGCATTGTTTGCCGATTTATAGCTAGAAAAATCAATAAAATGAAATATTTATTAGGCACAACTCGGAGGCAGAGACAGAGGCGTGGGCGTGGCGACGGGAGCACTTTGTCCAGCACATGGTTGGTAGTTGGGCGTGCAGGCGCAGTTAGTCAAGCAGCCCACCAGGCCGGGCCACACCATGTGCTGGACATGCTGAAGCCGATGTACTTGGCAGCAAGTGCAGCCTGCGAGCTGCGCAATTACGCGATTAGATCTGCTGCAAAGGAGTGAAAAATGGTTGAACAGCACAGCAAGGCACAGTGTCACACAGTGCAAGTCACAGTGTCCCTGCACAGTGGGCCGTGTGTGTGTAGTTGTGTGTGTGCTGAGCGTGCGCGCGCGCACTGTGCAGGACAAAGCGCTGCAGTTAATTGCAAAGCCACCAACTCACAAGGCAGACACAGCACGGCGGGATAGGCGCCAGTCAGGACGAGGCTTAATGAGCGCTCGCTCTCTGCTCTCCTCCGGCTGCGCTGCGTGGGACAGGCGCAGGGTAAGAGTCACAGTCACGCAGTCACAGTGACAATCCAGGCAGCCAGGTACCGGCTGAGGATCAGCGCGGATATCATGCTGACAGTTTGACACATTAGACTTAGGATATGCAGAGTCGCAACGACGTCTCGAGCGACCTCGACTTGTGTGGTGGCAAATCGTAATCGCCTAGCTAACTCCTTCACGCCGTTGCATGCAACTCACAGACGCAAGCAAATATTATACAAAAATATTAACGAGGCAAGGATCGGTAGTGACTCCTTGACTCGCCTTGGCTCTTTTATTTGATTTGATATTGTTATTTCTCAAAATATTTTCGCTGCATTGCGCACCGCCAACTTGTTTGTATTTAGCTTCCAGGAATTCCTCTGTCTCTGCCGGCGACCACACAAGGCCGCCAAGGGTAACCACAGCAGCAGCAGCAACAACAACGGCAGCAAGTGCAACTGCAGCAGCGAGGGGCGGCAAAACCTCAAACACAACTTCAACCTGGCTTTGTCTGTGTGTGTGTGTGTGTGACTTATGATATATTCCTCTTTTATTTTTGGAACCTTGCCGCATGACGCTGTACTTTTTCGGCTCCAGACTCCGACTCCGACTCGGATCCTTGGCCAATGTTTGTGTCCCTATATCAATTTGTGGCCGTGGTCACCTTTTGTCTTTCGCACGCCACTCGAGCCGCAATTGTTTGCAATCGAACGTTTTGATTTCCCGGGAGGTCTCGCTGCCTCTACGATCTGCACTGAGAGATCTACACTGCGATCTCTCTTTCTCTCTCCTCTGCAATTTCATGGCTGTCCGGCCCATGTGGCCCAGGGGCGGCACTGGCTATTTTTTTCGCGTGTCATGACTTTTTACGATCTTGTTCCCGCTAATGATCTTTTCAAGTCCACCAACTGACCCAGTGCAGTGTGGTCTACAGAGGATCTACTGCGCTATTGTCTGTTGACCAACATTAGCTAATGCTGGCGTAAAATAGATTTCCTTAGGGACTAGATTTCCCCGAAAGTTTTGCAATTAAATTTTTGGCCAAAGAAATTTCCAGAAATTTGAAAAATCTTAGCCAAATCTTGACATGTTATAATATTGCAAAACGAATTGAAAAACAACAATTGAACATGAGGGGAAATTAATAATGATTCAGAAGATTTAAAATAAAATATTTGAAATTATCAAAAATCGATGAAAGTAGAATCTTAAATAAAATATTAAATAGAATATAATAAACTTTCAAAACATTAAACTTTTTATAGTAAATAAACTTAAGAAATCCTGAAAATTATCATAATAAATTCACAAAGCGCTTATCCCCTAAAAAAATAAAAATTCCCCAAAAAAAACGATTGATTCTTGACAAACTTATGAATGCTGAAAGCTCTAAGATGAGATGATCGTGGAGGCTTCAAAGGAATTTGTCAGAAACTTGAAAGCACGTTAGGTACCTGGAATTTGGGATTAAAGTGAGATACCGTTAAGGCCCAATCGGAAGGCTAACCTTGATCGCAGTTGGTTAAAGGTAAAAGGAGAACGACAGATGTTGTCAAATTTCGTTGCTAACGAGAAGCGTTGCGATCATTAATTAGATTGCACTCAAGTAAATCGGCCATGAAATTGGAGCAACCTTGCTGACAGTTTCCAAATCAGTGCACCCTCACACACACACGCGTATATAGGGGGACTGTGGCTACACCTAAATTGCTCAATCAATACCACATGCAAAGCGAGTACAGAGCCTAATGCGTAGTACGAGCATAAATCTCCAAAACTGACGACGACATATGGCCGAAGAGGATAAGGCTGCACAGGTTTCGGATTTTAGTTTTACTCTGTGACGGGTTGACCACTTCAAGAGCTCCGCGCGCTGATCTCGAATTACATGCGACATGACCATGTCATTTGAAGTACTAAGCTAGCCAGCGCCTAATAAACACATCGCCATAAACAAACCTTCAGCCAAAGGCGGCAGCGCCAAAGGAAGGATCGAGGCAGGACTCGAGGGGAAAGGACTCGAGATCGCTGCTACTGACTAACGGGTCTGACAGTCGATCGTCGTTTTGTTTTGATAACATCTCAAGTAACTGACTCACTGACCAGCCCGACTGCCTTGCCTGCTCATTAGCGGACCAATCATTGTTTGGGTCGCGGCGCGACAAGGCAAGGATCAAGGATCGAGGATCAGTATTATCTTTGCTTTTCGTTGTTTATGCCGACAGACCAAATTGCGGGCACAAATCCTGCGCATGTGTTGCAATCTCTGGTTTGTGTTACAAAAATAACTTTAATGTTCAAATGCGCTTCAGCAAACATAACCTAACAAAAAAAAAAAAAAAAAAAAAAAACCTCACATTGTTTTTATGACCAACAAAAAGTCGAGGCAGTAAAACTAAATTTGGGGATACGATTTTCCCAGGCAGCACATGTGGATTGGGGCAACCTCACATAACACATTGCCTTTCTTTGTTTGGGACTTCACACACACACACAGAGACGCCCAGAAAGAATGGATATATGGTTTGGTAATCTGTGAAAAAGCCAAACCCCCATTAAACCGCAGGCACTCTAACTCGTTTTCTTTCTTCCCAAAGAGGCATTCAAAACTCGTTACGTCGCCAAGTGTGCATGAATAGACGTGAAAAGGCTTCATCATCATCATCGTCGGGCCGATCCTCCTCGCCGGCATCCACGTGCAGGCCGCGCTTCAGCCTCGTTTCGGCTTAGGGGCTACTGCGCGATAAGCCCACGAGCACGACTGCTACTCCTGCTCCTGCTGTATGTACCTGTGCCCAACCTGTTTCTCTAGGCATCTATCAATTTCCATTCCATGTTATGTGCCTCGTCTTCGCCTTCGCCTTCGCCCCCGCCCTCTCCTTGTTTGTTTTCCATTTTCTGTTCTGTTCTGCAGGAAATCTCAGCACGTTTCTTATTTTCTTATGGGTCTTCCAGTTGGATTTTCCCCTACAAACAGGTTCTATTGTTCCTTTACCCCGTCGAGGTGCCTATGTACTACTTCTACCTCTACCTGTGCCTCTCTGCGTATGTATTGCATTTTCCTCTCTGCCTCGACATTCGTTACCTGTGCGTCCATCTCCCTCACAGGTTCGCTGTCCTCCTCGCCAGCCTACGCCCTGAAGAAAATTATATGTTTTGATTTTTAACGGAAAACTGCTGAGCCACACAGCTCCCTATGGAGGAGACAGAGCAGAGACGAGAGCAGAGCAGAGCCTCATCGAGAGCTATTCAAACAGTCAATTTTAATGACACACTCGAAGCAATCGTCTAATTTTATATAACCTCTTCAGAACTGATCTAATGAAGGGTTGCCCTCGAAGTTCTCACGACACGATCGGTCAACCGTGCTCGAGGTCATTCAACCAGTTGCCTTAAAAAAAGGATGCCCAATACCTCAGATTCTCCGATCCTCCTCTCAGCATATCATGGCAACATAATTGCTTTTTCATAACTATTGGATTTATGCATTAGACACCGAATTTCACGGCTTGTTGGTCGTGGTACCGAAACGAGGCGTGTGCATAAAATATTTGATTGGATCTCAAAAGATATTGGTAGAGCGAGAGTCAGAGCCGAAGCGAGAGCTACCGGCTATAGCTTATGCCAAATCGATTGGTTTTCGTCACGGTCGCATGTCCTGCCAGGACCCTTTCGCTTGACTCTTTGATGATCTCTGATATGATCATTACAATGCACGAGTCGGTTCGTTTCAACTTCCCAAAGGGTAATTAATGATCTGCCCAACCTGGTTTTGCCATACTTAGACTAGAGTTAGTGTTCTATAGTTACTCTATGGCAACCGCAAAGCATTGCGGTACCGCCCAGAGGGTGCTCTTTGCCTTCTGCTTGCCGCACTTTGCACAGTTTTTGCTCATTTACAACTCATTTTTTTGAGACTCTGCAAAAGGCAATTAGCATGCTTCGATGAGTTGACAAGTTTCGGACAACATATAGTACTATATGATAGATTGCTTGGGTAGGTGTCTTTGAAGCATTGTTGCCTGGGCAGCACAATGCAGTCAAATGTGCCGCACGCCTTTGGAGAGCCGAAGCCAGGGAGAGGAATAGAAATACAGAAGGAACACAAGTTTAAATTATCAAAGATCTTTGGTAATTTTATACCTTTTAGCATAGTAATAGCTCTTAGTTCCTTCAACGATTTAATAATATAAATGTATATAATACCATATATACAGTTTTTTTTTTTTTTTTTTTTTTTTTTTTTTTTTATTTATTAAGTGAAGAATCCGTACATCATAATATTGTATCTTCACATCACAGGGTGGTATAGTATATAGTACCATACTTCACTTGTTAATCAACAGTTTCTCACAATTGTTTATCATGGCGATTAACAGCTACACGTTTTGTATACCTCCCCATTGAGTTCCGCTTAAGAACACCTCACTCGGAACAAAAACAAAAGATCTTGAGCTCTCCTAAAACGCCAAGAACGATTCTCGTTTATATTTAAAACAGCAGATAAAACTCGGCTCGGGGGTGATTGCATTTTAGCGGCAAAGTGTGAAAAACCATTAGAGTTGGCTTTACATACTCGTACAACATGTAACGTGCAACAAGGCGGCATCCTCTCTGCACTGAAACAATAAAACTGAAATCAAAAACCTTCTTATGCAAACATTACGTAAGTCAGCTACTGTCTCGCCGACACTTTCCAGGAAAAAGCATAAAAATTTCCAACATTCTATATAGAACAGACTTGTGCAAAAAAAACTTGCCAACTCTATGGAATCGCCTGGATGTATTCTAGATCTATTGTTCCAGGAAACTGAACAATTTGTGCGTAATTTGCATAGCACCAGCTTCGGGTTTCGGGTCGGGTTTAAGGGCGGCAACTGTTTGACGACATATTGCTCAATGGCATGGATCAATAGTCGTAAGATTTGAATGGGAACACGCACACATACACACTCTATACAGCTGGTAGATCAGAGATCTTTACTCTTTCGCGCAAGAGCAACAAAAACGAGATCATCTCATATGTGCACAAAAGTATTTCACACATTTAGGCTTCCAAATGAATGAGCACGATCGACGACGCTTGTGTGGTCAACTAAGAGTCCAACCCGAGATCTAATATGCAGATAGACCTGAGCCAGTGCAGTTGTGTTCCAAGCAAACAGCGAACTGAACAGCACATGAACCCGGTTTCCTAATCAACTCACAATGCTCGCACTGGAGTTCAGTGCAGGGTATTCGGGTCGGGGATAAGCCTACTTTAACTTGAAAATATTACTAAAACTTTTTGTTAGGGCAAACACATAACTAACTTGCATATTGTTTCCCTGCATTTGCTTAATGAAAGCATTGTTCTGTCTCTACGTGTGTGTGTAGGTGTGTGTGTGGGGTGTGGCTGTGTGTTGTACACCCACATGCCAAGCAATTCTGGAAAAAGTTACCCGCACACACAAGTGCAGATCTTAAGCCGCTCTTTGAACGGGTCGTTCCTGATGGGAGTTTAAGATACCGACTACCAAATGCACATACCACACACTCACACACACACACTGACACACACACACAGGCATAGCCAGGCATTGCAAAATGAACAGTTTGTTTCGTTTGGAAATCCTTTTTTCAAAGGCAGCACAAAAATCCTTTCACAGTAAAATTAAAAACGATGAAAAAACACAGAGAGGAAAAGAGCGCCAAAAATAGTTACAATGTTGAAAGATGCCTCGAGTGTGTGTGTGTGTGTGTGTGTGTGTGTGTGTGTACCCTAGATTACTAGACATGGTTGTTTAACAAATTCGAGCTGGTTGTAGATGGTATCATGCGCTCGGCTGCACCTCAAGTGGAGTTGCAGGCACAGATAGTTGGTTGAGGCATCTTCAAGAGAGGCAGTCAGCTGACTGATGCCGGTCCAGAATGACCGTTAGACCGTTAGACCTGCACGTAGAATCCTGCCTGCCCAGCAGGTTCCTTTGTTGACAGTCCGATTCACTGAGGCATTTATCATCTCGTACCAGATGACAGTCCCAAGATAGTCCCAGTCACATCTCGGTCCATTGATATTTCGCTCGACTTTCGCTCGGGCGCAACTAATCTCAGCTCGTTGCAATAATAATTATTTGTTTGGCTTAGTAGAGAGTTCCCTTCTCCCCCTTCTCTCTCTCTATCTCTCTCTTTCTTTCTTTCTCTTTTAGATAGTGAGGATGCGCAAACTATGCTCTGTTATCAGGCTACTAGCCAGACATCTCAACTGACTCATCTGGCCTTTTTCTTCTCTCACTGTGTGCTGATTTTTGGCCACCTTCGTGGCCAGCTCAGATTAAAATCAATTAGCCATAAAATGAACAACTCATTTCCCTCTCCGTGTGGGCGAGACACTTGAGGCTCTAATTTGAGGTAGTTAGGCATCTGGAAGTTCGCCTAGTTCGGCCTTCTTTTAAGTATGATATTTTAATTGCAATGATTTTCAGATATCAGAGATGAAGGAGGTTGTACAAGGCATAAACGAGAAATTGCGGGAGAAGTTATTGAATAATAATTGAAATGTACTTTAATTATAGGTTATTGCACATACATATATAATCTTAAAATGTTCTTGAAGTTGAAAAGATTATAACTACACAAGTGTTATGTAGTCTAACAGAAGAAATAGAGAGAATAAGGCATCTACAAAATTTTTCTGTCCGTATGAGCCCCTATATATCAGGGATTCTAAGTGGTAGAGCTATCAAATTAGCTGATGAAGTGTCTTATTAGGACAACTTACTAAAGCTGTTCTGAAAAAATTGGCCACGCCGTCTTTCGAGCCTGTAAATCGAAAAAAAACTAACTAAAAGTGTAATTTTAAAGCTAGAAAGTTTATAAATGATATGCAAATAACTTAATTAACTTAATGCATATCAATCTATTTAGTTAAGGTACCTTCCTTCGTTAATATCTCGTGATATCTGCTTAAAAATACTCTAAAGTTGCCTTTACTCGGTTCCCTCATGCCCTTCCATTTCCTTCTTTAACCTCCTTTAGGTCTGCTTAATTTTCTAACATTTCTGCCAACATTAGCATATTAAAATAGATGATAATACAAATTTAGAACTGTCCGAAGTAATAACTTCCCCATTAAACCCCAATTCCGATACGGACATTTCATGGGGTATTTTCCTCGCATCATCATTGTGATCATTTCAAACTTCCTTCCGTTGGATGACAGTAAATCGGCTTATGAAATGTTCCAATCTTTTGTTGTTATTATGTTTGAGAATGTACGTGTTGCACTGCGGCTGCTGCGCTGCAACTGCGCTGCTGCAACTGCGCTGCTGCAACTGCTGATGAAAGTAAACAAACCTGTGGCGAGGTAAATAAACTTAGCAGGCAGCTTAGCGAGAGGGGCCTGATCGACGCCAGATAGGCCAGGAAAACCGACTTCTAAGAAAAAGAAGGGCATGGGGCAATAAAAATGAGAGAAGGAGCTGGAGGAGTTGGAGGAGATACTGGATACTAGACAAACCAGTTGGAACAGCGAACTGGACCTGCATCTGGATGTGGATGTGGATGTGAATGTGGAGAAAAATCAGGAAAAACGCAGCCACAGAGAGAGAGAGGACTGTACTTTTTAAGGCAAGTACCACAACCAGTACCAGTTTGTTGGGGCCAACAAACAAACAAATAAGCGTGCTAGCCTTACATAGAGAAGGTGAAGGCGACGACGCCAGCAGCGACGGCGACTGCGACGCCGACTGTGGCACGGCTTAAGCGTGATTACAGAGGGAAAACGTAGGAACGGATGCGAGTACAAACGGTGGAGCGCGACATGCCTAGCATAATAAAGGGGTACGAGCCAATGGGCAGTCACAGCAACAACAAAGAGTACAACAACAGCAACAACAACAACAGCAACAACAAGAATGTCGTTACAGCAATGTAAATGTGTTTATGTATCTATGGGATACGCGAGGCTCGCCTAGGCACCCAAAAGGTGACTGATCTCCACAATTCGACACTTTGACTCGACAAGAAGAACAAGAAGAAGAACGAACAACAACAAGGGGGAGAACGACGGACAGCGCAATCAAAACAAAATTCATCGAAGTTGAAAACAAAGTTGTAAAAAAATCGAAAGGTGAGTCGAGGGCAAGCGCAGCAGAAGAGTAGAAGGAGGAGAAAGAGGAGGAGAAGCAACAGCAGAAGAAGACATAAAACAAGTATCCAAGTAGCGAAAGGATGCACGACACGCAAGAGCAGAGTGTGAGTATGCGAGTGTGAGTGAGTGTGTGCGTGTCTGTGTGTGTGAGTGTGTGTGTGTGCCTGCTGATGTGGAGGCAGGGTCAAGGTAAACAGAGATTTACCTTTATGATGGATTTTGCTCGGCTGAGCATGTTAATGCACGTTGGCTAATGGTGTTTTTATACCCCCCTACCCCTCTCTCTTCCCCTCTCTCCTTCTCTCCTTCCCTCTCCCTCTCCTTCCCTGCATCCTTCACTTAGTTCTCTGCCGAATTTGAAGGCAATCAAACTGCGGCAAAGCTGAGTCTCTAATGAAAATGCTCAACGGAAAAGCGTCTACGATAAATGTTAATGGATCTGCCCGGGGTCGGGGTTAGCTAAGTTGGAAACCAGTTTAGGAACCTCGTCGACGACAACGTTGCACCGCACTGTGGCAAATGTAAAAACTTGTTGTAGCCCAGGCACAAGATAGACAGACAGATAGACATGTACTGCTGCCTCCTCGACTGCTTCTACTGCTGCTGCAGCTGCTCCTGCTGCTAGACTATTCCCCAGTTCGGGCTTAGCTTTAAGCAGAGAGAGGGGGAAAGAGGAGAAAGAGGAGGAGGAACAACCCTCTCTGACAGTCAGGGCTGGGCAGCTTGTCAGTTTAAGTTGCAGATGAAATGTTGGCTGAGCAAGCATTTTTATGATGGAATTATTACATCATTCAGCTTCATCAACTCTCGCAAGGAATCTCTCCGTCTCTCAACTTATCACGACAGTGCAACTGACCAGCAAACCAAATACAAATTGTCATGCGGGCTGGTGGTGGAAAACGAAGTTTTCCTTCTATGCAGATTCACAATCAAATCAAATTTTCATCTGTCAAGCGAAAGCTGCTTATCGCAATATTTCAGCTCAGCAACTTTCTCAGGCATTCTTGCTCCAATTCCACGAAAATTTCCCCTCTTTGCCCTTCAATAAACTCAAGGAAACCGGACACACAATCAGGATTCGCATTCGGGGCCGCACACGGCGAAATATGAAACGGAAGCCATCAGCGCCACTTTGAATAGAAATTCCTGAGATAATCAACGGCATTATCTGACGATTATGTGTTGAAAATTCCATGAAAATTGCACAAAAACGAAACACCGACTGACGCGTTGCGAAAAAAGGAAACAAAAAACAGAACAAAGAGAGAGAGAGAGAAAAAACCTTATTGAACTAGATCCGGATGATCGTGAGATGATGATGTTGTTGATGATGATGTCAGAACACCCGAGTGCATCCGCTCTCGTTGGCAGCTCGTTTTGCAAATGGGAAACCTCATCAAGCCCTCGGTCACTTGAGGTTTATCCGAGGCCTTAGCCAACATTAAAAAACACCGAAAACCGACAAGGAATGCCGCAAAAAATCGTAGCTGGCACCCAACTGCTGGACAGACAGAGAGAAAGTGAGAGACGGAGAGGAAGATGCGAAATGAACGTGAGAATTTCTGGTCGAATGTCCTTTAAGTTTTCGCCGCGTTTTGGCCGCGCGTATTGTTCGTGAAGTACTTTGGCAGATTTGCGCTAGCTCGAACAATGCGGCAAGGAAACAACCTTATTGCCCAAGTGAATTCCAGTGAATTCCGCTCGCTGAGATGAATGAATGAATGAATGAAGTCCCGTCTCGGGGCGTGAGAAGAGGATCTGCTCGGACAACTTGATCAGCAAGAAGGCGGCAAGTGTTGCTTGCGTAACGTGGGTGGCTCGGCACAACACACACACGTGACATGCCGACAGGAAGCAACAAGGAAGGATAACAGACACGTATTATAAACACATATAGAGTACACACACATACAGAGTACACACACACACACAGAGTACACACACATAGTTGAGTTCTGAAATTGATTTTTGCGCGCCAAAAAGTGCTGCATAAATATTTACACAGCTCGCTGTGAGGACTCTGTGATCCTTTGAGCCGCACATCCTGTTGCCTTGACCCTTTCGCCGTATGCAAATTGCCAATTGCAGTTGGAAATCGCACATTAGAGATGATGCAACAAAGTCGAAGGTCGCGCACTTGCAGCAAATTGCAGCACATTGTCTTGGCCACGTTGTAGTTTTTTCTCTCTTTTTATGAAGGTGCGAAATGACACATTCCGGTCAGGTCAGCCGAAACCTGCCGCGTCATTCAGTCAGCCTTGTGCGTGCCTCGGCCAAAAGGAAGGTGCAACTGCAACTGTGCGCTGTGAACTATGAACTGTGACCTGTTGTCAAGCCTTGCCCGATTTGTCAAAGTTGCCAGCTGCGTTGCCATTGAGCAAATTTTACTTCGTCTTCTTCCTCTTCTACGGCCCGTTACCAAACGATTTTCATTCACAAATCACAGTCACATTCATTCGTCAACTCACTGGGGACTGCAGCGGGGCTTGATCTCTGAGGGTTATCAAAAACCTATTGGAAATATAGAAATATTTGTAAATTTCTTGCGAAAATATTTGTGCACTGTTTTGATTTTTTGCGCTATCATTTCCTTTGCGAAATATTTTCGAAAGGAATTTCAAATTTTCCCAAGATTTATGCAACGGGGTGAGGATACTAGTATTTTTCTGGTATTATATACGATTATAATCGAGTTTTCCGGGTAATTGTGTACGTGCCCCGTTCGTTAATTCAATGTTTGGTATCCTTTGATCCTTTGATTATCGTTAGCTGCTTGGGCATCCTTTCCTGGAAACGCCAATGTCCGAGTGGGAAACGCAATGGGACAGTTAATTCGGTTGTACAATCTCACACTCTGTTCCCCCTGCTCTCCACTGTTCCTTACCCCTCTCTGCTCTTCATTCATTAGGTCCTGATTGCAGCACAGCCTGTCAACATAATTAATCCCCCTGCCCCCTTGCTTCGCGCTCTGCTGATCAGCTGATCGCAGCATAGTCGGCATAGTAAAAGGAAAGAAGTGGAAAATTATGAACAATTCATAAAAAATAGGAGTGCATTCATTGCTCGACATTCCCAAAGATGCGAGTGTGTTGTGCCCTCCACTTTGTGCTTGTTGTTGTGTTAATTGTTGACGAGGACGAACAAGAGAGAGAAAGATGGAGAGGGGGACAGCCAACTCGGGCCGCTCCCACGGCTTGTCGCCTTGGCCTCGCAGCGGTTTTTTATGCCATTTACGAAGAAATCTTGCAACAAATCACAAGTTGCTTTGTAGTAGCAAGAGCAGAGGCTTCTCCGACTCCAATGTTCAACATTTTTACCACTAATTTTGATCTGCTTCCCCCCCTCTCTCTCCCTCTCTCTCTCTCTGTCTGTCTGTGTTGTGACCTTTATTTGTTTGATGTTAAAAATTGATGCTGCCTTCCCCCGCGCTCAAGACAATCTAATGGCTCTAAGTGCAACGCAAGGATGAGAGAGGGGGAACCGCTGACGACGCAATTCTTTGCCATTATCGAGACGGGGAAGGAACCTGTTAGGCTTGCACTGGTTCCTCTAGAATTGCTTTTTATTAGGCTGAGGCTGCCCCGAGTCCTAATTGCGGTGAGAGATCTCGAGCAGCAGCGGCATTGAAGTTAATCATTTTGTACGTGTACCTGCGGCTTAGGCAGTCAAACCCGGCAGTCACTCGGCGCAGTCCAGTGCAAACAGGCCCACAACAACAGCAACAAGGACAAGGAACATTGCTAGAAGAAGGACTCACTGCAAATGGATATTTTCGATATATATTTTCACAACCCAATTGCCGCCTTTTGTTACCTTCTTGGATACATTGCTGTGCTGCATCTTGTGGATCGTTATCGGGGTCGCCGTCGCATTGTGCTTTCCTTCGGTTTTATGGCCAGCCCGATTTGCCCGACTTCCTGTGAGAAAATCCACTACAACTATAGCAGCATTAACTACAGCAATCACATCAACAACAGCAACAACACGACAACAACTTGCCGACAAACCATGCTGCCTTCCTTCGCTGCTGCTGGTGGGGATGGGGCAGCTACGGAGAGACAGAGTAGTGTCATTTACCCAACACGAAATCAGCATAATGACAGGCCCGGGCACGGGGAACTAGTTCGGCTTGCAAATTACGAACCGGTATCGCGCTGCAATTCCCAGACAGGATATCGAAGCGCGCATCCTTCCTGCTCCCGGGACACCGCGGGGTAGTGCTTCTCTACTCCTCCTGGGCAACAACTTTGCATAAAATATTTGAAAATGTTTTCATTATGGTAAATAGACACACAAAAGCCGATCGAGCCCGATTCCCACCAAGCCAAGAAGGGGTTGAGCCGTCCCATTGCCAGTTGCGCTATATTGGTGATAAATTAGTTTAATGGTCGGTCTGGTCGGGGTGCGGGGAGGCAGCAGACCGCAGTCGTGGCAAAGCTTAGATCGAGCTACGTTATGTTGCTACGAGGAACTCCTTTACTCCTTGCCCGTGGGCAAAGTTTTGGCGGCAAAACGACAAGCCATGTTCTTTGGCCTTGCCTCCGTACGTGTCTGGTGAATGCTCCGACCGTACCCGACCATAATGAACTGGCCAAACAATGCGCCAACTCTACTTGCGCTAAAAAAGGAAACAAAACGGAAAAAACAACACGAAAACAACATGAAAATAGAATAGAATCACGTTCTACAAACATTTTCACATCGCTGATTTCGAACAGTGAGTGGACAGTGCACAGTGGACAGGGGAGGACCTTCATGCAGTACACAATTGCGTTTTGCGGCACGATTGTCTGCCTCACGCACGTGCAACAGTAGAAGTCGAGTGCCCATTGTGCCCCGGCCTAGTTTGCCGATTTATATAGACTCCTCTGCGTATATAGACTTCTTCTTCGATGCATTCGATGCATTTGCTATGTGACACTTTTCAATGAACCGAGCGAGGTACTTTGAATAGCGAGGCGAGCAAGTGCCTGCACAATGGAATTTGCTGCCTTTTGTTGTTGTTGTTGCCGCCTACAATGCCATTGTTGTTGTACAGGGGCGGGGGCGTGGCGTTGTTGCAATTTTAGACTAATTTTATTGTTATTAATTGTTTGGAATTGCTTTTTAACTGCTTTGCTTTTTTGTGCCGATTGCAGGTGACCAACGCACTGAATGAAATAGAGTGAGAGAGAGAGAGAGAGAGAGAGTAGAGAGAAAGAAAGAGGAGGGAGAGAGAGAGAGAGAGAGAGGGGGAGAGAGGGATAGGAAATATACTTATGTATAACTGACAACTCTACACATTGTTCAATTGTTATCAATAAGTGCCAGAGAAGAGAGTCTCTTAAATAATCATGAATAACTCGAATTTTTTACCTTTCTTATAAAGTACATTACTTTATGAGTATATCCTTAAAAACGTTTGAAGTGGATTCAATGGGCACTATATAGAATACAAATATTTATCTACAGTTATGGGCAATCATAATGGACGATTTTTCATTTAAGTTTATCTTTTTAAATCAATATAAAAAGTATTCAAGCAATGAGTAAGCATCTTATAGTTTAAAAGAGTATTTTGAAGACCTTTACTGATCACAAAATGAAAATTATAAATACAGATTTATATATTTTAGAGAGTTGTTTAATAAATAAGTCCATTTCGGTTAGTTGATAAGCTTAAATGTGAATTTTAGCTGAAATATTAACCTCAAGTTAGCTAGAAATACATATTTCCAAAAATAGGTCGTTTAGCCATTTATATACTGAATTCTATAGACCTTAGGTTCTGTTGATTTAAAAGTAGTTCAAGGTTGCGGCAATAAAATGTGTGTATTCATATGAATAGATATAGTATATGTTCTGTATGAATGAAAGAATTTTCATTCAGGCAACCCAGCTCTAACGGAAGTCTTGACTAATAAAGGATTCTATCTATAGCTCATGCCCCCTTCCTGTCAAGCTCCTTGAACTTCATTGTGCTCTACTACTAGACTCGTTATCCTTTATGCCATTCAAGAAAAATTCCTGCACAGTGCCAGATCGAGCTGCCGTTTGTTTAACACCTCCTCTCATAGAGAGAGAGCACTCTAGAATTTTGGAATTTGATTTTTTACAGTAGGCCAAGATTTTTTGGCAAATGCAAACAATGAACTGAGCAACCTGTTACAACGGGTACGGTTGACACCGCCAACCGCGTAGTGCTTGCATAACTGAAACTCTCGTGCAGCGAGCACGGCAGGTAACTCTTCAGCTTGAGAATCCGATGCAGTTCGAGGATTTCGATTCAGTTTCGAGGAGATTCTGACACCTTGAAATCCATATTTTCCAAATACAATTTCTCTACGCAATTTTAACACTTTTGTTCAAACCCGCTGGACATAATTTTCAGGTTACCATAACCTTTGTTAGTTATATTTTTCTGGAGTGGTTACCCGTTGACCGTGAGGTTTGAAGTGGCCGCGCGACCAGGCACCACGGGCAGCGGAATAAAGAAAGAACCTGTTAGGGGGACACAGTGTGGAAACTGTGGCTCTATCTAGTTATGCTTAGTTACGAGCCTACCATTTCCAGGAATAACAGACTATTGAATGAATGAATGATACTTTATTTTTTGGTGTTCTTCTGGGCGCGTTCTCAATGGGATAAAAGAGGTGCCTACTTGGTCACAAATCACACAGAACCCATTCGGAAAAGATAGCAAAGTGTGTTCGGCGGCAAAGGACGATAAAAGGTATGCCGGAATGTGTGGCTAAGACCTTCAAGTACTATTTATAGATCGCCGACAAATTTCCACGAAACGAACACACTTTATCGCTTAGCATTTTAAAGAATTTCAGTGTGAGTGGGTGATACGATTACATGTACTCTGCACATATGCAAAATATCAAAACACATTTCAGTATGTCAACGAATAAGTGGGCAAATATTGTGTACCCTATGTAGATAAATACACGCTATAGAAAATCAAAGAAGTAGAAGGAATGAGCTCTATGTGAGTATTCACAAAGAGTTTGCTTATCTTTTGATACCCTCTCAAAAAATATAGGTACAAATACAATATATTTATTTGATCAATCTGATTATGATTTTAAAATGTAAAACAGACATAATATTTTATATATAATATCTGTTTATTGAAATAAAGGCTACAATTTTCTATTCAGTATGGAAACTTTATTAAAAAAATATTTAAAAATTAAAATAATTTTTTTAATATATCACAAAAATATATCATATTAAACATCATATATTGTAATTTATCATCAATATATCTTACTCCATAAAAACTCAATTTAAGAATCTTATTTAACTATTATAACTTTATAGAAGTATCTAGAAAACTAAGCAATATTGGTTAATATTTTTAAATAAACACTGAACAGATTTCTTGATTGCGGAAAAAATTATAATAATATTTGTTTTCTGTTTATTAAAATAAAGGTTACAATCCTTTATACGGTATTGAAACTTTATTGAAAACCACAAAAATGCAAAAACAATTATTTTAAAATATTAAAAAGAAATATTGCAATTTATCAAAATAAATCTTCTGTAACTTCTTCCATAAGATGTACAAGGTTAGAATCTTATCAAATAACTTAATCGAAATATCTAAAAAACTAAGAAATGTTGACTTAAATATTTAAATAAAATAAAAAGTAAACTTAAAACATGTTACTTATCATATTTCTTAAAAAAAAAAGCTAAAAAATTTGAAGAGATTATTAATTTTTCAAAAAATATTTTTTTATCCGTCAATCAAAACGATCTAACTCATTTGGTGTATGAATAATGTATCACAAGAACAGCATGCAATCGGACAGATATACGTACATATGTATATATAATCAGTGCATGCATGACACACACACACATTCACACACTCATACACAGTGGTATTTGCATGGAAGCACACACAGCAATATTTAGGCATAATTTGCTTCATTCATAATCCGAGCACGCGCCGTGCTTAGTAAATATTGAAAAGAGCAAATAAAGTCAAAGATATATAAACACTATAAACATATGTGCGGGCATATCTATAGCTGACTGTATGTCTCTCCCCCCCTCTGTGTGTGTGTGTGTGCGTGTGTGAATGCCTTCAAATTGTAGCAAATTGTCAGATGCTCTGCAAGTCTGGGCCAGGCAGGCGGCACGTCGCGAGCATTTCCGCAGTTGGATAAAATATGATTTGGAGCCACCGAAAATACAGCAACAACAACAACAAGAGCGTGCTGAATGAAACACATACACATATATAGAGAGACACACAATGATATATGCACACAGATATGTATATGTAGAGGCATCAAGGTCAGCGCGGTTCTTTCTTCAAAGAGCTTGCCCGCTTTCAAGAGAGTTGCAAGCGCAGCGCATGATAAGCAGTGGCAGAGGCAAGCAGTTAAAGCTATTGAAATGCCCGTTAAATACATACACACATACACATACACACACATATGCATATACATATATACACATACACAGTGAGTGCGACTTGCAGAGGCAATAAAAATCAGTTTCATTCATAAATGCGCTTGATAAGACGCTGCACTGATAGCACTGCGAGTGTGTATGTGTGTATATGTGTATATGTAAGTATGTGTGTGTGTGTTGTATGCGGGCCTGCAGTGTCGATAACTTTTGTGACGTCACGTGCAGCTGGCGCTAATTCACGCTTTGCTTTTTGCGCTTTGCCAATTCCAGCGACAACTTCCGCCGTTGCGCAAACCCGCAGCACATGCGCAGCGATCCCCGTCCTGCCACCCCTCTCCCTTACACTTTCTTTCTCCTTCTCTCTCTTTCTACTTCTTTTACTTACTGTGTGCTGCTGTTGCATTTTTATTGACTATCGGCAAACAGATAAGTGACATTTATCGACTTTTTACGCGCTTTTAAATAAGTTGAAATATGTTTGCACACTTCTGCCGGCAAACAGCGCGTTCTGTATCTGTAGCTGCCTATATCTGTATCTGTAGCTGTATCTGTATCTTTAGCTGTTGCTGTTGTATGTACGCATGCGGTATCTACGCCCGCTGTTTGCTTGTCAAACACTCTGCTCAACACTTTTATCAACAGACCTAACGCTGATTTCTCGCATTCCTCATAAAATGCACAATTTTCACCAAATAACATACAATACACACACACATACACACACACTCACACACATACATACAGAGTATATAGTATTCTGTGCCTCTGCTTTTATCTGCCAGGAGGCCACATGTGATGCCCTATCGCCCTCTTTCGTCTCGTCCAGCTCCCCGCTTATCGGAGACCCAAGTGAAATTTATCACAGTGCAAACAGGAGAAGAAGGAGAAACTTTCAAATGTTTGTGCAGTCTTAGCAACATTGTTGCACGTCCGCCCGGCGACCAGACCCACGGTCCAGGGTTGCCTTTCATTCATGCAATATGTGAACATTACTTTGCTTAAGACGATTTGCGCGATTTCCATGATTTACGATCGCTTTAAAATTGATTTTGGTTTCGGAGTATAAAAATAGCGAGCACGGAGTCGGTTTATTTGTGCGGCTATAAATGACCTCAGCGATAGCCCGGGATGACCCTCTAATCCCTTACATAGCACTGTAGCAGGTTCAACAGTGCCAAGTGGATCAACAGAAACGTTTTAAATCTTTTGACACTGCGACCAAATGAGTCGGCAAGTCAACAAAAACTGAAAGAAATTGAATAAACTGAAGGCGATGGGACTTATTTCAGGTTACAGAGATATATAGTTAATTTCAGTTTGTTTACCAACACTGAACATTGACTAGAAGTACTTTAAGAATTCTACAATATTATTTTAATAATTTTTTTAACTTTTCATGCAAATTTTATCCTTAACTTAACAACATATACCCAATTTTGCAATACGTTCGTTGGAAGACTGTGAACACTGAAAAATTTCTAATTTTTTTTAATTACTCCGACAATTTGCCTTCGAAACAGTCTTAAAATCGTTTTTTGCTTAATTTTAATAGAATTAATTCAACGTTTTCTCCATTTGGCATTAAATTTTCTAGAAAAACTGTTAACCAACACTGAAATATTGCTTATATTAAATAACTCTTAAAATTTAATTTAGAAACTGTGTTAAACTTTTTTTAAGCTAATTTTTATTTGGTTCGTTAATAAAAATAACAATAAAATTGAACTAAAATTGATTTTAAACCTGAAAAAGCTTCAGAATTGCATAAACTTAAACTTTGTTTCAATTTAAATGAACAGAAGGTATTTGCATAATTTTCCTAATAGGAATCCTTTGATTTTTATTCTCGGTCACAGAGTTTAAAATAAGTGCAGGGTATATGCCACTCTACTCATCAGTTAAAGGCTATAGTCTACTCTACTCTACCTTACTTGTAAATGACAACCCATTCACCTGCTGGACACCACTTTCAAGTCACCCCGTGAGAAAGTCAAGTCGATCTCAGGCCTTGTGCTGAGCACACACGACATTATTTATTGCATCATGCCCACGTCTGGCCCTGGCGAAATCGACTCCCACGCACGCCAAATGCAGCTGCTCCCTTTCTCTCTCACTCTCTCTCTCTCTCTTTCATTTCGCGTTCCCATAGCGGGTTATACTTGTGCCTGTGTCCGATGTCCTTTCACCGACTCAAGTGTCCACACAAATTAGACTGCCGAGAGACGGAACAAAGGATACATTGTCTTTCCCAGCGCTGACCTCTTGAGATGATTTCAACGACGACGCATGGTAAACGCGTACTACGCGCGCACTTTCTTCCTGTGGCACAGTGGGAAAAGTAGGCGAAATGAACGAGTAGAGGAGTAGTGGAAGAAAACACAAAAACAACAATCGGAAAATTGGAAACATTTGCCCAACAACAACGAGGGCGAAGACGAGTGTCTTGGCGACACTTGAACCGTTGACAAAGCCCGCAGACAGCAGAGACAATTCCACAATGCCCATTCCCACGATACTCTCTTTCTCTCTGGCTATCTAACGGACTGACTGGCGAAGGGACAGACAACTGGACAGACGGCAATTTCGACTGGCAGTGCAAGTGCAGAAACTGGAGATCTTTCGCATGCGTCCCGTTCTACGACATCCACAGACACACACACACACACAGGCACACATCTATAGCTTATGCGCTGCACGATCCAAACCTGAGTCCTCTCTACATCTCTCTCTCCCCATCTCTCTCTCGCTCTGTACACTTGATATCCTGGCGTGTTTACTTTAACAAATACTCTTTCTTTCCTCGACTCGTCTATGTATTTTATTCTTATTATTATTATTATTATAGTCGGGCAACCTAACTTCTTTCTTTCTTTCTTTGCCTCTCGGTTTGCCATTAAGGTGACTTTGGGAAAATCTTCACACACTCCACGGGTGTCGTCTACACACGCGTGTGTGCCTGTGTGTGTGTGTCTTTCTGATTGTGTGGGTTGGACAAGTGACAGAATCGTTTAGGGGCGCAGGCAGCAGGTAATTCTTCTCAGGTCAGACTTCAGGCACAATTCGAATTGCCGAATTATTCGCACGTGCATTGGTTTAGATTGGAAATTGATGGACCACTCGATGGGTTCCTCCTTCCGAGAAGAGAGAGAGAGAGAACAATGAAGTGCAAATTGCTGCATAATTATGCAAGAAATGAAAACAAAGGGAAAATGGAAACTGCATGAGAATGTGGCGCCAGCTAAATTTAGTCAATACATTAGCAACACTGTTGCATACTTTCGAGGGTGCTTAGATTAGGCACAAGTTGATTTTATTTTGTTTTGTTTATATGCATAGTAGAGTATTTAGAACTTTTTATTTACCTATATCCATATCAGAGTATCTAATACAATTTTTCATTATTTTTTCCTACACAAAAGATAAACCAATAAAACCGTCGATTGCTCAGTTAAAAATATATTATAATATCCAAGAAAACTTACTATTATGAAACTATAGATAAAGTGAAGCACCACACTGCAACTAAATTCATAAAAAAAATAGATATAGCATAAGCGAAGATCCGATTAATCAGATGGCAAAAAAAGAGCAAAGAAAAGGAGACTATAGTATATTAATTTAGTTCAAAAGATTTACTATAAGGCCCATTGTATATAAGTTTTATTCTTAAAATCCGTAGAATCGCCAGGATTTCAGATAGAGCAATAAGTCTTACGTTTGTTCAGTTAATTATGTATTATAATACCCTCCAAAAAACATCCTATTGTTCAGTCAACTGTGTTCTATGCTGCCCATTGTCAGTCTCCAACGTTATCCTCTCTCAACAACTCTATGGAGTTCTTTCTGCTACGAGGAATGGGCATTGTAAAGCATTTCCAAGAACACAGACAGAGTTGCCCCTTATTTCTCTTTCCAACCTCCCTCATCCCAGCACTCCCAAACACACACAACCATTTCCTCTGGCAATGAACTCCCCCTAAGCAAACCCAAGTGAACTGCACTCCAAACTAATCTCCATGCTTGTGATCTGTGCCGTATGTTCAGCAGATCCCATCGCACACACACACACATGCATACATACATGTACGGCAACCCCACCAACTCTTTTGGCACAACATAAACCATACGACGACGACGACTTCCTCATTTCCGTTGCCTTTTTGGGGGTAAAAACAAGAAGAATATTTTCAATTTTGCCATCCATTAATCATAAGAGAGTCTTCGCAGCAGCGCCCCCATTGAGGCCGCCAGTCAGTCGCAAGTCTGACTTTACCCCGCCGTCCCTCTCTCTACAGATTGTGCCCCTGACAGACCCCTTTCGTATGCGCACGCATCTAATCTTTCCAGATATTTTTGGGCATAGTTCGTTTGCTGTGTTGTGTCGGGTTTTCAATTATTTCGTTTTTATTGCCTCAAATTCGAGACTAAAAGTTGACACTCTATGAGAGGGGGCGGCGGCAGAGGCAGAGGAGCAACAGCAGTGCGGGGAATCTGTTTTCTATCTGTGTGTGTGTGCCACACCGACAGCAAAAATACGTTATGCTCGTTTATGTTGCGTCTCGTCTGTCGCTGTCGCGCTGCCCTCTGCCGCTGCCTCAGCTGACTCCTCTGCCTCTCTCTCTCACTCGCTGACTTTGCTCAATGCGCTCGCGCAACAACTCACGTTCTCACTTGCCCTTTCGCGCTCTCTCTCTCTCTGCCTCTCTTTGCCCTGCTCTCGCATTGCACCAGCCAAAACCAAAGCCACCAGGCAGGGGGGTTTATTGAGCACGAGAATAAGAATGAGAATGGGAATGAGAATGTGCCCATATCGCATTTTATCAAACATAAACACTCACACACAAACACACAGAGGCACGCACACAATGAGAGAGAGACAGGCACACAGACACGCGCGCACTCACACACACAGAGACGATTTTGAGCCGTTGCGCGCCAGATTCTGTAACGGACAAAATTTTCTTATGCACGACGTCGACGTCAACGTTGACGCTGCGCTGACGTCGCGCGCAGGCTCAGCTTCGAGTATTTGTTGAGCCATTTGCGCAGATTACCCGCCTCCCTCTCCCACTTACGTGCTGTTATTTGCATAGTGGTTAATTCTGCATTTGGCGCGATAGAAACTTCGAGGCGGGAGAAATAAGCATTGAGAGAATTGACTTGGTGGTCCTACGAAACGTAGGTGGAGCCGTTTCCCAGGACAATAATTCTGCAATTGTAACACCTCAGACAAGGCAAGGGAGCCGAGAACAAAAGCCACGCTATGATGCGATGTTATTAGGGTACAATTTTTCATGATTCTATTCGATTCTCTATTTTAGTCGAGGGGATGTGTCTATCAACCTGCTGGAAGGTCCTTCTTTGACTTGTATTGTTTGGCAAGCGTGAGATCAGCACACGGCCGGCAGGTACCCTCTCCCTCTCCCTTACTCTGCTCTGCACTGCCCACTTGCCACGCTCGTGCAGCTGATAAATGATGTTGCAATACCAGCGAGCACAGACAGAACTGCTTTAGATTCCCATCTCCTTCGTCGTCGTCGTCATCATCAACGGCAGCACTTGATGATTTGCTGAGCCTTTGTTGGCCCTTGCAAAGGGGACAAAAGGAGCCCAAGACCAACACCAACACCAACACCAACGGCAACAGTAACGGCCAGAGAGGCCAAGGCAACAAGTCGCTCATCGAGGGGTATTAACGACCCACCAATACCAAGAGACGGCCCGAACAAAAGTCAAACAGGTTTAGCTACACTCCACAGTCAGTTTAGTCCACTGATTTTCCCACAACGCCAGAGCAACAGCTGATTGCACAAAAATTTTCCCAGCTCAGCTGATGCAGAAGAAGAAAACTCACAACTCTCCACGCTCACTTGTTGTTTGCTTAACAGGACCCGAAGAGGACGAGGACGACACCACAGGACGCTGCCTACAGCGGCTGTAGATTGTCCACAAATGTCAAACTGTCTGTCCAACAAGGGATATCTATAACTAGCCGTAAAAAAGAACGTATCTTTTTGCCGTTGTTGCACTTTATTTGGAGTGTCAAACTGCAGTCGGGCAAGGCGAGTGTGCACAACAGGATATTTGTCCCGAAAGTAAAGATCCTTCGCACTGGCTCCAGCTCTACACCGACTAGGACTCCTGCTCATTAATTGACCAGCAACGAGCACTTTGGCAATCATGAGAAAACTCCACACTCAAGTACTGTGTCCATTCAAGTGCTGTCAGCCCAGATCTACTGCTCCGATAGGACAGTCTCGGACTCTCTCTCTCCCACTCTACTTTCTCAGCCGAGTATCGCATGTCAAGGCGGCTCCGCTCAGCTCTCGACTATCTCTGAAAACTGTCACCGGTTCCGAAATTTCGCCAGGCGCTTAGTGACTAAGGCACTTTGTGTCCGAGGTTTTCCTGGAAGCAAATCAGAGATAGATATGTATTTTACTCGGTATACGCAACTAGCGGCAAGTCTATTAACGGTTAGTCACAGACACACACACAGGTGACACGCCCACTGAAACTTAGAGGTTTTCCCGCTAAAACAACAAGTTCGCAACCTCTCGAAGTGACCCTTGTTCCGCCTTAAGAGTCGCTCGATTATGTAACATAAGCCGAGGATGTCCAAGTTGTCGAGGACATCCTCAAGTCCAGTAAGAACCACATTCGCAGCCTCTTCAAGAGTATTGAATTTCGATCCTTGTCACTTCGCATCGCGTCTTTTTTTGGGGTTTTGCGGTCAATCGAAGCCGGCGCAAATTTGCTTAACGGCTTTACGGACAGTAGAACCTCAGGATGTGGTAGTTGTTGTATGAAGATATCTAGTGTTTACTTTAGCCTTGGCGCCCAAGGGAACCTTAAGAAGTTCGAGAAGTTGTCCAGTTAGTCGCTTCCTTCCTTGGGGAAAGGAAACGGAAGCACCTCTGGTCAGTTCCTGCACAGGTGTAGGAAGTGGCCTAGCTGATTTTCCCATAGAATCATTTTATTTAATAAATTCCCAATGATAACAGTTCAATTATCTACCACACACACACTCGCGCTCATTTAATCTCGCCACAAAGCGTGCCCCACTGTGGCACACACTAAAAACCCCAAAAGCGACGCCAAGTTTCGCGCCAAAATTGCGTCACACTCAAACCGATACTGCGCTGCCTGCCTCGGCGCAGCACACACACACAGACGCACACACAAACGAGACGAAGAACACACATAACGAACGTGGCAAAGCACGATAACAAATATGAGCTTGCCATTCTTAACCGAGTGGGAGACGCAGACGCACACGCAGACGGCGACGCAGGCAGAAGAAAAGAGTAAAAGGGAGTGAGTGGCGCAGTGGGAGAGCGACTAACGACTATCAATAGCCGAGGCTCAATGGCAGCACACCCGATTGGTTTCTCTAATCACGCACTGCTTACTCCTGCCGAAGTCAAAGAGAGAGAGGCGATGCAGGCAGAGCCGAAGCCAAATCCAACATAAGAGCTCTAATAATGCAGACCATTTGCACTACAAAGCTCTGCCGACGTCAAAGTGAGAGAGCGACGCAGTCGGAGAGCAACGGGCGCAGTCTGAGACGAAGTCGAAGTCGAAGACGAAGCCGTAGCCAAAGCCGACTATCGATTGCCGAAGCTCAGAGGTAATTGAGCGCTCTAATCAACGCATTTGCACTAACGAAGTCAAAGTGAGAGAGCGGCGCAGTCGGAGAGCGACGGCGGCAGTCTGAGCCGAAGACGAAGCCTTAGCCAAAGCCGACTATCGATAGCCGAAGCTCAAAGGTAATTGAGCGCTCTAATCAACGCATTTGCGCTGCCGAAGTCAAAGTGAGAGAGCGGCGCAGTCGGAGAGCGACGGGCGACAGGCTGAGCCGCAGTCGAACCCGAAGACGAAGCCTTAGCCAAAGCCGACTATTGATAGCCGAAGCTCAAAGGCAATTGAGCACTCTAATCAACTCATATGCACTGTCGAACTTAAAGAAAGAGAGTGCCAAGTAGAAGAGCGCCAAATGCAGACAGAGTTAGTTAGGTAAACCCGAAGTGTATGCCGAAGTCAAAGACAACACCAAAGTCGCAGCCGACTATCGATAGCCGAAGCTCAAAGGCAGCACACTCCATTGGACTCTCTAATCACGCAACGCCTTAGCACTGCAAATTCCTCTGCCGCTGCAAGTTCTGCCAATGCAACGTCGACGTCGCTATCGTCTGGCCGCGTCGCCGTGTCCGGCCAATGTCGCCGCAGTCCAATCCTGCGCTGTGTTAAAAACATTTCGCCGAAAATGTGTCTGGCACGTTAAATGGGCTGCGTCTTCTTCTCCGTCTTGGGGCTGCCTCAGGTAACTTGTGCAGTTCTAACCAGACAGTGCAGCAACAACAACAACAAATACCATTGATCAATGGTCTTAGGGCTTTGATACCTCCGCATGCGTTTCGTTTTAATGCCCCAACTCCAGCAGAGGCTGGACTTGCTTTGCTTTGCTTTGGTTTGGTGGATGTCCCATGGAATGCTGTGCCACCAGTTCTCGATATGCTTCAATAAGGAGTTTCGGCAACAAGAGCAACAGCAGGAACGAGCTAAAGTTCCTGGGAAAAAATGTTGCACAACTTTACTACCTGCCATGGATGGCACACACAACAACGACACAGCAATGCCTCGGCTGCCACAGGCCCTGCACAGTTGCTCCCCCCTGCCCCACACTCCGTTTAGATTCATTAAGTGAAAAGTTGCAAGTTTGCCAAAAAATGTTTGTTGCGCGTCAATGGGAGGCAGAGGGAGCACATTAGTCCTCGAGCTTTATTACAAATTATGCGTCGCCCCAAAAAGGCAGCCCTGGCCCCTTCTTCCTCTCTCTTGCCTACCTCCGCCACTTTTTCTTCCTCTCTCTCTCCCCCTTTGTCTCTTGAAAGCATCTCGAAGGTTTCATCTTCTGCAAGTTTTTAGAATTCAAAGCCTTGAGGTTCTGTGTGCACTAGTGTCCGTGTGTGTGTGTGTGAGAGTGTGTGCCTATCTGTATGTGCGTCCCTTTCCCTCTCTCACTCTCTCTTTGTCTCTCTCTGTGTCGCTCTCTATAGATGTAGACCGCAGTCTGGCTATCTGACTGACTGTCTGACAGTCGCACTGAAGGCGCCGACACACACAAAGCTTACACACACAAAGCTCACACACACACACATTCAGACTGCCACACGGACTGCCACACACTCTGCCACACACACTGGCTGCAAAAAGGCGCACAGATTGCAACGCGCAACTGGTTTATCAACTTGCATTTTGGCGCCAAAATTTCTGCAAATCTCTTTCATGCCTTGCGCTTTGCTCGCCCTTCGCCTGCCACACACACGCACGCACACACACACAAACACACACTCACAAACTGATATACCCCTTATGCATATAATTTTCGTTTTATTGGACAAAATTAATTGGGCGCCAAGATAGAGGCATTAAAAGCCACTTAAACTTGTGCGGCACGCACACATAACTTGCAGATACAAATGTATCTGAGCTCGTTGTTTCCTAATGAATTTGTTTGCCACACACACAGAGGAGATCTTTGTATGCTCGGGGGGGTAATAAGAGTTTCCTGACTGATTATTTGCGGTCAGCCCCCTCAGGAAATCGGCAACAATGTTGTTCGATCAATCGATCGATCGATCTGTAGATGAAACTGAACCTGCAGCTGAGACCGAGATTAGCAGCAACTTATGTGGTTGCCTCCTCGGCCTCCTCGGCTATTCATAGCCAATTTCGCACAGCGTAGATCCTTGACCATTGTGGCCAGTAAAAGAAGACGTAGAAAGAATGAAAGAAAGAAAGGAAAGACGGACAGAGGGACAGACGAATCGCAAGCGTAAAACGATAGATTCCATTGTGCTGACATCGTGTTTCCTGTGGCAGCATTGTATCCTGTGCCGCACATCCTTATCCACTAATAAAGAGATTTCCTTTCTGCACTCGCCCAATTAGCAGGAGTCGATGGTGGTCCTCCTCCATTGTACGTACGTATGTACCTGTTGCCCACGTTGCCGCAAAAACCAAACAAATTATGTGATTAACAAATATGAAAGATACGCGCTTTGTTTGCCTTCCTCCTGGATCCGAGAACTCAAGTAGAACTCTCTGCATCGTAGAGAACTCAACTTGGCACTCTCTGCACGCTTCGCTTATCGGCGAGAGTTTTTAGCGCTTAAACAAATCCAAATTTGATAAGTGCACAGGCCTCGGACTGTGATATCAACATGGTTTCCTTTCCATTCCCATTTGCAGCGCCTGCATCCCGTGGGAATAATAACACACAGTCCGGGAATGGGCATTAACGGCGTGTGTTTAATATGCGTCCGTCGTTCGCAGCACTTCCGAACGGTCTCTTGTGTAATTTATTGTGGATTTCTCAGTTTGCAGAATGAAAATGCAAAGAGAAAAAAGAAAATGAGTCGACATTGCGAATTTTACATATACTAAGGGGTTTTTTCCGGGAGGATTGATTTAGATATAAGTTAAAGATAATTTATTATGGATTTCTTAGATCTAAGGATATTTTCCCCGATAATTTGATTGGGTTAAGTTTGGAAATTAAATCTTAATCAAAATAGGTTAAATCAGAATTAATTTAACCTGTTTATTAATTAATTTATTTTTTTTTATTCAGATCACAGAATGAAAATACAAAGGGGAAGAAGAAGAGACGATATTGAGAATTTTTCATACACTAAGGGCTTTGTACTGTGGAGAAGTAACTAGGTTATTTTTGATAAAAAATTATTATTATGGAAATTAAATTTGAAATGGACTTATCTGGGACTTTTTTGAATCTATATACATATATATGTGTATCCAATGTTCTATACAACTTAATCTCTCACGTTGAAAATATTATTAAGAAATTAAATCTTTTCTTCGGAAATAATTATTTTAAATACTTAATCTCCAAAACTACAAACAGTTTAACATACTTCATAAATTATCCAAAACTTTGATATCAGCTTCAAATTAGTTAACGCTTCGAAGATTTTATTTTAATCTAGTTAGTCCAGCTAATCAAGTTAGTTTTAGTTAACTGTATTACAAAGCTAATCAGATTCTTAAAAAATACTGTAAGATACTTAAAGAAAACCAAATTACCTGTACTGATTTGAAAACTTGTACATATATTTAAAATATATATCTAATTCAAATATAAATATTTGTCTATAAAACTTTAAAATAACTTCAACAAAGTGTAATATTCGTGTTCTCGTTATAAAAAAGAAAACACAACTGAGTTCTCTTCTGGTTCTTCGTAAATCCCTCTTCACCTCCCCCACCATTCTTTGTATTTTTTAAGACTAAACGCTCAGCTAAAAATAAAAAGAGCAAATCAAATGGCCTCACGCCGTCGCATGCTGCATAGAAAAGAAAGACGCAGGACAAATTTAAGAGCAACTCCCCACACACACACACACACACGGATACTGATGCACACACACACATCAATGCGAGAGTCGGGATAGATACACGGAAAACTCGTATTTCTGCCACCTAGCGAGGCACAACAAGCCGAAAGGTCAATGCATTTAGTTAATGCAACACAACTTCTGCATGTATGTATGTGTTTGTGTGTGTCGGTATGTGTGTGTGTGCGAGTGCGTTGGAGCTGCTGCTGCAGCCCCCACACAGATGCGCGACAACGATATTAATATAAGCCCCCGCGACGGGTCTGTGCTGCTGCAGCCACAGCTTCCTCCAGTCTTCTGCCTGTAGAGAGTCTCTCTAGCCCCCACACCCAACTACCCACTGTTCCCCCAGCCTCCGCTAACCACTGCTTCATTGCTCTACGCTTCTAAGGTTCAAGCAACTCTACACAGCTAGAGCTGTGCGAGTGTGGAGACATTCCGCTAATGTGTGGGCACAGCATCCAGCTGAGTGTGCCCCTCTATGTGTGTACTCCTCTGTGTGTGTGTGTGTGTGTATGGGTGTTTATCTGAGTTTGCCTGTGTGCTCCTCTGTATTTCTGAGTCTGTCTGTGTGTGTGTGCGTGGCTGCCTTCTATTTTGTAACGGACAACTCGTTGCGCAGCCAGGCGAGACCCCTGCTCGGGTTGAGGCAAGACCACGACAGACCTCCCTCCACGGACAGTGGCACCTAACTCCTAGGGGAGAACTCAGTCGACTAACGCCCACAATAATGTTGTCAACACAAATAAACAACAGCAACAACATCATCATCATCATCGTGCTCATCTCGATCAGGGTTCGACAAGGGATTGCGAACTTTTTTTGGCGCTAAATAAAAACGAGAACGAAAGCTAGCTTCAGCATGCCGAAGATTAAATGCCCCTGCAAGTTCTTATTATATATTTTTCGATTGCTTCAATACAAGTGATATACATACAATTGTGGATAAAAATTATTTCTAATAGTGATTGTCACTGATAAGTTAAGTTATTTATAAAAACAATCCGAAATAAAAACCTTAATTTCAGTCGATTTTTCCTATGGCAGCTATATGTTATAGTCGTCCAATTTTGATGAAATTTTGTATATATATTATGTATTTAGAATAAGTCCGATGGAGTAAATTTGGCTGCTATATCTTGACAAATAACAAAAATCAGCCGATAGTTTGTATGACAGCTATGCGATATATCGGTCCGATATGGCTCGTTCCGACATATGTACAGCGTGTAGCAATAAGAAGCATATGTGCCAAGTTTCATCAAGATGCCTTTACAGATTACAGACAAATTTGCGTTGCAACAAACAAACACTCGCCTAAACGGACATACGGACAGGACAAGTTTTATTCTTCCTATTCCTGTTGTTGCTAAATCAGTTTATATATACTCTAAGCGATCGTAGATGTTTCCTAAGGTGCGTTGCAAACTCCTGCCCAAAGTTAATATACCCTCTGCTCGCGTATAATAAAGAAACAAAACAAAAGACGCGCTTAGAATATTCCCACGGCGCCGGTCCAGATGCGAATAGTCGCAGTTGGTAAAAAATTAGGCAAAAAATAAAGAAACCAAAGGCAAATCCCCGAACTGAGGCTGTGGCTACCTCTCTCACTCTCCCTTTCGCTCTATCTCGTTCTCAGTCTGTCCGCCTGGCTGGCAACATCTATAAACGCCGATCGGCAAATATTTAATTATGCTGCGTAAACTTTAAACAACTTGACAATTTCACACTCGCATGTGAAGATCACTCTATCTCACTCCCTCTCTCTCTCTCTCTCTCTCTCTCTCTCCTTCTCTCTCTCTTTCTCGCTCACTCTGTAGATCAGTTAATGTTGTTTTATGATCTTTAAATATGCCTCGACGCGGCTGCTCGACTTGTTGGCTTTGTCGTTGGACGTTGAGCCCTTGGTCCCGTTTCCGACCCGTTCCTGCCCCGATCGGTTCCCTGTCCCATCGTACTGTTCCCACTGTGCCGCCTTGAGCTGTCCGTTTCATTCCTTTTGCAGTTTTTATTGTGTGTTCTACAACAAAGTAACAACAACGGCAGCGACGGCAGCGACAGCAGCAACAAAGCACAAACATATCCGATACGCTCCATAATGGAGCAATCTTTGCTGGCTCTGGCGTAGGGGCTCTGCCCGCCCCTTCCCACGCCCCTGTCTGTGTGCCTGCCCCGGCTGTCGATTTGTCTTATTCTTTTGCTTTTTTTCTTTCATATTTTTTTGCATATTCAAAATAACTTTGCACATATGACTGACGGCGCTGCGCGTTTCCGTTCGTCAGCTGCTTTTGTGGCTCCTCCATCTGCAGAGGCAGCGGCAGCAGCAGAGGCAACTGGAGATGTCGGAGCACAGTCACAGCTTGGGGTAAATTCCTGCGCTTTTCGCGGAACGCACTTAGAACTAGCAGCAATAACAAACAATTGTTTAACCGGAACGCGTGCAAAATTCAACATTTTTCTCGCTCTTCTCTTCACACTTTGCCAGGCGCTAGTGACGCACAGTGCCCCCCCCCCCCCTTTCCCCCATCTCTCTCTCTCTTCTTCACACCCTTTACAGCATCTTGCTTTGTTTCCGTTTTAGAATCCATTCCATATTCTGTTTGTTTTCTTATGGAGCCGATGCTTTTTTTTCGCTGTGCTGTTAGCAAAATATACCATGCTTGGGTGGCCGCGAGGTATGTGGCCCAAGAGACGATAAGGCCCCGCAGGAATACTAGGGATGGGAACTGTCAGAAGGACCTTATTTAAGATATAATTACTTTTATCAAAATACCTTTCTATCTTATCTCAGAAAGTTTATTCTTCGAAATTAAAGTTACTTCAAAGTCGCATGTATACCAATGAGGCCCCATTTAGTGGAAATAATCATTTGATTTTAGATCATAGTAAATGAATTCCCTAAAATAATAGGAATTAAAGAAGAAATCAATTGATTCATTCAAGATTCTAGAATTTTGCAAATTCTTTAGCTAATTTTTTAAGAGATTTTTTTGCAGATTCTATCAATTATTTAAAGATTATCCCAACTTATTTATGTAGAGACGTTTTGCAGATTCTATAACAAATAGTCTTCACTTTGTATACAATCTTAAGATTCTTTGTAGTTTCTGTTGAAACCTTATATTCTTTATATATTTTCAAGATTTATACAGGCAGAGTCTGTTTTTAATTTTCAAGATTTTTTGCAGATCTATTTATCTTAGACGAAAATAAATTTTAGTAAGATACTCAAGTAACTATTGCAGATTCAGTATATTTTTTCTTTAAATTATTCAATAATTCAGCTTTAATTGCAATATTCTTGGTTTAAGAAAAACCTTGGTAGATTTTGAATTACAGAAAATATTTTTAGCAAACTCTTAAAATAAACCAAACTTTGTTTGCTGATTAATTAATAATTTATAATCTGCATAAACCTATAGAAAAAATTCGCAAAACAAATCAGCAAAAGACTTCGCCCCTATAAAGTGACAACTGTATTGAGTGCATATCACATAAGAACTAATTATCACCAACTCCAAAGATCGTCAGATCAGCCATAGTCCACACCAGCTGACATTCATTCATACAACAGAACATACAATCTTGCTGAGCACTCCATATACCCTGGCGCAGTTGCGCTGGTATCTGTGGACTGCATCTACAGTTACATACTCGTATACTCTCAGTCCGTGTCCATCCATCTGTATCTTTAAGTACACTCGAAAGTCACGAAGCATTACAGATGCAAACAAGCTGAATGAATGCCGCAAAATACATAAATACAAAATACAAAGTGCCCACAGTTTGTTTTCATTTAAATTGAAATTGAAGTCCAGAGCGAGTCCGACTTCGACTTCGCCTCCACTCCACACGGAGTCGGACGCTAACTACGTCGTCGGTGGCAGGAGTCGAGTCAGAGTTGGCAGAGGAAAAGCAGGCGCCCCACCAGGGAGGGGGGTCCATTCTCAAAGAAGACGCCAGTCTCGAGTCAATTCGCAGACTCTCCGCAAACACGAAGAAGAGCGAAGAACGAAGTGGAAGACTGAAGACTGAACGACAAAGGCGACGAAGGCGATTTTCATTGTTTTGTTTCCCTGTAATTTTCGCGCTTTGAAAATTGCATTACAAACAAAGGCAGCGAAATAATGAGAACAAGATCAAAATAAGTTGAGGACTGACTGTGGAATATCCTATAAAAAAAACATTTTGTTTTGCAAAACTGAATATTCTTGAATGTAGAATTCTAGAAAATATCGTTCTCAAAATAACTATCAATAAGAAAGACATTATATAGCTTTGTTCCAATAGCAAAGCATTTCTTACAGATCCGAGAATATGTATATTTAGCCATGTCCGTCTGTATGAACACTTATATCTCAGTAACTATAAGAGCTAGGGCTACCAAATTAAATGTTAATGTGCCTTTATCCACAGTTATCCACAGTTCAAAGAAAGCATTACAAGTGCAATTTTAAAGCTTTTGACTTTAATTTGCTTCAAAAATGTTATAAAAATAATTTCTGTAAATTTGTTCGAGATTAAACAAGTATTAAATTTATTAAGAAACTATTTCTGTCTTAGTATCGAGTAAGCTTGGATATCACAGGGTGTATTACAGTCGACCACAATCATTTTCAGCTTGTCTTATTTTATGAATAAACTTGAAAAAAGATTATAGTAAGATAAGATTCCTTTGGTTTATCTTGCAGTTTCAGGTATTCGCATAATCATCCTACAAGATCGTCATCATATTTTTATTTCCATGATCTTAAGATCTTAAATATGCAATACATATAGTTTCTACCTACACATGACACATATATTCCTACCTTATATACCCGTTTTCTGGCACACAGAGCTCGACCTCGTTCTCGTTGCGAGGCATGCAGCATGCAAAGATTCCGAGTCTGGCATCGCATGATGCCAATCTCTCGTGCGCTTGCTCTTACTCTCCCCTTCCCCTTCCTCTCTCTTGCTGAAAAAGCTTTTCGCTGTCCAAGTCAAAGTGCGTTTCGCACCAATTCGCGCCGTTGCTGAACTGCTGAGGCTGTTGATGATGTCGTTCCCGGGATGATAATCATGCCAATGATGAGCTCAAATCGAATCGAGTCGAGTCGAGCCGCCTCGAGTGCCGGCCGTAATGATGCCCCAGCCCCATCTCTCTCTTTCTCTCTGTCTCCCTTTGTCGCTCTCTGTCGCTGTCCTTGTCTGCCCTGCTTCGTTCATAATTATAATTACGCCCCGGCAGCCACGGCGAGCAGACGGACGAGTCAGTCCCCAAAGGGCTGCAGTCCGGCACAGTGCGGCAGAGTCTCTCAAGGCTTGCTGGCTGATGAAGCGCTGGAATTCGCTTTGCAAATAACAAGCAATTGTCGTTGTCAATGTTCATTTCCGTTTGACGCTGCCTCCTGCTCTTCCTCCACCTTCTCCTTCTCCTCTAGCTGCAGTTCTTCCCTCTGCTCCCTTCTCTTTCTCCTCCTGCTGCAGATCTCTTCTCTCCTGCTTCCTCTACAGCTGCTGCTGCTCTTCCTTCTCTGTTTACTTCTTCCACTTCTCCTTCTGCTATTTCTGCTGCTGCTGCTTCTGCGCCTGCTCCACCTTCTCCCTCCGCTGCAGCTTCTTCTCCCCCTCCTTCCCTTCCTGTTCTTTATTGCCCGCTCCATTTGCAACGCTTTCTGAGTGATTTTTTGCCGCTCACTTATTTGCTAATGAGCGCTAATTGAGTTTGAAATGCGCGCCTAAATGGCCAAAATGGTCAGCTTGTTCTTCCTTCTCTCTCCCCCTCTGTCTCTCTCTCTCTGCCTGGCCCACCCCCCTTGAGCTACCGTTATCAGCAGCAGACCCCATTCCACACAGCCTGCCGCACGCATTTCTGTAAATGAAATTTAACAAATGTAAAAATAAACCGCAAGATCTTCCCCGCACGATCCTTCCCCCAACCCTCTTTCCCCTGAGCATCCCCCTTCCCCCTTGTATTCACCTTCCTACACTCTCTTTCTACTGCAGCTGTCACTCACTCCGGCTCGCAATAAGTGACTGTTGATGGCTCTGAGCCACGCTCTGAGCTCCCCAATTCCCTCCTCCATTCCTCTCACTCAGCGCTGACAAACCGTTACATTGCGCTACAGTGAAAACAAAACACGCCCCCTCACACACACACAGTCTCTAGAGTGGCTGCCCTAAAAATAGATCCAAATCCACTTCCGGATTGCAGCCACGGCGCGTGCCACATCAAAACACTTCAGTCTAATCCCGAGGAAAAACTTGAAATGAAAATCCAAACTAATTTCGTGTAATTACAGCAACAGTGGAGGGGGAAGGGAAGCTGTGGGGTCAATGCACTTCAGCTGCAACCGGCTGCGATTCCAGAAGGCAACTGGGCAAGTTTCAAGAAGCTATTTTCATAAATTATTAAACTTTAATGACGTCACTGACATTTATCGTCGCCAAAATAGGTCAAGAGGCGATAAATTACGACGCAGCCTTCTCGGTGCTGGACTAATCCGGCCGCGAGTAAATCACAAATGAAAATAAAACTGTCCCATCAAAGTGTCCACAAAGAGGGCACAACAACAACAATGCACTGGGCAATCCTTGATGCTGATCGGGCTGCTGATCTCGAGCTGCTTTCGAATGCAAATTCTGTGTCCTGAGGGGCAGCTTTCTTCATGGACATTTGATGGCTTTGTCGAGGTCGCGATGCTAAACAGCGACTGCCCTCAGCGTCCATTGCATCCTTTGTCTATGCCCATTAGCCGTGACCCGCGCGGACAGATGCAAAGATGCTGCGACTCAGTCTCAGTCTCAGCTTCATCTTAATCCCCCCCTCCATCTTTCGCGTGCGCAACCCTTCGCGGCAATCAAATGTTGCCAATCAAGTGTGTGTCCCAACCGGTACGGGATGTGGTCCAGTTTCCAAGACGCGCCTTGTCGTAAATTAGCGCAAACCCTTCTCGTTCCCCTTGTGGGACATGCTGCATGGTAACTGCTACCTGGGCGCATCTTCCCGGCCCAACCCCGCCGATCATTACGTTTAGAAACGGAGTATAACGTGCGCTTTTTTTGGAGTGTTTCGTCCCGGAAAAGCGACACAACTTCGCGTCTTGCCGCACAATGGAAAAAGTGGGAAAAGTGTCCTAAGCCGCTTTATGGGAATTACGCGCACATTTACATGCGCATGTCAAATGGTGGCCAGAGAACGGGATCAAAGGTCGCGATGCAGCTTTCAAATATTATGTCTGCCCCGACGGGACACGAAACTTTAATGGTTTTTCCAACCGAAGAAGCCCGAAAATCAGTTGCGAAAAAAAATAGAAAACAAAAGAAAAGCAGTAAAGTAGAACTTTGAGAAGGGATAACGGTTACCAGACCAAGCCAGACAATGCCAAACAGCGTGTGAGCTTGGCCAGACTGACAACTGTTTCAATATTTACATGGAAAATAATTAAAAACCGACGGCAAAGTCCCGCATTGTCTTCAAGATTTTCAAACTGCGAAGAATGTCTTCGAATGTTTCAATTAGCCAAACCCTTGCCCAACATTTCGTTCCATTGATGATCTCACAAGCAGCCCAATTCCATCTTGGCTGCCTTCCTCCTCCCTCTGCGTAACGCCCGCCTGTCGAGACCCAGCATAATACACTCGAAGATCTTAATCAATGGACGCGCTTGCCTCTCAAGAACTGACACCCCACAACAGCTTCTTCTTATATAGAGAGAGAGGGAAGATCTGCATGTGTGCGTGCGTAAGACCCTCAGGCGTCTCGGAGCCTAATTACAGTAAATCATTAAGGAACGAAACAAATTTAAATATAAAAGAAGAAATCTATTAAATGCTCCAGCATAAATTTGAATTTATGACGCCTGCACGACAAGCGCAGAGAACAAGAATTAGAAATCATAGAACCAAATGAGGCCACAGGCTGCCCCCCATTACCCGCCTCCCCTCCCTGCACAGTTCATAGGAAAGAAAACCGAGTCTATAACGGTCACAAGTGCGCACTGAGCTTGCCTCGAGATCACAATAGAAAGAAAAATAGAGGCGAGAGAGAGGGAGAGCGAGAGAGAGAGAGGGAGAGAAAGAGGGGGAGAACCCACGATAAAGTTGTCAAAGGGGAGCCGGAGGAACTTTTGAATACTCACACACACACACACACTTGCAGCGAGCTCTTGAGAAATCCGATAGCTCGCAGAGCACTTAAGATCGCCGAGCTTGATGTTTGGCACTCTAATTGTTCTGTGCCTCTCTCCCCCTGCTCCGATCTATCGATTCTACTTATGATTAAATTTGTATGGGGTAGAGCAGAGTCTTATTTACGAGCTGCTGTAAATGGGTTATAGGCACGTAATATACGAGTAGCGACAGCCATTTCCGATGATTAATCAAAATACATAGACACGATCCATTGTCTATATGCGAGTATAATTGAGCGCAACGAGAGCAATGCGCACTTTCCCATGGCCCATTCGCAGAGGCCTCTCCATGTGGTTTTAATTGCGTTCTAAGTAGCGCGACAGTGCAGCATCCATAAAAGGATGCACTGCCTGAGGCTTCGGCACAGGTGGCCAAGCAGATTGCTTGCTGGGGAGCAGGAAGCACTGGCACTTTCAACCAGATGCTCCCGATCAGCCACCCAAGTGAACCAAGTTGCGCAGTTGCTCTTTTTCGATGGGGAGTTTATAAGGTACTAGTGGAAGGCAAAAGGAACTGCCTATGATACCATAGAGAATACTGATATATGTGTAATATATATGTATAATTTAAATTCGATATATATTTTGATTTATGTAACTTCCAAGATCATGCACAGTTCCTTGAATTTTCCTTTTATTTATTCTGATATTTAATTTTGGAGTCTGATGCAGGGTTATGACAAGGTTCTAAGGTTCTAGGGAACTTTTGATGGGAATCTTTTAACAATCTTCATAAAGTGGGTACTCCTTAGGCAAGTGCGAAGGTAGCTACTGAAACTGTTTGACTGTATGTATTATTTTAAATACTCAATTAGAATATTAGTATTCCATGAATAATGAGAGTAAGGTCTCCTTTTTATTAAAAGTCCCTTAGGTTCTTTATAAGTTCATAGGTTCCTTAGGTTCTTTATGCAATTAGAAGATTAGCAATAAAAAATTTTGATAATTTTTTGAAAAAGAAACAAATGTTGACTTTAAAAATAATAAGTAACTTTACATTTCCCCAAACTGTTTAGCTACTACATAAAGGTACTGGCTATGGTACTGCTCCAGTAAAAAGAAACTTTTTGGAAAAGAATTTAATAGATATTCACTTAAAATTTAAAACAATTCATTTACATTTCTCTCAAAGTGTTAACTACTACATGAAGGTACTGCCTATGGTACTGCTCCAGTAAGGAGTTACTTTTAGATAAAGAATTACATAAACGCTCACTTATAATTTAAATCAATACTTTTCTCTCACACTGTTTCAATACCACATGAAGGTACTGGCTATTGTACTGCTCCAGTAAGGAGTACCTCACAGTCGAGTGCACTCTCCCTCCCCGTCCTACTTGTTCGACCGCTATGCAAATGCTGAGTGCAGGCAATCAGCCTGAGACTCATAAAGTATTTTAAAATATTCATTAATTTCGGATGGATTTTCCTTCGACTCATATGCCATATGGGTGTATGCGGCGCATATTCAAATGAGATTTTTCCAGCCAGAGGTTTTTCGCACTCTCCGCCTCTTGGTAGCGCCTGATAAGGGTATCGCGTAATTATTATGCAGCTTTGTGCCAAGGCGTCAAGTAAAAAATGCAGCGTTACCATCTCACCATCTCACCATCGTCATCGTCATCAGCATCTCGGCTCCGTCAGCATCTCCCAGACCCGCCAAACGACGCGACCCTCCCATTGAGGGGTGACAAAGAAGGAGATGGAGGAAGAAACAAAAAAAAAAAAAAAACATCTACTGACGCCTTTGGCAGCAGCGTGTGAAATCTTTCGGTTTACTTAGCTACTCAGTGCCAGCGCCGGGCTGCGGATGATGCTATTTCTGGCGAGGACGAGGCAAGGCGAGCGCAACGTGCGCTGCAGCGCAGGGTGTCGCTGTCAAGGGGTGGTCTGCGTCTGGGTGACTGACTGACTGACTGTGCCGGTGCCAGGCTATAGCAAGCTATATGTTCTTCTGTACTCCGTTTTGTTCTCCCGGTTCAACTCTTTTCCAGCTTTCGTGTTTTCCTTGCGATTGCAGCCGCTTCGTTGCATTCCGCGGGCAACTTCAATTTGTAGTTTTTGGGATTTTGGTTTGCTTTTGGGTTGGGTTTGGGTTCAGGTTGGGTTGGGTTCGTTTGGGGTATCACGATCATGACATTGCACAGGAACAAGAACAACAACAACAACACGCGCTGGAAAAACAAGCAAATAATGAAGCAAACTTATTTCTCTTCTTCCTTTTTTATTATTATGTGTTTTTTTTTGACGTCCTTTCTTCTTTTTTATACAACTTTCTTGGGGTAGTTGTGTTTTTTCCACGTCACGGAAGCAACTGCGCTTTATTACAAAACACTTGAAATTTTCAACATGAATTTACCCTTTTTTCTTGTAATTTATAACATAATTTTGACTGTTTTTTGTCTCATTGTATTTTCCGACCCTATCATTGTCAGCCCAACGCCTGGGGCGGCACTTTCTTTACGTGATCTTCAAGACAGAAAAAAACTCATGGAAAATGACAACAAAAAAACATCGCGGGGCCTGAAAGTGTTTTGTTCGCAATGGGATCAAAATTAGCTTAACAAAATGCTTTATTTGGATGGCAAAAGCGTGTTATACACCAAGAAGTCTCACCAGAAAAAATATGAGACTTTCGCTATTGTTACAGGAAAATTTCGTTTTTTTTTTTTGGAAAGGCCTGAAGTAAAAGAGAAATTAACTGAAAAAACAGCTTATAACACTCAATTGAAGATATTTTTTTGCCGTTAAATAGTTATTTATTTAACTGCGTTGTACAAATAGAACTTTAAGATATCATCGGGAATTTGAGGATAGGTCGATTAGGGAAAGAAGTTGAATTTAATTCGAATATGATATAAAAGTGTTAAGTTTCATTAGAGACTTTTTAAGTGAGGTTTAATATTGAAGACGATGAAGATTTTGAACATCTCCCTAGTACTAACTATGACTTAGACTAAAAAACGTTCGATAAGGTTTATCAAGCTTCATTAGGGTCTTTTGAAGGGAATTAAATCTCGAAGATCGGGTAGAACTTGAAGATCTTCTTGGTACGAACTACACATTTCTACAAGCCCATGAAACTCATTATTATAAATAGAGTTCTTAAGACATAGTTTTGAACACAGTTTCCACAAGTTAAGCGTAGAAAATTAAAACAAATTTCACAAATTTCCATCTGTGATAATAATTTCTCTTAAATAATTCTAATGAGATCCCCTCAGATTGAAGAGATTTCAACGAAATGTGCATCTTGCGCACAAAGATTTCTTGTTGTGCTCAATCCCACATCAAACCCTCGTCCCTTCCCCCTTACTGCTCATTAGAATCCTCATTGAAGTGAATCAAGCCCCGTGTTTGAATTCAAATTCGATATTGCAAAATAAGGACTCGAATCGAGGAACGCAATAAATTATATTTGCGAGAGAGATATGCGAAAAAACCTAGAAAATGCAACGCAATCAGTATGAAAATTATCAACGATGGGTTGTGCCAAAAAGGTAACGAGCGAAGGGTGCGCCGATCGATGGGAAATCGATGCGAATGATGCAGTTCACCCTTGAAGTCTTAGGCAGCAGCCCGTTACGTAGGCTTACCTAATCTTAGACAGAGACTGAGACTGCGACTGAGAGGCTCAGGCTGAGATGTTGAGGTTGAGTTATGGCGGGGTGGTGGCACTACGTGAAAGGTATGCGAAATCTTCATTCAGCATTGTAATTCGGCTTCTGCTTCTTCTTCTTCTTTGGCTTATTGTTGTTGTTTCTTGTCCTGCTCCTAGCAAATTGCAAAATTTGTGACGCATTCTCCCTGACGGCGACGGCGCGCACCCAATGCGGCAGGCGGCTCAGCATGGGAATGCGAAGCGAACATTAACCGTAATGTATGTTCAATAAATATTTGGTAATTAAATAAATAGCTGACTGAAAGAAGGTTGCAAGGAACCAGGAACCCAAGAACGGAGGCAGCTGTGCAGCTTTTTAGGCGACAAGGCGAACCCTACGACAAGGGGGAGAATGTTACAATTTCACTTCTGCTTTTTTTTTTCGTGGGATTTCTCGGGTTGAGGTTGCGCCTGGGAAGCGCACTGATATGAGGACTGCATATGGAACTAGATCAGTGACCCTTTGCTGATCCCCTAATCGAGTTCGGTCTGGCGTTTTGAGTGATCGTGTGACAAATCCTAAGGAGAAAGGGTCCTTCACCAAAACGAGCAGGTGATTCGAGAATGGAACGTACCAAGCAATACCTAAGTTGTGTACTTTAGTAAGTAGTTAATTCCGTCAATGAAATGAGTACCTCGGAAAAAGTTATTAGGTACTTTTAGTACCTTACTAATAGAGTTAAAGGTCCTTCATCAAAATATCAAGTGTTGCGGGAATAGAACTTATTATAAATTTTATTTAAAGGTTAGTTTCATTATTTGATTAAAGGTAGAAGAACTTCGGAAAAAAATGAAGTAATTGCAGTACCTGTAGAATGCATACAAGGTCCTACAACAGTAAATCGGTCTCTGCTTCAATTGCAATACCTTTTAATACATACTCTTAACTCCATCATTAAAAAAATAAGATTGTAAGTGTACCGACTATACCTTATATGCTTTATATAAACTAAAGTCAAAGGTTAATTCAACAATACACTTGAGTTCTTTAGATCAGGTTCGGCTTCTATTCAGGACAAATTAATAGCACTGCAGGGTAATCAGAGGAGCTTCAAAGAGCTCTGCACAGAGTTTCTGGTTCGCCCCCCTAGACGGGATGCACTGCTTAGAATAGAGAGAAAGAGAGGAGAAACGCAGCACGCCCATTTTAACGGCTCCTGTGACTTTTTCCGATTCTTGCACAATTACCCTACAATCGATGCTTTCTCCGCAAATCAATTGCGAAAAAACACAAACAAAACCCCATGACACATTGCAGTGGTGGCAACCCTACCCTACCTATGCATGCACGCATACCTTGCTCTACCTTACCGAACCCTACCTTGCCTTACCCTACCTTGCCTTGCCTTACCCTACCTTACCTTGCCTTGTCTTACCTTACCTTACTCAACCTGGCCACTCCCTGAGCTGCTTAACAAAAGGGTAAGACGAAGAGGTTTGCAACAAATCTTTGGTACGTGAATCGGAACGGGTATAGGGTGCAAAAAACGGAAGGGTCCCCCCGCCCCTCCCTTCACAATTCAGGGATTTAATTGCATTTTTTAGCGCGCGCGCTCGTTGCGAATTTCAGCTGTGCTTCGGCTCAGCTGGCGGCAGTTTGGCCCGTCGCGGCGACACTCGAGCAGTGATAGGGTCGATAGGTTGGTTAGACCAACGATCGAACGATCGATCGATCGAACGATTTGCAAACTGCGCCGCAACAGTTAGCAACGCTTCGCTGCGCTGCAAACCCTTCTGAGTTGAGAAGGAGAATCCGAGGAGCTGAGGCATCCTGCACCGCATTGTCATGTTAATGTTGCGAAATGTGAATTTGATTGCCTCCTGCCGTAGATCAATAAACACGCTAATGAGCTGAAAAGGGTTGCACATCTTTCTTTCTTTCACTCTCCCTCTCTCTCTCTCTTTGGGCTTTTCTCCCAATCGCATTTGCATTTGCACCGGCTTTTCATTTCGTTCGCTTTTCGCATTTTCCGTTTCGTTGGCGCTGAATGCGCGAGCTGCGTGTGCCATGAATATCGTATGTTGCACGTAAGTTAAGGTAATTCTCCCCGGGGATCCCGCGCTGCTTTCCATGCTTTCCCTTTTACATTCAAATTGGGCCCATGGCGTTTTAAGTTGCTTACTTGGCAGCAGTTAATTGGTTTGAAGTTTTACAACAGATTTGCATAGCGAAATTGAAAATTGAAAAGCGAAAGGGAGCGTGTGTTTTTCATTGGCTTTTCTTTTGACGAGGTGTTGGAAAACCTTTCTCCCGGCTTATTAGAGCTTGACAAAGCCTTAGCATGTGGAAACTCTCTCTAGCCTGGGGTCTTTTGTCTGCAGTCCTAACGAATGCAATCTCTCGGGCCTAATCGAGTTACCTTTGCTGCCTTTGACCGCACTAATTGATCTCCCGCCGCCTGGCCAGGACTGGCTCCATGGACATGCAGCTTGCGGAACCCCATGGAACAATGCCAAAATAATTAGCCGATGTCGCAGCCAGCAACATTCCCTGGGCGTGACACGTCACAATATATCCACACACACGCCCCGGCAAATAAATCTCCAAACAAGAAAGTGGGAGAGATCAGCAAGAAGAAAGTCAGCAGTAACAAATGATCTTGTAGCACGGGCCACAAGCAGCAGCAACAACAAGAAGAACACAAGCAGCGTAGATTATCAATGACAGCACAGCCGGCGCTGCAGCAGCTTCATAATTTTCTAATTCTTCTCTGACGTCTGCACGGCAAGAAGGGAATTTTTGCAGCAGAATGCAGCGGCAGCTGCGACGAAACGTGGCAAGGACCTCGCAGCGTCTAAGAAGGTGACTGCAGTCGGTATAGGGGATGAGGCAGGCTGCGGCAGGAGCTGAGGTTGCTGCCCCCCAAAGGCAATGGAATTTATTGATAGCACTGTGTGTGCAGCTTCTTGGGTGTGTGTGCAACAACAGCTATGAGTGTGTGTGCAACATCAGCTAAGAATGTGTGTGCAACATCAGCTATGTGCAGCTTTAGTAAAGAGTGTGTCAGTGTGTGTGTTTGGGTACTTTTTGCGCGCCTCTTGCACTTTTTGACTGCTTTTCTTGTGCTGCTGCTCAACTTAAGTTCTTTTTTTGCTGTGTTTCCTTCGAGATTTCCAGATTTTTGCATTTGCGCGCATTTCTACAGCTCAAAAGCACCACCGGCTGTGACTGCTGCTGCTGGAGGATGAGGAGAACGTCATCGTCACCCCAATTTAGTTGCTACCCATGGGCAACTTCCCATTATGCTGCCTCTGTTTGTGTTTGCCTCTGCCTCAGCGTCTACGTCTGCTGCTTTCTTGCCTCGCCTTGCCTCTGCTTTCGCTGCTGCCTTCTCTGCCTGCTTCCGCATTCGTAATGTGTCCTTGCCGTGCCTTCATTCCTCCACGATCGATGCCGGTTTCCCCTGCTTGCTTGCTTGCTTGCGTGTGCATTAGCTCGCGCCAAGAAAACGCATATGCCACCTCGATCGCCCATAAGTAATCCTGCTCCTTGCTCGCCTCCTTGCCAGACACACACACAGCCAGGCACACACACACACAGAGTCGAGCATGCAATCGCATTTGAAATGAAGCAAAAATTTAATGAAACGTGGCAAGGAGCTGGAGGGGGAAAACTCTCCAAGTCTGCGCCAGCTGCCTGGCTGCTAGACTGGCTGGCTGGCTGACTGGCTGGCAAGAGGGTGCTCGAACTGGTATATCATATAGTACACTATACTAGTAAAGCACCACCATTGCCACCCGATCGATCGAGAACCAACCTACCCACCAGAGGCCCGACTAACACCAAACAAACTACGAGAACGGGAACTACAGCGGGAAGCATGCACATAGTAGTGCATTTTTCAGTGGGTTCCTGTGCCGACAGACAGTTGCCACACAAACACACACACACAGACACTCTCTCAGTGCTATATCATTCATAAGACAGACTGTATAAATATAAATGAAACAGTCGGCATGACAATGACCCCAATGTTATTAATACGGCTGTTGAGAGCAGTACCCCGAGTAGTTCCGAGTTCCGTTAGAGGGTGTGAAATGAGCGAGACATTGCACGCAATATCATTATCATATGTACCATATACGAGTACGAGTATGTGGAGCACCCGCGACGCGTCGCGACGTGATGGTACCGATATCTTATGCGCCGGTGTCTTAGGTCTTAGGCAAACAGTTCGTTGAACTTCCCTAGCATGCGCCATACGTTTGGGTAATAAAAGGGTAGATAGAAAGATATAGATATAGAAAGATATCAGCGATATACTGAAAATAGATCACTCTCAACTCCAAGCAAAACTGGGGCGTGGTTTCTTAAGCAAAGGTGAAGTAATAACCCTATTTGAATATTTACAAAGTACTTCAAGTAATTTGTACATTATAATCTTATCAGTGTTCTAAGGTAAAAGAAAATATCATTTATGAAATAATGTAAAAATCAAATTTTTTGTTATATTGATAAAATATAAAAAAAAATATGTATTAAAAAATATTAAAAATGATAAGAAATACAATAAAAACTTTCAAAAATAATTAAATGATGATAAATAAAGAGAAACAATGATTATTATTATTACATTTGGCATAATGTGTTGCAGAGACTTGGGGACAAATAAAATAAACCTTATCAACACTGGCGACAGTGTTGCCAACTACTATGATAAATGCATTTAATTTAATTTGATTTAATTTTAATATTATTTGTTAGATATAATTCGATTCAGTTTAGATAAACAATTTCAATAAAGAAAAGGAAGTTTGTTACAGAATTCAAATAAAATTGGTACAAAATTTCACAGTTAATTCAAAAGTAAGTACAGAAAAGGATTAATACTAAACAGGGTACCTCTTATAGTACTACAGCTAGTAATACAGTAAACGAACTAGTAATAATGTCAAAAAGTTTATATTTTTCTGTTTCTCCTGTTTAAAAATGATCATATTTCCTAATATAATATAACTTGTACTAGGTTCTTCTGGAACACCGTACATCCACAATTAAAAACAATATTGAATACTTTTTCTAAAAAGCCTTTTAAGCATCGCAGCTAATCTAATTTTATGGCATTTCAATGTTCACTCGGCAGGTCTCCACTGCACAGGGTTGCAACTACCCCAGTGCTAATTAACATAGCAAATTCAGTTGGAGTTGCAGTCTGGATGTGGTTTCACCTTGTGTCCATTAACTATTTATTGAATGGAGCTCAACGTATTTTCAATTATGCAAAACTTGGATCAATAACAGAAATGCAAGGCAAGCAATTGCCCCAATGCGATAATGAGAGGAGCGTCGAACGGGGGGAGAGCTCCGCTAATTGGCCTGGGGGGAGAATCTGCTGTGGATTCAGCTGGGGAACTTCCCTGGCGCACTTACCAAATTCGATAAGGTTGCAGACAGGGACAGGGGCAGGCATTAAAACGGCACAAAATATGGGACAGATGTTAGCGGGAATTTTGGCTTGTGCCAAGCGAAAAGTTGAAGGTGTCAGAGTCAGAGTGGCGGCAACAGCGCCGGCTGCTCGTTGTCTAGCCAGGGCTCATTATTTGCTGCATTTGACGGTGTTACAATTCAGTCGCAGTCGCAGTCAACGTCGCCGTCAACGTCGATGTTTTCTTAAAGAAAACCCCGCGCGCTTTGGCACGAGCTACGATCAGCTGTAGGCGCAGGGGGATGAAAACTACACCAGGTGGCAACCGGCAACCGGCAACGGGCAACGGGCAACGGTGGCGACTGCGGCGGCGGCGGCGTCTAGCAGGCAACAACCCCTAAGAAGCGAGCAGAGCAGAGCTAGAGGAGCAGCGTCTTGAGGGCCGAGCGCATTGGAAATTGTGCAAAATCGATTACAATGATTGCATTTGGCGACAACGGAACAAGGAAAAGGAAGAGAAGCGCAGGCAAGCAAAGAAAAGTGAGAGGGAAGGGCAAGGCAGAGAAGACGCTGCCTGCTGCCTGGACCGTTGTAAGTGTTGCCCTGCAGCTCGGGGACAATGGCAGGACTATGCGCCGGAAGAATAATGGCATCAACATTGGCATTGGCATTGGAAAAGCGGGACTGCTGCCGGGTGTTGCACTGATTTTCCCCTTGTGCCACACATTGTCCATTGTTGTTGCGTGCATTCTTGATTTCTTGATTCTTTCGACGATTTTGCGCTGCGTTGCGCAACGACGTCTTGGCAGTAATTTATATTTTATTTTCGGGGACAGTCTCAGACTCTGTGCCTTGTCTCGTGCCACCCCGAGCAGCAGCAGGAGCAGCAGCAGCGGGCAGCCCGGTGTGTCCAACAATGGACGCTGTGGCTGTGGTCAATCGCTTGCCGTGCTGTTGCACAAATTTGCCTATTGTGGCATGCCCCCGTCCACTGAGTGCTCAGCTGCGCGTCGAGTACCGTTTGGACAGGCCAAGCCAAAGCTTTTGCAGCTGCGCTCTGCTGTGCCTGCCTTGATTTATGTCACCCATGTAATCAGCAAACTGATTAAGCTAGCTCTGGCTCGGGGGTCATTGACTGTGCAGGCAGCTGCACCCGTAGCTAGCCTGGCAGCAGCATCAGTTTCCGCACGGAATCAAAGTCGGGCACCAGCATGAGCAGCAGCACCTGCCTGTTACAACTTACAGGGGCCCGTGCCACATCGCATATATCCTGGGGGTTGTGTCTGTGCACGCACGCGCACTAACCACCCCAAAAAGCATTGTGAATCACCAGCCGGAGCAGCAACACCACCACCACCACCACCAGCACCATCACCAGCAGCAGCACAAGCATTAGCGGCACCAGCAGCCACGGCACCAACACCACCCTCTGTCGGGCTGATTGTCCTTGCAGCCGTTAGATTCTCACACTCGCGCAGTTATCCTGGCTGCGCACTGTACTCCTTTGCGAGGCGAACTGACACTCAGCCACCACCACCAGCAGGATCAGGATCAGCGCCAGCCACGCCAATTAAACCATTTGCGGAAATGGCGTCCACTTGTTTTAATTTCCACCCCAGAACAGAATCAGCGAGGCGCACGTGCGCCTGCGCCTGCGCCACACTTTCGCGCATTCACTCGGCAAGGATCTATTGATACACACACAAACACACACACACACATAGTGACACACATATTACACACACCCTCTACAGGCCCCGAGGCAACAATGCCCTTGTTAATGCAAATAGAACAATCGCATCCTTTTTCAGCGATTGAAAGGTCCTTTGCGAACGTATTTACAAATTTGGATTTGGATAACACAATATCATGCGGGCGACGCACAGTGGTACGTGCTTCTCCCCTCTCTCTCCCTCTCCCTCTCTCACTCTGTGTCTGCCTCACCTCCATTTGTATGGAAAACTGGTGAAAATTGTATCCGGCACACGTGCCAAATGAAAGGAACTTCGCGTTGTGCGCCATACCGGGCGTGGGGAGGGTGGATCAATCTGTAATCATTTGCATATATGATTGAGGCGTTATTTGAGAGACTGCCAAGGGAAATACCCATTGTATGCTACATAGTATATGCATAGTTGTGCCTCTCTCTCTCTCTATCTGTGTTCGCAATGCTGAGTAAGAGGGTGTTCTTAATGCATAGAGCAATGCAGGAAACAGGCCCCTATATGAATTATATAAATGTGTTCCTAATCAGCGCAAACAGTCAACAGAATATACGAATAGTCGTCTTTCTTCGCTTCCCTTTCATTATAAAGTTCTTCTGTGTTCTCCTTTTCAGCTGTTTGACATACTATACTCATTTTTGTGATACCCCTGCTCCACTTTCCTACAGATATCCAACAGAGTGTTTCTTTTTATTATTTTTATATTTATGCTTGTGTGACTTATCTAATTGGCTGAATATCTTAACAGTTGTTTCGTTAGAGAGTAGCTAGACTATTTATATGTACTTATCAACCAAGCATAAAAAGTGAGTCTACTGATCAAGAATATATGTATATGTTCTTGTACTTTTCTTGCCTGCTTTCCTCCTTCTTTATCGTTCAACCACTTAGCTTAGGCATGTTTTTTCTACTTATATATATCTGAACTTACTGATCAAGAACAAATATAATAGTATATATACTTTGCTCCCCTATCTGCCTTCTCTCTTGACCTATACCACTGATGGAGTGTGTTGTCTGCTAGTACAGAGGGTAATTCCCAGTCATATTTACTTACTAAACAAGCATATAGATCGACTCTACTAATCAAGAATATATGTATATATGATATGTTCATATACTTTCCTTGCCTGTCTTCCACCTCTTTCGTTATTGTTAAACAACTTTACTAACAGCATGTCTTGTCTAATTTTGTCTGATCTTACTGTTCAAGAATATATATATTATTGTCTATATAACTTACTAACCTTCCTTGTCTGCCTTCTTCTGTCTTCACCCACAATATCGCCGGTTGTATTGTCTGCTGTTAGTGAGGATATCTTCCAGTGTCATGTTATTTATCAAGAATAATTATAATATAGTGAATATATACTTTATATGTATATTCAATTTTTTGACTATAGTAAGTTTGATATATGCTTTCTTTCCCTCTCTTCCTACTTCACTGTTCATCACCTTCAGCAACGCCCTGTTGCGTCTACTGCCTACTGAGGGTATCTTCCAGTCGTGTTACTTGTCAAGAACATATATAATTGATATATACTTTCTTGCTTCTTAACTGTTCAGCACCTTCAGCAACGCCCTGTTGCGTCTACTAACATTAAGAGTATGTCGAAGTCGCGTATGCCCCCCAAGGTCTATTGGCCTTCTAATATTTTGCAAGCTTGGGCTGTCTCGCAATGTGTTATCCGAAGCAATCACTCAGCAATCGAGTGCAGAGCATGTCTGCGCTAGCCTCAGATACAAATTGTATCTGACAGATACGCAGAAACGAAAGAAGAAAAAAAAAGGAAAAATAAGTGCGATGCAAACGTTTAAAGTTATTTTTAAGAAATTCAAACCTGCAGTGAGTGAATTATGAGTCGGTAGAGCTGTCGACTCGACTCGACTCGCCTTGGCAAGCGACACACACACGCTGGGAACGGGCACGGAGAAGGAGAAGGAGAAGGAGGGGGATCAGGACGGTGCGCAGTAGGAATAGGTGTGATCGGAGGGAGAAGCTAAGCAATACAGCAACACCTTACACGATGCACACACCGAACGGAACGGAACAGAACAGGTTGCAGCACCACGAACAATAGGTAGATAAACTCACGTACTCATAATTGTTGTTGTTGCTGCTGTTGTTGTTGTAGCTGATGTTGTTGTTGTTGGTTTGTTCGTTTCTCGTTTCTAACATTTCGGAAATCTGCGCAATCTGCTTTGGTATGCACAGGCTACTACAACTGCCAATGCCTGTCAATATCGCCCTCTCTCTCTCTCTCTCTCGGTGATGATCATGATGATGATGATTATGTTGTTGCTGAAACCATAGATGAAGATCAGAGCTCGCCTCAGCCCGGCTGGATGACTAGGATATATTGCCTTTCCTAAGAAGGATTTGTGTCAGCAAACGTGACTCGAAACATAAAGTTGCTGTGCGTGGTATTTGATTGCCGATCCCTTTGTGTGTCTTCGCTTGCCTTTTGTTTGAATAGTTAATTATGGGTTGGATCGCTTGGTACACTCCTTTCAGCGGGAGAGACAGAGCGAGCCTGGTTGGAGGCCACAAAGAACTCGGTACGCGCCTCGTCTTTGTTGCCACTTCGTTTTCACTTTGTTTTAGGCATTTTTACCGGTAATTTGGGAATTATTTTTGAATTCTTTATTTCATATTCGACTCTCTTCTCTCTTTTTCTCCCTGCTTATCGACGCAACGCCCACGCTGTAGCGGGGCGTGGCAGCGTTGACAACTGCTGACAATGACTTCATTTGTTTCGTCTGCCCAACATCTTGCAGATTAATATTGCACACATATGTTCCCTGGCATTGATCGTGCCAGGCCAAGGCCCGATATGATCGATGTACTTGTCGCTCTCCTCACAACTACAACTGTTCCTCATAGATCATATGTACGTCATGTCATTGTCTCTGCCACAATGTGTTGAATGCACAAATTGCACGGCATTTAGCATTCTTCAAAGAAAATACCATATCGATTTTCCAGCAAAGATCATTGCAATCTCATAATTGGATAATGAAAATGTTCGGGAATTCCCCGAAAGCCAATGCAAATGAAATTGTAGAACTCTGTCGGCGAAAGATTCATACAGAAATTATCTTAATTTATAACCCAGTTTTGAGAAAGATAATGGACTCCTTTTGGTCTTTAAGAAGATTAAAATTTTGCAGATATTTTAAAAAGAAACTAGATTACAAATTAAAAAAAAATTTTAACACTTTGAAGGAAAGAGAATAGATTCTTCTTCATTTTTCATTCTTCTTCTGCATTTAAAAGAAAGCTTTATTATAATTACTGATCGAGAAACCATTAAAGGTATTAAAAGAAGATGTCTTCGAAGGATTTATAACAGAGTTTTGAGAAAGATAATGGTATCTTTTTGGTCATTAAGGAGATTTAGTTTTGTAGATATTTTAAAAAGTAAGTAGATTTGCTTGAATAATTAATCAAGAAAACTTTTAACATTTTTTTTTGCAGAAAGTCTTTGAAGGAAAGAATATAGATTCTTTTTCACTTTTCATTCTTTTTCAGCATTTAAAAGAAAGCTTTATTATAATTACTGATCGAGAAACCATTAAAGGTATTAAAAGAAGAAAGTCTTCGAAGGATATTGAGACTTTTTCTTAAGACCTTCTAATCCAAAATTGCTTAGAGTTCCCCCTTCCCCTCTACGCATCACTTATTCATACATTGCCAATTGAGAACCGAGAGAAAAAGCATTACAGCTTGCCACGGACCATTTGCGATCTTCTTATTCTTCGAGGAAACTGGAAACTTTCATCCCACGGTGCACGCTCGGGGCTACAAAATGCACCCATGTCACATAAATAAAATTTGTATATGCGATTAAATTCGAAACTCAATCGTAATGCAGTCGAAGACAACGCACAGTCTGTCAGTCAGTCTGTCAGACGCTCGTCCGTCCGTTCGTCGCTCTGTACTGGTCCGTCGTTCGATCGATGGTTGCATCCCTCTCGGTTGCCACCCGAGGAGAAGATGAGAACAAGACCCGGGGACAGCTTGAGCCGTGATAGACAAAATCTTGTCATAACTTTGATGTTGTTAGTAAAACAATGAAATTGCTTTCTTGAACGGACCCTCAAGGTGAGCGACCTTTTCCCATCCCATCCCGGTGCAACGCATCGCATCCCATTGCTATCCTGTTCGGGAATGGGAATGCTGCGAAATTTGCCTACAATCAGTACGAGGGGTGCAGAACTTGGCAGCTGCCCTGGTTGAGTGGGAAACTCGTCGTCAGGGGGGGATTATGCAACATCAGCCACATCGATGCCATCTAATGTGCTGTGTAATTCCGTCAGACATTGAAAAATTGCTCGACTGGAGCAGAGAATATCTTCCAAGTGCACTCCTGGTGCGGTCTAGGCGAAGCTTAAGGATTTGACAGATTTGCGTTGTTCCGCGAACAGGAAGAGATATATGTCCGCTGTCAAGATGTCCAAGCTCGCTGTTCTAAGAAAATAAACTGCGCGTTAGATTAGCTACGAATGCGGCTGAAAGATCAAGATCAACTCACATTATATCAACTCAACTCGCTTGAGTTGCATGAATGAGTCTTGCCTTCGTGCTGCGGACGTTGATCCATGTCCATTGTCCCGTCTCTGTGATCTGGTCAGGCAAACCGACTGGGATGAAAAGGGTTGTCGTGTGTGTTGAAAGGCTGCGCGAATGTAACGTGATAAGATCGGCACATCAATCCACTGAAAAGAAACGCTATCCCTAAGAACGTTAATCAATTAATTACATGCTGTGTATACACGAAAAGGATTGCCAAAGGGGCGAGGGTTGCCTCTCTGATTAATTTCATGGCTTTTCCCAGAGGCTATCTATAGATTGGCCATAGAATTGTGAACTGTGGTTGTGCCCTAGGCGGCTGAAGAAGGCACTCGGCGCGGGCATTACTAAAAATTAACTGACCAGTGGTCAGTTCATGCAGTCAGTCCGTGACTCAGTCGCGTGTCTGTTATTAATAAAAACAAATAAACATTCAGCGTGCCTAGGGGAGAAGAAGGGGTGTGATGTGGCATATGTTACATGTGTTAAGATCAGGCTATGAATAAAGACGCATCAATTTAAGGGGAAGTCATTGATCTTCATTGAATTTCCTCTAGAATACTTAATCACAAAATTAATTAGATATTTTTGATGATTAAATTATGTTGAAAAGAATGTTTATATTAGGGAATTTCACTGTACTCATTTTTAAATAAAAATATGTATTTAATTTGACTCTATACACTTTACTTTACTCTCTATGTTCAGCCTATATTCTTACAAGGTTATCTGCGCTACATATGCAACTTACTTCAGTCAAAAGTCATATTATTAGCACAAGGTCTTGACAAAAACTCCAGTCCGCAGACACTTGAGAAGTCAGGGCGAGAAAAACAAAAAAATGAAATGGAAGAAAAGACAAAAACCGGAGAATAAATATTAAATTGCCCGCTGTGTGGGAACCAAAATGCTGTGTGCAACATGTGACAAGAAGAGCAGAACAATTTCGCACTGCCTGCGAAATTACGGAGGACGGAGGACCAAGTGTTCCATTGTCGGCACTTGTCTTCGTACTATGCACAATGTGACCCAGATTGTTTGCGAAAACAAAACCATCGAGTGGCATCGATGGCAGGCGCAGGTCCTGGCAAATGGACAACCACTTCAGTGGGCACAATGGGTGCCGAACCGAACCCGCTGCTACTATTCAAATTATATAGAAAATTGCCAAGCAAAACACAAACTAATTGTCGGAAATACAATTGCAATTCTACATTCCAGGCCAGGGGGTATCTCGGGGGCATGGGAAACTCAAGTGGAATGTGGCTGCCAGATGAGAAAGAGAGAGAATGAGACTGCGTGCCTTATCACTGTAGCCTAGAAAACTCAACTCAACTCGACCCAATACACTCACTCGTATCACATTTGAATCGAATCGCGCGCCAAATGTTTTGTTGAGACTCATAAAAAATATCTAAGCATGTCAAGAACATTGTTCGCTAATTAAGCAACAACAACAACAACTACAACAACAACAACTACAACAACAAGACGTTACCCCAAGCTAAAGTTGTTATTGCTGTTTGCCCACATACTACACACAATATCAACTTTTGTTGTGCTGCTGAGCCCGAGCAATGTTGATTAGTACTTCCTGAGGCTGCCATATCATTCTACATTCTACACACACATGCAACGCCAGCATGTATGTCTGTATTTGTGTACATAGAGCCTATGTACTCAGTCGTATAACCGGCATATGCCTATTTGCTTAGAGCTTGGCAAACACTCAAGAAATGTCGTCTAAGGGGGGCTCCTTCGCCACGAAGCTTGGAACAGAACTTATCAGCAACAACACGAAGCCCCGACCGTTAGAAGAGTAACAGAGAGCGAGGGAGAGGGGGAGAGAAAGAACAGGCACTAGGCAGCGGGTCATTGCCAGGTCTTCAAGGGGGGCTGCCATACAAATACATGTGCAGACTCTGAGAATTTCAGGTGTTGCTTCCGGTGCAGAGTAAAAAAAGCTAGTGAGGGAGTACTTCAAGGAAAATAAAGAAAGAAAGAAATCAAATGAAATAAAAATAAAAAGTCAAAACATTTTTCTTATTATTTGTATTAAGTATTATAGGGTTTTGGCGACCATTGTTTTTTAAACTCATTGTAGCTGGTTCGAGGCCAAGGTACAAAATAAAAATCAATTTGTTTTTTATTTGATTTTTTTTATTTGATTTTATTTTTATTATTGATATTAAACTTTCCAGATGTTTTAATCATATATTAATATTTATTTTATTTCTATTTTCTTTTTAATTTATTTTAATGGATTAATCTTTGACTCGACTGACTTTAGTTGACATTATGTGAATAAATAAATCTTAATTGAGAAAATCTGCAATACCAAGAAATAGCAACAAAATAGAAATAATTAATGGCTGATAAGGAAATACAAAAACTTTCAAAAGTTTCTGCAAATAAAAAACAGCAAAGAATATGAAATGTTTTAGAATAATATTATCTTATTTCAGAAACAAAATGTAAAACTCTTTAGTGTACTAAATCAAACAGCTTTCCTTTGAACCTTTAATAATAATAATGATAATAAACCAATTTTTTAGCTATTATATCAATGCAAACATGGGTAGTTCATTCATTCCATTTCTCCCGACCCCCATCCGTAGCCCTTGCCGCGTGACTGAAGATCTGTGGAGCCAGTCCCGCCAATACTCAAGCCAGGCAGCGGCGCTCTCTTTGGAGGGGCGCATTTAAACTCTGAACCCGGCAATTGATTGCCTCGGAGAAAGCTTCATTTGGAAGAATGCTATGTTGTGTGTATATGAGTGTGTGTGTGTGTGAGTGCGTATGAATGAATGCGTTCTCTAACATCGAAATGAATTGCTTATTTTGACATTTATTAAAGCTTTAAATAAAATTTATGCAGAGAATCAATTAGTGAAGCTGGGGCACAATCATCAATGTGTGAGCAGTGGGAGGGGGGACAGTGGGACACTGTGCTGGGATCGCTGACCATTGAACGGGCAGTCTACGGTGCGACGTTGGTACGTTGGACACGCACAGCGCAGTCAGAAATATTTCTCACAATCAGTTGTCAGGGCAAGGCAATGAGAGAAAGGGGAGCAGAGACACTGCGAGAGAGAGAGAACGAGACCGCGAAGGAAACAAAATAGCAATAACAACAACACATGCAGGCGGCGGCCAAAGCGAAGGCAAAAAGACAAACGTGCAGCAACAACAAAAACAAAGCGCATCGCGCAGAGGAGCAAGGAGGAGAAAGAGAAGAAGACTGCAAGGAGAAGAAGCACGACGTCGACGACGAGGTGGAAGATAAACAGGCTCGCCGACAATACAAACATACACACAAACATACAAATTAATGTGTTAGTGTGTGTGTGTGTGAACTGCCTCCAGACGAATCCTGCTCGCACATGCACACGCGCTCACACTGACTTACATATACAAGGACAGTGATTTTGGCGCAAAAACCGATTCCTCTTTGCACTCTTGTTCTTGGCCTCGCGCTCTTCACCTACATAGAGTACCTCGTGCTGCTTCTCTCTTGCTCTCAGCGCACTGCATCGACGCAGACGGCGACGTCAACGTCAACGTCGGCAGCACAAAATCTCAGCGCCCGCCAAGACTTCCCCCTGCTACAAACGTCTTGCGCACTCACACAACCTTACTAACACACACACACACGCGCTCAGCTCTGTTGATGTTGTTGGGCTCGTGTTGAGGAATTTACGCGCGCGTTATCCTCGTTCCCATTCCCGTTCGTCTGCTCGTGACACACACATACCACAAAACAGCAGGACTAATTCGTTCGTCTGCTGTGTGCATGTCCTTCGGCCCCTTCGATCAGCTGATCGCACATATGAGCGCAGGCAGGCAGGCAGGCCTGCTGAAACGGGACCGAGGGTCATTCCCCGCTGCCTTCCTTTTCTAACTGTTTGTCCTGTGTGTTTGTCTGTGTGCATGTGTGATGAGTGTATGTGTGAGTGTGGGCATTCCTTCTGATCAGTATTTGTCTATGCTGTTGCCTCTTCCAATTCTTTGATTTGTACATAGTACATAATGTACTTGTGTGCACGTCTTCTCCGAGATTTCCCCTACTTTTGAGTTCTCCTTTGGGCAACGGCCCAGATTCTGTCTGAAGTTCAAAAACCTTCAATGCCAGCGCCTGTCAACACTTTTTTTCGCTGCCAATCTCCAATTCAAATTCGATAGCTGCCATGGTTGCCATGGGGGCGTCGAACGTACATAAATGCACACGCGCGTACCCACAGACATACACATGCATGGGTAAATTTGTATGGTACATTTGTACGCCCATTTGCCGGGGATATGCAAATGCTTGATTTTGTCATTATTCGCCTATCCATCAAATTCCTCACTCTTTCTCTCTATTTCATTGCACACTAATTGCACGTCTCATCTCTCTCTCCAACTTCGCCTGTGGATACCTTTGTATGCGCATCTTGCCCAGCACCGCCCTAAGTGTCACACACACACACGGCCACACTGTCGGGCAACCTTAGTCCGCACCGCCCCTTGCCTATTGGCTTTTGCGCGCGCGCGCGTAAAAGTATCTCAAACGCTTTTTTTGCACACTTTTGTTGTTGTTGGTGTTGTGTCGCAGTCGACGTCAGGCGCTTAAAGCAGCAAAAAAAAAAACAACAAAAAACGACGAATCTCAGACTTGGTTCTTGGAATTTCGATTTACAATTTAGTTCTTCACCACGTTGTTCTCTCCTCTTTTTGCCGAAGTTTATTTGCTCTTTGCTGCTCCCGCTGCTGCTGTGGCTGCTATTGTTGTGTCCCATTCTCATTCACGTTGTTGCTGCAATTTCATAGGCTGCGTTTGTGTTGGTGTGCAGCCTATTCTTTGCCCGCAATCAAATTCACTCGCACACACACACGCACACACTATCACGATCATGCACAAGTATGCGTGAGTTTTTTGCATACATTTTTGATTTCTCAGTTTGCCCTTTTTGCGCTCTCTGTCCTCCACAACCGCACCGTGGTAAACGACCTATTACTTTTAAATGCCAATTAAGATCAAATGGGCTAAAATCACTGTAACCCGAATGTGCGTCGACATAAATATTTCGGTGGCATAAAATTATATAAAGTGCATAAATGTTATAGTTTATTATATGCTAATTTTATCCGATGCCTGCACATGCCGACACATTCCACTCTATTCCATTTCACTTTTTTAATCCGTTTGTGCAATGCGCTTGGCCCACTGTAACTTACTATGAATGAGATTTAAGTTTTTTTTATTTGTTCGCATGTTTTGTGAACTTGTTCAAAACCACTTTATGATTTCTGCGTCCTTTTGAGCCGTTGTTGTTTATTCTCGCTCTCTCTCTCTCTCTCTGTCAGTGATGATCCTCTTCCTGCAGCAACACAAAAGCCCAAAAGAAATTCAAGAGAATGAAACCGTAGCTCATTTAGCTTTGAGCGCGTTTTGCTGCGGCTGGCAACTCTGTCAAACATCATTTGTGTACCATATGTACGCCTTGTTGTACCATATGATTTGTATTCTGTGTGTGTGTGTGTTGGAATTCATATTTGCAAAATTCATACTTCTCTTTCATCTATTTTCGCAGTTATAAATTGTAAATGATGCAAAAGTTATTCCTTGTCCCTGGTCACACTTGTGCATGCATGGGTGGTACCCCTTGCTCCCCAACTCTCTCTCCGTATCTCACGATTGAGTCGACTCCCGCAGGGCCTGCATACTGCAAACACACACGCACACACATGTAAGTATGTATGAGTGCACATTTGTATGTAAGCGATTTTGCTTTAACTTTGCCGCGACTGCCCACACACATTCACACACACACACCGCCACATGGAGCGCTGCTCATTTAACGACATTGGCGTCTTCGTCTGCAAAACACAAAAGACACGCCCCGCCCCGTTCCACCTCCCCCAGAGCAGTATCGATCATATGACTGGGACTCGGGACCACTACGACTACCTGCTGATGCTCTCTGCAAGTCTGGGCAACGGGAGCAGAGGGTGTAGAGGGCGGGGGGCGGGCAGGCGTCGCGGAATGCGTGGATCTCACATTATTACCTGCGAACGACACAATCGATGCCGCGCAAGCGATGCCGATGCCATGTACACACATACAATCGTACATATGGTACGTCTTGAGATTTGCACGACGCACGGACCTGGCAACGCAAAGGCAAAGGCAAAGGCTAAACGGCCGCGTCTCCAGGCTGCGGTTGCAACGTCGTGAATCACATGTGTTTTTGTGTTCGTCGTTCGTCGCCCACTTCGGCTCCACTCGGCCCCAATCGGAGCCCACTCGGCAATCGGCTTTGGCGCTCAGCGTCGGCTTCGCCCGCTATAAAAGCTCGCGCGCCAAAAATTGTGCCTTCAATCGTGCTCGGCAACTCTTGCAGTGAGTAGGGGAAATTGAGCTGAGCTACCTGTTGCTGCCGCTGCGTGATCTCTCGCTCCAACCGCAGCAGAGATTCGACTTTGATTTTCCGACTTCTTCTCTCCTATTCTCCCATTTTGCCTATGGTACTAGAATAGGGATATGAGAAATGGAAAATGGGAAAAGTGCACACAGAGACATAACTTACATATGTATATACCATACATAGCTCCCGCTCCTCCTCTCGCTCCTTTTGCTTCTCGTCTTCGTCTTCGTTTTCGCCTTCGTTGTCCTCGTCCTGCCATCTCTTGCCGTTATACTTGGTGCTGCTCGCACAAAAGAGCAGCGACGTCGACTGCGCGGCTGCGGCAGAGTGTTAACACAGCAGCGGGGGTTGCACCGAGCCTCGGTCGCCGTCGCAGTCGCAGTCGCGCTCGTTCGACTCTGCGCTCTTTAAAACCAGCTGCGCTCGGATCGAGAGCCACATTTGTTTTCTGTTCGTCGTCGTGTCAACATCTGCGCCTCGAGCTGCCTTCCACGGTACACACGGTAGTGCAGTAAATGTGTGTGTGTGTTGAAGCGATTGGATAAATAAAATACAACAAAATATACACACAAAGAACTTCTACGAAACAAATACAACAACAATGTTAAAAAGGACACATTAATGCGAAACAATCCTAACATATATGCAACATCAAATGCAATATTAGTATTTAGCAATTTTTAATTATTTTAAACATCAACAACAATACAACATCGACAAATGCAACAAAAAACTCTACGAAGGACTACAAAGTGCAAGCAAAAGCAAAACGAAATATACCTAAAATAAAACTAACTGTTAATGTGCGTGTAGCAGCAGTAAAAACGTGCGAAAATTGTGTTTTAGCAATTTTTGTGAAATAACCTCGAAACAACAACGAAATATTTTGAACATTTTTCAACACCAACAACAACAACAAGACTACAAAATGCTGTGGGAAACAATCGCCGAAGAGAACAACTGCAGCATGGATTGCAATATCAGGTAATTATCAAGAGAAAGAGAAGCAGCCTTAAGAGAGATAGAGTGCGTTCAGGAAAAGAGAGCAATAAATATATGTATATAGAACAAATAGGGAATGCAGTTAGAGCAATAAAAGTGCAAGTAAACTTGACGTGAACTTGAAAAGCAACAGAAACAAGAACAACAACAGAAACTACACAAAGCAACTGTGAACAACGGAACAGCAAAGAAGCCGCCGCACTGCTGTTGCGGCGTCGACTGCGCTGTCCGCTTTAGTGTTGAACAAAAGTAAGAGTTTTTTTCATTATGATTTTTTTGCACGCTCCACACGAGAGCGACACGATACGACACGTTTTTTTCGGCTTTGTGGCGCTCAGCTGTTGTTGCTGCTGCTGTTCATGTTATTGTTGTTGCTGGTTTTTCATTCATTAAACCGGCTTCCGCGAACTTCGCGCAGCCCCAAAAAAGCAACAACAAAACAGCGAATAAAAAACGTCAGTAAGATTTTGCAACCGTAGTCAGTCAGTCAGTCACTTCTGCTTCTGCTTCTTCCACTGTTGTTTTTGTTGTTGCTTGCGGTTCTGTCGCCGTCGTTGCTGCCTTGCGTGACCCAAAAGTCGACAAAGTGCAGATGCAGAAAGAGAAGCCCCTTTGCAATGAAAACGAAAACACTTCGAGCAGAACGTGTGCAAAGAAATACGGAACGGGGGGAATTCCGTCTAAAGTACCGCAAAGGGAAAAACAACTGTGTGCGAAAGAGAGGGAGCATAAGAAGTAGTAGGGACTTTTCTAATTTCAAATTTACAAAATTACATACGAACGAACGAAGAACAGCAACAACATTAACAACAACAACAACAGGGAGAACTGGAATTGTCCACAACAACCCCTCGGTGCTTCCTAGTATTTGTTATTGTTGTTGTTGTTGCCTTTACACCACCACCGGCGCCGCCACCACCAGCAGCAGCGGCAGCAGAGGCAGCAGCAACGCCGCCGCAATATACGAAAATATATTTTTAGCTGCGGGTTTAATGACCCGAAGAGCGACGAGCACAGACGATCAGTTCACTAATCCACTCTCTTCCTCTCTCTTTTCTTCTCCCTGCAGCAGCGGCAGCAGCAGCAACAACAAAAACGGCTCCAATCGCCGTGCTCGCCGCTCGCTGGCCTGCATCAACAACAAGAACAACAACAACGCTGAGATGACGCCCATGGATGCTGAGGAGGAGCTTTCCTTCTACGATGACGATGCACTTGCCCTGCCCCAACAGCGTGCCGTCAGTCCGGAACTGCTCGGTCTGCTCTCCCCGGAGGGTTCCCCCCAGCGTTTCCAGATTGTGCGCCAGCCAAAGATGCAATCGCTGTCGGCGGCAAATACCGTCAGTGGCCAAAGCACAGGAACGCCAGCACGCAGCTTTCGGGTATTCAACAGCCTGTCTTCTAATGGATCCATGGAATCATCCATGGATGATGAGTACATGGAGCTGTTGGAAATGGAATCGTTTGCTGGCATGCAACATCAGCAGCAACAAATTCCCAGCGGCCTCAACTCACTGATCAGTGGCCAAATTAAGGTGACGCCCAAATCCCCGGAATGCGTGATGATGCGTCGTCCATCGGTGCGTCGCTGCCTCAGCATGACCGAGACAAATAGCAACCAGCTACAGCAACAACAACATCAACAACAGCAACCAAAGACGCCAGAGACTGCACGGGATTGCTTCAAGCGTCCCGAACCACCCGCATCGGCCAACTGCTCACCCATTCAGAGCAAGCGTCACCGTTGCGTCGAAAAAGAGAATTGCCCAACACCCACACGCATTGCCAGCAGCAGCACCTTCTCCTCCTCCGTCAGCAGCAGCATCACCAGCACCAGCAGCAGCCAGTCGCATGCGCCTCCATTGCGCAAGTGCATGTCCCTGAACGATGCAGAGATCATGTCGGCACTGGCACGCTCCGAGAACCGCAACGAACCGGAGCTGATTGGTGACCTTAGCAAATCGTACGCCCTGCCACTGATGGAGGGCCGCCACAGGGATCTCAAGTCAATCTCCAGCAACACTGTGGCGCGTCTGCTGAGGGGCGAATTCGATGATCAGGTGGCCAGCTACCGCATCATCGATTGCCGCTACCCGTACGAGTTTGAGGGTGGCCACATCAAGGGCGCCAAGAATCTGTACACACACGAACAGATCCTCGAGGAGTTCCTCTCAGCGCAGCAGACTGAGCTGCAGCAGCAGCAAAACGCCAGTGCCGGCAACAAGCGCAACATTATCATCTTTCACTGTGAATTCTCCTCGGAGCGTGGCCCCAAAATGTCACGTTTTCTGCGTAGTCTCGATCGGGAGCGCAACACAAATGCGTATCCCGCCCTGCACTATCCAGAGATCTATCTGCTGCACAATGGCTACAAAGAGTTCTTCGAGACACAGTCGGAGATGTGCCAGCCCAATGCGTATCGACCCATGCTGGAGCCGGCCTTCAATGAGGCGTATCGTCATTTCCGTGCCAAGTCCAAGTCATGGAACGGCGATGGACTCGGCGGCACAACTGGTCGCTTCAAGAAGTCGCGTTCGCGACTGATGCTGTAAATCCCTTCTCTAGGGACTTACTCTGGGGCGGGACACACACTCTATATATATAGATATTTGTAAATAGGATGAACTGGATATTTATTTCATTTTACGATTTTAAGTTGATTTTGTTGATTTTCGTTTGTTAATTTCGTAATGATTAAGTCTTAATTTGTAGCCAGACACACACACATACACACACAATCTCCCTATACACAAACACACACTCGTTCATCTGACTCAGAAAGATCTTTTACATTTTGATGAAAGACTTCGATTTCGATTCCCCTTGACTTTTTTTAGTTAGTTGATTTGGTCATATTTTATTGTTTTTATGAAATTTTTGATTTAGTTCAATTTATCTAGATCTTTAGGTCGAATTTTAACGTAACATTTATGTGCATTATAATCTAAACGCGAAAAAAGTTAAAGACATCCAATCTTAAGAGGCCCCCTAACCATTTCCCCTCATGTATAGTTGATAAGCAGAAAAAAACATAAACTCACAATGGCTAAACAAACACAATCATCATAAGAACATAATTCATACACATACATTAATATTATACACACACAACATATAGATATAGCTACTATATATAAGAGTTGAAAGTTGAAAACTTCTGATAGGTACAATTTACGCTTATTATTTGTTTATTTTTATCGAACTAAGCCATACACAACCGACCCTCTCCCAAAAATCACACAAAAACAAAAAACAAACACTTTATTATATAATGATTATTTTAAGCAAAGCTTATTTTTGCATCAAAAAAGGCAATATTATTGAACAAAGGCGTAAATTTTAAATATAACTCGAACCCCTGAACTGAACTTTTATTGTATTTTCATTGAAATTTCATTATTTTGGGATTTCGGGTTAATTTATATGTCTCGGGCTTGTTTCGAACTTGGCGCCAAGTGTACAAGCGTTGCCAAGCGGTTATAGTGGTCGTTGCCACTTAACAGCAAGCTGTTAAAATACCGTCTCTGTTAAGTAAAAGTTGTTGTCTTTGCCAAAACGGGTTGTGGAACAGACTGAGAAGGTACCAAATTGACAATTGGAAATGCTATAAAATGGTTGCTGAACACGATTGATGTATTTTCAAATTGGAAATTGTCCCAATTTGTTTTTGTTTTCAAAGGTATTTGCGATATACATATTAATCGACGTCCGCTTGTCGATTCCATTTTGATGCCGTTGAACCATTTTCGGTTTTGCATGAACGACTTCCGGTTATCTGGTTTCGTTTTAATATACAAAGTACAACATAGTTTTCTTTAAACAGACGCCTACAGTTGTGTGCAGAAAAATGGGTACAACTGGCCAACAATTCAAACCCATACAAGCAAAACTGAAAGTATTCTTAATCAACTGTATTTATGCAAAGTCAATGGAAAGTTTCAATTATTTATTACAACTAATTTTGATAATATACAAAATATATTTATCTGTGATAATAGAATATAAGCCGTAAAATATATATTTATTTTTTTTAATGTCAACCAAAGCTAGTCGAATATTTGGAAAAACTTAAATTTATAATTTTTGTTTTAGTTTTAGGCAACAATTAAAATAATTTTTAAGCATTTTATATGGAATAGTGCAAATAAATGAATAAATAAATAATTAAATAAATGTAAAATAACCTATGAAACTTAATTTAAAATGAACATAAAGATTTTAATGTATATATATTTATATAAGATATATCCTTTTTCACAATTCTTTGATGTTTAATGTAGGATTGTAAAACATGGGAAAACTAACAAATAAAATCTATAGTCAAAAGTGTTTATTTTAAACTATTATGTTAGATAATATGTTTATAACAGATGATATGTACTATATATGTTGAGCATCATGAATATCAATTGCAAGATCAAAATACACCCTGATAACACTTAATGAAAAGCAAATAATCTTTTTAGCCTTCATCATTATAATCTAAAGGATTTCTTAATCAAATTCGTAATTCACAACATGCTCTAGTAAAAGTATCCTTCACAGCGTTCTCATTCCCATGACTCTTGAGGATTTTAACTGTAGCGACCTCCAAGCTGTCAATTAGCCAAACCGCAACATAAACTTAAGCGAGATAAGTCCAAGTGCTGCAATTACCAATTGCCGCAGAGGAAAACTTAAAGCAGAATGAAAATCTCAGCTCGGCAAAGTGTGCGAAGTTTAAAGGGGTAAGAAGAGGGGGAGGAGGGGGAGAAGAAGGAGACGCGCAAGTGCGACATTATATTTCATTATGCCACAAGGGGCACTTACACACAGATAGCGGGCGCATCGTGGCTTGCCTCCGGTGCGGACACCGCTGTGCAGTGAGCGCCCCAAAATGTTGCACGCTGTGTCGCGCACTTTGTGTCCTCTTATCTGTCTCCGCCACCACACACCCCACCACCCGCACTGACTGTCTGTCTTGCTGCCTCGCTGCCTGGCAGCCCGACTCCCAGGGTGGCTGCTTGCGCTTGGGCCCCTTTTGGCTGAAGTGGCTGCGAAAATGGGTTAATCAGCGTGTGCAATTAAGGTCAAAAACACGTTGGCGTCGTCAACAACAACAACAACAAGAGTAGTAACAACAACAAGAACAACAGCACCTAGCGGCAACATCTTCATGCGCCCCCTCGCTGCCCTTGCCCCTGCTTGCTTCGCATACAAAATTGCGCATACGACGCGTAAGCCCTGCCATTATACAGTGCAGGCAAGCGATTGTGGCAACCCGCTGAGTGCCTGTAACTGTGTGTGTGCCTGTGTGTGTGTGCGAGAGTGTGCCTGTGTGTGTGCGCTTGATAAAGGTTCTGCTAAAGCTCGCACTGCGCCGACGCCAAAGCACGCGTCGCACTCGTTTAAGCCGCCGCCGCCGTCGCCGTCGGTCAGCAGCTTGTTGTGAGCGTCTCTGTATGCATATGTGTGTGTGTGCTTGTGTATGTGTGTGTGTGTGTGTGCCTATAAGATAAAAGCGCTGCGGCGAGAAAATCTTTAGATTGCCGCCGACCATCGTTCGGCTCGCACTCGCCTTGGTTACCTCAGTCGCTGCTGCAGTCGCTGCTAAAGGTGCGTTCCCCCCGCTCGCCCGTCCGCGTTAAACCGTGTCAAGTGACTCTAGTCGAGTGTCAAGTGCTGTAAAAGAACAAGAATAGCGAAAAACCAAAAACAAAACCAACTTAAAGCCAAAACATTGTCGAAACAATTCAAGCAAAAAAAAAAGAAACAAAATGAACTTTAAAACTCGTTTCACTTTGCAGTCGACGTTGCAAAAACAAATAAGTTGAAATTAAGAATTATAACTACCCCTCCCCCGACTGGCTCTTAAAGATAGTTGCGATTGTGCTGACAAAATAGTTGTAAACTAAAAACTCGGGGGAATCGCGTCCAATATGAGTTACAAGTTTACGCCCCAGCAATAAATATAAATGTGATGTTTTATCTTTGAAAATAGAACTATTTATATATATAATTATATATGTGTATGTATGTGTGTGTGTAGCGCAATTTACGGCTGTTGTAATTTATACATTTTATGGCAGATTTGTAAGGGCACAGACAGACTAGACGATACTCAGTGTGTATGGGAATGATAAGAAAGTAACTCTAAATTGCTTAACAGATTGAAAAATACCAAAGTTAATTGCATGAAGAACTTGCTATAATGAAAGAACTTACTGTTAATAATGAGAAAACTTACTGTTATATCATTTTCTAATTGTATTGTTATATTATGTATAACAATCTCTGTAAATTTGAAGACATACCTGCTGTTATACAACATACTTCTGTACTTGAAAATATTGAATAATTCGTAATGAGTTTTTTTGAAGTTTAAAGCTTGAAATTTGTACAACAATTAAGTTTATAGTAAGATTAGCATTAGATTTATTATGATGTACACACTTCTCTGCTATAATATGTTTCAATTTGTTTGCAAATTCGTAATGTAACTTTACAGTTCTCTTAATGATGCAAGTTTATAGACTGAATTTAACATATGTTATAATGACTTCATTTATGTTAAAATAATCTATGTTTTAACATATGTTATGTTAAAATGAAGTTGGAATCAAGATCAAGAACTACACGATATCAACAGCTAAATTAATCGAACATATTTCATACCTGTAAACTTTCGTTCACTTAATTATCACAACTTTACAGACTTCGGTTCCAAGAACCAAATGATAATGAACTTGATACACAAACATTTATTCTGATATGGTATATGATGAATAATGAAAAGGTATGATTTAATTGATTGAATTGATATAATATGTATAGGCGGAACTAAGTTCAATTAAAGAGTCAATGCCGTGTGCTTAAATTACGTGTACGAGTATATCGAGAAAAACGATGCATGTGATTCGGGTTCATGAGGAAAGTGCGAGTGCGAGAAGTTGTCAGACTAGAGCAGAAGAATTTCAATTGCTCCTAAGAATCTACACTAGATCGAAAGCGGGTTTCAAGTGAGAGAGAGAGATAAAACGAGAGGGAGATGACTGGCAGGGAAGGGGGGAAAGTTGTATGGTAATCGAAGAGTTCATTGGACTCACTGTGATCTCCCACACTTTGCTGCTGGATTTTGCATAAATACATACGTAAGAACCTGCACATATGTACATATATATGTGCTTATGTCTGTGTGTGTGGAAAGACAAACGAGTTGGCAGCTCGCAGCTGGAATATCCAGTTGTTCTTGTCTTCCGGCAGCTTCCCATTAGAAGAAGAATCACTGGCACTGCAGTTGCCTCTGCAGTTGCTGGCGAAGTTCATTTTGCACGTGACCCAAGTGTACCGCAGTGTACTCAGGTACGCGGTACTTGGGGTACGCGGTACACGCGATGTGAATAACATCAAAATCAGCTCGAATTGAAGTTTCATTGGCCCAGACCTTAATACGTGTGCGGCATGGCCGAGAAGCCAGTGTCGGCAGCGAACAGCATATTTGCATTAAGCACAGCGAAAAACAATAAATACAATCAAAGTAACAATAACAACAAACAACAATAACAACAACAAATAACATCAACAACAACAGCAGCAGCCACAGCCAGCGTAATGAGCTGATTGCTTTCTGTTTGGCTTGTTGCGTTAATCGTTTGAGTTAATCGCCTCATTCTCACTTCACTACTCTCTTCTCTTCCTCCTCCTCCTCATCTTCTGTTACTTTAGGTTCAACATGAAGCTGTTGCTCTTGCTGTTGGCTCTGGCCACAGTCGGCTCCATCTCCTGCACCGATGCCGTCTCCGGCTCCAGTTATAGCTACTATCGCCTGCCCACGGCTCTGCGTCCGCAGAAATATAATCTGCGTGTGTTGACGCATTTGGAGAATCCTGAGGATTTGCGCTTCGATGGCAATGTGCAGATTCTCTTCGAGGTGCTGCAGAATACACAGAATATTACACTGCATGCCAAGAATCTGACCATCGATGAGTCGCGCATCACGCTCAAGGGCACGTCAGGAGGTGCCGAGAAGAAGGACAACTGCATCAAAAGCACTGAGGTGAACAGCATCCATGATTTCTATGTGATGCACACGTGCAGCGAGCTGCTCGCCGGACAGATCTACGAATTGAACATGCCCTTCAGTGCCGACCTTAATCGCCAGCTGGAGGGTTACTACAGGAGCTCATACCTCGATCCTGTGGCCAATCAGACAAGGTAAGTGAGGGAAAAAGCAAGAAAGTTTCCTTTAACTAAAACAGATTGCAAGTTATAGTCTATTAAATGTCTGTACAGCTGATTATGTTATCTAACAGAACTCTAAATTCCAGTTTCTGTTAAAGTATGTTAAAGAAAAGTGAGAAAATACTTGTGTTATAATATATATATCTGATACTCTTGCACTCTAGATTGTAGGATTAGTTTGCTTCAGCTCAACTTTAAAGTGTTTCTGCATTTTATCATATATTATATGTCTGTCTTACGACCTACAAAATATTGAAACTTTCCATAACTCTCAAACCGATTAAAGAGAAGTAAAAAAATTATTCCAATTCTCTTTTGTTGTGAGACAACAACGTGTACAGAATAATCAAAATAAGTTGAAATTATAAGAAAGTGTGGGAAGTTATGGGAGAATTATGTTCGGAGAATACTTAATGAAGACCACATAGTAAAGATAACGAAAGAAAACAAGAGAATGGGCAGCTCTTTAGAAAAAATATGATAAAGATAATATAAATGAAACAACATAAGAAAACCCCTATAACAACTAACATAAATAATGCAAAAAAACTTTATGATTTCCTAATTAAAATTATAAATCGATTGCAAAACATATCTCCAAATATCATATTAAACTTAAATTATAAGCGAGTATGGATTACTTTGATGAACACAAATACATAAAGTATAAGTATAATAAATAAATTAACAATACACAAAACAGAGTTGGAAGAAGCTAAAAAAAAATAAGATTTAAAGAAAAATTTAACAAGAGATATAATCAACAGTGTGGGAATATTACATGAATAATTTAAAAAGTGAAGAAGTAACCTTGTATTTAATTTAACTATAATTTCATTTGTTAAACAGATGGATTTCCATAACACAGTTCGAGCCGGCATCGGCCCGTCTGGCCTTCCCCTGCTTCGATGAACCCAACTACAAGGCGCCTTTCGTGGTGACCCTGGGCTACCACAAGAGATTCACCGGACTGAGCAACATGCCTGTTAAGGAGATCAAGCCCAAGTGAGTAGAGCGTAGATTGAGAATGCCAAAGATATACATATATGATATATATCATGTTGTATATGCATTCCCTTTACAGCGACAAAATTGCCGACTACGTTTGGTGTGAGTTCGAAGAGTCTGTGCCGATGTCGACCTATTTGATTGCCTACTCGGTCAATGACTTCTCCAACAAGCCTTCTACCCTGGCGAACAGCACTCTGTTCCGCACCTGGGCGCGACCTAATGCCATCGAGCAGTGCGACTATGCGGCAGACTTTGGACCCAAAGTGCTTAAGTATTACGAAGATTTGTTTGGCATCGAGTTTCCGTTGCCCAAGATCGATCAGATTGCCATACCGGACTTCAGTGCTGGTGCCATGGAAAACTGGGGATTGGTTACCTATCGTGAGATAGCTCTGCTCTATTCCGCTGACCATTCCTCGCTGGCGGACAAGCAACGTGTCGCCTCGATTGTGGCACATGAGTTGGCTCATCAATGGTTCGGTAATCTGGTCACCATGAAGTGGTGGACTGATCTCTGGTTGAACGAAGGTTTTGCCACCTATGTGGCAAGTTTGGGTGTGGAGAACATCAATCCAGAATGGCAAGCCATGGAGCAAGAATCTTTGGGTAATCTCTTGACGATCTTCAGACGGGATGCTCTGGAGAGTAGTCATCCCATCTCACGACCCATTGAAATGGTCTCAGAAATCTCCGAGAGTTTCGATCAGATCTCATACCAGAAGGGCTCCACTGTACTTCGCATGATGCATCTCTTTTTGGGCGATGAATCCTTCCGTGCAGGTCTACAAAACTATCTACAAAGATTCTCCTACAAGAATGCCGAGCAAGACAACTTGTGGGAGTCGCTGACCCAAGCGGCACACAAATATCGCGCTCTTCCCAAGAGCTATGACATCAAGAGCATCATGGACTCGTGGACTCTGCAAACTGGGTAAGTTGTGTATGATCTATGATCAGTGAGATTTGATTTTACTTTAATCTACCTTCCAGCTACCCCATCATCAATGTAACCCGTAACTATGCAACTGGCACTGCTAAGCTGACTCAGGAGCGTTACTTCCTGAACACGCAGATTGGACGCGCCGCTCGCAACGGTTGCTGGTGGGTACCGCTCAGTTATACCACGCAGGGAGTACAGGACTTCAATAATACCGCACCCAAGGCATGGATGGAGTGCGACAAGAATGGCGAAGTACTGCCGAAGACCATTACGGATCTACCCGGCGAGGATCAGTGGGTGATCTTCAATACTCAACTGTCGACACTGTACAAGGTGAACTATGATGAGCGTAACTGGAAGCTGTTGATCGAGACCTTGACAAACGGCGACTTCGGTCGCATTCATGTGATCAATCGTGCTCAGTTGATCGACGATGCACTCTACTTGGCTTGGACGGGTGAACAGGATTACGAGATCGCCATGCGGCTGATTGAGTATCTCAAGCGAGAGCGAGAATATTTGCCATGGAAATCTGCATTTGAGAATCTCAAGCGCATGAAGAGCATCATCCGACAGACACCGAACTACGAGTTCTTCAAGGTTAGTTGCGTTTCTTTACCCCCTAGGAACCCATCTCCACCACCCGCCATAACCTTTAGCTCTCGTTCTGATTTGTATTTCGTAACAAATGCGGCACAACCCAATAAAAATCAGTTGTTTTTTTTCGTAAGTCACATGTTGCACGTAGCACAAGTATCCGTAGCACGTTACCACTACCACCAAGCTCTGTCTAAGATCAAGTTACTCAACCTTTCACTTTCCTCGTTCATCCACAGCGTTATCTGCAGAAGCTGATCGAGCCCATTTATCTACATCTGAACGGATTAAACGACACCTTCGATGCCATCGAGCGTCAGGATCAGGTGCTGCTGAAGACCATGGTAGGCAACTGGGCGTGCCAGTATCAGGTGGATGACTGTGTGCCAGTTGCTCAGGCCTATTACTCAAAATGGCGTGCCGAACCCAATCCTGACAAGAAGAACCCGGTGCCCATCAACCTTCGTCACACAGTCTACTGCACTTCCATCCGCTATGGCGACGACTCGGACTGGCAGTTCCTCTGGACGCGTTACAAGAACTCCAATGTGGCCGCCGAGAAGCGCACGATCCTCACTTCGTTGGGCTGCTCCCGTGAAATCTGGCTACTACAGCGTTATCTGGAGCTCACCTTCGATCCGAAACAGGGTATACGACGACAGGATTCGATGTGGGCTTTCCAGGCTGTGGCCTACAATGAAATTGGCTTCCATCTGGCCAGGGACTACTTCATGAACAACGTGGACTTCATCTACAAGTTGTAAGTGCGATTAATGTTTGTCTGTTATCGATATTAATCAATCGATCTTTACTGCAGCTATCATCCCATCACCAAGGACATGTCACGCCTGTTGCCTCCGTTCTCTGAGCAGACCTTCTTGCAAAGCGACTTCGAGGACTTCAAGACCTTCGTCAGTGCCAATCGAGCCTCGCTGAAGGGTCTGGAGCAGGCCATCCAGCAAACTCTGGAGACCATGCTGACCAATGTGCAATGGAAGGAACGTAACTACGGCCAGTTGGCCCGCTCAATTGAGGCCTTGCTATAAGTTCCAAGGGAACGTACTAACCTAGAGCCACGTATATCCTTAAATAGTCTCGAATAGAGTCCCTCATCAGCTCGTAAGACACAACTTAAAATATTCTACAGCCCATATTTAAAAGATTCAATAAACTATATAGAAACATTTTGTTGTAGTTTAACTTTACAATAATTGATCCGGATATAAGATATAAAACAGGTTTTAATTCTGAATTAAACTGGAATGAAACTAACTTCATAAAAAACTGGAATGGAAAATTCCTTAGATCTTCTTTATATATATAGAATCAGAAATATACCTGGCATATAAATAACTGAACCTTAGATCCAACATCCGACGCATATTCAATAATATTATTCTATCAATTCGACCCTACAGAAATCAGTAAACCAAATATAATGCATGTATGTGAATAGTATGTTGTATATTTCGTATATTTAGTTAAGCATGTTCTATAATGCTAATCAATAATAATAATCATAATCATAATAATAATATAATCGCAATGGGAATAATTAAACGGCGCTTCTTTTTTAACACAACTGTCGCATATTTTTGGAAAGTTGAATGTTCCTTGTTAAGGGTTCTCTTTCATTTTCATTGGAATTATTGTTAATATTACAAATTACAGTTATTATTACAATCTAAATAAATATGTAAGTGTGTGTGTGTGTGTATGTGTATGTAAATGTTAATATCACTAAAGCAGCGCTCTGAAAAAAACCTAAATTATTAACTAAATACCTAAACAGATTGCATAAAGTATTCTGTATTATTATTTCTCATTATTAATCATTACAAATATCGTATGTGTGTAGGTGTGTTTGTGTGTGAGTGTATGAAAACATTATTATAAACTATTTCATTAATTTGTATAACAATTCTCTGATCGGTTTAAGTGAGCGTGTTTGTGTTGTTGTTCTTCTTGTTGTTGTTGCTATTCCTCTTTCAATTCTGCCTCCAAATTCAATTCATCCTAAGTAGAAAGGCATTTTAAATTTGTAACAACTATTTAACACTTGATATATGCACGGTTCAATATATATATATTCACATATATATATATAAATGTATATAACTATATGTATAGTACTGTTATGTTCAGATGCATTGATATCCATTTAAATATGTACGTATATATTGATTTATGTCTATGTATATGTAATAACTGTGTGTGTGTGAGTGTTCTGAACAAAACATTCTCAATTCTATCGATTAGATTAGATGACTTCGTAAATGTTTTTGAAACTTTCCTTTTATTTTGCCTTAAAGATATTGTTTATGGAAGTATGCTGAGAACTCAGATAAACATTCTCATCAGATTTAATAAATTTTCTTTGCATTAATTGAATTTATTCACTTGATTATGATCATTTACATGTACTGCGTGTGTAGTTGTGTGTGTGTGTGTTGGTGTGTGTCTGTGCTTGGGTCTGTCACTTTTAGCAAATCATTTTCAATAGCGTTCTTAACGTTTTAAATTCGTGTTTACAATTATCTGATTTTTTATCTGATTCGTTTTGTTTTAATTGCCGGCAGTTTGTTTTAACGTTCTACCAGTAGCAATAATTTAAAACAAGAAGAAAATACATAAATAGAAATATGGGAAAACTATAAGCTGATATATTGTATATCTTTGAATGCTTACGATACTGCCTAGTTGCTGTTGTTGTTGTTGTTAAACAAACAAAAACACACATAAAAATAAACAAGCAATAACTTTCGCGACCTGGTCGCAAAATGTGTCTGTGCTAAATGCCATAAAATTCACAAACTAATCGATTTGGTGACGATAGAATCATTATCATTATCATTATTATTATTATTATTATTATTACAATTATTAAACTGGTTCACTAAGCTAAACAGATCCCCCCTGGTAAGGGGGGAAGGGTTACACATCGAGGGCTGGCTTCAGTCAGAGAGATAAATTAGTTGTAAACAATTAATCGTACAATTATTAACTGTAGGCGCTTTCTTTTTCTTGTTCTGTTTTTGTTTTTCGTTTTGTTTGTTTTGTTTTTGTTATGTATGTAGATAAACGATAGACCTTAAACGAGTAAATTGTTTAACAAACAGACTTCTGCTTCTTCTTATATACGCACACTCGTGTGACCTAAACTAGAGACGTAGTATGTAAGTAACATTCTATATATATATATATGCATGTATTATCCGATCGTATAATTATAAATAGGTGCTTAACTCTTATCTGCTTTTGGGCTTCTCTGCTTTGCAACTTATAGCCAAACGCAATTTAGCCAGAACCTTTCAAATTTTGTGCAATCCACTTTGCAAATTATCATTCGACCACGAACTCTGTGGTGCCGGTGGCGGCGGAGTCGATGATGCGCACGGCTTCGATGGTGTCGATTGTGTTTGAGTTTGCGTCTGCGGAGTTTGCAGATCGAATCGTGCGTAGAACAACAAATATGGTGTTATTGTTATTTTCCTAGTGGGCGACAGCAGTTCCTCGAACTCTCGCTGTGTCATCGCCTTGATCTTATCATCATCACACATATACCAAATGGGTTCAGTGCTGCCGTGTGGATAATTCGCCTTAACACCACCGCGTCCCGTGCTGCCATAGCCCGTGGGATAGGGCGTTGCACTGTTTACCGAGCTGCCATAGCTGAGATTGCTATTGCTGCCGTTCTGCAGTGACTCCTCACTGAAGTCGCTGCTGCTGGCGCTGTTGTTGCCCACAGCACCGCTGGCTTGTGATTGACTGCAGCACAGGCGCATGGCACAGCAGTTGACGCCATGGCACGTGGTGTTCATACTCAGCTTGCCAATGCCATTCGTGATGGTCTTGCTGGTTAATCCGTTGAGTTGTTTCACATTTTTACTCATGTCTCCGCTACTCGATGCTTTGCTGCGTCCGAATTTCATCTTCTTTATCAAACTGGTACCGGATGAGGCCAGAGCTGAGGCAGCTGCCGAAACGGGTGTGTTTGCAATGATGCTGCTGCTGCTACTGCCGCCACCATTATTGCTTGGCGCAGCGTTCTCATTGGCTCCTGACATGGATTGATGATGTTGTTGTTGTTGCTGCTGTTGCTGTTGCGTACTTGCTGTTGTACTGCGTCGACTGTCCTTGGGACAGTTGACATAATCACTGGCTAAATCCAGAAAACATGTGTATGCTATATAGTGTCCCACTGTCAGCGTGGCACCTACATGTGTGATCACACTGTACAGCTTGTACACGTGCAGCTTATTGCCGTCGCTCAGTTCACAGCACTTGGCACAGAAACAGGGCAGCGTAAATGTTGTGGGCACATACGTGCTGACTTTCTCCATGCCGCCGGAGAAACGATTCAGCTGGATGACCAGTAAACGTGGCAGTACTTCGTATGAAATCGAGCGTATAGCTTCAGTGTAGCCAGTACACTGATTGCAACTGTATTTGTTATCTCCGCGGAAATATTCACGCGTAATGCACGAGTTCTGTGGGAAAGGGAATAGGAATGTTAGTTCTAGATGAGATAAGTGCATGATGAGGGCAGCCCTTACCTGTATATACGCGCTGGGCTTCTCTTGCAGTTCAGCAGTGTCGTATCCAGAAATCGGCACAGGCACTGAAATGTCTAGCATGCCTTGCTTTTGTCGCGTAATTGTCTCACAACTGAGGCACTTGGTTGTCAGGACGACAATGCCCTCGAAGTCGGTGTTGAAGAAGTTTAAATTTAACTCACGTATACGATCCTCCAATCGCATCTTGTCCTTTATCAGACTAGCCGAATTGATTTCATCATCACTGGAGTATTTCGCTGGCGCAGGTGCAGTCGATGACGACGTGGTAGGTGGCACAGTGGCACTTGTGGTGGTGCTGCTCGCTCCACTGAGATCGACAGTATTCAAATAGAAAAGACTATTGGAGGCAGCTTGATGCACGGGTGCCAGACTGCTTGTGGTTGCCGTCGTCGGACTATTGTCCTTCAGCGGAGACTGTACTCGATTCGCCTTTGAAGCCTTCACTTCGTCTTTTCTCTTTGACTTGCGCGAGAAGAAGGATGTTTTTGTTGACGTGGTTGTTTGACTTTGACTAGTTGCAATCGAACCGTTGATCGATGTGCCCATCAGCGCATGGTTTCCTGCATCTGACCGATCCAGTGCATCGACCGTATCTGTCTCATCGGGATTGGCAATGTAACTGTAAGGAGAGCACATCATTTTAATGAATACAATATAGTTATATATAATATATGTAGACACTAACCCATTTGCAATGACTTCGGGGCATTCGCCAATGGCTTTGATGAGCGACTGATTCGTTTCTCGTATACAATTGAGCACGCACATGAGGAACTCGTGTGCATCCTGCTGCTGATTGCCCTCGAACGTGGCATTCACATCCTGTATGGCATGGAGCAGGGTGTCCGCATGGTATGGCTCCGTGGAGTCGGCCATTTCGTTCGCATGCAGACTATGATACAATTCGTGAAGTTTTTCACTGACAGTTTGATGACTTGATTTGCTGTTGCTGCCACTGCTGTTCGCGTTGCTGCCACTGCCATTGCTGGTGCTATTGCTATACGGTTCCGAGGTTGCTAGATCTTTGCTGCTCCAGCTGCGCGCACTCTCCAATTGAACGCCCCCGCTACCACCGCTCATATTGCGGCCTAGCGAGGCAGACTTTGCATGCCGCTGACGCAATATCGTCTGTTGCACCACATTCAAATCGTATATAAGATGATGAAGGTTATGCAAGAAGTGTGGCGCAAAGCGCAGCGTATACACAACTGAATTTAGATAACATGTGTTGCCAATGTTGCACAGTGTGCCCATGGCGGGTACATGATTTAATGGTGCACCATTACCGCTACCATTCAGTCCTGAGCCAGAGGTGACTCCGGCACTTGTACCGCTTGAGCTAGTGCTACCAGCAGCAGCTGAGACATAATACTGATGATTCTGTAGCTCAGATGCGTCGACATCATTGCCCCCAGCCGGGTTGCCCGCACGCAGACTGTTTCCACCAGCAGCATAACCACCATTGGCCACGCGCCGCTGCTCATCGTTGGATGTCTGATAACGCCGATCGTATAGGGACATGCTGCAGCCGCGTTTGCGTTTGCGGAAGGCGCGTGGTGATGGTTTGCCCGAGTTAAGCTCAAGCTGAGCGGCCGCAATAGCTGCCGCTGTCTCAGGTGAGAAATTTGTATCTGTCTCGAGTCTGTTGCGACGTTTCCTATTTCTGGCACTGACTGTGCCGCGTTTCTTCTTCCCAGTTAGCTTTCCCTCTGGTTCCTCCTCAATGCGATTCCAATATTCTGGTGTAAAGTGTTCTGTAAGAATTATAATATTAATTAGATTATAATATTCTTGCTGTAAGCTTCGTTTACTTACCAACTTTAATGTACTTGTGTTCCTCAGTGGTGGCCTCTGTGGGCGTTGGTGATGCTTCTACAGGCGGAGATGGAGGTGCAATGGGCTTCTCCGCGGCAGTAACAACTACTGGTTGGGATTGATGGGAGCGTAGGCTGGAAATGCGTGTAGACTCAGCCGAATAGACACGACGTGGCCTTCTGCGTTTCTCTTTAACCTCGCTGTGTTGTGACGAAGCTGATGATGATGCAGGTAGTGATGGTAGAGGTTGAACGACTTGATCAATATACTCCTGTACTGCTGGATATATAGCCGAGTGTGTTGATGTTGATGGTGATGATGACGATAAAGTGGGTTCGTCTTGACCTGACTCTGTTGAGCAAGCGGAAGCTTCTGTTTCCTCCAAAGATTTTTTCTTTGCTGAATTGTAGATTTCCTGGTTGCTGACGGTATTCTTGTTGTGTTTATTGCTATTTGGTGGAAGACGGGCTTGTTCCTCTTTCAGCTCATATATGTCATATTCGTGCATCTTTCATTATCCTGTAAAATAAAAGTAGACAATTATTTGTTAATTAATTTAAACTGTAAACTGTAAGTAGGCTAGATAGACCCTTCAAAACGTACAAATTAATATGTGGATAGGATTATTTAGCTATGATATGAACTAATAGATATCGACGTCGACTGTTCGATTATCGTTTGGAAATATACATATCTATATTCTCATATAATATATTATGTTACTGTGTATTATATAAATACACCTTTGGCTAAACGAATAAACAAGAGCATGCAAATTTCGGCCAACTGATTCATGAATTCGGTTCAGTCTCGTATGCCATATAAGACGTAATAGAATAAGTAAACAAAAAACCGGCAACTGTGTTGCTGCGATAGATAAGATATATAACACATTATAAAAGCAGAGTATAAAAATAAATCAAGGCAACACTAGTATTAATAGTACACATCATGGAAAAAACATTAGTCAATCTATCAAAACACATAAAGTTATACACTTGAATTTAATTAAATTATACCATTGTAAACAAGACTTTTGGATACAAGGATTACATAATCAATTCCTTTGATATTTTTGCTCGCCGTGCGAATTTTTATTATTTATTTCATGCGTGCAATCGTGAAACGAGTCATAAAGAATATGGGAAAGAAAAAACATTTGCCTGATAGTGGCATAGTGATAAGAAATTGTATAATAATCTCTCCCGAGCAAGCATGGGGTATGATTCATTTGGCGAAATAACAGCCTATTGGGCGTATCTTACATAAATCCCAAAAACTGAACTGTTGCGGGGCAGATCCCAATTGGGTGAGTCAATAGCAAAAAATGATTTTGATTGACTTGATAGGCCTGGGGTCACATGATATAGTATAGCAGCACCACATGGACGAGAGCTATTTATGCTAAATCTTGACCGGCTGACGGCAATGGCGACAGGTGGCAGAGGTGGAGGGGGACGCTAACAGGGTGAGGGTGAGATGGCGATGCTGTTGCGTTAGTTGGTGGGGTAGGCCAGGGCCACGCACTGTCGCCGGATAGAGGGAGCACAAATCAACAAACATAGATCTAAATGTGAATGTGAGTGCGAGCGAATGCGAATGAAATGTGTGGAAAGACTGAACGTGAACATGAACGAACATGAACGTTAACTATTTCTATTGATTTTGTTGCTGGACTGAAGGTCACATGTCACTCAAGGCACCCAGCACAGCAAATACAAATGTCGAAAAAGCGCATGATAATGTTAAGGTTACACACAGGTCGAATAATGCGAGCGGGAAGGGTAACTAACAGCAGCACACAGCACAGTCAAGAACAACAACAACTAATAAGCAAACAGTAACTGTTAAACTAATATACATACATATATATATTAATACGCACACACACGTACACACATGTATGTGAATGTGTGTTAGTTTTTTTTTTTGCAAGTTTGCTCTGGATGCTGTGTGACATTTATTTTGCAAGTATAAAAACGTAACGCCGTCTCGAACATGCGTGTGTGTGTGTGCACGAGTGTGTGTGTTTGTCCGTATTTAATATGCAACTCACATTTTTTGGGAACAACATTTGCGGGCAGTTGCATTTTTTATGTTTCAGCGCACTGTGAGCAAATTAATAATAAACATTTTCTATTGCCGCTGCTGCTGCTGCTGTTGGTAAATTGTTAAGAAATTTCGCGTTAACGTAACGTAGCGCAACGTAAGACGCACACACACATAAAAAAGCTTGTACTTGTACTCGCTAAGCTGACACCACTCGAATTTTCACTTTTTCATTGCAGCGGTATTCGCTTTTTGGCCCGTCGTTGTCGTTTTTTGCAATCGCTAGAAAAGGTTGCCTCGTTACGGTTCGCTCGGGCATTGTAGCGTATGGCAGCACTTACACATTTACATTTAGATTAATTGCAATTTTAAGTGTTTTCAGGCACTAGATTTTTGTAAATTTATACGCCGTAAGCATACGGCCTCCTCTCTCGGTGGACACACAACACTCTTATTCGCTACATTTAACATAACTTACTCCTCCGCACAATTTTACAGTTTTACTCCTCATTTAACAGCGCTTTGAACAGTCTGGCTCCTCTCGGCCAACAGCCTAAAATTTGAAGTGTAGGGCAACACTGACCTTGTCTTCTTCTTTCTCTCCGGCAGAAATCACGATGTCGACTGGAGTAAGTAAAAATTTCGTCCTACAAATTTGCAAATTTATATGCAATCCTGCAATAATTATTGGGCAATAATTGCTCAAAACGCGCATAATACATGAGAGTTGTCGTTAATTAATTTCTTTCACCCTTTCAATGCGTAATTACAGACTCTTTACACTTATCCCGAGAACTTCCGCGCGTACAAGGCACTCATTGCTGCCCAGTACTCTGGCGCAAAGGTGAAAGTGGCCGATGACTTCAAGTTTGGCGAGTCTAACAAATCGGCGGAATTCCTGAAGAAGTTCCCCATCGGCAAGGTAAGAATATGTGCAAAAACACAAAAAAATGCATGTTGAAAATGGGCGTTGGGGGGAACAAAGCGAAAAAACAATATGCCGGCTTTGCTATCTGTGCCGCGTCATCAGTGCAAAATGTCGTCGCAGACAAACGAGAAATAATCAGCATTTCAATCGGGTATTTCGTTTCAGGTGCCAGCATTTGAGACTGCTGACGGCAAATACCTGACCGAGTCCAATGCCATCGCTTACTTCTTGGCTAACGAGCAGCTGCGTGGTGGCAAATGCCCCTACGTGCAGGCTCAGGTACAGCAATGGATCTCGTTTGCTGACAACGAAATCGTGCCTGTCTCTTGCGCATGGGTGTTCCCACTGATCGGCATTATGCCCCAGCAGAACTCCAATGCCAAACAGGACGCCGTGGTGGTGCTGCAGCAGCTGAACAAGAAGCTGTTGGATTCCACCTTCCTCGCTGGTGAACGCATCACTCTGGCCGATATTGTTGTATTCTCCAGCCTGTTGCATCTGTACGAGCACGTTTTGGAGCCAAGCGCACGCAGTGCTTATGGTAACTTGAACCGTTGGTTCTTGACCATCTTGAACCAGCCACAGGTTCAGGCTGTTGTCAAGGACTTCAAGCTGTGCGAGAAGGCACTTACCTTCGACCCCAAGAAATATGCTGAATTCCAAGCCAAGACCAAGCAGCAAGGCGGCAAGCAGCAGGAAAAGAAGGAGAAGAAGCCCAAGGAGAAGAAGGAGGCACCCAAGAAGGATGAGCCAGAGGAGCTCGATGCTGCCGATGAGGCTTTGGCTTTGGAGCCCAAGTCCAAGGATCCCTTCGATAGTCTGCCAAAGGGCACCTTCAACTTCGATGACTTCAAGCGCGTCTACTCCAACGAAGACGAGGCCAAGTCCATTCCTTACTTCTTTGAAAAGTTCGATCCCGAGAACTATTCCATTTGGTTTGGCGAGTACAAATACAACGAAGAGCTGTCCAAGGTGTTCATGTCGTGCAATCTCATCACCGGCATGTTCCAGCGTCTAGACAAGATGCGTAAACAGGCTTTCGCCTCCGTGTGCCTCTTCGGCGAAGACAACAACAGCACTATCTCGGGTGTGTGGGTCTGGCGCGGACAGGAACTGGCCTTCCCTCTGTCCCCCGATTGGCAGATCGACTACGAGGTCTATGACTGGAAGAAACTGGATGCTAAGAGCGAGGAAACCAAGAAGCTTGTCACTCAGTACTTCTCGTGGACCGGTACCGATAAGGATGGTCGCAAGTTCAACCAGGGCAAGATCTTCAAATAAATGCAACAACAACTACCAACACAACAACAACAAGAGCAGCAAAACAGAGATTCAAAATGCAGCATGCACGGACGAGATGCTTATCTATATCTAAGATTACCAACTGATAGTAACTATGTGAGAGAGACGAAGACGTCTGTTGTCGTGCTGTGAACATCATCATCTATTAAAAGCCTCCCTGGTGTTTGCTCAGCACACCGAAATTGGTTAATTTGTTTCTTTGCCTTTTGCAGTTTGTAACTAAAAGATTATTAAACAAAATTGTCACCACACCAGCCAGGAAATAATTTATACGAAAGTAAAAAATAAAATAAATATGCGTTTTCTACTATAAACTTATTCCAGAAGAGATTACAATTTCACTCTTGTCTTCTTCCATATTGCTTTCTTTCAGAGAATTATTCTTTATTGGCTTCATTCGGCTTAATTTCATTCAATTTTTGCTTAAATTACGAATAGCAGGTTGACTAATCGGTTCAATTATTTAAACAATTTGCGTTCGCTGCATTTAATTAGTAACTTATTTTCAGTTGGCAAAATTGTAGTTGGTACTACGCGAAAATTTCAACAAGAAGGAAATGCTTAAAACATCGCTGCAGCAGCGGTAACTGATCTCAGAGCAGGTTTACTTCTTCTTGACTACGACGGGTCCGACATTGTCACCAGTCTGTTTGTTGTGCTCGCCATGGCTGCCATCGCAGTACGGCCACTGCAGGGGGAGGAAGGGTTGAGAAATGATTAGTAAGGACTCTTTTAATAGATGAGGGAACTATCTTGCACTCACGTTCTTGGTCTTCCAGCAACGGCAGAATGCCGCCTTTTCCGCAATGTCCTCCACATCAATCATGTCCACGACCTTGGCCTCATGCTTCCGAATTGTATTATTGCAACGGCCGGAAGTTTTGGAGCAACGTTGAGCAGCGGGACAGAGGGCTAAATAACTGACATAACCAAGACCGGCAACAACAGCGGTTGGTGGAATGAGTGAGAGCCAATCCTTGACTGCAACGAAACAGAAAAAGAAAGAAGCGTCACTGAACGGTCCACGTATATTTTAAGAGATCGGTCTAGTTTTTAAGTGAACTGAAACCGGCACAAGGTCGACTTGTGGGCAACACACACAGTTACAGAAACATGCATAATGTTAATAAGTTAACACGCACACTGCTTTGTATTTTCGATTGGTAATTAGCTTATCTTAGATAAAAGTTAAGAAAGCTTTCCAATTGACAATTCTGAGGTCTCACACGCACAGACGCAACATAAACAAATGTGCGAGCTCAACGTAAAAATGTTGCATAATCTCTGTTGGAACAGGTGACAGAAGAGTTGGCTGCATCTGGAATTGCATTAAATATAGCTTGTAACGCTTGGGTATCACGTCACATAACCTATCCCCTGCATAATATTCAGGCCCGATTGCCTTTGCTACGTCATTCGATCCAATGCACTCGAATATTATATAGGGCGCCCTTAAGTCAAGTTCCAATTGACCGTTTCAGACACGCGTCGCCACTCACTCACATGATAACTTAAACCAGCCGCCAACACTGTCGGGAACCGGCAAATTCGACAAATAGTTTGGCAAATCTTTCTTGACTAAGCTTGATATGAGCTCCATTTTTATTATTATTTTATACGATTTAGCAAATGCAGTACACAAACTAGAGTTGAACTCTACACCAGTGTGATCGTATTTCGGTTACCCAAATAACCCAGAGGCGTCAGAAAAAAATACCAAATTAAACCAATTTTAATACCCCATAATTTTAGCTATTTGCGGTAAATAAATACTGTTAAAATAATAATAATTGACAGACATTAGGAGGATCGACGCAAGACAATTTTTATGCCCCGTCATCCTGTATTTTTGTTAATTTATTATAAATGTTTTGGTCATTAATCGATTCACTGTTATGCGTTAATCGATATTCGATGAATTTGCTGCTCTATAAAAATGACTGCACGGCGTTCAATTGAACTAGTTAAAGAACCATTTATTCTGCGGTGTTCATTTCAACAAATGCTAAACAAAGTGCAACAAAAATATATTTTGCGAACACAATAAGAAGAATTCACTAAAAATGAGCCGTGTTCCCTTGGATACGTGGTCCAAGCGTGAGCAATTGTGCCTCGCATCGGCCGTATCCTGCAGTGGAGACCAGAATTGGATCACAGTAAGCCGCACACTGAAAGCTGTCTGCGGCAATGGGAACACCTCCCGACCGGCGGATTGGTACTCCCAGAAGAACTGTGCTGTGCAGTATGGACACCTGCTGGAGACTGTTGAGACAACGAAGCGTAAGAAGCGAACAAACGAAAGCGGTGCTGCAGGTTTCTCCTCGCCCGCTACTGTGGCTGTAGAGACTCCAACAGAGTTGTTGCTGCGACGCCTGACGGATGAACGTATGGTCGAGATAAAAACACAAATGCGACGAGATCAGGAGCTGTACTGCAAGCTGCAGCGTGAGATTGAGGCGTTGCAATCGGATACAATGTCAGAGCAACAGTTGCAAAGCATGTGGGAGGAAATCGAGAAGGAACAGGAAACGAAGCGCATCGACGAGATGAAAATGGAGAATCGTATGCGAGAGCGAGAGCAGCGTAAGAAGGATAACCATGGCCATTGGCGGAGCAATAGCGGCAGCGCCTCTGCCGGCGCCTCCGCTGGCACAGCTACTAGCCAGGGCAGACGTTCCAACATGACTGCAGACACAACGTCTGTCGATATGGAAGTGGAAGATATCTCAGGTTTGATTCATATCGTTGAATGTAGTAACAAATCTCTACATATATTTAATGATCAATTGCAGCAGCAAGCACTGGCAGTACCAACAACAACAATAACAAACAGCCTGCAGCTCCTGCACCGTTGCTAACGTCGCTTCTGAAATCTCCCGGCGGCGGCACCAGCAATGGCAGCAACAGTGGAACCAGCGCCACATCCCCAACTGCAACTACGCCAAGTACACCAGGCACAGGCAGCACAGCTCGTGCGACTGCACCAACGATTACTTCTCTGCTGACAAGTGGCACCAGCGCCACCACCAATCAGCCTGCTATCATAATGAAGAGTCCCAGTGACACCGCATTCATGACTCGGCCCATTAGCGGGCCACCAGCTACTGCTGAAGTGGTTACCACGGGTCGTAGTCCCTCGCAGGCAGCTCCAACACTATCCTTGCTGCTGGAGAAGAAACAACAGGCTGCAGCAGCGGCAGCAGCAGTGTCAGCTGGGGCTACACCCTGCAAGGCAAGTGAATCCACAAAGAGTGGAGATGCAGAGGTTGCCGCAAATCAAAAGCCATCGACAACAGAAGGAGAATCAACGCCGGCAGAGGCTTCTATACAAACTGTGGATGAATCTGATGCAGAGGAAGAACAGTTGCTGATATTCAAGAATATGGACATAACCAATATTATAGATGACATTGGCATTGAGATCGATAGCGTTATCGATGAGGATATATTGAAGGATGTTAACAATGTCGATTCACCACAGCCCGCACCGGCCAAGGCAGAGCAAGCTGTGGATTTTGAAGTGAAGCTGGATGCTCTCAAGCCAGAAGATAGCGAGAGTAGCAAATCGAGCAAGTCTCCAGCACAACAGAAGCCCGTTGAAGTGGTCGTTGGCTCTAGTGATGACTCCAATGACAATATACCCCTGGCAGAAGTCGCCTCGCAGGAGAGTAAAGAGCGCAATCTCAGCATAAGCGAAAGCTCGAACGGCACAACAGCTCAGCATGAGGCTGTCGTGGATGAACTGAGCGAGACCATTACGATTGCCAGTAGCTCCAGTGAGGAGAACGCTAAGGAATCCACACCTGATCCAGTTGGTGACACAGCTGCTGAGACAGTGGAGACAACAGGCGACAAAGCAGCTGAAACAGAAGCGGAGCCGAAAAAGGAGTCCACAGATGGAAATGATGAAGCACACGATGCAGATGCAGATGCAGTCACTGTGGAGCATGCGGAAACCGCTGCAGAAGGTAAGTTGGAGCCGCATAATCGATCAGTTTCTGATCTACAAATTTCATCTGCAGCTTCCGGCAAGGATGAGCCAACTAAGCCACATAATGGCGATAAGGATAAGTCAGCAACGGAGTCAACAGCCCCCATATTGGTGCCGGATACAGACGAAGAGTCTTCTTCGCTGACAGACAGTAGCAAACAGGATGAGCCAACACGCACCCAGTCAAGGGCGAAGCCACACGCTGAAGATAAGCCCGATGTAGATGGCACTGCCACTGCGACACGGCAGACACCGCCAATCCCCAGCTCGACCACACCAGCTGCACCGGGTCCAGCTCCAGCACGTGCGCCACTCTTACGCAAGCTGCCACATCGCGATCGTTCCGAGAGTCCCATGGTGGACGATGATGCCACCACACACAGCGATCACTCGACAGCTAAGTCTAGTACACGTCGCCGCTACTCCTCGACGCCCGTCATTGACAGCATACCCAACTCGCCGGCGTCCAGTGAGCACACAGATGATCGTCGCGAGACGCGGGCCGCCTCCAAGAAGCTCTTTTTGAGCATTTACAGCCAGCTGCAGGAGAGCAAATATGCCTCGCCGTTTCGAAGACCCTTTGACGAAGAGCATCCACACAAGCAGGTCGATCTGTGCCTGCGTCCCATGGACTTGCCCACAATAAAGCGGAACATTGACTCGGGACACACACGCAGTATCAATGAACTGCATCGGGATGTGCTGCTCATGTGCCAGAATCTATTGCTAATCTACAAGCCTCACTCCTCTCAGCACAAGATGGCGCGTCAGTTCATGCAGGAGTGTCAAGCGCTCAAGGATTTTGCAGCTCTTCCCCATGTGCCCGATAGCGGCACCAGCAGCACCACCACTGGCACTAGCAGTGGCAAGGTCGAGAAGGAGAAGGAGCGTACGCCAGCGGGCAACAAAGTGCGCAGCGGCTCCCGCAAAAGCCAAAGGCATCATTAGATTAAGTTAAGCACAAATCTTTAGGCTCAAAAAAACACATTGTTCACTAGATTTAGTTTCCCGACAAGAATCACAATATACATTCATTTCTTTGGCTGATTTAATCGTTGATTGGCAACGATGCAGTGCATCAATCAAAGAAAATTAGGTTCTGTATCCGGCGGGAACGAGATGAGCGACAAACGGCGCGTTTACGTGGGCAATAGAATCTGCGCAGGCAGCGGGACAAACGTAGATCACATTGACACAGCCGTGCCGCGCAAGAATCAGGGCCACCCCACTCGCCATGATCGATGGCACAGAGTGGCTTGCCGCGATAACACTTCCATACGTAGGGTACAAAGTACTCCAGGTAGGAGATGCAGTTACTCTGGCCGTAGCACTTGTCGTGCAGCCGGCAGCATTGATCGATGCCATCGGCGGGCACTCCATGGCCACCAAAGCCGCAATAGCAGCCATAGCCCTTGTAGATCAATGGATCACAACCGGTGGAGCATTTGATCATGGAGTACAACTTGGCCACATCGCGCTTGCCGCGATCATTGCTTGACTCCGCCTCACGGCTATCGTTGTTCAGTTGCCACTTCATGGAGTAGCCAAAGGGATCATTGGAACGCGCAATATACACATTCTTCACGTTCATCAAATCCTCCAGCTGCGCCTCCTGCTGGTTAGGCCCAAGCACGCGTATGTCGGTTACGCGTCCATTGAGCTGCTGCTTATGCAAGTCCACTATTATCTGCTCCCGTGGATACTCCAACAATTGCACCCCGGGATCAGCTTGTTCAGCATCTCTGCAGGGGAGACGTTGAGTTGTAGTTCGTTACCTTGACTGGCTACTCACTTGTGGCTTCCTTCCTGCCAGGACTCTGGCTGCTTTAGTTCCCCCGTCCAGCCGGCCAGGCCCAGTTGCTGCCATTCACCTGCTGGTGCAACTACCAGACTGGTCTTTACATGACTGCTGGGGCTCTCGAGTGAGGCGCTTGCTCTGCTAATCTTCGGAAAGATGGGATCCGCGAACTCAGAACGTCGCATGGTCAGCATCTGGAAACTATCGCGCTCTGCCGTTGGCATTTTGAATACAAAGCTGGGATTCGCATTCAGCATGCTCGGTCCATACATTTCCGGTATTATGTGATCCAGCAGAGCGCTGTCATTGGTGATGCCCCTGAAGGCGTTCCATATATCATGCACAATCGATACATTTCTCTGGCAGCTGCAACTGCAGCACAACAACAACAACAACAACAGCAGGGGAGTCGCTGCTTTCAGGCACAACATTTCGGAAATTGAGATTCGATTGTAGCCCGGTGATCCGCTCAAGTCGAGTGGCAATCAGAAATTGAAACTTGTGCGGCAGCGCCAGCGAAATGCGGTAGTCGGTTGCAGACAATGTTGGCAGTCGGTGGCCGCTTGGTGGCTTGGCCAGTGGTCGCTAAGTACCCAACGAAAATGAAGCATGAATTGTTCAAAATCGTGTTAATAGCAATAACAATTGTTGTGGCAGCGGCGCCGACGGATTTGGTGCTCGCACCAGCGTCGAGAAGCGGCAACAAACAATGGCACAAATTCGACAGCGTCGCGTCGCGTTGTTGGGTCAGTAACCGTAACCTAGTTTGACGCTCTCTGTGCGCCAGTTAAGGCGAAGGTTAGCCAGTTCTAGGAGCAGCCATCTAAGCCTTAAGCAGTTCATGGCCAAAACGTAGGGTTTTAATTGCCAAACTGTTTACGTCTCTAAGTCTGCAAAAAAAAACTGGCTTTACTATAATGTTTGTTTGTGCTGTTTGTGGCCCACTGTCATCGTCGTCGTCGTCGTCGCGTCGCTGCTCATGTAATTTTATTGTGGCCACTTGCAACGCCTGCGTTGTTACGTCGTCGCATGTTGCATGTTTGCAGCGAACGGTAAAACAGCTTAATAAAAGTAAACAAATCGCAACATTGAAGAGTCGCCCAGCGCCACAGGTGGCAGCAAAAGCAAATGTATGCACATCTACATACATAAGTACGTTTAATTGCATATTGTTTAATTAATGGGCAAATTAGTCGAAACTGTTGTTAATGGCGTTAATTTCTGCTATTTACTTTTGCATTTACTTTGAAGTTTTACCATATTTAAGTTCACACAAGTGCGCGCGGATATTTAAATTCGGTATATCGATAAGAGATATCGAGTATGTTAGCGGCAAGATCGGCCTATCGAATGTTAGTGCTGGAAAGCGTTGTGTGCCACCTTTATACTGCGTTATACAACACTGACTAAGCTAGAAACAAAACTGCCGGTCAACTCATTCAATTTATGAATAATAAACTACAGTAATTTAAATATTTAAAAAAAAAAAAAAAATTTTGAATATATGTGCTATATATTCTCAGTGGATTTGGTTTGATCCGTTTAATTGTTAAATTCGAATCTTGTTTTACGAGACTTTATATTAAACAGATTTTCGCACCTCCCCTAATTGCCCAAATAAATCGAACACAAAGACTGATTCTGTTATACAATTTTATTGGATTCGACATGCCAGACTACAATAATCCAACCATAACAGGTTCTCCCCCTTAAGCAAATCCATATCCTCTTCCTATTCTTAAAGATCTCTCAAGCCAAGGGCAAAATGCTGGACAAAATACTTCCATAAATTGCAAACATATTTTATTTTGATTTAATAAATGTGATTATATCTCGTCTCGGCAGAGAGAATAGTACAACAGCATCGCTGCATCCTCCACTGGCCCCGCAACGGAAATGCCGCACATTGAAACAAGCATTTTTCCAGCTGCTGCTGCCACTGCCGACGCTGCTGCTACTGCTCCAGGCACATCCAGAGACAGCGCTGTCGCTGTGCTGCTGCTGCAGCTCGAGAGTTCAAGTTGCGTCGTTCTGCTTTGCTTTAATCGCTGCATTGTCATCTCGCTTGCGGGCAACGCTCACTTCGCCCATTTGCCGCTGCCACCACTGTTGCTGTTGCTGCTGCAGCTGCAGTTGTTGTTGTTGCTGCTGTGTTGCTGTGGTTGCAATTGCAAGAATAGTGGTTATTGTTGTTCTGAATGCTGCTGTGGTGTAGTTGGCGACGCTGTTGCTGTCGCCGTCGTTGTTGTTGTTGTTGCTGTTTGTGGGAACGAGCACACACAGCACATAGCGTAGCTATTTTCAAATTGGAAAGGTTTGCACTTCGCCAACGCAGTCGCCGTCACCGTCGCCGTTGCCGTCGCTTCTGGTATCTTTCCTCTTTTTGTGCTCTTTGTTTGCGGCTTCGCTTCTTCTTTCTTTCTCGTTAGTTTGTTATTTTAACTATTATATCAATTAGTTTCAGCGTTTGACGTCTGCTGGATTGCGGCTGCAAGTGGAAGGGGAAGGAAATGGGAAAGCGGCAGCAGCGAGTTTGCGCCGTCGCAATTCACTGCGTTCGGCTTTCTACCGAGGGGGGTTGGAACTGAAGGTACGTTGTTGTTGTTGTTCCCGTTCGAGCCTACTACAAATTACGGCACTCTCATTTCGAAAATATGTAAATAAGTCCACATAAAACAAATGCTGCGTTGCGTTGTTGTTGTTTGTATTGTTAGGGTTGGAAATTGTGAACTGAAATGATACTTAACGAAGAATAATTTAAATGGCAGGTGTTGTTACAGTTAGACGCGTCGCTTGGCAACACTGGGCAAGCAAAGCAAGACAGCAACAGTGCTGCCAGAATGTTTTTTTAACGAAGAATACCCAATTACATTTAAAGAAGCTGAATCGTATGGAGCTGCAATAAAAAAGCTGATTGAATGAAGTTTACTGTATTAAGATCGAATATTAAACTTTTAAAAACCCAGAGTTGACGAGAAAATAGCTAAATTGGCAGCACTGCATGGCAGAGAACGCGGCTGAAAGATCCGTTAGTTTTGCTAGCATTGCGAGATTAGTAATTGTGTGACACACCAACACATTCACACACGCACTGTACTCACCCGCAGGCGCCAGAGCAAAGCAAACTCGACAAATTCACACGCTAACGATAACAATAACAACAACAGCAGCACCAACAACAACCAACCAGGAAACCGAAACGGCAACTTTGAATGCTGGCTCGGCAGGCTATACCAAAATTGATGTGGGGCTGCTGCTGCTGCTGCTGGTTACGATTCGATTTTGAATCGCGTGTCGCATGGCCATAAAGCAGATACAGATACCGAAGTGTGCACACAAATCACAAAGACAACTCTAGCTACTGCTGCAACAACAACAACAACAACAGCAGCAGCAGCAAATGCGGGCGACGGGTTGCACAAAGGGGGCGTGTGAGCCAGCAGCGCATGCGCCCTGTGCAGTTGACTTTTTGGTTGAGGTCAACGACATCCCTTTTTTGTTGTTGTTGCTGCTGCGGGCGGGCGTGTTTCTTTGATTGTCATTATGTGGGTCACGGGTCAGAGGGCAGTCGTCATCATAATCATCATTTGTTATTTGTACTTGAGTTCTTTGCTGAACTCATGAGTGGATTGTTTTATAATCGGGCTACAAAATGTTGCACTAACTAAATGTGATGTGGTGGTGGCCTCCTCCTCCAGGCGCTGCTCTCCTCTTGGGCACTTTTTTCACTGTATGCTTTTTTTGTATACGTGTGCCGCTGTGTGTGTGTTGACCCAACTTAATAGACGAGCATGAAATCTAGTCACGAACTTAATCATGACCAACCGTGCACTAGATCCATGTTCGCCGACAAAATAGAGTCAGAGAAGAGCAAAACGCGCAAGAGGCAGCCTCCTCCTCCTCCAGCTTCAACTGCAGTCCTCATCATCGTCTCCTTCTCTCTCTCTCTTGATCCATCCTCCAAGCAATGATTATTGCCAGTGCACGACTTTCTGTGGCATTTGACTGGGGGATTGGGGGCCTCCTTCTTTTCCATCTCCAGCTCCTTCTCCGCTCCCCTGCTGCCGCAACTGGTGATCGGTGATTGCAACTTTGTGGGCTTGGTTGGGTTAGCTTATAGCCTGGCTTGGCTTAGCTCAGCCTGCCTTTTTTCGGTCACTTTTCGGATATCGTTTCATGTCATTGCTCGTGCCTGGCAACAATTTCAATTGGGGCCGTCGTTTTGATCGGTTTTCAAAGCTCAATTGGCAACCACCTCTCTCCCTCTTCGTCTCCCTCCCCCCTTGGCCCACTTGACCCCCTCGCTCGTTGTCGGCGACAGTACGCTCTCTGATCTCTCGCGTATTGTATGAAATTTGTATATACACACACACACACATGTATGCTGGGTGTGTGTTTGTGTGTGTGTGTATGTTTATTCGTCTCAGTATGAGTATGAATGAATCAAGCTCGAAGCTTCGAATTAAGGTTTATTATTTTTTGTTCGGCTCGTTGCTTTTTTCTGCTGATTTATACAATAATTTTTTACACCCCTCCTCCCTCTCCGCTGACCATACCCCCTGCCCCTCTCACTTCTTTCAAAAGCCGTCGTCTGATTGTTTAAGAATTGTGGCGTCGCTGCAGTTTGAATTTCTGCGCGATCTGCACAAAAGTTTCAGGCCACACAATTCTACGGAAATTGCTGTTTACTCAGTGTGAGTATCTCTCTCTTGCCCTCTCTCTAGTTATGTGTGTTTTCCAAGTTATTATATATACAGAAATATATAATTTACGAACGGAACGAGAGAGAAATAGAGAAGAAACTAAATAGCAACAGGCAAAATATTGCGACAGATTGGGGAACAATCTTCCAAGAATTTTAAGTAATTTGTTCCGGTAGCAAATAGTAATGTGAAAGAAACCAGAGAGAGAAAGAGAGATAGTGAGCGAAGGGGAGAGGTTACTAGCTGTGGCAACAGTTTGTAAAGTGTTGTTGAACTCTGTTAGCCCTTTTGACAAGCACACATTGTACTCAAATTTCAAAGCCACTTGAAATTCTCCTCCTCCCTCCCCACACACACACACAACCAACAATTAATTCAAAAATTTGGGAAAATTTCTTTTGTTGGAGTGCTTTGAGTTGATTCTTCGGGAAAAACATACACATCAGCGTTAATATGGTGCGTATAATTAAGCCACCCAAACTATGGGAGAATTTCAGATCATTTACTCTCTTTCCCTCTCTCTCTTTCTTTTATCGCATACCCACACACACACACATACACACGAGTTTCGACAACTGACAAATGCTTGAGAACAATTCGTTCTGTTTGGTTGGGTTTCTGTACGAGAGCGAGCGAAGAGCTCTGACTAATTACCGTAGGAGCCAAAAAAGAAACAGGTGGAAAGTTTCAAATGAACGCGTCGTTTCCCCTAAGGATCTTAAATCGATATTCCCAGTTGGGGTTGTTGTTGCAGCTGTATTCGTTTTGTACAAATTTGACAGCACTTTAGCAATAATATTCTAGAACTTCCCCTAAGAGTTTCACTTTTTGAGAGATTGTAAATAGTTTTGATAAGACTCGCCATCCTTGTTGACTGAACTACCGTTTTTAATGAGTGTGGATCTAGTCACAAATACTTGTACAATCAATGTGAAACACTGGACCCTCACCCACTAAAAACAGTAGTAAAACGCGCTGAGCAGCGCTGTTGGGTTATCTCTCTCTCTTTCTCAATCTCTCACTCTCGCAATCACTTGTTCATTCATTTCCTTACCATTTTTTTTGGGGCGTGCACTTACTAAGAGCTCTGGCATTCTGTTACTCGCGCTTGTCAATTTTCAATTTCAATTATTAAGCGATAGTGCAAAAAACTGGAACAACAACAACAACAAACCGATGATAAGAGGCAGGCAGGCAGAGTTCTCTGCGCGCGGCTCGCTGCTTATCAACAACAGGCGTACAAACATACTTATACACAAATACACACAGCCAAACATACGCGTACACACACACACACACACACACACACATATAGAGACGTATTGGAATGTCTTCCAGTGACTTAACGAAAAATAAAATCATCGTTGACTTTCAAAATTAAAAACTGAACTACTTTGGCGCAGTGTGGCAACGCCACGAAAGAACCGCTTATTTGCAAGCGCAAATAATATAGGGAGCGCAACTGATGTACGATGTTTATATGTGTGTGAGTGTGTGTTATATACAGAGTTGTATATACAGCGCATACCTATACAAGCAGAGGCGCACGCACACTTGCAAAAAGCAAAGCTTACACACGCGCACAGCAACAGCAAATGCTTCTACGTACATACATTTGTTTACGTAGCATGTATTGGTGAGAAACGATGGCTGCGCTGATGGCTCAAGTTGATAGCGGCAGCGACGGCTGTGTTGCTGCCGCTGCTGTTGTTGTTGTTGTCGTTGAGGCTGCTGCTGCTCTGCTGCCGCGCCATCGTTGCCGCTTTTATTTCTCAAGTATGCCTCGTTCTTCTTCTTCCTCATCGTCGTTGTTGTGTTATCCTTCTTCTTTTTAAAGAGCATGCGATCTCTTCTGTCTGCCTCTTCAAATTGAAGAAGTATGGCGAATTACATACACACGCACACACACATTAAGTACACACAGAAGCACACACGCTGCCAGCAGCGCTGTCGTCGTTTTTCCCTCTGCCGTGTGTCTTGTCAATTTCATTTCGCAAATTCAGTTTTATTAAATTGTTATTGAAATTAAATCATTTCTAATTAGACGTCCAACTGTAAACGCCTCGTGCATCCGCCGCTGCCGTGCCGTGGCTACGGCTACTGTTGTTGGCAGCGCTGCCCGGTACACTCATTATTTCGGTAATGCGATGTCTGTGTATGTGTATGTATGTTTCTCTGACTCTGTAATTGTGTGCGTGTCACTCTCGTCGTGTAATCAACGGCAATTTGAAAAAAAGTGCAGAAACAGGCAACGCTTCACAAACAGACAACACATGCGGACACACATACATACATACATTCATGTACATTTGTATGTTTGAATGTATATTCAAGCACGACTTTGCATTTGTTATATTTTACATATTATATCCAGTTGAATTTGATATATTGTACATAAAATGTTTTAGATTTGGCATTGAGTAATCGACGAAGATGGCGGACTAGCGGGAGTGAGAATTGAATACGTATGTCACTCCACATAGACAGGCAGGCAGGCACTACAATTTGCGGTTAGTTTGAAATTTCGGCAGTGTACAGTTAACTATTTTTGTTCTGCACATGTAAGAAAGGCACAGGCACACAGAGACAAACACACACACACGCACGCGCGACGTTGGAAAATTGAACACGCGGCAGAATCAATCTCATCGTCGTTAGTTTCATTGTGTTTTTGTTTGGACTGCATTTGTTTATATATTGTTCGTTGTTGTTGTGCCTGTGATATGCAACTTGTTGTTTTTTTCTTTCATTGCAAAACTGCAAACGTTCGACGACTGCGCACAGACTGCGCGACTACTGAGAGACTCCAACAGAAGAGCGGAGTCAACAACCGCTCGCAAACGTTGCTCTTATAAGACTAACTCAAAGCTAAGCCATTGGCGCACTCTATAGCGCAGAGCAGTGGTTGGGTTCTGCCGATGCTCAGCAGCGACAGCGGGCAGAGTGTATGCATGAGAGAGAATAAAGAGCGGGAGAGCACGATCGCAGCAACTCACCAACACCATAGCAAACGGAGTAGGGCTGCTAACTCGCGCCGTTGTGTGTGCGCGGTTAACGATTTACTTTAAATTTGTGTTAGTTCGGGAAGTGTTAAAAATCGTCGACTTTTCATTATCGATTGTCGCTAATCAAATTTTAAAATTTGTTTACTATGCATGTCAACATTGAGTTGGCAGCCCCAACGTGGTGGTAATTGAACTCTTACTGCTCACACAAATGCACACACACTCGCATACATAACTAACCAAGCAGCAGCCCCCACAGAAATACACACATACGACATACATACAGGCACGTACAATGGACTCTAGTGTTGGTAAGTTGCGCTCACGAGCTTGCCTCTGCGTGTGTGTGCGCAATCGTGTGCAAATGATACAAAGAATTACACACAAACACACACACAAGACACAGATATATCAAAAGCGAAAGAAAATAATGATGACGCAGTGAAAAAATTATATTAAAATAATTACAACAGCGCGTCCAACTTGGACTTGGTGAAGACGTTGAAGTCGTCTTCGACAACGATGCGTCGCTGCCGTTTGCCTGTCGACGCGCGCACCTTTTGACTGTGGCTTGACGTCGCAACGCCGGCGTCGCAGTCAACGATGACGTTGTTGTTGTTGTTGTTCTTGCTGCTTCGCAACTATCGTTAGCGGGGTGAGTTTCTTAAAGAATTGTAGTGAAATGCTTGGGAAAGGTTTATGTGGTGAATGTGTACATAACACGTACGTGTGCGCATGTGTGTATGTGTTTATGGAATACTGTACGTAGGCATGTTTGTATATATGCAGTGTGCTTGTTGTTGTTGTGTTTGCATTTGCTTTTGTGCGATTTTCTTGTTGTCAATTCTTGCCAAACACACAAGGGCGAGACATCTCTCAAAGGGTTCGTTGTGACGTCAACGTACTCGCGCGCAGCTGTTGCTGCTTCTGCCGCTCACTCACTCACTCACACAGTGAGTAGATGTGAAATTTTCCGCATCTCTCCTACACAAGCAGATCCGCAATCATTATACAGTGTTACAGTACGTCCGGCAGTTTGTCCCTCCATCGAGCTCATCAAGGTGACACAGTTTGGGCAACGGCACCAGAAGCAGCGCGCCGTCGAAATTGTGAATGGAAATTTTGGATGAAATATATCTTAACATTTTCAACATTGTATTTCCCACTTCCTGCCATTGAAATTCACTGACGCAAGGGATTACGAAGTATTACCAATTACAAATTACCATCCATATCCCTTGGGCTATATCAATAAGCTGTAGTAGATGATATAAGTGATTGCAGCTAAGAGATGATAATTTAACGTAGACGGTTAACAATTTGATTTTGTAGATCGTTACGTATCTTACAACTAATCTAGGGCATTAAACTGTGTATCATTAATAGAATTTGCATTTTTTAATTCGAATTTAGTTAGTTGATAATCAAAGTGGGTGTCCTCTAAATTTGGAGGTTCATTATTTAGACTACTGTAAGATCTCTAAAAGAGAATTAAGGATCTGCACTATAAAATTCAGTTGGTATAGGGGTTAAAACTGTGACGAAGGTATTTCTATTTTTAATAGACCTAAAAGAAATAGGATACTCCAATTTTAGAATAATCTCTTTATTTTCTATCTTCTCAAGTATATTCTAGTTGTCTTCAAGTATTCACTATATGTTATAAACGTAATATCTGCATTAAACTCATTTACAATGTGTTGTATTGCGTATTGCAGCGCACACACCCACAACTTCCCACGGTCTGTAGGCCCCTACCCCCTTTAAACAGGTATCTCGTATGAAAATTCACAGTTCGTTTGAGTTAAGCTACACCCAGCCCAGTTCAGATTGGAAATCACACACACACTCACACACACAGCGGCACACATACTTGTCATTGCGAAAATTTCGAGGTGTGACTGGGTCTGGCATCGCTGTCCGATGTGGGTACGATGGAATAGCGCGTCGTCTGACCGATGCTGCCTTTTGGTATCCTGTAAATGTCGGTGATGTTGCCAAACTGCACACATTAAATTACGTACACTCCTTTTGTAGTGTATATGTGTGTGTATATATTTAAATTGCTGGCCAAAAGAAAGAGGCAAGAGGAGGAGCAAGCGGAGGCATCTAATGGCTCGAAACAAATGGCAAAGTTCAAATGAGGTTAACAGCATTTCAAGCCAAGCTGCCAAGGAGTGCTCCTGCCCAAGCCATGGGCAGGGTAAGTGGGGGTAGTAACGGGGGGAGGGGAAGTAAGAGCAAACAACAAACTAACAAACAAACAAATGAAATAAACCAAGCTAAGGCGAACGAACAAAAAAGCCCAAAAGCATCGCTTAAACGACAAAGGCAGAGGTAACATGACCATAGTAAGATAGTTACACAGCCGCAGCCGCAGCAACAGCTTCAACTTCAGTCTTGGCTTCAGCTCCAGCTTCAGCTTCAGTCTTGGCTTCAATAAAAAGACATGCGCACAAATCTGCGGACGTCTGCCGAAGTCGAGGATGGAGGCACAGCCAAGCACACATAAAAACCTTTCTAACGATCGTTTACCTCTCGCAAAATGTAACAAAGGCGTCGGGCCAAAACTCGCCTGGCCTAGCCTGGCCCCAGTCCCAGTCCCGGTCCCGGTCCCGGGCCAAACGGCAGCCAAGCCTAGGCCAAAGCGCCCACTTCCTACTTGTTGCTCTCCTGCTCACAAGCACACACACACACAGAGAGATACACACACACACACTCGCACATGCACAGCCAGAGTCAAGCCAAACTTAGATTTGATTTTGTGCTCGGAGGAGGATCGCAGCAGCAACAGCAGCAGCAGCTGCTGGCCAGGCTGACCGATCTGGCCCCGTTTGCCCCGCCGCCGTTTGCATACGAGCTGCGAGGTGAGGAGGCGGCAGCCGCAACAGCAACAACAGCAGCAGCTTGCGCTCACCTAACCAAAAACAAAAAAAGGCCAAGAAACAAAACCAAAATAAACCGAAAAACTCAAACCGAAGCGAAGTTCAGGCGAACTGGCGCAAACCAAAACAGGAGGGGGAAAATGTGTGGTATAAAGAAACAACAAAAAGTACAACACCAACAAAAAGTAAGACAACAAAAAAAGAAGCGTAATAACCAGTTTTGTCTCCCAAAAAAGCCAAACAAATGAAGTCGGGGCCGCCGCGGCAGCAGCAGCAGCAGCGGCAGCAGAAAATAAAAGAACGTACCTCATGTTTACGAGCAGAAGCCGAGCCAGCAAACTTCCAGGCCAAAAGCAGCGGGCATCAGTGTTGTCACCGGTGCTTTTTTCCCGCCAAATCTGACTTTATATAGGTGAAGTGCGATAAATATTAAAAGTTTCAGCAGAAAGAAGTTTTGTGTAATTGAAGAAATTTATTTAACTTTAGTTTTATTTTTTTTTATTAATGCGGACATTTATGTCTTCGATTAACAGAAATTAAAACTTTTATCTTCAGTTTTTCTGACCAAAATAATGTTAATTTTACAAATGATGTATTTATTAAAATAAGTTTAAATCCACTGCTTTAAGAAATATATAAAAAACATTTTTAAGTGCATGAATATTGCAATCTAAATGTGAGGTTGACAAGTTGTGTAACAAATTGATACATTTTTGCATTAACTATTTCTACTTTTGGCTTTATTCCTTTGAATAATACTTTACCTATTTTTTTTTTAATACTCTCAGGTTATCTTAAGTTGGTTTAGTTTCATTTTATTTATTTACGCTAATTTGTATTTGAAAATTTATGCATTTTTAATGAAAATTGTTTTAATTTTTAGCTTTCTTTATTGTTTGAATTGTGTTTGAATTTTTTTTTCTCCTGTTAGATTTGTTAAACATTTAAATTGATATAGTTTTTTTATAATTGGCTTTAAAAATTGTTACATTTGTATTAAGCTTTCTACATTTAGCTGTTTTATTTTTTTAAAATGAAAGTTTCAGCTTTTTTCAAATGAAGTTTAAGATAATATTAATGCAGTATTCTTTTGACGAGTTCTAACTTTAAACATCCCTTAAATAAAATTTAAATTTTGTAATTTATACTTTGGCTTTTTCTTTTGAGCTCTTACAAATTGCCAGCACTGTGGCAGGCAGCGCAAGTAAGCGTACGATCAAGCAATCGAGCGTACCTCGCAGAGGCCAAGAAGGGGACGAGAGGGGGTGGAGGCGGGAGGGTTGAGAGGAGTGGGGGTAGCAGCAGCACCATGTGCCAGGTCGGGTCGGGCGCTCTTCAGCTTCAGCTACAGCTTTAACTTTTAACGGCCATCATCAGATAGAGCAGGCCAGAGACAGAGGCAGAGTTGGAGCTGAAGCTGGCCAAGAGGCAACAAGAGCCAACAGCCAGTACAGTTGAATTGAAGTTGTGGCAAACGGGTATTGAGGGAGTTGAGGCAGTGGGTCTCTGCTGTGGCTGCTGCTGTTGCTGCTCTTGGTTTGGTTTTCGTTTCGGTTTTGTCTCTGCAACGTTGTAGGAGTTTTGGCTACACAGAAGTTTAGTTACATGCTCATTACATAGATACACAGAGACAGAGAGAGAGAGGGAGAGTAAGAAAGAGAGAGAGGGAGAGTAAGAGAGAGGGAGAGGTACTGCCAGAACAGAGCTGGCTCTGGGCTCTATACTATCGTACATTGTATGTGGCAACAGGCTGTAGATACACACACAATTTATGTACGAGTATTTTGCAGATACATAGATAGAAGACTCGTAGTTGCTGCTCCAACTGGATGCTGCTGCTGCTGCTATTGCTATTGCTGTTGCCTTTCTAAACTTTTTGGCTTTTCCGATGCTTATCGGTTGCCAGCCCGGGAAGGGGGAAGAGGCAAAGCGAACTCCCACAAAAGAAAAGCGAGCGAATCTTGGACTTGGCCAATGTGGAAGATCTTTCTGCTTTTCACATGCATAAATTGTGAACCAAAGCATCATTAGTTTTCACATTTTCATCTGTGTGTGTGCGTGTGAGTGTGTGTGTAATACAGGACCAGGCATCAGGGGTGGTGCCAGGCAATGCCAATCGACTCTCCTTGTCGGCTTTTCCTGCCTTCTTTCGTGTAATTGTGAAAACAATTTAGACAAATTTTCCACTTCAATTGCGCTTTTAATTTAAATTGCAGCGCGCTCTGTTACCCTCCCTCTTTTTCCTTTTCCTTCTCCTCCTTCCTCCTGCTCCTGCTCCCTTTCTGCTTCTTTCTTTCTCGTCAGATGTCAGTCGCGTTTGCGAATTTTGGCCAAGTTAACTGACTGAAACTGGAGTAGTTAATTAGCAAGTCAATTCGCGAATCGATTGCAGTCAAAGCAATCAGAGTTCAATGGGGTCAAAAGTGCAAATGCCACAGCACAGCGGAGTTGGAGCTAGAGCCCTAAACGTGGCTATGTTTGTTAACTCTTGAGGAACTCCTCAGCCCTTTCCCCTTTCCCATCGAGACCCACTTCGAATCCCCAACTTGATGTGTATTTGTAGAATGTCAAATCTTTGATGGCTCGTTGAATGAGTAAACATTGTGTGTTGTAGGGGGAGTGGAATAAGAAAAGAGAGGCAGGGAGGGAGGCAGGGAAGGTACTCGGTTTGACCGCAGGCAGCCTTTCACCGTTGGCATTGCAACGAGGCGCACTCGAAGCTTGCCTCATCTCTGGTGAAGTTTAAGAACAACAATACAGCCGCAAATTGACTGCTGAAAATGCTGCTAAATTTCACTGTTTATCTCTCTCTGCTCTGTAGTCGAGCTTGAAATTAAAAGACTTTAAACAATCGTGAGAATGGCACTTGAACATGTTCAAAACTATAATGGCCTTAAACGAAATGTACAAGAAGCGGCAACAACAACAACAGCAACATCAACACAAATCAACAAGAATGAAATTTTGAACTCGATATGACGAATATGTTTCTACACTTCTTTGATTGTTTTTATAGTTTAAGATTAACAGATTTTCATCAAATTCAGACAGCAAATGCAGTGTAATATGTTTAATAATATTACTAATGTATTATAAATGGAAATATATATCATAAAGCACTAACTAGAGTTTGATTTCATATAATTGAATTACAATACAGTTCATCACTGAAAAACCTAAATTTTGACCTTTTGTAGTATTCCAATTTTGTTAAAACTTTGGCAACTTAATAAAGATATAGCCAAAACATAATATGCTGAGTTTGGTGAGTTTAAAAGGAATTTCCCCTAGTACGTTAATGATTTATAGCTCTTATATGGCTAGTTTAGAGTTATATGGGGCATAAGGCATTAATAAACCGATATATGAAGTTTTACTATAATAGTTTTAACAACAAGGGACTAGAAAAATGCTAGACTAGCCTGATCAAGATTGTATAGATTGTATATGGTATGACCTAAAATGATCTTGAATATGCTTGAAGACATCTCCAGCTTTGCATTGCAAGTGGCTTTTCATAATGTGTATACCCTGCGTAAGGGTGTAACAAGCCTTAGTCAGCGGCATCGGCCTAGCCGAAGTCGGAGTCAAAGCCAACAAACGGAGCGAGCCAGAGACAGAGCCACGGACAGGCGGCTAAATGAACAGACAGTCAATCAACTTTAGGCAAAAAGCACAACGGCACAGCGACACAACGTCAGCTGCGACTGCGCAGCGGCGAACTGAGCTGAAGCTGAGGCTGAGGCAGCGAACGGCATCAAAGAGAAATGAGCGCGCGCGCGCGCGTCTTGTGGCTGCACGATCAAAGATCGATGAGGGAAGGGTTCAATGAGGGGTTGAGGAGTGGAAGGGGGAGAGGGGTTGATTTAAGGAGCGCGCGCCGAGGAAACTATTACAAAATGATCAAAACAACTAAAACGAAATCAAATCAGTGTGCGAACTGGACCTGAACCTGGCCAGATACTCCGGCGAGCGATCGCATCGTATCGTATCGGATTGGATCGGTTCGAGACTCGATTACAATAATTACAATCGGCTACGCGCGATTCACCAAATCACAACAACAACAACAATAACGACGACGTCGACGCTTTAGTAGTGCAGCAGATACAGATACAGATACTGTATCTGGCAGATACACTCGAGCCAGAGCGCTTACGTGCATATACAATTTTTATAAGAAATTGAAGTCAAGAAGCAGAATTAAAACAAAACTCATCAACGACGACGTCGACGCAGGCGACCGTGTGTGTTTGTGTGTGTGTGTATCTAGTAGATACAGATACACATGACATGACTCAATTGCGCTGCGTGCATGTGTGTGTGTGTGTTTGTGTGTGCCCGTTTGTTTGTGTGTAGTAAAAGAGACCAGCGAACGAAATGGACGGAAGATCCATCTTCAGCTTCATCAAAGCATCAAAGCAATTTTCAGTTAACAGCTCGAGCGCTTCTCAGCACTGTAAGCTGTGTATCTGCTAGGTCGGTTTGCTCTCTCGCTCACGCGGGCATCATTGGCAAAGCGAATCGGGCAAAACGAGAAATTGAAAAGACAGTTACAACCTCATAATGAAGCCAACGTCGACGCCAAAGCCCAAGCCAACGTTGACGTCGACGTCGAAGTCGACGCTATGCTATGGCAGAAGTTTACAAAATCGACAGCAAACCGCACGATACCCTCAAACACTCTCTCACACACACACGCACACACCGACACGACAATCGTGATTCTGCTGCGCACATACATATGTACAAACATACTAACACACACACACACATTTATGCAAACGGCAAGTGAGCATAGTTTTTGCGATTGAAAATTTGCGAGAACAAAGAGAGCGCAGCTCAATCGAATTTCGCTCTCTCGCATGCGAGAAGGAGAGCACGATGAAGAGAGAGGATGTTTCACACAGTGAAAGGCGCGAGAGACTTTGACAGCGCGCGTCAAACAGTAGCAACAGTGTGTAGGAGAGTGTGCGCACGCATTGCGCATTGTAATTGCGTTGCAGCGCTTTGCAACACTGGTTGTGGGGAACCAATGTAACCATTAAATAAAATGTGATCTCATTTAATGATAATGAAATATTTATGTCTGCACACACAGAAACCATGCACACCTATGCAAACGTACGTATGTAAATACATATGTACACGCATGTATGAATGTGTGTGTGCCATAAGTAAATTGCTGCAGCAGTTGGTGCATCTTGATTCAGTTGCTGCTGACACAGCATCATGCTGCATGCTGCCCAGCGTGTGTATGAGTGTGTGTGTGTGTGTATGTTTTTCAAGCAAAATTTATTGATATTCATTGTTTGTTTGTTGTCGATCGTTGGCCGTCATCGTTGTCGTTGTCGCAGCCAACTGAAATCACAATTGTTGCTTCGTTCTAGGCAACAACAAAAAAAAAATTGCTGATGCTGCCGGGGCCTTCTTTTGCTGCTCTAGCCACACAGAGACGTTTCCTGCGGACACCTACAAACACACAGACACACACACAGATGCATGCATACGTGTATGTCTGTATGTACTTGCAGTACGTAGTGCTTGCAACTGGCTTTTGGTCTATAATTCTTGTTTCTTCTGGCCTCCAGTCGGCAGCAGATAAGGAATGGACCCGTGGCGCAGGCGCAGGAGCAGAGCGCGGCCAGGCAGGCACCTCTTGCTGCCGGCCACAAGCTGCAGCCGCTTGCAACAGCTAAAGCCGCTGCAGCATCTGCAAACAGGAAACTGTATGGCGCTATCGCTCCCAAAGGAAGCGAACTAGTAATATTTACATTTATTGCTAAATTATGCATATTTTTTTTGCATGATGTACGTGATACATGCATACATACATACATAATACATACAGATAAATACCTAATAGGTATTACCTGCACATTACACATGCGATATATGATTGCAGAGCTTCGAAAAGAAAATAAAATATTGGCATATTACAGATGGCACAAATACATATGATCAGATATAGGCACACATAGCAAATGCTACAGTGAGTCTTAGAAGTACAAGAGCTGAAAACGCGTTCATTAGCAAAAGTTGGAAACTTTTTGGGGACGGTTTACACGTGCTCCTCTGCAAATCCATACTTTCTAAACACTCTGAAAGCGTTATTTTACTTTTATAAAAATTTAATTTACCCTTCAAACCCGGAAGATTAAATGTATATATTTATTCTTCTTCAATATTTTCTTGAACCGTAGCTTATTTTTTTTATATTATGTATTTATGTAACAAAAATTGTAGGCTCAAAGTTATTTTAAGTCGTCATTGTTTCTTATTGAAAACTTGTTACAAAGCAAATAAAAACTGTATTAATCCATAATTTTACAAAAGTTGTTTGGTTTCAAAAATAATACGAGTATTTTATGGTTCATTTTATGTATATTGATGTAAATTATTCGATTTGTATCCTTAGCCTTTTTATTATTACATCGATTAATAAATTTTTGATATACATATATTTTGTGTCATGACTTCATATTCAAAAAAGACTTTTTGAAAATAACGTTACACTGCTTGCAACCTGAATCCAAGGGCGTACGCAGGGGGCAGGAGGGCACTTGCCCCCTGTTTAGAAATAAGTGATGAGAATAAATCAAATATTCAAGTCCCTCAGAGGAAAAAGTCGAAAAATTCGGAAAAAATGTGACAAAAAACCCCTTCCCCCCTAATAAAATCAAATTTTCGAGTCCCTCAGAGGAAAGAAGTCGAAAAATTCGGAAAAATTGTGCATAAAAATTCCCCCTAAAAAATTCTGCGTACGCCCTTCCCTGAATCATTGCCAGAGTGAAAATACTTCTGTGCGCCACTGTCTCTGGCGCACATACATTGATATATGTATTTGCATATGCATAATGTATCAGTGTGTAATTAAACAGTTATATACAAATTTAATGTACAGCAATCGTTTTATGCATTTCCAATCGTGATTCGAATCGTCAGCATGTTGCACTGCAACACATAATAACGACTTTAGCATGAATCGAAATTTATTAGATCGTGAACTCTCTTCTACGCCGCGTCAGCTACGGCGTTGGGCCAAGCTCATTTCCGCGGTTGCGCCAGTGAAAAGCGAGTGGCGCAAAGATTTCCATGCTGCGTCTTCGTCTCTGTATTAGTGTGTGTGCTACGTTGTTTTCTGTGGCTGCCACTTTCTTGTTTATGAAAATTTCACGCTAGTCGAAAGAATTATTAATTGCGCAGCAGCAACGGCAAAGTCAGCAGCACAGGCAACTACAACAACGACGACGACAACAACAAAAACAAAGCAACCACCGCAGAAACAACAGAAGCGACGGCGATGGCAGCCCGCGAGTGGGAATTATGCATCGTTGCGCAGAAGCAGAACGCAGCACACTCACTCACACACACACACACACACAGGCAGTCTTAAAGGTGTGTGTGTGTGTGTGTGTAAGCGCGTGTAAAAATATGGTAAACATGATAATACGTAATAAAAAATAGTGTTACAGCAAAGGGAAATATAAAATCAGGTACAAATTTTCACCAAAAACCGTTTGCGTCGCTTGGCCGCAGTTGTTGCTTTTGCTTGTTGCTTCGCTGCTGTTGCGCACTGTTGTTGTTGTCGTTGTAATACCCTTCGGTTAATGAAAATGGTTAACAAAGGGTACACAAATTTTGTACAAATGAATGTAACAGGCAGAAGGAGGCGTGACAGATCCCATGAAGTATGAATACATTTTGTCAGTTAGTTCTTTGCAAAAGAATAAATGTAAAATATTAATTTATTTATTATTATAAATGCATTATTCAATATATGTTACTGCATACTAATTTAAAAAACGGTAATTATTTAAATAGTAAGATAAAAGCAATGTATTTTTCTTTTATCTGTAAATATTTGTTTTTTACTGAAAGGGCTGTATTTATTATGAATTCAGATGAAAGAATTAGGTAAAGGTTAAATAGCTGCCTACATTTTCACTGATAGGACTATATTTATCATGAATTTAGGTGAAAGAATTATTTGGCGGTCGCTTCTAGTTTTTTTTAAATTGAATTTTGAAAATAATTAATTTTACATGTATCGGAGATGTAGGCAGCTATTTAACCTTTACCAAGAATTATTTTGGCGGTCAGTTCTAGTTTATTTTAAATTTTTAAAACATGCATTTTGTTATTATTTTAATTAAATTGGGGATGTTGGCAGCTATAAAACATTTACCTTAATATATTAAAAAATTGGGCGAAGGGTATCTCACCGTCGGGCGCATTCAACTGTACTATGGTGTTTGGTTGTTGCTTTTGTTGTTGCACACTGTTGTTGTAAAAGCCTGGCTGGCTGAGTTTGACGATATCGTGGTCACACAGTGTGAAGAATGGGCTAGGAAATATTGTAGGCAGCCCGATCTCGCTCACCCCCACCCGAGCTGACTGTCTCTGTCTGTTTGTTGGGCTGTTACAGATTTTCAGATTTCCTGATTACTGCGCCAGATAACAAATGAAAGTAGTGCGCGCCTGCGTGGCCCGAAGATGGATGAGGAGGCGAAGAAAGAAAGAACCAGTTGCGGGTTACAACAAATCAAGTTGATTTCATATTTTAATGCACGGAGAGGGCATTACAAACGCATTACCATACAAACACAGACACACACACACACACACACACACACACACTCGCTTTGAGTATTGTGTAGCTGAATTTACAGTTAAAATAAGCTAGAAACAGACTCAGCTTTTCATTTTTTTTATACTTAGGAACACATTTTATATTCGTGGAAACTAATTTATCAGATTTGCTTTCTTCGGAAACCATCTCTGTAGAATACTTAGAAAGCAACGCGACGATATCGCTGGTCTCTTCTGAATATTTCAACGATATTATTGACAATATTCTATACGAATTCGTTGCGTTTTGCGACTTCTGGCAGCATTGCAAACGCACGTTATACAACACTGCCGCTCAGTCACTTACTGCCAAGTGAACAGGAAAAAAATTCGTATGCATTTTAAATATGGCGACCAAGCTGCTTCTTGTGGGTTCAGAGCTGTTGAAATCCGTAAATCTTCGAAATTGGAACAGTGGAAACGTTAGACGAAGTGCAACCAAGACCAGTGCAAGGAGTGTTCAAGGTGCGTCGCGTATGAGCCGCAACAAGCTTATAACACTTGGAGCTTTAGCCGGTGGAGCCGGACTGTTGCTCTATGCCCTGGATGTGAGTGTGGACGCCTCGAGTGATTGTGTTCATCCGGCCAAGCAGAACTGGAGCCACAATGGTTTGCTGACGGCCATTGACCATGAGTCTGTGCGCCGCGGCTGGCAGGTGTACAAGGCGGTGTGCTCATCCTGCCACTCGTTGCAGTACATGGCATATAGAAATTTCGTGGGCGTTTGCATGACGGAGGCTGAGGCAAAGGCAGAGGCGGAGGCTATCTCTGTGCGGGACGGACCCAACGATGAGGGCAATTACTATGAGCGACCGGGCAAGCTGTCTGATCATGTGCCTAGCCCCTATCCCAATGAGGATGCGGCGCGGGCTATGAACAATGGTTCATATCCGCCTGATTTGAGTTACATTGTCTCCGCACGCAAGGGCGGAGAAGATTATGTGTTCTCTCTATTGACTGGATACTTCGAGCCGCCGGCTGGGTTTGCCCTGCGTGATGGCCAATACTATAATCCGTACTTTTCTGGCGGGGCAATAGCAATGGGTCAAGTGATTTTAAACGAAATCGTTGGTTACGACGACCCTGATGTTCCAAATTCCGCCAGTCAAATTGCCAAGGACGTGTGTACATTTTTAAAGTGGACTTCGGAGCCGGACTTTGACGATCGGAAGAGACTGCTGATTAAATCGGCGATGATATTGTCATTTTTAACTGGCGTCTGTTACTACATCAAGCGTCATAAATGGTCAGCTTTAAAGTCTCGCAAGATATTCTTCACACCAGAGTTGGAGGCGCGTCAGAAGAAGAGCGATGACTGCTGCAAATGCGATTGTGAGGACAAGTAGATGAACTAAATGTAATAAAGTTGTATCTGTTTAAATTTGGCGGGCTTGTGAGTTTGAAATGTGGCAGCGGTGCGGCGAATTAACAGGGTTGATTCGAGAGCTATTCAAAAAGTATCGTGCGGCGAATATTTGTTCGTGATAGCATCGATGCCAAATATCGATATTGATTTAAAATTGTTATCGATGCTGGCAATCAGCTGTTAGATTGTAAATAACATAATTCAAATCTTCATTTCGCGATGGCATCTCCAGAATTCATGCGAACCCTGCAATTTGCAGCACAAAAACATCGAGATCAACGTCGCAAGGACACCCACGAGACACCATACGTAAACCATCCCATTAACGTGTGCACCATACTCTCAGTCGAGGCAGGAATTAAGGATGACGCTGTGCTTATGGCAGCGCTGCTCCACGACGTTGTCGAGGACACAGATGCAACATTTGCTGATTTGGAACAGCAATTCGGCCCGGACGTGACAAGTCTGGTGCGCGAGGTGACCGACGACAAGTCCCTGGAAAAGCAGGAGCGCAAGCGACTACAAATCGAGAATGCGTCAAAGTCGACAAGCAGAGCAAAGCTCATAAAGTTGGCCGACAAGCTGGACAATTTGAGAGATCTACTGAAAGAAACGCCGAGTGGTTGGACAGAGGTGAGTGTGCCTCGCAATCGGTCTTAACCACGTGCGATTACCTAACAAGGTTTCTTTGAAATTTACATAGGAGCGACGCGATCAGTACTTCGTTTGGGCCAAGCAGGTGGTGGACAACTTACGTGGAACCAATTCCACGCTGGAAAAACAACTGGACGAGATATTTCGCCAGCGAAAACTGCTGTAATTAAAGTGCAATGGGAGTAAAACTGGGCAAAGAATTTAGTTTTTATTTTTCTCATAGAAGGCCGACAGGAGCTTGGCCAGCTGCTTTGTCTCCTCAAGGTTGACGGCGTTGTATAGAGAGGCACGAATACCGCCGACAGAACGGTGACCCTTCAGTTGAATCATGCCTGCTGCCTCAGCCTGGGTGAGAAACTCTTTCTCCAGCTTATCGTCGCCGCTGGCGCTGCCAATGCGGAAGGGAATGTTCACGCGGGATCGCACACGCGACTGCACTGGGCAAGAGTAGAAGCCATTGGACTTGTCGATGATCTCGTAGATGAGGTCCGACTTGGCATCGGCCTGCTTGGCCATGCCCTCAACACCGCCGTTTCGCTTGATCCATTGGAAGACCAGGCCCATGACATAAATGCTGATGAACAGAAAGATTATTAAGGTTAAGCTGTACGTGGATTGGGAGGCTACTCAGTTGACTCACCTGAAAGTAGGCGGCGTATTGAGCAGCGATGTGTTCTTGTCCATCAGCTCGTAGTTCAATACTGAAGGTGTTATCTTCAGCTGCTTGCCCAGTAGATCCTCGCGGACTATGATGATGGTAACGCCAGCTGGTCCCACGTTTTTCTGGGCACCGGCAAAGATGATGCCATACTTGCTAACGTCGATGGGGCGTGTCAAGAAGTTGGAGGACATGTCACACACCAGCGGAACATTCTCCGGCACTGTGGGCACAAAGTCAAACTCCACGCCGTCCACAGTCTCGTTGTCGCAGTAGTAGACATAGGAGGCGTTTGGATCTAGGTTCCAGCTCTCCTGACGTGGCACATCTGTGTACTTCTCCACCTTGGGCAGCACGGCATTCACTTTGCCATACTGTGCGGCCTCCTTAGCCGCCGTCAGTGACCATCTGCCGGTGATGACGTAATCCGCTGTGCCAGTGCGACCAATCAGGTTCATGGCAACCGCTGCAAATTGTCCTGTGCCGCCGCCCTGCAGCAGCAGCACCTTGTAGTTCTTGGGCACGTTGAGCAGCTCGCGCAGATCGGCCAGCGCCTGGTCATGTATCTGCGAGTAGTTGCTGGAACGATGAGACATCTCCATAACAGAAATTCCACTGCCATTGCAGTCAATCAGATTCTCCTGTACCTTCTTCAGCACCTGCAAATAAGAAACCCAATCCGGTTATAACCTGAAAACGAACATCGTTCGACTGACTCTGCCGACCTCTTCGGGCAATTTAGCTGGGCCGGCTCCGAAATTGATAACCATGTTGGATGGATGGATGCTCTGGCTGCGATCTGAGTACTTGAACGGCAAATCGTAAAACTATAACTGAATGTTTTACACGAGCGACGGTGAATATGATCGCAGGCTAAGCGACTGCGGCGGTGACTGCGACGTCGGCAGTGACTGCTACTGCGGCTGATAAACGAAAACAACAAGCTGTTGTGTGCGTGTGTGTGTGTGTGCAATAACAAAGCGTATGTGGGATAACAGACTGGACAACGAACTCGTGGCACAGTGGCGTGCTTCGATTCTTTTACGACCTGGCGAAACTCTTCGGCTGCTGCTTCGGCTACGCCACTGGCGCAGTAGCAGAGCGAAGCGAAGCCAGAGCAAAGGCCTAGAAAGGCGAACCACAAACAGCGGCGACAGCGAATTCGATCAAAACACGTTGACAACCGCAACGTCGCGGCGCGTCGTGACGTCGACCGCGACTGCGACTGCAGTGAGCGAAAACAACACGCGATTTACTCATATTACACCGCACTCGGCGTGCCCTCTCTCCAGCTCTTTCTCTCAGCCGGCGCTCCCACTCTCCAGCACTCCCCTATCCAGCATGCTCTCCCCCTCTCTCTCTTACTTAGCGAATTGTTGCTTTGCACTTTACGGCAAAAGCGAAAACAAGTGGAATTGCAAGCAGTAAACAAGCCTAAAGCATAAACACAAGTACAGTGGGCTGCGACTAAGGTAAACAAGCGAAAATAAATATTAATAGTATTTTGAAATAAATTTAAAAGAAAATGTTATACGAGTATTAAAATACTTTTATGAGATTTAATAAAGATAAATAAATAAAATAAAATGAATAAATAAAAAAATCGAGAAATAAATAAATATTTAATTACTGAATAAATCTAAATACAATTAACATGTTAATAATAATAATAATTAATTTACTGAATGTATAGAGTAATTGTAGTCTTTTTATATTAATTTAACTACTTTCCTATCATAGAGTATTTGCCAGTCGACTGTAACACCTGTGCCGGAAACATTTTACCGTAACTCATTATCGGGCGAGTTTATTTGTGCAGAATTTTGATAACGAGTTTGATATTGTCTGACGGATTGTTTAGCAGAATTTCATGAATGAAATTCTTCAAAACCGCCAAAGATTATTAAGTAATTAAGCTCTATCAAGTTTTTTACGGTACACACATTTGAGTGCAGGCTGTATTTGTTTTCTATTAAAAGATCACAAGCTTTCGCAAGCTTGCATTGCATATAGTATAATCCATATTCGGGATGCCTTACTCAATTCAGTTCAGAATTGCGACAGATCTATCTGCTGACAGACATGTGTTTTCCACTTAATTGAGACAGTAAATAAGTAAGTAAATGTTTGATATATATACATACATATGTACATATGTATTTCTATATGCAACTGTTTTGATTCGTCTGCGAGCTTATCTTGATTGATTTGAATCGACTGTTGCCGCAGGCAATGCAAAAGCTTTGCAAGATTTCGTGTGCTCTGAAAGTCTTTACTGCTCTAATTACTTTATTATCCTAGCTTCGGGTACGTCGTGTGTGAGAGGTGCTTAAATTTTCCAATTTACTTCTATGCCGTGTGGCAGAATTTCCAATAAGAAGCAAGCAACGTGCCTGGAAATTTAAACGAGGCGACGCCTACTCGTGTGGATACTGTAAGTATGGAAGTGACTGAGTGTGTATGAAGGAGTGCGAGTGTGTGTGTCAGTATTTGCTCAAGTGTGTGTGTGTGTGAGTGTAACTGGTCATTCATAAACGTTAAGCTGCAAGTGAACAATTTAGCACAGTTCGTGCAAGGGGCTTGGCGCGTTGCAAAAAAAAAAAAAAATCAACAACAAGAACAACCACAGTTTTTTGTACTAAATTATTTGTTTATGGTTTTATTGATAGGCTGGTAAATTATAGCATAGCATAACTAGAACTCAGCTCGAACCGGTCTGCTGCACCTTGTTCACAATGTCGCTCCAGAAGTGACCGTAGTCCTGTAGCACAGTGCCGCTGCAAAAGAGAGTGAGAATGAAATCGAATGTTATTATTAAGAAGAATGGGTGAGCTATAAAAAGCTATAAATAATTACTAATATAACTGATAAGTGATGTGTTGACAGTTTTAATTGCTCTATGACCTGTGCACATTATATTAAATTTATTTATAACCTTGAGCAACAAATAGATGGCCATATTTCTCTTCATCTCTTCTTTCGTGGAGCTGCTAAAATCTGCTATAAAAGATTTTTCAATTTGTCCATCTTCTTGTTTATACTCTTTTTCTTTTGTACCCTTGCTTTAAAGTTGTATGATCTGCCATAATTATCTTTGAGTTGTCTCTCTGTCACTTTCTGTCCTTCTCTTCCTTCCTCAGCTAAAAATTTTGCTTTAAATTGTTATTTGAATTGCTATAAATAGGCCCAAGCTGATATTCATAGCTGTCATAACTGTAACACATTTTTAGTATGCTAAAAAAACACTGCTTACGCCTTCTGGTTTCTATTTCTACCCATTTTCCTTGGTTGCTATTGACTGTAACGAGTTGCTAGTAACTGTTATAAATAGCTCTAAGTAGCCCTAAATAGCATCTGAGCGATGATTTGACATTTCTCGCAGAGCTTCAAAAGCATCTTGAGTGTGTCTAGAACACCCACTTGCCCTTTCTCCCTCTTCCTAACTTCCTTTCCTCAACTTTGTCTCTATTTCAGTCTAGGTAATTAATCAAAACCCTCCACCTTCGTGTGTGCCTTCACTCCCCGCAAATCACTTGCCACATTATGCGAATGTCGAATGATAAATGATGGCATTGTTACTCCCTTCGCCCCGCCTTTCCTCTTCCTTGTGGCACAGTGTAGGCCAAAGTCATACACAATCGTTGACTTTTGCCATTGTCATCGTCTTCGAACTCTTTTTCCACACATTTTCCCCTTACGAATCAATTACATAAGCAGGCCCTATGCGACATTATGTGATTATTAACCCCCGGACAACTTGCAGACAATTTTTTTTTTTGGGTCAACGCGGCGTATGATTAATGTGCAGCGCTGTCAATGACAGCAATGACAACCAAGATGATGATGATGGTGATGATGCTGCACTTACGTAAAGTAGACATTGCCCCGCTTATGCTGCGGCGCCTTCCATATGAGCTTGGCACCCAACTTGTCACGATTATCCGAGTGCGTGATGGCGGAGCACTCCGGGATCGTCTTGGTGTTATCGCTCTGCTCCCATTCGCCAATCCATTCATTCGAATTGGCATCACGCGCCTGCAGAAAGAAGCCACGGAAGGTCGTCGACGAGTGCTCATCCAGTGCATAGATGACCACCGAGATCTGCTGCCCAGGATGATAGGTCTGTGCCGTGGCAACCACCTCGAAGGGATTTGTTTGTGGCGACTGTGGCCGTGCCTTGCCATGATTGGGTTGATTCGCCCGCTGCTTAACACACGTATCTGCCGGGGCGCCATCTGGGAATGCCGCAGTGCCGTGTAGGAGGAGCAGCAGCAACAGGAAGGCCTGCATAGACGAATGTTTCTCGCACTGATTGGTCATGTCAAGTGAGCCGACGACGCGCGCGTAAATTGTTAAACTCTTGTGCTGCCCAGCAGCTTCGCGGCTTTTAAAGCCTCGTCATGCGTAGCCCAAAAAAAAGCTTTGAGCGTCGGCAGCGCCAGCGGCAGCGTGCCTCGGCTTGGGCGTTTGTCTCTTTTGGGGCAGGCAAACCAGTTTTTAATGATCTCCAATCGAAATAGTTATGCGCAGTTCCTTTCCTGCAGTGCAGTTTCCCCAAACTGGGTCATACACGCGGGGCTTTGATGCGGGCCGCGTTGCCATATCTCCTGCGTGGCCAGTTGCCACCAACCTCCTCCCAGTTGCAGCTCCCATTCCCAACTTGCCTCCGCCTCCTCTCTGCCCTGTCTACACTCCTTCTTTCCTGCAACTCCTTCTCTCCTCTTTCCATTCCCATTACAGTCTACAGTTCCCACTCTGCTCTTTTCTCCCCTCGCCTCCTCCCTGCGTCTTCCTCTTCCCCTCTGCTATGCGTTCCCAGGCACACCTCGCCATCGTCTATGGACTGTCGAGGCGCTAAGTGCTCCGTTACGAAATTCTATGCTTCTAATCGCGGCCCACAGTCAACTTGTTGGCCTTGTTTGCTTTGCCTTCCCCCTTTCGTCGGCTTCTGCGCTGCGTATTTCTGCGACTTTAATGTGCTAATTGACAGGCGCAGGTGTCCCCCTTCAATGGTACCCCCTCCTTCTCTGCTTCTGCCCCTTTTTAGTTGACTTCGCTGAGCTTTTGATTTTGTTTCGGCTTCGGTTTCGCTTTCGGCCAATTTTGCGGACAACTTAGGCCACTAGATTTCCTAGCTGTCGTCCAAGTCGGAACTTTGTAGTCTCTTTTGGCAAATAATTAGAGCATACGCAAAATTTCAATTAAATAATAAAAAAAAATGTATTATAAAATTAACATATAATATAAAAACTTAATAATAAAAAAATTAATTTAATTTATTATTAATTTACCTTCTCTTAATCATGTTCTCTCTCATAAATATCCATTCCTCTTAGATCGTGATTTTGTTTACACTCTAGAGTTGCGAAACGAGTTTGCAACCTGTTTATCAAATCGAAACGAGAAGTAGAAAAATCAATTTAAGAATTCACAAAGTTCAGTTACACTTATCGAGCTAAGAGAGGTCTGGAAAAACTCGAGCGTGGCATTATTATTTGCTCATATTTTAAACGCCAAAGTTGTTAATCTAAAAATGTTAACGATGCATGAAGACATGTGAAAATCGTTAAGTATTCTGGGTAAACTCAGACTAATTTCATGCTGACTGAGTTTTAATACCCTTTGACCAATTTTAGTGGTCATGAGAGGTTTTTCTAATTTCGTGAAAAGGTTTGTAACAATTGGAGACGTAACAGACTTATCAAAGTTTATATATTCATGCTTAGAGTTACTAAACACATTAATTTAGCGATTTTTGTCTGTATGAACGCGCCTAACTTAGTTACTATAAGGATTAGGGCTATTAAATTTTGGTATAAAGTTTTCTTTAGCCTGTGCAGACAAACTTTAGTTCAGTTATTGGATGTCTCGACCACTGTTCTCTCAAGAAATATAAAAGAAGCTAAAAAAACATCAATTTAACTTAGTATTAAAGTAAAAAAGGATTTAAAAGATATACATATGTTACAGGTGGAGTCCTTACAGACTACTCAATTTCTTATATATTCCTGTTTGCAGCAACTAAACGCATCGAATCAGCTATTTTTGTCTGTATGAACGCGCTGATCTCAGTAATTATAAGTGTTAGGGTCACTAAATTAGGTATAAAGTTTGCTGACGAGCATATGCAGGCAAACTTGAGTTCAGTTATTGCATGCTACGCCCACTGTTCCCGCAAGGAATAAAAAAGAAGAGAAATCTTCAACTGAGTTAGTGTAAAGGTGGAGAATTAATTAAAGGTGTTATACTATCATAATGCTATCATCAAACACACTAAATTTGAAAGTAAAGTTATATTTTTAAACTGTAGATATGTTTTGTATATGTTTATTGCAATTACCAGTTCAGTTTCATGTTTGAACTTTCAATTTATGCTTAACTCAGGAGGTTTTGTTCCCTCGAAGATAAGCAGAAAGCTGGTGTACGTATTTACCTAATGTGCGAGAGTATTTGCAGTATTTGCTGATCCGTTTACAGACAGATTAGGAGACATGTGTGCCGGGGCAGGAGATGAGTGGGCGTGACAAGTGTAGGCGGAATGTCAACGGTGACTAAGTTTCTCGTATTTACTTAGCAAATGAGTTCAGCATCTGGAATTGTATTTGGCTATTAGTTCAGGAGAGGACCTAGGGGAGAGACAGGGGAAAGGGGAAAGGGAGGGGAGGTGAGGAGTGAACATTGCGGGGTCATTAATTAATTTCGCTCGAGTGTTGCAATGCCGAATGCAAATGTTAGTAAATATTTGATGGAGAATTGTTTAACTTTTTGCTGTTGCTGCTGCGGCACGAGAGGCACAAGAAGGTACCAGGAGGCACGCTGTGATGGGGGATGGAGGGAAAGGAAAGGTCAGTTAACCCGAGCAAGCGAGCGAGCTGACTAATCAAACACGGATTCGTGCAGGCGCCCCAGCTCGGCATGCATTATAGATGCGGTGACTGCGAACTTTGAAACGGCACCTCGGCAACGACACCTCCTCGCCCCTCCTCCACCCGTCTCTCACTCTCTGCTGCTGCTCTGATGACATTTGTGCCACATCACGCCCAAAGTTTGGCAAACAGTGGCAAACCAAGCTAGCCAATCCCGATCCCGATCCCAGCCCGGCAATGCATGCGAAATGGCAAGTAAGAGGCACAAAAAACGTTTCCTTTAACCTCCGCCTGGTCGATGTAAATACTACCAACTTAAAGGGGCAAGAAAAGGAGGAAGGAGGCAGAATGTGGGCTGTGGGTTGGCGGTGCCACTTCATCGACTGTGTGGCGCGGAAAAGTGTGTCACCTGCAGGCGATGTGCTGCGCATGTGCCGGGAGAGGGCGTTGTTGAAAATCGGGCAAGCCAAGTTCACCAACGGCAGAAGGAATAAGGCGACTTGGACTTGGACTTGGCCAGAACGCAGTCAGACGTTGCGGCGCGTGGTCGTGTGGAGTGTGCCCTTAGCTGGCAAATAATAATATAATAACAGTTATAGCACGAACAAACCCAGTACAACAACAACAACAAGTGGAAACAACAACAACAAGTAAAACGAGACGAGACGAGGCCAGTGAGAAAATTGTGAGCAATTTGTAATTTTTGTTGTATATTTTACGTAGTAAACGCGCGCGATTTCTCCCAGTGTGTGTGTGTGTGTGTGAATGTTCCTTTCACTCTGACTGTGTGTGTGTGTGTGTTTGGTGTGCCATTGTAAGTCGCTGTGTGAGTGCAAACGTTTGAGTGAGTGAAGTCAGCCAGAAAGCGAACTGAAATCAGCTCAAAGGAAGCGTGCAAAAGTTTTGTCTGTTGATTTTGCGCAGCGCAAAGAAAAACGAAAAAATAAAAGAAATAAACAGAAAAAGAGGAGAAAAGCAAAAATAAGGGAAAAAAAGGAAAACAGCGAACAAGGCAAACAGCAAGAAAAACAATAAAAGTCAAACATAAAGCGGAAAAGCCGACGCCAGGCAGATCGACAGGAATACTATACGCACACACACACGGGGCACACACACACACACATACAGGTGTAGTACTATTGTTTAAACAAAGCGCAGCGGACGTCGTGCATAAACGATGAACTACAAGTAAAATCAATGCCTTGCCAAATCGTACGCTGCGTATACGTGATGTGTAGCAGGAGAAGAGCAGCATGACAAAGGAGGGGGGTAGGGGACAAGGAATCGGGGCAAATACGGCAAGCAAAAAAGTCAAATAATAATAAAGCGAATTCTCACGTGACGCATAAAGCCGCACACACACACCAAGACCTACGCGAACTAACACACACACACAGGCAGAGGCAGAGGCACACTCGAATAGAGGCACACACATTGAGTGCTCCGCACACAAGCACAGCTGTGCTACCTTTAAGCTAAACTTAATGCCACCTGGCACACAAATACACTAGCAGTCACACACACAAACACACACACACATCAAGAGAAGAGTTACTGTCATAGCAACTGATTATGCTGCATACTTTTTGGGGCTGGCGCCGCACAAAAATGACAAAACTTGCCGCCGCATTTGTTGCTGCCATTTTGCATGCACAGCACTTAATGAACTGTGCGAGCGTGTGTGTGAGTGAAGGACTGCATGTGTGCGTGATTCAGTGTGTGTGTGTTTGTATGTTGTGTGCTGTGCCGTGTTTTGCTTTTAATAATTTAGCGCACTCCGCACTAAATGACGCGTTTAAAGTATGAAACGGCAGGCGACCCCAATGCGCGCGTGTGTGTGTCTGTGTGTGTGTGTGCGAGTGTGCCACTGGAAAGCAGGCAAAAAGTACCATTTAATGCCGCCTCGACTGCTGTGTGTGTGTGTGTGTGAGTGTGCAATAACAACCCCAGGCAGGCCGCAAGGCAGGCACACTAACACACTTTGGTGGGGCAACTTTGTTAGCAAAGAAGAGGACTACGTCATCCTAGCCAGCCCGACAACCGCGACACAGCCCCATGTAGCCCCATGGAGCTGGCTTTGGCAACGTCGCGTCGTCACATTTGCGCATTTACAATCACATCGCGTGGCACATAGGCCTGCCTGGCCTCAGCTCCACACACACATTCACACACGCACATGCATAGCGTGCTCAGTGCTTGTGACTGTGTGAAGCATTTTGGAGTTGGAGCTTGGATCGATTTGGGATAGACATTGCGGCAGCTGCCACTGCTACTGCCGCTGCAGTTGTGCCACAGCCGGGGGCATAGCTGCAGCTACGGCACGACGTTGCCGCGGGGAAGTTGCAGGCAGACATTGCTGCTCATCAATTGCAAACGGCAACGTGCAAATCGAATTTAGACTAAAAATATCCAATTGACATGTGTATAAAGACACTCACACACACACACACACAGTCTTACATATACATATGTACACACACTTAGATGTATTCGCCCTGCAGTTGTTGATTCCGGCTCGGGCAACGCTGCGGATGCTTTTTGATTGCCCTGCCAAGTGTTGCAGTAAATTTCGACATTATCAAAGCATGACCCTTGACCTTAGCCAGCGGCAACAGCATGTCTATTTTACTGTTTCCGTCCCAGTCTCAGTCTCTGCTGCTTATGCTAACGGTTTCGATTTCGAATCATTTGCCATCAAAATCGCATGTCGCCTGCCTGCGCCTGCCTTCGACTTTCGCTTTGGCTTCCATCCTTCCATCCTTCCATCCTTGTCGCAAAGTTTGCGTTTATAATTTATATTACTTTTCGTTTCTACTCGCATTGTTTTGCACTGCGCTTGGCCTTGTCTTTACTTCGTATGTGTGTGTTTGTGTGTGTGTGTGTGAGGCCTTTAAGTATGCCCAGTGGCATTTGGCGCTTGGCTGACTCGAGGGACTCGAGAATTCCTACGTCCTTTTACGACTATTAAAATATGCATTTAAATATCTCTTTTGTTATATACGACTCGCGTGTGTGTGCGAGTGTGTGTGTGTGTGTGTGTGGCAAATTGAAACTGTGCTGCCATTTACCTAACGTCTTGGCGTTGATTGCCGTTACGCCCCACATTGCCTGGCACATGACTATAATAATAATAATGGGAGAGCGTTTTATAACCCGACCAAGATAAATGCTTGAATCTGCCGTCGCCAGCAAGAAATGTTCCCCATATCAATCCTTTTTGTCGAGGCCTCCTAAGTAGCTTTCGTTAAGTACTGTCAAGTCGCATAGAAATAAGCTGATGATGAAGCTGTTGCGGGCATTCATCTGATACCTAAACGGCGGACTTATCTATATTTCTTTGTCAAAGTGGATTTGTTTGTACTTTGTCGGAACAGGATTTAGATACGCTTACTTGACTTGCGCTTTCATCATTTGCTCTTTGATCGCTTACAGAGTGCTCTACTATGAAATTGGGAACATTATAATTAATGTTCGCTATGAATGTCGAAGAGATCTTATAGTAGATTGACTTGTAATCCCTCAGACTATGGACTGAATCTTAAAATTGTCTTGCTTTTTTCCATCTTCACTTTAATTTTGTTCTTTTCTTTAAGTTTATTTCTATAATACTTTATATTCCCATTTTAATAAGGATTGTTTGAAGGACATTAAGTTTTTCAAGAAAATTCAGTTTGAAATTGAAATTAAATATTATAGCATATATTATTGTACAATCAGCAACAGAACTAAGTCTGGCTTACTTTGGCATTCACTTCTGCTTCTATCTATTTCTCTTGTTAAAGTTTTCTAATTGTCTTTAAATTGATAATTTGTTTAAAATATATGAAAGTAATTTATAAAAAGCCACTTTGGTCTTTGAAAATAGAAAATAACTTGCCAAATTTGGTTGATGTGCACTTAGGTAAAGACTTAAGCCTGATTTCCTTTTATCTTTATTTGTTTACTCAAAAATCACTTCTATAATACTTTTAATATAAATTAACAGTTTTTTACTGTTTATGCATATATATTTTATATATTATTTTTTATATATTTACTATATATTTTAAAAAGAACTTAAAGTTCTTGAGTTCTAAGACAAAGAAATGCATATGATAAATTTAATTTAAATGAGTTGCAAGTCACAAAAGTTAATCAAGAAAAGCGTCTTTAAAGTCAAGGATGAGCCGAAAATGGTGATGTTAATCTGCTCATGCATATGTATATGTGTACTCATGTGTGTGTGTGAAGGCAATTTCATTCATCTGGCTCTGGCTAATTGTCGACACATTCAATTCGCAGGCATCTTGCGAGGCGCGATAAGCTACTTACGAGCAGCTGCCTTTGCCAGCAAGGAGCAGCAGAAGTAGTATTAGGAGTGGGGGCGTGGCAGGTTGAGGGTGGGCGGAATAACTTAAAGTGTCAACGCGAGACAGGCGTGGTGCCATGTCCCCAGCTGCTGTTTAGCTAATTGTTGTAATTAATTTACCTGGCTCTGACTCTGTTGATTGTCTCTCTCTCTCGGTCGGCGAACGATGTCGTGTGTGCTGCCGCAAGTGTGGTTAGGTGTATGCGTGTGTGTGTGTGTGTGTGTCTGTGTGGAGAGTGAAGCATTGTATTGCCTATGCACAGAACTTAAAGTCAATCTGCCCTAAAAACCACTTGAACTCTGCCTATAACCAAGCACGTTATGCGAGCCAAATGAAGTGGCTATATATGTGCTATATACATGCATATATATCATATATAGTGTAGTGTAGTGTGCCACACGTGCCGCATCTTGGCCCACTTATGAGCTCAGTTTATGGCAGCTGCAAGGGTCGTCTATGCGAGGGTCCGCTATCCAACTATTCCAGCATATCCAGCTATCTGCACAGCAACTCATCAACTCTGGCCTAAGCCTGCTAACTGCCTGTGTGTCTGTGTGAGTGTGTGTGTGTTCACTGTGTGTATTTTGAGGTGTTTTATGTGCAATTAAAATGACAAATTGTTCACACTGCCTCCATTTCCATGCGGACCATGCGTGTGCCTCGCTGACAATCGGCGGATGCGGAGGCGTGCGAGAGTTTTATGGATTAACGGACAAATGCATTAGCGCGCTGGGACATGTGCGTGGCACACCTATCTGTGTGTGTGCGTGTGTGTGAAAGCTTTTTGCATAACACTAATACACACACGTTACCCGAATGCAACGTGCCGCCAAAAAGAGGGCGTTGCCGCTGCGAGCTACGCCCACTTGCAGCAGGTTCGAAATGCGATTTGCAAGCGCAGTCACATCCGCGCTCACATCCGATGCGTACTTCGATGTGTCTGTGGGTGTGTGTGTGTGCCAGGTCACTCGGCATTTGGCAGAAAGCAATGTGGCAATGTGGCAACGTGGCAAGAGGCAAGTGTGGATGGGCTCTTGCATGACTCGTGCGGTGCCGGCGTAGCGCGCAGGTTTAATGGATTCAGGCTCTTTATGGGGAAATCGAGCTTAAATTGGGCAGCACTCAGCGGAATGGGGATTTGCATTGTGTCTGGCCTTTGTACCACTGTGCAACATTGCAAGGTATTGCTAACCGAAAATCGGATGGAGCCATTAACTAAGCTGGGATTATTGATGAATTTGAACGTTTAGTTCTTGCTTGTTAAAGCTGTGCGGGGTATAAACTGATATGTCTTGATATATTCTGGTATAATCTGATATTTCTTGGGATGTTGTGGTGTATTTTTGTATATCCTGCTTCATGCTTTAATATATTAGTATATCATGAATGTATCTACAATACTTATATACAATTCTATACAATACACTTCAATAAATATGTTCGTTAACTGAAATTTAAAAAGAAAGTTCCACAGTTGATATTTTTTATCTTCATTTATTTAACCATTTTTTACCTTCACATATCTGTTGGCTAGTGAGTATATCTTCAGTTTCAGATATAGTAGAAGCAATAGTATACTATTTTAAGTACATCAGTAATATTTCTTGGAAATCGTATTTCAATCAACCAAGTTAAAGTTCAAAATACTAAAAGTTTCCAGCAAGTTTCTCTCTCTGTCTGGTCTGTCTGTCTAGTCTGTCTCTCTGGTGTCTCTGTGTGGTCTGTCTGTCTGGTCTACAAGTATATGCTATATGTAACTAGATCCTATAAGTATCTTAAAAATTGCATAAACCATGCATAGAGCTCCTTAGTTAAATTCACCAAATGGCTCATTTGAATCGAACATCGTTAGATGGCTAAGAATTGCATTTCCATACAGGGTATTATCATAATTGCATACAAAATGTCACTTGCTGACATATCAGGTAAAGCTATCGTTTCTGTGTGCCACGCCCCGTTGCGTGCAGTGTTATTGTGAGCGCTGACATCAAGTTGATTTCAACTTGGACTGCGGTGCACGGGGCGTATGCGTAATGCAAAGCGAAACCAGTCGCGCGCCATAAACTTATGGCAAATCTATTTATTCGCCGGCGCAAAGGTTAAATGTTGAACATTGTAAATGACATTTTACCAATCAAATGTGGAACCGCTGTGCATCCGTATCCTGGTGCCGGGCGGAAACGGAAATGCACAACAGCCTCGGCTGTGGCAAAGGCAACGGCAACAGTGGAAACAGTGGCAACAGCAGGCGACAAAAAGTGACTGAGCAATGGACATGCATCCGCTCCGAAAATTGCTATGAATCTCAGAAGCTCAGAGCGCGACTGCTACCCAGGCTGTCTAATTGGCCAAATGCCTTGGCGTGGCCCCTTGCCAAGGTGCTCGAAGGGGAAGGGGAGCTGATATTGGCCTGGAGGCCGAGAACCGCTGTTTGCCACGCCATGTGTCGTGATTTGTGATTTTACCAAAGCGTGCGTTGTAACTGAACTGTAACCTGCTACCCAGCTTGGGCTCAGTCTCCTCCACCTTCTGCTCTCTCTCTCTCTCTCCTCTCTCTGGCCGCACTCCCCTGTAACCTGTAACCTGTAACCTGCTGCAGCTACGCCTACAACGTCGTGTACAACTCACGCCACATCCGTTGGATTCGCTTCGCCTTGTCGAGGTTACTGTTGCTGTTGTTATTGTTGTCGTGGTCTCCTTTCCTGCTCCTTCCCTTGTCGTCGCGACGGTTTGTCGATGTTTGTTTTCGTTTGTGCGACGCGACAGCGACAATGCCGCCCCAGCAATACTTTATTGTGTTTTCGCATTTTTCCAGCCGTTTATTTATTGCCTTTTACGTGGCAACGGGCCTCGGAAAACCCGCCGAAAAGTAGCCGAAACCAAGCGCAACATTGACTCTGCTCACGACACAAAGCAGGTCGCATTGGCCCACATAGTAATACAGCAGCGTGTTTTGTGTAACGATCATAATTCATTATATGGCATGCTAATTGCATGCCTCGCATTTCCACTTAGCAATGCCTCAGTAAACCCCCCAACTGACTGCCCTTTCGCCTTCGCCCCTCGCGACTTTTCAGCCTGCAATGGGAAGCTAAATTAATTCATAATAAGCCCAGCAACATGCGATATATAATTGAGTTTAAATACAATCATACTCTATATATAAAACCTCCATTTATACCTTCATATATACTTGCATATATACCTCCACATATACCTCCATATATACCTCTGTAGTTCCCCCTGTGAGCTGGCAGTAATTGGAATTATCCATGAATGTGCCAAGCTACAAACGTTAGCCAAAAAGCCCCATTCACAAAGCGCCGTTAGGTGGAAAGTGCCGTTATCGCTGTGTTCATATTGAATTAAATTTTACTTTAATCGTGAGTAAATTTTGTTATCCCATCAACATTTTGAAACAACGTTTAAAGAACTGAATAATTAAGTGTTTACTTTATGTTCATTACAATTCACTAAGGTCGAGTCTCATTTTGAATTGAGTGTGAAATGGAAACATTTAAAAGCAACGACTGAGAGCTTATGGTACCTGTATGCAGCTTATAGAAAAAGATTTTTCAATATGTCATACAGATACAATACACCATAAATAAATTAAACTCAAGTATATAAACATTTATATTGTTAGCTTGAGGCAGAGTAACTGCGATAAGATTGAAATTATGCAAGTGGTGCGCAAATCTGTAAAACTGTTGGTAGTGAACAAGAATATATATACGATTATATACTTCATATATATTTATTTTTCGTGACCTATTTTAGTTACTTTAAATATATGCCAGTTATACAAATATTTTGGGGGTTTAAAAAATGTTTCACAACTAAATGAAATGAAATTTATTTGTTGAACAAGAATATATAATATATATTTTGACTGTGTGCATAGTTCATAGTTTAAATAATTCATTTACACCATGCAAACAAATAAAATTGTATCGCGTTAGCTTTAAAAAAGACAACATACCTTAAAATCAGTTGAAATTTTGATGGTGAACAAGAACATATATAATCAGTATATATATAATTAGTATAAAACATGCATAATTTTATTTCAATTCTATTAAGTTGTTATCGATACATGCAGCGCAAAGGAAGTGCTCGAAGAAAAGCATCGCTTTAGCTTTGTACATGCGAAATACCTTCAAATTGCTTAAGATGTTAACGAAGAATAAGAACATATACTTTTTTCTCTTTGATATAAAAATAAAAACTTTATTTAGCTCACTCAATAAATTTCCAGTTCCCCTAGGCTATACAAATAGTTCGAAGTTTGCAGAAATGATTCGCAGCGCAAACGAATCAAATTTCTCTTTGAGATCGACTAACGAAACACAACTTAACGAAACTATAACACTCATTGAACGCTTCAAAGAAAAGTTAAGCGCTCCGATTGCCGTTATTCATTCGGCTTTTTAACCGTTTGCAAGTTTTTCCTGCGCACTTTCTGGCACTCAATTTTCGTAGCAATCAACAGTTTGTCGAACTCTTCATCGACCTCGAACCGAACTCGGTTCGTTCCTATATCTTTGTCTGTGTGAGTGTGTTCATTAGCCGCCATTGAGGGGCCATTGGCTAACGATGGGCAACACAATTTGGCTCGACAGTGTAAATTATTTTGCATTTATTTTTGATTAGTTTATCGACCAATTGCAATTGGCAGTTGAGTGCGCGAAAGAGCTCCCGAATGGACGATCATTTGTGTCAGTCTGCCGGACAGCCGGCATATTGGCATGCTCAACCAGGCCTGTCCCCTCCCCTTCTCTCCTCCGTCTCTCTCTGCCACTCTCCGGGGTGCCATATCTGGTGCATTCCGTGGGAAGCATTGCTGGCGCTTAATGCCAAGCAATTTGTTCGACGTCTATAAATCTTGGTCGCATTGTTTGGCTGCTAGTCGTGGATTTCTTTGTAGCAGACACACTCACGCACACACACACATTCACGCACTCACACATATTTCTTTCTAGCACACACGCATACACACACACACGCTCGCTTGCAGTCTCTTGTAAAGAACCCAAGCCAAGGACTCTTAAGATATGCGAATGAACTGGCTTGGCACGCCAGGCTTGCTGTCTTGCTGGCTCGCTCTGGGTATTATCTAGTACAGATTCTGCACTCAGATTACTGACATCAGCAATCGATAAAGTATAGAACTAGCTGGCCCTTAGCCAAAGTGCGTTGCAATTGCCGCACATTGGTTGCATTGGCCTCGCACGAAGTTCAAGCTCGACATCGAAAGGTTCAATAAATTAAATGAAAATTCAAAGTCAAAAGGTTTCTTAAATATAAAGTATGTTAAACCATTCGAATTTAAACTGAAAATACAAGCAAGATAGATTATAAATAGTGTACATAAACATACATTTATACATACGTGTACATAGATAATCCATCGATTGGAAACCACTGTGCGGCGTCTCTAAAGCTGCTTGGCTTGGCTTGGATTTCTGCGTAGCGCATTGTTTCTCTGTGTCTGTGTGTGTTGTACATGTTTTTGTATTGTGCGATACATACATACACATACACACACATGCACAGACATGCATGCTTGCATGCACACACACACACGCACACACAGATGCTCACATGGCTGACTTTGCCATTGTTTGCTGAATTTATTGCACGAATTTCTGAATTGGCTCTTTGTCCCAGTATGTGGTCTTAGAATACCCTGTAGTCATTAAAATTGCAGCAGGGGCAGGTGCACAGTGCAGGCATAAGTTACCTTAACTTTAAATAAGGTTAAGAATCTTTAAAGGATGAATGTTTTTAACCTTAACGTTCTCTTAGGTTAAGAATCTTTTAAAAATTAATCTCTGTCTCGCCTTTTCTAACATTTTTTGTGTTCTGCAGGGTATCTGCCCGTCTACTACCCGCTCTCACATGTGCATGTATTTATAGGCCTGTGAGAGTGTGCCCCCCAGGCGGTCCTTTGTGCGCTCTCAGACGCGGCCTTGAGGCTTATAATAAAACAATAGCACGAGCCGAAGTATTTATTGGGCCGACTTGGCGCATTATCATTATCATCAGCAAAAGGGGGCAAAGGGGGGAAGTGGTTAGGTATTCTGTGTTGTTCTTACTGCGCTTATGTCCTGTTAATTAGCAGCAAATTTTTGTTAAGTAACGTACCCACCACGCACCCTCAATTTAAGCAAATTGCGTATACGCCATGTGTGCCCGCACAACAATTCACATCCTCTCTGTGTGTGTGTGTCATTATTGTTGTAATTCCTTTAAATGCGAATTTGCTTGGGCTGCCATTTATGTGTCAAGCGATTGTCTCATCAGCCATCGTACGCAGCGCATGCATATAGCAATATTGCGTATACGCCGCGTTTGACATTTATTTATTACACTCGTTTTTAATGCCGTCGCATAAATTTATGGCAAGTGACCCACACGCCCCCCAAAAACAATTTGTACGCAAACAGCCGGGATTGGGACGCCACACACATGTGCAACATGTCGCGAGTCGCGCATTACGACTTGGAACACGCCTTCTTCGGCTGCCACGTGCAGATGGCGCTTTCGAAAAGCAATGAGCCTTCAATGATGATACATGCCGCATAACTGTTAATTCGTTATGTGATGCGTCAGGCGCATAAATTACTGGCAGATTTACAGTGTTATCTCTCACATCTCTCTGGGGGTCTTTCTCGGCATTTCCCGGCTAGAGATTCTCAGAGGCAGCTTGAGTTATGGCAAGGTCAGACGAAATACGTTAGGGAAATGCGAAGAGGAAGTCGCGATGTTTAGTCAGCAACTATTATTGATTACTATCGTTTTTAGTACAGATATTAATACATATTTATATACATATATATGCGTGATTTCATGTCTGTATATGTATGCATATAATGAGTAAATTTATAGATTTCGTTCGAAGGATTTCTTTGAAGATTAATAGTTAAAGTCATATGAAAAGCCTTATAAATTCGTGCTTTAATTGAGCGTAAAAAAAGTATCGATACTTGTAGATATCTGCGCATTTATCGATATATGCAAATAAAGAAAAAATAATTGCATTCAAGCGTGACTCACAAGTCCTCATGGAATGTTTGCATTTCGTCATAGTTCAAGGAACTTTCCGGCGCACTTAGCATGCAAATAGCCCAGTGACATATGTATGTATTTATATGGCACATATGACGCCTCTACTTGTCATGCAACAATACACGCACACATTTGCAAGTACACATTAGCTGCCACAGTCACAGAAAAGGACATACAAGCCGCAACATGGCCGCTGCATGTTTGGATTTATTTATGATTTAGCTATGATTTATTTATCAGACATGCCAGCTCATACATGTGTATTTGCATATGTATACTCTACATATACAAGCCTATAAATCGCACAAAGTCGTCAGCTGACATGAGGCTTAATTAAATGCCAATTTATCCCGATCGGACGACGGTCGAGAGACGTGAGTGCCGTATGGCGCAAGCGAGACTGAAAACAATTATAAATACTCGTCAATTAAATGAATGCCAGCATATGTGAGTGTGTCTGTGAGTGTATGTGTGTGTGTGAGTGAGCCTGTGTTGGTGTGCAAGTGTCGACCTTAATCCAATTAGGTCGCCTAGGTGGGCACTGACAGCGCTGCTGTGCGACCGCTTGCAAATGATTCCCCAATTTGCTGTCAGTCAATTTAATTTCGTGCCAGCCTGCTTGACAGTTGCCACACAGGAGACACAGAGAGAGAGATAGTGTGCAAGAGAGAGAGGCAGTGTGAAAGAGAGCTAACAATAGACCAGGACTCGTTACGGTTTCAATTTCATCGGTCCGCCTAGATGGCACTTTGGCAAATTGTTTGAACGTCGGTTTGTAATTTCACACGCAGTTAAGTGATTAGCCCCGTCCCCCTCTCTCTTTCTGCCTCCTCTTCCTCTCTGTTTGCAGTAGAAATCGTAAAGACAATAAAAGGAACCTTTTTAAATCTCTGCACTTTCTTTCTTTGCAGTTGACCACATCTGTTCCATGTGAAGTTGTTGCTCCGCTGGCAGCAGCAGGCAGCAAGCAGCAGAGGAGGCGCATTGCAGGACGCCAGAGCAGCATGGATGAGGAGCACGACGAGCACGAGCGAATAATATGAGATCAGATGGGGCTTTAGAGCCCCGTCACGGTGCTGCAACGTTGCAGGGCCGCCATATTGCTGTTGCCAAGTATCGGCGCGAGGCGCGTGTCAAGACGTGCGAGACACAGCAACAACAATGCGCTGACGAGGACGACGAAGCAGCAACAGCTCAAGACGCCAGTAACAACAACAACAGCAACAATTGCCGCTGGACAGCGTCGGAGCAACAAGCTCGACCCCAGCCGCCCAGCCAGGCGCCAGGCACAACAACAACAACAACAGCAGCAACAGCAATAGCAAAAAAAGCTAAATTACACTTAAGCATTAAGGGCGCCGCAACAGCAACAGCAACAACAACTGAAACTGGAATTGGACGCCCCAGTGCTGCGTCCCCTAAAATGCGTGAGGAGCCATCGTTAATGCTAATGGAGCATCGAGCCGGAGGTGGAGGCGGCGGCCCAGGAGGTGGCGCTGGCAAGCGGCACAGCATGGTCAGGCGCCTTAGCACGTACATTCTGTGCCTGATTTCCGTTGTCGCGCTACTGCCACTGCCGCTCACTCTGCCCCTGGTGCAGGCCGATGACGGGGACAACTTCTTTGCCGTTAATAGCTTCAGCGTTGGCCCGGAGACGACAACGCCCGAGTTTGGTAAGTTGATACCACACAGAGAATGGGTGGGAGAGAGTCCTAAATCTTATTCTTACCACCACTAATCATGTTACTCACTGACGTCATCATGTTGCAGCTTTGCCTTTGCTGTTGCATAAGCATGCAATATGGTGCCCCCAGCCCTTTTGCGGTTGCCACCTGCTCGGACTATTTCTGCATCCACTTCTGTTTCTATTTTTGTTTTCCTTTTCTTTTTCATTTCTTGAGCTGCTGCTTGAGCTGCCTTGCCTTGGTTTGTGGTAGAGATGGGTATCGATACTTTCAAGATAACGCAATGCGATATTTGTGTCAAACACGAACGATAATATTTGGTGCATTGAGATTTATTATGCAATTTATCGGTGTATTTTTTGTGGTATTTGATCGTTTTCTGAATCAACCAATTGATGCCATAAGATATTAATCGGGTTCATCCGTCTGGTCACACTGTTCATTTTAGATGCGAATTTGAATCAACTTCACGATGCATCGATTATTTTTGCAAAAGATCGGCGTATTTTTTGTGCATTTTAATTGTACAAATCAGTTCGTCAACTTGATCATTAAATGATTAACAATTTCATATATTATTATCACTATAATTCAATTATATTTGCACGATAAATCGATATTCATCCTCATTTTATTCTTTGCAATTTTGTTGTTCATACTATTATCGATATTTTCCTGTCGCTACCCATCCCTAGTTTGGGGATTGTCTTGCTTGGCTTGTCCGTTTCTAATTATAAATGTGGGCCAAACCCTTCGGTGGGTCTGCTAAATGGCTGACCATCAACTTTCTGACATTTGCAATCACTTTGGGGGCTGAGCCATTTCGTGCCTGTCCAGCTTCCAGACAGCTTCGGCAAGCTGTGAAAAATGGGAAATGCTTCGGGTGTGCGCCCCATCGTGGCACCCATTCTAATACCCATTTCCTTTGTACTCCTTCTGGGCTACCCTGTGCTGACTACTCCTTCCCATGCCCTGCCCAAAGACGACGGCCCGCATCCGTTGGCAAACAAACCGGCGCACGTTGGGTAATCTCTTTTTAAAAATGGGTATTAAAGGGCAACAATACAGCGCGGGCAAAGTGGGCTGGGCACCTTCGGGTCAGCCAGTGAGGCATTTGGTTCGCTGCACACTTTGTCAACACTTGCACCACAGCAACCGAGCGATGCGGCAGCAGCAACAACAGCAACACCAGAGGCAGCGCTACCAGCAGCTGCTGCTGCTGCTTTTTTAGCTGCATTTTGCTTGGCGCTATTCATGGCTGCATTTAAAAATAAACCGCAAGCAAATAGACTCACTCACACACACGCACACACATGCAACGAAGCACTTATACACACAAACACTCGCACACACACCGCAACCCTCTGCAAGCGCAGCCATTTTGTTTTGTCTTTGCGCTTCCGTTGGCTTTAAAGCGAGGCCGGCGCACATCCTTTTCCGCTCTAGCTAGCGTCATTATCATCATCGTCATCGTCGTCATCAGCGCCGTGGCTCGAGTTGCGGCTGTGCCTTGGTAATTATGCTAGAATATCAACAAAATTAGTAGAGCAAGCGACGCAGTCTGTCCTCGACTCCTCGTCCTCGTGCTCGGCGCCGTCGCCTTATGCCATATGCTGTGTGGCATTAACGCTGCCGTTAACCCCACGCTGCCGTTGAGATTTTGCGTACACTGCTTACTGGCCTACAGTTCCGGCGGAGCAGAGTTGCTCCCAAGTGCTTAATTAAGATGCGAGCAACAACAACAACAACTCAACTCACTTTACAAGCCACTAAAACATGTCTGTGCATGTTCATACGTGTGTGTGGGTGTGTGGGTGGCTTCTGTTTTCATTTCATTCAAACTTAATGAAGGATTCCCGCGCCACACACACACTCACACTCGTACGCTGTCAAGTGGCGTGTGGAGAGTCCCACTCGTGGCAGCCTGCGCCCTCGAGGAGCGTCGACTGCGTAGAACATTTTTGGGGCACAGAACAGGTAGAACTCGTACCCAGAGCCGACTCGAAGCTGAGGCCGAGAGAGATTTATGCACGAATTTACATTTTAATCTGCCACTAAGACCCCGCCGGGAATTCGAATACTTTTCACTTTTTCGGCTTGCTGCCTTCGCTGCCTTTCTATGCGGATTGAAAGTTTGTTGTGGTTTCATTATAAATTTGACGCTGGGGATTAGGCCGAGGAACATGTGTTAAGACTACATCCGTCTCTCTCTGACTCCCACTCTCTCTGTCTTTCTCTTTGCAGATTATGCCAGTCGAGGACAGAAGAAGTTCGGCGACAAGTGCGAGAATACCTTGGAGTGCGGTTTTCCCGGGTCCATTTGTGATCCCAAGAAGAAGTCCTGCCAGTGCACCGAGGATCTGCCTGTGACCAATCACATTGATAAATGTGGCAAGGGTAAGTAGAGGAAACTGAGCTGCAAACTGAGCCGTGAAAAAGAGGCTGTCTCAGCCACCCGGAGGCACTTGGCCAGGCCTTGCCTGTCAGTCTGCCAAGTTTTCATTAACAGAAATGCTGAATGCCAGCAATGCCAACAAATCCCCCAAAGCCTTCGCTTGATTATGGTTCGCGCAAACTGCTGCAAATTGAAAACTGCAACTTGGCAATGCAAGTGGGAGGTGGTACGGGGAAAGGGGATAAGGGATAACTGCATAGAAGGTCTGCATTTCAACTCATCTACATTTGACATAATTATAATTGATGGTCCCCGACGTGCTGTAAATTAAGCAACAAATTATGCGATTAGTTTTGCAAAATGTTGAGTTTAACTTGCGGTTGATTGGCAAATTTACGACGGGGGAATTGGCAGTTTTGGCCCATGAGTCAGCTGGGCAGGCTACTACTACTATGCTATTCATAGCGAGGCTATCTAGGTTGACAAGTAAACAACACAGTGAGAGTGGTAAATCTAAAGTAATATAAGCTAAGAAGATAGAGCTAAATTTTGTTTACATTAATTGCTGTTGGTATTGCACAATTTTATTGTGTAAATATACATAATACGAGTATATATGTTATGCTAATAGAATATTATAAAAATGCTTATCATTTCGTTATGAAAGGGGTTTATTCCTTTAGAGATAGGCATAAAACAGAGTAAGAAGCTTTCCGTCAAAGATGTTTAGATAATTTTATGAACGTATCATATGTCGCACAAAAGAACAAAGGCATTAATTAAAAACTAATAAATACAGAATCGAATAGTAATACATATGGTATGATTAATATAAAACATTTTGAAATTAAACTTCGAGAGATTTAGTAGAGAGAAAATCCCATAGAAACTTTCAGGATCGTATCATGTGTAAAAGTATTGAGGAAGTGATTTATAACTCAAATTAAAGTACAGAATAATCCGCATTCATTCCGCTTTATTTATATACAAGTAGATACAAAAGTAATTCCTTGACCTGTTCGAATAGCTTTTCTCCTCAATTATAATTACAATATTTCCCTTTTCAATTCAATATGGAAATGTCCAAGCCGCGCCCAACTATTCCCCGCATGAAGTTGCCGAAATTCTCAGACAATGTTTACATTTCTCTTACTACTCGAGTATTTACACACCTGCTCGAGTTTTATAAATAACTCAGGCTGGAATGGGACATATGTTACACTTGTACCACATGTACCATATATGAAGTGTGTGGGCCGTAGAACAATCGTCGGCACGTGCCGCCCCCGGCGCACTATGAAAATATTTGTCTGTTGCTCACCAGACCGTCGCCAGCGAGGATTGACAGGACACCTCCTGCCTTAACACTCCTTCCCTCTCGAGGGGGAAGGGGAACAAGACAACTGTCCCGTTTCGACGGCCGTAAAAGCAACTTGTAAACATGTCGTTCCGTGAAAGACAATAAAAAAGATACCCAAGTACTCCGCCCCATACGAGTGAATCCTCGCGTCCAATCTAGTGTGAATATGCATGAATACAAATACCCAAAGTCTGACAATCTCTTGCGATTTCTTTCCTTGCAGCGGCGGCCATCAACGAGTCCTGTTTCTTCAACGAGCAGTGCGAGACGGTTTACTTCCAGACGGAGTGCCGGGACGGACGATGCATCTGTCGATTCGAGATGTCGCCCATCTGGGCCAAAGATGGCTCTGTCGAGTGCAAAGGTCGGTGTCGGTTAAGTCCATCCACATGGATATTGTCTATTGTCCACTTGTTGTTGTTGCTGTTCTTGTTTCTGTTATTTGCTGTACACAAACAGTGTAATGGAAAATGTGTGTGTGTGTATGTGTTTACTTGCAGGGCGCCAGGACAAGCGAGGACCCGAGACCTACATTGATCCGGCCATGATTGGCGTGCTGGTAGGCATGGCATTGATGTTTATTATTATTTGTGTCGTCCTGCGATTGTTTAGCCAGTGAGTAAATTGCAATGCAAACATTTTCAGAATGCACCAAAGCCAGAGCAACCAGACTAGCAGATACCCTGCACAATGCAAAAAAAAAAAAAACAGCTGACTTATGAACAGGGACATTTATAAACTTTAATAAAACAAAAAAATCAATCTTTTATTTACACCTTTTAAGTTAATTTTGTAATTTCATTTAATCTGCAATTAAATTTTTATTATAATAAAAGTAAATATCTATCGTTTTTGAATTTTTACAAAAATAGTGAATTTATTTTTTGATTTATTTTTTTGTGATGATTAGCTGAAAGGGGCTGAGTAACATTTAGTCTAGTTTCCATTTAAAGATATTCGATTTGTATTATATTTTTAAAAAATTTTTAAACAGAAATTTGTATTTCGTTTTTTGATTGAAGAATTAAACTATAACTTTTGTTTTGAAAGTAAAAGTCACAAAAGAATAATAAGAAAAAAATTATGACCAACTTAAGATTGATCGAAATTGTGAAGATATATATGCATATATGTTATGGCGTAAATTGCGAAAAGGAAGAATCTTTATATTCAAAAATGTAACTTATGGCACACTCTTAAAATTCACAAGAGTTGTTAGAACACTCTTCGTTTACTCATGCTTCCTTTTTTCAAAAAATCCGTAAAAAGTTTAAGAAAACGTTTAACTTATGTTCAACATGAATTTTGGTTAAACATTTCAAAGAAAAAGTTCGGAACTTGATTATGAACTTGTGGGAACAAGAAGGAATGTGAAAATACCGCAAGATCTAATTTATGGTACAATAATTTCACATGAACTTTGGCAAGAAGTTAAAGTAAAATTTAAGATATGCAAATAGGCTAAAGAAAATAGGTTGCAAAAAAGGTTTATTAGGTTAAAGAAACCTTCTACTGAATTTAATGACTGTAGTAACCTATACTAAAAGTCTTTTTCGAACAGCATACCAATTAAAACTGTACAGAATGTCAATATACTATATATATATACAACATATATGCGTACTAATAAGTCAAAGAAACATTTATCAGACTTTTCTATAGATTCAGTAAAAGAGATAAAGCAAGTAAATCAAAGTAAACCCAAGCCACACTAGCGGGCCAAGGGGTTAGGAGAACGAGGCTGTGGTGGGGACTGTTGAAACCTAATTGGGTCATCGGGTCGTGCTAATGATGATGCTAGGCGAGCGTTAGGCGAAGTAGGGGGCGTTGGGTTGGGGTCGACTTCATTAACTCGAGTTTTCTTTGCTGCGTTGCCCGGGAACGGGACAGAATGATATATAATTTGATCAGCAATTAATTTCGGTTAAATGAACAAAATTTCTGCATTAATTGGCAACATAAACGGAACTAGGGGCAACCTGCACGTGTCCACATCCTTGTGTGCACCCTCTCTCTCTGTCTCCCTCTATCTCGCACTCACCCATTCACCCATTGAGGCACGCGCGGCTTTGGCACACGTCAACCATGTTGTAACCCCAAGCAAGCAACGAGGAGCTACTGCTCCACTTGTAATGAATTAATGAAAAATGCTTCTGCTTACGCTCTCGCAGGGCACGCTGGCGTGAGAATCGCACCATCTTCAACACGCCGAATCCTCGCCTGATGAACGTCTCCCTGCTGCGCGACAGCAAGCTACTGCATGGCCAGGAGCGACGCGGCTCCAGGATGTCGGTGCGCGCACCGTCGCGGCAGCCGAGCATGGCATCGCTGCGTCCCCATTCGCCGAATCCGTCGCTAGGTAAGACAGGTTTGTATTCCATAAACAGGATGGCACGCACCTCCGGCTCGTACCACGGCGTATTTATTTTGGCTTTGATTTTCGATATGTTTCGATGAGTTTCGATATGTTTGTGTCTTGTGTCGTTTTTGCGTTTGATTTGTGCGAATTTTGTTTCCAAACTTGCAGCAATAATGAACTCAGCCAACCAAGCAACCAATCAATCAACAAACCAATCAATCAATCAACCAATCAATCAAACAATCAGTCAGTCAATCAGTCAGCCAGTCAATCAGTCAGTCAGTCACCCAAACAAGCAACCAAACATATCACAGCAACGAAGACAAACAAAAAGATTCACCCACTAAAAAACAAAACAAAACTGTGCTCTGTGTTGTTTGAAATAAAGATTATATCACAAGCTTGATTGACACCGACGATAACCTATAAAAAAGACAAAAAGCAGCTTATTGCATATGTGTATGTGTGTGTGTGCTCGTACTTATAGCCGGATCCCACAAGTTGTGGTGTCCAATGCAATATGTTATTGTTGTGGTTAGGAGCAGATAACTGGACAAGGTTTCGCGAATTATTTATGTAGGTGTGACATGGCAACTTTTGCAGGATGAACAAATGAATCATAAAGTGTTTGCTGAGCTGGAAATAAATAGGGTATAAGTTAGTTACAAATCTATAAGCCGAATCTCTTCGAAGAGTTCTTGACTAGTTGAAACCTTTTCTGTTTCCATTTATCATATTGAGTTATGAGTTTTTGCATGTGTTTCTAATCGTATGCAGCGTACTGTGCCAGTTAAGTTTCCATTCCAATTTGGTGATCAAACACTTTTGCGGCTCAATCAATCTGATTGACGCCTTAAGAGCCGTTAGACCAACAGCTGCCCAGCGTTATCTGCGAGCCCAAGCGGGCCAATTAGCTTTACCGTTAACTGTTCTTTGACTTCTGTGTGTGTGTCGCGCGCAGTGTGTTGCCAATACAATAAACCTTTTCCTTTGCTCGCTCTATCTCCTCTCTCTCTCTCACACACTACTCACATACACTCTCTCACTGACACACACACGCACCAAAGGTCGCATGATACGCTCGAAGAGCAACACACGCTCGAGCGACTCGCGCGTCAGCGATGTGTCCAACTGTTCTCGCCTGCTGGAGCATCCGAGCGCCGCCAGTCAGTACAATGTTGTCCATAGCCATTTTCTGCCCTACGTGCCAACGACCACAGCGGCCTGTGCCGCCCAAGCTTCAGCACCCGCTGCAGTCACAACGAACGCTGCCGCCCCCGCTGCCACCACGGGCATCACCGTAACGACCACGTACGTCTCGTCGCCGGGCACCGCTCCCGTCTGCGGCATGGCTGCCACTGCCGGTGCCACCAGTGCCACTGCCACTGCCACAGCGGGGGGTGCCAGCAAGTTCTAGTCAAGTAGTAGGCCAAATGCAATGCAATCCAAGTTCCACAGTCGAGGTATGCAGTGCGCTTCAGCTCCACATCTTGTACTTATTCGTAGTTGCCTCCGTTGTTTGTTCTTTTTCCTGTTGCTGTTATTGTTAATGTTGTTGTTGAATCTCCTGTGTCATGCCCAGTGTCCTGTACTTGTATTCGTATTGTAGTTGCTGTTCTTGCTGTACTATCAACTGTTGTAACTAGACCCAACCAACAACACCCTACAACTACAGCTATAACTAACACTAAGCTAAGCCATATAGAGAGAGTATCTGAAACTAGCTCTAGCTACCTGCTCTACACGTACTAACCCATGTATGTCTCCACACCATGCAACACGAACACACGACACAGTTGAAATTATAGATAATACAATGAAATTATAAATACAATTAACACATCCAAAGAAAGCTACTGTCGAGTGTAAGCGACTATAAAATACTCTGCATCTATGATTTGTGAATAAATTCTTAGAGTTCTTAGTCCTATCGTATTGAAATTTGTAATATTATCATATCATATAAACAAAGAATATAAAAATATAAAATTTGTTACTTAAAGTATTCTCTAGTTGAAACCCAATTTTTTTTTTCTTCATTTGTTTATTTCATTAGGGATCAGATTAAAAATTTTTCTATAACCTAATGAGGAACTATAGTTGTTTTTCTCCAAGGCTTTCTATAATTTTATTAATAACTAGAAATCCAGTTTAAAATCTAAAAAGAAGATCATCTTCTTTATATAGACACATTTTTGCTAAATTTACTATCTTAAACTCTTAAAGTTACAAAGATTTCTTCTTTAGCCGTTTCCAGTAAAACGAAACTCCTCTTTTGCTTTAGAAACAGCATTCCTTATTTTAAATAATCAGCATATACATAAAGTATACATTCATGAACCTTCATGCCAACTTTGCTTACTAAAGTTTTATAAAAAACAGATCCCTGCATTAATACCTTTTTAGCTCATTCACACTTATCTCCACATAGGTGCAGGGTATAGAGTAATAGCGACAGTTAAAATATTACACTTAGAACAAAACAATAACTATAACAATAACGATAACAATTACAATTACCGTTATACTTAGTTTCAGTTTACAGACATAGTTCATTAGTCTGCCTGTGCCAGCTAAATACCTACAACATACTCGTACTACTACATAGATATATGAAACCCAACTGGAATTGCGAAATGTCATTATAACCGTACACGAAAGACTTTCGATCTAATGCGTGTAGTGTCTAATTAGTTTTGTGCCTCTTTTGCTACTTTTATTTTCACTTCCGTTTCCGTTTGTTGTTGAGTTTCCCGTTATGTTGCACGACGTTTCCTGATTTACAAATGAGATTGCCTGGTTATCTAGTTAGACTTATGAGTTAACTTGCTGCCTCTGCGAACTCCTCTCGCTCATCTCTCATAACCCCCTTCCCCACAACTATAACTGTGTTTCTATGTAGTTTTGTGTGTGTGTCTGTGGCAACAGTTACCCCCCGGCATGGAGGGGGTAACTGAGTGTCCTTCTTACCGGCGCCCTACCCGGCTACGGCTTCACCTGCATTGCTGTTGTTATTGTGCTTGTGCTCTAGCTGCATTCCGTGCCGCAGCACGTGGCACGTAACATGGCTTGGCAAATGTATTTAACCCTCTTTCTATGTGTGTGCCCCTCTGCAGGCTCCCAATCGGAATCTCGTGGCAGCGCCAGCAATGCCTCAGCCACCTCGGTCCGTTCGAATCGCAGCAACTCGGTGGCACCGGGCAAGGTCTCCGGAGGGGCTCATCACGAGCGACACGGATCGTCGCATCGTCAGCATCAGCATCACTCGCATCTACAGTCGCCGCAGGAGGAGTCGCTGATCACGAACATCACCACGAATCCCGTTGCCGAGAGCGTTACCGTCGAGATTATCGAGCCGGGCGAGAAGAAGTAAAGAACCAAAGTGAACCGGAACGTGAACGAGATGAACCACAAAAAAATGCAATATAGAAGAAATAAAAGAAAACACACATTGAGGACGATATCGTCGATTACATATAATATGCACGCGATAATAAGGTCTCGCTATGCGGACCGTTGCCATTGCTAGACCCTTTTTTAAAGACCTTTTTGCGACATTATTGACAATTGTTGAGGCCGTAAGAGCGTATTACAAATTTTTGCCGAACCACACGAGAACAATGCTAATTAATTACTTATATAAACATATATACAGCTATATATATATATACTATATATACGAATATAGATACACATTTAACACACACATACGCATCATCGCCGGCATTCACCGGATGTCAGCGAATGCGATTACACCGTAAAAAAAATGTTCGAAAAAAAACCTTGCATAACAAATTCATACTAATCTTTTTTTTCAAACCAAAAAAATACCAAAAATGGAAAACGCAAAAAAATTTATGAAACATTCAAATACTTTACTAATTTATATATAGATATTGTACGCAGATAGAAAGCTTTGGGTTCAGACGCAGCGGACCCTAGTACGCATAGAGGCACTCAAAAATAGTAAATCGAGCAATAGTCGAGAATGATATAGAGTTAAACCCTAGAGCGTTTAGAGGTAGTAGGCATGATATACCAGTAGCTAATTCAGTTTTTTGCTAATATATACCAAAATATACCAAAGGGAAAGCGATAATCATTGCCAAAAAAAAAGAAAACATCAATTAGGACACAAAGCTGATTATGTACCGTGTAGCGTGTGTGTACCATCTGTACCGCGTACCGTGTACTTGTTCATATGCACAACGCCTTATCTTATCTACAACTTAACTTAGTATATACCAAACAAAAAAAAGGCAGCTCGATAACTGCGCGAGAAAGCGCGAGTTCCGGCCACGCTTGCAAGTGTCGCTGCAGACAGCACCCACTCCCCCTCTCCCCCCCAATAAATATATGAATATTATTCGAGTACTCTTATAGCCAATGAACACACACAGAAGAAAAACAAAATAAGAAAACAAACGCAAGAGATATTATGAACCTCGGGACCATATTTTATAATCAAAATATGCGTTTCATTTAACGAAGCACGCACGTTTAGTTCCCCACTAACATCAATTTTCGATTGTGAACAAAATACCTTTGACTTCATACTATACTAATCATGTCTGTTCAAGTTAAAGCTGGCTGAACTAAAGTTTAGGGAACACTAGCACAATGCACACAAGTGCCGTAGTTCGAGTAGATAGCGCCTAACTTACAAACTATATATATATATAAATCATATATATATTATAGTAATTAATATACTACGAGTAGCTTCTAATGATCTGAATTGACTTCCAGTTACCGACACACAGAAAAGAAAACCACTTAAGTTCTTATCGAGATCCCCTCTCTTCACACTTTATTCTACTATATAAACATTCTGGGAATGGAACCACACGATGCGCTCGTTCCGCACTGGGCGAGCCGATAATAGGGGAAGATTCTTAGTGCGTCCAGTGCGGAGTGAGCCAAGCGTAGATCCTCAGATTCTCATGTTCGGTTACCCCTTAGTACTACCTAAACTTAATGAGTATTATAAGATTTTGGTTCTCAGCAAGCCCCCAACAAAACTCTCATTTGCTTTCGTGCTCAATCAAAGAAGCTTAACTGTGAGAATAACAAAGTGAATAAATAAAAAGAAAAAAACAAAACACAAAAAAACAAAAACCTTTAATACTAAATCTAAATACTAAACACTAAAAATACTAATTCTAATGGCGAAAGCTAAAGAAATAAGCCCGACACGGGGCACGTACAACTTAGTAGAGCGAGAGTATATCGCATTAACTTAAATCAAATGTAATACAAGAGTAACAAGGCCTACAAAGAATAGGTATAAATTCCATTAAACCAATGATAAAGCGCTTGTTGAATATAACGGTATAACTAGCTAACTATAACGATAACTTGCGAGTGATTGTGATGACGATTACGCGCAGAATTTTATTCAAATTGCATCGAATTTTTCTTACACAGCAAACCAACAATCTTATTTCTAGGGCATCAAGAATATATATAGATATATATACATACATGAATACGTATTTACATTCCGATTAGCACAAGAACCGAAGAAAGAGAACAATGATGAAAGATAATGGAGTTGAAAGATAATTGGAACTCAAGGAAAAAACGACTTAAGCTTTGAAATTTGGGGAAGGATTTCAAGGTTTAACTCGGTTTTTTGGAAGAACACGCACACGAAAAGCTACATTAATCTTACTTGAATGATATATACACATCTTACGTATACATTGTATAAGATTTAAAGAACATTCTCCAAAACAAACACTGACTTTTCTATTTACATCAAAGTATATATATATATTTAAAAATGTTGAAGGCAGACTTTAATTAAGCGATTTTTAAATAAGCGAAAACCATAAGAAACATATTTTAAAACTATATATACATCAATATACATATATATATGCTTTATTTACTTTAATATTTACATACTATATACACAGAACTACATACAAATCGAAAAATACCAAAAAAAGAAGCGAAATACCAAAAAACTCTAGTGAACCTATGCGATAAATTCATTTACACTCTACCAGAGCAAACCAATTTTATACATAACATTTAGCAAGCAAGTTTCGAGATCTAAAGTCTATATATAATAATATAATACACACGCAATACAAAAACTTGATGGAAAGATTTCTCATGTGACTCATCTATCAACAACCACAAGAACAACAACAACAGCGATGATCAGAAGTAGCAGCTGAGCGTAGTTATAGATGGAATACTTAAACCAAATCGTAGCCAGGATTACATAAAACGCGCAAGTTAATCAAGTTAGGAACAGAAAAAAAGCAAAAAAGATTTACTTAAACAAAATGAAAACGCTTTTCTTTCAAACAACTTCGTATATTATACAGATAAAGCGCATATATATATGTATACATATACAGTATAGATTTATATTTAAAAAATCAGTTCACTATAATAAAAACTATATTACCATAACTTAAAACCAAAGGCAAGAAAGAAGAAAAACAAAAATCAATTGCAGTCTTATTTTTTATAGTGTATTGTTGCCCCTGAAGAGGTTCAGCCGCGCCTCCGACATCTGCTGCTCCACACTCAGTTCACTCTCGCTGGGTTGGCGACCCAATACCCGCTTGTGATAGCTACGCTCGGCCACATAGCGCAGATGCTTGGCACTGCCGTCGCCGGTCTTCTCTACCAGGCGATACAGATGACCCGAGCGCTGTTGCAGCAGCACATGTGGATGACCCAGTTCCACTACACGACCAGCGTCTAGGACCATCACCCGGTCCGAGTCCATAACCGTGTGCAGGCGATGTGCTATGGTCAGCACGGTGCAGTTGGCGAACCTGGTGTGAATGGCCTCCTGAATGAGTTGATCGGTCCTGCAAGGGGGAGATAGTCAGAGAATGAGTTTTTTCTAATCTGCAGGTTACTTACAGTGGATCCACATTGGCGGTCGCCTCGTCCATTATGAGTATATTATTGCGCCGCAGAATAGCGCGTGCCAGGCAGATCAGCTGCCTTTGGCCCATGCTGAAGTTGGCGCCTCCATCGTGCAGCCGATGGCTGAGTCCGCCCTTGAGTGCGCTGACAAAGGGCTTCAGCTTGACCGAGTCGAGTGCCTGCCACAACTCCTCATCTGTCTGCTGCTCAAAGGGATCCAGATTGTAGCGCAGTGTGCCCGAGAAGAGCACCGGATCCTGTGGTATGATCGAAATGCGACTGCGCAGATCGTACAGTCCTAACTTGGCGATATCGTAGCCATCGATCTCGATGAGCCCTTCGTTGAGCGCCAGTCGAAAGAGCGCCTGTACAATCGACGACTTGCCCGCCCCCGTGCGACCTACAATGCCAATCTTCTCCATGGAATGTATGGTAAAGCTGAGTCCCTTCAGCACATAGTCTGCTCGCTCGCCATAGCGCAGCTGCAGATCCTGAAAGTGCAGCCGACCCGCAGTGGGCCACTTGGCGGGCAGATTGACATCTTCCGCTGTTTCGTACGATGTTTCCGGTTCTATTTTCACATACTCCAGCACACGTTCCACACTGGTCATCTGGTTCTCCAGCTCCACCGTCTGTCGCATGCCCCACTGACAGATGATACCCAGCGTCATGGACTGCGTGATGGCCAGACCGACATCGCCACTGAAGTACCCTCGATCGACAATGAGGAAACTGAAGGTGACCAGCAGAATGTAGACGACACAGATCAGATCCGTCCAGAAGGCAAAGGCGCGATTGACGCTGGAGTAGAGGTAGACGGCGGCGGTGTTCTCGTTCTCATAGCTATGGAACTCTCGTTCCAGACGCTTCGTGGCGTTCATGGCGCGTATGGTGGTCAGGCCCTTGAACGTGGAGTTCGTGTGCGAGTAGATGGGACTGCGAGCTGTGCGGGAAAAGATTAGCAAATAATCCAAGAAAGATCAGAGGTAAGCTACTCACAGATGGTCTCTATGCGCTTGAGGCTTCTGCTGGCGCCAATGTAGAGACTGCGCGACAGATACAGCACGATGATCAGCAGAACGGCCGGAATGAGCAGCCAATAGTTGGCAATGCTGACCACAATGAGCACCGCCAGCCCATTGACAACGAACTCAAAGGAGTCCATCATGGCCTGCGGCAGGGTGATGTCTATGGAGAGTATATCGCTGGAGAATCGATTGAGGATGCGGCCCGAGGTGGCCGAGGTGAAGAACTGCATGCTGGCATGGATGATGCCCTGGAAGAGGAAGTTGTGGATGCGCAGCGAGATGCGCAGGCACATGGCAAAGAAGCCAAAGGTGCGCAGCACATACAGCAGAAGCGTGCTCACCAGGAGCACGGCATACAGAATGACCAGGCGCGTGCGTATTCTGCTGCGCTGAATGGGCGGCTCATCGTCCTCCGGCTCCGTCTCCTCCCAAGTGGCCCTGTGAGGAGAGAGGTGTCGCCATGAGTCATGGAAAGCAGGAGGAAAGTAAGTTCGGACACTTACCACTTGGAGAGAAAGATGTCCATGGCCGCCTCGAAGCTACGTGCCAGCAAAAAGATGACCAGAAAGAGCAGCACCACCGCCGGCAGGCCGAGCACAGCAAAGTATTCCCTGTACGTGCTGAGCTTGACCGATCCCTGATGCTGTTGCTCCTTGCACTGTTCGTCGCACTCGCTCTGCAGCAGCTGCAGTTGCTGCTGCGACAGCGGATCACACTCGACCACCTCCTCGAATATGCTCTCGGAGCGCGCCACCCGCAGCTTGGCCGCCTCGCTGTCATTGGCCGTGGACATGCGGAAGCGCACGAGTTTCTTGAGCGCCTCGTAGCGACCTTGAATGGAGGCACGGCCGTTCTCGATGAGCACCATGTGATCGGTGTGGCGCAGCAGCTGCACACGATGCGTCACCAGGATGCGTATCTTGTCGCTGAGGAACTCGTGCAGGCAGCGCTGCATGAGGAGGCGACTCACGTGCGTGTCCACCGCGGAGAGGGGATCGTCGAGCAGGTAAATGTCCGCCTTGCGATAGACTGCTCTGGCCAAGCTGACGCGTGCCTTCTGGCCGCCACTGAGACTGGCACCAGACTCACCCACGATGGTGGCATCGCCCTGTGGCAACTGCTCGATGTCCTTCTCCAGCAGACACACGCGCAGCACATTCTTGTAGCGCTGCTCGTCGTAGGGCTCCATGAACAGGATGTTCTCACGCAGACTACAACGGTTCAGCCAGGGCTCCTGGGGAGCATAGCTGATGACGCCGTTAAGCTCAACACTGCCACTGATGATGTCCATCTCGCCCAGCAACGCAGCGAGCAGTGTGCTCTTACCAGCGCCCACGGTGCCCACAATGCCAACAAACTGCTGCTCCTCCGCCTCGAAGCTGATGTCCTCGATGTGCCGCTGACGCTTCTCCTGCTTGGACTGATCCCAGCTGGCGGTCAGATGACGCAGCGTGACACTCTTGCGCATCGCCAACGGGTTGTGCATGCGTCCAAAGTAGTTGCCATGCTGCAGATCATCGTCCACGTCGGCGAAATTGGTCACACCTCCATCGGCTGGATCCTCGTACTGCAGCAGGAAGTCGAGCACGCGACGAGCTACGACAAAGGTCTCGGCCCACGAGTTGATGGCCAATGGCCAGAGATGGAGTAGCGACTGGTTCAAGTGATCGTAGTAGCTGGACACAATGAACACCTTCTGGGCCGTGACAAGGTCTCCGGTGTAGACGTAGCTGACCAGGCACAGGAACAGCGACAGCTTGGAGATCATGTCGGTGCACTGCAGCGCCGCATAGACATACATGGAGCCACGTATGGCGCCCATTTCTTTCTTGCGCACACGTCCAATCATCTTGGCAAAGGAGTTCTCCCATGCATACATCTTGATCACCTGCATGGCGGCAATGATCTCGTTCATTAGCTTCACCCGCTCGTCGCCGTACTCCGCCGAGAGACGCTTGAAGCGTGCCGCCGCCTTGGCTGCCCACACCTGCAACGGGATGAACACAATGATGCCAGCCATGCCGGCCAGTGCGGGCCAACCAATGACCTCGTAGATGATGTAGCCAAAGACAAGACCCTCCAGCGGACCCTTCCACAGCTCGTGGAAGAAGTAGAAGGTCTCATTGAACTGAGGCAGATCGGTGGCCATAATGGCGATGGCGTATCCACTTATGCCATTGTTATCTGCCGCCACCGAGACGCGCAGACACTTGCGGTAGACAAGGCCGGCGCAGGCCAAGCGGATGCGTGCGCCCAGCTTGAAGAGGTAGAACATGAAGGGATGATAGCACAGCGCCGACACCAGCGAGCACAAGACCACGCCCATGGCATACAGATAGGCTGACCCTATGGGCATGTCCTCAGTGCTTTCCGAGAAGAAGGACACCAGACGTCCCAGCAGCAGTGGCTGCATTGTGCTGCAGGCAGGGAGAAGAACAAAGGAAGTCTCAGAGGGGATCACAACACATTCACTGGGTGGTGCACTTACTGCAGTAGAATCTCCACCAGGGAGTAGAGTATACAGATGGGCACCAGACTCTTGCCGTATGCCTTGAAGATCATGTGCATCACACTCGGTTGCGGACGCTTCAACTCCCGTTCCCAGTGCTCGAGCAGGGAGTGAGAGACCTCACGACTATCCAGGCTCGGCACGTGAGCATACAAATCCGCTGGCTGCACATTCTTCTTGTAGCCCTTGCTTAGAATCTCGCGTGACCAGCTGGAAGAATGACAATAACAAAATGAAGATGGGGTGTGTTCAGTAGTCGCTTCTATCTTAAGCACTCCGAAGAAACGCCTGAGTTCAAATTGACAGGCGAACTGTCATAAATCTGGACACGATTTGCTCTTCAAGGTTATCTTATCTTGCTGGCAGCGGACAGCGGGCAGCGAGCGGCGGCGAGTCTCGAATTTCATCAACTTTGGAATAACCGCCGAATTACGTATACGCAATAAGAAGGCTCCTCCAAACTGGCTCTAATGTAAATAACGTGTGTATGTGGTTTACACTGCGTTAAGCCGTTGAAATTTATGGTATCGCAAGCACTTAATATAGCTATATAGTCGAGCTACTGAGATTTATTATACCCGACAATCGCGCATTGCACCAGACTCACATAAAGAACCATTTGGACAGGAAATTGGCCTTTAGCACCGGATTCGGTTCGCGTTCCTTGTTTCTCGAGCACATTTCACAACAAATTTACACATACGTGTATATATATAATACATATATCGTTATATGTGCTGGTTATATACCGTAGCTATTCATTAACAGCTCTATATCGCGCAGATCCTTCACACTCGCCGAATTCGCACTGTGGGAACGACTTCGTTCGTCGTTGTTCTCGTCGTGTGGCCGTCGCCTCTGCCGATTCACTCGTAACTGATTCGCAGTGCGGGTAAAGCATTTGATTTTTAACTGAATTGTCGCGCTCCGTACCCGAATCATCGTTATAAATCAATGATCCGCTCGCAGCGCACTATCGCACCACCCAAACGGGGTGGAGACAGCCCCCTTTATCTTAATTCCCCTTGACAGCAAATCATCACAGCGCGATGCAGTCGAGACCACAGTTCGCCAGTTTGGCAGTCGCGAGTCTATGGTACGATGGTCCCCGTCCAAAAGCGACCAAAGTGGTTAACGCTGTTATGCCGAGGGGGGAAACATGGCCACAGGCGACAGCCGACGAGCCCTATAAACGAGCAGTGTATGAGTAATTCTTATACCCTGCAGGCTCAGCTGATGAAGAGAGTGTTCAAGTTTTAAAAAATATGTCAAATAACCTGTCTGAGTTTGCCTGAGATTGTCTAAAAAATTTAGTTAAATAATTTAATACCTTATTAATAGTAATTAATTTATTATATCTACTAAATACTTACCTACCTTTTTATCAGTTTGGTCAGTTTATTTTTTTTTTTTTTTTTTTTTTAAACTCTAACATCATTAGCTCTTCTTTTTCGAACCAGTCAGTAAAATATACTAAGATATAGATTCCTAAATCTAGTTAAAATAAGCGTATACCCTTAAAACTTCACATTAGGTTGCTCTAATTACTGACCATAAAGCTGTTTTAGAACAGAAGTTCCCTCAACTATAAAAATAATATATTTATACTCACTGTAATCTCAGTCTGAACTAGTATCCAGACTTAGACATAGTATCTGCTAGTCGTTCTCGCAACTCTTCCGTAATACACAGACTGATATTACTTTGATCTAATCAAGTATTCCTACATTTGTTATTAGATTGTCTTACTGTTATATTTTTAATTTCAACTCGTTCCACGCAAATTGGCTATTTTTAAAGTCGGGTTATCTCCTCGCCGAAACCCCAATGGGAATTGAACTTTGTTTTATGTCCAATATATTGGCGATCCAATTGTGACTTTGTGGCTTTTCATTGCGATGCAATCAGCTCGGGGGAATATGAGTTATATTTTATTCATTCCAACTATCGGACTATTTTAATTGAAAACTCAACCCACTCCACATAGAGTGGGCGCTGATCAGTATTTTATCTGTTGTCAGTAAATGAATTGACATTTGTCTTTCCATCGAAGTAGACATTCCATTTGCTGGTGTAATAATTCTTAGGCACTTTATTGAGATGTTGCACGTACATAAGTACATAATAAGTACACTGTCATTATTCTATACTATTTGTATATAGAGGGTTCTTTGTACTTTACTTATGTTTATATAAAAATAGCACTAGGCGTAATCTGAATAAAGTTTGCTTTGATTTGTGCGAATTGCTTTTAAGTTCTCTCTAACATATTGGAGACATAGCGTGGCCGTGATACCAAATATTTAGATAGTATTGGTAAGTATATGTATAAGTATATCCTGCCGATCGAGACAACAAAAATGTTCTATAAATTCGCTTTAGAAGTTACGTAACAAGTTAACAATGAATCACGATGTGTATACAGAACATATACAGAACTTAAGACGATTACAGCTACAAAACTCAAGCTTAACTTAAGTACAATTGATTTGATGCATGCTCATAATACTTTCAGTTCCAAGTTGCTATTGTTTCACTACTACTCCTTGTGTTCCTCCTGCAGTGCCAGTGTGACATTTAGATCCTCCTCGGTCACTTTGCTATCCAGCAATCGTTTGCTATAGCTCTCCTCTGCCGCCTGCTGTAGGGCCAACGTGGTGCTGGCGCCTGTGTTATCTACCAACTGACGAAGATAACCGCCCGGACGTTGCAACAGCTCGTAGGCGTGGCCCAGCTCGCGTGCCTCCCCGGCATCCATTACCAGCACACGATCTGAGTCCATCACTGTGTGCAGTCTATGTGCGATGGTAAGCACAGTGCAGTCCGCGAACTTCGATCGTATAGTACGCTGAATCAGCTTGTCAGTTCTGCAATGATTAAGAGATTTATCAATGACGTCTTGCCTTATCACGAATAGCAAGTGAAACTTACTCGGGGTCCACATTGGCCGTTGCCTCGTCCAGTATCAGTATGCGATTATTACGTAGTATGGCGCGAGCCAGGCAAACCAGTTGACGCTGGCCGACGCTGAAGTTAGATCCGCCGTCATACATGCGGCAATTGAGACCACCAATGAGTGTTGACACATAGGAGCGCAATTCGACATCGCTGAGAGCCTTCCACATCTCCTCGTCCGTACGTTCGTCCATGGGATCAAGATTGTAGCGTAACGTACCCGAGAAGAGAACCGGATCTTGTGGTATAATCGAGATGCGACTACGAAGATCGTGCAGTCCCATGTGCGAGATGTCGATATCATCAATGCGTATCATGCCCTCATTGCAGGCTAGACGGAAAATCGACTGTATGATGGAAGACTTGCCCGCACCTGTACGCCCCACAATGCCGATCTTCTCGCGCGGCTCAATGGTGAAGTTGAGATCGCGCAACACAGGCGCCTCCTTGGGGGAATAACGCAATTTGAAGTTTATGAACTCAATGCGTCCCTTGCTAGGCCACTCGGTTTTCGGTTTGAATTTATCTGGCGTCTCTAGTGGCGGCTCTGATGGCTGCTCCGTGTACTCCAGCACACGTTCCACACTGGTCATTTCGTTCTCCAGTTCTGCTGTCTGACGCATACCCCACTGGCACATGCCCGTCATTGTGGTACTGTGCAGAATAGCCAAACCGACGTCTCCGCTATGGAACTCATTGCGCAACAGCAGAAAACTGAATGTAACCGCCGTCAAATAACCAATGCAAAGCAGATCCGACCACAGAGCAAAGGCACGAGTGCATGAGAGCAGCAAGAACCATGCCGAGGTATTGGCATTCTGATACTCATGAAACTCTGTTTGCAGGGCGCCTTGTGCCTCAAGAGCACGCACTGTGGCAAGGCCCTGGAACGTTTGATTGGTCAGCGAGTAAACCGGACTGCGAGCTGTAAGATTGGATTGCGATTAGAGACATGATATATCGTTGGACCACTTTACCACTACTTACATATGCCCTCGAGTCGCTTGACACTGCGACTTGTGTTCACGTACAGATATCGTATGCACGCCAGGATAATAACAATGACAGCAGCGGGCACTAGCAGCCAATAGTTGGCTATGGCCACGATGATCAGTACGCCGGAAACATCAATTGCGAACTACAAATATATAATATATATAATATATAAAGGATTTTTCTTTGTTGTGTTCTCTTTCTACTTACCGCCAGACAGTCAAGTAGCGTGTGCGGCAGATCAGTGTCCACAGTGCGTATATCCTTGGAGAAACGATTCAAGATGCGACCCGACGAGTTCGTATTAAAGAAGTACATGGTAGCACGGGTAATGCCACGGAAGAGGCGATCATGCAGGCGAAGTGAGATGCGCAGACACATCCTGAAGTAGCCGAAAGTGCGAATCAGATAAACAATGAGTGTGGCACTCAGGAAGATGGCATAGAACAGAACCAGCTGCTGTCGAACTCCCTGCTCGACGCTTTCAGAGCCCAAGGGAAGAGCATTCATGGTATCATTAACAGGCGAAGACGAGGTCGTTTCCAGAGCTTCCACAGAAGACATGGTTGTATACAGTGTAGAGTTTGTAAAAGCCGAAGTGATGTTGGTGGTTGTGCTGGTGCCATTCGCTCCGATCTTCTCTTCCCAAATGACCCTGTAAGGAATAGAGAAATCTTAGTCCGCTGTTGTCATGTTGGGGCAACTCATATTCAAACTTACCAGCGTGATAGGAAGTAGTCCACTCCAGTGAGCATTATTCTGGCGCAAATAAAGAGCACCACAATAAGACCAAGCAGAAATGAACTCTCGAGCGCCTTAAAGTATGAAGCGTAGACACTAAACTTGACTGCTCCTACCGATTGCTGCTCCTTATTCAATTCCTCCACAGATTCATCGGGTCGCAGTAACTGATTGTGCTGATAATGCTCCATACTCTTCTCCGAATCGCTGCGTGACATGTGACTGCTGACACTGTGCGTATCAATGCCACTCTCGTCGTGTGTTTGCTCCAGGAACTGAAACTGACGCGAGCGCTGCAACTCCTGGTAGCTTCCTTGGGCCACCACCTTGCCGCCAGACATCAGTAGCAAATGCTCCACGTCGAACAGATACTGCACCTGATGCGTGACCAGTATGCGTATTTTGTTGGACAAGAAGTCGCGAATGCATCGCTCAAAGATGTGTTTGCCCACGTGGGTGTCCACAGCGGATAAGGGATCGTCCAGCAGATAAATGTCCGCTTTTCGGTAAACAGCACGAGCCAAATTCACACGAGCCTTTTGTCCGCCACTGAGACTGACACCTCGCTCACCCACCACAGTCAAATCACCGCGTGGTAGCAGTTCAAGATCACGTTCCAGAGCACACACCTTAATGACCTTCTTATAGCGTCGCTCATTGTAGTCCTCCACAAAGACAATATTATCGCGTATGGTTCCCTCGAAGACCCATGGTTCCTGTGCGGCATATGAGACCTTGCCATGCACAAGTGCCTCGCCTTGATCGATGCCAACTTCGCCGAGTAGCACATTCAGGAAACTAGATTTGCCTGCACCCACTGGACCCACAACGGCAGCCAGTGTGCGATCCTGAATGTCTGTGCTGAAGTTTTCAATAGCGCAATTGGCATGTCCATCACTCATGTCCCACGATGCTGAAACATCCTTCAGCACCACGCACTTCCTGCTCACCTCGGGACTGTAGTCACGCAGACGGTTATGCTGCGGCTGAGTCGGCGTGGACTGTGTTTGACCATTCGCCAGAAGAGAACCGTTCAGCTCCACATTCTTCAATTTATCCTGCTCGGTGAGTTTGCGCTTGTTCTTCGATTGCTTTGTTTCCGTCTCCAGATTTATTGGTGTCTCAGCCTTGTCGCCATCAAGCAGAAACTCCTTACACCGACGTGCCGAAACTAAGGCCTCCGCAATGAAGGTAATTGAGAGTGGCCAGAAATGCACCATGGAATCGTTCAGCATGTTGAAGTACGCGGAAACAGTGTAGACCTTCTGGGCAGTCAAGGCATCGCCCAAATAAACATATGAGCAGAGTGCAAGGAAGACGGACAGGGGCGAGATCATCGATGTGCAGCTGAGTGCCGCGTGAATGTAGACAGTGCCACGGATGGCCTTCACCTCCTTCAGGCGTACGTCGGCAACGATGCGGGCGAAGGACTTCTCCCAGGCGTACATCTTAATTACTTGGATGCCCTGTATAATCTCGTTCATCAGCTTGACACGCATATCTGTGCGTTCCGCTGTCTTTTGGCGATAATAAGCTGCCTTCTTGGCGACCCACGCTTGAAGCGGAATGAAGCTGAGCATGAATGAGACACCTATGACGGCAGCCAGTCCAATTTCACGGTACATGAGGTAACCAATGAGCAGCGATTCCAGTGGTCCTTTCCAGGTGTCATGCAGAAAACACAGAGCCACATCAAACCGTCCCAGATCATTGGACAAAATGTTGATGGCGCGAGCACGCAATCCATCGTTGCTGTTACTCTTCGAAACCTGCAGGCACTTCTGGTAGATGAGACCCGAGAGCGCCAGGCGCAGCTTGGTGCCTACTTGAAAGATGTAGAAGATGAACGGATGAAATGTTATCACAGGCATCAGCATGCAAACCACAATGCCGACCGCATAGAGATATGCATCCGATACGCTTATCGTATTCTGATCTTTGGCAAAAAAGCCGACGAGGCCCCCTAGAAACAGGGGCATAAGAGATCTGCAAAGAGGAAAAGATTACTTATTAGGGGATTATGGTCATTTTAGTTGTGCCAACTGCATTACTTGCAAACCGTTTCCGTAAGTGAAAAGGCCAATCCAAGTGGCATGAAAACTGTGCCATATGACCGCCATATCATACGAAGTATGCTCGGATTACTGCGTTTCTTCTCATCCTCCCACAACGCACTGAACTTGTTTGTCACTCGCTCACTGTCCAGGGTTTTCCTATGCTGATATAGTTCCTCGTCCGTAAGAGGACCTTGTAGTCCGCGCTTGAACAGATCTCGCATCCACCTATGAAGAGATAAAACTTATTAAGTTTCTTATCACATTTGATCATCATATAACTTTAATAAATTATTCTATCACACATTTAGTTATAGCTTGAGCGGGTCATAAAAAGAACACCCAACGAATAGTTTATAGTATGTAAACGTATAATCTAATTGTAAAAAACTATGTACTATGGTTTCAGAAGTTCGACAAATAGACTATTAAAATACTGTCTCCACATTTAGACTCAACTCGTAATGCTTAAGATTGTATAAACACTTAATATTGTATTTGCAACAAAGACTTAAATAGCTTGACAAGATGTCTGATAACCCTAATGAAACCCGTTTAATATGTACATATGTTTGTGTGCATACGTAAACTTTACATGTTCAATGCCATTTCAATAATAAAATACAATTTTGTAGTATTTCTAATCAAAGTGCACACATGTATTGTCATGTGTTTGTAATCAGAAAACTATATACAAAGTATGTATGTATGTAGTATTTGTGTATAGAGAGGTTCTGAATGGGTGGGCGACAGACTTTTTTAACAAGAAGAAGAAACGCAAACAAACCAGTTCAATTTAAATACTCGAGGTGCGGGTTGGGATTTAGTATATTCGGAATTTTTACAATCCCTTGAAAAAAAAGGGTTATTCGTGCTGGATTGTGTCACACCATTTGACCAACTTTAATAAAACTATGTACTAATGCTAATTTATGAACGTTATTAGTATAACACAATCATATGTATAGATAACGATGTGACCTTCAAGCTGCTGTGGCACATATCACACATATAGTATAGTATGTAAGTATTTATAGTTTGACTTCTATATGAATGTACATTCAAATGAGTGCGGGGAATTTCAGAATCTTTATTGGATAAAATACAATAATTTACGGTGAATAACCCCAGCAAACAAATAAAACTCTATATATTTACTGTTGCCCACCAAGTTTATGTACCTGTATATTGGTTCAAATATCAACATGATTAATACTAAAGCACATGTGCGTTATACGCAAGTCGATATGGCAGATTATATATTAAATTTATGTACGACGACACGTGCTATCGAGCAGACTTAGCAGCCGCAGCGCCAACGCACAATGTGAAAATATTATTTACCGTAATCGACGTGCCTATAGGCAATGAGTAATACAACGTGTGGTAGAGAGTGTAAAAACGAATCAAAGTACATTGCAAATTAAGTGTGAATCTTACCAGAAACTCCATCGTGAGAAGGAATTAGCCTTTGTGTAGGGATTGTTTGGACGTACGATTTTTCGTCTGGTTCGGTTCATAATATGATATCAGTTTTTGGGGGGTTTTTTTTTATATTTTAGGCACAATTATCACTTTACCGTTTACCGTTACGGCGACGAATTACTTGTAAAATGTGTGTGTAAGTATATGTGTAAATCGGGGCTCCTCTTTGTCTCTTGGCCGTTGTTGTCGCCTTCTTTATTAAAATTTTTTGCACACTCACTGCCACTCAGATATATTGTGAACCAATCTTCTATTGCCGGCAACAACAAAACTATTTTCTATTGTAAATTACCGGGGGTCGAGGTCAGCAACAACTCTCCCGCCGCCTACGTCGCCACCGCCGCCGCTGCTGACACTCGTAAGAACGAAGAGAGAACGCACGAACCGTTTGTCGCCGTGATTTCTCTGGGCCGCAAGGTTCGACAAGCGAGTTAATCGTTTGAGAAACTCAACAAAAAAGATACTACAACAATTAAATCACTCGTACACAAATGTTTGTATATAAATTAAGTACATGACACCTGCTGTAATTAATTATAATTTACAGTTATTACGTGCGACCGATACAATGTATAAAACTCGTCGACCGCTCCACGCCTCGTCGCTTCGACTGTTGAAACGGTAATGACAGACCAGCCCGAAGGCGAGAGAAAAAGAAAACTACAGCCAGCGAGAGAACGACAAATTGAGAGAGGGAGAGAGCGAAACGAAGAGAGCCGAATGCATTGAATGCTACTTTGCCAACTGAGAGTCGCACGACTTTGTGTGCAATTTTGTTTGCTCGTTGTTGGTACAGTGGGTCAATGACCAACTAATTGTGGAAAACGATGCGAATTGGTATCAATAAACACGAATATTTTTTTTGAGAAGCACAAGTTCTTTACGCCAAAAAAAAACAATAAAAACCGAAACTACAAAAGCAATTTTGAAGAAATTAAATTGACTAGGCAATCCAGGTTTTCTATTGTGTGTGTGTCTGCCTATGTACATATGCAGGTACATATGTATTGCTTTCGACTTGTTGAGGGTGGAAGTACATCTGCAGTTGGGTATTGTTCTGGACAGATTGAGATAATTATGAGGATTTATTGGTCTATAGAATTTTACCACTTGAATACTAAACAAAAAATTGAATTTTGAAACAAAAGGCAAGACAGTCAATGTGTGTTTTTGTTGTGTGTCTGATGTACATACATACATATGTATGTACATATGCAACGCGGAAAGGGTAGAAGTGCAGCGGCCTGCTGAAAAAACATATCTCTCTAACATATTTGTTTTGCCGCTCTTAGTGGGATGAAAGAGAACGAATTAAGAGAATTGATGCCAACGGCAATTGACAATCTGAAATGGGAGCTATTGCCAAGCATTGTGAAATTGTTCATTGACATCGAACGCGACGGCGGCTGTTTTAATTATAATTTATTCGTTGTTTGTGCTGGTAAACAACAACAACGAGAACAAAAAACTGGGTAACAACAACGAGAACGTTGAGATGTATGGAATTTGTGAAGAGCTGATAAGATTTGCCTCATTTCACAAAATGAGAAATGTTTTTTTTTATCTGGGCTCAATGAGATTAAGACGATAGTAAGTCGCATCGTAAAGTGATGGCTGAGACACATTAAATTACATCATGATTGATGACATTTATTATCTGTAATTATTATGAATTAGCATTAACTCTCGGGTAATTGTTGTTGTATTTTATGTTAGTAATTTGGGGTGAAAAGTACATTTGTATGCAATATTGAAAATCAGAATAAGTTCACTTAGATAATGACAAACAACATGCCCATCTCCATTTAATCCTCAATGTATTCGAATGGCTCTGGTGGCTCGGGCTCCTTCTCATCATCATTCATGGGTCCAAATGCAGCTACCGGTTCGACCAGTTCCTGTTCTTCGGCTTTGCCAGTGTGCTGGAATACAATGATGCCACCAATTGTGACCTCTTTCATCGGCTCGTAAGATTGCCCATCGACGACGCTGAGCACCTTTAGTTGCTGACGGAGAACGCGTGCTGGATTCTGCAGGATCTCGAAATTGGGTTCTGGTTCCTTTTTCTCCTTCTTTTCTTTTTCCTTTTCTTTTTCGGCGCTAGCACTAGTTCCAGCTTCTTTATCTTTATCATCATCTTTCTTCTTTGAATCCTTTTCCTTCTCCTCCTTTTTCTTGGTGGGCTTGGACTCATCCGCTGATTTCTCGTCAGTCTTAACAGCTGTTTCGGATTTCTCATCCTCCTTTTTGCTTGCACCAGCAGTGGCTTCTTTGCTGTCCTCATCGACATCCATTTTCTCGTCTTCCTTCTTGCTATCGGCATTCTCGCGTCTCTTCTGTCGAGCTGCAATCGATAGAACAGCTGTGGCAACCTTCTCCCTTTCTTCGCTCTTCTTCTCCTCCAGTGGGGCTGGGTAGGCATACAGCGAAGGCTTCGCAGCAGACTTATACTCCATCTTAGGCATCTTAAGATCTGAATTCAGACCAATCACACAAGTGGGTGTGAATGCCAGTGAGAGCGTATGTGCCAGAGGGAACCAGTACCAGTATTGAGTGAAGGCCAACATGCCGACAACAGCCTGCAGATTGGTGTGTCCAGTGCGCGACTGCAGGGAGAGCGTTGCGTTGCGTCCACCAGCATCGATGATACCTGCAGGAAAGAGCAAGAGTATATAAGAACTGTGAACGAATATATCTACAGAAGAACTTACCTTGAGCCAAAATGGCACCATACTTGGCCATGACATCCTCGTGTTTATTACTGATCACCTCAGCATACAGCTGACGGAAGAAAGTGCTCTTGGGACAGCTCTGGTCTGTGTGCTGTATCAGGATCATGGCAGAAGCAATGAGTGCACCCTGGCGAACAAAGTTCACAGGATCAAACTTGACCATGGGTTCCAAGAGAGCGATGGCCTCACGAAGTCCAGTGCCAGCGCAAGCAATACCCAACGCCATAGCAGCACCATAACGTACATGAGGATTATAGGACTCGGCAAGCAGGCTGACCACAGATGGACACTGTTCAGGTGTGCGGAAAAGAATGAAGCCAATGGCCGTAACGGCAGCGCGACGCACATCATCGTTCACATCGGAGACGGCGACATGCAACAGTTTGCGGATGGCTTTGTTGCTGCCAGTGCCATTGTAGGCCATTGCCAGGGTATACATGCCCGAGCGACGCAATACAGGATCCTTGTCCGTGGACAGACTGGTAACTAGCGGATCAGCTTCTTCCAAACGCGAGAACATGGTCAGCGAAATGCCTACAGCTAAGCCACGTAGAATTTTCTCATGCTGAGTCTCCTGTGCGTATGAAACCATATCCTCGATGGCCTGTGCGTTCTTGGAGCCCAACATAACCATGCCCATGGCAATGCCAGCTGCTTCACCAGTGACAGCATCATCCTGGTACAGATTGAACTTAAGCTGCTCGTACAGATCTTGTCGATGAGTGCCCATGCCTGCAAGACCCAGGCCCAGACAGCCGCCATGTCGTACATTCTCGTTCTGTGCATCCTTCAGCTGCTGCAACAAGTAATCGATAATGTTTGCACCATGGTTGGCGTGAATCAGACCCAGAGCGTATAGGGCACCTCCTTCAGAGTAGCCAGAGCTAGGACCAGCTTCCTTGGGCAAGTAGCTTTGCATAAGCGCCAACGAATCCTTCTCGTGTCCACGGTGTATGACTCCCAATGATGCGGTGGCCGTCAACTTGGCCCAATTTGTTGCCCGCGCCAGCCAATCGAGATTGTCGCGCAGAAACTGGTCGGAGGTGGTTCCACTGTGCATGAAAGCATTTGCAATTACGGTTGCTGTATGGCAGATTGAAACGCGAACAGCTTCCTTGGTACCACGCAGAATCTGCAGATCGGCGTGGTTGCTACGAATGAGGAACTGCAACTGCAGATCGATAGATACTTCGCCGGAAAGAATGGAAATCAACTTTTCAATGTTCTTTTGGTGAAGCTTTTCATTTTCATCCAAGGAATCGATAGTGCGCTCTATCTTTGCATCACCTGTAAATTGATTGATTGATTGAATTCCACATAGAGAGAAGAAATGATAATACTGATATTACCTTCTTTATCCTCGATGCTTTCATCGTTCGATTTAGGCTTCTCATCGTCGGCTTTGGTAGCTGCATCACTGCTACCCGCTGCGCTAGTCCCCTGAGGTTTAAAGGTGCTCGGCAATGCAGTTGGGATTGGAGCCGTGTCCTTGAGGGCCTGCAGAACATTACCAAGAAACTCTTGGGTTGCTGACTCATATAGATCGAACGCAATTTGGTAGGCCATTAGATTGTTGGCTTCTACTGCAGAGCGGGTTAATTTGTCCAGCATTTCGGCAACGGCAAGTGGATCCTCCAAAAAGATCAAGCACTGGCACATGTTCACATAGTCTGGAACTCCCAAGTCACGATAGAGTCCCACCAAGCACCGCAGGACTTGGTTGCGGAAGCCACGGTTTTGTAGTAGTGACATGGTAACATTGTAGGCATATGCCAGCATGCCACGAACGTCGTCCGACTTCATGATCGATACCTCGAAAATATCCATACGACGGGTTTCCAGTGCTATGCCTAGGGCCTGACGGAACTGATTGTCGTCCAGACAGCGCTGAATCATACGATTCACTATGCCCTCCAAACGCTCGTCTACAGGCTTAGCCTCCTTGGGGTTCTCAATGAAGTCAATGCGTTGTGCAATATAGAAATCAATGCACTTGGCAATGATTGTCTCGGTGTATTCATTGCGAGCATTCACATCGAAAAGATCGCCAGCGCCCAGCGCGTAGGTCAGTGCATCTTCAAACGACCCCAAGTGATAGAATACCTTGGAGGCAACCATGCCAGCCAGTTTGTTTTCGGGGAAACCTCTGTCCTCGTGAAGCATCTCAATTTTCTCAATTGACTCAGATATTTCTGGCCAGAACTCGTCCACGATGTTGTCCAGCTTCTTCAAGGCAAAAACCTTGAGATCTGGCATCGGCTCATCGAGTAGGGATATTATCCCTGCGGCGGATGTGAGACTCATTTTCTTGGGTTGATTTTTCCGATAATAAATATGTTCTACAAAAATGTATGTAACATATAAATAATTTGAACCGAAAAGCTGACTTAATACAAAATAGAAAAACTTTACTTTACTGTACTAACCAACAATTGCACCTTTCAATAATTCACAGATTTTCTTTTATGCCGAAAAAACGCTAAATCACCAAGTCTTCTAGTGCTGTATAGCGTAGCCAGTTCCTACCAGTGTTGCAAATGAGTATTTTCGCAGTGTTGATTGATAATTATTTTGCGAAACATGGTAACACATAATTGCTTATAGTTCCAGCTGTTCGCTGGATTTCATTGGAACATGTTAATTATATATCGAAAAATGTATAAACATTTTATGCACTATATTTAAGTAGTAATCTCATAACCACCAATATATGCTGAAATACGCTGTAAACAAAAATATTTAGATTTCTTTAAATATTTGGAAGAATTAAAGCCGTCTAAATATTACACATACTTTAATTATAAAATAATTTTATTGTCTATTCATGTAACAAAATGCAAATAATAGCCAAATGGTTTCTAAGATACTAAAAAAATCATCGAATGGCGATACTTCGATGTTTACTTTCATCACTATCTGGAAGTTCATTTACTGATTCGCTCAATTTACTTGACCGGCTCACATTACTTTTTGCAAGATGTCCTTTAAGGTAAGCTTGAATTAACATTTTCATTCAATTTTATTATGACACCATGTAATTTAATTCACTTTTAGCCAATTGATCCAAAACGCGATGAAATTCGTCGATATCTGGAGCGCGGAAGCGTTCTTGATTCACTTACGAAAATTTTCATACGCATAATCAAAGAGCGCCCAGAGGACCCGCTGGACTATATCCGAAACAATATAGGTGCCGTTCGACACCAACATGATAAATATGAACGACTTTCGGAGGATCTTCTAGTTGCAAAAGAAGAAATTAAACGTCTGCGTGAGATTATAAATCGCATAAACCCTGAAGTTCTCCAAGACCAAAGCCCGCATGCAATCGTCGAGTCGGACGATTCGGAACCAGTGACGCTTGCGGAACAAACTGAAACAAGTGAAAAAGCAGAGATCTCAGCAGATACCGTTCAGATTGCGACGCAAAGTACATCTAACGGTGCCGACAATATCGAAGAGGAGAAAGTTGAAGAACTGGCCGTAGCTGTAGAGAACTGCCACATTGAGGGGGAAAACAACGTGGTAGCTGAAGATAAGATCGAAACTGCAAACCAAAGCTCATCCGTCCAAGCAGAACCAGGAAGCACTCAGAATGCCGAATAAATCGATTCACCGAAGGTCTCAATTAAAAAACATCCCATAATGCATTTTCATAGAAATGCTACCAGTTTCTAAGACATATTCAAAGAATATTTTCCTAAATAAAGTAAACAACAATCTTTAATGGCCTCGTAAAGTTCTTTATTTGTCGATAACGAAAAACAAAACCAATTATCATTTGTGGGTTTTCCAAATATTTATTGAAATCAGTTGTATAATTCATACACGTTGTATTGATTATTAATACAAAGGGTTATTGATAATACGTATTAATAATAGAATTCCTATTTTTTTTTTTTTGATCAAACACATCTTAAAATGATACAGGATGATAAACAAAATTTTGAATGTGATCATGAAACGAATAATTACAGCTGTAGAAAACTATACAGTAAAAGCGGATATGAACATCAATATATCATCAATTGTAGGCAGCAATATGGACGAACATAAACTGATTTTGATGTATTTTTAAAGGTCGAAACTTAGTATTTACTTTTACTTTCTTGGCAAGCGTTCATTCTTTAGATATTTTTCCCTTTTCTCAATTTTTAATGTCATAGTTTGTTTGTTTTAAGGCGGCCAGATATCTTTTTACAAGGCCCTACTACGTTTTTCTTTTGTGACTGACTGACTGTGCGACAGCCGTCTATGTCCGTATTATGTCTATGTCAAATTTCTGTTGCTGTTTCTTGTTCTTCTTCTTGTTGTACTAACGTTTAGTCTCGTGTTTTAAAATTGGACAAAACATATATGTACATGCATATGCGTAGGTCGCTAAACGACTATGGTAGATATATAGGTGTGTGTGTGTGTGCTTGTGGGTGTATATGTTGGTGGCGTGTGTGCTAATCAAAATAAATGTTTTCTATATATGTAATTATTATGCCTGTTTGAATGCTTGCGAATGTTTTGTAATTGAAGCAAATCTCTTTATTTCTTAAAAGGTCATATGTTTGTCCAGATTTGGGTAGCATTAATTATTAAACGCAGCGCGTTCCCTCTCTCTCGGTTCCTCCTCTCTCTCTGTTGTGTTGTGTGTTTGTTGGTTTTGCCGTGCTAGCTTTGTAAAATTAGATTTGCCCCTGCTGACGATAGAAAGGTTGATAAGAAATTGATATTGTACGGAATTACGTTAGTTACGCTCTTACTTACGTTGAATCATATAATTTCTAATGGGTTGGTGGCCTGTTTTGTTTTTTGTATTTAGAAAAATGTATTTTTGTTGGTTTATTTTATTGGCGATATTACTTTTTACGTTTGTCTGCCGGTTTCAATATCTGGAATGAGCACATTAGAGAGTCATCCACAGACATCATGGCGCCAGCATTATCGAATTCGCCACAATAATTTGGAGCCGAGAAGAGCGTGACCAGCTGACGCTTTGCGAAGAACTCATAGCCATCCTCGACCACTTGATGGGCGCGGCAAATGAGATCGAACTCGTGCTTCTCCAAAAACTTGGCAACAACCTCCGCTCCAAAGGTAAAGCTGACACCACGATCGTTTTCACCCCAGCCCATGGTATCCTTGTCTGGATCTGACCATAGCAAATCGCAGAGGAGGCCTTGATCTGGCACATCAGTGGGACGCATGATGCGTCGGATTTGCTCCATCGACGAAAGGTCCGGGCTGAGACCGCCATGGCAACAGAATATCTTCTCATCAACAATGGCTGCTACTGGCAAGCAGTTGAAGCAATCAGTGAATGTCTTCCACAATTTAATAGTGTAGCGGCGCTTGCACTCATCGTAAAAGCCGTAGATGCGATTTATGCTAGCACACTCGTGATTTCCGCGCAGCAAAAAGAAGTTCTCCGAGTATTTGATCTTGTAGGCGAGCAGCAAGCAGATGGTTTCCAGACTCTGTTTGCCACGATCGACGTAGTCGCCCAAGAACAGGTAATTTGATTCCGGGGGGAAGCCACCGTATTCGAAGAGACGCAGTAAATCGTAGTATTGGCCATGTATGTCGCCGCAAATCTTTAACGGGGCTTCGAGCTCCAAGAGTATGGGCTGTGAGAGAAATATCTCTCGCGACTTTAGACAGAGGCCACGAATTTCGCTCTCCGAGAGCTGAACATTTTTGCCAGGCCGTGCCCCACGCACTTCCAGAAGTCTTGATATGATGCTGTCGATATTCATAACATCGCCCATGTTTCTGTTTTGTTAAGCTGCGCAGTTACTGTGCCTTTATTTTCCACCGAAGAATGGCCAGTAGCTCTGAACTATATTTTTCACTATAAATATTTTTCACAGCACAGCTACAACCAGAAAATTTCTCCAGTGTGCCCACATTTCACAAAAAACAGAAGGAAATGAAATGGGCAGTTAGTCAGACTGTTGATAAGCTATTTGTCTCGCTTGCACTGACACGGTCACCTTTGTGCCCGCCATTTGCGTCGTTTAGCCTTCATCAATTGGTGTAAGCAGGATATCGCTAGTTGTAATTAATAATGCCTTGCCACCCTGATAAAAAGTTGTTATGTGGCAACCCTGGTCCATTTAACATAATCATTTAAGAGTGCTGTAACATTTATTTAACAGTGCCGCCAACTGTGCGTATTATTTAACGGATAAAATATTTAAGAACAAAATTAGTTTTATCTTTATTAACGTTTGAAAAGAAACTGCATTATTCTGGATAATAATTTTTGTATAATAAGTTATTATTCTTATTCCTGCCCACTGAACTAATATTTGTTGTGGAATAACTCAATTGTTATGTTAATTGGGCGATTCAACAGATCAGTTAATTAAATTCAATTGGTTGAACGACGTGAAAAATGATCTTGCTCGATATTATCACAAAAAATATATGCCAGGAGGTGTATATTATTGCCGAAATTGGTCAGAATCATCAGGGTAACCTTGAGATGGCAAAATTAATGATATTAGAGGCAAAGAAGGCGGGCTGCCATTGTGTTAAGTTCCAAAAATCGGATTTGACTGCAAAGTTTACGCGATCCGCCCTAAATCGAAATTATGCTAGCGAACATGCTTGGGGCGTCACCTATGGAGAACATAAGAATTTCCTAGAGTTCTCCCGCGAACAATATTATGAATTGCAGGCATATAGCAATGAAATCCAAATTGATTTCACTGCGTCTGCTATGGATGAGGTAATTGAAGTACATTATATGGCTAGATACAGATAACTAATTGTTCCACTGTTCCACTTTTAGAAATCTCTTGATTTCCTGGTTGAATTAAAAGTTCCCTTTATAAAAATTGGTTCCGGTGATGCCAACAACTTTCCACTCTTGAGAAAGGCTGCTGGACTGAAGATACCCCTAGTCATATCAACCGGTATGCAAACAATGTCAACTGTCGATAAAATCGTTCAATTAATGCACGAAGCCGGAAACACAATGTACGCCCTTATGCACTGTGTCTCAGCATATCCAACTCTACCGAGTGACTGCAATTTGAGAATGATTCCGAAGCTGATGAAACGTTTTCCCAATACCGTCATTGGGTATTCGGGACATGAACTAGGAATATCCATTTCCAAGGCAGCTGTTCTCTCAGGCGCCAGGATAATTGAGCGACACTTTACCTTAGATAAGAATCAGAAAGGCTCTGATCATCGTTGCTCTCTCGAGCCCACAGAGTTATCTGCTCTCGTCTCGGGAATAGATTATTTAAAAAATAATCACATACTTCTTGTTCCAAGCCATGATGTTCTTGACATAATTGAAATTTTGAATGGCGAAGACGATTTAAAAGATGCTCTCAATGAAACAGGAGAGAAGGTTATACTACCTTGTGAGTTAGCATGTCGCAACAAATTGGGTAAATCCATAGTTGCTGCTAGGAAACTGGAAAAAGGACACCAACTAAAGCCGACGGACTTGGCTATTAAAGTTAGTGAACCATCTGGTATTTTTGCGGAGAGATATTTCGATATAATTGACAAGAAACTTGAGTACAATGTGGATGAAGATGAGCCCATAACTGAGAGTGTGCTGATGTCATAGGGATGTTAAGTTTACTGATTATTTCTCTTTTGTATTAAAGTGTAAATCCTATCTTATGTATAATTTATTCAGCTGCATCGTCACTGCCCACATCCTCATTCTCGTTTTCGATCATTTCAATGTCCTCTTCAAGATCTCCCTCTTTTTTGTCAGTGGGCTTCTCGTACACTGGGGTCAACGGGGACACCACCACTCCGTTCCAGACGGACATCTCGCGTACAATGCTTGTGTTGCCCTCCAGTCCCAGAATGTGCTTGTATCCGCCGTGAGCCAGCACCCGGAGTAGTGTCTGCGCTGTATAGCAACAGACATCTTGCTGCTCCAGTGTCATGGCAGTGTGGACCCGAATGTGTCCAGGCTCAGTTGGATCAGTTATACCAGCTGATCCTGGCAGAAATAGTCCAGCAGACAACAGTTGAAATACACGTCGGAATGCCAAATTGATGGGCAGTGCTTGGCGAGATGGATTATTCATAATTGCCAAATGAGCAATCAAATCAAGCATCCAGGAGGAGAGCGGTGAGAAGGCATCAAATCGCCTGGTCAGATCCTTGAGAATACGTATCAATACTTTGATAGATGAGTGGTGGGCATTTTCCTCAAACCAGCGTGTGTGGCGTATGGCAGCCAGATGACTCTGCATCAGCTTCTGATCCATATGAATCTCAGGCTCCAATTTTCGCAAGTTTTGAGGCAAGGTTGAAATAAGTATGCGCACCTTGGCTTGCGCATTGGATATATCGAAGCCTCGGTCGTGTATTTGCAAGGTGTGTTGCTCTCCCTTGGTCAAAACTTCAGTTTTCATGCTATTCTTGAGGTCACCCTCAACCCTCCAGGCTAGTGCCTCGCAAGCTTCTTTAGTGGGCAGTGTTTTAAGGATGACCACCACATCTGCTACATTGTTGCCAGTGAGTATGGTGCCCTTCTTGAAGGAGCCCACTTGACGTACCTCCTCCAGTTGCTGAAATCATGTACATAGTTAGTTTATTATGTCGTTTGTTGCTGTGCCAACTTACACAGGTATTGAAATCGCCTGGAGCAACGACCAAGTTATCCAGAACAGCTTGCACCTTAGTAACCAAGTTACCAATTGACGTCTGTTCAGCAGGGGTCGGACTTAGGTCTTGGTTGCGTTTCAAAAGAGCCTAAAACGAAATTTTTATTTATAACTAACCCAGGGAAGTGTATATGGAATGTGTGATATTGATTTTACCGCAGTCAACGCAGAATCATCGACAGCCGGAGAAACTTTGGGGAAAACAACTTCGGCCAAAGTTAAATCAAACGGATGCCGAGGAACAAACGTTTTTTTAAACGGCGGACGAATGCCACCGCGCATAGGTCTGCCGCCCCTAAGCGCCCCACGAACCATACTTTTATTATAATGCAGAATTTTGACGAATTTTATATTCCAAGTCAAGCAACCACCAACCAATCACACTTCTGTGGGTTTGATATTTTATGTTTCGGTACGGTTGTTAAGCGATATATCGAGATTTTGCGGTTTTCAGAGCTGCAACCATTCTCTTATCGATAGTATCGGTGAATAATACATTGAATAATAGAGATTGGTGATTGAATAATGTTTTTTGCGTCTTCTTACTGGTTGCTCAGAAGTAATTAATATTCAATTAAGTCATAACATAAGAAATGTTATTATGTTTAGTAAAATTAACTAACAAATGAAGTCAAATTAGTTAGGTAGGAATACCACTATGACAACCCTTGTCAGTTGTTGTTTATCTATCGGTTGGCCACCACAATTATCGATAAGATCGCCGCCGTCTCTCAGCTCTGGTTTTGCTTGTCATTCTGTTTCTTTGGTTGAGAAAATCGTCGGCGTTTTGCATTTAACTATAAAATTCTCGTAACTGAAATTAAGGCCAATAAACATGGCTACGGAACGTTACAGTTTTTCATTAACGACATTCAGGTAAGTGGAATTTCATATTGAATATGCTTTCAAGCTCTTATTTTCGCTGCGAGAATAACGTGTGTGAATGACTGGCACAAACACATATTTTTGGATATTTTTTGCAGTCCTTCGGGAAAGCTTGTGCAGTTGGAGTATGCTTTGGCTGCTGTTTCTGGCGGTGCTCCTTCTGTGGGAATTATGGGTAAGTAACCTCACGTAGCAACTGGGCAGTCTGAAGATTTAAATTGTTTCTTAATACAGCTTCAAACGGTGTTGTTATCGCCACGGAAAACAAATACAAGTCGCCGTTGTACGAGGAACACAGTGTGCACCGTGTAGAGATGATCAACAAGCACATCGGCATGGTTTACTCAGGCATGGGTCCGGATTACCGATTGCTGGTTAAGCAGGCTCGCAAAATCGCTCAGTCTTACTATCTGACCTATAAGGAACCTATTCCCGTGGCACAGCTGGTTCAACGTGTGGCCACATTGATGCAGGAATACACTCAATCTGGGTACAGCACATTAAAAATCTACGTTTATATGCAATACATTACTCTCTATTGTTTAGTGGTGTGCGTCCGTTTGGCGTCTCTCTATTGATTTGTGGCTGGGATAATGACCGGCCATATCTGTACCAGTCGGATCCATCTGGCGCATATTTCGCCTGGAAGGCCACAGCAATGGGCAAGAATGCTGTCAACGGCAAAACCTTCTTAGAAAAGCGGTAAGTATTAATTAGAGATATGTTGCCCAATAAACCATTTGTATATATTCCCATTTTAATTACAGTTATAGCGAAGATCTTGAGCTGGAAGATGCTGTACATACTGCCATTCTGACTCTAAAGGAAGGCTTTGAGGGTAAAATGACCTCAGATAACATTGAAGTTGGTATCTGCGATCAAAATGGTTTCAAGCGTCTGGACCCAGCTACAATTAAGGACTACTTGGCCAATATCCCATAAACTTTAAGCACTTTTTACATATACAAGCGAAGCTTTTCTACAAGAACGAAAATAATAAAATAAAAAGTTGGTAATTGTTGGGCGTTTTCCAATGAAAAATATGTACTTTATTGAGTGAGTTATTGGCTTTGGTGTATCTCAATTGTAATTCTGTAAATTATGTTATTGAATGCTGCAACTTTTACTCGAATGAATTAAAAAGTTCACAGTTCCATAACATTTTTTCGGATATGTCTTAAACTCATCGAAAGTCTGATTGTTTGAAGTTGCTTTAGAGTAGTCCCAGTTTATCCACTCAGCAAAAAACTGGGCTTTTAGGTCTCCTTTGTAAACAGTTCATTTAAAAGAGAAGCCGATAGTTCTTCGTGCTTCAATCTTCGTTGTGTTGGTTTGCGTCCGGGCTAAAAGCAATGCAAAACTGTTTGTGTCACCGATAGATCGATGCATAAGTTTGCACCCAAAAACTTTTGAAAGTAGATCGGATTTCCCCGGTCAGAAATTCAAACATTCAAAACTTTGTCTAAAATAATCATTTTTGTGTTTGGTATATCATTTTTGGCATGGTAAGGGAGCTTAATACACTCTACATCTATTGTTAATAAACCTAATTTATTACATTTCTAGTCCCCCTCTTACAAATTAAATATATATGTAAATTGAAATCTTTAACTTTTGTACTAAGTGCAATTTAAATTTATTATAGAAGTCAATTAGAAAATATTTTCTGTGGCAAATTGCTAATGATGTCAATACATTGCCTTCCAGTCCCGACTCCAGTCAGAATTCATTACAGGGTATGCTAAGGCATTCAACAATTAGTACAACCTTAAATACTTAGGGCGTTAATATCTGATAGGTACACGTATCAATATTTATGACAAGAGTGATTTTATTTGTGGTTTAGTTAATTAATTTGTTGATCATAACGATAGTTTTGAATCTTAACAAGGGAAACGATATTGCGCAACTGGCGATGCGGATGAGTAATAATGGAAATTTAAAAGCCCCGTTATAAATGGCAATAGATGACTGAAATGTTGCAGTTATACGCAAATTCTCGGCCTCGCCAACTTATCCCACGCATGTGGGATACAAATTTGTATTTACACAAATAAAATTTATTTGAATTCATCAACATTTCGGGGATTTCGGGAATTTCAAAAAGACAACAAAGCGACGTCAATTAGAGTTGTACAAGCACTTATGATGTTTGAGATATACGATGTACATATATGTACATATATATCAAAGAATAAAAGGGAATTGCAAAAATTAATATAAAACGATGTCCAGTCATGGGATTTCCTCGAAATAAAAGCAGAACAAAAAGTTAAGGCAGTCCACACACTCCGAAGAATGAGAGAGCGCGAAACTTATCTGCATAGACAATTGGGAAACTTGCGAATACTTTTATAATGCTTGCAATCTGAGACGATTAAGAGCAACTAATCGACGAAGAGAATACTTGAGTGGGCTTTCCTAGAATTGATATGTTTAACCCACACTCACGCCGGCACAATGCGCTACTGCTTCTGTATTTCACAAAGTTGCACTGCGTATGGAGAAATTGAATGCGAGACAAGTCCGGACCTGAGAGCATGTCCAATCTTGTCTTGAAATACACGTGCTGCGACGAGGCAAGTGCTAAACCTGTTGTGACGCTGGGCAATTATCGATGCGAGAGAGAAAAAAACATGATCTCGAACTTGGGTAAATAACAATTTGTGCATTTAGTAGGCACCTTCCCCCAGCACGCGAATCAGTGATACAAAAGCGAGGCACACGACTCGGTGCGTCTCATTCTCGACGGAGCAGGCGAAAGATCAACAACCGATCGTGTACAGGCTACAATTATACTAAGGCGTCTCGCAGAGAATCTTCAACAAACTTGCACAGAATGGAGTCGTATATGGGCTATCTTGTTCTACTGGCCATACCCATTGTAGTCTTGGCTCGTGAGTAATCGAAAAAGCTTCTGAAAACCGCATGCCTAAAAGATTAACATTAATATAATATAAAGTTTTCGATTAAACCCGTTTAACGGGTAACGGGGTTTATCAATGTAACATCTCTTAATCATCAACGCCATCGATTGTTCCCATTTCAGAGGCAGACAATAGCTGCAGCACGCCCAAAGGGGAGGCCGGCGAGTGTGTGCCGGCGCTGCAGTGTCAATTCGTGCGGGATTTGCAGAGCAAATATGGACGCAATGTGCCTCGTGGTATACAGAATGAGCTCAGGCAGATGGCTTGCAATGTGGAGCAGCGAAATGTAAGCGCCGCCATGCAAATCTTCAACTGTCGGAGGAACCATATTAAATCTCCCTCTGTTTCAGGCATTCTATTTGTGCTGCCCCAAATCCACCGAGATTGACAGAAAGGAAACACCTAAGCGCAAGGGATCGATAAGCATTCGCCAGGCATCGCAAGATTTTACTCGCATCGATGAACGTGGACTGGCACTGCTCAACTCGGTCAAGGACTGTGGCAAGAAGAGCAACATTAAGTTGAGCGGAGGCGAAGCGGCAAAAATTGGCGAGTTCCCCTGGATTGTGCTGCTCAAGTATAAGACCTCGGGCCGACCCTTTCTCTGTGGCGGTAGCTTGATCAGCGATCGCTTCGTGTTGACAGCGGCGCACTGTGTGGTCAACACGGAAGAAGTGTAAGTGCTCCTGGAAGTTTCTACTTCTCCGTTCACCTATAATCTAATCTTATTTCTCCTGCAGCATCGCGGTGCGTATGGGAGAGCATAATCTGGACACTGAAGAGGATTGCCAGTATCTGGGAGGACGGCGCAAGGAGTGCCTGCCTCCGTACGAGGAGTATGGCATCGAGGAGATACGTCCGCACCCGAACTGGAACTCCATCAGAAATGACATTGCCCTGATCAAACTCGATCGTCCAGTTACCTTCAAGAAGCACATCAAACCCATTTGCCTGCCCATCGATAGCAACTCTCGGGACATCGCTTACGATCAGAGCTTTTACATTTCCGGCTGGGGCACTACGGAGCAGAAGGAGCCGTCCTCGGTGCTGCTGAAGGCGGTGATCAAGCGCAAGGATCTCAATGTTTGCCGCAACTACTACAAGAGTGCTCCGATTACCGAGAATAATATCTGTGCCGTCGGCGAGGGTATCCTGCACACCTGCCGCGGTGACTCTGGAGGTCCACTCTTCTTCCGCAATCCCTACAAGGAGACGGTGCGTTATGTACAGTACGGTTTGGTCTCGTACGGTGGACAACGCTGCGGCACCAGCCAGAACCAGCCGGGTGTCTTCGCTTCTGTCCTAAACATGTTGCCCTGGATTACACAGAATCTCTATTGACACCCCCGCACCCAACGAGCAGAACAATCTTGATCTTATACGTAAAACTATTTATTCCCTAGTTAGTTTACCAATGCCATTGCCATTAGTCCCATTCGTGGATATTTGTGGTGTCTGTAGATCTTAAGGCTTATAAAGTAAATAAATATTCTCAGCATGAACATGAATCAATCGTGGCGTATTTGTTTATTAGGACATTGGCATTGCCTCATCGGTTCCAGCTAAAGTTTAAATGCCTACAATTTAATAGATTGCTTATATTGTTTATATACAATCCTAATAAAGGCCATAAAAACCGATAAAACAAAATTTATGGTATATAAATTTTTCGATAAAGTAGAAATACAACAAACAAGAAGTCAGAGATCGCTAATTTGTTTACTCAACCCTGTTCCGCTTGAGTTTAAATACAAACAAGAAAGAAGCTTTGACGAATTTTGTATGCCCTGAATATTACTTATACTATATACTATATGTTCTTATATTCCTATTAATTATATATTATATTTTTATATTAATTTTACGAGTCTATTCGCTATCATTAAAAGGAAAAGAGGATATTCTTTTTCTAGGGTATACACATATACATCCATATTTCAGTTCATCTTAATCTCAAAATCAAGAACATTCTACTTGAATTTTATCGTAGCTCTTGGCTGTTACTAGGTAGCTTCTTTATAACATACTTGTGGTTTTCAGTGACATATTATAAATTTGTTCTGTCAAGTTAATTATGCAAAGAATCACAAGCTTACTAAAGAAATTCAAGATTTATGTTTTCCAGGCCTGAGGTATGAGAATGACTCACTTCTCAGTTCCCAATAATTTTAATTGCTCGATTAGTACTAAGTTCGAGGAATTAAATGCCTCGCCGAAAACCGATATCAACTAAAATTGGTTTGCCAAAAAAATACAACTCGTTTGTCAGCTGATTAGAAAAAAGGTGGAGTTCAGCCTGGGAACAATGCCCTATCAAGAATATTAAAATGTAGTCAACAAACCGCAATGCAAATCAATTGTTTGTTTACATTTTATTCCAGAGTTAACCAACGACTTCCCTTCTTCATCTCCCCCGTTTGTCACTCTTGACTTCAGGTTGTCTGTTGAATACCATTGTTGCAACTTGTGATTCACATCGATGACATTATAAAGTGTTGAATGTCTCATGGTGCGACAACTGCAACTTTTGACACTGATGTGCGATGTGGCAAGTACACGTATGATGTAGTAGCTACACGTATGTATGTAAGTTGTACTGCTTCGATTCCAAGGCACTTAGTCACACAGATAATCACCAAGATAGATATGTTTTAATTTGCGGTTTATTGCTCGGTATAACGTTTTATTGTCTCGCGCTCCCCAGCAATTAAACTATAGAAAACGTCGCAATCAGAAAGCTAAGCTAATCTACTGCTAAACCCCAGACGATAGTACAAGTATTACGTTAGTTCTCGTAATTCAATAGTGTGTGGGGAATCCCACTGTGCACGCCAACGGGTCAGAAATAAATAATGTTTTCTGCTCAAAAACATCAACATATAAACCTACATGTTAACCTGAACTAATACATATGTAAATATACATATATATTCATGTATGTTATGTATGTGTATGTCTGTCTATATCTTTGGTATTTGATATATCAATTAGAGCGTCGACTTATTAATCCAGTTTATGCCTCTATTATTCGCAGAGTGTATACTCTACTCAGATATTCTATGCTTATTACTACACCTAGAATTGACCTACCCTAATGTATGTTACGACCTTACTGGACGGCTTACCTGAATATCCCCAATCAAGGGTATAACAAAAGAATGTGTTGGCTAGCAAAAGGGGTCAATTGTTTTGAATACAGGACAATAAATAGATGTAATCTCTACGAGAATTTGTTCTTTTGTGTTCAGTGGTGACATTCTACATTGATAGTAACCCACTAAATGGTCCCGAACACAGCGAGCCACACGCCAATCGTACTTCGGCGTAGAAACGTCGCTGACGATGAACTGGATACGCTACTTACCGCTGGCGTTAAAAGGGTGAATCAGAATACAAATACTTTGCTGGCATATTTCTATGTTATATAACCCATTTTCGATTTTATAGGCTGCTCTACTTGATCACATATTACTTCTCGTTGCCGTTTTTCGTATCTGTATCCAGAACACTGCTGGAGAACTACGTCTCCACATCGGTGTCCTTCAACTTGGATACGCTTTAGTAAGTAAAAAAAAACATCTTTCTCTTCTTTCCGAAGATAAACTCTGTTCTTTTGCCAGCCTCAACTGGAATACCTCGTTTCCTGCCATTACCGTGTGCGAGCTATACAACTCCGAAAAGATCTGGGACTTGAGTGATGATTACTTCGGTGTGGAACATCAGTTGTACATTGATGACTTCGTCAGCGACATTGCGTTCTTTCAGGGCATCTGCATAAGTTGCGAGAACTGCAATCTTCTGCCCTGTCCGGATAACTTTACCATGCTGATCGATGTGGTATGTGAAGGAATATGCAATTGATCGGCATATGCTTTATGCTTTTAATATGTTTGACCAGTTTCGCAGCAAGTGCCACGAGCTGATCATGGAGTGCAGCTACCTGAACAACATATTCGAGTGCTGTGAGCAGTTTCTGCCTGTTGCAACGGAATACGGCATCTGCTTCTCATTTAACTCGCACCAGGCACGCAGGGTGGCCCAGGTGGAGTACAAGAACAATCGCATGACAGGTGCGGGTCACCTGAAGTTCCATGCCGCAGCCGACATCCAGGTGCACGTGCATGCGCCCATCGATGTACCCTTCCACTTTGCCGAGGGAATGATACGCGAAACAGTTCTGCTGGGCAACTACAAAGAGCTCATTCTGAATGTCATCGAAGTGTTCAACCATGAGAATGTTGAGGAACTCGACTATGAGCAGCGGCGCTGTCGCTACGCTCACGAACATGTCGAGGATCGTCTAGGGATCTACGAGTTCTATAGCTACTCCACATGCATTGTCGAGTGCACTGTGTCTCTGCATCTGCTGTACTGCAACTGCACGAGTCACTTCATGGCTGTGCCCAGCAAGAACTCGTTGCCCGTATGTGACTATCGTGGACTGACATGCCTGACGAACATCCATGAGAAAATTCTATTGGAACGCAAATCCTGTGACTGCATCAGTTCCTGCGAGGAGCCTGAGTACAACATCATTTACAACACCGCAGATGAGTAAGATTTCTGAACTATTTTAGTTTTTCTTCTGATTTCAATTCAATTTCAATTTTCAGCAAACAAGAGGCGGAGAAAGATATATCCGACATACACGTAGCCCTAGTTGAGTTGCCCACACAGCGTTATGTGCGTCGTGTGGCCAAGACGCCTCTGGATCTTTTGAGTAAGTAACATATTTAGATTATTCAAGCAATGGGTTTGCCTAACCTTTTCCTCTTTCAACAGTTTCCGTTGGTGGCCTGGTCAGCCTGTTCTTTAACACATCTGCACTGCGCCTTGTAGAGACCATATTCCTGTTCTTGGAGTACAGAAAACCCATATTCAAATGGGCAAAAAGATTCTATCTAGGCATATTAAAATATTTACATATTTCGTTTAAGTTAAAGTAAAATCACAAAGTATATTCATTAAATTCTAATTCTCATCGAAATTGCATAAGTATTTGGGGTATGTATGGGGTACACATACATATAAATTTACATTTCTGGGGTATTATTTAAAAAAGTTTTGCCGGTGTCTCATCAAATGCTGCTGATTCTCTGCGCTACATACACGTTCTCAGCCGCTGGAGTGGAGATAGTGGTGGGGGTGATAACCTGCAGCAGTGTCTCCATATAGCTGGGCAGATAGACATAGCTTGAGAATATCATCAGTACAAACATCATTAAGACAAATCCATCTGCAATATAAACAAATTGAGTTACTTTGACTTTGTTGAGTAGTGTGGGAAAACTTACTGATAAGCTTCTTCTCCCACGGCTCAAACATGTTAATGCACGTCACCAATTCATATTGACGATATAAATGCGCAGCAGAATGCTTGAGGTTCCACATTTTCTGTTGTAAATTTACACTTTTTTCTCGTCTTTTGTTACGCGTTTCCCTCCGCCTTCACAGAAGTCCAATATCCACTGACAATAAACAAAGCGCTATCTTTATGATTGCATTGCAGGCTGGTGCCAACCCAAAAAGCAACAATTTATAGTAGATAATTTAACGAATTATTTTAGATTTGCTTTTAGTTACTTATTAAACTGTGCAACCTGTTGCTTTTTATTGTAAATCTGTTTTAAATGTATTGTTTTGTTTCAACTATATTTTGTTAGGCGTAAATAACAGCTGATTGCAGTGTGACCATATTTAGTTGCTTTTCAGTGCTGCAAATTCTCTTATGAGTGTCATAGCAGTGAGCTTTGGTTTGACTGCTTTGTGAAGTTGTTCGTAACATTTGCTGACATAACTTTGGCGGTTTATTTAAATGCAGTCAAAAGGGAGTTGTTTCAGTTGAACTTCGTTGATATAAATACCGCCTTAAATTAACTAAATTAATAATACAAAAATAAAATACTACTTCTACTACTTATTTAGATCTTCTAATGAACGCAATCAAGCAAATTTATCTGTTTATTTGTGAGCTCTGTTGTTTGAGCAGCTTGGCGGCATATCTGCTATGATTTTTGGGTCACAACACATTAATGTTCCGTCTTGTCATTATCTGCGCACCATTTACCAACTCCAGCACATAAATTTGCCTCTCAACAGCGTCTTCACACAATGATGAACAGTGCAGGCAGCAGGCACGGCGAACAGAAGAAGGGGCAGGTACAACGAAAACAGGATTTGTAGCCAATGCGCCATAATTCGCACTGTGAAACTAGCACAGTGGTGCGGGCAATTGGCACATGTTGGCGGCCAACTAAGCTCAGCACTTGCCAAGTGCAGGCAACCCCAGCTCCAACTCCAACACCAGCGAGGCTATCAATGCGCCTGCGCTTGGCGGGATTGACAGGCGGAGCAGTGTGGCTTGATTTATGCGCGCGGCACAGGAATGTGGCAAAGTGTAAAAAATGTCTACACAGAGAGGAAGAAAGAGAGAGGCGGGAGGGGGACGGGGCACTGGTACATGCAGCGACACCTAGTCTCCGTTGCCGTTGATGTTGCCGTATCTGTCTCAGTCTCAGTCGCCGTTTGGTTGCCATTGCCGGTCTGCATCTTGAAGCGGAGCCACGCCAAGTCACGCATATGCAGCGACAACTAATTCAATTTCCACTTGTGCAGCACATGAAGCTGGCTTGGTGAGGTGGCGGCTGTTTAGCCAAGTGTGCACGCCTAATTGGTAATGCGATCGGCTTTATTGAGCTACAGACACTGGCGCAGGCTCAGGCGCAGGCGCTGTAGCTGAAACCATTTCCCAACAAGTCGCAAGTCGAAGTCGAAGCTATCGCTGTCGCTCAGCGTAAATCCCATTACGTGCAATCCGTTTCGAGCCATAAACATGTTGTTGCAGCTGCTGCCCCATCTGCCTCTGCCCCCAGCACCAACCCCGCCTGTCTCCATACTCTTCATCTTCATCCTGTTACAACTGGCAGCGAGACTATCCTGGCTTCCAGCAGCGCAACTTGTCGCTCGAACTTAATTGCCTTGGCTGCGCTTATGACTTTCGTGTGCAGCACACACACACACATACACACACACACACACACACATCTGGTTGTACTGCTTGCATATTACACTGCCACATTCACATCGCCAACCGTGCTGCATTATTAGAAAGTAACTTGCAAAAAAGCTATCAGCATCAGCCTCACTAGCCTCGCGTATCGCCATCATCCTTAAGCTTATGGTCATGTTGCCAGTTTGCCACGCTGCCACGCTGCCACACTCAGTTGCCCTGTTGCTGTGGCGCTATTTTCGACACCGCTTTGGCCTGCCATAAATTGCCAAACTGCCAGCGTAGTCAGTGTCGGCCCTGAAATGCAGCCGAGCAAAATTAGAAAAACTCCATTGGCTAATTTAGTGCTCCCCCGTTTCCCAGCCTTGCCTTCCCCACTCCCTCCCCCTTTCCTTCTTGCTCTTTCTAATGAGTGCATTTTCCATTTCGTACAGTTTTCAATTAAAGCAGCAAGCGACTCTGCCACGACCTCAGCGCGCCCAGAGTTCACCTGCTCCGTCGTGGCAAGCAACTAATTCCGCAACACCGCAGCGAAGGCGATGGCGATGGCGCTGGTGATGCTGATGGGGACGACGATGGCAGCATGGCGATAGCCAGAGAATAACTGGAACTGTATGAGATAATCTAATTTCTTTTCTCTTGTTTGGAAGCAGAAGAAACAGGGAAGGATCAAGCAAGAAGGGAGCAAGTAGAATCCAACTGGAAAGCGCTTTATTAATAGAGTTGTATGGCGATGGAAATACCTCTCACACTTGCCGTATGGAAGGATCTACCAGAGAAATTAATCCAACTGCAAGTAAAAGAGGAAGGAGGAAGCATCTACATGAAAGGGAGGACTGTAGTTTCCCCTAGGAAAGAGCCTTATTAATAGAGTTGTATGGCGATAAAGATATCTCCCACCTTAGCAGCATCGAAGGATCTACCAGAGAAGGAAGAAGACAGCGGCTTCCACTGGGAAAGTACCTATTAATAGTAAAATACTTGAAGAGGAAGAGTTTCGAACTGGAATATGTTTTTCTGCCAAGAGTTCCCTCTCACTCTCTTGGTCAGTGGGTGGTCCGCTCTGCTGTTCTTCCAACCTCACTTCATTGCCCAATTTAATTTTGCTTGGCCATCAATAAACGAACGGCGAGCGGCAAACGGCTGCCAGCAAGCGCGCCAAGATCGCACCGCGCTCATTTGCATAGCTGGGCTTAATTTATGCTCATCAATTAGCTGATTAATTTATTTGGCGTGAGACCCGAAGCTGAAGTCGAGCGACTGCTGCTTAAAACGCTTGTCTAATTAGATAAATGTGCTACATTAGCGTCAGCTCCGAGACAGTTATAAAGTGCGGCCCCCAATCGTGGCAAGTTTGGGCCATGCCGGAGAGATGACATAATAGAAGGGGAAATGTTAATCCTGTTTGGCATTTAATTAGATCCGCAAAGTCTGAAGTCTGCCTAAGAGTGAGGAGCGATCCATGCCAATCAATTCCCACCCAAATTAGTCTGCTAATACTCTCTCTAGTAAATGCCACCTGTCCAACAACAAGCACGGCAGCAGCAGCAGCGGCGGCAGCAGCACGGACATGCGACATGATCTCGAACCGGACTCGGACTCGAAGTCGGTCTGGCAACGAGGGAAATGGAAAATATTTTAATTAAAATACAACTAAACGTTTACTGTAAGCGATGTTATCCGTCCTGCGCTACTGGCTGCGTGTCTGGCGCTTGGTAGCAGCACCAATTGTTGCATGCAACACAGCATCAGCAACAGCAACAGCTAAGGCAACAGCAGCAACATGTGTCGCACAGCGCCTATTTGAATATATATCAAATCAGTTGTAGATAATTTTCTATAACAGCTTCTCGGCACAGCACTCACACTCACACACACACACACATACACATAGACAGTTGCAGGCTGCAATCGTACATTGCGCATTGGCAAGTTTGTTGCCTAAGTCTTTCGTTTCGGCTGCCCGCTGCATAGTGCATATTTTACGCGCGCCGCATTGTTGCCAACGAGACGACAACGACGACGACGATGTTGCCAGGCTCGAAATTAAGTTGTTTTGCATAAAAGCACCATAAAAAGTCGCATGGTTAACGCACGATGCGGGGGAGGGGAAGCAGGAGGCAGCAACAATTGTGATTAGAACGACACGACAGGCACGACATGAGCGCAGGGCACACAAGACATATGACGCTGCAGCTGAAAGCAGAGAAGGGGAGGCAGAGGCAGAGAATTAGAGGGAGAGAGGAGAGAGATAGAGGGGGGAGATGTAGCAGTTTCATACGAATATGGACAACAATTGCCCGGGACAGGACAGCGATGGAAATTGGCAAGTCAACACGAGCGACGTATGTCAACAAATGGCACTGCCATTAGCGGCCAATCCGACCAGCTACGACATGGGATTCGGCTTCCTGCAGCAGTAGGCAAATGCTAGGCAGCAGATCGGCAGCAGCAGCGGGAGCAGCAGCAGCTTGTTGCAACTATTATCAATTTAAGTTGGCTAATTGGTTTCAAATTTATGGACCTGTATTTGATATTTATGTCGTCTGCCAGGCCGGGCCAAGCCAAGCCAGGCCAGGCCGAGCCAAGCCAGGCTCGCCACCAGCAGCAGCAGCAGCAGCAGCGGCAACACCGAGCCCGACTGCAGTCTGTGGCAGCAATTTCAGCCGCCGTGGCATGCTGCAAACAACGTAATTGGCTTTCAATTTGCAGCAAATTGTTGCAACAGCCACGACGACGACAACGGTGCAAAAGCAGCGCAGAAACATATTTAGATTATAGACGGATAAAGTTTATGTACGTTCTGGCCAGAGCGGGTTTCCTCCCAAACACCTCCCTTCCCTCCTGGCCACGCCCCTTTGCCCTGCCTTGCCGGACTGTGCTGGGTGCGCTGTCCTGGGGTGGATGTGCCTGCCTGCCTGACTGCCTGACTGTTCTTGCCTCTTCCGCTTCTTCCATAATTCCAATGAGTTATGCGCCCATCATGTGCGCTCGGCAGCCCTTCAAAGTTGAAAACGTAGCGCGCGTTAATTAAAAAAACAACAACAACAGCAGCAGAAGCAACCACAACAACAAAGGCAACTGCAACAAAAGCGCCAAAAATGCTGCTAAAATTTCACTGGACGGCGGCAAAGGGCGGCCGCCGTTGTCGATGGCCAAGAGCGCTACGCCGGTTTAGCTGTTCAATAACTAAATAAAACACTCAGCTTGTAAAGAGTAAGGGGGTAGCGCGGGCTAGCGGGGATGCGGGAGGGGGCACGGCCACAATCAAGCGAAAATTCCAAGCATTTTCTGCTTCATTAACAACGCACAACGCGGCCATTTCGTTTTGTTCGCTCGCCGCTGACGAAATTCGCGCGGGCCGACAGAGAGAGAGAGAGGGTGAGGGAGAGAGAGAGGGAGAGGGAGACAGACAAACAGTCAGGGAGACAGACGGAGAGACAGATAGGAGAGACAGACAAACAGACAGCCAGGAGAGACATCCAGCCAGGCACACATCGAGACAGTGCGGGCCACAGTTCTGCCAAGGTAAAAGGAAAAGAAGCCTTCGCTTTCGGCATCGACTGCGTCTCTGGCTCAGCAAATTGAGCTTAGTTTTGTTTTCGGGGCCTTTTGGTATTTTAATTAGAAACCGAACAACGCAAAATGCATTGCTCTTTTCTCGCTCTCCCCCAGTTCCTCTTTCATTCTCTCCTTCTCTCTCTGCTTGCGAACTTGCAACTGTTGCTGTGTTTCGTTTTCACATTCAATTAGCGCATTTCTCAAACGCGACTGGGAATGCACAGGAAACGGCATCGATAGGTCCAGCGAAAACGGAGCAAATCAATTTCGAACTCAATCCGTTGCTACAAGCAGGCTATATATCACAATTAAATAGAAATCTAAATTGGTATTTTTCTAAAGAAAATGTGAAGACTGCAAAAGTAGTTGCGAATGTTTTAAGACAATTGAAATTGTATATTGAAGAAAAACTACACTTCAACTTTGATATATACGTTTATATAAATATACATATGTAGAATATATGTACCTTTACAAGTCTTTCATGATAAAATAAGCAACGGTTCGGTTGAAGAAATTGTTGGGAATATACAAAGAGAACTTAAGTATGCTAGAAGAAACATAAATAACCTGTTTTACAAATCAAAGATAGTTCATAAATCTTCAGTTTTAAATAAAATAACTATCACAAAGTAAGCTAAAAAAATGATCGAAATCATTACAAAAGAATTGAGAAGCAAGTTGAGAAATATGTTATAACTAAGATTAATTTTGATTATTCTGATAAGACTATCAGAAATGGGTTAGAATAGTCAATGTATTTTTCAAATCTATAGATCATTGACAAAAAAACCAAATTAATCTAAGTTGAATAAGCATATAAAGAGAATTTTCAAAAAATTATTTTAATTTATTTTAGATTTAGGAGAAGTTGCTTTATAAGAATAATTATTAATTGAACAAGATATAAAAAAAATAATTGGAAATAAGTGGAATTAAAAAATATTAATTTTTTTATTTATATATAAATAAATATTGCATATATAACCATCAAGAACCACTTTTGTTTTATTCGAGATTCAAGAAGAAAAAGTTGAACACATTTGCAAAGAACTAAGCTGAAAAGCAGAGAAATATATCAGCTAAGCTCACATTGAACATGAACCAGTTTTCCACAGATTACCAAGCCACAGCAGAGATTATCTGCGAGATTATCAGTTCATAAGCAAATAACCATTCCAGTCTGGCAGATTTATGGCAATTGCAGCCCATAAAAAATCACATCATTTATGTTTTACTATCGTAATTGATATTGCTTTATTGCTGCTAGATCGGGAGTAACTGCTTACAGAGTTGTCACTGGCTAAGATAATAAATAAATATTACTATATAGTATGATACATACAGAGGGAAAGAGAGGCAAATAGACAGAGATAGAGAGAGAAAGTTAAATTGTTACATTTCACTTAAATTTACACAGCTTATCAGAGGATCAAACTATATGTTATGCTATAATATAAACTATATTAACAATTGCGATAGAGTCTAACATGTTGCGGCCTTAAGTTTAGCTTCGAGTTCGACGAGGATTATTAGCCTAGACTAAGACAAAATACGATAACGATAACTACAACTTTACAACTTTATGTACAGCTTAAACTGGAATCGTATTTATATATATATATATTCATACTATATACAGGCTGTGCTAGGCCAATACGATGAGAGTATTTGCGCTGGATCTGGGTTACACTAAATATCACACTGAGTAGGATGTTGCTTAGCGATGAGAAGAGAGAAGAAAGAGAAAGAGCGAGAGAGAGGAAGGAGAAATTACACTAACAGAGAATGCAACACAAAATGCTAACTACGCAGCCAACTAACTAACTAACTAGCTAACTTACTTAGTAACTAACTAACTAACTCACTGGCTCTTAACTAACTTATGCGTGGCCTAACTACGCTACTAATGCACTTGGAAACGCGCCCGTGCTCAAACTGCAGGAACTGTGTGGACTGTGTGTGTCTCTGTGTGTGTGTGTGTGTCGTGAGATCGCTGGGCTGCTCGTCTCGGCTCCGCCTAGACCACCACCGTGGCCAGCATGTCGCCACCAGTGTCGCTATCATTTGCCGGCGGTGGCAGAGATTTGCAGTTGATCGAGCGCTTGCCAAAGTCCTTGCGCGGACTCTCCAGCGATCCCACTGTGTTCTTCTTCATGTCCGAGTTCTGCGTCTTGTGCAGCAGGATCTGTGAGCTGCGCTTGTGCGCCGCCTGCTTGAGGCCCGTGCTGGCATCCAGTTCCCTCTCAAAATCGCAGGGCGGGAAAAGCGGCTGCGAGCGATGCAGGGCAGAACTGCTCGCGGCAGTCGCTGCCAGCTCGGGCGCAGGATTCAGGCTGAGTTCCATGCCATTGCCAGCGCGTAGCGAACTTGTGCTGCCCTTGAGCGGATTCGTATAGCGTCGCAGATTCTCCTCGTTCTGCAGATTATTCGATTTCTCCTCCTCGTGACGCAGTGCATCCAGTGGCGGCGTCAGATTGATGCCCGAACTGCTGCGATAGGCGAGACGTTGCTTCCAGTAGAGGCTGATGAAGATGGAGAAACCGACGAGCACAATGAAGACGCCGCAGAGCACGCCAATGAGCAGACTGTGGCTGTTGCCATCGGCCACGCGCGCTGTCTCCAGCTTCACCTCCAGAATGGAGGTAAGCGCCGCCAGCTCCGTGTGCTGCAGCTGCAGTTCGTTGCGACGCTGGATGCCATTCAATTGCCGCGAGCTGAGCAGCTCACCCAGCAGAGCCACCGCTGTGGGCAGCTGCGGATCATTCAGCTTGGTGGAGGACTAAAGGAGGGAAAGAGAGAGAAAGAGAGAGAAAGAGGGGGAGATTAGACAAGCCAGATGAAAAAGGGAATTCTTTTACTTACCACAGTCAGTTCGATGGTGTCGTTGGTGCTGGTCTTGAGGTCACACAGCACCATCAGCATGGCCTGCTCGTGCTCCTCGCCAGGCGTGGTCAGCGGCGTCACTGGCTCCTTGATGAGTCTGGCAGCGAGCAGAACACGCACCAGCGAGCACAGTCCCTCCACAGAGGCGCCCTTGCCCACGCGTTCCAGATCCAACAGTATGGTGAGACGCGCACAATTCTCGTTGACCAGCGCCTGATTGGGCCAGCACGTGGCCTTGGCGGGCAGACGTGGTGGAGCCACCCGTCGCGATGGCTCTAGTGCACGACAATCACCACGCACGGCACACGGCGGAGCCAAGCAGGTTTCACTCAGCACTGGCACGCAAACCTCGTGTTGCTTGCAGACGCCCGAGAGGTTCGATGACTTCAGCAGCGGATCCAGTTTGAAGCAGTTGGGCAGCCCGCACCAGAGATTCGTGCAGCGCGAGGTGCCGTTCTCGCAGGCACATGCATTGCAGTGCTCCTGGTCCTCGGTGCGTCCACTCAACGCAGTGTCCATCCAGTTCTGGCTCTGATTGAGCGCCGTGTAGGGCGAGTTGGTGTTGCTGGCATTGAGGCAAGCGGACTTGGGATCGGAGAGCACTAAGAGGAACGAAGAGAGAAGGGGTTAGAGAGGGAGAAAAAGAGTGAGAGAGTGTGCTTCACTTACATATCTCGCAGCGCAGCCCGTGTCTGCCGGGCGGACAGATGCATGTGTAGCCACCAATGCCATCGATGCAGGTCGCACCGCCTTGACAGGGCTGGGGCGAGCATTCGTTCACATTGATGCGACAGTCGGGACCGGAGAAGCCCTGGGCACAGAGGCAGCGAAACCAGCCGGTACCGGACTCACAGGTGCCCCCATTGTGGCAAGGCTGGCCGCGGCACTGGTCAATGGCCTCGGCGCAGAACAGGCCCGTCCAGCCGGGCGAGCAGCGGCAGTGTGGTTGCAACGCCTTGTCAGGGGCGCCGGGCATGCAGGTGCCGCCGTTTTGGCATTGACCCGCATAGCAGCCGGTGGCGCGTTCCGAACAGCGTTTGCCTGGGAAAGAGAGCAAAACAAAAGACTTAGGCAACGAACTTGGTGCAGGATCTACGCTTCGCATGCATGCATAATTTCCCCCCATGGCCTCGACTAATCAAGCTAAATCGAAATCGAAAACGAAAAAGTAAAAGTGCTTCACCCGACATAGATCGATCTATAGCTATGGCTATGGCTAAATATTTTAGCCGTAAGTGAAACGCGTGAAATACGCAAATCACACAACGAAAACAAACTGAAATCAGTGGACCAAACTGGCTGGGGGCACATGTGGCACAGAGTGCGACCAATGCGCGGATTATGCCCGCTCCAAGCTCCTCGCAAATTGAGGCTGTAATGACTGACGACTTTCAATGTTCAAATAAATGCGACCGACCAATGGAGCTGCGACTGTGTGTGTGCGTGTCTGGGAGTGTTTGTGTGTGTGTTTGTCTGTGTGTGTGCTTAGCTCACTTAACGTGCTCAGCTCCGCTTCTCGCGCTCATTTAAAGCTCCCAAAGCGTTGATAATGCTCCGAGTCAGTCAGTCAGCATGCAGCAGGTTTTAATACTCTAACGTTGGGTAGTAGGGGTCTGCGGGGCAGTTTGTACTTTATGATGACTCTCTTGAAGTGCACTAACTTCATTACTGTACTATTTTTTTAAGAGTCTGAAAAGAACTACTCAAACATGAAATCTAAACTGATATCAATACTTGATTAATGTCTGGAATAAATTTTTACCCAGGAATTTCTCCTTTAACATCTTCTGTGACTTATATATTCCCTTTATCGGATGAATTAGCATCAAGATCTAAAATTGTGCTCTCATTATTAACTGCATAAGTTACCAATTAGTATGTAGAATATTCTTTAACCCAAATATATTTAAAAATTGTTTTTCAAAAACCTTTTAATAAATTTCATTTTCACTTCCTCGTTTCATTTAAAATTTCCTTCGATTTCTGATAAATATATCTCACTCATATACAAAATATGCCTCCAAATCTACCAATAAATATATTTGCATTAAAAATCTTCAAGAATCTTCAACAGTCTACCATGTCTAACCATTTCTAGAGCATACAAACTTCGCTTTCCTGCTAAACTTCCTCTCATTTTGTTTCTCTTTTTCGCCTGCACTTGTTGCGCTCGGGTTTTAACGTTCACTTAAGCGACGACTGCGCTGCTTACTGCGCTGCCAACTCACCTGTCCAGCCGGACATGCACTCGCATGTAAAGTCGCCGTCACCGTCAAGGCAAATTCCACCGTTTCGACAAGGATTCGGTGAGCATTCGTTGAGATCTGCGAAGAAGTTAATGAGTTTGCTGTTTCACTTGCTGTTCTTCCTGTGTGTGTGTTTGTGTGTGTGTGTGTGTGTGTACATATGTGTGTGTGTTTGTGTGTGTTGATTACTCACTGTGCTCGCAGAAGGTGCCGGTGTGGCCCACATGGCATTTGCAGAAGGTGCCCACGTCGCTCATCTCGCAGCTGCCATGACCGTTGCAAGGCTGCCCCCCTGGCGCTGTTGCTGCTCCCTTTGCCCCCGTCGTGACGACAGCGCTGACATTACTGAAGCAGCCCTCTGCAGTTGACAGAGAGAGGGAGACAGAGAGAGAGAGAGTGGATTAGGCTTATAGCTCCTCAGGCTGAAGCTCATTTGGTCACTCACCATTGCAGGGCGGCTGGGAGCAGAGCGGACGCAGCTGCTCGCAGTGTTTGCCCGCACGATCGGGCGGGCAGTGGCAGTAGTAGCTGCCCGGCGTATTGAGGCAACTGCCCTGCAGACAGGGCGAGGGTGTGCAGTGATCCTTGGCCTCCTCGCAGAGTGTGCCCGAGTAGCCCAGCGGGCAAATGCATTTGAATTTGCCCACCAGATCGTCACATTCGCCGCCATTGCGACACGGCGATGTGGCGCACTCATTGATGTCTGTCTCGCAGTCACGTCCCGTGTAGCCCGGCGCACAGGCGCAGCGATAGTCATTGACCAGATCAATGCAACTGGCGCCATTCTTGCATTGACCCACACAATCGTCAAGGTTCTCGGCGCACGTGGGTCCACCCCAACCCTCCAGGCAGAGGCAGGAGAACGAGCCAGGCAGATTGAGGCATTCGCGTGCATTGATGCAGGGTCCAGCGCTGGCCAAGTTCGCCGTGCTCGATGCGGCCACAGCGCTGGTCAGTGCCGCCAGCAGCGCTGCAGAGCTACTCAGATTGCTCGCTATGATGGCACTAGCTGTGGTGGTTAGCAAAGTGCTGGCGGGCACTGCTGCCCCATAGGATGCCTCGCATTCGTTCACGTCCATTTGGCAGACATCGCCGCGCCATTCGGGCGGGCATTCGCAGCGAAAGCCGCCGATTAGATCGACACAAGTGCCACCATGCTCGCAGGGACCCCCGGCGCATTCGTCGATATCTGCAGGGTAGAGAGAGAGGTGTAGAGGGGGAAGGGGGTGAGTTAAGTGCCATGGCAAGCTCAAGTGCGAATGTGTTGATTCTGTTGTTGAGCCAGCGCGGGCACTCGATCTGAGGGCAGGTGCCTTCTGCCGCTGCAGGCGCAGTCATTGAACTGCTGCAGCTTATCATTTGCCTGAAATCAGCCCCTCTCTCCCGGTCTACCATTCTTTCTTGCTCTCTTTCCTACTCTCTTTCTTGTAACTTCTTCTTCTACTTTTGGCCTTCTTCTACTCCTCTTTTTTCTGCTCCTTCCTCTTTCACTTATATTTCTCTTTCTTCTGCTCCTCTTTTAACTACTACTTATACTTCTCTTTCTTCTGCATTCCTTTCTTCTGCATTCCTTTCTTCTACTCCCTTCCTTCTTCTCTTTTCTTCTATTTCTTCTTTTACTTTTTCTTCTACCTTTCTTCTTCTATTTCCCCTTCATTTTCTTCTGGTCACGCAACTTATTTGTTTTCGTTTGCTGATAAACTCGATAAGTTAACCTGATGTAAAAATTTGGCTTGACCCTTGACCCGATAACCCTCAGCCTTGCTGCCTGGCACTTACTCCAACTCGCACATGATATTCCCACACTCTCCCTGGGGCAGCTTTCCCATAAACCCAGTCCAGTTCGTTGCCTAAGTCTTTTGATTTTAATTAGCCTATTGCACTGGTGAATGTGAATGTGAATGTGAATGTGAATACGAATGTTCAGACTTGGTCGTGCTCCAATTGGAATGCAAAATCAAAATTTGCTCGACCACCGTGGCAACAACAACAACAACAACTGTACTGAGGCGAGTGTCGGCTTTGCGTGCGTGCCACGTTTCATTTCATTTCGCTACAGTCAAATGCGTGTGTACTCAATCGCCAGCAACTGTTGCTGGTGTGGACTGTGGCTAATCGCGTGCTGCATTGGCCGCAGGCAAATGCAAAGAAATTAAATCAAAACTCACTTATTTCACATGTTGCTCCCGTCCAGCCTGCCGCGCAGCCGCAAGTGAACTCCGCGGCATGTGTTGCCAACTGTTGCTGCTGCTGCTGCTGCTGTTGCCCGCTGCTGTTGCTGTTACTTCCATTCTGCGCCTCCTGCAGCAATCCAGAGAGGCTGCGTATTGAATTGCGTCGGCTTATCGGTTTGCCCATGGTGGAGCTCATGCCACGCATGACGCGATATGTTGTCGGCCTGGTTGCATTCGTTAGCTGCAATGATCAGGAAGAGAGGCATGCGGATGGAGGGATTAGAGGGAGCGTGGCGAAATGCGGCGGCATATTAAATTATTTTATGGCCAGAGTGAGAGAGAGAGAGAGAGAAAGAGAATAAAACGAATCTATCCATAAATCGTGGTCTTACCTTGAGCGTGCATGTGCCGCCGTTGCGGCAGGGCTGTGTGGCACACGGATGCTCCACAATCTCGCACTGCTCCCCCGACAGTCCCTCGGCGCATGTGCAGCGATACTGATCCGGTGCGGTGTTCTCGCAGGTGCCGCCATGCTTGCAGGGTTCATGGGTGCCGCAGTAATTTAAATCTGTGCGAAGCAAACCAAAGCAAAGCGAAGCAATGAGAAATGTGCCATAGACTCTCGATACCATCAATAGGTTCTACACACAGGCAGAGGCCCAGGCTCAGGCCCAGGTGTTGCCAGACTGGGGTCACTTACCTTGATCGCACAAGATGCCACCCCAATTCGTATCGCAGACGCATTTCCAGGCGCTGCCGTTGCAGGAACCATGCTTGCATCCCGGATAGACCATGCACTCGTTGCACAGCGGTCCACGCCAGCCAGGTCGGCATCTGGTTGGGGGGAAAAGGTGATGGGAAAAGAACAGAGAAGACAAGCGTGTGATTAGTTTTCGCATAGGCAAAGTGCTGCCAGCAGTAGTCTACATATTCCCCCCAAGCTGCCATTGAATTGAGCTCAATTCCAGCCTCATCACAGAAATTTACAGAGATTGAAACGCAATTGGTTCCTTCATAAAGCAAAGTAAGATAATCAGATCACTCAATTTTATGGGCAATATTCTCCATTATCTTCTTATCAACTTGTTTCTTTACCTCTACAGTTCCTTGTGTGATATTCAAGTATTTTCAGTTCTCTCAAGGTACAAAATTGCACTTGCGTGTTTCAATGATGACGATGAATCAATCCTCAGTTAGTTAACATTATATACCCATTTTAATTTCTTACATTAGCAGATGTTCAACTAGATCCATATTTTATTAATTTCATACAATATTCATCTCTATTCGCATCAACATTTTATTGACTGAGAAACTTATATTCGTTTTTATCAAAGTTGTAAAAATTTACAAATAATATTATCAAAAATACCATCCTCAGGTTATATAACAATTAGAGAGATAACCAAAATTTGTAAAAATTTTAGGGGTTTTATCTTATGATTCTGATTCTCTCACTGTTCATACCATATAAACGTTATCAAAATTCATCCGGCTTAGGTTTGTAGTTTCAGTTTGTTTATGACTTTGAATTCTTATTGAGATATTAAAAGCTAAAAGTAATGTAGATCAGACCTAATTTAATTGCTTAGTAATTGTTATTGATTCTATTTACATCAAGCTCTACAAATTATTGGTTATCGATTAGGGTGGGCGTGGCAACCAAACCTATAACTATGGCAACAAAACTTGTTGTAGTTGCTGAGATCGCCGTGTTCATACAGACAGAAAGACGAACGCACTTGACTTTATAGCCTTAGTTATTATAAGAAAAATCTGTAAATATTCTCTGAGCAGCATTTTTAAAACTAAAGAATAACTCTAGCGTCAATAGCTCCATCTTTCTCTCTTCACATCTTCTCAACTGAGTATGCTTGAGGGATTTCTGGGAATTCAATTGGCAATAGAATTCGAATTGCAACTAAACTAATTCCCTTCAGCTTGGTGCAACACGAATTCCAATCGGACGTGTCAATTTGCATGGACAGCCTGAGCAGCTCAAGTCGTCCAATCTTCTAACCGAATTGGGTCACTTTGAACTTTAGCCTTGGCTGACTTGGCAACTTCAACTGGCAGAGCAACTCCAGCTTGAACGAGCAGGGAACATTTATGCTGGCTTCGTTTGATGGCGATGCTGCTTTGGCTGCTGCGATTTTATCGCCGCAACACGCCAAGGTGCAGGGATCAAAGTTAAATTGCCTGGCCATCGAGTTATCGCCACCAGCCACCATCCGCCGTCCGCCATCCGCCATTGGAGGTGCTAACTCTACAAGCCGTGCATGACATGGTCGGCGATAGTGCTCTGGCTGGAGGAGCTCTGGCAGCCTTACTGAGCCTTCCTTCGATGTCTATAATTTATGATTTCATTAAAACAGCAGCCTGTTGTTATCTGTAAACGAATCTATTGCAGTGGACAGCGGTGTAAGGAGAGGGAGCACGGCAAATGGGCCAGCAACGTGCAAACAGCAAAGTAATTTTTCTTCTGGCTTATAATTGTTGTAGTTGCTGTTGTTACTGTTGTTGTTGTTGCTGTTGTTGTTTGCGAGGCTGTGCGAAAATCTGAAAAGCAGAAAAGCTGCCGCGGCTGTTGCAACATTTGACTGGTTTTTTTGATGGTTTCTAGGCCACGCTAATTATTGCTATTTAGAATCAGCGCGCCAGGACTGTACGCAGCAGCAGGCACACAGGGGAGGGGTAAGGAGAGAAAAAGGGGGAGAGGCAGAGCGAAGACAGACTGTAGAGGAGGAACTGAACGAACTGACTGACTGACGGGCGCATCTGGCTGAGGCTGCAGGCTGAGAAATGCAATCATGGCCGCCGGCTCACGTATTCTGTGTTACGCTCGAACATTAACAACGCCAACAACAACCAGAACAGCAACAACAACAGCAACTGAAACAACAACGACAACAATTGCAGACAAACCACAAACGTTTTTTCGTGCTGCTGCTGCAACTGCTCATGTTGTGTGCCGCAGCACAGACTGAAGGCATGACCATTCAACCATTCACTTGACTTGCAGCAGGTGGGGCAAGGCAGCAGTGCCAGCGTGCGCAGCGAGTGGAGCCCAGTCGAATGGCGTGGAGTGCGGTGCCGTGCGGTGTCCGTGTGGTGCCCGTGTGGAGCCGCATTGGGCATCGTGCGGGTGTTTGATTAGCAGCAGATCGCCAACGTGCTACGTGCTGCAAATGCAGCGCAAATCACAGCGAGAATCGCCCTCGAAAGTGCCGCATCGATTGGATTCGACTGTTTCCGATGGCAGATAATGCAAGAGGAGGAAGGGAAGGGAAGAAAGGGGGTTAACAACTTCATAGCAACAGCCGAGACGATCTTATGGTGGTGCTAATACCATAAAGGGTAACAGTTTGAGCTGAAATTTCTGTTGTATTCTGCAAATACTTCCTCGTATTGGTTATATTATAGAGGAACCTCGAATATGTTAGAAGTAAAGGTAATTTAAATTACTTAAAAGATTTGGACAGCTGCTAAAATTTTACAGTCTAAAGCTCTAGTGTTTTGGAAGATCAGATTCAAAAGTTATCCAAAAGATATATTGCAAATAGTTTTTGAAGAGTAAGAGGTTGTCTTTTTCAAATGTTTCTGCCTTAGTTTTCCTCTTTAATGCTCAAGCAAGAGCTATGCTACCCTAACTTACACTTCCTTGAAAATTTCGATAGACACTTCAAAGGTTTGCTGTATTCAGTTTTGCTAAAGGTTTCGAATTAAATGAACCATCATCAACAATACGTCATCAAAAACAGGAAATATCTTATAAATCTTGACAGATGCATGATATCTGGCCAAAACGGTTAAGTAGATCATTCATTTGATTAATACAACTTATGAATTGTGGAGTTTCAATGTTCACAGAATCTAATAAAGTATTCTCAACAGCTGTTGATGATATTAAAAATAAATTTTAAAACAGAAAAGTTTCCCAAGCGCTCTTTTATACAGAAATGAATCTTTTGCTATAATGCGTATAAAACCTAAACTATTTCTTAGTTATTGGAAAGCTTGTGCACTCATATTTCTCTAATCGATGCGGAAGCGTTGGAAAAGTACATCGATCTCTCGCGATCGCGATCTAATCAACGGTTATTTGCCGCGTTTGCTTTCCCATGTCTGAGCTGTCAGTTTGTAGATGGCGCCACAGTGCATTGCAGAAATCGATGCAAAGCATGTCAGAAAGAGAGAGGCACATAGAGAGCAGAAGAGAGAGAGGGAGAAACTTTCCCGAAGACTTGACAACGCTTCACACATCCGCTGGGAGTATTATTCGCAGTTGTCGACGCGCTGCTCGCAAAAAAGCCACCCAAAGAACCCCATTTCTCTCCCTCTTTCTACCTTTCTCTTCCCTCTCTATCTACCATTCTCTCTCCCTGGCTATAAATCGCATTAAAACGCGACGAGAGCGACCATTATAACTGTCTCTGTGGCCGGGGCAATCTGCCCCAAGGGGGCCACTTCGGACCGGACTGGACCAAGCCAGGCCAGGCCATTAAGCGCCCCAAAGTTGTTCGACACACGCATTCAGCAAAAAGTGTCATAATCACATCGTTAAAAGGGGCAAGGTGGCAGGGTGACGAGCGGGGGGAGGGATTAATTACTCTATGTGTTGTGGTACTTACTCGCATTCACCGGGTCGATCACATCTGCCATGTATGGGATCACAGCCGGTCTTGCAAATGGCCTCCTCACAGTTGACGCCCTGCCAGCCATTCAGGCAGAGCTTCTGACCCTCCGAACCGCAGGCATAGTGCCCAAACTGATCGTCGCGCGGACGGCAGAAGGTCGTGCAGGTCGTGTTGTAGTAGGTAACGGCGCATTGCACCCGGACGCGGTAGGTGATGCGCGCGTTGCGACCGATGTGGTCCAGTGTCTTCCACTCCGGCGACGGCAGTATCACGCCCGAGTATGATGTTTCTTCAATTAACCTTTCCGCATCTGCATTTTGGCAATGTTCCCGATGGTGCAAGGTGGTCCAAGGTGGTGCAAGGGGGTGCACGGGGGTGGCAACGGCAGTTGCATGGTTGTTGTGCATAGCAATGACAATTGTCGTCGACGATGGTGGCATCAACGTTGGCGTTCCGCAGCAACAGTTGTCAAGGATTCGACCAGAGTTCGGGTTGAGGTTCGAGGTTTAGGGTTAGTCCGGGAGAGAGAAAGACAGAGAAGAGAGGCAACGTTTTAGACATGGCTGACAACATTGTGTGCTCAATTGGCTGCCCAATGTTGCCGTTGTTACAGCAATTGCTGTTGTTAGTGTTGCTGCTGCTGCTGTGTTTCTGTTGTTGTTGTGGTTTCTCCAGTCTTATTGTTATGGGCTGCGTCTGGGCTCCGCTCCGCATACTGTGCTAATTAAGCCAAATGCTGTGCACAACCAACACACACACACACACAGAGCAGCAGCAACAGCAACAAGCATGACAATTGCCACTGCACTTACCTGGATACGATGTGTTGTACATGTCCAACGCCTGCAGGATCAGCGTAAACGACTTCTGTAATTGAACAAAGCGAGAGAAAGAGAAGAGGCAGAATGAGTTGATGTTCAACAAGCAGCGAGTGTGTTCGATAGTTAGATACCCTATATACAGAATAAGCTCTGTTATTATAGTGCAATTAATAAGACCTTTTTCACAGTATGTTTATATAATATCTAGCTTACTTTATGCTTAAAAGATGAGTTGAATCTTAAAGGCATCGATAAGAAATCAACCCCATAACTTAAATCAAAGATTTTCAGGAATGTATTGCTATGTAATCAACATTTGACTTAAGCAGTAGTTGAGTATGGTGTAAGGAAACCTTTATACTAAATTTGATATCTCTAGTGTACAAAACAACCAAGATCTACGCGTTCATACGAACAGAAAAATGGAAAAACGGATAGAAATTGCCTATTCGACTAAGCTTTTAATGCCCAGCAAGTGTATAAACATTCAGAGAGCTCTGTCGTGCCTCCTCCTCTTTGTTACTACGTTTACCAAGTAAGTATACTCCTCTTTGAAAAGCAGGGTATAATAAGCTGTGCTGTAGACACGGGCAGAGATAGAAGAGAGCGCTAGCAGTTGAATGTGAAACCTCGGCATGGCCAGCTTAGTTGGAGCTGCGATCGTCTGCTCGTCTCAGCTCGTCTCGTTCGGTGTTGACGCTAATGGACAGTTTAATCTCGAGTTGGCTTTTTGGGGTTCGCGCGGATGCAAATGAAGACAGCAGGCAGGCAGGCGAATAGAGGCAAGTAAACAAAGGAGACAAGAAGCGAAGGGGGAGACTGGCAGAAGGAGGAGGAGGGGAACAGACAAAGCCAATGCACAAACAAACACTTTAATTTCACGCAAAACAAAGCAAAGCAAAGCAAAAACTTTCTAAACATGCTGCAGGGAGTGGTGCAACAAAGTGGGGCAGGGGACAGTGAGGGCAGTAAAGAGGTGGGTGGTGGCCCCTTGCAGGGAGGGGAAGAGGGGACAGGGGCATGTACGATACAAGACATTCGCTGCAATTGGTTGAAACAAAACGAATTTAATTTTTTTTTGCATGCGCGCATAAAAATTGAAGACTTTTTGTTGCTGTTTATGTTGCTGTTGTTGTTGTTGTTGTTGTAGTTGTGCTGTTGTAATTGCAAACTGCGCCAGAAGATTTCTCGTGGCACAAAAAGCAATTAAACGTCGCTGTCGTCGTCATCGTCTGCGCCGCTGGACGCCAGGAAATGCTCATTTAGCAATCGAAGCAATGGAGACAGCGCGACAGAGGTGAAGGCGGACAAGGAGGAGTAGGAGGTGGAGGAATCTGCCTCACGGCCGCCTGTGCTCCCATGTAATTGGCCCGGCGACGCGACACTAAATCAGTCCAAAGCAGACAGCGACAGCAACTTGACACAGTTTGTCAAATCCACCAGGCCACAATTCACAATCGACCCCCGCGACCCAGCTCGACTCCCGCTCGCATTTCCATTTCCCATTCCACATTCTCCATTATCGTTTCTCATTCGTTGTCATGCAACTGTCATAACTTCCCCTTCCTCTCTCCCCCTCTCTTTCTCGCTGTCTTCTGTCTCTCATCTGTTTTCCGCACTGGCACATGCTAAAAATCTTGACTGACCGCAAGCCTTTCCAGCGGAAGCTTTTCAATTGAAAATGGCGTTGCAAATTGGTTTCGGATTTCGCATTGACAAGAGACACGCGCGCCAAATGGCACATGGCAACCCTAAACAGAACTAACTACTATATAGTACATATATCAAAATGTATTAATGGAGTAATTGCAAACTGGGTTAATTGTTTTACTGGGAAAAGTTGTTCAATAATATACTTCCTTTTTAATTTCCACTTTTCTAAATATTTCTAAATTTCTTGGGTAAGACAATTTAATTTGAACTAAGACTCAATATGAAAAAAACTTATTTCTGTCTGTTCTTCATAGTTTAATACTCAACATACATTATAAAAGACTCTTTAAATTCCTAGCTAACATAAGTAAATCTCCTCCCTTATTGATCCCACATCAACTAACTACTTTGACTATAACTTGTGATGAATGAACTCTGTCTTTAATCAATATAAAAGACTCTCGAAAGCGACTTTATTCTGCAGCAACAACTTTATAGCTGAAATTTCATAATTTATGAGCTCAACACAATTCAAAGAAATGCAAATATCGTAAAAAACAGCCATAAATCAAGATCAAGATGATCTCAATGAACCGTGCGAACTAAGATGGAATCTGCTAGGAATCCGCTCCATACCGGGACAAGCACAGCAAGTAGTAGCTGCCTATCGACACACAATCGTTGAGCACTCAATTGGCCGCAAAGAGAATTGTCTAAAGAAGTCCAAAATAAGAAGAACTTGGCAGGCAAACGAGGCCGGACAAATAAGCTGCCCACTTTCATCTTTCATCTCGCTGTCTCCCTCGACTTTATCAATGACATTGGACCATGTAGAGAAGTAGCCAAGCTCCAAATATGGCTGCATGTGGGGGCAGTGCGATTGAAAATACTACGTACTACTGACGGAACTGGGCACTGAAGACTGGGGACTAGGGACTGAGGCTGCCATTCAAAGTGGAGCAACTTGAGCAAATTCCACTCGAGATTCTCTCCTTCGATTCTCTCTCGATGATGATTGCGCACGCGCACTCGAACAATAACTTCAAAAATATTGTCAAGTGAAATTTTGTAGAGAGCTTTGGCTTTATTTTGATTTTCATGTTTTCGTGTAGTGCTCTGCTCCTCGATGGATGATGATGACGATGGTTGATGATGGGCCTCGTTTTGAGTTTGTGTGTTTGACAGTTACAATCGACAAGTTGCTGCGGGAGGAAAACGGGAGTAGAGGAGGTTGCTGGGATGCTGCTGTTGTTGCTGCTGCTGCTTCAACTTGTTGCCGCAGTGCGCAAAGTGTTTGAAGTATTTCATAAGTCATGTTTATAAGTTTTAACGTGCCATTCACTCAATCAGGCCCCCAACTCACAGTCGAAGTCGAAGAGAGAAGAAGATAAAAAAAGAAGTCATTCAATAAAAAGTGGGACAATTGCGACGCATCAACAGCAGCAACAACAACAGCAGCAGCAACAACAAAAGTAACAACTCGCTTATATCGGCAGCTTGATTTTTGAAGATTTCGTGATTTTGTGAAAGGCTTCTTGAGGGGCTCAGTCGTCTCTGGCTTTGACTGTGTCTGCGCCCAAGCAAATATTGCTGAATGTTGTTGCTGCTGCTGCCTGTTGCTGCTGCTGCTTGTTGTTGTATGCAGAATTTGCCAATGCCGCCACCAACATTTGCCAGGTTTCAGCGCATAGAGCACACACACACACAGTTAACATATGTGAGTGCTACAGGGAGTCAAGTCAGGCAGGCAGACTGGGGGGCAAACAGGTAGGGAGAAGCAGGGGCAACAGGAAGGCGCAGGCAGGGGCTGGCAGGCAAGCAGTCAGGGGAGAACAGGGGCCTGTCCAAGATTAAAGCGAAACCATAGCGAAGCGTAACGTATCGCCATCGTCGTCGGGCGAGCGACAAGCGCGACAAGGTAATGTTCCCACGAAACAGGTTGTCCGCACTTCAGGCCACGACCACGAAGTCAGAAGAACGCGACGACAGAGACGGAGACGGCGACGGCGACGGAGACAGAGACTGAGCCCCCAAGACCGAAGACCGAAGACCGAAGCCGGCACTGACTCTGACGCATGCCCCAAGCCGGCGCGGCGCGGCACAAGAAACTCAGCGAGTCGCTTAATGTAAACGACGGCGCATGCGCATGCCTCAGTCGCTGTCGCAGTCGCAGTCACTGTCGCTGTCGCTGCCGCTGTCGACGTCGCTGGCTGGCTGTAGAATTAGTTGGCAGTGTCGAGGAAGGCGTGTAATTGTTAACCAAGTTTGTTTCGTGTTTGTACATTACCAAAAACATTGCAAAAAGAGCGAAGGCAACAACTGAAGCAACAACAACAATAACAGAGAGAGAAGGAGTGGAGAGAGGGGAAGCAAGAGGGAGACGGGAGAGAAACAGAAACAGAGAACGGAACTGAGTCTGGGTCTGCTGCTGCTGTTTCTGGTCAGTAACGTCAAATATGCCACGTTTTAGCCCCTCATAAGCCCGCATTATGCGCACTTAATTAATGCCCCTCCTCCCCCACTACCGTCATTCTTTTTCTCCCTCTTACCCTGCCTCTGTCTAGACGAGGGTGAAGCAGCCAAAAGCGACTTAAGCTGGCTGAGAAAAATGGCCAGAAATGAAATGAAACGAAATAAAACATAATTTTTAATTGCCTTTTTGCCTTGTGAAGAGATGCGGCTACCGCGACGCGGCATAAAACGTGATTTATTTGCCACAAGCCTCTGTGTGTGTGTGTGCTATGTGCGTTTATGTGTGTGTGTATGTGAGTCAGCCAACTGTGGTGCCACATTGCTGCTAGTCAACTCTGACTGCAGCCCACGCAGATGTTTGTTTACACTTTTCTCTCTCCTTCTCTCCCTTTCTCTTTCTTCGTCTTTCTTTTCGTCTATGACGGAAGCCGTAGACCATCCGCCAAAAAAAAACCGGAAGCTCTACGAAACGGGGAACTTAAAAACCCTGCCTTATCACTGCAGCACGCGCTTATCGCAGCGCAATGACGCAATGACTCAGTACGAGCTGCCACACAGCAGCACGCTCAGCTCGTGCCAAAATAAGACATAGACGTAGTTTGAAAGGGGGCTGAGGGGGCACTTGAACTTACCGTCCAGCTAAATGTGAAGGGCAACACAATGGCACTCACACCCGGATCACTGAGGACAAAACTTGATCCGCCCAAGATTTTTGTGGTCGAGTTGCCGAATGCACAACCCGTCGATATGCTGGCACCTTGTTCCGTCGTCTGGTACTCCTTGAGGCACAATCGAAACGCCGTTGTGCACGGTGAGCAGCCTGTAGGAAGAAGAAAGTGAGAAGGATTGTTATTAGTGCAATTGAAATGTTGCATTATAAATGCTTTAATCATAATTACGATTCTTTAAATTTCTAGATCACTGTAGATGTATACAACAGGCAGAAGAAGGCGTTCCGAAGCCTATTTAGTATATAAATTCTTGTTGACCATTAATAGTCAAGTTGAACAAGTTGTATTTGTCTGTTTTACAGTTTATTTGTCTGTATGAACACCCAGATCTCAACTAATATAAAAGCTAATAAGACCAAACTGAACATGAAGGTTTCTCTTTACCTTACGCAGGTAAAGTTATTATAAAGTATTGGGTGTTAAGCTAATTTAATGATTAAGTTGCATAAAAGCGATGTATTGATGATACAACTATTTGTTCAGACATATAGTGAGTTAATGTAATGTAATGTAAAATAAATCTCCAAAAAAGAATTAATTCGGACCACAAACACTTATCTTATCTAAACAAAATGACTGCAGCTTTCGTTACTTCTTCTCAGGGCCGCAGAGAGAAAATCAGGGCCCGGGGGTATCCATGTTCGGGCCCCCTCCCTTCCCTTCAAATAAATCAGCTATTGCCGACTGTGATGTAATTTTTTTTAATTTGTGGATTTAAATGTACTAATAGTTTATATTATTATTATTATTTGGTAAAGGTTAAATAGCTGCCTACATCTCCGATTTTTTAAAATTTTTTTCATTGATAGGACTATATTTATCATGAATTTAGGTGAAAGAATTATTTGGCGGTCGCTTCTAGTTTTTTTTAATTGAATTTTGAAAATAATTAATTTTACATGTATTTTGTTGTTGGCTAATTCTGAGTAAAACGTCACAACGATGCGCACTGTGTCCCACAAGCGATTTAATTCAAACGAAATGTTGTTCATACACAAAAATATATTATTTTGTGAGTTCCCTACTGGGTGAGAATTTCGAAGCATGAAACGAGAAGTCGTTGGTCGGAAAACTGGCTTCAACGAAGATGTTTAATAGCTCATATACTTTCAGATAATCACATGTGTGAGGGAAAGAAATTTTTTAAGGGTTCTGGGAAAGAGCGCCACAGGCGAAAAATTTTTGCAAAAATAAAATCGCGCGCGCGATCCTATCAGTGAAAAAAATTTAAAAAAAATCGGAGATGTAGGCAGCTATTTAACCTTTACCTATTATTTTACTATATATTACTATATATTATATTAAAGTGAAGGTTTTTCGGAAAATCGCGGGCCCTTCTGAAAACTCCGGGCCCGGGGGAAACCCACCCGTCTCCCCCCCCTCTCGGTGGCCCTGCTTCTTCTCCTTAACCGTATAAAATTACACAGCTTAATCTCTAACCCGAGATACTTTGTTAACTTTAAGAAATTATGTAGACACTCTGAAGAATTTAAAACATTTACTATATTATCAAACTGCACTCTCCCTCTCTCTTTCTCGATTTGGAAATCCCAAATTCCAATTCAGACGATAAGAACACGACCTTGAGAGCGAAGAAACATGAATTTGGAACAGACTTCATATACGATATGCATATGGTAATCTGCATTTGCGTGTGTATGGAATGTAGGTCTCGGCGATATATACATACATATATACTCTATAAATACGATAGATAACTCACCCGTCGTCTTGGTGGCGCGCAGCTCGGGGCGCATGCCACAGCAGTAGCCCGTAAGCAGATGGCTGTTCGTATTCGAGATTTCTAATATCTCCAGCTCAAAGTTACCAGCTGCGGAAATCTGTAAAGAAAAGAAAATATCGAGAGAGGTACATCAGTTCTCAGTTTGGTTCATAATAAGCCGCAGCCAAAACATGTTAACAAAAATCCCGAATCGTTCGAATCAATCATGGGCCATAACGAAGCCACAAGCACCCTCTCTCTCTTTCTCCGTGGGTACCTCTCCTCCTGCTATATCAAATAATATGCTCAACACGCAGCTCGTTCGCTTGTTGTAAAAACTAATAAGCCACCTAGGGCGCTCTGATTGGGCTACGCCAGAGGTTTTAATTAAAAAACACGAGGAAAACGGCAAGAGACGAGAGAGAATCGAAATGGATGAATGTTCCATTTTGTAGGCAAATGAAAGGAGCGCCACAGACAGAGAAGGTGACCAGGGAGGGAGACTGAGAGGGGGAGACTGGTCTGAGTCTTGTAGTTGGACTTCGACTTGGACTGTGCTCGGCTGCTTGCTGCCCGTGTTGATAAATCAGGCGGCAAATGAAACATGAAAATAATGAGAAATATTTTCAAACACAAAGCGCCTTAACGGATCGCAATGAGAAAGGGGAAACGGGAACGGGAAAGGGGATGGGGATGGGATCGCTGGACTGTTTGTGTGGCTCGGCACACTTAATCAAACGCGATATCCAACTGCTTGTATAATTTAGAATGCCTTTGTTGGCCACCAGCAGGAGACGGGGCTGTAGAACTGGAAAGTTGGCAGTAAAGAGGCAGTACCAGAGGCAGTACCACAACCCGTAATAGTCCCGGCACCTTTACCTCTACCACTAACTGTCTTAGTCCCTGTGCCTCTACGAGTACCAGTCTCGAATCTCAGTCCCAGTCTCCAATCGGTAGTCTCTCTATCGATAAGCGAATTCGCCATAAAATTAATAACACATTAGATCGGAGCTTGGGGGCCTTAATGGGCCGACATAACTTAGTCCCGGGCACTGGCCAGCCGCAGTCCAGTCCAGGCTAGGCTGTCCACGCCATCAACTTTGTAGTTTAGGGTTCATTACGAAATATGCTAAAAAGCTAATGAAAAACCGCAACTGGGAACTGGAAATGCGTAGCATTTACGGTTTCATATTTCAGCCAATTTATTAGCAGTAAAGGAGGCGGGAAGTGGGTTCGAGTTTGGGATTGGCAATGGGATTGAGGCTGGAACTGGGACTACGACTGAGCTTGGTCTTGCTACTCGCTTGGTAGCCAGCAGCGTTGATAAGTTTATTAGAGATAAATTGCAATTTGGCCTTAGGACCGAGACCAGGAGCGCGCGCCTAACGGCAGATCGGCGACGACGCACGGCTGCGACTCTCTGCACCTGCAGCTGCAACGTTCCACATGCCATAGATCAATCAAAGCAGTCAGCGGACAGCTCAAGCTGCAGTTGCAGTTCTTGCTGGAGTTGGAGTTGGAGCTGGAGTTGAAGTTTAGCTTGACTTTGGTTCTGTGATCAGTTTGGTCAGTGCCCCAGCGAGTCAGAAGTTGATTGGATTCTTGATCGAGTCGAGTTGAGACGGGAACCGGTTTCTTCATTGCTTCTCCCTCTCTGCTTACTATTTATTTATCGCATTTCTTTTTTGGGCCGCGTTTTCATTCATGAGCCAAGGCTGCGGCAAGTGCAGCTGCCTGCCAGTTGCCAGTTACCTGTTGCCCCAACCCTGGTACCTGTTCCCAGTTACCTGTTCGACTCTCACCTGCGCCCCGAAAAGATTCTCGCAATCGCGCGCTAATGTACGAGACAAACTTTGACGTAATCAATTCGATTAGATAAGCTACATGAGATGCCCCAAGCAGAAGACGACAGAGAGATAGAGAGGGGGAATGAAATTTGTAATGCGGCGCCAAGACTTCAAAAAGGTAGCACTTGTCTTATATATCCGACTCTTTATGGGGCATGAATGGCCCTCAAGGAACCGCGCTGCATTTATGCAAAATCTCATTAAACGCAATTATAAATATCGCAAGATCAATAAGTTTTGCCCTAATGAGCGGCAACTGTTTTGTTGTTGATGCCTTAAGTACTGCGATAAATACCAACAACAACAACAGAAACAACAACAAGAGCGACGCACGATCGTGGGAGCTGCGGCTGCGCATTTCGCCAACTCATTTGGGCTTTGCCTTTCGAATCGCAAAATCTTTATGAATATCCCCAGTCAGCTTCCCCCTCTCTCTTCGGGCTGCCAGTTGGCAGTTTAATACGCAGCTTATGATCAATAAATGTCAAGCCTTATGAGGAGCTTAAGCGCTTTACGCATGTCATTTGAGCCTGCGCAATGGAACTGGGTTAATGCGGAGCAGACCAGAGGGCAACTCTGCAGGGTTAAGACATTTCCTGGAAGCATAAATCACTGCTACAAAATATATTTAACTTTTATTTGCTTAATTAACAACTAAATTGTTGAGGTAGAAACCTTCTTCCCCCTTTGAATGTCCATTTAGGCAACCATTTCTCATTTGCCGACGACTTTTATAGCTCGTTCGATGCATTCCGCTGGAGAACTCCGGGAAAACAGATAAATGTGCGCAATCAATTTGATAGCCTCGACTGGGAGCAGGGGCAAGGAAAACTGGGCATTCTAATGCCTGGTAGCTTGGGCATCCCATGCAGCGTATTAATCAAATTGTTGCCCGTTCCCCGATCGCCAACGCTGAGATTAATTTTATATGCATCCCTAGGCCCAAACCTCTGTTTAATTGCCCCGCGCGGGCATCTCAATACATGTTTAGCCACTTTGTGTAACACTTTATGCTGGCCACGCCCCCCGCGCACTGCCCCCAGGCATGACTACTACCGTTGTGCCAGCCACGTGGGAACTCACTGGGGCACAGATGGAGCTACCCGTGGTCAGTTAAAGACTTCTGTTTCCGAGTATCCCAAATTGGTCGAATGGGTCTATAAAGATTACGACCAAAAACTTGTAACGTGAGTAGAGATTCCCAGTTGATAGCACCTTCATGTGGAGTGAATTTCTCCTCATCAAGCAAGTAACTTATGGCATTGACTCTCAACGACAGCAGCACTAAAAATAATCGAAATCGAAAGGGGAAAAATCTTTAATTTCCCATATAACACTACATCAAATTAATGCGAAAATTGTCTTCACATAATTTATGGATATTTTCAACCCGATCAAATTAACAACTGCCATAAAAACCCAGTTAACTGAAACGGGCTGAGAGTGTCCAAGTTGCCGATAAGTTACATGCCTATCGATATCGTGCAATAGTCTGAGAATCATGTGCACTTACTGTAAAATGAATTTTATGGCGCTCTTCAGCTTTAATGGAAATGTACCAGGAGTATTAGATGCAACTAAATGGAGAAACGTAGAGGACAACTATTGTATCGAATTACCATGAAGTCGGGTCGGCTTAGCTAGGATTTCACACTAAATAGCTTGGGTTGGAAAGGTGCAATTAGATTTGGGTAAAAAGCTGGGAATTTAACAATTGCAATGGTTGGAAAAGCAATAAGAAAAATTTTCAGAGCTGCTCTGAATTTTTTATATTATTTTTTATAGAAATCATTTAAATTGAATAAGAATCAGTCTTCAAAAATGAGTACAGCCGTGCCAAACTATGGAATGCATTTATAGAACCTTACCACAGCATCAAAAGCCGAGAAAATAAAGAACTTTCTGTCCGTATGAACACCTTGATCTTAAATACTATGAGAACTATAATTACCAAATTTTATAACAATATTTCTAATAACTTTCTCTAGGTAAAATGATTTATAATTTGAAGACCCCCATTTTCGGCTCCGTAAATAAAACAAAATCAGTTTAAAGCGTAAGTTTAAAGCTAGAACATTTCTTTTTTCGTTTGTAGTTTATTCCATTTGCTTAAAATAAGAATAATTTCCATAAAGCGTCTTTCAATATTAAACCATTTAAGCTGCACTTGATTTCATTCTGATATATTCCCAAATAAGTTCTAAAATTCTTTCAATTAGTCTCAGCCAGACGTACTAAACATCTCTTTCAAGTTTGATAGGAACTTAAGTCTTCAGCAAAATCTTAATCTTCAAACTTCCCGCGTGATTCTTGCGAAAAAACCCAAAAAAAAAACCTTTGCGCCCTCATGAATCAATTCCCACAGACTTTTTTTATGTTGTGCCTTGGGCAAAGTTGAATCAACTCTTGATCGTATATCGCCACATATATTGCCCCAGTATTTTGGCCAACATCATCGACAGCAACACCCGCATATGTGTTGCCCTCGCGATTTTGTTCTTCTTCTTCTTCGTTGGTGATTTTTGCTTACCTTATGGACTAACAATATTAAAATTAAAGCAATTAAGTTGCAGGCAGACTTTAATGATCGACAATCCGCGATCAGCGATGACGACGACGAACGCAGTCGAAGATGTTGTTGTTGTCGTTGCTGTTGTTGCTGATGTTGCTGTTGTTGCCGCTGCGGCCGTTGGCTTTGCCTCGTTTCACTCATGCTGGGGCTGCCTGTTAATGCTGTTGTTGTTGTTGTTCTTGATTCTGTTTCTCTGTCTGCTGTTGTTGCTTCTATTCTTGTTGTTGTTGCTGTCGCAGTTGTTGCTGTCGCAGTTGTTGCTGTGATGCCTTTTGTTGATTTTCGCCGAAAATGTTTTCTAAACATTTTGAACATTCTGTGAGAAGACGATGCTGGCTCCAATTTGCTGCCCTTTGTAGTAGTTGTAGTTGTTGTTAGTGTTGTTGTTGTGTATAGCTGTTGTTGTTGTTACTCTTTCACTTATTGTTGTTGTCACAGACACTTCTCACACAGCTCGGGCCATGCCCGAAGTAAAGAATTTGTTTTCTATATCTTTCTTTATATTTCAGATCATTTTGTTGTTGCTGCTGTTGTTGTTGTTATCAACAGTTGCTCTCTTACAATTGTTGTCACTGTTGTTATTGTTGTTGCTTTATTTGCATTGTGTTTTGGTTTTTTATTTATGCTTTTCTCATTTGCTTTTCTGCTTTACACACACTTCCCCACTTGATAGGCCCCTGTTGTCGTTGTTGTTGCTGTTGTTATTGTGGTTATTGTTGTTGTTGCTGTTGTAAACGAACAAAGTGGAATTGAAACACACTGAGCGACAAGTGGCTGTAAAATCCATTTCTCATTCGCCTTTAAGCACGCATCATCAACGCTAATTGACACGCATTTGTTGCTGCCGCTGTTGCAGTTGCAGTTGCCGCTGTTGCTGTGGATGTTGCTGGTGATGCCTGCAACCGCAGCAACCGCAAAGCGGCGCAACGTGCAGCAAATGCAAATGCAATTCAATTTATGTTAATTTAACGCTGTGGCTGCGGTTGCTGCTGCTGCATGTTGCAAGTTGCTGCTGCTGTTGCAGTTACTGCTGCTGCTGCTGCTGTTGCCTTTGCTGCTGCCGTGTCTGTTTGGCCACAAGCAATTTGCATCTTGTGCGCATATTAATTTACAGATATTTTCACTCTTGAGCACATTACTCAACCCCCATTAACCCCCTCTTGCCCTGCTGCCTTCCCCCTTCATTCTCTTCTCTCCCTCTCTCTCTCCCATTGCCCTGTTCCGCCTCTTTTGGCTTGGCCTGTGCCCGCCTCTGAGTCTCTTTAGCATCGGCATCGGGTGTTAATTGTCCATTTAATTAAGTAATTTGCTACGCTTCCTCTGCCTTTGTCCCCCTCTCTCTCTCACGAGAGCGGAAGTCGTTGACTTTGCCGAGAGGCAGCGCCGGAAGTGGAGCACAGTGCGCTGCCTTCGCTGCTGCCTTTGCTGCGCTGCCTGCTGCACTTGACAATTGGCGCAATTGAAGTTGTGCAAAATGAGAAAGGGAGAATGCAAATGTCAACTGAGAGAGGGCGAGGGAAGTAAGAGAACGAAAGGGAAAGAAGAAAGGGAAAACAGATGATAGAAGAGAGGAAGGCAGAGAAAAAGGTGGAGACAGAGATAGTATGAAATAGAGAAGGTGGGAAGGCGAAAACCAATTAGAATTTTGACACAGTAAACAAACTCAGCTAAGGAAAGAAAAGAGGGAAAAGGGAGAGGTTGACATGAGAGAGATAGAAAGGAAGTAAGAAATGGAAATAGAATTTTGACACCTAAACAAGCTGAGCTAAAACTGTCAATAAGTTTCCTTTTTTCTCTCAATCACTTGCTTCTCTTCGCATTCCCATTGTAGTCAGTTCAGTTGGCATTATCAGCTGACTATATAGCATACTATATGGCACATATACACATACATAAAATGATCTCCTCTCAATTCTGTGTTGTACTATGAAAATATCTCCCTATTCTCTGCTCTAGTTCCCTCTTCTCTCTCTCTCTTCCCTTCCCATGATCTCTTCCTCTGCTACTCTCCAGCTTCCTCTGCTTCTTTAACTCTCCCTCTGCCTCACTTTGTCACTTTTCCATTATCACTGGAATTCTGCTGCTGCTACTGTTATTGTTGTTGTTATCGTGCATTTATTATTTATTTGTGCCTGCGCTATTTTCTTTCTTCTCGTTCTTTCACTCTTCGCTGTGCTGTTTCAATTCCATTTCGTTCGCTGCGTTATCAATGAATGTTGTTGTTGCTGCTGTTGTTATTGTTGTTGTTGTTGCTGGGCTATTGTCGACTCTGCGTTCGCGTTAGTTTTCGCAATTCGTATTCGCATTGTTTGCACTTTTACTTAAGCGCTTTTATTAACAAATTTAAACACACATACACATTGAGTTCTCTCTCTATATGTGTGTGTGTAAGTGTGTGTGCGTGTAGTTATTGTGTGCGTAATTGAGCTTTATTTCCGTTTCTGATTCCGTTACTTTGCCGCAAAAGAAATAAATAAATATAAATAAATCACACATTCACTTTTGTTACTATTGTTGTTGTTGTTGTTGTTGCATTCTCCTCTTCTCTTGATTGCTGCTGTGGTTGTTGCTGTTGTTGTTTGGCTCATTTGTTGTAATCAGCAAAGCAATTCAATTTAATTGTAACACATTTAACACTTTCACATCATTTTCATTGATTAGTTACACACGCACACACACAGCACACGCATACGTATGCACACTCACACAGTAATCCCAATTGGCAACGCCGTTTACCGTTTACTGCGCTCTGCACTGCTCGAAGCGCGGCGCTCAACTAAGCAGATCGACCGAGCGTATCCTGCGGCGTTTCTCTGCCTGCAGCAGCAGCAGCAGCCACACGGGGCGGAGCAACTCACGCGACAGAGAGACAGAGAGAGAGCGAGAGCGGGCGCAGAGAGTTACCCCCAGCAACAACAATAAACACGCGCTTCGTTACCAACCGCTTTTTCGAATATCAAATTCGAGTTCGACACCGAGAGAGAAAGAGATCTTGTTCGACGACAACGAAATGCGCTGCTTCCGTGCGTTGCTTGCGTACGCTTCAGGCGTCAAGTTGCGACTGATTGCCGAGGCTGGCATCGCCGCTGGGCACATTCACTCAGCCGAGCTTTGTCTCTCGGCTCTCGCCTCGACTCGGCGCTCGTCGTGTTCGTCGCTCTGCTCTCTTAGCGCTTAACCGGTTTAAGTGCGCAGCACTCTCTGCGTTTGCGCGACGCTCTTTAGCCACACGCTGATTGGTCGTCCCCATTGCCTGCGGTGCGACTCTGTGACTTGTTAATGGAGTTGCCCGAGCCGAAGTGCAGCCGAGTCGTGCCTGTCGTTCGTGGCTAGCTGCTGTCGGCACTCGTGTTGCTGTCGCTGCTGCCTACACGCATGCGCGTGTGTCTTCAGGCGCTTTTTTTTATGATTTCAACTTAATTATGCTGCCACTGTGCCTGCCCACTGTGCCGCTGCCCACTGTGCCTGTGCTCTAGTTCTACTTAAAATGCGCGCGCGCAGACGCGTTTTATGGGCGCCCAACGTAGCCTGGAGCAGTTGCATTGCTTCAGGCGCATAATTAACACCTGGAATTGCACCTGGTCTTGTGGGCAATGCCGCATCCCGCTACGCTTATGATTTGTGACCATTTTGGGGCAGTCCATTATTGACCGGCCAACGCTGTCAACATCGTCATCGTCGCAGTCGCAGCCGAAGTTGTTTTTGTTGTTGTTGCCTAGACAGACAGCGCGGCGGCAACGACGACGACGACGAAGACTGTGCCCAATTATAAGCAGGCCGCGTGTGTATAAATCAAATTTAAATGCAACTTGGGGCAGCTAAACAAAAGACTTCAATAGCAACAAACTTGGCAATTACATGCAGCCAGCAATGGACAAAGGACAATGCAACTAGCAATGCGGCAGCATCTTTTGTTGTTGCCAGCAGCGTTGGCAGCAGCAACTGTTGTTGTTGTGGCCAGCAGTTGCTGTTGCTGTTGCTGTGTTTGTTAGCGGCTCATATTTCTTAGCTGCGCATATCTAAATATCGAATCATGTCGCTGATTTGCTTTGCCGCACCATTGTTGCAACTGCAACACAGCAACAACAGCAACACGGCAACAGGCAACGGCAACAACACACACTAAATCTCATTGTGCCGTTGTGTCATGTCTCTTGTTCGACAATAGATAAAACAAATTGACTTGGTGTGTGCCCAAAATGTCTTCTCTAGCCATTGCCCAGGCCAGCAACAGTTGCTGCTGTCGAGATACTGTTGTTGTTGCTGTTGTTGTTGTTGTTGTCGTGGTGGGCGTACAACTTAAAACGCTGCCTCCTTTGTCATCTTTCTTGCAGCACCACAATGGGGCATTATCAACGGCATATCTACGAAATCCCAGAGCGGCAATTCCACACGGCGACAACAGCAACACAGCAACAACAGCGACAGCGCAACAACAACAACAACAGCAACAGGCTGTCCAAATATGTTGCAAGTTGGTGTTATTCTTCACACGGCATCATAAATTTCACGTATAATTGACGCTTTCAGTTATATCAAAATTGGCTAAAAGGCGACGAACAACAGCAGCAACAACGATAGCCTCAACAACAACAAGTAAGTAAGCTTTAGACGAGTGTGCGTAGCAGTGACATACCCTGTACAAAAAGCTTAACATGTTTGCATAGTAAAATTGTTTTTTAAACAACTTCTATATCTTTCATTCAAACGCAAGCAAATTTTCAGATATTATATACATTATAAAAATAAAAATACACACAAAAAAAAATCGTTCTAGTTGTATAATTACACTTGTTATTAGATTTTCATTAATTTACAGAGGAAGTAGGGGGCGTGGCCAAATTTTCTAGCTAGCAATATCTGAAGGCGAAGATGTGACATATTCTTACAAAATTTAGTAGCCTTAGCTGTTATAGTTTCTGAGATATGGGTGTTCATACAGACAGAAATGACTCAATACTAAATAATATATGTACAGAGAATTGCTACATACATTTGCTTGCTAACACTTAGTCATAACACCTTACTTAGCTGTGGTTAGTGGGTATAGCACAACAACTTGACAACGTTTGCGTTGGTGGCTCTCGTTGTGGCCAGTGGAGCCAGCAGACTCCAGGGATTACATTGGCAATGTCTTGCTGTGTGTGTGTGAGTGTGGAATGCCTGTAATTGTTGTTGTTGTAGTTTGTCGCGAGTGAAGCTTACATTGTTTTCGCTTGGCTAATAATAGTCAGACGCACAGTGGGACAAGTGGACAGTGAGATACTCTTATGTATGTAGGTGTACAGTGGGATGCACACCGAGTGAGTCAATTGACGTACAAAGGTACATATCTATCTTACTCTCCCTCTCTTTCCCTCTCTCTCTCCCCCACTGTCCCTTTCTCACTAAAAATTAGCTTTCATTTTTCTCCCCTCACTTTACTTTGATAATTCCGCTGTTGCTGTTGTTGCTATTATCCCATTTACACTGTTTCTTTTTCGAGCACATGCAACCTGCGACAGCTGCTCGAGTGCCACACTCGAAACATGTTGCACGTAGCACGCGCCATAAATGTGGCAAATCCAAAAATCCAAAAATCAAACATATTGAATAATCAAAACGCGCTCAGCGGACGCGCAATTAAACGCGCCCAGTAAAACCACCACCCCCACTGCCAAGCACTGCCTGCCTCTGTCTGTGGCATGCAACAGCAACCCCTGCCTGCGTCACTCATTAAGCAAACAGTCAAATATGTTGGCAATTTTCCAACCAGTTGTGGGTCGTAGATGCCACACTCGAAATTTTATGACAGATTTTTCAAGTGTTTTTGTGGTTACAGTGGCCGCTAATACCCTGTATTGTAAGTAAGTGGGGTATATCAGTTTGCGTAGTTGTTAAGTTAAATATAGTGTATTCAATAAAGTAAAATATTGTAGTTTTATGTCGCTGATACCCTGTAAAATTATATTATATAAAATATTCTGTAATTATATATTCTGTAAAATATAAAGCTGTTTATGCTCTGTGATCTATTAGTTACTTCTTTACGCATTCAGTGTTTCATCAAGGACTTTACAAATTAACAGGGTAATTGTGCACGAGCAGCTACCTTAATATTTAGACTTAACTCAACATACCTCGACCTATTTCCATTTAATATAGTGCAATTTTGAGCACATAAACAGATTCTAGCTGTTTTGCAGGGTATGTTGCAGTCGTGCAAGTGTTCCCGCTACTGCTGCCACTGGCAGTGGCAACTGAGGGCGTTTACACTGTGTGGTTTAGGTTCGACAGCAGCAAACAGTCAAACAGACAGAGGGAGAGACAGATGAACTGACAGACAAGCAGAGAGATGGCGAGAAAGAGAGGGAGAAAGAGAGGGAGAGAGAGAGGGGTATATACACACATAGACAGACGTACAAATAGTCAGCTCTGTGGCTGCAAAACATTGGCCGAGGTTAGTTGTTTATGAACCTTTTTATAGCTCTGCTGTTTGCTGCTGCAGATTTATGCGCCATATTTCAGTTTGCGTAGTGAGTGCTTTGTGAGGCTGCCCTGTACTTCCCTCCCCTCTCTACCTCTGTCTCTATCTTTCACTATCTTTCTCTCTCTCTCTAGTTGTCTGTCACTCCTTCTCTTCCTGCCTCCTTCAACACTCGCAGCCAAGCTAGATAAAGCTAAATTTGACTGCCACGCCGTGCAAACTCTCTGACAGTTATCGATAGTTGTCTCATCTCTAACCTTGCTTGGCAGCACATACACCTGCACTGACAACTTGCCGACTCGCTGGGAACCTCACACATGTTGCACGCCGCAACTGCTGTGGCAAGTTCATCATCATCAGCGATCGGCAACGCACACGCCTCATTTAAGCCGCCCCTGAAATCTGGACAAACCTCATGGACGGCAAATTATCACACGAACAAAGGGGATTAATTAGGCGTTAGAGTTGCCAGGGGTGGCAAGGGGTGAAGGGTCAGACAGGGAGGAAGGCAGGTAGGGCGGGAGGGAAGAGGCAGCCTGACTGCGCGTGCTCATGTTGCCAATCGATGCGCGTGAACATGTGCAACTGCAACCGAGTGTTGACTCCATACAATCTGCATGAAGTGACGTCCGCTGCCCTTCTTACTCGCAGCTCTCTCTTCCTCCACCCTTGTCTGGTTGCATGCACGTGCATATGTCATTTTTATGGCGCTGCTCGTGTTGCCATAAATCCATAACAATATGACAAGTACAAGTACTTTAGCGGCAGCTTCTCTCATGTGCAACATGTTTGCACGTTCGCGCCACAGACGCCCCAAACTGCACAACGACTGTGCCCCAAACTGCGGCCGGGCCTGGCCTGGGCTACCTTACCTTTTGGGTGATTGCGATCTGCAACCGCGTGCCTCGCCAGGATGATGCTCATTTGTGAGATGCCTCCTGTTGCCGCTGCTGCTGCCGTCGCTGCTGCGTCCTGCCTTCTCCTTTTCCTTCTGCACTCCCCACTTTGGTTGGGGCAACAAAATATTTTGCGCCATGACATGATTTACATGAAGTGCCGGCTAGACGCACATTTTTATTACATTTTCGTGGCTGTAAGTGCTCCCAACCCCCTGCACCTTCCCCTCGCATGCCTCCCTTCCTGGCGGGTTCTGCTTTGATTTTGTGTTACGCACCTCGACGTGGAAAAGGCAACAGCTGTGCGAGGCACGACAAGGGTTAAGGGTTCGCCTAATCATTTATCATTTTTCGCGTTTCTGTTACAATTTTCAAGTGCAGCCCACCCCAGACAACACTGACAAACACCTAACTGCAACCCCATCCTATTCCATCCCACTCCACTTCGGCACCCTTAGCAGCTACAACGGAAAACCCACAGACCACAGTCAACTTGTTTGCAATTAAAACAGAACAATAAAAAGTGTAGCAAGTTCTTTTTTATCTACCCAGTAGTGAATGTCAATGACATAGGGTATACCCACTTTGTACAAATGTATGTTAGAGGCTGCAGAAGGTGTGGCAGCTACTAAAAAATATAGACAAGCAGTTTCCATGTAGATAGAGCCATATTCCTTGTTCTTGTGTCCGTATGAGCGCGATGATCTCGGGAATTAAACGAGCTAGAGATGCTAAATTTGGTATGAAGACTCAAATATACCTTTTGCAGATAATGTATAATTAAATTTAAGAATACCATGCCCACCGCCTCTATAAATTGTTAATATATGTTTTCGATTTGATTTTAAAGCGAAGATTTAAATCTACAACTTTCTACCTTGACCTTTAGTTAGCTAGCTTTAATGTGAACATATTCTCTTAATTCCAATCAAGTTGCCATAAAAATAAAGAAGTTATTCTGTTCTATTCACTGCACCGAGCAGAGCTGCCTACGAATTGGAAAAAGGGTGTTTTATTGTACCTTTTGTTGCTTGCTTAATAATTCTATTGATACTGATGCGGGCAGTCGAGCACGGGGTGGTGCAGGCAGGGATGATACTGACTGCCTGCCTGCCTTCTCCTGGCATACACTTGTCAGTGTCCGGATGAGTGTCGCCTGCGCTGAGCTGCGACTTAAGTCGACAGTTTAATTTGGCTTTGGAAAGCGCATTGAATACTCCCGGACGAAGATCGTAATCGTCATCATCATCATCATAGTGAACGTAATCGTAATCCTCAGCCTAGGCACATCATTTATTGGATTTGCTGCGGCTGAGTAGGCTTCATTAGCTTCTAATCAATTCGAGAAGATCAGAAGAATAGAAAAATTGTTGATCGTTTAGAGCGAAGAGTTATGTTAACATGGGGCACAGCACAGCACGGTGGTCCCAAAGGGGCCCCTTTCCCCTTTTATGTGTGTGTGTGTGTGTGTGCGTCAAAGGGTACAGAATTTTAACTAATTAAAATACCTATAAAGCCACTCGGCCTGCGCGAGTCCTGCGGTGGCAACATTTTCAGCATTTCGCTGGAAATTACCAACCGAGCTGGAGCTGTTGCTGGTTCTGGAGCTGGATAAGCAGCACGCTAACCCAATCCCAGCCAAGTTCCTGAGCCTCCGAAGAGCGGCAACAAATGACTGTCAGACCAGTTTCGAAGGCCTTCGAACGGCAAAAGATGAATGGTTTCGCTTCAGTTTGACTTGGAGTCGAGCTGGATACTCCGAGTTGGAGTTGCCCTGCCAGGGCGTTGTTGTACTCTCTGACAGCCGAGAAGCAGAACTGAAATCGACAGCCGAGCGCTGTTTACAACTACAATAAGAGCCGAACAACAACAGAGAACAACAGAGAACAACAAAACCCCAAAAAAAAGAAACCAGCCAGAAAAACTCAGCCCGAACCGAACTTAACTTGAATCGCCTCGTACTGAAATTACTGCGGCGCATCACTCCCAGTCGCAGTCACAGTCCAAGCCCAAGTCCCAATTCCATTCCCCATCGCCCTCACCATCGCCGTTGCCGTCGCAGCCCAATGGACAGCTGAAAAGGAGGCTGGAATTTCGTCGTTCGGGAGATGGAGAAGCTTAAAACTTTAGCATTTTTAATTAGCGCGTTCTTTGTTTTCGTTTCGTTATTCGTTGCGTTTTTCACACACAGCACCGAAATCCCAAATCGAAGCGATTCGAAAACGATGTTCAATGTTTTTATTCAGGTATTCCCTTTTCTGATTTGCGTGCCCTGGTGAAATGAGTCAGAGCAATAGACGGCAAAGATCAAGCTTAATAAAGAAAAAGAAATCTGACTATTATGAATGATTAACAGGAAATGTAAAACAACGATATAATAGGTAGAGTAAAAGAGTCTTTCCAATTGTTGACATGAAAATAATACAATTTATTAGAAATAGTTATCGGATTCGGATAAAAAGAGAAAGTATATATCTTTTCACTATAGGACTTATATTGACCATGTTTTACTGCACTCTCTTAGAAAATAATATATGTTCTCGTACAAAAGTCCTAATTTTGACAGTTTTTGGAGAGTTTCTATGGCAGCTATATGTTATAGTGATTAGATTTTAATGACATTTTATAAATAAAATTAAGACGTGGTAAAAGAAAGATGAACTGAGTTTGGTTGCGATATTTTGAAAATTGACTGAAATAAACCAAAACTTCTTATGACTGTTAACCGAAATCAATGTTAAGTTTCGTTTTGATAACTAAAATACTAACTGAGAGACAGAATAATAGAACATTACTTTTTAGGTTTACAGAAATTTATCTCTGTACCTCTTTAAAATAAATGTACTCTTCATAAAGATATCCAAATCGAAAGACAATTCACGAGGCGATGCATTTTTCTACTCGCCTCAAAATTTCTTAATCCCAGCGCAAGTTGCAGTTGCTTCTCTGGGTAGTAACTGCTGTTCTGGCTGTCTTCTACTGCTGCTGGCTGTCACGCTCGATCTGTGCGACTCAAGGCTTTTTATAGCAAACGATTTATAGCAAAATAGTCGACCAATTACGCAGGCATTCGCAGGCAGAGCTAACTGTTTGGCAGCCACAGCGAGGCAAAGCACAATACATAAATATCAATTACAGGTCCATAAATTTGAAACCAATTAGCCAAGTGAAATTGATAAGCCTCGCTCTCGAGAAAGAACGTAGAAATTTTCCCGAAACGTTTTTGCCATCAACTGACAATGCACATCAAGTTGAGCAGGGGAGATAGAGGGGGGGGACCATTGCTAACAACTTAATACAAATTGAAAGCTCAAGAGGCAAATACGCTTAGTTCTCACATTAAATGGCGACGGGCGCAGGATAGAGAAGCAGAAAGAGATGCAATAGAAGAAGGGGAAGGGAGGGGAGGGGGAAAGTGCCACAGAGACAGCAGCAGCCGCGAGCACTACTTAACTTTTCGACACCCAATGAAATTTTCGCACATTACTGCCAAAAGTATCTAGATGCAAAAATATCTGGCTAAGCCGTGCCCCAAGGGGCCCCAGCAACTGTGGCATGCAACTGTGGCTTGCAACTGTGGCCTGCCCGACTGCTCGACTGCATGCCTGCCTGCCTCTCTGGCTGCCCGTTGCTATCTGCATCTGGTGCTGCTGCTGGTAGGCAAATGCAATTTATTATACGTCTGAGCCGGGCCAGACCGATGCCGAGGCCTCTACGAGGAGCAGCAGCAGGAGCTGAAGGAGCAGCAGCAGCAGCAAGGGGAACAAGCCGCACACACGCAAACCTTTTCTTTTCGCCGTTTTCTTATTAATACATTTTTAGCCTGACCATGGTGAAGGTGGTGCAGGAGCAGCTCGGAACAGCTCCAAGCTCTGAGATCAGATAAAAAATGCTTCGCACACGATTAGGAATTTTTAATTAAAATATTTTGTACTGCTGTTTGTAGTTAATTTTGTACAACAACACACACACACATGCATACACACAGAGACAGTTGCCAGCGGGAGTAGCAGCAGCACCTGCATCTCTTTGTTGTTGTTGTTGCTGCAGTTGTTTGTTGTATGCGTGTAGAACAGCAGAAAGTACCAGATCCGATTTCAATGGTAAAGGCAACGGCAAAGGCAACAGCGCAGGGGGGCAAAGGGTGCCGGGGGAGGGGGAATCCTTCGCCAGTCAGCCGCCGCTTTTCGCTTTCGTGCCCAGTTGCCTCCGCTCCGGGGCAACATTTCAACCTGCCACTGCGGTGGCAGCATTGATGGGCGTCTACATGCGATTCTTTCCGAGCCTGCCACTTTTTGCTGCAGCCAAAGCAGCAGCAGCAGCAGCAGCGGCAGCGTCGTTTAGCTTAACTCAACATACATTTTTAAGTGAGGGAGAGGAAGCAGAGGAGGCAGGGAGAGGGAGATGGAGAAGAAGGATTGCAGAGGAAGAAGGGAAGGAGCAGAGGCAAAGGCTCAGGCAGAGGCTGAGGTTGAGGCAGTTGAAACGGCAGCGGGAGTCTGCTTGAAGGCAGCGACGGGGGCAAGCCGGCAACATCGATGATATATTTAGTGGCAGGCAAAACGAAAGACTTAAGCAACGAACTGGCGATTACGACACAGCATGGCGCACACATATACAATATATAGACGCTGTGGCAGTCTGGAGCTCTACAGCGGCTCCACCCGTCGATCGTCGCACGACTTTTGTCTGGCCTTTTTGTTTTTATGCCCTGTGCTGGCTTCCCTTGTCCCCTTCCCCTCCCCTTTCGTTCGCATTGTGTTTTGCGCGCAAATTGAAGATCGTGTTAAACGCTTAAGTCGTTTTTGCAGCCCCCAACACATGCAGCATGCAGCACACACAATGCATCATTAGCGCTTGTGGCAAATGTGTTTGCCATGCACTCACACACACACACACACTCATACACATGCGGTCAGTTTGGCTGCAACAAGTGCAACGTCGCGTCGCTTTCTTCAGTTCATTCGCCTCGCCGCGCCTCGCATTGATTATTGTGCGTCGTAAATTATGACTAATTGAAACTGGCAGCGACTGCTGCAACAACATGTTGCAACATGCAAATCTGGCAAACAAGTTGGCAACACGCACGCGAATAATCGCTCGATGCCATCGATTTGCCAGCATCGCCTTGTCAACGCGAACTTATGACAAATCTACAGACGCGACGCAGCATCCGCACAGTCCACAGTCACAATCACAGTCACATTCCCAGTCACAGTCACAACTCACGTGCCCAGCATCCACAAGCCAATGCCCATGCCCCTTCCCCTTGTTGTTGCTGTATTTACACAACTAACACTTTGGCGGCAATTGTCAACGCAGTTTAAAATGCAAAATGTGTCAAATGAGAAAACACTTTTTCAGCCTCAAATCGAGGCAACTCGAGGCAGCTCGGGGTTTCTCTTTTCTCTCCCAGCTGACTGAGAAATGAAGAAAAATGAGCCTCAATTGAAGGGTAAATAAAATTAATTTACCTTTTGCGTGGCGTGAAAAAATGCGCACGCACAGATTTTGTAAATGAAGCAAGCAACAACAAATGTCCGAGTGGGGGCGGGGTACTGCCTCTTTCCGTCTGAGACAGACCGTATGCGATTCATGTACAAGTCGAGGCATTTACTAGCCTGAGTTACGAGGGCGGCCACGACAACAGCGATGGCAACGGCGACGGCAACGTTCCATTTGTGTCACGAAATTTCGCTCGCCTCTTTTCCTCTTTTCGGAACTGTCTGAGCTGGTACATGACAGAATCACAGCGAACGGAATTTGAAAGGGGAGTTTATCAAGTGCATATATATTCATGCTTATCGAACCATTCATTGATTTCGGTTTGAAAGATCAGTTGTAAGTTGAAACTTAAAGTAATATAGATAAAATATACAGTATAATTGGCTTAGGTTCCTCGACAACTTTGCTGATAACCTTAAATGCAGCTAACTTAAATCAAATGTTCTATAGAAAATTAACTTCATATTCAGCATGATGCAGTTATCTTTCCGAAACCGTTAAGTATGTATGCCAGCAGCTCTTATAGTCTCTAAGATCTAGCTGTTCATACGAAGGAACAAGACTATATTGTCTCTAAAGTAAAGGCTGGTCAAGGATATATGCATTTTGTGGAGTTGAAATTATTTACTTTTATGTTTAACTTTCAGTTTCCATTGACAAAGAGTTTTAATAACCTTCCTTTATACAGAAAGCGAATATTTATAGATATATAAGTTATGGAATCCCTATATATCATATACCAAGAAAAACTACAGTTCAATGTAATGTTTTTGTATTTTCTTTTCTTTGTAATCTTCCTATGTCAAGCTTGGTTATGCAAAATTCAAAGTATTGCCATTGCATCTACCGCAGCTCATAAGATTCCACCAAGCTACACTTTATCTCAACAAAATTAAAATCGAGTTTAAAAAATGATCCTAAATTAAATAAATTACGACATTTAATGAAACTAGATTATTTTCGTAAATTTCAAAGCAATATCAACTTAATGCTGAACGAAATACTTCTTATGGATTAATTAAAAAGGCAATTTCCAACTAAAGTGACCTTCTCTGCATGGCAGAATTATTACAGGTTTGGCACAACAATTCGTACATGTTGTACGGTGCAAGAAACTCTCATAAATCGTAAAACATAAACAATTCTCACCTTGAGCCGTCAGCTGTGGCTGCCCCGCGGGCCAGGAGAGGGAAGGCGAGTGGGCATGTCGAGCAGTGGCAACGACGACGACGCCCATTAAACACGGCTATGCCAAGAGATTTCCATATGGCCAACTTGCTAACTGACTAACTGGCCCCGCTGGCGTTGTAAACATTTCGACTTGTTTTTGCTTAGATCATTTTCCATTTTACAAACATTTCGTTCGGGGTCTCTTTAAACATGCATGTCGAGTGCGCGACCAAAACCGAAATAAAAAAAAACTGGAGCAGCAGCATTTTTAGCCGCAAAGCCGCTGAAAAAGCAAGTTTGAAGCGAGTCCGAGCCGGCTAAGCAACGAGTAACTCAGTCGTGCCTTTAATTGTGTATTATTTTCGTTTCAATTTTAATTTTAATTGCAGATTCGGTGAGAGAATCAGGGAGGGAGGGAGAGAGAGATAGGCAGAGAGAGAGGGGGAGCGGGAGTCAGTGATTAAGCATGCAAAGCAAATACGCTTCATTATGGGCCATTTTCCAACGCATGTCACTCGCAGCGGCCGCATATTTCACTCACTCTCGCAGGGACGCATGCAAAGCAGCCGATGACGTTGTAGGAGTCGCGCCGTTGCAAGCCGTTGCAAGCCTTGAGAGCCTGCGCTACAAGTGCAACGCATTCCCAGGCCGATTTCATCAAAATGATAAAGCAGACGAAGCCAAAACGCCGCCGCCGCCGACTGACTGACTGAGCTGACTGGGCTCTGGCTCTGACTATGACTGACAGGCCAGTGTCAGTGCCTACTGTTTGCTTTGACTCAGCCCAGTCCCCACTCCTCTTCCCGCACTGACAACAATCGAAACATTTAAGCACTTTACGCTACGCTCCACTTGAGCTGCGTTACGTTTCACATTCGAGTGCAAAATCAACACACAAACAACATCGGCTCTGGGCGCAGGCCGGAGATTTAAATGCCTATCGCAGCGACACATCGACGATCGTCCATCGTTCCTTAAGGAAGAGAGAGAGAGATAGGGAGGGAGCGAGGACTGTGGGCTGTGGGCCGTGGGCCGAGTGCGGACGGTGGCACTTGTGTTTGGTATTGATCTAATCTATCCACGTTCAGCGCATGTACGCCGCATGTTGCCTGTCGCGGTTGTTGTTGTTGTTGTTGCTGCTCATGTTCTCCTCTTCTTCGTGGTCTCCTCGGTGGTCTGCATAATGACTGACCAGGCAGAGGCGCGATGACTTTGTCCACAGTCCGGTTCGGCCCACGCAGCTTCAGGTGCAGCAACTGTGCCTCGCCCCCTCCCCACACACAACTTTCTGTCCACTTTAGGTTCTTTATTGAGAAATTACCGCAGACAAAATGAGGTGTCAAATTTTAGTTTTGTTTGGCCGCAGTGTGCGCGCAGGCAAGTTCGTTGCCTAAGTCTTTTGTTTGCCCCAACATATTTACGATGACAAATATGGCCAAGGGGCACATTTAAGAAAAAAGAGACGAGGGGGAAAGAGTGCGTGCAAGCAGCGTGCAAGCATTTGTCCCCACTCCTAGCTCCGTAGCTGGACAAACAGCCTCCGCATCAGGCAACGGCACCCAATCGACACCTTTGGCAAACAAAGCCTTAATGAAGTGCGTGAGCCAAGAACCCCACGAAGAGTAGAGTAGAGAGGGAGAAAGAGAGAGGCCCTGGGACAGCCAAATGGAGTGTGTAAATTATATGGTAATATAAATACATAAAAGAATTCCAAGCCCGATTTATGCTGGCTTAAAGACCCAAGTTCTAAGTCAAATTAAAAGCAATTCGAAGACCAAATAGAAACCAAAATGCCAAAATATCAAAAACAATCCGAGAACGACTCAAGACAAAACGAATGCCAGCGAACGAATGAACGAACGAACGAACGAAACGAAACGAAACGAAGGGTAAATACAAACATAAAACGCGGCTCAACGACAGTTTGCTCCAAATTAAAAAAGTATAAAACCATAAAGACGACAATAATGACAGCGCGTTGACGGTGACAACGACCATAGTGCGTTGTTGTTGATGACGATGATGATGTTGATGTTGATGATGTTGCCGCTGGAGAGTCGCCCGAGCTGGCGTTGGTGACGCTGACGCTGATGGGGGGATTTGGATGGCTATCGTTATGGGCAGAGTACGGGTTGGGGATAGGGATTGGGATTGGACAGCGGGCTCACAGCACGATGACACAAGGAAATGTCTTCTTTCGCGGCAGCACAAAACAGCTCAGCGAGGTGTGTGTGAAGAATTCAGGAAGCTACATAAAACTGCAGAGTAGAAATAAAAAAGAAAAAAATAAAAAAAAGCCCAAATATCAAGAATACATTACTTAGTACTGAAAGGTTACTTATATCATGTTGAATTCTTTGACAAGTACAATTAAGTAAGTCTAGCAACATCTTCAGCAACACTAGGATATTCTAAAACTGCATAAATTGATCTTTTACATCGACTGACGTAAATTTAGAAGAGTATTTTAGCTTTTGTGTTAAGCAGGATATCTATAAAAAAGGCAGGGAAAATAAGTAATCTCTGATCCCAGTCTCAACAACCGTACTGTTTAAGCTGAGTCCACCTGTATAAACACCTAGATCTTAGAAATTATAAGAACTAGGGCTACGAAATTGAGTGGCAGTACATCAAAACAAAATTTCAATCGAAATTTGTCTGCGATTGTATTCAAAACATTAAGTAATTTAAGAAACAATTGAATCTTTTGAATCTTTGGCTTTATCAACATATTAGGAATATTATAAACTTATTATTAATCATATAAACTCAAACTAAGTTTCATTAAAGTTCAGATCATATCTAAAAACTTCTCTGGCAACCCTCGTCGCATGCTTGTTCTGTTTCATTTCTTTGCGGTCTTCTGCTCTGTCGCTGAACCTAATAATCCTCATGACTCGCATATCAAATGACAACAAATTTACTCCAGACGTTCGCAGAGAAGCGTATGACAAAAAGAGAGGGGCAAGGGGGCGGGTGTCAAATTGAGCGACAATGGGCGACAAAAAAAAAAGCGGGGCACAGTGGGACAGTGGCAGTCGCAGCAACTGTAACGTTTTGTTGCCTTTAACAACGCAGTTTGTTCCCATTCCCCGTGCCCCATTCTCCATTTCCCTTTGCCCTCATCTGAGCCATCCCTCTGTCCATTCGTCCGAGCGTCTGTGCCCGCGTGTGTGTGTGTGTTGTGCATTTGCCGCTTTAATACCTTTTAACACTAATCGCATCGAGCGCAGCGCAATCAGTTGTGATGAGAATATAAATAAAAAACAACATACAGAAAAACAAAAAACCCATCGGAGCAAGCAACAAACGAAGCAAGAGGAGCATGGGAGGGGGAGGAGGAGGAATCTGAGCATAAATACCTACTATATCGTCGCTCTAGTCGCCATCGTTGTCGCTGAACAAGAAATAAAAATCGTTCAAGTTCTTTGCCGCAACTCAAAACGGTAGAGCGCCTGTTCGCCCGGAACCCAAGTCGAAGGCGAGAGAAAGAAAGGGAAAGAGAGAGAGGAGGGAGAGAGTAAGGGAAGCGCGTCTGGCAGCCACAAAACTCTCGCGTCCCCACATCGAAGTTTTTTCGGGTGAGATTTTCTCACGTGTTGTTTGCATTGCTTTGTTTTTTTTTTATTTTTTATTTTTTCGATTTTGTTGCTGCTGCTTCTGCTGCTGCTGGAAACTGGAGCTCTCCTCATCAGCATGAAACGAAGATTTTTATGAACGCAGTGAATTTTTATGTTTCCATGATGAACTGTGCACACGACCACGGCCAGCTCGGATTCACTGGGCGGCAACATGACTCAGTGCCCGCTGTGGATGTGGAAGACTTTGGCGATTCAGTTTCTGTTTCAGTTTGAGTTTCCCATGTTTGTTGCCAGTTGACGGCATTAAAATCATCGAACAGGAAATTGCCACAAATTCTTTATGAGATTTACTATGTGTATTTTGGGGCCCTAATGATTTCTATTCGATTTCACACACACATACATCTGCATGTGTGTCTTTATATCTTCGCATTTTGTTTATCATTTGAGCAGCGCGAAACACACTCGTCTGCACAGTACGTGCCCAGGGCCAGGTGAACGAGCAAAGTTCAAAGAGAGAGAAAGAGATAGACAGAGACTGAACCTGGAGGCTGCTTGAAATTCCCGTGCAACACATGCGAAATCTGTAGATCACGAAATGAATAGCCATAAATACTACAATGCCAGTCCGAGTCCAAGTCTAGACACACACAAACACACACACAGAAACATATAGACGAATGGGCAACATTTTGCCATTTACCTCGATTGCAGTTGCAAACATGCGATTTTCAAGAGCTTCGATTGGCCTCAGCCGCATCCGCAGGAGCTTCTGCCGGATCACAGCGTGCGTGTAAATGCCCGTCGCGGGATATCGGCATACAGTGCATGATTGCCATTCTGTTGATGGGAAAGGAATCATTTTGTGGCAAAGTTCGTCTCGAAATGGATCTATTCTACTACTCGTACTTAGGCTATGCAAATATGAACATGTTATAAAATAATTACAGATAATTTGCTAGTTCAACATTGATGCCACAAATGATGAATTATCTAAGCCATTTTTTAAGGAATTTAAGATGAGGGGGCCCTCACATTTTATTAAACTTCATTTATTGTCACTTTCCATATCTTAAGGATATTTTCTCGACCACATAAAGAATATAATTTGTTTACAAACTACTTTCCGACTTAGTTTCACAAGGGAAGGGTAGACAGGTGTTATAGCTTTGAACCAACCGAAAATATATGTAGCTCGCAATATATATAACCTTAATAAACATCAAAAGTCGATATAGACATATCCATCTGTCTGTTTGTCTATATATCTGTCCGTCCCTTCGTTTGAAAACCTAGATCTCAGAGACTATTATAGCTACTAAATGTAATGACCTCCTTTTATCCACAAAAATCGATGAAAGTGTTATTTTAAATGCAGGACAGTACATCAAGGCACAAGAACTATGAACATCCAAAAATTGGTTGATTTCAATTATTCTATGAAATGGAAATTATTAAACAAATAATTTAAAGATGTTCTGATTTCCAGGCCGCCCCCTGAAAAGTATGCAACGCAAAATACAATGAACATAGAAGTTATAAATTGAAGAAATCGTTTTAGTCAGATGTAACATTCATGCTTGTTATGAAGATACTAGCTACACATTCATATGTAAGTTATAGAATTAATAAATGTATCGCCTTGCTAATCTAGTAGCGTAGCTAGTTCTAGTCTAATCTGCACTCTACTAAGTATTTTGTGTTTTATGTGTATTGCCGTTGTGAACGTGGTCCGAATCGGGAAAAAAGTTTCCCCGATGCTGGCAATGCTGTACGTACAACAGCCAGGCCGTTGCCAATGGCGGCCATAAACAGCGATTTCGCAGCCCTCTGACGACACCCGCTGTTCGCAAGCAGCAACGACGGCAGTAAAAAAAAACGCTTAAAATTAATTAATCTTCACATGCAACTAAATTAACGCATGATTGCAGCAGGCCACTGGCAAGAGAGGCCTCAAGCCGGTCCTGGCTCGAGGCACACTATGTCCCGATGGGGATTTATTACAATTATCGTTGAATCGAAATGGGAATCGACCAACTAAAGATTTATATATGAATCTTGTTCAGTATTTGGTGACCCATGCGGAAGTGGCGCTTGATGGAGCGAAGGATTGCAGCAAGTAAGGCCAATTAAACGACTCGTCGCAGTTGCAATTTATGTGATTCACTGTAGGTAATGAATACAGTTGGGAGGAAAAAGGGGGGCAGCAACAGCTGAGCCACGACAACGATGACACCTTTGACCAGCGACGACAACGAAGACGACGACGACTGACAATGGAAATCATCAATTAAATTAGTTAAAGTTGCTCACAGAACATCTGCAGCAACAGCAGAGGCAGAAGCAGCATTTCGAATCCAATTGCCGTGGCGCGACTCATTTGCATTTTGGCCACAAGCAGCAGCAACGGCAGCACTCGCTGCAGGAGCCAGAGACCAAGAGGAGCACATCAGCTCATTTGAGTGTTAAAAATGGCTGTAACATGCGCTGGCGAATGTTGCCTGTTCGTGCCTGTTATGTGTTGTGGCTTGTAAATGATTGCGGCCACGTTTGTTGCCTCAGTCTTTTGTTTTAAATATTAAACGGGGCTACAAATCGTTGCCAGCTGCCACCGTTGCCCTGCTTTCTGCTGCTGTTGCCTCTGCTGCTGTTGCTGCTGCTGCCGTTGTTGTTGCCACAGCGAATTTGTCATTTTTCCCGCGGTTTGGCGGCTCATTAGTCAGCAGGCTGTCGCACATTTTCGTGGAAACTTCCCGGTCCGGCCAGGCAGCCTGCTCTGCTCTGCTCTGTGCTCCCTGGACAGAAAGCTGCCACGCGATGACAAGCTAGATTAGAACCAGCAACGACACTGCCCCAACGGGCCTGCTCCGACACAGGCCTGGTGTCGCGGCGACCCACAAAATGTGCCGAGCAGCTCGGCGCGCCAAGGGCTTGACACTTTCTGCGGTGATTTTAATTAGAAACAAATGTTTTTTTTTTGTTTTATTTTTTTTTCATTTCGCCTTAGCCCTTTTGCAGCTGCAGCTAGTTGTTGTTGGTTTTGGCTACATATAACAAGCATTTGTGGCGCAGTTCGCACGCCTCAATCTCGGTGCCTGGGCCTGGCTTGTGGACAAGAGCTAATGTGCTAGGCAAATATGCAGTTCCCCAGTTGGTCCCAGCTGGCCAGCCTGTTGTCCAGCACTTACCACTTACCACTCGAGAGTCAAATTATAATTTCATGGCTTATAAAACTCATATTTGTGCTGCCTTTGATGGAATTTACGCGTGTGTGTGTTTGTGTGTTAAACAAAACGTAACTAAAAACTTTTTTCACGCTTCTTTGTCTCCTTTGCCTTCTCTCTCTCTTTGTCTCTCTCGACTGTGGTTTGTTGTTTTCTATTTACACGCAGTTGCCGCCGATGCCGATGCCGTCGCTGGACAAACAGATTTTAACGCTTAAATGCTAAAAATCATTGCCAGCATCGTAGAGTAAGAGAGGTGCGAGAAACACAAAGAGAGAAAGAGAGAGAGAGAGAGAGGGGGAAGTTAAGAGTGGGCAGGCATACAGACAAAGGGTAAAGAATTTCTAATTAGAAATAAGACTCCAACTTCACAGCCCATAGCCATTCCCAGTCCCAGCGCACAGTCACCTTATGCTCCCCCTCATCCTCCTCCTCCACCTCCTCCTCCTGCCTTCCACAAATTGCAAAGGAAAACAAAAGCTTTGTTGGCTGCGCAAACAGCGCGTCGTTTGTGTTTGTGTTTGCGCAAACAATTCGCACTCAGAGCACTAGAAAATGAAGCCAATGCAAGCTGAGCAAACTGAGCCAAGATCGACCTGAGTGAAGCCTCGCCAGATTGTTGGGCCGAATTTAAATAGCACCACAAGGAGGCATGCAGTGCAGATACAACACAATTAAAATTTAATGACGAAAAGGCGGAAAATCGTTAAGAAAAGCAGAGAAACTAAAACTAGCCGAATTTGGCCTTTTTCCAAATGGACACAACTGGCCATTTGCAGCATATGCAAGATGATGTCCAGCATCGAATGCAACTTGAGTTTACAGTACAACAACAGCAACAACAATCGACAACGATGGCAGCAACTGACAGTAAATTCGATTAAACCGCAAATAGGTTTGCCCGATCAGCTCAACCATGTCGTGGTCATAGATTGCACAGCGGCCTGCACAGTGGTTTGGAGTGAGGGAGTTATCAATTAGAAATTCTAAGATTCCTCTAGGTTTACTATACGATTACCTCATTTAAAGATCGAACTTTCACTTATTTGTACTTCGGATCTTCCAAAATTAGATCTCTAATTATCGAACCAGCTAATCTTTGAATAATCAAGATAAATAACTAACAAATATTCTCTAGTAATACGATCCTCCGAACGTTCCAATACTATTTATGTAAAAAAGTTGAATTATCCAATTTATACGTAAATTTTTTTTTTTTGATTAATATTTTTATTTAGTGTCATTTCATCTTTCGATTGGTTTTATGATAGATCAATTTTTTACTAATCCAAACAAAAGCATAAAGCTAATTTAATGTAGTATCAGAGAAATATATTTTACTTTTTCCCAACATTTGCGCAATAAGAAAGTTATCTTAAATCGTACATAATACAACATATCATTGCAGTACAATTTATATCGTAATAGTACAATATATCATAAGGCAATTTGTTGCATTTGTTGCAATTTTCGCCTGCACATCCCACTGTGACTCTCCGTTTGGTGAGGTAGGTGCGCGTTGTTGGTGTAATTTATGATTTCATTAAAAGAACGAGCTTAATAGCGCACAGAGCCTGAAACCCGAGACCCAGTCGCAATCCTCGCCAGCCCAAGTTGGCCATCCCGGCCCATCGTTGCATTATGGCCAATCTATACGCTGCACTGGCCAATAAGTGGCACAATCGTGCGCCTTTTGGACGCTTTTTGATTGAGCAATGATCACATTGGGGCCGAGCTGTTAGCGAGCAGTGAGGTAAAATGGGAGTGGCGGGGGCTTGTTACTTATCAATTGTATGGCAAAAATTACAAGTTGCTATAAAAATCAAACGCATTTGCCATAAAATAAGCTGGCAAATCGCCGCCCAACTCACGTTCCTGGCGAAATGAAATGATATTGGGCCAAAGGAAATGGAATAAAGATAGAAAAAGAAAATCAGCCCCCGACCCGAAGAACGACTATTGTCGAAATCGACTCACGTATTTTGTGTTACACTTTTGTTGTTGTCGATCCGGACCCAAAACGTACTTCGTGCGGCCAAACCAAAACTCTAAAATATATATATACATATATATATATTTATCTATATAAAAAGAGAGAAAGAGACAGAGAGGGAGATGGGGGGTTTCTGCAGGAAAATGCAATGATGATGGCGTCCATGTTGCTGCTTCACTCCACCTACCTCAAAGCGCAACGGCGACGACGACAATCGATAGACAAACGTTTCGCTTGTAGTTGGTGTTGTTGTTGTTGCCAGAGTGGGAGCAGGGGAAAGACAGGGGGAGGGTACCTATTGGATTGGGCTACCCGCTGCATTATAAATCAAACGGAACTAAGCAAAACAAGCGAAACGGTATTGTTTCCAATTGGCAAGCAAGTCGGGGAGGAGCTCACAATCCACTTCACCCCCTTCTCACCCACCCGTTCGCCCTGGCCGATGACTCCAGCTGATGGCCCCGCAACGGTTCAAGTTGCCACTGCAGCGCTGACAAGCCGCAAGCTTGTCGACCGCAGGCTACAGTGCACGCCCGCTAAATACGCTAACGGCCTCTCTGTTGCGCTGTCTGCTTCTCTTTTTCACTCTCCGACTCTCTGTTAGTGTAACCCTTTGACCTTTTTATGTTGTGCTCAAATCAAATCGAGACTTTTCCGCATGTCCGCTTCTTGGGCGATGCGAGCATCACGCCCGTCGCTTGATGTTGCCTCAATTAACCTCATTTTGTTTTTGTATTGCACACTCTGCAGCCATGGGAAAAGGATTCAAACTGGGTCTATTTAGCTTGTGTATTTGCATGCTGTACGCAGACGAAGCCTTTTAGGTCCAGTAAGTTGTGGTAATAATTTGGTAATGAAAAATGCCATTTGAGAAACTTTTAAATTATGTTAAGTAGATGAAGACATTGCAGAAGCTATTCAAATCACCTCAGCGCTATGTGTGTGAGAGTGAGAAAGAATGAAACCAGTATAAAAAGCTACTGAAGGTCCTACAGTGTTACAGTTGCGTATAAGCCTTTGAGCAGCACTGTTCTATACCCATTCAGGTTCTTATATGCTCCCATCCTTCCTATAAAATGGTGCTAAATATTATATCTAGCTTTGTTTGTTATGAATAACTTAAGTTATTCCTAAAATTAAAACTAGTTTTTATACAAAAAACTGAATTTCGGTCGATTGTTCCGATGACAGCTTTAGGTTATGGTGATGCGTTTTTGATAAAATTTTATAGGAATATTTAACATATAGAAAAAATATGATTTAGTAAATTTAGTTACATTATTTTGACAAATAACAAAAATCGTCCGATAGTTTGTATGGCAGCTATACGATTTGTTGGTCCGATCCGGCTCGTTCCGACTTGATTTTAGCGTGCAACAATAAAATGCATATGTACTAAGTTTCATCAAGATAGCTTAAAAACTAAGACAGTGGTTAGGGTTGCAATAGACGGAGATACGGACATACGGACACGCGGACAGAGCTAGTTTGATTCCACTGTTGATGATGAGTCAGGATATATGCAGCTTAGGTTCTCTTCTTCAGGCAAGCCCGATTGTAGTGTGCGTTTGATTCTGTTTCAATAGCCGAAACAGATTTTCAATTTGAAAAAAATATTTCTAACCGTCAGCTGACTTCCACATCAGAATAACAGATTGAAAAAAAATATATAAACATAGAAACAATAAATACATATTTTTTCATACCGCAAACAATGGCAAATTTTCTGGATGAAGAATTTGGACACTTTGCAGATAATGTATGACCAGTTGCAAAAGAAGGCAGAATTGTCAGCGATTAACTGGTGCATTTATTATATTAACAATTTCCTGATTTCCTACAGACGTCATGCGTTGCCATATTTACTCTACCCTACGACCTACGATGCAATATGACTAAACGCTTGCTGTCCTGTAAACGTTTAAAGCATATGATTAACTACTTAGAAATCATGAATTGCACTCACACTGTAACTGGGAGGGCCACAATGGAAGTTGTCAAGATCATACTCATAGTTCTTATCGGTTTAAATTTGCTCTCCACGGGTGTAATTACAAAGGTTTAGTAAGTAGCTGATATGGATAAATGTTTGCAAATTAAAACTCAAACCACACACAGCTTGCAACCTATTATGAAGTTGATTTCATTTAAGTTAAAATTGACAGAGTATTTGGCTGGCATCACAGTGCTCACATTCATGAACGCGTTCCCCAATCTTTTGTCCAACTTGTTACCGATTCGCAGTAGAGCGGCACTCTTTTCAATTGCCACTAGCAATACTATGGTCGATGTGCTTCTGGTCGGCGGCCTTGTTTGCTTTCTGAAACCCTTCAAAATGGATGGCGCTGCTGTGGTGCGGGATTTGCTCTTTCTGACGCTGGGCATAGAGTTAACTCACTACACAATAATCCAAAATGGCTGTGTGACACAAACGGAGTGCATCAGTAAGTCTGCTTTTTTTGATATATTTCATTCTTGAACAGCAATCTTAATAATCACTTATACCATGAATTGCGTCGGTAAACAGTGCTTTTATCGTTTTATTTTGTCTATTTGGCCATCCAATTAACTGATCATTTTTTGATGCGACGTAATATTAAATGTAAGTGAGGAATAATGTGCCATAACTTAAAAAGCTCTTATAATTAAAAAAATCCCGCTTGCAGCATTACTTAAAGACATTTCCCGTCTTAAAAAACAACCACTTTCCGATAGGCGAAATGAAAGCCTAAAGGTAAAGTTGGCGGATCTTATCAATCTGCAAAAACATGAAGTACTCGGAAATAAGAAGCGTTCGGCAGATATCACCGGCAAAGAAGCTCGTAAGCAACATATCCAAAGGCATGAAAAAATGCGCAACATGTTTTATAGTAAAAACAATTCGAAAAATCGATTTTTATTTGCCGATTTCCTTGACGTTTTAAACCCCATTGATATCTTGGAGTGGCAACTGGGGGGATGGATGTATCACACGATTAACATTTTATGCTCCCCGATAATATTATTCATCAAATTGATGATTCCACAGATTAATCGAGAAGCACCCAAACACGGCTGGTGCAAACTGCTCAACTGTATGCAAATCGTTATCGTTCCCTTTATTACAATCGCCGTCGTACACTGTAAGTTAAATTATCGATTTTATAATATGCAAAAATCGTTATTGTGTATGTACTCACCTTTTTCTTGTCCCTCTTCAGCTGTAATTAAAAAGGAACATCTAGATTGGCATATCGTCCTCCACTTCAGCTACGCCGTATGGTCATTATTTATATCGTTGCCTATAACATTATACGTATTTCTCGATTCCCGCACTGATGTGCCACCAACGTATCATATGGTAAGTGCTTAAATATATGTACATATTTAAATATATCTAGACTAGTAGAGGTTCAGTATATAAAATAAGGTTAAATTTAACTTTAAGGTTTACATGATCATGATATATAAAGTATAAAGTATGTTTGTTTAGAATCCGAATAGCCAGTGAAGTTGAACAAGCCAGGTCGGTGTGGTCGTCCGTCTATTTGCCCCTTTAAAGATTACCTAGCTAGCAAGTAATGTTTTATCGACATCTGAATACTATAACACATATATGTGTATGCTATAGAAACATGGGGTAAAATATAAATTTTTTAACGATTTGATTAAATTGAATATCAAATCATCAATATGAATTGAAGTTATGTATATACACATAACATATATTGTTGTTCAAAAGAAAACTTACTTTGTTACTTATTCACTTCTGTCTATATCGCACCATAGATGTTCTTATGTTTGAGTATACCAAGTGCTATCGTAATCATATTTTTATGTATGGGAGAGATCGAAGTACTTTGCGAAGTTCTCGGTGAGAGTGCCGGCTTGAACCCCGAATTCATTGAAATTACATTCGGTACCATATCCAATTCTGTACTGGATATGTACATTATTATTGGCGCAACCATGGAGGGCTACGAGGAGATGGCCTTTGCGGCCGTCTTGGCAGCACCCTTTTTCTGTAAGTAAATATATAAAAAATTGATTCGATGTATTGACAATGTGTCGAATTTTCCATTTGCCAACTAATTTGATAGTTATCATATAAATCATGTGAAATTTATCTATGTCTTACAGATGTCGTTGTTAACTTGTCAGTTCCCATGTTCTTTAATCAGGACACTCGTCTAAAGGGTGCCAACGTTTGGTTGATTGGTGATCATGGCGATACCTGCGCCATCTTTTTCATAGTGGTCACAGTAACTGTTATGTTATATATGCTGACCTTCGATTTCAATGCCAGACGCTCGTATGCCATTTACTGTTGGTCGGTGATCATCATCTTTTATCTCTATATCATTTTGTCTGAATTTAATTTCATTCACTCATACTCACAAGATACATCATTTGATTTGATCAACCCAACTTAAGACGGAAATAATGTATAAATATATATTTTTAGATATTTATATATTCGTATATTTTTGCAAATAATTTATGGTATATATTTTGTTAACCCTTTGAATAAATATATTTGTGATTTGCACGTTTACCATTTTTTTTTTTTTTGTATCGCAAATTTAATAGAAAACCCCGTCGGAGCATCCAGGAATAAGTAGTGAATGCAAGCGGTATTAGCTATTTAAAGCTCTGGAAATTATCTTGGATAAAAAAACCTCCAAATGTCAAGTGCTCGCCCAGGCACAGAATCCAACCAATCCCCTGTGGTGAAGGCAGGTCGAGCTCACCGAAGTAGAGAGACCCCACAAAAAGATGTCTAAAAGGCATCTAATTAAAACAGGCCTCCAGTGCGACACGCCTCCCCCTACTCCCTTGCACCACAGATTAACTCTTGTTGTAGACGACTACTGGAATTTCGGCGGTTTACGGTTTTTTTTGGCCTGCTTTTTTGCCTGGCTAAAAGGCGTTGCAGCGTGGGTTAAGTGAGGTTATGTTATTTGTCAATTTGTTTCTCCCAAACTAGCGACAAATGCTTGTCGCAGTTGTTTCTTCTGTTGTTGCTGTTCCTGTCTTCAGCAAAAACTCAACAAGGTCATTAGGGTTAAGCCGCAGCCCCAGCTGCCGCCCTCTGTGTCGATCTGTGGGAGGCTCCTATAAACAAGCCGTACGACAATGCTGTTAAAGCATTTCCCGCTTGCCATAATTTTTAATCACATTAACTATGCAATCGACTACGAAACGAGCGAAACAGCTTGTATCACTTGTCAGCACAGCCGACAGACAATAAAAACCGAAAACGCAAAACAATCTTGAGTTGTAATAAACATCGATATAATATCGTTGTCAATGTTGCGGTCAGTTTCCCCTCCCCCGACACAAGCGCTTCGTCTTTTGTTTGATCACAATTTTTATTAATTTAACAATAAAATGTTTATGCAAATCGTTAGGGCGTAAATCTTTCGGCTTTTGCCGTTCGCTCGATCTATAATCAAATAGCAATTTTAATAGAGCTCGATTTAAACTATAGCGGAGTGTGTGAGGGCCGAGCGGAAAGAGCTGCGAACAAGCGGCTAATGAAATTATAAAACAAATGTGCCTCATTATGGGACATAAACGCCATTAGGAATTCAAATTTTTCGAAATGCTTATAAATTTCGCACAGCTTCCATACAGATAAGATGAGAAAACCAAACATTGAAATGGCTAAAACTGCTAAATTTTTGGCAGCTATTTAGTATGCATCTAGTAGATGATATGTTTTAGCGAAATTTATGTGACAGTCGAAACTGGAAAACAAGCAACAAATGTCAGTAAAAAAAAAAGAAAAAAAAAGATATCCATGAATTATCGCATATCTTGCTAAGATCTGGCTGAGATCTCTGCGTTCGGTTTAGCCCTGAGCTGAACTTGGAGAAATGTTGTGCTTCGATTATATATAACGAACTGTGCCTAATCCGAAGATATTATGGACAACGCCGAATATTGAAGCGGGCCAATAAAGTGCACAACTTAACGGCGCTTTTATGGCTCAAATGCGACAACAGCAACAACAACAACAAGAACAACAACAATGACAACATTTTGTCGCTTATTTATTTGCATAAATGTTTTTTAATTTGAATCTACGAGCCTGAGGCGTGCCTCGCATCGACAACGAGGCTACGCCAGCTCCCCCGATACGAATAATTCACACCTCGTTCTGACGCGCAGCACAGCGGGCGAGATACATATACTACCTGCCCCCTCCTGCTCCTATCACTGCGTTAGGTCTAAAATGTCAAATTTGAGTTCGATTCAAGTGACGATGCGAGAATTTCTCACGCTCAGCGATGAGAGAGGCGACACTAGCTAACAAATTATTATTACTTTCCCATTTGCTCCACCACCCCCCCTCTGCTCCAGTCGCTTTCTTTATGGCAAATTAGTCGCGGCAATAAAATGCCAAATGTACATGTGTGTGGTGTGTGGTGTGTGGTGTGTGTGTGCGTGTCCGTGTGCGTTGGTGTGTGTGCTGAAGCCGCAAAAAAGTGTAATAAATAAAAAATGCAGTATGCCATGCAAATAGCACAACGGGCGTAGCATGGATTACTACGGCCAGGCTGGCCCCTCCCCTCGCTACGTCTAGTCTCCAGCCACCCCCACGTCCCTCCCGCAGCCAACACCGACTGCACCGTCTATGCCGACGGCCTCGCAGATAGTCTGGAAAATCGTTGTTATTATTTATTGCCGCCGATATTTTTATGTTTCGCCGAAGTCGTGACTTGGCCAGGTCGCCGTCGTAGAGCTGCAGTTGCCAGTCGACGCCGCGGGCAGCAGCCGGTAGGTGTGTTAGCTGCTGCCGCTGCTGCTGCTGTTGTCGGGGGCAGCTGATGGACTCTGAATGAGCAGAGTTCCAGGGAAGACTCAAGCTCGGACTCAAACGAGCTGTTAACTATGCGAAAGAAACATGTGAATCGACGCACCGGAAGTGCCTGCCACAAAAATCGACTAGACCAATCAATGAGCAATTCTTGTCCCCATCAGCTTCTTTAAGCTGCCGGTTCTAATTATTCAGTTATACACACACACACACGTAGAGAACGATGAGAGCTGCGTTATATCCTCATAAGCATGCAGGGGCGTGCTCCAAGCGACGTGTGTGGATGACAGCACTTGTTGAGTAATGCGATCGGCTTTAGAGAAGAAAATAAAACTCGACGACGATCGATTACCCTCGGAAATAGAATATACTATTGATTACATATTGACGTGATTTTATATAGTATAAAGTATATATATTCTGAATTAGGATGAACAGAGGAGTCGCACTTTCACTGCCCGTCTTTCGGTGTGTCTATCAGATGCAACGCAAACAAGTCTCTCGGTTTCAGATCTGTCTTGATTCTTCTTGTTACTGCACGATGTAAGGTCGGAACAACCTATCAGCTTATTTTCATTAATTTTCAAGATATTGCAATCAATATTATAAGATCCAATATAATTATCATAAACTGAAAATTTCATTGAAATTGCAAAACTAAATATATCATATAGCTGACATAGGAATAATCCGCCAAAATGGAAGTTTTTGTATAAAAAGCATGTAGTTTTATTTATAATCTGTATTCGTGTTTAAAGTATCTATTCCCTATATTGCACAGATGTATTATATACATGAATATTGAATGATTGAAGAGCAAATAGTGACAGATCAATCCAATAGAGTTATGTTGATAGAGATATTGATAGTTTTCATTGATCGTAAGTCGACAATACGATTCTAAAATCTGACATAAATCTAGTAGAACGTTCCTGATCTAGTCCCTGCAGTACATACTTCCGATAGTGTATACCGTATATTGACTTCTCTATGAACTTATCGACATTTATCGATGTCGTTGACGTTGCGACGCGTCTTCGCCGTAGTCGTCGTTCGTTTAGTCCGATTTGCTGAACACGATCGAGACAAAGTCGCTTACTTTCGCTTGGTCATGAATATTAAAGACATTAAGTAGGAACAATAACATGCGAGCAAGGTAAGAGGGGGGAGGGACCGCAACGTGTTGCCAGCACATGACTGGGCAAAAAACGGACTGCAGAACTGCAGGGAACAGCCCCAAAAGTTCTTGAGATTGTCGGTTGCTGCCGGTTGCACTTGATGCTACTTCTCTCTCTTTATCTCGCTCTCCCTCTCTTTCTCTCCCTCTCTCTCGGCTTTATGGGCTTGTGAAAATGTCTTCGCATGTCAAAAGCAGCGTCATACAAAGAGGGGGTAGACGGAAGTAAGGCAGGGGTGTAGAGAGGAGGGGGGCGTAGAGAGGAGGAAGGGAAGAGTAGGCAAGGATTTCGTGTCGTTTTGTCATCGCATGTTCGTTCGTTTGTCCAAATGAAAACGTGAGCCCGTCTCCAGCTTCGACTTCGACTCCCGCCTTCTTCACCCCGCTCCCCTCTCTCCCTGGCCGTTTACTTATAAATATGCATTTCGGCCGATCGGGATGCTGTTTGTGCTTTTTTCCCTCTTTATTTTGCCATATAATTTAAGCAACGAAAGCCCAATAAACAATGCCGCGCTGCTGCAGTCGCTGCCGACGTCGACTGAAGTTGCAATTTTGTTGTCAACGAGACGAGGCGGCAAGTCGCAGAGCAGCAGAGCCGCCGCGGCGATCGACAGCCAAAGATGCCATCAAATACTTCAGAGTTACAAGCGGACCCCGCGATACACTCAACAACTGCGCGAGGGGGGGCCTACTGGGTGTGCAGGGGGGAGGGGGATGCTTGGTAGATGGTAGATGATGTGCTCGCCATCATTTTGATTTAAACTTTCATCTCGGGCCACTTGAGGGCCATCAGCGACGATGCCGCCGACTGTGTCAAGTGTCGGTGCCAGCAAATGCCAGACGGGATGAACGAATCGACAGTTGCAGGAGGAACAGACAGGGGGGAGGGGAGGAAATGGTACAGTGAAACAGTGAAAAAGACGCGTCTTTCCTTTGAGCCATTGCTGCTACATTTAAATCATTTGAATCTCTTCACAAGCAGCAGCGGCATCGTTTGGGGAATCGTTTAGTCCCCCCCACACCGTATTTTACATATGGCCAAACAAATTCCCGATCATTAAACCCAATTGCCCCGAAACCCTATTCTATTCGATTATTAATGATTTCCGTTCAATTTTTCATAGCTCCAAATGTGTGTGCGTGTGTGTGTGTGTATAGTGCAAGGTCATCAAAAGACGTGTTGATTACCAGCAACAGCAACAACTATAAATTATGGACGGACAACCCGCGGTTAGCGAGACGGGTAAGGTATTGTGTGCACCCTACCCTATCGCATTAACATAGCCAGACTATCGTTCGATTGGGTTAACAATCTCAGTTTGCTCTACGATCTATTATAATTTCTCAATTTAGGAGCCTTAATTGTGGTACGGGTATTTCGGGTACGACTCACCGAGAAGGTGCCTGCTCTAACAGCTCTGATGGATTGCGCTGGACGAATCTGTTTTCCATGTACACCGTACTTTACATACACACACAATTTTGTTTACCATCCTCCAGAGTTTCGTTGGGAGCGGGGCTTATTTATCACACGTTTAAAAAGGCATCGATCGATCTGTTGGCCAAATCTGTCGATTCATTGAGCATTAATTTCACAATTTAAATGCTGAAAATTGAGATGACGATCAGATTGCAATATCATGGCAACGGTTGGGGGGAGACTTGTTGAAAGTATTATACAAAACAAAGACTAAAGGTTGAAGTTATTAGGAAGCAAAGTAATAACAAAGGTAAATAACAGTTAACGAATATTTTGAGCTCGAAAATATTGCCAAGTCGATGAAAGAAGGGCTGATAGAATCTGTATTAGTAAACATTCTTGATAAGGGAAACTCTTAAGGACATTTTTGGTAATGTCAATAATAAAATATATGTTAAAAATATTGTTAATCAATGATTAAAAAATTCAAGATTAAAAACTGGAGTAAAAGCTTTTTTTCTTATTCCTTTCTGCTATTGTGGATAATGAAGAGAGTAATTTGACAGTTATTTGTAACATGAAACTTGACCAAAGAGAGGACCCTCACCTCATCTATCGCAACGTGCAGCTTTCCCATTTTGGTAACTTTGGGATCTGCATTCAAAATTTTGCTGAAAATGCAATTTATGTTTGCCAACCTAGAACACAGTCTCAGACAGTGGCAGCTGCAGTGGCAGTGGCAGTGGCAGTTGCCGTTGGCTTTGAGGCAATGAGTGGCAAATGTAATGCAACACTAATTGGCCGCTCATGAGGCGTCTAATGCCAAATGCAACAACGGGCAACGGGCAGACAATGGTCCGGACCCAAACCCGAAGACGAATACGAACCGCGACGGACTCGAACGGGGCAACTCGTTAAATATTTATGAGGAGCACGAGGTGCATGCATACCGCACACACACACACACAGTCACTCACACACACACACACTCGCAAGTAGACACAGCCCAAGGCACAAGCATCTTGTCCAGATGTGTAGGCCATAATTGTGCACAGATTTTGATTTGGAGTTGCCTCAGGCTCAATGGGAGGGTTTGGGGCAGAAGGAGGCGGAGGGCAGGCTCACTGCATCGCCTTACCTTGCCCCCAGCCATGCCACACACTCGCCGCATAGCTGTAAAAAGCAAGTCAAAGCCAAAGCAGCAAAGCAGCAAAGTGTGCAGTACGTGGCACATAGCTCTCGGCCAGGCACGAAGGCGCAACACTTGAGCCAGAGCTGAGCTGCACGGACTGCAGGATAGCTGCAGCAGCAGTACCACCACCAGCAGCAGCAACAACCTGTTTCGTGGGAACATTGCCTACTCGGCGGAGACCAGACTCCACCTCTGACTCTGACGCTGACGCTGACTCCAACTCCAGCATCGAGACTCGAGCTGCATCAGCCTCAGCTCGTTCTTTGACCATTGGGCGAGTATTCAACTTGGTCTCTGCCTCGTCCACGTTCACGTCTTCTTCCTCCTCTTCCTCTTTGTCTTCCTCTTCATCGTCTTTGTCTTCGTCTTCTTCGGGCTGACGAACCGCTCATAAATGAAACCTGTTAAATGAATGAAATAAAGTGTTATTTGCTCGACTCACAAATGTTGCTGCTGCCGCTGTTGGGATTATGCGCCTTTATGCCACAAGCTATATGGCTGTGTGCGGCTCTCTGTGTGTGTGTGTGTATGTCTCTCTGTGTGTGCGTCTTATGTGCTGTGTGTGCCCTGCTCCGGTTCTTGGACTTTGTTGGCTCTGCAGCGCAACCTGTCTGAAGTTTAATTTGATTTCTGCAGGGCCGCACACACACTCACACACACACGCACGCACGTGTGTCTGTCTGTGTGAGTGACTTGTAAATTTTTGGACTTGAGTTGTTGTTGTTTTTGTGCTCTTGTTTCGCTTTTGTTTTTGTTTACCTACAGTAGTTGTTGCGCTGCATGTTTTTGTTGTGTTTTTAAGTTGGTCTTCAACTTGAGTTTTATTTTTAACTTAATTTCATACAGAACTACCTCCCCCCGCCCTGTCCCCCTGCCACCTTCTCTCGCAAGTATTTTACTTAAGCCCAAGCCACATACTAATTCGCAACTTTGGATCCACGCGCACCATATAATTTGTGGCAACAACAATTTGTGCCCCCCCCACACTTCCTCTCTTCATGCCTTCTCAGTTGGCCCTCAAAAAGTTAAAGCCGAGTCGTAATTGCCCCACTGGCTTCCCCCGTGCTCTCGAGCCTTACATCATTTAAAGTCACCCGTCCGACATTTATTATCGTTCATCCCCCCCTCACTCTCCGCTCTTCACGTTCGTCTCATGCCATTACATTTACATTTTATTGTGTATGTTTTCATTTCAATTTATATGGTATATGTATTACGAGTTTCAGCTCGAAAAGAGCTGCCTGGCCCAGCTGCCTGCTAAAATGTTGGCTTAATTCGACAATTTAATTTGGGCTTTAGCCCGCTAAATATGAACACAATCCCGAGCAGAGACGCCCCGAGACGATCGCGAAATGAGGAAGCTCTTCAGCATACGAAAATGGGCGTGTTCCCATTTCGCGTTATGGGCGATTTCTTAGTGAAATCTCTGTCCAAATTGGAAACGGCAGAGAGCGATTTAATTCCACAACGCATTAAAGCTGAGTACTTTATAAAGCTGTAGCGAAAGGGAAAGAGTTAAATAAATACCGGAGATAAGAATCTTCAGTGTATCTCTGATCTCTTATCGCAAGATAAACTAATACCACATCTGAAATTTTTAAATATATATGTAGCTAAATATTATTGTTTGCTATCTAAAACTTAATCGCACATCGTAAGATATAGGAACGTTTCTCCCCAACACAATGGATTTCATTTATATCCAGGCCCGTAGCAAGGCGTGTGCAGGGTGTGCTCTGCACAAGGGCCCTCACCTGAAAGGGGCCTCTTGCTATTAAATAGAGAAGAGAACAAGTAGCCAACACAAGAATTATAGAATTTTGGCGAACTTTGTTTTTTTAAACTCATATTAGCTGGCTCAAGGTCAACGTACAAAAAATAAAAACAATTTGTTTTTAATTTATTTTGATTCTTTCCGAGATATTTTGGTTACATAACAACAATCGACAATGTAAGGTCCAGAAATATGAATTTGTATAAGTTGTCCACATGGTGAAAAGTCTTATGAAATAAATTCATACGTTGTTTTAAAGCAAGAACAAGAAGTGCCCCGAGAACGTCGCTACGGCCCTGTATACCATATAGTAGATAATCTACCCCTCAGCCGTAACTAACAATACTCAGTGGTTCTTAATTAGGCTTCGAGTGAGATATAAATCGAACTGAACTTGCCCAAGCGTAGCTAAATAGACCAAGTTTACGTACATTTATTCAAATATCAGGCAACTCGCATTCCGAACAATCTTCAAAAACTACCCAAAACAACTGTGTAAAATCGTATAGGTAGGTAGTTTTGGTGAGGGTCTTAAGGTAGGCCCCACCGATGCGCAACAAATTTTTGTTTAATCTTGAAAATAAAGATCTTTGGCCGCAACGGATATTAATCAAAGCAACAAAATGATCATTTCGAAAGGTTTTACACTTCTCTTACTGATCGAAAAATTTCAGTTTTTGGATTTGTATTTTTTTATACTTGATTCCCCCTTCCTCCAGTTCTGTTTTGTTCTTGTTCTCGGTCAGCATGGATTGCAGCCGACAGCGCGTCGGACAGGGCAGGGCGCCAAACACTTTAGTTCCACCTTTGGGGTAAGCACAAGGCCAGCACACACGATGCCTTATAGAGACCGTTTCCATTCCACCAAGATGATTATGACTAACGGTCCTCCGTTTACAATTCGTTCCCATGAAAAAAAACTGTTTAGTTTGATTGCGGTTTTTATGTCTTCATTAGCAAAACGCTGCAGAGGTAATAAATTAAAGATTTTCGACTGCCCGATGCGGAGCTAGGTAGATATACCATATTCAAACATACATACATACCTTATAGGGATTGTATGAGTATGTAAAGCGAAATGAATAAACTTGATTACACTCAGATCTGAACGTTTATTCACACTTCGATTAGTACATTCCCCAGCTCATAGTTTAATATATTGTAATTTGTATTGAGTAACAATTACATTTATTAATACATTCAGCGTAGTTAGGGTATTTAGATTATTGAATCATATACAAAGATGAATCAATTACATTTATTAATACATTCAGCGTACTTAAGGTATTTAGATTATTGAATCATATACAAAGATGAATCATTGAAACATACTTACATCTTGACGGAACATTCAAAAATTTAAACTTGAATTATTCCTTACATTTAAAAGCTCATGCACTCAGTTGACCCAACATTCATACATTTAAGCACTCGTTCTGCCAACTATTCATATACCCATATGCTCATATGAATATTTGTTGTATTCGTCGGTAATTCGGCTCTTACATGAAGATTAACGCTTGATTAATGAATGCGATAACTCATTTCATTTGTTGTTGTTACTGTTGCTTCGTGTTCTTGTTATTGTTGTTGTTGCAGCGGTAACTCTGCCCCTAAGTCGGCAACTTAAAAAATTGAAACATTTATCGGACAACGATTCTGTGAATCGGATTCGATGCTAATTCACTTTCAGCTTTGATTTAAGGATCGTTAAGAGCGAGCGGGACATGGGACATGGACATGGACACATACATGCGCTTCCCTAGCAGCCATTATTGATGGTGCCCCACCAGATGCACCTGTATGTGTGTGTTGGTACGAGTGTATCTGAGTTTGTCTGCACATTTGTTGCACGCAGCTCGTCAATCAATTGCCTCAATCCGCATCGCAACCGGTTTTATGCTCTGCTTCCAATGCGCTTTTTTCTATATTCTATAATATAAGACAGTCATGCGCATATACCCTGTAAAAGTAGTGAGAGTATGGATAATAAAGAATATCTATGGTATAAAAGTAATAGATCTAAAACAGGAAAGGAAGTTTTTCTTTGGCTTGCCGAAGGTTATAATACTATTGATGATTAAGGATTTAGTTTTCAAGAATAGTTTCAATAAAGTTCTCAATTTGTTTAAATGGAAATTATATCCTAGAATATTTAGCTCTCATCTGGCTTCTCTAGACTTATAAAGATTGTATTTAGACTCACTGTTTCTTCTATTAATTATAAGGAATCTATAATGAATACTGGAATGATCTTTTAGTTACTAAGATGCGGCCTTATCTCTTTGCTCAAATGCTTAAAGATCGGGGGACTTCTGTCAGTTTGGGGACATATAGGCCTGACAATATTACCAACATACCATACATAAACCTAATCAAAGCCATGTGCATCACAGACACACACATACATATATACAGGTAGTATATAGTGCCTCACACCGAAGTCGAACTTATTCTATTTATTATTATTATTATCTAAGCATGTGTTGATATTTCCTGCTTTTCAACTGTCAACGGCGCACAGTCGTCGAATGATTTGCAGATTCTGTTTGACAGACGATCCGGTTTTTCATTAATGAACATGAGAATGAGAAGCTGCACGAGGGACGGAGAAAGGGCTGAAGATGTACGAGCTGAGCCTGAAAGCGACAACTAGACGACGCGACAACTGGGGCTATTTGATTGATGGCCCAAAGGCCGCTAGGCCTAGTTAGGTTAGGCTGGTCCAACGCATCGGGAATTGAAGTTCGACTAGGTTTGACTACACGACTGCTTCGATGCTGGGTCTCTTAGTCAGTCAGTTGGCCAGTTGTGAGGCAAAGCGGGCTCTTCAGTCTTGCTCCCCGACAGACTCGCAGTTCCCTAATGAAGATAATTTATTATGCGATGCCCCGTTTAATTAAAATCAGATAACCGCAGATCGTTCGCCTGCGCTTAACTCCTTCGCATACAAACAGACTCATACACACACACAAACACACCAACAGTCCCACACTAACACTGACTCACACTCATACGTTACCTATACCAATGAACGTATGACGAACCATTTCGGCAACGGACACTGTCAGCCTTCTCCGCATTCTCAGACTGAGGAAATGCTGCTGTTTGGGACGAATTTGTTGTTGCTGTTGTTGTTATACCCTGTGTGGTAAGTGGAAATGGGGAACATTGTTTGGGAAGTAAGGTCCGGGAATGACTATACAAGTTCCTAATCAGAATGTGTATACTCTTTTATTTATGGGTCAAAAACTTAGTCTACTTTTATAAACAAGCCCAAATCTAATTGAAAAGTCTTTAAATTGAAATATGTATATCAAAGCATAATTTTAAAATGTAGATTTCATTCAATCTTTTTATATGAAGAATCGAATTTCACAAAAAAAAAATTGGTTTTATTTTAGGGAAGCTGAGTCGATTAAATCGTTATCAAATTGAATCGTTATTCAACACTGCAAGACACTTAATTTCAATTATTAACCTGCACTCTTCTTTAATTTTCCATTCCAGTGTTGATCAACCAAGTCTATCAAGAATACAGGGTATCTTACGGTCCACCCCGCTCAACTGTTGATTTCTTTAATCTTTTATTGTTGTTGTTGTTATTGTTAATTTCCCAGGCGCAGGCCAACAACAAGATTTCGCGTTAAGTTCAACAAGTCGCCGGCAGCAACAAAGTTGTAGCCGCTCTCGCTCTGTCGGTCAACATCGCGTCGTCAGCGTCGTCGGTGGCAGCTGCAGCTGCAGAGGGAGCCGAGACCGAGCTCCCTTTTCGATTGCCGTACAGATTGCTATTGGTTCCTTATCAGCATCTTGTTTGGGCCATCTCGGTGCTTTGTTGTTCCCTGTTGCCTGTGTCTCTGTCTCTGCCTCACATTGACTTTAAATGCGCTTTTGTTGTACTTCCCATCTCTCTCTTTCTCCGGTGCCTGGCTGGATATGCTATATGCAAATGATTTTTAATTGTGCGGCTTGTTAGGACGGCGGAAATCTCTATTTAAACGCTTGTCGAGACGTCAACTCGACTAAATGACGACTTAAGTGTTTGGGCCACACACACAGGCAGGCAGCACACAGGCCACAGTGTGTCCGAAAAGTTGTTGGCCATCAGCGAAAACAAATCGACAGTTCGTAAATATTAATTAAACGTGGCGCCCATTTTTGGCACGTTTACACAGAAAGAGAAACAAGGAGAGAGAGAGTGAGAGCAAGAGTGTTAAGTGGTGAAATGGTGGTGAATTTAGCTATGGGGAGCAATTTCATTTCAACTAGGAGGCGGAGCATGCAAAACTAGATACGTAGCGGTGTCATTATGTGTGTGTGTTTGTGTTTGTAGTGCCTGTGCAAAACTTAAGAGCAAAATAAGTTAGTTAAGAGTAAATTACTTACATGATCACCACTAGCAGAGAGTAAGAGAGCGCGAGAGACAGATAGAGAGCGAGGGAGAGAGTAATTAAGCCCGCTCTGTGCAATCAATCACAGGTGCAGTGAGCCACGCACAGTTTGACAGTCACTGGAAATGCCCACAAGTTTCCTTGCATGGGCCGACAACATCGCGATGTCATAAATCAAGGCAAGGCAAGTCAAGAGTGTGAAATTTTTACCTGGTCCCCCGGCTTTATGTGTGTCGCGCGCATTTTTAGCCATTTATGACTTAATTTCAATTACGCGTATTTGGCCAAATTATTTGTTGACACTTTGAGGGCAATTAAAATGGCGACACGTGCAACCGCCGATGATGCGAACCGATGTGGAAAACGCCGTGCACCGTGTTTGTGTGTATTTGTGTGCATGGGAAATGGGGCAATTTTCCGAATTGCTTTAAGTGAATTAACTTGATCTATATTGACTGTTTGGTAATTATAAGAGCTATCAAATTATTAATTAACTTTTGAAACACAAAAAGCCGCAAGCCCATAGTCAAATAATGTGAAGAAAAGATTTTGGAGACAGTTTCATTAAAATACTGCAAACCGATAAAACATGATAACGATTTTAATGCATATTTGGTAGCATGCCGATGTTAGGAACAGTTTATTTAAAATAAGTCGATAGCTGAGGATAACGATTACTAAGAAAATCATGTGATGGTATAACGATATTGGGAACAGTTTATTTAAAATCATACATCGATAACGAAAATAATGCATACTATGTAATGTATCGATTTTAAGAAGAGTTCAAAAAAATAAATTAATAGAAGTCAAAATAAAAGATTATTAAAACAATAAAGATAATCAAATTATGAATACCTTAATACTGCCATATGCGCTTGTCAATTTGCAACTGATCTCTTTCTGCGACACACCCTGCCCCACTCGGTTGCTGGTTACAAGTGCACAAGGTTCAAGCAACTTGGGATCGCGTCCACTTTCGGTGGACAACGCCCTCAGCTCAATTCAGCTCACCAGGCAGGAAGGTAAGGCAAACGGTGGCATCGATTTTAGAAAGTCAGCTAAAGAAATTAAATCGCTGCGCTTAAAACGGTAAAGCTGAAGCCGCACTCGAAGTCGGCGTCGAAGCCTTTTTCTTTTGGCCAGCGGAAAAGCGCAGCCAACATCGAGAGACAGACTATATATAGTATATTTATATATATATAGGGGCAGCATTGTAGTATATAACTCATTGCAGACATTTGGCCTTTTATTAATTGTTTGACGGCGCCCGTGCCCATGAAGCTGCCACTGCCGCTCTCCCAGAACCGCCACCGCTGCAGCCCACTGTGCCGCCGTCTCTGGGCGTGATGAGAAATTTAATATTGGCAAACGGATAAAACCGCGCAGATAATTATACATTTTGAGAGTGGCCCAAGCTGCCTCCAGAGCAGGCACCGCTGGCCACCAGTTTGCGGTTAGCCCGTTCGCCGTTTGCCGTTTGCAGTTCATGCGGCTCATGATAGTATAAGATTTCATTTCATTAAAGTGCATCACGACGGACGGACGACGGAGGACGGACGACAGACGGATCACTGGTGAGTCTGGTGAGCTGACTGGGCTGCCTGGCGGAATCAATGAGTGGCCGCAACATAGTTGAGCCCCATCCCCGCCCTGCCCGGCGTCTAGTCGAGCTGAGGAAACCTTCCAGTGCTTACTTACTTTTCTTCTTATTGGCAGATTACGACGGCGGCGGGGAGAAGGAGGTGCCGGTTGTATGAGCCAACTTATAATCAAATCCGATAAAAAATTTCATTATTGCTCCACAGCAGCAGCAGCAACAGCAGCGGCGGCAGCAGCAACAGCAACAACAGCAACAACATAACTGTGTTTTGAAGGTAATCTTTGTTGTTGTTGTTATGATTGTTGCTGCTGCTGCTGCGCGGCTGCACTTAATTTTCGCATGCGCAGCGAACTCATGATCGCGATTTCTTCTCGTTCCGTTCCCTATCTGTCTCTCTCTCCCTCTCTCTTGCCCTGGACGCCATTTTGAGCTTTAGTTCTCAGAGACAGCAGACTGAGGTCAGCAGCAGCAGCGTCCAAGGAATAGAAAGAAGCTTTGATTTGAAATGGCAACTGTTGTGGTTGTTTTTATAGTTGTTATTATTGTTGTTGTTGTTGCTCTAGCTACATAAATTGGGACGTGATTATGAAATAATTGCACAGATCTCATTGTAGTTTGTTCGTTCATTGCACAACGTAGTGAGAACTGAGGCCAATCAGTCGCCAGGTCGATCACCAGTTGATTTGATGAGAGAACTCACAACACCTTGGGGACTGGAACGGGAGCGCACTGTAACGGTGACAGGCGACAGACGTGTCGCAGTCGGGAGGAGCGATAGGCGACAGTTGCGTCGAGATTGCTTTGAGTGCAGGGTCGTAAAGGCAATATTGGCACACGTATTGTAATTCGCGTGCTTTAAAATGTCTGTATTTAGTTTATTAAACATTTCAAACCATGTAAAAAATACTAATAATTTCTTAATTGTTTATTGATTTATTGATTTTATATTGGCATAATCATGCCATTTTTTATGTCCGTTACTGTCTATAGGTAATAAGATAAGTTATAGACATGTAACAACATGAATCAATCAATACAAAGACAACATTGTTTATGGAACTAAACAATTAAGGTTCAGTAAACAGTCGTTTAGAATAAAAGAAGGTGTTGTACTACTGTAATCTGAATCAGTTACAATAAATATGAGAAATCCACAGTAATTAAAGAAATAATACGGATTTGTTTAAACAAACCACACTCTCTCTACAGTACTTACTATTCGGTTCTATTTTGCAATACCTTATGGGGTTATTACTCGTAGTTCAACCCATTAATTTGTAAATGCAATAACAGTCTCCCATTACATATTCATGCTTTGTGGCGCTCACAGAACGGAAATACCACAGTCCCATAAGCTACGTTATATCGAAGCACACCTGATCAACTGTAGACACAACAACAACACCCTCAAGGAAGATTTGCATTTTGTGCGTCATGTGGGAGCTACCTGAGAGACGTGCAGAGTTTCAAACTCCCTAAGGGGGCTACTGCAAGTTAAATGTAATTTCAACACTCGCAATTCTGTTGATTCTCCTCCTGCTGCTGCTGCATGTCCATAATTTACATGAGGTTAGCACGCAAGACGGCATTGGGATTGGGATTGGATACTGGCGATGCGGTACTCGCGTCTTCTGGCCTTGATTATCTGTAGCCAAGGCACGCACAACTGCAGCAACAAAGCGACAACAGGAGCGGAATGAAAGAAAAGCAACAGGAGGAGAAAGAGTGAAGAGGGAGATGAGTAGAGAAAGAAGAGTGTAGAGAGAAGACTGGAGGAGGGAGACTTAAGTGTAAGGAGAATGTAGAGAAAGCAGTGTGCAGAGGTGGGGGAGAGAGCAGTGAAGAGTGAGGGGAGGAAGAAGAGAGAGGATAGAGAGAGAAGTTGATGAGTGTAAGAAATGAGAGTCGAGAAAGAGAAGTGAGGAGAGTATTGTGAGGGAGGTCTGAGGAAGGTGCCGATGAAGGCAAAAAGGAGACTGGAGAGAGAGTAGAGTGGAGAGAGAACTGCAAGAGATAGAGTACAGAGAGAGAGAGAGTAGTAAAGTTAGAGAAGAGACAAGAGTAGAGGAAGGAGAAATTCTATTGCCGTTGAAATATTGCCAAATCATGGCAGAGAAGTAAATAAATTTCCACGCTGCCGTCGCCGCCAGTCGCCGTGACCGCTGAACTTCAGACGCGGACGCAGTTGCAGTTGCAGGCCCAGGAGCAGTTGCAGTTGCAGGCCCAGGAGCAGCAGCAGCAGCAGCCCCGCACGAGGTATAAATAAGTAACCTGAGCCGCGCAACACGCTGCCTGACAGGCCCCGAAAACGGCACATGGCTGCGGCCCTAGCTCGGTTCGGCTCGGCTTGAATCGTATCGGATCGGGGATTGAATCGGAGCTAAGCTCAGCAGCAGAGCAGAAGCTGCAACAGCGCGTTGCAACTCGCGTGTGCGCCCGGCGGCTTTTTGATTTATTTGCGATTTATGCACTTGGCTGCCGCTGTCAGTTGTGCAGCTCCCACCTTCCCTACTCCCGCAAGAGGGGACTGCGGGGCACTACTTGACCGATTTCGTTGGGACCGGAGACTGCATGGCAGACAGAGGCATCTCTGTGTGTGTGTATGTGTGTTTGTGTAACTATGCAGTTTATTCCAATTTATATATGTGGGAAGCATCATCTTATATACACACAGATAAGCAGCACACATATATATACACATACATATATAAAGTATGTACACTAGTTTTAGACTCGCTGGGCAAGGCCTTTTGTAAGTTGGGTGATTCTGGAAAGCATTTGAACTTGTATGTCGAGTATTATCTAAGCCCGTGGCTGATAATATCGTAGCTTATCCGGCAGATAAGCGCTCTAGCAGCTTATGCCTTGGGCGCTTTATTGGCAAAGAACCACAGTAGACCCATAAGGCAGCTGGGCGGGCTGTTGTTGACTGCGCCCTGTTGCACCATGCGTCTGCCCTCGTCCAGTGAGATCTCGACCACCTCAATGATTTCATCATCCACGCCACCACCGCCGTGTGCCTTGTCCGCATCTGTGACCTCGCAGTAGTACATCGTCTGTTTGGCGCCTGAGGAACCCACGCCGGATCTGCAGGAGAGATGAGAATTAGAACTAAAAGGATAATCCAGAATTGTATGTACTGTACCTGTATTCCATAACCCGCTCAATTCGCTCCACCGGTACATCGTAGCCGCACTCCTCAAGCACCTCCTCACGTGCAATTTCCTCCCAGCTCATCGATTTGTCCACAATTCCCGCACACAGTTCCAAGGTCACGCCAATTGCAGGGGGAAATGCTTTGAGGTCGACCTCATCGAATGTGCCCTTCTCAGTGGTGATGATGCCATGGAACACAGCCGGACGGAACTGACGCACAAGCACCAGTTTCTGGCGCGTTGTGTTAAACAGTACAATAGCGACACTGTCGTGCACCTTGAGCAGATCCCAATTCTTTTCGACGCCATTTTGCACATAGTACATGCGACTCGGTTTTACATACGGTGAATCTGCGGGCAACGGACCCAGCCAGACCTTGGTAATGTTTTCCATTTTAGAATCAACTAATCGCACTGCGGCAGTAGCGGCTGCTCAGCTGATTGCTCAAAGTACAAATCAGATGTGACAAAACAAAGCTTTTTCAGTATTTAACAGCTGTGCGATAGCTGGTCACACTAATAATCGATTATCGATATTCAAATTCACATTTTATTGAAAAGAAACCATTGCTTGCTCAACAAGGTGTAATCGATATTTAAATGCACGTTTTATTCGAAAGAAACCATTGCGTGCCCAGCAAAGTTCCCGGTCCCGTGTTAACTGTTCCCACTTGGCTTATCACCTCCCTGGCATCGGGGATCGTTAGTTCCACCACTTGAATAACTTCGCCATCGATCCCACCACCCGGTGAAGCCTTTGCCTCGTCACACACTTCACAGTAGAACATCGTGTGCGTGCTACAGTAACTGCCGACACCCGACCTATATGTATAGATGCGCTCAAGTCGTTCCACGGGCACATCGTAGCCGCATTCCTCGAGCACTTCCTCACGTGCAATCTCGGCCAAACTTTTATCCTTATCCACCGTGCCGGCACACAGTTCCAACGTAATGCCTACACTAGGTGGATATTTCTGCAGATCAACACATCCTTCGGGAATATTACGTCCATTCTGTGAAATCTCACTCTGCAGCACTGCAGGTCGAAATTGTCGCACATAAATCAGCCGCTGGCGGGACACATTGTATAATATTATTAAGACAGCATCATAAATTTGCATAATATCCTGTTGCTTCTGTTGGCCATTTTCAATGTAATGCATCTGGAGTTGTTGAAACCACTTGGATGGCTTTAACATTGGCGTAAACCACACTTTGGTGACATCAGTAAATTTGTTATCCCCAGCAAGTTTTTGAAATATATTGTGCTTTTTACTGACATCGTCACATTTAAAGCGACGCAATGTGCGGGTAATGAAATGCTTGATCATTTTTGCACGAATTCACAGCTCTCACACATTCTCTCTTTCTTCTTAACTGTGTTGATCAATATTGCAAAGTGAACTTGTTATCTGCAGAAAGTCATTAAAATATTTTGTGTATTTTACTGACATTACATTTAAATCGACGTCATGCGCGGGCAAAAGAATTATTCACCATTTTCAAACGCGTTGGCAGCACTAACGCGTTCCCAATCTCTCTCCAGTGTTAAAGATTGCTGCAAAGTAAAGCAAACGTAGTGTTGCAAGCACATTGAAGTAATCTGACATTTGTGTTGGGGGCGAGAAAAAGTCGTTCGTCGTCCGGCAAGTAGGCGCACAAGTTTTGTTGGATTTATATTTTGTTAGGTAACTGGGGAAATTTTAAAACTAATTTCAGCTGCAAGTTAACGTTCGCAACAACCCGACAAAGAGTCTAGCTAAATACTGTGACAATGTTGCGTTCTCGATTCGCGCAATTGGCTTGCGCCGCACAGCGGACCATCTCGACGACTCCACGAGCGCTCGCTGCCAAGCAGATGACGGTCCGTGATGGCCTCAACAGTGCCCTGGATGACGAGCTGGCACGCGATGACCGTGTCTTCCTGCTTGGCGAGGAGGTAGCACAGTACGATGGTGCCTATAAGGTGAGTCCCGAGGATCATTAGCTCTTTGACATTGCAACTTGTTCAACGTTGTGTTACGTAAACAGTGACCAAATCAGTGACAGCGCGCAGTGTCTACGCATGACAGCAGCTGTTGTTGTAGTTGTTAGTGTTGCTTGTGCTGCCAATGTTGTAGTTGTTGCTGTTGTTATTGCTGTAAAGCCGCTTCGTCTGCGTCTTCCACCTGCTGATAAGAATTTATGCGAAGGTCATCACGAGAGCGAGATTATCATTTTTTTTATAAGTCTACGAAGTGTTCGCACGCCTTTTATTTATTGTTTACATCCATTCCACAAGTGGCAAGCGCTGATAGGTCATTCGATTTCTTGCAGGTGTCGCGTGGACTGTGGAAGAAGTATGGCGATAAGAGAATTATCGATACGCCGATCACAGAAATGGGTTTCGCAGGCATCGCTGTTGGTGCTGCCATGGCCGGTTTGCGTCCCGTTTGCGAGTTCATGACCTTCAACTTTTCAATGCAGGCCATCGATCATGTGAGTATCACGCAGACACGCATACATACACACACACTTGTACACCTCCCTCACCCACACAGACGCAGTAGCTTAACTACTCATATTATCTCATGTAAAACCCGATAACACGCCGCGAAATCGGTCCTAGCTCGACTCCAAAATACTCCTAAACCAATTCAAGTTCAAATCGCAAACGTAATGGGATAATATGGGTTCAGAATCAGGTTGAGCTGCTGCGACAATCTTACTTAATGATCGACTAATTTCCACCCATATTATCCAATTATGTGCAGGCAAAGTCGCTTAGACCCGCCAGCCCCTTGGCTATACCTCGACCTCCCATTGGGGATCGCAAGCTGCCGCCGTACCTCAACAAGATCATCGAGAGCCCGCGCTCAACCTGGATAGCGGAGATTAATGACATATTACAGCGTGAGCGTGTGGGGGAGGTGATTGCTCCCCCCTTGGGCAAACCCGACAAAATGGAGGCAGCCCGCCTAATCGTCATACGTCGCCGCAAGATGAAGAAGCACAAGCTAAAGAAGCTGCGCAGGAAGATGAAATTCGAGTGGGCCAAGGTGCGACAGCGTCGGGAGATGCGCAAGGAGAAGGCATTCCAAGCTCAACTTATGTCGCAGGTCAAGGAGGCTGAGGCCTTCAGTGCCGAACAGTATGTGGCCGATGTGCTGCGCCAGGCCAACGAGTCGCCTCTGCCGCGCTACTGGAAGGGCAGACGTCTCCCAGCATTTATCATTAAGCAGAAATTAGGAATTAAGTAGGAGGAGAATACCAAATAAAATGCGAAGAACTTGAATTGGTAGGAATAGGGTCGAGCAGGAAGTCCAGACTAGCCTATACTGATAAGAGAATCTCTGTTATGCTGCTGTAGGTCATCAACTCTGCCGCCAAGACATTCTACATGTCGGCGGGCGCCGTTAATGTGCCTATTGTGTTCCGTGGCCCCAATGGAGCCGCCTCTGGTGTTGCCGCCCAGCACTCGCAGTGCTTTGCTGCCTGGTACGCTCACTGCCCTGGCCTGAAAGTGGTGTCCCCCTACGACACGGAGGATGCACGTGGTCTGCTCAAGGCAGCCATTCGGGATCCCGATCCAGTTGTTTTTCTGGAAAACGAATTGATGTACGGTGTTGCATTTCCCATTGATGATAAGGTAACCGATGTAGACTTCACTGTGCCCATCGGCAAGGCGAAGATCATGCGAGCAGGCAAGGACATCACCATTGTGGCGCATTCCAAGGCGGTGGAAACAGCGCTGCAAACAGCTGCCGAGCTGGCCAAGAAGGGTAGGTGGTGGTGGAAAATGGGGAAGGAGCATGAAGAGAGACATTAATGACACTTCCTTCTTCAGGCATTGAAGCTGAGGTCATCAACCTGCGGTCCATTCGCCCGCTGGACATGGACACCATATTTGCTTCTGTGCGGAAAACGCATCATCTGATTACGGTCGAAAATGGTTGGCCACAGCATGGTAAGCAGGACGACTAGGAGGAGGAAGAGGTTTGGAACGCTTTATTTATATTCCTTTTGTTCGTTTCCAGGTGTGGGCGCCGAGATCTGTGCGCGCTTTATGGAGGATACCGCCTTTTTCGAACTGGATGCCCCCGTATGGCGTTGCTGTGGCGTCGATGTTCCCATGCCCTATGCAAAGACACTGGAGCTGCACGCCCTGCCCCGCGTTCCCGATGTTGAAGCGGCTGCACTGAAGGTGCTGGGCAAGAAATAGAGAGAGCAAACGTTAACTAAATTAACTGTCCCTGTTGTAACGATCGGCAAATACTGTCAAAATTTTACCCTTGCACAGCTAAATTGAAAGTGAGTTTTACATTGTTTGTCATTGAAGATTTTGCACATCAGTCGGTGTTAGCTTTCCATTTTCAAACTTTGTAGACTAAAAAATTTAGTTATCGAAATCTCTGCGAAATAAAAGTACACATATTTATAAATAAAAAAGCGAGTAGATTCTTTTTAAGGTAAAAAATGAAGAATTCTGTTTAAAAAGGAAAAAAATATAATTTAAATTTAATCAGCTGTTTTGCGCGTTAATGCAACCCTGGCCCGTCAGCTGCTATGCAGAAAAAGGTTATTAAATTGAACTTAACCAAATACTAGCGCTTAGATAGTGGAAAAGGTAACAATAACATTTAAAAAATAAATAAATAGTAAATCAAGTTAAAAATTTTATCTAAAACTTGAAATTAGGAGAAATGCGCGCAATCAGCTGTTTTGAGCGCTTTTGCAGCCCTGGACATACACATTTCCAAACACTGCCAGGGCCGACGAACCTGACGCGGAGAGGACCACAATGTTATTCAGTTACCCAACGTAACCCAACACTTGCGCATCTGACAGTGGAAAAAGAGTATCAATAACAAAAACAATTATCAATGAAATTCGACTACGCATATTAAGCGAGAGAGGGGACTATAATGATTTGGCTGTAATGGCAAACAGTTCGAGCTCAGATGAAAGCTCTAAGGCACCTGTCAATTTTCAATTATCAAGTGCATCGACAAACGACGAGGAGGACGATGTCGATGTCTGCGAAGGAGGCCCAGGAGGCAACAACAACAACACAAAGAAGCATCATGCTAGTGGCGATGTGCGCGTAAAAACAACAACAGCTGCTGCTGCAAACAGAGCAAGTGCGAGTGGTGCAACAGCAGCAGTGAATGCATCAGCAGCTGCCACAACCTGCTCGGGGCTGCGCTGTCCACTGTGCTGCAAGCAACAGCGTCGCCTTCACTGTCGCGCTTGTGTCAAAAACGGCAATATTACTCATAGCTCAGCGGAAAGAACCGAAAGGTTGTAGATACACACACGTATACACACATACACACACACGCTTATATATAAACGCATACCAAGCTAACTAATTGTTTTTCATTGCAGCCTCAGCGAGAAGCAGCAGCGCTATATCAACCTACAGGCTGGTCTCAAGACCTATAGCAATCGCTATGAACAGCTCATCCAGCAGCACAAAATCAATGAGAATCGCCTGATTGCAATTAGGGCAAAGCGTGAGCGATTGAAACTGTTGGAGCAACTGATCGGCAGCACGCAGCAGAGATTGCAAACACTGGGGGAAAGGCGCGATGAGCTGCGTCAAGCAAATGCCAAGAAACGCAAGATCTTACCCAACTATCCCACCAAAGTGAAGAGGCTGGAGAACACTGTGATTGACCTTTCCTCGGTCATTGACAACTTACGCGAGCAGCACGTAAGTCTCTTGGATCAGATTAAGCAGACATCACGAAGGGATATAAAGCAGCTGGTCACGTATATATTTCCCATCACGGAGGTGGTGCTACGCGACGAGCAGCAGCGCAAGGTTACTGCCGAGCGCAGTGAGGAGGCGGAAACTATTGCCGCCCTCGCGGATGCCAAGAACACATCGTACATACGCGGCAAGTGGGTGTTTCATGGCAGCGGGATCAGTGAGATGCAGTATCGTATTGTGGGTCCCTCGTTGCCCGCCAATGGAGATTACTCTGCCTATCTGGACTGGCTGTCGGACAACAAGGATGATGTGCCCAAGGCGACGGCCAAAGAGATCACGCCCAGTCGCGTGGAAGCCTATCGCATTGTAGGCGCCCTTACCTACACCGCTCAGTTGACGCAGCTGCTCAGCTTCTACTTGAATGTGCGTCTACCACACAAGATTGCCTACGGGGACTTCTGTCGCAAGCTGCTCAACGAGGAGCAGTTCCTGCGCAAGGTTTGCCGCGTCAACAACAACATTCTGTACTTGGCCTACACACAGCAGGTGAAGCTGCGCGCGCTCAATGATCAGCATACACTGGAGAACCTGCTGGCCATACTGGATCTGGACCGCAGTGATCTAGGTCGCTTTGGACACTTGGATGTGAATAATGCGCCACTAATGAGATCTGTAGACTCGTTGCTCATTGGCATTGAGACAGCAGATGAGTCGGAGTCAGAAGGTAGGCAACAACATCCGTAGCTTCTTTTTACATTCCCTAATCTCGTTTTCTCTTCTTCATTCAGATGAGAGCTCGCTGCGCCTGGACTGGGAGGCTGTGCCTAGTGTAAACGTATCGCAACCGGATCTAAGCGAATCCAATCTTATACCTGCCGTGGCTCAGCAATCCACCATAGCAACGGCAACCAATCGCATCACCTCAATACTGCATTACTGGATCAAGTGAAGCACCACCAACAGCACCATCCACCACCACATACCACTACAGATACCTGTCTCGGAGTGTGTGCGGGGCACGTTTGTTATCTTTAACACAATATCTAGGCTAAGTTAAGATTGAAGCAGAACTATCGATAAGAAATTAGTTCCCAAGTCGCCTCGTTCTTTCTCTCTCTCTTAATTATAAATCCATAGGCGGCTCTTTATGATTATATTAAATACCATATACCATGATATGTTTATGTATATTAGTAAGTACTACTAATTTTCAAGTAATTTCGAGTATCTTCGATTAATTTCGAGTTTTTTATTACATAACTTATTATTCTTTCTTTTATTTAATAAAAATTGGTTCACTATATATAACTAGATACAACTCTCGCTCTCGATTCTTCTTTAATTTAGTTGGTGGATTTCGATAAAGATGATCTATATCTGCATGATTGTAAACAGAACACAAAACATTATCTTAAATACCCCCATGATGAGAGTAGAGTTGGACTTCCCGTGTGAAGGGTGTCTAAACATGAAACTACAGAAATCTTTTTGTTCAGCTTAAGTATAAAAAACTTGAGTTTCCTGGCAGTGACATGATCAATATACATCTTCAAAGGAAGGGAAGGGGCGGTCGTAGGGGCAGAGTGTGGTGACCTAATGACTAAATGCTTAGAAACCTACGGACTAACTAAATGATTTCCTTTCGAACTCTGGGAGATATTTGCAATTTTCAACTTAGAATCGCTGCGGGAGCGAATTTACAATATTCTTTAAAGCGCGACGGTCCCAAAACGGTAACCGACTTCCGATAATGTGTATATAATATAAATATAATTGCATAAAACTAAATGGGTTTAATGCTTCAAAACTAGAAGATACTTTGAGGAAACCGAGCACAGAAACGAGGATAAAAGGGAGCGGGAGAGGAAGCAAAAGCAGGAGCAGGAACGGAAGCAAGATCAATTTCGGATGCATGAGCACGAACGGGAGGAGCAGGAACAGGAGCATGATGAGCTTACAATCTAATGCAAAACTATAGATACTTTCTGGGCAGATGCATCGACGTTTGGGCAGTAGTAGCTGCCGTCTCGCCGCACATTGCGTCCACTGCAGCAGCTTGTTGCGGCGGGGAAGGCTTCAGGAATACTTGTGGCAGTGTTGTTGTTGCTATCGATGTCGTCGCTGTTGTTGTTGCTGCTGCTGATGCAGCTGCAGCAACTGTTGCCGCGGTTGCCATGTGAGAGTTTACAGTCGCCTGGACCTGCGCAGCAGACAGGGAACCATTCAGCAGGCTCAACTGCGCATCGTAGGCGTCGTAGCGACCTGAGGCACTCATCGAGCTGAGCACAAGAGCCGCTGCCACCGCCTGCTCGTGATTATAGAATGCCGACACCTGCACCGGTTGAGGCGGCTGCTGAAGTGCGGCATTCATCCTGTGTCATTGATTCGTTGCTTGTCCAACGCCTGCTCCAGTGCCAGCGCTCGACGCTTGACTTGGAGGAGTAGAAGCTTGTGCTACTCCAGCGGCAGCTTTGAGATCGCAGTTGGCAGACATTAGTGGAGACCAATTGATGCGCTTCTCTAGCGCTGACAGCTCACTCAACTTGGCCAGGATCTGCGGACTTTTCGTGACATCGTAGGGCAGTGATGTTGTTGATCCCACTGCAGTCCCGCTTACTGCGGTGCGTATAACTCCGCCCCCATCGAGCTTGTCGTTCCTTGCATTGTTATTGTTGTAAACATACATGTTCTCCAGATTGTAGCCCAGGGCAGTAGCTCCATTCACTCCGTTCACTGGCACAATCACAGACGTAGCTTTGCTCTTCTGCTGACTTGGCTTGGAACGAGGCTTGGCGTTGGCGTTGCTCTTGCGCACTTGGGCCTTGGCGGCAGCGGGAAACACACCGACAATCTCCACACCATCGGACTCACTGCTGCTCTCACGACGAACCACAGGAGGAGTCACAGGCGAACACACTGAGGAAGGCTGCCATTTTGTGGTGGTGGTGGTCGCCGCCAATTGCTGTGATGTCTGCAATATATCACTGGGACTCTTATAATCATCCAGATTGATCACATGCGGCACAGTGGGTCGGCTATTCGTGGCGGTGCAATGTACCGATGATGCCACGAGTGAGGGATGACTAATAATGGGTGCACTGACTACACTTGCCGGGGGCGAGTTGGCCAATGTTGCTGCCGTTATTAGGCTGAACAGAGTTTGATCCACCGCCGCTGCCTGTTTGGAGGGTGAGGCCAGCTCTAACATGCTTGCCGCAGCAGCAGCCACAGCTGCATTCAACGCAGCTGCCTGTGCGGACGTGCTCGGCTGCGTCAGCAGCGGTTCCAACTGAGTGGAAGGTTGCTGCTGCTGCCGGGGCTGCTGTTGCTGTTTGGTACATTTTTTCTTGGCCGGCTTGACAGGAATCTGTGTCTGTGTAGCAGCTCCCACGGTGACTGCAACAGTGGCTGCCTCCAATTTTCGTTTCAGACTATTCGACGAGGCACTTGCCACAGAATCTGTATCGGAATTGCCACGCGAAAGAGTCTGCTGTGTGGTCACTGTCAAATCCTCGTATTGCTTCAGGTAATTGTTAACAACTCCTGGTGGCAGAGACTCAACGCCCATCGCTGCTGGCGATATCTGCGACATCTGCGCCAGTGTGGCCACCAATTGCTTTTGGAATTTGATCTTGGGTGGCTTCGCTCCTCCTCCTCCTCCACTTCCTCCACCACCTTCGCTCTTCCGCGCTCCGCTGACAAAGTCCAGTTTACGTTTTATGCTATTAGATGAGGCACTTGTAGCTGAATCCGTATCGGAATTGGCACGCGAACGACTCTGATCAGTGGTCGTTAGTTCTTCTATTTGTTTCAGGTAATTGATGTTGGCAGTTGTTGCTGTTGCTCCTGCAGCAGTTGTCGCTGCTTGCGTTGCTCCTGTCTGCGCTGAGCTACTTGACAATCGTTTTGCCTTCTCTTTAAGCTTTTTGCTGGCATTCTTATGTCTATCAATCTCACGCTGCAGTTCCTCGTAGCGCATCCAACCGGTGGCCCACAGATCCACCACCTTGTCTTTCATATAGCCAGCTATGAATTGCTCCAGCGAATCCTTTCGCTTGCCCAGCACAGCATACGATGTCCAGCGTGCCTGGTAGACTTCGTAGAGACGCTCACGCAGCTCGTTGCTCCATTGAAACTTTTTGCGTGGCATCTTCGGTGGATGCTCTGAATTCACATCGGCAGCACTGCAAAACAATATATCATACATTCATTAAAGGATTTAGGATTTACTTGAAGAGATCAATCACAACTTACGCTAGCTCTGCAAATTTATGGAGCTCAATTTCGTAGTTCGCTATTGCTTTAGGCATCACCTCAGCGACAGCTTTACGCAGTTTCTCCAGGGCGATTGTCGTCTTGTTTTTCTCCTCCCGAGCGCGCAAAGCCTTTGCCTTGCGTAAGATAAAATATTTTGGCAGTTGCAGTTGAAACTCCAAGTGTGCAAAGACCATATTCCGCTCATTGCGCTCTGTACAGAGCAGAGCCTCATAGACGCTGCAGAAGAAGAGAAGAACCTGCTAAAGGCCTGTTACAAAATGTTGCACAGTTGGCACTCACGTGAGGAGCAGTGCAGTAAGTTTGCCATCGAAGTAGAAGCGCTTGCCACACAAGTCTCGACTTCGGACCAACTCCTTGAAGTTATTAATGTTCGCCAACACATCCTTATCCAAAGAGTCCGGCAGCTGGGTATCCGCAGTGCGCAGATCTGCAGGAAAGAGAGATAAGTCATGTAACAAAGTGAACTCATTAAGTTATTAAGTTAATCCTTTCTTACTGTCACTGCCATCTTTGCCCTTCCCGAGCTTATCGGAGCCCTTCCCCTGCTCGCTAGCCGAATCGGTGTCATCGTTGTCGCTGCTGGAGTCCACCGTCACCAATGGAATACTTGATTTGACTTCACCATTTACCACACCCTTTACAGCTCCTCCTTCAGCCTGGCCTTGTGACTTGAGGAAGCTGTCCCGCTTGGCTTTCAACATATCCTTAACCGTCGTTGTCTTCACCACCTTCTTCAGTGCTTGCGCTTGTGCCGCCTGTCGCTCTTCGGTGTCTGAAATGTCAATCACAGTCGGACGTGGCGAGTTCGAGGAAGACGATGTGGCTACATTCAATTTACTACTTGGTTTCTTGACCGTTGTTTGCTTGACAGCACTGGGTTTGGGCCGTTTCGATGCATTCTTCTTGAATTTATCCTTGGCATTCAAGTTGTTGTTATTGTTGTTGGTGTTCACTGATGATGTGGCACTTTCTCCATCGAGGGATTCACTCTCTGTATCGGAACCATCTATACTTTCGCTATCACTATCGGAATCACTGTCATCATCATCATCGTCATCATCGTCGTCATCCTCTTCATCATCATCGTCAGCATCATCATTATCATCGTCATCATCAGCATCATTTGCCTCCCCATTATTATTATTGTTACTATTAACTTTGTTATTGCTGCTGGCCACCTCCTCCAGATCGTTTTCATTGGAAGATTCCGATGATGACTCCGACGTCTCATCAGAGCTGCTGGACACGACTCGCTTGCGTGATCTTTCCGGCATTTTGATGATGGCATCTGTTCGTCTCGTGCTTGATTTCTTGTTAAGATTTTTGAACTCCAATGCGCCACAGTTAATATAGAAGCCACCCTCCAATGTCTCCGCCTCCTCGGGCAAAAGTTCATCGTACTGAAATAAGAAACAAACTGTAAAGTTGTTCCATAGCTGTTAGGCCATAAGTCATCCTTACCGCTTCCGTATTGTCAATGAATGAATCGTTCTCATCGTATCCCATTCCTATATCAACTTCATCCTTTTTACGCCTCCCGCGTCCTCTGGCATAGGAATTTCCATATTTCGCCTCCAGCTCTTTTGCAATGCGGGCCACATCGTCATCGTTATCGGCAAAGGGATCCGTGTTGCCATTGCTGGTTTTCGTTTTCAGCATTTTGGCCTTTTTCTGAGAGAAGAAAAAGGGTTGGTTGAGCAGTCAAAAAATGAGAATACAAAAGGAACTCACCTTCTCCAGGTACAAAAGCTTTGAATAGTTGAATTCGGGATATCTGCTAGCGTCTGTCTCGAAGAGTTCCAGCTGCAGTCGAACACTTTTAGTGGCCGATTTTCCACTCTTATTCGGCTGCACTGCATCTGCTTCCATGAAATCACTGCCGAATCTCGAGAATATCGATGGCATTGCGCTAAAGCCGGCTTCATTATTGTTATTGATATTGCTGCGTTGGGTGATCGAGCTGCTGATGGTGGTGAGGGAGACACGTTTGTGCTCGCCCAGCTTCGACATTTCCGCCGCCCCCCAATTGTGAGGCCGAGTGGGGAATAACTAAATCACTAAATGAATTAACCAAAGTGAAACCAATAGCGATACGAAACCATTCGATAGAAGACGAAGAACAAGAACGGTTAAGTTGCCTTCCCGCCCTTTTGCAAAGCGGCAGCGGCAAGCCGCGTGTTTTGTATGCCAAACAAAAACAAAGGGAAGTTGCAACAACAAAAACAACACGAAGAAGACGGCAACGGTGACGGCGACAGTGGCAGCGACGTCGGGCCCCACCTCCTGCTGGCTGCCTGCGATGTCTGTTTCTGTTTCAGCTTGTGCTCGTGTTTGTGCGTGCTTGTGCCTGCACGTACACCACCAGCGACGACAATACTCTGCTCTGGCTCAGCTCAGCAGCAGCAGCTCATGCCCTGTTTTCACTTTTTGTCTTTGCAATTAAATAGTGTCTAGAACTATAAACAAAAACATTTGCAACTATTGCTTATATTGTTTGCATGCACTTGCTATATTCCTAGCTATATGCACTTGCGATTCTTCACTCAAGGCGATTGCAGGCACTTAGTAAATATATGTATATATGTATGTTTGTCACTTTTTGTGCAATTGAAAATATATTTGTAATTTTTGGCGTCCAGCCGGCGCAAACAATACAATCACATTTGGGCAAACACAGATATAATAATGCAATTCGCAATCTAACGGCAACTTGGAATTGTTTTGTTGTGTTTAAGTCCACGCTTTTTGCACATTTACGCGAAGTTTTGCAATTTGTTTCTTAATCAAGTCTTGTGCTGCCGTCTTCAACGCTAAACATTTTCACTGCACTCATGCCGCCGACCCCGCAATTAACTCATTTCTGCACTTAACAACACTGCTTGCATATTTGCAATATGGCTGTCTCGCTCTCGGTTTCGACACTATTTACACTTGGCGCTCAAAACTGTTGCGCAGCGAATGTTAAATGCAAATTTTTGAGTGAAATAATTAATGTTCAATTCTTACACAAACTAAATTTCGAAATTAATCAAATAAAATTAATGTGGATTATCCTATTCAGAAATAATTTTTTCTGTATTATTTAGTTTTCAATTTAGGCATTAACTAGCAAATAAATAATTTAAATTTTAATTGTAAGCATATGCCGCAAATTTTGTTGGTTTTGACTGATAGGAATGTTAAAGTTTTTATTTATTAAGTTCATTGCATTTATGCGATAGTATCGCACCAGCTGCTGTCCAGTGTACACATCACAGATTTTGTGTTTGTTTTGACTGGTACCTTTAGCACGCTACTCAACACTTACTACGAACAGCTGAAAACAAGTGGGGGAGCTGCTTTGTTTTGTCTCTCTCAGTGTCGTTGCGTGCATTGGAGCTGAATGCTTCACAAAACGCCAAGTGAGTGTTATAAATAATAATTAATTCAATTATTTTGTGCGTGTAAGTGTGTGTGTGTGTATGTTGTTGTTATGTTGGTGTGTCAACTCTAAAAAAAATTGCATACATAGCAATTCGAGCGAAATACAGCTGCAGCAATTATTAACGAAAATTGGCTGGGCTGCCGTGAAGCTTATCAGAAAATTGTGTGCAATAAATAAAAGTGTGCCATATCATTAATATGTACCTAGCCTAAGGCAGCCAGACAGCCCCCACTTGCTTGGCTGTGCTTATTGTGGTTTAAAACAGTGTGTTGTGGTCCTACATAGTACTACTTTGTGTGTGTATGTATTTATGTTCCCTTTATGCATGCAGCTCCTGCTTTATTCCCGTCCCCCTGCCCTGTGGTGATATCAAGTGACCCCGCCAAAGAGCAACGTACGCGAATTCAACAACAAAGGCAAACACTTTAGTCGTTTAGCGACTTTCGCCCGAGACGCACCACAGGAATCAACTGAAGTCGCTGCAAACAAAGCTGCCACCCACCATTCCTACTCACATAACGGTAGAAAGGGGTCTAAGACACTTTCGATATGTCGAGACTGAGACAATAAAGAGACATCGTTGTTTATTGTTTCAGTAGTAACTGTCAACTGGGACAGGCAGGAACGGAGACTGGGAGAAACCCTACGAACATATACAATTTGCACGTACACACAGACACGAGGAAAGACGTTACGCGACGGTGAGTAACGCACTCCATTAGTAATTAATGCGGTCCGTTTGTCAAGTGATATTTGTGCAGCGCAAATAGACAACAGCAGAGCGAATTTAATTTGCGATAAGGACCAGCAACGGCAGCTCTGTGAGTCGTAGGTGTTGCCTTATCGTCATTTCGAACACTGTCTTAGAGACTGCACGTCATTGCCAACACCATCTGCCCAGGGTAAGTGACCTTGAGTCAACCCGAATTGGTATTACAAAGTTTTCCATTTTCAATTTCAATGGAAAGCGAAGTATTTCAATGAAAATGCACTTGAAGCGCCCCGTTTAGGCCTCAAACTGGTTTTTCTCTAGTTTTGGGCAACGGTGGCAAGGCAAAACAAAACACAACCCAAAACAAAAACCACAAACAACACGAGCAACAAGTCGCAGAAACGTACACACACACAAACATGAATATACGAGTACATACATTTGCTCAGGTACCGTCGATAAAAGTGTATTTAATTCGCATTTAATGCGTCATTATTGTCAATGTTTTTTCGTCTGTTTTCCTGCCACTTGTTGTTGCTGTTGGCAAGAATCGGGAGATCTCGCGCACGTTTATTATCGAAGAGCATCATCGGCATCAAAAGTCAAATAGATCTGCAAATGTATAAGTTACACATACATACGTTCATAGTCACATTGTATAATTGTTGTTGTTTTGTTTGTCAGTGGGGGCTATTCATGCTTTTTGCGGTGAAACTTACACACCCTTTCCTCAGCATTGATGAAACTGACATAAAAATAATTCAATTCTCTTCCTTTGTAATTTTAAAAGACGTAGTAACCCTATATAGGCACAACCACTAATAAAGTGGTTATCGTAGCTTCTCAAGAATAATGAAAGAAATAAAAAAAATTATTCTTGTTATTAATTCCTTTACTAAAAAATCAAAACAATGTGTGATTAATATTCTTAATTACAGAAACAATTTATTTATGCAACAATTTTATTTGTATAAGGTTAACGAACCATATCTTACAAATATTTCCCCGTTCGTTTTGCGTTGTGGGGTTTGTTTATTTTATTATTATAACTGTGTATTGCATAAATTAGTTTTTCTAAGAAGCGTATTAAATACTAATTAATATAAAAAAGTAATTTAAATAAAAACCTATTTATTCTAATTCATTATAATAAACTTAATGCTGATAACAAATATAAAACCAGTTAGCTATTTCATAATACGTATAGAGGGACTGAAATGTCTGACATAACGTGCGGTTTTGCCATGCCTATAGCATATTATTATGAAGTTTTTATAGCGGACTCCCATCTATCAGTAAACATTTTCATACCACAATGTTTTTTTTCAGATTGTTAAAAGCTTTTTAGGAATACTTATGAAAATTTCAGAAACAATGTTTCGACAACTGGATGAGGAAATTTAAAAAAAAAAAATAACAACGAGTTCACGATGATAATAATGCCTAAATGATGAAATTTTTGTGGATACAATTCCGACAATTATATGTATACTCAGAAATGTATGTATTATTTATACATACATTTATGTATGTTACGTAATTCAAACATAATCAGTACCAACATGAGTAGTTCAGTGGAAGTGCGGAAGTCGCGATACACTTTCTTCATAACTATCTGGTCCGTGTGTCATTTGTCTTATCGTATTCGAAAGAATGACGCATGTACCAAAATAAATTACATTGATGATGTACTGAGATGCACACACACACACACACACCTACATTAATACATATACACGTGTATTTGAACGGGGGAAAAAACATAAGATAAATTTGTTGAGGGAAAAGCAAAAAAAAAAAGACTCAAAGTATTGATGAGAACTGTTGTGTTCTAGACTTATGACAACTATTCAATTCTATATTTGACTCCAGACCGAGAAACCGCACACACGTCAAGATGACTGAGAACATGGAATTGGTGAACAAATATGGAGAGCCTTTACGCTATGACCGCAACTTTCAGGGTCCTCGACAACGAGATCGGAGCTGCACGGATGTTCCCTGCCTTATCCTGTTTGCCCTCTTTCTTGCCGGCTGGGGATTCATAGCCCAATATGCCATAAATAATGGAGACTTGAACAAACTGATGTGGCCCACAGATATGTATAATCAGAAATGCGGCATCGACTCAGCAGTACTGAACAAAAAATACCTGTTCTTCTTCAATTTGGATCAGTGCATTGATCCTTTCGTGCCCATAACCGGATGCGATACACCGCAGGTTAGTGGTAAATTAAAAATGAAGATTTTAAAGTTATTATCCATATAGTAAAAGGCAGGAGACATTTCCGACACATTATCGTCAAGAACCGCGACGATAAAGGTATATCTGTCCATATGAACACCTAGATTTTTGAGACTACAAGAGGTAGGAATACCAAGTTGGCTGACAATATTTGTTATTATTGTACGCAGATAAAGTTTGCTTAAGATTTGTCCTTATCTTTTTTTCGCGACCGCAAATCGATAAAAATACGAATACGAAAAACGAAAAACGAAAGCGTTATGTTAAAGGTAGAGCGAGCGTTATTTATCTTAACAATAAAAAACAGCACTTTAGGCTATCAACTAGGGAGAGTTAGACACACTCGCCCTTAACCTTTTTTCCACCTTTAATTGCCAAATTTTCTTTGTGTTTTAGGTTTGCGTTGAGAGTTGTCCCACACAGACCTTTGTCTGGGATGAAATGAAGAACAGGGACTTTGAGTATCTGAAGAGTCGGCTGATTTGCAGAACAGAATTGGATAAAGAGACTATATACTCCAAGCAGGATATCGAAAGAGCCATTAATGAGAATCGCTGCGCTCGCTACTATATAAAAAGTCAACCGTTTCTCAACCGTTGTATGTTTGAGTTCTCGGATCAGTTGTGCGAGATACTGCCTAGTGTGCTCTTCCGCACGCGTCGTGATTTGTTGCCTGGAAATGTTACCCAGATGGAGGAGCTGCGTCTACAGGCAATGGCACTAACCATGCCAAATACTGCAATGGCTCGAGTGGCGGCGCCACAAACTGTTTCAAAGCAGGCGGCAGTGGAAGAGAAAATCGGACAATGTCGTCGTCAACAATTGAATGGAGCCGTCATCAAGGAGAAGATGATGCAGACTGATACACGCTTAGCCAAGATGGTGGGAAATCTGGTGGCACACTTTACCAACGGCACACACGAGGCTCAGCAATTGGGCGAGGAAATCGTTGAGGATTTGGTCAACTCAGCATCGGTTGTGCTGCTCGTGCTGTTGTTCACACTGATCGCTTCGCTGGTGTTCATCTCATTAATGCGATGGCTTGCCGCACCCATTCTGTGGTTCTCCATCTTTGGCGTCCTGATTGGTCTGCTTGCAGCAATCTACTACAGCGTTAAGCAGTATATCTTCTGGAGGGATACACCTACAGTGCCGTTGCATGACTTCAACTTGCAGAGGAAGGTGCAAAATCTACTGCAAGAGCCCAGCACATGGCTCTATCTGTCAATCTTTGTTGGCGTCTGCTTCCTCATCATCTTTCTGTTGGTCATTGTGCTAAGGAAACGCATCCGCATTGCCATCGCGCTGACCAAGGAGGGCAGCAAGGCAGTGAGCACAGTGATAAGCACAGTCTTCTTTCCGATCTTTTCGTGGGTGCTCTACATTGCCGCTATTGCCTTTGCCATCGGAGTGGGTCTCTATCTGGGCTCCATTGGCAAACTCTCGTTCCGCATGGTGCGACGAATAACGGATAGCGGACAAGTGACCAATGAGTCTTGTGTCTGTAGAGGACTTGCAATCAATTATACAGTGGGAGCATCTTGTGACCCCAACATATTCCAGCAATATTGTTATACTACTCTGCTACGGGATCCGTGCCTGCAGACCACATGTAGCTTTTTGGAGATCGATAATCCTCCACTGGTTCGTTGGTCAATGGCTTACAACATTTTTGGATTCCTCTGGCTAAGCTTCTTCATCTCGGCGTTCAGTGACATGGTGCTTGCTGCGACATTTGCCCGTTGGTACTGGACATTTAAGAAGCGAGATGTGCCTTACTTCACGCTCACACATGCGTTCGTTCAAACTGCCTTTTATCACCTGGGCACACTGGCCTTTGGTTCACTTATCTTGGCCATCTGTAGAATGATCCGCCTGGTGCTGGAATATATCAACGATAAGGTGAAGAAATATGATAATGCTGTGACACGCGCCATCCTCTGCTGCATGCGCTGCTTCTTCTGGCTGCTGGAGACATTCTTGAGATTCCTCAACAAGAACGCGTACATTATGTGCGCCATACATGGCAAGAGTTTCTGCCCCAGTGCCAAGGATGCATTTAATCTGCTAATGCGTAACTTTTTGCGTGTCGTCACACTCGATAAGGTTACAGACTTCCTCTTCTTTCTCTCGAAACTGCTGCTTACTGCGGGCGCTGGCGTATCCACTTACTATTTCCTGGCCAACAATCCAAATGTGATACAACTTAATCACAAGGCGGTGCCAACAACGGTGGTGGTCATTGCCGCCTTTCTTATCACCAGCGTGTTCTTTGGCGTTTACTCCATGGCCGTGGATACGTTGTTCCTGTGTTTCCTCGAGGATTGCGAACGCAATGATGGCACACCTGAGAAGCCTTACTTCATGTCCAAGCAGCTAATGAAGATTTTGGGCAAAAAAAATAAATTCCCACAACGACAGCGACGCAGCAAGTAAAGAGAGGAGGAGCAAGAGGAGAGGAACCAAAGCAAATTTGAAAGATCATTGTAAATGAAAGTGTAAAGAAGGGAAAACACATAAGACATATTTATATATTTAGGTATTTAAATAGTTTATCAGGTTGTGCTGTCGATAAATGCTCATGATAAATTTCGATTTGAATGCTAAATTTTGGGCCAGCTGCAATGTAAAAAGAATATTACCAAATTTATGTTCCACATTTGCCAACGTACCAATGTATTATTATATTGAACAATATGTTTTGCATACTGAAAATGTATAGTATATGAAAAGATATATAAAATGAAGTATATACAAATATATATATATATATATAAACATATTTCTACACACACGTATGTGTAGTTGTGGCTCAGAGGTGCTCAATGAATTGATGTGATACGGGCCGCGCACTCTTACAACTTATAAAGACACAGTCCAAAAGCAATAAGATTTTTACTTACATATAGATATAACGAAAAGCGTACAGAACTTTAATGATATCTCAGAGATTTAAAGTATTTTATAACGATCAATTGTATTCATGAAAATAAAAAAAAAAGAAAAGGAAATTACATTACTGATATCTCAGAGATTTTAAGTATATCAATAATTGAAATCACGGAAAACGAAATAAATTTACCAAATGTATTTAATTTACGTACATTTTCGATCACTATGGTCGACATCATTTATGCGTATAAATTTTATGAATTTAATAAAATTGAATTCGATCATCATTTGATTTCATGAGTTTTCATACTTTATTTTGCTAAAGGAAGCACTTAAATTATAACATTATAAAAGAAATACCAGTTAACAGCTCAAAAAAAACAGAGAATTAAGAGTCTTGAATGAATACAAGGAAACAGTTGACTATGTATTTTGAATGAATACAAGAAAACACATAACTAAGGATCTTGAATCACCATACAAACAATAATAAATTAAGGTTTTAAATACATTAAAAAGTCTTGGGAGTTTTTATTATCATTAAGGCAATATATCATTTAGCACGCTGTCGCTAATGTTTAGCAAATCTTCTTCTCCAAGTTCATCAAGATCCAAACCACGATTGACTGGTTGAATCTCATCGGTCTTTCTGCTACTGCTTTGCAGAGGTTTCTGTGAATCCTGGAAGAAAGAAGAGAAATTTACTCTTAAGATCTGCACTCTATGTAGAATTGATTCCACTTACGTTTAGTGTATAATCGTTGAGTAGTATGCGCGGCATAACTTGCTGCGGTTCAGCCAAGGGACCAGGCACTAAGGCATCAAGTCGCCCCGAGGGTGAAGTGCTCAGGTTTAGTACATTCAACGATGCGTCCAAGACTTTGAGCACTGCTTGACTCTTCTTGCCATACAAAGAGTTGTTAGTGCTTTCAATGGTGGGCAGTTGTGGCTGTGGCAACCACTCGATGAATGTGCGTTCATTACAATTCAAAGGTGTAAAGGGGGAATAGTTGTTAATCGGATGAGACTTTGCTGGAGTGATGGGCACCTCGTCAAAGGATGCTTCCATCTGTTTCCACTTGCTGCCCAGCGTGGAGACATTTGCCTGCGCTGCTGTCTTAGGCATAGATTTCTTATTTATTTTCCGCAACAGCTGCGTGGAATCAACGATTTTGGAACGGTAAGCAGTGCTATTCAGGTCCGTGCAATTATGATCTTGTTGCGGTTTCGCTTTACGCGCTGAAACTGGTGGTACTGAAATAAATTTCGAATTATTAAAGATGCTTTCTATTGGCATATGATTTTTCACTTACCCATCAGACTGGTGTAGGTGGTCTCAAACTGCATGGCATTGAATTCATCGTGCAGTGGCAGACGCACATGAACATTGCGCGCGGAACTAGCCATATCTGGTTTTATTGGAGGAGTAGACACAAACTTCATGAGGAGAGGATTCGTCAATGTTCCTGCAACTTGGTTACTAAGATTTGGTCTTAAGGGTGTGCTAGGAACCGGCAGAGCAGAGGTCTGCAAAGTGGTTACATTTTCATTGTTCAGATTGTTTCTCTCTCCACTGCGTAGTTTCAAGTCCTTTAGCATATCGTTCCCTTTCTGTTCCAAATGCAGCAATTGCTCACGAAGAGCTTGTAAATCTGTGGTTACAACCTCATTGGACTCGTTGTAGTGATCATCGGCATCCAATTGCTCAGCGATTGTTTCGCTGATCCTATTAAAAGCGGAGAGAAGAGCGTTGATTCTATCACCAGCATTAGTTCCAGCGGTATCAACACCCATTAACTTATGGAAGCTACGCAGTGTTTGATCTGCCACTTCTCTGTTTTGCTTTTGCTTTGTCTGCTTGTCCAAAAAGCCATCGATGGCCTCCTTCAGCTCACACTGAGCAGCTTCTAATCTGCTGCATCTCTCGGCAGGTTCTATGACATTGTTTTCGCATTTTCGGCGATTATACGCCTCAAAATTCTTTAGAAAGGCATCACTCCTCAGCAGCGTTTCATCGACTCCAGTCTTGACTGCAATATCTGCGAACATTTTCCTGATCTCATTCGTGCATTGCCTGAGCTTATTCGTTGTTTCATTAAGTTCTTCAATATATGCGGAGTAATATTCTTTCATAAACTGATTTTGTCTCATCATACCCATCACAGTTTGTTCATGAAAATTGGCAATATCTGCGTCAACTGGTAGCGCTTTTTCTCGCTGCTTGGTCAACTCCTGCACTACAAATCCAACCAGATCGAGTAGGAAGTTGATGAATTTCATTCCACCAGGCATAACAACCAAATACGATTTAATATTGCTCCACTGCAGCTGATGCTTCTCGTTCAGATGTTTCAGATAATCAACAGTGCTGGATCGAAAGTTCGCCTCGGACTTCTTGTCTGTAATGGGCCAATAGAAACGTCGCTTGAACTCTGCAGGATCCAGAATACGAAAGAGATAGTACATGACCTGAAAAAAGGCCGGCTGATTGGACTTTAAGAACATGTCCCACGACAGCAACTTGAGCATTTCATCGTTCATAGGGTATAACATCGCCAGGCCTTGCAATTTCTTATGTAGCTTTTCACTTTGCTCCTTTTCTTCCGCCTTCCAAGGTGCGATCATTGTACGGTCCATTTTCGAAATGACTTTATTATATTTTTATTGTTTTATTATATTGTTTACGTGGTCTTAAACGAGTAGAAAAATATTCTTTTGATCAAAAAAATAAACTATTTATAATGAGTCGGCTGTGTGCCGCTTCGTTTTCAAGATGGCAAGCGATTGTGTACTCACTTTAAGTATCGATAACTAAATTAATCGACTGCTGAAAAAGAACTGTTTTATTTAAATCACGCAATGCATTTTATATTTCAAGATGTATTGATTCTTTTTCTTTCCTATTGGTTTTTCTTGTTTAATTTTTTAATAATCTGCTTCAATATTCGGATGGGTAAATTTTATTGCCAGGCAAAAAATGTATGACCGGAGATGAAGAAAGAGAGAAAAAGAGCAAGTATCACATTTTTTTTGTTTTTTTTTTGTTCTGGGACAACACACATTTAGTTTAGAGTTACTTATCGTATTTACAAGAATAAATTTAGAATGATCGTTGGGAAAATCAGCATTGTTAAAAGCAATGGTAAATTGCTTCTCAGCTGTTCTCGATTTAACATCAACGGCTTTTTTAATGCTGCAACAATTGTGAATGACAGCGGAGCACAGAGAGAAAATGTGGCAACGCTCAAGCTGACTCACGAGCGGCAGATTTACAAACAACAAATCAACCTGAGCCGGCTGTGCAGGAAATTGTGATAAATCGTTACACAAAGGAAAATCAACAATAAAATCTAAGAAATATAGATATTTTGAGAGACGATAGATTCAGTTAGCACAATAGAAGTCACAAAAATGGCAGATCCCCGCATCAGACAGTTGGTTATCAAAACGGGTGTCGTGAAACGACTGACCAAGGAGAAGACAGTCTACGAGAAGGAGGAGAACACTGAGAAAGCTCGATTGGAGAAGTTCAAAAATGAAGGGGCCGATGATCATGTGCTGCGCAAGCAAGAGGAGGTGATACAAGAGTGCCAAATGATGATTCCAGACTCAAAACGAAGGTGAGTCATTGCTGCTGCCTTTAAATTTATTTAATGAAATTTGGTTTGCAGATTGCAAAAAGAAGTTGAGGTGCTGAAAAAGTACTTGGACGATGAACAGGATCTCAAAGAAACAGAGGCCTACACCAAGGCGTTCGAGGTGTTGACCGATGCACAATCTGTGTTGAAAGCTTAAGTCGCCGGTTCGACTATTCCATGATTCCACTAAACTAACTGCCTTCCCTGTATTTTATCTAAACACATGTCAAGTCTCCCTCTCAATAAAAAAATACTTTTAAAATACTTTTAACGTTAGCCAACACTGCACTTGCAAAAAATGCCACAACATCTCAAACTAAGCGAAATAAAAACAAATATTACTAAAATTATTGAAAATCTTCAGCAATTAGAACAACTCAGCAATGCTCCACAGAGTGACTTTGATGGAGATCAGGCTCTTCGCCAGGAGCAAGACACGACAAGTTTGCTTTCAGAGCTGGAGCAGTTGCCGTGCGAGCGTATTGCCGGCATCCAAAACCGGCGCAAGCGAAGACGCCGAAAAATAAAGAAACAGATGAAGGGGCAAAAAGAACGTGTAGCTAAGGTGGAGCAGAGTGACCTCTACAGTCTGCCTACTCCCATGGCAGTATCTCTTCCAGTGGCCCCTGCAGCAGAGCACATTACACTAAAGAAACAACAAGATGCCTCCAGTATACTTACCACCATCGACTTGCTGGAGCGGTTGAACAAGGCACGCGGTGGAGATGATACACTGTCCCAGCAGCTGGTACCACTGCGCGTAGTCTGGCGACGCATTCAGCAGGAAAACAAAATGGCATCTAGCGGAAAAGTAGAGGAAAATTTGCAGGCACAGTGGGACAAAGCTATGTTTGGAAGTTCGTCATCGCCTGCTGTTAAACAAGAGTTTCTAAAGCGACGGTAAGATTTGACTAAAATAGAGTTTTATATATATGTAAATATATACTCCTCCTTAGACGCACTTGGGACTCGTATATTAGTTATGGAAAAAGATCAACAAGTATACCCCACGGCTGGGTGCTGCCCCCAGACAAACCCTCGGAACAGTGGGCAACATTTCAATGCCAATAAAACTTATTTTCGTATATTAAATGTGGAATTTTTTTATTCTTTCAAAGAATCGACTTTAGCCTTAAGTGGGTTTCCAGCAGATTAAAATGCTCTGGCACTGCAGCACATCTATTCGTAGATCCAATCCTGGGCAGCTGGGGTGTAGCTGACGAGCTCCTTCTCGTTGAACCACAGAGCGATCTCCTTCTCGGCAGACTCAACAGCGTCGGAACCGTGGATGATGTTGCGGCCAACCTGGATGCAGAAATCACCACGGATGGTGCCGGGCAGGGAGTCGGCGGGGTTGGTGGCGCCCAACATTTGACGGCCGGTCTTGACCACATTCAGACCCTCCCACACCATGGGAACCACTGGACCGGAGTTCATGTAGTTGACCAAACCGGGGAAGAAGGGGCGGCTAGACAGATCAGCGTAGTGCTTCTCCAACAAGTCCTTGGATGCCTGTAAGTGAAGGTCAACGGTTACATGTAATCATCTTGTAAATATTTGCGCGATTTCATGACCTCTAAAAATGTGCATTATAACCTCAACCGGTCGTTTATAATAGAAGCTGCAACGGCGGTGCCCCCCGCCGAGTTTGAGGTTAAATACGACATTGCGAACACGCGAACAATTATTGATTTCTTTTTTTTGCTAATTCAATTATATTGGCGGCTTTACTTACCCAAGTGAACTTCAAGGCGACCAGTTTGAAGCCCTTCTGTTCGAAACGCTCGATGATCTTGCCGACGAGTCCTCTTTGGACTCCATCGGGCTTAACCATGATGAAAGTGCGTTCCTTGTTGGCAGCCATCGCGGATGAGAATAGGGAATAAAATGCCAGAAGCGAAGCAATCATAAGTGTTGGCTTATTCATTTATTTAGTGTGACCAAGTCACGGCGCCAACAAAATGCAGAATGTGCTAAACATAAGAATGTTTAAACATAATAATAAGAAAATAATCAGTTAGTAATACTAACTGTGATTACTAAAATTTTATTTATAGCCCCGTTTTTAATGTATACCATTTTTATTTGATGAAGATTATAAATTTCCCGTTTGTAACGGTCCTTTGCAAGTAATGTTAAAGGTCATACTTGGGATATTTTCCTTGGAAGGTATCTAATAGATACATTTATCGACTTATGCTGGTATTTTAATTGTGTACATATATCTGTCTCGCTCGAATCAACTAAAACATTCAGTCAGAAGGTAATTTCCAACAAAAGTTGATTAAAGCAGAAACGAGCAAAAAATAATGTCAAACAATACGGATTCGAGACCATATTGGTCAGATGAGGTTATAGTTTTTGTGATTACCACAATTCGAAATACTCCATACATGTGGGATAAGACGCACAAAGATTACAGTATTCGATATTTGAAACACAATTTTTGGAAGAACTTAAGATGGACCCTGGAAAAGCGCTTTAAGTTTCGGGTCTACACAAATGAATTGGCTAGAAAATGGCTCAATCTCTCATCTTACTATCGGTTACAACAGAAAGCGATATTCGATGCAAATGCTCGTGGAGCACAGCCGGAGGAAATCAAACGATTGGAGGGCTGGAAATTTTTACAACAATTGAAATTCCTTCCAATAGTGACGTACGATAAGAATACTGTAGATGTGAGTAAAAACAAAGAATTCGCTAGATTAATCTATTACTAAATAAATTAAAACAATCTTATTAACAGGCGGAAAACCTTTACGACAGTGTCCACTCGGAGGAGTCGGAGGAGAATAGTACGGCGACAGTAGAGGAGCAGAAACCCACCACCATTTCCAGCGAGTCCACTAACAATGCTCCAAGTAAGCAACCAATTGAAGAGTTCAATGTCTCGATGGAGGATAATGATGCAGAGATCGAGGACACGACGCCGATGACTGTGGAACCTATAATGGATGACATACACAGCACCCCAAGTTTTCACTATGGCATGGCAGTTGCACAGGATGTTTTCGAGTTGGATGACAGTTTAAAAATCGATGCCAAGATGGAGATAATGAAAGTTATTGTTAAATACCAAAAACAACAGTTACACAGGACAGTAATGAGTCTTGGTGGTAGCTAAAAAATAAGTACAGTGACTATTTATTTGTTTACACTTATGTTTGTATGTATGTCTTGTATATCTGTTGTTAATATATATGTGAACACTAAAAATCATAGCACAGGGTGCCCTTTTCGTATTTTATGAACTTCTTTGGTATTTTTCTATGGATTTCCAGCTTTTCTAAGCGCAGTCACACTGTTTTTAATATCAGACAACTTTCTGACAAGGTAAGCAATTGAATTTCGCAAAAATGTTCAGAGATTGTTTATAAACAACTTAAAATATTGTAAAATGATTGCAAATTTAGTTAAAAAAACATTTAAACATGCAAATGCATTTGTATGTGTGAGTAAACACAATAAAATGATTCATAACGCGTCTATACATACAAATGCTCACACATACAAACATTGAAGAAAATGGCGTTCCTATGGACGCTTTTGCGTTTTACTTTTGTATTTTCTCTTCTGAAGAAGTTGTTTTTCTTTTCCCAGTGAATAATTAATCTTCTATCAGCTGCACAATGACTGGTCGTGGAAAGGGTGGCAAAGGATTGGGAAAGGGTGGCGCCAAGCGTCATCGCAAGGTGTTGCGTGATAACATCCAGGGTATCACTAAGCCGGCTATTCGCCGTCTTGCTCGCCGTGGCGGTGTCAAGCGTATCTCCGGTCTGATCTATGAGGAGACGCGTGGTGTGCTTAAGGTAAGATAAAAAGCACTTGACTTATATGCATATATACCTAATATCACCTATTCCCATCCGCTCCCCCAGGTGTTCTTGGAAAACGTCATTCGTGACGCTGTCACCTACACCGAGCACGCCAAGCGCAAGACTGTCACCGCTATGGATGTGGTCTACGCCTTGAAGCGCCAGGGACGCACTTTGTACGGTTTCGGCGGTTAAGCCGGATCCCTTGTGAAATCGAAGGAAAAAAATTAACTATTGGACTTAAACTATATTGATATATCTCCCTACACACTACGAAACAGAGTTTTAAATGCCTGTCGTTCTACTTAATAAACATATAACTTGAATATTTGAGCGAACTCAAGCCGTAGCACTTACAAAATGTATTACACAATATTCCATTATTATAAAGATAACGTATGACACACTATAATCGACATTGTCTAAAACAACAAAATAGAAATGCCAATAAATCAGTAGAAAGGCTTAGAAAATGCAGAATTCGAACTTGGGGAGGAGGGAAAGGAAACTCGATCCGGATTTTTGATAATAATCTCTATGCTGTTTATTCTTTAGGGGCAATAGGTTTAAGGGAAATGTACGAACACAATTATTCACAACGGGCAGTGCAACGGAAGATAATCACGTACACCTACTTAAAATTTCCTCCCATGTTCTCTATCTCTCGTTTTGTTTTCTGCTAGATATTCTTCTCTTCGTTCTGTTCCTGTTCCTCTCATATGAGAAAACACCCAACCGAGAGTGTGGTGTGAGTAAAGTGGTTCGTTCATTGCCATTATTCGCCGTCAACACCTTCGTCATCGCAGTGGCTGCGGCGTACGAAAACCTTCATGGGGGCACTCGTGTATTGCTGCATTGGTTTTGTCATAACTTCGGTCTTCTCGTCATCGGACTCGGAATCAAGTTGCTCAAGGTCCTCCATAGTTTCCATATATGATGGATCCTCGTTGATGGCTCTTACCATTTCGGGCTCGCTCGCCTGACCTTTGGATTTGTGCCGCTTCTTCTCGGACTTGTTGTTGATCTTTCGCTGCAGCTCGTCCATAAACTTGGTCATGCTGTGGTTGCCGGCGCCCATGTGCTTCTTTATCTTTTCCTGGAGCTTATGTGAGGCACTGTGACTGCCAATACCGTCGCCGCATTCATATTGCGGATTGTTGTTGTGACCCTTCTGTGCCTTGATTAACTCCTCGTAGTTATCGCCCTCGTAGCCTCGCTGCAACTGATTCACCATAACGCTGTCACCAATGTCCAGTTCGAACTGCACCTTCGGGTTGAGCTTGAACTAGGGAAGGAGAAAGGGATGTAAATAACTCTAGATATTCCCTGCTCTCTTTCTCTCTCTCTCTCAACTCACATCACGCTCGTTGGCGAACTCATGATCTGATTTGGACTCCCGTTTCTTTTCCTTAGTGGTGGTCTCCAAATATTTCATCTCGCTGCGGACCCTGCGCACCTGCATCACCTGGCGCATCACCGGCGCCTGCTGCTGTTGCAATTGGGGCTGAGTCTCCACAGACTCTTCTTGCACCTCCTCCTCCAGATCCTCGCAGATCAATTGCATCTGGTTTCGCATGGTGTCGTTGTCGCTTCGCGGAGTTCCCTCAGTGCTGGTGACAGCACTATTGACAAGAAGCTGCTGTTGGCTACAAGGCGGGAAGGCAACATGAATATGAGTAGAATCATATGGAAAATCTTTTCTTGCACTCACTTCTTCATGACGGACTGTAGGAACTCGCCATTGACCAGCACATATCCCTTGGGCAGAGACTTGTTGGCAGTCTTAACTTCACCCTCCGGTTGTTTCTCAACGGGTTGCGGCAAGGGTGACTGTTGGGATGAGCCCATCGACTCCTGCGAAAGCATCTGATTGTTGAGCTTCTCGTTCAGTTTCTCGGCCTTCTTGCGCAGCATGCGCTCAAAGGATAGCTGCTCCTCGAGTGTCTTAGTGTGGCTAAGCAGCTGCGAGACCGTGAACTTCTGTCCCTTCGGCAGGCTCTGCAGGCCGTTGATGCAACTGATATCAAACTGCGGCTCCTTCATCTTCTCCTCGTCCTCCTTGCCAAGATGATCGCGTATCTGGCGCATCAGGAACTTGCTAATGCCCTCATTGTTATGCAAGTTGAAGTCGGTGATGGCGTTGTTCAGAGACAGGCACTCCAATATGATGTTAGCTCCACGGTCGGTCAGTCCACAGTTCTCCATGTCGATGCCTGGTAAGGTTGTAGAGATTCAAGTGAAGAACTTAACTTACCTTAGTGCACATTTACTCACACTTCACCCAGGCATCCTCCTTGAGAACCTCTGTAATCAGGCGCAGTCCATCGTCGCCCAAGTTGGGATTGTTGGCCAGGCAAATGTTGCGAAGCCCTGGGATAGAATCAATGTCCACGCTGCGATAGCGCAACGACTTCTCCCAGCCCTCAGAGAAGCGCGTAATCTTCTGCATCTGTGGGGGAAGGGTTAAACCAACTGGTAACATAGAAGCTCCCTCGAATTTACCTTAATCATGTCGGCCACGTGTTCGGCTCCCTTTGAGCTTAAGTTGCACTCGCCTAGGTTGAAGATCTCAACGTGGTTAAGATACTTCACGGTGCTGCAGACGGCACATGCTCCTTTATCGCCAATGAAGGATTTGTGGAAACTTAACTCCTTCAAGCAGTCATTGGAGGCAAGGGCCTGCAAAGAAGGAAGCATGCAGAGAGAGTAAACAAACTTTGGTTTTATGCTCTTACCTTGGCAATGCACTCAATGTACCCATCCTGGAGAGGCAAACTCTCCAGCTTAAGCACAGTCAAGTTCTTGTTGAGCTTGACGCAGTTGACGATCGCCTCCACGAGGCTATTGAAGATGAACCGAGTATAGATAACGGGCTTCTGACGGAAGAGCCGAGCGCGGTTTTCAGAATCGATGGGGAGAACCATATCTGCAGAAGAGATCAGCCACATTACACCCTCGCTTTATCTATTATTTCATATGCACTACTTACGGTTTCCATTGGAGCGACGCATGCGTATAATAACGGTCTGGAGCACCAGATCGTAATGGAGCGCATCGATGATCAGCTGCCACTCGCTGACTCCCAACTTGTCCCCGAAGACCTCGAGGAAGGTATTGCAGTTGGCATTGGAACGTAAGTTCGGTACAGGAGTTATGTTCTTGGCACGGCATAGTTCCAAGTAACGAAAGTGGAACGAGCGACTCTTGCTGGTCTTCTTCACCACCGGCGGCAGCGCCACTACCACAGGTGGTCTTTTCACTACTTGACGTCCACGAATAAGGGGCATGCTCTGTGGGAGGAAGGAAAGTTTTGATTGGTTACTCATGTACAGGATATACCAAAATTCGAGTACGCGTGTCATTTATTTTTATTTCAATTTATAAATCTGTTGCAAATGTGGCTTACATAAGCACAGCAATTGTATTTAGTTCATCTTAACTCATTCATCATCACCCATGGTGAACTCGCCATAACCTTCAAAACATTTCGCATATCCGCTCGCATTTCCAAGCGCCAACGCACCTTCCATCTTCCATTTTTCCAATCGGCCTCTCTTGCTGCTTGCAAAATGTAAACAAACCATGCAGCGCAGCATTGCCGATCCACTCTCTCACGCACACATTCACACTCTCTGCTCCCCTCTTCCCCCCTTCCATCACTTCATTCTTAATTCTCTTCGTGACTGTCCATAGCTCACGATGCTGGAATTCACGCTTCGTTAATTACTCGCGTGCCTGCATTCGTCCACTTAACGTCGGGGGTTGCCATGTCGCTCGGGTGACAAAAACGACGCCGACGCAACGTCGACAGAGATGCCGACGATGGCTCAATCGCCATAGCGCACAGCGCCGGCTCTCGCAGACAAAGCCTGCTGCGCTGTCGTCAGTCGTGCAACGGCGCTTGAGCCAAACACACACAGTGGCTTCGGTTTTGTGTTCAATTTAACGGCGGTATTCGAAAGTGCAGCAACAGTCGCGTCAATTAAAAGTGTGCAGACCTCGCAGAACCTTTACGTTTCGACACGTTCCCCAAAAAAAAAGAACACATTAAAAGGTGATCTTCTTTTAATTCCAACCTGAATACAACTGGCGACAACTGCCAGTTCCGCTTCGTGCATTGCCCAACTTTAGCGACACGTTTCTACCGAACGCACGAGCGGTGTATGGTGTGTGTTTGAGTGTGTGTGTCGAGTGTACGGCTTTGTGGGTTTTATGACTTCTGCCTAATTACCAGTAACGCGTCGTCGTGTGGTGCACTCGAGCCACGAACCCTTCTGAAATGTGTCAGTAAGCAACGGAAGAAGAGGAAGAGAAGCTCAAGAAGAAGGAACGAGTTGAAAGCGCAGTTAAATTGTCAGCTGGTGCCAAGGATACACGATACCCAGTAGCAGCAGAAGTACCTGAAAGGGGTAAGTGTGTGTAGTTTGCACCCTTCCAAAAAAATGGGGTAAAGAAGATCGAAACCTTCTAACTAGAAATTCATAAGTGAAGCCTGAAGAAATAATTAGCGAAGCGGCAAAGAGACAAAGAATCATTAAGAAAGAAAAGGGGTAAAATATTGTGTAAACTGAGGAGTAAAGCAAAGAGGGCGAGTAATAAAATTTGAATAAGATGTTTAGGATGTTATTAATAAACAGACACTTTTATTATCTTACAACCCTTGATAGGTTTGAAAGTACTTTGAGTATTTGTTCGTGCTCAGCACACTTAAAAACAGGCGCCTATTATATTGCCCTGGATTGTAACCCAACACTGATTGCAAGCTCGATAAGTTATCGATTAAGGCTTTATACAAGAGCAATTAATTAAAGACTACATTGCATTGTTTATTATGTTATCCATGAGTGTAAGCAAAACAAATGAAACAAGATCCTTTACTGTGCAGAACTAGCGTGTCACATTATATTGTCCCTGACTGTTATCAATACAGTTCGCCGGCTCAAGAAGTTATCGATTAAAGCCTAATGCGAGCGATTAATTAAAGGCCACTCTGCAATTAGCTTAATCGGCCCAAAAAGCCACTCGAGAGTGTATTCAGAGAAGGTCGAGTCAAGATTCAAGATTGAAACTCGTGAAATTTGTGGATTATGCAAATAATTAGGCCTAGAAAGGCAGGCCAACTGTAACGGGCAGATTAGTTTCGACACGCCGCTGTCAGCTGGCAAAGAGACGCTGCCGCCGGCATAGACATCGCCAGCATATACTAAACTACAAACATACAAACTTAAACTATATATATGCGTGTATTTGTACGTATGTATGCTTACTACGATTACGCACATTACCATGAAAGCGATGCGGATGCCTATGCCGATGGCGGTGGCAATGCGGGGTCTCTCGCAGCCCCAGCTGAACTCGGCTATGACTCAAAACTCAAGCTACCGCAACGAGGCTGCACATATACCATAGCTGCCGGTTAGGGCCAAGTCCCCGCGGCACTACTGCCAACACTCTTTTGTTTGTCAGCAGCAGCACAGCTACAACAACAACAACAACAACAATAAATATCGTAACAATTGTTGCTGCTGGCGTTGAACTTGACTGTCTGTCGGATCGATGTGCATGACACAGCCAAAGGGCCTCTTCCGCCGTCACTCCCCCTTGCTGCCTTGCTGTGGGGGAGGAAGTATTCAAATTGAACTAGTCGAGTCCGCTGGACCCAACCGGAAACCGAAGGCAACGTGGGTCGCTGAGCTCGCTGGTGTTTTGTTTTCAAGATTTTTAATTGAACGAGCTTTACGTGGGGCCCACGTGAATTCCCAGCTAATCCGCAGCCTGATCCCAAGATGGGAAACTCTTGAGGTTTATTGAAATTTCCAAATTGCCGACGAGAAAGTGCGACAGTTCAACGAAAAGTATCTATTGAATACATATCTCATTGGCGACAGAATTTCACCCATTCCGGGAGGGCATTGGTCAGTAGAACATGCCAAGCGTGAATACGATATTGGGCCAGAAGAAGAAGGGGAGAAGGGAGGAAGGGGTGTCCAAGAAAAGAGTTCAACTTTTGCCTTTCTTTCGGTACGCAGATCTTTCTTTATCGGGTGAGGAAAAGCGACAGCGCGCGTCATGGTGACTGGAGTCGCGATTTCCTTTGCTGTTGTCGTAGCTTACATAAATTAGGGAAATGCCTCAGAGAAAGAGAGACACCCCCCTCCTCCCCCTACTGCGACTGCGACTTATTAATTTGCTTTAATTCGGTAAGTTTTCAGTTTTCGCCGTGTGGAAAATTGGCTTCATAAAATGTTGCACCAGTCAGTAGTCGACGCTGGTACCCCCAATTGAGGCAAAATGAGCTTCGTTTTATAATTGAACCAAGCTAATTTGCCATCAAGCCATGATACAGTTCAAATATAGCAGCTATATCCATATATGTATGTGGATAATGATGCGCTTTATGAGGCATTTAGTTAAGCGATTTATAACAATTGTTTACATTAATTCAATTTGTTAGACAACTAATTGAAGTTGAGCTGCATTTAAATGATATGGAGATTCCTCAGGCATACTTTACCATATAACATACTCTCTGCAAAGTTGTAGAATCATTTAGCCAACATTCTTGGCTTGGAATTATTCGAAAGCTTTCTAAAATACTTAAAGCTGGCAACGGCGCAGAAAGTTATTCGAGATTATAGTGAAACTAAAATGAGTAGAAAGGCAATGGAAGGGATTTGGGGGTATTGTAAAAAAATATAAACATTATATGGTTTATTTATAAAGAAAGAGTTTTAAAAAGAAAAGGATCTACTCGATGCAGAGTTCTACTAAAAAATTTCAATTTTAGCTCCTTAAATATAGTTTTTTGTAATGTTTTAGTTTAGGTTACTTGGTTTATCATGTGCACAAGTCCCTTGATATACCTGCCTCTCTCTCTCTCTCTCTCTCTCGCTCTTTCCCTCACTAAAATCTAGATTCCCCTCGACTGATAACCCAAATGTGGGCAACATATTCGTGAGTTATTCAAACTGTTATTAACCACAACACAAATCGCTGGCAAAATCATTGCAGCATGAAATCATAAATGCCCTCCCCCGCCTTCCACTCCCTCCCCCCCTCGATCTACGCTCCCGATTCGCCGGCAACAACTGACCAAACAACCCAATTTGCCGCGTTGCGTTACACAAAAGCGTTGGCCATAAATGCATAATTACCACAAGTAGCTTGGCAAGGAAAATCTGGCTGGAAAATCACAATTAAAAGAAAATGTTGCATGTGCCTGCCGCGGCTGAAGCTGCGCCGCATCTGTTGAAAGCGAAATCATCGTCAGATACTTTATATTCATTGCGACTCGGATTAATTATTCGCCTGGGGGGTTTGGAAATTCATAAACGACCTTGGCAACGCTTTTCCAAGAGGTTGTCGCCACACACGCGAATGCTAACGAACTGCGGGTCGCGCGTATCTGTATCTCAGCTGTCATCTCCCCTATGTATCTGTATCTCAATCGTCAACTCGGCTCACAAATCAATCGACTTGGCAATGTGGAGAAAATTGTTAAGCAGCTTACAGCGGTCAAAAAAATAAAAAGAAAATTATTAAATTGCGCAATTTTGCCAATTGCGAAATCATTGAACTGCAAGAGAGAGGGGGCAAGTTGGTTGATATGGTTTTAATGAGCACCGAGAGTTGAACTCGAAGTCGATTGAAACAATGGCAACAAGTCTTGCATTAAGAAACTCAAGCCACAGGCAGCGACAATGTATCTCCATCTGCATCTGCATCAGTCGAGATACATTTTCACACGCATTTCAATTACAAACAAGATAAGACTCTGGTTTCATGAGCCTGACGAAATTGCCTGATTGAAGCGCAATGAAAACCATGAAAACAAATGAAGATATAACTCAACTAGGCTTAAGATCGTTTGCTGTCTTGTTTACTGTAGTTTGTAGCCATATTTAGGAGATATGGAAAATCCAAAGCGAATTTCTCAGCGAAAATTAAAGTGGTTTTCGGGATATGCAAACTGGAAGATAGTTAATTTGGTTGGTATATCTTGACTTGACTTAAGATCGTTTGCTTGAGAATCTTGTTTATAAAATACTTTAAAAATCCCGTATAAGTTTTAGAATCTATGAACTAAACTGCAGTTAGTTGGGCTTTAATAACTCAACTTTGTTCAAGAACGTCTGTTTCCTCCTTTACTATGTTCCTGTGCTGAATCTGCACTTAAAAATCAAGATCCATCTGGTTAAGATTGGTTTGAAGATTTAGTAAACCTTTAACTTAACTTCAACTAAACTGTTCCTACAATACTTGGCTATCACAAAGTAAAACCTAATCTGTTTTATCCCTAACTTATATTACTTACAAATTTAACACTGCAATAAAATAAAAAGCAATTTACGAAACGTAACGCTCGTTAAACTTTCAACAAATACCAGTGCATAGTAAAAATTTCTTAAGCGGAATTCCGCCGGCCAAAAACGAGAAAGATCATTTCGAATAGCTTCAATTAATTTGCAGACGAAAGTTTCGCAACACGCTCGCTTCTGGCCGCTTCTCACGCAGCACGAGAGCAGAACGTGCTCGGGCGGATAAGGTCGGGGAATACAGTACACACATATGGTATGTAGGTACCTTATGGTACCTAAAATACGAGAGATCTGTGTGTGTCCAGTTCCGTTGAGAAACGTTTGTCCGACATTCGAGTGTGTTGCAACAGAACCAGAACGAGAACCAGTATAAGGAACCGAAAGAGAACTGGGAAAAGCTGCTAGAACTACAGCAACAAATGTAGGCAATGTGGCGTGCAGGGTATGCTGGGGTATGACTGGGTAATGAACTTCGAGTCGGGATGGTTTATTACCTTATCACATTGGTTCAACTTCTAGTAAAGGTATCGTTGTAAAAGATTCAAGTTATCAGACAAATGTTCCCAGTATAATTTGTAAAACTTAGCCAAATCGTTAGACTATATCTTTCCCATAGGAACAGACTAGCATATCATATCTCCACATCAATCCTTAGTTTCTGAAAATTGTTTCTATACAACTCTTTACCAAAGGTTATCTATGATTGCAGGGTATTCCACGTTAGCCTCTCTTCTCTTTGTTGTCTTTGCTCGCACTCATTTGTATGTTTTATTAGGTTTGTGTACTTGGGATTTCTCAAGCGAGACTTCAGCGAGGTCATAAGGCACGCTAAATATTTGGACACATTTTAATGACATCTTTCTGCGGGTCTTCGGGAGGTAGCCGAGCAAGAAGTCTACCGAAAATGGGTTAACTCTTGGACGACTGTTGTAACACACGTTGTTGTTTTCTAGGTGCCCTAGGCGAGAGTGCGACCTGCCATGCAGTTGGCCAACGTTGTCAGCGCGCACAGTTGTTCCAAGGTGCTCACGGCATGAGAATGTATAGCGAACCACACAATGCGACGGGGAAAAGCGCCCAAGCGGAGTACAAGAAGGTGCGCTTGAAAGCAGTAGCAGAAGGATCGAGGGGAGTCCCCACCATCTTCATCGTTCTCAGCATCCTCATCACAATCGTCATCCCATTCACTGAGGGGAACCGCCCGCCCCGCTTTGCCATCGATGGACAATCGGAGATTGTGTTACGCCTCAAGGAGTCACCCGAGACAAAGGTGGGCAGTCACATCTACACCTTGCGTGGCTACGATCCGGACAACGATCCGTTGATTTTTGGCAAGCGAAACTCGCACGACAGCGAGATCATTCGCATTGTGAACTCCGGTGGAAACGAGGCCAAGGTGTATTTGGCCAAGGAGCTGGATCGTGAGACGCAAGACGAATACGCCATCGTGCTGACCCTGACAGACAGTCACTACAGTGAGCACAACTATGTGACGCAGAGCTTTCTGTTGCTCGTCGAGGACATCAACGACAATGTGCCCATTTTCCTGCCCTATCAGAATGCCATCGAAATACCCGAGGGCAGTGAACCGGGAGTGATTAGCACGCTGGAAGCACTCGATGCAGACGAGGGTGCCTATGGCCAGGTGGTTTACTACCTGCAGGAGCTGGATGGGGATAACGACATCTTCAGCATCTCCACGCATCAGGGTAAGGGAGTGTTGCGTCTTCAGCGGCAACTGGACTACGAGACAAAGAGTCTCTACCAGCTGCGCATTCTGGCCATCGATCGTGCCAACCAGGGACCGGTCAACACGGGCACTGCGGCCATTCTGGTCAAGGTCAAGGACATTGAGGATCAGCCCCCTGAGTTTGTGGAGGTGCAGGCGGTGGCTCGCATTGCCGAGGATGCTCCCGTGGGCACCAAGGTGTTGCGAGTGCGTGCTATCGATGGTGATCGTGGCATCAACAATCCGATTGCCTACGCACTCGATGGTAACGATCTCTTCGACATTGATGAGCACACGGGCGTCGTCTACACTTTGACTGTAATGGATCGTGAGGAAGATGGCGATCAGGTCAATGGTGCTCACATATTGAGGATCACTGCAACGGAGCTATCAAAGACGTCAGAGGGGGTAGCCGCTCAGGAGGTGCCATCGACAGTGCGCACCGAAGTGACGATCATTGTGACGGATGTTAACGATGAGATTCCCACATTCGGTGAGGCGATCTATCGCTGTGAGGTAAACGAGAACGCCCAGTCCAATACGCCGCTAAACTTCATCGACGGGGAGGTGCAGAATTTCGTCTACGATCACGATGAGGGTAAAAACGGCACCTTCCGCCTGTTCCTCGATCCACCGAATGATTTATTCGAGATTGTGCCTGAGTTGGCTGTGAACGAGGCGAACTTTATGCTGCGCGTCAGGAACTCCAAGTCCCTGGACTTTGAGGAGTTTGTCGAAGTCAATTTTACGATATTCGCGCGAGAGATCGACGAGCCGACACGATGGAGGTAAATTTAATGACTCGGAATGATTATTTCCAATTTTAGCCTTAATCTGTTTATATTTTCAGCTCGGCCCATGTGCAAATCTTCATACGCGATCAGAACGACAACTTTCCCGAGTTTACTCAGCCCATTTACAATGCAGGAGTCCCGGAGAATAGCGACGCGGGCACGATCATTAGCCAGGTGGAGGCGATCGATGTGGATTCGGGTGACTTCGGCAGCATGGGCATACGCTACACGAATCTAAGAGGCGGCATTGCGCATCTGTAAGGCAACTGAGGATATACCTTCTATATATCAACTATATATCCACTAATATACTCTTACAGACTTCATCTCAATCCCATTACGGGCGTGATTAGCATCAAAACGGCTGGCAGCGCTGCCTTCGATCGTGAGATCATCTCACGACATTATCTCACTGTGGAGGCGATCGACAATGTTGGGCAGGGCAATCGCAATACGGCGCAGCTGATCATTGACATACAGGATGTCAATGACAATGCACCCACCTTTCTGCAGCGTCAGTACGAGGCAAAGTTGCTGGAGAACAAGGCGGAGTTCGAGACACCTCTGCAGGTGGAGGCTCGTGATCTTGATCTAAATGGAACCGAGAATAGTCAGATCACCTACGAAATTGTTGAGGGACTTTATCGCAACAACTTTAGCATTGATCCGGAGACGGGTCTGCTGCGCCCGCTGCATCACTTTGATTACGAGGAACTTGTGGACAATCAGCGGCGTCAGGTGCGACAAGCCAATGCGGATATGAGGGAAATAGAGTTACTGATCCGCGCCCGAGACTCGGGCATACCCATGCTGAGCACTGTGGTGCCTGTGCTGATCTACGTGCAGGATGTCAACGACAATCCACCGATCTTCCAGAAGAACTTCTACACAAAGACTGTGCCGGAGGATCTGCCTGGTGGTAGTTCAGTCTTGCAGGTGCTGGCCATCGATCGTGATGGCTCCGCGCCCAATAATGCGATAGTTTATCGCATACAGACCGGCGCTAGTGACAAGTTCGTCATCAACTCAGAGACGGGTGTCATTTCGGTGGCACATGGTGCCAATCTGGATCCCGATCTCACAGAAAGCAAGCGACTGATTTACACACTCCATGTGGTAAGTGAAGGAAGATAGGGAAGAGAGAGAGTCAAGGCGAAACTAACTGATCTTGCTCATCTTACAGATCGCTCTCGATGGTGGGCTAGGCAGCTCGCAGCTAATGAACACAGCCACGGTGAACATTAGCATCAAGGACGTGAATAATAAGCCCCCCGTGCTGAATGATCTGCCCACGCTGCGCATTGTGGAGAACACTCCCGTGGGCAGCTTAGTCATCAAGCTACAGGCAACTGATCCTGATCAAGATCCTATACTACGCTACAAATTGAATCCGGAGCACTCCGAGGCACGCAACGAGGAGGGAGCGCTGGTAAAGGCCAGCGAGTATGACTTCCAAGGTGCCTTCGAACTGGATCCCATACAGGGTGAACTGCAGGTTGTCAAGATCTTGGATCGCGAGAAGGTGGAACACATCAAGTTGGCCATCACCGTGGAGGATCTTGCTGCCGCCAAGGGGAAACAAATTGTCGAAGGTAAGCACAGAAGAAAACTAGAAGTACAAAAACTTTTTTTAACTCCCCCACTTCCCTTCCATTGGTGCAGCCTTCCTGACCATACAGATCCAAGATGAGAACGACAACAATCCGCGCTTCCGTCAACCCTTCTATCGACACAGCATCACGGAGAACAGCATCAATGGCGTCATGATCGCCAGTGTGCTGGCCTACGATGTGGACAAGAATCGCACGATCAGTTACGCGCTGGAAGGGAACCCACTCTACCGCCAGCTGGTGCATCTGGACGCCCAAACGGGGGCCATTGTCGTGGCCAATAAGATCGATCACGAGCTGCATCAGTGGCTGAACTTCAGTGTGCGAGCCACAGACTCTGGAGTGCCGCCACGTTCTGCCCTAGTGGATGTCTATGTGACGGTGCTGGACGAGAACGACAACAATCCGTACTTCATTGGGGGCACTAAGAACTACACAATCAGTGAGGCAGCTGCTCCAGGCACGCGGGTAGCCACGGTGCAGGCAGCCGATGCCGATTCCGGGGATTTTGGCAAGATCACTTTCCTCATGGATCGCATCAGTTCACAGGGAAAGTTTACCATAGATGCCGACACGGGTGTGCTCACTGTTGCAGATCAGCTCGATCGGGAATCGAAGAACTCTTACAATCTAGTGATCGAGGCCTGGGACAATTATCAGTTTGGTTTTCTTGCCGGCGAGAGTCGCAACGCCTTCAAGCAGGTCTTGTAAGTGGGAGATAAGGTTGAGGGGCTGATGGATCGATCACTGACCTTCTTTCTATTTTTTTTAGTATTACCATTTTGGATGAGAACGACAACGTGCCGGAGATCAGTTTGCCAACAAGCTGTGTGCTCATTACAGAGTATCATGAGCTACACGAGAGCATTGCCAGCGTTGTGGGCAAAGACGCGGATGATCCCGCCACGCCCAACGGTAGACTAGAGTTCATCATTAGTCAGGGCAACAAGGAAGGTAAGGAAGATTTCTTAAGCTTTTTTGGGCGATCATCAATGATCTTGAATGATCTTTAACGATCTTAAACGATCTTGAATGATCTTTAATGATTGAGTGATCTTTAACAATCCTAAATGATCTTGAATGATCCTTAGTGATCTTGAATAATCTTTAACGATCTTGAACGTTCTCAAATGATTTTGAACGATCTTTATGGATCTTGACTAATCTTGAACGAACTTGATTTACGTCGTTCTTCATCGATCTTATCAAATTCTTTCTTCCAGGTCTTTTTGAGCTAAGGCAGCTGGATCCGTGGAATGCACAAATCTACGCAAGCCGCACACTACGCAACAAGTTTGGAAACTACAGCCTGACGATCACTACCAAAGATTTGGGTGTCCCGGCCAACCTGGTGCACCACACGCTCGATATCTGTGTGTCGGACTACAACGATCACGCGCCCGTGTTTGTGCGGCCGCTGCACAATACAACTGTGCGCGTGCCGGAGAATGCGACAGTGGGATCGATGATCTTGCAGGCCTACGCCAGCGATGCGGACATGGGTCAGAATGCACTGGTACGCTACCGGCTCAAACCAGATCCACTGGGCAGTTACAAGCTCTTCGAGCTGAATGCCAACACGGGCGAGTTGTTTCTGAAGGAGCGACTGAATCGGGATAAACAGAAGATACACGAGGTAAGTGGCTAACTGATCTTGGTATTGAGATATGTAACTGATTTCAGGGTAATCTTATTCCAGATCAGAATCGAGGCATACGATCAGGGTTTACCCACGTCGCTGAGCACCGATCTTGACCTGATCATTTATGTGCGGAATGTTAACGACTACCAGCCGCAGTTTATTGTCAATGAGATCGTAGTGAACTTCACAGAGCATGCGGATCCCGGCTCGGAGCGCATTAAGCTGCCAGATACCATAGATCAAGATGAGATGGACTTGGATGATCCGAATACAGCGCCCCATCAGGTTTGCTACTTCATACTGCTGGGTAATGAGGCTGGTTACTTTCGTCTCGATCCTGAGACGCATGTGCTGACCGTGGAGCGCGAACTCGATCGGGAGTTGATCGCCAACTTTTCGTTGTATGTTAAGGCCACGGAGAATTGCGACAATGAGACTCAGCTTGGCCTGGAGGAGGAGCTGAACCTTGACAGCACCATCGTGAAAATCCAGGTGCGAGTTCTGGACATTAATGATAATCCACCGCACTTCCGCTCCAAGATCTTCACCGGCGGCATCACAACCAATGCGGACTTTGGGCTGCGCTTCATGCGTGTTGAAGCTTTTGATCCCGACGAGGGAGTCAATGCAAAGATCTCGTACCACCAAGTGGGCGAGATCAGGCAAACTCTCTCAGAGGGTTTGGAGAACTTGCGTAAGGCTCCGTTCCTAATCGATCCGGAGACGGGCGAGGTGCAGCTAAACTTTGATCCACAGAAAGGAATGAAGGGTTACTTCGACTTCATGGTGCTGGCCAACGACTCTCTGGGCATGCGGGATGTGGCGCATGTGTTTATTTATTTGCTTCGCGAGGATCAGAAGGTGCGATTCGTTTTTCGCTTGCAACCAGACGAGCTGCGTGCTCGCATCGATAGCTTCAGAGAGTGAGTACTCCATTGAACTAAGCTGTAAACTCCTCTAATCCTCTCAATTCTTTCCATCCTTTTAGCACTCTTGGCAACATCACCGAATCCATTGTGAACATTGACGAGATCAAAGTGCACGAGAACAAGGATGGATCAGTGGACAAAACAAAAACGGATTTGTATATGCATCTGGTGGAGCGCGAAGACAACTCCATCTACGAGGTATCCGAGGTACTGAAACTCATCGACACGCACATCGAGAGCCTTGACGAGTTATTCAAGGATCTCAACGTGCTGGACACACAGCCAGCCGAGGCACAGCTACTCGCTGCGGGTCCAGCGCGTGGTGCCATGTTCGTTTGGCTGATATTTACAAATCTCTTCCTGGCCTCACTCCTGGTGGTCACTCTGGCACTTTGCGCCTCCCAGCGCAAAGGCTACAGGCGGCAGCTGCGAGCAGCCAAAGTGAACATCTTTCGTAAGTATTATTTGTAATTGAAGAGATGATTTCAAGTCTAATTCTCAACTTCTCCATCAGGGGGTCACTCATCCATGTCATTGCAACATCCACATGAACCTGCCACTCGTGTGCCTAATACCAACAAACACAGCGTTCAGGGCTCTAATCCCATCTGGCTCAAGGGCTATGAGAACGAATGGTTCAAGACCGAGGAGAATATTAGGTAGGAACGGTTCATCTTTCAATGTTCTTTCTTAAATTCATCCTTACTCATTCTCTTCCCTCGCAGTGTTGGTGGCCAGGACTCTTTGGATGATAACTTTCTGGCAGTGGGCACGCAGGACCTGCACGAAACGCTTAAGGGAACCGCAAAGCTGTTCAATAACACGAATGACCTGAATCGGCATTTCAATCTGTACAATCAGATCGATAAGCTGACGAATAATGCTCAAATCCTGGCTCGTAAACTGGAGACAACCGAGTTATAGCGACCGCAAATAACGTCTATTTATTGTATCTAGCATAGTTAGTTTGTAGAACCTTATATAAGACTCTTATAGATATAGGAAAAGAAATTAACGAAGCAGGGATATCATCAAGGGGTTTCCTTTATGAACAGTGTGTATATTACGAAATTTAAATGGAGTCCAAGTCTACACGTATTTACGAACTACCTTTAAGAACCTTTACTATAGAGCTAGTTTAAGAACAATCCTTGTAAATAAAGACTAAGCTATGCGAATACATAATAACATATTGAAAGAATACATATGATTATATTATAATCCATTGTGTACTTACTGCGCTTTTTGTTTTGAGTCTCTCAGTTATGTGGTTGGATGTAGCGATCTGAATTCAGTGTACTACTTAACAAACTGGGGGCAAGACAAGAGGATGCTCAGAAAAGATTGAATATTATAACATTGGAGTAGAACTTACCTCTATTATCTTCACAATCGTGTTGACCAGAAGATTATTTGAATAAATAATATATAACAATTATAGCAATTTCAGTTTTTGTGGTATTTTTAAGGCATAATATCTTGGCCTACTGTAGTCTCGTAATAGATTGTCTTTATGCCTCTTCTATATGGAATAGCTTCTTTTCACGAGCTAGCGACCGCGACTTGTTGTCCGTCTAATAAAAAACGTATAATTAACTGATTGAAAAACAAATTTAGAATTGATCAATCGCGATTGTGCAATGTCGTCACTAGTTTTGAATCGCAACAATGCTGCGTGTATAAATGTGTGCTTAGAGTTAAGAACTATTCCTTTTTTTTTTTTGTATTAATCTGACCGAACGAACTAGCCTGCTTTAGCTGCCAACTGAAAGCGAAATTGGAGAAGTTATCGGATAAATCGAAAGTGTCAAAAAATATAAAGATTCTTCCTTCAAAACCCTTTTTTCTAGGGTTGCAGTTAAAAAAAAAGTTCGTTTTTCATTTTGGTTTTTTGTTCTATTTTTATTCTCTTATGTTCATAATATACTTTTATACTTTTCTTTTCGTTTATAATAATTACACAAATTAGATCACAAAAATGCATGTAAATTACAAAAAATGAAATGTTCCTCAAACTAAAAAACCAATTTCGTGCGGGCGGAGCGGGGGGTGCGGCAACTGCTTCTTCTCTCAGGGTTCTTCTTATCAAATACACATATTTAGTATACATATCATATCTATGTATTTATCCTATCCGTGGGTGCGTATAAAATTATACAGAATAAATCGTTTTATCATCTCATAGGATTTTTTGTTCGCAAAATATACGTAAACTAAGGCGGAACTTAACTAAATCGATTGATTACAAGACCGAAATATAGAGAGAGAAGGAGAGAGAGTGTGTGGTAGAGAGGGAGTGAGTGATAGATATAGAATATACATGTGTTCGCTTTTTTTAATATTATTTAAATATAGATATATTACAGTTTAGTCCACTATGTTTAAAGTACGAGTAGTTCCCCGCAACAAAGAGCGAACTCTAATTTATATTGTGTTTCTTTTATGATTTCTCTTTCGTTTATTAAACGCTTTTCTCTCATTTAATACTTGCAAAGATGACAAATGAAAAATTACAATGGATGTGTGTGTGTGTGTGTGTGTAAGGAGGGTGTAGGATCTTGGGCGCTAAAGTGAGTTTTTTTTTTTTGTTTTAAAGCGTAACAGTTTTCTTGCATGTTTTGTGTGTGTGTTCGTTCCTATCCTAGAGAATTTTACATTGTTTTCCAGTATATAAAGTTGTAATTCTATTAATGTGTAGATCGGTTCTTTTATATATTTATTATTTTACAGCGGTAAACCTCAATTCAAATTTCAAACTAAAAACACGAACTTAAATAAACCAAGTTGCATTTTCATTTTTCGATATTTTCCGTAGGTTGTTTTTTTTTTGTTTTGTTTTTAAAATTAAATCTTATACTAAATACGTGTGTATATAATATTATATGTATTCATAGTTTATGTAAATATATATATTATTTATGTATATTTAGTAATACGATTCGCGGTTTCAAACTATGTAGTCCCTTGTACGTTTTATGTATGTATGTATATGTATGTGTGTGTGTGTTTGAACCATAAGCTAAATAAGAATTAAAATGTTGCTGCATTTTCCTTTTTTGTTGCTATTGTTAACTTTTCCATCTTCGTATAAATCGTTTGTAAATGCGCTTATAAAATGTTTAAATAAATCTTATGTTTAACTCCAACTAAACTCTGCTTTCACTTCTTCATCTTCATCACCATCCTCATTCCTCATGTTCCTTCTATAAATTCAAATTTGTTACTAAGTTTTCCTATTTCTTGCTGTGTGTGTTTGTGTGAGTGTATTTATATAAAGCTGCAATTCTACACTTCTTTTTTTTTGTTGCCGGTTCGGTTTCTCTAAAATTCCACGCGAATTTACATAATGTTTTTTCTTCTGGCAATTTAAATATTTTTATATACTTTTTTTTCGAGTTTTTCATAAGTTATAGTTGTATTTTTGGAAAATTTTTCAGAATTTTTTTATGTTTTGCATTAACACGTAGTATCTATATATTCATCAGCTATATAGCATATATATAAGTGTGTATATGTAAATAGTTTTAGAAGTGTTTCGAAATTGGTTTTAAAATCGGCAAAATTTGAATTCGGAAATCAATTTGCAGTAGAGAAGTAAATTTCGATTTTAAGATTTTAAGTTAAGATCCATTGAAAGAGCGTCGCGAAGAGTTGTTGTTGTTCAGGTCAGCACCAGACCGCGTATATCCAGAGAGGTTCCGTTGGCGCTGTTGCTGTTACTGCTGCTGTTGCCGCTGGCGCTGCTATCCACAAACAATGTCGATGCATCGATTCCCGAAGTGTTGGGCGAGTTCATCACAGAGGAGACGGCATCCACCAGTAGATCGTCGCCCACGTCAAGGAAATCGTTGAGGAAAGCGCTATCGTGTGCGGTACTACCGATGGTTTGCTGCAGACACTTCAGATTCTTATCCGCAAGCTCCAGGGCACGATCCACGGCCTCGCAATCGGCTTGTTGCACTGCAGCAGCAGGTGGTGGTGATGGTAGCGGTGGGACACACGACACAGATTATTTAGAACGATTACGATTACAATAATGACACTAGGCAACAAAGTATAGAGGCACATTGACAACTTCAACTTCAACTTTCGAATATCTTTCGACATTCGAATACAGTTTACTGCGTTCAAATAGAATTTATTGCCTAGTGTTCTTTTTGCATACACACCGGATTGAAACAACTCGTTGAACGCATCATCCGGCAGGGTGTCAAAGACATTCTCCAAGTCGTGCTCCTCCAGCAAATGGGCGCCATTCAATGCAATGTCATCTGGTCACAGAGAGAGAGAGAGAGAAAAGAAAGGAATATCAGTAAGCTGCTTGAGAAGAGGCTTCTACATTTGTTACAGAGACACCTTACTACTTTTACTTTACTTGATCAGTAGCACCACCGAGTCAATAGAGAAAAGGTTCGTCGTCCCTTCTTCACTCACCTGCATCATTGGCGCCTATCAGCTCCGACTCAGACAGCCCACCTAGGCCTGTGTCTTCGGAGCTGGCATAGGCTGAACTGTTCTCGCAGATCCCAAACATGTGCTGGCTAAGCAGGCTCTCCGTGCTGGCCAGCTGTGCTTGACCCTGTAGCTGCCCCTGGAGTTGTCCTTGACCCTGATGCACTTGACCGAAAGCCGCGTTGAACGAGGGAAAACCGCAGCTAATGCTGCTGCTGCCGCTGTTGCTATTGTTGTTGCTGCAGTAGCTCATGTTGTTGTTGTTGTTATTGTTACTGTTGTGGTTGTAGTGCAAGTTGTTGTTGTGCTGCAACTCAGTCGTGGATGCTGCCAGCTGTGCCACAATTTGGCTAATCTCATCTGCCTTGAAGTTTGCATTGGCCAGCATATTCACATTTGAATCCAAATGTTGCTGTTGCTGTGCGGGCAACAGTTGCTGATGTAGCTGCTCCGGCTGCTGCTGTTGATGGCGGTGGTTGTGGTAATCACTGAGCGGCGCCAGAGCTGGCGGCACTATGGACTGCAGCTGTGGCATCATCACTGGCGGCGCCTGAGAGTGCGACATGGCTGAAGATTGAGAATTGCTAGCAATGGACTCCAGCGAAGTGGTACTACTCTTCCTCTGCAGCACGGCCGACATGGGCGGCAATTGAGTCAAAGTCGGGGCGGGCACGGGCGTCTCCAGCTGCTTCTTGGTACGCTTAAGCGGACGACCCACTGGATTGGCATTGGGATTCGTTTTGCGCTTTCGCTTGGCAGCTACAACTGCCACAACTGGAGCTGCAGCTGCAGCTGGAGTAGGCACTGGCTTACAGACAGCTGCTTGTGGCGGCGGCACCACAACCTTCTCCTTTTGCTGCTCCAGGCCACGACGCAGATGGCTGTGAGCAGGACACAGCGCCAGCGTGTGCAGCACATCAAAGACAGGCGTCTGGCAGGCGGAGCCATTGACCCGCCAGGCCACGCAAGGCTGGAACAGCTGCTGTGTGGTGTTGTTCACAATGTGACGCTCACAATGGGCGGCCATGCTGAGCGTGGGCTCCTTACAGCCACTCACCAGGCAGCGATTGCCAATGCCACTAAAAGAGAGATGAGAAGTAAGATTAATAACAAACAAAAAGGAGCTGAAAGGAGGGGGTTGGCAACTTACATGCCCTGTTGCTGGCTGGCGTGATCCTGGTACTTGAGCAACAGACTCTGCACACACTGCAGACGTTGGCGAGCTGCACGCATGGGCAGTTCCTGCAGCGGACGAGTAGAGAGCAACTGCAGCGCCTGACGCCGCAAAAGTCCCTTACGCACTGCAATGCGCTCCTCACGATCCCGATCCACATCCATATCCTTGTCCCCGCTGGAGTTGAGCCAACGGGTTTGCAGGCAGTAGGGCACATCGTCCAACAGAGGATCATTCTCGCTTATCAGAAGGGCGCTCCCACCAGCCACGCTACGCTTGCAAATCGTGTTGGCTTTGCGGCGCCGAGCGGTGCGACTGGAGGAGGCAACGGGAGTAGAAGCGGGTGCAGGAGCAGCACATAGAGCAGGCAACTCCTTCATCGCGTCCTGTGCAACATTTGCGTTGCTGCTGTTAACGCTGATGTTGCTGCTGCTAATGTTGTTGCTGCAGTTGATGGTATTGTTGAAGTTGTTGCTCTGTCCGCTGCCGTTGCTGTTGTGGCTGATGTTGCTGCTGCTGTTCACAATGGTGTTGCTGCAGCTTATGTTGCTGCTAAAGCTGTTGATGTTGCTACAGTTGTTGCTGCCGTTGACGCTGCCACAATTGTTGTTATTGTTGCTGGTGTTGTTATTGTTGTTCTTGTTGCCCTTTCTGCCAGCTGCTGCTGGAGCTCTGCGTTTGGCAACTTTGGAAGACGTTTGTTCATTTTGCAAGGTAACAGCAACAGGAGGAGGAGGAGGAGCAGCAGTGCCAGTGGGAGCCATTACATCTCCCACTTCCTTTAGTGCCGACGGCGATGGAGTTGTGGGTGGCGTTAGGGGCGCCGTGACGCCCAGCTTCAGCTTGGCATCCGCAGCACGGGCCGCACCAGCAGCAACAGCTGTTGGTAGCACCGGCGGTTTGCGGAAGATGACATTGACCGGAATCTCGTTGAGATCGCTGCTGTTGTCTACAGCGGCAGCATCGACGACGACGGAATGTTTTTTCGTTTCAACTGCAGCTGCAACTGTTGCTGGCGTCGATGTGTTGAATGCCATCAGCGGCGGCGGCTGTGTCAAGTTGTAGCCGGCAATCACCGCGCGCTTCTGCACGGACTCAACAGCAACATTATTGTTGTTGTTGTTGTTGTTGCTGCTGTTGTTGTTGACCAGTGGCAGGGACTTCTTCTTCTTGAGGCACTCCACCTTCTGCAGATGCTGCGCCAGCGTTGTGTGATGAAACTTTGATGGCGGCAATGAACCACCAAGAGCACCACTTCCCTTGGACGCGGACAATGCATCCGCACCGGCAACTGTTGCTGTTGCTGCTGTGACAATGGGCGATACCATGGCGGTCACAGCGGCTGTGGGCGTGGCACCACTGCTGGCCGGCGTGGGCGGCGAGGATAACGAGGCGGGTGGCGATGTGGGCGGGCTGACCAGGGCTGTGGCAGCAACATGTTGCTGCTGCTGCTGTTGCTGCTGGTGCTGTTTTTGGCTAGTGTCCAAAATGAGCGGCGTTTGCCACAGCGAGGGCGTGTGCGTATAGAGCGGCGGTGGCGGCGGTGTTGCATGATGTGTTGCAGGTTGCTTTGACAACTTTGCCAGTTGCTGCTGTTGCTTCAGTTGCTGTTGGTGTTGCTGCTGCTGTTGTAGTTGTTGCTGCTGTGGACGAACCACGCAAACGTTAGTGGCCCGCTTGGCCGATGTCTGCTGCGATTGCAGCTGCAACTGTTGTTGCTGTGTGCTTGGCTGCCTTGGCTGAGATTGTGATACATTGTTATAATTCGTAGCAACTGTTGCTGCTGCTGGTGTTGCTGCTGCAGTTCGTGCTGCACCCAAAGACGCCTGCGCCTTTGCTGTTGCTGCTCGTGATGTTGCTACAGTTGTTGCTGTTGCAGCGAAGGGCGACGCTGTTGCTGAGGTTGCAGCAACAATGCTTGACTTTTTGTTGGCAACTGTTTTGTTGTTGGTGTTGCTGCTGTTGTTGCTAAAGTTATTGTTGTTGCTGCAGTTGTTATTGTTGTTGTTGTTGCTGCTGTTGTTGTTATTGCAGTTTCTGCTGTGCTGCGCTTCGCTTAGGCGGGCTCGCGATTTCTGCAATAGATTAATACTTTAGTATGTTTCCTTGAATACCCTATAAAACACGAGGACACACAGGGTATTTTGTTTACCTGTGCATTAAATAAAATTGGCGGTGTCGCTGCGATGGTCTCTGTGAATACATAAGGATCCTCAGGCGTGTTCGTTTTGCCGGCTGCAACAACAACAACTCCCTCCACATCGACAACATCCAGCGATGTTACTGGCGTCGTTTTTGTTGCTGTTGTTGTTGTTGCTAATTTAGCTGCTGCTGTTTGTGTTGTTGTATTTGTTGCTCCTATTGTTGGTGCTGCTGCTGTTGCAATACGTCGTGTTGCTGCTGTGGCTGCTTGTGCTGTTGCTGCTGCTTGTGTTGTTGTAGTGAATCTTGACGCTTGCTGACATGACATGTCCAATTTAAAGCAGTCGCCGTTGTTGTTTTTGTTGTTGGCGTTGTACTTGATGTAGTTGTTGCTGTGTTTTCAATGTTGTTGTTGCTGTGCTTCCAATGTTGTTGCCGTGTTTGCTAATATTTTTCTTGCTGTTGTTCTTCTTGTTCTCTTTGCTGTTAAGCCTTTCTTTTAGTTGACGTTTTACTCGTGTTACTTAGATCTGGAGGAGATTAAAGATTTTAACCGTTAGTCTCGTTATCTTTTAAAAGGAAGAGCTGATAAGCGACTACGTTGGTCACGTGTGCTGCGTTGTGCCAAATGCATTAATTAACTCCTCTTTGTATCCCTCACTCGCACACCGACTCTTACACATATTCACAGACTGCCCTATTCCAGTCTGGCCACCCTCCTACTTCCTCTCTCTCACGCACACACACACACACAGCCACTCGCCTTGTGCAGTCTTGACATCCTCTCTCCATATCTTATATCTCTCTCTCCACACACACACACACACACACAGACAAATGCATAGCGCAGTCTGGCTTCCCTCCCACTCTCTCTCTCTAACGCACTCACACACATTCACAAGCAGACACACAGAGCGCTCTCTTGCCTACCTACTCCTCCCCTCTTTCTCTCTTCTTACACACATGTGCAACACACTGAAATAATAATAAACAAAGTGATTCAATTGCAAAAGCTGCTATTTCTTTGGTTTGAACGACTCGTAGCAATACCCTGTACTTTGAAATGCTGATGCAATTATATAGAATTGTTAGGAAATACATAAATCAAAGATCAACCGCACATTATCTTTTAATTTCGGAACTTGAATCTCAAGTTATTCGGGGAATTCCATGAGAGAGAGAGATAAAGCAAAGCAGTAAAAAACCAAATAAAAGCAAAAACGGGCAAAGGGTAGATTAGAAGTGTTTACAGTCTATACAAATGATTACAGGGTATGCTGGGTATGCAGTTCATTCAAAATAAATAAATCTGTTTGCGTTGTTCCACGGTAAACCAATTCAAGCGAATCGCTTCGCTTTCTTCTTTGCCGTCGCATGCCGCACTCCACGCTACCCTCCCCCCGTCACCCTCTTCCACTGTTTGCTCGATCCCCCATTGCGTCGCCGCCTTGAAACCGCTGAGGAAAGACAAAGCAAACGCAAAATGCTGATAATAAAGCACAAAGCGAAATTCGCAGTTATTAAAAAATAATAAACTCTCTTACACACAGACAGTCACACACACACACACACCCGCGCTATGAGGCAAAACAATTTTTTTGACGCAAACGAATTAAGGCAAAACAACGAGAAAAACGCGCTACACAATTTGCATGCGAAACGAAAATTGAAAATGGGAACAAAAACAAAGATAAAAGATATCAGTGTGTGTGTGTGGGAGAGAGAGTTTGTGTTTGTCTGTGTGTGAGTGCATAATAGACTCGTCGGGGGAGAGTAGGATAGACGACGACACAACAAAGATGTTTGAAGAAATGCTCTAGTTCAAAAAGATTTTAAACTTAATGGAGTCGACGCAGTTTCATAAAACGCATAACTGATAAATTTATAAAAGTCTGGCAATTTTGATTTTAAGTTCTAAAACATCAAAAGCACCGAAATACTGTCAGCACTGTAGTATTTATTGTTTTTCTTCTTCATCCGCAGCTTCCTAATTAAGCCACAAGTGCTCGCACAATCTTAGGCAAACAATATTCGCAATTATCATTAGACTTAGGGGTGCTAAAGGCCGACAGTTATCTACGCACATGCACACACACACGCACACACCCACACATGCACATTCACATCCATATGCACGTCTGGTTTACTGGTTTGGCCTGTCGTTTTATTGCGTTCATTTACATTGATTACCATTAAAATACTAAATGCACATTTATAATAATCGATTGTCGATAAATGTCATTGGTATTCCACATACATACAGATGCATCGCTGTAGTGGTTGTTGTCTCTCATGCGGCACTCCGCATAGAGATCGAGTTCGATTGTTGCATTGTTTGCGGTTTGTTTACATTTCCGTGGAAGAAGGAAATGAAGAAATGCAGAGTGAGCCACAAAGCGTTAAACGAACTGCACCAGCAGCCATCCCCTTCTTCTGCCCACGCTTGCGTATGCAAGAGTGGAAGCGTGTACGTGACACTTTTGTTTGTTGTTGTTCATCGTATTATTTATGCACTGTGAATCGCTATCCAACTGGAGACAGACAGCAACAGACAGAGATAGTGAGAGGCAGATAGACACTAGAAATGAGACTGGGAACAGAGCAACAACAATATGCGATACGGCATTGAAAATGTTTAAGGTTAAAATACATAGCGAATCTGCTCAAAGCATAAATCAAACAAAAATACACTAAAAATCAACATACACACACGCACACATACAACGAACTTCACGAGCTTGGCAAAGGTTTTTGATCCTAAACCACAAGAGAGAAACCTGGGGCAATAACAAAAACGACAAGAATACAACAATAACAACAGCAACAGGGGCAAGAAATGTATTTAGCGTACTCATAAAAAAGAGTAGAAAAAGAAGCAAAGAAACATTCCGATAATTGCAAATAATGACTATACTCGATGTTTGTTGTTGTTATTAGTATTGTTATTGTTGTTTTTGTTGTTGTAGCTGTGTGGTGATGGTTTCCGCTGCTTTACGATCTACGTTCATCTTCTACTTCTTTTTTTTTCACAGATTCTGCTTTAGCTTCTTCTACGAGGCACGCCGCGCGGTTTTAGCCTTTTTTGGAGCTAAATGTTAACTGGTTTTTGGCTTTTTTTTTTTTTTTTGTTTACTTGAATGCTGATAAGGCTGTGACAAAAGAATAAGCCAAGAGAATGGGGAATAAAAAAAAAGAAACCAAATGTCAAGACAAAGAAGTCAAAGCACTCTTAGAAATAGTTCCGAGACTTGAAAAAAGAAACGTGTAAAAGAAACGTAACCAAATAAGCCTCGTAAACATCCCAGCACACAAACCAATCTGATCTTAGATACCCGAGAGCTACGACATCTGATACTGTCTACTCTGCCACGGCATTTTGTTACTCAACACTCTTTCAGAATAGAACAGCATGAATAATGTCTACAAAGATATAAAGTAGGAGTTTCACAACTGTTTGCAGTGCAAATAAACGATATAGAACGAAAATAGCAAAATATTAATCACCATACGTACTTTTAATATGTATTATTGAATAATTCTCTATTGCACAACTAAACAGGTAAACAGGTATTACGACTTTTTAGGTATGGAACTAAAGTTAGTTAGGAGAAACTAAAAGCGTCGCCTGTTTCGATTACACAATCGCAATAACAATTTTCATTGAACGACTGAAGTTAACTAGTTCTACTGCAGGGTTGCCAACACAGCCTTTTTCCGAAGAGATTCGTGTTTTCTCAATACCATACATCAAGACATATGTCCTATGTTTGTTGTGATACGATTTGTATCTGATTCTTTATCCCAGTGTATCGAAGTATCGAAGTTTTAATCAATCGTCAATTCTACAATTCAACACGCACAAGGGACAATTATTTAAATAATTAAGACTTGAATTGTTCACAAAATAACCTTTCTTCGAGATTGATTTCAAAAATATTTGTCCTATCTTCAGTTCGTTTTATCAGTTGTCTGTCCACCTTCAGCTTTCATCTGTCCACTTTTAGTGAGAGTCGCTGGCAGCCCTGCTATTAACACAACTTATTTCTTTGAACGAGTAAAATGAACTCAGGCTCTACAGTTACACGAACCTCGTACCTTCGTACCTCGTACCTAGGGTAGACAAAACAAAGGGTCAAACAACAAATACCGTTCTATGTGGTAAAAGCTCTTTAGATCTACAGATCGTGATCCCTGTTTGCCGAATTTCAAAACCCTGTCGACCTTTTGAATAACTGAAATGTGAAGAAAAGCGCCTCGCAGCAGAAGAGATCGTTGCCTGAGATGATCTTTCTCTGTGGGTATGTGTGTATGTCTGTGTGTGTGCGGTGCGTGGTGCAATGCCTTCGGAATGCCTCTGTGTGTGTGCGTCTGTGTTGTTGTTGTTTGGAAGGTCTCTGCTGGTTAAACGAGCTACAACAGAACTCTCCGCAGGCAGAGACGGATTGAATAGCCAGGCACAGACAGACGGACGGACAGAGTAAATAGAGAGACGGACAGACTAGACGGACGGGCAGGCAGGCAGGCAGAAAGCCGGTTGAGAGGTTAATTACGAGAGCAAAGCGCTCGCATCGTTACGCTTAGCGCGCCGCAGTAACAGCAACAACAACAACTAGTTTACTACAAACTAGCAACAACATTTCAGCTAGCTTGTATCAAATTAAAATGTTACACACACACATAGATATGCATGAGAAATCAACAAAGAACTGTCGCTCTTTTGTGTCAGAGCATGGAGAAGGAGAGCAGCAGCCTCTGCCAGCAGCAACAGTGGGCAGCGACGCCGACAGAGCTCTCTGGCGTGGTTATTGACGCACAACTAAAATTACAATGAAATGAAAAATGCACTACAAGTGCAGGAAAACCGAACCCGTTTACCCGTTTGCTTCCTTCATAACCGGAAACTGAAGGCTAAATGTGCAAAAGAAACAGCGCAAAACAAACGCAGGCGAGTGTGAGTGTGTTTGCATGTATGCATGCATGTACATAATGAGGCTGTGCCAAATGGCAGATGCAAAAGAAGGAGAAGGCGAAGCAAAGCAAGACGGAACGGAGGAGTGTCAGTCCATCTGTCTCTGTTGCGGCGTGTAGGCCGTGCCCCGTTACTTCCCACTTTAATTTTCTACACTTCGTCTTTTGTTGTTGTCAGCTGCACAGCACTTTCCCACACTGATGCATGACTGTATGTATATGTGTGTACTGTATACAACACCTACGAACGCCGTTAAATAAAAGTATTTATCCGTCTGTCTCTTTCTTGGTCTCAAAACTCTTGTTTCACGGTCCACACACACACATACACGAGATTTCGGCAACTCAACACAGCTACACACACACTCGCACTTGATCGTCATGATGACTGTTGCGAAACGTAATAAACATTGCCTGGCACCGATGTGCACACTCATACACTCTCACCACAGTCCACAGTATTTCTATGTGTGCAATGTTGACGTGATAATAAACAAATCAACAAAACAAAACAAATTATGAATTCTCGTGTAAATGAACTTTTCGGGGCGTCAAAAGGAAAGCGGCTTTTGCATCTTTTATGTGTGTTTGTTTATCATAGTGTTGCTTTTTGCACTCGTACTCATTGACACTTCCAATATCTGTATGTATGTATGAACGCAGACACATATGTTTTGTACACTTGTATGTTTGTATGATAGCGCACTTCGAATTCGGCGTTGCCGGCTTTTTTCATTTGCTTTTTTTTCAGCCGTTTGTGCTAAGGCGGTGGCGGCGGCGACGTCGCCCTTTTTCGTTCTTCCTTTTTCTTTCACTTCGTTTCACTCACACACACACTGAGAGAGAGACACACCCATACTAGTGCACATACAGCACTCTGCAATGCACTTTATTACCTTGTAATAACACTTGTGCTTCTTGACTCATTTAAATTATCATATCACTATCACCACTAAGAGGTTCTTGGCCTGCTGTGTTATTTATGTGTTATTTCCCAATATCAGCACTCTTTTCTTTCTCTATTTAATGCGCCGTTTTAACTTTTGTTTTTGGCGTTGATTTGCAGCAAAACAAGAATGCGTCACAAGCAGCCCAAACATACACACACACACATATACACTGGCACTCACGCAAATACACAACGACAGCAACGAGAGAAAAATTTACCCAACCGTCTGATGACGAGTCAAACGTCAAACTGGCGCCGCAGCGACGCTCACAATATACTTGGTTTTGTTGTTTTTAGGTACCCTCCCAAGTGCAGGGTTGTCAGGTATCTTTGATAAATTCATTTAACAAATATCATGATGTAAGCCTTTGGTGACTCACGTTTTTATATTTTATTAATATTTTTAAAATATAAACCTTTCAAGTGTTGTTAATTTACTACTATTGTTTAGTTTTAATCAACAAATTCCAAAGTTCATCTGATATGTCGGCAACTCTATGACAACGTTTGCTTTTCCCGCGCTCTTCTGCTTCTGTTTGCACACACATACGGCTCTCACTGCTATTCAGCGCTCTCACATATACATACATGCGAGCAGCATTGCTCATGCAATCTTTCGTACGCAAACTCACACACACACACATGGACGACCAGATACATTGCCAATTACGCCAGCACAGACCTGGGAATTTTTTGCAGAAAAAAATTTTCTTCGCACCGTAATCACAATTTCAAATGCAATTTTCGATTTGAAATCTTTAAGTTGCCAACTTGAGACGAACTCTTAGCTGTAGGAGAATCTTTATTGTTACACTTTATTGTGTTTTGGTTGATTGGGCATCGATTTAAATGCGTTTTTATTTAATTTATTTTTTCCACGATATTTAAGCGTGTGTGCGCATACGTGTTAACACATACAACGACAGATCTTAACATTTTGCTGAACTGTTATTAACAGAGGCAACAACGGTTTTTATTTTGTGAGAAAAAGCGGTGATTAAATTGTACCAGAAAACGAAATTATTAGTGCAGTTGAATAGAGATATTAATTAAAAATAATTTAACAAGAAAATATTTCATCAAGAAGTAATAAGTTAAGCGAAAAGTCCAAACATAAAGTGCATATTTGAATTTAACAGCTAACAGTATGCTGAATAACAGCTGTAATATAGCAATCACGAGTATTTTAGCGTTACTGAGTCACTGTGACTTACGCCCGAATTTTGTACCAAAACAGAAGGAAATTTAAAAACTAAACTAAAATTTAACGGTTATTGATAAGCTGATTTGGGTACGTTAGAAAACTTGGGTTATCACTGGAATCGGTGACGAGCAAGTCACGGTCTCTAATTTAAACTCAGTATGTCCGTACGTGCTCTGTTATGTTATCTGGAAACGGCGCTCAGAGCTTGTCGCGCGGGCGAGAGTTCTCAGTCTTAAGCCTGGTCTGGATGCGAACTGTTGTCGCTGTCCACAAGTTCAATTGGGAATCAGCTCAAAACTATCAAACATGTTGTCCGCGTCTCCACTAGCTCTACTTGTTGTTGCTGTTGCCTCGCTGACATTGAGAGCAACTGGTAAATATACATACTTGTACTGAAAACTGGTCCCACCGTGGGAACTTTCCCTGTACTACTTCTATCTTTGCATCTCTATCTGTGTTTTCTACAGCGCTGCACCAATGTAGTCCAAAGATTCCTGGCATCCGGTTGCCAGGTGAGTGCATGCCCCTGCGGCAATGCGCCTACTTTATGCGCATACTTGCCGCGTCCACTGTGTCCCAGGAGGATCGCCAACTGCTGCGGGAAAGTCAGTGCAATGACGACAAGAATATTCATGTAGGCGTATATTTGCAGTTATTTGCTATCTGATTATAATTTCACTTCCGGTTCCCCCTAGGTCTGCTGCCCTGTGACCCCACTGGGCAGTTCCGTGCAGCCAAGACGGGAGGGACTAGGTGCCCTCAAGCATCCTCTGCTGCCCACCGAGTGCGGGGCCGTCAAGTGGGAGCTGACTAACGGAACAGAGACGCAAATTAAGGAGTATCCATGGCTGGCACTCATTGAGTACACCAAACGTAAGCGGGAATTCACCTAATCTGACCCCTAATCCCATCGTCGCTCTTATCATTGGTTTTGTGGTTCTTTCCCAATGTCGGCGCAGCGGACGGAGCGAAACTTCACGCTTGCGGCGGCGTTTTGATCAGCCAGCGTTATGTACTGACGGCCGGGCATTGCGTCTCCGGCGCTTCGATAAGCCGCTCCAAGTGGCAGATTAAAACCGTGCGACTTGGGGAATGGGATACAAATACAAATCCCGATTGCCAAGTCATCGCAGGCAAGGCGGTGTGTGCGCCACCGTTTCAGGATGTGGCCATTGAGGAGATCAAGGCGCACCCGCAGTACAACAGCAGTGTAATTAGTCAAACTAACGATATTGCACTGATCCGACTGGCTTATCCTGTCCAGTTTAGTGACTACGTTCAGCCCATTTGTTTGCCCAACAAGCAGCTGCGCGCAGATGAGCTTGAAGGCCTCGTTACCGAGGTGGGTGGGTGGCAGGCCAAGTCCAATTCGCGCATGCAGAAGAGTCAAGTCCTCATCGGGAGTATTGAGAGATGCCAGCAGCAATACGCGGCGCAGGGTGTGGAGATCAAGGCATCACAGCTGTGCGGAGAGGCTAATACGGAGGAATGTCATGGCAACGCTGGCGGACCACTGATGCTCCTCAAGAACGATGTCTATCTCCTTGGTGGCCTCTTGTCTTTTGGACCCGTGCCATGCCCCAGCAAGGGATGGCCCGATATTTACACTCGCGTTGCGTCCTACATTGATTGGATACATCAGAATTTGGCGGAGTAAATATCACAACAATTTAAAAACAATTTTGTACTTCATTTACTATATATAATCATTAAAATATTCCAATTAATATTTAGTAAATTGACTTTCAATTCATTTGCCATTTTCCATGATCTGCAATTATCGATTTTTGCAGTGCATATTCCGTAGAATATCCCAATTGATATACTTTAAATTCATATTTAAATATTTTAAAATTTCCCTGTCAGTTGCAGCGATTGTTGATTATTTGTGGCATTACATGCGTTATCGATATTCTTGAGCAGCAATTATCGATTAACTGATTGTTTTTGGCAATCCCATTTTATACGCGCTGCTCAGCTTGCAGACTCAAGACTTAAAAACATTTTGCCAAGCGTTCTAGCTAGTGTAAATATTTTAATTTGTGCATAATTTGAAAGTCTGCCGCATTATTAATTCGCTTGCTATGGCAGAAGCTGCGAAACCAGGTAAGAAATGGAAAAAAATGGTGTGCACATTAGTGCAAACAAAATTTCCATTCGTGCGTATGTAAGCGACAATGGCGACTGCTCCACTTAAGGCCTATCGATAGGTTTTTGCTTCTGTTGCATTACGCAGGGTTGCAATGGCGCTGCCGTTAAAGCTTTAATTTGAACGAAAATAAATAATCGTATTTATTTATAGTGGAAAGTGCGCAGCAGAGACGCAAACATCGGCGAGGAAAGAAATCAAAATTGTTGCCTAAGAAGGCGAAGAATCAGTACCCACCGTGGAAACTGGATCTGCTGCCATCGGCAAGCGGAGCAAGTGATGCGGCAGCCGGCGGGAGCAGTGGCGGGCGTACGAAGTTGGTGCGCTCCCGTTCCCTGCTGGTGCCCTATAACACCAACCGCTTTCTCATGGAGGAACATATGTCCGAGCTGCCCAAGGAGGATTTCGATGAGAATTGCTTTGGCTCGCAGACCGAAGATCAGGAACTATTTCTCTCCAAAGAGTTTTCCAATGTATATGAGCGTGCGCGAGTGGAGCGACTGGAGACAATGAGCAAACAGGAGCTCATACAGGAGTGTCTCCAAATTGAGGATCGGTACTCCAAGGATCAGGGCAGGCAGCGGCAGCAGAACCTCAATGCGCAGAATATATCAAAGGAATATGGAGCTAAAATACGTGCACTGGAGGAGAAGATAAGAGAACTGTCGCGGGAGAATCAAAGTGAGTATGGAATTAAGGAAAATTAAAGATTACTGACGAATGTCTTTTTTTCAGTGCTGCGAACCCACATCATACGTTCCCGCTCGCCAACCATTACAGCAGCGGCAGCAGCTGCCGCTTCCCCACCCTCGGCAGCAGCACCCACAGCGAGCGCTGCTTGCGAGTTGCAAGCACGTCAACAGCCCCAGCAGCCCACGCCCATGGACTCGTCCAGCGAGGACAGCGAGAGTGATAGCAGCAGCACAACGTCGAGTACCACATCCAGTTCCTCCTCGAGCAGTGAGGGTCAGGAAATGGGTGTCGCTGGCCTAAATATTGCCAATGGGCATGCCGAGCGAAGTGGGCATCGTCATAGACAAGCACACAGTCGCAGTCATTCGCGATCGCCCATCTTAGTCATCGATGCACAACTCAATGGACACGCCAATGAGGAGGAACGACAGAATCTACTCGAAGCCAGCCGCATGGAGGAGGATGACAATTCAAGTGAGGAAGCAAAGCCGATCGAGGCTTCCGATGCGGTACCCAAATAAACAGGCGCTAAAACAACGAGGATGTTCGCCCTTAAGACACATCTGGATAACTGGGGAGACATCACGATCAAAGAACTCTTTCTCTAGGATCGGGAATAATCCGAACCATGTTATCAAGTTTTATCGCTAATCTCGAACAGCCTTTGTGTATATAGACGACTCAAAACTTGTAGAAAACAGTTGCATGATCTAGGATATTATCCTGTTTAGTTCTAAGTAGCTTATGGTTTTTATGTTTACAAGCGAGAATACACCCATGAAATACACTGAAGAATACATTAGGAAATAGATCGCACAAGATTAATACCATATTATATTCACGATCGTGTGCTGTATCAGATACTTTACTATAAGTGCTTAGCATTCGACAAAACTGCTTTTAAAATGTAACGCGCGTTAAATTGTAATTAATTAATTTTTGTCGATAAGTTAGCAACGTAGCTTTTATGATCATTATTGAAATTATACATAGAGCCAAGCCCGATTTTTAACTGAATAAAATGTTGAATTGTAATTTTGAATTTAAAAAATGTTGAGAATGATCACTGATTTCGGGAGGAACAAAATATATTGTAGATACCTTAGATGTTTATAATTTTTTTCACTTACCAAAATATTGCAAATTAATTTCACATCATCTTAATTTCAATATATAAAGTATTATTTTCTTATTTCAAAAAGGATACATAAATATATAGTTGCTGTAAAAAGGTTCGTACGAAATCGTCACTGAATTCTGTACATATCTATGTTATGTAGTATATTTATATGTATGCATGCATAGTCTTTAAAATACAATACCCTGCGTGGGGATTGCGATACACACAAGCTTCATCGAGATTCATTTTATTGCGAGTCCAAGTTACTTACGTCTCGACATGAAATAATAACAGGCGAACAGAATTTATAGCAGGTATTAAGTAGCATAAACAGCTGACTAGTCAGAGAGAGGGATGACAAGTGTTTTACCAAGTGAAAGAGATCAAAGAGCGGAAGAGAGAGGGAGGTAAGCTCTATGAAAATAACCGCTCACCTCATTTGCTTTGTTTTGATTGGATGGTGACCCTGCATTGGCCTCTTTCTACTATCTCTTCACTTGTTTGCCCTCCTTTTATTTCTGTGTGCCTGGTAATATTTCGTGTCGAGGCGCAGTCAAATATCGCTCCAGCATTGAGTACTTTTTGTTTCTCTCGTATAAGCTCAGGCGCTTTATAATTCCGTATACATACGTGTACATAGCTGTAGGAACTTTGAGAGAAAACCTTTGGTCACACCTTCTGTTAATTGTTGGAAACATTCTTTTATATTTTGCTTTAATTAAAAAAGTATAACTTACTTATGTTGAATAATAAATAATATTAAAGTAAAGAAATTTAAAACCTATCGAGAATGATTCTAGTGTGTTTTGCTAGCGATAGTCTTGACAAAGGAACTGTACTCGCTGGCATAGAGGCTCTTGGAGATACTGGCGCTGGCCACGCCCATCAACTTCTGCTCTGCAGCCGTCAACGGTGGCTTGGCTTCGTTTAGCCGTTTGGGTCCACGAACAGGCATCCAGCCAGTCACTGGTGACGCATTGGCAACCATGGAGCCACGAATGGCGATGGTAAGGGCCACCAATGATAAGGAATCATCACGATACTCCTGGAGCAGCATGTCAGCCAGACCAACATCATCGAGGGCAACCAGGACGCTGTCAATGTCACGGAAATGGGGCAGGTAGTTGGCATGGATAAAGTTGACAAAGTTTCGAGGCTCAGTGCTAAAAGCTTCAGCGATGTCTTCCGGAGAGTGCTGGAAGCGTTTGTCCCCATCCTCGGTATCTGCAACAAGAAATCGGGTAAAGGAAATACCTAATAAAACTTAGTTAAACTCTTACACTTGGGATTAAAGACACGTCCGAGTGCATGTAACATGGTGATGGACTCATCTCGTCCAATGGATTTCAGTGTGTTTGCTGCCTTCCGTTTGCGACCTTTGCTGGGCAGGGACACATTCAACTGCTTGGTGGCCATGCTGGGTGCTCCCTTGAGGGAGCCAAAGTGCAGGTTAATCAGTGCATTCCTGATGTCTCCCTGCGCACAGACCACAATAGAATCTAATACACTCTGGGCGGGCACTTTGTACAGCGCCGTGTGCTTCTGTTGTTGTTGCATCAGTGTAGAAAACCTCTTCATAGATTTCTGCATTATTGTCGAGGCAATTGAGTTGAAACTGATGTGCTCGATCCTCAATTTGGCCTTCATCTGATCCCCAAAAAGCTTAAAGCTGATGTTAAGCACGCGCGATTTGCTGTCGGCCACGATAAAGACCAGCGGCGATTTGCCGTAGTTCACATATTCCCTGAAACAACACAGATTAGTTTGGAGCATTTTCATCTTGTTACAAATACTTACTCCAACAGCTCTTCAAATGTGGAGGCAGCATCCTTCAAAAGGAAGTTGGGAAAGTCCTCGACGAGCAGTAGACGTTTGTTATGAGTCGAAAGCAGCGACTTATAGCGCGAGGCTCTTAAGAGAAAACTCTTAAATGCATCCTGCTGTGATCCCACATACGCATTGCCGTCCGGCTGATCTCCCAGAGCTCTGACTTCTTCACAATCGACTGGATTGATCCACTCCTGCAGCTCGAAGCCCAGCTCACGTGCCAGCACGCGTACTGTGGCAGTTTTTCCACATCCAGCCGGTCCCGTCAACAGGCAAATCTGTGCCGGAAACTTCTTCCGCATCGCCTCACAGTGGCGAAACCAGTTGCGCACCTCCTCTAATTTTTTAGGATGCAGTGCCAGATCATCGCTTGAGGTGGGCGCAAAGCTCTCCATCCAATTTTCGCTCATCACATGCATTTCCTCATCACCCCCATCCATTGTTAGATCCACAACATTCTCAGTTGCCGGTTCTGCTGCGGCAGCTAGCGGCGTTTTGTTTACGCTGGCGCTTCTTGTCCGCCTTAGGCTCCCTGCATCCGCACTCGTTTTTGGTGTCAGATTCAGCTGACTGAAGGCAGACCTTGTCCATGGTTTCTGTACACAATTCCATTCGAAAGTGGCTTTAATTTGTGTTTTTTAAATGAACATTAAAATTGTTTACCTTTTTTGCGCTCATTTTGGGTGTTATCGATTTGGCAATGTTTCGATATACGAATGTAGTGAGTGTGCTGGAATCGATAGACTGAGTGCGATAACAAGTAAGCAGTTTTTCATTTCGGTCAGCAATGCTGAGCAAGCAGTGCAGTAAACAGGTTACCGTTGAGGTTGTGGTGTCCAGTGCTGCCCAGCTACGATAGTTTGGCGCAATTTTCAAACTGCTTTTAACTGCAAATTCATTTCAACTATTTGCTTTCTTATTTGTTTTGTATTTAGAATTGAAACAGTTGAAATTCGCATTAAATCGTTCTTTATTCGTTCTCAAACTGTACAACACTAGTTTAACATTAATTTTACGAGTATGTGGACTATTTTGCATTGAGAGTTTTCATATCATTTCGTTTTTCATTTAGCTGCCCTAACGTCGTTTTGTGACAATTCTGACTTCTTTGGTTTTTATTTACAAAAGCAAAAAGCATGTACAATACACAATACACATAAATACAACTCTATATAATAATATTGCCAACGCCAGTATTACTCAATATAGAGATCTCTGAGTCGTAGGCATATGTTAAATAACGTATAATCTAACTAGATACAATAAAACATCATCTAAGTAAGGTTAATGAGATACTCAAAAAAGCACATTCTGAAATTAACTCCTTAGACATATAATTATATAGGGGGACATATCTATAGAGGAATGAATGCATTTTCATTTATAGCCTAACCTAACTTATGATTTATATATCCTATTTATATAGTATATGTATCTATCGTGTGTCGCATCTATTTGCGCTGCTCAAAGCGCTGCGTCAGCGACGCTATGTTCGATGAGGCCTTCACTGTGGGCGGTGTGGGCGCGGTCGCTGCCGTTGCCGACGCAGCTGTGCCCGGCACTCGCGGCTTTGCCACGCCGCCACCACTGAATGAAGGCTTCGCCGAGAGTGGCTTCGGTTTCTGGATGGTGGCCGAGGGCGTCGTGCCCGCCACACCATTGGGCAGTGTCTTAGCTGTCTTGGTGAAGGATTTGGGACGTGGAGCAACCTTGTTGTTGCTCGCTCTCGCAGCTGCACTGGACGCAGTCGACGTCGCCGTGGCTGTTGAGGAATTGACGGCACTCGTTGTGCTTGCTGGCACCGGCTTAAAGCTGGAGAATGCGCGCGATGGTGAAATGTCTGAGCGTGTTGGGGCGACACGCGCCACAGGCGCATTGATGGACCCGGTACGAAGATATGTAGGAGCGGCAGCCGCAGCGGCGGCGGCAGCAGTCAGCTTCTCCTCCTTCTCGGCAATGACGCTGGTCGCAGGCTTTGGCGGAGCCGGACGTTGTGGACTGCGCGGCATTGGAGGCAGCTGCTCATCAGCCTGCGCAGACTGCGTTGCCTTGCCCGAGTATATCGAATCGCCACCGTTCAATTTCTCAAACTCATTGACGATCTCGCCCAGCAGGCCCATGTCGCTGCCCCCGGCGCTGCTAGCCAGGCTGGAGACCAGATCGCTGCGTTTAAGTGTTTGCGCCGCCGGCGGAATCTCATCGATGACGGAGTAAATGTCATCTGTAGATGCGCGTGTGGGCGGTGCCTCCACGAACTCGCAATCATCGTAGGTATTCTCCACAGTCGTCTGTGCGGTGGCCACGGGGAGCTGGTACCCAGACGACGTGGTCGAGTTGTGCTTCTTGAGACTCGTTAGCGGTGGAGGACGAGGTGGCGGCGATTTGGGACGTGAACTGGCGGCGGCTGCTCCGGCTGCCGCACCACTCGCTGTGCTCTTGGGACGTGCTGCACCTGGTGGGGAACGCATCGAGCCAAATGTTTGAACCTGGGACTTTTTGGTGGGTGACCGCATCGATTGCGTCCGCTTGACCAGATTTTTGGTCTCCTCCTCACGTGGCGTTGTCTCTGAGTCCGAGTTTGATGACTCTGCCTGCTGTTGTTGTGGCGCAGTTGCAGGTGCTGCGGGCACCGGCATTGGTCCGGATATTTCCAGCGTGCGCAAGCGCTCGCGGTCTATGTAGGTCTTCTCCTTGAGCGGCGGCTTCTCCTCCTTCTTGAGAAACGAAGCAAGACGGCGTATGGTGCCATCTCGCTTGATATTTAGCTTCGGATCCGCATGCAGTGGCACGGGCGGAGCAGGGGCCAGTCGTGTAGGGGAGAGTTCCCCATCTCTGGGCAGACAGTCATCATCGCCTCCCTTGAGCGGCACCATAGTCAGCGTACTAGAGTCCAGTTTTGGTTTCGATATGATGGGACGTGCTGTGGAGCCGGGATTCGGTGGTGGCAGTGCAGGCGCCGCCCGTGGCAAAGTGTCACTTCGCTTGTTGCTGGTATCCTTAACCACTGGCGGAGGTGGAGCACTGCGCTGGGGCACTCCCGTGTGTGCTGCCTCCTGCTGCACCGTAGGCTGCACAAACGCCACATTGGGTCCGCTGTAGTTGCTCGCCGGCGAGCTGGTATTGTTTAGCGGACGCAATGTGAATCCCTTGAACTTGCCAAACATGCCGACGCCTCCGATGCCAGTTCCCGCCGCGACGGTGGCATCGCTTGAATCGCTGGGCGACTTCAGCAGTGCCGAGTTCATGTCGTCGGTGCTGCTGGGCGTAGACTTGGGCAGTGCCTGCCCTCCTGCGCCTCCAGGTGGTCCGCTGCCATTCTGGTTGGAGCGCGTTGTGGGTTGCTTGTGTCCACTGGCCGTTTTCAAGCTAAAAGGAAAGCGTGGGTGGATCAGTTAAGGAGTTCAGTAAAGAACAGAGAGGTATATTATATAAAAATATATTCCGTGTGCATTGTGTGTGTTGTTTGTGTGTGTGTGTGTGTTACATACCAAGACCAAAGAGCAGGCAAAGGAAACCAACACCAACATAATCAAGGCTTAAAAGAATCAAGTTTACAGAGAGTTAACATGCGACTAACAGTGGCTTAACAATCATAAGACTTAAAAACAAACATAACAGCGCAAGAACAGAACATAGAATATGTTAATGTTAAAAGTTGTACGTTAACATGAGAGAGGGCGAGCATGCACTGAGCGAGAGTTTTGTAGCAATCAGGTTTAACCAGCAGAGCATAAACTAAAGAGAGAAAGGTTTGCTGTTCTTCGCTCTCAAATCTTATTGGAAAATAGCAGAGATGATTAACAGAAAGACATTCTTTTAGTATGTAATGGCGATGCTAACGTAGATCGCTAATTAAATGTCTTTTTGTTAGTCAGCTCTGTGACAAATGAACAAATGCTTAATTTATGTGAGACTTAAGATCAGAGTGGAATACGTTTATATTACACACATAAAATAATAAAAAAGGCAATTTAAGATTTAACAATTGCAAATAAAAATTAGCTTTAACTTTGCTTACAATATTTGTAACAGATATAGGACAGATATAACAGATTTAAGATAGTTATACGGTTATTACAGTCAGGTTTACAGATTAGTTGTACATACAATTACCAAGCAAGTCCAACACCAAATAGAATTAATACAAAATGAAACAAAATATTTATTCAGTAAAAAGTTATTAAATTAAATTAAAGTAAATTAAGTAATTAACATAAAGAAACACATTTGATAAGAATTGAGGTTAAGTGGGGCTTTAAACAGTTAGTGAAATGAAAAATGAAATGGAAAATGGGAAAAACAGTTGAAATATGTCAAGCAAAAATAACGCAAATCGCAAACACGCAACGTCATGCACAAGTTTTGTTATTGTTATTGTTTGTTGTTAGTTTTTGGCACACCTTGCGGCGGCGACGGAGGCGGAGGGAGCGTCACTCTTTATGTACTGTGCGCCCTCGGTGAGCGCTTGAGGATTTGTGGTTGCATGCAGACGTGGCGCGGTTATGTCTAGCCTGCGTCGCAGCGTTGTGTTGTTATTGTTATTGTTGTTAATGCTGTTGTTGTTGTTGTTAATATTGTTGTTATTAGGCTTGTGTGGGGGCACAGGTGGTGCCAGTGCCTGACTGGGTGGCGGCACCACCAGTTTGCGTCGCATCTCATGACTGCTGTGGCTCTTGGGCATCGCCGGTGGATGCACTGCAGCAGGAGGCGAGAGATTGGACTTGAGCCGGGGCAGCGTGGCATGTATGTTAGTAATGGTGGCAGTGGCACCCATGTTAGTATGTGTGTGCGTGTTGGAGGTGCATTTAAGTGGAGGTTTAGATGGTGCAGGTGTAGAAGACGGAATACAAGTGGTGCTAGAGCTAGGTGAGCTACTGGTTGAGCAGGAGGAGGGCGAGACAGCGCTGGGACAGTAACCAGGAGGCGTGATGCCGCTGCCACTGCTGCTGCTGTGCCTACTCGACGTCGATGTGGATACATACATATTCTCGGCAAGTTTTCCACCGGCAAAGAGCTTCCTCTGATAGTGATAGAGCAACCAAGCGACAATCAGCAGCGGAAGAATGATGAAGAACAGATACAGCAACAAACGCTTCAGTGTGAGGCCACCTGCAAGAGAGATTCCGAAGATGAGTAGAGTTCTTTATTGGTTATCCTAGTGTCACACTTACTGCTTGGATTGGTGGCTGGTCCGCTGTCGGGCGAGCCGCCGTGTCCAGGCTTGCTGCACGACTCGCCGCCAAAGCCGACGGAGCAGTGACAATGCCCGCGACTGTTACAGATGCCGGCGCCGTTGCAGTTCTCCGGGCAAGGGGCACCCATGCCCAGCTGACGGACCTCTTCCAGCTGCATGCACTTCTGGTCGACACACATGCTCTCGGCGCCACACTTTGCGCCATTGGGAGTCAATCCCGGATCGATAGTCTGCAAGCCAAGATCCACCAGCGCTGTGCGGCAAGCGACAATCTTGCGATCGTGTGAGACGTAGGAATGGGAGAGAACCGCAGCAGACTCCATGCCGAACTCAAGGCGTTCGTTAAGGTGGATGCAGTGCAGCATGCCGCAGTGCACATGGGGCCTGGTACACTTGACGAACGTCTTGTTGAGCCGATTGTAGCCACAGTTGCCCAGCCGTGATCCCTCGATGTTCTTCTCATAACAGTGCACAGAGTTGTCGCCCGTGGGTCCCCAGAGAATGCGACACTGGTTCGCATGGGAGCGACAGGAGCCATGGAAACAGTAGGCCTGACCGCCATCGCAGGGTTCCGTATCCCGCCGGAACACATCCGCGGGACAGTACTCAGATTCGCCTGTGCAATACTCCGGCAAATCACATTCATTCTCCGCCGGCCGACAGTGGCTACCCGCCATTTTGGGCCTGCAGGTGTCCAGGTCACAGCACTCTCCAGTGGCACATGAGGCGTTGCTGTGCAGCATACAAGTCTGCGCGTTGCAGCAGTTGTTCTCACAGTGCTCGGGCAGACCGCAGTCGCATTGTTCTCCGGGCTCTACGAACCCATTCCCGCACTGTGGCGAGTCAAAGAGTCGCGTAGGCTTATTCCTCAGACAATAGTTCATGCCGCGCGAAAAGGCAATGGTCAGTTGATCAATGCTGCAGCTGCTCCAGTGCACTGGCACCACAGCTGTGCTCGAGGCAGCCATGACGCACTTCTCATCCGGGCAGTGGCAATCGTTGGTGTCGTGCTCCATGCCAAAATTGTGACCCATCTCGTGAGCCATTGTGGTGGCCACCACAGCCAGCACCTGACTATGCTGCATGCTCACACCTCCAGAGTACTCGTACGTGCAGATGGGACCCTTCAATGCTTTCCCCACCACACCTCCTGCGAACGTCTCCTTGGTCAGCAGTTGCGCATTGTCGTTGGGATGATCTAGGACCAGTTTGGCACTGCGATAATTGAGGAAATTGCGCAACGTAATGTCGCCATCGCTGGAGAACTCAATCTCATTCGATTCGTTCCATATGACCACGCCCACCAGTGCCACAAAGATGTTTAGGGGCACATAGAGCTGTGAGAAGAGGAAGCAAGATTAGCTGGGATTCTTCTTAAACAGGTAATTAAGCTACAGTCAAGGTAAAAAGTAGAGATTCCTTCGCTACTTACAGCATTCACAATGTTGGCCAGATCCTTGCAGTGCTGATGCACTCGCTTTGCATTCTCCCCAAAGTGCTTGTACACCTTGTTGTCTACCACAATGACCAATTCCACGTAGCTGGAGTATTTATTGGCGTTGTAGGGTCCACGGATCAGCTGACTCTCGTCTGCCTGGCGACGTGTGCGGTGCAGCATACGCTGGAATTCACCGCCATCCAGACGATGTGGCAGCGTTGGTGCCTCGTGCTCCTCCTCCTCCTTCGCTCCCTCGTGTTTTCCCTCGTGGTGGGCGTGATTATCCTTATGCCCATCGTAGCCACAGGTGGCGTTTTGCTCCAGCAGGTCTGCGTGCCTGAGAAATCGACAAACAAGAAAGAAATTTGATATTTCCGCCGACGAAAATTAATAACGGAAGCGAGACTCGTCACATAAATGTCATAAAAATGGGAGGGGTGGATGGGGGGGGTGTGGATGGTGTAGGCAGCAGGTTGCGACAGTTGGAGTGGGTCAGTGAACAGGGCAATAAAGCAAATATTTATTGACCGCAAATAAGCCAAACGTTTCCAGGGAAGGGGAAATCGCATAATCCCCTCTCCTTCCCTAGTCCCCATCGCCCCTGGCTATGACACAAATGAGCGATTAGATAAGCGCCATTTGGGTCTGGATAATAGATGAGTGGGCACGCGACTAGCAGATACGCTGTAAATTAAGTTGTTACATGTGACGATGGGAAGAGGTTGGCTGAGGGATAAGCTATATTAGGAACGAGACACAAACAATATCTGAGACCTTTTTATCCTATCCACCTATCTATCTTACACTTTCTCTATTATTCTCTTACTTCCTATATCCTTATATTTGTTTCGGTTATTTATCTATCTCTATTTCTACTATCGATTACTCGATATTTATTAATCTATGTATCTTAGAATGTCTGTTGCAATTTATTAATCTAATTGTCTCTCTATTGATCAAGTTATCTTTATTACTTTCCTCAGCTCTTTATCTTTATCATCTCTATTCATACGAGGGTCGTTTGATAAGTCCGTGACTTTTTGTATTTGCCGCGCACCTGCTCGATCTCCATTTTCGTTAAAATTCACGAGATCGTCTGCTTTCAATGCCTATAAAACGCAAACCAAAAAACGCAGCTTTCTCAAAATTTTACAGTCAGCTGTTAATCGATAACTGCTGACAGGAGCAGTGTTGTATTTAGAGCAGGTGCGCGGCAAATACAAAAAGTCACGGACTTATCAAACGACCCTCGTATCAGTTTCTCTGTCCCCATATACTTCCACCATTGTTTTTGCTCTTCCCACTTTCATTCTTCACACACTCACCTGAGTAGAAAGTGATCATCCTGTAGTCTTCCACTGCCATCTTCATGTGGATGAATGAAGTACGTCTGCTCCCCATCAAAAACGACTCCGTTGAGGCCTCCGCTGCAGGTGGACAGCGCCACGCGTGATTCCGGCTTGCCGTGAATGTGTCCCTGGGTGAGTGGAAAAGCAAACATAAGTCAAGGTGTCATACACACACACACACCTACGCATAAACGAACACCCACTGGGGTCGCACACTCACCTGATAGTGGCATAAATCGACGTCAGTCTTGGTAAAGTTGCGCACCACATAACCAGCGGCACCATCGGCCACATTGCTGGCGTTCTGATAGCGCAGAAAGTGGGCGTCGGGCAGGAGGCGATCATTGCGCAGCAGCTCGGCCTGAACCCGTTGTCCTTGATGCGTGTAGCTTAGTGTAATGTGTGGCGCATGGAGGCCATCCTAGTGTGAAGAAGGAAAGGAACATATGAGACAAGAAACAGGAATAAAGTCATTAAAGCCTTGTTGGCCTCCACACACACACGCAAATCTGTGGCGCGAATGTGTAAAATGCCACGCCCCCTGCACACCTCAACAGACACATGGGCACATTGTGCCACGTGGAGCTTAAAAGCAGACGCCTTCGTTGAGACTAATTAAAAAGGGTTTTACCGCTGCGCCCACGCACAGCTGAAGGAACAGAGAGAAAGGGATGGAAAGGACTCGCCTGTGCTGTGTCTGCTGCTGGTCCTTCTTCTCCCGCCCGCTGCTGCCTTGACTTCCTTTCATTTAGCCAACATTTTCATCAATTTAGGCTCAATTTGGCAGACTGTTTTTTAGCACGCAAAGGTTACGCGTTCTGTCGGGGATTTGCGGGACTGAACAAATTAATTTATAATAATGCCGCAGGCACGTGTTGTATACTTGGCCATTTAGCTGTTATTTCTAGCGGGAATATCTGTTTTCACGATTCCCCGTTGCCTTGTTTCCCTTTGCCCATGTTCCATTCCCCGTTTCCTCTCATTTTCTTCTTGCAATTGCACAGCTTCCACTTACCGTTGCATCCAGCGTACTCTGCAGGGCGCGCCTGGTGCGTCCATGGTGCACCTTGGGGCGTATCACAGTGTGTGTTGAAAACTCATTGAGGGCAGGAAAATAGTCACCAATGTGTGCTGCAAAGAGAAAGAGAAATATTGCAATGAATATGTGAAAGAGAGAAAGAGAGATTGATATGAATATGAAAAAGCTATTAACCAAATAAATGTTGTAATTATACGCTGAATTACATTCACACACACTCAGGCACGCACACACCACTGCGACACACCCAAATATTGAGCTGGCAGCATGACAAAGTCCAAAGACAAAAGACAAATCCCGCCCTGACTGAAAGGTGTCTCTAATGGGCTTAGGCAACCAACCGCCCGCAACACATGCTGACAATTTGAGACCGTAATTAAGGCGGCAGCAATCCGCCCCAGACTGATAATCATTTAACGGTGAAAACATGTGTAAGTAAAGCGCCGATATTCCCCAAATATTATCGATGTATATCTTTGTATCGCTTCTTTGTTCAATTCTCGAGTCGCTAATCGAGCGCTGAGTTGGCCATGGGCAGGCGCTAAAATTAGCAGATTCATAAATTAAGTATGTGCTACATATAAATGGGAACTAGCCAGATACATATAGTATTGTATATACCCTGTAAGCCCCGCGAGTGTCTGCGCTGCTTGTGTAAATGTTCTTGGAAGCGGCGTGAAACACGTCTAATTAATGCGGATCAGCCGACAGTGGCAGCGACAGACGACGCAGATGTCAGACATGCTGCAACGAGGGCAGCTCGTTTTGTATCTTGTATCTTGCAGATACATTTTCAGACATTTCGCACATGCGTGGGCTCGCACTCACACAATTGCACACAGAGTAAGAAAACAATAAACCTCGCCACACAATTTGGGGGCAAGCAGCATCTTCAATTTTAGCCAAGCTGCCAAGTCTGGAAAGAGAAAGAGAGAGACATGACGTCTGGCCTTAGTCTCCCCTCCATACTCCTCCCCTCAACACAAGTGTCACACGCGCCAGGGATTTTTTTTGTGTTTCAACGCGACACCCCAAAACAGAAACCAAAGAGCGAGAAAACATGACTTTTTTCGCTTTCCATTTTTGGTTTTATTTTATTTATAACGTGCAACGTTTAACGTTGAATAAAGCAGCAGACCAGACTGGTTCGATACCTCAGCTGCAGGCTCTGTGCAGTTTTCTACCCAACTTGGCTTACTTTTTTTTTGATTCTAAAGATTGTTAACTATTTTTTTATTAGAGCAAATTTAATTTTTATTCTTTAATTTTTTCTTGTCTCCGTTTAATATTGATGTATTCATTCCTGGCAATTTTTTTAAAACAAAACTATTTCTTTCTCATTTTCCTCCATAAATTTTAATGAATGAACACATTTCTTATCGTAAATTCATATAATTTGCTTTTAATTACAATCCGGATTTCATGCGAATTCTAGCCATTAATGTTCGACACATGTTATAGTACAACAATCGTCAAGGAATGTGATATATAATCACTTAACACGTTCGACTTCTCCAATTCAATAAGTTTTTATTCAAGAATTAAAGTATTTTCCGATTTGCTTGAATGTGTTGTGCCGATTGGAATGTTGCTGCGCTAAAGAAAAACAAAATCTGGGAATATCTACAAATTTATATATTACTGCATGCATATATTATGGTAGTGTACATATTGTACATGTATCTGGCGGGTAATAAAGCGTGTGAAGTGACTAATCAACATGCCAGCCGAGGAGGGCCCAGAGAAAATGCTAATGACTTGCAGACTAATGTGCCGGCATATGGAAACATAAGATACTCGCATCCTAAGGGGGAAAAACTCATTGGGAAAAGCAATTAACCCGCTAGGAAAACTTCAACTGATTGATAGTGCTGGGCGGCGACTAATGAGCGGCATTGCAAAGATACAAATGGTAAATAATTTCGAAGAGTACTTCATCTTAATAGATCAAATTTTGGACAAGGTTTTCCACGGAATTCCTCGCCAAAATTTTCGTCGAGGCAGTCAAAAATAGCGGCAAATATGTTATCAACTGATAAGCGATTTGTGATAAGCCACAGTTGTGCAGCTCTATCTATATTTTGGTGTGCGTTTGTTTAGGTGTGTTTGTTTGTGTGTATGTTCGGCGCTATTCTTGTGTGTTTATTTGAGCAGCAAGGGGTATCAGCGTGGCATGAGAAGTTATAAAAGCAGAACACAAGTGGCGCAGAGAGCAAACGGCGCCAGGAGGCGTCACAAGGACCTTTTCTAGTGGAAAATCATTAAAACTAGAGCACAACAAATACACACACACACACACCATGCACTCACACACATGCAGAGACAGAGATGAGCTGGCAGACAGCGGGAAATTATCACACGATGCGCTTCGAGCTCAGCTCGAGGCAAAAACATATGGCGCATTTAGGGCTCAGGCTCGGAGCAGGATGAGGAGGAAGGGGAGCAGGGAGCGGGAACCATCTCTTGGACGGACAGGGGCGTTGTCTGGGCGCGCGTCCGTCCATCAGCGTCTACGCTGAAGGCCTAAAAATAAAACAGAGAAGGGCACAGAAAAAAAAAAACAAGAGACGCCGTTTTTGACGTTTTGACGGACTCATGTCGTCGCGCACTTTGATGATGGCGATGATGAAGACGATGATGATGATGATGATGGTGAAGATGATGATAAGCATGATGATGATGTTGTGCAGGATTTGCCATGCAGAAGGATTAGAGATGGTGTGCGTGTGTTTGTTTGGACATGCATTTCGGGTCTCTCGAGCTCGGATCGGGTTTGTTTGCTCTGCTCTTCATGGGGGTTACACAGTCTCTGACGTCTGTTGGGTATATTAACGCGCGCACACACACACCCGCAGACCGCTAACTGAATCTCAATTGATTTCTCATGCAAATCCCAAAACGGTCGCTATCACTTGGCACTTGTCAAACCGCGCGGGGCAGCGTCTCTCGTATAACAATCAACAGCGGCAACAAAAATTTATATTTATAGGCAGAGCGACGTAGTCATAAAAAAAGAATATATAATACTGGGTAAGACATTAAAAAATGATGTGAATGTGCTGCCAATAGAAAGTACTCGACAGAGAGACACCCTGTATTGATTTTAAAGAGAATCTTTCAGGGATTTTGTGGTGAAGTAAGAAATTCGGGAAACATTTATAAAACTTGTGGTGAATTTAGATAAACCTGGGATATATAAAAGTTTAACTAAATGGTAAAAGAAAATGTATTGGAAGTCTTGGAAAAATTTACGGGAATCTTTTTCTTAAGATTTACTGCTCAACCCCAAATGCAGTTGATCCCTTTTATGTTTTACGAGGTATATAATCCCTGCGACACTTGAGAATTCAAAATTTGATAGCCAATTGAGAAGCTGCGCCTATAGAGGCGAATCTATACTCTCATATATCATATAGTATATCTATATATACCATATAAATGTATTCTCTAGTTATTATAAATGGTTAGGGGCGACGTGTTGTGCGACACTCAATTTGAATGGTTCCATTTGAATGATGAAAAATGTGAACACTTCAGAGTGTAGACAGGGGCGCTGTAAAGGGGTTTTGAGAAGGAGAAATGCATTTTTCAATCATGGCGCGATGCATACAATTTTAATGCTGAAATCTATTTCAAAATTATAATGCCAATGGAGGAATGCCAAACTCAATTAAAGATGCCTTAGCCCTGGGGAAGTTTTTCCGGGGGGCCCATAAAATTTGTAACACTTCACGGCGAAGTTGCTACGGCAAAATATTAATAGAAACTCGAGAAACGGGGGCATAAATAGTATACAAAAAGGCCGGCAAGCTCCATAAACAGATTAGTGGCACCTAAGAAAGAGGGGGCGGGGCAGGGCAGCTGGCTATATAAGCAGGAATATGGTGAATGCATTACAAATGCATTTCCCGATTGGTTCGATCGAACGATGTGTGCCTAATTGATAAACAAGACGAAGGCGTGCGGAGGGAGTGACAGAGAGAGAGAGAGGAAGAAAGAGACAGGAAACTTTTCTTTTATTTATTTGTGTATACACACCACACACACACTACACACATACACTCTCTCACACTGTTGCCTCAAACTGAGTTTGAAGTTTTTCAACTTTTGTGCGTCGGTTCTGCCTGCGCATAATTGAATAATACGTAAAATGTTTTCAATTGTTTTCTGGCAATAAAAACGAACGAAAACGAAACGAAAATCTAATTAAAAACAAACCCCCAGCAAGGCAGCAGGGAAATCAAATAAGGAAAAGCCACGCACACGCAGCACGAAGCGCAGAAGAGACGTTGAAACAATTCAATTAGTTTGTTTGCTGAGCCGAGAACGAAGCTCTTCAATTTCCAACCAAAATGTACACATAAACTACAAATAAATAAAATACTGTATGGAGATATGTATGCACTTCACTGTTTATTCTGAATTTCCATCTATATCCATGACTGTTTATACTGAATTTTTGTATTATTTATGTGCTGCAATTGCAAGAAGTTAAAACTGAATTTGTTGCACTGCTGACACACCTCCCTGGCTGCCGGCACCGTGCTGTACACAAGAATAAGGTCACGGCGATTCATCGAAAAAATGACACGAGGCTTCTCCGTGTAACGGTACCAAGGGGCAAAGCGCCACAAAGGCGCCTGTCAACAAGTACGCGCCGCGTATTGATTTATACAAATTGTTGCACCACGCGGGGGCAGAGCAGAGCGAAGAGATATTCGGAGGCGAGGGGTAGATAAAAAGAGAGCGAGACAGAGCGCATAATTTATGCGAAACAGACAAACGACTCCGCGTAGCAATTAATTTTGCCCGTGCCAGAGGAGGAGTCAAAACACACACACGAAATGCAGTCGCAGTCGAAGGCGATGTCGAAGACGGAGTCGGATATGAACTAAGTGAGTATTTATAGCCGCGTCTAATTGAAGCCAACTGCTAAGGGCCAGTCGAGTGGGAGGGGAAGGGGGAAAGGGAGGGAAGTAGGGGCAGCACTGCACATGGCCCAGAAATAAACAAAGCAGCACTGGACGCAGGCCAAGTGGCAAAGTGGGAGAGAAGCTGCACCCAGTCGATGGGTGAATGCACTGAGCAAAACTTTTGGGGATAGAAAGGTGAACCAAATAAAAATTGTAGAAATCTGAATATAAATAAATAAGAAATCTACAGTTCAACTGTTTCAAATTTAGAAATTTGATAGGTTTTGTAACAAAGGTATTGCAACCATAAGTGAAGATTCATGATTCGGAAATACACTTGGAATTCGGTTGAATACGATTGGCGGGTGCGGGAGAGGGCGCGGCCAAATTTTGAAAACTACTTTACTTGCGTGCAATAATAAGTTATGTTCCTTTCCGATTTGGTAGCTCTAGCTTTTATATTTGCTGAGATATAGGTGTTCATACAGACATCCAAGACTATATTGACTCTGCAGAGAGGCCTTCTGCCTGTTATAATACTCGTTTGTATAAATAGTAAATAACATCACGATGTTAATGAAATATAATCTTAATTGATTTCTCTTCTCTTTTAGTGCCTTTCTCTCAGTGTACACAACCCTCTTGGCACATGCTGGGGGAATACAAAGCGTCTGCCTGTTCTGTTCTGTTCTTTTCAGTTCTTTTCTCATGTTCGCCTCATTTGCAACTGCACTCCAAGAAAGGGTAAGGCAAACATGTTGCACGACACGACACGATGCGCTGCGATGCTGCGAGGGGGGCACGACCTCGGCTGCATATTGACTGCCCTTCCCTTTTCATATTGTCGCATTTTCTCCTGCGGCACCTTCCTAATGAGGCAGCCTAATGAAGTTGAAGCGCTTGTTTGACAGGTGCCCCGCCCCGAGTTTCTAATCTCGCTTAACTGGACCACACGCGTGATTAAGAGATCCACTATACCTGAGCGCCGTCTTTTATTGCCTCAGACAATGTAGAAGGGAAGAAGGTAATGCGAGCTGCACCTCAGCTGGCCACACAGGCTCCATTTGCGTTCCATTTCATTTCGTTTCCATTTCTAGCAGTGTTCCTGCCTCCATTTAATGCCGGATCTGAGGAAATCTGAGCGTTTTCCAAAAGTCCACAACAACGTCGGCTCAAGTGCTTTTCACGCCAGGCAACGAGTCGTGTCAGGCAAAGCGGCTTTGTGCCACAGACCAAAGCTGAACTGGGAGTGGGAGGTGGGGAGCTGGCGTTGCACATTGCCGTGGCTGGCCACGAATCCAGCTACGACGTGACGTCCTTTCATGGCTGCGGGTGCACGCTCTCAAGTTACAATTTGATTTCTGTTTCTGCTTTTGTTTTTGTTGCTTTTGCTGTTTCTGATTCTGTTTCTGTTTCGGTTGCTGTTGTTTCGTTGTGGCTTTTACTGTTGCTGTTGCTGCTGCATCGTGTTGCACGTTGTTTATACAGTCCCCGCAGTTGACTCCGTCGAGTCCCGCGGGGCAGCTTATAAATAATTCAGACTGCGCCCCCGTTTACAATGCAGACCCTGCTGTTGTTGTTGCGGCTACTGCAAGGCCCCGCCCCGTGGGCAGCTTGAACTTTGACAGTCCCTCAATCAATGCGAAGTCGCCACTTGCCACGCCCAACTCTCTCGCTGTCAGGCTGCTGCTTTAATTGCATTTTCACCTGCGCCTCCATAGATTAAATCAAATTTTGAATCAACTCAAACGTGAAAATCGTGTTAATCACACACGAGGGAGTAAGAGAGAGAGAGATAGATAGATAATAAGACAGAGAGAGAGGGAGATAGTGTGAAGAGGAGAAGCTGCTGCCACACGACTCTGCTCACAGTTTAACCCAAATTTCAATTGTTTCCCCTCGTTTTTTTGCCAACTGGTTGAGCCATCGTTGCGTGGCTTGCAGCAGTTGCAACGTCAAGCGGTTGCATGAGAAGCTCCATCATGATTTCCCAGGTGAAAATTAAAGCTTTAAAGCGATTTGCGCTACTGTCGAACAATTTGCTTCCGTTAATCGGATAAGCCTCCCCCCAAAACGCGATCTCTTGAATTGGACAAGTTAAGTTTCAGTTAAGATCTTGCCAGATACTTTCTCCACATTAGATCAATTATAGGTATTTACGATTGGTATAGGTATATGCGAAAAGAGTCTGTTGACTTCTAATAATATCTGCAAGTGCTTTCTTCAAGTATAACTTCTTATCTTTAAGCTTAGACTAGTAAGTTTCATAAGATCTTAAGTATACTTTCTCTACTAAAGATTTTGCAAATTAATTAATAAAACTAATATATAGATGCATTTAGGATAGGTATAGTTAAGATCTAAGTAGCAATTTGCACACCAGAAATATATACGCTAGTTTCCTAACAATTCTTGAATTTTCTTTATTTTTCATTTTGGTCAAGCTTAGTTAATAACTCTATTGAGAAGCTTCATCGAGATACTTTATCCGCATTCGAGAAGAATCCCATTCAAGATTGTCTTTAAGTTCTGAACATCTTTGAGATTTGTCTAGTTATTTTGTTTATACCATCAATTCGATGATTCAACTAGCACTTAAGATCTTGTCATCGAGAATTTATCCTTTTTTTTTAATATGATTTAAATATCAGTTAAAATATTGTAGATTCTACCTCAAGTTATTTCATTGTTTCAATATATTAAGCTTGTTCTAATCTTTAACTTTAGTCTAGTTCCAACTCAGTAACTCAGTCCACATTCATCGTATATTACGGTTATTATTCTTATCTATCAAGGAATTACGCCATTTTGTACTGGAACAAAGCAATCACTTTGTATGGACTTTCCCCCCTCCTGCAATATTCGTACATTGCAATTTCCTGTTACCTGCTACCATTGATAATCTCCTGGTAAATCTCATTGCAGCCAAACAATAACAGACTAGGCCAGTGCGATTTGTTAACATTTTCCGTTTTCCATGGATGATAGAAATAATACAGAACACAAAAACATAATTCCCCTTCGATGCGCTGCATCTGTGTTATCTCAGGCAGAATGAACGTTAATTGATAATGGCATTGTGCAAACTCATGAGGGCATGCACCCAGTCGGGCAACCAGATATAGATAGAGATCATGAATGCAGCCTGGCAGGTGCAACAAGGCAACAGGACTGAGGAGAGCCAGACAAGAGCGCTGCGGGGGGTGTTGCAAAAACAACTAATGGCAAACAGAACAAAGCAAAATGTACGCTCAAGTCGATTCGAGTGGAACGCAGCGGGGTGTACCTAGGAATCAGTTCTGTGTATGTACTCGTACACATAGTATAGTTTGTATATCTGCAAGGACAAACGTGCAAGTGTCGGCATTTAAGATCCTTGAGCCTGACACTTTGCACAATGGGGTTTTCCGCTTTTTGGCAAGTGTCTGTTAACTACCGACGACCCGGTGCCCGGTGTCGGTACTCGACGGACCGCCCAGGGTCGGCAGCAAGAGAGCCCACTGTGACTCTTACCTGGGCTCGAGTTAAGCTGTCAAAATTCACACCCGCTGTGGCTGAGGGTTTTTATGAAGTGTTTGTCGTGCAGGTACTATCCAGAAAGACCCAACTAGATCTCTTTAAAATCCCGTCGACTCATTGCTGTTTGCCAGCACGATTAGCAGAAGTTGGCCGCCCGCTCTCTATCTCTCTCTTTCTCTCTGCCTGTCTCTTTCTCTCTATACCTTTCGCTGCCGTTTACTTTGGCATTAATTTTGTCAACTTTATTATCTGGTGAGGGCGCAGGTATCGCTGCTGCCAGGCTGATAAGGCAACGCTGCACGTTGCTTGCGGCAGTTAATCGGCGCATTAAGTCGTAAAACTAAGCAATTTCTTGCGACCGTAAAACTGCAGACCGACAAGAACAACGACCACAGCAACAACAACAAGAATAGTAGCAGTTGAGGCACTGCAAAAGGTCAACAAGTTGATAGAAACTTTGCCATAATTGTCGCCGTATAAGGTGGGGACGGGACTGTCAACTGGTCTGCAATGGCAACTGGGCGTTGTCTTTGGACTGCGCAACACGTTGCAACATTTTGCAGTGGATTCTGCTAATGAGAATGGATACGCAAGACAGACAGACAGATGGTGTACTATAACAGACAATTGAGATTCCAGAGAACTTGTTCAACTTGTCAGGCACACAATGAAGGTTATTGCAGCAGGGTATATTAGTTTTATAATAATCTGAACAAGAGAAATGGGGAAATTAAGTGGTATATGTTAAACTATTTACATTAAAGCTATGATCTCTGCTATTAATGAAATTAGAGAAATGAAATTTAGTATGCAACTTCACAAATACTTTACGCAGTTATGGTATTTTTCAAATTTCGATTTTGGCCACTTGTAACCTCAAATTCACATACTAAATTGTTAAACCTTATCGAACTATCTTATACTACGAGGGTCGTTTGATAAGTCCGTGACTTTTTGTATTTGCCGCGCACCTGCTCTAAATACAACACTGCTCCTGTCAGCAGTTATCGATTAACAGCTGACTGTAAAATTTTGAGAAAGCTGCGTTTTTTGGTTTGCGTTTTATAGGCATTGAAAGCAGACGATCTCGTGAATTTTAACGAAAATGGAGATCGAGATCGTCTGCTTTCAATGCCTATAAAACGCAAACCAAAAAACGCAGCTTTCTCAAAATTTTACAGTCAGCTGTTAATCGATAACTGCTGACAGGAGCAGTGTTGTATTTAGAGCAGGTGCGCGGCAAATACAAAAAGTCACGGACTTATCAAACGACCCTCGTACATTCCTTTAAGTATTTCCCACTTGCTTACAGGGTACCTAGCAGTGTGTACTGCTCTCTGTTATACCCCGCCTTGCTTGCCTTTCTTTATTCTTGAGCACAACAAAGCAGATGCTTTATCTCTTTATAAGTTGCACTTCCCAATGAAATCGGTGCCAATAAATCAAATCGTTCAGTTTTTTATGCGCCAGCATCGCATCTTGTATATAGGAAGTGCATTAAATGTAAACAGCGAGTGTGAATGCGATTGAATATGCACATGGCAACATCATCATAATAAACTGACTGATAGCCCAGACCAGGCCAGACTGCTTGATTGACCGACTGCTTGACTGACCAAGTGACTGACTGACAGACTGACTGCTGGACTGATTGCTGAAATAAATCTCAATCGGCGTAAATTGCACTGCGTTGCGTTCAATTGGTGGCGTCTGTTGGTGGCACGAGTCGCGTTCTCTACATTGGGATACAGAATCGGATACATGATTTATATAGTTGGCGCCAGCGTAAATAAAATTTTACACTGAGTACGACGAGGGGTGCACTTTGTGTTTTTGCTTTGTTTTTATAGGCGAACATAAAAATTAATGGGTATGCATTGGGGCTCCCTCTTAAGATCCTTGAACGAGAACACGTGATAAAACTTGTGCAGCAAGAAGGGCTCTTCGCTGAAGTGACTAAGGCAACACGTGTGAGTGACCTGAAAGGCAGAGAATGGAACAAGCTGTTCAACTATCTGGTGAACCATTATTACTGGTTGTTTAGGAACTGTTCCAATGAAGGGAATTCATTTGATAACCTCTTAGCTACGACGTTTATGAGAAATAGTTAATGGAAACTAAACAGTATGGTATACATAGTTCTCTACTATTGTAAATTTGTAAATTTTTTTATAAACATAAATAGCAGAATAGAAAATTTTTCTTTGCAGGACTGTTAAACTTTTTGCAGAATTCAACGTTAGTATCAATCGAAAAAAAAGAGAACTTAACTCCTTAGCTCTTTGCTTAGTTTAGGGTTTGTAACTCGAAGATTGAAACTGTCGTCTAAAAAAAGAACTGTTCCTGTATGGAAAGTCACTTCTGCGCACAACTATGGAATATTTTACTGAAATCACCGTTAGCAAGACTAAAAGGCAATGATATATTGGCAAATGCCTAAGCTCATTACTAAATTTGGTATGTCACTATCAAAGAATGACTAAACTACAATAAGGGAATGGTTGCTTCATTGAAAGTTACTTCTCTGCAAAGCTTTGGAACCTTTAACAGAAGTTCCCCTCAGCAAGTGTAGAATAAAATGATATATCAGTCAATGCTTAAGCTCTTTTTGCTTAATTTGGTATACTGCTAGAAGTTTCTTTTCCTAGCAACTTCTGCTCTCTTCTGTTATCTGCTTTATATGCAGACTATAATTAGGTGAAGCCAGAAAGGCAGACAAAACATTTCAAGCGAATCTTAATTTGGCTTTATCTTTTGTCATGCTGCAGAGTGCTATTTATAGTCGACCCACAATCGCTCCCACTCCCCATCACTCTCCCCTCTTTCTCTCTTTCTCCATCTATTTCTGTCCCTTTCTCTCTCTTAGTGTTTTGCCAAATTTCACTTAGCTTTACGACTCTTGGCAGCAGTTTGTGTTGCATATAGTGTGCGACTGCTCAGTTGATTTGGCTGTCAATTTATGGTATTGCTGCTGTGGATGCAACGCACAATGCGTGTGCAGCATGTTGCAAGTTGTGAGCTGCACATTGAACATTGTTGCCTCCATTTTTGGAGTTGATTGCGCGTTTTGCTGTAATGTGCAGCGCATTGGCCCTTTGTGGGCGAAGATGTTTTAGTGTGACTGTAAGGATGTGTATGTGTGTGTGTGCGTAAGATGGTGTGTGTGTGCGTGAGAAGCCTTCCGTCGATTGCAAACAATTGCAGCCAAAAAAGGAAATAAAACGCATTGCAAGAATGTTGCAAGTTCCTTTTGCTGCTTCTTCTCTCTTGCTTTTTGTGTCTTTTTTTTCTGTTGTCGTCTTCTCTATTTCTTTGTTCTGCTTGTTCCTGCTACCGCTTTTGTTGTACATGGCCATAACGGCTTTTTATGTGGTCAATGATCCTTAAACAAACGCAGTCGCTTCATGGAATTTCCTTTGTTTGTTCTGCAAAAAAGAAGCAGGCCAAGAAAAAGAGGAGAAGCGTGGGAAGTTGTGCACTGAGAGATACCCTTCACTAAATAGCAGGAAGTAAAGAATTGGAGATCTACATAAGTCAGATGGAAGTGACTATAATCTTATTTATCTCTCTCAGCACACTCTCTTAGCAGCTCAAGCTACCCTACTGCACACACTCTACCCCTACAGGGTATTTAACGACAATGCGGAAGCAGAACCAAAGGATAAGCAAAGATTTCTCAGCAGATTTGCCCAGCTGGCCACACAATTCTGTTTGTGGGCGTGGCAGGCAGGCAGAAACATATGCTGTCGAAAGTTGGCCGTTTTCTCGCTGATTAATCAATTTTGACTGTTTTTCAGCCTGCACTATGGGCAAGTGCCACGCCCACATGGTTTGTGGTTTTCTATTGTTAGCAATGTTTTATTTCCTCATAATTATCATGAGGAAGAGAAAGAGGTAGAAAGAGGCAAAGAGAGAGGGAGAGCCATACACATCCCTGACCACAAAGCGGAAGGCAACTTTTCTGTTTTTCTCGGGGCATTCATTTCACACAACAGTGACTGCTAAAAGTTTTGTGACAAATTCAAAAATGTTTTAACAATTCAACCGAAGAACACGAGTTTCTGCCCGGAATTCAATTAAAATTCCGCCGAGGGCACTGTAAACTCGGCACGCCGGGAACAGTTTTTGGTCGCAGTTCACACACACACATACGCACACTCGCACAACATTAGCAGTGCCTGTAGCTCATTAATATGCCTCGGCGACTGTTGCCATTAAATCATAGTTGTAGTTGCTGTAGTTGTTGTTGCTGTAATTGTTGTTGTTCTTGTAGTTGTTGTTGTTGCTGTTTGCAGCATTTGTTGCCTTGACCATTTTTGGCCGAGTTTGGCTCGGTTTTTGGCTCGCAACTTCGCAAATTTGGCAGGCTTTATAAGCCACATGTCAAAGACCCAGTATCGAGTGGAATCGAGTTCGGTATCTGCGGCTGTAGCTGGCCAAGGCCAAGCAATAGGCAACCCTTTACTCCTCCTCTGGCAAGTTGAGTTCGCTTCTGTCCAATATTGATTTATATTCCAGTCAAACTTTGCCAAGGGGTGCAAGATTGTGCAAAGGAAGAAATGAGTTTTTGCGGAAAATGTTACTTCAAAGTTCAGAAAGATTTTGAATATAAATAATGTATTAACCTTACAATCTAATTGTGCTGTTTCTTAGGCAAATGTACTAAAACTCTATAAGAATTTCTTCAAACTATATATGTAATATTTCTTAGCCTTTCCTTAGGGTATCTACCAGTCAGTCACAGTCAAAGCCACAGCATTTTAATTGGTTCGGTTGTTTTTTTGCCAGCCGCTCGCCACTTTAGTGGGTGACTAACCCATCTAAGTATATATAATATATGTACATATATACATATAGTATTTACTAGTATATGTTCTAAGTGTGGTGCATATCATGACGAACAGCTGTTCGACTCAAGACAAAAAGCTCCATATGAATGACAGTTGGCGACAACAACAACAGCAACAACAATAATACTAATATACACAACAACAAGAACAATGAGTACAATAACAAACAAATGGCAGCAAAATGATGACGACTCAATTGGACTTGGAAATGGGAACTGCGATTATACATATATTCCATTTGATAAGGGTTGTTCTTACCCGCCGCTATGTTTTTTTTTTGGTGCTTGTCAGTATATACTATAATATTAAATACTATACATAATGACACAAATTTGACGTTCTAGTTTGGGGGCGTTGTTTTTGCGCGAAAAAAACGGGAAATAACTGTGAGTTAACCAAAAATTTGTTGCAAAAGATAATGATACACAGATAATGAGTAGGGAATGTAAGTTCTATACAAAAACGGCAAACCCGGAGAGATCACTATGATTAATTTGGAATTTAAAGTACGTATGGAATTTAAAGCCTTTTAATTAGTTGACTAGTTGGGATTTTTCTATTATAAGTTTAATTATATCTTACGAATCTGAAAAACAACTGCTATATACCCTATTTCCAGTTGAAATCAAAATCCATTTTTTAAAAGGATTTAGTAATAGTTGATCCTCATCTGTATCGTTGCTTACCTGAAAGATAAAAAAAAAAAAAAAAGTTCAATTAGTAAAAATAAACAGGGATTAGGGTAAAATTTGATTCCAAGTAACATCAACACATGGACAGCTAAGGGTTAATGCAGTTCTCATTCATCGAGTGATAAACTAATTTAACAATTAATAAGTCATTAGGGGAACTATGGGAAAGTCGCTAATGCAATGCGACATTGAACTGCACTTCGGGGCCAATGGCGACACTGAATGAAGTTTTCCCAAACACACTTTTCCTATAAATCACTCAAGTCGAGGCGGATGCGTGTGAGCCAGATGAAAACGGGTTACGACTGGGAACGGAGGGAAACACGAAGAGAGGGATGAAGAGAAAGAGAGACAGAGAGAGAAGTACGCACAGAGGGGGCAAAGCGACGCACTTGTCACCACTTCGAAGGCAATTAAGACCAACAAGTTTTTCCACATACACACACATGTCGTTTGTGTGTGTGTATGTGTGCGTGTGTGGTTTGTGTGGCTGTAAACAGTGAAATCGATATCATTTTTCACAAAGCGGAAAAATGGTTTCAGCTTTAACTTTACCGAACTTAACTGGGTTTCTACACCCGGGTAAGCTGAGACCACAAGGTCGTCGCGTTGTTGAGGTTGTTTTTCAGTTGTTAAAGCGCACATTCGGCCAATTAAGATCACACAAACATGCACTCACACACACGCAAACTCGATAGACATACACATGCTTGCGTGTGTCCAATAAACTGAAAACACAAACAAATTTTATATTATAATCAATTGCAAAACGAAAGCAAATTTATTTTAATGAGACGCCTCTGCACACAACGATAGACAGACACACACACATACACACAAAGGCTGAATGTTCTGACCTTGAGATAGCAAGTACGCACTTTAAATGATATGTATATTATGTTTATAGTACGTGCCGGTATCTTTATGATGGCATTAGAAAGTAAGCTCAGACAACAGCTGGAAGCAGCTTTCTGTGATGAAAACGTTAAAGACCCGATAGTATATGCGATAGTGCTGCCGGAATCATGTCCTGTTTAAATATTGATGTTGAGAATTATAAAACGTTTTGCTGATAGTGAATATAGATAGTTGTCAGATTGGAACAAATTGACTTTATAATATTGGCAGGTTCTCCACTTAGTAGTTCTCATTTTGGCCGATAGTACTACCGATAGTTACATTTTAAGTTATACGTGTGACATCAGTGCTTAACAGATTACATAATTTAATTTGCACAACTCCAAACCACCTACCAACTCGTCGCTCCCAAAAAACAACCGCACAAAGGCGATACATTTGGGCCGCAAAATGGCAAACCGAAATTCAAAAATGGCCAAAACACAATTAAGCCGCTTTCGTGTGCTGTCGACAATGCGACCGAAAAATTTGCATTCACTGCGATAAATCGCAATTAATTGCCATGATATTTGACGCCAGTTTGGAGCTCTCTCTCACTCCCACATTTTCTCTCTTTCTAACCATGAATGGTGCGAGGTGACCGCATGCAACTTCAAGCGGACAAGATGTGAGTTCATTCAACCAATTTAATTGATTTTGCTGCAGACCGGCGACGCGGAGACATGCGAAACGACGTGGTAATTAACTCTGCGGGGCAAGTTTAATTTTCTTTTTTTCTGTACAGTCCGGCGAGCCTCTTTATAAAGAAAGCCATTCAGACCATTTTCGAGCCTGTTTTCAAAACGGGATTGTGCTGGCGGATTTAAAGTTAGCGTTGTGTACAGTTTTTTATGCGATATTAAATGATCTCATTTGTGACAGTGCTTCTATTAATTTACCCCTCATTGTAGCATCGTCGTCGTAACTTGGTTAATTGAATAACCAGACCCGGAGTAGGCGGCGACTGCTTCGCCACATAATGTTTAATTGCATCTAAGGCGAGCGACATTAAGCAGCAAATGCCTCATGCCAGGACACTTTGTGAGCTTCTCTACTCTTCTGTTCTGTTCTTCGTCTTGTTCTCCCTTGCCCACTTCCTGCACTTCATTCACTCAAATCCCCATCAAGCGGAAATGCAATAAATTAAAAACGCGTCGGCGGCCCCAAGAAACGAGGGGAAAATTGCGTCGTTCAGGATGCAAAAGGCAAAATGTGTAATAACATTCAGACGGCTCGGCTGGGGAGAGGGGCGTGGTCTTTGCCTTGACGCCTGGCTAAAGTGCAAACCCATTTATGACACAGCTATGTGTGTGTGTGTGCGAGTGTTCTTCTGTGTGAGTTGGGGCGTCACAAACTTGCACTGAAATGCATGTTTAATGCTACGAAAGCATTTGTTACTTAAATGCCAACAGCCACGCCCAACGCCCCATTGGGAAATTTTCACTCCCTAAGTCAGTCAGACTCGGAGAAAGAGAGGGGAAGGCAGAACACACCTTGAACCGGCAACGCCTGTTGCCGATGTAACCCAGTTTCAAACTCAACTTGGCATATGCAGGATATGCAAATCTACCGAAAATAATCAAATTTGCGATACTCTTCCATGTATGTTTATGAGAAGGTTGTAAGTTAAGAAAGCATATTACTTTTTTATAATCGATAGCACAAATCTTACTATCAATACTTAGTTATCTTGAATACCTCTTAATTTGTGAATGGATTCATTTAAAAAGTAGCGATAGTAAAAAAATTGTAATTAAAGAAAATGATTGTATATACTAAACAAATACTATCGATAATCAGATACCTTTTATCAGTAAAGAATGATCGGAGGTTAGTTTAAATTACCTCATGAAAAAGTTATTGGTTGGTACTTATTTTGATTAAAAAACATTATTGAAAGCTTAAAACGACACCTTTTACTATCGATAGTCAGTGAAATGTAATAAAGATAGTATCGATGTTTAATCGAATTACCTTACTATCGTTAGTCACTCGTTAGTCGTCTTTTCCTCTGCTACGCTTCATTGCTGAAATTTGAGACCCGGCCGTATCGTCCCTGACGGGAGGGCAGCACAATGGGGCATTTCGTGCCATCGTGTCGTGTCATGTCACATCGCATCATGCCTCATATGTGGCAAGTATGTAAGTAAATAAGTTGCCCCCACAAACTGCCAAGGCCAGTCAAGTCAGTCAACCCCTATCCTGGGCCCTAACCAGACCCTGCACATGACATCAGTCCGGGCACATAAATTATGAACGCATTTGTTGTGACACAATCGAGAGTCGAGAATCTTGTTTAGAATTAATTACAGGGTGCAGCAGCATTCAAAACAAACTGGAGAAGTGCGAGAAGAAGAAGAAGATGAAACAGAAGAGTACAATATGTTTGGGCATTGCATTACACTTTTCATTTTTCGTGGAATTAACGATGAAAAGTGAAAAGGATACAGCTGCCTCACGATCTTATCGGAAAGATTGTCACACGATGCTCGACAAACCGAAAGTTATTGGAATATTGAACTGGGAAAACTCTTTCGAACACTTTAATTTATCCTCAACTTATCAGTTTTAGTTTCTATAGAAATACTACCGATAGTAGCACCGATAGTTGGTACTTAGGCTATAATAAATCGTTTTAGTGCGAAAGAAATGAGGTAATTCAATGATACTCTTAACTATCAACTATCTATAGTTTAATTATTTCGACGATACCTATAATTTGAGAATATTCAATACCTTTTAAATCTGTTTAATATGCTCTCAACTTATCAGTTTTATTTTCTTGTTATTCACAGTTATCTCTGTGTGAGCCAAGGCCGCCCATCGATGCTGAGGCACGTCTGCTGATTACACTTAAACCTGATGTCAAGGTCGTAGTAAGGGGTAGATTACACAATTTGCATTTGCAGTAGCCCCCCAATAACCCATACACACACAGATCATCGAGCATCGACAAGCATATTTCGTAAGTGGAACAGCAGGCGGGAAATGAACATTTTCCAATTACCGCTTACTCGTTTTTGGGTGGCAAAAAAAGTGAAACTCGCCTCGACTTTCTTTTCGATTTTTCTGACAAAGCGAGCACAGCAGCACAACGAAAGCGAGGTGAGGTGAGGTGAGGCGAGGCGAAGTTGAGTTGAGTTGTCCAGCTGGCCATGACGAGATTGAACAATGCATACAGATTCGGACATGGCAAGAGATCAGAGCACAAATTGCCAGGCCGATTACACGTGTAGACTTCCAAATTGCCAATTGATGTACGAGTTGATGTATGGCATGTATCTACGAATTGTATCTACAAAATGTATCTACATCAGTCAATTGTAGTTGTTGTTTGTCTCTCGGTAATTGAAGATAATTGGGTTATAACTTATAACCCATGCGACTTTTGCTCAATTAATCGCACAGTCAGTCGTAAGATACAAATGTATCTGCACGCAAAATATTGTTTTAATTTACTTAATGTTAGCTGCTGGGGCTGCTGTTGTTTTTCTCCACGTTGGTCAGCGGTTTGACCGGTTCGTCAGTTCGAGTGATTCAGACAGCTACGTCGAGTGTTCTTAGAACGAGTCAATGCTAATTGGCTTGCACAGTCAGAGCTTCCCCAGAAGCAACGGCAGTGCCATCTAGATGCGAGATTGAGATACATTTTTGTGCTTGTTTTTTTCAATCTTTGCGATGGACCAACGCGGCGACGACGTCAATGACGACGCCCCCTGACCCAATTTGATTGAGCAATTTGCTACTTAAGTCGATTGCTCTTGTTCTATTAGATTTACAGCTACTCGTATTTGCATCTCTATCTGTATCTTACAGAAACACAAGCTATCCCCCTCTCTCTCTCTATACCTCGTTAGCTAGCGTGATGTTGAAATTTGATTTGTCAGCAACTACTCAAGCTACTCAGTGTTAAATTGAGTTACACACACCCGCAGACACACACACACAAACACACTCTTGTATGCACACACACTCCCACAACACACATAAAACTTCATGCGTTGTTCTAGCGGGTAATTAAAGCGTTTATCTTTAAGGTAATTTATCGCATTAAGCTTATTTACAGTTTGCCGATGAGTCGGGCAGGAAGCTTGTCCCAAATATATGTACAGTGTACATGCGTGTGTGTGTGTATCTGTATCTCCCCACTTCCACGGCTATCGCACAAAGCGGAAGCAATGTAAGCTTTCACTTTTCAATTTACTTACGATCTTGGGCAGTAAAGTTTATGGCGCGAAGAGTTCTTAATGTGAGGAAAGTGCTGAATTGCCTAAAATACAAGATATTATACCTACACACTCTTATCTATATTTATATGATATGTGTGTATGTGTAATGTGGCATTACTTGCTGAGCATTTCGATTATCTTGGGCAATCAAGTGCACTCGAGAGACTTTCCTCTATTTCTCTCTTCCTCTCTCGATTTCTTCCCCCTTATAAAGAGCAAGCTATGCTGAATTTCCATGGAAATTGCATGTACTTTGGGTATGGCATCTGTACAGGGGCGTAGGATGGAAGGGGAGGGGGCCCTTACAAGGCAAATATGTATTTTGCAATACGCTGGCAATTTGAAGTCGATGGCAATCAGCGTAGACTGTTTGTCTGCTTCGTGCAGGCGACAAATAAACAAATAACAAACAACAAACTGACAAACAGGCAGGCAAACAAACCCGAGTAGAAATTGGAGCTCTCTGAGAGGCAGCCCTCGCTCGATCTGGCGTTGGCTTCTTATCAGCAGTCCCTCCAATTGGAGCGAATCAATTGGTAGCAGTAAATAGTAGCAAGCATGGCAATTACATACCCTGTAATTGTCAATTAATTGTGCTAATAAATTGTGAAGACTTTGCACACTTTGCTGACTCACAAGCAAACTGTGCTGTGACTCACTGAGGGTCGCACCTCCCCCCCTCGCCCTAACGAATTACCTGCCCAGAAAACCTGTGTCTCAGCTACTAAGCAAAGCTCTTTGTGTGTGTGTGCACGTATTCACACGCGGCTGTTCATGTGTTTGCTTGAGGCCTTTGTTAATCAGACAGATTTGAAGTTAAAATTGCGATAAAATTCTAGCTAATCAAGGTGATTCATTACCGCAAAATTTTTAAATATAATCGATTTGATTAAGTAAACCCTTTATCATCGACAAATCTTAGGAAATCGGTGGAAAATAAATGCAAGTTAGCTCAAAGTTTATTAACAAAGAAATTAAACTGAAAGTGACTTAATAATTATTATTAATAAATCCATAAATAGCAATTCTAATTTACGTAACAACTTTGAGACCACAAAATTTGTAATATACCAAAGGGTTGAAATATGTTTTCTATAGAGTGCTTTCTGCAATCTTTGCGTACGTTTTGCACTTTACATAACTGCAGTAAACACTTGAGTAATGTGCGCTAATGAATGTGTTCAAGAGCCAGAAATGGAGAGACAACGAGCAAGAAAGCAACAGTCGAGACTGCTCGACTGTGTTATACCCAAAGTCTTACTAATTCCTAAATAACTTTAAATATTTAAGTAAAATAAGATTAATGATGATGTTTATTGTAAGCACCAATGTTCAACTTTGCTTAATATTCCTTATTTAAGATTTACAAAAGCAGAAAGAGACGTGGCCATATTATTTGAACTTTAGCTGGATGACCCATTAAGATATATTGTCAGAAAATTTGCTAGCTCTAGATCTTACAAATTCAGAGATCTAGGTGCTCATACGGACAGAAACGACTTCACAAACGCAGCTGTTGATGCTAATGAAGAATATATAAACTTTGTGGGCTCGGACATAAGTTTCGAATGATAAAAAGTAATAAAACCCTTCTACCTTGTAAATTGTTGGTATAAAGAAAGCGAGTGAAAAACCTCATAGATGTACGCACTGAATATTTCGAAAAGAAACGTGTCAATTTCTGAGGCGAGTGCGAAATACGCCTACATAACACATTCATGACCCTCTTCCATTGTATTTTTCTTCGATCTTATTTGGTAAGTGAAACTTGGAAGCACTCAAAGCTATCGATCCGATGATCTAAATGCGGAGAATAAATGCAGTCAAGCGTTTACTCCTAATGGACAGGAGATGAGAGGAAACAACATGAAATTGAGAATAGGGGAGCCAGAGGGAGAGAGAGAGAGGAGAGCATAAACAGAAAAAGAAATAAATAAAAAGTTTCCTCCGACACTCGCTTTGTTTTTCGTTTCTCTCATACGATTATCAATTAAGAAGGGGCTCAAACAATGCCTCGTACTCAGTTCTGCCCCCGCGTCTACACCGCCCCGCCCCCGTCCACGACTGAACTCAGCTCGACTAAGCCTCACTGTAATCTTCGTCTGTCTGTCCGGGGGCTACTTTACGGTTCGTTAGCTCTTGAGGAGAGCAGCATCTGCTTATCATGCCACAGATAAACTAGGAGAACTTCTTGAGGCGGCCTGGCAAAGCTCTTGAGGAGTCAACAAGCTGCCGCCTTCGATGCATGTTGCAACGGCATCAAGAGTGATAGAAAGAGAGAGAGAGCGAGAGAGAGAGAGTGGGCTACCAATTGGCTCAGATAATAATAGAATAAACCGCTTCAACTGCACATCGTTCCCATTAAAGTTTTGCTGCCGTTTTACTTTTACTTTTTGCTGTTGAATGGATACAGAAAGATACGATATGGGAGTGGATCTGTGGATCTCTCTATACATATAAGAAGCTGAAAACAGAAAGTGAGCATGAGCAGAAGTTCATAATTAATTTTATTTCTTTTTGTTATCAAAAGTGTAAAGGGTCGGCTGGGAATCGATAGACGGTTAACATAGACCTCTCTATTTATATAGTAGATATGTAGAACTTTGTATAGAAATGCCTATTAGAGTCGCTGTGTTAATTGAATTAGCACTTGGCGCTTTAAGGCTTTGTTTTCTCGGGTTTCTTTTAGCCACTCTTTAAATGGTTCAGCAACCGGTCAAGCAAAAAGGGTTAATTGCAAGAAAGATAAATACAAAAATATTTACCGCAGTTAAACATTTGATTAGGTTCAGTTAAGCAAGATTATAGAAGATGTTGCCTCCTATATCATTCTCTGTTATCTACAGATTGTTGGTACATTCGAGTTATCTTTAGCCGAGTGTAAAGTAAAACTTATTTCGTAATGCAATTAACATTCGTTGGACTGTACGCAACGAGAAACTTGACAAAAAAAAAACTACAGAAAATTACACAACGTAAACAGAAAATTTGTCGGGTGTGCGAGGTTAGTGAACCTCGACGTCATTTCGTGGATGTCGTCGGGCGGCAATCGTTGTTTAGTTTTCAAAATAAGCACACACCTACACAGACACACACACACACAAACTGTCACACACACCCAGAGCGGGAAACGAGAGTGACTGCATGAGTGATTCTCAGCCAATCTCTCTCGCTTTTCTCTCATTCTCACCCACTATCTCTCTCTCTCATTCTCTGTCTCTTCTTGATGCTACCATAAAAATTGCAACATTTTGACTCATGACTCATGCACTCATTGCTCATTCATATTCACATTCACAACAATCCCGATTGAATCGCCGTCTCTCTCCGGAAGAGTATCCGCATTCGCTTGGTCAGTCTAGCGTGCTGTCACATTTCCGCTTGTGCGAAACTATTCGTGTGTCCAGCATTGTTTATGGACGATGCATAAATTAGAGACTGACATCCAGACAAGCGTCAGACGACCCAGACGCACCCAATCCTCGTTCTCATTCCCCCATCCTCATCGCGCAGGCAGAGATACTTTTCCCATTAGGTAACCCAGCGGCGTGGCACTTATTATTTATTTCCCCAATTGCTTTGGCTTTCCTACTTCCATTACTTGTACCCTGTAATCAAAGTACTAGTAGGATTAGGGGATATGCTGGAATAGCACATGCAGGTGAAAGAAAACACGCATATACATGATATTTTCTTGGTTACTGATTAATCGTTGTATGCAGCTTCTATTAAAGGACAATCATCTTAACTTCACTTCTCTACTTTATCTCTTTACAGGGTATAAACAGGCTACATACAACCCTTTCCTTGTTTGCTTCATTTCTGATTAATCATTGTGTGCGGCGTTTTTCTCAATCAGGCACTGCATTGTCAATGGATTTCTTTCTGGACTTTCCCCAGCTGAGTTTTTGTGTTTTGATTACATTTTCCCCGCACGTCTTCCCTGTTCCACCCCGCCGTCTTTCATTCCTTTGCCCCACTGCATTTCTTCTGGCGTAAACAAAACGTTCAAGTGCTTTGATTTTTTGTTGTTGCAGTTGTACGAAAAACAGATTCCTATTCCCGGTAAAGGAAGAATGCGGCTGCACCTTTCCAAAGCTACTCGAAACTCTGTGTGTGTATAGAGAGCGCTTCCTGTCGAAGGGTGGTGAAGGCGAAGAGGGGAGGGGTTAGTGACTGGTGACTAATCCCTGCCGACACGTGGTGTGGCCTTGCCTTGCCGGTTTGGGGTGGATAGCGGCTCGAATAGAGTCATAAATAACTTGAGTTGGTCTTGCACCTCCTCCCTCCCTCTTGCAACACTTCCTCCCCAGCAAACTCGTTCGCAATTCGTTTGTATTTTTGTTGCACTTCTTCCTTCGCATGTGTCACGCTCTTTCAAGCCTCATTCATTTACACTAATCCCGCCAAGCACACTTAAGAGAGCAACCCCAGAGCCAACTCGCTCCCCTCCTTACCCACTTGCACAACCCAGTGTGGCCATTGTGGCACATTTATATTATGAATGTGGCACGTGCCTCAAGTCAAAAGCCAAAAACCTTGCGTAAATGCAACAATTATCACACACAATGGGAAAAGTCAATTTTATCGATTTCCGTAACGTTAAATTATTCACTTTGTTTGGGCCAAAAAGTGCGACAATTTCGCCAGGGCAACAATGCAACAATGATACGCGCCACAAGATACAATATAACTTCAATCCGACAGATACGCGAAAGGGAAACACGCCCTGCACAGCTGCGACGCGATCATTATTATGCGTCATGCTTGGCCAGGCTTTTGTTGGGTACGGCTTGGCTTAGGTTTCGGGACGAGACTGTCTGCTTGAGAGCCTGTTTATGGGAGCCAGTTCCCAAGCTGAGTGCAGTTACCAACTCGAAAGACATTTGTAGAGTATTCCAAGAAAATCTACTCAGGCATTTCTACTGCAAGGTGCACTGTGAGAAAGTTACTGCATTATATGAGTGTTTTACAAAAAATAATTTTATCACAACCTTAATAAACTTTTACGCTATTGTGAATTGTCTTTAGCTTAATTTAAATAACTGAATCATACCTGGATCATATCTGATTGCATAACCCCAAAAGGGTTCCTAGACTCTTGAGTCTTTCTTGGTGATTGGACGTGTTTGAGTCTTTGCTCCCTGTGATTAACATAAATAGTTATTTATCCTCGCGTAATTAATTATCTTTTTGGCGTAATAGTTGTGCGTTATAATGTTGCTGTGAATAGATACGTAAAAGGTACTAATCCGGCACTTTTAGTAAATATTTTAACTAATTTAACTAATTTGCTTTCACTTGCGCGTCTTTGGCGTCAAGTTATTGTTTGTGTATCTACTAACATTCACGCTCTCACGCTCTCTCGCTCTCCCGCTCTCCCGCTCACGAAATTAAATTTCGCTCTTGAGTGATTTGTGCAGTGCTTGTTTACGGTAAACGTCTCAGCTGTTTTGTTGTTTTGTTTACATCGAGTGCTCACTAGTTTCGTTGTTGTTTAATCTTTCGTACTTGCTTGCCTGCCTGTCTCTGTGTAGTAACTGTTTCTTGCTCTCTCAAGAAACTGATCTTAATTCTTATCTTCTCTATTTGCTTGTCGTTGTCCCCTACATTTACCAGGCATATTAGTTATCATGGTGAACCAGGTCAAGGTGTCGTGCTCTGCAGCAATCTGCAAATGCGCCTCTGATCCTAAGGCGGACTATATTGGTTGTTGGCTCTGTGACAATTTCTGTCATTTAAAATGCTGTGGCCTAAATGGGCGGGTCAGAGATGCCGTCAACGCCAATACCGGCCTTAAATGGTCTTGCGAAACGTGTCGCGTGGCTGAATCCGACTTACGGAAGATCCACAATAAAACCAAACTAGGTTTTTATCGGATACGTACAGCTTTCTCAAATCTTCAGTCTGAATTTTTAGAGATGGAGGCCAAGTTTAACGCCTTTACGGCATTAAGTAAGCCACCTGCTCCGCTGAGCATACCTATCGATTCAGAATCTAACTTAAATCTTACGAACTTGCTCTCTTCCCAGGCTTCTTCTCCCGATCTTCTAAGCCTAATTTCTCCTATTCCGTCCTGCTCTGCTAGTTGCACAAAAAAATCGACAAGCAAGGTTACCGTGCCCAAACCTCTTGCTCCTCCTCTTGTGCCTACTCCCATTCCGAGCAACGACAACATAAAGGGTAATGTTCCCGCAATCATGCCCGCTAGTAGGGCACAGAGTATAAAACCTCTGATTGCAATTAAACCCAAAAAATTGGTGTTTGTCTCTCGCTTGGCCCCGGAGACATCTATAGAAGATGTACAATCGTACATCCTCGCAAAGCTGCATGTTAACAACTTGATTGTTGAAAAATTCAAATTTAAATTTGCACGCGACATCTCTTCTTTTAAAATTAGTCTCCCAGCAGAACACTTTAAAGAAGTTTGCGCCGCTTCATTTTGGCCGCCCGACCTAATTGTTAAGGAGTTTACTCCAAAACAAAAGAGCCGAACTTCTGTTACTCTTCCCACATTGGCTGTAACATCGCCAAGTGGCGCTTCAAAAAAATCTAAGTCGCCAAAAAACTAAAATTTCCTCTTGCCTCGGAAAATGTCAGAGGACCTATTAAAAATCTTTCTTCCTTAATTCTTTCCTATCAAAATGTAAGAGGCCTTTGTAGTAAAATCTCTAGTCTTTACCTTAATAGTCTTGCATTTTCCTCCCATATTATTGCTTTAACCGAAACCTGGCTAAAACCAGAGATTCTAAGCTCTGAAGTCTTTCCAGAAAGGTATACAATATACAGGCTTGATCGACCTGGCCGACGGGGTGGAGGAGTACTGATTGCAGTAGACTCCAACATTGAGTCGGACCTCATACAACCGGAGATTCAATTGGACATTGAATTCATTTGTGTAAAGCTACACTTTCCCGGCTTTCTCTTATTCATAACCTGCTCTTATATTCCGCCGTCATCGGAATCATCAGTCTACTCGCAACACTTGTCTGCGATTACGACTGTTTTTAACCTGTTATCAGACAGGGATCACTTCATAGTCCTTGGCGACTTTAATATTCCCGAATGTAATTGGACATTCGGTGTTGAGGGAAATTTCCTTTTGCCTTCCAGGCAACATGACCTACTTGACGGTTTATTTGACATGTGTTTGTCGCAGGTCAATCATGTCAAAAACTCCTTGAATAGATCACTCGATCTATGCTTCATTTCTGATCCTGCCAAGGTGATTTTAAACAGGGCGCAACCACTTACCTTACCAGAAGACCCTTATCATCCCACCTTCGAAGTCAATTTCGACTTGGGTATAAGTATTACGGATAGAACTGAAAGGCCGTGTAGTCGTGTGCGCTGCTTTAAAAAAGCAGACTTTATAAAGTTAAATTACTTAATTTCATATTGCGATTGGTCTGATCTGTATTTATCAACTGACATGTCAGTTGCCGTAAATATATTTTATAACGCCTTAAACTCTGCCTTTGATGTCTGTGTTCCGTTCTTTTACCCGACATGCTCGAGCAAGCCCCCTTGGTTTACTAAAGAGCTGTCCCGCTTAAAAAACTTAAAGAGCAGTTTATTCAAGAAGTATAAGCAGAATAACTCTCCAATAGTTTTTTCCCGCTACCTAATGGCTCGGGCAAACTTTACCGTGCATAACGCGAAATGTTATAAAAACTATTTGTCCCGATGCAGGATTCAGTTTTTTCAAAATCCTAAAAAATTCTATAGTTTTGTTAACATGAAGCGTAGGTCAGCGATGTTTCCTTCTAAACTTATGTTTGATAATGCTGAGGCGGACACAGATCAGGCTATTGCCGATATGTTTGCCAAGTTTTTTCAAACAACTTACTCATCTGCTACACCTAAGTTTCACTCTTATCCATATAGTGTTCCCAGTTCGAATGGCATCTTCACTCCATTACTGAACGAAAGTTCACTATTTAAGGATCTTTGCTCAGTTAAACCAGTCTTCTCACCTGGTCCTGACGGTATCCCCGCCTGTGTACTTCGGTACTGTGCTAGCTCACTTTGCAAGCCATTGCTCAAACTATTTTCGCTGTCCTTAGAAACTTCCTCCTTTCCATCCATCTGGAAGGAATCGTTTATTATTCCTTTACTTAAAAAAGGCAGCAAGTCTGATGCAAACAATTATAGAGGTATCTCTAAATTATCGGCTATACCTAAATTCTTCGAGAATGTTATAACTCCTCACTTGCAACATTTTAGCAGATCCGTTATATCTCCTTTTCAACACGGATTCGTCAAACGTCGTTCTACTACGACAAATTTGCTTGAGTTGACATCCTTTATTATTAATGGTTTTCAGAAAAATCTTCAAACTGACGTCATTTATACTGATTTCAGTAAGGCATTTGACTCAGTGAACCATTCACTTCTTGCACATAAACTTCACCTAATTGGCTTCTCGCCAAAACTTCTTAATTGGATTGTAAGCTATTTGGGTGACAGAACCCAACGAGTTCTCTTCAAAAATAATCTTTCTTACCCCGTTCATGCCACATCCGGTGTTCCTCAGGGGAGCCATTTAGGCCCCCTTCTCTTTACGCTTTTCATCAATGACCTTCCATTGGTCATACTTAACTCGCGTACTCTCATGTATGCGGATGATGTCAAGCTCTGTTTTCAATTTGGAGATGACCCCTGTCATTCTCGCCTTCAATCCGACCTAGATAGTTTCTACTCTTGGTGTCGTGCAAATTTGCTAAATCTGAACAGCTCCAAATGCAAGCTGATGACATTCTCACGAGCCTGTCCAAGGCACGTATCTTACTATCTTTGTGGTTGTGCCTTGGAAAGAATTTCTCTGGCTGATGATCTTGGTGTCCGTTTGGACTATAAACTTAAGTTTAGTGAACATATATCATCAATGGTTAATAAAGCTATGGGCGTGCTTGGCTTTATTAAGAGATGGTCTAAAGAGTTTGATGACCCCTATCTCACAAAGACTCTGTTCACCTCACTTGTTCGCCCAATTCTTGAGTACGGATCATGTGTTTGGAGTCCACAGTACACAGTTCACAGGGACCGCATTGAATCCGTACAGAAAAACTTTTTAATTTTTGCCTTGCGAGGCCTTAACTGGGAAGAAAACTCAAGACTGCCATCCTATCCTAGTAGGCTTTTGTTACTTAATCTGCCTTCTTTAGCCAATCGTAGGACCATGCTTGGTGTGGTGTTTATTAATAACCTTATTCAAGGGGACATAGACAGTGACGACCTGCTTAGCCGGTTAAACTTTTCTGTCCCTAGTAGAATCACCCGTAATTTCCTTCCACTAACACTTCCCAATTGTAGAACGAACTATGCCCTGCATGAACCTTTCAGGGCATTGTGTTCGGACTATAATAAATTATATCCTATCATCTCTACTAGCAACTATAAATGTTTGTCTATCTTAAAAATCCAAATCCTAACTCACCTATCCAGTAACTAGTTAATATGCACATATTTTATTTCTAATGGTAGCAGTCTTTTTAACTAACTGCATGCTCGCACATTCTTATTGCGATTTTTGATTTTATTTTGTTTACTAACACTAACTCTCCTGATCTGATTGGGTTTTCTGGGTTTCCCCAATCCCTCGCAACAAATGTTGGATCAGCTTTTTCTTTGTTTTGCCCCAGTTCGAATCTATAAATTTAAAATTAAATTCTTTTCTTTCTAAGCTCTTTTTAATTAATTATAATTTTACAAATTATATTAATTGTTCTACTTTAAACAGTCGACTGAGCGTAGTTGACTTTAAATTAAATTAAATAAATAAATAAAAATATATTACTGTTATGCCTGTACAATAAGCAGTTTAAAAATATTCTTTCCCATTTCATTTCATCTCAACCTTTTTCTCGCTGTGTACTAATGCATTGCATCAGCTCGAGTGCCATCAGCTCCATCATCATCAACTTGTTCATCATCATCATCTCGCTACCTAATTGAAAATCAACTCAATTTACGGGGATACAACAACAACAACAACATCTACGCACGACTCTTAAGTATGCCAGGCTCCAAGCTTGACTTGATTGAGTCAGGTCAAAAGAATTTAAATGGACACGAAGTGAGTGTGTCCACTGTAGCCGTAGCCGCATCAACGGAAGCCTGAGCTTGCATATTTCAGCGTTGTAACCGCACTTCAACACACTCTCCCACCCTTCCCTTCCCTTTCCTACTCTCTTTCGTTCCTTACTCAGTCCCTACTTAATGTTGCTTTGTTGACATTTGCATAAATTGCGTCTTCAAGTGGATTTCGGGCGGTAGTCATTATTCTATACGTGCCTAAGCCGGGAATTGGTCATCGGACTCTGAACTGGCGCGTCAATCGCGTCAATTGAGGATGAGCCGCTGACTCGTTTCCCTGGCTGAGCAATTAGTTCGTCGGGTTCAGCTAATTAGAATTGAAAGAAACGCACGAAATGTAGTTAGATCCCAAAAGATAAGCCCAGGAAATGGGCAATTTGCGAAAAAAAATACGCTAAGAAACAGCGATTGTAATCTAATTAAATTACGGACTCAAAAAGGAGGCTAATCTTTAAAAGCAATAGATTGTACTATGCTAAGTATATCTGGATTTCTGTAGAGTGTACTGAGCAACCATTATATTCTTTATTTTCCATGAGCAATTTCAGACTTATTCGGATTATAGAAATTATGATTTCAATCTTTTTTATTTAACGACCCGTATTATTTTGATGTATCTATAAATGAATTTACTCCTTACATTCCTAAATATTTCTTATATTTATAAGGGTAAATGAGTAAATGAAATTCTTATGTATCATACTTTTATTTTCGGATAAGCATTCCAAATACTGGATATATAGTAAGCAAGTAAATTTACCATACTTTTCTGTATACGTAGAACCTTCAAATGTAATCATTATCAAATGTTGATCTGTATTGTAAAGTTAAGCCTATGCACTACATTTATTAATTTGCTATGGCATTCAAAAACGTTTTTAAGTATAGAAACCTTAATTTTTCTTCTTTGTTATTACAAACTAGAAAGGGAGGTTTAATAATGCAGAATAAACTGAACAATAGTCACTTTAGTTTTTTTAAGTCATTAAAGAGTTTTAGAGTTAGTTTTTTTAATACTCCTACAATTCCTTGGGCAATAGTTTAGCAAAGTAATTGCCACACACATGTAGACAGATATATGTATGTATATGTATGCGTACTTATAATTCGCTCACGACTCGTTTCTATCCACTTAAACGTAATTATCATTACCGCACTGACGAGTTGATTGTGTCATTGTGTCCGTCGTCTGCTGCCACATTTAATTGTTCGACAAGAAGCAACAAACAAAATATGGCAACGAGTTACCAAAAGAAGAATTGGCCAATTCATTGACGTGTGTTTGAAGCTTAAGGCGCTGACCTTTTCAAGCCGAGAACACTAAAAAAAGTTTACTGAATGCATAAAAAAGAGAAACGTGGCAAAACTAACAATACAAAGTTGAGGCATATCGAAAATACACAATTTGCCAGATCTTGCAAATCAAAAGAAAGCTCTGCGAATTGAAATACTTTCGGAAAATACCAAAGATACTCACTAAGAATACCAAATGGCCCGCAATGAGAGTAAAAGCGTCACGCAATGTCGCTTCAGATCGTTTCAAAATCAATTTTTTGTTTGGCGGCTCTACGTGAGTGAAGGTTTCCCGCCGTGCAAGATTTGCATGTCCCCCCCTCATGAAATAAAAAACAGCTGGCACAAAGAGTGTGCAGTGTGTGGAAGTGTAGAGCGCCTTCGTATCAGCAATAATACGTGAGATTTTGATAAAACGGCAATACCTGATAGATAGAGACAGAAGGGAGGAGCGACTGCAAAGGGCAAGGCAAAAACTGTTACCTGACTGATAAGCTTTGCACACGTTTTGGGCACTTTGCCTGACCAGCTGGGGCACGTGGCAAGCCCAACTTGGGCAACACTAAGACTCACTCTATAAGAAACTTTCGCTATTTGAAGTACTCAGATTATCTTCAACTTTGCAGTTTATTTATATACTGCAATTTCTTGTATATCATATCGTTTTTCTTTGTTTTCGATTTTTAATGGTGTCGCAAAAGTTTCGTATACTCGTTTACAACTGTTAACAAGATAAAGAAGAAGAGGAAGGGGAGGAAGATCAACACATGGGGAAGCTGGTTTTACAAGCTCAAGGTTATATTTAAACCCAATGAAAGTTACCTTACACTGGTGCAAAGACTCAGACTGGGAAAAACTTTGCTACCAACAGGTAAACAGAATGCTTTTCTGTATGTTGGTGTGTGGCTTGCCTTGTCTTAACTTCAAGTCAAGTTGCAGTCGTGTTCACACTGCTTGTACCACTGTGCACAAGCTTTCTGAACTTGATTGGCAACTTTTGTTGCTGCTGTTGTTGGTGTTGCCTTTTTCTCGTGCTTGTGCAAAACTGAATTTTGATTAGTTCTTGCTACACATTTTGCATGCCACAACTTTCAATGGGAAAAGCGAAGCACACAAACACACACACACACGGGGCACACACACATTTACAGTTTGTTGCGTACTCACCTTTTGACTCCGCGTTGTCAGCTGTGACGTGCACGATGTGTTGCACGCATATGTTCAGCAAAAGCCACAGCAGCGCGGAACGCCGCAGCAACAACATCGACAGCGGACAATGCGTACGCTGCTGCTGTGTGTGGAAATGGGAATGCGGCAGATGCATTTTCATATCGAACGGAATCTTGAGAATCCAATTGCGAATGCAATATCTGCTAAATTAGTGTTGCTCCTCTTGCTGTTGATTTTGTTGTTGATTCTGTTGGTGTTGTTTGTTGTGTTGTTGTCGTTGTGGTGACATCACACACTGCTGCGCCACTTCCCGTGTCAGTGACTTTGTTGCTCTGGTGGATGTGGATGCAACCTAAGTGCAGCTAAGACAGCAGGCACCGTTTATTCGCCGCATTTCAACAGGATGTAGGAGAGGGGAGAACGCGAAAAGAAACAAAGGAAGAACGTATGACAACAGCAACAACAACTCGGCACTTTTCCGGCGTGCTTGAGAGTGTAAACAAAACAGGGGCAGAGATAACTTTATTTGCATTTACAAATTATAACGGCATTAATGCGTGCGCTTGTATTGGTTTCTCTTTATCTAGAATCATTCATCGCTCGCTTTTCTCTTTTTTTTCTATTGGAATTTGTTTCGCGTTGCCAACTGTTTGTGCGTGAAAACAATAATATTTGTTAAATGATTTAAATTAGCTTTGAAATTCTAGACTATAATTTAATTTATTCTTTTTGTAGTTTTGCACGCACACACAAACGCAATCTTGCATATATATACACACACACACACTGTCGCATAAGCTCGCGCTCGCACAACACACTGAACGAAAAACGGGACGCGCGTACCTCCACTCTCGGCATAAATTGAGTATTAACTGTCTAGGCCGCAACGAAATGAGCAAAATAAACCAAGGCTGGCTGCGATTGTAGCTATCGATATTTCGTGCACATCGATATGCACTGTTAACGCACAGCTGTTTCTTTACAGACTGCCCAGCAACAGCTGTTATGCATGGTGCTGTTAAACTAACATGGCAATGTTTGTTGTAGCATTTAGCTATTTGTCGCGTAAGATGTACTAATTGCGCGCGCTCATTTAAACTCTTAATTTGAGATTTACATTTATTTTAGCAATTTATTTGGTAAATAATGTGCAGTATTTACTGGCATTTGTTTATTTCTTTACGTGCAAACAATAATGAATAACAATTAAAGAGTATGCTTAAAATTACACAATAAAATACTTGTATATAGGACTTAGACCTAGACGGCATCAGGGCAAGGCGGCGCCTTTCTAGTTGCGCTTGCCGTTGAGACGATCCTGAATCTGCTGCAGACTCAGTCCCTTAGTCTCCATCACGACGGTGAGCACAAAGAAGAAGGCCACCACGCAGAACACGGCGAACAGCCAGAAGGCATAGTGGGAGCCGAGTGCGTCCAGCGCTGGATAGAAGTACGTGACCAGGAAGCCAAGGGTCCAGCAGGTGCTGGCAACAACAGAGGAGGCAACCGACTTGATGTTTGCCGGAAACATCTCGCCCAGTACGGCCCAGGGCAGTGGACCGAAGCCCGTGCAGTAGACAATGTTGTAGATGATCAGAGCAGGTACAGGCAGCCAGAGTACGCTGGAAGCATCACCAACGACAAGTTTCATGTAGAAGAAGCCACCAAGGGCAGCCAGGCCCACACTCATGATGCTGGCGGAGACAAGGAGCAGCACTTTACGGCCCAGACGATCAACCACGATGGGCGTCAAACCCGACGAACTGACCTGCACACAGCCAATGATAATGGTAGCAATGGCAGGATTCAGACCAGTGCCGGCGCTTTCAAAGATCGACTGACTGTTGAAGAGCACCACATTGATGCCGGACAGTTGCTGGAAGCAGATAAGACCAGCTGAAATGAACAGTGCCTTGCGGTTGCTGGGACTCTTGAAGAGATCCATAAAGGTGCCCTTGTTGGCCATGGCCTCTTCCACGTTGGCCTGGATGACGGCCATCTCGTCGTGCACGCCCTCAGCGCTCTGGCCACGCAGGAATTGCAGTGAGCGCACTGCGTCCGTTTTGCGTCCCTTGCCCGCAAAGTAGTAAGGACTCTCGGGCATGAAGAAGAAGACCACGTCCGAGAGAATGGGCAGCACAATGCAGCACCACTGCAGCGCCTGGTAGGAGACAAATGGACCGATTGCATAGACATACAAGATGCCAGCTGGGAGGAGAAAGAAGTTTTTTAGTAAAGATCATAGAGAAAGAGATCAGGTGGCTACTCACAGACAATGAAGAGCTGCATCAGAGATCCAGTGGCACCACGTACATTGTCCGTGGCAATCTCGCCCACATACATGGGCTGCACAGTCATTACAAAGCCCACGCCGAAACCCTGAATGATTCGGGATGCGTAGAGCATCCACACCTCGCCAGCTACCATGTTAAGCATGAAGGCGAGCACGAAGAAGACACTGCTCGAGAGCAGAGTCCATTTGCGCCCAATGCGATCGGCCAAAGGACCGGCGACGAAGGGGGCGACCAAAGCGCCCACAGCGATCAGCGAGGAGATCCATGCATCTTCTGTGGCTGTGATGGGTCTGCTCAGTGGCGAGTCCGAGGTGTCTAAAGCCTTCAGTTTTGGTGCAATTGGCGAGGTCCAGCCCAGGGTGGTGCCCACCACAAAGGCAGAAAGGTTGGCTGGGGAAGGGGACGAAGGAATGATCAAGAAGGGATTCGAAAGCATTGCCAGCTCAACACTCACCTGCCACGGCAGCCAAAAAGATGCGACTTGTTTTCACCGGTTCCATGTTGCGTGATAATCCGTCACTGATCTGGAACGAACTAACTTCCGTGTAGGACTGTTCATACGTACTGCTCTTCTCCAAGCGACTCATTGTTGCTGGCGTCTGGCGTGCTCACGTGTAGCAGCTGTAAGAGAGGGAGAGAGAGGGGGGAGAATGAGAGAGAGAATCACAGTCATTGTCTGTTATAACGCCCCTCAACGCCTCCTGGGAAATGGTCAATCGTGTCAAATTGCGCGCGTTAATTGCATCTCGAGGGGGCTAACGGCCCGACCGAGCTTAATGTGAGCTCAATTCAAGCTCAATTATCGTCTGGCATTAATGTGATATAGGGGGAGTAGGGCTGGAGTGGGGGGTAGGCAGGGGGATCACAACTATTTTGTAATAAATTAATAGTTAATCAGTAACAGACAGATTTAATTTTCATTTTTTCATTGTCTGCACCCATTAAACATTGGCTTTGGAGGGGAACAACTTAACATAGAGAGGAATATATCGTATTGCACATACGATACATCGTATGTTTGTATGTCCGATCTGTCACCTCAATTTATGTGACTGTGTGAACACTCTGAACTCAGTTATCAGTAGAGCTTTATTAGATTATATTCTAACGTTATCAACAAATTTTTCGTTTTTGGTTTCGATTCATCTGCTGACTATAACTTTGGGTTCATCAAGATTAACATATATTGACACTGAAAACTTTAATAGCTGTCAACAGATCGGAAAGTTCTTTATGAAATCGTAAGGAACTTTTTAACATATCATTGCTTTGCAATATTTTCAAAGCTAATTAAGTTTCTTATGCTTGTCTAGATTTATTAGAGTTTAATGCGATAGTTGTTCAAGTTGTTCAATGCCATCTCTTATCAATATCTGAATATTCCTTTTTCGTGGCATCCAAGGCCTGATAACTTAAACAAACGATTTTAAAAAACACTGAAAATAATGTTTATTTTTAAGTACCTGTGTACCCAAATAAATATATATATCTGCACTACAGGGTAAACAAATAAGCAGTATAAACCAAAATCTCTACACTTTTCCTTTTCTATGACTTCTAACTAACACAAAAGATAAATAAATCCAACTGTCTAAAATATTGGTTTGTACTATTTAAATGACTTTACTATAGCAAACATACTGTAGGAACACCTTTAACATTTGTAGACACAAAATTTTTTTACATTTAATTAAAACAAAAAAAATTTCTTAAATTTTCCAAAACGATTTGCAGAGTAAAGGGCATTCGATTGCGATCAGTTATTGCTTTCTCTGCAATCATTATATATTTTTTTTTTCATTTTGTTGTTTTTTAAATATTCCACAAATAATTAAACACATTGTGCGAATTTTTATAGTTTAAACTTTATGACAAATTGAAAAACAGATAAGCTAATCATGTTTTTGAAAAAATGTTTCCAGCAAACGTGACAGTTTTTTTCCACAATTTCGTCGAGACAAATTTAAGTGTTTTTTGTTTTTGCTTAGGGTTCCACTAGCACGAGAGACTATTTTTGGCCCTGCCATGAATGAGATTGAAAAGGGCGTGGGTGAAATGGAGACGGGCAGAAAGAGAGGTAGGGGGTGACAGAGTATCACTTGCCCTCGGCACGAGACGGAACGGACGATTGTGCTCCATCGACGCGGTAGACAACAGAAATCGCACTGAAAGCATTTGCTGCTCTCGCGCAGATTGCGCATACGCCGTGTGTGCCCACATGCTGCGTGGGAGCAAGGCTGGAATACAGAAGACTGGGAAAGGGGGTAGCACAGTGCGAGCGGCTGTGAGGTGTGAATCGTCGCAGCCGAAATACTCGCAGCATCTTTGTATCGAGTATTCTCCGAATTTCCAGAGATTAAGAACCGCAGAGCGAGGCGGTGACGCGACGAGACGAGACGAAATTAATTATCGAGCCGAGTCGCGTCGTATCATTAAAACGCGCCGTGTAAACAAAAGGGCAAACAGACGCGGGCTATATCTATCTATATCTCTATCTATCTATCTCTATCGAAGGTAACTTGCAAATCGCCCCGAAAATAATGTGAAAATATAATTGCAAAATTCATTTAATTACAACACAAAGCACAAAGCTAATAACAACGATCTGCCAGTAGAGGGTTTTACGTAACACCTCCCGCCCCCTCTCAAGGGGGTATGCAGTCATTTCACATGTCACATGATGATGATCAGTTCGAATAACTTTAACGTTGTTTTAAATTTGTCACTTGCAAGTTTCCCTGCTCCTTCTGTATATCACTTTGTGTAGCACATCCTTACAAGAAAAAGGTTTAGGTTATGTTGAGGCTCCTCCTGGCAAGGAACTGTTGACGAAGTGAAGGCCTGCGAAACGAGAACTCAAATGCCGCTGCCCGCGTGGATCGAACGAATTTAAAGATGTTTTCCGGGCCGGCACTTAATACTAAATCAATAATGCTCATCAGTACTTGAGTTCAAACACACACACACACACACACACACACAATCAAGCACATACACACACACTGAGAGAGAGAGCGACTATCTTATCTGGGAAGCCGAAGCTCCCCACGGCGCATCCACCCATCTATCGTGAACTGGCGATGCAACCGAATCGGCGTCGAATCGTTTTCGAATTTCCCTTGTTTTCGTTCATTTTGCACTTGAATAAGGTGATAAGGAGGAGGTTGGACGTGAGATGGAGAGGGGGAAGGTGACATTGTGAAGGGGTGTAGCACCCTGTCCTCTTCCAATCTCGATTCACTTGTTGTTTGCACAATCCAGCGAACCACTTCAGCCTAAAGTCGCCAATATGGAGAAGTGTTTTGGGCTACATAACTAGGTGAAGACCGTCGGCCCTATCGAGGCAACCGCTAAGGCCCCTCCTCTATCAGCGCCCAAACAGGTGCTGCCACTTCTCGCTAACTGTGATGCGTAACATTTGTAATGATAATCGAAGAACAATTCGAAAATATTGACACAGTCTTAATCACCAAAGAAGGTAGAAGGTAGAATGAACTGATTTGTGGAATAGAATACAGAAGAACCATGATACAATGTTATGGAATGCAAAGAACTGAAGCCCAAGACTTTCATACTCTGAAAGTATTATATAATGTTGTTTATATTCGTAGCCAACTTCAGATGGGGAAACCCGCAAAACTGTACGCAGATCTGTCCCGAACTTGAGCCAGTTCTTTCAGCTGGTACATTTCCATGAAATGCTGCCCTGAAGACAAAGATTTTCTACTTGTCTGCCTCTCTGTCTTAACCCCTCTCTTTCTCTCCCTGCCCCTCCCTCTCCCTTTGGGTGTTACCAACATCTTTAGACAAATATTTGGGCTTATCACACGTAGCTGCCATGGCGCAAGTGCTTTGTTTCCCAACAAGTGTGCGAGCTTCGATTGCTGCCAGCAACAACAGCAGCAAGAGCAGCAGCAACTGGGCAAACAGATGATTAAATAGTTAGTTAATATACTAAATAGTCTTACTATATGGAGGTGCGTCTAACGAGGCAATCGACGACGGGTTAAACAATTTATACGGGCCCAAAGTGCGGCAACAATCGATGGGCGTCTCGATTTTCGGCCAGACATATCATATAGTACCTCATATATGTACAGTATATATATAGAAGGGTAACAACATTAATAGATTGTGTTTTGGGGTTGTATAAAGCGACAGCTGCCGAAAAGCAATTAAGAAGCAATGTTCGATATGACGCAGAATGTTTGCCCTGTTTGGGAGTCTGCCTGGTGGCCTCCATTTTCCCTCTATGTGGGCTCACTACCTCCCCTGATTCTCCCCCAGGCACTCGACTACCCTATGGCGTGCTAATGAGGGAACTTGGACTTGGGGAAGGTCGAGCTGGTTGACACTTTCCGCGTGAGCTCGCTGCTAATTTGCGATACGGCAAGAATAATTTACAGCTGATTAGAGAGGCAAGAGAGACAAAGATAGAGGGAAAAAAATAAAGAATAGGTGGACTATAATGAATTTATGACAGTTCTATAAAGAAGTGAAATATTTAAATTGGTTGAAGTTCATTTGAAATTATACTTTAAGTTATTTCTTTATCGATTCTTTAAATATGTAATATATTTATAACTCTGGGTTTACCAATTTCTTCTTATCTAAACAGATAACAGATAATAGATTTTAGCCTTATAACACAGTTTCAACTTTATAAAGGTACCAAAATTAATATTAAATACACAAATGGATGGTGGATCATAAAAATTTCTTCCCAACTCAATTTACATTTAATTTGAATAGGATTCTATAGGATATATCATCAAAATGATGTTGAACTCTACCCGTTTCTCATTCCTTATTCAACTAGGAACAGATTAAAGTTTGTTTTTAATTACAATTTAAATATTCTGGAATATAAACAATTTATTTGAACTTAGTTTCTGATGTAAACTCACTTCTATAGAATATTTTTTAATTTTGATTGTAATTGAATTGAACTTAGAATGTAACTCACAAATTCGGTTGCGATGCGAAATGGACAACCTCACTTGGTTAACAGCAGAATCAGAACTGTTGGCCCCGCCAAGAATCGCGAGCCTGATTGTGGAGCCCCGAAAAAAAAAAAAAAATCTACGAAAAAATCTAACAACAAAACAAATTGATAAACACCGCAGCAGCAACAGCGGCGGCAGGTCTATCAGGTCGGATCGGGTTGGCACGGATCGGTTCGGGGGCGCGTAACACTCGATGGGCTGCGAATTACGACGATTCACACACAAATTATTATCGTTGTTAAAGTAGTTCAACGTGTATTTTAATCAGCGCACATACAACACACACTCCAATGACGAAACGTTTCCGCAATAAATCAAAAACAATTTAAGTTGGGAGTAAAAAATTAAAGTGGGAAAATGATACGGCATCCCATAGTGCAACAGTGAGCACTCGCTAAGCGGAAGGATGAGAAAATCCGTATGGATTTTGTTCGTAAAGGAAAAAGTAACCAAAGTAACTCACTTAGTAGTGTTTGTCTTAGCTAGTGATCACTGTAGCAGCTAATTAAATGTATATATAATAAGTATATTTCTATATACGTGTACACACGCAGGATATGCTGGCCGAAATAGTTTTTCCCGTTTCCAATACTAAAATATTCCTTCCGCTGGTGGTCACTTTCGAGAGTGCCCACTGTAGCTGCTTATTAGTTAGTTTACTCACCCATTTTGCCCAAATTAAAATATATCACACAACAATAAGAGAAATTAAACGATTTTGTGTTGAGGTCAGACCCGAGAACGAAGGTTTTATGAACGAGGATTTTCCGGTTAAAGATCCGGATCGAGTGCAGATTCGGTTACTTAAAGCGTTAACTTCTGTAGAGGATTAGGCACAACTGTCGCCTGCTGCGGTCGCAACTCGAGTGCTGCCACTTCGCGAATGTTGCGCCGATTTTGTGGGCTCAAAAAGTACGAAAAAAAAAAAAAAAACGAAAACGCAAATTGAGTCGAGCGTCGCAGTGAGTCGAGAAATTATGACAGACGCAGCGCAGCTCGCGCTTAGTACTAGATAATAATGCGCTCTATACTTTGCTATAGTCTGCTCAACTCAGTCTGCTATACTCGGCGTGCCATACTGTCTGTTCTATACTCGATACAAGTGCGGGAAATGCGCAAGTAGTGGCGATAATATCACATTATTATCGCTTCGAACTCGGCTTCAAATCGAACCCGCTGTCTGTCAACGTGTCTTTTTAGCACTTGAGAGCGAGACAGCGAGAGTGAGAGAAAAAGGGATAGGGAGATGGAGACGGGGTCAGTCAGACAGAATCAAAACAAGTACTAAAAATAAGCAACTATTGTTGAATTTCAATTAAGATACCAGTAAGTTCCCCTAAATCCCCATTAAGTTCCGTCCGATTCGTAGGAAAATTCGGCTATGAATTAGATTCGGAATACGAAATTCGGAAGCGGCATCTAATGAGATTCCGTTTGAGATTCCATAGTAAATCCCCCCGTTGAGGAAGTCAATTGGAATTCGACTCTCGATTCTGGCGGGAGCAACGACTCAACTTGATTCGAGTCGGCTCGACTCGAGGAGACAGTTAAGCAAAAGTGCTTGTAATTGAGCATGTATTTGCATTCAAGCTCGCATTCACACTCACATTCACACCCGCATTCATACTCGCATTCACACTCACATTCATACTCGCAATTGTATTCGAATTTGTGTTCGTATTTAACGAGGCTCGCAATGGCATTTAGTCTGGACAATAAACGTGCGTGCCTCACACCGCAAAAATACCGCTGTCTAATTGAAATGTAACCAGCAGGTACAGTGGATTGTGCGGTATTCTTAAAGGGAAAAATATGCTAACCATAAAATTATGTTGTTTTCCAAAAATAATGAGTTTTGTTTAGTGGTGAAGGGGTACGTAGAAAGTACAGTCAGAAAATAGCCTTAGCGAAAGCCAAGAAACACCAAAATTGTGAGCTTAGTTGTAATTAAAGACTGATAGGAAAAAATGTATTATAGAACAGTAAATGTTCTTAAGTCACAAAAACAGGTAACATAAATATGTATTATGGCACCTAAAAGAGATATGTAATTTATACCATATTTAAAATATTAGAAAGGCAACAGATGATACTTTAATGACCTTCCAAGTTTCTTAATGCGACAAGGAGACCTTGTGTTATAACTGACTAGCAGCTTAGAAAAGCCAGTCCAGAGTCCAGTGGGGTCAAAATCAATACCAGCTCTATCAAAAAAATATCTCAAACAATTCCGACTCAATAATTTCTATTCACAAATCTCTCCACTCTGCCCACTGTACTTCTCACTGTGCTACAGTAAATTTATGTATATTAATTATGTTGAGCTTCTTTTGGACACGCCAAAGACAAACAAGATACACGACGTAACGTAACGAGTCGGCCCGGAATCAGAATAATTAAAATAAGACAATTGTTTTATAAATAAAGCTCACTGCCTTTCAGGCGGCAATTTCACTCAGTTTGTGCGTTATGAGATTAACATGCAAAAGAGGTCGGCGATTCCGCTATAAATAAATTTACGTAAATTCATTTACTCCTGAAAAGGAAGCCGCATATCAATCCCGATAAACTGGAATAAATGCAATGGGATTGAAAGTTACATAAGATTCTTCTGTAAAGTAAATACGTAAAAAGGAATTTAGGAATCCCAGAAAAGCTGTCTAGACAGTTTAATAAAAATTATGATAGGTAAACTACTTAAGTTCTCGCAACAGATGTGCACGTTTTGGACGATCTGCTTGATAAGTCTTAACGGCGTCATTGTGATTTACTTTTAATTTATAAACTCAAAAAATGCTGTCCAGATTAAAGCAACTCCCCACTCGAAAGTTTCCAAAAAAGCTGGCAAACCCGCAGACGATCTCACTGATAAGTCTGACGCCAGTTATTAAGAGTGTTAAGGACTTAGTATAAATTTAATTAAGAATTTAAATAGCTCATGCTTTACTATAAATTAGCTAAGTTATTTCAATTATCTCGTTCCCACGATTTATATATTTCTTTCTTGGCCCAGTTCCGATTACAATCTGCATGCGTCAGTCGCAAGGGGATTCCGAGGGATCTTCAAATGGGGCTTCCTGTTTGCGCTAATACTTAATGGGTAATTCGGGTTTTATGGCAGGCCTACCTTAACGCAGCTTAATGCAGCTTTATTATGCTATAAATCGTTATCTGTCTAGGCGAGTAGGAAATTACATTGAGCATGAGTTTCGTTTTGGGCAAATCGAGCAGAGTTCGCAACGTGTTTGGGTTTGTTTACCCTTTCCCCACTGTCATGTATAACTCATCTATCATTGTGGCAGGCGGCGAATCTCGATCTCGAGTGCTATATAAATCAATCAAGCTGTTTACCGAGCACTCGCTGCGTATTGTGACAATAATCGGCCCTATAAAGCGATATCCAGTGAGCAAGTGAGATAACACGACTTATATAGAATTGACATGACTGAATGGCAACAACAGTAAATACAATAACAACCTGTTACATGTGTGAACAAACAGCCTATTTGGAGGGGGGAATGTGGCAGAGGAGAGGGAGCTACCTGCGCTGCGTACTCGTAGCTTCCTGAAGCCAAAGCCGGCAACATTTGCATACGTAATTAAAAGTTGTACAACAAAACTGGGACTACAACAACAACAACGACAACAAGACTGATTTCTACCTGGCAACGAATCAATTTGCGTTCGCCTCAATTGGCGACCTTGCCAAACGCCCCCCAAGTTTGCCAAGTGCAAGGCCAACGGGGTCTCTGAGAGGGTTAAGGGGGGGAGACTCGCTTGCAGTGGCGCCAAGTGGGAGGCGTGGCCAACTGGCGATCCCAATTTGTGCAGTGACAGGCGTCGAAAGGGGCGTCGCCTGAGTTGGGTTATCAGCTGCGCAGCGGGTCAGCTGCCTCGATTAGCCGATTAGGGGTTACTACGAACTGTAACTGTACACACAATTATCAGCGTCATATATATGTATATGTATATAGAAGACATCTGTATATGGCACATGTCTTGACACTGTGCACACACTGCATTAATCGCATCGTAATCGTCACTAAATGAGCAACTAATTAGCTAATAAAACAATATGATAAATGTTACGCGGCGTATGCGCAATGTGCAAACATAAAACTGATCGATCGATGAAAGGAAAAACATGTGCAAACTTGTTTTTTGCTATAAAGTCGAATAGAGCCGGAATCGGGAACTAAATTTAGATTTAGTAATTAATTGCATTTTGAAAAAGTTTCTATTTAAATTTAGCTTTGAGAAATAAGAAAAATATTTAATTGATTTCATTTCATTTATCGAAATAATTCTTGAGAAACTGATGTAGTTTGATATATATATACTGATCTAAATATATTGATAAATTTATTGTAATTTCATAAGTTGACCTTATAAGTCATCAATAATTTTTATATTTCAACTAAAATTAGTTTAAAATTTCATTGCTTGTTCAGTCATATGAAGAGATATTCCTGAAAAACTAATAAAAACAATATAATCTTGATATTATAAATATTTTTTATTTTATTATTATTCCTTTCAAATCTCAAAAACATATAAATATTTCTCTACTTAATATAGTACATTTAAATATTTCTTTAATTACATAACTAACTTTTATTTGTCATTCTATATAGTAAAAATTAAATTAAAAATCTTTTAAAAGAGCTTTGCTCTTCACACATTTTCCCAAATCGCATACATCTTGAACAATTTGAACTTTTTGTCGTTTCTTCCTTTTCTTCACCCTCTCTCTAAATTCTTCCCCCACTGAGCCACGTCTGTATCTGGCTGGAAGACTTGCCCTTGGTCTCGACTAACGCCAGAGCCACGTAGATGGTGGCCACGCCCGTGCAGCCAGAGAAGAAGAAGAAGGTCCAGTCATCTCCCCAGGCGTCGATCATGATTTGGAAACTCTTTGTCACAATGAAGACACACAGCCAGTTGAAGGTGACAGTGAGAGCGGTGGCTGTGGCGCGGACATCAGGCATGAAAAGTTCACCCATCATGAGCCACGGAATGGGACCGTAACCCACCGAGAAGGTGATAATGAAGAGGATCAAGCTCAGCAGCGGCAGCCACCAAATGGACGTGACATCTTTGCCGCTGCTCTTCATGGCAAAATAGGCGCCCAGAATAGCCAGGCAGATGGTCATGATGGTGCTGCTGAAAAGCAACAGCATCTTGCGGCCGGCACGTTCGATGAGCAGCGAAGCGGCCAACGTCATGATGACTTGCACCACACCCACAATAATGGCGCTGAGTGCGGCACTTGCATTTTCGTTGGCCGACTTAAAAATGGACTCCGTGTTGAAAATGACCGCGTTAATGCCGGAGAACTGCTGGAACAGCATGAGCAACATGGAGATGATGAGGCCTTTGCGGGCGGTAGGATCGGTAAACACATCCAGGAACGAAGCATTTGCACTAGCCTGATCCAGGTCGTTCTGAATAACCTGAATGGCACTGCGCGAATCGCAGTAGCGACCCCACAGCCACTTGAGAGACAGCGCCGCGTCTGCGCGACGACCCTGCAGAGAGAGAGAGAGAAGGTTCACTTAGATCTCGCCAAGAAACCGATGACGTCAACGCACTCACCTTCTTCAATAGGTAGACAGGTGTCTCGGGCAGAAACAGCAATCCCGCAAAGAGCAGGACGGGCACAACGAGGCATGTCAAACTCAGCACACGCCACGAAACCAGCGAGCCCAAAACGTAGACAAAGAGGATGCCCACAGTGAGTAGCAGTTGGAAAAGGGTGCCCAGGGTGCCCCGAATGCTCGTCTCTGCAATCTCCGAGATGTACATGGGAGCCACCACACAGAAGCTGCCCGTCGAGATGCCTGCAAAAGGGAAGGAGACAGTATTAACACAGGCGCCGCTTAATCCTTCACAGCTTGCGCTTTACCAATTAGAAATCGTCCCAGGTATAGCCAGCCGGCAGAGCCGCCGAAGCTTAGGCACAACCAGGCCAAAAAGAAAGGTATGTCCATGGCCAATGCCGTGTAGCGTCTGCCAATTGCATCCGCTATGTAGCCAGTGGGCAGGGCGCCCAAAATGGCTCCAATGGCCAGCAGGGAACTCACCCAGCCCTCTGCAAGAGGAGAGAAGAAAGAAAGAATAACATGATATAATGGTATATATAAGTATGCATAGTATATAATACCCTTCTCTACAGGGGACATTGCGTAGTAAGGTAGGCCAAGTTCAGCCCCCACTCAGAGATACCGTTATGTCATATCGCTGTTATCGCAGCACTTGATTCGAACTTATCGACAACACGATTGCGCGACAAGCTCGATCGATGTATAATATAGTATAGTGATATATTTATATTTATAGCAGGAAAGTACGTTGAAATCAGAGCACGAACTTATCGAAAAACCATATAAATCTCAGATAGAAAGGGAACTTGTCCTTTTACAAGGGTAACTAACTTTACCCTATAGAAAAGTATATAATAATTTAAGAACGAACTTAGAAGTTAAAAAAAAAACGATATAAAACTTAGAAACACTTTTTAGCGTACCTTGATCCTTATCCAGAATAATATCCTTCTTAGCCTGAGGCACTACCGAAGGCGGAGTGGCTGCCAAGGCTGCTATATTAGCCAGGGTTGTCATGGTTGCTGGTGTTGTCGATATTAGGTCTGTGCCGTTGATCGGGGTCAGGATAGTAGCGATTGCATTTGCCGTTCCATTTATCGTCGAGTTCTTTACGGGAGTAATCTGCGGCAGGACAGGACTAGTCCAGGCCAGCGCTGTGCCCGCAGCGACGGCACCCAAGCACACTGGAAAAGTTGAATGTAAACAATAAGTGAGCAATAAACAGATAAGCCCAAATCAATCTTTATAGAGACACTTACTGACGAGGGCCGCCAAATATTGACGGGTCTTTGAGGTCTTCACGACACCATCTTGCAACGGATCGTAGAGCATCGGATTGTGTGACGTCACATCGCCATCCTCTTGGCTCACAGTCTGTAAAGATCGAGAAATATTTGAAATATTTTCGCAAACGCCCGCGGCACGTGCTGCCAACAAACTATACAAATGCCGCAGCAATGTATTGTATATGGTATGGGGGTATATAAAAATAAATATATGCAGATTATTGAACAACAATTAAAGAACTTGGGATTACCAGGAAAATGAGTCAAATGTTGTTGACCTGTATGCACCCGGCGCAAACCGCTACCACTAACATATTATTAATTTAAAATAACTATTATGATTGGTATTCATTTGCAATTTAATTCTTAGAAATCGTTGAATGGTGGTTTATTACTGTACACATCAAATACGCATTTTCTAAATTTAAAATTACGCTCAATTTTAATTTGAATTTTAACCGCATGCAATGACAGGAAATTTGACGGGGTTAGCTTTTATAGATCCTGAGATCTACGTGTTCATACAGATGGATATTGCTATATCGAGTCGACTACAAAGCTAATATACTCTCTCCCCTATCTGAGTTTAAAAATAGCTGATAATCGCAACAAAAATACAAACGGAACAGCTGTTTAAAATGATGTACACACATAGCACATAGGCAAAGGAGGCATGTTCTCAAGTGAATGGTATCTAATGGGATTCGGATCCTCCCGTTACCTGCCACCAGCGTGCCATGGCACGCACAACCTTATCCGAGTCCATAGTCGTGATCCGCCTACGCGGAAACACTGTCTCTGGCAGGCAGGTATTATATAAGCTTTATCACCGCACGCACTTTTATTGCTTATTTCGTATGGTATTTCTTAAATCTGCTTCGAGACCTTCTTCTCGGTCTGTGCGTATTTTTATCCGAGTATTTTGTCGCGTATTCTTCAGCAACTGATCATTAATTATGCCAAAACACACGTGTCTTGATATCTATAGATATCTGTTGATTTTCGTTGGTTCTATGTAAATATATATTTCTCTCTTGTATTAAAATTTCCCGCAATTCTTTGCCGTGACGATTGTTTTGGTCCGCGCGAGAAGACTGTTTTGCTAGACTCATCGAAAATTGTTTTCTTCTCGAATTTTGAAAATCGTGTGCTTCTATTTTGGCTGGCTTTCTTGCAATGCACTACCCACAGGGGTATATGATAATTTTCAAAAGACTTGCTATGAAATCTACTAAATAATTATAATCTTTGAAATTGATTAAGGATTATGTGATATGTTTTCTAAGTCATTTACAACTGCACCCCACATAAGTTAGGGTATATCCCTGTCGGTTAGAGCAGCTTGTCATTGCAACTGTCTGCGGATTACGCGCATTTGCATGCAAAACATTTCGCATTTACGTCAGTCACAATAGAAAAGTGCATTCAGTAAAAAGACAACAATGTGAAATGCTCTTCCTCCCTGTTTAGAGTTACTTCATTCGATGAAGAAACCAAGAGGACTTTCCCCATGATTTGGGAAATTTACATAATTTTCAGACTCTGATCCCCTGTCGCAACAGATTTACACACATATTACGCATACGCCCCGTCAACGTACTGAATACTTCCTGCTCGTCTCTAATGCACTTTATGCAATGCGTTGCCAAAATTACGCTAGGTAGAAGCGTTTGAAATGAAAATAAAAATATACAACCCACACGCACACATACACACACACAAAGGAGATATGTGTGTTATAACAATGCAGCGAGATTGTGGACAAATGCGAGATAGATAGATGAACAAACAGACAAATGAATTATCCTTTTAGTCATGAAAATTCAATTGTCCAACGTTATCAGAGGTCGCAATGCGAATGCGAATTATCCGCAAGAGTACGTAAGACGCAGCGTAATTGCATCTAATGGCGTCAAGTGCAGCGCCAAAGAAACCTGTCGCCATGAAAACAACAACAGGTCAAACTGGGCAGATAGACAAAACATGTGAGAGAGAGAGAGAAAGAATGTAAGAGAGAGACATAGGCAGCAAGAGAGCGAGCGCGAGACACACCCACCAGCAGCTCGAGAAGAGTCGCATCACATGCTAATTTGTATTTGCTTCGCTTGCTTTGCTCTGTTTACGTTTACCTCTTGCCTATTCCCCTTTCCCAATTCCCTCTTCCTGCGCTGATCCAATGTCAAGCGCATCGTTCTATTTGGCGCCGATGCACTTCGTGTTGACGAGGGCTTGTTCGGCGATATTGATGTGCTCTCTGTAGACGTCCGTGTAATTGAAGCAGTCATAAAAACCCTTCAAGGTAGCGGATAAGCAACAATTAGAAATTCTATTGTTACCCTACTCCAGCACATTGTGTGGGTGTGTTCAAGAGATTGTGGAATATGCGATACGCAGCTGGGCTAGTCTCTAATTGGCATATAACGACAATTACTGCATTACTTTAAACAGAAACAACAATGACGGACAATACTTATCGAAAAACACATCTAAACAACATCTGTAAACAATGGTTTATCGAAAAGGACAAGCACATGTATATTGAAATGTTAAATATTAACAGCGCTCTGTTAAGCTGATCAATATTTTCATAAATACAAAGAGACATAAATCCTCTTTAGTAATTCAAATCAAAATTTAAAAATATAGAATTATAATTAATAATAATTATAAATATGGAATCGTATTTATGAAAATATAATGATGTTTGTGTGATTATAGAAAAATGTTTAAAATAAAATTCTCTTTAACTATAAATGATATTATATTTGTAATATTCTGCCCGATTCGGAATCCTTTTCTTTAGCCCTAAGCCTGTATGTATGTACCTGAGGACCTTCAAGACATTGACAGAGTTTTGACAGACAGTCAACTCTGTTTCATGTGGTAGATCCATCGTGTCTACTCCTAAATATATATCCATCATTAGAATATAAAATGCAGTTTTTATTACGAATGCAGTGGCCATGAAATGTCGGTACTGGACATGTAAATATTATTATTGCTGCGCAGATTTGTCGACAGCAACACAACAAAAGCGAGATAAACAAGTACGAACATGTCCGGTCCTGAGGCATAAACAACAACAATAGCGCGATAGGCCGATGCCGATGGGCGAGAAACACAATAAAAATAATGTAAATGCATATTTATCAGTATAGTGAGTTGTTTCGATAAAAATAACACAGAATTATGGTGAATTGAAACACGACTTCTTCAATACATGCCCAATACATAATGGTTATTGAGAACTCATGACTCCCAATGGGGTTAATCTAAAATCACTGTTTTAAGAGTGGTCTGGGTGAATCACGCTTATCCGTCAGCCGGTCACCAACGGCGTGAACGTGCCGGCGGGTCTCAAGTAGGGGCCCATGCGGCGGCATGCTCATTGCTCAAAGGTCTGAAGTGGTCTATTTTCCGTATCGAAAACAGTCGGTTCACACGTGAATACAAAAAGATAAGAAGTTTTTTTTGGCTAATTGTTGAATCGAAAGTCATATCAAAAGTACCATGATGCAGATGGAGTGTACAACCAGAAGATACTCAGGGATTTTCAGTTTCATACCACGTCTAGACGATGCTATTAGTGATACGGAGCGTTTTTTTAAGTACTCAATAATTGCGAACGTATCAAACTTGGATCTTTGCCTGTAGTAACAGTGAATAAAGAACAATAATAGTGAGTCGGGGGTTATAATGTCCACTTTAACAAATTATTGGGCAACCATTATGGTCCCACTTGACTAATATTATGCAGGGGCTCCTAACCGGATTAAAGTTCGAGTACCGCTTAACTCAGTAGCACTGCCATGATTCGCGCCCCCATCTAGGAACAGGTACAGATGTATAAACCTTTATGGTTGCCCTGATAGAGGTTTAGTACTTTTACAACAGCAAGAAATTTCTTAATCCACTGTCAAGAGCAGTCATTAGTTTAATTGTTCTACTATTGATTGCGCTGTGGGGAGGCGAACTATTGTGAACTACGGCTGGGGGCAGACTTCTATTTTGTGCGCTGGCTTTATTTATGGCCTGCGATAGGGCGAGGCTGACTTGTTTATGGATAGGCAAATTGTATTGTAAATTGCTAAGAAATCTTGAAAGTTATATTAAAATCTAAAGATGTTTGGATCATGATAAGATACTTAGGTTGAATTCGGGCTACCAAATTGAGATTGTGGCAAATGTTTACGAAATAATTATTATAATTGATAATAAAGCTATAATATTATAATATTTATTATTTATATTATTCTGCAATATTTCTATGCAGGTACATACGATATAGCATACTTTTCGGTCGTATCTTTTAACATGAATGTTCATTATAATACGAGGGTCGTTTGATAAGTCCATTTTCGTTAAAATTCACGAGATCGTCTGCTTTCAATGCCTATAAAACGCAAACCAAAAAACGCAGCTTTCTCAAAATTTTACAGTCAGCTGTTAATCGATAACTGCTGACAGGAGAAGTGTTGTATTTAGAGCAGGTGCGCGGCAAATACAAAAAGTCACGGACTTATCAAACGACCCTCGTATCTAGGTGATTAAAACTCTGTAGGATTCACATTATTCTTTGAACACACAGTATTTTCGATATGTATCATTTTATGTCCAATATTTTAACTTTTTAAATACACGCAATACCAAATATTTATTTTATCGGCTGTTTTAATTTCGATTATTTGAATAATCACTCGCACTTACCTTTTTAATATCGTCGGTGGCAACCATATTTCTAAAATAAATAATTCCTAATTATTTGGCACAATTCTAACAGCTCTGTAAATAATTCGATATCGATATATTTTGTCTATATTGAGCTTGAGAACCCGCTCGTAGGGTGATCTTTGCAATTGAGTTTTTATTTTTCGGACAGTTTCAGTTAATGCTCGAAACGTGCGGATGGGCGCGCTGAGCGAACACGCTAAACTGAATTTCTCGAAGGAAACGCGCTTAACAGCAAAGCTAAACGCAAACGCAAACGGAGATGTCGGCGTCGACGTCGCAACGTTAGCGCCGGCGTAGACTGCGACGACGCACGCGCCGCAATTGATACGTACATAAGTAGGTATGTATGTGTGTATGATATCGCAGTGACGCAAACAGCGGCAGCGACGCGACGCCAGCTTTCTACTGGCATTGCCAGCAAATATGGAAGAGCCTTGGTGGATACTCTCAGATCGTTATCCAAAACAATTGTGCCTGTGTGTGTGAATTATCATAATGTAGTTAAGGCTCAAACCAAATGCAGTCGATCAACATACGATCAAAGTTTATGTTAATTACTTTGTCTTTTAACATTAACAGACTGTTAACGCTTAACAGCAACGATACCTTAGACAGTTTATTATCAGTAATGATAGAATTTTAACGGAATTATATTTAAAAGAACATACTAAAAGAAACATACTTCTTATAATGAATGAACATACTTCTTATAATAAAAGTCTAACACATTTTATAAAACCAAAAGGCATTTACACACAGAAATTTCAGTTGTCATTTCCTCTGTTAACTTGCAGAGCGCACATTGGCACTCCCTGTTATTAAACGACCTGTTTTCGTCTTTAAACTTGTTTATTTTCCACATATGGGTACATATTACATACAAATTTCAAATAGAATTATCGTAAATCAACGGCGTGTCAGTTTGCATAATATAATTTTGCTTCTTACCGTATTCAGTCGATCTTCTACATACGATAATAGTCTCTGTTAATTCTTACCGGGATTGAATGTAAATTCCTCATCACTTGAATCGCTGCGTTTAGAAAGAAAACTGAATCCAGTTTGTTCTTGCTTGAACAAGCCCTGGAACTTCTCCAGAAGTCGTTGAAAACCACTCTCCAATGAAGCCGAGCTGACGTCCTGCAACTTGTCGAGAATGTAGCTTATCAGGGCCTTGAGAAGCCCCTGCATAGAAAAAGAGCGTAGCGAGAAGGCTCGTCTTGAAAATTGAAAGAAATCAAAAAACCAGGGTTACCTCCATATGCTTGCTGTCGATGTTGCAGCGCGAGTGAAGATTTTGGTTCTCGGTTAACATCGCATTGAACATAGCCGCGTCTGTCTGGTCGATAACGCTGCTTATGAAGTGCATAAAGTTAAGGGAATGTCCGTGCAGGCGATGCAGATCGAGTTTACCATCGAATCGGAAGTTTTCAAATGTCGGATAGTTCTTCATCATATAGCTGTGGATCATCGATATTAAGATGAAAAAAGCATTGCACATATGAAACCTATCTACGTAAAGTAAAAGTCCTGCCCGTAGCGCCGTTCGAAAGGTTTGATCACCCTCCACGCCTGCCGCATTGCCAATCTTTCATTAAGAGTAAAGTCAGTGTCATCTTTAATGGGCCCCACCACCAGCTCCGGCAATTCCTTGGGAAAGATGTGAAGAATCGGTATTTCTTCTTCGGATTCAACTTCCTCTACAGCTTCTTTTTGCGAATGAATACTCATGGTGCCCCGAAGCAATTTTTAAATTCAACAAGAAAAGAAATTGATAAAAGCTGTTATAAAAAATTCTCAAGCCACAATTTCAGTGTAATTGTGAATGTTAACTGAATTCACCCCGCCTATTCGATAGTTTTGTCGATTCAGTAACATGCATTCCTGCGTTATATTTGTGATAAGCACTACCTGATTATGTTATCACACTCTTTTTATTGAGAATTATGGGAATTCTAGTAGTTCATTATAAACAACTTATAGACTGAGCTTATCATAATCGAAAGGATAGTCTTTCAAGACCTCCAGAATTTTAGTCATCGTAGGGCGCATATTGGCATCGCCCTCCCAACAGGATGTGATAAGTTTTGTTATTTCAGGACGGCTGTTGATATATAAATTCTCAATCGGAGGTCGTCCGCCTGTAATAAATTTTATCAGTAAATAGCTTCTGCCTTGCAGGTATTACTCATAGAGTTCCGGTTTACCATTTTTAACATGTTCGCATATTTTTAATTCGTTTCCTATGTGCTCGAAAGGTATTTTCCTTGATAGAATCTCGGACATACTTATGCCCCAACTGAATACATCACATTTCTCCGTATATTTCTTTCCACCGTAGACCTGTGCGGGTGAAACTCGAATGAGTAACACAAAGCAAATATGAGTAACATAAAAAAAAAAAAATAAAATAATAATAACCTCGGGTGCCATATAGGCAGCGGTTCCTTTTTTCCTAGTCATGATGGTCGCCTTCTCCCTAACGGTCCCGAAATCACAAATTTTGGGGCAGCGACGTTGGTCAGTTAGCAATATATTTAGCGGCTTCAAATCGCGATGAATCACGTTTATACTATGTAGATATTCAACAGCCTGCAATATGAATAACATTTAAAATTACATATTAGTACTCAATAAATATATGTCTGTAGATTCAACTTCAATAAATAGTACCATGGCGCTGTGCAACGCCCAGTTAATGAAATGCTCAAAAGTATAGTCCGGTTTGGAATTTTTGTGCAACAAATAGGCAATAGATCCCCCTTCAGCGTACTCCATCACCATGTAGTGTACATCGTCATGGAAAGAGACGCCGTAGAGGAATATAATATTGGTGTGGTTGGCTCGCCCAAGTTGTTTATACTCCCGCTCCATCTCGGCCTGCGGCACTTTCGCATAGATCTTTTTAACGGCCCTATCCTGGTTGTGACATTTTGCATAGTACACCTTACCGTAAGTGCCCTCACCGATCACCTGAAAGGGGCAATAATGGAGATTTGATATAAATACTGCGGAAAAAAATTGGAATACAATCACTCACAGCGACCAATTTAATATCATTAAAATCAATTGAGGCAGCCATTGTTTTTTTTAATTTCACTATTCACATTCATAAGTTTCCCTCTGACTAATTAGCTTCACCTATGCGCACCAAGTACACATATTCAGATAAGAAGTGTTCAAATATATAAATCGAAAAGCCTTTCAATGTTATTCGATAAATAACAAGCAAAAAAATGATCGTCCTACTTTATTATCACTAGTTCTGTTAAACCAGCTGCAGCTTTATAATTAATTATACGAAAATCATCGATTGAGCAATCGATATACAAAATTTATTACTCTAACTTAATTCTTCGATAGCTATCGGCGAAAAACGTCTTTCAATTCAACTGTCGATATATATTGTTTGCCAACAGTTGCATCACTTAGAAACAGCTGTCGCCGGTAGAAGGAACGAACGTAAACATGTCGCTGGTGAATCCATTTCGTAATGTATTTCGGCTTCCGAGTCGAAATCAACGTATCAACTGGTTCCCTGGCCACATGAATAAGGGTATGCGACAAATACAACAGAAGCTACGCACTGTTGACTGTATCGTGGAAATACACGACGCTCGCATTCCCCTTGCCGGAAGAAATTCACAGTTCTTCGAGACAATTACAGGTAAGGAATCCAACGTAGACTTTTTCCATTCCTAACGACATTCTATCTTACTCACAAAGGCAACGGAGTCAAGCCACATATATTGGTGCTGAACAAGATAGATCTGTTGGGCACGAAGCACCAGCGGGGAATTGTGAAGCAACTGAGAGAACAGCAGCCCGAGCTGAGGAACATTCTCTTTACCAACTGCAAAGATCAACGTAATACAGGTGTACTGGACATACTTCCATTGGCCACCAAACTGGTGGCAGAGAGCAGCCGATTCAATCGTGCCCAAAGTGCCGAACACAACATTATGATAATCGGTGTCCCAAATGTAGGTAAAAGTTCCATCATTAATGTGCTGCGGAACGTGCATCTAAAGAAACGCAGTGCGGCACGAGTCGGTGCTGAGGCCGGCGTCACTCGAGCCGTAGGTGAACGCATTAAAATACAGGAGCAACCCCTCGTCTACATGATTGATACACCTGGCATACTGCAGCCCTCCGTAACGGATGATGAGATGGGTATGAAACTAGCTCTGGTTGGGTGTGTGCCAGATCACATAGTGGGCGAAGATCTGATAGCCGATTACCTGCTTTTCTGGCTAAACAAACACAAGCGCTTCGAGTACGTAGAAAAGCTGGGCCTGCGCTCCGGACCCAACGACAACATCAGCGCAGTCCTTGCGGAATATGCCCAGCACGAGGGCCTATTCCACCGTGTTAGGCAGTACAATGGTCAGGTGGAAGTAATGACGAATCTCCTGGCGGCCGCACGGAAATTCATAAGCATGTTTCGCACAGGACAGCTGGGTCCAATAAATCTGGATGAGCCATGGGCTTAGTAATGATATTATATTTTATATGCCAAGTAAATACAAATTAGTGTTACAATCTAGTCAAGTAAATGTATGTTCTTTTAAGGTTCGATTTTAATTTTCCACCATGGGCACATCGATCGCAATGTTACCTACGCCCGGCACCGGAATGGAATATGAGACGCCAACGTTGTCGATGTCTGCATCGACAGCGTCATTCTGTTGCTGAACCGGCAAATCAATAGGAGTTTGTTTTGATTCCTGCGCCACTTCTGCCGCTGCTATCGTTACTGGAAGTTGATCCGTCTCCATACTGCAAATGGAGGTATCCATTACATCTGCTCCGGCTGCTCCTGTGGTCACGGCGTAGCCTGTCTGTGCGGCCACCGCACGCAGTTCGCCGGGTACTCCTTGCATCCGCTTTTCAATGTATCCCTTGTATGGCGCCAACTTTTCATAGTATTCGATAAGCATTTGGGGATTCTTTTCGGACACTTGCGTGCTGGACACCAAGTCAAACTCATCGCAGTATTGCCATCTCACTAGGTACTTAATTTCTCCGGACACATCTGTGGCGCCCATTATCTCAGCTAGTTCCAAGCCGCGTTCGTAACCACGAGGTTTCTGAATTTCCTCACATTTTGGTTTTTTCTCGCCGCGTTTCTTCGATTTGGCACGAGACTCTTCGAACTTTTGGATGAGTGCGGGGCAGTCGCAGTTCTCCTCCGGTTCCCAAGTGTTATCCCCAGAAGGATAGCCGCGCCACTTGATAAAATACTCCACCTTGCCATCCGACGTGATGCGCTTATCAACAATGCGCTCCACCACAAAATTTGACTCGTTTTTAACCATTGTTTATTGTTTATCTTAAATATTATTATTTCGCTGGCGTGTGTGATTATTAGTGATGTACTTAAAAAAACGATAAGAATCGATAATTATACTTTGAGTACTTTTCCTCTGTTAAGTAACATAGGAATGTTAGCCACAGGACTGTTTACATTTCCAGCAGGACGTATCGATATTTGATGCCTTCTTATCGATTTCAATTTCTAGGCCACATTGCAGTCTTGAATTTTATGCTATTTCAGACAATTATTTCAATTAATGAGTTAAACGATGGCACAAACCGAGAATGAAATACCTACGAACTGGAATCCTATGGCTCAGCATTTTTATGATGAGAGTCTCAACACTTACGAAAACAGTGGAGCAGTCTCAGTTGTAGAGAAGGGCAAAGGAAAGGATCGCGTCTGCAAACAAATGAAATATCCATACTTGGTTGTAAGAAAGGAGAACAAACTCATTACGGACTTGCTGTTGCGAAATTTCTTTGGCGATGAACTGATTTACGACATTGAATTTCGTTTAACATCGCGCGTGTTCTTTGTCTATTTTCATAACTTGTGGTAAGTTAGGTAGTATCTTGCCTCAGCATACTCTCATAAAACATTTCATTGAAGCTCATTGGAAGCGGCCTGGACAAAGATCCGTCGGTTTCCGAATATTGTGAAGTGTGTTGAGGGTCGAGCCAAGCCACATCTGACTCCATACACACTGAACGAAAAAGAAGACACATCTCCAGCTCCAGCAACTAATCCCGATCCTGAAAGTTCCAATGTTATCGACTTGGATGCTCGATCTATTCAAGTTTCTGCTGGAAATCAAAAACATCCTCAGTTCTTCAAGCCTCCTATTGTAATCAGAGCCGACTACAGCGCTAAGAACTCACTCCTAGCTCTTAATGATTCGAGCTATCGTTATCTAAATGTCAAGTACGACTTTATGCTGGAGCGTCATGGGGCCTATGTGCATCAGGAGGAGTTGGCAGTGGATCAAGCAGTCGTACACTACCGCTCTGGCCGCGTAATCGTTACGTAAGCGAAGTTTTAAAGACATTTAATGCCGAATTTAAATGAATCTCTTCGCAGCCCCAAGCAACCTGTGGATTTAAAGGATTCTCCAGATGACACCAAGCTGGTTCAGTTGGCCAAGAGGTGCCTCTCCTGCAGTTGCTACACGGACAATAGCTGTCGCTTCTGCAACATGCCCTTCTGCAATCCTGTTTGCTTCGACGCAGTCGCTGCTGTTCACAAGGAGAGCTGCGACAAAGGGAAGACTCCACTGGTGGATGATACAACTATGCAGCAGTTTTCAAAGGTGAAGCTGCCTTCATCCGGGAGCAGTGTCAAGATCACAGCGTTCGAGCAAACCAATGTGCTCTACATACGGTCAGCTGAAGTAGCCGACGAGGTGGCCTACTACAAGGTGCTTTCCGAGATCATGACGCATGGCAAGAACTCACCCAGATTGACTAAACTTCCCCACCTCGGTCAGCTTGTCATATTGGAGTTCAGCACGCAAATTGTACGTGCCATGGTTCTCAATGTGGACAATCCACAGGCCATTTACGTGGTCTGTGTGGACTATGGTAGTGTGGAGATAACTAAACTGGATGAGCTGCAGGAGTGTAGTCAGTATCTGGCATCTTTGCCGCGATATGCCCTGCCCGTGCTGCTGCGTGGTGTTCCCCGGCGTTACATGTGTCCCAATGTGCGTGAGATGATGTACCAACTGGATCACAACCACACGTTTGTGATGAAATACTCGCAGCGGGAATACGACTACGACAGGGCCATGCAGCGTGTGCTGCTCGTGGAGAGTGAACTAAATCGCAGCCTAAATCGCCTGCTCAAAACGATACTGACACCAGTGGAACCAACCATGTCGGATGCCGGTTTGAAGGAGAATGTAAATGGCTTTGACGAAATCCCTTTTCCACATTTACAACTTCTGATTGTTTCCTTTGCAGTATCTGCAACACGTGCCGGTGCACACTGGCAAGCGTAAGGATCTCGTTGTCATGGACAACACGTTCATCAAATTTGGTGTCATCCACTGTACCATGCTAGACTTTGCTTACGAAATCACCCAAATGCAACGCGACTTGCAGCACTATGGCCAGTCCGTGGCCAAGTATGATTTCTATGCTCCGCCGTAAGTCGCAAGTGCAAGTGAATCTATAATTTCTAGTCCTTATTTCCATTTCTAATTGCAGCAAAGGTGACTTGTGCATTGCCAAGTATCAGGACAAATGGTGCCGTGGTCTGTGCATGGAACTGGTGGGCGATGGTCATCCTAGCATACTGTTCATAGACTATGGCAACATTGTGCCCATACACGTGGATAATATACGTCCGTATCCGCCACAATTTACATTCCCCATACTGACAACTGAGTTTGATTTGATTGGTATGCCGGATGATCCAAGTGAGGAGTACTTGGCCAAGCTGGAGCAGCAACTTCCACTGGGTTCCCTGATCACTTGCGACGAAGTCATCTACAACAGGCAGGATAATAACTACTCCTTGCGCATTGCTGCAGTGCAATAGCTCCTTTTATATAAGTATCCCCGCATATTCTCAAAGTGCCTTACTGAAAACAATTCAATGGATGAATAAATAAATTGCTTTATTCAAGTGAAAATATTCCTTAGTAATCCTGCTCATTGCTGAACACAAAGCTGAGGACGGAGAGCTCCTCGGTCTTGAAGGTCTCCTGCAATTAAAGATAAACGGGAATCAATCAAAAGGAAACAGTAAACAGTAGTTTCTGCTTACCTGAAGAAAGGCCTCGCTGAAAGGCGGCTGCCATTGGCTAAAGCTGGCTAGAATCTGCAAGGGATGGAGTAATTATTATAGACTGCTATAAAAAATTCCAGACTGAACTCACATTTTCTCTGTGTTCAAGCAGCAACTCATGCGTAGCACGAACTTGAAGTAAACCCTCAAGATTATCTCCACCTTGGACTAGTCCCAAGTGCTGCTGGAACTGTAGCTCCTCCAGGCAGCCAGCTGTGATAAGTGTGTAAATCTGTGTGTCACAGTCTCCTTTTAAAATGCCAATACCCGCTGATCGAGCGCTATAATTATAGAGTATTAGATATTTACAGTTTGTAAGGCGAATAACCGGCAATTTGCTGGCTAGTAGAAGGATGACCATGGCACCCTCTGGGATGTCTGATGGACTGCTGGTTTCGTCGAGTTGCTGGTGTGGTATTTCCCAGTATCGACAGTATGCCTTTATAATGTCTAGACACTGCTGGGAGCTTACCACAACGGCACATTTGTCGCCCAGGTTGACAACCCAGTTGTCCAGCATTTGGTGGACAAACTCTAACTTGGCAGAGTCGTAGAGTCCCATTTCCTCCCAGGGTGGTAAATGTGGCAACAGAATTTCGGAAACTAATTGATCTGGCATAAGATCCTTAAGAAGCGCAGGATGGTCGCAGATTGTTTGAGTTATTTCAATGATTTTCTACAAAAAAACTTCAATTATTGGCAAAGTTAATTATTGTAAAGGTATTATCCTACCTCGGATGATGCGGAACTATTATCTTCAAGAAGCTGCAACGTTTGCAGCTGCAGATCCGCAGGTGTTAGCATGCAAATATATTCCTTGAGCGTAATGGAGTTACGAGTTGAATCCGGTGAAGTTGTAACGCCGTTACTTCTGCCAGTTTCAGTGCCAATTACCCTCGGAGTTATAGTGCCGACTTTTCTCGGAGTTGGATCAGCTTCATCATGGAGAGAATGTTTTGGCTTCTTTAGAGGGTGCATCGATCTATGTTGAGATCTTTTGGGAACATTGTTTTGCCCGTATGAGACTATACCATTGGCTTCGTCCTGCTGTTGATACCAATTCTCAATTTCTTCCTTCCGCTGTGCTACACATTCTGCTTTAGTCTTGAGCTCGTGCTGAATCTCTACGTCCCTCATTCCAATTTCAAGCAGAGCTTCCTCGTGGATCTTTTCGTGCTTGAAACATGTCAACACATCTAAAGTTTTTCCTAACTCATTTTTTAAGGTAGCTTGTGTTGCTGTCACCTCCAAGGTGCCATTGCCTGTCCACGTCTTGTGCTTTTTGTTGGACTGTTGACGCCAGAGCACTAAAAAAATACGTTTATTTCTTAGAGGATTCTCTTCATCGCCGTATCTGCGGGGGCCCTTGTTGGTGTAGCTTCCTCCTGTTGTTCCCCATTGCATTTCTTGGGGTTCCACATATGAATTTATGCTGTCAACATTTTGAACTACAGAAGATATGGTGCCCCTTTTAGCCGCCAGGCGCATTGATGGTGCTTGAGAACGCCGCATTGAAGTATAAATCAAAAATTATTATACAAATAATATTTTTTTTGAAGCGCTGTTTTCCACTTGAATCTGACATGAAATATTGTTTACGACCTCGTGAAAAAATCATCGCAACTTCAAGTGATCAATTCGAAAACTGATTTGAATATATATCGATAGTTTTACCAATGAACATTTTAAAGTCTGCTAAATTGGATTCATCGCACTGGACGCATCGATTACCAATTACCGATATATCGATGATGTAAAAAACACCCGAGCCGGCTTTTACACATCGTGGATTGCCCACCTATTCTAACTGCAGTAGAGTTTACACTAACGTTTAAAGTCTTACGCATATTAGCCTGTTGCATATGCTGTTTTCAGCATGGCGTTCCATTGGTGCGATAACAACCTGCACACGACGGTATTTACGCCGCGCGACTTTCAGGTGGAGCTACTGGCGTCCGCCTTCGAACGCAACACAATCATTTGTCTGGGCCACAGAAGCTCCAAGGAGTTTATTGCTCTGAAGTTGCTGCAGGAGTTGTCCAGAGAAGGACGTCGCAATGGGAAAGTTAGTGTGTATCTCAGCTCCCAGCTAAATGACGAGGACTCCTCGATATACACAATGCTAACACACCTCACCGATCTCAAAGTGTGGCAGGAGCGCTCAGAGCTTCAAATATCATTCGCTCATTGCTGGACTGACTGTCATGTCAGCATTTTGAAGCCGGAGACGTTTCTGCAATTGCTCAAGAATAAGGAGTTGCCGCTTAGCAATGTTCAGCTAATTGTACTTGAGGATTGCCATGATAGCGTTGTCTATCGCAGCATTCTGCCAATTTTCGAGGAGATCATTCTGCCTGCAGCGCCAGAGGATAGACCCAGAATACTGGGGCTGGCCGGGCCATTGCATAGTGCTGGCTGCGAGTTGAAGGAGCTAAACACTATGCTGGATACGCTGGAACAGCAAATGATGTGTCGCATCGAGACTGCTAGTGATATTGTGACAGTGCTGCGCTACTGTGCCAAACCCCAGGAGTACATTGTACAGTGTGCTCCCTTCGAAATGGACCAGTTGTCCAGTGTGATAGCCGACATTCTGAAGACTCACAAGGCCTTCCTGAATGATCATCGCTACGATCCTTTCGAAATCTATGGAACTGATCAGTTCATGGAGGATCTAAAGGGTTTGTGCACAGCTTAATGCAGGTTAAAAAAGTTAATTGAAATGATTATTTCTTTTGTAGATATTCCCGATCCCAAGTTGGATCCACTCATCGTGCTGGACTCCCTGCTGACCGTGCTGCATGAGATGGGCCCCTGGGGAACCCAACGTGCCGCCCATCACTTCTACCAGCGGAACGAGAAGCTCAAAGTGAAGACTCCCCACGAGCGTCATTATCTGCTCTTCTGTCTGGTCAACACTGCGCTGGTTCAGGTTCATACGCTGTGCGAGCAAACATTCCAGAAGCAGCTGACCGCAGAGGAGCCACGCTGCACCATTGAGCGCTACTCGAGCCCCAAGGTGCGTCGCCTCTTGAAGGTGCTGCGCTGCTTTAAGCCTGCGGAGTCAGCGGATGGGCTGCGAAAGATGCGGCACCAGGTGGATCAGGCGGATTTTAATAAATTGTCGCATGCACTGAAGGCAAAATGCCATGTGGTTGAGCAGCTAGATCAACAGAATGCAGAAACCGTCAGCGTGGTTAGAAATCTTGAGCAGTTGCTAAACATGGATGCTCCAACAGAGGACGAAGCAAAACCAACGACAACTGAGGCAGCAGCAGAAACCGCAACAACACCAGGCGAAGCACCTCCCGCAACACAGCCGGTTCCCCCAGTGAAGTCCAACAAAACCAACACTGGACAGACCCACACAAGGAGGCGGGTGCATGCGAGGCGCAACAATCGATACCAACACGACGCCAGCGAAACGATCTGCGCTCTCATCTACTGCAATCATAATCACACAGCGCGTGTGCTTTTTGAGTTGCTGGCGGAAATGAGCCGTCGTGATCCAGATCTCAAGTTCCTACGTTGTCAGTATACCACTGATCGTGTGGCAGATCCCACCACGGAGCCGAAGGAGGCGGAGCAGGAGCATCGCAGGCAAGAGGAAGTGCTCAAACGATTTAGGATGCACGACTGCAATGTTCTGATTGGCACCTCAGTGCTGGAGGAAGGCATCGATGTGCCGAAATGCAATCTGGTGGTTCGCTGGGATCCACCAATTACCTATCGCAGCTATGTGCAGTGCAAGGGACGTGCACGAGCTGCACCTGCCTATCATGTCATGCTGGTGGCACCACTTCAAGAGGCTGCCGCATCCAACGCAGCATGCGATGCCATCCAGCTAAGCGATCAGAGTCATCGCTATATATGCGCGGCAACGAATGGGGATGCACAGCAGGCGGAGGCGGACAGTGATTCGGATGACTCTGCGCTTCCCAATTCCTCAACCTCAGATCCTTATACATTCGGCACGGCACGTGGAACCGTTAAAATACTCAATCCGGAGGTGTTCAGCAATCAACCGCCCACATCATGTGACATTAAGTTGCAAGAGATTCAAGATGAGACACCGCCAACGGTGCCCGTTAGCAATCTCTTCGATACTGGCAACTCCAGTGACGATGCCATCAGTCTAACCAACACGACGCCCAGTGACAGAAGCGCCGAGCGCAGACCAAAGCAGCGTTTTAAATGTGAGCTTGCTGAGAAGGATCTTTCTACTCCTGCGGCGCCTGCATCCAGTTCTGTGGATAGCCTGGCAAGCACCACCCAAGTGCTTGTACATCAGATGGCGCAATATCGTGAAATCGAACAGGTAAAGGCATCATTAATCTTATTTTAAATTGTTGTAATCTAGACTTACTCTCTGTACAGTTACTGCTATCCAAGTGTGCCAATACGGAGCCAGCCGAGGTGGAGCAGCTTCACGCGGATCGCTTTACCAGCTGCATTTCGCCTTATCAACCCAAGCCGGAATTGTCGCCAGGTGGTGCCTCTGTGGATCTTAGCACAGCCATTGCACTGGTCAACAAATACTGTGCCCGCTTGCCCAGTGACACCTTCACCAAGTTAACCGCGCTGTGGCGGTGTGCGCGCCAGGAAAGGCAGGAAGGCATTACCCTTTACCAGTACACACTGCGCCTGCCCATCAACTCGCCACTGAAACACGACATCGTTGTAAGTAGCACCTCCTCCTCAAGTAGGCAATGAGTTAAATATTAATTCCATTCTCTTCCGCAGGGTCTTCCCATGCCTACCCAGACACTGGCGCGTCGTCTGGCCGCTTTGCAGGCTTGCATTGAGTTGCACAGAATTGGTGAGCTTGATGATCAGCTGCAGCCGATTGGCAAGGAAGGGTTTCGTGCCCTGGAACCAGACTGGGAATGCTTCGATTTGGAGCCAGAGGATGAGCAGATTGTGCAGCAGAACGATGAGCCGCGTCCGGGCACGACAAAGCGGCGTCAGTACTATTACAAGCGCATAGCATCTGAGTTCTGTGACTGTCGCCCCGTGGCAGGCGTTCCTTGCTATCTGTACTTCATACAGCTGACACTACAGTGTCCCATTCCCGAGGAGCAGAATACCCGTGGTCGCAAGATCTACCCGCCAGAGGAGGCCCAACAGGGCTTTGGAATACTCACATTGAAGCGCATTCCCAAGCTGAGTGCCTTCTCAATATTCACACGATCGGGCGAAGTGAAGGTGTCGCTGGAACTGGCAGCTGAAAGGGTTGTGCTCACGCCAGAACAGATCGAGTGCATCAATGTCTTCCTGAACTATACGTTCACCAATGTGCTGCGCCTGCAGAAGTTTCTTATGCTCTTCGATCCTGATTCCACGGAAAACTGTGTCTTCATTGTACCCACAGTGAAGACAGCGCAAACAGAGAGTCGAGTGATTGATTGGAAATTTCTAGAGCTGATTCAAGCAAACGGGAACATGATGCCACAGCCTGTGCCGGAGGGCGAGCGACAGGCGCAACCGTTTGAAGCGCAGCGTTTCCAGGACGCTGTCGTTATGCCTTGGTATCGCAACCAGGATCAGCCGCAGTATTTCTACGTGGCAGAGATCTGTCCACATCTCTCCCCTCTAAGTTGCTTCCCAGGCGACAATTATCGCACCTTCAAACACTACTACCTGGTCAAGTACGGCCTGACCATACAGAATGTGTCGCAGCCGCTGCTGGATGTCGATCACACGAGTGCCAGGCTTAATTTCCTTACGCCACGCTATGTGAATCGCAAGGGCGTTGCTCTGCCTACCAGTTCAGAGGAGACTAAGCGTGCCAAGCGCGAGAATCTCGAACAGAAACAGATTTTGGTGCCTGAGCTCTGCACAGTGCATCCCTTTCCTGCCTCCTTGTGGCGCACTGCAGTCTGCCTGCCATGCATTTTGTATCGCATCAATGGTCTCCTGCTCGCTGATGATATCAGGAAACAAGTCTCCGCTGATCTTGGCCTGGGACAACAGCAGATTCAGGACGAGCATTTCGAGTGGCCGATGCTCGACTTTGGTTGGAGTCTCTCGGAGGTGTTGAAAAAATCTCGCGAATCAAAACAAAAGGCACCCGCGAAGGAGAACGATGGGGAGGCAGAGCAGCAGCTGTTGGAGATAGAGGCGGAAAAGAAGAAAAAGGAGCAGGAGGAGCAGGAAAAAGCTCCCAAGAGTGCTGTGGATCTAGTCATCGAGGGTGAGGAGAAATTGAATAAAAACGACGATGATTTCATTGAAATTGGCACTTGGTCCAATGACATGGCCGACGACATTGCTAGCTCCTACGGCGACGACGATGAGGATGAGGAGGACGAGGACTATCTTCCGGTGCTGCCTGCGAATGTCAAGTTCTGTAAGTAACCGAGAGGAAAGACAGACTGACTCCGTCAGCAGAATTGATATAACCGATTTTCTCTTGCAGGCGATCAGCAAACGCGCTACGGCTCACCCACGTTTTGGGATGTAAGCAACAGCAGCGCATTTAAGCAATCCACAGCAGCGGGCCAGAAAAAGCAACAGCTGCCACGGGGCAACAAGTCTCGCGCCACTGGAGGTGGCGGAATCAATGGCGATGTGGCTGCAGCCAAGCCAAAGTTCAGCTACTACGACTCAGACAACTCACTTAGCTCTAGCTTCGATGACGATGATCATGTGCCAGCCATGCACCAGTTGCGCACTTACAGCTCCGACGATGATGACGATACGATGAGCCACATTGAGTTCACCTCGAAGAATGAGGCAGAGACCATTGAGACGGCACAGGAGCTGGAGAAGCGACAGAAGCAGTTATCCATTATTCAGGCAACGAATGCCAATGAGCGACAATATCAGGAGACAAAGAATCTCTTAATTGGTTACAACTTTGACCAGCAGCAGGAGAAGCAAGAGAAGCTCAACACGGATAACTATGTGGCGTCCATTGATCGTTTCAAGTCGGAGATCGAAAGCTGTGGCATGTTGGTGCCTCATGATCAGGAATTGACGCTGAAACGACCCATGGAAGCCAACGGCACAGCTCCAGCAGACCGGGATGAAGTTGCTCTACTGAAGGAGTTGCTGCCTTATGTATCTGAAGAGCAATTGCGGGCTAAACTGGGCGAAAAGAAGCAGCTGCAGCTCGAAGACTTTATTGAGCTCAATCAGCAGTGGCAGCGCAGCGTGGATGGCGAAAGCTATCACGTTTTGGGCTGTGGTGACAGCTTTGATAATTACAACGACCAGCATCGTTTGGAGCTGGCAAGCAAACAGATACGCCTGCAGTTTCAGCTGGAGTACAATGGGCAGGCAGAAGCTTCCACGAAGGATGAGCCCAATCCAGCTCAGTTGGCACTGTCGAGCAGTTGGCCGGGAGGAAACTTTAGCTTTGATCACCAGCCCGAACTGAAGGGTCATCCTGGACCAAGTCCAAGTATTATTTTACAGGGTCTAACCATGTCCAATGCCAACGATGGCATCAATCTGGAGCGACTGGAGACAATTGGGGATTCGTTTTTGAAATATGCCATCACCACCTATCTGTACATCACCTATGAGAATGTACACGAGGGAAAACTGAGTCACCTACGCTCCAAGCAGGTGGCGAATCTCAATCTGTATCGTTTGGGACGACGCAAGCGACTTGGCGAGTATATGATAGCGACCAAATTTGAACCGCATGACAACTGGCTGCCGCCGTGCTACTACGTGCCCAAGGAGCTGGAGAAGGCACTAATTGAGGCAAAGATACCGACGCATCACTGGAAGCTTGCCGATTTGCTGGACATTAAGAATATGAGCAGTGCTCAGATCTGTGAACTGGTGCGCGAGAAGGCCGATGCCTTGGGACTAACTGGATGTGCTGGCCAGGACACTCAGCAAGCCGCAGTTACCACCGCTCCCAATGCTAATGCATCCCAACTGGACGACTCGAATGAGTCGACCGATTTCAGTTGCTTCATTCCGTACAATCTGGTATCGCAGCACAGCATACCGGACAAGTCCATTGCTGACTGTGTGGAGGCACTGATTGGTGCCTACCTCATCGAGTGTGGCCCCCGTGGCGCTCTGCTCTTTATGGCCTGGCTGGGTGTACGTGTGTTGCCGTACAAACTGCAGCCAGCTGCAGAAGAGGAGGACAAGGAGCAGCAACGTCAGCCAGGCACAACTAAACCCAATGCCGATGGCATGGTGACAGTGTATGGCGAGTGGCCCACGCCGCGCAGTCCGTTGCTGCACTTTTCACCGCATGCGGACACCGAGCTGGAGCATTTGCTGAGAGGCTTCGAAGAGTTCGAGGCAAGTTTGGGCTATAGATTCCGAGATCGTTCCTATTTGCTGCAGGCGATGACACATGCCAGTTACACGCCCAATCGCCTAACGGATTGCTATCAGCGTCTGGAGTTCCTTGGTGATGCAGTACTAGATTATCTTATAACGAGGCATCTTTACGAGGATCCTCGCCAGCATTCGCCAGGAGCACTGACCGATCTTCGCTCGGCCCTGGTGAACAACACCATCTTTGCCTCGCTGGCTGTGCGACATGGTTTCCACAAGTATTTCCGCCACTTGTCACCGGGACTCAACGATGTTATCGATCGATTCGTGCGAATTCAGCAGGAAAACGGCCACAGCATCAGTGAAGAGGTAAGCAACGAGGCAGAGTGGTTCCGGTGTTGGGAGTGAATGGGGATTTAGTATGTATGATTATAATTCGTTTCATTTCCTGCAGTACTATTTGCTCTCGGAGGAGGAATGCGACGATGCCGAAGACGTTGAGGTGCCCAAGGCACTGGGCGATGTGTTCGAATCGATTGCCGGTGCCATTTTTCTGGACTCCAATATGTCGCTGGACGTAGTCTGGCAGGTGTACAGCAATATGATGAAGCCAGAGATTGAACAATTCAGCAATTCTGTGCCAAAGTCTCCGATACGCGAGCTCCTGGAGCTCGAGCCGGAGACAGCCAAGTTTGGAAAACCGGAAAAATTGGCCGATGGTCGCCGGGTACGAGTCACCGTTGATGTCTTCTGTAAGGGCACGTTCCGTGGCATCGGGCGCAATTATCGGATTGCCAAGTGTACGGCTGCCAAGTGTGCGCTGCGGCAGCTCAAGAAGCAGGGCCTAATAGCCAAAAAGGATTAAGGATGCTGGCCGCAACTGGCTGTGAACTATTTGGGCTGCAACTTCAATCACAGTCATAGTTGTTGTTGCAGCTTTAGCTGTAGCAGTAGTTGTAATACACTCATACACATACATACACCTAAGTGTACATACGCACTCCATCCATATTCATGATTTTTGTAATTCAATCGCCCTGTGGTAGCCATATCATAATCAATCAATCAAATGATTTCCCTGGAGAAGCTAATAAATGTTCCATCAAATCTCAACAGACGTTTGGGTATTGTCTGTCCCCTCCGGATGATTGACTGATCTTAAGGATCTTCATATAGATATAACATAGAAGAAAGGCGCCGGGGATTAACAAAGTTAAATCAGTATTCAACGAATTTGAAAGCGAAAAACACATGATACGATAATTTTGAACAAGCTGTATCCGATCTAGTTTATTTGTGCAGAATATGCTGCTGGGAATGATAAGTTTGGCTTATAGCATAGGGTTGGAAATGTCTTCTCAGGTGCCATGCAAACCCTTAACCAAAAAATCCCCTTCGCAAGGGTATAAAAATATTGCTCATCTAGTTGAATGCTGAATGTATCTATCTATACCCCACGCGTGAGCAATAAGCAATATTGACTTTGCGGCTTATCTTGACTGCCGTATATAAATACAATACTCGACTGAGAATGTGACGCATTCGTAAAACAAGCATGGAACTGGAAAAAGGCTTCGTTTTAATACCTCTCGCTGAAATTACTTTAGGCCGGGTAAGTAATAGTTTTTGATTTTTATGTGAAATTAAAGTTAAACCACGCAAAAGTTTATCGGAAGCGGCGCATACGGCACAGTCGTGGAGGCTCTTCGCTCCGATGGATCACGCGTTGCAGTTAAGAAAATGCGACTCGGAGAAAGGACTCAAAGAGTTCAAGAAGAATGTAGACTACTCTCTCGGGCAAAGCACGAGAATATTATATCAATGTATGGCTATACGATGCCAGACAACGAGCAATTGTATCTGATCATGGAATACGTTGAGGGAGGAACCCTTAGTAACCTTCTACACCACTCTGAAGAAATTGAATACACAATTCAAGATGTTATCAATTGGTTTCTCCAAATCTGCAAAGTGAGTGCAAATGTGTGTTATAAGAGACGATAATTATATTATCTCATTCCAAAGGCAGTAGCCTTTCTACATGCCTTAGGTCCCAGGCCAATAATTCATCGAGACTTGAAGCCTGCCAATATGTTATTGTCCAAAAATCGACGTACTCTGAAGATCTGTGACTTTGGCACTGTGCGAGAGGTGGCAACTCAAATGTCTTCAATGAGTGGCACTCCTCAATATATTGCCAGAGAGGTGAATAAACGCAATGTGATTTGCTCACCAGCACTGAACTCACCAATGATAATTTCTCAGGTTCTGGCTGGTAATAGGTACACAGAGAAGTGTGATGTCTGGAGCTGTGCCATTACCCTGTGGGAAATGTTCGCTCGCCAAAAACCCTACGCGGAGTTTGAAACTTCCATAAGCCTAATGTTTGCTGCGTACAGTGGTACGTCTATTCACATATTTTGGAATTATAAAACAATCTATAAGATAGCAGTTCACAACATATAATTTAGGTTTTCAGCGTCCAAGAACTGATCGGTACTACATTACGCTCCCGGAAGAAATCAGAACCGTGTTGGTTCAGGCCTGGAATCAAGATCCCGAAGATCGGCCAACTATGGCAGAGCTGAAGACAAGCTTTGAAATATTTGCGACCCTTTATGGGTGTGTTAGTGACCTTGAGGAATAAGCCCTTACTGAGGCGTTTTCATATGATTTTAGTATATAGAATATTCAGTTTAATTTATTATTATTCATTTCATTTTCGTGTTAGCTTAAATAAAGACTGCAACGAAAGGGCGCACATGGTTGTTCTAAACTCTGTTGTACATATGTATATACGGTATTTTCTTTATCAGTAGATAGTCTTTTCTAGGTATTTTAGATTAAAAAAATAATACTAAACGACTTTCATTATCTCGTTTTGCTGGCAGCTCATTGAGAACTTAATTTTCGTGGGAAAAGAACATGGAAACTGAAGACGGCTTTGTTTTGATACCTTTCGATGAAATAAGATTATGTGAGGTAAGTAATAACATAATGTAATAATATATTGATATGAAAGAAAACTTGATCAACCCAAAAGGAAATCGGAAGGGGCGCATTCGGCAGAGTCTTGAAGGCTCTTCGCTGCGATGACTCACAAGTTGCAGTTAAGCAAATGGAAATCGGAGATAGGGTTGAAGAAGAATATAGACAACTCTCACGGGCAAGGCATGTTAATATTATAGCTTTATATGGCTATTCGATACCAGACAACGAGCATTTCTACCTGATCATGGAATATGCAGATGGGGGATGCCTCGACACATTTCTGCATGGAGTTGAAAAAACCGAATACACAATTGAAGATGTCGTCAATTGGTTCCTCCAAGTCTGCAAAGTAAGTCAGCAGGTCTATTATAAGAGAAGATATTTATTTTAATTTATTCCACAGGCAGTGGCCTTCCTTCATGCGATGCAGCCCAGGCCGGTGATTCATCGCGATCTGAAGCCTCAAAATATGTTGTTGTGTAATAATCGACGTACTCTAAAGATCTGTGACTTTGGCACTGTGCGAGACCTGGCGACTATGATGAGCAATAATCGTGGCACTAGCAAATATATGGCACCTGAGGTGAGTGATCGATTTTAATCAGTGATGGCTATGAATTTTGGGAGGCCTTAACTGCGATATAAATTTAAGATCTCCTTCTCATTTTGTAGCCGTTTGTAACTTAATTTATCTTTCACCAGTGTTAACCTGGTTAGTCTCAGTGCCTTGTAGAATCACCCATAAACTTGCACCTTACTTTTCCTGAACGAGCTTCGGAATACAGCAAACCTAAATTAATGTACCTCTATTGTCAAAATGTTCCCTGATCGCATAGGTTTTATTTTTATTATCTAAACTCTAATACTTCTTCCCAGGTCTTCAAGGGCAATAAGTATTCAGATAAATGCGATGTGTTCAGTTCTGCCATAACATTGTGGGAACTGCTGGCTCGCCAAAGACCCTACCCGACTTTCCGCAATGATGTGGTTATAGCGTATAACGTACATGAAGGTTTGTACACAACCAATATATACGTATATAACCAAAATCGATGAGACTAAACTATTTCGAATCCAGGTCTACGGCCAGAAGGTCAGTTGTATATTAATCCAACGGAAGAGATGGAAACCGTGATGACTAAGTCCTGGGATAAGAATCCTGATATGCGTCCAACCATGGCTGAATTGGAGGCACTATTCACACGGATTGCTATCGCCATCGAGCCGAGTCCGTGAGTTGCTGTTTAAAGGTAACCAAAGTAAAGAAATTACTATGTATGTTGTTTATATTAGTGGGTTATGTATTTTGTTGTTGTTGTTGGTTCACATGTGAATAAATTTTGATTATGGCATGACGAACTAAATCTATGGCTAAGTGTTAACAATCTTTGCTTTTGTAGGAGATCTAATGCAGAACTGAATGCTTGGCCGAAATATTTACATTTAAACCGATTTGATTTTTGGGTGGGCATAGCAGATTCTCAGAGGACTTTTCTCAATTGATGCAGACATACTTAAGTATCGTTAACTTAGGTGAATATCAAGTGAATTTTATATTCAATACATACGATCACTAGCAATAAATTTGATAAGTTCTCCTGGCATTATCTGAAATAGACATCAGAAACGACTCAACGACTCGAAGTCGTTTTGTTGTATTTTTTGTTGTTGCTAATTTTCCATTCGTCTCACAATAAAAAATTGTAACGTTTTGCGTAAAAGTTCACATTTTAGTACACTATAATTAATTATGTAGGTGAGTGTATGTATGTATAATTAAAATTAAGTAATCTCGTTTCAGTTACGTTTTGTTTTTCACTTGTATAATTTATATTAATTAATGTGTTCTTTTAATAATAGTTGCATACTTTATCCTTACGCAAGTACAGTTTATAGTTTAGTTAATTAAAATTGTTTGGTATAATTGTTCTTGTTATTCATTTTATACTCGTTAATTGTTCTTGTTTTCCGTTTTGTTTTCTTTCGATACGTTCCGTTTCGTCTCGTTTACGTTTTTGTTTTGTTTCGTTTCATTCTCTTTTTTCACCGCACGTTCCTGCCTACGATTTGTTCAATGACTCTTCTCTTCTTTTACTTATGAATGTTAATGCATGTGTAATTGTATTGTTTTTGTTGTTTTCGTTATTGTAATTTTCGTCGCGTTCAACTTGATTTCAGTTTTCGGTTCATATCTAAAAACACTGTCTAATTGTCGTTTTCGAAAGAGATAAAGAATAACCAAGTCGAAAGCAAATGCAGAAAAGCGAGAGAGAACGAATCAGTTTAAAAACATAGTCAAATGTTTGTTTGTAATACATATATAAAAAAATATGTGTTTACATTATAAATAAAATCGACGATCTTTGAAATTGTTAACAAAAGTTGTCAAAAACGTTTTTATTATGTTCTTAACTGTCTGTGATATGTGAATTGCAGCATAAGACATAAACCAATTGTACAATAATAAATTATAATATAATAAATATAAGAAAATCTGGGAGGGTTGAGTAAAAGTTAGGATTAGTGACAAAACACGAGTGAAACTTAAACATAATTACAGGTAAACTGAGTGGTTGAGTCGGGTCATATAAGTCGGGACGGGTTAAGTATATTACAAAAGGAGATTGGTCTCAAATCATATATGGATATGTTTGTATGTGTATTCGAGTATATTGGGTAGCTGGGGATCAATGACACACAGCAAAGTATCTGATAAAAATTGATATTGACGAAATAGAAAGCGTAATCGCTAAACTTGAAAATGTTCGTGAAAATCAAATCTGTTTCAATTTGATCAAATTGTTTGATTACATGATTGTAAGATACATTTGTATATTTGTTTGAGGATAGGATATTACATAATGAGTACGTGAATATTCGAGAGTATGCACATTTATATTATTATTACTTTTGTCTCGTTAGGGGTATGCACTTTTTCTGTCTGCAGATCTGAACTGGAAACTAATCGTTATAGTTTCCTATGGAAACCTTCTCGAGGAGTAATAGATATCTCTGGATCTGGATTATACATTGTAAATGCGTAAAGTACAATTTGGTTTTGATTTCGACACAGACTATAGTTGCTCTCTAAAAGTCGCTGATACGATTTACGATTATATATGCACATATGCGTGTATGTATGTAGTTATATAGGTAGGTTAGGTAGGTTGGACACGATTTTACGATTTGATTTATATTCGATTATATGCGAGATGCGGCGCTAGAATTGTAATAGTCTCTGTATACGTTTGTGTGTGTATGTATCTCTGTTTTTGATGTGTGTGTGACTGTGTGTTAATTGGAAGATATGAGGGAAACAAGTTGAAGAAAACAAATGTCATTCGAAACTAAAGTCAAGTCCTATGGGAATAAGGGGAAGTTGTCGCGGATTCAGTTTCATACGAATTGTAAATTATTTTCGGTTTTCATTTTATCCATTGTTCATTTAGGTCTGATTCTAATCGAAAATTTTATACGTCTTTGAGTGTCCTGTGTGTATGTGTATGTCGGTGTCAGTGTGTGTGTTAGTGAGCGAGTGTGTATTGGTAGCTAGATGCTTATGTCTAAAGAACGACGTCAGGCAGGTCGTGCGGCCTTGCCTAGGCGCGCATTTGGTTTTCATGTACAATTTTTCTCTCCTTATAGTAGATCTCCTCGGACTCCTTGTCGCATAACAACAGCACTACGGCTCCGAACAGAAATATGGCTGCGCCCCAGCCAACACCATAGGCCCAGCCGAACTCCCAAACACGTCGGTTTGCTGTGTGTGTATGTGAAAAATAAACCGATTACATTTTGTCTGATATATTTAATTGTATTTATATTCTCTCACCCATTGTTAGTTCGCCTGCAAAGCAGACTGGATAGACTATCAAAGCAGATAGCACGGCCAGCACTGAAAGAAATCATAAGGACATAACATTATTTACTGGATAAGACGAAGCAAGGGGCGCCACTTACATGAGACGAGCATCACCAGCACGGCTATTCGGTAGAACTTGTATTTTAGATTGTGATTCTGAGTTTTTAGACCCAGTCCAGTGAGCACTGTGGCAATTACATCTGTTATCAGTGTGATTATGCAGAGAGCTGCGGTGGCCTTGATGTAGCCTGTAAGACGAGATAAGAGGGTTTAATAAATACGAGGGTCGTTTGATAAGTCCGTGACTTTTTGTATTTGCCGCGCACCTGCTCTAAATACAACACTGCTCCTGTCAGCAGTTATCGATTAACAGCTGACTGTAAAATTTTGAGAAAGCTGCGTTTTTTGGTTTGCGTTTTATAGGCATTGAAAGCAGACGATCTCAAGGCCCTCAAAATACGAGGGTCGTTTGATAAGTCCGTGACTTTTTGTATTTGCCGCGCACCTGCTCTAAATACAACACTGCTCCTGTCAGCAGTTATCGATTAACAGCTGACTGTAAAATTTTGAGAAAGCTGCGTTTTTTGGTTTGCGTTTTATAGGCATTGAAAGCAGACGATCTCGATCTCCATTTTCGTTAAAATTCACGAGATCGTCTGCTTTCAATGCCTATAAAACGCAAACCAAAAAACGCAGCTTTCAAAATTTTACAGTCAGCTGTTAATCGATAACTGCTGACAGGAGCAGTGTTGTATTTAGAGCAGGTGCGCGGCAAATACAAAAAGTCACGGACTTATCAAACGACCCTCGTATTCATATATATTTTTTGGCGGACGAGAATCTTATTTCTTGGGAAGGTGAGAGTACATACCAATATCGCGCGTCCAGTAGCATCCTGGTGGATCCTGAATATTGAATGGCAGTGGCAACTGCGAGTCCTCTTCAATGCAGTGCACGAAGAGGCCTTGTCGCCATCCATCTGCCATTAGCCAGTCTGTGGAGGCCAGGGCCATGATCATAAGGATCACCACGATGACTCCACATATGAAAGCAATCACCTGTCAAAGGGAGAAAGAGGTTAAAAAGGGGATCTTTGTGAGGTGTAAAAAGTTTTCCTTCATACAGACCTTCAGGGGCCTTGTGATTGTTATGGTTTCAATTGTCGTTGTTGGCGCCATTTTATTTGCGTCGGGCCGTTGTACACTAGTTATCAGAGAGTTTTTTATTATTTTTACAGAATAAATATGTATATAGACAAATACCAATTAAGTGAAGCGTCGACTTACCTTATAAACTAATTAGGCAAAGTGTCTGCCTGCGCTATACTAAATTGGAATGCGGTTCAAATGCCTTTGGGTTAGTATTGTATATTTATTTATATATGGAGTATATAAATAGGGGAGTAACGATAACTCTGGCTTGGAATATAACGATTTGGTTTAATTAACTTTGCGTTTATTGCTTTTTTTTCTTGCGTTTTTATTTTAGCTTTCTTAGCATGTGCGTTATTAAATTTTGTGTATGTTTCTCAAATGCGTTTCAATTCAAAATGCTGGCTTCAGCCGGTTCAACATCTGTTCGTAGGTTAGATTAGAGGGAAAAAAATAAGAATAGAATTTGTAACATTCGTTTAATTAGTATAAGATTACAATAATAACAACAGCGATAAGCACATTGGCTGATCAAATAAAACTTAAAGCAACTACATGCAGAAGCAACGTTCCCCAAGTAATGCATAGTATTCTTTCCCCACAGAGCCCCGAAAACAACTGTACAAACAAGCAAAAAATGAAAGAGGTCTCCAAGAGTGCATCGTTGTAAAGATTAAACGAGTTCGGTTTCAATTCCTAACGATTTTTGGAATGAATGATTTTCAAAGTTTTTGTCATGTTATTATTATGTCTCCTACAGGGTATTGTCATTTGAAAGCGAGCTATGTCACATACATATATGGTATAGAGATAAGTATGCAAATGGCACTGGAGTAGAGTACAAAACTGAGTGCATAATGGAAACAATTAAAACCAAACGAGTAAAGGAGGCGTGTTCGCGTGTGGGTGGGGAGGCAACCATAAAACTGCATACAACTCTCGATGCACATATGAGAGCAGCGCTGTCATTAATTATGCATAAGGAAATGTCAAGAAGTACACATGCATACATATCAATACACACACACATATATTATGTCCAAAACAAATACATATGCATATAGATGGGGTGCAAAGGCCTTTTGTGGTTTGCAAAATTCTCTAGATTCTACCCATACAGACGCTGGCCAGACACAAAAGCTCTATGTCTGCTCTATTTATAGGAAAACAATCGAGAGAAACTCAAAAGATTTGCATACTACAGTGAAACCGAGCTATAACAAACAGCTATATTCAAACTGGGTTCCATGTTTATTGTAATATTATATTATCATGAATTGAAAGCGAAAGAAACAGTTCCGTCATGCGAATTTTATATGTTTGAAGGGGTTCTTACTGTATAAGAATTTACATATGAATATGTACTCATGTATGTGTGTACACATATACATATGTACATATATACTTATATCTGAGCATGTGCGATGGGCATGGCAACAGGATCAGCATTCAATAAGTAGCAAAACAACAAAAAGAAATGAAAGAAATATAAACATAATGGGGGCATCGAGAATTCACAAAAACAACAATAAGAAGAATAGCAAAGGAAACCAGAGCGAATTAGCAAAATCAAAACAGAATACGATATATCCTCGTTGTTGTACCTTTCCTTGTAGTAGTCCAAAGTTACCGATTCGGAATCGAATTCTGAATAATCTGGAAGCGATTCGGCATCGAAAGAGCTCATTCCGCTCAGGGTGTAATTGGGTATGACATTCATTTTGTTGTTGTTGTAGATGCCAATGCTGCCCTGTTGTTGTTGTTGTTGCTGCTGTTGTTGTTGTTTGGGTATTTGTGACATTTTGCTATTGTTTATTATTTCTTGTCGATACGCACACACTCAGCACACACGCACATGCACCCACTCAATTATCGGTTGGTTGGGAAACCTTAATTGTGACACAGATATGGGAAAAATAATGCACTGCTATTTTCTCTATTCTGTTTTCCCAGCTTTTCACTTTTCTGTCTGCTGCTTCTGCCGTGAAAATGGCGTTTTCGTTGTTTGTTTTTCGAGTAGAAAATTTCACTTACGCTATTGCATTGTGGAAAGCGTTATGACTTCCGTTTTTCACATTTTTAATGAACCATTGCGTGAATATTTTTTACAGTAAAAATAAACAAAATAATAAAAATAATTATTTGCAGAGGGGTTGACAATCACTAAAAATGTTAGTGCTTGTATTCGGGATTATTTAGCTGGTCTGTGCGCATAACTATGTGGCAGCCCTCAAACGATTATAAAAGCAATGGTTGCATGGTGTTGAACTATCGATAGTGTAATCGATTGTTTTGCTGTTAAAATGCGATCGCTAGGTCGGCGTCGCGTTTGTTGTTTTTTTGTTTAAGTTCGTTCGGGGAAAAAAACTAAGTTTAAATCCGATATTTTCAAGGAAATCCAGTTAAAAAACATCACGCTAACAGCAGTGCAGTGGCAACAAGCCCTCGAGCGTGGTTGCCACGAATTATTACAGCAACAACAATGGCAACAGAGACAGTAACAAACGGCGACAGTTTGAATCTGTCCAACAGTGAAGAGGATGTGATATGTCCCAGCTGCGATGCTAAAATCAAGCGCAGCCAAGTTGCTGATCACTGCCAAGTTGAAGTGGAGCGTTTGCACAGCATGCAGGTTCGTTCCAGCGATGCAACGACGACGCTGCCTGCTTCAGTAACACAAACAACAACACAATCCCACGAAGTTGGTGAGGCAGGAGGGAGGAGGCCATGGAGTGTGTTTCAGCGTGTGCAGCGCAATCGACAGGCACGACAACGACAGCGTACCCGAAAAAGACCTTCACCGCCGCCAGCTCCACCTCCAGCTGTAGCCGCAGCTCCAGCTCCAGTTGCAGCAGTTGCCGAATCCTGCAGCACGAGCACCTGCCCGGTCTGCAATAAGAGCTTTCCACAAGCCCAGATCCAGGAGCACGCAAATCAGTGCCTTCGACAGAGCAATGGGGATAGCGGGCAGCGTCCGTCAAGCGACGAAGATGATGACAGTGAAGAGTACGAGGAATATGAGTGGGCGGGACAGAAGAGAATACGTGTGTCCACGCTCGTCCAGGGTGGCTATGCAGCACTGAATCTGGGCCAGACCATCAAATACAATGGCGGGCAGCAGGCGGCGAATGAGGATGAGGACGATGTCAATGTGGATGAGGATGACACACACATTTATGGACCAACGCAGTATGGGGAAGCCGATGTAATTCCACTGGCCAACGAGGATGCCGAGGAGGGCGACACCTCCGAGGCGGAGGTGACTAGCTATGTGCGTCGACTTATATCGTCCAACGATCCGATGCCCAAAAATCATTCCACGCCCCCCGAGGATTCTGCCGTCGGTGTGGTCGACACCGACGACGCTGCCAGCCTGGCGCCCTCGACATCTCGATCTAGTCGATCGTCGCACCAGAATCAACAGCAGATCATTGAATCCCTGAAAGCGCGACTGCGTCTATATGAGAAGCAGGCACAGAGCAAATTCAAATGTCTGATCTGCATCGATGACTACAAGAATCCCGCCATTTCTGTATCCTGCTGGCACGTTCATTGCGAGCAGTGCTGGCTCCAAACACTGGGGGCGCGCAAACTGTGCCCGCAGTGCAACTCGATTACCACGCCGAAGGATCTGCGCAGGATCTACCTTTAGACTTAGGAGTAGCTTATAAGAAAAAAGAAAATAACTGAACATTTGTCTCGCCTCGCTTGCGTTTGTCATTTCTTTACTTTTAGTTGAAGATCCCCAATTATTTATGCAGAATGCAGCTATGATTATCATACGTGACATAACAATAAGATTTATATAACTTACAATAAACAATTACAGCATTTATGTCGTTAAAAGAATTTGCATTGCACATGCCGTATTTGAAATCGCAGTGGAACGCGCAGTACTCGATACTTATCGACGCTACTGGGCAGCATCGATTTTTTTCTGAATGGCTGTGGCACGTCACTAGTTGCGACTGCTGCTATCGGTAACACTACCCGATCGTAATCGATTGTGAGCCGATACAATTGTCACTGGCCAAACAGAGTGAAAACTTGAAAAGTTGCTTTTTTTGTCTCCCGTGGACTTTTTTCCAGGGATTACTAATTCGCAATAAAAAACGCGCGGTTAAATGCGTGCCATTTTGTAGGTGGAACGCAGAGTGTGCAATTCTTAAACGCGCTACAGCAGGAACAGCAACAACGCAACGCTTGCGTTTCTGTGGGGATCGGTCGCCTCCACCTCCGCCATCGCCACCGCTGCCGCAGTGAAGCAGCTAGCACAGGTCCAGTTTGTACATACATATGTATATAGATGACTATATGTATGTATGTAAGTAGATATTGCAAGTTGCATACGTTAGTCGCGTTGCGCGTGGATTATGTCATTTATTTATACAAATAAAAAGCATAAAAGTTGACAATATGCAAACAAATGCCCGCTAAATGTTGCACCAAAGAAAGAAGTAAGAATAAAAATCAAAACACACGTAAAAATGTAGACTGTGTGTGCGCGCTCGTCTCGTGTGTGTTGTGTTTGTGTGTGTGTGAGTGCGTGTGTGTTGAGTAGTAAATATATACATAGTTTAACGCGCTATACATAAATACATATGTATATATATTCTATATGCGATGCCCCGTGCCGCCACATAGAAGTATCGTGTCTGCGCTCCCAAGTTACAACAATAACAAATGGCAACATTTAATGCAACAAGCAACAACAACAACAGCAACACGGATGTTTTGAGTTCCTCGGTCGCCGCCGCCGCTGCTGCTGCTGCTGCGGCGACGACATTTTTGGTGCCCTCCACAACGACAACAGGAGCAGCAACAGCTGCTTCTGCTGGTGGATTGGGAATGGGAGTAGCCGGTGGAGCAGTTGCCCATCATCATCCTCTTCAACTGGAACAATTTGGTGCACAATATATGAGCGCCGCCGCTGCTGCTGCGCCGCTGCCTCTGTCCCTTCCGCTGCCCCTGCACCATCAGCAGACCAACTCCTCCTCGTCGTACACATTTGTACAGATTAAACGAGAGCCATGTCAGGTATCTGAGATTAGCTCCAATAATTGCCATCAGCCCCAGCAGCAGCACCACCATCAGCAACACCATCAACAGCAGCAACAAAACCATCACCACCACCAGCAGCAGCACCACCTGCAAACGGCATCCACATCGTTGGGCCTTGGCAGTGTCACCTCATCGTCCGTAACAGCGTCAGCCACCTCGAAGACCATGTCCGCCTCCACACTCACCACGCTGGTAAAAATAGAAGCCTCCTCACCCAAGGTCTCTGCTGACCTGGAGAAGTCCACTTCCAACACAAGTAGGTTCACTTCACTTCACTAGCCCCAGCAGATATTCATTGAATTATCCCTCCTGGTAATCAACAGGCAACTCGGTGCCCATTGGCATTGCCGTGGCGCGGAAACGTCCGCAGGAAGCCAGCAGCGCTGTGCTGAACAGTGGGACTAGTCTGCCGCTGCAGCAGCCAATTAATAAGGACATGAATTGCTTTGGTATACGCGTTGCCGACTTGGGTAAGTTCATTAGTCCCGCCATAAATCACCTATAGGGGGTCTAGACAGCAAATAAGGAAACATCCCACGTAATATTCCTATACGGTTTTATAGGATATTAAAAAATGGGGAGGAGTACGAGTACTCTAATCGGTTCTATCTAGAATAAGCGAAACCGGGTAGGATCCAGAAAATACGTAGGAATAATACTACATACGTGTATGTATAATACAGTTCCACATTTACACGAAGATAGCCTCGTATAGGCATAATACAATATCAATCTTACTACTATATATACACTTAGATTGCCAAGAATGAGTCATCCCCACAGTATCGAAAATCTTGTGGTTCCTCATGCACGAGTGGTCGCCGCAAAATCTCTTGAAATCACTTTCGGAAGTACATATATAAATTATAATCTTGTTAATGGCTGGATTTGGGCACTTCTGACAACTCCGGGTACACTTTAAAGGGCAGCAACTGCAACAACCCTTAGTGGACTGAACTGATCTCTTAGATTTGCTTACAGTTAAATAGAAAAAGTAAAGGAGAAGAGATCCGACGATATAATTGAATTTGAAAGCGGAGATTTGAGTCCTCCCAACGAACGTTTGGCTTAGCCGCCTGTCAATCCCATGGGGCGTCGTCATGGGCATAATTACACCCGTTCACGTTTCTCGGACGTGGAGCGTGTGACTCGATGCCGCTGGGCGTTGCACGGTGCACAGGGTACTAATAGGATTTCAGTAAACATTAAAAATTCCATCAAAGTGCAGGAGGGTTGACGAAGAGGGTGTGGGGTATGGGGTGTCTTTTATGCACCAGTCAGCAGTCACCCCCCGTAGGTTGAACGGAGGGCAAAAATCATCTGTGCCTGTCAGTGTTGTGACAGCCCCGTAACTTGCGACTCTTGCGGGTGTGTTTTATTTTATATTTTAAGAAGTTGGAGAACTAAAAAAAACAATATTGATTGAGAGAAGGGTACAGAGTATCTATTGCGTCGTCACTTTGCGACGCGCAAAGGTGAAGTGCGTAGATTCACAGACGAAGATTACTCATAGGTAGTTTGATTTATTTCTTGTTAGATTGTGTTGTGGGTGGTTGTTCCTGCCTGTCGACGTGTTGTGCCTGAAGGGAAGCCCACGACAAGCAGGAAGAGGGAGGGAGGGAGTGACACATCAGAGGCTGAGGGTAGTAGCTTAGTTACTAGAGATGGGAGTTCGAAGTTCAGGCACGAGTCTTTGTTCATTATTAGAGTTGCTAGAGACTCTTCATAATAAAGGATATACGAAGAGAAGTAAAACGGGAAACGCAGAGGTCATTGACTTAACTAAAGCTTAATAGTTTAAAAAGATTTTAAAATTTTATATAATTTTTTTGAATCGGGTTTCCTTATCATATTCTTATTTTTATCGATAAACTGGTATGTCGATTGTGTAAAACATTAACTAATTTCTTAATTTGGCAACACTGTTTTCTTTTTAAATTCATAACTATAAACAGTTTACTTAGTGATGTTCGTGACTCGAACAGCAGCACGAATCCATCACTAGCTCTGTGCGTAAGGGATGCTCCTGCAGCGTCGTCTTCGTCAGCCCGACTGTGAGTCGCGTAAGTGGTTTGGGTTTAGGGTTTGGGTGGTTTGTGACCATATGGTAAAGTCGCCCTCGCCGGCTGTGCAGATTCTATTTATACATATACTATATGTTTCTTTCTTCGACACGCTTCTTCTGCTATAGTTGTCCCAAAAAAAAGAAAAATGTAGCACTAATTGCGCTTCCTATGACGACAGCAACCAGAGCTGGCTGTATTCTGCGTTCTTCATTCCAGCCCAAGTCTTGTCAATCTGAGGTCCTTAATAGGCCTTTAATGTAATGCAATTAGTGTGTCGTGCATGCTTTAATCGAATTTCTGTAAAATTATCCTGCCACAACACTAAGGGTAGGTACTGGCGGGTGGGGGTGGCCAGGAAGGGAGGTTAGCTCGGTTTGGGTTGAGTTCATTATCAGGCAAGAGGAAGGGAGGAAGTAGGGGCGGAGTGGGAAGGTCGCCAAATGCATAGTTCAAGGACATTGCAATATTTTACGTATACACACACACTGCTCTCTCTTGCACACACACACACTCATAGATAGAGAGGAGAGAGAGCGAAAGCGAGAGGCAGCCACATTTACGTGGGCAGGAGCTGCAGCAGTTGCAGCTTGCAACACACAAAACAAAAAGTTTATTTAATAATTGAGCTCCGAGTTGCAAAGTTGACAAGTTGCAAAGTTACAAGTTACGTTCCATTTAGGCACTGTACGATATACAATACGATATTCGGCAGAGTAAACAGTATATTCCAAATCAATAATTCATTTTTCGTACATTTTCCCGCGTTTTTTCTTTGCAGGCGCCACCAGTTGCGGCAATCTTTACTTCACGGGCAACGGCGACCTGATGACCACTGGCACCGCCACCGCTGAGGAGCTGACACTAAGCGCCGCTGGGGTCAATCGTGCACCCTCGACCTTCTGGCAGTATCCAAGTGAGTGCAATGAGTGATGATGCATTCAGTCTGGGCATCACAAGAGTGCATCCCGAGAGTGCATGTTCCGTCATTGTAGCTATGCCTCCCATGCTCCCTTTTCTTAGCCTCCCCACTCTCCCCCCCGTGCATTCGTTTATTTATTTATTTATGCGTTTTGTCTCTCTTCTGTTGCGTTTCGTAGATGCATTGCCCATTGAATCAGTGATTTCCATGTCGCCCGCCACGGTGGGCTTGCAATACTCACGCGAGGCCAGTCGCGGCCAGGTGGTGCTGCTGCCGGCTACTCCAGCAGCGCTTGGTAAGTCTATCTTTCTCTTTCTCTCTGTCTATCACTCTCTGTCTTTCTGTCTATCTCTATATCTGTTCATTATCTATGTAATTTGCGCCGCATTTGCAACTTATCATGGAGGATTCCAAGGCTGCAAACTCGTCGAGTTTATAGAGTAGTTATAATTGTTCCTCATGTGGTAGAAGGGTATTATACCTTTCTGCTAGTTTAAAATGTATTTAACAGACAATAGGGGCCACAAATGGTGTATATCCTTGAGAAGAGTCGTCGAAGTCGATGTAACTTTGTTCGTCCGTATAAGCACCTTAAACTAAAAGATTATCAGAGCTGGGACTATCAAATTTGTTGACAATTGTTGTTTTATTATTGCATGCAGATAAAGCTTGTTTTATATTTTAGCCACGCCTCCACCAAAGAACGAATTGTACGTGTATTTTTAAAACTAGAACGTTTATAAACGTTTAAATAATTTATCTAGATTTGGTTATGAACGTCTAGTTAATATAGAAGAATTCAAACAAATAATTCGAGTGAGCAAGAATATTTCGCACGCGTCGCCCTAAGTTATGCAATACAAAATGCGAACAATATGTATATTGAGTATGTGTGTTTGTTATAGTGTTTCTGTTGAGAATTCTGGAACTGCAGCCTTGGTGAGCCCATGTGAAGTATATGTATGTAGTACTAATGCTTGCATCACACGCATATTGCGATCGTATCTTAGGTTAACTTGATTTCGAAACAAAACTAATTCATGCTTTTATAACTCCGCTTTTCTTCCCACCACCCGCCTCTGCCCACGCCCAAAAACCGAACCCGAACTCTCCAAAATCCATAAAAAAAAAACTTAAACTGAAAACGAAACCAAAAACCAAACCAAAACCGACACACAAACTCGACTATGCACAGCAGGCATATCAAATTTTCCCCTCTTAACGCCCACAGATCCGTTCCAACAGGCGGCAGCAGCGGCTGCCTTTGTCTGGCCCTCGGCCTATATACCCCAAGCGACTGCCGGTGGCGGTCCTGCAGCGGCGGCGGCTGCAGCTGCTGCTGCACTGCAGCAACCGTCGCCGAATTTCATATTTCCCTCGATGGGCGCCCATTCAACGTTGGGCGCCACGCCGTCGTACGCTTCGACACTGCAATTGTACTTGGCTGCGGCTGCCACCGCCAGTTCGGGCAGTGCAACTCTCTGCCAGCACAGCAGCAATCAGCAGACAACGACGACCAACTCCACCATCAATCTGAGTGGTGCAGGCACCGCTGGAGCCGTAACCAGCAGCAGCAGCAGTTGCCTCAGCTCCAGCAGCAGCAGTTCGCGCTTCCTTAGCCTGGCTGCGGCACAGCCGCCTGCAGTGACCCCAAAGCCGTTGCCCATGAACTCGCTGCTGTTGCCACCGACGGCGTTGAAGCTTGAGGATTACTCAATGGCAGCACAGCCACTGCCGCTGCCACTGCCGCTACCTCTGCCTCTGCCACTGTCGGACACGACGTCGCGGGACAACGAGCAGCAGGCACTGAATCTAATGCGTCTGCCGACGCCCCCCACCTCGGCTACCATGGAGCCGACACTGGCAACGCCACTGGGTCAGCCACAGATGCCACATCAAATACTCTTCCAGACAGCGCCAAGTACGACGCCAACGCCGGCGCTGTTGAATCTTTCCATGCATGGCGCGGCCACTGGCGCTGGCGCTGGTGTGGCAGCCGAGACGGTGTCAGCTTGTGACGAGGCGGCGGCATTGAACTTTAAGTTGCATGCACCGCTGACACCGCAGACGCCGCCACGTCTTGGTGGTGGTGCTACTACGTTGCTGCCACAGATGCAGGACGTGAACATACAGACAGATACGCCTGTTTGCAGCGAGGATGAGAGCTCCTCGTGTGCGCTGAAAGAGCCGCAGGAGCAGCTACCGCTGGAGCTGACCAAACCCAGTGAGATGACCCCACCAGCAAATGAGTGCCATACCCAGACAAGTCCCAGTGCCAGCAGTGAACCCAACGAAACGACGCTGCTCCCTCTTCCCCAGCAGCAGCCGCAGCAACAGCAGACGTCGCCGGAGGACCTGACCGGGCTGGTGTTGCTCTCCAACATCAGCACCAACAGCACGCCGCTGCTGCGTGTCAAGCAGGAGCCTATGGAGCCGCAAACGTTGCCTGTACAGCCGCAGCAAGAGATGATGATGGAAACGGCAGAGCCCATGGCGCCTCTGCCGCCAGTTGCACTGCAGCCGTCACTGCTGGAGGAGGTAGAGCGAACGCAGTCGGAGCCGCTGGGCGGCCTGAAACTGCTATGCGCCTTGGCCGAGCAGCGTATACAGGAGGAGGTGGTCCAGGGCAGCAGTCTGTTCGCCACGCCCACTTCGCGCACACCATCCCCACCGGCCCCAGCCACACCCCCGCCTAATCCCGACTGTGTCGTCTCCTCGGGCTACTGTCAGCCTCCGTCTCCGTCTCCCACGTTCCCCTCAATGCAGGGCATTGAGCTGCCCAGCACATCGTGTGCAGGAGCAACCAGCGGCGTCAACGGGAGCGGCGAGTTGACACCTGTGAAGCGCAAGAAGCACAAACATTCCAAGTCCAGTGCGGTGCCAGGAGAGACACGCATCAAATCGGCACGTTGCAGCAAGAAGAGCAAGAAGAAGCGACGCCACAGCAGTAGCAGGCAACAACAGCAACAACTGCAGCAGCAGCAGGAGCCAGCACAGTTGCTAAGCAGGGATGAGCCCGATCTGCAAGACGAGGAGCTGCAGACGGAGCTGCGCAGTGCACTGCACGCAATGGATCCCAGTTATGCGCAGCGTTTTGGCCAGGAGGTGTTCAGCATTATGGACAACAGCATGCGGATGCGATTGGCAGACATAACGCGGCAGTATCGCAAGAAGAAGCGAAAGCTTGACGAGATTTCCAAGCATAAGAAGAAGAAGAAGTGCTCCAAGCAGCTACAGCAACAACAGCAGCAACTCCAGCTCCAACTACAGCAGCAGCAGCAGCCACATCCAGTGTTGGCACTTCAGCAACCCACAATACTTCAGCCACAGCTGACGCTCAGTTCGACCTACTCCAGTGTCTTGGGGTAAGTTGAAAAACACTGCATATTTTCCCTTTCCTTCTCTAATCACTGTCTAATTCTCTTGCAGCACCTCATCGCCGCTGCGTGACTACAAGTTCCCCAAGTTTGCCAGCGGACCGTCGACATTTCTGCGTTTTCCGGAGAAGACGCACTCGTTTCCTCCACAACAGCCACAGCCGGAGCTCAGTAGCTTGCCATGCAGCAACTCGCCAAGCACCATCACCACCACATCGTCATCGTTTGTGCGTCTGGAGCCAAGTGCACTGGATGCAGCGGTGGCAGCTGCTCCCATAACCTCCTCTAGTTCTTCCTCCAACTCATCACAGCACAAACATGCGCAGGCGGTAAAGACGGTGGCACGCAAGGAGCGCAAGTTGAAAGCCAGCGCTGCCGAGGCACAACAGGCAACGGAGGCAAAGCGACGCCTCAGTGCCGCCGATGCAGAGCTCCAGCTGACCAGCGAGCATTTGTACAGGGACGAGACGCGAGTGCTGACAGACATGGGCGGCTTGTTCTATGCGGGTGTCATGAAGCCACTGCGTCCGCCCGATGTTTATGCCATCACACTGGACGGTGAACGTGGCAACAAGTCGCATGTGATGTCGCGCGAGGATATACTCAAGGACACGGTGAGCAGAGATGGAACTCTGTCCCAGCGTAGCTCTAATTTTGATTTTGATTCCGTACAGATTCTTGAGGTCTCTCCCAAAAGTGTGGACGATGTGCCTGTGGGTACACGCCTGTGCGCTTATTGGAGTCAACAGTATCGTTGCCTGTATCCCGGTCGTGCCATCGAATCGGAGCCACCTGGTGAAGGTGCTGCAGTGCCACCGATATCATCGGCGCCGCAGGACTTTGTGAGTGTCGAATTCGACGACGGCGACAGCGGCAGGATCCGCCTGAAGAACATTCGCCTGCTGCTCAGCAATTATCCTATTGCAGGTGTGTGTCCAGAACACTTCTGTCTGTGAATCCAGTCTGTGTGTTTGTCATTTATTTCTTGGGGGATGAAACCACGGCTAGTTGTGCTTGCCAGGCACGTAAGGCGAACGGACACGCGTTGCCAATTGCCTTCCGGAGTCAAAACGAGCGGCGTTGGTCTGTGGTTTCATTCCAAACTTACTTTCTATCCCGTTTGCGAATTCTTTGTTCTCATTATTTACTGTGTTGTTGTTTTCGTTGTTTTCCCCCTTTGCCTCCTGTTCCTGTTTCCGTTTGCGTTCCGGTTCCGGTTCACCGTCACGGTGCAGAGTACAACGATAATCCCCTTTACTCAGTAGGCAAACAGAAACGTGGCGCGTTGCGCAGTGGTGACAGTGGCGGCGCTGGCTCAGGCTGTCAGCTGGAGCAGCCCGGCGCCGTATCAGGAGGAGATGAGGGCGTGCCTCAGACTCATCATGGATTCAGCTTGAGCATCGACAACACAACCTCACTGGCAGCCACCATGGAACTCTTTACGCAACGCAGCGAAAAGAAACGACTCAAGAAGAGCCTTAAGAAGCTGACTAAAGCACAGAACGGCTGCGGTGGCGGAGGAGGTGGCCAGTCAACGGAGTCGAATGGCTTTCAAACGGACAGCGCTGAGCCCACAGCAGGTGGGGACTCCGCTGCACTGGATGATGGTAATCGTAAGCACCACAAGCACAAGAAACGTAAGAAGCACAAGAAGCATCATCGCAAGAATGACAACGAAGAGGCTGAGCAGGTGGCACAGGATGCACAGCTATTAGCAGCAGCCGAAGAAGCAGTTATAGCTGCAGAAGGGGCTCCAGTGGATGAACTTCCTGCGGCTGCAACAACGGCACAACAACGTGTCAAGGTAGAGGTAAAGGTGAAGGCAGAACAACTTGACATGGAAGAGGAGACGACGTCGAATCTAATGTCTGAAGTGTCTGATGAGGTAAGATAAAATCCATGGACTTCCCATGTTCACCTTTATACTAACTACTTTTACTTTTTTGCGACCAGGCCAAGGGTGACGATCTGGTGGAGCACAACAACTCGAAGGGAAGCAGCAAAATAGCAGCATTTCTACCGGAGAGGCAGCTGTGGGGCTGGTTTGGCACCGCCTATCGCAAGGCTGGCGTCAAGGGGCGTGCCAGAAAGCAATTTTATAAAACAATCAAAAGGGGCAAGGAGACTATAACGGTACAGTACAGCAACTGCCTCTAAGCATTTTAAATACAATACTAAACTTCGTTATTTACCCTTCCCAGGTCGGGGACTGTGCAGTATTTCTATCGACGGGCAGACCGGATCGTCCCTACATTGGACGCATTGAGTCCATGTGGGAGACCACCGCTGGCAATAGGGTGGTGCGTGTGGCTTGGTTCTATCACCCGGAAGAGACCACGGGCTGTCCAAGTCTGAAATATCCGGTAAGACAAAAAAGATTTTAGTTTTACCAATTCAAAGACTAATCTGTTCATCTTCCTCCACTTCTTAGGGTGCTCTCTTCGAATCGCCGCACGAGGATGAGAACGATGTACAGACTATATCGCATCGCTGCGAGGTGCTGCAGTTTGTCAGCTACGTGAACAAGTTCGGCACCGACTCGAAGCAATATCAAACCATATACGATAACAATGATACATATTATTTAGCCGGGCACTATAACCCAAGGTTGCAAGTGCTGAAACTACAAGACGATATTCCAACTCTAGAAGAGCTGCAGGATACAACAACTACTACCACAACAACAACAACTACAACTACTACAGAGGATTAAGCGAAGCGAAGCGAGAATAGGCTAAGGGATAGACATAGCAGAAGTGCATACAACAAAATCTTTATATATATAAATCTATAAATATATATATATACAATATATACGTTATACATACATTTTACACTTCGAGATACCGAGAAACAAATGAAGCATATATAGATATATATACTATATGTATACACATATTATTTCTATATTTTAAACTTAATGAGAAAAACTGAAAAATGCAAAAAAAAAGAAGTGAGATAATCGAGAGAAAGAATGAGAGAGAAAGAAACTAAGCAACAGCCACTAAATTAGGGTGTAGTACACAAAAAGCGCAAGCAATTTTAACTGTAATTTGTAAAAAATATATAGAAATGCGCGTAATGATGATCGAGATAAGTCGAAAAAGTTCGTTAAATCTTCAGCAAACTGTTTAAGAGTAAAACTAAAACGTGTGTGCTCCATACTCCAACTCACAATCAAACACAATCCACAGACAGCTACAGATACACAGAAACACACACAAACCCACACACATATACTACATATATGTTTCAGATAAAATTTAAATGATGTTTTAAAGATTTTAAGCAGGCAACATGCAGCAACTACTACTATAAATGTAACAATTCAATGTGATAGCAAAACAAAACCAGATGATAATGAGATGATGCAGATACCGATCAGAATGATCAAGTTGATGATGACGATTACGATTACGATTACAATGATGATGTTGATGTTGTGTATAGATGAGAGAGTGTAAGCTTAGTTCATAGCGACAAACGACAAACAAAGAAGCAAAAGAATGTGTTGAATATTTACAGCCTCGTTTATTCAAGTAAAACAACAACAACAACAACAAATATATGAAAATCAAACCTATCTATAACCACTCGTACATATATCAATAAACTTGCCGTGATTATTGTATTAACACCTTGAGCTCTTAAGCTGAGAGCGATTGTTATTTAATTTGGGATGGAAGTTTTAGCATTTTATAGAGGATATGAAGACATTATAACTTAATCGAAAGGATGTATAAGATGCCCTACTAGATTTCTCAAAGGGATATCTCCTTACATCACAAAGTTAAATGGACTGATCAGAAAACCTATGTACCTCAACACAGTTGCTTAGGGTTTGCACTGCCAACTGTCTGTCTGGCAATGATTTTTGGGTGTCCAAACAAGCACGAGGTAGTTGAGCAAATGAGACTGACATGCGTGCGTTGCCAGGCGATGTGGCCTCTAACGGCCTCGTCGTGTCCTGCTGCATCGATCCAACAATCGTAATAAATTTGCATTCGATAAGACACGAAACCGAAGCCAGCAGCAGACGCAGGAAAATACGACGAATCCGGATGCGTGCGTGGAAGACACAATAATTAAAAAGCGATTTATCGAGGGACAGGTGATTGGCTAAGTTGAGCTAAGCTCAGCTCCGGGGTGAGGTGAGTGGGGAGGTGCCCAGAGGGGTTGGGGGCCGTCGTTGCGACGGAGCGAATCGGAAAAAATGAGCACGACCCCGAAATGGTACTGCCGCAACAAATCGCAGCCAATGCACACGTTCGCGGAAATAGGGAATCTGGGCCTGGAGCTGCGACGCATTACCAAGCGGATTGTAATCGATGTCAACTCGGCCATATTCAGTGAACATGTAAGTAATATCTATATATTTAAAGTTAAGAACAGTGGTCAAAGGAAGGGGGTGAAAACATTTAGAGTAGTTCTGCTTAACGTGAAACTAGGAAGGGTGGGAGGGTTAGGTATTGAAGTCAGAGTGAGGGACTTGGCTAGGACTCTAAGGGCACCGCCTTCTAAAATATGACAAGTAAAGTACACCGGGAAGAGAGGATGGGGTGGCGAGAATATAGAGTAAGAAGAGCTGCTTAATGCTAGACTAGGAAGGTTAAGATGGCTAGAAGCTCAAAGTGAAGAACCTAGCTAGGACCTTAAGGGCACCTTCCTCTTAAATGTGACAAGGGCAAGAAACGTGGTTAGAGGGACCAAAGAGTAGTACTGGTAAACGTGAAACTAGGAAGGGTGAAGGGTAAGGTGCTGAAGTCAGAGTGAGGGACTAAGCTATGAGCCTAAGGGTAGCTTCTTTTTAAGTATGAAAATGTAGATAGAACAAAGAGTTGTTCTGTTAATATTAAACTATGAAGGGTAGGAGATTAAGGGGCTGTAGTTGCACTGAGGAACCTAGCTAGGTCTCTAAGGGTACCTTCTACTTCTACAACATTCATCTACTCACTCTTTTAGGATACCATTTTGGAGGAGTGCGAGCGTGTGGTGGAGCTCTACTGGAACCTAAAGGATGAGACAAAGAACGCAGACTTTCAGTCGCTCTCCAAGAAGATCAAGCGGAGTCCCTACAATGCGCTGCTCATGCGCAAGTTCAACCTGATCATGGAGCTGAACGATAGACGCTTCTGTCAGCTGACATTTGTGCTCAAGCGTACAGTGGGTACCAGCAGTACTACGTACAGTGGGTTAACTCATATCGTTTCCTTCTCTCTCTCGTTCCTCAGCTCAGCCTGTTGCTGCGCAAGTCAATGCAGTCGGAGATGTGGCTCAACTGGGCACTGCACATCACGCAGCTGTACAACAGATGCCGCAACGTGCACTCTGTACGGGATCAGCAGTATAATCAGATGCAGAACCAGGCGAAGGAAGATCCACAGTCCGAGGCGCAGTTGGAGGATGGGGAACCCAAGCTGAGTGGCAAGTGCAAGGAGGAGATGCACGCCAATGTCTGCAGCAACATGTATCCGGCACTGCTGATGTCCCTCAAGAACATCGACTTTGGTTTTGTGTTGCAGGTAAGTTGCGCGTCCTCTTAGAATTCTCTTCAGGATTACTTGAAGTGTGAGAACTACTTCTAGTACGTAGCACAGACACGCATGGAGCAGAATGCCTTGGATCTGATCTTTGGGCTGTTCAATATGGGAGAGCAGGATGCCTGGCGGGAGCATCAGCTGCACCAGCAGCAGCACAATGCGGAATCCACCTCATCCAGCCTGGAGATACTACGCACGCTCAACATATCTTTCGCAGCTGGTGACTATCATTCTACTGCTCCTGCTGCATACTCTGATTCTGCACAGGATTACAATGCAGATGCGACTAAGGATCATCAGAGTCTGCGTTTGAAGCACACCGAGAGCTTCCTGCAGAAGGAGCGCATCTTCATAGCTCAGCTGATAGCAAAGGCCACGGAAATCTGCCCGACCATCTTTGGTGAGCAAGGGACAGCAACATATCTCTGTCTTTCTCCCTCTTTACGTTAATTCGTTACTCGCGCAGATGGCCGCAAGTCGGGCGAGGTGGACATCAATGCTTATATTGTGCGTGGATTGCGCTTGCTCTGGTCGTACGTGGGCATCATACTTGACCATATACTACTCTGGTGGATAGACACTCCGATGTCCTGCTACAATCTCACTCATATCGATTCCATACGCTGCTGGCTCTTCCATCAGAGTGTGAATGGTGAGCAAACTCTGCACAGAGTAGAGTTCTTGTTAATCTTCTGTTTATTCCCTTCGAAGACATTCCCGAGCCGGTTTACTCCACGCTACGCGGCATCGGAGAGATTCTCACTGGCTTCATGTGCAACAATATTTGGGATCAGCTCTTTCGTCTCACTCTGATAGTCTCGAGGGATCCTGGTCGACTGGTGCAGCAAGTAACCCAACAGTATCGCGATTGCCCCAAGAACGTAAGTTAAGGAATGAAATCTATAATTTATTTATGTTCCTCGACCAATGGAAAGGTAGACTAACTCAGGGTCAATTTATGTAGCAGACAGAAGGAGGCGTGATATATCTCCAAACTATATACATATATGCATATCCACTAATTGAGTCGACTTCTTCTTCTGAGTCTGTGTGTCTACCTAAGTGAGAAACGTTGCAGAATATTATTAAGCAGAATAAGCTGTTGGGAATTATAATGCTTGACTGCAGATTTCATTGCTTGTTCCACTTATATTTTCGCAGGATCACGGCACACCAACGGGCACCGTATGGATCAGCATCTTCTCGAATCTGGTGAACCTGAGCAATCAGTACTTTGCCAACACGGATGCGCACAACAATTCCAGCCTGTTGCCCGTGGCCGAGCAGATACCCATACTCCACAGACTGGGTGAGGACACACATTGCTTAGTCCAAAACTCTTCTCATATGATTTCCCTCAGATCACTCGGTACACTCAATGCGCCTGTGGGTCACCGAGCAGGCGAAGCTGCTGTGCTGCGAGTGGAAAATGGATCGCTTCTTTCAGATACTGGAGCACGATGTGAAGCTCTGCCTGAATGTCTTCAATAGCTTCAAACTGCCCAAACTCACTGCCGACCTGAGTGACATTCTGATGCTCGTGTGCGTTGCGCTGCGCACCAAGCTCATCACTGAGGTCACCAACAACATAGATTTGCTCAAGGTGAGCGTGTGATTGGGCCGCTGTAAGGTAATCTTACTCCCATTTTCCACCTCTTCGTCTGCAGAAAACTACCGACGAATGTGTTCAGATATTGTCGGCCGTCTGTCGCATCCTCAGCCTGGCGAACTTCACGCTCTGCTTCCCCGCCGCCAACCACTGGCAACGCAACGTCTACGACGACGAGGAGAAGAGTCTCTATGTCGGTTACGTGCTCGATCAGATCTTTCTGCCCACCATACGTGCCACCCAAGATATTGTCATACTCAAGCTGATACTAAAGCTGATCTGCGAGGCATGGCTAGACTTCATCTACCAGAAGCGGATCCGCTTCAGCGTCAACGGCGCACTGCGTCTGCTTAACGATTTTGACGACGTGCGCGTATGGATACTGGCCTGCCCATTGCTTGATGAGCAGCAGCTGGAGAAGCTCAGTAATCATGAAGTGCTGCGCATGTGTAAGGGCGTCGGCAAGATCCTACTCCGCAAACCCGAGGATGTCATATCCATAACGCAGTCGCCCAAATTCGACAAGAAGACGCGTAAGTTCCAAGAGAAGATTTTGTTTTACAGATGCTTTAACAACCCTCTCTCTCTGTTTCGCAGAGGACGCCGGTGGGCAGGACACGCAGCTGCCGTCGGAGATGTTTGTTTCCAATCAGAAGCACTGGCTCCAGCTGCGCGCCAGCGGCCCTGGAAGCGGTTTCCCCCTGCTGCGTCTGTGCTGTGGTGATGCCATGATGTGAATCAAAGATGCGGAAAAATAAATAAAGAATAGAAATGTTTATTGTGTCGCGAAAATGCTTTACAAAGTGAAAGATCTACATCGTGTGTGTATCCTAGATTACTAGTACGTTCCTTATTGTTATTGTTATTCCCCCTGCCCGCAGCACGTGCCCCTCGCTTAGGCAGGCACCTTGCGGGTGATGATCTTTATCAGCTCATCGACGCGTTCACTTTTGCCGGCAAACTGTTTTGGATGCGGTCCAATCATCTGAATGATCATCGCCACATCTGGCGAGACCTGAAGAAAAGAAATGACACAAGTTGACAGCTGTCAATGGAAGAGAATGGTAAACTAGGTCAAATACCTCGAGGAAGCGTGCCAAGGCCTTGAGTGTGCGGAAGATCTGTTCCTCATTGGGGCTGCTCTGGAAGAACTGTAGAATGGCCATGGCCAGCTCGACAGCAACGTCATCAAAGACCTGTGACAGAGGAAGAGAGAGAGAAAGAGTTCATTAGCTTAGCTGCCTGTGGTAATCCTTGTCCCCACAACCCCTCACCCACCACAGTCTTCACTTCCTTGATCGCAATGTTGTAGAGGATCATCGAGCCAATGTTCTTTAGCTGCGGGCAATTTGAGAGAATGCAATGCACGGCCAGCTTGGTGGTCACGCGTATGTTGGAGATGGTCTGGCCATTGTATTCCCACTCAGAGATGTAGAGCAGCCACTCGGAGGGACCCACGTTCTCGAACAGATTGCAGGTCTGTGGAAAGAGCATGATCAGTTGGGGTAACAAGATCAGTTGAGTCAAGTAAGCTTACAAACATGGCCCACGCCTGCTGCTCCTCGGGCGAGTGCTTATCAATGTCCTGTGCAAAGTTCATCAGAGTGTGATCCCTCCGATCCTGGTGCAATATGATGATCACATCGTCCTTGAGCGCCGCATAGGCCAGCGTGCGTATCAGATGTATCCGCGTGTCCGGCGAGAAGGCCTGCACATCGCGCAGCACACGCTGCACAAACACCAGGAAGTTGTCGCCCAAGGCCCACGAGCCATCGTCTTCGATCAAATACTGATGCAGCTCCTCCATGGCCACCTCCTCCTCCTTGTAGATCTTGCCATCGAGCAGCTTCACCAAGCACTCTAGTTCAGTCTTAATCTGTGTGCAAGGCATATTCAATATATTTATACATCATTTATAGTTGGCCGATCTTACGTTGATGTCTTTGCAGACCAGCGCCGGCTCGCGTGGAATCTCCTTCTCCTCGGTCGACTTGGAGCGCTCCTTGCCGTTCTGCGACTGCTGCTGTTGCTGTTGGGCTGCGGACTCTGACATATTTTATCTAAAAATAGCGGGGCATCAAATGAAATCAACTTTCATATTTATAGATAAGAGACGAAGACCGCGTAGACAAAGTCACAAGTGCAGCGGCAAACGTCACTAGAAATGTTTGTGCCTAGGACTGAGTTTGAGATACCCTATATAAATTGAAGCTAGAGAGAGAGGAAACCTCTAACATTGAACTAAGTTGAGAATAAAGACTATGTTTTCAAATAATGTTTTTCAGAACCGTATACTTTGTACATTAGCTATAAGCAAAGCTAGGATAATGAAGTTTGGTATACAGATTTATGGATACTATATGTAGTTATTTGAAATGTAAACTCTAAAAAAACTTATTCTGTTTTCTAGTTAAACACGAAACAAAAATAGAAGTCTTTTTAAATAAACTAAAGCACTTCGTATCAAGTAATTCAGTTAAGCGATCGTATAATTCTCGAAAATACTCAACAAAACTCTTTTATCACTCATAAAATTAAAGTTTGTTCCAGTTCTGAGTACAGGGTATACTACAGTTGTTTACTTCCTCACCATCTGTCTGTTCTCTTAATTGTTATTAAATTATTTTTAACGATTCGCTTTAATATTGCAATTACAAAGACTCGTGTCGAAATGTTTATAATACTTCGATTATTTTGGCAAACAAAAGATCAAGAAGAGTGGATCGGAGCGGGGGGTAAGGACTGGAAAGGTGTCAGAGGCGGGACTGTGACAGGCCTGTGTGCGGTAGTAAAACCGAACGATGACAACTGAAAATAGCCGAGGTATTTTTAGTGTTTTCGAAAAGAAAAAGTGAAAAGTGAAAGAAGAAGCAGGAGAAGAAAAATCGAAACAAGCTGCAAGATGTAGACAGGTACAACTGTATCTTGTATCTTGCTTATATAGTATCTTACTCATCTTCTATATGTAACTGAACTCTCTTTCCGTTCCGGTCCGTCCGTTTATTAATTAAATTGTATAATTTATAGAATTCTTAATTACTCACGGTCTATTTCGGGCGACGTGAGACAGAAATTCCAACGGGGGCGATTCGACACGATAAAATCCAATTGAAGATTTCCGTCCTTCTTCTTGTTTCGGATTTTCCTACTGTTTATACAATTATTGCAGCAATTGTTTATTTGGGGCCGTTGTAATTTTGATAATATTTTTTAAATTCCGATCGGCAGCCGTTTCTGCGTTGCGTTACCACCGAGAATCGTTTCGAAATTGCCCGTTGTTGTTTTGGCCGACAAATTCCTGAGTGGGGAAAATCTGTCGGAAAATGCACAGCCAGAAGTCGGCGTGAATATCGTGTATATATCTCTATGGTTATGGCGAGTGGGTTTTCGTGTCGGTTCTTTATAAATAGACTCGAATCTCTCACGGCTCTCTCGAGCCTCGTGCTGGCACTGCAGCTACACTGAGAGAAATACTTCCTACACTTCTTGCCAGCTGTTGCTTTAAATTTACAGCACTTTGTGTATTCACTCAAGTCAAGTGGCAAATGGACTCTCACAGGGGGTGGGGCTGGTCACTGGGTAAGGTCGGGAAAGCAAAAACACAAAAGGCTATTAAGTGGCCACCAAAATACATTCAGCGCACAGCTGGCGGTCCTGTCAACTGCTGAAAGGAACAAGTCTCACATTGCGTAGCCGTAACGTTGACCAAGGACCACGCTTACTCGATTTGCCTTCAATCGTTAACCAAGCGCGAAACGCTGCAGTCCACACAAGCGGACAATCTGAGCTTAAACTTTGACCTATTTGAAAATGAGAATCACACTGGAAATATGCCTGTACCTGGCTGCGCTGCTCGTCTGCCTCTGTTCTGCCAACGCCTCGTTAGAGACCGAGAACAACGAAGTGAATGTGAGTACAGAGTGCAGTGTGAATGTTGCACTCATTTTGCAATATTGTGATGTCATCTGGAATAAAAGTTGAGAGTGTTCGCCAGGAAGTTCGTTAAAGTACAGTAAATACTCAAGACGGGGGAATCAGAGAGAGTGAGAGTACAGTAAAAAGAGAGGAGTGCATTTCAAGAGAGTGAAAACTGTACTAAGTTCTTCCTTGCGAGTAAAAGCTGTACAGAGTGCACAATTGCGAGTGTCTACTGTAAATAGTATAAGAAACTTCCTTGTTAACTTCCTGATCTCTTTTCTGTTCTTAGCACAAACTAAGCGGCGTCATACAGTGGAAATACGAGAAGCGACCCTTCTGCAATGCATTCACGGGTAATTTACACGGTATAGCAGAGTCGCATATACAATACATTCCTTACTCCAACAGGCTGTGGACGCAAGCGCACCTCGTACCCCTCGTATCCACCTTTCTCACTCATCAAGCGCAACGAGATCGAAGAGAAACCCTACAACAATGAGTATCTATCGGAGGGTCTAAGCGATCTGATCGATATCAATGCAGAGCCGGCTGTGGAGAACGTACAGAAACAGATCATGTCGCAGGCAAAGATCTTTGAGGCCATCAAGGAGGCTAGCAAGGAGATTTTCCGGCAGAAGAACAAGCAGAAGCTGCTGGAGAGCGAACAACAGCTACAGCAACAACAACAACAACTGGACCAACGCATCGATAACTAGACAATCCCAGATGAATACGAGGCAATGAAGTTAATCCCCCCGAGTTGAAGCACAAGCAAATATGTCAGTTCCTGTGTAAATATGTAACTACGGTCCGGAAATTATCTATATCTATTTAAGTATCTCATACTGCGAGCATTAAATAAAAGTGTTGACTCTATTCGTAACGGTAATTTGGGGAAGTTTTAGTGCAAAGTTATAAGCAGACTGCCGATAAGGGGGCTCTACTTCCATTGATTATATTATATTATTATCGGTAATAAGTGATAGAGAGCATGCTATCATAATCGCATGAATTGCATTACGATTCATTTCACAACAATGTACTCACTTTCATAGTCTACAAAAGATGTTATCTTTATGGTATATATAAGTATTGAACGACATATTGGTCTCGTTTTAGATGTATTCAAGTATTTACCATATCAACATACTTGAGGTAGGTCGAGGTACCCCTCCTTATACTTCTTCTAAGAGCCTCATTTTATGAGGTGAAAAATTCATTCTAAAAAATCAAATGCGCAAAAACATTTTGAGGAATCTTATCTTATCTTATCTTGATCTGAACTTATATTCACTTCTTAGAAACTACATTATAAATATTACCAAACTACATATGTACATAGTCACAACATATATAGGCAAATGAAATCTTAATACATTTTGTTTTGCCTAGGTTCACAATACAGTTGACAATTTTCTATATTTAGTTGGCTAGTGTCGATAAGGAGGATTTACTGCTATCAATACTTTTCCAGGTTAATCTCAAAGTTTCGTCATTAACCTTGTCAATTTCGTCACTTTGCAACGGGAATTCTCTTGGAGAGACGCACCTTGAGACCATCCTTGGTCAATAGGGCAATTCCAGAAGCTTCAAAGCGTACCTTCTGCTTGGGCATGGGTTCTACGTTAAAGTTCTGGAGGAGCTTAACGATCGCCAGCTTAGCGTTAATGCGACCCATGCGCTGGGCAATGCAGATGCGAGGTCCTTCGCCAAAGGGCATGTATGCGACGGGATTGTAGTTCTTGGTCTCCTCCTCGAAGCGATAGGGATCATATTTGTCGGGATCGGGGAAGTGTTCAGGATCATGGTGCATGCCATAGAGTGAGATCAACACCGGAGTGCCCTTTTTGATGACGTGGCTCGTGTCGGGCAACACATAGTCCTTTGTACACTCGCGATTTAGTATCGGCAGGCCGGGATACTTGCGCAGCGTCTCCAGTATGCACAGCTCCAGGAAGTGCATATGGTTGATTACATCGTAGGTGATCTTGCCATCGTTTTGCTTCAGTGTTTCGTCGACTTCCTCCTGCAGACGCTTCAAGTGCTCTGGATACTGTGCCAGCTCGAAGATGGTGAGGGCGGCTGTAGATCCTGTAGTCTCCTGACCAGCTACGTAGAAGATAATGGCCTGGGCAGTGATCGCCTCTATGGAGATGCTCTTGATGTGGCCTGGAAGAGGAAAAACAATGTGGGGTTTATGCAACTGCTCTTCTGGGTAAAGAATCTAGATCAGTCCTTACCATCATCTGTTTTCTCTAAGCTAAACGGCTTGCTGTCATCCTCATCGACGGCGCCAGTGTTGCGCAACTGCATGAGCAATTGCATCATGTCCTTGCGGACTATGCCGTGCTTCTCGCGATTCTCAAAGGTCTCCTTGACAATCTTCAGCATGGCCTTCCCGACGGGATTCGAAATGCCAAGGCGAAACAGGAACTTGGGAATGCTGAAAATATATTTATAAAATGAGGAAGGATTCATCTTTATTGAAGGGGGCACAACTCACGATGGCAGCAGGAAGATCATCATGCCTACTAGCGCTGTGAACTTGTTGTCGGTGCGTACAATGCTAACAATCTGCTTGAACTTATTGTCCGGATGTTCGAAGGTATTAATGTCCAAACCGAAAATGGTCGAGGCAATAATATCAATGGCATACGTCTGCATGACGTCCCTCACATCCACCTCGTGGATGCCTTCCTCTGGCAGAGTCTTCTGCAGGTGTCCGATCATTTTGTTGCCAATATCCTCGGAGGTGCTGTACATAGCCTTCAGCTTGCCGGAGGTGAAGCATGGCGAGAGTTTGTTGCGCATCATACGCCAACTCTGGCCTTGCAGTGCAAAGATAGATGCTGACAACGGATCCCTCTGCTCATCCACATAAATGCCACGATCGTGAAAGCTGCCAAAATCCTGTGCTAGCACGCGACGTGCCAGCTCTGGATCGCGGATGAGAACTGCCGGCCGGAACAACATATAGGTGCCCAGAAAACGCTCTTTGCTCTTCACATACACGTCATATACGGCCATGCCCATGGCCTTCTCCCGCCTCCAGACACTGCCCAGACAACCGAAGGGAATGCTGGCATTCTCATCGTACGGAAAGCCCTGACGCTCCCAATACGAATACTGCTGCCTCACATAGTACCAGCCCACTGCCAGTAGAGTGATCCCCAGCAAAATTAGCGATAACATTTCAAAGTCTAAATCGAACCGAACGCGAACAAACACAAAACTCGTTTGACTGGGCGTCGGCTTGCTTGGCGTCGTTTTATACTTCGTTGCACAATTTCATAATGTTCTCGTATTCTTTCATGATCAAGCGCGAGAACGATTAACGCTCGTCAGTGCAATTGATAAGGGCAAAAGTTGTACCAGCTGGCTGGCTACTATTGTGTAATGTGGCTGGTTGGCCTGTGAAACAAGTGAGAGGGGCATGCTAGACTGTTAATTACCGTTTAAGAAGTTGTGGTGGAATGATGAATACAACCTTTGACATCATTCAGAAACTGATTAAAATTCGATTCATGGAGTATTGGAAATTGTCAAAAGAGGGTGAATTTACTTTGTGCAATAAGTTTCTTTCTTGTGTACCACGCCCACAGCCCCCGCGAATAAATAATTTAATTTTGAAAGTTCACGAACAGAAACAGAAGATATTTAAGAAAGTTGAGCATAACACTAAGGCGCTAAGGTCTCAGTATAAAATACGATAATACTCGTAGATAAAACTTGAAATATTAAATTCCACGTTACCAATAGCCTGGTTTGGAAGATGATGTCAAAAATATAATTCAACGATATTTTTCCATTATATAGATAAGGGGAGACATATTCCTTATATTATATATAATTATCTATATAGATTGGTGCACAGTCAACTGATACTGATAGTTGCACTGCTAAGTAGACGAAAGAGTACTAAGGTAGCTTCCCTCAGTTACCTCCTCTGGATTATGTTCACCTGTTTCCATTTGCATTTGTTTAACAGGGTATCTCCCAGTCACTTCCACACTTGAGAAATAAAATTCCTACAAATTTCACAGATAAGTTTCAATCTTTGACAATCAGAGAGATGAATTGTGCTGCCTTTAATACGATAGTTAACATGGGTAGCTTAACACTTACAGAGTGAGGGTGTGGGGTATACAAATTCGGGGATTGGGTTTGCGCTATAAAAATGTCAGACATGCGTAATCACAACTTCAGTTAGAAACAAACTACTTAGTACTTATGGTAAGTATGACTAAATAAGCCTCAGCCTTAAGGCCAGCAATGTTTTGATTGGATTCGATCGTGTTTCTCTTTTCTAGGCCTTGGCATCGATAATCTCAAAGTGCAGATCGTATTGCTGATCGAAGCCTATAAGGCAATCGGACATCAGATATAAGGTGAGCAGCAGACGCCCACGGCGAGGCGTGGCCTGGAAGGAGATGCGCTGGGAGGAGCGAGTGCCACGCAGACTCACGCGTTTCATGGCCAGCAGTTCGTCATTGGACTGGGAGCCGAGGGTGAGGAACCAAGCCTCGTTCTTGGGCTTGGGATACTTGGGACAGTGCACGCTATAGCTCTGACCAGGACTGCGACGTTGTCCGGAGCCGGCAGCAAAGAGACGCTGCATATCGACGCACAGCACGTAATCCTCGTTGGCATGCAGCGGAGTCCAGACCACAGAATCACCTGCTATAGTGAGCGGACGTTTGGCGTACTCGTCTTCCTGGTAGCGACCCTCCACAGAGATCTGCAGCGCAATGTCGGGCAGATCTTGAATGACCTGAGCAGGAAGAGACAGAACTTTAAGAAGGTTGAACAGATTGAAGTCTTAGGCCTCAACTTACTCTGTATATCTGCTCGATCTCGTGCTCCTCGAAGGCTTCGCGCAGCGGCACAGCCAGCACTTCGTAATCCTTCCTGCAAAGCTCCTTGAGCACAGGCAGTGTCAGATACTCGTGATGATCGTGCGGAATGTTAAGGAACACATCCACGTTGGCCTCGTTAACGGAGGGCAGCGTAAGGAACTCGCAGGCATCGAACCAGCGTGCTTGGATGACGCTCTGCATCAGCTGTTGCACCACCAGGCTGGTCGATAGCCAACCTCGTTCCGCTGTATAGTCCACCATGGCCTGCATGACACGCGTCGCGTTGTCCAGTGCCGACTTGGTATCGGTCAGATAATCCGAATTGGGCAGTGCTTGACGGGCGAAATGCGCCTGGAGGAGCAGGAATGTCTTGGTGTACGGCGAGTCCCAACTGGCCGAGGGTGGACGGTAGCGACTCGTCTCCGCCAACTGCTCATTGTATTTGTCCTCGTTGTGACGCACTGGTTGCTGATCGAACTCGTAGGAATCGGAGATGGCGAGGAGCACCTCCTTGGCCCCCATACCGGGCTGCAGATCCTCGAGGAAGTGTCTCATTGTGCGATATGATAGATAGTAGTAGGAACTGATGCGTCCCAGGAATGTGGGCACCAGGTAACCATCGCGCTCCACAACACAGGCGGCTCCCGTGAGCTCATAGATAACCTTGCCCACCAGGCCGGACATGAATGCATTCACATTCTCCGGCTCGATGCCTTCTAGTTGGTAATACGAGGGATTGCGCAGCAGCCGACGGAAGAAGTACGTCCAGGTGAGGTAGTCCAGTGCAGCCTGCTTGGTCTGCACGGTGCCAGCCACGATCTCAGCATTGATGTGTTCTGGCAGCACGCCCAATAGACTTGACTCCACCGGGAAGGGATCGTAGAGGAACTTCTTGTAGAAGTTCTTCTTCTCGTCATGCACCAAGACGACAGCAACGCCCTCGTTATCGAATTGGGGACGGCCAGCACGTCCCATCATCTGGAGCACATCCGTAATAGGCATGTCCACGTACTTCTTCACCTTGCCATCGAAGTACTCCGTGCCCTTGATCACCACCAGATGCGCAGGCAGATTGACACCCCAGGCCAGTGTGGCGGTGGCCACGAGCACCTGTATCTTTCGATTGAGGAACAGTTCTTCCACACACTTGCGATCCTGCTCCTGCAGACCAGCATGATGCAGTCCAATGCCAAAGGCCAGACAGAACTTCAAGTTCTGATCGCGTATGTTCTGCAGAATCAGCTCCATCTCATGCTCTTCGATATGTAGGAACTGCTTGGGATTCTGATCGCCTGCCACGAAGGTAATCAGATCCAGCGCCGTCAGACGTGTTTGCCTTCGGGAAGAGACAAATACTATAGTCGGTTCACAGGGGGAGTAGGTGCGGATGGCCTGGAAGGTGGGTCGATTCATGGTGGCCATGCGGGGGCAGTAATGCTTGCCCGGGAAGCCATTGATGTGCACTTGCAGCGGCACCGGACGCACCGAGGGCTTAAAGTTGTACAGACCCATGCGCTGTATGCCCAACCAGTTGGCCAAATCCTGAGCATTGGCCAGAGCTGTGGATAATCCCACAATCCTAATGGAGCGACCGGTGTGGGAACTAATAAAGTTGGTACGCGACACAATGACCTCAATGACTGGACCGCGATCCTCTCCGAGCAGATGGATCTCATCGATGACAATCAGCGATACATGCTGCACATACTCGCGCGTCTGCCAGGAGCGACTAATGCCGTCCCATTTCTCAGGCGTCGTCACAATCAGCTGCGATTCACGTATGGCTTGAATATCTGGAGTCACATCTCCTGTCAGCTCGACCACCTTGATGCCTAGCGAGGAACGCTCGAAGCGCTGTTGCCAATCAGCAATACGTTCCTTGACCAGCGCCTTGAGCGGAGCTATGTAAACCACTTTGCACTTTGGCTGCTGATTGAGGGCACGGAATATGGCAATCTCGGCGACAATTGTCTTTCCACTCCCTGTAGGTGCTCCCAGCAGCACATTGTTGTCTGTGTGATAGAGACAGTGGAAGATCTGCGTCTGGATGGGATTGAAGTGGGAGAACTTGTACAGCGATTCGTAGAGCGCATTCTGCAGGCTGCTCACAGGCAGAGGACGCAGTGGGAGGAGCTCAGTCAGTGGTGGATGATGCTCTGGCAGCACCAGGTGCTGGAACGAGAGCGGAACGCAGGTAGTGCTGCCCAGCCAACTGTCGCTGGTTACACGTATGTAGTACTGTGGTGGCAGTGGTTCCTTCAGTGGAATTGTCATGACCAACTGCTGTGACTGGTTGGCAAAGACGCACTTGCGACTCAACTGAAACAGTTCCGAGTGATAGATATAGTTCGATTCTGGATCCTCGATCCACAGCCAGAAACTCTGACTTGTCTTTCCATGCACACGATCGTTCCATGTGAAGTCCGGATAAATGTTCACTGTGATCCGGAGCACAGTGCGTGTAATTGGCTGCAGAGTGGCTTCCACCTCTAGCAAAGGCAATTCTCGGGCGGAACGTATCACCAGCTCAGCATAGCGATCACTGCGTAGCCATTCCTTTAACTCTCGCTGCTCCATGTCGCGCAGTCTGTAGATACTTAGCCCACGTCGCTCCAACTTGTCGATTGTCTCCGCATTGATTGCTGGGAACTGGCGAAGGTGACTGTCAAAGTCCCATTGGCGTCGCTCGAACATCTTGCACAGCTGCAGCATGCGCCCAGTGAGGATCGCGTTGTTCTGTCGCAGCACTATGGAGAACAGAGCACGTGCGATTCTGCCAATATTCTGGGTTATGTACGACATGTCGGAGCTGAGGGAGAAGGACTTTACGTAGCCATTGGACAGGTACGTCTGGATTAGAATGTTTACCTGGCAGGAAGAGAAAAAAATATGTAAGAAAGCTGTAGGTAAAGCATATTTTACTTTGCATACTTTCGGGCCGAGTCAACGAAATCTTTACGCCCCCAGATCTATTATTTTTTTCCCCGCTTACCTTGCCACACACGTTCTCGCTGCCTCCGAACGCCTTCAGTTTACAATAGTATTCGCGCAGCTCGTCCAGCTCCTCAAGTTCATCGTCGCGCACCTTGAGCTGCTGAAACTCCTGCGCCTGCGACATCATAGCCAGCAACTCAGACTCGTTCATGAAGGGCTTCATCAACTCATTGAAGGTTTCCACTGTGTCGTATTTAATGTAAAAGTGCGAGGCAGTGCGTCCCAGATCGGTTATATTCATGTCCATGGTGCGCTGATTGAAACGCATCATCTTTGCCTTGTCCAGACTCATCGAGGCCGACATGATGAGTGCACGACGACGCGCCTCTAACGTAGGATCCTTTTGAAGCTCCGTGTATTCGATGCCATAGACATGTGGATTGATGCGCATGCGAACGAACAGGTAACTGTGGATGGAAGTAAGATTAGACAGAGCTTGCCAAGAAGAAGACTCTCCTACTCACGTGTAGCTGAGCCACTCGATGGCCTCCTCCACATTGGATATGGTGCCCAATCCAATCTCTGCATTCAGATTATCCGCCAAGCATTGCACAAAGTTTGATTCGATGGGGAACTGATTGGTCAGCAGGGACAGGTAGTGATTCAGCTTGTCATAGGTGGTGATAATGGTGCCCACGCCGCTCTTATCGAACTGCGGACGACCAGCGCGACCGAAGATCTGCAGCACATCCAATATGCCTAGATCCACAAAGCTACCATGCTTGGCATCGTAGATGTCCGTGCCGCGTATGATGACTGCGTGGGCTGGAAGATTGACGCCCCAGGCAAGTGTCGCTGTGCAGACGAGCACCGTGATGTGCCCCTCCACAAAGTATTTCTCGACCATTTGACGATCCGCACGCAACATGCCGGCATGATGCATGGCCAGGCCGCAGGCAAAGAGCTCAACCAGTTGTTTATTTCGACTCTTCTGTATGGAACGCGTGGCTAGGCCGTGGGCCTGGTTATCCGCAGGCAAGAAGCAAGCACTGGTGTTGTTCTGCTGGGCTAATTCGCGTAGCACATTTGCTGTGCGCACAGTTGCATTGCGGGCGTGCACGAAGACCATCACCTGGTGACCTTGTTGCACCATCTCGAGGCACTTCTGGTAGCAGCATTGATCCATATCCGCTATTTGCTGCAACGGCTTCACTGACTTTATGCCAATGAAATTGGTGTCCAGGGGCACAGGGCGGAAACGTGAATCGAAGTAGAAGAGTCCCTTCATAGGATTCACGCGGAGGAAGTGCGCCACATCAATGTAGTTGGGCAGTGTGGCTGAGAGTCCCACAATTCGAATCATGGACTGTGATGACTCCACCAGACGCAATGTGCGCGCTACCAACGCCTCCACCACTGGACCACGTTCGCCGTGCAGTAGATGCACCTCGTCAATGATGAGCAGCTTTACCAGACTGATGAGCGCCACATCGCCACTGCCTGAAGGGGAAAATGATTAGGGTTATAAGTGATATATAAATAGAGTTCATGCCTTACCCTTTCTGGTCACTACATCCCACTTCTCTGGCGTGGTCACCAGTATCTGCGTGGCTGCCATCTCCGCCTTAGTCAGCTGCATGTCTCCAGTGAGTTCACGGACGACAATCTGCAAGGATCGCAGTCGTTTCGAGAAGTTCTCAACCATTTCGGAGGCCAGGGCTTTCATGGGAGCAATGTAGACAATTTTGAACTGATCCCGATTGATCACTCCCTGCTCCAAGTGGCAGCGTATTGTGTACACAATGGTTAACATGGCCACGTTGGTTTTTCCCGCTCCCGTGGGAGCACAGACAAGCAGGTTCTCGTTGCTGTGATACGCCACGGGGTAGACAACAGACTGTATGCGATTTAGTTCCTTGCAACTGCTAAAGGCCATTTGGCCGATGTCATCCAGATCGGCGATCTGAATGCGCTGATTGCCCACAGTGAGTGGAGGAGGTTCACTCGCCGGTATCTTGACCTCCTCCCACTGCTTGTTATCGATGCGCTGCGCTGTCTCTGGGAGCGTTATTCGACTGCCTCCTATGAATCCTGCATGCTGTTTGGCCTCTGCTTGGCTATCGAAGACGTAGGGATACCGTATGGGTGCCGTGTAGTTGGAATGCTCCGACTTTATCGCTTTAGTTTGGAGCAGCAACGGCTCACGTTGTGCTGCCTCCAGCAGCTTTCGCTGGTGTTGCATGCGTAGTTGTTGTGCGGAGATGGACACCGCTTCATCCTCATCCTCTTCATTGTCTTTAATATTACGCATGATCCGCTGCAGCTTCTTCTCTTCACGTCGCTGCTGCTTCCCGAGCTGTTTCTCCTGCGCTGACTGCACCACAACGGCGCTGGCCACTGTGGGACGCTTCTCTGTGCCGCCGCCAGCTGCAGCTTGCTCTCGTTTCTGTTTGACCTGCTGCTTCACCTGCTTCACACGACGCGACCTTGTCGCATACTGTTCCAGCTGTTGGCCTATCTTGGCGCGATCCTGCAGCAGCTGCCCCACCAGCTCAAAGTGCTCAAAGCCCAGCAGTTCCATCAGCTCGTTTTGCAGCTCCTCGCTGCTGCGCTTGGAGCTCAGCATATCGCCCACACGATTCAATAGATGCTCATCATCCAATTTATGTGCTAAACTCAGCAGAGCTTCCAGCTCCGAGCTCAGTTTGTAGCCAGCATCTGTATTGGGCACAGCGCTTGGCGCTGCACCTCCACTAGTTTTGAACTTCATGGAGAACTTGTTGACGGTGCGATTCTTGAGCAGCGCATCGGGTGCCAGATTTGTCAGCATACTCACGTCGAGCCACTCCGCGGGGGTGCAGCTTACGCGTACGTGATCACCCCAGAGTGGTCGCTCAGGCGCCTTGCGCTGCTGCTGCATCCAGCGTTTCAGTGACTCCAGCTCGTCCTCCTGCAGTGCGTCAGCCACAGCCAGAACAGCTTGATGGATCTGCTGCCGTTTACGATCGAACGTTGTGCCAAACATCGCGTGCAGCCGATTGGAGGTGGACACCAGCACTACACGCTGATCCAGCAGCAGCCAGAAGAGATATAGCGCTGCATGCTCTACCACCTGTGGCTGCTCCTCGTAGCCCATGCACTCCTGCACCAAATTGCGTAGCTTGTGCAGTTGCACCTTGGCAACCGGTTGCTTGTCCGCCGGTAGCTGGGCCAACAGCTTGGCAATGGTCTGTTCGTTTTTCCTACACACACATACATATTTATTTATCTGATCTTTACAGTTATTTCATCAGTGGTAGAAATCATCTGCCGCTTACTCAGTGAAACTTGTCGTCGTGGCAGCAGCTGTTGCCTTGGCCCGTGCCTGCCGCAGCCCATTGAAGCGCTGTGTACGTGATTCCAATTCCGTCTTGGCCCGGAGAGATGCACTCAGTCGCGGCGGCTCCCACATGTTTTAATTTATATATATTTTTATGCTTTGAAAAATCCAATTCTGCGCTAAACAAATTCGGCTTAATTTTCGACTCAGCTGTTCGTGCTCAGCTGTTGCTTCTGTGTGTAGCGGGGTTGCCACCGTGTCGAAAAAGGTAAATCTCGTAAATATCGTAGGCCCAATGCGAATATCGTAATGTTGACTTTTAACGGGATTTAAGTTGGTATTTTAAATGAAAAATTAATAACTTGTTATTGAATAATAAACTAAAAGGCAATAAATAATTTTAAAATATAGTTTGTACATATATTTTATTAAGAAAAATTTATAAAATGCCTCATAAAAAGCTGTCCACCTTCTTTTTATTATAGATTGCACGTTGATATATTTTTACATTTGAAATATGCTAAGCAAGCTTAAATTTTGATACATGTAAATTAAAATTATGCATAATTTTGCCATGCAACCATTGATTTCTAATGTCATTCAATATGCACGACATGCTACTGCGCAAACTTTTATAACCTGTTGCAAACAGTTTTGATTGCGGTAACCCCACACACACAAATACACTGCCACACACACACGCACATATATACACAGTGATGGCACAACCTCAAAAAAGTATCCTGCCACAAGCTTGTTGCGCAAGCTGCAATTGTGTGAAAGGATTATTTATTATGCGTTGCATGTCCGAGCTTGCTTGGATACTTGGATGAATCTCTTTGGCCGTTGGCCACTGGCAACATGCCTCAATGACCACTTTGAATTTTACAGCCACATATTCTACTGTGTGCGTATGTGTGTGAGTGTGTGTCTGTCTGGAGTTGTATAAAAGATGCTTCGCCGGTGACTCGTTCCTTTCAGTTGCCGCCGCTGCTAGCCACGGCACGGGCCACGACAGGATTTCCTATGAGTTTCACCAGCCGTTGAGCAACATTTCCACACACGATTCCGACAAAATGCATATCCAGATCATTTTGCTATGTGAGTATTAATCCTCCCCCATTCCTGTTACTTATTTCTAAATTATTTTTACACCTTTCATAGGCATTTGCATACTGTCGCTCACCTGCTGCAATGCCATTCCATGTGACTCCTGCGGCAAGGAGTGCGCCAGCGCCTGCGGTACCAAGCATTTTCGGTAAGATAAGAGTTTATCGGTAGTACCCTTACCTCACTTTTTACAAAGCCTAACTTCTTGTGTAACCTTACCTTACTCTTCTTGTAATCCAACCTTACTTTTTGTATAACTCAACCGCACTTATACAACCAACCTCACTTTTTATATAATCCCACTTCACTTCTTTTACAACTTATACAACTTATTCTTTTTGTATAACCCAACCTCACTTTATCTAATTTCTGTTATCAGCACCTGCTGTTTCAACTATCTACGCAAACGCACCGATCCAGACGCACTTCGCCTGAGCTCAAATAAGCGCCTCATCGACTTTATTCTGCTCCAGGGACGCGCTCTCTTCACACAGGAGATGCGCGAGCGTCGCAACAATGGCACTCTCATTGATTTGGACCTGAACACCTACTATGCCTGAAGCTAAGACTGGATACCGACAAACTGATTGGAATAAGGAACGTAAACCGGACTACGATGCGACTGTTTGATATGTTAGTTTTTCAATAAAAGGCGTGAAAATCATCGGGGCAAAGTGCTTGATAAAGCAGTCCAAACTGGCACTCCTTAATACACTTAGGTTGTTCAAGGAATTGGGATTGAAATCGTTCATGTAGAAATCTAGTGTAATTTCAGTAGAGTTCTTCTTGCTAACCCAATTTAAATCGATATCTAAACTCTATAGATTCACTTGAAATTCCTCAATTATTTAGTTAATCTTTATGAATTTGATTTTGTATCAATTGCACTTTAATTTCTCCATTTCTCTGGTATTTTTTTTACATTTTCGTATGCTAACTTTTTTTGTTGGATTTTTTGTTTGTTGCAAAGTATTTCCTGTAAAGCTGTCAGTTCCTTCGTCGTCATCTTCGTCGTCTTCTACTGCAGTCGTCTGTACTAGATCTAGGCCTGAGATTCGCTAATCTCTGCGGTGGCTTGGGTTCTGGAGTCTGAGGCAAATTCATCTTTGCCGCAGGCCAGGCAAGGCATCTTCTCCTTGAGCACTTGCTTGTACTTCGGATGGCTAGAGCGAGAGAGAGAAGATAAGAAAAAGATAAGATAATTGTCTTCGTCCATCCCTTTTGTACACCCACCTCAGGCCATACACAATGGGATTGCAGACGGCGTTAGCCTTGGCAAATACCGAGCCACAGATTGTCGCCAGCGGCGACAGGTGCATCGACTCGAAGATACCAGCGTAGTTGATGATTGTGTAGGGTGTCCAGGCGAAGAACCACAGCGAGATTGTGGTCAGTGCCACCTTGGCCAGTTTGATCTCGATGGCCTTGCTCTTTTCTGCCTCAGTGTTGCGCAGTGAGGTGACATTCATCTTCTTCGCCTGCTCTCGCATGGCCTTCTCGTGGGCAGCCACAGCCTGATAGAAAGTAGATTGACTACGTGAAAACAATCTTAATAGAATACTCCACTCTTACCTTGAGAATGTGATAGTAGGAGAAGATGATGGTCAGCAGAGGCGTTAAGTAGACCCACATTGAGTAGACAATGATGTAGGAGCGATTCCACCAATCCTTGGCAAAGTAATCTGTGCCGCAGGCAGTCATATTGCCCTCTGGAACATAGCGGTTCCAGCCGAACATCGGCAGCAGCGCCCATGTGCCGCAAATGGTCCACACGATGAGCAGGCGTATTACAGCCGAGGTTGCAGTCAACGGCTTCCTGGCCATGCCCTTCACAATGACACAGTAGCGATCGTAGGCAATGAGCGTCATGGACCAGATGGACACACAACCAAACAGAGAGCCAAACAGTCCATACAGCTCGCACAAGAAGGGACCCATGATCCAAGTGCCGTAGAAGCCATTCAGAACCACGGGCGGGAACATGGTGAACATCATCATGAAATCCGAGAATGCCAGATTCACCACGAACATGTTGGATGGCGTGCGTAGACCCTTTGACGAGGTGAACACATACATCACGATGAAGTTGCCCGCCAGCGACATCATGCTGCAAAGAGGAAGCTCCAGATTAATGGAAGCACTTAAAGAATTAGCGACATTCACTGCCTACCCCAGCACGGCGATGACAAAGCCAATGATCCCAAACCACATGGGTTCCAGTGGTGGCCACTGGTACCAATATGGATCTACCATGTGCATAATCTCCGCCGGCACGCTCTCAGCCAGGCTGAGATTGCGGCCATCACGCAAATGGGAATATGCTGGAAGATTCAGGCTAATCATGGCGCTGCTGCTGCTCGAAGTTCCCGTCAAGATTTCGTTCTGCTATAAGTGTCCAAGTGTGTCCACTACTTGCTGCTGTCCATTTCTTTGGCGCCGGACTGGACGCGAATGCCTTGTGCCCAAACAGTGGGTCCGCCTTTATACGCGGCGCAAAGAAAAAACACTTGAGTCCAGCCTGTCTTAGACTAATTGCCCCCTAATCCAATTATCCGCCACTTGGCCAATCCCAAGTCAGTTGGCGGATTTTGAATTGCCGCGTCGGATTAGCGACCGAACACGCGTCATGCTCAAGTCATGGTCAAGTTTAAGGCAGCACCACCCACACATGCACCTAACCTATTCTGCTCAACAGTCCCTCACCCAAGTAACCCCCCGACCAATTAGATTAGGACAAACGACTATAGTTCACGTTTTATTCACGGCTCTCGTCACGCATGCCAGTGGTAGCCCAGCTTGCGTGCTCCCCTCATTATGGTGTGCAACTGGAACTGCAGCGTGCCGTAGGATTCCATGGAGAGACCTGGGAAGAAACAGAGTATAATGAAAAGAGTTTCATCGCGGCTACCTGCTTACCCTTGCACTTCAGATTGTCCAGCAGTATCTTTGGATCCTTTAGCTCCGGCTGGCGTCGTAGTAGCCAACTGGTTACGTCGGCCAACATGTTTTGGCACTTTGGCATCAGAATGGGCACCTCATTGAGCTGGCTGACCTTCTCATCCTCCCGACGGCTGCCGAAAACGGGCAAATGCACATGGGCATAGCCCAAGAGAACCTCATCGCTGCGTCCACTTTGCCCGAACACACTCACAAGTATCTGCGGCCCTGGAAACGAAGAAGAAGATTAATAAAGCATTCCGTGATGGAAGCACTGACACTACCCACAGCCAAAGGGACTGGTACTTCTGTAGGTCACCTCAATGGGCATATTGAACACGATCTTGTCGTTGAAGTGGCCGCTCTTGTTGGTGGACATCTGTGTGAGTCCGTGCTGTGGTCCCGAGAACAACTGCCAATCGGGTCCGGCGACAAGTTCGTAGCGACAGAAGATGAAGTCCCTATCCGGACCCAGCGGGAAGGTGGCTGACACAATCTGTCCCGTGATGCACAAGCTAAAGTAGCTCGCTGTTGACTTGGCATCCATATCCATCTCAACCGTTTTTCTCTGACCCCTCGCTTTCTTGGATTTCCTTTGTTTTGGCTTGGCCCGAGTCGCGTTGCCATCGTACTCGGTGCGGTAACCAGGGTAACCCGTTTCCTCGGTTTCCTCCATGGCAAGCAACCGCTTCGAGGGTGCGTTCCCTTTCGACTGGTTTGAGTTGAGCTGAGTTGTGAGTTTGCCTTGTTTTTTTGGAAGAGTTGTCAAGGGCGAGTGTTGGTAAACGAAGTTAACAGCTTATAACACTGCTGATTATTAAATAGGAGAACCTTTTTTAATGCATCCGTACAATTCTCTTTTCAGGGGTAGCGCTCTCATTGAACTGGTTTGAGTTAAGTTGCGATTAGAGTTGGTAAACGAGTGTTGATAATCGAAGTTAGTATTCACATCGGTTTATAACACTGCAAAGTTTAGTAACGATTAATAAAAGGAAAACCTTCTCCAAATAATATAGAAAAATTTTCTTTACAGATTAAAATCAAATAATATTTTATTGCATACTTTCTTTATTGAATTATCATTTTGTATAGTTCATTGCATACTTTCCAGTGTAATATACGCGAAATTCCTAAAGAATTCAGAATAAATTCAAACTTAGATAACTAATTCAATATCTTTACAATGATTTTGCAGTATATCCGCCTTTGGTCTCCGGGGGATTGCTCATTCTTGGCGCCAGCTGTGGGAAACTTGTAAATGTCATTTAATTCTTGTCGCATTACAAAACCCCAACTTAGATATTGTTTTGTCGCTGTTCTGTTGTTTCCCTGCTGTTTTTCTTCTGTCTGGGGACCGATGACGTTTATCTGCGATCAATTAATAATTTTGTCATGACAATTTACAAGACTATAATTAATTTCTTCTGTCTGGGGCTGTGTGTGGCTGGGGTTGGGGTTGGGCTCTGGCGTCGCTATTGTTCAGCAGCAACAAAGGTCAATTGTGGCTAATATATAGTGGCAGGAATAGTATGCTAGTATATAGTATTTTTAGTATACGAGGGTCGTTTGATAAGTCCGTGACTTTTTGTATTTGCCGCGCACCTGCTCTAAATACAACACTGCTCCTGTCAGCAGTTATCGATTAACAGCTGACTGTAAAATTTTGAAAGCTGCGTTTTTGGTTTGCGTTTTATAGGCATTGAAAGCAGACGATCTCGTGAATTTTAACGAAAATGGAGATCGAGATCGTCTGCTTTCAATGCCTATAAAACGCAAACCAAAAAACGCAGCTTTCTCAAATTTTACAGTCAGCTGTTAATCGATAACTGCTGACAGGAGCAGTGTTGTATTTAGAGCAGGTGCGCGGCAAATACAAAAAGTCACGGACTTATCAAACGACCCTCGTATAACGACGTAACTGCGTATCCAATTGCTTAGCGAGTTTTTCAACTAAGACCTTTGCATATGAGAAGAGAATGGGGTATGCTCTGCTCAGTAGAATTGATTAGTTGTTTCTACCTTTAAAGTGACTGTTATCTTTATTGCCATTACGAAGTATCTGTTAATTGAGCAACTTTAACATAAACCGCTTTGCATATTTAAAATTCATTATGATAATTTACTGGCGCTACTGCAATGTAAAATTACGCCCCCAAACGCCCTCTAGACCCGCATGCCTATTCCCCGCCCCCTTTCAACAAGTCTTGTGCAAGCTGCCTCACGACGAGTCACGAATGTCAAGAGTTCAAGGCAGTGGAAGGTGTAAACTCGACGCCTGTCTGGCTTCAGATTTCGGTCTCAGTTGCACGCTCGAAGAGGCTTCTTCTGTGGCTGTGGCAGCTGCAGCTGCGTCTATCTGCGTCGAGGATCGATTGAAGTGGCAAGTGGCAAGCGGGGAGCAACGCGTGTTGCAACTGATTGAGCACCATGTGCAATGCTATGAAATAAGCCCATTTGCGTAGCATAAACAAGAGCTTAGGCTTGAGCCATAAGTCGAAGTCGAAGTCGCAATAAGCCGATGGCCAAAACAAAAAAAACATTGAAAGCCAAAAACCTCAAACCCGAAAGCGGCGTCGTCCGTCGCGTCTCGTCGGTCGCTGCAATCCGAGCGAGCTCGTGCTGCTGACGCAGCTTGAATACATTCTCATGTGTGTGTGTGTATGTGTGTGTGGTATAGGTGGACTCAAGTTGTGTCTTGACTTCTCTAATGATTCCCCTCGTTGTCGACAGCGTCGCTGGTATTCTTCGTTTATGCATATTCACAATTTTCATGGAGTGCATTCAATTTCGTTTTTGGAATCAATGAACCAACAACGAATCCACCGAATTAATGAGAATTACCCGAACTTCTTCTTGTTTTGTCTTGGCTTAGCCACATATCGAGTTTATATAGCGCATATTATATGCATGCCTCACTCGATTCATTCAATGAACAAAACATAAAAAGCTTCACACTCAATTCAAGCGTTTTCTGTAAGCCGAGAGTCAGTTACATGCACAATATATAGCGTACATATGTATGTACATATATCGAGTGCATATCTGTGTATATGGCATGAGTATTACGTGAACCTTTTCAACAGCTGCCTTCATCTGCCACTGCCTCTTCCCCCTGGCCAGCATTGCTTGAACAATGTCTTCATCTCGGCTAGTTCAAAGCGTTGCACGACCTTGGCGCCTGGCAGGAAATAATATTCTATAGTTTCGCATTAGATTAAAGTCAATTTTTATGACGTTCCATTTCAGCGCACACTTTAACTCAATTCGGGTTTCACAGATCATTATTAGCTCATCACTGTGGTGGCTTAAGCGTGTGCCCAAAGATCCGTTTTGTTATGTTATTCGAAGGTGAAGTTTTCCAGTAGGGTTCTGTAAGTAGGTTTATGGGCGAATCCTTAAGCCAAAGAATTTGCATGCCTGGACTATCGATCTGGCAGTGAACCAGCCTACACCACAGAATGCTTCAAGTCCAAATGATATATGGGATGAGCCTGCTCCCATCAGCTTCATACAGGAATAATCCGGCATCTTGCAGAGAGTTTATCTCTTCCATGAAAAAAGACTTTGTTAATACCAAAAGAGATCCGTCAGCTAGAATCCTTCCTGTAATGAAACAAATGTTTACTTAAGGTTAAGTTGATTGATCTAAAAGTATTTCTAAACATCGTACATTTTTCAACCCTTGTGAGATACATCATAGTTTAGAAAGACTCCTCAAGTTCAATGAAACTCATGGCACAAGTTTACTTCCAGATATTTGTAGAACAGAACACATTTTGCTGTAAATAAACAAAAGTTGAGAGTTAATTAAAAGAGCTAAACTCAAGTTGATAAAAGTTTGTCTATATTTGTTCTCATACAGCACATAGTACTGCAACCCCCTGGGCTCTTTCGCCTTGTGGGATACATCAAAGAGTCAAGCAGATTCCTCAAGTGTTTTGTCGCAATGAATGCCATGTTGTGCATGTCCAGCCAGCAGACTTTCGCCCTCGCTCTCTATCTCTCTCTGCCTCTTTTTCTGTTCTACACTAGGGGCACACACTAGAGCTGGAAAGTATATCGACGATATATCGATATATCGATATTTTTCAAATATTGGATACATCGAAGTTTTTAAACATCGATATTCGATATTTTCTCAATAAGACATCACTAAGAGAAATCACGCGGATCAGCTATGCCTAACATACATTTTTCTTTAATTTGATTACAAAGGAATTCGATATATCGATATATCAATGAAAAATAACGATATATCAATTTACGGAAATATCGATATTTTTCCAGCTCTAGCACACACGATTGTCTATATACGTACATATAAAGTGTGTATGTATAGATATAGTACATTAGTTTATATTCGCCAGTTGCGTGGGCGCTTCGTCTCAGGGTCAACGCACAATAGGCAACGCTTCCATCGCCATCTGGGAATAATTTCTGTCCATCCGTGTGTCGTACGCGTGCAATGGGGGAAGGGGAATCTATTAATGTACAGATGTGGACGACGCATGGGTAGTTGAATGGATGATCTATGCCATACACTTAAGTGAAATGTATTTGAGAGCTACAGTAGAATGCTCTTACGCATGTCTTTGACCGATTCTTCTTTCTTTCCGATATCGATTTAGATTCGATTCCTGCCGACGCCAACGCCGCCGTCGTTGCTGATTGACAGCACACGTAATTGAGTTTGATTTTTAGCTATGCGAATTTCAAGAGAATTTAGACATCACAGTGATCGATCCGAGCCAGAGAGGGTTACCAGAGACAGAGAGCGAGTGAGAGAGAAGGGGAGAGGGGGGCAAATCGAAAAGGTTTCTGTTTAGTTAGCCCAAATACTCATTTGATTTGATTTGATTGAGCAGCTGTCAAGCGAACTTCAAAACCTGAGCTCTTAATATTCAAACGATTGCGTCCGTGAGTATTCGCATGCGTACTCGCACCGATTCCCCACCCGGTTCGCATGCCCATTTAAGTTTTCGTAAGCTTTCCATCATTCAATCAGGATCAATATTTATTAATCAAGTGAAGCACAACAAAAAAAAAAAAAAAAAAAACGCAACTGAAAGCGAAAGCCGCACCAAATTATATAAACATAGAAACGCACGCACAACACACACTAACACAAACATACTCACACACATGCACACTCACAGATGCTGGAAGAACAGACAAGATTCCGCGCGTGTTGGACGCACAGACGGAGAGACGAAATGTCTGGTGCCTCACAGCACCAAAGATATCGCATAGAACACCAAACAAAGTGTATTTTCAATTTCAGCTGAGTATTTTCTTTCCATCCTCAAAAAATGTTTGCGAATATCTCAAAAAACATGTTGAATTAATTCTCACTAGATCGGACTTGTATCCGTAAACAGATATATTTTGGCATCAAATGCTAAACAAAGCGGCGGGTTTATGGCTGCGCGTGCAGCTGCTGCTGCTGCTAAATGATCTAACTTAAATGCGTTAATTATTGAGTTTGGCCAAGTAATCGTCCCATTTTGATGCACTTCTAGCTTATGACTATCGATAATATGGCTGGGATGATAACGATAGTAGCTACCATTACCGATAGTAAGAGAAGGAACTTCCTTTGTATCTACTGGCGAAAAGTCCCGAGGAAATGTATGTTCGATAATTTCGATGTTGCTTGGGTATTGATAATTTCGATACCAGTATCGATTTTATTCGTCTTTTAAATATTGAAAGTTTACTTCCTTTGAGAAGTATTCTCAGAGAATTATCGCAACACCCGTGGCTTATGTAAATCTGCAAAAAAGTTAATTTGATTAATCTATATATATTTATTTATAAAACATTTCAAAAACCTTTATGTAACATATCTTTCTATACTTTCCTTTATTGTAAGGGTGTTGAATTTTCGATCAACAAAGAAAAGTGTTTCCCTCTTCGCTCGGCTGCTGCTGTTTAATGTTGTTTTCAACTCCAATTTTTCCTGGCTGCAAATCCGATTCGACTGTTCCCAATTACCCAACATGTGCTGCAACATGTTGTTGCATCATAGCACACGCAGCTAGATCTTAATATATGTATATGGCGTGTATACTATGCATACATCGATCGGGACGCTCTGCTTTGCATTAGCATCAGCATCAGCATGAGCACTTTGAGTTTTTCCGAATAGTTATTTTCAAAATTTATTCAGGGCATTTTTATTGCCGCTCCAAGTGCTGCGCAAAGCACACAGAGCAGGAGGAGGAAATTAAATGGATTTTTAATTTCCAACTATATTTTAATGTGGCTAACGAGCGCCGTCTCTTTAATTGATTAATTCTTGTGCTGTTGCGTTTGATTAAGCGAATATTTAGTTTGCAAAAAGGTCAATTGCTAGATATGGTAATTTGCCACAGAGATGGCAACCGGGCCCTGGGCTCAGCTATTTTCGATCTCTGATGTGATCCAACTCGGACTGGGACTCAAAACTGCGAAGAGAACTGAAGAGAAATGTTCGTGGAACTGTTTAATTGAATTTCTTGTGACCTTGGCAGCGAGTGAGAAACCATGAGATAACCAGATGCATTGCGAATATATATAATAAATCTCTGATCTATCAATCGGTTTGACTTTGCGCCAAGTTGAAACAGTCAAGCTGCAATTTAAGAGAGAGAGTCGGCTAGATGATCTTTAAATGATATGAGTCGACTGATAAGCTGCACGAAAAATAAATAAATAACAGGGAAATATATTAGATAAGTAAACGGTAGAACTGCATTAGCTAATTGTAGATCTGTATCTATCTAGATTATCTCTATTTTATTCAATTCTAATTCCGGAAAATTAATATTACTACAAACAGGAACGTGCTTTATCATGCTCATCTTGGCGCCACGTTACACAACATAATACAGGTGGATTGATAACCCTATCAACGCATGTATAATACTGACCCAAAGAGACACCCTACACTGAGAGAGAGAGAGGGAGTGAGGGAGAGCAAGACTGGGCGCACGAAAGCAAAAGTAAAACTTCGAATTGCACAAACAAACACAAACATTAAAGATATTGTACCTAGAGACATGTATATAATACCGAATTCGAGTTCGGGGTTATGGAACCTTAATCTGATTAAGAACATAAGCAAACATTGCTTCTCTTCTTCGCTTTTAATTGTTGTTTTTGGCTGAAAGAAAGAGGCGGAGCGAAAGAGAGAGGGAGAGGGCGAGCGCTACGCTGCGCTCTTTAAGCCGTGCTCAGTGTGTGAAGAGCGCGTGTTTGTGAGAGAGACAGAGAGTGAAGAAGAGAGAGAGAGAGGAGAGTGTGCAAAACAGAAAGAGAGAGTCAGTAAGAATGCTGGCGATCAGGCGATATGTTTTGGAGCCTGTAGCTGCACAGGATGAAGATCGCTTGCGATTTTCGATCAGCCGAGGCACAGGAGAGCAGAGCGGAGAGCGTAGTTTCTATGCGACTCGGTCTGAGTGTCTGTCCGTCTAACTGGGTGTATGTCTCTGTGTCTGTGTGTGAGTGTGTCTGTCTGTTGGTGCTGTCGCCGCACGCTTGTGTTACTGCTGCTGCTGCTGGGTCTCTGTTGCTGTGGCCGCTACCGCCACTCGCAGTTTGCTCCCGGCCGCTTAGCTATCGCTAACAAACCGCGCGCGAAACTCTTGTGGGTTTTTTTCGGCGCTTTTTTCGTTTCGTTTCTTGAATTTTTGACATTTCTCGTGTGTGTGTTCTTTATTATTATAATTTTTTGTACGCGCAGCGATCTTTCGTCTTTCATTTTCATTTCCGATTTGCGTAAACGAAAAAAATGAAATAAAAAAAATTTAAGAAAAAGGCAAAATGCTCCGTTTACGTGTTTCCGCAGCGTGTTGTGTTCATATATAACGGTAAAGCTAATGCTTCTCTAGTTTCCCCACATTCTGTCTGTGTGCGAGCATGTGAGATTGTGTGCGTGAGTGTGTGTGTGTGTGTGAAAGGATAATTGAAGTGCATAAATAAACAATAAACTATTATAGACTGTTCTAACTGAACAATCAAGTGAAACTACAAATTAACTGCTAGTCAGGGATCTTCACGCATGCTTAGAGTTTCTCAGTTTATCTGTAGTTTATCTCGTTACCAACTTAAATCGTTTTATTACTCTATATCTTTAGTATCAGCAACACAGAGTCAGCATTAGAAGCGGCATACGGAGAGCCACGTCTAGTTATCTGCAAGATACAACATTGTATCTCAATGTTAGTTTATGCCTCAGCCACAACCTCAGACAAGGCGGGTGTGTGAGCGCGTGCGGTGAGAGCAGCGACAGCGGCAACGGCAGCGGTACCGGCAACAACAGCGCGCATTTCAATTAACAAAATAAGCAAAGCTCACCAAAAATCAACATACATAATGGATACATAATAGGCTACCTACAAAGCCCCACACCCGATACCGAAACATCCACCTCAAACCTTAAGCGAAACCGAGACGACGCGACGGCGACGCTAAAGTCAACTGGCCACATAATAAATTCGGTTAGTTTTCGCGCACATTTCTCCACGTGCTTCCAAGTGATTGACATCCCGCCATGTCGACTGCGACTGCGACGACGACAGCGACTGAGACCGCGACTGCGACTGCGAGAGCGGCGTCCGAAGCTACGACGCCGACGACGACCGCCGAGGAGCATCAGCTGCTACAAAATGATGACGACGCCTCCCTCTCCTCCTGTTCAGCTGATGTGGAATCAGAGCAGCTGGCCGTGATGCGCAGCAAGTGCGATCACCTCGATCCGATGCTCGATGATGTTGATTGTGTTCTACGCTATTCCTTCAAAGGATCGCCGCCAGAACTATACTCGCCCAAGAAGGAATTCATCTACACGCAGCCACTGGTCGAGAATAAGGTAAGACCAGAACCCTTTCTTACCCTGTTCCTCTTGCTACCACCTTTTCAGTTTGCACTACTCGGGGGCCCTTCGTCTTGTATTTCATGGCGTGATTCGGGTTTGGGTCTCTGTCTACCGTGGTCTGCCGCTTTTGTTTCATGAGGTTTCCATTTATTTATTTAATGCTGGCAAAGCGAAATCAACTAAATTTATTGCTCGATTCGATCGCATCGTATCGATTTGTCGAGTTCTTTCATTTCTTTTATAATTTCATTTGATTTGTCGTCGTCGCGTCGTTCGTTTTGCTTTTGTTTTTGCCATTGTTTTTGTTTTTGTTTCTGTTTTTCTTTTTGCTTCATTTCATTTCATTTTTTAGGTTTTTTGGAATTCACTTTTAGCATAGCCCCAGCCCCAAAGAAGCACAAAGAAAGCTTCGCTCGCGCTATCCATCGCATTTGAATACACACGCTTCGCTGCACAGCCCGAACCCAAATCACAGAGAGCGACAAATAGCGAATCCAAAACAGAAAGAAAGAGAGAAACAACAACAGAAAACAAAACAAAAAAAATAAAACGAATCGAATTTGTAGAAAAATGCTGAAAATCAATTTGCGTACTGCAATTTGTCAACCACAAATAGTTAAATTTTGAATTCCCGCGGGAAGCAATTACCAGAAGGCACACTACCTTATCAGGCCTAGTCTACTGAGCAGCTGCTCGACTTATGGATATCCATTAGAGAGTCATATATATGGAGTAATGTCGAAGTGCTCTTATCTAAGGCAATCAAAGCTTACGATAGTAATTAGAGCACACACGGGCAACTGTTGGCAGTAACTATCTAATTACCCAGGGATATTTACACTTGACACCTTAAGTAAAGATTCAGATATAGAGTGTATACATATGTAGATATGTAGTATAAATAGTATAGTACATATAGTATATCATGTGAGAGTTGATAAATATTGTGGAATCAGTCCAAGATCACCTAAAGAAAGTGAAATTGGTGCATTAAGTTACGGAAGAAGACTTCTGTTACGACTTCGACATCCATTCTGAACAAGAATATATGTATATACTTACATAAATTGTTTATAGCAGCCCGCATTAAATGAACAAAATAAATATACCTCTTTTTGCCTGGTAAATATAATATATTCTTTAATTACTGCAAACAGTGCTGTGTATTTTTAACTGCAAATATTTTTTTATTTCTGTCTTGACGTCATTTGGAAAAACTCTTCCAACTGTAAACTGATACTAAGGGATTATCTTAGTCACTTTCCCTTTTATAGCGCAAACGTGTAAACGTCATACATATGTATCTTCTCAGACTACGCTACTCTAAGATTAACTCGTGTACGATATTTGGTTAACCGTATGTCGTATGATTAGAATTGCGCCAGAATTTTGGCTATGATGCAGACATGTGCTTCCGTTAAGATCTTCTTTTATCTATTGTGACGTTATCTATATATGTTCGAGCTATCTCTAGAAAATTCGAAGAATAAGCTAACAGAAGCCTGAATCATTATGCTCACAAACTTATCGATACACGATAAGCGGATATCGATAGAAGGTAGTGCTTAAGTCTGCACAGTATTAATGAATGGGAAGTGCAGCCGGAAATGCGATTTCTCTTTAATTTTTATTTTGTAAGGAATGTCAAACCGGAAATGCGACTTCCGTTTATTCTTTATCCTCTAAGCACATCAAACTTTTGACCGTTTTAGACAATGGGAAAGTTTTGAATATCGTGCAACAGTCACGCCATAAATGAGATTCAATTCCGACTCTGGCGAATCAGCCACAGCTGCATCAACTATATATCACACTCACTCATATACATATAATTATATTCATATATATATGTTTTATTTATATTTGTATATGGAGTATATGCGGCTGAAATAGAGCTGCAATTCTGCAATTATTTAGTGCATGTGCTGCACATTTTTTAATGTCGTATTCGAACTTGTCCAGAGTTGTCAAGAGCGAATGCATTACACGATAATTAAGTTTTTTAGGTGTGAGAATTTTGAATTAGCCAGATCGATCTGCCTTGCGCTCTCAGGTGTCGGTACGTGACATTTCAAGCGATGTTAACAAAACGGAAACATACAAAAAACCATTAGGCCAAATCCATTAGCATTTTATCAGCGTTTCCCAGAGAGAATCCATAGACCGTAGCACCTTCTATGTAGGCGTCTCCCCAGAGCCCCAGAGGGAACGTTGTAAGTATTACCAACGAGTAGCTCCGTCACGGCTCGACTCGTAACACTTGGAACTGTAAGAGATTATCGTAAACAACACGATCCCCACAAGCTGGTTCGGGTTGTTTTTCACTCTCGGGGTGGTAGCTTGTGACTTGTTGTGGGTACCCGTATGTAAATGGAATTCATAAATAATGTCGGCTGCGTATTAGGAAGTCGTTGCGCCTGTCAGGCCCCTGATCCGACACATGTTTCAATACTACTAACATATACAAACAAGCAACTGAAGCTGAGCTACACTTGAAGAAATGAGAATGTTGCAATTCTTGTAATTTTTTTGATTCTAAATGAAACTAAAGCTTACAAAGAATAAGAATAAGGTTTCTTCTTGATGTATAATATCATAAAGGGGACTTTTTTTGAACTCAGTTGAACTTGGTGCTTGTGTTTGAATACAGTACCCTCTCGTAACGTCTCTCAGTGGGCTGGGTAGTGCTGGCTAGCCCGCGTGTTTGCGCTGATAAGACCGTTCTGGCCATGTGCCTAACCCCCTGTGGAACTGTGGAGCGTCATTGCGAGTGACACCCCGATTGTTGATGCTGTCCAGATTACCCAGAAATCTCGGATGGTACTGGGACTGGGCGTGCTTATTGGCGTGACTCGCTCGCTCACATGAAAAATAGAGGCAATCTTTTATGTTTTCAGCTCTTTGTTTTTCTTCGTTTGTTGTGTCTTTCGACAAAAAATAAATTCACTCATTTTATTTTTTTATGTGGCGCCTTGGCAACTGTAAGTACTATTAGTTGTTGTTGTTGTTATGGTCTTTGTTGCTGTAAGGAACCCCAGTCCAATTTGTATTTCAAGAATGATTTTCGTACTTTGTTTAGAATTTGAATATGTATATTTATTTCGGTCGTCGTCGTTCTTTGCGCGTGTTTCTTAGCCTCTTTTCTTTTTGTTTTTTGTGTTTTCTCGTTATTTATTTTGTCTACTTTAAATAAATAACATGAAAAATTTCAGCGTTCGTTGACATCGAACAGAAAAATATGTGCAAAAAGAAAACAAATTGCAAGAAATTGAACAGGCAAATGTCCCACAAATTTTAAACCGAATCAAGCGCGACTTGCAGTCAGCTCTGACGAATTGCAAACACACTTTCTTAATGATTTTTGAATAATATTAATTCAATTTGAAAACAAATTTGTAATAGCTGTCAGTATTAAACGAGATTTGAATATTAAAATCGTTTTTAGAATATCGTAAGGTTACTCCCATCATTAGAACATTGACCAAGCGCGTGCGATAATTATTGCAAAATAAATATATTCAGCTCAGCTCCGAGCAGAAGAAGAGTTACCTGTAATATATCTTTACAGCTTATTATACTCGTATATGTATACGCAGTTATTCTCGCTAAGGCGTGTCCCGGAGGCCCTTGGTGGCCACAAAAAAGGCTGAATTATAATGCTCACAGCGAGTCGCGAAAAAAAGGCTAAAAATAAAGATAAATATACTCGTACGTAAATTGAAGTGTTTCGCCGGGGCGTGACTATAGGGTGTTGGTGGCAGTTTCAGTTTCGTTTTGGGTTTCGAGTTTCGAGTCTCTCTGCCTCTCAGTTATTATTATTATTGTTATTATTATTATGAGCGATGTGTCAACGTGCCCCGCAAGCCAAATTTCGCTCAATTGTCGACCGTCCCGTCCCCCCTTGGACCTTAAGACGCCACCCACGTTCGTTTGAAAAAAACTGCCAGAAAAAAGCTAAAATATTCTCTCTTAAACAGTTTCATGCTAAGAAACTGTCAAAGTGATTAGAAAAAATTAAAATAAAACGAATGTCAGCGAGAATCGAATGTGAGACGACAAGTGTTCGCTGATTTTAATTAATTCTTTTTTAATTTATCAGTCAAGATTAATGTTAAACATTTTCAAGTTGGCTTGCAAACAGATTTCACATTTCAGATTTCAGATCTTCATAGATTTCAAAGTTCGGATTTCGTTTCGAACTTCGCATCTTGTTTCATTCCATCTCCTCCTCCTCCTCCTGCTGCTCGCCTCCCCAAGGGGGTATTCATTATTTTAATATGGATTTCAAGCGGCCATTTTAAGCACAGCATTAGCATAATTGCCAACCAATGTCCATCCATTCAAGGCGAAAACACCTTTTGATAATTGTGTGTTCAATTTTTCCACACATTTGTTTTATTTTGGTCGTTTTTGGTATTTTTTTTTTTTTTTTTTTTTTTTTTTTTTGCCTGTCACAAGTTGTGAATGAATTTTTTGGCTAGCAGATTTTGCTGTTATTAGCTACATATTACTAGTCCTATACGAATTCGGATTCGGTTTCGGATTCGGATAAGTAATAATTTGTTTAGCAGATTTGTTGGGCCTTACATCAAAGCCGAAAAGAGCCGAAAACCGCCTTTGGAGATTGAAAAAATTAGCCAAATCTCGTTTCGCGCTCTTCGTCAGGTTGTTCTACCAACTGGCCTCATGTTATATGGCTTTATATGGTATTTAGTCATTGTCTGTTGTGCCGTCTCGACCATAATAGGCCAGAAGAAACGCTCCTAATGATTTTTTATTTATTCACTGTCATTTATTGTGCGCGACGGCAACAAAAACAATGGAGGCCTTATCTGTGCGGCTCTTCTCATTATTGATTCGGGAACTTGTAACATAACTTTACATAAATCCACTCCAATGCGAGCATATTTCAGTTTTACGGCACCCTTTTAATTATTTTATGCCCTGTCGCATCTCATCATCATCGATGATCGGTGTCATCATCATCATCCGCTTAGGCGTGCATATTGTAGATCTCTCTCTCTATCTCTCTCTCTGGTATTCTGCTATTATCGACATACGACTTATCGCTTTGCATATAAATTGGGGACGCGCGCGGTCTTTATTCATATGCAAAACTCGGCTAAGTATTGGCTCAGTCTCAACTCTGTCTGAATTCAGAAGTCAAAGTGACTGTCTGTCCTCACCATCCTCTATTTAAAAGCAAATTTCGGAGCTTCACTTTATCACTGAGCTCTGGCTCACCTGGGTGCAGCAGCAGCAGTCTCGTCTGATCCCACACAAGCCACATAAAACGGCACACAAAAAGATTCTTTAATGGCTTCGGTTTTGGTTTGTTTTTTTTTTGTTTTTTTTGTTCACATTTTTATTCCAAGGATCTGGCGGGATCTGTGCAACCTTTGTCTCGATTCCGCGGAATTAGACAAGGTATTGCGGTGGTTTTATAATATGCCGCAATCTATGTGCGGGATTCATTGGGGCGTTGGTGATTTATGATTGGTAGGGTTGGTTATGCAGTTGCTGCTGCAGGCTAAACCGATCTTCCTGTTTGGCACTTCTCGGAAATCTAAGCAAACAAATATGAATGCGGTCAGTCGCAGTTAGCGGCGATATTCATAATCGCTTTATAGAAAATACACAACACACGCCCCGAAGAAATTCGCCCATTTGTTTACATATATTTCTGCTGCTGCTGCTTCTTCGTCGCATAATTTGCATATAGATTCGATTTATTGTCATAATTAAATCGACCAGTTTTATTTTATTTATCGACGGACACATATCGTATATTTCCGTGTTTGTTTTCATTGCCGGCTGCTAAACGCCATTCACAGTAGCACAAACAACACACTTACACACACACACACACAGACACACGCGACTAGACCTAGGACCACACACAGTCAGTCCGTCGATCAGTCAGTGAGTCCAATCAGTCGCCCAGTCAAATCTAAGCTGACCCTTCACAGCAGCCACTACGAGGAGATACGCGTCGTTCAGTTCTCGGCTCTCTGCTCGGTTGGGCCGCTCATGGCAGCTAATGTGGTAGATGTTAATTTGCGAAACAAATACACTGCACGTCACACATCGGTATTTGCTCAAATGTTTAGCCAGACAACACACGGGGCGTATGAGTGTGTGCGTGCGTATAGATTATGCATACGCCTCGTTGCCGTTGTTGCTGCTGCTACTGCTGTACAGCATTAGGTCGAATTCAGCATCGATTCGAGTCAAACATGTGCCACCATCAACATGACAACATGACATTGCAAGCGATAGCAGACGATCGTATTGAACTGTCTTATCAGTTCCTGGTATGCTCCAACATAGCCTAGGCCTGTGTCCATCCCCATTCTCGGAAACTGGAACTGTTCTATTCTTGTCTCATCCCAAGCACGATTTCTTAATTGTTTTTTCATCATTATTTTATTATAATCTACTAATTTGGTAGCTTGCAAGTGTTGCCCCACGTCACCTCGAGGTGAGCCTAGTGTGTGTTACATACAGATCGGAATAAAAACATACCCATATAGCAGGGGGCACACATACTCGTACACATGTTTCGTATATTCTCCAAGAATTGTGCATATTTGTTATGCGCTCCGCTTGGCTATTTATTATTTGGACAAGTGCATGCCGAACACGCTCGGATATATGTATATCTTCTATATAAACACGATTCGATGCGAATATATGCTCTGTATTTCTAAAGTATACATATATTAAGTATATTGCTCGAAAAATATCGGCATATTTAGATTTTATATTTATAAAATGCATTTTAAAACATTTCATTTCAAGATTCCATTTACGCAAGCGAAAATAATTTGAAATCACATTTCTCTCAACGATTTCAATTGAATTCAATTATAGATTCAAATCCCTATTAATCACGCTAGACATGTCTAGAGTATCAATATGTGAGGCATATGAATTTTAAATGAAACACAACGAAAAAACCCAAAAATCTTTAGCCGATTTCCGATTGACGATAGTTGACGTACTTGCGCGCACACTTTGCTATGCCGAAACAAGTCATTGCCTTCAAGTACAGCAACAACAACGACAATAGTCGAGCAGAAGCAAAACAAAGATCAGAAAAGAGCGCGACGAAACAAGCGCCGAAAGGCCTAAAGAAAACAAAAAAAAAAGAAGTCAAAAAAACCTAAACACACTTATTAATTTTAGCACTCCAAACAATTGTGGTAATTTCTGCCTCTGCCTGGCCGGGCCCGGTGGGGCCAAAGCAGGCGTGTCAATTGCTCAACAATACAAACAAATTAACAGCAACATCCAGCGACCAACTGTTGCCGCCAGCAACAGCAGCAGCCGCAGCAGCGGCAACAGCAGCAGCAGCGGCAACAGCTGCCGTTGTAAAAATGCGTTGGGCTCTATTAACAATAAATTTGTTAACTTTACCTGAGACAGGCGCAAACTTGTCAAATGCCAACGGGCTAATGGTTCACGCTTCAAGATGACAGTTACACACGATATAGTATCGGGAAACCAACTGTGCGATAGTGTTGTAAACGAGTTGATTGTTAATCGATTTAGGATTAAGATTCCGATTCTTGCACTCGAGTAATACGAGATTAATCGTTTCTTTTGATGAAGAAAATCGAAGTGTACTTCAGGGATCAACAAATTTTTATTAAATATTTCGATAAATATACAGATATATAATATATAAAGGAAATTCTATTACATTATCCTTTTAATCAAATGCTCCGCACAGTCAATTGTACAGCCAGCAAACTCGCAGAGACTGAACAGTCTGAGGACTTCTGGTAGCCATTTATAGAAGTTCCAGTAGAAAAAAAGCTTTAAGCTTTTCAATTTATTACTTTATGGTTTTGTTGCATTAACTTTGATAAAAAAAAAATGTTTATGATGAGCCCTAGTGGGGTAGGGGGTGTATGAGAGATAAAGAACTCTAATAGTAACTGCAATGTAATAAGATAATGAGTATATTTTTTAACTGACTACGCTTTCTGAGTGTGTGTGTGGGAACACCTTCCACAATAAGATGTTTGTAAATACACAGATTTAAGAGGCATGGCCGGAAACAAACTAGTACTAAATGCGAGTATATTAGTATATTTTATTTATTTAATATTTGTAAGTATCTTTATTATTTGCATAATCGTATATCTCTGCTATTTGTATGTATACTAAATGTTCTTCGCCATTCTTGATAAAGAGCGATGAAATGCAGTTGAATATATTATATTGCCATACTTTTATTTAAATCACTAATATATTTTCTTTGAAAAATCTAATTTTCTTGTTATGCAATAAATGTTTATTAAAGATTTTTGTTGAAAATAATAAACCGATTTCCAATTTATAAGAAATCACTAGAGATGCAGTTCCAGTGTGGGGTATTTGGTAGTCGAGTACTTAAATGAATATGGAATACTTTAAATGGTTGACAATTATGTCTTTGTAGTTAGCGTAGCCCCGCGAACTGCCGCTTGTGGAGTGACAAATGCCTCATTTGCCGCTTGGGTGGCACAAGCCACCAACAGCTTCAACTTCTCTACTTCAGCTCCATCTCCTTCTTCAGCTACGGCTTCTCTTTTATGAAGCGTTTAAAGTGTAATTATGAACGCATTTGCTCAGCCTTTTCTATCGATATGAATGGGCAGAGTAAGAAAGAGATAGGGAGACAGTGCTAAAGATAGAGAGAGACAGGCCGGGAATGTCTTGTTATTGTACAATTAGTTGTATTTATGCCTCGGCTGCTGCTGTTGTCGAATAATTAAACGACCATTAGGCGTATTTAGCGCACAGCTATGAAATTTGGGTCATTACCAAAGCAACAGCAGCAACAACAGCAACAACAACAGCCTAAAACTCACACACGTGCTGCCTCCAAGTGGGAGCGAGGCCGGGGTCGGAGACTGTGGTCAGTTCGGGGGCTTTGCGTGTTTATTATGATTAGAGGAGATTATGCCTTCTGTGGGCTGCCATAGCAGTCGATAGCAGTCTGCGGGCAATCAACGCATCTGTTCTTCCTATGTGTATAAATACGTGTGCATAAATCACAGACGGGGCTGGCGGTCAATTTGCATAATAACAACAACATTGGCAGAAGGCGAAAGTTGGAGGTCGCCTTTGCCAAATGTTGCATTCCCCTTCCCATGCCCCCCTGCTCCTCATCGAGTCACGGCATGCGTGAAGAATTTGTAGCGTGGGAACTTCTTCTCGTGTTCAAAATTCTGAATGAATCTCAAGCCACGCTGCGGATTCGGATTGCGTTGCTCGGACAGGCTTGGCTTGGCTGCCCCCGGGGCGCGAGTCGTGTTTATGGGTACCCACTGACAAAACAGACAGGTAAACTCAATTATTGGACTAATGAAATCTGCAAGACGACGAGAGAAGAAAGAGCAAAGCAAGCAGAGAAACAGGTAAGTAATGAGTGAACCCCCGTCCCCCCTTTAACACCACCACCTTCCACCTCTTCTGCTCCGCATTGATTGTTAACCGTAACAGTTTCGGGTTTGTAGACCTGCCAGGCATGTGTCAAGGAAATTGGGTCATATCTTGTGGCCGTAAAAGAATCAGCAGTGCTTAAAAACCCGTTTTGCTTAGGTCTGCGACGACAGCGAATACCTTATCCACCCACAGGTGAACTCTTATTCATGCCACCTGGCCAAGAGTGGGGCTAGATTGATGGCCTGACTTGTACTCGTGTGTCGCCGTACACTTGTATGAAGTGAATTAGAACCAGAACGTGTCGGTAAACTGAGACCCGGTTTTGGGGGTCAGCTGCGACAGCGACAGCGGTTAATGAACGCACTAAAAAACAGCAAACAATGCAAATCGATAAATGGGTAAAACACTAAAAATTTTGGGTAGAGCACATGTGGTATATGGGGTACTGTATGGCATACGGGTTTGAGTCTGTGCGGGGTGCGATTGATTTCCCAACTTGTTTGCATTTTTTGCATATTAAGTTGAACAAATTGATCGATTTATACGCAAAAGCTCGACTCAGCAATAAACAACTAGATCGACAGACAGTCCAAATGTTAATGACAGTGTATGAGTTGCAATATTGTTTGTTGCCTCTTGTTTCCTCATGCAGTTTGATTAGCAAATGTCTCCGGGTTTGGCAGTTTTGATCAACATTTTTTTTATGATATTCGCAATAAATGTCTTTATTATTAATGTGGTTTATCGTGTTGTTCATGACTTATGTAGGTTTTTAAATTCACAAAAGAACCTTGCGAAATTTATATGAAAAAGTTAAGGAGAATATAAAAAACTTTAGAACTATGATAGTAAAATTCGATAACGATTATTAAGTTTGGATTAGGAAGTTATGTCAGCAACCAGTTTTGGCTGCAGCTAAAATTGGTGTTATGCATTTAGTTTATGCCCCTTTAGAGTCTTTATAGCCATATTTACGGCCAAGTCTGAGCTGAGATTTCTGTTGACTTTAGGCGAGGCCTCTCTCTCTGCGGTGTCTGATGCTGCACACTGCTGCACTAAGTGGGGACCAACCCACTAGGGAAATACCAACAAAACCAAGTGGTATCCAAAAGTACGAGATGCGAAACGAATCGTTTGAATCGCACTCTCGAGAGCCGAGCTGAGTGTACATCCGACCTCAAAAGGCGTTGAATAATTAAACGAAAAAGTAAATGGGTAGATAAATATTAATATTAATGCGTATAAATGCACTGGTTAGCCCACCTGCTCGATGAGAGACATGAACATACATGGAAAGGCAGTTTCAAGCTAGTCAGCTTAAGTTGATGCCTCAAGTTCACGAATTTGCATGAAGAGCAACGTGAACGTTCACGTTCGCTCCTTATTCGATGGACAATTAAACAACTCTGACAACATCGATCTCTTTTAAAAAGACTTGAACTCCGGCCCGGAAGCTGTAAAGCAAGTACAGAAAGAGCCATAGATCGACCATTCTTTGTTTCTATTTCGGGAGTTGCCTTTTGCGCAATACCCAGAGATGGAAAACAGCTGCGTGAAGACAGTGGAAAATTGCTGGAAAATCCTAGTGGCCCATTGGCCTCTTCGTTGTTTCGTTGTTTCGACTTGGCTTCTCTCTGTTCCCAATACGAATTTGGTCTATGTAAACATGTCAAAGTGAACATAAATTCGTTGTGAGAACATCCGACAGCTGCAGAGGAGACTGCCAAAAAACATTATAGAAATATCTACATATTGAATATTTTGTGGATCATTACAAGGTTAAGATGCCCTTACTGCCCAGCCCCCAACCCCCTTTTCCCCTCCCTTTATCTAATGTCAAGTGCGCACGACTTTGACATATGTTGGAAACGCTCGATGTAGCTCGATTATTCTTATGGCGTATGGCGTCAAATTTGTCAGAGATCTCTAGATATGAAACGGTTTTTTAATGGAGTTCACAGATCTCGAGCATTTTGGCGAATTTCTGATGCGTCATCTAGTCCGTAGCTGCTGCTGTAGAGATCTGCTAGATGATTCTTGTAAATTTACCCAGCACAATAAGCAATAACAATATCAATAAGAATAATAGGAATTTCAACACATTTTCATGATGGGAACTGTCAAAAAAATTAAGAAATTCCATTGCGATGGTCCAGCTTTGCCTGGCTGCCTGCCTTGCTGCCTAGTTGATGATGAATATAATCTCTTTTGATGGATTGAACAGAACCGAAGCGAACCCAGCCCAGAAACCAAAGCTCCAAAAGTTCTTCCATTGCTCTCGCAATGTTTTCGCATTGTCTTTCGTCGGCCTTGGTGCGTAATAGAATAATACCGAAAAGAGTTTATTAATTTTACGGCCCATTCTCGTATACCCTTACCCTGGCCCAGGCGGATCTCGGGTAATTATCGGGCAGGTCTAATGAGCTCGTAATTAGCAAATGAGGCTTATCCGATCCTTTCGCTACTTAACTTAATGCGCCAATTGTCAATCTATTTATCCATTTATCTAGTTATCTATTTATCTCTTCCAATTAAATCTCCAGTGCAAACAGTTCCGGCTTGCTAAAGAGCACAGCCGAATTCTGCCAAAATTCTTCCCGTGCAGGGCCTGAATTAACTTGGATTTCATGTCGATCTCTCTCTCCCTCTTACTCTTTACACAATGTGAAAGAGAAGACCGCAAAACCAGTTTTACTTTTTGCTTCCTCCTTCTTCTTCTTGTCTTCGGGTTCTTCTGTTGGTGCTGCCTCACGTCTCTCAGCTGTCGCTTTAATTTTTGTTGTACAAGAGTTTAATGAAGCGTTAATAAGTATCCGTCCCTCTTTATAAGCAGGCCAGGCCAGACCAGGCCGGGCCCTACTCACCTCTCGCACACCTCACTAAATAGCCCCGTTTTGATAGGCATCTCGAATTCACGAATGTCATCCCCCAGTCGGATCGGATTTAAAGCGAGCCGATCTCGCACGTGTACTACGGTTCCACAGGGCAGGGTATCCCCCCACCCCCTTGCAATGCCTTGTTTTGAGTTGTACACTAGCAAACAAAAAAGAAAAAACGCATAGTAAGGTAGACAAAACAAAAGAGATATATTATTTGGCTTGCGATTGGCTTCTCTCAGTGTAAGAAAAATAAACAAAAATATACAAAAGCCTTTACGATATTCTACTCGCCTGTTTCTCTGAGTGTATAGCAGTTGTAATTAAGAGCAGACAGCAGCCTCGGCATTGTCTTCCGTCTGCTTGCCCAATCTGCGCCCTGTTGAAAGACAAAGAAGAACGACGAACAGCGCAGGGTATAGCGGCGGGTAAGGGCGCAGGGGTATGGGGGGACAGCCTCATCAACAGTTGGGTCCACTCATTTTTCATTTAATTGTAATAATAATTCATTAGGAAATGTTCGTCTTACAACTTGCAACAAATAACAACGAAAAAATCGCTGACTGGTGGCAAAATAAGCGCGACAGGCAGCAACAGCAGCGCCAGCAGAGGCAGCAGCAGAGGCGTTGGCAGCAGCAGAGCGCGCTGTTTGCCTTAAGCAGTCGAAGACGCCAACGCCAACGCAGGCAACAACAACAACAACAACAGAAAATTATGGCAGCGACTGCGCCCTTCCACAGCGTGTTGCTGTTGTGTTAACGTTGCTGTTGTGCAGCACAAGAGCAACAGCTTGTCCGTTCTGTGTTGTTGTCGTCTGGCAGCAAGCGATTTCTTGGCGACGTCACTGCTGCTGCTTCTGCTTCTGCTGACGCCGAGAGCGCGTCGGAGACAGCATCAGCAACAGCAGCATCCACCAAGTTCGAGCAGCAACATGAGGCGAACTGATCTTTTAGTTGCTCGCGAGTTGCAGAGACAACATATTTGCCTCATGCGGGCGACGCAAGTGCGCGACAGACCGACACACACATAAGCACACACACACGCACAACAGGATCTGAGTAACACACCCACGCAGAGCTTGACATGGAGTAATGAAGGACTTAAGGCGCAGGCTTGACTTAAACGCCTTACAAATGGCAGAGGCAACAGCTTAGAGAGAGAGAGAGAGATAGAGAGAGCAAGAAAGAGATAGAGAAGTGACAGGCAACATTTGTGCTGCGTGTTGTGCTTGTGTGTTGCAAGTAGGCGTTGCGCCTGCGCAGTTATCGATCGACTGCAATCGACTGTTTAAGCAAAAACTGCGATACGTGCAAAGTGAACAGTGAACAGTGAACAGTGAACAGTGATCGGTGAAGTGATCAAGATGTCGGCTCCAGGAGAAGCTGCTGACTCAAGGCCCACGCAGAATGAGGTCAATAAACCGAACTATACCATATCGGCTCTGCTGCAGGTAATTAAACTTTTTCCCTGTATGAGCAACAGAAAGAGAGAGAGAGTGGAAAAAAGAAGGAGAGAGAGGAGAAAATCTGCATGTATTTATGCTGCATTTCAATACGATTCTTTATGTTCTGACCTCAATCCGAGGCAACATCAAATTGCCCTCGTCGCTTGTAAAATGTCTTGTAAAATGTATTCTAAAATTTATGCTCCCCCAGTTCCAGCACCACATCATGGAATTATAGCCTTGTTTTCTTCTTCTCGGTACGCAACTTGCTTTTTATTGTTTAATTACGGTTTTATGGTGCTTGTAATTAGACGAAAACATAATCGTAAAAAAAGCTCAAGCTGTAGCTGAAATTTGTAGTTATTGTTCCTTAATTGGTAGAACAACAATCGATGAACAGCCCACTCTCTCCCTCTCTCTTTCGAATCAACATTTACATTTTTATGAGAAAAAATGAGGCTGCTTCTTTCATTGATTTTTCGTTCTAGAGTTATGATCGTATTCTTTTTGTATGATACGCAGAATTTCTAAAGTTCTTTGCGTAAAAAGTGAAAGTTATTTGTCTTAATCATATAATATACAAATTTTTTTAATGTTATCGATAATTTCTTGTCAAGATTAACTGCTTCGTAATTTTTTAAATATTTGAGTGTTCTTATTGAATAGTCAACTGATTAGGCAAAAGATACAATCGTTATTCTTGAATAATTAGCAAAACTGGGATGCGTTTCCAAGTATAATTCCCCAAAAATATGTGTTTGTCAACGTGCATTGGCAAACAAGTTCAATTTTTATTATTGCTTGAAGAATATAAAGTGCTCTTTTTAATACCAATATCCCTTTCTAAGAACTCTTATCAATATTAACTCTTTATTGATTAAAATTAAAATCAAATTTTCGAATAATTCCCCGAACTAATTTGCATTTGCAAGTGCAATTCCCTTATAAAAAATTTGTGACCGACATGCGCGACTTTCTGATAAAGTCTCATAACCGATAATTTCTTGTCAAGATCAACTGCTTATGTTTTCAAATATATGAGTGTTCTTATTGAATAGTCAACTGATTAGGCAAAAGATACAATCGTTATTCTTGAATAATTAGCAAAACTCGGATGCGTTTCCAAGTATAATTCCCCGAAAATATGTGTTTGTCAACGTGCATTGGCAAACAAGTTCAATTTTTATTATTGCTTGAAGAATATAAAGTGCTCTTTTTAATACCAATATCCCTTTCTAAGAACTCTTATCAATATTAACTCATTATTGATTAAAATTAAAATCAAATTTTCGAATAATTCCCCGAACTAATTTGCATTTGCAAGTGCAATTCCCTTAAAAAAAATTTGTGACCGACATGCGCGACTTTCTGATAAAGTCTCATAACCGATAATTTCTTGTCAAGATCAACTGCTTATGTTTTCAAATATATGAGTGTTCTTATTGAATAGTCTACCGATAAGGCAAATGATACAAACGTTATTCTTGAATAATTAGCAGAACTCAGTTGCGATGTCAAGTGTAATTCCCCGAAAATTTATAGGTGTTTGTCAAGGTGCATTGGCAAACAAGTTCAATTTTTATAATTGCTTGAAGTGCTCTTTTTAATACCAATATCCCGTTCAAAGAATTCCTATCAATATCAACTCTTTATTGATTAAAATTATACAATACGATCAAATTTTCGAATAATTCCCCGAACTAATTTGCATTTGCAAGTGGAATTCCCTAATAAAAAATTTGTGACCGACATGCGCGAATTTCTGATAAAGTCTCATAAATCCAATTTAATTAAAGCTGAAACCGTTTTGCATAATAAACTGCATATAAAGACTTCCTAGAAGATTGGGATGAACTCACTGTGAGTGATGATGCGCCCAATGTGAGAGATCAACGCACCCACATCAAAGCCCCTTACGAACTATAGAAGTTATGGCCGCCTTCCCCTCTCTGCTACCCCTTTTCCTCTGACCAGGCCTCCTCTTCACTTGGTCTTGGCGTGTTTGCTTTTCATCTCATCTGTGGCTGCTGCGGGGTGTGGCAACACTGCGACGATTCGTGGGCGCGGCACGAGACTTGTTGTCACAGCCATTTGGCAATTAACGCCAAAATATTCACAACAACCACAGCCAGCCTCGACCAGGCCAGACCAAAACGAGACAACAACAGCAACAAAAAAACAATCAAGAATAATCGGGAAATTCGCCAAAATTTGTCCGCCCGCCCAGTCGAACAGGCGTTCCGACTTTATGGGATCATAAATTCATAGAAGACACACTCGCTGATGCGCAGCGTCCAATGAGCCACAGCGCCGCACCCTCCTCCTCACCCAGCTCCAGAGAGATAGACACAGCCACTTCCAGGCTGAGGGACAATTTCAAGGCGAGCACGAGCTCACATGGATTATGTCACGGGAGCTCAGCGGGGTACCCAAGTAGACAGCATAATATAAGTATATACTATTAATACCGTATATATATACTGTATATATTCCTCTGCGCTGTCTCGTGTGGTCATGATCGCGGCGCCAAGGGCGCCATGTCGGAGGATTCCGTTTCGCTGTTTGAATTGTTTATAGCGTTTGTTTTGTAATTTGCAGATGACTGTAATATATTATGTGATCTTTAGAATATATAAGCGTTAATATAATACAAACATGTCTACTATAAGTGAATAGATGCAATTCAAAATTAGCATGCTTGCCCACACACAGAAACACACGCACACACTCACCCGCACACTCCTTCACATTAGATACTAATTCTATTTTCAGATCATTTAGAGATGAGCAAAAAGTTTAAGAAGATACATATTCGAATGGGATATTTCCTGTGTGCGAAAGTTGGGAATATTTAGGATTTTTATTCGAACTCACATAAACTACGCAAGATTCACCAAAGAGCACTGAAAGTTGTGGAAAAGGGAAATTCGTTTAGCTTTCTGTACACTGCGAGAAATCCTCTCTCGATATAAGATCAGTAGCACAACGGCTGCGAAACGATGAGCACAGGCGTATTCTTTGCTCTGTCCCATCGTTTATATATGTGTTTATGTATGTTTTAGAGTTAATGTACTTCATTTTCAGAAGCAACCGTCAATGAAGGTTCAACAAATGAAGTGTACCCAAATTTACGTTTTTCCTTTGAACTTAATTTTTACTGCAATCATGAGAAGCTTAGAGTTACAGCAAAAAAATATCTTCACACACTGTGTTAAAAAACAAACATATCTAAGGCATCTCTGGGCTCATGGCTCCCAAAGCTGATACGCAATGCGTACCTGTACCATACAACGATGGCACAGAGCAATGAAATACGCCCGTGTGCACCGTTCCGCAGTCGGTTGGCAACTGAACCGATGCCGCTGTGCTCTCTTCCTGGTTCATAGAGAGAGCTGATCGCTTACTAAATGGCAAAAGCATCAAATGAGCAAAAATCTCTGTTTGAGATCTCTATAAGATCACTGCTTAGTGATTTCAGCATGCCGGTATAGAGAAATCTCTCTACTATTTCTATGTTTATAAGAAAAACTTTTTGAGAAAACGTTATGTTTCACTGGCAATACGATTTAGTCTGCTTTCGAATTTCATCCTATATTTAGCCTGCGCGGAAAATGTTTTCAGAATTTTCTATTCCTCCGAGAGCTCTGCGAAAGATATAAAAAATAATATTATAAGAATTATACGAAGAATAAGCATTAAATATCGTAATCGAGTGTAACAAGCGGAAATGTGACATGCATAAAGAATTCAAAAGGAATTGCATAAGTTTTAGTTCGTGTCTAGTCAAAATATGTCATAATATTATCGTATTATGACCGGCTAACGAAAAATCGAATCAATCACACAATTAGCGGGATATTCAACAATTTTTCGAGCAAGATTTAAGGTGAATATGAGAGTCGAAAAACTGATTTTAAAATGCAAAAGAATTCCAAGTTCAATATTTGTAAATTATTTTACCGACAGTGTAAAGAAAATTAAGGGAACATCCTATTTTTAAGTGAAGTTACAACGAAACGCAAACAGATGCAATGTTTATGCCAAAATTTTGCATATTCTGAAAAAAAAAATCAAAAACTATAAAATCGAAAATAAACCAATCACGCCCTTTACTAAAAATAGTTTCTCCCACTATTACTTTTCCTCGCGTGGAATTGATGCAAAAATAACTGATAAAAGTGTGCACGACTTTTAGATACCACAGAAACGTGGTTGATTGAGTTGTCACAGTAAAAAAAAGAAGCAATCTAAAATTGGGTAAACGTCTAAAATAAACCTTTTCAAAACTGTACGATTTTTTTTAAGAATATATACATGATATATTTCCGTTTGAAGCTGACAGATAGACAGATAGAATAGACGGAAATGACTCAAGTTTGCAAAAAATCTTTTAAAAAGTATACCCATACTTACCAACACAACACACTTCCACCCTAATTGTGTTAAACACAGGATATAATCAAAAGTCGAATTTCGAAATAAAAAAGAACAAAAACTGAAATAGTTACTTAAATATTGTACTTGTGCTTAGAGTATTTTTTATTGCATACCTTGCAGGGGCTTTAAAAAATTCGTTTTCCCATTCAAATAACTTCTTAAATAAGTTTTCTGTAAATTTTTGCCAGAAAGTTATAATACTCTTCTTAATATATGTATAGAGAAATAACTAGTTAATATATTTTCTGACACAGCCACTAGGCCAAACAAATCGTCGGGAGAAATGCTGAAAAAATAAACAAAAAATTAGGGAAAAAACTGTTCTAAATAAAATTAGACAAATGATGAGTGAGAAGGCTTTGAGGTTAAATTTATAGCAAAAATAAAATTTCCAAACTAAAAAAAGCGAGCAAAAAAACTGCAATGCCTAGAAAAAACGAGATCAGACCGAAATAGCACATGGTCTTCTAATTTTTTTATCGGCGTTTTATTTTTTAGTTTTGTTCTTTTATTTACTTTTGTGAATAGATGGAAGCGTGTCAGAATTTTGATATATTTGTTTGAGCACGGGGTGAGGGGAGAAATCTTCTGTGTGTGTGCAGCGGGTTGAACGACTGCCGGTCGTAAATGTATTATATAACCCAAAAGAAGAAGCAACACCAATAACAACTACAATTAGAAGTAGGAGGTGGAGAAGGAGAAGGAAACAATAAAATTCTTTTAATTAATCCCAGGCAGCAAAAGGCAATGAGTGTGAAACGAGGCGAGAAAGCATCATCAGCAAAAAAGTCAGAAATTGCAATAAAAAACCGTGATAAATGCGAGACATAAACAAAAAATTATTAATTGGCAATAATTAAAGTAAAAAGAGAAGACATAACGACAACGACAACAAAGTTATTTATGTAAAAATGCCCGAATAAAAACAAATATAGATAGATGCAGACAATATTAAAATAATAACAATAAGAATAACCCGGGCACATGTCGAGTTCGCGCCAACGAGTTGAGTGTTTCGGTCTGCTCGAAATTTGAGTTTCGGCATATTTCTGTAAGATTTATTAGCTGCGACTAGACATGGCGAATTCTATATAGAGCCAACTAAGTATATATAATTATATGTATATATATGCATATAATGTATGTCATACTCACTCTGCGCACAATTCTGCCTCGCTGCCTCTCCCTCTTTCAATGTGACATGATTTTAGAGCTTTTTGGATTTGGCACACACAAGAATTACGATGTTAAGGCCGACAAATCTCTGAACCGTAAATAAATAACTGCAATGTGCCAAGTGGAAGGGAGATTTAAGATTCCTAAAATATACAAATAAATAAACAAACTGTGAGCTACTAAAATGTTTGGCAGATCCTTCACAGTATAGACAACAAAATAGCAACATAGCAACAAAACTGTGACTTGCACAACTCGGGGCACAACAATGGAAGCGCTTAATAGACTTGTCACAATTACATGATCTACACTTGTTGTTGCTGCTGTTCTTCTTCTTTTTGTTGTTTTCGCACATGCAAAAACGTGCCGGAAATTGCGTGACAGCGAAAACACGCCGAAATTCTCATAACTTGCGTTAAACATTTATATAACATTTGTATTACCCGTTTTACTTTAACGGCTCATGTTCAGATCGTGTGTGTTATAACCTTGCCGCCAAAAAAGGCAACTGGGGCATATTAGCTGCCTCACTCGCTCTATAGCACTTTCATCTGTCGTGGTATTCTATATATATTACATACATATATTCGATTTAAGTTTCTGTACCTTAAAAACCACCAATAAAAATACAAATTTAATAATAGTTTATTCGCGAGAATCAATTAATTTGTTTGCTTAATAGTTAAAGTGGAAAACCAATCATAGTTTTCTATTAATAAATTATGCATATTAGTAAAGTCGAAAAATACTAGGAAACTAATCGAATCGTATTTATAGCAATTATTATATCTGCAAATTAGTTATGCTGAGCTCAGTCTCACTTGATAGTTTAAGCTTTATGTCTAGAGATCTATACATGGTTAGGGTATTTGCCTCATGTGTTATTCCCCATCTTTATCTTCATCTCGTTTACCGCACTCATTTAGATTGAGCTTCCTTCCCCCACTGTGTGGGGCCTGTGCTGGTTTGTTGCTTCCGTTTTATTGTTGTTCTTTAGCTTTTCGTGTTGTTGTTGTTGTTGTCTTTTTGCGCTCTGTCAAGATCATTTATTATGCTGTGAGGCTGTGAATATCGTCGCCAGCTTTAAAAAACCAGGCCCAGGCCTGTCTGTGTCCAGAGTGCCGTGTATCATGTCCGCTGTGCGCACTCTTTTCTCTGGCTTTGCTCGAGGGCAATCAATTTTAATTATCGAACAAATTAATCAGTCGCAACTTTCGTATCATTAAGATTAATGATCCCTGGACAGACCGAACTGGGTGACAACAACAACAGCAACGGCAACAGCAACAACAACTAAAGCAATGTCAGGCCGAGATCTATGCAAATAGAGAGCACTTGTTGGTGTTGCTGGTGATCTCCAGGCACTAAGAGCGTATCGCATGGCGACCCAAATGAGCCGTGGTTAATGTGATTAGAGCACGCTTTAATTGCTCGCTTTGTCTTGTGCCCGATAGTGTTGGACAACACTCGCAGAGAGTGGGCCGAGTGGGCTGTCGAACTGATCCGATCCGAATCGACTCGATCCGAAGGCAATAAATAATTGTCGCGTTTGCTCAAAGTGCGCTGACCGGCCGAAAAATTGATATGTATGCACACAAATACAGATACAAATACATCTATAGAAGTCATGTGTCCCGCTGAACGGTAGAAAAGCGAAAGAAATGAAAACGAAACGAAACAAAAGACAATGACAATGACAAAGACAAAGAGGGACAAGAGCAAAATTCAAATTCACATTTTCATAACGTCGACTGCAATTCGAGCAGGACGAGGAGGGGAAGGGGGAAGGCGGGGGGCTGCATCTGGCTTGACATTTGTATCTGACAGATACAAACGGAGTGAGCGACTTATGAATAATTTATGCGAGTACGCAGCACCCAGAGCTGCTTTTATTTCTGAATGAAATTGCAAAAGGCATCGACTTCCACTTCAGCTTCAACTTCACTTCAACTTGCACTTTGAGACGGGGCCCCCTTTTTGAGGCCCCCACCGACTAATGACAGACGACAGCCGGCAGTCTGAAATACGAGTGCAACACACTCACACACACACAACACAGTCGCACACTCGCACAGTGGGCATGCAAATTTTTAGCGATTTAAAAGCCATAACTTATATTATAAGTGCAAAACTCTGAGGTTAATTGGCAGACGGCCAGACAAACTCGCCCAGACTCGGCCCGACTTAAAGTGCTGCGCTTTGCTGGGTGCTCTGTGCTGTGCTCTGTCGAGCTCGTAAAAATAAAAGACAATTTTTCAAATAAATGAAACCATGTGAAGGTTTCGCACAAAGCTTTTCCGCATGCGGGCCATGCCACATCTCACTCTGTCTCCGCGGCTCTCTTTAGACGGGGATTATTGTCTTTAATAAGCTGATCCACGTGCAGCTCTCTCCCAGTTCCATCTTACCTCCTCATCCCCTCTTCCCCTATGGATGTATCATTTCATTTTATTTAGAATCCAATTGAGGCAATCTCTTCGACGGAAACGAATTTAATACAAACTTTTTGATATTCATGGAGTATTCTTCCCTATAGAGAGGGCATTTCTTAAGAAGTCACCGCTGTGAATTCTTGCAGAATTCCCACAGTTTATGCTTGATTAAAAGTTAAAGTGAAATCGATCCGACTCAAGTTTTATTCTTTTCTGTGATAACAAGAAAATACTTTCAGTTCTTAATGCGATGATTGATGTGGCGCCCCTCGGAGCGCAACATCTCAAAAAAATGCAATGTCAGACATGGGTTGAGAAAGAGTGAGTCAGGGAGAGGGAGAACAGGGAATGTTGTTCGTGATGGCAAGTGACAGCGACAGCGACAGCAGCCACAACATGCTTTGCAACTGACAGCTGCAACAGCTAATTAACAACATTGTACTGTACGATATTCTCATCTAGATCTTAACTCACATACATATCATTATCCAGCGTATATCATTACACGATCGTTAAGCGATCGAGTTCATGGGGTCAGTTAAATTGGAAAATTTTCCAAATAGCAACAGAAACAGACAGAAAACATGCGCCCCATCAAACAGAAATGAAATGCGAAAGGTGCCGGCAACAAGTTAGCATTGCAAGACTGTTAGATACCCTGTAGACCAAGTGATCTAGAGGATCTGTTTTGAAAGTGTACAAGGTCATTTGCCTACACAAATATCTTTTGTTATTAAAGTTCTTCAGCATCCAGGATTTCAAAGCGTTGCTTGCTGGTTAGGCATACCCTTTAGCCGATTGTTAATTGGGTATTATCCGACCCAGTAACAGTGGCAGTTCCCATTTCGATCTCCCGTTTCGATTTGTTTATTTTCTCTTGCCTGAATTCGGCATTCCACTTTGCTATCCCCATCCCATCGCATGTTTATTTAGTTCCATTCTACACGCGAACTTTGCCCGCCCTCACTTACACATACACTTCCACTTGCACTCATACACATGCAAACTGGCGCGCACACTTCTGGCAGATAAAATTAATAATGCTCACCTGGATACGTCTAGAGCGCGAGGGAGCGAGCAAGCAAGCCCCGCTGAAAGTCTTTAATTACCCAATTTTTATATTTCAACCACCTCATAAGATCTGCCGCTGCTATGCTATGCTATTCCGCCAGATTTATGTACAATATGCAAACCTATATAGCATTTAGTCTATGAGTCAATTTCCCACAGAGATCTGCCACACCTGTGAGTAATACACTTACTTGCTGTGGGGTCCACACTACCAATCGGACCAGACCGAATATATCTCGAACTATTTTTACTTAATTGCCGCAGAAACATACGATTCCCTTCTCCGCCACATTGAGATATTTATAATAAAAGCAAATATGTTAAATATGTGCAGACCTCTCTCTCTCCATCTCACTCTCTCGCTAGAGCAACGCCCAATCACGTAATCTTGTAATCTTGGGGCCATTCTTGGTGTGGAATGCAATCAATCAAATTGAACGCGCGCCTCATTCAATTGAGACGCGCGACGCCAGGCAATTTGGCTTTGACCGTTCTCTCTGTTTGTGTCTGCCCCATGGTCAATGACAACAACAATAACTGCAAGTGCAACAATAACAATAACAATTACACGACGACGATGACAGGCAATAGCTAAATTGAAATGTCAGAAACGTTGCAGGCCATAACTCAACGCGTATTATCAGAGGCAATTAAAATATTGCACTGACAAGAGCAACAACAACAGCAACAGAAACAGTAACAACAACAAGAACAACAACTCCGACAGCAACAACCGCAACATAAACAACAACAACTGAAACAGCAACAACAATAAGACAAGGCAGAAAAGCAAACAAAAAACGTGTCAATGAATTGTTCATTTCAAGTTTATTCACATTGCGCACACTTCCTTGAACATAACTGGGAGCCTCGGAGGGAATTGGGGGGATCTTAGGGAACTGAAAGAGCTGGCAACAACTGAAGCAAAAGAACCAGTAAAAATAAACTACAAACGGCAAACGGTAAAACGGTTAAGGCGAAAAATCCATTGTAAAAAGGCAAATTTATTTACTCAGTCTCCAGGCATCTTTGCCCTGTTCTGATCAGATCTGATCTTCGCTGTCTCTCTGCCTGACTGTCTGTTTGTTTGTCCGCCCGACTGTCTGTCTGTCAGATTGTTTGTTTTGCCAGCACATGGTTGCCAGTGTGTTCTGCCGGGCAGTCAGGCCGGCCGGCCGGCAAAGCGAACAATTAAGAGATGAGTCTCCTCGAGAGTGGTACAGTGAGCTGTCTCTATAGAAAACTTGCTAAACATTAATTCACAAAACTAAAATTGAAATGGGTTTGCAATCAATCTGAGATTAATCCAAGAAAACAAAAAAAAAAAATCAATAAGAATGCAAATATTAGGAGATTTCACAGGAAATGAAATATGGAGAAAACTAAGAACTCCGAGTTGAATATTCTCTTTCTTTGCAATTTACATTTCTTTACACCACTTGAGCAGATGCGGTTCAAGTACAAAATTAGAAATTCTGAGATATTCCGTAAATGGAATTCTCTTTAAAAGTTGAATGAGTTCACTCAGGGAAAGAGAAAGAGAGAAAAGACTGCATACATAAAGGCGCGCGGACTTATTTATCATTGGAAATGCGCTTCGCATTTTTTACATCCGCCTGCTGCGGTGGGCAGGTAAAGAGAGTGGGTGGGGCAGGCGGGTCGTGTGTGTCATTGTGTTACGTGACACTTCCTCTCTTTATGAATAACATACGTAGTGTTATTTTTATACAAACAATCATATAAAGTCGGGTACTTGCTGTCGTGCAATGACATTGACATTGCGACAAGGATCCCAAGTGTTTCGCGCAATTTTAGTCATCAGTTATATCGTATGGAGTAAGGTGTTTCGTTGTTAAGAGCGGCTTAAGTGATCAAGTGTACATAAAAATTTTTTTACGATATTGTATTATATAAGTGAAAGTCAATATTATGCAAATAGGGTGAAATATCAGTGTAGTTCTGTATTAAATACGATATGCATTTTATATTTAGTGTTTTGTAACAATATGATTGATAAGATCAGTTCGGAAATAATTCCTTATAATACGGTACGATAACAATAAAGTGTAAAGTTAAATTTATATTCACTTAATACGATATTACCTGCATCTTTCGTACTTTACTATATGCTCATGGCTTACGATAAAGTTATGAGTACGTTATTATTTACTTAAGATTCGATTTGTAGTATCATATCTATAGTTTTGTTTCCTATCAGTTCGTTTAAAATTCCATACGATCTTAGTTTACTGCTACTCGTTCTATAATTTTGTATAATTTATACATTTTTGGCATTCCTCTAGAATAATTTCGCATTGTTTACACTCTGCCCTCGACGCGATTAGTTTAACTAATAGTGCTCTTATTTTTTTATGTGCAACCTGAGTGAGCCACATCAAAAATAAACAACTCTGCATTCCTTTTTGGCGAGTTTTCTTGGGTCCAGGCCCAGCCAAATTGTCGGCAATTAAGCCGCAATGGTTATTAACACATTTATGCATATATTTTAGAAGTATAAACAATACTACAACACATACGCACTCACGCAAACATATTCACAACCATTAATAACTTGCAGTTTTACCTCGAGCCATCTGGTTAAAAGATTCCCGAGAAGACTCTTTGAAGTGGCAACGCGTGTCGTGGTAGCATTTAAAAGTTCAGATAATTCGCAGAATATTACGCAGCTTTTGTGTTGGGAATTTTAAGCCTGCCCAAAAGGAAATTCAGCATACGAATTACTTTATTACTTTGTTGCCCCATTGTTCAGGCCTCCAGCCTCCATATATGTATAAGAGAGGCGCGCCCGCTGTTTGTTGTTGTTGTTTTCGATTGTGCACTTCGCTGTAACCTCCCTTCCCCTCTCCTCTTTCCCACCAATCACCCAGGGGGGGTACTACATAAGGCCAACGCCTCGCCAGTGTCCAAATAAACACGCACACACTTTGTAAGCGTCGGAAAGCAAATAAATATTTGTAATTTATGTTTTCGCACGACGTGGGCAAGCAACGACTGCAGATATACTGCTATAAAGCACTGTATACCTTCATATACACACACATATGTAAATAACGAACGTGAGAATGTGCGGCACCATGGAATGCCGAATGCACTAACAGACCATATCGACTGCCTAAGTAAGATAAAGCCAGACGCACATCGGCATCGGCCACAGCATCGATGGCATCGATTGAGAAAGCGAAATAAAAGTTGATAATCAGTTAAACAACTTACTATTTATATATGCAAATATTCCAGCATTGTAGATGATAAGGAGTATGTCGTTTACAGGGCATCGCTCTCTGCATTCATGCAGACATAACGCATACGTCGCGTTGAACCATAAATTATATTCCGTTCGAATTTTGAGTATGCACTCTTGCCTCAAAAAGTGTGCCAAATAAATCAATGCAGGGGCAGGGGCACGGGGCAGAGCATTAAAAGCCTTTAATGAAACCTGAATAAACACAAATTTCCTGCAATCGAAATCGCATTCACGTTTGCATCACTTACGCGAATGCATTAAAAACTTTACTGCAATTTTACAGACAGAACTTTGGCGAAGGATCCCGACATGAGTCATACGCGCCACGCCATTTTCTACATAACACACACATATCTGTATTTTCTATATATACGTGTATGTTTGTTTCGATTATGCAAAGTTTGCTGCCTTCTGGCTGTGCCAATTTTATGAAACGAAAGCTAAACAATGTTGATTATTTTATAGTTCTAAAACGATCGAAACATACTCGTTAATTTCAAGGTTAAACACGCAATAATTAACTCGGCAAAATTACTTTTGGGGGTCTACCCATATGGCGCCATATGCGCTAGACAAAACAGCAACGATGATGAGGCACCCCCAACGCTCCATCGATGTGGATGTCGATGATGATGTTGATGGTGATGATGATGGCATGGCAAGCATATGTCCAGCCCGGCTAGATCGGCTCTGTCAGACTCGGCATTAGAGTCTATTTTATCAGAATGCATTTCGTTGCCCATTTTCATTTTCAATTTTCAATTTTGCTCAAGGTTAATTGATTTGCGCCGCCTGCCGTCGATGGCTTACAATTGTGAATTGTGCACTGAGAATGCAATTGTGAATTTCGAATGAATATGAAGTTATCAATGCACTTCAGTTCAATGCTGATTTCAATTTAGATACACAATGCCAAATGCATCTTTTCTCGGTGGTTCGTAATGCTATCATAATTTTTTTTATATATTTAGTATTTTGAATTTGGTCAGAAGTTTGTTAAGCACAGAAAAAGTAAATTAAGTAATCTTAAAAATCATAAATTGCAGATGAAAAGCGCTTCACTTAGTGTTGAAATTATTCACCAAATATGGTAGACACAAAATCTTACTATTATAATCTTCCAATAAGTCGTTTATTATAGTTATGATGCTGTTGTGCTATTCTTATCGAAACGGATCTTTCAATCCTGCACGTTTTATTTTAATAATCCTCTTGCGTTGATTCTTACTGACACGTCTGCTCGCGTCGGCTGTCATTTCAAGACTCCTTCTCAACCATGTTTATTCACAGCTTTGTACATTCTTAAAAAAATATTCCTCTAAATATCATATAAGCTAATTTGTTTACTCATCATGCTCTTAAAACAAAGAGTTCCCCATCACTTGGTACCATCAATTAGTACCTTTTTTCATATAAGTAAAAACAGTAATTCAAATCGTTGTAAAGTCATTCTTAAGAGCTGAATCTGACCTTAAACATTATGACTCTAGACTTGCAAAGATCTCTAATGAGAATTAACTCAGTTTTTATCATACCCATTGCAGTCTTTACTAACAAGGTATGCCAATGTTTGCAAGTGACTTTTCTTTTATTGATATTATTTAGGTTTTCTGGCGGGGATTCACACAGATTTTGCAGCTATATCTCTATCGGCTCGTGCCGCTGCTTCGGATGAAGAAAAACAATTTGGGAGAAATTTTATGAGGATGTTTTTTTCATGCGGCTTGGCTTCCTTTCTTCTTCCCCTTCTTGACACATGTTTAACTGCACATTTGTTTTGTTTTCGTTTTTCTTCCCACGGTCTTTGCTTTGGGGCCTTTCCCAGCAAACAGCATCGGGAAAAACATTTCCCGGGAAATGCTCAAATGCAAATGCAAAATATTTACACATTCTTTGGGCATTCATGAGTTCTAATTAAACGACGATCAGTTTTCCTCCCAACTTGTTTGTAATTGTTTGTTTGGCCAATTCGGACAATTCTGGTCAGTTTGGCGTGCGAGTATTTAAGCCAATTGCCACGATATGGCCCTGATTAGAAGAGTTTGTGCTTGTGCAGAACGTGGTCACGCGTCCTTGCCCGACAAAACCAAAATTAAAAGCAAACAAAACAAGAGAAAAAGTAAAAAAAAGAAGCCTCAAGGCTAGCAAAAACTCGGCAAAGTAAACTATTTATTTATCACTCGCAGGCGGCGGCGTTAGGCGTCTATAAATACAAATTCGCGTCGGATTTTGTGAATATTGCGGGCAGGAAAAGAGAGGGAGAGCGGAAGAGAAGTGTCTGCAATTGGGAAAATTGAATTGAAAATCAAATTGAAAATTGCAAATTATTGCAACCATGTACATACTATATTAGGTATGAGATGCTGTGGCTATAATTAAGCGTGAGCTTTTGCCGAATGCAGCAAAGTGAAACTGAATACGCCTTTCGGCCCAACTATGCCCAGAAATGGAGCTGATAATTTGTCTTAAATTCTTCGTGCATTTGTTTCGTATAATTTGCCCCACATTGCGCATGCGTCCCTATCACATTACGTATACGGCGCGTGTACACAAACTTCAGTTCGAACTGCTACTCTGCAATTAAGTCATTAAATATAAATTAACCGCAAACATATCGCGCATACGCCACATCGACACCTTCGCCTCAATTAACCACAGCCACAGACATAACCATAACCACAACCGCCAAGCTACAAAGTTTGCTCTACGGTTTACAGCGTCCAATGGCCTCGCGGGGACAGACAGACTGAGCGGCGTCGCCGTCGCAGTCGAATCGTAGACTGAGTGTCGGCAAAAGCCGAATTGTATTGACCATTGGCATAAGTTATAGCACACATACAGCGTTATCGACTGACACACAATTCGCCCCAGCCAGGTGTAAACAGGTTTAGCTGCCATCCCTCTCTTCCTCTCTCCTTCTCTAGGGTTCGCTTTAGGAATCTGTTCTTTTATTTTCGTTTGTGCGTTGCGCTCAATTAGTCAGCGCTCAGGAACCACTTTGACTTAATCATAAATTATATGAATTATATTAAGTGGAAATGAAATAGGCACAAAATCGCCCCAGCAGCAGACGAGGCAAGCCAACCCAAGCAGACGAGGCAGGGCAGGCACGCAGTGCATTTGCATATTGATGAGGGGCCACGTTTGGAAACAAGTTAATAAGCAGCTCGGCAAACGCATGCATAACTAAACTAAAAGATAAACAGAGATCAGCAGAATGGCGCTTTAATTAAATACATAAAGAGCCCCCAAACAGTGCCACAGCTTCATCTTCAGCTTAAGCTCGCTCGCTGCTTTGCAATGCAAATCGGTTCAAATTTATGATAAGCCTCACACCAGCCAGAAATACCACAGAGAGATTGGGGAGTGTGTGGAGTAAACTGATCATAGAATTTCTTTAAAAACCATACGTTAAAATATTTCCCAGAAATACAAGTTCCCCTGCCCCAGACATTGACACACTGATAACCCACAGCGAGTGTGTGCACAGATACCACAGAGAGACACCATCACGACAAATGATTAATGTGCCTGCCGCGGCGAGATAAACAAAATATTGATAAAAGCGATAGATTTATGTGCAGTCCAAGCTGGGCCTTGAACTCGACGGAGCACATCACGTTGGCCCAGATAAGTAGGCAACTCTGTCTCGCTAGATCAAACACGAGTTCCTCTGCCAGAGATTGAATTACTGACTGATTGCTACTTTTATTTGGGTGCTGACATAAATCAGCTTGATCTATTTTCAATAGAAAAGGTCAATGGCAATCAATATCTACATATTTGTAGATTTCCATTAGTTTGTTTGGTCACGCCTTGTAGCCGCCATAAATCCAGTTGAGAGACTCATCAAAGCAAGCCGACAATGCGACATTTTTATACCCGTTAAACATAGTGGAGAAGGGTTATATACGTTTGTATCAACCTAAAAACCGAACCCATAAAGTACACATATTTGTGATCAGCATCGATAGTAGAGTAAATATATTAATATCTGTCTTTATAGTCACCTAAATCAAAGCGACTATAAGAATTATAGTATTTTTGAACTAATCTAAGATTTGTTTTAGAACTTGGCCACGCTTACTTCCGCGCAAATCATTTAGGGGATATATTATAGTTGAGCACCCTTGATTATAGTTTTCTTACTTGTTTTCGCTTGCCAAAGTTCACAAAGATCTGCCGTGAAATTATGTAAACGTACGACAAAATTGATTTGGCAACTAATTTCATGAATATTTGCAAATTTCATTGCTCAATTTTGACACACAATAAAAGCAAACATTGATCACGCTGCGGCACTTTTGGGTGCAGGGGAGCACGATAAATAAACAAATTAAAGGCTTGCGGCGGTACTTAAGCACGACGGTATTTCATCTGTGTCTACCCTTCTCCACATCCCTTACCCCTGCTTTGCTGGCAAATTGCCTTTGGCACACTTAACACCTTTGAGCGCATTTAAGCATTTTTGTTTAGTGAGAAAATGTGCGAAATATTTGCGAGTGCGAGGAAGTGTTTTCAACGGCTCTGGGAAAGATCTATGACTGCTCGGGGGTTGAGAGTTCTTTCCCAGGTGGCAGGCCTAGCCACTTCGGGGTTAATCACTAAGATCGTCTACCGGCGGCGCTGCTGTTTATTTGTGGCAGCCAGAACGTGCCCCCAGAGACCATGCGCTAATCTCGCACAGCTCCCGCAACCTTATGCCCCCCTCTGCCCCTGTTGGCAATCTGCAAACGGAGGTGTGAGAGAATGCCACATATCGCTGCGGCTTTGATTTTATCTGCCTGCCGGCAAAAACTAAAATTGACTTCATTCTTTCATTATTTCATTCTTTCTCTCTTGTTCTCTCTCTGTTCTTTAGCTCGTGGTGAAGAAGACCTGCGAGTGGTGGTTAAGCAAAAATAAATACAGCCTCGACATGTCCACACATTGGTGGCAACGACCCTGGGTCATTCTGCTCATATTGTTCGTTATCTGCGCCGCAGTCATCCTGTCCCTGTGTCGAAGCCCAGCAGACAGTCCAGTCAGCATTGGAGACGGCATTCAGCTACAGGAGATTCAAGTACCCAAGTTCATCAACGACACGATAGTCAGCAGTAGTAGCGACAGTGCGAACGAAAGAGACGACGACGAAGACTTTGATGGCGACATCGATGATGACATTGGCGAGGACAATCTCAGCGCAATTGTGATCCCCATCAAGATACACAACTACAGCCTCAATGATGAAGATTTACTATACGAGTCGAAGCGAAAAAACGACGGCAGCACCAACAGCAGTCAGCGTGGTAAGTAACAAGTGGGAAAAGTAGACCAAATATATCCTACGATCCGACATTGTTATTCCCCTTGTAGACGCCACATCAGCCTTCAGTCAGACAGGCACATTCCGAAGCAAGTCCAGTCAGATATGGGATCCACATCCCGAGTATATGCTGAAGGCCTTTGGGCATCCCCTGCATCTGGTGCTGTACCAGGATACTTCATTTATACCCTCGAATACATTCAAGGTGATTCGCATACTTAACAATCACACCGAGGAGTCAGCAGACTACGAGGAGCAGGGCCACTATCTGGGCTGCTACTACAAGGGTCATGTTGAGGGACACAATCAGTCCTCGGTTGCTGTCTCCCTCTGCAGCGGCATGGTAAGTAATCAAGTTTAGCAGGTGGCACAGCTCAGCTCAGTGGCGACCTTCGACGACATTTGCATCGCAAATTATGGACAAAAAATATGACTACTAATAAGCAACCGTCCTCTGTCCCTCCCTCTCTCCCGCTCCCCTTAGACTGGTTATATCAAAACCGGTTTCGGCACGTTGCTCATTCAACCAGGGAACCGTACGAACGACGATCAGATAGAGCATCGCATCTGGCGGCACTCGCAGCGCAATCCCAGACACGCTGTCTCCGGCCTGGACCAGCTGATGCAGGCCTTCGAGCTGGCCGAGAGCGTGGCGCCACCAGCAGTGCAGCGTGCTTCACGTCGCCTAAAACGACACTTTCTTAACACTGGAAATCAGGTGTACACGCTGGAGGTGCTCATTGCCGTGGACAGCACCATGGTTGACTTTCATGGGCCCGATCTCACAGCGTACATTCTAATCCTGTTCTCGATTGTCTCGAATATCTTCGCTGATGCCAGCATTGGCAACTCTATACATATTTCACTGTTGAATCTGCTCGAGCTGCGCGACAGTGTCACCTCGGAACGACCAGCCAATCGCAGAGGCAGCGGCGACAATGAGAAGCTTAAGCATTTCTGCACGTTTCTGGCCAAGAAGGGATACCACTATGACACTGCCATGTTGATCACAAGGTGAGTCCCCAAACCGAGCAAGGATAAGATAGAGTGAGAGTTCCTCAATGCCTTCTCCTTCTCAACAGAGATCAGATCTGTGGAAATGAGCGGGAGGAACGTTGTAGCACACTGGGACTTGCGGAGCTGGGAACCGTTTGCAAGGCGCGTTCCTGCTCCATAGTACAAGACAATGGTCTGCCAGCTGCCTTCACCATTGCTCATGAACTGGGCCACATGTAAGTTCGGCCAAATCGCCGTTGCCACCCCCATTTTAACCGGTTTCCCTTAGTCTAAACATGCCACATGACGACGACGAGCGTTGCAAGCGACACAATATGAACGGAGGCAACAATCTGCATATCATGTCCAGTATTATGGGCGATCATATGCATCCCTGGTCATGGTCCAAATGCTCACAGCACTATGTCTCCGAGTTCCTAGAGAAAACCGATAAATCCTGCCTGGAGAACACGCCCTCCTCGTACATCCCCAACATGAACACGAAGCTACCCGGCGAGATTTACTCGCTGAATCAGCAGTGCCAGCTGATCCATGGCAATCGCAGCACCCACTGCACCTACGAGGCCGATTGCCGTCGTCTGTTCTGCAACAAGAACTCGCATCCCAACGAGATGTGCCACTCCAGCAATCTGCCCTGGGCAGATGGCACCCCGTGCAACAACAATCGCTACTGGTGCCAGAAGGGCAACTGTGTGCCGCGCATGGGTGACTCTCTGAAAATGGTGCATGGTGGCTGGGGTCCCTGGAGCCCCTTCACCCCTTGCAGCTTGACTTGCGGTGGTGGCGTTCAGGAGTCGCGACGCGAATGTAACAATCCGTTGCCTGAGAATGGTGGAAAGTATTGCGTGGGAAGTCGCAAGAAATATCGATCGTGCAACACGCATTTCTGCCCCCCAGGAACAGCGGATCCTCGCGAGCAACAGTGTTACGATATGAACGGCAGAAACTTTAAGATTCCGGGCATAAGCCCAAACTCCAAGTGGATTCCCAAATATGGCTGTAAGTTAAGCTGAACCTTTTAACAATCCTTGTACTTATTCACCTCGTCCTGCAGTGAACACGCACGCGGCGGACAAGTGTAAACTTTATTGCCGCCTGGAGGACGACAGCGCCTACTTCCTGCTGCAGGACAAGGTCCATGACGGCACCACTTGTACCGTCGATAGCTTTGACAAGTGCGTCAATGGCATATGCCGCCCTGCGGGTTGCGACAACGAGCTCAACTCGATTGCCAAGCTGGGTAAGACACGCGCCCTGGCAACAAGAAAAGCATGTGGCAATTGTAGCTTATTTGTTTCTCTCTCTCTTTTATTTCTTCTTTCTTTAGACAAGTGTGGGGTCTGTGAGGGACGCAACGATACGTGCGAGGAATTCACCGGAAACGTATATGTCTCTGATCTGCTCAAGCAGAAGAAGCCCGCCTCGAGTTTATACTATGTCACGACAATACCAAAAGGTGTGTAGCCCTCCCTTCCTCCTTCTGTCCTCCTTCACTCCTCCTTTGCCTTTACACACCCTCACGCATTGCTAAAAGTTCTATAATTAAATTTGGCTAATGATTTGATGAATGAATGCTAATGCTAATGCTAATGGTTCCGCGACTTAATGTGCAATTAAATAGTTTTTACGGCTTCGATGGCCAATTGAGTCATCCCAAAACGAGGCTCTCTATATGGAGGCTCATTGACTGCGTGCTTGCCTGCCTGCTTTGGTTGACTGACTGATTGGCAGTGTGTACCCACCTTCTTGAGTAGTACGAAAGGAATTCCATGCTGGAAGTGGTCGCCACGTGGTTTCATATGGGAATACCACCCAAGACGAGACAATCACAACTAACGGGCAGGAAATGCATTTCACTGCGATTTTCCCCCTGAAAAGCAATAAATTCTTATTGGCAGTGTGATTCTCCTCTTTGCAATAATTTCTAATGGTCAGAGTGACCATCTCACAGCAATAATTTCTGCCCATCGTCTTAGACTAGCATTGAGGAATGCAAGTCACTCGTAATTTTTCGATTTATGGAAATACATATAGATAGTATATACTGTACATGTATGTGTATACATGCGTTTTGGCTCACCTCTTGCTCACTTAGCTTGTCTTGGTGCTGACGTGACTCGTGCTGCGCCTGCTGATAGTGCTTGACGCCGTAGTTATGCTTGGTGATCAAGTGATGATGTTGCTGTTGTTGTTGTTGCTGCAGTGGCGTCAAGTCGACGCCAGGAAGAGCAAGCAAATCCAAATGCTATTTGCAATTTACAGTGCATCTAGGCGCCGCACGTACATTAAGATTGCCGACTGCGGTTAATCAGCAGAGGTCGCCGGATGACCGACCGGGGCTAATTCCATTCCAATTCCAATCGGTCAGCTGTTCCAAATGAGGTTCTTATCAGCTTTGGTTCTGGCGCCCATTGCAATTTTGTAAGAATACACGACACAAACACACGGGCACAGAGGAGCACCCGGTCACATGGCACACACGTACGACGCGCGCGCACACGCACACGCACACACTAACGAGATCGCTTTTTGCACGGCACAGAAGAAACTATTTTACCTCATAATTTAAGCAGGTGAAACACTCGTGTAAACAATATTTACAGTTCTTTCACGCCTGAGTACAAAACAAACATGAACGAAGCACTTCAAGCAATCAGTAATTGCATATAAAACGCATGCACAACCCGTCGATCGCAATTAATTTCACAATTTTCTAAGGAGAAAACTTTGCGTGTGACTTGACTGCGGTTGACTTGCAGTCTTTCCCTTTCCTATTCTTATTCTATCGATATCTTGTAAAATTCGATATTAGCATAATACGATTAATTTAAATTATTGTAAGGGGGCTGGGGTCACACTGACATGCTTTGACCACATTCGATTTCTTGGTGCCAGTTTTTTATCAACATTGGCGCATGCTCCCTTTTTTTTTGAAAGTTCATTTGCTTTTGAGAATTATATCGATGCACTCAAGATATCGGTTTGATAAATAAATAAACAGCTAATAAATCTGAGTACCTAAAAGGTCACAATAGATAAATATTTGGTATTTAATACTAATGGCTCTAAAGTATCGATTAGATCAAGAGAGAATAAGCTAATCAGTTGCATCTCTCGCAATATCGATAATTTTGTAAGAAAATTTGTTTTAAATTTGAAAATTTAATCTACAGGAGCTGCCAACATCATCATAACACAGCCAGGCTATCCCGAGCAGAACTACATAGTGTTAAGTGATGACAACCGTGTGGCAATACTCAACAGCGATAAGGTAGTGACGCCATACGCCAAGAAATACTCCTACGCGGGCGTAACCCTCGACTACAACGGCTCTAATAGCACCATAGAGCGCGTGAACTCAACGTATTCGTGGAAACTGACGCGTGATCTGCGAGTCGAGGTAGGCGTGGCAATCCAATTTCTGTCTAGTTCTTCCCGAATAATCGAATTCTTCCATAGATCATCTCCATTGATCTGACTGGTGCCAAGAATCAGAACACGGTGCTGATCTCGTATTCCTACACGCTAGACAAGACCAACTATGACGCGGCCGAGGTGGAGATCTATCGCTGGCAAATGCAAACGTGGAGCAGCTGCGACTCGCTCTGCCAGGGCACCATGCACCGCCAGGCAGCCTGTGTTAGCACCACGCAGGGCATCAAGGTGGCGCCGCAATTCTGTGATGAGACCGCAATGCCAAAGCCGGAGCACCGCAGTTGCAACACAGACTGCGTACTAAAGTGAGTGTGCGATCCCCTTAGTTGTTATCAATCTTCATATTCCTTCTTCATTCAGCTTGAACACTACGAGCATCTCCGCTTGCTCCGCCTCCTGTGGAGCGCTTGGCACGCGCGAGAAGACCTTTAACTGCATACAAACATTCCCGGATATTCAGCGTTCGAATATCGTGGACATGTCCTACTGCCAGCTGAAGTTCGAGATCCAGCGCCACGAGAACTGCCGCGAGGGCTGCTGGAACTACACGGAGTGGTCCACGGTAAGAACTCCTAAGAGTACAGCATAAGAGCCTCGTTGATAATTCTCTTTTTGCCTGCTGCAGTGCACCCAAACCTGTGGTACGGGCACCCAAGTGCGCGAGGTGCGCTGCTATCTGAACCAAAATCAAGTGAGTGACGAGCTTTGCAATCGACACACCAAATCCGAGTACAAGGAACTCATTCGTACCTGCAACATGGAACCTTGTCGATATTATCCAGAAGTGACGGTAAGTCTTCGGTTGAATTGCAGATTTCAGTTTAACAAAGGATTCATCCACGTAGGTAAACACGCGCTCCATCAGCCACTGGTTAGCAGGTGAATGGGGTCAGTGCAGCGAATGGTGCAAGATGACACGCACTGTGACGTGCACGAATAGCTATGGCAATCACTGTCCGCTGGACAAGAAGCCCAAGGAGGTGCGCAACTGCTGCCACATCAAGTACATGGGCGAATGGGAACCGGTGAGTGTGAGAACCTCAAGATCCTATGGACATGCTAATCTGTCTCTCTCTTTTTCTCTGCCAGTGCTCTGTGGAATGCGGCACAGGCATCAAGCGGAAGGTGCTACGCTGCGCCAGGGTATACAAACCGGAGGTGCCTGGTGCGCAGAAGCGCAAGGAGTTCATCAGTGACTCCTTCTGCACCACTCTCAAGGTGCGCAAGCCCACGCTGCGCAAGTCCTCCAAGGTGTGCAAGATCAACTGTCGCTGGACTGTCTCTGACTGGACGCGCTGCTCCAAGGACTGCAGCGAGGATTATCAGTCGCGCTACGTGCGCTGCGAAGCCTGGCAAGGCAATAGCGTCAACGAGCGACATTGCGATGCCAAGAAGCGTCCGGTCCGGCGGAGAATATGCAGTAATTGTGTGCGAAAGCAGGTCAAGGTGATCAGCCCTGTAAGTCTAGCCAAGTCTTCATACCCAAGTCTCCAACTAACCCCTCCCTCTCTTTCTTTCTCTCTCTCTAGTGCGATTGCACGGGCTACGAGCGGCGTCGCGTCAATTCCTACGACACGCACATGCGCCGCCTGCCCAACAGAGGCAAGGTGGAGAAGGTCAAGTGCACGCCCCCTGCGAGTTGCCGCATGCGCAGCGTCATCGGCAGCAGCAGCAGCATTACGAACAGCGCAGTCAGCAGTCGGAGTCGAACGACGGCGCAGTCATGTGCGGACCTGCAGCGCATGTATCGCAAGTACGATGATGGGGATTACATGCTGGAAGTGCGCTCGAGGAAGGTGCGAATCTATTGCCATCAAATGAAGAGCGTCACGCCGCGCGAGTACATCACCGTGGAGCCGCAGGAGAACTATTCCATATACTACGAGTACAAGACGCAACTCTTCGATAGCTGTCCGCCCGAATCGCGTGCCCACGAGTATGTGAATGATCAGAACTCGGGGAGAACGCACTTCCGCAAGCTGCGACTGAACATCAGCGATCTGCGAATCATCGAGAATGATTTCGAGTTCGCCGACTCGCGGGGACAGCGACAGGCGCTGGGATCCGCAGGCGATTGCTACAATCGCAACATGAATTGTCCGCAGGGTGATTTCTCCATCAGTCTGGGTGGAACAGGATTCACACTGAGGCCGGGCACAGTTTGGAATACCTACGGCAATCGGGCAGTCATGAAGCACTCAAGTGATGTAAGTTCTCCCGTCAATACAGCTCCAGCTTGGTTCTTAACCTTCTTTTCTTCACATTTTAGTTCGACTCGTCGTCGCTGTCGCGTCGCGCCTTCTGCGGCGGCTTCTGCGGACGCTGTTCCATTTCACCGACATCAGGACTCTACGTGGACGTTGTGTGATCCTGTCCTGGCTTCCTTTGTGGTGCAACAGTCACCTGCAGCCGCCTGCAAGTGGATTAATTTATGAATCCTTGGTGCTATTATTTTGCGTGGCTCCTGTGCATTTAGACTGCTTGCTCACCCGACAACAACCACCAACACCACCACTGCCAGCAGAGGATAAGGTTTCGATGCCAAAGCAAGTACACTGCTGCCATGTCCTCATGCAATCTCCTTCTGTGAGAGCGTCGTGAAGTGCACTTAAGTCATTTGCACAAAACATACAAATTCAATAGTATTACAGCATTTTACATGCACACACACACACGCACACATACTGTGCTTCGAACTGGTGACGATGGGTCGAAGATCTTTCTGGACACTAAGGACACTTGTGCTTCCTCAAAGCAGGAATTATCCCGTCACCAGGGAATGCTAACCATTCCTCGAGCTACAGTTACAAATTTAGTGAGTTAGATAAATGACTAACGAGCGACAGGCAAAGTATTTTCGAACAAAACTGGAGCTGTGCGTTGAACTATCGGCAAACTATCGTAACAGGCAAGAGTTGCTAGTGTGTTCCAAGCATTGCGATAGTTTACGCCGCTCCGGCACAAAAAAAAACAAAAAATGTCGCCAAAAATGTTTTAGTTTAGTAATAACCAACGAAAGAGAGAGAGAAAGAAAAGGAGGAAAAAAAGAAAAGCAACTGCCAACAAAAACTTCCTTGAAACGAAACTTTCGAGCAGATTTCATCGCCATTCATAGTCAGTAAGGACTGTAGTTAGGGTACTATTAGGAAATAGAAACTTGTTAATCAAATTAGCAAGCAAAATTATGATATTTCTTAATTATAATGTACATTTTTCGAGAAGCGCTTTAATGATAGCGATAATTTGTTATATGGACCAACTTTACTAAAAACAAAGTGCAATGCCCGGATATACAATATTTGTATGCTTATCTTAAGTCATTCTCTATATATATATATATAAATCGGTATCTGTAATACTTTATATAGCCTAAGACTAACTGTATACAATCTTTACTCGTATATATGCTTAATTACGTACGTTAACCAAAAGAAGAATACTCATTTAGTTGATAGACCCCCCTTCCTTCCCCCTTCCACACACACACACACACACATACACAAGCACAAAATCGGAACATATGGCACCTATATGCTGATACTGCCAAACCGATATTACCAGCTTAATTGACAATCCAACAATGGGATCACTGCCAGACCATATGTGAATATGGTACGATCTACAAATTGAGGCCTATCAACACCCGCACACTTTATCCTCGCTACCCGTAATTACCATATATGTTAACGTATTTTAGTATTATAAATTAATGCATTATTTTAAGAACCTAAACTAAATCTAACAAAACGAATGAAAATAAAAACAGTTGTTTAACCGATTAGCGATGTGTGGTTTTTGAAATCTTTGGGAAACTTAATATAAAAATAAGATCATAAATCGATTCCGAAGTGTGATCTTCAGGATCTTTGTGATTTAGCAGAGAGACAAATCGGACTCCATTAGAATCTTAATAGAAAAATTGTCTTTATTGAAAATGTTTATAGTTTTAATGGAAGATATATTTGGCTTTCATTTCACTGACTAAAATTAAAAGCTCTCGCGTTAACACGTTAGATAAGTTTATAAAATATATATTACTGAACAACAAAGCGGACTTTCCTCAACGATCTTCAGCTAGAAAGTCGCCTGTGTTTTTATAAAGGTATTGGTAATCTTAAAAAGGATTAAGTTCCTCTTGAATTTCAGTTGTTGCTTTAGTTCTTTTCAACTTCTTCTTCTTCTTCTTTGTGGTCTTCTTTGCTGATCTGATTCAAAGTGAGGCGAGTTGGCGTTGATGAAAAGCTCGCCTCGCTTGATGTTGGTGTTGGTTTGTGACTTGGCTAGACTGGTGCTTGTCTTGGGTGATCTTTCGTGCGAAAGATTTAGAAGCACTTGCGGTGCACAATGCCAGGGCCGGACTCATCGTACTCCTGCTTGGAGATCCACATCTGCTGGAAGGTGGACAGCGAGGCCAGAATGGAACCACCGATCCAGACGGAGTACTTTCTCTCAGGAGGCGCAATGATCTTGATCTTGATGGTTGATGGAGCCAATGCGGTGATCTCCTTCTGCATACGATCAGCAATACCTGAGGAATGAGGAAGATATACGTTAAATGCAATAAATAATTCTTGATTTCTTGGACTCACCTGGGTACATGGTGGTACCGCCGGACAGCACAGAGTTGGCATACAGATCCTTGCGGATGTCGACGTCGCACTTCATGATCGAGTTGTAGACAGTCTCGTGAATGCCGGACGACTCCATGCCCAAGAACGAGGGCTGGAACAGAGCCTCGGGGCAGCGGAAGCGCTCGTTGCCAATGGTGATCACCTGACCGTCAGGCAACTCGTAGGACTTCTCCAGCGAGGTGGAGGCAGCGGCAGTGGCCATTTCCTGCTCGAAGTCCAGGGCAACGTAGCACAACTTCTCCTTGATGTCGCGCACGATCTCACGCTCCGCGGTGGTGGTGAAAGAGTAGCCACGCTCGGTGAGGATCTTCATCAGGTAATCGGTCAAGTCGCGACCGGCCAAGTCCAGACGCAGAATGGCATGGGGCAGAGCGAAGCCTTCATAGATGGGCACAGTGTGCGAGACACCATCGCCGGAATCCAGCACGATACCGGTGGTACGACCAGAGGCGTACAGGGAGAGCACGGCCTGGATGGCAACGTACATGGCCGGCGAGTTGAAGGTCTCAAACATGATCTGGGTCATCTTCTCACGATTGGCCTTGGGGTTGAGCGGCGCCTCTGTCAATAATACTGGATGCTCTTCGGGAGCCACACGCAACTCATTGTAGAACGTGTGATGCCAGATCTTCTCCATGTCATCCCAGTTGGTGATGATGCCGTGCTCGATGGGGTATTTCAGGGTGAGAATACCACGCTTGCTCTGCGCCTCATCACCCACATACGAGTCCTTCTGACCCATACCCACCATCACACCCTGGTGACGGGGACGACCCACAATCGAGGGGAACACAGCACGGGGTGCGTCATCGCCGGCGAAGCCAGCCTTGCACATGCCCGATCCGTTGTCGATAACTAATGCACCCGCATCATCGTCACACATTTTGACAGTTGTTTATCTGCAATTATCAAGTAGGGTGTCCACAAAATTAGTGAGATTTTTTAGAGTTGCATTTGGTTGAGGATAGAACTTATGGATTTGGAATAAAAATGGGAGTCTTGAAGACTATAAAAAGTCATTAGACAATACTTTAATAACTTCAGTGGAATTTAAATAAATTCTCTTTCAAAATGATAACGATACCTTATTATCTTTATATGGTTACTTTTCATTATACGATTATTAAGAAAGGAACTATATTCAGTAACCGTTAACATATATTTTAAGAATATTTAGAAAATACTTCTTTTAGATTCCGCATGCTTAGAATTTAAATACTTTCTCTCGTTTCTTTGTATTTCTTTTTTAAGATATGCAAATAGATTTTTAATTATACATTTATAATCAAGATTAGTGAACTGTTTTTGGAGATTTACGATAACAAGAGAACTCTAAAAATAATGACTATATATTATATAATTCTTTAAGTCTTGAATGAAATATTTGTAGTTTTCTATTCAAGGAAACTGAAATTTATCATTTTTTTCAAGGAAACGTAAATTGATCATTGAAAATATCACTTTATAGACATGGGACTGATTGATTCTATTTTAAACTGTGCAAAGTTCAGATTTTTGACTTCGATCTTAATTGGTGCTATAAATAGCATACAGATTTAGGTGATTCAACTCTTTATGTATTAATCAGTTTGTTTGTAATCCAAAGATCGTAGCTTCCATTATTTTTGAATTCACAATAAAGATGTTTCACTTTTGCAAGGATTCGTTATGAAAAATTATTCCAAAAGAGAATTGATAAGTTTTTATCCACGTATCCTGTAGTATTCCGTTCTATTCGTATCTCACATACATACACACACCTCTTAGGCCAACAAAAGGATATGAAGAAAATAAAATCGCACGCTCGGGTCCTGTTGGCGTCCAGACTCAACAACAAATGGCACGCCGATCGCCTAGAATCGTCTTTATATCTGGCCGACTCTCTCGAGAAGAAAGAGATAAGAACTCGATTAGTTGGCAGCGAGAATGCAGAGCGAAAGTGCCGCGGCAAAGCACGCAACGCTGCGAATCGATCCATATAAGCAGAATTCCCAATTGTCAAGAGAATGGGCGAGGCAAAGGCGACAAATGAATGCGCTACGAGTGAGCTAGGAATGCCTGCGAAAGTAAGAAAAGTTACATTAAAAGGGAGAGATGGAAGAGACATTGAACCAAAAATCATTCAAGTTTGAGTCAAGTGACAGCGATAGATAAATAAACAAGTTAAGCACCTGCTCAGTGGAGTGTAGGGTGCATGGAAAGAGAGTTTCGCAGAGAGACAAAAAAAGGTCAACTATGCGAGTGAGTGATAAGCCTGATATGCGTAGCCGGGAGAGTCAGAGACACATCGATTAGCGCGTCGATGGCATGTCGAGCAATTTAGTTCCCCTGTCTCCCCTTCCTCCCCTCACTCAACCCCCTCTTTCTCTCTCTGGCGTGCCGAGCGATTGCCGAGCTAACGAGCGCACTTCGCCTCGTTGCCAATTCAGAAAATAGAAACGAACCTTAGAAGGACCGACAGCTGCCCCAAGACAATTGGCGGCCCATAGACCCTGGCTAAGGTGGGAAAGTAATGGCACTAGCGACGCGATAGAGCGAGCGAGATAGACATAGTGCCAGGGACGCAGGCACGCAGCGTGGCAGCGTTGCAGACATCGATGCACCGAAATAGACGCCGCGCTGCGACACCTATAAATCAACATCAAGGTTGATATCCGCGAGCTGTTCGAGGAAGCATCGACCGAGCACCCTTTACCCCTGCTCTGCCCAGCCCTTCCCTCCCTCCCTTCCTTTCTACGGACATTGCGAAGTTGCGAAACTTAGCGTCGCGCGAATTTTTCATGCCAATTCATTGCAATTTACCAAAATCAGCCACGGCGTTGAAAGAGATTCATTCGGGGCGATTTCTCAGTTGGATTCGCCAAGTGTTTTGCTTTTCCCATTGTGATTTTTTTTATTTCTCTCCCTCTCTCTCTCTCTTTCTGTCAGTGCATTCCAATTGAATTTATCCTTTTAAGTAGATTTTATTTTACATTTTTCGTATTACGTAGCAAGATATATATAAATCGCACAGACACTTCGATATAATTAGCCTGTCTAAGAATATCTGCCGATAGCTCGGAAGTGATTAAGTGAGATTCCTAATCAATCAGGTATGCGATTGTCTCATTACATGCAAGTTCTCTTGCCGATCAGCTGTGATCTGCAGCAAATGTTCTACAAAGAAAATTGTCTTCTTTTAATATGTAATTGAACATGAGCTTTGAGTACATTGCTGTTAGGAGTTTTCTTATGGAAAATAAGACCTTCTGTTGAATGTTTTTTTCCATGTTACACACATATTTTTATAATTTTATTCCTAATACTTCAAAATTAATGATCATGATCCATTCATGGATTTTTGACAAAAAATTCTATAGCATTCCCTAAGAATTGGATTTGACTGACATTACTTAAAGGTGATTTATATAATTAATTTAATTATATCATGGTGTTCCTAAACAGAATAATCGTTTCTTTTGTATTAAATAACTTCCACTTATTAGTTTACAATTTTTTATTTCCAATTGGAATAATTTTGGCTTTGCTTGGTTGATTTGCGTGAATTGGTGGCAGAATTTAGTTACAAGCCTGAAAGTATGCAGCATTTTTGCAGCTGACGATTGAATAGCACCCAGTTTACGATCTTCGAGCATATTTCAATATGTACAGTTGTACAGATAAATATATAGGAAATAAGTGAAATAGTGTTTAAGATCTCGGAATTTGATTTCTTATTGATTGTTAGGATTGTTTAAAATCATGCAAATCATCATGCAAAGCAGATGAAGAGTATAAAACATTTTATTTATGTTTTTATAATTTGAATTGAAAATGTGAAGAGTTTTAAGATTTATGAGTTCTGGAAGTTCAGCTAGAGTTTGAAAAAGAGTTTAATATGTTGAGCCAATTCAGTTGAATGCCTAACTTATATAATATATATACTATACTATACTATATATATATAAATTCAATGTCAGGCATTTTAAACCATGATATTTCAGTGATGAATAGAAAAAATTAATACACTTAACGAAGTCTTATCTGTTTTTATGAAAACAACGTTCTTATAAATATCAGTTAAAGACTATGCCAACAAGTAAAATGTTCTTTGAATATATTAAAATATTGCAAAAACAAAATATAAAAAAAATTGAGAGACTTTTACACAAAAATGCGAAAGTAAAATTACAACAACCGCAGAAATTGGATATGTTTGTTGCCATGTAATTTTTGATTCCTTACACAACTCGAAACGGTTATACAAGATGGTGAAATTGAGGGCCCAAACAAATTAAGCGAAACCTTAAGCTGGCGGGTGCGAAATGCAGGAAGAAGAATAAGGGGAAGGAGAAGAGAAGGTGCCCAAGAGAACTTTTCGACTGGGGCCCGAAACAATGAGACAGCACAAAGCGAAAGCTAAGCGAGCGAACGTGAGCTGTGGCCAAAACGAAAGACTCAAGACACGAACTTGCGCTGTGGGACTTCGCTGCCGACTGCGCTGCCGACTGGAACTGGAACTGGGAGCTGAAGAGCAGAAGTAGAATAAGCCAAAAAGCAAAAGCCACAAGAAGAAGGCAAATCAAGTTTGTGACGACGACAGCGACGCTGGCAGAAGCAGCGACAGCGGCAGCGCTTGAAAAAGAAAGTGCAAGTGGACGCGGATGCTTAAGTATTCCATCAGCGTGGCCAGCAAACGCGTTCGTGTGCATGTGTGTGAGTGTGTGCGTCAGTCTTGCTCTGTGTGTTTGTGCGCATTTTGTACTTTTTGATTCTTTTTGTTGTTGCCGTTCGGCTTTGGTGTCTGCCTCGAGACCAAAGCCAAGTTCGAGAGCGCGTTGGCGAAGGCGACGATGGTGATGGTAGCGGCAGCAACAGCAGCAGCAGCGTTGACGTCGACAGCGACTGCGGCAGCGAGGCTGACCTACTTCCACGCGCGCTTACAATCAGAATGTTTCATGTTTCGATTTTATTATTTTATTTTCTTTGCTGTTCGTTTCGTGTATCTTTTTTCGACGCCGATCAAATTGTCCGACTGTCTGCCTTTGCTGTGTGTGCGTATGTGTGAATGTGTGTGTGTGTGCGTGTATGAGTTAGCTTGAAGTTACTTTTTCTTTTCTTGCGTTTCGACTGCTCTCAATTGTTCGTCGGGCTCTGCCTCTGCCTCTGTCTCTGCTAGGCCTACGAAAGATACGCGCATCTGCACAAGAACAATTTCATCGCATGACTTTCCAAAACCTCAGCCCGCATAGAGACCATGTACAATGTATATATAGTAAATCTTAACAGACAATATACAATGTGTGTATATAGATTTTTATACACCATTTTTGTTTGATCTATAATGCTGTTTATAATTGTAGAATTTCACTGACGTCTTGCGTCAATTACTTTCCAATTTGTGTGCGTGGAATTCTCAATCCCCCCCAAAGTTTTTCAAAGTGGGCGTGGCGAATGACAGACTCGTCAATCTGCATCAGACGTACTTCTTGCCATGACGAATTTTGCGGTTAATCTCGGTAAAGGTTTCAGCTGCCGTTGCACAGTGGGCGATTTTGTGCAGGTCGCAGGTTGCTTAAGGTCACTGCGAAGTTTATTTCTATGAAGAAAGTGCAGAGTGAAATATTAATGAAGTTGAAATCAATAAGATGAGCAAAAACTTTCGATTTTTAACTAATTTGAGGGAGTTTCTAATGAGCGAATGTATGAACTTTTGATCTTCCACTTGTTTCATATTTCTTTTTAGCTGTCTTTATATTTTCTTTGGGTATTTATAATCTCTTCCGAAATATTTTTTTTATATACTGCCTTAAGTTCTTTAGGGATTGAGAAATTATCTTTATAAAGATGGTCTTTACTCTCTTATTTCTTTTTGACGTTTCTAATGCGCAAATGTCTTTTAATTTTGTGCAACCTTTTCTTAATTAATTTAGCTTTCTTTGTTAGAGAAGTAATATTTCAGGAATATTTCTATGTACCTGTCAGGAATATTTCTATATACCTTTTTTAAATAGTATCTATCAGTTACCTAAAGATTCCATTTTACTTGCATTTCTCAAGTTCACACCGTCATGTTCAATATGCAAATAAAGATTCCTTCAATATTTTATATGATTTCATTTTTCCCTATAGAAAAATCATCTTATTAACTTTATTGATATTCTCTACCTCATCAACCACGTTCTTTCCTGCATCTCTATCACCTAAAATTATTTCCCATCTTATATCGCGTTCCACTGTGCGACTGTTGCATGACATAAACTTTCGATTGTCTGGCGGTCTCCGGTTCGTCACATAACTGTTGGCCATCGTCACAGCCACAGCCGAAGCCAAAGCCAAAGCCAGAGCCGAAGCCACAACGAGATGTTCTCTCCAGCTTGAAATGGGTAACTGGGTCAAGACGCGGCGGGAAAAGCTTTCAAATTCATTTCACTTCACAAGATTCTTTTTTGGGCTTAATGTGCCCTTACTCACTTATTCTCGGACTCTTTTCCCCCCGCGCCCTCTACTCCCCGATATTCGTCATGGCCCGTGGGCCGTTCTTTACGATAGCCCCAGTCAAGATCTGAGATTTTCAGATCTCTCGTTTCATTTCTGTTTCATTTAGTTTACAACTTTCGTGGTTCGTATTTCAAGCTGGCATTATTTTGGTTTCTCGTTTCTCGTCGCTCGTCGCTCGTCTTTCGACTGTGCTGTCTTTCTTTTGGTTCTTGCGCTGTCTCTTTCTCTTTCTTTGCGCTGCTGGTTAATAATATTATGTTAATTATTAAAAAGTGAAAAGACTTTTTAATGCTCTCGACTGAGTCTTGTGATATTTCTTGTGAGCCTCGCTGAATCGGTTCTGCTCCCGTTTTCGAATGGAGTTTTCCGTTTTTTTTTTGTTTTGGAAATTATCATCGTTATCAAATATAAATTTTCATTCTTGATCTTAACTAGAAATGGGCAACGACTACGCTAGCCTCCTCTATATGTGTGTGTATGTATGTGAGTGTTAAGCACACACAACTTTCACCCAAATGGCTGAGGCAGAGCGATCGTAAGAGCGCAATAACGGGATCGCTATTACCATCAATCGGTCCAGCAACGAATGCCGCCAGACCAGACCAATATCAATGCAAGGGGCCCTCTTCGTTGTTGTTGTTGTGATTGTTGTTGTTGTTGCACTGCATCATCTAGTACTGAAGTACTCAGCACACATCTGCCTGCACTAGCTCCCCCTCCCCCCCCCGCACAGTGCGTAGAATTGTAATTGCAGTTGGAAACTTAAAACTCGAAACTCTGTGCACGATTGAAATTCTCCAGCGATTTCACAAGCTCTGGGAAAAATCTCAAAAGAAAGAAAAAGCAGAAAAGGCGAACAGAGCAGACAGAAAAAAAAGAGGCCTATCAACTTCAGCTTCAATTGAAGCGAAAGAGATGGATAGAAACAGAGAGGGAGAGAGAGAGAGAGCGAAAGAGAGGGAGGGAAATTTGTGAGCAATGAAACAGCAGACGGCTTCTACATTAGAAAGTTTTCTACAACAACAACAACGATGAGGAGGAGGAGAAGGTGAAGGTGGAGCAAAAGAAGAAGAAGCAGAGAGCACAGACAAAAGAAGCGACTGTAAGTGCGGCACGCTAGTGGAGTAGGTGGGAGGCGGAGGAAGGGGCAAGAGGAGGAGTAACAAAAGAGCCGAAAAGAGTACTGAGATAGATTTGGGAATGGACAGGCGAGAATGAGAAGGTGGGAGGGGAGCAGTTAGAAAGAGAAAGAGGGGGAGAGATGTAGAGAGAGAGGAAGAGGAAGAGAAAGAGGGAGAGAAAGAGAGAGGTGGAGGGGAGATAGAGAAGGAAACAGTGAAGAGTAATAGGAGATGCTGGAGCAGGAGTAGGATTTAAATAGTGAGGGAGAGGGGCTAAGAAAAGAGAGTGATAGAGAGAGAGACAGAAAAAAATAAAGATAGGTATATGTAGAGTAAAGGAGATAGTTCATTCTGCTTAGCAGAGAAGGAGTAGAGAGAGAGAGAAGGAGTTGAAGATAGACAAAGAAAAAGATAAATATAGAAAGACTGAGAAAGATTGAGAAAGATTAAGAAAGATAGCGATATATAGGGATAAAATTTAGAAGTTCCACCATTCTCATGTGTTAAAAAGGAAAAGGAGAGAAAGAGGATACTGGAAATAGACAGGAAGAGGGATATAGGGAGAGACAGAGAGAGATAGAGATTAGGTAGCTAGTTCATCTTGAATTTCACTGAAATAAGATGAAAAGGAAACTGAGCTTAAGAAAGGGAAAGACAAATAAAGATAGATAGAGAGAATGAGAGAGAGAGTAGTTAAAGAGACATAGAGAGAGGTAAGGTAAAGAAAATAGATTCATCCAGCCTTGCACTGGGAGCTTTACGCAATTAAATTATAATTAAGAATCCCCAAGCCGCGTTTCACTCGTACCCGCTCCCATCCACTCTTCCTCTCCCTCTCGTTCTCTCTCTACTTACTTGTGCGTAATTAGCCCTCTGAAACAAAAGTAAAACCAAAGCAATAACAACAAAAATAAGCAGAAACAGCAGAAGGAAGTGGGGGGAGTGGGAGAGTAGAGGGAGGGAGGTAAATTACAACGAAACAAAGACGAAAAGCAGAAAATAAATAATGCACAAAGCACAAAAAGTTTAAATTATATAATTAAAAAAAATCTTGACGAAAATAGACGAAAGTTGTAATTTGCAGCTAAGCAGGCAGAGCGAAAGAGAAAAAGACAGAGGGAGCTGCCAGAGGGAGAGCAAAAACAGATGAAACACAGCGCTGAAAAAAGAAAAAGAAAAAAGAAAGAAAGAAAAAAACTTGCGCAGCTTAGAAGAAAGTTAAAGTTATAAAAGTCCAAAAGCGGGAACGTTGTGGCAATGGAACACCCGTTAAGCAAGTGAGTGTGTGTGACAGTGTGTGTGTGTCTGTGTGTGTGAAGGCGAAACTCTTTTACAGCACATGGCACAGCCAAAGTGGAGACCAAAACAAAAGACTTGCGCGAAGAACGAAACTTGAACTGAACTGAGCGCAAGTTGAGCGAGAGAGAGCGAGAGAGAGCGAGAGAGAGGGAGAGAGTGCACATGTGTAAGTGAGTGAGTGAGTGAGAGTGTGTATGAGTGAGTGAGCATGTGTGTGTGTCTGCAGAGAAAGAAATGGAAATGGTAACGAAGCACAGAACCAAAGCTGAGCTTCCACTGCGGCGCTGACTTGAGGTAAGTGTGTGTGAGCTTTGTGGTAGTGTGTGTTGGAGTGTGCGCATATGTGTGTATGCTTATGCTTGTGTGTGTGTGTTGGTCTGCGCCTGTCTTAGTGTTAAGCGAAAGCGTCGCAGCGCGTCGCAACAAAACGGAATGGGTATGAAATTTCTTAGCGATCTGCTGAGGATAAGCGCGGGTTTCACTGCGCGCTGCCGCACAGACGTCAACTGTGGTTCGAGGCAGACGCTACGTGCCACCGCTCGTCGCGCAAGAATCGCTAGAAAATATAAAAAATACCATCAGCACCAGCAGCACCACAAACTGAACTGAACTGAACTGATCTAAACTGAAACTGAATCGATCTAAGTAACGTGAAGAACTCTCCTCGTACCCAAGCTAGAAGAAGCCCTCGCGATCTTCTTCTCCCTCCTCCTTCTCAGTGCGTGTGTTCGGGATACTAAAACGGATATCGAACTGTATATAGTGTGTTCTTTGTGTGTGTGAAGCAGCAGCAGTAGCAGCAGCAGCAAAATGTCAACTCCGCCTGCAAACTGATTTTCACTTCTCCCTCTTTTCCAAACAAAACAATTTCGTATTCTTCTTTAAGACAGAAACAGCTTAAGAGCCACTGCCTAACCCCCGCCCCCTCGACGAAAAAAAAGTGAAAGTGTTTTTTAGCGAGAGCTTTTTGTGGAATATTTCGGCTCAGTGAGTGCGCAGTGCGTGAATTCCAACACACAAACATAAAATATCTAACGATGGAAACGAGGCAAACTACCGCATAGAAGAAGAGACACTGAGACTATCAGCAGCAAGTTGCACAAGCACCTTAACAGCTCAATTGGATTAATTTATAATAACACAACAACAACAACAACTACAACAACAACAACAACAGATAGAGAAACTACAACAAAATCAACATCAACTGAAGGATATCGAAGCACGATCAGACACACACGACTTGGATATGGCTGCCAACGAGATAATGGCGCCGACAGTCAATGCAAACTGTCAATACTCGACCAGATATTGCTGTAAGTTTAGAACACACTATCCTCACACCCTCTGTGCTGTACACAGAATCCTGTGCGTATGCTTAATGTACTGCGTATACTTTATGTGTAGCGTGTATCTGCTTGGAATGCTTTCTTAAATTTCAAAAGGTTTCATTTTCAGATTCAACTCTGTAGAAAGTTTTAAGTTTAGAGAGTCTTTAATACATAGAAAAAATATAGATAGATATGTCAATTAATATTGTATAGATATATAGATTATAATAAAAATAGATTTATAGATGAATAGATAGATATATGATTCAGGATGCAGACTTTTCCTTAGTTTTTAGCTACTTGTTTAGCAAATCTTTCTGAAACTCTTTCTTGAAAGTTCCTTAATGAATTGAAACCTTCAACTGCATCTGCACCTGCTTCTGAGCTAAAACAAGCTCTGCAAGGATTATTTAATCAGTAAAATAACGGAACTGTACATGTTTTGCATACTTGATTACCAACAAAAACATTTTCTAGAAAGTTTTAAGCAATGTTTAAGCCATCTGAGTTATTTGGAGTTGCTTTTGCAGAAGATACGCATCATAGTTCTACAGGAATTATGTGTGCTTCCCTTACAGAAAACTTTTCTAGAAAGTCATAGGCAATGTTTTCACATTCTTCGCTGTGAGAAAGTGCTAAGTTTACTGTAGAGCAGCTTCCACTGAAGATTTCCTCTGTAAACTCTCCTGTTCAGATTTACTTTATACATATGTTAGAGATCTGCAGTTTCATCCATTTCCAAAGGAACTCTCTGTAGATCATGCCTAAAAATTTTTTATGCTGATTTCTCTAAGCAGATTCTCTCCGCGAATTCAATCTGCATATTCCCTCTGCACATTCCCTTTGCATATTCTTTCTGTAGATTCTCTCTGATGATTCCCTTTCAGGAATTCTCTCTATTGCTTCCTCTAACAAATTTCCTTTCAATATTTCCTTTTAAGATTCCGCCTGAAGGTTCTATCTGCCGATTCCCTGTATGGATTATTACTGTAGAATCCCTTCAAACATTTCCTCTATAGATTCCCCTTAAAGACTCCTTCTGAAGATTTTCTCTGCAGACCTAAGCTTATATACTCTCTGAGGATTCACTCTGCAGTTTCGTGTACAGATGTCTGTCGCATATTTCCTTTACATCTCACATTCTTTCTGGCTTCCCACTCTGCGTATACTCAATGCACCCTTTTCTCATCTGCTCCGCGCTCTTAAAAAGAAGATTGTCTAAGCTCTGTAGAAAGTTGCGATCTTCGAAGAAGATCTTCACCCAAAGCGACCGCGACGACGCTTCGTTGTAGTCAGCGTCGCGCATCGCCAGCGACTGCACGAAGCGGAGCTTGTTCGCTGCCAGCTTCGGCTTCTGCTTCGGCATTGGCGCTTCCACTCGGCTCAGCTTCGGCTGCGACTTCTACTTCGGCTGCATCGCTGCCGCTGCTGCCTCTGCTGCTGTTTGTGCGCGTACGAGTCGCATATTAATAGGTGAAAGTTGTTGCTTGATTTTGTTTTATTTTTATTTCTGCATGTTTTGTCTCTTTCTTGCGTATTTTCTTTCTCTTTCTCTTCGAGCGCTGCTCGATTTATGTTTCCTTTTTGCTGGGCCTGCAGTGAGGCAGGTGAGATTGCGATTGATTTAGTCCTGACCCAGTTGAAATGATTAAATGATCAATCCATCGATCTGTGGGGAATTCTCCAGAAATTTCAAATTGTTTTCGATCAAGGTAAATTCTGGCATTGCCTTCATTGCGTTAGCCTTCAGTGGCTTGTAAACAACACAAACAACACAAGCGACACAAACAACTTTGGTCTGGCTTTGTCGCTTTGGCATTTCCATTTCCATTATAATTAAAGCTCTCTTGCATAATCGAGTTTTGTTTACAAATTTTTACCTCAGCTTCAGCTCCGGCATTTTTCGAGTTCAATGTCCCAACACACACGCACACACACACAGACACACAGAGAGACGACTGGCTGATCAGTCTGTCGATTGCAACAGCTCCTGGGCGAAGCGAAGCGCGCGTGGATCTCTCTGGAACACGCGGCGTATGCGCAATCAGCCATGCTCTTTTGCTGTCTTCTGGCTGCGACTTGTTTTGGACTTCGAAGTCGATTTCGATGTCGATTTCGATTTCTATGCTATTGATATTTAGTTTTCAAAATATTATTGCTGGCACTTTAGCGCACGCGCAATTATCCAGCATGACTCATCGGGTTTTCTGTTGGCCAAGCCAAAATGGTCTTGCCAAAATACTGCGTGTGTGTGCTGGTGTGTGTGCGAGTGTGCGTGTGTCTCGCATTTGAAGTGCATAACAAGAAAATAGTTTAAATGCTGCCCCAAGTGTGTGTGTTGGTGTCGATTCGAGTGGAGGTTGCTCAACAATACCGTTGCCCGATAAACCGCTACAAATTATACACACACACACACACACGCACACACACATGCCTGGTACACCCATACATCAAAACATCAATATATCTTTCGGTTTGCTGTTTTCTATTTTCGTTTTTGACTGCGATTATGCAACCTGCGCTTGAGCTTCGCTCTCACTCCTCCTCTCTCTCTCTGTCCCCCTTTGCCAGGTCTCTGCTTCTTCTCTTCTTTCCCCCTCTGCTTCTCTGCTTCCTTGTCTACGTGTTGTGCAGCTATTTCTGGCCGTAGAATTGCTGCAGTCTATCCTCGCGTGTCTTCCTGTTTGTGCCTTATGCAACGGGGCCCATTAATTCTACCTTTAATGTGGCAGAAGACGCGACAGGCGACGCAAGTGCAACTTATATAAGTAGCAAGTGGGAAATTCCCTTAACAAGAAAAGAAAAGCAACAACAACTGGAGCGACGCTTGTACAAAATCGCAGCTCTAATGACAAACAGATACAAATGAAGCAATTGAAGAGACAAAGATTGTTAGATACAGCGATCAAAAGATACAGATACAAAAGTACGTAGATACGCAGATACACAGTCGGAGCTAGAGCTGCAATGATACTTAGCCACAGCTGAGGAAACAAAAGAAATGCGCCGATCTTTCTTTCTTTTCTTCTTTCTTTCTTTCTATCTGTCTATCAGTTATATTTCGTTCGCCTTTCTCAGCTCGTTCCCAGCCAATTCGCTGCCGGACTACCGCAACACACACACACACACACACACACATACGTACAGAGACCACCCAACCAAGCGGGCAGCCCCTATACCCTCCCCTCCTCTCTCCCACTCACCCCTTTCTTGCTTCCTTCTTCACACTGTTGCTGACTGTGCCCGCTTGGCTGCGCTGTGAGTGCTTCGCGCACTTATTAGAACTTTCACTTTAGGTTCACCTCAATTGCCAACTCTCCCCCCCCCACTGCTTCTCTTCACAGCCCTGTCTCCCCCACTCGTTTTACGTGTACCTCTTTACACCTTTCTTTACGCATTTCTGCTGGGAATTGAATAACTTTTTGAAGAGCAGCTCTTTCAGGTCTTTTTACACACATTTTCGATTAAGTTTTCAAAACTGCTTCGCCATATCTCTTGCTACTCATCACCTAAGTAAAGCTCCCTGCAATTTGAACAAATTATAAACGACAGCTGAGTGGGGGCTGTGCAACAAAATTATTGATAATTTGAAGACAAGAAACGAAACAAAAAATTTTTTTACTTTTAACCAAAACAAGACAAAAAACAAAGAAAAAACTTTTATAACTTTTTTTAAGTTCACTTTATTTTATACCCTTGCAAAGGGTAAGTATATTGTGGTCAGGAGTTTGCTCTTAGACATCTCCGACCTATAAAGTATTCTAAATAAGCATATAAATTTGATTAGAGAGCAGATCGATATATCATACAAACTATAGGCTGATTTTTGTTAATGTCAAGATATTACAACCAAAATTACTATATAAGAGTTTTTCTATATATATTATATGCTTATGAAATTTCTTCATTATCGCATCAGCTTAACATATAGCTGACATAGGAAGATCCTACTGAATCAAAGATTACTGTATGAAAAATAGTTTTCATTTGAGTTATAATCTAATTTTGAGAGATAATATTGAACATAGATAACATAAATTAATTCCGCAACATTATATATAACTAGTAGTGGAACATTCGGAGGAGATAAGAAACTGCAAGGGTATTAAACTTTCTGCATACCAAAGGTACCGTTTGTGCCTGGTTTTTTTTTTAAAAAAATATATTATTTAGGTTTTGCCGCTTTATTTTGTTTGCTTTCATCTGGCGAAGGTTGAATCTATTTCTTTTTTTTTTATTTTTTTGTTTTTGTGCTATATTTTTATGTAAGATGCCGCAATGAGATTCGGCTCGAAATTATTTCGTCTATATATACAAAATATATACAATATGTTTAATGAATGATTTGATTTTTAATTTTTTCTTTCTTTGCCATTTTTGTTTTGTGTTTCGTTTTGCGTTTTTGTTTTTGAACTTTTTTTTATTTTTTGTTTGAATTTTGCAATTTTGTGAGACGCGCCAAAGTCATTTGAACCTTTGTCTGGTTTTGTCTATCTACACGACCGCATCTAAGGCACGTAACTGCCTGTGTGTGTGAGTGTGTGTTGAGTGTGTGTGTGTGTGTGTGTGTGTGCCATGGCTCTTACCGCTATTTACATTAACATTAGAGCTTTACTTTTGCTTTGTTGCTGCTTCTGACAGCGCAAAGTGAAAGTTGTAAGTTGTGTGTGCGTGTGAAAGTGTGTGTGTGTGTGTGCAAGTGTGTGTGTATTTCTGCTGAGCTGCGCTAAGCCGCAGCACAAGCCAAGCACCAACGTTTCAAGCTATATCTAGCTATATTTGTAGACAAGAATGAAAATGAAAAGTGACTTTCGGCTGCACCTTAACATTGAACGACAAAAATCAAAGCAGCAACAGCAACAGCAGTAATAACATCAACAACAATAACAAATAACAACAGCAACAATAAGGCAAACAACAGCAACAATTGGAAAATGCAAACACTTGTGCAGCAGCAGAAGTTGCGCATACGCCGCATTGCACTTTCGAAAAAGCTCAAGCGACACTCAAGTGCATGTTAAACAGCCGAAAGAAAGATTCAAAGAGGGAACAGGAGAAAGATAAAAAGAAAGAGCCAGAGGAACAGCTAGAGAAAAAGAGCAGGAGGAGGAGTTGGAAATGGAAAATCTTTGTTAAAGTTCATAAACCTTCTGGCAGACAAAGCAACTAACGAGATGCCACTTCAACTGCAGCAGGTTTCCCAAGCGGGAGAGAGAGAGGGAGAAGGAGAAAAGGAGAGGGGAGGGAGATTTGGCAAATTACTTCTGATTACAATAATATATAATCACGCTCATAATGACGACGATCATATTGTTGCCTTCTCCTCCTTCTCCTTCTCCTGCTCGTGGCGTCGTGGCGGAATTTCCACAGTACGTTCAACTGCAAAATGGAAATTGCCAAAGCGGAGAAAAGCCTATCTCTCTCTCTCTCTTTCTCTCTTGCGGGAGGTGCTTGCTCTGTCGCTCTGCTGCGCCGTGCTGCGACTAATTAGCAACTTTGACTTTTGTCTGCGCTGCGTTGCAGCTTGTCTTCTAGCGCATTTCGTTGGAAGAAAACAAAACAGAGACAAAGACGCAGACACAGACAAAGAGAAAGAGAAAGACAAAGAGAAAGAAAAGCCAAACGCAGTTGCAATTCGCTTCGCAGTTAGATTATGGCAAAGACAACAATAACAACAGTAAACACATTTCTGCATCATTTGGGAGAAAGTAAAAGCCGAGAATTAAATGCCAGCAGTGGCTGCTGCTGGTCGATGACTTACACGGCGCGCCGGCGCACGGGGCGTATGCGCATTGCGGCTGCAACGTCGGAGAAAACTCACAGGCGCATTGTGGAAAAGCCAGCTACGATCTGCCACAAGCTGCAAGCTGCAAGCTGAGCTGTGCTGAGCTGCTGGTCGTGTTGCCGCGTTGTCGTTCGAAAGCCGCAGCAGCGCGTCTCGTATTTCATTTGTTTTCGTTGCATTCGAATTCTTCTTGCAACTCGCCTTGGCAATGCAATCGAACAAGAGTTTCACATTGTTTTCACGGCCAGCAGACGTTCGCTGCAAGAGTGGAGCTACGGCTGAGCCTGGGAGCATACTTTCGGATTAGACTGTAGCATGCTGGCAGCAGGGCAGAGTTCAACTCTTCAGAATTTCACAGTGAAACTGAAGAAGCTATAGGGAGCGAAAGAAAGGTGCAAACTGTAGATTGGGTTATTGAAGAGAGACTATAAACGGGACTCGATTGTATATGATTCTGTTTTTAAAATGAAATACGAATACAAGTTCATCTTGAAACAATCGATGTTAGTAGCATCGATTAAAGAGTGCATACTATCGAAAATAATGATGAAAGTAGAACTGATAGTCAATTTGATGTTAAATTAAATGTAAATAGTATAATCTATATTTGAGTAAACCGTATCGATAATATAGTATAGTTAGTAAGTAATATTCTCCATTGTAAAGTTTGATAGTGCAGTTGATTGCAACGTTACTAAGTTCAAAACTTATGTCGATAGTAAACTCGATAACACAAAGTTGGGTAAATAGTATGAATTGATTAAGTTGCTAATGACATCGATAGAAAGCTGAATAGTCTTGAATGTATTTTGGGAAATGCTATACTAAATGTCAGAGTTATATAGCTCTATTTAAAATTCTTAACTCCACGGTAAACTCGATAACACAGCACAAAAAAGAGTTAGGAGTACCATAACTTGTATTAAAAGCCAACTCAATAATAAGGTCGATAAAACACCGAAAAGTAAAGTTAAGAGCGTGCATGGCAGAGTGATAAATGTAATCGATAGTATGCTACACTATAGAATCAATAGTATAAAGAAATGAATTGCAACAGTCGATAGTAATGTCGATAGTATAGAAAGCAATTAATGTTATCGAATATTAAACCAATAGTAAACATAGTAATAAACTCAATTGATAGATACATCTACTATCGATAGTATAATATCGTATAGAATGTAGTACTAGCTAGCTCTGTTAACTAATAAAAAAAGGTTCAATTAGCAGACTCTCCGAAGAGTTCTACAACAATTGTACATCGTAAACTTCAATCACTTTCGCCCGCTGGAAGTGGGGCAATTGGAAACTCCATTTGATATGCATTAGAGACACACTAAAATCCTGACCCAATTGGAAATTCTCACGCGAAGAATGGAACGGAACAGAGCAAAGATACAAAAAGTAAAAGAAAAGAAGCCAAACGAAACGAAACGAAGAAAAACTGTGAAAAAGCGAAACGTCACGCTGAACAATTTCGCATTTCATTAAGTAAACAAACAAGTGAGGAGAGGCAGAAGAACAGGGGGAGAAGAACGAGGCACAAGTAGAAGAAAAAGTAGAAAGGGGCTGAGCCAGCAGAGCGAGAGATTGAGCGATCGAGCGAGAAGAAATGCGGCCGAAAGGAAGCGTTAACCATTTGTAAGTTCTAAAAGCAATTTGCTTTGTCTGTGCGCAGAAGAAAGGCTGAAATTCTTCACAGAAGAGCGAGACGAAAAGCTAAAATTCTTCGCAGCAGAAGAAAGGCAAGAGATCAATGAAGATTCTCCCCAAACGAAATGCAAATGCGGTTCCTAAGGCCGAGAACCGGTTCTACAAAGCGGAAGTTAGAAGTAAGAGAGAGAGAGAGAGGGGCAAATAGAGTGTAAGAAGAGAGAGGCAGAAAGATAAAGAACCAAAAGGCGTGCAGTGAGCACAGACAACAGCAGTAAAAACGTCGCGTCTTTGGTCAAATATAGGTCAAAAGAGAAACTAACGGTACACGCTGGTGTCGCTGCTGCTGCTGCTGCGCTGCTACAGCGCTGCCTCTGCTCTGTCTGCAGAGAAGCTGCCGAACGATTTGGGTTACATAAAAGGGCGCTCGCGGGCGGGTGGGGAGTAGAAACCAGAAGACAAGCTCTAGATGTGCGTGCGTCAGCGTAAGCTCGGCTCACACACATACACACACAAAGAGACACACACACACACGCACACAGTCACAGCACGCACAAAACTTGTTGCAAAGAAAGTGAAACTTTTTCGTCGACGACGCGTCGCTCCCCCGGGCAACGAAGTGAGCCACTTCTGCAGCTCCCTCTATGAATCTATCTCCCTCTCTCTCTCTCTCCTGTCTCTCTTCCTCCATGTTGCTCTGTCTCTCTTCCTCAAGTGTGTATTGAAAGGTTGAGGTTGTTTTACCAGCTACAATCAGCGTTGAGTCTGCGATTTATCGCGCATCTCACATATAAAAACACACTATATATACCGTTATATCTAGCTATATCTAGCAATTTTTATTGTGTGTTGGCCTGGGGTTGGGCTAGGTTACGATCAAAATGAATCAACTGTAAAATTGTCCACAGATTGCGATCATCATCGGCCTTGCCTTGGCTCCGTTTGAACTAAAAAAACAAAACATTAAAGTTGCAATTAAAATGAAATATAAAACATACTCATCTTATTTATAAGAAGAGATTTTTCTAACAAAATTCTTTGGTATTTCCAGCTATTGGATTTAGAGGAGATTTCCCATAAATATCCTCTTCGCTATAACTCGTTTCAACTCAGCAAATTTCTCGTCCTTTTATCATCATCAGCCATAACCCAGTTAAAAGTTTAGAAAGTAAATTTCGTGAGCCCAACTAGAATGCAGTTGGAGCCTCTTTCCCTCCCCCACACCCATTTCCCCCTGTCTGCCTTTTGCCCCGTCTTCTGCTGCAAAGTAAGCGAAGACCGAAGACTGAAGACTGAAGACCGAAGACCGTTTTTAGATCCGGCTTCACGTCATTTTCTCCCAAGCGAAAAAGTGAACGAGGCAGCTTCTTTGCCTCGACAAAAGTCCCACAAGAAGGGGTGCTTGGGGAGGGAGAGGGGAAGGGGGGCCTGAAAAGTGAACGAGTAGAAATTACGGTAAATAAATAAATAAAGAAAGACGGCAAAAGAAACGAGCGAGTGAGCGAGCGAGCGAGGCGAACGTCGCGTCGCCTCGTCATGAGCGAAAGTGAAATCTGCTAATGAATTCTTCAACGTTGAATAGTTTCAGTCATTATGGAGCTGCCCCTGTTGCCCGTGGCGTATACTTGATGAGACACACACACACACACACGCACACAGGCACTAATACACGTATGCATACGCCGTATGTAACCGCCTCATCAGCTACTCAAGATGCGAGCTGATCTTGCCAACTCAACTTCGGTTTTTGGTTTCGGTTTTTGGTTTTGGTTTTTGATTTCGGCTTCAGCTTCGTCTTTGGCTCTGCGCTTGTCTGTGGTCTGTGGCTTTGCCTGGGTAAAAGTTGCTAGATTCGTTATAGCAATTAACCAGCAGCAGCAACTCACCTGGCAGCAACTCACCTGAGCTGCCTGAGTAGGCATTTCTCGCCGAGCAACGACGACGAGCGACGATCAGCGACGGGTTCATTGAAACATTGCACATTGCTGCAGCAGTTTTTCTTGTTGTTGTTGCTATTGTTGTTGTTGTTGTTGCACTCGAATTGCTATTGCTGGAGGTCTCGATCGGCAATGCGACTTAAACTTGACTCGAATCGCGGCATGCGGCATGCAGCAGTGGAAAGTTGCCAGCGTCGATCGTCGTCGATCATTGCCCCGCTGCGCCGTTGATCAGAGTTTAAGGCGTCAAATCGCAGATCTAAAACTGAACTAAACTAAGTTTTCTTTAGGAAGCTCATTAAAATACTGTTTACTGTTTTTGAGGTTAACTTTTGCTTTCTTTTCTCTTATGATCAGCGGAAACTTCTGTTTCTCCATTAAACAAATTTTTTTTTCATTTTCAATCAAAAAAGTTTTCCATTTTTAAGTAAGAGAGGCGATATCTAATGAAACATCGTGAGGTTCATTTTTGACTTTAACTTATGTTCTCTATTATCTTACGATCATCAGAAGCTTTTTTAAGACGTTTCTTTAATGCAATATTAGAAAATTCGTTTTCACATAATTAATTTATATATTCCATCTTTGAGATCAGCTATCATATGAATATCGTAAAATCAGTTGGTGCTCACGTTGGTTGATCAACCTTTGTTTATTTTATTTATACACCCCAATCAAAATGCACATAAAAGTTGAATAAAACAAATTAAATCACTTTCTTTATTAATATTCCATTAAAGGTTATTATCGTGTTTGAAACTGATCTCTATCACTTTAAAATATTCAGTTTTTAATGGGTTTTTTTAAGGTATTTGCGCTTCAAAAAAAGCTATACATTATTTGTTATAAGATCATAGTTTATTTTCCATAGACAACTGCTATAAGATCGCACCAATATTGTAGAAATCATGTATGAAAATCGTACCTAGTTTTCATAACTCTGATATCGTATTTCTCATACAATCCACAGCTAGACTCAAACGATCGTGTAAAGATCGTATGAAGTAGGTAAATTCAGATAGCACAGACTATTGGCAATCAAAACATTCTCCATCAGTTTCATATAGGTCTATTTTTGTTCCTTATTTAAGTAAAATATACAAACCAAATCATAGTATATAGTTCGATCACTTTCTTCTCTGTTTTATTACGATAAAGCATTGATTATCGTATGTACCTTCAATTTCCACAATAGAAATGTTCAACTTAAAGCTACATTAGTCTTAAGTCTTGTTTGCCTATGAAACCCACACATATTACGCAGTTAGACTGAAGCGATCGCGCGAATATCGTATCTGCCCATACCGATCCGCACTCGCATTGCGTAAGCAGCCCACAAATTGTGCAGATTGCGTAATTGCGATACAATTGTTGAATTGTTCAAAACTAACCGAATTTCATTGTTGTTGTTTTTGTTGCTTCTCTCCCTCGCAGGGGAAGCCGAAAAAGTCAAATCATTGATCAGATTGCGGGCCGAGCTGTCGCCGCTGTTCACGGGCAAGAGGAACGCCTCCAAATATGCCTGGGCGTAAGTAGAAAGACCTTCTCCCGTTTGCCAAATGATCGATTGATCGATAACTGTTTCCCCACTCTCTCTGCATATCTTCCCCCCCTTGCAGCGTGGTGGAACGCGAGCTCAATGTGCCGCTGCCACTGTCGAAGATCATCAAGAAATGGAACAATCTGCTGCAGGAGTACAAGGCCATCAAGATGTCCGAGGAGCCCAAGCGGCGCGAGTGGCCCTTCTTCACTCTGATGGATGTGTACTTCAGCGATCAGGTCAATGATCCCTCGCTGCGCCTCTTCTCGTCCACCAAGACCCTTAAGGAGACCCTTGACGACAGCGTCTTCGAGGATGATCCAATTATCGCTTCGGCCATTGCCGCGGCCACCAGTGGTGCCTACATGGAGATCGATGAGCTCATCCGTAGGCAAAAGGAGCGTGCCGCGTTGGCCGCAGAGCGCAAGTTGGCAGCAGCAGCAGCAGGCGGCGCGGGAGCGGACTTCAAGTATGATCTGAAGCCCATGCTGGGCAACAGCAACAACAATAACAGCAGCAACATTGGCGGTGGCAACAACAACATGGTGAAGCTGTCGAAGAGCGTGGATGATCTCTCCATGCAACAGTACAAGATCAAGGCGGAGCTGATGCGGCAACGGGAGCATGAGCAGCAGGAGAACATGGTCAAGATCAAGCAGCATGCACGCCAGCAACAGCAGCAGGCAGCATCGCAGGCACAACAACAACACCAGCAGCAGCAGGCACAGCAGCAACATCATCAACAGCAGCAACAGCAACAACAGCAGCAGCAACGTTACATGGGTCACCAAGCATCGCTGTCGCCTCATCCACATCGCCTGCAGTCGTCGCTGCAGCAGCAGCAGCAGCATTTGCTACAACAGCAACAACAGCATCTGCAGCAGCAGTTGCAGCAGCAACAGCAGCAGGCACAGCAACAGTTGCAGCAGGCACAGCAACAGGCGCAGCAAGCACAGCAGCAACAGCAGCAGGCACAGCAACATCTGCTGCAGCTGCAACAGGCACAGCAAGCACATCCACATCAGCCGCCCACGCCACGCCCAGCGTCGCCGCCAACCACCGCACAGCAGATTCACATCACGGCCACGCAGCATCAGGCGGCACAGCAGCAACACAAGCAGCAGCAGCAACAGCAACAGCAGCAACCCTACACGGATCCCAACACCATCGATCAGTACCTGCTCTCGTGGAACAACTTCCATGGCAACATGTGCCGTGGCTTCCACACGCTGCAGAAGGATGAGAAGATGGTGGACGTGACCATCGCCGCTGGGGGGAAGATCTTCAAGGCGCATAAACTGGTAAACAGAAGGCGCAGCCCGAGGAACTCCCACACTAACACCCTCATCTCTTTCCCTCTTCTCTCCCACTCTCTTTTTCTCTCTCTTTCTTTTTCTTTTCTTTCTCTTGCAGGTGCTGTCCGTGTGCAGTCCGTACTTCCAGCAAATCTTCCTGGAGAACCCATCGAGTCATCCCATACTGCTGATGGCCGACGTCGAGGCCAGCCACATGGCGGGTCTGCTGGACTTCATGTACAGTGGGCAGGTGAATGTCAAGTACGAGGATTTGCCCGTCTTCCTCAAGGTCGCTGAGGCCATGAAGATCAAGGGACTACACACAGAGGTGAGCTAGAGAAGAAGGTGACAACTGGAACTCCACTTAATCCTCCCCCTCCTCTTTCCTTGCAGAAAAACCTGGACAGCGATGCCAGCGACATTAGTTCCCCGCTGGAGAGCGACGGCACCGAGTGTCGCTACGAGCGTGGCACGCACAGCGTCAACATCACCAGTGGCCATGCTGCGGCTGGTGCTTATGGTGCCACGCCCCTCGAGCAGGCCGCCCTCAATGGACCCACGCCCAGCACAACGCCGGTGCCAAGTCCCTCGCCAGGCTATGCTGGATTCCGTGAGCACATCAAGTCCAAGGCGGCGCTGGCCGAGAGCTTCATCAAAAATCTCAATCGCAACAACAACAACAACAGCAATGGCAACAACAACAGCAGCAACAGTTACAGCAGCCAGCAACAACAACAACAGCAACAGCAGCAGCAGGAGGCGGCAGCAGCGGCGCAGGAGAGCAGCTATGCAGGCATCCTGCAGGCGAACTCCAAGAAGATGTTGGACTCGGCAAGGAAGCAGCACAAGTACCTGGCCAAGCGGAAGATCCTGATGCACTACAGCGCCGAGAGCGAAGCGAAGCGCTTGAAGGAGATGGAAGCGATGGAGCGCGACCGTTATCCGAGCAGTGCCGAGCAACACGATGATGCACTGAACAACAATCACAGCCACGCCTATGCCGGACACGCCCCCGAGCGGGAACTGCTCGAGCCGATCATGACAATCATTCCAAGGACACCTGAGCCGCCGCAGCAACAGCAGCCGCCGCCGGCGACACACAACAACAACTTCAAGATACGCCTCGTGGAGAATCATCAGTTGACCAGCAACAACAACAACAACAGTGACAAGAGCCCCAACAACAACAACAACAACTCAAGCACCAGCAACAACAACAACAACAACAGCAGCAGCAACTGCGATGAGGAAGCCCTCAATCTGGTCAACGGCAATCGGCCACGCCCACAGACGCCAGCCAGCACGCCCACACCGCCTCCGCCTGCGGACATGCAGCTGCAGGTGAAGCTGGAGTTCGACGCCTCATCGCCCACCATAGAGAACAACAACAACAACAACAATGGACACGATGAGGATCTGGGGCGCAAATACGATGACAACAACAACAATAATCACGGCCTGGACATGGAAATCGATTCGAACAACAACAACAGCTGCAGTAAGGTGACAAACGAGGTAAATAACAACAACAACAACAACAACAACGGACTGGGAGTCGATGTGGGAGCGGGACTCGCCTTGGCGCTGGGCAAGCACAAGTTGCTCAATGCAATCAATCGCAGCTTGGAACTGGAGCAGGAGAGGGAAAGAGAGCGAGAAAGGGAAAGAGAACGAGAGCGAGAGCGAGAACGCGCTGAAGCAACGGCAACAGCTCATGGCAACAGCAATGGAGGCGAGCACGACAACAACAATAACAACAACAACAACAACAGCAGCGGGAGCAGCAATCCTCACTTGGATCTGAGCACCATCAAGAACATTGCCACCGCAGAGATCCTGTGTGGGCTGAAGAGCAAAGTACTCAAGCTGGAGGAGGAGCAGCGCGAGCGGGAGCGAGAAAGGGAGAGAGAGCGAGAGGCATGTCGAAGCCTGAGCGAAATAAAGAATGCCGATTGAGGGCGTTAGCGAAGGGGGCGGGGCACATACATTGGACATTGCATTTGATTATAACTAGAGCGGATAAACATACAAACACGCATACAAACATACATACATGATTACATACACACATACATATATAGAGTATATAGCGAATCCATCTATGTATGCTACTTATAGTTATTTATTATACCTTCTAATATCGTTAATGTAATTATAACACACACACACGCGCACACACACATACGCACACATACATCCAACAAGACACACGCACACAGTTCTTCATTTGGTTAGCTGGTAGAGAACTGCAGAGTTCCCCCCTAGTTTGTAGAAAATATATATAGATAACGATGTAGTCTCTCTCGCATATCGTATCGTAATTGTACTAACAAGCGATGAAGATGAATTTTAAATTTAATTTAAGCATTTGGAAATTGGCCCTGTTGCAATACATTTTAAGCTCTTATAAAATTATATACTATATACATACATATACATATATACATACATAATTCTAGTAGCTAGAGCTACAGATCACACTTTCATTTCGATAACGATTTCGATCATAAAATGTATCTCAGCAACAAACACGCATGCATACATACAAAATAACAAAAGAAACATTCACACATTCAAAAAGAAAATGAAAAAGACAAAAAAAGACAACAAAAAGAAAGTAGATTTATGTATGTGATGCATCTCGTTTTTAGTTTTAACTTGCCAGAACTTTCGCTGCTTCACGTGTAACCCTGGAACGGTTCCGGATGATTGTTAATTGTTTTACATACGGATGCGGCTGGAACCTAACCTCAAACATTACATTGACTCACAACCATCCCACAAGATCAACAACCACAACAGCAAGAAGAGGATATGAACATCAATCCGCATATTTGTTAACCTAATACCGTGTAATTCGTACGATATTTATTAACATTGTTTACATTTACGACATTTGTGTAAAAGGATGAATAAAATAAAGAAAATTGACACATTCAAATTGCCTATCCAACTACCGGGTATCGGAACTTCGATAACATTTACAAAAGTACGTTACTTTACAGGATTATGTTATTTAACAGCAGCAGGACTCAAACAAAGAGTGACAGTGTCGGTCATTCTCTCACGCTTGCTACTGCTAGCTGTGCAATCACCATATCCCATTTACTTTTTTATCGCTGCTGCTTAGGCGGAATAAAATAAAGGATATAAAATAAATTGCTTACCGATTTGTCGTTTATCGAACAGTTCGATAACATGTGCTAACGTTTCTTTACAGGAAAATGTTAATTAACAGCGCGAGGACACGACAGTAAAGGAGAGAAGCCTGCGCTCGTACCGCGCTCTCTCGCTGTTGCTGGTAACTGTATAACCGCCCTCTCTTACTCTCTCTCGCTCAAGAAACAAACACGGAATACATTTGTATATTTTCGGTGGTTGACGGATGGGGGCGCGCCTTTTTTGCCCTTTTTTCGCGCGCGCCTGCATCGCATGTAACGGAAAACTATACCAAGAAAGCCGAAGAGCTGCCCCGAGGTGGCACGAAGTCCTGCCCCGGCCCGGCCCGGCCAGGACATACATACTACATGCATACAAGCGTGCGTAACGAAGAAAGCGAGCGAAGGAGCGAAACGAAGCAAACAAGGAGAGAGGACGACGTGTGGCGACGGCAGCGTCGACAGAGGCAGCAACGGCGGCGGCGGCTAACAGAGACGACTAACAGAAAGACAGTCGCCTGCTCCGTTTTGTTCCGTTCTCTCTCTCTGTGTGTGGTTGTAAAAAGGCGAAAACGTCACGAGAAAAACCGGTTAATAAATTATTGCCAATTGAATGGGAAATGCTGAGTAAATAATCGAGTAAATTATTTCAAAAAAGAAGCGTGAACTTAAAACGTAAACGATTTGGAAAAATTAAGTGAAAAACCAAAGTGAAAGCGCAGCAGCCCCGACGACGAGGAGAAAATTTCGTCGTTTCACAGAACATGGCGTAGTTTGTTGCCCATTTTTTTCCCATTTCCATTTTCTTCATGTTCCTTCATTTCGAAACTGCTGCGCAAAAAACCGTTTTGTGGTACACACACACACACGCACAGTCGAAGAGGGATTTGGATACGGCAAAGTTGGACATCTGTAGAAGAGGAAAGCGGATGTATCCAACAGTCCTCATTGAATGTACCCATCAGTAGCCGTTGGATGAATCCATCATGGTTGTACACATCACTATCCATTCGATGTACCTCAGCTGAGTTCAGCAGACGGAGCAGCCTGTCCAGAGGAGCACCCTGATTGGGAGAAGAGAAGAAAGCAGCAGTTTCAAGGATGCTCGCAATCCGCAGTCAACGCGGCAGCAGCGACGTTGGGCGGACACAAGAAAAGTTGGAACAAGCGGAGGCAACGGTAAAGGCAGAGACAACGACCAGGAGAAGGACGAGGATATAAGCAGGAGCTGGAGGACGTCGCGGCCGTCGCCCCGAAACAGGAACAAAGCAGCAGCGGCAGCGGAGGCAGCAGAGGCAGCAACAACAAAAAGGATACGAGAGCCATAAATGAATTTTACGTATTTCGGTATACACACGACAAACGCCGACGACGACGTCGATGATGACGTTGTTGTTGTTGCTTCTGATGTTGATGATGAGGTTCGCTGTTGTTGTTGCTGCTGTTCTGGAAACAGGGTGGGTGGCAAAGTCCGTCTGCGACAGTAGTAACACACACACCAAAGCGAAGGCACTCACACACACGGATAGTCGAGCAGATGGTGGGTACAGAAAGAGTGCGCAGCAAATGTGTAAGGAGAGATGGAAAAGGGAGGAGAGGAAGGAGAGAGAGAGAACGCGAGAGAGCCACGCCGCGCCGGGTACGTGCCAAATAAGGGATGTTCCTGTCGCTTTTTCACTTCTCATGTGTACTCACACACACGTATACATATGTATGCAGATATGTGTGTGCGTATTAATGTGTATAGTTCAATTCGGATTGCATGAACTGCAGCAGCGGCAGTAACAACAACAACAGTTAACACACAAATCAATAAGCCGACTGGGCAACACCCTGCAAAGGCACACACACACCCAGAAACAGACATACACACACACACACTAGTACATCTTTGTGTGTACAACAGAATCATCAATTAGTTTGTAACCTCGCAAAAGGTTACAGCGAATTGCAAAGCCCGCAAATGTAGCGCACAAAATTCTGACGAAAATTTGTAATGGTGGTAGCGGAAGAGAAATAGAAAGAGGGGAGAGAGAGTAAAACACACACAGACACACTTTCACGCAGTAAATGGCGCAGACGAAGGCAGTTCACAGTTAGACTGACTGGCAGACACAAATTTGAAGCTGCGGCAGAGGGCGGTGGTCGCAGTCGACGTTGCTACTTTTACTGCCAGGCAATACACACAGATACATACATACGTAAAATAACTGTGTGCTTGTGTAGGTGCAGCACGCATGCAACATGCAGCAGCGGCAGCGACAGCAGTTTTTGCCTACTTAACCTACAGAAACGATGAACTGGAGTCAGGAAGCGCCTAAGATGCTCAATTAAAGCAATTAACAGTTAATTACATATGCTACATACACACACACACAGACATATTCACACATACGCTGTCGAATTTACGTTAACGATTCGAAAAGTTTACGTTGCCGCCGCCGTTGGTCGTCACAGCGCCGGTTCCTGTTCCTGTCTCTCCTGGTTACGTGAATTACGGCGTGAACTTTAATGTGTATGTGTGTGACGTATGTGCAAGTTTGTGTGTGTGTGTGAGTGTGTGGGTGGGTGTGTACATGTCTTACTTACAATGTCATCAAAAAGGGCTGAGAATGATATTTGTGCAGTTGAAGCGTATCACAGCCAGCTTTGATGGGCATTGCAAACGGGCAGAAAAAGAAGGAGAAAGGAAATAAAACTGCGGACAAGTACAGACAAACACACACACAAACATACAAACACATACAATGCACATAAACACACAAGTTTACAACAATGCCAACAAGTGTTTGCATCTCATTATCATCATCGGAGCCCGAGACTCGCCCAATTCTTGCGTAACTCTTCAAGGGGTTGTGAAATGTTGTAATATTCAAAGTCATATCACAGCCATTTTGATGAGTTTCGTGGGTATTGCTTTCCAAGCGAAGTGAAGATAAAGAATCCAGGAAAATCCTTCTAACTTGATTCTTAAAGAACTCTGCAGCCTCGAACTGGTTTTCTTTCTTATACCATGTCGTTAAAATGCGTTGTGACCTTATGTATTTTATATCATATCACAGCCATTTTGACGAGTTTGGGTAAAGAAATCTCAACAGAACTTGGATAAGCTAAGAAATGCTTTCTACTAATGTTCAGATACAAATATTTATTTCGCTGTCCCACTATATTGGGTCTGTTGAGCTGTTCTGCTCAAGGTCCAAGGAGTACCAACTTATTCCTGCTTGATTGAAAACCATGTAGATGTATGTGATGGACAAACCAATACCCAATACGCCAATCTAGGTAAGTACATCATGACAAGATAGATATACAGTCTAAATTAAGAACACACGTTTTTTTTATATGTTTTGTTTTTTTTTTGGTTTTTTTTTTTTTTGTGGTTTTTGTTTTTATTTTAATTAATAATTATTCTCTTTCTCTTTTTTGTTTTCATTTAAGGAAACTTTACAAAACAAAACAGGACCACAACAGATGCATTTTTGATCAGACTGAGAATTCAATCAATCGAACTGATTTAAATATCTATGACCGGCAAAGGATTAAGACGTTTTCTCTGATGGACAACGGAGGCACTAAAACCCAAAAACCTGACTCAGACTTACGCGCTCTTTTCTCGAAATGTTTGTTAATTGTTTAGAATATGAATGAAACTGAATGTAAACATAATAAAGAATCGATTCGTGACACTATATCTTTTTCTCTTTTTCACTTAAACAAAATTCAATTATAACAAAATCAATTAGTTTTTACAGTTGTTTATGAAGTGATCTGTTCTTCCTTCCCTCTTCTCTCAACTCACAAGCAAAGTTTTTCAGTCACGCACACACACTTAAACTATCGTAAGTACTATCGATACAGTCTTAAATTTTCCCACAACATATAACTATATATATGTATGTATATATGGTGTATAATGGCCCTGACAAATTGACAAACTCAAATTGCTTAAGCATAAATACAGATACAGATAACAATTTTTAGCACGTTATACATATTATATTTTTTCACTTTTGGTGTGTTTAAGACTCGTTCTTCTTTATCTTCGCGGACGATAGTACAATCGACATTTGTGCCTGATGCTGATGATCCCAATTCGAACTTGGGATTCTTTTGAATATATAATAATAAATTATGAAAACAATTCAGAGCATTTTTCTCGAAGACTTTGCTTGGGTTGCTTTGGAAAATGAATGGAATTGAATGTGTGTGTGTGTTTTATGGAATTTTGGAATGATCTGACTCTCCTTTTCGATCCTCCGTCCGTCAATCATTATAGGTATGCGACTGTGTGTGTGTAATTGTGGTGTGTGTGTGCATGCCTGTGTTTGTCGAAGTGAATCCAAGGTAATTTTACAAAATTCTCATATTGATTTGATTCTTCTTCTCTCCCTTCTTCAGTTCAATTTTTGATTTGATTTCGCTTTAGTTTTTGTTCTTCCAATCTTGATTAAGATATGGGATATACATAAATAGCTAATACCATCGACAATTTCACAGGTTATTTCACCTTCTAAATTTTGCTGTTCTTCTACTTCTTCCTCTTTTTCATTTTCTTGGACAAGTGTTTCTACTAGTTGCTCCCCCTTTTCTTTACTTTTCTTTTTCATTTGTTATTTTATAATTTCCTAGTGAATGAGGGGGCAGGGGTGCATAGGGGGGGCGTGTAAAATAACAGACAAGGATGAGATTTAGATGCTGATGTTGTAGTTGCTGGTGTTGTTGGTGTTGCTGGTGTTGTTGTTGTTGTTGTTGCTGGTATTGTTGGTGTTGTTAACGCAAGCTACAGTTGCCGCCGCCTCTCACTGTGTGGTTGGCTGCTGCATCACAATCTGAAACTGTTGATTCTGTGGCGCATGTTGTGGCGCTCCTCCCGGGAAGTAGGGACTGGGCACCAGCTGTGTGGGCACACACATCAGATGATATGTCCCCGGGGGCTGTGTCTGGGCTGTAAAGGCCGTGGTCTGCGGTCCCCCGCCGGCAGGGGAGGGCTGTGGTGGCGGATGGAACTGCTGTTGTCCCGGCTGTCCCGGCGACGGTGTTGTCGATGGCGGTGTCTGTGTCAAGAACTGCAACTGCTGCGGCTGATCATGATACATGCGCATCGGTACCGGACCGTATTGCGATTGGAAATGTGGTGGTGGCGCCGCCGGGTATGGTATGAATTGTGGCAAAGGTCCCGATGCCATCAGCGGTTGTCCAGCTGCCGTCGTCGCGGTCACGTGCATTTGCGGTGTGGACATGGGAGCTGCAAGTGAAGACACACAAAATAAGAATCATGCTTCCTCATATCTGTATGAGGCACACGCCTCATGTTTCCTGTCATCTGTTCCCCATCTACTCACCATAGTTGCCACGACGCATGCGCTGCGGCTGGCCGGGTTGGTGTGTGGGTGGCTGGAATGCATGCGGCGGCATCACATAGATCTGCTGATTGGCCGCCGGCATATGGGCGCCTGTTGTGGTGAATATTGTCGGCATCGGCACCGGCGTCTGTGGTGTGTGCGGCCGCGATGGATTGGGTGTGCTGGGGCCGCGAGGTGTGAACGGCTTAGCCGATGGATTCAGCACGTGCTTCTTCACCACTGGCGTAGTGCTGCTGCCGGTGCTGCTGCCTGTGCCAGTCGTGCTGCCATTGCCCGTTGCGGTGGCACTGCCTCCTGTGGATGCTGTTGTGCCAGTTGCCACAGGTGTCGTCTTGTCTGAACCAGCAGCAGCAGCAACACCTGCCCCAGTGCCAGACTGTACTCCTGCTCCAGTTGTTGTGGGTGTGCCGGCAGTGATACCAGTGGGCGTGGCAGCTATGTTGGGCGCCACTGTTGCCTCTGGCTTGGGCGTCACCGACTGCAAAGGCTGTTGCTGTTGCGGTGGTTGCTGTACCTGCTGCTGCTGCTCCAATATGCCTGGTGATGTTTGTGGCTGTTGCACGGCAACGCCTGGTGGCGCCGCTAGGTTGTGGTAAACAGCCTGTGGTGGCGGCTGCTGCTGGCTTGGCTCCGGCGCAAGTTGCAGTGCAGGCGGAGGTGCCTGTTGCTGTTGCTGGCCTGGATGCTGCTTGGGCACGTGCTGCTGCTGATGCTGCTGTTGTTGCTGCTGCTCGACCACCAACTGTTGATGCTGCTGTTGTTGTTGCTGTGGTGGCGGAGGCTTTTGCTGCATGTGTTGCACGTGTTGTTGCTGCTGCTGCTGTTGTGGCGGCGGCTGCTGTTGTTGCTGCTGCTGCGGCTGTTGAGGCACATAGTGTTGCTGTGGTGGCAGCTGCTGCTGCTGATGATGATGCGGCGGAGGCACATGATGCTGCATGGCCACCAACTGCGGCTGCTGCTGTTGTTGCGGCGGCGAAACCGATTGTTGCAAGCCACCGCGTTGCATTGAATGTTGCAACTGTTGTTGCTGCTGCTGTTGTTGTTGCTGCTGCTGCTGCTGAGGCGGCGAATTGTTAGTTGACGCCAGCTGAAAGTCTTGTCCAAACTGTCGCAGATCCTGCAGTTGATTGTCCCGAGAACCGCGCACCGGACGCTGCTGCTGCGGCGGCTGCTGACCTGGATGCTGTTGCTGTTGAGGCGGCGGCGGCGCTTGTTGCTGCTGCTGCACGTTTGTCTGCAGCGGCGGCGAGTTGCTGTTGTGACCACCGTGCACGTGTCCACTATGCATGGGCTTACACTGTGGGAGAGACTCGACGTAGTTCATTGACGAGTTGCTCTGCGATCCCTGGTACTGTCGCATGGGACGCTGTGGCAAAGGTTTGCCCGTGTTGGCGCCATTGTCGCTGCCATTAAGCTTGGGCGCACCACCACCTAAGTGGCCTCCCTGGTTACGATACGGAGCAGAGCTGCAAAGGAAAGCAGAGAGTAGGCATTAGATAAAGTTCTAAGCTAGTTAGTTAGAGGTTAATCTCCCGTTGGAGCAAGCTCATCACCTCATGGGAGCAGCCAAATTCACCCCAACTCACCCGTGTATAATCTGAGAGTTGCCCTGATAGGCATACTGATTCTGCAGGCTCATCGAAGCTTGATAGCCACCGCTCTTGCCGCCACCGCCCACATTGTTGCCATTGTTGCTCTGCGGCACGTTGCCGGTAGCATTGCCAGCGCCGACGCTGTTCGGCGGATTTCCACGCATTATTTTGCCACCCTGCGGCACCGGTTTACGCTTGATCATCTGAGCTCCTCCAGCTCCAGGGCCGGCACCTCCACCGCCGCCAAGATACTTGCTGCCCTGTGCGGAGTCTGTGCCCACATTGGCCGAGGCTGTGGGTGGCCCCGTATTCTTAATGTTCCCGGTGAGCAATTGTATTGCCGCCGACTGCGCACCTTGTGGTGCTGTCATCATCCCTTGATCGCGATTATCACGATCACGTCCTGGACCTATAACGATGGGTCCGCCGCCATGTGATGGTGGTGGTCCATTGTTGTTGTTGTTGCTTCGGGGCTGCTTGGTGATGTAGCGATCACTGCTCATGGTCTCACGCAACTGATAATCACCTGATACGCCACCACCGCCACGTGGTTTCTGATTGCCACGATCGCGATCACGATCACGTTCGCGTTCACGTTCACGTTGTTGCTCTTCACGTTCTCGCTCCCGTTCCCGGTCGCGATCATTGCGCTCCCGTTCCCTCTCTCTGTCCAGCTGATCATGTTGATCTGGCCTCTCAACTGGTCTCTCCACAGCAGCGAACAGCGCCTCCTCATCGCCATTCTCTAGATCCAAACGCTCCCGGCATGTTGGATTATTCTCTATTTCAGCTGCAAGCTTCTCAGCCTTTGCTTCGGCTTCCTTGAACTCCAGCGAATCACCCTTGTCCAGGGCTACCGTATATGAGGACAACGAATCATCAAATGTGGATGTGACACCAAACTGATTCTCATTCTTGCGGAACATCTCGTTGGCATCCCATCCGTTGGCAGCTCCATCTAGTTCAATATCTATATCGCCATTGGCACCCGAGTCCCAGGGTTCCAACTCCTTCTCATCGAATCTTGTGCCTACAGGGAAAAAAACAAAATGTTGAGACACAGAGAAACACAAAGGAGAGTCTCTAACTTACCATTGCACTTGTCGGATATGGCGCCATCGGTCTGGAAGGCACCCGCTGTCGCGTACTGCGAGTCAAAGTCCTTGGCTATAATGGTCACCACCGTGTCCGCTGGGAATATGATGTGTTTGGGCACTGTCTTGCCCTCATCGGGCTGGTTTTTGGCCTTGATGCATGCCGGCAATTCTAGAGCGATGTCAAAGTTGCCGGAAAATGTGCGAAATACGCCTTCATAAATGTTACCCGAACGCAGGCGAACCTCCACAACGCTGCCCACAAGCGCCGTTGCCGAGTGCATGAAGAACGTGTTGTTGTAGACGCCCTGCGCTAGCGAGCGACCGACTCCGCCGACGCCACCGCCAATGCCTCCGCCGCCGCCGTTGCCTCCACCCACACTGACGCCGCCCTTATTGTTTGCAGGCCTCAGACTGTTGTCATTGGCGTTGTATCTGTGGAGAAACAGAGAGAGAGAAAGAGGGGGAGAAAGAGACAGGTAGAAAGAAAGAGAGATTGCAATTATTATTCATATTTTCATTGTATCTGCACCACTGTGCGAACCCGAACATTGCTTCGTCGCTCAGGGTCGAGACGTCGCTACGATATCGATTCACTGCTCTTGTTGTTGTTACCCCCCTTAGCCACGCCCTGCCCTCAAAAATAAATTCGTCGTGGTCATGCCACATGCTACATGCCTCACACACAACTCGTGTGTGGGTTCAGTCCAGTGAACTCGATACACCACAACAAACTCCTTAGCTGTTTATGAACTCCCTCCCTCCCTTAATGACGATTATAGAGTCCCCCAACTAATTGAGAATTTTACATTCTACTGCCTTTCTTTGTTGTTGTTGTAAAAGCTTTTACTTTCGTTAGGGGGAAAAGGGACGGAAAAATTCTACATTTTCCCCACACAATAAACTTGAAAATTATTATTTGGTCGTACTCATTACTGAACAGTGGTTGTTTAAAGACCATAAATATAATAATAATACTCGCAACTGCTGCAATAACTTAAGCAATAAAGTTTCTGCAATTTTCTAATCGGAACTGAATTTAAATGAACTATTAAATAGTTTATGCTGAAGCGAAGAACATTATTTAGCGTTCAAATTTATGAATTTCGAGAAAATTATGGAAAAATTTGTTGAGAAAATTCGTATAAAATTACAATATAGAAAATGTTAAAAGAAAACGAGAACTGAACTTTAAAGAAATTATAATATGGTATAAATGTATACGTGCATTTAAAGAAATTTCTTCTGAGAATTCGAGTGAATTTTACAGTATGGAATGATAGAATACGTTTTGAGAACAACTTAGTTCAGTTGAAATGGCAATTATTTCTGGGCGAACGCCTTTTGGGGTTGTTTTGATTGCGTGCAGGCGGCAGAGGCGGTGTTGAACAGGATCGACGACCGTGAAATGCTCGACTCGCAACGCACAATGAACCCGCGCCGGAGACACGCATATATCAAAACAAAAACACCCAGAGAAAGAGAGACAGAGAAAGAAAGCGCGTGGACAGAGAGAGAAACAAGAAATAATAATAATAACACAAATGATATCAGGAAGGGGCAAACAGACGAACGTATGAAAAGGCGAGGGTGAGGCAAGGAGGACATGATTCACTGCGCATATTTTCGTCAATGAAAACAATTAATTGATTGCGTTCTACAGTAAATCATGCGAGAAGCGAACGCGCGTACACACACACACATACGCAGACGCACCTGCCTGCATTGATAAGAAACAGTGTTGGGCAGCGACTAAGAAATGCAACTGCCTGCGCCAGGCTAAATAGGCTGAGACACAGCTGCACATGTGTGTGTGAGGCTTAAACGCACACAGAAAGAGAGAGGCACACACAACAGAATGAAAAATAAAGAGAGGAAAGTAGAAGATGGAAACAAGAACTATGCGATACCAAAGCGATTGTTCGGTTCGGTCAGCAAATTGTAGTGACCCAAATTTTGTGCGCCCGGCGGGAGGCGAAGTGTGCCAAGGCAGCGACAGAGGCAGAGGCACAGGCAGCAACAGAGGCACCAAGCGCTGCAGCAGCAGCAACGCGTCACACACTGCAAAATGCTGACAATGCAAGAAAAATGCATGCGAAAAGAGGCAAGCAAATTCAAAAGAAGAGGAGAAGGCACAAGTAGGCAAATATACGATAAGTGCGCGTGAGCGTACGATATTGCAGTGGGCCGCAAAGAGCAATTTGAGCCGAAATTATATTGTCTGATTCCACTGTGCTCACTTGTACGTACAAATAAATGCATGTATGGATATGTGGGTGTGTGTGTGAGTGTGTACGTTTCTATGCACCGCAGTCATGTTTCAATTGAGAATTTAAAGGGCTCGCAGTAGAAGGAGAGGAAATGAAAGAGAGGAGAGAAGGGACTAGCGGCACGTAGTCACATCTGACGTTGCCACCTCCTCCTCTTCGTATGGGGGAGCTTGGCAGCAATTGGATGCCTTTAAACAAATTATTCATTGCGCTTTCCGTACATATTTTATGTCGTTTGCGTTGTTGTTGTTTTTTTGCGTGTTGAGAATGGAAACGTGAAAGGGAAATGTAAACAAAGTACAAATTACACGAGAAAACGAGAAACGACACATATATGCACACGTGTGTGTGAGTCACATACATGTGCAGCAGTAGCAGATCCACCATGCACACACACACACACATGCAGAGAGGCATAAATCAGTGTTATATAAGTAATTGCAATTCGCCCTGATTGTTGTTGTTGTTGTTGTTCTCTCTGTGCCCCTTCAGTATTTTAGCTTCCACTTTAATTCAATGTTTTAAATAAATCAAATATAAAAATAAAACGATCCACGCGCTTTCACCTTTCACGGCAAACGGGATATTTCTTCTTTTTTTTCACTGACTACTGCAACTACAACAGCAACAACAACAACAACAGCAGCAGCAGCTTATGTTTTTCTTTGTGCGTTTGCTTTTGCATTCGCTTCGTGTTGCTGGTGCTTCTTCTTACCTTGAGATGCCGCCGCTGGGACCGCCACCACCGCCGCCGCCTCCTCCTCCACCACCTCCACTAGGTCGACTTTTTCGCTTGCTATTGTTGTTCATAATATAAGAAGATGGGCAAAGTCAATTGCCAATTGCCAGCACCAGAAGTCGACGAACGCAGGGAACTTTGCTGCGTTTGTGATTGCTTTTTCTTTTTTTGTAGTTGTACTTATTTTTGATTTCAATTTCAATTTTATTTATATGCGTTTCTTCTGCGTTGCTGTTGTTTTATTTTTATTTTGTGTTGTTTTCCTTCTGCGTGTTTCTGTTGCCGTTTCTGTTTCGGTTTCTGTTTCTATTGCTTTTTCTCTTTATTTTGCTGCTCTTTCTTTTCTGCTTTTCTGATTTTCTGCGTTTTTTGTCTTCCTCTCTTTACGTTGCTGCTGCTTTGGCTGGGGCTGAATTTCGCTTGGCGACGTCACGATGCACACAACGGAAACGGGGGAATATGGGAACGACGGAGAGAGACGGGGAACGGAACGATTTGTCGACAATATGCTCGCTTAATGGAGGAGTCGATGTCGCCCGATCTTTTTGTTCGCCTTGTCCGGGTCCGGGGCCAGCATTCAACACCTTTTGCCTTTTGCTGAGCAACAACAACAAACAAATACGTTGACGTTGACGACGACAACACAATAACAAAAACACTAATGGCGGTCTCTTCTGGCGTTAATTTATCTAAATATTCACGCACTTCTTTTTTGTTTGGGGGTTAGCCTTTCGTGCTTTGTGGCTGGTCGTTTTCTGCTTTGCCTCTTTTCTACTTTACCTCCTTCTTCTCTCCACGGTTGTCTTCTTCTTCTTCTGCCTTTGCTCTTTTTCACTCGCACTCGCTGCTCGATTTTTGCGAATTTTTGCTTTCATTCAGGTATTGCCTTGCCTCCTTTATTTGCGTTTCGCACTGGCAAGCTCTTTTATGGGCAAAAACGAGCAATAGCGACGGCCCTTTAGTCGTTTAAAGTCAGTTAAATATAATTTTTGTTCCAAATTATATTTTTATTCGCTGCGATAAACGAGCAAGGTTGCACAAAAGTTAGCTGAACTGCATATTTAATTCAACTGATATGACCATGTATCGATATGCAACGCTTACAACCCTGCCCACAAAGTACGCGAATGCAGCAGAGTATCGATGCCTAATAGAAATTTTTTGTGTCATTACCGGAAAATACTTTCAATTTATTAATTTAACTCTACTACATTAATATACATTTACAAATTAAAAAAACTAGTTTAATTACTATTACTATTTTTTCTACAAACACTCTGAAAATCTGAGTTGTGACTTAATTTTCGATATGTGTCATTTTGTACTAGCACATCGATAGATGAAATTTCTTCCTAAGTGTGCTTTACAACACTGAACTAAGAGAATGGTAACACTTTTGTGTAGGCGCGCGATTTGAATTTAAAGAAAACCAATTTGGACAAGCTGATTTTCGGTATATCTATTTTTAGCTCCCGCTTATCTTGAGACGAAAATAAATTTTAGTTTGCGATATGACTGCAGGGTAAATTATTTGCACATTGCTGATAGCCGCTAAATGGGGACAAATCCATCCGGAGAGGATGAAAAACAAAAACATGTTGTTACAAAATGAAGTACACCCCATCAAAAGCGAAAATTCATTGAATGATTTCGCTTGAAACTATACTATATGCATTGTGTATGTATTGCAGATAAGATAGAAATGCTGTTACAGCAAACACTGATTATCTGCCCCCTGAAGCCTTGTGACAAGGTTGAAAAGATTGTGGGATGGTAAATAGATGGGAGTTTTCTTGCAGTAGTCGGCGAATCTATAAATGTGTAAAAGATAAACTATTAGATAATTAACACCTGCCCGGAAGCTGACCAGTCAGATATAATAACCTGTTCAATTTCAGAAACTGAAGTTCGCTTCTAAAATTATCATAACTAAGTTGTCACAACCTATCATCAATCGATTATCATATATCATGCCTTCTTTATACTGGGTATATCAATCTAACCTCTTGCTCAAATATTAACCAATTATGTTGATTGGTATTTCGATTGATTGAATGGAAAAAAACTTGACAATCTTCGCAGATCGCAGATCGCAGTTACTAAATCTCTCTCGCTCTCTCTTTCGCTCTTATCACCTTATCAAAGTCGGAGCAGACGAACAGATATACAAACATAGAAATTCCTGCAGCATTCGGCCAGTCAGAAGATCTATGAAGACGAAGATCTCCATGAGCGTCAGCCTCAGCGTGTTTGCCTCCCACTTTCGGTCTACGGTCTGTTTATCCGGCGTTAAGTGCCCTATTGTTGTTGCTTGGGATCGAGATATATAAAAATGACAAAAAAATTGTCGCCGTTTTTCTTGACTCTTTTCATTTTTCTTGTTTATCAGTCAAATCTGCCCGACTTTGCTTATTTATCATACCGAAATTGTCCCATTCGGCAGTTTTCATTAGATTGCGGAACGTTGCACTTGGTACCGCTCGACGCGTCGGATAAAGAAAAGTTCGGAAGATCCTTAAAGGATATACAAAAATTAAAGGAAATTTGAATGAGGAGTTCTTAAGCAATAAACATAAAATGACAGTCAAAACAAGATTATCCTTCGACGGTACGTGTGAGAATGAATTCATGAGAAAGAATATTACAAAGTTGAGATAGAATATAAAGTTGAATATTCCTATAGTTTCCCAAGTTCAGTGAGTTTATAATTGCCTTTTTAATTGAACTTGATCAGCTTGCGGCAAATTCAAGCCATTGAGTGCAATTTGATCAATTCTTTTGCTGATCAGGCGAGTCTCCCTTGTCTAGGGTCAGTGATTATACCGATCATCATCATCAATGACGACAGCGAACGATCTGTTCTTTATTTTCTTTATTATTATTTATTGCACCCTCAAGCGTGTCAGGCACGCACAGTTCTTATAAAGCCATGACAAATCGTTTTATAGTAAGCTCGCGTTATTCACAGCTTCACACGATGTCGGGGAAACTGGCGTGAAATTGAATTATAATGGAACTTGATTTCGTTCAGGCAAATCAAAATATTTTCGGCCCAAAAGAGACGATTTGTTTATTAGATAAGGTCAAAGCTATTATGGAGAGTTATCTTTTTATATTTTATAATAAGATATAATAAGTTAAATAAGTCAGTTCTCAGTAACTTTATGCAGTATTTAAATGGATTATAAAAAGAGTTGATAATTAACCCCAAACATTTTCAATATTTCTAAAAAACAACTCATTTTGTTGAAATTATATAACAAGAAGAGAAGGAGGGGGATAATAATCTCCCCAACAACAGCTCTATAATTGACATAATTAAACCAAACTCAGCTATACTATATATGGTGTTATATGGCATCAGTTAGGAGACCGTTTTAGCTGCCATACGCTGGGACCGTGTCGAGAGCTGCAAATAGAAATATGATGAAAAATATGAAAACAAATAAACGTGCATGAAAATTAACACATTCCCCAGTGAGAGAATAGATCGGATATTTACTATATAGCTGGTATTATCTTTGAATAATTATTTACGCCAGGTACTGTGACTCAACACAAATATCCTATTCATAGAGGTGAAGAATCAAAGACAGATTCTCAGCGAAATTAGGCGTTAATTTGTGGCTCAAACATAGAGAGGGAGGGAGTGAGTGATAGGGTTAGAGAGGAACAGAGATATAAGGGAGAACTATGACGCACTTTTCGGAAACCAACTGGAAGTGCTGAGAATCAAAAACAACATACGTTCGCTCGCATCTCTCTCGGATCTTTTAACCTCCATTTGTTTGTTTGAATAATTAATATGCCTGCGAAATTTAACTGAACGAAACAAATTGTTAACGATCGCGTTGGCATAACATGAGCGTTACGAACAGGTTTACCGCTCAGCGTAGGTTAGGGAAGGTGCGGGGCGGCAGCTTAGATCGAATCCCATACGGAAGAGCGTCCGAACATGAGCGGTAGCGATCGAACTCTCACTCCGAAAAAACAGCGCAATTGTTAGGCAATACCCTGTAGGGAAATACAGTGTGGGGTATAGGCTGTTAGGGTAGTCATAAGTGTATATAGAGAGATTACTGTAAGAAATTCACTGCCCCCGAAACTAAGCAGATTTTTATATTTTGCTCTTATGTTAATTGGTTATACCCTGTAGGAAGTTAACATGTTTCAAATATTTCGCAAATAGTTGCTGCAAATGTGTATAAAGCACTTGTGGAACCTGTGTACCCTTCTTCATGAGACGTAAGAACAGCAGACTAATTTTAGCTATGTTTCGTGTTTGATCTCAATTGTTATAAGAATTAGAGATATTAAATTTGGTATGAGGCTTCCTAGATACCAGATTTATATCTCATATTTATGAAATGTTGACTAACAGGTTATATTTCTATTAAAATTGAAAATTGGCTTATCAACAATAGCTTTTTCTTGCCGATCTCAGCTGCTATACTAGTAAGAGATATGAAATTTGGCATAGGGCTTCCTAGATACCAAAAGCATAATATTTATATTTTAAATGTTGACTACCATGATAGAAAACTTATGAATTAAACATTGAACTTTCTCGTCCATCTCAGTTGTTATAAAAGCTACAGTTTAAAAACTTTACATGAGGCTTCGCAGATTCCAAATCCATGCCAAGTATGTTTGTAATGTTGATTACCATGCACTACTCCAAAAAAAATCGAGAATTAACTTACCAACTGTAGTTTTACCTGAACGATCTCAGTTGTTATACGAGCTAGAGATATGAAATTTGCAATGAAACATCTTAGATACCTTACATATACCTTGATTACCTGAAATTATGACAGCAACGCCGAATACCCTCGAGATTCAGCTTATCAACTTTTGCATTTACTTGCATTATGTCTTTTACCACAGGGTATTCGACAAGTCCATCCACCCGATTTTGTTCTCACTTGTTTTCGCACTTTGGGCACGTCACATTGGGCTAGAGTTAATTGCGGCTTCGCACTCTATGGCAACAAAGCGAGCTCGTCCGGCTCGAGCCGGGAATTGTCTCTAATCGTAGAGCTTAAAAAGTTCCCCCTACAACATTAACAATTTCGATTGGCAAAATCGCTGGCAGCTCAGTACGAAATGCGTTGGCCGTGGAGACACACGTTGTGCGTGGCGAGCAGCAGGAGGAGAACTTCCACGAAGTCTAAGCCAGAAGTCTCGGTGCAGACAATCTACAACCGTAGGGCTGAAGATAGGCTTAGCTAAGGTGCTCACTAATTCTCACTAACCCTTCCACTTCTTCTTCTACTTGCAGCCAGTTGCGGGGAGAAGGAAAAGTACACAGCACAGGCAAGTGAGGATGGCTACGAGTTGGGTCACTGCGTCGAGATGGACATGCAGAGTCGCTACAGTGCGCCCAAGGAGGCGCATTGGCTGCTGCGTCGCATCTACATTCTAAGCTGGATACGCAACTATGATCGACCGCAAGCATTTGCCGATCTCATTGCGGGCATCACACTCGGCCTGACGATCATTCCGCAGAGCATTGCGTATGCCTCGCTGGCGGGGCTCTCCTCGGAGTATGGACTGTACTCGGCCTTCATTGGATCCATCATCTACGTTTTCTTTGGCACCATTCCGCAGGTCTCGATAGGTCCCACTAGTCTCATGGCCATCATGACGCTGCAGTTCTGTGCGGACAAACCAGTGCAGGTGGTCATCGTGTTGGCTTTCCTCGCTGGCCTGGTGGAGCTGCTAATGGGCATCTGCCAGTTGGGCTTCATTGTCAGCTTCATTCCCTCGCCGGTCACAAAAGCCTTTACCTCTGGCACAGCTGTGATTGTAGTGCTCGTACAGATCAAGAATCTCCTGGGTATACGCCTCAAGCAGGTGCCCTCACTGGGGGATTTCTTTGGCAACATTCGCTGGTCCGATGCCGGCATGGGCATCTCCTGCATGTGCCTGCTGCTCTCACTGCGAGTAAGTACCGAGTTTGTTCAGCAAGGGAATCCCCTTTTTGATGTTTCTTCTTCTGCTGCTGCAGCTGCTCTCCCAGGTGAAGTTCAAGCAGGACACGCCGCTGACGCAGCGCTTGAAGAAGGTACTATGGTACATCAGCATCTCCCGCAATGCTCTGGTTGTGTTCTTCAGCGGCCTTCTCGTCTACGTTTGGGTGCACAAGAGTTCTATGGAGGCGGTGCCATTTGCGCTCTCCTCGAAGGTCTCCTCAGCCATGCCCAGCATCAAGCTGCCGCCCTTTGCCTTCCAGCATGGCAATCGCACCTATGTCTTCACTGATATTCTACAGGAGTTGGGCAGTGGCGTCGTGCTGGTGCCCATTGTCGCTGTGCTGGCCAATGTAGCCATTGCCAAGGCCTTCGGTGCGTATGCGTGATATTTGAAGAGAGAATGCAACTGAACAGGGATCTCTCTCTCTTTCTCTCTCTCTCTCTGCAGTCAAGGACGGCAAACTGGACGCCTCACAGGAAATGCTCACCCTCGGTCTGTGCAACCTGGCGGGTTCCTTCTTTAGTGCCATGCCCACCTGCGGCGCCTTCACCCGCTCCGCCGTCAGTCAAGCCTCTGGCGTGCGCACGCCCATGGCAGGCATCTACACAGGCCTCATTGTGCTCTCCGCACTGTCCATATTGACACCCTACTTCCAGTACATACCACGTTCCTCGCTGGCCGCTGTGCTCATTGCCGCAGTGATCTTTATGGTGAGTGAGGGCTAGAAGTCGAAGAATTTCTTATACTGAGTTTTCCCATTCCACAGATTGATCTGACGCCCGTCAAGGAGCTGTGGCAGACCAGCAAGAAGGACTTCTTCAGCTGGGTGGGCAGCTTCATCATCTGCCTTGTGGCCGGCGTCGAGCTGGGCCTCCTGTTTGGCATTGTCGTCAGCATGATTTGCATTCTGCTGCGTCTGGGTAATCCCAAAGTGGAGATTAGCCTCAAGAAGGTAAGCAGGACAGGAAAAATTATGCCTTAGACTATGTTAACCTTCTTCATCTCCAGCGTGAGTCCAGCTACTACGTTCATGTGGTGCCCCAGTCGGACATTTACTACACTGGTGTGGATGCGCTGCGCTCTGAGATTCGCTCCGCCTGCTTGCTGTATCGCTGCGACTTTCCGGTGGTTCTCGAGTGTGGACGCTTCATGCAGTTCGATGCCACCTTTGTGGAGATGCTAATGGCCGTCGCCAAGGAACTGGCCAACGATGATGTTCTCCTCATTCTGCACCACATGCGACTGGAGCATCAGCAGATGCTGCCCGTGGCGCCCAATGTGCGCTTTGCCAACGAGGATCAGGACACGCTGCCGCTCGAGGTCAAGCAGTAGTACAATTATTCCCCCTCCAGACACACACATTCCCCCTGCTCCGTCCGGCTACTAGTCCACTTCCGCTAGGCGGCAATCTCAACTCGTTGTTTACTCCGGCGTGCGCGTGTTGATTCCAACGCGCCGCTTATATGATCGTTGTTTAGACCCATAAAATATATAATATATATATAAATGTGTATAGTATATATACGATTTAGTTTGTTCCCTCGGTGTTTATCGCGATAGCTTTATGGCCTTCCGACTCTCGAGAGAGAGTCGCACGAACGTCAGCTGCGGCTTGTGAAACCGAATAAAGATAGTGCTAAGATCCGAGATAAACCCACGCGACTTCTTATTTAACTGGGGCGCAGGATTATCTCTAATTGTTCTGGGAAAAAGGTAGCAATTACGTAGAAGTGTGTCAGTATCTTGATAGTTTAGCTATAAAGATATTCTGTAAACTAACATACCTTATCTATACTTATAGATCTTGAGTCAATATCTATATATATATATATATATTTGTCACTCCTTCTCAGTTAAAGTTATGCACACGTGTATCCAGGGCCGCAGAGAGAAAATCAGGGCCCGGGGGTATCCATCTTCGGGCCCCATCCCTTCCCTTCAAATAAATCAGCTATTTCCGACTGTGATGTAATTTTTTAATTTGTGGATTTAAATGTACTAATAGTTTATATTATTATTATTATTTTACTAAAAAAAAGTCAATATCGTCATTAAAGTGAAGGTTTTTCGGAAAATCGCGGGCCCTTCTGAACGCTGCGGGCCCGGGGGAAACCCACCCGTCACCCCCCTTCTCGGTGGCCCTGCGTGTATCTAGCATCCTCTATAAAGGTTTTACGCAATCTAACCTCACCTCTGAACACTTATAGACCGTTTATAAAATATCTATAAAGATGTTAAATTTGATATATATAGATATATGATATATACTTATTTATGAACTCTTACCTTTTTATGGATAATTATAGATCTCAAGCAAATATATATCTGTATAAAATTGTACACTAATGGGAAATGCATAGCAGTTGCTTTCAGTTTATCTACACTTATAGTCGTTGTGCAATCTAACCTCACTTATCTTGACTCATTACTTCTCCATACATACCCTCTTTAAGTTAATCTCTATATAACTATTTTTTCATTCTAACCTCATTCTGGTGCACTTATAGATCTTTCCATCTTACCTTATAGACTCAAAGATCTTTCTATATCATCTGTTCATATGACGTCCACGGTTACTCAATAATACGCTCCGATTTTCGCTTTTCAAATTGTTATTTAATTATTATTTTGTCGCTTTCTTCATTTGTTATCAATAAGGAAATTATAAGTTATAGAAAAAGTATAATAATACCGTATAACAATTTAGTTATTCATCTTTGTTTTTCAGTTTTCAGTTTTCATTTTCATTTTTGGTTTGTGTTTTTTTTTTTCTGTGTGTAGTTCGATCTATTCGGATCTCTTTCGCTAGTGTGTCTCGAAATAAATCGTGTGGTTTCGGTAATTCTTGTTCAAGCCAAGTCGACGACTTCTGTATACCCTAGGCAGGCAAAGTCTGGCATCGAGCTGGATCGTACTATATATACTACATATCTACTATATGTACAAACAAACTGAGCATCTTGCCCGATGCATTTGCACTTGTGTAGGGTATACAGGCTTCGGTGTAGCCCGAAGTGCGAAGGTGGAAGCTCGGCAACAAGCTGCGGCTAAATTATACAATGATTGATTGGTTGGGTAAATTATCGTTTACGTGGGAAAAGTTAACGCTTGTTTCTCGAATTATATGTATATATATACTTGTATAGAGATCAGATCGATCAATCGATTTATCGATTTCATTCATCGGAATCTTTCTTAGCTATTTCTCTCTGATGTGTGTCGGGGTTTTCAAGCTGAATCTATTCGCCAGTTTACAATTTACAGTTGAGTTTTCTTTTCTTGGGGTTGCTACTGCTATTACTGTTGCTTTAGTATGCTATATATGCGTGTGTTTGTGTGTATCTATATCTGTGTGTCTGTCTCTGTGTGTGTGTGCGTGTCTGAAGGTTTCCGATTTGATTAAAGTAACAATTCGCTCACAATTCTATCCCAATCATCCATGCAATATGCCCTGTCCATGCCACGCCCTTTACAAACATTTTATAATCATTTATATATTCATAGTTGGTTTTCTCTTTCTTCTTCTTCATCTTTTTGTTAAATATAGTATATGTATGTATGTATGTATATGTTTTATATCTTTTATTTTGTTTTATACTTTCTGTTTTCGTAAAGCAAGAGGTACGCGATGTATTTTGTTTTGTATGGTTTTTTTTTTTTTTTTTTTAGGGTTTTAGGTTTTTCTTTTGTGTTTGCTAAAGCAATTTTATTAAAGATTAGGAAAAGAAAGCAAGTTCGATTCGGAATGTTTTGTTTTGTTTTGTTTTGGGTTGAATAAGGATAAGTTAGGTTCGAGTTTTAGCGAGTTTTAGTTGGAAGTTTTTCAATTTTGGTAGTCGAACAAAGAAAGTCGATGAAAGGATTCGATAGGAAACATGTTCGAACATGTCTGCTTACAAGTAATTTGGTTCGTGTGTGTGTGTGTGTGTGAGAGTGTAGTCAATGTTACGTGCTCGTACGATCAGCTGGGAACAGTTGCCGGGAACAGTTTTTATGCTGCGCCAAAAAGTATGCAACAGCTTTTCCAACTGAGCGCAAGACGAACTCATTGAAAGTGTTGCTGTGTTATTGGTATGTGTGCGTGTGTGTGTGTTGTGTGTAGTATATATCGATATCGATTAACTCGACCTTTAATGCATAAGTTTATCATTTGTTTTTTTATTTTTCTTTTTGTTTGTCCAACGCGTTTTTTATATTGCTCAACTTTCCGATCGTTCACTTTGGGATTTGATTTGTTTTTTATAAATTTAATTAAATGTGTATTTTGTTTTTTTGTTTTTGTTTTTAATATATTTTAAATATATATAATATATGTATGTTTTTTGGATTTCACTTATAGTTTTTTTTGGTTTTCTTCTTCTTTTCTTTATCATTTTCTTTTTCTTTTCATTTCCTTTACTCGTATTTATCTTTATTTATTTATAAACTGGTCAGCAACAGTAGCAAATTTAACAATGTGCGTTAACAAATAATTGTAAATATAATGTATGTATATAATATATGTATGTATTTGTTTATCCCCCTTATATTTATATAAATTATACGTGTCTGTGTGGGTGTTGTCTGTCTGCCTGTGTGTGTGTGTGTGTTTCTCTTCTGATTTCTGTGTGATAGAAATATGTTTTATGGAATCTCAATTTGTTTAGTTGCTGCTGCTGTTGTTGTTGCTGCTGTGGCAATATTTCTATCAATTGTATTAATAAAAAATATCATCGTTAGTTCTTTTCTCTGGCCGAACAGGCAGCTGGCTCTGTATCATCTTGTGTATATAGGCATTGTATATATGTGTTTGTATAGTATATGTGTGGGTGTATACGTGTCTGTGTGTGTGTTGGTGTGTATTATGTTAGCTTAGTAATCGTAATCAATAGCAATAATCATAGTCGTAATCGTAATCGTAGTCATACGTAATAATAGGTCTAATCTACGAATAATATAACAGGACCCTATGGAATGACCGGGGTTATTTACCGAAGCCGAACCCGAACTTGCCGAACAGATCTTTGCCTTTCGATAGGACATCGCCGCCGGGCGCCGCCGCCGCGATACCCTTGAGGCCGCCCAGCAGGCCGGCGCCCGGCCCCTGTGGCGGTGGCTGAGCTTGCGGTGGCACTTGTTGTTGTTGCTGTTGCATGCCCGGTTGCATGCCTGGTTGCATGCCAGGTTGCTGCATGCCAGGTTGTTGTTGCATCCCCGGTTGCATGCCAGGTTGCATGCCCGGCTGCTGTTGCATGCCTGGCTGTTGCTGCTGCTGCTGCATGCCGGGCTGCATCTGGCCGGGGGCACCGTAGGCATTTGCTTGTTGTTGCTGCACTGGCTGCACACCACCAGGTGGTTGCATTGGATCCGTTTTGGGCGGTTGCTTCGAACCAAATAGACCACCGGTGGCAGCCGAGGTAGCACCAGAGAGCAGGCTAGTTGCGCCGGAGAAGAGTCCGCCCGTCTGCGGCGCTTGCGTCGTCACAGGCACCTGTTGCTGCTGCCCCATGCCTCCCATTTGTCCCATCTGCTGTCCCATCTGTTGGCCCATCTGGCCGCCCATTTGTCCCATCTGTCCCATCTGGCCCATGCCTCCCATCTGCTGTGGCTGCTGTCCATGCTGCTGTCCCATCATTCCAGTTTGTCCCATCCCCATTTGCTGCTGCTGTTGTTGCTGCAGCTGCTGCTGCTGACCATACGGTTGCTGCTGTTGCTGTTGTTGTAGCTGCTGCTGCTGCTGTAGTTGCTGCTGCTGCTGCAGGCCAACATTACCAACGCGACCGATCATCTGCAAGTGGGTGCGAGCGGGTGCCAAAGATACCAAAGAGAGCGTATGATTAGTCGTTGTGGATCCAAACGGGGGGCAGGGAAGGCAATGCAAATTCTCAAAATGGCAACTAATCAGTTAAATATAATCGGTCTCTCTCTCTCCCTCTCTCTCTATCGCGAGTGGTTAGTTGTAGTAGAGATCAGATCAGACTAGGTATATAGTAAGTAGTATACGGTATATAGTAAGTATATAGTTAGTATAGTAGAGTAGCGGGCCTACGAGTTCAATGTGAGAGTTAGTTAGATGACGGCATTCGATTTTAGAGATCGGTTATTAGTATAAATAGTACAGTTGCAGCTACGTTCAACTTTGCGTGTGTGTGTGTGTGATAGTGTGTGTCGAGAGGAAAGTGTCAATCTCGAGCTTATGGAAAATCCAGCGAGAGTTTCAACGTCGTATTCGATCTTCCACTTTGAGAGATTTAACGCCGTTTCCTCTGCTGATGCTGCTTCAGTTTCTGCTGCTGTTATCAATCAAAACGAATGACAGTACGAGAGCGTATGATTGATCGATCGATATATGAATGTTTAATGTAGAACTAGCAACGTTTTGTCAACTCGATGATGATGCCTACACTACGCTCAGAACTCGCATACACTAGCACCAAAACTTAAACCAAACTCAAATCTAGATGATGATCGAAAACTGAAACGGGCTGTGAATGCGACTCGGGAAATAAACAGAATCATGAAAATATATATATGTATATATATAGGGAACAGTGCTGAATTGCAATCATAGTTTCCCTTTATCCGATAGCATACTTTGGGGCGTGTTCAAGAAATAATAAGATCCCCATTTTAACTGCCCGCAAAAGTATGCTATGATTTTAAGGAAGGAAACTGATCGTAAACAGATCCGCCCTTATAGTTCTATACTATATTGTTATATGTACACTAGCTTGTTTAGCAATCTATAAGTGTGTGTCTATGTGTGTGTGTGTGTGTGTGGTTCGAAACCCGCTTGCTGTTCTTCAAGTTCTTCTGTTCAAAATCAAAATCAGCCTGACGCAGAACCAAGAAAACAATAGAAAGTGATAGAGATTGAAAGTGACATCAAACTGAAAAGTTAAATATGATCATTATATGGAATAAGACGGATAGAAGTCAAATAAAAAACTGAACTGAAGCGAATCGAACATAAAAATAATGAAAACGACACAAATGAGTCGTGAAACCAAAATTAGATCGAGTATTTTTTATACACATACAGTGAATCACATAGAAATTTGTACACATTACATCCAATATTCCATATAGTAGTAGTAATAGTAGCAATTTTAGTATATAGTTAATTTGATTAATGTATTTAGTAGCGATTACGCAGTAAGGAAATCAAAAGGAACACAAAAATAATAGTTGTATTAGATTAGATTTAGATATGGTAGTACGGATACGAGTACGATATGTATATACGGGTTATCACATCTTATTTCTCTGGCAGTGTGTATTGAGTATTTGGTATTTTTAGTATTTAGTATTCGGTATTTAGTATAATCTCGTGGGTTTATTTGTATTGTATATACACACGATTTCCCTACAATCTTAAATCGGAAAGCAACAACATAAAATGCTAATACGTGAAAGGTTATGAATTATAATTAATTATAGATCTGATGTATGCATATTTAGAGGTTGAATAAGGCTTCACTTTTCTTTTTAACTGAAAGTATAGTTCTAAAGTAAATCCTATCAAAATCGGAAATAAAAACAAAATCAATTTGAAGAGAATTCAAAATTTGTAAAAGAAAGAAGAGGAAAATCGAATAAGAACAGAGAATAAAGTAAAGTAAACGTGGTGATGATTGGGTGCTGCAGGAGCTGTAATTGATGTCTGTTTCGAGACCAGCTGAAGCAATGGTATATAAGCTATAACTATACACACATTGAATTATATAGTATCGTATATATAGATATATATTACACTAACTATGCAAGTGCGGATCGAGCGAGTAAAGTTGATGTATGTATAAGGTGAATGTACACACGGACAAGAGACGTTGCGAGAGAGTGGGTCTCTTGTAGTTTCAATGTACAGTTAGTTTTGTAGATAGCCGACCTATCTGGTCTGGGATCTACGAACATGTTGCTAGCTATACATATGTAGTCTTTTCTTATAGGTTTCTTCTGTTGGCTGTTCATGTGGTTCATGTTCTGTAGTACTGTAAGCGTTTCGGATGGATGTGGAGATACACACGACATACACTGGTTTCTATATGGTGTCATATTTAGGGTGTATGAGTATACGGTATATAGATAACGACATTGGTATACAGGATATATAGGCATAGATAGGTTATAGACAGAGCCAGATAGTAATAAGATCAAAAGGAAGAGCGAGCGTGACGAAACAATGGACGACTGTGTGTCGTGTGTGTGGTTTGGATGAGTGAGAGAGAATTTTACAGTTATGAACCGAAAGGAATCTGTTTTCTATATAGACTTTAGGTGAGAACTGTACACTTCTTTTCGGTTGTATGGTTGGATGTGGTAGGTATTGTGTGGTATGGGATATGAGTCGTATATCACAGTCGCTTGTTTTGAGGTGGAAGGAAGAGAATCGAAATCGAAACCAAATGAGTGACAGAGAGAGCAAGTAGTTTAGCTGTAGTAGTAGTTGTAGTAGTAGTAGTAGTATTAGTAATAACGGTATTTTGTAGCTTGTAGCGTATGAGGTGTGGTTAATATATTCATAGTTTGCGCTTTCTTAACAGTTTTTTTCTTGAGTATTTTTAGCATTTTATTTTCAAACCAAAATAGAAACTGTTTTTTTTTTTTGCTTTTTCAGTATTTATTTCAAAATGAAAAGAAACCAAAAGAGAAAGAGTATTTACCTGCGTTTGGTGATCGGGGGCAGGGTGGCCCGTGTTGTCTAACAGTGTAGGGGAAGCAGGGCGAGCATCTATAGCAACGAATATAACATAAAGACTTCACATTTACCACAGCAGACCATTACAAAAAATTATTCGAAAGAAGTTGTAGTAGTAAAATGTAATGAACCCATTGAAATAATAATCGAAAATCAAAAGAACATAACCATAAATGAAGAGCTCTAATTGAATGTAGTCTCAAAGATTTCAAGGACAGTTTCAAGTCACAGCAGCTGCCTGTCAAGTTATTGTTTTTTTTTTTTTTTAATTTTCTTATAGATAAGATCAAAATCGCGTGGGTCCGGAATGTTTCTCAATACTCGTGAATGTTTGTTTTGCATAGTTCACCGCATTTACAAAACAGAAATAAAAACGAAAAGGGAAAATTGAAAAGTCAAAACTCAATTCAGCAAGTCCAAATGAAACGGAAACCAATCACACAAAACCGATAGAAACGAAACAATTTGTGGGGCACTTTTTAATCGAAATCGAAATTGGAATTGATATTGAAATTTTGATTGATTGCAAACACAATACAAAAGAATGGAGAAGAGGCTCCAAGTGTAATGCATCGCTAGGAGATTTGTCGCATATAAATAACCATAGAGAGAATTTACTGTACAAAGAGTTACTTTAGTTGTTGGCATATTAAGTAAAGAGTTAGTTAGTTATGATGATTGTCGTGTTGTATATAAAGTTAGTATAAATATTACCTTGTGCGCTTGGCGTTGCGTCTTACGGTAAATTCCCTATAAACCTGCTACAAGGAGCAGCGTCTGGGGTTATGAACAGAACAATGATTATACATAGGAAAAGAGAGTAGAGAGATTGCTCGCCACTTGGAGATGGCACTTATGATGATTGTTGATATTTATAGAGATTCAAGACTTTGATTTGTATTTTACAGTTAGCATTAATTTACATAAAATGTACAAGGAGAGTTGAGATTGCTCGTTTTATATTTAATACGATATTTTATTTTGATATTTCGAATCGTTTTGTGCTTTAAGCCCCTGCGGTGTTGTTGTTTTTGTTGTTATATCGCTAAGGAACAGAAAAATCATAGAAAATATCCGAAAAGGCTATATAAAAATGGCAAACAAACAAGAGCAACATTCAAAACCAGCCGGACAGTAGTTGAAAACATGTAATCGAGAATCGAAAAATCGAAAAGAGAACACAAAACCAATGAACAAAAGTTTATGAAGCAGCGCAAAAGAGCTCAAACACTTAGGGAACAAAATCCGGAACACAAATCAAAACGGAAATCGTAATCGAAATCGAAACGGGGGAAGTAACAGATATTCAGAACACTCGATGGGTACAGCTTGTACATGGACAGTAGATATTCCGCGCATTCTTCTCTTGGGGCATTGAGAGTCTAGTTCGGTTCCATTTGTACAGCCAGATCTGTATCTCGATTGTAGTTGGAGTTGACAGTCACTGACTCTAGCATCGATCGGTGAGCAACTAAGGCATTACAGTTCATTCGACAATCAGGTGCAGAAACTAGTCTCATTTCGTATGCAAATCAATTGAAAATGTATAAAGAACTCAAAACAAACTGTTTTTGTTAAGGGAAATACAATACAATTAGGTTACATGGATTAGTTAACATGCAAGAGACCATCTAGAAATTTGCCAGGCTATGGAAAATCACGCAAGACAAGAGACAAGAGAAAGTAGACACAGTTCGGGAGTAAAAAGTTTGTGTACAGACAAGGAAGAAAAAAAAAATACGATAAGAAATTTGAAGATATAATAGAATTATGCCATGAAAATCATTACATTTAACAAATCTCAGACGCATCTATGAATTCCTTTTCGAATCATACAATTTTCGTTCAGTTGATTCAAATAAGGAATTTAGAGTCACCATAAATTGCTTTTCGATGATGTTTGATCGATGAATTGAAACAGAATAGAGAGCAATTGAAAAGACTGTGTGTGTGTGTACAACAACAAGAACAACAACTATGTATCTATATATTGTATTTGAGTAGGATTAGATAATTCGAATGTAACCCAAAAACAAGTAATTAAGAGGATCTTAAAACTGACTGGTGCTGAAACAATGAAATATCTTACAAAAAACATATTGAATATTGTAAAGAAATGGTAGAACATCTTACAAAAGTTCTGCGGAATCGTAAGGTACAATAATTCAATAAAAAGAAAAACAAAACAAGATAATATATTTTGAATATCGAAAATTAGCGGCGTTCATTAACACAAAAACTGTAAGTATTTTCATTTCAATCTGTAACTGTGTTTTTGTTTTCAAGTATTTTTGAAATTTTGCGAAAGAGTTAGACAGAATAAAAAGAAGAGAGTGAAAGATTTTCAGTGTCACGGAATTTGTTTTTGTTTTTGGTTTCATTTTGAAGAGTGATCGTATTGTTCAAAGATGTTTCATTTTCGCTGATTCCAAATTGATATTACACATGTAAGAGTGTAGTACGAGTGAGATAGAAAGAATCTTGTAGAGATAGAAATAGTCGCTACTCGTATGTAAGACATTATCATCCCGCTTGTTTGTGTAGTAGTAGTAGTAGGAGAACCTGCGTATTTGATTATCTTATAGAGTGTATAATGTTTTTCTTTTTTTTTTCTGTGGAGATTTGCTTTGAGATTTTTCTTTTTTCAAAGTATTTGTTTTTTTGTTCAATGAAAATCAAAATCGAAAACAATAAATAAATAGTAAGCCTGTAATTGCTTTTCGAATAAGTTTTTAGTATCACATATTTTTGTAAAGATCGTATTGAAATGAAATCGAAAAGTAATCGAAACACAAAACATAATAAAATGCAAAATCAATTTGACCGTAAGAGGATCTTCACAAAGCCTACTTACTTTTGCCTGGTGGACCACGTTGCCCAGCGACGCCAGGCATCATGTTGTCCCGCGGCGGCGGTGGTGGTCCCCTAGCACCAGGTCCCTGGCCCCTGCCCCGCTGACTGAGGGCGCCGCGCCCAGCGCCCGGTCCCATCTGGTTGTTGTACTGGTCGGGCGCATCGGCGAGGAAGTTCGACGGCACCAGGCCCCTGACGCCATCAAGTTCACCCATGTAGAAACCATCTTCATCCATATCACCATAAACGAGTATGATTTCACCCGTCTTAAAACACAGTTCCACTTGCTGCAATTAGACCAGGCAGGTAAAGTAGAAGTTAATATGTCCTCAGGAATAATGTGTTCTCCAGTGGAGCCGGAACAACACCTTCATTTGGATACTCCTACAAATTCCACTAGTTAGAACTCATCTCAGCTGCTCTTTCTCTTCGATCATCAGCCTCTTTTCTTCTTAATTCTAAGCCTAATGTACATTTCATTCCCCAAGTTCTGTATTTTTAGCTTCTTTTCTTTAGGGTGACCTTATGCTATTCTTTCAATTGCTAGGGATAATATGATGATACTGCACTACCTATCTTTAAACCTTTAGCAAATGATTCTTAGGTATAGTTTTTGTTTATTTCGTGTTTTCTTAACCAGGTCTCCTCTTTCCAGAACACAATCTCCTTTTAGGGCGACCGTGTGATACTTTCATTGGTTAACCAACCTTCTTTAAATCTTAAGCAAAGCACCCTAACGTACAGCTCTTCTTGTTTCTGCACTTTCCTAACAGTCCTCCTTTTTTATAGAACACAGCTCCCTTTTAGGGTGACCCTATGCTACGCTGCCGATTGCTAGCTGTTATAAGATAATTTACTAGTTTTCTTTTTCAAATTTTAAGCAAATCACTTAGGTATAGTTCTTCTTGACGCTGCGCATTCCTAACTAGTCTTCTTCTTTCGAAAACACAGCACCCTTTAAGAACGACCAACTTGTTTATTCAATCTTTCCTGCGACCCTAAGCTGAACTAAATTATTCAATTTCCCTTATCTCATGTCCCCGCTCCACTTCAACATCTTTCACAGCACTGTGTCCCGCCACCTACCTCGGCATCCACATTGGGACTCAACTCCTGGGGATCGTAGTCATAAAGTGCAATCATCCGCTTCACGGGCATGTTCGCATAGATGTCGCCCCAGCGATCGCGGCTCACGTTGCGCATACTCTGCTGCGGTACACCCTGGCCGGGCATCACCTGAGCGGTGCCGGGTGTGCCCTGGGCCTGCATGGGCATCTGGCCGCCCGTAATGGCGGCTGTGGTGTCCTCCACCTCGCTGACCATGTTGTGCGGCACGTAGCCACGTCGGCCGCGCAGTTCGCCCCAATAGAAGCCGTCAGCGTCCTTATCACCAAACACCTGAGCGAGCGAAGGAGGCGAAAGAGAACAAAGTGAGTTGGGGTTGTTCTATCTATGGGGAGGGGCTAATTATTGTTGCTAGTTATAGCTGTAGCTGTTATTGTTGTTGTTGTAAGTGTAGTGCATACCGCTAACTTATGGAACTATTAGAAAGGCGAACAACTTCTACTTAAGTAGTGTGTGTGTGGGTGTGTGTGTGAGAGTATATTAAGGGTAAGTTAAGATTAGATTGGTTACTGATTAACTTAACGATCTCAAGTGGACAAAGGGGGGATAGGGGAGTTAGACTGAGGGGGGTTTTGTTGACTGAGAATTGTGGCGAAGGAAAAACATGCACTGATTCGTTCTGATTCGCTTGCAGGCGACTCCAATTGCATTCAATTCTGAGCAAGCGCCGATTAACTGCTGCCTGATTAGCTGATTAACTGATTGACAGATCTGATTGATAACTGGTTTATCTGATGGGCATTACCGTTCTCGTTTCACTGGGTAACTCCGGCAGGGATAACTGGGCTGCGGCTGCGGCTGCAAAGTGTTTTGGTGGTTCTGTTTTTCGGGAACAAATTCGGTATGTGCGCTTACCTTGATGGTGTCGCCCTCTTGGAAGGGCAGCTCTTCGTCGCACCCGTCGGGATTGGGACTCATGGTGGATGGATCGTAGTCGAACATGGCCACAAAATAGCGTGGCTTCTTCTGTGCCCCGGCCATTTGTTGTTGCTGCTGCTGTTGTTGTTGTTGTTGCTGCTGTTGTTGCTGCTGCTGCTGTGGCGTCTGACCCTGTTGCTGGCCGGGCATGAGTTGACCCTGCTGTTGCTGCTGTTGTTGGTTGAGTGGACCACGCGGACCCGGCACCTGACCCATCATCTGTCCGGGCATCTGTCCTGGTATCTGACCGGGCACCTGCCCCGCCATTTGACCGGGCACCTGACCCGGCACGGGTCCTCGAAAGCGTGCAGTTCCCATTGGCCCCTGCGGCCCGTACGGCTGTTGCCCCGGCTGTTGCTGTTGCTGTTGTGGTCCCTGCGGTCTCCCTGGCACCATACCGCGCTGCGGTGCGCCCGGCTGGTAGCCCTGGTTATCGATAATTTCGATAAAGTCGATCGATCGTTGAATGGTTGCGATGAATTTAAATCAATTTAAATGAATTTCAAAATTTTGTTAGCTTTCGTTTCTTGCAAGATTCTTGGGTTAGTTTTGTACTCTGTTTTTCATTCACATTCTCTATAGAGACGTACTATATCATTAGCGTCTGCGTCTTCGCACAACTAAAAAGGTTATGTGTATATGTCTGTGTGTGTGTGTTGGTGTATGCGTGTTAATGTTTACATATGTGTATGCGTGTGTGTGTGTGTGAGCTAAAGTACAATCAACTGGGAAATCAAAAGCTAAGGCTGATAAGTAGGTACTATATAGTTTATATAGCATATAAGGTCAGAGGCAAGTAAGTATACGAAGCTTAGATTACAGTTAAAACGGTTTCGGAAGTAAGAAAGCAAGAGTCTGAGTATTTATCTCTATGTAGATCGAGTGTAGTTATGTATATGCAGGAGTAGATAAATGTAGGAGTATGTATATATGTTGTACAGGGTGTATTAGGTGTGAGCACATCTCTCTAATGGGTAAGAACTGCGGTCGGGCAAACCTACTTTGGGAATACTTACATATATACGAGTATATCCTACTTAGTTTACCTATATAAGGAGTCAAGAGTTTTCTTATAGGCAAAGACTACGTAAGATTATTTAAATGCCCCCTGAATTGTAATCCGATCAAAGACTAATGAAGTGGAACTATTATTTTATTGGAACTATGTCTTTGTCATGCTCACTCTAGAAATGTTTCGAGTCTTCATTGAATTTAGTTGAATAAAACTATAAAGTAGAATATTTTTAAGATAAGATACGATCCCAAGGAGATTTACTAACTTTTAGAATACGTAATTCTACCCAGCAATAAGAATATACTGCAATGTAAGTATACTGCAACATGAATAAACTGCATCATGAGTATACTGCAATACACGTATACTGCAATATGAATATAGTTCAAGTTGAATATACTGCAGTACAAATACACTGCAATCTGAATATACTGCAATATACTTGAAAACTCCAGCTAACCATGCAATATCATTAAAAAACCCCTCAATTGTAAAGAACTTTCCTAGGGACAATTCTTTTATCTCACTTAAACAATTTTTATATTCAAAATGAAACCATTTACGCAACTTCTAGGAACAAAATTCAAAGCGAGTTTTGAAAAAATGAGCTTAAAATTAATTTAAATGAACTTAAACTAAAGATACGTATGTATATAGAACACGATAAACGCACTCGGCATTGTATTTATACTTTGAAGCGTATTTCTACTTGTTTGTAATAGTATCAAAAGTGTACACAAGTTAAAAGATACTAGATCGACTTGTACCACTAAAATGCATCGAACTCTTAAAATGGCGTGTCTCTCTGTGTTAATATATGTGTGTGTTGTTGTGTGTGTATGTGTGTGTGTGTGAGTGTGTTAGTTAAAGTAGGCAATGAGTAGGCGAGAGATGTTGTGGGTATAACTTACATTCTGGTTCACTTGACTCTGTGTGGGTTTCGAGAAGAGGCCCCCGAGCAGGCCACCTAACAAGCCGGAGCCGCCGTCGGGCTGTATTCGATTCGTTTCGGTTTCGTATTTGTATCGATTCGATTCGATTCGACGGGTTCAGTAATCAGTATTCAGTGGTTTCATATAATGAAATGAATAGTATGTAACTTGTTTTGTTTAAAATTGTTCGTTGCATTGCGTTTCCTTAATACTGTAATTGATTGATGGCTAGAATCGCCCGATACTTATGTAAAGCTCTATGGTTAATCTCAGTAACTCGGTTAATTCAATAAATTTGATTATTATTATTGGCGTATTTTGCAAAGTTAATTATTGTAAATTGCGGCCGCATTAGAGCGGAGCATGCTAATGGTGAATCGTACTCAGAAATCAGAAATTATGAATCATTAACCAGAACTCAAATACAAACACTAGCACAAACTGGAACTAATTAAATCAAGATTAACTTTACATACATACAAATCTTTTGGTAATTCTTTTTTTTTTTTGGGGTGGGTTCTCATTTCTTATAACGATAATCGAGGGATCAACTTTCTGACAGTTCGTTTAAATTTTGTGTGTGAATTTTGTGCGATATTGTCTAAATTTTATATATATTTATATATATAATATATATAGTTGTGTATGTATATAATGTGGTTATATTTGCAAAAGAATTCAGAGAGAGAGAGGAACAGAGTAGTAAGAGTAGAAAAGGCAATTCAAAAGAGAGTTTGGAACAGAGTGGCAAAGTAGTAGACAGTAGAAGTAGAAGTAGAAGTAGGAATAGGAATAGTAGATAGAAATAGAGAGTAGTATGAATAGCTTTGGATACTTTTCCTTTTCCGTTATGAATCAATATCTGAATGGAACTAAAGGACAAGTCCAGGCAAGTCCAATGGGCACTTTGAGAGACGTACTTCGGGCAGTCGCATATATCATATATCATTATGATTTATGCTTCCCATAGCACTCCAATCAAAGCGAATTAAGTGGAATTAAAACGTAAATAAACCAGAGATGAAACATATTTTTGTGTTCTAAATGGTTTTCCATTCCATCATCAACTGAATTATCGACGCATTCGTGGTGCAATACGGAAATCATAAGGGGATTTTTTTTTTTGGATTTATGGATTTACATTCCGAGTTGATGCTGACATGGAACATGGAAGAGGGGGGTGGGGTACGATCTGTAGTATCTACATTTGTACAATCGTGAAGGGTAATTCGATAATTTAGAAAACTCAACCAATTGCATTGAAAACGATAAGAAAACGAGAGTTTCACAGAACATTATTACGTAATACGTATGTATATAGTCTATGTACAGCGCGCCAACTGTAGCTGGAACTTGAGGTGGATCCGGTAGAGCAAAACACAATTTGGGAAACTAACCTGATGACCCGGCTGGGTCTGGCCCGGCTGCTGACCCGGCTGCATGCCCTGCTGCTGTTGCTGCATCTGATTGGGATCGTACGGCGCATTCGGATCATGCTGCCCGCCCATCATGTGCCCCAGCTGCCCCGGCTGGCCGGGCATACCCATTTGCTGCTGCCCAGGCTGGCCGGGCATGCCGTGCATACCCTGCATACCTTGCATACCCTGCTGCGGCAGCTGGGGTCCCATGCCCATCTGATTTGGTCCCCGGCGGGCGACGGCGTTGCGCACAGTGTCTGCAAGGGATAAGGTATAAATGATTAAATAAATAAACAAGTAGCAAAGTTACTGTAGAATGTGCTCGACTGTTATATACCCGTTAACAGCTGATCTTGAATATGCTTCTTCTATCTTTTTAACTGCATACCTACAGGCTGCGAAATCTATATAATCTATTTCTTCATTAACTTCTTAGTTAATTAATCTTTATAAATCAGAAGCCATTAAGATGGTAATATACATTATAGATACCAATTATTAATGGATTAGCATGGAAGTTACGTCTAATATTCGAATTTTTATTAATTTACAAGGACGTCAGTGGGCGTGGCCGAATTCTAAAACAAGCTTTATCTAAATGCAATAATAAGACATATAATCATCACATCTGGTACTCCCAGCTCTTATAGTCTCTGAGATATAGGCGTTCAAACGGACAGTGATAGCTAAATCGATTCGATTATCAACTCATCTCAGGAATATAAACGATTCATTTACTCCTAGATGCCTTTTTCTGCATCTTAATTACAATACCATTGTACTTTATAAATAGCGGGCATATTTAACTTTGGTTTCCAGTTGCATCCTTTAACTGCTCTACTCACTTGGTATCAAAATGGGCGCACTGTCCGCCGACTGTGAATCGCGAGATTTGGTGCGTATGGTCACTGCACGCGGATTAAAGACGCCCAATTTGCCAATATCGATGAGGGCATGATCGCCCGTGGGCGAATTGATGTCCGTCACCTTTTTACCATCGGCATACACAGCATAGCCGGTTACAGGCCCCGTGGCCGTGGGTCTGTTAACCGGCTGCCATGTCACCAGAATGGTACCATCCTGAGGACCAGCCTCAAGTTGGATATCCTGTGGCGGATCGGGCAGGCCTTTGGTCAGTGTGCGAAAATCGGCATAGGCGCCCGGTGCCTCCTCCTGACCAGGCCTGCCCGGCGTCGGCTGTGGCGTCTGTTGGCCCACAGCGCGCAAATGCTTGGCACGCACTGTCACCCTGTATTGGGTACTAGGCGCCAGGCCCGTTATGGTGTGCCTATACATGCCCGGCTTGACGGTGCGCACCTCCACATTGTTCACACACACCACATGCTGGTGGTTCGAGTTGGCCGGCAGCCACGAGATGACCGCCGAGGAACACGTTATGTGCGAGGCGCGCACCGCCGAGGGGCCCAGGTGCGAGGTGTCGCGCCCGATGATCATTGTGCAGGCGGCGTCCCTGGACGTCTGACGGTTCTGTGTCACGCTGCGCACGCTTATGCGATGCGGCTATGGAGAGAGTGAGAGATCGATTGTTAGTTGAGAATCATCTAGAGATTTCCCCTCTGTTTACTCACCCGCGTGGAGTCGACGCCCTCGATCAGAGCGCGTGTGCGTTCGTTGGCCTTCACTGTGACCTTGAGCACACCATCGACATAGACGTGGTAGCTGTCGATGAGGTTGTAACCCACCGGCTCCGGTGGCGACCAGCCGATGAGCACGCTCTTGTTCAGCTGCCGTTCCAGCGTCAAGTGCTTTGGGGCTGGAACTGTGATAAATAGAGAGAGAGAGAGGAGAAGAAGAAGATTAGCTGGCAGCACAACACAAGAGAAACTACTCCCAGGATGGGGGGTCTAGCCTACTGCAGTGCGTCTCTACGGGACAGAAATATAGAGAGAGATTCATGCTCACTTTGGCCATTGAGAAGGCACACAAAAATCAAAACAGATTAGAGTTGATCATCAGGGGAAGGCAGGAGGGGGAAGGGGGCTACTCACCGTTGTCACTAATGTCATCATGGTCGTGCTCCAGATCGGTGTGCGTCTCACTCAAACGTGCCAGATCCTCGTGCGTGTGTGTGAGCAATGGGTTGTGCGGCGGCAAGGAAGGCAGCGACGTTGTGTCGCACTGCATGGAACCGTCTTCGGCGTCGCGCAGCGTCGATAGCACTGCCTGATGGAACTCCAGCAAATCGTCGCCTGCCAGAGAAATACCATTAGTGAACTGCTTATCTCTTATTCTTCCTCCTCCTTCTCTACTGCAGTCCAACTCACCCACAAGTCGCTGCACAAACGAGGCGGGCACCAGGCCCCGCCGTCCATCCAGTAGTTCCGCATCCAAGTAGCCTCCCTGTGGCTCTCCGCTTGTCCACACCAGCAAATAGTCGCCGGCGCAGAGCGACAGTTCGCCCTCAGCCTCCCTGCAAAAGGTGTAAGTGATTAACATACCTCTCTACTCTACAGTAAAATCCTCCCCGGACTTACTCTGGCGGATCGTAGGGGAAACGCGCTATGAAGACACAACAGCGTCCCTTGCCTGGTATGTCCAACATGTCCACCTGCGGCTCACTGGCGCCATTCAGTCCGTGATTGCGAGCTGCAGTGGAGCAAGTACAGCAATCAGTTTCAGGATTCTCGTGTATCAACTATCTCTCTACTCACTGTCCAAATCGAGGGCACCCAACGCCAGTCCGCTGCGATTGTGCATCATGGAGACGCCCAGACCATCGGTGAACTCATCCAGGCCCCAACTGCCGTGCGGCAATGCGGGAATGGGTGAGCAGGGCGAACTGCGGTTGCCATAGCGCGCCAATGGTATATCGATCTCGTCCAGCATCTTCATTTTGGACGCCTGCCTAAGGGCGGCCGATGTGAACGGATACGATGCGCTAGAAGCAGCATCCATGAATGGCGGTCCATAGGAGCTGCCCAGACCACCGCCAGCGGCACCGGCACTTAGTCCATACAGCGATGTGGCTCCGGTAATGCCACCACCGGCGGGTCCCAGGCCAAGCAGGGCGCTGGTGTCGAGCATGTTGATGTTGCTCATGGTGGGATGCGTTAACGAGGAGCCAACGCCGACGCCGCCAAGACCGCCAGCCCCCGCACCACTAAGCCCCAGGGCTGAGTAGCTCGTGGAGCCTCCAGGCGGGAGATTCTGCGAGTTCAGTGACAGGAGGGGCATGGTTGTGCTCTGCAAATTGTACAGTTGTATTGTTCCGCGCTTCTCGTTTCAATTTCAAATTCGAATTCGAATTCAATTCAATTTCGATTTCAATTACAATTTCGGGTGCATTTCGTTTGGTTTTGTCAATTTTACATTGTGTTGTTGTTATTGTTTATTCAATTGGTGTGCGGGTGTGTGGGTTAGATACAATTAGATATACACACACACAGATACAGAGACAAACACACACACACAGACACAGAGACACAAGACAAGAAAGGATTCAGTTCGTTCGCAAGTTATCGGCAGAGCAAGAGAGCGAGAGAGAAAGAGGGAAGAGAACGATTCGACGAACGAGTTATTGTACAAAAAGAGAGAGAGAGAGAGAAAGAAAGAAAGAGAGAGAGAGACACATAAAGGGGAAAAGAGATCACAGAGTACACGTTTATTGGTCAATATATCAAATATAAAGCCAGCTATAGCTATAGGAACAGCATTAATACAAGTTAGCAATGAGAATGTTGAGACGCGAGAATGATAAACATACATATGGTATACATATAAGCTATATATAACGCTATAGAACTGAATGAAGATCGAACAGAAAGCGTAGCAAGACTATGTCTTTGCTAGAGATTAAGTTGATAAATTTTAAATGGTATAGAGTCGAGAGTTATGTACTATATGAAATATGTAGTTCATGTACATCTGAAACCAGTGAATGGAGGGGAGAACTCTATACGTATATGGCATATGCCTGACTCAGCTTATCTCAGCTTATGATGAAATTAACATGGACAACTCTATAAGAACTCTGTTCAGTAAATGGGGTAATGTAAAGGAGAAAAAAGTGAAAGCGAAACTAGAGATTTTATACATTTTCTAACTGATAATTATATTCATGCAATGTGAGAATGACAAATACGAAATTGAACATTTAATTCTTATTCAACCTAAAATAAACTGTGGAACATTTACAAAATACATTAAAATATTGAAGAAATTCGTGTCAATAAAATAAATTTGAAATATATGCGAAAAATTGGCACTACAAATGAAAGATTTTAATCGATACATATCGATGCATGCGTAGAAGAAAGGAAAATCCCTTTCGATTTTAAGTGCCCAAAAAAGTATGCAATATTTTTTTATTTCTATACAATTAGGTGAAGAACAAACTGAATAGAGCTTAAATTAATGATTTTCTCTTTTAAATGAAAATAAAACTGTTTAACCTGATAAAACTAATAGTTACGCTTATAAAAACCTGTTTTAAATTACAAAAAAATAAAACTAATTACACCATAAATACAAAACTCTCTATCACAAACAAGCTTGACAAGAACAAGAGAGAAGTGTGAGAGAATTACGACAAATATGAACGAACTATGATTTACAAAATCAACGATTAGCAATGTTTGTGATTGGTTCTGTTGGGTGTATATGTGTGTGCTTGTGTGTGGGTTTATGTGTGGGTGAGCATGTAATTATTTTCAATAATGAAACTACAACAAAGCACACTATGCGATATTAGACGATTTACACAGTGAGGCAGCAACGATCGACGATCGACGATGATCGCATGTCACGTATTCAACTTTCATAATGACATCAGCAAATCAGAACGAAACGGAAACGGAACGAGAACACGTGGAACGGAATGGCACACAGTCTAAGTCTGTAAGCAGATGACGATGACGATAACGATGAAGATCACTGCGAGCCAAATCGGGGCAAGCCAAAGCCATTGCTAAGCGATCACGATACACGATAAGGAAGAACTCTACATAAGTAATAATCGAATTGCATTTGAACATGGTATACTAAGTAGCTGTAGTTGTTGTTAGATATATATATATAGATATATAGATATATAGTACAATAGTTAATGTTGTTGCTGTTTTGCAGTTGCTGATGCTGTTTTTTACTGTTGTTGTTGCAGTTGTAGTTGCATTGCAATTGAAAATAGTTGGTTTACCTGACTTAATGCCGTCGGCATTGCCTTCATCGTATGAATATTTACCGGCAGAGGTGGAATGCCAGTCATTCCACTAGTTCCACTCAGTAGCTTCTCCACAGAGGTCTGACCAGCCCCATAGGCGGCTGCGTTTAGTGATTGTATGGCATGGCTGCTCAGACTGGAGGATATGCCGGCGCCGCCGATTGAGTTGGGCACCAGTTGGGCCGATATGGATGAGAGACCCCCCGTCGTTGTGATGCCACCGGCACCCAGGGCGGCAGCAGCAGCAGCGGCGCTCTGCGAGCCAACGCTGGTGCCGCTCATACTGGTGCTGGCCCCATTGGCCAGCGTGGAGGCCAACGATTGTGGCAGGCTCGAGTAGCCGGACGAGAGGGCAGACATGGCGCCGCCACCGGCACTGCCGCCCCCCGATGCGCCGCCCAAGACGGCTCTTTTATAACGATTCAGTTCTTCCTCGAGCTCTGCGGAAGCGACGACAAATGATTGGGGAAACCTTTGTGCGCCACGCTCCTCCCGGTCTCGACTTGACTTACCACTCTTTGATATGGTTCTAAATTCGCTATTTCCCGTATTCATCATCGAACTGGGCGGCAAACCGGACATGCTGGCGCTCGCCGAGGTGCGCGGCTGCTCCAGCTCGGCCAAGACGCGATTATCCTGCAAGAAAGATTAAGAGAAATTCATTAGAAATTCGTTCGATCCTAGTAAACCTTGTGATACAACATAACAACATTTTTGGGCTGTTCACTGTGTGAGCTCGAGAAATCAAAAGCAAAATTGGAAATAGTCCAAATTTGTATGTGAAAAAGGGAAGTGAAAAAGTAACAAATCCCACCATGAACAACTCTTGCAACAATCTATTCAGCAAACTTATAGTGAAGGCTCAGCGGCTGTCGAACAACTTCAAAGAGCTGATCACCGAATCGGATCATCTGCTCAACGATGGCATGAATGTGCAACAGAAGCTGGTGGACTGTTGCGGCGTTCAGGACGATCAGTTGCTAAAGAATCTGATCAAGTATTGCAAGGATGACGAACGCATTCATCAGATGCTGGAGAACGCAGAGCTCAAGCAGACTGTGGAGGAGTATGTGGTGGGGGTAGAACAGATCATGAAGAAGTACAAACAGCACTGCGAGGGAAAAGCACTAAGCGATCGCTGTAATCTGCGCACCAGATATGTTGCTGGCTTGCAGGATGTAGTCAATCAGCTGGACAAACGCATCGACGAGATGACGCTACTCATGATCTTCACAGTGGGCCTAGAGGAGCAGCACAGCAACGAGAACCAGCGTGTCATATGCCAATTGAAGGTGGAGAACGAGCTCATGCGCCGACAACTGCAGATCTCTACGGACTTAGCGGCAGGTGACCACTTTCGTCAGGGATTGCCCGCGAAGAAAAATTCATGCACACAGATCGAATACGGAGACACATATCATTTTGACTCGGATACAGATAGCTCAGATACGGATAGCATTAGAAGCTTCATCACTTGCGCCTCGTTTGCTAATTCGGCAATGAGTGAGCTCGAGAAGATGCTACAGAGTTCAAATTGACCCACAGAGACTGAGTATCAGACAGTCTAAGAGATAAACTCTGCTTATACACAGACACAGACAATGAGCGCTAAATCTGCCGCAATATATAGTAAACTAATTTGAAAAATCTTGGTGTTTTATAAAGTAGAGGGTTAGAAGGCATCTCACATCACACAACCTAGATCTTTAAAGATTTTATGGGCACTCCTGATAGGATGTTAGGAACTGCATCATATTTGCACCCATACAAATGTTTTCTAATTGTTTTGGTTGTGATCGGGTTATCAACACAAAAGTAATTTAAGAAACAACTATAGTGTACAGAGATTTCGCAGGCGGCGCTTGTAAGTATGCAATATAAATAGAATAGGAATTTAAGCCTTCATCTTTTGCCCTTTACCTGCTCGATCTTGGCCATTATGATATCAATCTCGGAGCCTTGGTCCTGGTGACTGATTGTCGGTGCCCATGTGACGGTGGAGCTGCTGGCCGAAGTGGGAATGCTTGCGCTGCTAGGTCCATATCCCGATGAGGCAGCTGAGACGCAGACGCCTGACATTTGTTGGCCTGCCATTTGGGCGCTTACCATTTGCGCAGCTGTGGGCCGAGCTGCCTTGGCCTTAAGCGCGGCAGTTAGCTCAATCTGCAGCTCCTCGCAGTGCACGTTCTCCAGCGCCACCTGAGAACAGTATGGGAATCAAAAGTTAGAACACCAGCTGAGAATGTGAATAGCTTCATACGCACCTTCTTCTCCAGCTCGCGTGCGCGGGATTGAAGATTCTCCACCGCTTCGGTGTCGGGTCGAGCATTGCCGCTCAGATTGCGTATTTGTGCCAAGGTTTCCTGGAATTTGGTTTGGATTAAGTTCGGTTATCTTTTTCCTCCAACGGATGACTCACCTGATGCGCCCGCTCGATCTCGGTGCGACGCATTTCCGCATCGCGCAGCTGCAGACTGAGTGAATCCAGCATGCTATTGGGCGTAACGCCGGCGGCCACTGCAGCGGCCGCCGACTGATGATGATGCATCGACTCGTACGGCATGCTGTGGCTGCCACTCGAACGACTGCAAAGACACAGAATAGGAATAGGAAGGGGATGAGCAATAGGAAGAAGAACAGATGTTATTATCCGCACTCAGATCTGCTTCTCTGTTTTCTATAAATCACGTCCGGGCAGGCAGAGGCCCAAAAGGGTTTGACGACGTGACGCTGCTGCTCCGTTTGGGGCCTTTGCGCTTTTTATTATTTATGCGTGGAAATGGGTCAACTGCTTTCGGAAACTTGGCAAAGCGTGTGGCTTTTACTATGTGTGTGTTTCTGTGTGTGTCCTTTGAACTTTGAACTTTGGGTTAATTAGCGTTGTGGCCCCGTTTGGAGGTCGTTGTGGTTACCCCTGCTTCCCACAACAACAACAACAACAACATAAACACGGCACGTTTTTATTCTGGGAAGTCTCGTAGCGCATACGCCACGTGGCCACGTTGCCCTCAGTTCTTACCGATTTAATTGTTTCAACTCTTTGGCTGCAATTTAACGCATTGACTGCGATTGTCTGGCTAACCTACACACACACGCCCGCACACTCGCACACACACACAAAAGGAAATAGTCTTTGTGGGAGCACGCATCGTATTACTCATACGGCGTGTGGTGGCAACAATCGCATAGTCTGATGAAATGGGAAACAAGTTGGCACAAGCCACCAATTCCTCGACATGGGAATACCCTGTTAACTGTTTGCAATCAACAATTTTATACGAAAAGAGCAGCAAAGTCATTGGTTATGTAAAGCCAGCTTGATTCTTTAGACTGTTCGAACTCGGCATACCCCACTTGACTTCGCCAACTCACAGGGCATTGCCAATGGGCGCCAATTTGTCTAGACGGCCACAAGACAAGGCAAATGGGCGAATGAGTAAAACTAAAAGTTGCGAACAAATGTATAGTAAAAGGATAAATCAGCAATGGGCAGCGATCCGGGCACTGCGTGAGTGAGAGGGTACATGTGTGTTGCGGCTTTGCCGCCATTTTGTGGCTTAACGTGGCTTCCGGTTTAATTGCAACTTTAATGCAATAATAAATCGCAACGGAAATTCAATTTGAATCACTTTACGGGCCAATGGGAAATTCAGAAAATGAAGCAACGCAGTGCAGCGATAAATTCTTTTCCACCTCCTCTCTTGCACACAGACAGGCACGCGCACGCACACACAGGTAGAGAACACACACACAGACACCCACAGCTGCAATAAGCAGTTTATGTGCGTGTGTGTATATTTCTGGTGCTCTTCCCCCGCGCGCCCTTTTGACATTTAAAAGCAAATGACAAGGTTTATCTCCGTCGATAGCTGGCCCCGCCCCAATGGTGGGCGTAAATGACAGCATCCAGCAGGTGGTGCCTGCGCTGCTGCCTCTGCCTGTGGCATTTACTTGACGCCCTTCCGGCGATGCCATCGACAAGGCCTGACTGAGCTTCACTTATTGCATGTTCTTTCTCTCACAGTCAAATATCAAAGGTACAGCCTGTTCACCAGTGTACACTGTCCAGCAACTGCTGCAAGTCACTGTATGGATCACTAAGTTTATATACATATATACAATATATGTGTATGCACCTCCACTCACAATGGCAATAACGATAACGATAACTGCAGCACAACTTAATAAAGTTGGTTTTTAAATAGTTTTGCTTTTTCACTTTATATGCAACTGTGTGCGTGTGTGTATATGTGTTAGTATGTGTATAGGGAACGATACGAAACGTGTGTGCACTGCTGAGGGCAGAGCAATCGAATGCGAAGCGCAACAGCAGCAGCAGCAAAGTCTCATTACGGCCACTAGTTGCTGTTATGCAGCCTTTGCTGTCTCTGCCTCTGCCTCTGCCACTGCTGTATGCATGTATGTTTGTGTGGGAGCAAATTACAACTGCAAAAGCAACAATAACAACAACAACAGCAGCAACAATGTTGCCCACTTCTTTGACTTTTAGTATGCACAGCACTCTTTGAATGTGCGAACAAGATGACAGCATAGCCTGTGTGTGTGTGTGTGTGTGCGTGTCTGAACGGGTGCGAGTGGGAGAGTGAGAGAGAGTTTCAGAGCGCTCTCTCTCCGCGCCTCATTTACTCAGTGGCCTGAGAAAATATCCCTGCAAGAGATTGCAATCTTCCAACACTGGCGCAGGCGCAATGGCGCACTGTTAACAGTGCACTGTTAAAGCATAAACAGTTCACTGTTAATTGTGTGTGGGTCGCAGGATTTTTAATTATGATTATAAAGTGGGCGTTAAATAGCACCCACGTGTGTGTGTGTGAGAATGTATGGGCGTGCGTGTGTGTGTGCTATCTTTGCTTTGCACTTCTTTTCTCATAATCATTTTGCGGTGCTCGATGTGTATCTTACAGAGTGCCGTCATTTCCGCTCGCTCAACCTCGCATAATGAGAATGTAATTTACATTCATTTCGCTTGGCCTACACCGGCCTACACAAACTGGGCCCATTCAGTCAGTTGGGGCAATTAAACATTTAGCAAAGTAAGAGCATCATAAACAACAACAGCAGCAAGTATGTACATTCCTGACAGCTTCGTCAGCTGCTACTACTTTAAACTTTAATGAGCACCCACTGAACACTGAATTAGCCACAATGTGGGGTCCCCATCATTCATCGTATTCCTCCCCACTCTTCCCCTCTCTCTCTCTCTCTCTCACTCTTAAGTGCCTCCTTCAATTGGAAGTAGGTTGCGGCCCTGCGACGCTGCTTTACACTCTATTAACCCAATTTGCAACGTCGCATCGCATCGGGCCAAATTAAACGGAAAATTCGCGTTTCAATTTCATTTAATTTCATGTGTGTGAGTGTGTTTGTAAGGACCTCTTGAAGTCGTAATTAAAATGTACTAAGAAGGCGGCGGGTCGTTAAACTTTGTCGGTTCTGCCAACTTGGAAAGTAATTTAAGAACTTTCCCCAACTTCAACGAAAAGTGGAAAAATAAAGTAAAACAAAAAGTTGAGGTTGCAAGTTGCAAGCTGAAGTTGCAGCGACGAACTCGTGTCACTGAGAACTTTCCGCTGAAATACAATTAATTTGCATATGGTTGCAAGTTTCCGGAGAAAAATCAACAGAAAAAACGAAAGAGAACAAACAAGGAACCATGTCTGCTGTTGCTCTCGAAATTCACAAAAGGAAACTGTGTGAGGGGAATATTTTATGTAATATTTATAAGGAAAGATTTTTATTTATTAAACCAAACATTATTAAAACAAACATTCATTATCTATATAACTCTATAGAAATTAAACAATGAAAAACAACGGAAGTAAGATTGACGAATAACTTTAAAGCAGAACAAAAAGAATTTTGGTTAAAAAAGGATGAACGGTCAAAAAAACTGCCTTATCAATAAGATAATTTCAAATTAAAAGGGACTGTTAATATTAATTATTTGTGGACTCTGTAATAATTATAAACTAAGAATAATATATAAAAAATCCCTTAACAATGAAATTAAATTATTAAATTGAGTTACTCAAACCTGGCAACACTGTACTACAACATATAAAGCTAAGGCTAAGCACGTGTTTCCTTCCGTTTAATTTCACAATGAGTTCAGAGAAATTGCTTATTAGAGAGCATAATAAAATTCTCCGGCAGACTCTTCACTAAGGCCAGCCCAGTTTTAATTTCGAACCTTATAAAGTTCACTATCCTCCTGCTGACAGTTTGACCTCAATCGGAACAAACAGAAAAAAGCGAGAGAAGAGTCGAGTTGAGTGCCGCAAGACAACGAGCACAAGAACTATCTTTGCCTATTTATAACTGAGCACACACACACTAGTGAATTTATGCGGGCAACACACACACACACAGTTAGCAACGATATGTAGCATAGTTTTTGGGGGAAATTGGCCATGTGCTTTTTCTTTTTTGCTGTTTCTTCTCCCACACACACACACACACACACACATGATATTGACTGATGGCCATATGTCAGAATTGAGCACATTCCACAATTAATCGTTACTGTCACACTCATACACACACATACATTTGCAAAGCTAACTAACTCTACGGGCTGCTCTTTTTGCCCCACTGTGCGTGACTTAAGCTCGTTGCATTCGCAGCAAAAAAAAGGGCTACGAACAACAACAATAAAAGAGACAGCGCAAAAATATAAATACAATAAAAAGTAAATTGCGAAACTGTCCAAAAATAGTTAGAGGCAGTTACAGTTAGGCACAGTCGACAGCGCTAGCGCTGCTGCTCAGCCTCTGCTGTTACTGTTTACACACACACACACACACACACACACACACAAGGAGGCACGCACTGTTAGCATACTGTGGCAACCGCATGGCAAACATGGCAAACACCTGCCCCCAACTACTCCCCTTTGCTACTCTTCTCACTCTTCCTGCCTCTGCCGCTCTGTCACTCTCTCCTGCTGCTGTATACACACATTTCACACACGCACAGCAGCTGTACACATGTGTGTATGTATGTATGTGGTTGTGCACTTTCTGTTACGCACGCAGCAGCAGAGGCAGCAAACAACTTTTACGCCTCCCACGCGGCTGTCACTTCTGCCTTTGCTGCTGCTGCGCGCCAAGTGTCAAAACCGCCCCGAAAGCAAAATGGGGCAATTTTCATTTATCTTACGCTGCTGCTGCTCTGCTGCTACGTCGCTGTTACTGCGGCTATGAATATGAATCTCATACACACACACACACACGCGCGCTAAGCCCGCTCTGCTCCAGTTTGCCTGCTTTTGTATGTGTGTGTTTGTGCCTTGTGCGCGCGCGCTTTTTGCACAAATGCAATTTATTTTCCAAATTTCGGCCCGCTTATTTATGCACTAGCACAACACAACAACAACAACGACACACACAAACATACATGCATACGTAAATGTATTTCATTTTCATTCAACGCTGCCTTTGCGTGCGCGCGTGAGCTTTACCCATGCATGTGTGCGTGTGAGGGTGTGCTGTATGTGCGTGTGGGTGTGTGTGTAATTTTACGTTAGCTGGTTGGTATTTTTTTTATCGTTTCATCGATATGCCACCGCTGAGGTCGCCCGTCTTCGTCTCCTTATCCTTCTTTGTCTCACTTTTACTTTTACATCTCCCTAACATTTTTTAACACTGACTGAGTTTTTTCTGCGTTTTGTCACACTTCACTTCAGATCTCATGCATATGCACATATGTATGTATGTATGTACATATTCATATTCTTTATTCTTATTCGCATACATATTCACACTTTTATTCACCGTTAGTTCAGTTTAGTTTTGGGTAAAATGCAAATAATTCGGGCTGCTGGGAAAACATTTTTCCCCTCAGTTTGTGGTGTACAGCGAATTTTCTTCTTTTTTTTCGTGCGCTCGTTTCGCCTCGCCTTGCCTCGGTTTTTCTTCACTTGTCCTGAATTCAAGTTGGGGCTTTTGTTTTTTAATTATTTGCACAGTTTTTTTAAGATTATAAAATATTCTCGGCGAACCTTTTTGCTTCTTTGTTGCTGCTGCTGCTTCTGGTGATTTTTGAGGTCGCCTTTTTCTTCCTTCACTTCCACGTTAGAGAATTTACATAAATGCATAGAATTTACACTAGTTAACGGTTTGTGGATTTTAGGTGTTGTTAGGTTTTACATAATATACAACGCGCGAGACGACTAAATACTAGTTAAGAATTAGAAAAAAAGAATTGCAGCACTATTTTGTATAGCAGTTGTTGGATCTGAATGCGAAAACCGAAAACTGGGTCATCTCGGTCGCGGCGCTGCTCCTCGGCTGGTTTGGTTTGTACTCTGATTTCTATCCAACTGGCCTGGCCTGGTCTGGCCTGCCCAGAGTGTGGCCCAGTGTGAAAACGAATCGATTTTTCTGTCAAATGACACTGAAAAATGGGTAATTTTCTCCCGCTATCGCCACTCTCTCCCTCTCTTTTGATGGGGTTGCAAATGTTACTGTTGATGTTACTGTTAAATCGCTCAGCCCTGTTAAGCCCCCGCTGTTAACACCTGTTATCAGTGCAAAGAGGAAAATAAAAAGGAAATGCAGTTTTGAATATAAATACATTTTATTTGTCGTGTTCTTGTTGTTGTTTTTGTCTATTCTCTACAATATTTTTATCTTTTCATATAACATTTATTAAAAATAAAATAATTTTCTTCTTTCGATCTCTTTCCCGTTTTCAAATTGAACATATTAAATAGTAAGTGTATTGTTTATTTTCTTTATATTTATAGTTTTCTGTTTCTCATTTCTTTCAAACTCTAACAATTAAAAACAGTTAAAAATTCAATTGTAGCTTTTTTCTCATAGTTTATTACCTGTTTCTTGTTTTTTTCGTTTACTTTTCTTTTTGGCTAACATTAAATTTATTTGTTGTGCTCGCGTCTCCCTAAAACAAAAATAAACAAAATTTATCTTCACGGAAACGGATGAATTATTTACAATAAAATTGTAAACACGCGCGCACAATTGACTAAATACGACAAAAAATAATCGATAGTATAATCGTTTCTTAGTTGTTTCATTTGAATTTAGTTGCGATTAGAATTATTTAAATACATTATGCCTATTTATCGATATCGATCTTGCTTTTTTTATTACAACAGGTTTCTGTGAATTGCAATTATTTGTTTGGATTTGTTTTTGTTTGTGTTCCTTGCTTATGTGTTTTATTGTTTATTGTTGTTGTTGTTGTGTGTGGTTGATTAGTTAAACATAAAGTTAAAATGCCACTAAGTTTGCATTAATTAAAACATTTAATTTTCTACTCGCATTTACTCTTAACTGTCAGCATTATTTGATTCGTTTGCCTTATTAGAAAAAGTGCACTTATGAATACTGCATTCGGCCTGGAAAAACAAAAAGAAAAAAGAGAATGAGGACAGTGTAATTAGTTGTTATTACAATAATAATCGGTCATTGATTTTTTAATCTATTCTCGATACCAATTGCATTTACAAGGTTCCATCGCTAAACGATGCAATTTCAAAGTGATTTAAAATGTAAAATACACATACACGCCCCCATCATACATACACAGGCACACGCCTGATAAACTGATAAATACGCAACAATAGAATGACATCATTTTCGGTCAAGGCACCGTAAGTAAGATAAGAAATCAGATTAAAGTAACGCCAGCTGCGTCTCTGGAATTCCGATGACAAATCCCGACAAAAAATAACAACAATAACAATCATAATACTCACTGTCCTTCTTTGAAGTATTCCTTCAGCGTTGTGCTGAACTTCTTTGAATATTTAACGAACTCCTTCTTCCGCTGCTCGACAGCCTGTTTTCCAGTCACGCCGGGAATAAACGAGCCGATCTCATTGACCACATCGAGCAGTTTCTTTATGGCGCTAGCGATTTCCCTATGAAAGAATTCGAAGTAGAATTAAATAAACTATCTCAGAGATATGGAGTTGGGGTTACTATCGTTATCTATCTTCATAGATATGATAGAAGCCCTATATTTACTCACTTGATGGTCTCCAGGAATGTCTTGCGATCGTTGATCTCGTCTGGGATGCGACTGAGTATCACTTTGAGTGCCACAGACTTGCGATTCAGTTCCTGGAACGGCTCCTCTGTGCGTGTCAAGCGATATTCGTTAACTAAGGGATAAAGATATATAGATTTATTGATCATTCTAGGGAATTTGGAACAGTCATTGCCCAAAAACTTCCAATAGAAATCCCGTTTATAACGTGGCTGGGGGTACTCACGGTCTGCCTCGGTGATGTTGCCCTGCAAACGCAAGACGGCCTCATTTAGGTTGACATTTAGATCGGCGCGTCGCATGATCGACGCAACGAGGTCATAGCAGAAGCCCGGATTGTTTTGTTCCGATTTGAGTATGGCCGAGCGCAGTGACTGGGCCGTGCCAACGTCGCGTCGTTCGAGCTGCAAGAACACAATTCACGTTTACGCAACTGGGACGCTCGCAGCCCCCCACTCCTGCTATCGGGGGCAGGTTACCTCCCCACTTACCTGTGTGAAAATGGGCCTCAGTATAACGGGCAGAACGAGAGACGAAGTTGGCTCACGCTCGCCCATGGTCATTTTTTATAAGGCGTTTCGTTTTGGGCGCGCACGTATTATTAATCTGGGCGGGGTTTCTATTTGTTTATTACAACACTGCACATGCTGGCCACTCTGCCCGTTTGGTAGTGTTGTTGTATTTTCACGCGTATGCACGATTTATACAAATTAGATTAAGAAATTAACAATAATTCACAACAAAATGGGCACAGTGTTGCCAACACTGCAAGACATGTAGTGTTGTTGATATGCTATCGATTGTCTCCTCTTCTATCGATATTGTGTGGGGAAATTGTCAAAATCAGCTGTGTGTGTGTTCATTCGCAGCTAACTTCACACGGCTCATAATTGCGTTCGCAGCGCACTTCACGTACGTACAAAATTTTTACCAGCTGTGCCTTACTAGTGTTGCCTAACGAAGAATTCAAAGTGAAAAGTCACACAGCTAAGTGAAATAATAATTAGACAAATAGCCAATAATATTCATGCAACTATGTTCTCCAGATAGTGAAGCAAGATTCAGTTCTCCTAAGTAGGAGACATATTTCAGTGTGTGTGTGTTTTCTGTTCGCCCAGCTTTCTATTTCTGTTGTTTTATGCGATCCAACTGAGGCTGTCTCCTCTCTACTGCTTGCGTGCCATTATTTCAACTAAAGCTGCTACTGCTCGAGAGCCCCGTGAGTACACTTACTTACAACAGCAACAACCCGAAAAATAGCAACTGCAGCAGCAGCGACGTGATGACGTCCACCAGCAACCTGGCAGATGTTGTACGCCACTATCAACGCAGCATTGAACGCCACAACGAGGATGAGACACGCGTAAGTTTAACCAACACCCCCATGCCCCCTTGCATCATCACCATGCAATCAGCTCTGAGACAGACGTCTTCCTTCCCTTCCTTCTCTCTTTCACACACACTCTCTGTTAACGCTTTTTCTGCCACTTGTGTAATTCCGTAATTCCCTCAAGCCAATTTCAACGAACTTGGAAAAACTCAGGCAAGCAGTTGATAAAATTGCACGTGTGTGTTTCTATATATGTATGTATGTGTACCATGTATGTAAACACAGCTGCATGAACATACACAAACCTACACACACACACACACTGACACACATACGCATGCATATGTATTTCTATGTAAAGGTAAATGACCTTTTGTTCAGAACGATCCTGCAATAGGAAAAAGAAAGAAGATCGATATATTTTGACTATCAATTTGAACTATTTTCTTTTATTCATCATTGTCAATTTGGATAGAGATCTAAAGCTGTACACGACTAGCAACCCCTAAAAGAATGGGACGAATCCTCTTTAGACACCCCCTTTTTCGGTGATCATAACCTGAAGAGTGTGCAAAGGGTACAGACAGATGTTTTTTTTTTCACTCTCTCTCCCTGTCTCTCTTTGTCTGTTCATTGTGTGCATGCACCGTCCTTGTGCTAATCCATCATTATAAGTCGCCTAATCCGCTTCCTACGTGCCCCGCAGCTGCTGCACTGCATCACAAAGCTGTTTAATCTGCCCATCACATTCGAGCACCTGCAGGAGACTGGCATCGGGAAGACTGTCAACGCTCTTCGTAAGATCAACGGTGAAGTGGGCGTCGCTGCAAAAACTCTAGTCACAAAATGGAAGGCAATGGTTGCTGCCGAAGAGGAGCCTCCCACTTCAGTGGCAAGTGGTGGAGCAGGAGGTGGGGGAGGCACACAGTCTTCACATGGTCACAGCACTGAGGATGACTCACATAGATCCTCCAATGGACGTCGTTCAAGTGATGAGGATCAGGACCAAGAAAACAAAGGCAGTAACTCTTCGGGCGGTGATGAGGAGTATAGTAGCCGTAGCAAGCACAAATCCAGACATGACCACCAGCGACACTCAAAGAGCAAATCATCTTCCAGCGGCAGTAAAAGTCACTCAAGTCACTCAGTCCGAGTCGAACAAGTAACTAAGAGCGACTCCAAGAGTGACACCAAAGAAGAGAGCAAGAGGCACAAGAATACAAACACCGGCGAGGGCCAGCATAAGGTAGGGATGCTCATCCACGGTGTCAAAAAACCAGTCCCCAGCGTCACCAATAGCGCTGGTAATCCTGTTGGAGTCACCGTCACGTCGCGGCATCACGGCAGTCACAGTAGTAACCACAAGAAAAGTGAGCACAGTAGTCACAGGAGCAGTGAGCACAGCAGTCACAGGAGCAGTGAGCACAGCAGTCACAGGAGCAGTGAGCACGCCAGCCACAGAAAGTCCAGGCACGAGAAAAAGGAAGAGGTTAGTCTAGCTTATAATTTTTTTTGTTATTCACATTATGATTATCTAACTGAAAATGAACATTAACTCATATATTCTGGCCTAAGGTTGCTAAGATGAAGTCTGACAAACATAAATCAGCTTCCTCATCATCATCAAAGTCATCCAAGCGCACGCGCACTCCCGAGCGACCTGATGGAGATCAGCCCAAGAACAAGAAACACAAATCCAAATCAAAATCGGATGCTTCAGGTGAGGAGAAGAAAGAGAGCAAGGAGACCGCTGCCGCCGTTGATGGTTTTGACTCCAGCATGGGTGCAAACTTTGATGATGTGCTGGGTATGCTTAACATGCCGATGAGTGGCAAGAAGATCAGCAGCAAACCCAAGACCCCAAGCAAGGCACCAAGCTCTTCAGCTCCAAGTACTGCTTCTGCTTCTAGCAAGCGAACAATGGCGACAAATAATGTTCCAAGCACCAGCAGCAGCAGTAACAGCAGACAGACGAGCACCAAGGTAAATGCCCATTGAATCCGTTATGAATCAATCATTAATCCTTACTCTCTTGCATAGAAACCCGATGCACTGGCCTCATCAGCCAAACTGGAGCCACTGGACCCGAGCATAGCTCTGGATTTGCCCACAATACCGAATAACTACAAACCGATGCCGCTGAATCAAACAGTCATGGACGTGGTCTTCAATCACGGAGTCAGCAGCAGTAACCATCGGCCCATGCGTAGCATCAATGAGTCTGAGGCTTTGGCAGCAGGGATCTCATCCAAGACAATGCGGTAGGTGTTATTGTCCGTCCACATAGTGCCAGTCTAAAATATCCTTTCCTTCTTGAGCAGCACCAAGATTTACTCGGGTGTGCGAACTGGTCAAATACTGCAGGTGCCTTCGCTGTTCGATCTGTGCACGCGTGTGCTGCAGAAGAATATTGATGGTGAGTGATGAGAGATAAAGATTTAGTTTACTCTGAATATGTCTAACAAGTTTCCTCTTTACAGCTCTGGAGTACACCGGAGGAGTGCCCTTCGAGGTGCTGCGTCCTGTGCTTGAGCGTGCCACGCCACATCAGTTGCTGAACTTCGAGGAATACAATCCGTATCTGATGGACGACACCGATGAGCTGTGGAAACAGCATGTGCAGCGTCATTGTCGCAGTCAGCGTCGTGAGGAGATGGAGACGTGGCGGGAAATGTTCTTGGTAACTTAACGGAGGAGAAGTTGAACTAAATTTTATGTTTATTGTTGGCTCCCCCGCCCTTACAGCGCTGTGAGGACGAGAAGGAACGCAGACTGAGCACACTCGCGGAGAGTATAAAGGCATCGCAGAAGATCAGTGAGGCACCTGTGCGAAAAACTCAACTGGCTTTTGTGGACTCAATGGTGAAGCCGCCGCGCAGTGTAATGCGCAAGCAGGAACAATATGGCACGAAGGGTAAAATGATTGCCACGCCCGCAGCTCGTGTGGCCGCCCTCTCCAGCGTGACACCCAATGCGGCCAAGGTGGGCGATGCAAGACTGCGCGTGTTGAATTCAGCGCGCGATACAGCGCAAGTTGGTAAGGCTTAAATCAGATACAGATATCAGTGTTCCTCATCCGTTAATGTGTCCCTCTTCATCTCCCTCTCAGCTGCTGCTCCCATGCGCAACAAAAAGGCTCCACTGATGGCAAAGGCACTGCAGCTCATACGCGGACGTCAGCGTCGCTAGGGATGAAGCTATGAAGTCAATTAGGACTCCAAGTTGGAAGGAAATTTTATACTCAATTGTTAACTACATTTATCTACCTGTTAGGCATCCTCTCTTCATTGATCAATAGATTATTCGCCTATAATAGCAATCTATTTATTCATTTTCGAACCCCATCCACCACACACATATTTATGATTATATATAATAAGCTTGAAGAGTCGAATAGAGTTTAGTCCGTTTGTTGACCTACGTTTTGTATTCAATCTTCATTCTCTCGTCTGTTTTACCACGCATTCAGTTCAATTTCTGTAAACTATAATAGAATTAAGCTCAATTATGTTTTGTTCCACTGGGCTGTGCGAGTGTCCAAAATGATGATGATGATGATGATGTGAGAGTACTATCTACTGTACAGTACATATATAACTATAGTATACACACAAATACAAACAAACACCACACACATACGTACGATACATTAAACAATTGCAGGTATTGAATTCAATTTGAAACACACACTTTTAAATATCTTTATATTCATGAATTATGAGAATTATATAATGAGATATATACAGATCACAGAGCTGCATGCACTGCAAACATCGCATGTGTAATTGATGATTGCTCCATATATGCGGTGTTTGCGGTGCCTACAGCCACCGCATACAGGCCTTTAATGTATAATATATACATATGTTATATGGTTATATACGATTGTGTACACAATATGGTCAGGAATGTTTAGAAGCATCACGAATAATGTGGCAAGTTAACGTTAGACTTAGATCCCTCATTCTTATCGAGTTATCTGTCAAACTAGCGTGATCAGGTCAAGTATTTTAAGAACCTATCCTCGTTAAAGAGTTGGAAAAGATGAATGGAAGAAGAAAACAAACATGTTCCACTTGATAGTAACAGTAATACTTATTATACACAGACTTATTAAAAATAAATTATTATTTTAAAACAATCAAGTGCCTATGCAGTACAGTGTTTTGCTGCGTCCATAGAATACATCGACCAGACGCTGGCAGGAACTATTTAGAGTTAAGAGACGATTCGTTGTAGCTGATGAAGAAGACGATGACGAAGATGATGATGTGGAGTAGGCGGCGATTTCACTGTGAATATATTGAAGTTGTGGTTAATATCTGAACGGGAAATCCCTGGGAATCTTCACTAACTCACCTCATGGGGATCAGCTTCTTGATGTCCCACAGTCTAAGACTGCCGTCAGTGCAGGCCGTGGCCAGTTGCTGATTGTGTGCGCCCCAGGCCAGCGAACTGACGCTGCTCGTGTGGTCCTTGAGCTCGCTCAGCTGTGCGCCAGCAGCCAAGTCGAAAATGCGCACCTTGGACTCATCTCCAGCCACAGCAAGCATCTTGCCATCGGCGCTGAAGGCCAGACTAGTAACCGCTTGTCGGCAATCGGCAAAGACGCGCATCAGTTTGCCGCTGGTGGTGCACCACAGACGCACCGAGTGATCCGACGAGCCAGTGGCCAAGTAGTTTCCATTCGGATGGAATGCAATGCACTGAAAACGAAAGAAACATTTAGAAACAAAATGCATAAGATAAATATATTAAGCCTTCTGCCCACCTCCACGTCCTGCGTGTGCCCTGCATAGATAATGAGCGCATGTTCACGCTCCAAGGACCACAGACGTGCGCTCAAGTCCTTGGAGCCGGTGACAACATACTGTCCCACAGGACTCTCGTCCAAGCACCAAATCGGGTAGTTGTGACTGCGATAGATGGCAGCGCATTGCAAATTGTGCGCACGCCAGCAGCGTAGAGTGCAATCCTTGGAGGTGCTATACAGGAGCGGATAGTGCGCAGAGAAACGCACATCAGTGACTCCTCGAGTGTGTCCACGCAGCTGCACGCCGCCATATTCGTTGCTGCAGTAAAGAGAAAGAAGGATTGATTAGCTCTGAACTTAAATATCAAAGAAGGAGCACCTACAAGGAATTGTCGGCGTATTTGTTGCGCAGTGCCTTGCTGCATTTGGTGGCCTCCTCGTCGTCATCGCTATCCAATTCCTCTTGCTGCTCCTCGTCCCTGCAGTTGTTAAGTTCCCAAGAGCATTGCGTGTGTGGAGCGCGTCTGTAGAGACTTTTTCCCTTACACCTTTGCTGGTTGAGCTGCCACAACTGCACGGCCGAGTTGTCGTATCCGGCCAGCATGTGGCACTCGTTGGCATCTATATGGGCTGAGGTCAGTCCCCGCGTGCGCTCGTTAATCTTATAGAAACATGGCAACTCCACCTGCGCCTTGAGTAGCTGAGCGGAGGAGGATTTCATTTGCTGCAGGCAGGCGTCGATGTTCATTTTGGTTCTATCTACAGCCGGAGCATCCGTCTCCGTCTTTATGTCCGTCTCCAGCTTGATGACCGGCTCTTCGGCCGCACGTTTCTTGGCACTCTTGCTTGACTTGTGGACTTGCTGTACAGTTGGGCTTGATTCTTCCGGTTCCAGATCATCGGGTCCATCCAGTTCCTCGCTGATGCCCAGCAAATGATCTTCTGTGAACATGCGCTGATCATTGTCCACAATGTGTATGTGTAGCCAGGTGTAGATCAAATTCATGATCAACACATGCCCGCGACGCTGCAGATACGCAGCGATCCTCTCCACCACCTGCGTCGTGGTGTGCAGTTCGTATTTGGAGGCGCGAAAGTGCGCGACTGTAGCGTCTGATTCAGCTGTCTCCAGCTTAGTGCAGCCCGATAGGATTTGTACTAGTTTCATGAAGTAATCCAGTTCCGTGTCGCCAGTGTTTTGTGCCTCACTGGCGAATCGAATGTGGCAATCGGAGGTGGCGGCCAGCTGAGCGTCGCTTGTCACGGAGCAACCGTTGATTTTGGTGGGAAGTGGGGCGTCGTACAGATCAACTGGAGCTACTAGATGCGCATATTTCTTCAGGAATTCAACTGCGCCCTTAGACTCACGCGCCTTCAGCAACTCCAGATATAAATGGCACAGCATCGGCGCATAGAAGCGTTTCATCTCCAGGCGCAGCGGCTCCGGTTGCGCCTCCACAAACTGTGAGAAGCGCCCGAACTGCTGGTCAACCATATGCTGATTATTGGTTATCACCTGGACATTCGAGTACGTGAAGCTGTTCCCGCCATGCAGATCCGTGTCTAGCATTTTATTGACTGCAAATTGACTTTTGTTTTGCAGCAGCAGAAAATCCGATCGACGAAACTTTTCACTGCCCTGTTAACAATAGCACCGAAAGGTTGTTTTAGTATATATATTTTATATATGTATATATTCGCCACTTACCACATAATTCTTCTGCTTCAGCAGCATACCGACTGCAGCTCTCATTAGATCGTTTTTCGAGCTTTTCTTTATGACTGACTTGTTGCTATTGTTGTTGTTGGCGTTGTACAGGGGCGATGCAGTATGATTGTTGTTGCTGTTGCTGCTGCTCGCATTCGGCAAACTCATATTTCCGTTGCGTCGATGTCCTTAACCGTAATCCTAATCCCGTCCTGCAGCTAGCTCAAGCATCCGTGCTGTGTGTGTGTTTGTGTGAGTTCTGTTCACAGTGTTGTGCAATACTAAATTATGTGCAGTAGTGCTGCACACGATTGCCGCAAACGTAATCGATAGTTCGATAACAGCACGAGCAACAGCTGTTCGAAAAGTGATAGCAATTTATTATTGTTGTCTTGTGTTGTCGTTGTGCAGCTTTTCGCGCGGAACCTTTTTCTGCATTTCCTGCATTTTCTTTGATTTTTATTTTAAAAGCAATATAAAAAGGAAGTAAAATGAGCAGTACAACAAAATTTGTTAACGAATTCTGTGATATTATCGACTCGTATGGAGGTCGTGATAAGGTGAGCATGAGTATTATTCAAAATGTATACTGTAATTAAATATGATAAAACTATATTAAATTTTCACTTTCACAATAAAATCATGGATTATTTAAATTAACCAAATTTCGAAAAATTGCGGCGTGGCAATTGTGTTGAGGGCTCCATATCGAACTACTTTTGGTAGCGCTCCAACAGGTTTTCATGCTGGTTAGTATTGTGGTCGTTTTTGTTGTACTTCGAGCATAGTCGGGAGCGGCATTATCGAACCTTGCCTTACCTTCGTCTTGTTGCGCTTTCAACGCCTATTTTGCATTGGTATTTCACCTTATCAGCGCCAGTCTAAGATAATGGTGCCTAGTAGATCATTAACCTAGTGGGACACTCCACATAGTAGACTGGGTAATTAAAGAACCATCGAAAAGTAATTTACTTTATAGTAATATTGATTGATTTCCCGTCACTGTAATTGTCACCTATTTTATACACCCCAAGTTTATGGACTTCTTACCCACTGTAAACGAGCAAAGACAAACAGCCTTTAATATTAATAAAGCGCTAAGTAAACTTAAGAGCTTAGGACCATAAAAACGTATTCCCCAAAGTAGTTGTAGAGCAGACATACGACCATCAAGATGCTCGTAGCATTTGTTGTATTCTTTTTATCGCTGATAGTATTTTATCTTTTTGTGACGGGAAAGCAATTTAATAAATTGCCGTAAAGTGCAAACAGCAATAGGGTCAAGTAAACAAAACACGGTTCATCAGTAACATATATATTGACGTATCTATATCATTCTCAAGGTTATGAAAGCGCTGTGCTACAGCGCCAAGCTTGTGGCCGGCTACCACGCCAAGCGGAATCCGGACTTGGCTAAGCGTTATGCCATCGCCAGTTCTAGAATCTCTGGAGCAAGAGCTACGCTACGCCTGATTGATGATATACCCATGATACAGTATTCCCTGGAATATGGATTGGGACAGGATGAACCTGATCGCATTATGGCCATGCTGGGTGTCACTGCGAATATTGTGGATCTGCTTTATTATCCCATTGAGAAAATCTGTTGGCTCTCAGAGCACAAGATCGTCGATGTCAAGAATTCGGACAAATGGGATAACATAAACTCAATATTTTGGGTGCTGTCAGTCTATCTGAATCTAATGCGGTGAGTTTTACGAGATAGAAGATATATTAAAGTACAAATATGTAAAATATGTTCGATCTTTATAGAACACTACGAAACTTCTGGTTGAATCAGGAGAAACTCAATCGCAGCCACAAACTCTGCAGGTAAGTTTGGATTAACATAGCCAGCTACATCGGTCTAAAGTTCCTGTTTCTATTTTATTTCAGTCCCAGCAACATTGATGTCAAGTCCCTGGCCAAGCATCGACTGGAAATGATGTCTATAGCCCGCATATCACTGGACTTTGTGCACGCCGTTAGCACCCTGCCGAAGGGCTACCTCTGGGGCGGCAAACTGTCCACCTTCCAGGTGGGAGCCGTTGGAACTCTCTCCGCCTGCCTGGGCATTTATCAAATCTTTGCCAAGCGAAGACTAAACAAATAGTTTGCATATCAGGCGCGCAAGTGATCATTGTTTAACTAGTCCTAAATCGCATTCGATACCAATTAAAAAAACTCCTTTTTGTACGGAAAAGTAAAGCAGGCACTTGCTTAGCTGTATTAGAAATTTATATGTATTTATGTATGTTATAGGTATGGTAAATAAATAAGCGGCTTGTATTTTGGTCTGTGTGTCCTTTATTATCTATTCCTTCTCTCTTGTTCTTCTCATGTTGATATACATACAATACACGTGTGTAGTTCGCAGTTCAACAATGTATTCAATTTACAGGCTCTCATATATTGTCGACTCTTTGAGGATATATGTATCATTATCTTTATCATGTGTTGCTCCTCCCTTGGGTTTAGTTAGCAGTCATTATTATTGTTTACTTGTTTAGGCCTTTGGTTTGCGTGTATACATATATATTATCGCAATATATTTGGGTATATTACATGGAAGGGGTGTCTGGGTTATCTTTCTGTTATCTGCTGTTGTGGTTACATGTGTTTATCTGTTGCTGTCTAAGCATGTAAATACATATTAACAACTATTATTATACCGGCTTCGCACCTAGTAATTCCCCATTATACCGTTTTTAAGCTCTCTTTAATAAGTGTATGGGGAAATTACATATACATATATAAGATAAAATAAATTTAAATTTAAATGTATTTTTTTAATATTTTCTTTTTCATTTTAGCCTGTTTAGTTTTTCATTTCTGTTAGGTAAGCGCATATATTTTATCTTTAAAAATCATGTTTATTTGATATTAATAGATATATTTGGGATTTGTTAATTGGTTAATATACCTAACTATCTATGTGTGTGTGTGTGTGTGTGTTTTTCTCTGCTCGCCATTTAGTTAATATGTCTCTTGTGGGTCGCGCATTTTGAAAATGCCATAGAAAAAAGCATCAAAAAGTTTGAAAAAATCTTCTGCACTCAAAATATGTTCAACTTTGTTCCATTTGCTTTATTTTTTTTGGTTTCGTCTCGTCGTCGTAACTTTAATGCAATTTGAACTTTAGCTCATAACAATATATATTCAAATACATAAATAGGTATGCATATACTAGGTATGTACGTATTTATGTGTATGTATTGTATGTATGTATATATGGTATATATTATAATTTATTATATTTTTTATTACTTATCGGAAGCTATTTAAAATGGCACTGCAGTAATTTTGTTATATTCCTATATAATAAGGTGGGAAAATCAATTAGAATCGGGGTGAGAATCTCCTCCACCTCCTTCTTCTCCTCCTTCTACATCCCTTGAGCCAGCGATGAGCCGAGATGAAGCTGAATTACCCCAAGTACTATGTATGTTCGTCTGTCTACTCGCAATTCCTCGCTAAAGTTTATAACAATATTAATTTGCAATAGCTTGTATAAGTACGAATGAGTACCCTCCTCCTCCTCCTCCTCCTCCTGCTCTCCTTCCCTATCTATCTCTCTTGATTCGAGTATTCTTTAAGTTATCCAATATTAAAATATATATATATGTATGTATATATATAGTATATGGTACTTGATTATTGCATTAAAAGCTTAGTAATGTTCGTCATTATTATTCCGTTTTCTCTTGTGTATATATTGTATGTCCTTGTATATAGTATAGTATGTACGTGTATAATAGTCTTTTTAAAAACCGTTCTTATTGCGTGTTTTTGTTTTGCATTTGCCGTGCAAATATTGTTAGTTTAAAATTCAATTTGCAAATGGTTTTTGCTAATGTTCCCCCAAAAATGTGTCTCACATGTCGCTTGTGTATCTCCGTACTCCTCATCCACATCCATTTCCATTATCTTTTTCTTATTCCTTCTTTTCATAAATCGGTAATACTTACTAAAAATACTTCTCGTCAATATATATATAGATACAAATAGTTTAGTGTAGTTTAGATTTAGATTTCGATTTAGTTTAAGTTTTAGTTTAGCATAGTTAAGTTGATGCATGGTAAAGATATCGGCAAATGTATAGATATATTGTAGTACAAGGTTAGGTAATTAATCGTATGCTAACTGCTTTTCACCTTAGCTGAGTTTAAAAATATGTCAGTATGTGTATGTGACTGTGTATGTATTGCGAGATATAGTGTGTAGAGATTCGCTTAAAATAAAGTTAGATCAACATACGAATTAATTAGTTGTAATTTGAGTTTGTAAAATACAAGTATTACCTCTCGTATTTGATCTTTATAATAATTTGTTTTACTTTTACTTTGCTAAAATTTAATATTATCGGTTTTGCGTGGGAAGCGTTCGATTTTGGTTCCATTACATTTCGTTTTATTCAATTCATTGATACATTAAATTTCTTCAATTTTTCAACAATTTTTTGTCATCGATTTTAAAAAATTGTTTTGTTTCTTGTTCGATTTTTTTTTTTTGTTCTTTATTAAGATAAATAATAATATGGAAAGCGTTCTGGAAAATGTTTAAAATTTCTGTAATAGTTTCGTTATTTAAAAGTTTAGCTCGTAAAAGCGTTAAAAACATTAAAGTAAAAGTATATTAAGTATGAGTAAGTACCAATTGGGCCACAGGGGATATCTTTCCCCCGCATGGCCTTAAAATTCTCTTTAAAAAGTACTTGATTTCCTTTTAATTTAGTTAGTAAAAGTATATAAATTTTAGTTATTTAAAAGTCAAGCTTGTCTGTAATTTCTAGAGTCGACTTCAAAAATAAACAAAAGTGTTTTGAGTTCCATTAATTAGTTAATCTTTGATTTGAGTTCGTGTTGTATCCACATAAAAACACTTTCCCTCTGGATTTAATAAAATGGTGCTGCTACCCGCAACACTATCTAGATAGCTTCTTCGTAATACTTTCCATGCTTTGCGGTAAAAAGTATATCTTCAATTAAAATGAGGCTCGTCATCCGTTTAAGAGAGAGAGAAACTATAATCGAGTAAATGGGAATGTGTGGGGTGAGGGGGGAGGCAGCTACAAGTCTTAGTATTAGAATTACATCGTATCTCTCGTAATTAGGTTATAATTCAGCTAAAGCACCATTTTATGTGTATAAATATCGTTCAATATTTACAGTTATTATCTAGGTAAGGTATATGTTCGTTATATGTATACGTGTGTATATATGTATATGTCCATTCGCTTTCGATTTACTTGTCTATTTTAGTTGATTATTCCGTATGCTATGAGTTTGGTAAATACTTGTCGTACTTTGGGACACCTGATTTCTTGTTACCCCCTCATACAATATATTGATTTATACTCGATATTTATGTGTATACGAGTATGTATATAAGCATTTTGATTCGTGGTTTGTCCCTTAAAGCGATTTCCTTTCGTTAAGCTTTAGGTTTATCATGGTTTACTGAAGGCATTGACTATGTGTATACAGGCTGCGTGGGTAGAGGCTTTACTTTATAGTATGTATAATATAGGCATGTAGGTGTGTATATGTGTATGCGTGTGTAGGCATATAGATAACAATGCATGATAATTGTCTAGCATTTTGTAGATTTAATAGCTACTTATTTCACTTACAAGTACTTCAACTAAACACCAGTACCATTTGTGGCACATATAGTAGGTACCCACCCCTATTAGGTTCTCCCTTGCCGACTCTACCGACCAAATAATATTGTACAACTGATCCTGAAGTCGTAGGCAAACAAAACTAAGCTAGACTAAGCTACAACAGAAACCGTTACACTAAGAGGCATCCAAGTTTACCCTAAGACCCGCGTTCCATTCATTCATTCGTATTCGTATTCGTCGTCTCTTCTCTATTGATTAAAATTGCTTATTGTTGTTAGGTTGTTCTCGATTACAAAACTAAACAAATTCAACTAGTTGCCCGAAAGCTACGTAGCGTTTCGCTTTATTAACATTTCGAAGACTACCATAAAATCCCTGTAGGTTCTTACATTCTTACACGTTCGTAAAACATCGAAATCGGAACAAAGAATAAAGACAATGGTAAAACGAACTAATGCCAATAACACATCCGGTTTATCGATATTACTCATTAGTGTATCGAATAATCTCGTACTCATCTCATTTGGAGTAAAGTTATTTATGATTTCCCTTCTTTTGTTTTGATTGTATTTATGCTTAAATTCGTTTGAATTTAACCTTTGATATTATACTAACTGGAATTTATCAGAGCATGGGAAGCGCAGTGTTAGTTTTCGGGGTTAGAAGTTAAGTTCGCTTAGGCTAGGTAAGTTTAGGTTAAAAGAAAGAACTCTGTGAATGATCTTGAAAACTTTTTGCAACTATATGTATTTGTATGTTTATGCGTATGCGTGTTATTCTTTTGAATTTTGTTTTGTTTTTAAGTTGAAGCGAATGCGCAAAATAAATGTAAATGCATTAAATTAAGGCGTTATTTAAGTACAATATGTAATGCTTGCATTACATACAAAAGCAACGAGATCCTTTCTCAAAATACATGAAAATAATGTAAGACATAAATAATATAACAAAATTGGTTTGTTTTAAAACTAGGTCTACTACTTAAAGCCGAAAAATGTAGGGCCTTCAAAAGCAAAAAAACAATGTTTAACAATCAAGCGTAATGTAAATATGTTCAACAGAAAATAATAGTTAACCTAAAAAGGTTGGGTGGGGTGTAACATAAAGGAAACTCTTAACTAAACGTAGAGGAACAAATCATAACTGTATAACAATTTCATGGTAACAAATTATGTAAATTCACAATTTTTAAATCGTATTTAAAAATTGCAATTCGCCGATCACGCTGCACATAAGGACAAATCCGAAAAAAATAATATATAATTTTGCCTTGGCTAATAAAAGAGAAGCTATAAAATTTCTGATTAATAGCGCAACAAAAATATAGTATAACTTTTTCATAATACAAATTGCAAATGATATATGATATATATATATGCAACACACATACTTAGCTATGTGCTTCTGTGTGTATAGGGCCCTCCAAGCCTAAATTATAACATGGTAAACATAACTCTGGGGCTCTTTCGCCCTCCGTATTCTCTGATATGTAAGCATGATTATCAAAAATGGTAGATGAGAGTAAATTGGGAATAGATGTGTAAGAGAAATATGCTCAATTGTTAAGCCTAATATATAAATCATAAATATATATATATATATAGACGTATGTACTAATATCGTACCGCTTATGTGAATACAACATAATAGCTATGTGTTAATTTACAACACTTATATTGTGTGTATCGAGTTGTTGTTGTTGATCTATTGCAACAGTTAACAAAATTTCTTACAAACTGGATTGATTCCGCATTCTGTTGCCTAAAAGTGCAAAAATTTTGGTATCACTTAAAATTCAAAATATACATCCAATCATCGTAGACTTGAGGTACGTTAAAACGGTACGCTAAAAGTGGGGAAAAATTTGACGCTGATGCACGACGCTCTTAAATGGTCTGTTGCTGCTGCTGTTGTTGCTGTTGCTGCTGCTGCTGCTGTTGCTGATAGTTATATAACGAGTTGGCCGCTGCATTAGCTGCTGCCCCATTTGATAGCAGGCTCATGTTGTTTGCCTGCTGCAACTGCATTATCTTCTGTTGCTGCTGTTGGTGATTATGATGGTGAAGATGTTGTTGTTGTTGCTGCTGCTGTTGCTGCTGCAAATTCTGTTCCACATTCATGCGATTCCCAGAGGAAGCCAATGAGATCGTCGACGACGACGATGATGGCCCAAAACCTACCAAGATCTGAGACTTTGAATTGCGTGTTAAGGGCTTGTGGTTCTTCACAATATCACAGCTGTGTTGCCACTGCCAACAGCTGCGACAGAAGTAACTGTAAGAGAGAATCATCACTAGTTAAATAAATATTGCCATCGATTGCTCGACTTTAGTCTTACCGAAAACATGACAGCTCGCGGCAATAGTATGGCCCATGCTGGACGCCGCAAATCGAACAGAGCGCATCCTCTAGATAAGGATCCACCTGCACTTTCTTGGTGAACTTCGAGGTGCGTATCTCAACGAATGCGGCAGACACGGCCTTCATATAAGAGCGAAAGTTGCTAAAAGTTACGCGTCCCGATCCAATTGGATATTTGTACTTGTCGGTATCAATGCCGGCATAGAGCACGCCATCAAATAGATCATCCATTATGGTGGCCAGCCCTTCGGCAGTCAGTTTGCCATGCAAAGCACCGACAAAAACAGTTTTAGTTGGATCCAATTTCTGCGAACTGGAACGAACAAAATTGGAATCTGCTATGATCCAAGGTATTACTTCAACCTGCGCAGGAAGGAGAATAATTAGTAAAAAAGCTAAGTTATATCGTGCTATACTTACATCCTTTGACTTGATGCGTCGCGAGGAGATTTTGAAGAAGTAATTGCTGCCACTGTGTGAATCATCTACCTGCAGTACGCAGGCCGAGAGCAGCGCCTTGACCTGTTTATCTGATTCGAATATAATATAAACATATCCCTTCGGCTGTGCCGCTTGTTGTTCCTTGCCGGGCCATTCCACTCTGCAAGACAAGACGATTTGGATGAATATAATCGAAATAAAATTGGGTATAATTTTATGATACCTAATGGAACCAAAGGGTTTAAAGATCTGTATTAACGACTGCTCACTGATATCCCACGGGATTCCGCCGAGAAACACTTTAGGCGAATAGTTGAGCATACGATGCGAACGTGGTGGCAACTGTCCACTCCAGGTACATGTTGCCTCACATAAGGCTGCTGAGCTACGATAGAATTTGGCGACCCGATCCAAATGCCAATCGTTTGAGGAACTAGACCCGCCCCCCGTACCAGTAGTTACACTCACGCCTACACCACCACCACTTGCACCACCGCCTAGTAGACTAGAGGGATTTGTTATGGGATTGTTTGAGCTGCCGGCAGAGCTCGTTGTCTGTTGAGTTGTTGGTAAATTGCTGGCATAGCTCTGCAACAGTTGATTCAGCAGCGGCATTTGCTGCGTCTGAGCCTGCAACAATTTGAGCGTGTTAATGCGTTGCAAGTTCTGCAGCTTCGCCAACTCCATGTCCACAATGGTGAAGTTATCTAGACTACACTGATTCAGGCAGTCATTGCTAGTGCTGCCTAAATCGAAGCTCTGCTGTGATCCACTCAGCAACTGCGGCTCATAGTTTCGAAATTGCTGCTGTTGCTGATGGTGATGATTTTGCACTTGCTGCTGCTGCTGCTGCTGCATGTGTTTCTGCGGCTGAAACTGTTGCTGTTGCTGCTGCTGTTGTTGTTGCTGCTGCATGGATGCCAGCTTGTTGCTGCTCACAGAGAGAAGATTCTGCAAGAATAACATGGATTAAATGCTGACCAATTGGTTTGGTGGTCTCACTCTTGAAGCTACTTACAATCATATCCAGTAGATTAGGCTCATTGATGGATTGATTGCTGTTCTGACTCTCGGGAGAATTGGAGCGCGTCGAGGCATTCTGCAGATTCAGGCCGAGATTACCGCTATTGTTGCCGCTGCTGTTGAAGTTATTGAATCTCTGTTGTTGGTACATCATGTTGATAGAGTCCAGCGACAGGCCATTGGCGCTGGAGGAGTTGCTGCTGTCACTGCAAATAGGAATATGGGGGACACACTGATTGAGTAGGAGGAGCAAGGGAGACCAAAGAGAGTGCATTACCTGACTAAAGGTGAACTGTGAAAGGAGCGATTGTAAATAGATGAAGGCGTACTTGGCGATAAAGGTGCAGAGCAATCGAAGCTGATGTTTGATCTTTGGAAAGCCTTAAGTGGGTTACTTTGTGCAACATTTTCAAACTAAGTTCGCCAATTCAGCCCCAAAAAGAAAAAGAAAATAAATCAAATAAATAGAGAAATGAAGAAGAAATCATATTACAAGATATATAGAGAGAGAGAGGTAGAAAGAGAGACGAGAGAGAGAGAAACACACACGACGAGCAATATAGACAGTTAGAATTTGGTGCAGAATCGGTGCATAAAGACAATATAAAGAAATCGATCAGAGCAGCGCAAACAACGCATGAATGATGCAATGAATCCGCAGGTCTCCTCGGCAACGAGACTAACTTATTCATTTAATTAGACACTCGGTGTTTGGAAGATCTCTGATACAAATAGATACCATATAGAAATAAATGATGCTGTGTACTCACCTGAAAGTAATCAAAACTCGATTTGGTTCCTGGTGAGGCCGAGGACTGTGTTGAGCTCGGTGTTAGCGGTGCATATGACACTGCATTTAAGTTTGCATTTGACACGTTCGACAGTTGGCTACAATCGCCAGTGGCAGCGGCAGCGGCAGCTGCAGCCGTCGCTGCATTACCAAGTAGCAAGTTGTTTACGCCGTTGCTGCTGCTGCTGCCGTTACCTCCGGCGCCTGCTGCCTGTGCTGCTGTTGCTGTTGTTGCTATTGCTACTGTTGCAGTTGCGGTTGTTGCAGTTGTTGTTGTGCCGTGCTGTTGGACTGCAGTTGCCGCACCGCTGCCGCCACACAAGCCAAGCAGATCGTTCAGTGTGATTGGATCTGCAAGAGCAAGAGAGAAGTCAAATAAGTTATCGATAAATCAAAAAGGCAAACTACAATTCAAACTATGAATGCAAATATAAATTTTAGCTTTCGAGGGCTTTGCAAATAGAGAGAGACAGAGAGGGGGGGGGGGGGCTAATAAATTAAGGCTCGCAGACTGAGACAGAGTCGAAGACGGAGACGGAGACGAAGCGTCCTTTTGGCACTCGGTGGAGGCTTCTTCAAACTTACTGCAATTGCTGTTGCTGTTATTGCTGTTGTTGTTGTTGTTGCCATTGTTGCCAATGTTTCCGTTGTTGTTGTTGCTCATGTTGCTGCTGCTGTTGTTGTTGCTATTATTGTTGTCGTATGCCAAATTCTGTGCGCCATCTCCTGTCTCCATGTCCATGGCGCAGTTGCTGTTGCTGTTATTGTTGTTGTTGTTTCTGTTCTGGTTCTGGTTGTTATTGTTACTGTTGCTACTGACATTGTTGTTGTTACTATTATTGTTGCTGTTGTTGATTATGCTATTATTATTGCTGTTGTTGTTATTATTATTATTGTTGTTGTTGTTATTATTGCTAGAGGCGGCGATGCTGTTACAGATGGCATTGCCGTCATATTTAATGCCGAATTCAAAAGACTCCTGCGTGGGCGACCTACTTGGCAGGGCGTTAGTCGTCTGTCTCATGTAAAGTTCCTCGATTCCCAACATACTCCTCTGAAATTATCTGGAAACGTTTTTTTATTTCTGTCTATATTTTATATGTCGCTCTTTTGGGGTCGTTTATTGTTTATTGTTTCTCTGTTTGTTGGTTTTATTTCTGTTTCGCTCGTTGTTCGTCACACCTCTTTTTTGAATTCGCCGCCTCTATATGCGTTATACACGCTGCTTACACGCTTACACGATAAATTTGTTTTTTTTTTTTATTGTGGTAAAATTTATACGATTACTTGAAAATTTACTGCACTTCCTTTTGCAATGCTCAATGCAATTGTGGAGGGTACGTGCACACTTATTATGCAATTTCAATTTCAAGGAATTTGTTCCCAGATTAAATATACTACTTTGAAAATAAAGAATTATAATTTAATCGAGGGTTATATGGGTGTGCCGACTTCAAAAAGTAAAAAATGATTGAAATTTATTTGTTGCTTGCCAGGTGACAACAAAAACTAGTGCCAATTTGTGCCATGACAATATTCTCAAAGCCAATCCACTGGGTTACCAAAATTACAAATGAGTAACCCTCATCCATTTGCAACTCTTTGTCTCTGAATCTATTTATCTACTACAGGCTTATGCAAAATCATGAAATACAAGGAAGAAAGGATACATTCGGCATGGCGAAAGTTTTAAACCCTTGCAGGTCCTGATTTTTTCTGATTATTCCAATACTAGTTATATATAATGGTGCAGAATTGATTTCAATGATATGTTTCTTTATATATTTATATTCTTACAATAATCTTTCAAGGATGCCTTAGATAATTATTGGGAAAATTTTGATGCTTTTTAGCTGTCATTAAATTACATTGACAGATCATGAAATTATTAAATTCTTCTAAAATACACTCTTTCAAGGATCTCTTGGTTGATCTAGAGTACGTTGCAGTTGATACATTCATAAATACTTGACATATTTAAATAAACGTCTCTTGCGCACTCACCGTTTATAAAGTTAATGAGTCCATCGCTGCCATCATTGCGTCTACCCAGCAGATCCTGCTGCTGGTGCTGCTCCAGCAGTGAGCTAATCGTATGCTTTTGCAGCAAATCGCTCGCACTGGCGCCGCTCAAGGCACGCATGTTGCCAACGCCGCCGCCGCCGACGTTGATGCCGATGCCACCGATGCCGACGCCGACGCCACTGGCAGAGCTGCAGTCAGTCGTCTCGAACTGAAAGAAAGGATAGCAGAAATTTGCATATGAATTTCAATTGTAATAAAATCGTGAGGGAGGAGCACAAATCAAATATCGCGAGTGTGGCAAGTATTGTTGGGGGCAGCTGCAACATTGATTGTGTTGCAGCACGCACCAGGCAATGCCATTAAAGTCGCACCCTCCCCATGCCCAAGCAACACTCAAGTATTGTGGCAACTAATGAATCGTTTATCTTTTGCATTTCTTGCCACATGACGGCAGGCAGCGATGCTTGCAACAACGTAGTCAAGTTGCCAAGACGACAACCGCACGAGGACAGACAAGCACACACAGAGAGGGAGAGGAGAGGGAGAGAGACAGGCAGAGAGAGAGGAAGAGACATAGCTGAAAGTGTACGCAGTCAGGGACAGTCCACCCCCAGCCCCCTGCCAGACAACCTCGAATGGCTCTGGCGCAGCCTGGCTGGGGAGCAGGAGCAGCAAGGGCAGAGCAGAAGGAGGATGCGGAGGCAAGCACACTCGAGCGTTGGGCGCAATTAAAAGCGCATCAAGTGTCAGTGGAGCACACTTAAAAATGCCAAATTAGTGCAAATATTGTTATCAGGCACTCACCAAACAATTTAGCGCAAAATGGCGTACAACTCATTACGCCGGATTAATGCAAGGGGAAGAGAGAAGGCAAGAGAGAGAGACAGAGACAGCAGACGTAGAGTGTAAGCAGTAGAATGACTGATAAACACTTGCAAAGATTACAGCGATTTGGAATGCCAAACATTGCCAGTCCCAGTCCCAGTTCCTCTCCCTTTACCTCCCTCTCTGCCTGTCACAGATTTTACGTGTGCACAGAGATGCTTCAATTAATCTAATTCCTGCAGAGCAACTAGCATACAGTCAGTAACTACTTGAGGTCCTTATCATATTTTGCACCGCAAATACTTAAAGTTCCTTCCACACACACCACATTGTCAACTCTTCTTGAAGGCAGTTTAACTCGTGTGTGTGGCAAGTTCTCTCTAAATGGAACCAGAACGCAGAGCAGAGCCAGAGCAAGGAAGAGAAGACTTTTTGTCAACTTGTCACAACTATGTTAAGTACAAAACTTGCTATGGATTTAAAAATTGAATGACAACTTGATGAAGGTACGTGAAAAGTCGGAAATGGCATGAGCATCCTGAGCATGCACACACACACACAGAGGGAGAGGGGGGTTAGGGAAGAGGAGTAGATATACGCACGCACACAGGAAGCTGCTGCCACACACCCACTGCAGGCAACAGGAGCAGAGCCAATGTAAGTCTGTAACTGGACATGGGAACTGTCGACATTGTCGCAGCCTGTTGACACATTTCTCGCACGGAGATTTAACAGTTTGCACAGCGCGATAAAAATGCGGCGGCATCAATGCAATGCAAATTGCAAAGGCCACAACGAGGCAGAGAGAGAGAGAGAGAGAGAGAGAGAAACTAAGGCACTACAGATTGGAACTGTGTGCGATTAATGAGCTGCCTTTCAGTTGCCTTAACTAAGCCAGTAAGGGAACTGGCAACTGGCAGGGATTCAGTGATGCTTCAGTGTGATGTGCGAGGCAGTTTAAAGGGCATCCCATGGCTGGCACAGTTAAAGTAACCCAACCACAACGTGCACAATGGCCAAGCGACCATAAACTAGGAAATTGAATACGACAAAAAATCTTAACCACTTGCCACATGTCCACCAACATCATCATCAGCACCATGACGAGCAGAAGGATGTGGAGGAGGAGGGGGAAGAAGGATGTGGAGTCTCGTGTCCGGGCATTTACTTCATGCCATTGACACCCCCCCCCTCTCAACCCGTCTTGCCCACAACCCCTCCCCTCCCCATTTGCTATTGCCCTCTGTTTGTCTTTGACGTCAAGGATTTTCCAAATTTGATTTCTTTTTGTTGTTGTTGCTCTCGACGACGACGCTCCATGAGCTGATGCTGATTGCCACATGGAGATATTTGAAATCTCTCGGCATTCAAGCAGGCAACAAGGCAAGGAAGGAGGGGGGGGAGGGTAAAGCTACTATAACTCAGTATATAGTTATTTATCCAGTGGCCATTCGACAGTCGTTGCGGCTCCATCTGCAGCCCTTTCTTTGCTTCTTTCTGTCTTGCTGTTCTTCTTTCCTTATTTCTTTTTTTTTTTGGCAAGCTCTCTTGGAATGTTCTGGCCTGCATTTTAGTGCATATGTGTAGCCCAAGCCACCCCTTCCCTCCACCACCCTCTTGGCTGTTTTGAGAAAATTACAAGTTTCCGCTTTCAGAAGTCGCAACTACAAATTATTATGTTTGCATCGTTTACAACACTTATTAGATGTTGTTGTGCCTTGTGCCTTGGCGGGGCCACCCGGGGAGAGGTCCTGACGGTCCTGGCCAAAGGGTTCGACATTAAAATTTGATGGCATGTAGTGATAAGCGCTCCATGTCGATGCTTGTCCTCGCCATCCGTTCGCCATTCGCCCCCCGTCTTTCGCTTGGCTTCGCTTCCACTCAATTCGATTCGATTCCATTCGATACTTGCTCCTCCTTCTCCTGCCCTTCTTCAGTGACCAGTGCAAGAGGTTAATGCACAGTTGTAATTTTTTATGGCCGATTACATGTTGCAAACTTGGGTAACTTGGGAACACTGGCACAGTCCATAAAGAATAAAAGTTATTGGCAAATACATTTGAATTTACTTTGCTCTCTGCCTGCAGGCACCACCTTCCTTCTCCCCTCTTCCTTCCGTGTTCCAAGTTTAAACTCCTCTTTTAAGTAAGTGGTAATAGCCCCATCCAAGTAGCAGCGAAGGCATTAAACGACAGACAAGACAGATAAGATTTATTTTATCTGCGGTTCTCATAATGTTCTTTCTTTTTTTTATTCGCGCTCCTGCAGAAGAACCACCCAGCAAGAGTTATGGTCAATGCGTATTTGAAGCATTTCTATGAGAAATATTTGAGAGTTTTATACGCTAGAGTCTTACGACTTTTTCATTTCAAGTGCAGCAAGGCCACAAACTCAAGAGATGAGCTCATTAACTAACTGAGTATATGATGGGAAACTAAAGAAAGAAATCGAAATTGGTAAACTTATTAGTTAGGATTCGACTTAGATAAAGTTCTTATTAGAGCAGATAAAGTTGATTAAACTAACTGTATACAAATCGGACACACTTGACTATAGTTTTTTTTTCTTGTTAGTTGATACGGAACTTCAGAGTTAAGAAAGGAATATTATGAAAGAAATGGGAATATCTTAAACTCTTCGACAGATAGAAAAGGAATATAGAATCAATCAAGATGTTTTGATTGTGAAAGGTTAGTTATTAGGAATATGGACTGACAGATCGTTGAAAAGGATAAAGTGGCAAAATAAGGTTGATACATCGAAATAAATTGCCACACCATGAAATCAACTTCAATGCAGTTCAAAGACCTAATAATTTATATCAAATTTTCCACTTTTTCTAGTTACTTCTTAATGAAAACATATTCTATGTACTTGATCACTCTAAGTTAACTTCCGCTTTGATTTTCAGGCTCACTGCGCAAGGGAGAGAGGGGATTGCGCTCTCTCAAAGCACAAGGACATAATCGTGATGCATTCAAAATCGATTGAATGGAATGGAAGGGATTCAAATGGCTGCAGGCGGTACGTTTGCGCTGCTAGGCCGAGTCTGAGGCGCAGTGGCACGTAGTAATTGCAGTGCGCCTACAAGCATGCAACGTGCAACGTGCAACAGCATCAGCAGCTGCCTGGCTGCAGTAACTTCGATGGCAGCTGCTGCTGCTGCTGTTGGGGCAAATTAAATTGAGTTGCATGTTAAATGCCATTTCATCAGGCTCACTTGATTTCAGCTTTGACACGCTGTTGCAGCGCAGGCACACACGCCCACAGACACATCCACACACACACGCACACATATGCAGACATTGTGAGGCATTAAATGACGCCTTGAATGAACTATCAAACAGACGCAGCAAATGCTGCTGCTGCCTCTGCTGATGTTGCTGCCGTTGCGCCATGCATCCATTTAATAATAACAATATCGTAATTCAAGCAACTCCTGACAGAGCGTGGGAGGAGGCAGACGACAGGACGGCAAACAAACGAGGAGCAGGCGTAGGCAGCAGCAGTGGCAGCAACGGAGGCAGCAGCGGAGGCAGCAGCGTTGCGACATTTCAGTTTCAACGGCAACATTTCCGATGCCTGTGCGCTTTTGTTGCCTCTTGTCGTTGTTATTGTTTCACTGAGTACAACAGTTACACGGCGCAGAACGGGCGGGGCACATGACTGGGCGGGGGCGTAGCAGCAGCAGCGTATAAAAGACAATTTTTTAAACAGCCGTCAACAGGCATTCAATAGTCTCTCTCTCTCTATACTTGTGTGTGTGTGCGCCGGCAGTAAGTGTGTGTGAGTGCTAAGTGGAAATAAAACACGCGCTTTTGCGCGCACTGTATTATCTATGCGCACAACGGGGCGTATGCTGCATATTTGTGTGTGCCGCAGAACTGCCTGCTGCATGCAACAGCCTGAGGTCTGAGGGGCCGTTGCATGACAATTGTCTTGCCGCATTCACTCAAGTTAATGTGTCCAGCTTGAAGTACTTTAGCTTGGGTTAAACGCACTTGCAAGCTGTTTAAAGGGTATCTGTGTAGAAGGAAGGGAAGGAAGCTGGGCAACAGAAGGGAGTCGAGCAACAGAGGTGGATGCAACAACAGGCATCTAATTCGGTTCTCATAGTTTCAATAGGTTAGGCTTATTCACAATAGAAACAAATTTAAGCGTTGCAGAAATTCCTTTCTCATTTATAGGGTATCTACTAGTCGATTTAGTCACTCGTTCACTGCCTTTGCATTTCATTTTTTATTTGCAGTTGGGTAAAAAACTTCTGCCTGCCTATTTACGAAATAAAAATGGCTGGCTCCACTTCGCGTGGCCCTTCACTGCCTCCACTGCCTGGCTGCGCCTGGTGGCCTTTTGTGGTTGCGTGTGGTTATTGTTTTTGTACGTTTGCCCCGTATTTTCTTTGGCTGCATTTTTTGTACGCTTTTAATGATAACACACAGCAACATCAGCAGCAGCAGCAGCAGCGGCAACAACAGCAGCAGCATCACGCGTTGCAGTGGCAGCATTGTTGTGCCGCCCCCTCCTGTGCCACGCCCTGCCACACGCATAGCCACATGCATTAAATGCTCTGGGGCAGGGGGAACAGGAGTAGGCAGAGGGAGAGTGCAGAGGGGGGTTGGACTGGTGCTACGCTGTCTGCGCTAAAGTAAATTCAATTGAATTTTTGCAATTTTTAATGCCAGCGGCTCATATTACACCGGCTACGCCCAGTTTGAAGCAGTAGCAGGGAGTGGGGGTGAACTGAATGGGGGCAGGGAGGAGGGAAGGACAACCTTAGGCGCCCGCACCGCAAAACGCGTCGCATTTTTTTCTATCCCCTCCAGGCAGTTGGCAGCTGGCAGCGGGCGTGTGATTTGCTTGGTATCGACATTTTAATGATGTGCCTCGGGGCGCTTACCACCCCATTCTCCCTCTACCCCTTCTCCCTTCCCCGCGACCATTGTGCTGGGACCGCCAACGCCGTCTTGTACTTTTGCCATTTGCCCGTCGCAGTAGAAGGATGAGGCGGAGAAGGATGAGAACGTCGCCGTCGTCGCAAGGCATTCCAAGACATTCCACTGGCCATCGCCATAGTCGCTAAGCTGTCAGGCTGCCTGCCTTTTGTTAAGACTCCCAACACACAAACACGTATACATACTCGTATTTCTGTATTTACATATGTATGTATATATATATAAAAATATATATAGGCGCGTTGTATCTGTAAATGCTGCGCTTTCAAAACGATTCCTCATTCATTTCGTTTCATTTTGTAAGTGTAATGTCAACGATTTGTGCTGCCCCTCGAGAGAGAGTCAACTCGGCTGCGGATATGCTCGAGCACAGCTAATAAGAATAATAATAATAACGGGAATCATAATAATAACTGGCAAATGCAGGCGCCCGCCGAATTTGTAAGCCAGTTTCCTGAGAGATGGCGAAGCTGATGGAAATGGAAGGCCTGTTTTTGAAAGTTATGAGGGGGAAGTCTCAAGCTCTAAATAAATATATTAAAGACTTGTTACGGATTGTGTGTTTGAGGGTTTGTATGGGGAAGTAAGAAAGATGTATCGATATCATAAGGAGTTCCTTGGAACGTTTCAAACTTAAATAAAAATGTGAATTAGTACATGATAATGGAGGCATTTCATATCCATTTTTCTTGTTTCATGTTCAGTGTGAATATAAGAACTTGTGCGTCCAAATTTAGTGTCAATAGATCAGGATCACATAGACACGCCCTCTAAAGCCTCCGTAAATCGAATTACAAGAATTTTTAAACTATAAAATTCGGTTGAATAATCAGTCAAAGGATTTCTATAAATGTTCTCATGACTATATAACACTAACCGATTCTCGAGAGCCCATTAAACCTTTTACCATATGGCGATTTAAATACAAACTTGAACCAACTTGGCTGAATTTATGATTTAGAAAATCTATTGTATCGGCGATCCTCAAAATTTAATTCAGAACTTTATATTGCACACTCAAATAAGCAAAGAAGATATTTAAGAAACGATTTTGACTATAACTATCTCACTTGTTTAGAAATGGATCAGTCAGCTTGCAAGAAGATATTGAACTGAAGGTTATGTTCCCTGTTACCCAGTTACAGGGCATCTTTATTTGTGTATAAACTGAGCAATACCACGTACTTTTATTATCCTTCACACTTAGTGCAGTGAGCTCGCATTGAGTCAATTCGAAATGCCGTTAAATGTAACTGTGCCACAGCAGGGATCACTTGGGGAGGGGTGGCAAAAAGTTTGCAAATAAATGTTGGAGCAAACGACAAATGCGCTTTATTTATAGGCATTTTTAACAGCGGGTCAGCTACGGCGGCAGGCACATAAATAAAATATATTACATAAATACATGCGTATAAATAAAGCGACGGGTGGACGAGAGTGATAGAGACAGAGGGTAAGAAAGAGAGAGAAATGAGTAGTATAAAGTATACGCCACATGGCCAGGAAGCATTATCGCATAAAGAAGATGCCTTTTTTTAGATATTACAAGCAAATAAATATGAGTATAAATTCCCATGGACTATATGCACATTTTGCATGAAAGACAACAATAATGGGTGCCCCCCTTTTCTGCGTCCTCTCCCCCCCTCCTCCTGTACGTCAATGGGAATGTCGCTTACACGACAAAATTGACTTTTTGCATTTACTTATTTTTGCTATCCATTTTTATTCATTTTTTTCTCTTCTCTGTTGCCTGCAGCAGGCACAATAAAATGAGAAGAAAAATTGCATAATAACCCCTTTGAAATCGTCGGATTATCCTTAAATATTTGTGTAAACATTGTAACAAATGCACAGCCCCCATTGTGAGGCCTCCTCCTCCGCAGCCTCCCCCTCTGAAAATGGCTGAATGATGAGCAATAGACGAGCCCGTCACACTCGACAATGAGTAACTTTGTAACGTGGCTTTCTTTCTTTCGACTGCAGCCCACGACAGGATGCAGAGACAGAGACAGACAGAGAGAGAGAGAGAGAGAGAGATGGGGCGAGATGAGACGCTTACGCATGCAACAATGGCAACTGCCAAACGGGGGCGTCTTACAGGCACACACCTCCCTCCCCTCCACTGAGACAACACTTTGGAATCGTTTAAGCCCGACTGCAAAGGGGGCGAACACACATGTGCGTAAGCCCTGCCACACAGAGGGCCCCGACTACTATTATATTATAATAATGATTACATGTGTGTCACTTGACTAAGCGGAGCCCAAGGAAACCCGCCACTCACCCCCTGCAGCGGAAACAACTGCGACAAGTGACAATTTGGGCATGGAGGCGAGGCGGGGCGGGGCTGGGCTGGGCTTGGGCTTGGGCTTGGGCTTACTGGAAATTGGCTGGACTGACATAACATTGACTCGTGTGTCACATTTTAAGGATATCCTCAAAGCTCAAAGCGTTTAAATTGCGAATTGTTATGGCGCCTTCACTTCCTCTTCTCGGGATGGAAGGGGGGAAGATGGGGATAAATGAGGAAGATGCGTGACAGATGCGTACAAAAAATTAGGACTTCATTTGGATTTGTCAATAAAAGTTATGTGGGTATTAGGTATTTTACATTCACATTTTATAGAGTTCTGAAGAACTTGAAAGATAGAAAGATAATGAAATTTGTAGATAAGCAAACCTAATATTAGAAAAGCAGTACTGGGATCCTAACAAAATAAGGTTCCTTTTTATAACTTTATTAGGAATCCGAACTATAAGCTAAGGAGTATATAAGCGTCTTTAAACAACATAATTAACAACATTAATTAGAAAACTTTGCTGGTTCTATTAGCACCCAAAAAGTATGCTACATATTCTTAATACTTTCCCTTAGTGCTTCAGAAAAATCGATTTTCCATTGATATATATCGATGTTTCATGCTGAAAACCTCAGAAAACATCGACGTTTCTCCAGCTTTACTTTCTCTATTATAAAGTGCAAATTAAAGAGCAAGCATTCTAAAGTTGCGTCAAGACAGACATGAATTTAGTACAAAATGGGAATACTACGATTCCTAGAAGGTGCTTGCATAGTGATATAAAGCAAATTCTGTGCATATAGTCCTCTATTCTTTTCCTTATTTTCTGAGGAGCGCAGTAAACTTGAGATTACGCACAGAAGAAATATTATCGAAGGATTCTTTCTTAGTTTTATGAACTGCTTGGAAGAGTCTTGGATTGAGGTAGGCCTAGAATTAGTTTCCATTCCTTTGGTACTGCTCAAATAGTATATTTTATGATGGAGAGGCAAACTATTTATACTTTATATTCCACTAGCTGCTGTCACAAGCTCGGGATACCCACAAAGTAGCTACATATGTCGAGCATATGACAGTGTAATCTTCTTAAATATTATTATTGAGACAACAAGCAAGAAAATATAGTAGTCGTAATACGAGGCTCCGTGACCTCTTGTATCTCTCTCAGTGGATATCTCTTACTCTCTCCCACTATTGGCATTTATACCCGCACACACACACACACACACAAATAATCTTCTTTTCCATCATTACGCGTATCGCAATAATTCAATTTGCGTGCTTTGTTTGATTTTTATGCGGCCTTCCCCGAGTGTTATTTGATTTGTTTGCGAGTGGAACGTGGCATGGCATCTGGACAGACAGCATGGAACATCATTTGTGTCCTAATCGAATCAGGGCTCATTTAAATGAATTAAAAATATTTAAAAGCGCAGCAAATTAAATCACGCAACTATTTTGCGCGACAAAGAGTACAATTAAACGCCCTCGGCATGCAGGCACACCTACAGACACACACACCCACGCAGACACACACCCGCGCAACAGCGAGTACATGCAACCATCCACACAAAGGACAAAGGCGTTGCACTGTCTAGGAGCAACTGACAAGCGCCGCAAGTTTAATCGAATTTAACTACTCATAATGTGAAACAGACAACAAGAGTCGTGAGTTGAGTTAAGAAGTGTTCAATGCTTGCTACAGCAGGGGAGGAGGAGGGGTGGAGAGGATAGGCCTGTTGCCACACCGTGTTGCCGCGAGGCATATAAAGTTAAGCACTAATCCCATTAGGATCATCTAGGCGCCCAAACAGTTAGTAGCCAAAGTTAAGGTGTAACAGGGGAAGAAAGAGAAGGCGAAGGAGAGGAGGCAGGCAGGGGAATGGGCACATGCAGGGCGTGGAATAACACAGCTGATGCCGGCTCTCTCTCTTTCTCTCTGTTGCTCTGGCTCATCTGGGGATGCCTGTCGTACGTGAGCGGCTCAATTACTGGCGAGCTGCTGCTGCTGCTGCGAGTGCGAATGGGTTTTATTATTATTTACATACCTGTTGCAGCAGGGGCATTGTTTTGAATAAAAATTCCAATTTCCACACTTGTATTTCACGTTGCTGTCGTGTGCGCGCTCCTCGTTGCTGTTGCTGTCCTCGGCGTCGTCCTCGTCGTGCCCGTCGTCGTCGTTGTAGTCGTAGTCTCGGCTATGGCATCGGCTGCCGGATAAGCTGACAAAGCGGCAAAACAGATGTCGCCACTTCCGTGTGCCTCGCACAACACTCACACACACACAGAGCAAACACAGCCCCAACACACACTCGTATCTCACTCTCTCTCACAGTCGGCAGATTTCGCTCTGCTCTGCTCTCTATCTCTCTCTCTGCTGCGCGCTCAGTGGTTCGTGCTGCGCAGCGTATCCTTCAGCAGGTTCGAGAGCTGGAGATGAATGCGACAACGACGATGTTGGCTCTTCTTGGCTCTGTGGTTCTTTGGTGCTACCCGGCTGCCTCAGGCAAACATGTTTGCTGGCCAAAATGGTTTGCTTAGCTAGTCTAGTTGTTGCTTTTGTTACTGTTGTTGGTAATCAGAAGAATTTGGCAGCACTCTCGACTCGACTCTCGACTGGGCAGACAGCAGGCAGGCAGTTGCGGCGTCCGTGTCCGTGTCAGCTGACGCAAATGGTCATCGATTCATTATTTCCCTTGAATACTGCAAGACTTCTGTTGCACCCTGTGGGAAGTCAAGAAATAAAGTATTATATACATAGTAGCTGTATTATATCCGTAGTATTATATCTTAAGTATTACATATGTACATATATAGTTGTATATCTGTAATATTATATTTATAGTATAATTATAAATGGATATTTCATCAGTCAAGAAATCGGAAGATTCTAAAGGGATATTTCCCAACTCCAGAATATACTTTGTAGTGAATAAATTTGTTTGTCCATTTTACCATATTGTCTTCTATATTAATTCGAAACCTAAAAAGTTACTTAATTTTAACACATTCTAAAGCAGTTGTAAAAGATTTTACAAATTTTTCCAACATCCATCGACGGTTGTTAAATTTCGAAACTGCCTCGTAGAAATTTAAATTATACTATACCCCAATATTGTTTACTTTCTTGTAGTTACTCTGAACTCTGTCCAAAATAATACGTCATAAGTTTTAGTGTATAATAATCCATTAAACGACAAAATAACGTAAAAAACTGTTGTATCATATGACATATGGTATTTACCTAAAGTAATTTCACCATATCCGTAAATAAAAAAAATTTCCCTAAAATTGTCCTGTCGTAATGTCCAATTGTGAAATATTTTTTCAAATCAACTTAAAATTCCTTCAAATAATTTTCTAGTGTCTCTTTTGTTATTTCCTTATTTAATTTAAACTAATTCACTAAATTTTTTTTAATAATTTAAGTTAAGCTAAGATAATTTGACCTTTAATTGAATATGGCAGTTAATGAACTTTTTAATATAAATCCGAATTCCCTTGAAACATTAACACACTATTTAAAAAATTCATGATTACCTTAATTTACTGTAATTTATCCTTAACCCAGTAGTTTTAATACGCAAGTCTATGAGCCATAAAATTGTCTAAATAAACCTCAGTTCCCTTGATACTCTAATCCCCTTAAGCACTCCCCACACTCATTGGCACAATTCAATTGGAAATCCTTTTCAGGCTATTTTTGTAATGGAAACCCCCTTCGGACTAATGCCTAGTCCTGGGAATAAGCCCAAAAAGCACCTCATTTATCCCTTTTACCCGCCTCCTGCACTGAGTCCATTCAAAAACACTCGTAAATGAGCTCAACTGAGCGTTAAACGCTGTAAATCGATCAAGGCGTATCCCCGCAAACATAACTGTAATTAACCAATTTCCGTTATTCCCCCATCTACCCCTTTCTGCTTTGCTTTGCTCAACGTCGACAGAGGCAGCGGCGTCTGCGACAAGTCGTTTGAAAGTGCTTTCGTGCGAAGGGGAGTTTGCCTCATAATTTTGTCGTTGTTCGCAGTAATTATTTTAATTTTCATTTATTTTTTACTTTACTTTCCCACTTCCTCCTTCACCACACCCGCCTTGAAGTGGAGGCTCTTAAAGTGGAGAGACAACTCCTGTGTGTGCTGTGAGGACGTGTTGATGTGTCTATGTATTCGTCTCGTCGTCGTCGTCGTCGTGGTCGTCGTCGGTAGAGTCAGTAATCCTTTTGAGAAACAGGAAGCGAAGCTATTATTAGGACCATAAATCAGCATGAAATGAGCAGAACGCCGCAACCAGCAAAACCAGCAGCAGCAACAACAACAAAAACAACAGCAACAATGGACGAGAAGAGGAGCCAAGCCGGAGGAGCTTTGTTGTTGCTTCTGCTTCTGCTCTCGTCCTCTCTGTGTGCGTATTCGTATTCGTAGTTGTAAAAAGTGGTCGAGAGTTGTTGTTGTTTCTGCTGTTGTAGTTGTAGCCCCATTGCTGATGTAGTTGTAGTTGTAGTTGTTGGGGCAAATGACGTGAGTATGGTGAATACTCAAACGGAACAACGGAAACTAGCAGAAGACAGTGACGAAGGCGCAGAGCAACAAGAACAACAACAATAAGAGCAACAACAAAAAGGCTTCACGCACTGTGGTGTGAAAAGGGCATTGAAGTTGCACTCGATGAGAGCATCTAACTGCACCTAAGGCAAAGTCCCATCGTACCGGGAATACTCTAATACTCCACACAGCACACAAGCACACACGCTCCACGCACACGCACACAGACTCCACTCACACACACTTCACACGGGCAAACTAATTTGCCAACGTTTTGTTGTGCCGGGCCCATTTACCTTTCCCTGCATACACACACCAACACACACACACTAGCACACTTGCACGAAGGCTCAGACACATGCGTGTCTGTGCGTAGCAAAATTACAGTTGTGTTTACTTTGTGTTTTTTTTTTGTTTTTTGTGCTGCTCACACACGTTTTTCTCACATTAATTTTGTATTGAATTTAATTTCGAATTTCGCACTTGCATTCAATATTCGCCTCCCTCCTTACTTCCCTCTGTCCCACTGTCCTTCTGTCCGCATGCAAAGCACATTTTTCTACTCACTACTCACACTGTGCTGCTGCTATCATCCGGCGGCGACGACGACGGCGACGGCGGCGTTGGAACCGTTACTTCAATTTCGTGTTGTATGCTTTGCACGCGTTTTCGTTAATTTTACTATGTTCTACTACTGTTCTTGTGCTTGACGTTCTTGTTGTTGTTGTTGCTCGTTTGCAGTCTCTTTTGAATATTGTGTAAAAAGGCGTTAGTTCTTATATTTTGTTTCCTATTTTTTAACATTAACGAGAAAAACGATGAAACGAGAAAAAAATATAGTTTTTACTCTAACTGTTTCTCGCAGTTGGAATTGCAATAACCTCACCTAACGAGCAATTGAAATACACTGAAGAAGGCGTCAGGCGTCGACAGATGCTGCTGCGGCTGCTGCTGATACGGAGAGAGATTGAGAGCGAAACAAACGATGTCTCTATGTCCCCCAATCCTTAACCCCCAACCCCCAACTCAGAAAGCAGGGGAACAACAGGACACAGCGAACAAGTTGCAAAGAAATTTCCTTAAGGTTTGCACCACACTGAAAAGAAAATTATTATAACCAAAATCAACTTTATTGTATTAATTTATATATTTAAAATAATCCCCCAATTTAGAAATAATTTTACCAATTTCAATTAGCGCGCCGAAGTTTAACTGCGAATTCATGCAGAATTTCTTGCGGTGTAACATGCACTTCTGTGTGAATGGCAAAATCAGCTGTGCTTATTGGTGTTGCCAGATCTCGAAATTTTCATAGTAGCCATTGCCGGTTGAAGGCAAAAGAAACTAACAAGAATTAAGAAAAACATTTTATTTGTCAATAAAAAATGCCCGGAGAAAATGAAAATAGCAATGCGGAGACCTCAAACGATCACATCGATCTGGCGATATATCGTAAACTGGTCAAACAGTTCATAGACATGGTAAGCAGTGCATTGAAAATAAGAAAACTAAATTGTTGATAAAACTTCCCCCTTCCCAAGCGTCGCTATTCAACTGCGCTTTTCTGGGCGGAAAAGGTGGCTGTACTCAGTGGTCACGAACCACGGGATGTCTACTACCAGGCGCAGTGTATGTTTCTTCTTGGCGAGTACCATCGTGCCGCACACACCATACAACATTATCAGCTGGAACAGACTTCCCTACCTTGCTGCAATCTTCTCCTGGAGAGTCTCTATGCGGCCAAGGAGTACAATGACGCTGCAACTATCATCCAGAACGTTGAGGTGGAGGCAATAAGCACGTCCCTTATTAATCAGCCCGTGGACGCAGCCAGCGGTTGCTTTCAGGAGACCAACAGTGTCTTCGGAGGCGAGGAGAACAGTCGAAATGAACTGATGGCGTCCATTTACCTAATGAAGGGAAAGGTCTACGAGGCACTGGACAATCGCGGCATGGCCATGGACTTCTATGTGCAGGCACTCCACAAATCAATCTACTGCTTTGAGGCCCTGGAGGCACTGGTGCAGCACGAGATGCTGATGGCTTGGGAAGGTGAGGAACATAATCATCTATATGCTCAACTAGTCTTAACCCAGTCCAACATCATCTTCCGGCAGAGTTCGAGCTGATGCACCATTTACCACTCGCGCAACAGTCCAGCGAGGCGGACGCCAAGTTCATCCTAAAGCTTTACGAGTCGCGCTTGAAGAAATATTACGAACTCATCTCGGCACGCAATGCAGAGGAAATCTCACCCATTGTCAATCCCGATGTGCTCAAGTACATCAAGGAGTTCACTGTGCGTGTGCAGCAAACCTGCTCAACAGACTCCCAGTTCCCCAAGTCGACACTAAAGGTGCCAGTGACGCCTTCACAGTTTATGTCACCTGCACAAAAGTGAGTAACAGTTGCTCCCAATTTGACAGACTCGCATTAACTTGACTTCCTTGGCAGAGTACTGGAGGATCTAAAGGCTCCCACGTTTTCACTGCAGTCGAGTCTTTCCCGTGCCTCCTCCATGATTGATGCTACTCAGCGTTCACTCTTTGATGCCTCACATCGGCGGCTTTCACGCGAGCAGGAAGTGGACACATTAATGCCACTCAACGATTGCTTAGGACGTGTCCAACGTAGTACAGATTTGCTCGCTGCAGAGGCCGAGAAATGCTTCTACGATTGCGACTACAAGCAGTGCCTGAAGATCCTCAATGAGTAAGGGATAAATCAACAATATGAGAGTGGGTTCTTATCATTTCCGTTTGCAGGTTGCTCAAGGTGGATCCATTTCATAACAACGCACTGACCATACAGATTGCCTGCCTGGTGGAGAAAGGGGACTTCAATAGACTCTTCTATGTGGCACACAAACTGGTGGATCGCTATCCCGACAAGGCTATATCGTGGTATGCCGTGGGCTGCTACTATGACATGATTGGCAAGAGTGATCCGGCGCGGCGTTACCTGTCTAAGGCCACCTCACTGGATCGTCTGTATGGTCCTGCTTGGCTGGCCTATGGTCATTCCTTTGCCAATGAGAACGAGCACGAGCAGGCAATGGCCGCTTACTTTAAGGCCACGCAGCTGATGCGTGGCTGCCACCTTCCACTGCTGTATATCGGCGTCGAGTGCGGCTTGACCAAGAATCTTGAGTTGGCCGAGAAGTTCTTCCTGCAAGCGATGACAATTGCTCCTATGGATGTGTATGTGCTGCACGAGCTGGGAGTGATCAAGTATGAGTATGAGTATTACGATGGCGCTGCCACAATCTTCCAGTGCACCGTGGACATTGTCAAGCAACGTGCCAAGACCAATAACGAGGAGATTTCTGCACGCTGGGAGCCTCTCTTCATCAATCTGGGACACTCTTGCCGCAGAATACAGAAGTACGAGGAGGCGCTCTACAATTTTCAATATGTAAAAGGATACTCCCCTCTTCCTGTCTCTCTCTCTCTCTTACTGATTAATCCCTGTTTGTTTTGCAGGCTCTGCTGCTGAAGCCACAAAGTGCCACCACTTACACCGCCATTGGGTTCATACACGCCCTGCTGGGCAATCTGGACCCTGCAATCGAGTATTTCCACAAGAGCTTAGCGCTGAATCGCGACTGCATTGTCACCTCGACCATACTGAAGAATTGCATTGAGGATCTCATGGACGACGCCAGCACCATTAACGAAATATGCAGCAAGGCACTGCGTGAGGTGACGGAATCCATTGCCATCAGCAGTCGCAATCAAATGGCCAATGTGGACAAGCTCAACGGCATCAAAACCACCAATCTTAGGTTCGAGGATGAAGAGGAAGTCTCTAACTCCAACTCCAATTCCAACTCGAACCAATCCAATTCTGACTCGAACATGGTCGTTGATATGAGCTTTGATACTTAATGAGAGTCAACAATGAGTCAAGTTAGATCTATAAGATGAATAGCATAGATGAATGAATAGAATAACAGCTGCACTTGATCTAAATTTTCGAGCTGAAGATTTACACAGCTGTTCCCCTCCCTCTCTCAAAAAAAAAAAAAGAACGAACCCAAGAAGCCTGGGATTTTTATTATACGAATATTGTATTTTCCCAAAAATTGTATTTGAAGTTGCCGCTTCGTATTGTTTTCTACGAGTATTTAAGGTTTAAGAATTGTCCTCAATTAGATCATCGTGTCCAAGAAAGAGTTGAAGAACGTAGTTAAGTTATTAGGGCACTTTTCGAATTTAGTGTTAAGCAAAGAATATAGAATATATTCTGTTCTATTCAAAACTGAGTAACACTTTTTGGATGTGTGTGTCCTTTGCTCCTTTTTTGCAATAACAACCATTTTATTTATTCATTAATCAGTGCTATATAGTTGTTGCCAACCTTGTGTTTCTTAATACCAAATTGTATTCTTGCATAACGCGATATTTCCACTCTAAATCACAGCGAATTGCCGCCTACAAATCCATCTAGCCCCAAAAAGGTCAGTGCGATAAAGCTTATCGGTTATTGTGTTATGTGGCGAAAGGAAGGAACAACTACAGAACTACAATACATTAAGTGAATATGTCATTAAACTTTGCATATATGCAAACAAACTACTGATACACATTATGGAAATAATTTCAAGAAAGCAACACCGAATAACGCTTTTATGACGCGACGCGTTTAACAAATATTTGGCCAACAGTAAAGCGTGTGAGGCGATGACGATGGCAACAACAACAATAACAACAACATCGAGAACTCAAAAGAGCAGTGTTTGAAGGTCTGGAAACATATGATAAACAGGCAGCGACTCTTGACTGGAGTATATAAACCCGTTCTTGGCCAGAAGTCAGCACAGTCCAACTGCAAACAGCAAACAGTGCAGCAAGCCAACAATTCCAATCCCAACAGAATGCATCGTTATCCTTTGATCCTCCTGCTCTGCGCAGCCTTCGCACAGGCGGTGCCACTGGCGCTTTATGACGACATCGATGACGATACCGATGTCATTGAGCTGCCCGAGAATGGCATTGAGGAGCCTGCACCTGGCAAGGATATAATCGATCTGAGTAGCTATGGCGCGGCCATGTATGGCAAGCCAGATCAGGAGCTGACCGCGTCACTGGTGAGCAACTACAGCGTGGAAACAGCTGGCGTTAATCCCGAGGAGCTGGGCAGTTACCTGGAGGGAGACATCCTGGTGCCCCAATCGGATCTGACCATGAAGAACGGCCTGACCACACAGAGCTCGCGCTGGCCCAAGGGCGTGGTGCCCTACGAAATACGCGGCAACTTCAATGCCAAGGACATGGCCACCATTCAGGGTGCCATCGACGAGTACCACAAGCGCACCTGCATCCGCTTTGTGCCCTACAGCGGCGAGCGTGACTACATCTCCATTGTCAGTGGCAACTCTGGCTGTTGGTCGTCGGTGGGTCGTGTGGGCGGCAAGCAGGAAGTGAATCTGCAGTCACCCGGCTGCCTTGGACGTCCTGGCACAGCCATGCATGAACTGATGCACGCCCTGGGCTTTCTGCATGAACAGAATCGCATGGAGCGCGATGCCTTTGTGGCCATTCAGTACAGGAACATTCAGTCGTCGGCGATGAGCAACTTCGAGAAGGCAGCCAAGACCGAAGCCTTCGGAGTACCCTACGATTATGGCAGCGTGATGCACTACTCGGCGAATGCCTTCTCCACCAACGGACAACCCACCATAGTCGCAATGGTAAGTTCTTAAATGGAATTTTAAAGATCTCTTCCTAATCTTTCATTGCCCTTACAGCAATCTGGAGGCGCCGCTAAAATGGGTCAGCGCAATGGATTCTCCGATTCAGATGTGGAGAAACTGAATCGCATGTACGACTGTGGCTATGTTGCGGCTCCAGGTGCTGCTGCCCCAGCACCCGCACCCGCAGGCGGGCCTGCCGGTGTGCCTGCTCCTGTTCCCGGTGGAAATCCCATTGTGGACAGCTTCCTCAGTGGTCTCATCAGTGGATTGGGCCTTGGTGAAGAAGAGAAACCAACCGAAGGCAGCAGCTAAGCGCGAATCTCTCAAGGAATCAATATATTCACATGATCACAACTGCGACAAACTATTTAATGCATCACCCAATCACACACCCACCCACACATATATAGGCTATAATTAGTAATCAATGATGAACCGATCAAAATATGTAGGAAATAAACTAGCACAAATTTATAAGATTGAAATCGGAATTGATTCAATTTATACTTATGATGAACGATTACGATGAACGATAGAAATAATTCTTTTTCTATTTTAGAAGATTTTTATAGCTCAAGAAAACTTTCCAGATAATGGCAAATAGTGCCAATGGAGAGTTAAGAACAGCACTAAAATAATTAAAGTATAGTTAAAGCTATAAAGTTATGTTTAGACTGGCTTTAAGATATAATAAACGTTAAGTTTACATTAGATTTAAGTTATAACGGGCAGTATTCGTTTATAGCTACGTTGAGAAGGTTACAGTTTGTTATGCTGGAGTGTGTTAACCTTTTCAAGTGGTTGCACGCTCTTTTAATCATACTATACCGTGCACTATAGTGATAAAGGGGGTGTATTATGAATGGGTAAAGTAATATGAGATACGAGCTCTGTAGCGCTTTGTACATAGCCGCGAAATTCAAAAGACAAAAAAGCGGAAGGGAGATATTTGACAACCTTATATAATACCTAGACTATGATAATTTGATAAGATACTTTTAAAACAGTTAAGTTCTCTTCAGCTGCTGTTACAGAGTATCTTATTGTTGCGCCTTAAACTTTTCTAGTTTGTTTTGCCAAATCTCAGTCAAAACACTCGAATTATTCCCCAACACATGACTCAGAAAGGTTGTTGTGATAAACCTTATCGGTTAAGATGTTCGGGTCTATGAAGTAACGTCACAGATGCGGAAGATAATTTAATATATTATCTAACGACTAGCATGGTTACAGGCAAATTTCAATCAAAGAAACTGTAAATAGAATTTATTATTTAATTTATGAGCTAAACAATTTTCATTTGTATTTTTTTCAGCTTTAACGAAATATATTTGAAATTGAAGTAGAAAATTCCAATACGTGAGAAAATGTAGTTATCGTAAACCGAGACGTTTGAAGGTCTGCCCAGTTGTTACATAGATATTCAATTCTCTTATCAGAGCTTACATGAGATATGACTGGATCATAAGGTACCAGATTACATCTACAGATTTGAATATAAAAGCCTCTGCACACAGCATCAAATGTCAGTTAATGTTGGAAAGGAAATCGTTGAGCTTAACATGAGGAGATCTCTTGTAATATTTTTCGTTTTGGGTGGAGTTCTCCTTGAGGCGCTACCAATGCCGTCAGAGCTAAAGTCCTTCGAAAGCGACGTAGAATCTGATGAAGTAAATCCCCAGGACTCTGAGGAAGTAAATAACGAAGACTCTAACGAAGTGAATCCCGAGGAGACGGGTGACTATCTTGATGGTGACATTGTGATGCCGCTGGTTCCGACCATGCGCAACGGTCTGAACCTGCCAAATAGACAATGGCCCAATGCCGTGGTGCCCTACGAGATCGAGGACAACTTCAAAGCAAAGGAGTTAGCTAACATTGAGGTAGCCATGGCACGATTCCATTATAATACCTGCATCAGGTTTGTGCCGCGTAGCAATCAAACGGATTACATTTCTATTGGCAATAATCGAACTGGCTGCTGGTCTACCGTGGGACGAAAGGGTGGCAAGCAGATAGTCAACCTGCAGGCACCCAAGTGCACAAGAAAACCTGGCACTATCATGCACGAGCTGAATCATGCACTGGGATTCCTGCACGAGCAGAACCGATCCGAACGTGATGATTATGTGATTGTACAGTACAATAATATTCATCCAAAGCAGATGATCAACTTTAGGAAATTCAATAATACACTGAACTTTGGCATACCCTACGATTACAGTAGTATAATGCACTATTCATCCAAGGCTTTCTCCTCCAATGGTCAAGATACGCTGGTGCCAAAGGTAGGCTTCTTTTCTTTTTACGAGTATGATTTTTATTTTGTATACCAATATCATTTTAATTTATGTATAATATTTATTGAAGTCTAATTAACAAAGTATCTTCATTTTCTTTTTCATTTGTACAGCAAAACTTGGGAGGTCTTCGCATGGGTCAGAGAAAAAGATTCACAGCACTCGATATAGAAAAGATTAATCGCATGTACAATTGCTACGATGATATTTTGACCTCTTATGAAACTGAAGAATCCCTAGAAAGCTCTCTGGATCAACTAGTCAATATCATAGTTTGACAGTAAGTTTTAGACCTATTTGTATTCGAATTTTTAAGAAATAAATTTATCAGCTTAGTATCTAAATAATGTAACAAATATGAAGCTCAGTTGATCACTATGGAAAAAGATACTGATTACATCTGCCACACGGCTAAGGTCGATCTCTTGCAAAGATGTATTGTCATAAGGAGTGCTTCCACAAGGGGCCTCACAGTACCTTCCCTAGGACAGTTTCTATCAAGATTTCTTAATAATTTCCTAAAGTAAACCCTAATAGGATATCGCAAGTGGAAAGATCTATGTTCGCATCTTCAGCTTTATTACTCGAACAAAAGTAAATACTAAATACTTTGGATAATTTTTTGCGAATCCGCCGAAAGACACAAAATAACATAAGTAACGTGAACACATAAAGAAGATGGGGTTGGGAGTTTTCCCATTTGGGGTTTACATGTTCCGCTTCGCAGCGAGCATGCGGGAGCGAGGCAGACGACACTGGCTGATGCTGTGCAGACGGTACTGCATCTCCGGCTGAGTGATCTTCTCGTATAGCTTCTGCTTGGCCTCCTTGACGGTGTGTATGGCGACACCGTCGCCGCCGTCTTCGATATTGAAGGCTTCGCCCTCGGCGCATTCGGGACATTGCTGGGTGAGCACAATGTCGTTAAGATCGGTGGGCAGCTCGCAGATCTTCTCAATCTGCTTGACCACATAGTCAAGATTCTTCTCGTCTTGGCGCTCAAAGACGTACACGCTGGCCACAATATCCTGTATGCGTGCCTCGAGCAGCTTCACAAAGCGTTCCACATTGACCAGATTGACGTGGGTGTGATCACCGAGCAGCTCGGCCAGCGGCGACGTGTCCACCGAACACATGTCGCATATCATTTCGATACCCTGCAGCAGGTTCTCGAGGCGCTGATCGTTGGCCTCGCGCGCCTTGTTCAGCTCCAAATTGGAGGCCTGTTTTTTGGTCACCTCCTCCTCGAGCGAATTGAGCAGATCGATCTGCTCCTGCAGCGTGTTTGTATTCTCGCGTTTCAATTCGACAATGTCATCGAATAGGCGATTGACCGAGTTGTTCAGCAGCGTGATGTGGTAGCTCATCTCATTGGCGTAGTTGAAAAACGAGTAGTAGAGACTCTCCTGCTGCTGGAACTTTTCGATCACCTCGCTCACATGGTGGGAATTGGTGTAGTTGAGTATCTTCTTAAGCACCGATTGGTAGAGATTTATCTTCTTGTTATGTTTGCGTCGGAATTCATCGCGACGCCTGTATTCCTTCGGCTGTAGATCGGCCAGTACCCGTTCCCTGGATTTGCACTCGACGAACGCTGTGTTGTCCGCATCCGCGGCCACTTTGCGCATCATGCCCTGCAGCTCAATGCGACGCAACTCGCGTTCTTTGGCCTCGCGCTTGGTGATCTTGTCGATCTTCTCGTAGACATCGATGCAGCCATCGAAGGTGTTCAGCGCATACTCAATCAGATCGATGAGGTACTTCTTGTCACTGTTCAGTTTCTGCACCATCTTCGTGTAGGAGTCATTGAAGAACGTGCGATGGTTTAGGATGCGAATGAGTTGCTCTCGTAGTTCCGCATTGGCCGCAGTGAAGGCACACTCCTGCCGTATGCCCACCTCCAGCGAGTTCTCCAATATGACCATCTTTTTGCGCACCGACAACACGTGCGCCTGATGCATCTGTTCCGGTACTGTCAGCCGGTTCAGATTATAGATTTGCTTGCGAACGCGACCAATTTCGCGCTCCATATTGGTTATAGAAACCTTCACCTGGGATATGTCTCTGGCGAGATTCTCCTGGCATTCGACATGGCAGCGTATCTGTTCCAGGAAGCGCGCATCCTTTCTCATGTGCGTCTTACCGGAAGCCACCCAGATCTGTGCGCGCAGATCGTTCTTCTCCTCCTCCAGGCGATCGATGGTGTTCTCATAACTTGCATCGATGATGGTCTCATTGCGTGTCTTTAGCTTGCTGGCCAGCAGCTTCTTGTACTCTCGCTGCCGCTTTCCGAGCTCGCGATGCTTCAGTAGGTAGCTCTCCAAGAAGGCAGCCTTGTCGAAGCTATCATGCTGTTCAGTCATCTTTCTTTAATAATGTGAAAATTTGTCAACAAAAACAACTTTTTTTTATTTTAATAATCCTGAGTTTATTTGTATGTGAATCGATGCCAGTCTCTAGCTCAGTTGGAACTGTAACCTTGCCGTGCTTGCTTCGGCTAGAAACTCTAGGATCGCCTACTTTTCGTTTATATAAAATCATTTAAGGCCATCGAATCAGTGAGGCTTAACAAAGGTGCTTAGGAATCCATTGAACTTGTTTGAAGTGTTTCATTTATTGTCACAATATTTCTTTTCTGGCATTGCTATCAAGCATTTGAAATTAGTCTTATTTTTTTTTTAATTCTTGTAAAATTTTACAAATTTCTTAATGCTTCGTATTGCGTTCCAAACACTTGTTGGACGGCGTCTTCAGCCGCCCCAGACTCAGCAGAACCGCAACGCGCATCAAATTCCCGATCATCTCAAGAATGTCGGAACTGAAAAGGATCCCGGATTCTCGGCTATGGTTCAATACTACTATCATAAGGCAGCCCAAGTCATGGAGGGAGAACTGATCAAGGAGATGGATAAATATACTCATTTCCAGACGGAGGAAAAACAACAACGAGTGACCGCCATTCTAAACCTCATGGGCAGCGTGTGCACCTCGCTGGAAGTCAGCTTTCCTATCATCAGAAAGGATGGATCCTATGAAATCATCACGGGATATCGGGCACACCATGTTCGCAATCGACTTCCTCTCAAAGGAGGTGAGTATCAGATGAATAGATGGCAACCAAAGATGAGATTTGCTAACATCGTTTTCTTTTAGGAATTCGCTTTGCCATGGATGTGGACGATCAAGAAGTGAAGGCTTTGGCTACTATAATGACATTCAAGTGCGCTTGTGTCAACTTGCCCTATGGCGGCTCCAAGGGAGGAGTGCGCATAGACCCGTCCAAGTATTCTGCGAAGGAGCTACAGACTATAACGAGAAGATACACAATGGAGCTGCTGAAGCGTAACATGATTGGGCCTGGCATAGATGTGCCTGCGCCCGATGTGAACACTAGTGCCCGCGAGATGAGCTGGATTCTTGACCAATATGTGAAGACCTTTGGCTACAAGGACATCAACGCAGCGGCCATTGTTACTGGTAAGCCTGTTCACGTGGGAGGAATCAATGGACGCACATCGGCTACGGGACGAGGCGTGTGGAAGGCGGGTGACATGTTTCTGCAGGACAAGGAATGGATGGACCTGCTGAAATGGGAAACTGGTTGGAAAGACAAAAAAGTGATTGTCCAAGGCTTTGGCAACGTAGGCTCCTGGGCAGCAAAGTTTGTTCAGGATGCGGGCGGCAAGGTTATTGGCGTCCAGGAACATGGTTTCTGCATGACCAATGATGAGGGCATTGACATCATTGTGGGTTTCTATAAATCAATATTTATTGTATGCTAATTCGAGTATCCTCCATAGGATATGATGAGTTACAAGAACGAAAAGAAGACCATAAAGGGTTACCCGAAGGCGACGGAGGGAACCGAGAACCTGCTCACAGCGGAGTGTGATATACTCATGCCATGTGCCACGCAGAAGGTTATCACCAGTGAAAACGCGAACGACGTCAAGGCGAAACTTATACTGGAAGGTGCGAACGGACCCACCACGCCTGCTGCTGAGAAGGTGCTATTGGACAAGGGCGTTCTCGTTGTGCCGGATTTCTACTGCAATGCGGGAGGTGTCACCGTATCCTATTTCGAATATCTGAAGAACATCAATCATGTGTCTTACGGCAAGATGACAGCCAAGACGACTTCCGAGCTGATTATCGAAGTGACCAATTCAATAAACGAATCATTGGGGGAATGCGGCGATTTTGTAAGTAGAGAACTAACACTAAGCATTGAACACAGGGACTTAGGCGCAAATTTTATCCCTGAGTTCTATACACATGATATATGTAGTATAATGTTGGAGAGAGATACTTTATTTTGTTATCGTTAACAGCCCAAAGTCGAAGCGAATCGAGCCCTCCGAAAAATTCGCGATTGCACTACCGAAGCGGACATTGTAGACGCAGCCCTTCAGACGGTGATGGAAGGAGCAGCGCGCGGCATTAAAGAGATAGCCCACAAGTTCGCGCTGTGCAATGACCTGCGTACCGCTGCATATATATTTTCCATATACAAAATATTCCGGGCACTGGAAAGTTCAGGCATATCGCAGCAATGATCTGCGTTGGATTTTAGGGTACAGTTAGGTTGCGGTGATAATTGGGTAGGAATATCATTTAAATCAATTGTACACTTTTTCAAATAAATCGACGATATTAACGAGTTTAAAATCAGTGGCACAAAATGGCCAAACTGAATATCTAATATATATCAAATATATTAATGTCAATTATTATATACACTTAAATGCTCACAGCAGGTTGATTTGCGAAAAAATAACAGTACATTTGGAGTTTAAAGAAATTTCTAAGGCAATCACATGTGTTTTCGGTTGGTCATTGAATTAGACACAGCTTAAATTTTTTCGTATTGCGTGGACAAGTCTAAACTTTTGTATTCAGAAAATCATCAAAAATAAACAAAGTGTTTTCCTCCATTTACATTTGAATAAAAAATGGGAAAAGCTGCTGTTATGAGCTTATTGGAACGTCAAAAAGTAGACTTTTTTCACTCGCAAGGAATGTCCAATCGGAACATTGCCAAACAAATAAATCGCAGCTCCAGAACTGTTGACAGATATTTTAAGGATCCAAAAGCATATGGAAATGACTTCAAAGGAAAAAAAAACACTATCTAAACAAGCAGTACGGAAAAGAAAATGAAATTGGATGGATAAAAGCTGTGAACAATTCCATTTAAATTTCGAGAGATAACAAATATCAGAAGACTTAAATAAGAACTAGAAGTCGTTTTGTCTGTTCGATTTGACCGATATTTATTTAAATCGAATGGTAAAAGATGTTGATCGCACTTTGAAAACTAGTCTAATTTTGAAAAACATGAAGAATCGCTTTAAAGACGGAACAATACAGGGTTCGATGGAAGTCTCAGTTTCCAGGTGCAATAAAATCAGAATACAAAGAGATAAAAAGTTTTTTTTATCACCTGTCCTTGTTTACCAAGCAAGCATTGAAATCGACAAAACTCGCCAAACCTATTAAAAGATGAGCTGAGTTTGAAGTCAGCTAAATCTCAGCAACAATTTCAAAATCCGAAGGGTATAATTAAAAAACAACAGAAGTCAGGATGGCTTATTGCTGTGATATTCCGGAGCTTTCCAGGGCACGGAATATCTTGAATACGGAAAAGATATATGCAGCCGTTCGCAGATCGTTGCACAGCGTGAACTCGTGGGCTACCTCCTTAATTCCGCGTCCTGCTCCTTCCATCACCGTTTGAAGGGCTGCGTCTACGATGGCGGCTTCGGTGGTGCAGTCACGGATTTTTCTCAGAGTTTTATTGGGCTCAATTGTAGGCTGTGGTCATAAGAATTATGTGAGAGACAACCCCTTTCCTTTACAAGATAAGATACATACAAAATCCGAGCGTGCAGATTTGAAAGATTCATTAATAGAATCCATGATCCCATAGATGAGATGGGAAGTTGACTTTGCCGTCATCTTTCCATAGGGCACGTGATTAATATTCTTGAGGTATTCGAAATAGGATACGGTGACACCTCCCGCGTTGCAGAAGAGATCAGGCACAACAAGAATTCCCTTTTCTAAGAGCACCTTCTCAGCAGCTGGCGTGGTGGGTCCGTTCGCACCTTCCAGTATCATTTTCGCCTTGACATCCTTTGCGTTTTCACTGGTGATTACCTTCTGCTTAGCACACGGCATGAGTATATCGCACTCGGCTGTAAGCAGGTCCTCCTTTCCCTCCTTCGCTTTCGAGTATCCCTTGAGCGTTTTCTTTTGGTCTTTGTACTCCATCAGTGCCTAGAGAAAACATTCTGGTTGGTTTGCTTTGATCAGAAAGTGATTACTTTGTGGAACTCACATTTATGTCGATGCCTTCAGGGTTTGTTAACGTACAGTCAAACTCTTGAACGCCAATCACCTTAGCGCCCGCATCCTGAACAAACTTTGCTGCCCAGCAACCTACATTGCCAAAGCCTTGAACAATCACTTTTTTGTCATTCCAACCTGTTTTCCATTTCAGCAGGTCCATCCATTCCTTGTCCTGCAAAAATATGTCGCCCGCCTTCCAAACGCCTCGTCCCGTAGCCGATGTGCGTCCATTGATTCCTCCCACGTGAACTGGCTTACCAGTAACAATGGCCGCTGCGTTTATATCCTTGTAGCCAAAGGTCTTCACATATTGGTCGAGAATCCAGCTCATCTCGCGAGCACCAGTGTTCATATCGGGAGCAGGCACATCTATGGCGGGTCCAATCATGTTTCGCTTCAGCAGCTCCATTGTGTATCGTCTTGTTATTGTCTGAAGCTCCTTCGCCGTGTATTTGGAAGGATCAATGCGAACTCCTCCTTTAGACCCGCCATAGGGTAAGTTAACGCAGGCGCACTTGAATGTCATTATAGTTGCCAGAGCTTTCACTTCCGAATCGTCTACATCCATGGCGAACCGAATGCCTAAGGGAGAAGGATGTTACGGAAACTCTTCTTCGGTTGCCACTGTGTTCAACTGATACTCACCCCCCTTGAGAGGCAGTTTATTGCGTACATGATGCGCCCGATACCCCGTAATAATTTCATAGCATCCATCGTTTTTGATAATGGGGAAGCTGACTTCCAGCGAGGTGCACACGCTGCCCATGAGGTTTAGAATGGCGGTCACTCGTTGTTGTTTTTCCTCCGGCTTGAAATGAGGATATTGATCCATCTCCTTGACTAGTTCCTGCTCCATAACCTGAGCGGCCTTATGATAGTAGTATTGCACCATAGCCGAGAATTCAGGATCCTTTTCTGTTGCGACCTTCTTGAGATGTTCGGGAATTTGATGCTTAAAACAAACACATATTCGAAGCGGATTAAAATGCTTCCTGCTCCAACAAAGACTTAGCGCATCGCGGAGCATATTTTTGGAATATAACATTTTTATAATTTCGTAAAGAGTATGTCCAAAAAATAAGATTAATATAAAAAAAAAGTCAGTTGCTAAAAGCTACTAAGTTCGAGTAAAAAATGCGAAATTATTTGAATTCATAATATTTTTGGATTTTTATTATTGTATAAATACAGGTAAAGTATTTTCAAATTGCTCTACATAATACGTGGCTACGGGCTACGAGCTATGCTTAAGTAATTAAATAGTTAAGAGCTATACACAGAAGTAGACATACTTATGTTTTCTTATATTTGTAGATATCTTAATTCTTTTTAATTGTTTATTTTTACTCTTTAATGTGTTAATTCTTAACGCATGGAAAACTCTAAGCAGCCAATGATTAAAAATAACTAAGAGTATCCTATGTTGTGGTTACTTATCTACATAATAACTATATATACATTTATGTATACATACATGTATATATAGTATGTTTGTTACGTTTAAAACTTTTGGATTCGCAGGGAAGCGCAGAAAAACGAATGTTGGGGACTGGGGAGGGGGCAAAACTTAATTGATATCGGGATCGGGAGATACACATAAATATAATAGATCTTAAACTATAGATATTTATAATATTATCTCTATATACACACGGACATACAATTTGAATTGGTGTTGAAACGAAAAAAATAAAGGACCCCGTTCGCAAAATGAAAAAGTTCTAGTAATGTAGCTTTTAATATCACTTTGGGGACATGCACTTGTCTCATCTCTTCCTCTTCCTCTTACATTCTCTTTATCTCTATCTCTATCTGTATCTGTTTCTGTATCTGTATCTTTCTCGTTTTCGTTCTCGTTGTGTTATGGCCTCTTTAACGATGGATACAATTGGTTAGCATAGGTTATAAGTATGTAGAAGACACACACGATCGCATTGCACAAGAAACTTCCCGATTCTCGGGTATAATGCAGGCATGTCGTACAATTATCGATAAATATAACTGGTTGCAGGTTGTGGATGCCAATGCCCCAATGCATTGGGGCTTACTATAGCTGTAACTTATGTAGCTACTAGATGCATTTGCAATTAATTTCGAATTAATTCAAAAGTCGAATTTTATACAGGGTATTTAACGCATACAATTATAATTACAGTGATTACATTACAACTACGACGACCTAACACACATCATTAATCTCGTAGCAAGATCGCAGGTATTGCTGCTGCTTAAAATTTAACATCACGCTTGGAAACAAAATAACTCTCAAAGTATTATGCTCTTGAGTACTATAGATATTCTCGAATCAATTCTCGGTTCTCTCTGCCCTCGTTCAGGCAGCCGCCGAGCTGCTTTCCACTCTCTGCTAGTCGACGTCTTTCTTCTCGACCTTCAAATTGTACTTGGCCACCAGTTCCTCAGGCGACAGTCTGCAAAGAAAGATAAATTTCAATTAGTAAAGGTCTTTGAATGATATCGATTTTGCTACACTTACCCCACAAGGTTCTGTAGATCGCAGACAAACCGATAGACATAGCGCTTGCCCGCTGTCTTGTGGATGATGTTCTTGTCATAGTAGTAGCGCAAGCCACGGCTCAGTTTCTCATAGTTCATCTTGGGTTTGTTCTTGCGGATGCCCCAGCGACGTGCGACCTATGGTAGAGTAAATGAATCATTGATTAATTGATTTATAAATAAATTTAGTTTTTTTTGTGGCACTCACCTCATCGGGATCCGTCAGTTTGAACTCCCAGCCATCGCCCGTCCACGAGATGAAGCTTTCGCAGGTCTTGTCCAGCAGCAGCTCGAGCAGGAATTGCCACAGCTGTATGGGGCCCGAGCCGGTGAAACAGGGCACACCTCCTTGCGTTGTATAGCCGCCCAGCAGCGATTTGTCCAGACCCAATGTGGTCATATATGCCGCCGGATGCTGATGCGCATGTGCGCCCCACTGTTCCATATTGGGTTGGGCATTCATCGTTTGAAACTGTGCCTCGTATGGCGACGTAAACTCCGACGCAAAGCCATCATGGAATCTTGCTGTACGTCCGTAAGTGCCATAGAAATCCGGACTGCCATCCATGCCGTAGCCATTGCTGTTGGCGCCACTGCCACTGCCATTGCCCACACTGGACGCTTGACTCTGATGCTCTTGCGCTGATATTGTACTATGATAGTCATCATCATTGCCACCAGCAGCACCACCAGCGCCAGAGCTGCCACCCGCGCTGCCTGCACCACCTCCGCCGCCGCCTCCACCGCCACCGCCGCCGCCGTAGTGTCCGGCAGCCGCAACTGCGGCTAGATGTGCGGGCAGACCGTAGCTACTGAGATCGGTGGGATCGTTCTGTGCGTTCGTTACGTAGGCGCTGCTGTTGCTCTGCGCTGACTGCGTGCCCGGCTCCTCCTTCAGCTGATGGTGTTGGTACAGAGCGGAGGCCATTGCTGACATGAAGATGTTGTTGTTGTTGTTGTTATTGCTGCCCGCATTTGCATTGTTGTTGCTGCCCGGGCTGCTGTTGTTGTTATTGTTGTCATTGGCATTCTGCTGCTGCTGCTGTTGTTGCACGCCTGGCGGCAACATGTTGCTGTTGCTGTTGTTGTTGTTGCTGCTGCTGGTGTTGTTGTTGTTGCTGCCGTTGACATGTTGCTGCTGCTGTTGTTGCTGCGGTGGCGGGCTGTTGTTGCTGCGATCGTGGGCATTGCTGTTGTTATTGTTGTTGTTGTTGCTGTAGCCTGCAAGTGGAGAAGAGAAGAGAGAAAGAGATGGAAATTAGGAATTGTTGGGGAAAGTTTATCATATAAAACTAAATGGATTTGTAGAAGATAATGAGGGATAATTATTAAGATGGTTTATTATAATGAATGTGAAATATATATGCGAAATATATGCACAAAAAATACTAAAAATTTATATGGAATATAATATAGTAAAGGTATAAAATATATACAAAACAAAAGGAAATATATGTGTCGTTTAATGAAGTTAAAAAATGCGCCATGAAGAATACTGATTCATTACATAGTACATATAATATAGTTAAAGATCTCCCTGCAACATACTGTACCCAGCAAATTACGTCATTTGAGTAAAGCAACGAAAAGAGAACATCTTTCATCTATCAATCCTCTTCAATTGCAACTCAAATGAACCCTAAGAAGCAACACGTTCTCGCCTCGCATCGTCTCGCAGAGCCTTTGCCATGAGGGGCGTCGCTGGGGGCACGAACGAGCTGCGTACGAACTCAAAACACTTCGGAAGCCAATCAAAATTCGAAGCGCAAACCAATACAAGCACACACAGCACATAGATACACACGCACACACACACCCATAGACTGGCGCGCTACCCGCTGCTCTCTCTAGCGCCTCGCACACGCTCGCATTAATTGCAAATACATTGAAATTTTCACACATCTCAGCGAACAAGCGAGTGAGCGAGTGAGCAACGGTGAGTGTGTGTGTGTGTGTGCGCTACAAAAACCTGTTGAGATACACATACAGCACACACACACACAAACTTATAGGGGCGCACACACATGCGACGGCATGCGCTGCTGTCTCGCACTCGCCATCTCACTCGCTCGCTTGGGCGCGTTTTCTCATTCGCCGCAGCGACGGATACTGCGCAGATACACAAAGATACAAGATACAAAACGCCGCCCGCCGTTGGCTGAACGAGGCCAAAGAGTTGGGTGCCTCCTCCCCCCAAGTGGCAGCATCAACTGTGGCAACAACTTGTACATCTTTTCATTTCGTTTGTGTAGCTAAATGTGTATCTAAGTTTGTATCTAACTGTGTATCTATCTATGTATATTTCTATGTAGCTACATGTGTACAGTTTATATGTTCTTTTATATTTATTTCCCTATATTTTTATATCTCTATATATCTATGTAATTATGTCTGTTTGTATATTTGCATACATCTTTCTATGCAGCTAACTAGCTGTTTATTATTCTATGTATCATAATATGTTCTGCTATGTCTACATATACATATATGTATATATATATATATATTTATATACATTAATCTATATAGCTGTTTATCTAGCTCTATATATATCTATGTATCTGTTTATCAATTGAAGCATTTATTTATCTATTCATATATAACATATTTATCTATACCTATTAATCCTCCATTCAGTCTATCTCTGTATCTTTCTATGAGTTTTTTTATCTATCCAGCTATCCTTCTATATTTATACTCATCTATATATTTAATCAACCTATTACTCTATCCACCTATCCCTCCATTTATTTATCTACATGTAAAACTTTGCATGTAACATATCTATCTTTCTATATATTTATCTGTCTACTAATCTATATATATTTATATGTATTAAACTATGTATCCATCGTTCTATATATACATATATGTTTATATATTTATCTCCCATCTATCTCTTTATATATCTATCTTTATGTCTATATGTCTATCTATATATCTACTCATATATACGAGGGTCGTTTGATAAGTCCGTGACTTTTTGTATTTGCCGCGCACCTGCTCTAAATACAACACTGCTCCTGTCAGCAGTTATCGATTAACAGCTGACTGTAAAATTTTGAGAAAGCTGCGTTTTTTGGTTTGCGTTTTATAGGCATTGAAAGCAGACGATCTCAAGGCCCTCAAAATACGAGGGTCGTTTGATAAGTCCGTGACTTTTTGTATTTGCCGCGCACCTGCTCTAAATACAACACTGCTCCTGTCAGCAGTTATCGATTAACAGCTGACTGTAAAATTTTGAAAGCTGCGTTTTTGGTTTGCGTTTTATAGGCATTGAAAGCAGACGATCTCGTGAATTTTAACGAAAATGGAGATCGAGATCGTCTGCTTTCAATGCCTATAAAACGCAAACCAAAAAACGCAGCTTTCTCAAAATTTTACAGTCAGCTGTTAATCGATAACTGCTGACAGGAGCAGTTTTGTATTTAGAGCAGGTGCGCGGCAAATACAAAAAGTCACGGACTTATCAAACGACCCTCGCATTAATCTATCTTTCTACCTGTGCATCTAACTGTACATCTTTTGGATGTTGTATCTTTATATCTTTATATATTTTAGTCTGACCGCGTTGGCAATTTTGTAGCATGACGCGTTGCGGTATTTATCGCTCCCTCACCCTCCCCCTGGCCCTGCCACACCTCCCCCCGTTTCAACTTGTTGCGTGTTGCTGTTGTGCGGTTGCTGGCGGGCGTCGCACACTCTTCGAAATTACAATTTAATTATGCGTTGAGGGTTGCGGCAACGGCGGCGTCGCATCTTTGATTCGAGCTACTTTTCACACTCGAACACCTCGGGGAATCTAATTAGAATCGTTGCCCATTTGATGTCCGCAAATATTTGCCAAGCTTGTGTTCTTTCTGTATTTCTGTACCTGAACTAAAGAAATTGATATCCGCGTCCGTGTAATACGCGCTGCCCTGCGCTCCTGCTGCTGCTGCCGTCGCTGCTGTTGTCGCTGTTGTCGTCGTACCCGGATAGTCGCTGACAAAGGGCGCCATGTCGTTGAAGTATCCCAGGCCAAGGGAGGCCGCCGTTGAGCTACCCAGAGCACCAGCCAGGCCGGCGCTGGCAAAACTATGCGACGAGGCACTGGACGAGGCACTCGAACTGGAGCCGGAGGAGGAGGAAGCCGTGTTGCTGCCGGTGCTACCGCCGGAGAGACGATGTTGCTGCTGCTGTTGCTGCGATGTGGGCGAGACGTAGTGCGGCTGTTGATGTTGCTGTTGCAGGTGCTGCTGCTGATGCTGGTGTTGTTGTTGTTGATGCTGTTGCAGGTGCTGTTGCTGATGCTGCAGAAGATGTTGCTGTTGCTGCTGCTGTTGTTGTGTTGGCAGGATGTGCTGCTGGTGTTGCAGTAGCGCCGTTTGCTGTGGCAAATGGTAGCTCGAATAGTTCTCATAGCTTTGTAGCACCATGTTGCTGTTGCTGTTGCTGTTGTTGCCGCTGTGTTGCTTCGTTGTCGCGTAGTTGTAGTTGATTGCCGTGTGGCAATTGTTGTTGTTGTACTGTTGCTGCTGCTGCTGTTGCAGGCTTCTCAGCTGCTGTTCAATGTCTGCTGCCGATACCGTTAACTTTGCGTTGCCGACGTTATCCGACGTCGCGTTCGCTGCACTGATTATGGTGGCATTAACTAGAAACGCAGAGGGCGGCATTTCTTCGCGTTTTCCAATTGATCAATTCTCAAAAACAGAATGTTCAAATAATAAATAATGCACGTCATTGACTTTGCCGATAATCCACAACAATTGTCCGTGTGGTTCCAGTCTGTGTATAATATATAATATATGCGATCGTTCCTTCCTTCTTCAATACAAATCAGGCAAATCTGCGGGAACAACCACAACAAGTCACTCAGTCGACGCTCTGTCAACTCTCAATTGACAATGGAATAAGTTGGGACGCTCCCCCCCCACTCTCTCTTTCCCACTGTAGATTTATGCTGGTGCTACTTGCAGTTGTATTAAAATTGATTTCACTTTCGTTGTTTGGTTTTTCGAGTATTTTAATTTTTGCACTGTGGGCACTTTCTGCGGGTTCTAATCAATTGAGTGGCCTCTTGATGCGTTATGAGGGCGTTAGCTAGCACTTTATGATATGTGTTTCAATGATATGCTTCACTTCCGTTTTTGGCAAGTTTTAAAATATGTTTTCTTTTTTTTTTATTTTATTTTTGTGTTCAGTTTGCGCATAGGAATGCGTTGAATTCCGTCGCTGATAGAGATTAAACACTTAGCACTCGCACTTAATGGCAGAATAATTGACGGCAATTCCAGCGGCAGGCGCAGATTAAACTCAGCCACTGCTTGGGATGCCTGGCACACTCACACACACACACTGTACCACACACAGATACAACGTACATTAAATGGCACTTGATAAATTAATGCGCATATCGTACATATTTTATATCGTGTTTATTTTTTTGTTGCTGCTTATATCAGCTCTCGTTTTTTTTTTATTTTGATATTTGTTTTATTTATACATATATTTTTTTTAATATATTCTTATTTAATCTTCACTTTGTTTCATTGCCAAGTGTGGACGTTCCACGGCGCGTATGCGTTATGTGTATTTTTCGCTTTGATCATGCGAGCGACGCGACAGCAGCTCCGCCACCTTCGACATCCGTTTAAGAACTGAAGTTGACTGAAGTTGCGCCTCGTGTTGTTGCCTGCTGCGCTGCTATCTCGCTCGCGCTTCGTCTCCGTGTGTCTGTGTGTGTGTTCGTGTGTGTGGGAGCATGCTTCGTGTCGGCGCGCTCGTGTCGGCTCGCTCGGCTCGGCATGCACACAAACATACCGTCGCTCTCACAAACACACATACATCGAGTCGTGGCGAGGCAAGTCTCTCGCTGCATACACTCTCCTCTCCCTCGCACTGGGGCAGAGTATCCGCGCTGACTATCGAAACTTTATTTATATCAATTTGGCTTCCACTTGTTGCGCTAATTAGTTTTTCTTTTCGTTTGTTTTTTAGTACAGTTAGTCGCGCAAGATCATTAGCCAAAGGCAATTTCGAAGCCAGATACCAAAATGGCCATTGCCCACTTCGGATTGGAACCAATGTGAGAGTGTGTGTGTCCGTGAGTGTGTGTGTGGGCAGTAGCTCATCAGTGGCAACGCCAACATATTTCGTTGATGGACCAGAGCAAGCACTAAAAAAGCATCTCACAGATACACACACTCACACACACACACGCACTCAGTGGCACACACACGCACCTAATTGGACAAAGTTGGGATTGGCTGACGGTGCCTTATGCATGAGATCATAAGCACAGCAACGGCCAACAACCCAACCAAGTTGAAAACTTGCTCAAATTCGTTGCCTGCCTTCTTTTTTTTTTCCCCCATTTTACTGTTCGTTTTCCTTTTTTGTACGTGAAGCAAAAATCTTTAAGATTTTTTTCCCCTCATGTTGTATAATTGTTGTTAACAAATAAAAATGGTGGAACTGCCCTCCCCCTAACCCCTTCCCTTGCCAATGGAACGTGTTGTCGGGCAATTTGTGGCAACAGCCAATGGGGAAAAAAAGAAAAATAAAACTCATAACGGAACGAGCTACGTGTAAAGCGAAAGGGCACGTTCCCATGCCGCCAAACTACGATAAAAACTAGAGGGGGCATTTTTGCAAAAACTACCTTATAATTAATAGATAAATATATATTACAAAATAAAACAATATCACACCTTCACCAATGGCCGCAGTCGGCCATTGCAAGCGACAACAACTGCGACGACAACAACAACGGCGATTACAAGTTGAGACGAAGTTACAATGCATTATCAGATTATTTATTTATTCCATTTTTTTTTTTTTTATTTTATGACCAACTCGACTGATAATGTCGCGAGTAGTGAGTGCAGCAATGGCCTCGATGTGTTTTCCTGGAAAAATGTTGCAAATTCCCCTTGGATTTTTTACCTTGCTGATAAAGCATAAGCACAATATGATTCTCGAGACTTTTATTTCCCCAAAATGCTGAACGCTGCTGAAAACACAGTTAAGACAACGGTTGACCATATGCAGTCGCTGTTGTTGTTGTTGTTGTAGTTGTACTTGCCACAAAAGGATCGAAAATTTAAATTTCTTAAGAGTTTATACCCAATACGTATTGAGTAAAAGCGTGTTATGACTCAAAAGAGATCTTACTGCCAGAAGAAAACAAATGCAATGCTAAAATGCGTGCAGCCTTTAACAGGCAAGTCAATATAGCCCTTTTTGTCTGTATGAACGTTTATATCTGGCAGACTATAAGAGCTAGGGCTACCAAATTTCATGCCAATGTGTCTAAGTATTCTACATAGATAAACTTAATGTGAAGGTCTAGCCACGCCTCACTTGTTCTAAGTTAATCGAAAAAACCCGTAATAAGTATTAGATAAGGGGTATACAACAGTACAGCACACTCGACTGTAAGTCTCTTACTTGTTTTGATTTTGGCCACTTACAAATTCATGTCGTACTCGCAGCCACACGACAGATATGGAAAAAAGACAAAAACAATGCGAGAACGCACTTATAACTATCTGTATATAGTATATCCAATACATCTATATATATTTATGTGTTTGATATTTTGATTTGCTGCGTAAAGTGGCGAGAACAATGGGAAGCATAAGCGGAAATACACGAAAAACCAAAGAAAAAATATGAAAAACAAAAAAAAAACACAAACACTAAGCGAGGCAATGACAGCTGTAGCTGAAGAGAAAGACAGAGAGAGTGAATGAGAGAAAGGGAGAGGGAGAGGGAGAGAGGGGCGAGTGAAAGAGCTGCTGATGCGCCTCGCTTACGGCCGTTTCCGGTCGGAGCACGTGCGCACTAAAGAGGAGACACAGAGCCAACGACAACGGAGCCACCACCAGCAGAGCGAGGCAACCAATCACAAACCGAAACCGAATCAAAATCAGAATCGAAGTTGCAATCGGGATCTATCCCTATCCCTATCTCTCTCTGTCTCTGTCTCTTTCTCGCGGGGAGTTGGGCTATTTGCCCAAAACGCACACGTTCAAGTTTCAATCGGGAATTTGACAAAGACGAACATTATAATTATGTGAATGGCTGAATGAATACCAAGTGAGTGTGTGCCGACTTCGAGTGTTGAGTGTTGAATGGTGTGTGCCAAAAGGATTGAGGCGTTGCCCAGGAGCAGGCGACGGATTCGGGCAAATGCTGTTGAATTTCAATTAAAAAAACACAAAACTTGTTCCTCATCTACGGTATAACAATGGAGAATGGAGACGATGAGAGGGTAACGAGAGGGTACCGAGAGAAAGGGATTACAATTTAATGCAATAACGCGCAGTAGGAGAAGCCGAAGAGACAGAGGAGATGAGAAGAAGGAGATGAACAACTGGCAGAGTCGCCGCAAGGAGGGAGTTGCAGGAAGCGCCTCGCACAGCTGTCGAGGGCGGAGCAGCAGCAGCGGCAGCAGGAGCCAGGGTTGCCAGGGCACTCGCTGACACTTGAGCTGACTGAGCTGAGCTGAATAGAGAGCAATGCGAATTGATATCGAATTAATGCTGCAGCTCCTCATTCCGATACCATCCTGCGGCACACACGTGTGCAGTAAGAGAATGCCAGTGATCCTAATGTAAACCTGAATCAGGTCCCTCACTTGGGTACCCTCTCCCTCTCTCTGTCTCTATCTTTCTCTCTCTGTTTGTCTCTTTGTAAGCACTTCCGCTGCGCGCCACACGTGTCTCCCGCTCTCGCGCTAATGTAAATCGGATGTCAATGCAGCGTGATGTGAATATAAATTATCAGCGAAAGAGACAGAGCCAGAGAGAGAGCGAGAGGGAGAGAGATCGTGTTGTATCCACTTGAAGACAGAACCTGTTAGAAGCGAAGCTAAATAAATAAATAAATAAATAAACTGTTACTCTGCGCGAAACGGAAGGAAATCATAAACACAGCAGTAGTTGATGTTGTTCTTGATGTTGTTGCTGTTGTTGTTTTGACACGCATACTATCATAATTACAGCTGCAGTTGGGCCACCAACAACCCAACGCCCCACACTAACACACGCACACACAAGCAGCGAGACACACCTGTTGCTGCTTCCGTGCAACGCGGTGGCAAAGAAAAATATCAATTTTCCACGTAAAACGAAGCTGCAGAAGCTGCCCAAGATGCGTCCGCAATTTATGTAGAGCATCATCAGGTGGAGGCAAATTGAGGAGGCAGGGGGCAGGGGCATGAGGCAGGGTGTGTGTACCTGCATTTTGACAACAAAATAAACAGATGCAGCTCTAAAGAAATGCTTTGATTGTTAGACTTGTAAACAACACACACAATATCCAAACACAACAAGGAGCAGGAGAGAATGGGCAGTCAAATGCGAATGGGAATGGGAATAGTCATCGTATGCGTGTGTGTGTATGTGTGTCTGTGTGTGTGTGTGTGTGTGTGTGAGTTGCATTATCTTGGCAGCTCCTTGGCGCGCATGTAGAGCGGAAATGAAACCAGATACTTTGATACAAACGAGCCAGCGATCGGACGGGCGAACGCATACTCAAGCCTCGAGGAATCGCACTCCGATCGACAGCGATCTACAGCGATCAACAGCGATCTACAGCGATCTGCAGCGATCTTCAGCACTCTGATGAGGCACTGTGTAATGATCTGGCCATAAATGAGGCTTGCATATACACACATAAATATTATATTTATTGATCTTGGTACTTGCTTGATTGAAACCCTCTGCTGTTGATCTTGCCACTACTTGAGAAGACATTGATCTGATCTTCGGAGACTGGCAAATTAATATGCGGCCATTGATCTTGACCTGCATTGTGACAACAAGAACAGCAACAACAGGCAAAGCAGCTGCTGCCAGTGTGGCAAAAAGGAAGAGACGATCGCATAAAAAATAGAACTCAATTAACAATTTACTAACATGCACTGATCCTTTCGACCGTTATGCGATCAGGGAAGTGATCGTATACCCAAAGTGATTAAATTTTCTGAAGATCGTCATCTAGGTTTTAGTTCTGTTGCATATAGAAAAGTTACTCACTTCTTGAGCGATTGATCATACATTCGGGTGATCTTCAAACAGAGAGTTTTTCATCTACTTCAACATAAAGTTCTCAATTCTCATGCACTATTTGACCGATCTACAGCTCGTTTTTGACGTGATCGTCAATCAGAGTTTTCTCAGTCCTTTCTACTGATCCTTTCTACTGATCTTTCTTTCAGATGATCCTCAATCAGAGCATTCTCTGGCTTATAGATCTGTATCGACTTGAAGTTCTCAGTTCTCACCAATCTACTGATCTTTCTTCCAGGTGATCTTCAATCAGTGCTCCCTCAGGGCTTATAGATCTGGTTTGGGCTACCCCGTCGTTGCCCTTTCGAGGTTGTTCCTCATTCTGTGGACAGTTGGTCAGTTCTAAAATTTGAGTGACTCGCTAAATGGCTCATTTAATGCCGTTTCCCACTGCGCACAGAAGGTGGCATGCGGTCAACAACAGCAACAGCAACAACTACAATTACAACAACAGCCAGCAACTGCAGCGTAAAGCACAAACGAATGAAGCCGAACCCAGCAACGCAACTCAAGCGGCTGGCTGAACGTCAAATTGTGCACCTGTCCAACTATCACCATGACAACAGCAGCAACAACAAAATTCGAACAACATGTGTGCCCTGCGGAGGCGAGTGAGAGGGAGAGAGGGAGAAGGAGACCGAGAGAGACAGCGACCCCTGGACGAAGTCGAGGCCGGGACAACAGTTGTGTGTGCCTGAGTTTGCGCTTTTTTCCAACATAATTCATAGCCAGATTGTGTGCCGCACACACACAGACTCGCATACGCACACGCAATCACCCACACACATTTCCGAGTTTTGGTTCCGAGTTGTGAACGCTGTGAGAAAACTGCAGGCACGCAAGATGCAGCCAGGCGATATGGGAATAGGATATTAGAATGTCAGGGCAAAGGATCGACAGAGGGAGAGAGTGAAAGAGAGAGAGAGCCAGGATCGACCCCGAGTCGACTCGCCTCAAGTCGGGGGCACAGCGCTACCTGCATGGCCACTTTGGCTTGCCTAATTTACTTGTGCCCATCGTCTTCTTTCTCTCTCGCTCTCCCTATCTCCCTCTCCCTCTCACTTTCGGCTGCACTTGTGTTTCATTCATAAATCCAGAAGAAATCTCAACCCAACAAAAGGCAAACTGAACCGAACTGAGATGCAGTAAAGAAGGCTCCTTAAGGTCGATACGGAACTAAAGGAAGTAAATTACCGGATGTTGTATTCTCATTTGCTTGTTCTTCTCTCTCCTCTGTTCTCTGTTCTGTGTTCTGTGTTTTCTGTGTGTTCTTTGTGATTCACCGAGATATCCTGCGGCTTTTGTGCACTCGCCGCCGAGCCACAACAACCTTCCTTGCTCATTTGTCATGCTGTTCCCGTTCTCATTTCGCATGAAATGACCAATAAACCCGTCCCCCTGCCACCTCCAGTTACTCTTTTGGCAAACCCATCGTGCAATCAATAGGGACATATGCACATATACTCAACACACACACTCACACACACATCCATTCATTAGTTGCATTAATTGCGCAAAGGCAGCAATGGCTTTTTAATAACCCAACTGGAATATGGTCACACTGGTTGCCTACAAGATCGTTTCCCACAGTTTGCATTTTGATAAATTACACAACAAATGCTGGCGACGAGGGGCAGAAGCAGAAGTGAGAGACAGGGGGTGACTCGTGTTCCAGCTGATTGCACCTTAATGTCGCGTCCTGGCAAAGGACTTGACCCTGCAGCGTGGGAGACAACAACAACATGTGTAGGGGGAAATATTTAGCAAGCTAAAAGGTTTTTACAAAAATAACTTAATTATATTTATGTTGAAAGACAGTGACAAAGAGCGAGAGGGGAGGAGAGGAAGAGGGAGAGAGAGTCAGTGAGTAATTCAGTTATGGGAATTGGTTAACAAGTTTCAACTTGATTGCAATTCATTTAGCATATGTGGCCTGTCAACAAATTGTTTCTACTTTTTATTCTCTCTATTTATAGAGTGTACACTGAATTTACGAAGTACATATAGAAGTTTTTTTTTTAGCATATTTCCGTCTGTATGAACACCTTTATCTCAGAGATTATTAAAGCTAGCTCTATCAAATTTGGTGACAATATTTAATCTTACTAGATGCAACAACGGAGATTTTTGCATTATCGCCACGCCCCCTTCCGCCTCTGTAAAGCGAAAAATATAGTTTTGCAAGCGTTATTTCAAGGATAAAAAGGTTAATTTTGTTGTGCACTTTTCAAATTATTATTTAAATGATTTCTAATACAAATTCCATGTGATTTCATCATAAATTTCTTATAGGAAACCGTATTTACTTTGAATTTATATAGTTATCGAATTCCTCTCTTAACTATATTGTAAATTAATAACCTCAATTTCCATTTAGTTCGAACACAATGATATATGAGCCTTCTCGCAACGAGAACTGTTTTAACTTTGTTCTGGGCCCTTAACCCTTCGCTTATCTATGCAAATGAGACGAGAAGAAGGCGAGGAGCATCGCGTAGGCACTTGGGGCGACGACTGGGCAAATAGGCGAAACATGGCAAAGCAAACAGCAACAAAGAGCTGCAAATGAAACAATATGACAACAACAACAGCAACAGTAACAACAACAGCAACAACAACATCAACAACATTTACAGAAATCAACAACAATGACAACAGCAACAAAAAATCAGCTGCGCAAGCGCACAGATCAAAAGGCAAAAAGCCGACACTAAAATAAGAAGAGAGAGAGAGAGTGAGAAAGGGAGAGAGGGAGAGAGAGGGAGAGAGAGGGAGAGAGGCAGAGATGGGCCCAGTCCGAGTCGGCTTCGAGCTGAAACTGAAATTGCAAAAGGCCCGAGAAACACAGACGGAGACAGAGTGAAAAAATTAAAAGCTAAAACAAGCTGAAAATTCAAATTTATTTACACTTTGACGCATTTAAAACAAAGAGAGCGAGAAAAAATAAAAGCAGCCAAATAAAAAACACAAAAAACTACAACAACAGCAACAACAAATGAAAAACCCAACAAAATGTAGACAAATAAATGAGACGACGCCAACAACAACAACAACAGCACAGCGACAACAACGCATAACGATGTGAAAACCAAATGAAAAGGCACAGCGCAAAAGAGAAGCAGAAAAGGGGAGTGTAGAGGGTATAGGGGAGTGCGGGGAGATAATAAAAATAGGTAACTAGCGGGGCGGCGCAGACTGATAAAAATCAAGAGCCCGCAAAGTTTTGCACTGAATTTACGAGGCCCAAATTGCACTTTAGCTTTCTACTGAGAATTTTCCCACGTTGTCCCCGACGCGTTGCTCAGGTGCTCAGGACAAATTACAGCACACACACAGCTACACATTCTGTATGGTTGTGTGTGTGTGTGTGCAGGACATGCCGGCGCAGGATCTGATGGTGGTTGTTTGCACCGCGATAGCCATCAAGTGCAACCTCCTCCCACTTCTCCAATGCCCGCTGCCTTTGCCGATCTCAATGCACCCCGACTCGGGGCTGCACTTGCACTCTGACATTGCCGGAATTTGTGTGCTGCAAGCACCCTCATAAGAACACATAACCTCACTTGGCATAGTCACTACTCCACCCCCATTCCCCGGTCTCTCTCTCCCGCATAAAGTTGTTGCATTTCCCTCCAGCATTTCTATATAATTTTGTTATTTGTCTGTCGAGTGACAAGTGTCGCTATCTCGTTGTTGTTCTGGATTTGGTTACTGTTCCCAAGGGTGTTGGGTCACCTGTTCAAGCGGGTCAGAGGGTAGTTCACAACCAAAGAGACAAGGTCACTTTTCATATCTCTGATGAATATGAGCTAGATTAGCTATATGAGAAACGAAGGCGTGTCTGTTCTCAGATAGAAAAAGAGAGAGGCAGCTAGATCGTTCGTTGCAGATAGAAATGTAACTACAAGATTTGCCAGAGAGAAAAGCCAACTTTGTAAATCATATTCTGCACACAGAGATGCAAAAGTATCTTTAAGATATTCAACGAATTTTCTGCACTCGGAAATAATTTGATTTTCAGCTGAAAAACTCTCTAAATCTCACACAATTCAATTAGCTGGCGGCCACAGAAATTGCGTTAATGAAAATTGCGAAAAGGAAAATAAACAAAAGGCAGCGCGAATGAGACAGAGAGTGGCAGAGAAAGAGTGCAGCAATGCATGCAAAGTGGAAAATGTGAAAGAGAGGCCGCTGAAAACTGTAACAGCGGAAATATGCAAGGAAATTGCAAAGGCGCTGACTGAATGATGAGCACAAGCCAAAGCGCACAAATCGATGAGGGAGAAGAGACAGTGGGGGCGGGGGTATTGTGGGCGGATATTCACGCAGACATAGCCACACCCCCTTTTTAGAGGGGGAGTTGAAGCGGAAATTGCGGCTTACAAAGTGCAAAAGTGACGCGAAAATTGCCAAAATTGAATGAATGAAAGACGAAAAATATGAGTCTTCCAAGAAATTCGATTTCAAGTTGAAGATATAGTCAAAAATTCGTGGAAATTGTGATTACAACTTTAATGTAGTTCAACTATTAATTGTAGGATATGGCAGAAGATATAGAAAAGTGGCAAAATTCTTGGAATACTCGTATTGTGATTACAACTTAGAAATAGTTTAAACTGCTTTATCTGCGAAAGGTTTTTCAACATGTTTTCTATTAAGCTGAGCTGAAATTCGCATTAATAATATAATTATTGTGGCACACACATACACTCACACACACTGAGACAGGAGCTGTGGCAGCACCAGCAGCGGCAGAAAAAGCGCAGCCTCACATCCGGTCAACATTTTGTCGCCGTTGCCGTCTCTTTCTCATGTGAACTCTTTTGAGAGGCAGCACAGCAAAAAGAATTACAAAAAAAGAGGTAAGCCAAATTACACAAAGCACACACACTCACACACAACGAACACACGCACACCAGAGAGCACTTTATATACTCTATATGAGCAGTGTAGATCGGCGAAGATCGCTTAAGTTGCTGCCTGTTGTCAGCTCGTTGTCTAGGCAGATTGTCCGTTGTTTAGTTAAGCGCGAATCTAAAACAAGTTACAGTTCATTCATTTCCATTCATTCACATCCATTCATTCATTCAATCGAGCGCAAACCTGCTTTTGGTGGCTCCATTCATCGACTTGGCCCCTTCAGAGCGGATGTTGGCGTAGTTCTTTAGCTCTGGGGAGACTTACAAGACCGTCCCCAGACGTTGCTCCAGCTCCTTCTGACTCTCTTCCTCCTCCTCCACCTCCCCCAAGCGAACATAATTTGATTTTATTTATTTGTTCGCTTTGCGGAGCTAATAATTATAAATTGGCGTCTCTTGGCCAACTCGAGCCACATCTGTGTCTCTCTTTGTCTCTGTCTCCACAAGCAGCTCTAACTCTATCTCTGTCCCCCACTTCATGTCCGACTTTGTATTTCTCCATTTTGTCGTTGGTTTTTTGTTTGCCTAATTCTTAATGATGCATAAAGTGCTTTGCTGCCAGTTGTTGTTGTTGTTGTGGCTGCTTGGCAAATAGAGTTTTGAAAGTTGATTGCAAATTAATTGCCAAACTGCCCCCATATGCGACGACATCAGGTAATGCTTCAGATATCACAAGAGTTAAGAAACCCCTCAAAGATTGTGCAGAGCAGAATCTGTAGCAAGTTGAGGTGAGGAAACTTCTATGAAATCCGAATGAATGTTTGCTTTCTTAGTTAGCCATATATGGATATTTCCTTTAGATACATTTTTACTTGATGATTGATTGTGATTATTCAGTTTTATTATTCACTTCGATCATTCATTAAATTTCAGTCTGTAATTATAAAGTTCTAGTAAAACACTTTTTATACCCGATACACATGTAGTAGAAGGGTTTTATAGCTTTGTGCTCATGGAAAATGCAAAAGTTAATATCTGCGACCTCAAAAAGTACCTTTATTCGGTAATTCTGTCTGTATGAACGCCTTTAACTTGGAGATTATAAGCGGAAAGACTATCAAATTTGGTGACAAAATGTTTTATAACTGCACGCAGCTAAAGTGTGTTTTGTAATTTGACCACGCCCTCTTACGCCCCGTAAATCTAATATAACGAATTACAGCCGTAATTTCAAAGCGGGAATGTTCAGTTTTGTAAAGTATTGGGTATATCACAGTCAAGTGCACTTGGTTATAAGTTTCTTACAGGTTTCTATATAATTAAAAGATCATTTTAATCTTTATCATTATATTTTTTTATATATTTTTTTATATTTTATATTTTTTTTTTAGTATCGGATATATCACAGTCAAGCACACTCGACTATAGCTTTCTTACAGGTTTCTATGTTATTAAAAGAACATTTTAATCTTTATCATTATATTTAAGCTTACTTTGCGGTTTCTAATGAACTTTAATTATTCAAAATTGAAATTGATTTCATTTGATGTTACTAAAATGCAATTACAATAAATTAGTGGAAATCTAACAACAATATTCAGTTTGAATAAAATACTGAACTCGTTTGCATTTCTATGCACACGTTGGCAACCCTAATCAGGCGAGTTCAGGGCAGTTCATGGCACATACGAAATGGATTTTAATCTATTCATCTAGCTGCAGCACACACACACACATTACTATGAATGTATTCACATGTATTCACATATTCACAATCCGAATGCAATTCGTCTCTGCGTTTCGTTCATTGCCTTTGGCTCTCTCCACGTTGTTGTTCTTGTCGTTGCTGTAGTTGTTGTTGCTGTTGTTGCTGCTGCTATTAGCGGCTTTCGCATTATACAATTTAATGTTTAATTTTTTTCCCCCGACTCGAAAACAACAACAACAGCAGCAACAACAGCAAAAAGCCCAACTCACAGTTGCCTCTGCTGATGTTGTTCTTTCGAATGTTCTTTGTTTTAAATTAACTCGACCGTAACGCTTTTCTATGGCGTAAATTTACATCTACGTACGTAACGAAATAAAAAAAAAGAAAAACGAGCACAACAACAACTGAAAACCTGAAAACACAGAGAGAGAGAGAGAGAAGGAGAGAGAAAAACAACTGAAAACAGTTCGAGGAGCGACAGCCGGCGTCGACAGCAACAATGGGTATATATACGAAATTATTCGAATATACGACGACGACTCCGACGAATACGTAGACAACTCTGGCAGCCTTAAAACCCATTTGAATTTTCAGCTGTGGGGGCGGGGGGTTGCGATCCAATGCCATCGCGCCATCGCTGGTGTTGCCGTTGGCGCGCGTCAGATTCAGCTGAATATGGTAATAAATTAAGCGAAATCCAAAAAGCAAAAAAAAAAAGAAAAATACTGAAATAGGAGCGCAACAATGTGGCAGCTAACGCGGCGATCACAGCGACCGCAGGTGAGAGGCAGCACTGGAAGAAGGGGGTAAACCACAGTGGCAATGCCGACGATGGTTGCAACCTCCCCCGAGTTGCAAGAGAACTCGGCTAAATTCTACGTTGTGCGGCTTTTGAACCATGCTAAAAAACTACAAGTAGCAAGGCAATAATCAAGTGTTCTCGACTGTTAGATACCCGCTAATCGAAGCTACTCTTGTTTCCTTAATATCTTGTATGCGTTTAAAGCGATGTCTATGATATTTACAGAATCTATTAAGATCATAAAAAATATTGTACGCAGCATAAATTAACATGCTAGCTTTAAAATAATGCTAACAATTTGTTTTTTTTTCGATTTACACCTGCAAAAGTAGGCGTGTCGAAAAAGTGTAACATACTTTAGCTCAGTACACTAATAGGATATATTGTCACCAAATTTGGTTGGACTAGTTCTTTAGGTTATCAAGATATATGCGTTCATACAAACAGAAAAAGCTTCTTCTGCCTGTTTTACACATTTTAAGTTGTCACAAAGCCGTAATACCCTACCAAATTATAGCTAATGGGTATCTAAAAGAACAGAGTATACAGAAAATACCATTAGCCCGAACCCGTTGACTTTGTGCCAGTGTCAGATCCCAAGCAGAGCCACCACCAAGCCGACGTTGAAGCGTTGACCAGCGAAGCGCGCAGGCGCGTAGCACAAATTTCAGTCCACAAGTCCGACTATGTTAATTAGCTGGCAATGTGATTTCATACTAGAAGGTCTACCCCCACCTCCCACCACACTTCCAACTTCCACTCGGTTCTTAGTTCTGTGAGAATGATTAATACGCTACCTCCGGGAGGGGCTTCTCTCTCTGAAGTGGGCGCATTAAATTCCGCTAAATGCTATAATAATATGCCTAGAGAGCTGTTGGGCCTCCTCTTGGGTACCTTCTTCTTCATTTGCTTCTTCTTCTTGTTCTTCTTCAGCTACTGCTTCTTCTTCTTCTACGTGCCTCAAACAATGGCGTTAAAATTAAAAATGAAATTTAATTTTATGACCTTAACAAATTTGCAATCAACATAATTTTTACTCACTCGCAACTGTTATGACTCCCTCAGCGGGGGAGCTATAAAGGGGAGGAGGGGCGTGTCTTGGGATTTATGTACTGTAACCCAAATGGAGTAAGAGCAAGAGAAGAGAAGAATCTTCTTCTCAGTTGGTTCTGCTTGGTTGCCACATAATTTGTGGGAGGTGAAAAGTGTCTTGCGCTAATGGCTGAATTTAGTATAATTAATACACACGGCGTATACGTAATGTCGATCATTTTAACTGCGTTTTACATTGTATGCTAATCAACTGCAAGGCGATATATGCTTGAGGGGGGGGGAACGCAGGAGTAGAGGAGAAAGGTATAAATCACTTATAAAGTTGCAAAGTTGGAGACTCAGTTTGGTAAATTTCATTCATTGCAAGAAAAGTTCACAATACGTGTAAGTTTCAGATCACATAGAGTTGTTGTTGCTTTTAAAGTGTTATACACATGCACACACACTTATATAGGCTGACTTACACACACACCTCTTGCTTGTAGACAACATTCCATTGTCGCTTTCAGAATCAACAAACTGTAACTAAACTAAAACGCTTGGCACACACTCAAGAAGAGACTCCACAAATGTCGCACGAATACACTTATGAGTACTCACAATCGCACTCAAATTCGCCACGTGTTTGTGCGTGTATGTGCATGCGTGTGCGTGCGTGTGTGACACGCAATGTGACGATCAACGGCGTCAGTTCTGACTCTGACCCCGAGGCGTCTTTAAGTTGTAGGCGAAGCAGAGACTCAGACAAGAGCTAAATGGGGGAAGGGTAGAACCAAAGGGGGGACACAGGCAGAAAGAGGGGGAGGGCAGCTGCATGCGCAGTCGAATGTATCTACAAGTCAAATATGCATTAAATGTGTCATTTTGTGAGGCAACGTGCACGGCCAAGCGATCTGGAAAGCGAGTGAAGTTGAGGCTCCTCTCTACCTCCCTCCCTCTCACTCTGGCTGGCTGTGACTTGGCGCTGTCTGATCGGTTGGCTGACTGGGCTGAGGTTATAGTGTATGCCGACATCGCCAGCTGATGATGATCATGATGATGATCACGATGTTGATGATGATGATGATGAACATCAACGTGAATCAACAACGGCAGCAACAATGGCAACGCTTCAAGCTTGGACAAACATTTCACGCATCAGGCATTTTATTGTGTAGAAATATAGCGAAAAAATAAAAGACTAACTGGAATATACTATATAGATAATACAACAACAACAACAATAACAATATAAACTACTAAAAAATAGAACAAATTATTTGCAAAAAATGCCACAATGAGCGATGAAAAGTTGCTTGACCTGCGTCGTCAAAGAACCCAAGAGCATTTAGAACCTTTTCGGATAGAGCAGGGGGTTAAGAGGAAGAAGAAGAAGAAGAAGAAGAGAGGGAGCAGGGAGAGTGATGACATGAGTGAGTGAGGGGTAAGGCAGCTCGAGAACATCACAATGAAATCGTAGCGCCAATAAAAACAATTTTGCGTGCAAATATCTAAGATACACTAGCCTACATGCGCTCTCAACCAAAACACAGCAAAGACCCTGGCACACACACACACACACACACACAGACAGAGACACACACATGTGTGTATGAAAACGATGAGTAAGCGTTGTGCTGCAAAATTGATTGAATGTGAGGCAGAAAAATTCGTTGAAAAGCCAAAAGAAAATCATCATTTGAATATGAGAGAAAAGTGAACCATGCAGAACTCTCCTCTCACAAGTATATAACACCTAGAGATAATGCACACATTCCCAAAGGTTGTAAATCACTCGCAGAGGGAGGGGACTGGGACAGGGGATGCCCGAAGTTGGGGATTATAATATTATTGTAGATCGTATCGTAGAAACAGAAATCGCTGCGCCGATGACGAAACTTTCAAGCAGTTTTCGGTTTGGTTCGTTTCGCGCTTCGTTGATCTTGCTGACTTCGCTCTAGGTGTTGTTGGGGGCGTGCGAGGAGTCAGCGTGGAGGGGGGGAAGCAGGAGGGAGTTCAAATTAAAACAAACTTCACAAAAGAATACACACAAAAAGAGCAGAAAATTAATTCAAGTTAGTAGCCCCCAAACGTTCATGACACTGTTTCTTGGATGGTGCCACATGTGTGTGCGTGTGTGTGTGTGTTTGCTGTGTGATTCTTCGACTGTTAAATTTGGACTTTTGCAAGCCATAAACTCAATTTTAATGAGCACAATTAATCATAATTTGTTGCTGAGTTTCTGCCAGTGAATCCAAGTTGAAGTCCAGTTCGAAGTCGGAGTCGAAGCTGGCCTCGCACACCTGGTACAAATAAATATCCCAGCCATTAGCATAATTGCGCCACTGCACTTAAGGACACTCTAGAGGGAGTGAGAGAGAGGTGTGGAGGGAGGGAGACGGCACTCAAGTCAAAGTGTCATGCATTTAATCCTCAGGTTCCCTTCGATTTTCACACATGCTAAGCTGCCTGCATGCAAATGGCCAAGCAGAGAGGGCAAGAGAGGACAAAGAGAGAGAGAAAAGGAGAGAGAGAAGGAGAGAGAGAGTGAGAGAGGTGGAGGGAGCTGAAGGTAGCTGGCTACATCAATAATATGTAAATGCAGCAAATTAATGACTGACAAAAAGACAATCGAAACGAATTAAGCAAACAACCTACAAAACCAGCAGGAGGGTAGAGACGGCAGCGCAGTCGCAGTTGGCGTCGCTGTCGGCATAATTTGTATGCGGGCAGTCGGCTCAAGCAACAGGCAAGAGGAGTGAGGAAGGCGGGGTGTGCGGGAGAGGTAACGTACAAACCGCAAGATGACAAAAACACACAGCACAGTCGCGTTCATTTAGAAATTATTGAATCAAATTGAAGACGTTGTGCCCACAGAAAGAGAGGGGAGAAGAGAGGAGGAGAAGAGCGAGAGGGCTTGAGAGTAGGATAAATGAAGTGGGGAGAAGGCAACTAAGCAGCATTTAAAGAGCTCACAACAACAACGACGATTTACGATTAAGAATTAATGCAGAGTTCATTCAGCTTGGATTATGCGACGGTTTATGCTGCCTATATAAAGCAGGGTTGATTTTTTCGATCGTGTGACCAAGCTTACAACACTAAAATAAAGTTTCACAGTAGTCTCTTCAAGGAAATAAACTTCACATTATATATGCATATGTGAAATACAATATCTTCTTTTTTTTCTACTTCACCAGTCCAATAAAAGCACAGCAAATCTTCGTAATACTGAAGTTCTACTTGGAATCATGTTGCTAGCAAATTGCTTGATTGTTTCATTAGCGAGTCGGCGCCCCTCCCCTGCCTTACCCCCTCCGAGTAGGGGCATGTTTATAGCTTTTATGGCCATAACGTGTCAAAGAGCGTAAACTCGATTAATCTATTATAATGTCAACAGCAGCAGCAGCAGCCCCAACTGTGCTGAGCCTAACTGTATCTGTGGGCAGTGACTGAGAGAGAGATGATTAATAAATTTGTGGCACATGCTGCAACTGGGAGGAGAGAGGGAGGCAGGGCAGCTAGACAGAGAAAGAGATAGCGATAGCCATACAATGCATTAATGATGCGCTCCAATTTGTACGGCGACACAGCATTAAATACAAATGTATCTCAAGCTGTGCCCCGTCGCCGTAGATGCCTAAATACGTAAACAATTTAAATAGATATTTAGATATGCTGTCGACGTGGTCTCCGGGCTGCCTACGCTGGCGCCAGGCGCAGTGGATCGCAGTGGATCGCAGCTATTTGTTTTCGAACATTTAATTTCCGTTTCAATTTCAATTTCAAATAAATAAATTAAAAAGCGAAACGCGTTGCCAATTAATAAAGATCTGTATCTGTGAATGTATCTGTAGCTTGATCTAGAGCTGAATCTATTTGCCCATAATTCTACAATATCGTAGGTGCTCAACGGATGCACTAAACACATCTGCCAATATTTGTATCTGCAAGATACTCATGTATAATAAATGGATCCGCCATAAACAACAACTGATAGCTTAATGTGGGCATCTCTGATTTAACACTAATTACCCCCGACCCTATCGGGCTATATAGTTGGATTTATGGCATGTATCTTACGGATGCGTATTTGCTATATGTTACTTACCGCTGTGTGGCATGGCGGGCGTCGTGTGGAAACTGTTGTTGTTGCTCTTATCACTGTTCGCATAATCCATTGCTGACAGGCGACTAGCAATGCTGCTATTGTTGTTGCTGCTGCTGCTGTTGTTGTTGTTGTTGTTGCTGCTGCCGCTACTGTCTCTAACGGGTGTCGTGGATGGCGTTGTACCTGTGTAACTGGCAACCTGATGGTCTGATCCACAGACCGAGCCGGTGGTGGCCGATTCAAAGGAATTTCCATGCCCGACAATCTCCTCATTTGGCTTCTCACAATCTATAGAGGGATGAGGGGAGTAGGAGGAAAAAATTGAATTAATTAAACAACAACAAATTTATTTATTATAAAAAGTGAGTGACTCGACCCCAACTAAAAGCTTTGCTAACTTAATAAATTGTTAAAAAATATTGCTACACTTTGCTTTGGTGATTTAAAAATCAAATTTTGAACCGGGTCCAGACCGGACCGGACACAGTCAACATGATGAGGCGAAGGAGGAGGAGGACGTTGACGGAACCCGTTCACCGGTAACTAAATGAACCCTTTACCCTTGGTTGACCCGTCGTGTACAGCGTCTCACCCCATCGATAACTTGATTTCGTTAGCGCTTCTTCGACTTCCGCCAAAAGCAAGTTGCCAATATTGCGTTCTACTTTATAAGCAGGCTAATTTCGACGGCTTATTGAAGCTGCTTTATTGGGTTTAAATGCGGCAAAAAGGGGCAAGCTTTGGTAATTTAAGATACTTGTTGAAGTAACCCATTTAAAGAAGCAGTATTGAGTTATAATGGAATATAGTCAACTCTATTAGCTTGTTTAGGAATATACTCAATTGGTATAATACATAAAATTTATCCTTTGAAAGTACTTTTTACTGCATACAAATAAGAATGCTGAATAACCCCTTTTTTAATTTAAAGGGGTGTGCACCAATTTTTTCATAAGCTTTAGCTGCAGGAAATATTGCGACATATTAAAACCAAATTTGGCAGCCTTAGTGCCTATAGTTTTTGAGATATAGATGCTCATACGGACATGGAAGATTTAATCGCTACATATATAATAGTAAAGTTTCTTCGTCTGCATAATAAATTATTAAGATATTTTCCCATGTATCTACAGCCCCAACACCCAAACTGATGACATCGAAATGAATTGTGAATTATGAATAAATTGAATCGATTTTATGGGAAACTATTTTTGTAGTTTATAGTCAACTCAGATCGTTTGACACAGACGCAGTCGATTCACTTTATGTGCGGTTTGGCGCCAGTTATCGTTTCTCTTGTTGCAGTTGTTGTTGTTGTTGTTGTGCTATGCCAGTCACGTGCTGCTTACCTTTCTGTAATATATCCAAATGCTCCCAGAGTATATCACCGGTAAAGGCCGGCGTTATGGCCAGAAATTTCTCCTTGCCCAGCTCGACCATTTCGCGGCCAGTCATCTTGCAGAACGGACCGAGGTCCATCGAGAGCAGTGAGAACTCATTCTTGGCCCAGTTTAGCCAATAGATGACATGCTCCTCTGTCCACTCGCGGGGATCTACACAGAGATGGAAATGGAATAAAATGTAAATGAAAAACGTAATTAAATCAATTAAATTTCCCTAATGCCATTGGCTGCCTAATTAATTGTTACTGTTGTTGTTGTGCGTGGGAGCGCTGTAAACGGAATTTGGTTACAAACGCCTATCGTATATTGCTGTGGGAAACGATTAATATTCATTTATGATCACGTCTTTCTTTGCCGCCGCGACTGTTTGTAAATTATTATTTTATTGGCGTTGCCAATGCGACGAGACCAATTGAATCGAATTGAATTCGAATTCGAAAATTAAAATAGAAATATAAATCGGACAAGTGCATGGGAACTGTAGTTCTAGAGAGGGGAGAATGGGACGATAATTACCTTTGGTTATATTGCAGTTCTGCACCTCCTTCTCCCAAGAGGCAAAAGAGGCCTTTAGGACTTCGTTCACCTTACGATTGGTGCCGGGTGTGAGGGGCGGTAGTGCTGGAGGCACCTCTGCAAGGAGAAGAATAAAGATAAGAGATTAGAAATAATGTAAGAAAATTGTAAGAAGTGTTAAATAAAATTGCAGATATCCAAATTTATAAAAATAGAAAAGAACTTTGGCTCAGCATTAATATCGATAAATAAAACCCGTTTACTTATTTTATATCGCTTGATTGCATAAGATTATGAGAGTTCTTACTTTATAGTGATGACACTTTAGTTATACCGCGATAGTATCATTAGATTATCATATGTCCATGTTTCCGATTCAAAATGTTCTTTCTATGTTATAGTTTCCATTAATCTATACCAAATTTCAGTATTCCCCCAATCGAAACTGAATAAAAGTATAAAAAACGTATCGATAACTATTGACAGTTCTGTAAAATATCAATATGTCTCCAATATGAGCATCCCCATCACTGTCAATAGTCTTATCAAGCTCCCTCGATAGCTATCGATATAGATTTCGATATGCTCCAATCGATACAGTTCATCAAGTATCAATAGCTTATCGATAACTATCGATTCTCACAGTAATCTTATCTGTAAAAGTTCGTTATGCCCGAATTGAAATTGTATGAAATATCGATTATTTATCGATAACTATCGACAACTCTGTATAATATCTTTATGTTCTCAATCTACACATTCCCACGACTTTTGATAATTTTACGATAACTATCGCTATCGATTACCTCTCAGTTTGCCATGGCTCGTGTGCAATTGTTGCAATTTGTGCGCCTTCAGATGAAACTTGCTCGTTAAACTTTGATAATTATAATTATTATTGCCAAGATAAGTTTGCGGATTGTTGTTATTGTTGTTGCTGCCGTTGTTGTTGCCGCTTAGGCTGCTGTTGTTGTAGTTGACTGAGCGCAGCGGAGGCAACATGCGGCAATCGCTCCAATCGATCCACTCATTTGTCATAATTCTGCCGTTAAAGCGCGAGGGGCGGGTTGCGGGCAATGGAAATGTATCTTTATCTTGTAGAAGTGCTTGTTGTTGTAGTTATTGTTGCTGTTGCTGCTGCTGCTGCTCTTGGGTGTCAAATGTCAAAGCAATTGGAAAGCGTTCGAAGCATTCAGAGGGTTGGGCTGGGATTCAATTGGCTTCAATTTATTGGCGTGAAATCAAAGCGTCAACAAATTTAACCCGAAATGTCAGTGAGAGTCGCGACCCTTGGGAGTAGATACAAATGTATCTTATTGCCTCCCCTTCTTCGTTATGTATGTATCTTATGCCACACGCTAATTACTCATCACAGTTATCACTCGTATTATTAGCCCGGCAATGGGCCTGGCTGTTGTTTTATCTTTTATCACTTGGCACACGCACACACACACAAATACGCGATATACATACACGCACACATGGACACAGCAAAGTCGCGTAACGCGCAAGGCGCGATAAGATTTATTTAAATTTATTTAAGTCAATTTCCAGCGATGGTTGCTTAATGCAACGGAAAACACGAAAACAAAAAACGAAACTGAAATGAATTTTTATTATTTTGTATTCTCTTGCTGTGGGTCTCAGTGTATCTATCGGATTGCTGGATTTGTGAAGCCAAACTGAAACGAAACGAAGCGATCGCGCTTCGTCCGCTGCGTATCCTAAACAACGAGAAGAAACGGGCCAGACAAACGAGCACGAGAGAGAGAGAACGAACGAAGAGAGCGGGCACAAGTGCACACAGAGAGAGTGTGAGAGAGAGCAGTTCCACGAGAGAGAGAGAGACAAAGCGGGAGAGGAACGTCGCGTGTGCAACAAGTGGAATTGGAATGAAATCTCAGTGCGAGAGCGAAACGAAATGGGAATTCATTCACAAACGAAACTGTTGAGCGGCCTGTGAGAATGTGTGTGTTTGTGTGCGCTGTATGCCTTCGTGCGTGTGTGTGTGGAACGGAAATGGCCATCACAGCGTGCCGACAACAGCAACAACAACACAACAGCAACTACACCTAGTAAAACAACAGAGCAACAAGCTGTTTGTTTAGCACTGAGAGAAAAAAAATGTACGAAACGAAAGCCAAAGCAAACAGCAAGCAAAGAAGGGGCAGAAGAGCAAGAGGCAGAGGGCAAACAGGTGACACGCTGTGCCACAGGGTGTAGCAGGTGTTTTGTTAAAGTTCAAAAGCTCAGACTGCGCCTTGTTCTCTGCTCCCCTTTGCTAACTCACTTTGCAGATCAGGTGGCCCAACAATTGCAGTGTGTGTGCCTGCGTGTGCCTGTGCCATTGTGTATGCAAGTGTGTGTGCCTGTGTGTGTCTGTGTGTTCTCATAGTTCACATATGGCAGGTCTACTCAAGTTTCTCCTCACACGGCTCCTGCTCTGCAGGCAGGCAGCAGAATTTATGAATGAATTTCTTATGTTGCCTTTACACGCGCGTTCTTGCTACACAACAACAGCAGCGACAACATACAATGAGATAACAACAACAACAAGAAGCACCAGCAGCAGCAGAAGAAGAGAAGAAGCAGAGAAGTTGTAGAAGAAGTAGAAGCAGGCAGACAAGGCAAAGTCAGCTCGTTTTCTTTGCGTCAAAAATACATCGAAGAACAACAACAACAGCAGCAATAACAACAACGATAGCAGCAGCAGCAACAGCAACAACAATGATCGACGTCGACGTCGACGCTTCCGCTGCTTCCGTTCGCTGCGCTGAGTTTTCGTATCGCAGCGCCGTGGTAAATAATATATGGGAGAATGTGATAAAGCAGGCAAGTGAGGCGAGCCAGAGAGAGGGAGAGAGAGAGGGAGGGAGAGAAAGGCCTGAAGATAGAGCTATTATGACTGGCGACCAGGTACATTTTTATGAATGAAACAAAACGCGCACACCGCTCTGCGCCGCGTCGCGACGTCGCGTTTTTCGAGTCTATGAATGAAAATTACGTGCGGCGTCGACGACGGCAGCGGCAGGCTGAGATCATTTGGTCATTATCAGCAGCAAACCGCATAGAGTAATTGGCGACAAACGAACGCAAGGGATAACCTACGTGAACTGCAAGTGTATATGTATCTGTATCTGTATCTGTGCAGTTCTATCTGCATCTGTATAGTTTCATGCATATGCAATGTATCTGCCTGATACTAAAGGGCCCACCGTGACTGCGTGTTGCCAGCAAATTGCCAAGCCAGACATAACATTTTTGACATTGCAAAGTGCTGGACAACAGATACAAGATACAAATGTATCTGCTAGTATGACGCTCGCTTGGCCATAAGGGAAAAGCTTCTTTAAAACGCAGTAGTTACAACTTGAAATTACAAAACGTCTGTGCGTGTCTGAAATTCATTATGAGCACCTCGAACTGGGCAACGAACAAATCTTGATGGAGCAGTTCCGTTGGCTCGGGGGCCACACACACAGCACAACAACCATGACTAAGACCAAGACCAAGAGCACTTGGGTGTTAATGGAGCCTAGACGAGCGAGAGTGCCTTGACTGCAGTCCGGAGTTAACTTCTGGGACCTTCGTGGTTGCCCACGAGGTGTTCATTGTTCGAGCTCTGTGAGCCGAACTAGGTCAATCAAGTCGTTACATGCAGACTTAATCCCAAGATGAATAGATAATGTCGTTCATCTGCACGGAATGACGTGTAGATTGCTCCGATTTTAGCAAAAAACACAAGTAAGTAAGCAACAGTTGGGAGAACTCTACGGTTTTATACCCGATGCCAACTTTAAATGAATGAATTTGAATTTGAATGATGATAATTATTTTAAATACCTTTCTGACTTAAAAACTGTGCTTGCAATACGTTTTTATTGATTTAGGAGTGAAAAAATAGGCGTGGCCAAATTCTAAAATTAACGCAAATTAATTTGCATGCAATAATAAACTACATTGTTGCCAATTTTATTAGATTTAGCTCTTATAGTTTCTAAGATAAATGTGTTCATACGAACATTTTTGTGCGCACAAACTTAGAATACCCCTCCACCCTGTACAGTCGGTATTAAATGAGACCTGAAGCACGCTCGAGTGCAGATTAGAGTCGAGCAGCAATTTCAGGGCCAACATCATTCAATTATACTATGTACATATATACTCAATCGACATTTGTTCACAGTAGTGTAGTCAAGTGAAATTATCATAATTTCTACAAGTGCTACCCTATAAATGTCACGTAGTCCATTCAGCGTCCATTCCCTTTAAATCTCATCTGAGCCTGTCTGAGACCCAAGCGAACTTCTACGCCCACCACTTTGCTATGCTGAGTCAATTCTAATCTTTATTCTAGTTAAGTATACAATACATATAGCCGTACATACATTCGATTATACGTATGTATGTTTGTACGTAATGCGCAGTTCATTCAGAAGGTCGCTTATCAAAATTCCAAGAAAAAACCCCAAGGAAATAGAACGAACGAACACTAGCAAAAATTTATTAGAGCAGGTTATTTTTGGTATGCCCCGAGCACCTTATCACACTGATAAGGTGTTGCCAGCAAAAAAAGAAATTATAAACACATTTCCGAATTCGCGTAGAATTCGCATTCGATCGAACACATCAGCTTCCGATCGAACTCTACTATATATAGATTTGTATATCTCAAGGAAGTTAGTACTCTGGCACGGGTGCAAACAAGTTCCGGTTGCGTGTTGAGCCGGAAACTCAAATTCTTATCTGTGATAACTGCAAATTGCCAATACATTTGGAGTTCACTTCACAAAGTGATTGGCAATTTCCGAGAATTTCGATCTCCACTCAACACAAATTGCTACCAAAGTGTCGCCAATGTTTGGGAACTTAACACATGATTTTCAACAACATTTTTAATATGAATTTCCTAATTGATTTGAAATAATTTCGAGAATGCAACACAAGAAACTTGTTTCGATTCGGCTCACTTGAAAGTTTTTCTCGCCTCAACTTTAATTGGTCCCCCTCCCCCCTTGGACGTGCAACTAACTACACGCAATTTTGAGCCAGAGATGGAAATTAGCAACGGAAAATGGCAGCCAAAGGCAAACAACGAAACGAGCAACCCGAACAAACCAAACCGAACAACAGCAACAACAACAACAACAACGACAGCAACCGCAACGCAACGCAACGCAATGCGAGGCAGGCCAACAACATTATTAAGTATTTGCTATTGACTTCCGGTCGTTAGATATTTCATTACCAACCTGACGGAGTCGGAGCTGTTTGGAGTTGGAGTTGTAGAGGAGAGCGTGAGTGAGAGAGAGCGAGGGGAGGTTTCTCTCAAAGAGCTGAGAGTTCTCTATTAAATTGATGCTGGAGATGCGCTGCGATTGAAATGTCGAGAAATTATGTTGTAAAACAATTACTAACTGTATTAAGTGTGGTCTCTTATACGCACACACACATACATATATATATTCATGGGGTTCCCCCCGTACCCCCTTGGCCCCTTGCACGTCCTTTGATATCCATTCGGCTAGAAGTCACTTCTGCCTGGGGCCATACAAGGCGTCTTTTGTGGGAATATTCAACTAATTTGATTCAGTTCCGATTGAAGTTGTCAGTCGTCAGACTGACAGACACTGCTCAGGATAGTCGACGACATTTTAATTCGTAAATTATGTCAATAATGGGGCGACAGAAAAACCTTACTTATATAATTAACCCCCCCCTCCCCCCTCAACGGACAGTGGGCGAGTTCTTGGAAAAGCTGTGAACATTGAATAAAAATCGTCGACAATCGTCGCACAAACAAAGAGAGAGAGCGAGAGACAGAGAGAGAGATAGAGAGGGAGAGAGAGAGAGAGAGAGAGAGAGAGAGAGAGAATAGAGAGGGAGAGAGAGAGGGAAAGAGAGAGGGAAAGAGAGAGAGCTATGCATAAGGTCTTTTTTATGGGATTCCACGAATTCAATAAAATAATTCAAACTAAAAACGAGTTGCAAAAGTGCAAGCAAATTGAAATGCAGCAAGTAGAGAAAAAAGAAGAGAAAGATACAAATACTTGGCCATCGTATAACACGAACTTGGTCTAACACGTTTAGAAAATCAGATTTCTTGCTCTTATTATACCTTGAAAACTTTGTTGCTACACGATACAACCAAAGATTTGGAATCGAACAATATAAAATCAGTTTTATAAATGCAAAATATCCTGTAATTTAAGATTTATTGAGAAAACCTAATTTTACCTTATATGAAGTGGAGAAAGAAGGCTATAGAAGACATAAAAATAATCAAAATAGACAAAATTAAAGTATTATTCCCTATTTTTATTCAAATGTAACTTAACTTAACGCCTCATAATGTTCTAAATAATTTTATTCATAACCTAAGATAACTTTATTCAAAAACCTTATCCCCTTACTAAGTGAGAATCATTTCTATATCGTTTATATTTCCAATCTGAAATGAAGTAGCATTAATATATTGATATCTTCTATAGTTTCTTTCAGATAAGCTCATTCCTCACAAATCAAAACGAAGCTTTTTTAGTCTTTCACCTTACATGGGGCTGGGATTCCTCGAAATGCCGTCGAACTTCCTCGTTGTCTTATATGGCATATAACAAATACAATAACTCGAATTCTCGATAAACTGTGGAGCATAACAAATTATATCGAAAGCAAATAAATCAAGTAATATGCATCCAAATTACGACAAAATACACAGAGCGATAAATACACACACAAATACACACGTAGAGAGGGGGAAGACGTGTTAGTGGCTGTCAGGGAGCTGCTGATAGTGAAGTGGGCTGTTTCAGTTTTATGTTTTATTTTTTTCGATATAAAAATAATTGCAGGAATTGTGTGAGTCGACGTCGACGTCAGCGGCAAACTTGTCGTAGTTGCTGCACTTTTGCAGCTGAAACAGCAGCGGACTGAGATGCAGAAGGAGGGGGAGAACGAGGACTGAGGACAGTCGGGCAAAGCGGAGCTGAAGAAGATGCGGCCCTGACGTCGCGTCGACCCGACGTTGTCGTATGAAAACTTACTACGCCGGAAATATAAAATTACACACTCAACACTTAAATTGTGTGTGCCCGCCTCGCTGCCAGTGTTTGTGTGTGTGCATGTGTATGTGTGTGTGTATTTCTCACATGTTGCATGCTGCACAACGAAGATTCTAGTGGATCGCCCGGTGCGGAGCGCAAACAGGGTGCAAAACGATCGAACCCAATTCAAGCGTTCTGAATATTTTCCTTCCTTCCTCTCCTTTCTTTTCCATCTCCCTCTCTCTCTTTCTTTCTCTCTCTTCTTTGGTGTAAAAAACAATCGGTTAAAAATGATATAATTAATTGCCATTTTGATGAGGGTAGAGAGCGAGAAGAACGGACACCAAAAATGCTGAAATGCTGCACCTGAGGAGTGTGATAATTGTTGCTACTTACAAAGCGGCTGCACGGATCGATCGTGTACAGAAGAAGGATCCATCAAGATGAAGTGAAATTCATTGCGAATTACATGTAGTATTGATTGATTGTCATTTGATTGAAGGAAATCAAAAGAAGAACGAAGAATTGAATGTGTATTTGCTGAAGAGTTAGAGGTGATCGAGTGATCTTTCTTCTAATTCTGTTAAAGATTTATTCATTGATCTCCATATCTATTTATTGTATACAGAATCCTCTTGGAAAACTCAAGTATCGATTTCATTGCCTTAGCCTCGGTTTCAGTTGCCATCTCTGGGCTATCTCTTCTATCTTAAGAAGCAAAGTGACCATCGATGCTCGATGAATTCGAGGAAACAAAATTTCCCACGCACTTGAACTTGAAATTCTTCAGCGGCGAGTCCGCTGCAGTATATTTTGACATATGAAGGAGTATTTTCGCTTAATAAAGAGTGGGAAAAAGAAGACGAGAGAAAGAAAGAAACGACTCAAATTACAAACACGGCGAGGACATTCGACAGCATTCGAGTCCTGTGCGAGGACCACAAAGAGGATCTGTGCAGCCTCAGCTCAGCTTTTACCTGTGCCAAGTGATCCCTTTCAAGAGGCACAGCTGAACGAGGTGAATACCCTGTACGCCTCACGACTCAACTCGACTTGCAGCGCACTGTGCAGAATGCTTTGCTTGTGATTTAATCTCTTGCAGGGAACTTTGATCATTCGTCGAGCTTCTCAACGGGGCAACGGATCAAGGACTCGTTGGCGTCTGGCTCCAAGAGTCGTGGGAATACCGAAATTTCGCGCATTCATTTTGTTCCCTTTCGTTGCCAAAAAATTTCTCAAGCTCAGCTTGTCTCCCCCCGCAATCTTTGCGCGTTTTTTGTGCGATTCCTTAGCTCGACTCCCACCGACAGTCTGCAAAGAGTTTGCCGAGTCACCTGACCAGGTAGCCAAGCAGGAATGGCTGCATAATTGGCAAGGGTTAGCTAGGTTAGGGTACCCAATGGCATTAATAAGAGAACTGATTACAAAGCACTCCGCTGTGTCTAGTTAACGAAGCTACCCCGGTGAATCCCCTCTAGGTTAAACATACAGTTTTATAGTCTCGTCGATTACACTGAAAACAACGTAGATAGTCGAAAATTGAAAATCAAATTCTTGCTGTCATTGTTCTTATCTGTGTGCAATTTATGTACTATCGGTCTGCTAAAGTTCTTAGATCTCAGCAATAAGGATAGTTAAAGATAAATTTGATATGGTGGTACCTGATTATATATTATATATTATATATTATATAAACAAACATGATACTTTAGCTATTATTGAATCAAATTTTCTTAAAATAATAGAGAATGCATTTATTTCTCACTGTGTACCGTCTGTCGTATGTGCAATATAGATATGGCGAGATAACTAAGCGATAACTGCAGTTAGTGGAATATTTAATTCCGAGAACTACTTACTCAGCTATCGGCATATTGTTTGTTATCAAAACAAGTCAAAAAAACGCGTTGTCTGCGACGTGAAGTAGCCGCCGGCGTTAAAGGCGCTCACAATGGAGGCGCATTTATGTGGCTGCTGTTTTGGGGGGAGGGAAGTGCAAGAGAGAGAGAGAGGAAACCTCATGCAGGGGGAACACTTCTAAAGCGAGATTTTTGTCAAGCTACTTCTGCTTTAATTGCTGTCTTTCAATTTTAATTTCATTCAATTAGCCCAAGGGAAATCTGACAAAAAACAAGAAAGCAGAAGACAAGGCTACTCGACTGTAACACACCCGCTAGCCAAGGAAATTGTCTTTTATTTAAACCAAAATTCAACCTTTTTGTTTTGAAATGGTGCCTACAATTCGTATTTTTATTGATTTAAGGAGGCGAAAGAGGGCGTGGGCAAATTTTAAAACAAGTTTTCTCAATGTCCAATATTAAAACATTATGTCACTAAATTTGGTAGCTCTAGCTATTACAATCGTTGAAATATAGATGTTCATACGGACAGACGAATGGAATTGGTTCTTATGTTGTCGCTGTTCAAGAATATGTTGACATACATTGGTCGCAGATGCCTCCTTCTGCCTGTCAGATACTTATTCTATTTACATCAACATATAATACCCTCCTGAAATATGATTATCGGGTATAAAACCCCAGCGAAGACAGCTCTACGCGTGCGCAAAGCATAGCGTCTTTAATTATGCGTGGTTTAGTCGGTCAGTCAGTCAATTCGGCAGTGTCTCAATTCTACAGCATACAGTCATGTTGTCAGTTAGGCAATTCTGCGAGTCTTCTTTAATTGATGGTGGGCGGCACAAACACTTTTCCTGAACTCTTTACTGGGGGACAAACTTATCTCAGATCTTGAGAAGAATCACACTCGACTAATCGAATTAGTTTGTGAACTTTAACTGTGCAACATGCGAGACAGTTAGACTTGCAGATTTCGTTGCAAATACTTTTTTTCACCACTAAACCTCACCCGATCTACACCATATCCGACAACGACAATATCTCTTGCGTTTCCAAGACAAATGGCGCGAAATTTAACAAAAATGAAAAAAGTAAAACAACAACAAGTACAGCAACAAAAACAACTAATGAAAATGTTTATTTAGCAAACGATCAACACAAAATACAATTTATATAGACAGGCCAAAGTCAATCGATGGCTACGTTGGCTTGTGTGTTTATAGAGACTGGCAATCCCCCAACAAATAATGTGATTGCAATGCCGAGTGCAGGCAGGCAGATACCCTGTAAGTTAAGCATATAGTATACTTGTTGTTTATGGACTTGAGATTTATATACTCTACTTGTAGCTTCTCTTTTTCCGGGGTATAAGACAAATACGAAGCCCCCAAGTCGTTTATGTAATAAAATTGATGATCAAACGAAAACTCTCACATTTTGGGAGGGAGAATCGAGTGAGAGAGAGAGGAAGAGAGCTGGATGGTGGGGAGAGACGGGAAGGTAACTTGAACGGAACTGAGATCAATCGTCTCCGAGTTCGATTTAGTTCGATTTTCCAATAAATTCATTTTTAATATGTTGCTGTGTTTTGCCTCCCCTTTTACACACCTCCCCTTTTCCAACCAAGATATTATTGTTTTTCATATTTGTACAGCGCATCTTTATGGGTATTTTGTTTCAGCAGCAGCAACAACAACAGAAGCAACAACAGCAACATGAAGAAACACAAACAGACAGCGCGGCGTTTTTGTTTCAATGAATTTTTCTTTAGAGTCGTTCGATTTCGCCGGAACTTGTCGTGTTTACAAACAACATCGGCAAAAACTACAATTCACGTTATGCTAAAATTCGAAAAAAATTACCAAATATATATTCGACATATCTATATATTGTACATATATATACTATATATCGTACCGAATGTGGCAATATATTTGGCCCGCAAATTGGGTGCACAATAAATTCAGGGTGTCGAGTCGAGTCTCGTTGTTTATTTTTTAACACGTTTTTCCAGCAGTTTTGGAAAAACATCAAACGACAATGGAGCGAAGCGGAAAAATCTACCAAAAAAGCGCAAAAAAAAAGAAGAGAAAGAAAGAGGAACACGACCAACAAAAACGCATTTTTATTACTCTCGAAAACGATTTGTTATACGTTCTCGATAGCGCGCATCTCCCTTTCACTGTCTCTCTCTCTCACTCTCACTTGCTCTCTGTCCATCCGATCGTAATTAAAGGCCCAGATCATTTTAACATACAATTATGAGTACTACAAGGCTCTAATCGCGGAGGGGAGACTGTGCTATAGTGGGAGTGCGGGCTGCAGTCGATAGATCAAAGCGTTCGCTTTCATGTTTGTTGCCATTGCACTTGTTGTGGCTGCACCGCGTCTGCCGTGGCAAGCGGAGCAATAGCGAATCAGAAAAGGGGGAGGGAGAGAGAGGGTTAGAGTGTGGCACAAGGTGTGAAGAAAGTGCCGAACGGAAGGGAACCATGAGTCTGATATCAAACAGACACTTTGGCAACTGTTTGAAGTGAACTCATCGAGATTATGATTACACGCGTTTATGGGGTACCCCCCAAAAAAATGCCCAAAAAGTGTTGGGAAACACTGCCGAAGGGAAGTCGCAGTCTCTAAAATTATTTTCCAAATAAACTTCAGTTGAGCTTCGAGCTGATAGAGGCAATTGAGTTTTTATGTCTGTATGAACAGCTTTAAATCGAAGACTATAATAGTTTGAGCTACCAAATTTGATAAGAGAATGTATAATTATTGCATGCGGATAAAGCATATTTTAGAATTTAGCCACACCCACAACTGCCCCCAGAGAATGTAAAAAACTAAATTGCAAGCGTTACTATAAAGCTATAACGCTATTTTTGATGCATATAATAATAACAACTACAAATTAAATTTAATAACTAAAAATAAAGAAAAATGAGAGAGTTTAACTCTTTGTAGAGCAACAATAAAAGTTTCACCTAATTAGAAACTGAAGTTCCTCTGCAGATCAGTTCCAACATCCTTTGCATCAATCAATTGTCTTATAATTTCATAATTTGCCATAATTCCAGTTGATTTTCATACTCAATCGACACTCAAATAAATCACAAAACGTTACGCAGACAAGTGTAACGAAATTGATTGATCACCTCCCAACTAGGTGGAGGCGGAGAAGAAGACTGATCCATCAACTCGATCATTAAATCGACCTTTCAGCCGCCTCGCCCAATAAGCAAGCGCAATGTAAACAAGACACAGCCACAATGACAGATTGGCATGGCCCATCATCTATATAGACATATCTATATGTACAATATATATATAGACGATCTCTAACCGATCTACATAAATCGCAAGGAGGAATGAAATTTTAATCAACACTCATTAACTCTACAAGATCGCTGGTAATATAATTAAGAGAAATTATGTTTCCACCGACGGCGACCTGTTGGATCAATGGACCAGTCGAGGCCCCCACCAGCAACAACAACAACTGAAGTTGCCGAGATCTCTAGTTGTTGTTGCTGCTGCCGAGCAACAATTTCGCAATTCAGCTGTCGATCATTTCATTCATAAAATGTGCATGGCACGGCATGAGGGAGCCCCCTCACAAACACGCACACACACTCGCACACCCCACTGGCAACAGATTCATTCACACACACACACACTCAGCCTAGTCGGGTGATCTGGAAACTCGCACACATCCGCGCACGCTGGGTTAATACAGCAACCACCCGCCTGCTCGATCGCCTCGATCGCTCCGACTACAAACGAAGTGATTAATTCATGTATTCTCTGTCGATTCCACCTCATCCCCCTCCTCCTCCTCGTTCTTCTCCTCTTGCTCTTGGTATCGGTGTTACCCCAACAGGCCCCCAGCAATTCGCCGTTTTCTCAATGGAAACTGGTTTCGTCAGTTCCACTGCCGCTGCCTCTGCTGGCGATGTTGTTGTTGATATTGGGGCTTATGTTATTATATTCATCCTCACCTGATCCCCAGCAGCTGCTCATCCGGTCAATGTGAGAAAAAATACACACAAGAGCACAAAATGCAAAAAAAAAGTGAAGAAAAAAAAATAAGAAAAAATAGACAAGCTCGAAACGCAGGCAACTTTTTCTTTTGCCGAGCTGCAGCACAAGCTGATCGTTTAGTCAGATATTGAGAGGGAGACAAGGAGACAGAGAGAAAGAGAGGGAGAGGGAGCTGGCCAGCTGAAATGCGAAAGCTGTTGCTCAGGATATCTGGCATTCAAATCAGCGCTGGAAAAGCGAAACAAGTGACCAAACCCAAGTGAACCTCAGCCAGAGCAGTCGCCAGTTCGACCATTTCAGCATCCGCGGACGGCAAAGGAAGCTGCAACAACAGTGGGAGAAAAAAAAAAGAAAAACTGCGGGCAACAAAAATAAAAAAAAAAAACTGGAAAAGCTGCGGAAGTTGGCCAAGCGCGTGTAAAACAGTTAATGCACACAGGATACGTTTCCGCAGCGAACGGGTTTTCTCTCACTCGCTCGCTCTAGCTCGTTTGCTTTTATTTTTATGCCCGCTAGAAGGGAATACAGCCAAGTTTGTCCGTATGAACAGCTTGATTTCAGTGACTATAAGAGTTAGGGTTACCAAAGTTGGTGACATTACGTCTTAGTATTAGAAGCACGCAAACTTTAATTAAAAATTGAGCTCCGCCCCTTTTTTTTATAATTTATGAAACTTTTTAAGCGGATGAACAACTACAACTTTGGGAAGAGGGTATATTACAGTCAAACACACTCAACTGTTGCTTTTTTTACTGGTCTTTCTCTTGTTATTGTTGGTGTTGTTGGTGTTGTGTCGCTGTTTTTAGCCATCGATTATTAATTATCGATTCTTCTTTGCAAGTTGCCAGTTCTCAGCTGCGAATTGACTTTTAATTGGTTCGGGAAGCGCGCTTTAACATTTTCACAAGTTCCGATAGATCGCATGTGAATTTATGAATATATCTATGATATATAATAAGTTAATTTATGCACTGGGAAGTGGCGCATGGGAGTGCGCTGTAGATCAATACATTATTCAGTTGCTGTTATAAATATAGAGGGTCAGTCACCTATTTACAGATTCGCACAATCCAATGGGAATTTCAGTTAGGTTTTTTAATGTGCTGGGAAAATGAAGTTTGAATAACGGAAAGGAAGCGAATTAGGAGAAAGAGGGAGAGATAGAAAAAAAAGAGAAGTAGGGGGAAGACACAAAGGTAGGTAAAGAGAGAGAGTTATGAAAAGTTGGAGGACTAAATTAAAGACAATAGGTACAGATAGAGTTAGAATCAGAGATTTTATTTATTTGTATATGTTATGTAATGTAAATTTTGAACGTTTTTCCCCCAAGAACAGATTCTTAATAAAGAACATTTTTATACAGTTATATTTCAAAAAAGGAAACGCAGGAATTAAAAAGAATAATAACAAGAAATTCTAAACATATTTTCAATGATTCATTTTACATATCTTATTAGGTTTCAGGCAAAAATTAAAGAAATGCCTGCCCATCCCTACCCTGTTCCCCACTCCTTTCCCAGCTGAAGCTCAAGGAAGTGTCCGCATTTCAAAGCGCAAGATAAACTCACTGAGATGCTGATGCTGAACCAATCGGAGTTCGAAATCGCATCAGCTGCTGCCGTTGTCGCTGTTGAGGCTGCCTCAAATCGCGGCTACAACAAACAGCGGCGATCGCTCTGGCTTCATCGTGTGGCGATGCCTGCGCTGCCTGCCAGTTTGAATGTCTGTCCCTCTGTCTGTCTGTCCCACTGGACAACTGAAATACAGTAGCAGCAGCGGTAGCCGGCAAACAAATTACACACAATTCCAACTCCAAACAGAAACTCATCCACAGCAAGCACAGAAGCAGCAGCAACAACAACAGCGACAACATTATTATCGCTGCTTTTGTGTCCAAGCTTGAAGCTGCGCAGCTTGGCTTGGCTTGGCCTGGCGCTACAGCTGAGCACCCCACTCGCAGATGATGATGATGATGTTGTTGCTGCTGTGGATGCTGTGCCTCATGTGGTTGTTGTTGCTGCCGTTGCTGTTGCTGCTGCTGCTGCGGCTGTTGATGATGATGTCGTCGTCGTCGTAGACATAAGAACCAAAACGAATCAACTCGAGTGTTGTTGTCGTCGTCGTCGTCGTCGTCATTGTTGTTGTTGTAGCTACTGTTCAATGGATGTGGATGCCTCCTCTTGTTCGGCTGTTTGGTCGCTTGGTCGTTGGTTTTTCGGTTAGTAAACCGGATGTTCCTAATCATTGCTAGTTTGCCTCAAATTAAATATGCTACACACACACACACTCACACACACATGCACATACACACACACGCACACAGATAACTGCTCTCGCTGTGTATCTTTTGTTTGTGTACTTCGTAGATACGACGCGCTTCTATCTACCTAAAGCCGCAGCGAATGAAAATTATGAATGAAAATCAAGCGAAGATTCCCCACTCATCTCCCTCTCCCCTCCCCCCCTCTTTCTGTATCTTTCTTCTACTCCCCCTTCTTTCTCTCTTTCTCTCCTCTACTTGCTTTCTTATCTTGCTATCTTTATCTTTTTGCGACTTATGCAAATCGTGTGATTCTTCTCTCTGACGCATCTTCTCGCAGTTTATGCACTCTAACTGTTTGCCAGGCAGGCGGACAGACTGACGGACAGACAGAAAGACAAACAGACAGATAGACAGACTTTCAGTCAGATAGAAAGATAGATAGATAACTCTAATGTTACTTCCGGCTATTCTCAGAGGCAAGTCGAGTTTCGCCAATCAAACTTGCTAAGCGACTTGTTCATTCATGCAAAATTCAACTGGGAGGCCAATTTAATTGATAGAAGAGCAAGCAAGATAGAGACAGAGAAAGAGAGAGAGAGGGAGGGAGAAGAAGAAAAGAGCGACACATTCATGAATTCATTTTTATCAGCATCAATTAGCAATAATTATTCATTAGGGCCCCGCAAGAGTTAAAGAGGCACAAGGAGAGGGAGAGAGAAAGGGCGAGAGAGGGACAATGTAGCGGACGAGGTACAGAGCAGGGAGAGCTCCTGTCCAAAGAAGCCTCTTCCACTTTCAATTGTAACATTTTGCTTGATTGACAACAATCTGTAAGCTGCGATCTCAATCAACGATCGTGTCTATGAGAATCTTGAAATTTTGCCAGTAGATCTTTAAATATTTTTTTTGAAACTATTCCAGACTTAAGATCTGATTCTTCTTATTAATACAAGATTATTATATACACATGATTATATACATTTTATTATATACATTAAAGGTAATCTTCTTCATAAGTAAAGAATACTTTTAATTTCATTGGTTTTGTTACTTTGTTGGGCCTTCATTTAAATGGCTAATCTTTCCCAATTTATTAAATACTTTCGTCTTTTCCACAAGATCCTTTCCTTCCTAATTCTTTTCTAACACTATGCAAAACTTTTATTATCTATAGAAGATCGCTGACTATTTCTTCTTAGACTTTTGAACATTGTAAAAATTGTTTTCTTCTGAGAAGAACTTCTTTTAATCCTTGAAGAAACTTTTATAAATTTTATACTGTCTTTTTCTGATGGTCTTTCCTAATTTCATTTTGAAAGCGTTCTAATTTTAAGAGTTCTCTCCTATTCTAGAAGACCCTAACATCCTCTGTAACTTTTTAAAACTTGAAAACTTTCAGCTTTTTTTTAAGACTTTTCCTGATTCCTTTCTGAAACCTTTCGAAACACAAGAACTTTCTCAAGATCACAGCACAGTTCCTTAGTTATTTTCACCTATTTTAATGGCTTTCACACACTCAACGCTGAGAGAGTCGTAATGGCGACGATTAGGCATTATAAAGTCCGAAGATCTTTACATAAATTAAGTCAACAACTAATTTCATATGTATCTTTTGGTAGTAAAACATTTTGTTCGCTTCGTTTCGTTTAGTTTGTTTGACAAATCTATGGCCATTAGTCGATAACAATTAAGATGCTACAAGAATAGTGGTGGGAGGGGGCAAGGGTAAGGGAGAGGGTAAACTTGTTGGTGTGACGGAAAACATTTTAAAAAGCGCCGTTGATAAGCTGAAAAGAGCCGAAAGCTAAATTAATTGTGTGGCTTCGCTTGGAATCGAATCAACGTCAAGTGGCGCCGACAGCCCACATGGCAAAGCAGGAAGGGAGGAGAGGCAGAGAAGGAGGGGGAAACGGATTGAAAATCAGTTTAATTTCCTCATAACAAATTGACAGTGGGCAGCTGCCTTCATTGAGCTTCCTCGAAGATGAAGATGCAATTCGAGTTCCGTAATAAGCCCACGCGGACGAGCACAAAGAACCCAACTACTGCAGCAGCAACAACAACAACTGTTGCAACTGCAACAACAACAACTGTTGCAACTGCAACAACAACAACAGCAAATGCAACTGGACTATCAAGTGGTGTCCAGTGGGCTGGCGATGTGGAGCAACTGCCCAGTCAAGCTGAGCTGCGCCATAACACCTGGCGTTGCTGCTGCTGCTGCCCTAGCTCCAGTTCAAACTGAAAGCTGCACTTGAATTGTGCGTCTTACAGCTGCCCCCTGCCCTCTTCTGCAGTCTTCCTTTTGCCCTCTCCTAATCTAGCCTGCCTCCTGCTGCACTGTCTTTTCCCTCTGCCCAGCATTTGCATATGCCAGGGAAGAGCAGCCGGAGAGGAAGGAGCAGCAGCAGCAGGAGAAGGAGAAGAAGGAAGAGCAGCAGCAGGAGAAGAAGGAGGAAGAGCAGTAGCAGGAGGAAGAGCAGCAACAGCAGCAGGAGGAGAAGTAGCAGATGAAGGAAGAGTATCAACAGCAGCAGCAGCAGTAGAAGCAGCAACAGAAGACGCAGCAGGGCAGAGGGAGGAGGCACCACATTGATCATTAGACTATTTTTAATAGAGAGAGCCCCAGTGCGAGCTGTAGACCAGTTTGCCAGTTTCTGCCCCCAGTCTGGCCGGTCTGTCCAGCTTGGAGAGCGTGCAGAGTTTCACCTGCTCCTGGTTGAGATTTTGCAGCTTGCGTGCTGAAGTGTTTGTGGCTGCTGATGCTGATGCTGCTGCTGTAGCTGCTGCAAATACATTTGTGTTGCACCACCACCACCTTTCCGGTAAAAGGTGGCAAGGTGGCAAGGCTGCTGCAAGTGCTACTGCTGCTGTTGCTGCATCAGCTGCCTCCAATTGCCACTGCTACCTAAACAAGGAGCCGCACTTGAGCCCCCGAAAATTGTTGTTGTTGCCACAACGACAAACTAATTTATGCCCCACGTTGCCACAAATCTTTTGTGGCTCAAATAAACAAAGCAGAGTACGCGCTGATGGCAGATAGATATATAGACAATATATATATAGGAAACACACACTCGCTTCAGCTCCCCCACTCCTTCCCTCTCTCTCTCCCTCTCTCTCTCTGTCTACCACACACACGAAGCGAGCATAAATTAACTTCCGAAATCTACTCGCGATTGTATACAAAATTTATGCTCAGTCACAAGTTCGAGTGCGCCCCACACCTCTTTGCCCCTCTATTACACACTCCTTCTCCTTCTCTCTCTTGCTCTCTCTATCTCTCTTACTCTCTATTCCCCTCTCTCTTACTCCCTCTTTGCCTTACTCGAGCTGCCGCCTGGTGTTATGGTCAGCATCAGGCGGCAACAATTAAAAATGCAATGCCAACAACAACAGCAACAACAAGAACACCAACAACAACAACAACAACTACAGTAACATCAACTACAACTACAACAACAACAGCAGCAGCAATGCCAACAAAAACACTCAATAAAATGCGTTGATAAATTGCGCCAAGCATCAAAGGCAATGCTGAGGCATCCCACCGTGTTGCTGGCGCTTCAACAGCAGCAGCAACAACAGCAGCAGCAGCAACAACAACAACATTGGGGCAACACTTTGCCACTTGCAATCTGCTTTGAAAATTTATCGATTGTTTTTTTGTTTAGAGCAGCAAATCGCTTTTCCCCTGGCATAGACACAAAAGCGCCAGCGAAGCCAAAACAATTAGACACACACGCAGTAAAAGCAAAAGAGAGTGAGAGAGGGGGGAAAGAGTGAGCCATAGAGTCAAGTGAATGTCAGGTGGAAGGAGATACAGGCGATCATAAGCAATCGGAATTACCACACCTGGAGAAAATTGAAAAGACTTTTTCATCTTCGTCTACAACATTTCAATAGCTTATCTAATGCGATCTAACGTATATTATGATTAACGATCACAAGATCGATTAGATCGCTTGAATGAAGCTATAGATCGAAGTGGGTACAGAATTTATTAGAGTTAGTTTGGGGACTCAACAAGACTGAAGCGAAAACTAAATTGTTATTTCGTTTCAATAATAAATTGATATTTCTTTTTGATGATCAGTTTCGATTGGAATGAGATCGTAGCTATCACATGTAGAAGATTGCAGAAAGATGAGAATTTTGAGTAAGTGGAGATTTGGTATATAATGCGAGTATAATACTATCATTTAGTTTTATTTGTGAAGCGATCAACGATTGGAGCACAAAAAATGCCATCAACAATCAAACGGTTACTCCGATCGATCGTAAGGTTGTAGAGAAATAAGAGCTCAACTGTTTTTTATTAATTGAAAATATATCAGGATTAAAAACAGTATTTATATTTCTGTTTTTTAATCCTGATGTATATCAGTATTTGTATTTATGTTTATATTTTTTTGTGAAAAGATCGTTTCATTAAGCTACGATCGGAGCAAAAGAAAATTTAGAAATTTAGACCTAAGCACAGACTCTAATGTTATTCCTACAAAGGTTCCACTATCTTGTTGAAATATATATATGTCAATTTCAATCTTCAACTCTAGATCTGCCGTCAAGTGCTGGGATATATCAAAAGATCGCACTCTGTAAGTGCAGATCCATTTTCAAACTAAGGAAAAACTAAAACTTTCCCGTGCGCAACGAATTGCGCTTTTAATTGCGATGACAATTAGAAAATGCATTTGCCGGGAGTGATATGAATTATGACAGGTCGGAAATGGATAATGGAAAAGGTCGCAAGGCAGGAGGACAGTACAAAGCAAAGAAAAGCAGGCAGACAAAAGGGGGCAGCCTGCGCACTGGGCCAAAAAAATAAAAGAGAACTTCGTATGCGCGGGCAGTTAATTTTAACTGGTTTTTCTTTGCGTTTCGGTTTGGGCCAATTGAAGCGTTAAATTATCAATTGGGCTTAAAGCGAGAAATGAGTATAGCAAGTAAGGGCGATCGATTGCGGAGAGAATCGGGAATCGGAACGGGAACGAGACACTACCAAAGTCGGGGGTGATGATGGGCAAGAGCGTTAAATTGGCTCAAAAAGGCTTATTGGGCAGGGCACGCCCCCCACCACCTCTCTCTTTTATTTACCCCCCGTTCAACAGTTTTTCTCTCTCCCTCGCTATCTATTCTCTCTCTTCTACCCTCTCTCAGCTTCGTATTCTTTGTCCATTCGCGGACACGCTTCAATTGATCGAACTCAACTCCTGGAAAACTATAAAGTGCGCTGCCTTTTCTCCCCTCCCTCATCGTCTGCATTCCCTTCCCTCCTGCTCTGGATCTGAGCTGCAGGTGTGTGAGCGCGTGTGTGCGTGTGTGTGCCATATTTCCTCATGCTAATCGATAGATCGATAGACACTTGAATCGACATACTCGCTACAGTTGCTGTTATACACTTTGCAGTTTCATCGATTTTCGTTTGTCAATTGGCAAGCTTGCCACTTGCCACTTGCCACATGCCCCCTGCTGCTTGCCCCAGCGCTGAACTGGTTTTTCCCCCAACTCAGTGTGCAATTTGCAGCAGTTGTTGCTTTTGTTGTTGCTGCTTTTATGGCCACATTCAGACAGTCTCTGCAAACAGGCAAAGATCTGCAGATCTCTTGCCTTTTGTTGCACGAACTAATTGATTCATATTTGCGGCAACTTTTGCTGCTGCTGTCGCCGCTGTTGCTGCTGCTGCTGCAACATTCCGCTTGCCTTTTGCGTCGCCTGCGCGGTTTATCTCCTCCAAGTGGGCCGCCAAATTAGGTGAGGATGATTAATTGAGTTCGGACTCGCGATGGGCAGGCGACGTCGACGCCGACGCCGACTTCAATAATTATGATAATTATCAAGAGATTTTTAATTCGAATGCTAATTATGGATATGCTATAAAGATTGCAGTTTCCGTAGTGGTTAAGCTTCTCCAATAGATGACATAAGTTTTAAAATTAGATCTAATTTATAAAAATACGCAATAACGAAATTTATGTATAATTTTAAAGCTATAAAGTGAATTTTGGGTGTAAGAATAATTGATATATTTTTATTAATTTTTTTAAAAATATTCTTGTTTTTTTGAATTTCATGTTTGTTTTATCAGTTCCAAGTTCGCAAAGTGTGCAGCTCGTCCAGAAAAAGGATCCAAAGTTGTAGGGTGACTTTTCTCGTTTCTTTGAAATGAAAAACCGTTTCAAAACCTGACAAAGCGCCAGAGTGGCGCGGGGCGGGGAAATTTTAAAAAATTTTTAAATATTTAACATTTCACTGTAAACGTTAATTCATTGCGCGCAAAAGTATGCACTAATTTGTGTGGGACAGCGGGGCAATTGCATTAAACTATCATGCGATATACTCTCTGCTAAGGTTTCTGTCTTGACTAATACAAGAAGAGTGCTGCCTACTTTCGTGATTGCACATAGAACAAACATGAAATGTTGCATACTTTGCTGGGTTAAATCATTGAACAGTTTTTAAAAAATATCATTGGGTGTGTTGAACTGCGACATACTCACTACTTAATGCTTTAGTTTAAGGCAACAATTTTCCTTTTTTTGGTTTATGGAGGAAGCGGTTGGCGGCAAGGGATTGTGGCTAATTGAACATATAAACAATAATAAGACACATACAATAATGACACTGTGAGACACACACAATTAATGCGAATGAACAGTTATGTACCTTCTTTTGCTTCCTACACATATCTACACCAAGTAACCATACCTACTTTTGCAGAGTATATTGAGATAAAAAATCAAACTAAAAACACAACAAGTTTCATAATTTAATTATTTTTAAATCAGATTTTGGTTGTTCTTTCTTGCTCAAGCTACAAATTCATTTCAATATTAAAGTGGCAAGTGACGCTGATAAGAGGCCGCTTATCGGCGGCAGCCACGAAAAGAAAAGGCAGCAAAATGAGTTCAACTGCTTTTGAAGGTCGTTCGCAGATAGGTGGGAACGGGAGAGGGTGAGGTGAATGGGGGTAGAGCAGCGACTAGACGCGTGTGCGCGGGCGACACGAGTTTCCCATTGGAGTTGTCAAGCTTCAATTGGTTTCGTTTACCTGCCGCCCTCCTCCCACTCCCTCTCTTTCTCCCTCTCCCACTCTCTGTCTACAATTGTGCTGGGTCAGTTTTTTATGCAACGACACTCTCGCTGGCGACTCTGCACGGCGCGTGCTGATTAGACATGCCCAGAGGCTTTTCGGGGGAATTGTTCTTCTTCCATGAGGTGAGGAGGGGGGAAGGTTGGATGCATCAATTTAGTCATTTCCGTTTTCAACTCAAAAATGAGAACAATCACAATATGGAATATGAAATTTATCTAGGGGATTTATGAATGAATTGCGACTGCGAGAGAAACTGATTAGATAGAGCAGTTCTCTATAGTTAACGGGATAAACCCACTGTACAAATACTATATATAGTATATAGTTTAACCAAGTGCGTACAAATTTTATCAAAGATAAATGAAAGCAAAGAGGAAGTAACTACGATAAACCAAAGAGAGAAGTGATATCGCTTTAAATAACATATAAATGCTTCCTAAATATTATATCGTATCAAAGTTGGGGCTGTCACTTCCTTTAAATTTTATGGTTACATTTATTATTTTTTACTTGATATGTATTATGATTATTATTGTTAGTTTTGCCATTATTATTATCCCTAGTAATTACTATCCCATTCTTTTTTAATTCCCTTAGAATTCTACCTAAATTCCCTCATAGTTCTCTTCCCCACCCTTCTTCCCTCTCGCAGATTTCTAGCCTTAATTCCAATTTTAGTTTTGGAATTTAAATTCAAATCGATTAACATGGAAAAAAACAACAGAATTACCAACAATAACAATAACAATTGAATTCGAAAATTATAATCAGCTAAAGATTTTCAGGCGCAATAAATTTTTGTTGTTTTTGTAGTCGGATAATAAATAAAAGGCAGAAAAATAAAATTTATGAATGAACCGCAGGCAGAATCAGGCGAGAGAGGGCAAAGTAGCTAAGCACGCACGTGCATGTGTGTGTGCGTGTAAAAAGTGACGTGCAAACGAAATATAAAACAGGCGAGCCCCAACAACTACAACTTCAACACACACATACGCACACACTCGCACATGCATATGAATTTATATGAATGAAAAATCGTAAACGAAAAACAAAACCCGAAAAAAGGCAAAAAGTTGTTAACGCAGCAATTCCACGAAACAGAAAAAAAAGAAGAGAAGACAACAACAACAACAACAACAACAACAACAACAAGAAAATCTGTGAACAAGAAATTTGAAAGGTAAAAACTTAAATTAAAACAAAACTTAAATGAGAATGAGAAACACACACGAACCCAGAGACGCAGCAAGTGTCGAGAGGCAGAAGCAGCGCAGTCTCCCCCTCCCCCCTCTGCCCGCTGTCGCAGCGCAGCAACTGGTTTGTAGCAGCTGTCCACAAATGTGCGTTAGGGGAGTCTGACTCCAAATTATGAATAAATAAAAAGAAAAAACAACAACAAGAGCAGCAACAACAGCAGCTAAAATCAAAATAAATACAGTCGCAAGAGCGAGACAAACAGAACAAGACGCAGCGCAGTCAAAGCTGAGCTAAAGACGCCGCGCCCACGTCGCTGCCGACGCAGTTGGCGCAACAGCAGCAGCGCAGTCGTGGCCCAAGCCGGTTTACAGGAACTTCGCTGGGGGGGCAGCGCAGCACACGCAAAAAGGAAGGAAACAAGCATCATCCGTCTAAAGAACAACAACAACAACAGCATTGACAGCAAGCGAATGAAGAGAGCGACGGCAGAGGCAGAACTTGAACAAAGCAGCGAAACGAAAAAATAACAAAAACAACTTAAGGTTCCCCTCGATGGCAGGCAAACTGCCTGGCAGCCTCAGTCGCCGTTGACGTCGCCGTCGCGCAGCCCCAAGTCAAAGTTGTAGCTGTTGTTGTTGCTGCTATTCCCCCCATTCATCAACTGCATTTCAACGCCGCGAGGCGATCAAGCAGCAGCGGCCGCGGCGCAGCAACAGCAGCAGCAGAGGCAGAAAACTTTTTTCTTCTACTCGCGCCGTAAGTATGAATGAAATCGAACGTGTTTTTTCCTCGTTTTTTTGTTGTTGTTTTTCGTTTTGTTTTGCCGAGAGAGCAGCGCAGTGAGATAGAGAGAGCGCATATGAATGAATGAGCGCCACAAAATGAATGAAAGTAGTGGGGAGCACGCTCTTTTCTCTGCCGCTGCCGCAGTCGCGCGGTGTATTCTCTCTTTCGTTCGGTTTGGGGGAACGCTCTCTTTGCACACACACACAGTCAAAGGCAGAATCAGAGGCAGCACAGCAATTACATACGAATCGTAGCATATTAAATAAATATATATTTATTTGCCTTAGTTTTTCAACTTTACTCTCCCTCTCTTTCTCTTTGCGATTCTTCTTCTTTTGTTGTTGTTGTTGTTTATGATTAATATGCGCTGATTAAAGGCGCGAAGAAAAATAAACGCAATGTGTGTGCCTGTGTGTGTGTACATAATTAAAATAAGGGCAGGCTGGATACACATGCACACACACGTACTTACGTATGTGTGTGTTTATGTATTTACTTTGCGATCTGCCAACTAAATTTACGTGCCTTCGTTGTCTTTTTCCCCCTTTTAGTTTATTACTTTTATTTATTATTATTATTTATGCTCCCTTTTTCGCGCAGCATCTGCGTTACGTTTTGTGCGATCTTTTCGCTTCTCTGCGATCTTCTCTAGCGGCGCTAAGGAAGAATGGGAACTGAAACTGTCGCTGGGGTTGGAACTGCACAAGGGAACTGGGATGGGGGATTGGGACTGCGAGGGGGAATGAGGAACTGGGGATTGGGGGAACAGGCAATGGGGTTCCGTGGAATGGGGGACTGGGGTATTGTGGATGGGGCGACACGGAGTCCACAGCGTCGCTTTGCTTTGCTTCGCGTTGACATTGAAATTGTTTGGGTTTTGCGCTGTTTTTTTTTTTTTGTACTTTTTGTTGTCGATTTTTACGCAGCGATAAGGCATAAATACTTTTTGTCTACCCAATGTGTTTGCGTGTGAGTGCGACTGTGTATGTGTTTGTGAAGACAAAAATATCTCATTTTGTGATTTGTTTTTATAAACAACATTAAATTCGGACACTTCGCCAGCTGCCGCCGATGCCGTTTGCTGTTTGCATTGTTTCACTTTGCCTTTGCCTGGGAACAATGTAAAAAGATACAACAAAAAACATATCTGTGAGATACAAACTGCAGCAGAATTGACATAGAACGGGGTTTCAACTAGTATCTGTTCACTTATTTCAAGTTCAAAAGTAATAGTAAGTTATCTTGGAAACCATGTTAGAGTAAGAGTAAGCAATAACAATATGGCAACGCTGTAATGTAATCGATAGCAGAAGAAGAGCACACAGAATCGATAGAGAGAAGAAGGTTAGAAATATTCGCAACAATTACGATTTTTATTATTTTATAGCTTGTTTTTACAAAGTTTAACTTTAAAGTTAGTCAAATACGATTATAATAGTTAAGAATTTTGTATAATGCATATTATTAACCAAACCATGAATATTAATGTCGGAAATACTAAAAAGATAAAGCTATTTCTATGGCAGACATCTGAATAAACTTCTTTTTATAGCTGTTCATTGATATATACTTTCACATTTGAGAAATAATTCTTTATATTAAAGTCTTAAATCATTTATAGCCTGTTTAATGAAAATTGGTTTGGGCTACTTATTGATTAATGAATATTAGGCAAAATTTAAGTGCGAATTTAGTTTATTTATTTGTTTACAAAAAAATCCTTTCTTTCTTGACTAAAACTAAACGAAATTAGCTTTACATTAGTGTTGAGATCAATATATATGTAAATAGATCATTTTAGACCCGTAATACTCAATCGAATTAATTTTTTTTTATATTTTCATGGCTTGTTTATATAACTTAAGCATTGTAATCGGAAAAATAAAAATACTTGAGAATTATGGGTATTATGTGATCATAGGGTACATAATCTCTCTTTCCTTGACTCACATCAGATTGAACTTCACTTTGAAGCGGTTCAGAGACGTTTTCAGCCTCCCGTTTGATCTGTGCACCTTTGTTCGTTCTGTCCGTTGGATATTTCCCAGCATTGTCGCCCCTCTCGGTCGCAGTCACCAAGTCACAGTCACAGCCCAAGCCCCCAAGCATTTTCATCAGCATTCACACAGCAAAGATGCATACAAATTACCATAAAGCTGTCGGATACATTAAGACATAAATACGCACACACACAGGCATATGCCCGCCTGCACACATGTGGGTGTGAGTGTGTGTGTGTGTGTAATAGAATCATAGAATAGTGGACAAAAGTGTAGAAGACACATGCCACGACGTTTGTCACATAACAACGTAGGGTATTTTGCCAGAGTGACTGACTGACTGACGTATTGCCTGATTGACAGCAACAACAGCTGATGGGGGAGGGAAGGGGGGTGCGGTGTAAGGGGAATGGGAAGGGGCACTGAGTGCACATTTCAGATATTTATTTTGTGTATTTGAAATGCAAATGCGTGTGTGTGTGTGTGTGTATTTGGACTTGACTTGGGGGCGAGTGTGGAGTGAATGAGTGAATGAGACGCGCAGGAGTGAGTGCCAGCAGAGAATGAATGAATCTGTGTAAGTTCGCTTGGCACTTTGCCTGCGTCTCTCTCTCTATCTCTCTTGCTCTTTGAATGGACACCGGAAATAAACGACGTGACTTTTTATAAAAATATTAACCAACTATGTATGGTAGATGAATACACCCAAACATTCATACACACACATAAACACACTCAGTTCACATTAAAAACAATGAGAATTAAGCGTATTCAAGTTTACACGAAGATTTCCCAAGATTATCGAGGTAATCGTCATATCATAAGTGATTGACAGTGCTAACTGATAGTGTAGAGACCCTTATGAGGTACCCTCCCTCTCTCGATTCTCGGAGCTTCTCTTCAAGTGTTTTATAGGGATATAATTGAAGTTGCCCTAAGTATGCGAGAAATAGTTTCTGTTCAATGGGTCTCTTAGTCTCCTCTCTCTCTCTGTTCTCTCTCTTTTTCTTTTTGGCGTGCTTTCTTACTCCATTCGAAGTACCCCATGTGTATATGTGTATACGTATGTGCCAGTGCGTTGTTTTGTGACTTATCTTATCGCAAATAATTTGTATTTGGTACTTTTTTCTTTTGCTCGCTGTTTTATCGCCCGTTCAAAAGGCATATGTGAATAATAAAATGGCAAAAAACACAAATCGCGCAGCCAAAGAGTCGCTGAACATGACTGATGATGCCATGTGTGTGTGTGTGTGTGTGTGTGTGTATTAAATTTGATACACACACCCTCTCTCTATATACACACACACACACACGTATGTCTGAGTGCACAGATAGCGCGCAAGTCGAGCACAATCGTATCGTATATAAGAAGAAAATACAAAACATTCGCACAACATATTGCTATTTAATTATTTCCATTTCTTGGAAGCCTGTTATCTGGAAATGCCTTAAACATTGGGGCCCCATTAAGCAATTGGGTTAATAGTTATGCCATTGCGTACGGTTAGAGAAGAGAATCGTGCCTCAATCAGTGGCCCAACACGTTGTCAGTTGATTCATAAAACTATTACCCAGCTTAACCTTATCTCAGAATAAATTAGAGCTTATTTTTAACTTACCCAACGAGGCCTCATGATCTGAAATATCCGATAAACTGCAGACGGCATTGATAGGCTCCTCCTTGATGTATTTTGTGGACTGCAGAAAAGATAGAATGGACATGAGAGCTATGTGGCTTGTATATAATATTAATGGAATATATAGACTTGTAATTTAGATAATTTATTTGGATAAATATAAAAAATTAACGTTCTAGCTTAAAAATTGCACTTGCCATTCGTTTTTTTTTTATTTACGGGGAATGCAAAGGCAGCGACCAAGTTCTTAAACAAATTTTACTTTGTGTGCTATAATAAGATATATTTTCACCAAATTTGAATCCCCTAGCTCTTAAAGTCTTAAAGATATAGGCGTTCATACAGACGGACATGACTATATAGACTCGGCTAGTGACGCTGGTTAGGAAAAAATATGTTTTATGAGTCAGAGATGCTTCCTTCAGCTTGAATACCCGTCTTAGATATAAGTAAACGATATAATAAAGAACGAAGATAATTTGTTTTGCAATTAGGAATAACCCACTAAATTAGAACCCTCTGAAGCACGCCCTCAATTGAAACAGTTACATAAACATATGTACCCATACGCGTAAATGCAGCTACCCTACTATATACATACATACATATTTTTCAAAATTAGTTAACAATTTTGAATGCAGCCCTCCTCCAAAAAACCAAAACAGAATATGAAGCCCCAAGCCAAAGCGAACAGAATCAGAGCACTGCAACAACAACTACAACACGGCATAGATTGCCAGCAATTGACAGCAGAGACGGGGTGCAGCAGGGTGTGGCAGGGAGAGAAAAAGAGGGACGCAAAAAACAGAACCTACATTGCCTGCCCCAATTGCCTCAGTAGCGTCCCATGGGTCTGCTCCATGTTAAACGCGTTCTAATAAATTGAATTGTACATTTGACTTCCACACACACACACACACATGCATACACATACATACAGACACAGAGAGAGATCTCAACTCAGCCTGTGTGTGGCTACTGTGGGCTGCTGTTGTTGTCGTTGCCGTCGTCGTTTATTGTCGTTTATGATAATGGAGGTCAAAGTAGTCAACCGAAATGTTTCATAAATATCGTAATCAATTGACGCCGAGAGCAAGAGAGACAATTCAATTAGAATTTGGAATTTTAGAGTCGGGTTTATGATTCGAAATTGGAATTTGATTCACACAGTGCCAGGCAGAAGTGTGCAGCTTCTGTTACGTTACGTAGCCATCCTGTGCCAGTTCCAATTCCAGTTCCAGTTTGGCTCACATTCTCTTCTGTTCCCCAAAAAAAAAAGATCGAAACTTAAGACTCAACTTCTGGCAGATTGTAGATTGAATTACCCCCGACACGACTCGTCTTGGGCCGACTAAATTTTCCACGCGACTGCGCATGCGCACAGGTTCACGTCGAGGTCCTTGGACAAGGCTCGCCTCGGGCTGTTGACCGAGCCGACCGGATGAAAGTGGTCACCTCAGCGGATATGTTTACCGCAAATGCCTTCACACACTCACACAATGCCCAAAAAGAAAAGAAAGGCAAGTGAAAAGGAACCAGAAGACTATAAAAAGCTGCACCATCGTCATCATCATCATCAACGGACGAAGCCTTATATGGCCAGATAAAAATACATATACATATACACACCCAGTGTATTGTATCCTCGATCCATGCATAGTCTCACTCGGACGACGACTCTCCCATTCGCATTTCGGGCAGGTCTTTGACAGTCTATTCTTGTCGCAAATTAAGTGGCACGCTTACTACTTTTATGGCTACACTGTAGTCAACAGAAGTCACTGCGCGACAGTCACATACCCTGCACACAGACTCCTGACAAGCCAGAGATATATTCCAAGCGGGAGATCCAACTGCTTAATAAAATGCATATCACATATCACAGTTGTATTCCCCCTTCGCTCCCTTCCAATTATTGCAGGGTATTAAAAGTGCATGAAACAGACAAAAGCATAATATATAATAATCGCGTATTGTTTGGCTAACCAAATTTAGAACCAATCGACGAGTTTTGCATACGAAAATAGCCTTAAGATCGCGATGAGCTGTCAAGCTGGCATCGATCAATCAACTGATCGATTGGCAATGGGAGGAGAAAACCAACATAAGTTATAGCAAAGGATATAGCTAAGAAAAGCCTGATTGCTTAGATTATAGATAACAAACTGTCGATCATTACGTGATCTTCAAGTGATCGTCAAGTGATTCTCAAGTGAGGATCAACCCAGAATAGGATAAACAAGTAACTTCTTTTTCTATATGTATAATCTTTATATCTATAGCTACATCGGGTTATAGAATGTAACGATTTACAATGTGAAAACTCACCTCAACTAGGTTGGATAGAAATGTCACTTTGCGATTCTTCTTGAGCCGCATGTTGCTGCCACTCCTGCTACCGTTGCCGACGCTGTTGTTGTTGTCGCTGAGTATCGAGTTGTTGGCAGCCTGGTAGCCTGTCTTGAAGAGGTGTTGACTCGCGTTGAAATTGAACAGATCGTTTATATTCACGGCCCGATCGAGGAACGAGTGTGTTGCACTTGCCTTCACCGATGTGGTGGCAATTGCCGCAACGGATGGTGGCGCGGGGGGCAGCATAAACTTAGTGGCAGGCAGTTCTGTCTTAATAATCCCCAGTTCCATATTGTGCGATCATCTGAAAGCAAGAAGAATAGGTAAGCAAAACACATTAAACAATTTGCAATTGGCTGAGAAAAGTACATGGGTAATGCGATCGTGAATGGGGCGCCCGCTCGTTATTGGCCCATTAGTTAGCGCACTCTTTATGGACCCAGTTCACACCTTCAACTATGGCCGCTGTTAGCACCTTTCCGCCCAATTTGAGCCAAGGATCGGGCCTCTCTTGTTGACTCAAGAAATTATGACACTTTTGTGCGACTAAACCGATCTCGGGGTACGCAAGTACGCTCAGTGTGTACACAGTGTATACACCGCGAACGATCGGTGCGTTTTTGAAGAGTTGCTCGCGCCACGCGGCTAAAAACTACAACAACAAGAAGAACAACAAAGAGGAGTATAACATCAAAGTCTCCGCACGGCTCCGACACGGCACAACGAGGCCACAACAAAAGGAGCCGCCACAGTTTGCATATAAAGACGGTTCTGTTTACACAGCATCCATCATATACTTTCGTACACTCTCAGCCAAGGGGTTTGATTCTCCAAATATGTTATATGTGTGTGTATAAAGTATGTTTCTAATGGATTCAGACTTCTTCAATATTTGCCCTTTTAGGCGCGCAGAATGGCGAACTCATCTTGGTGTTTTCCCAAAGATTCAGACAGCTCTGAGAGTTCTAAGAGTTGCTTTGAATTGGCAGTATCAGATATGGATCATGTAAGTTAGTTTGAGTTCCTTGAAGTGAAACTTGAGGCGTAATTTATGAACTACTAAATGGGTCAGTTAATCTTAAGTTGTACTTGTTAATGTGGCATAGTATCTAGCTTGAAACAAAACCTTTTGTTTATTCTGTTATCACAGCAGCTTCCGGTGTGCTTGAGGAATTACTAATCGGCAGTAGACTGATAAAGCCAAAGCAAAGTAAGCTCGATACAGTAGTCATTCGTTTAAGCTGACAATTTATTTGAATTACAGATTTGTAAACAGGATTACCAGTAGAGATTTAATTCTTTCTTCACACATTCTTGGGTTTCGACTCAAATCTTATCTAACCAAAAGCCAAAACAAAAGTTACCAAAGACTGGAAATCTACAATTGCTCTAAGCACTTTTATCAACGGAAGTTACGCTGAACCAACTCAACTAAACACACAACAAATCAGAAAAAGAACCCGCACTAGGGTCTGTAATACATACAGATACATATGTATATGTGTGTATCTGGGAGTCGTAATAATGCGACTATAAATAAAGTCACAGCAAGATAAATAAATTACGCATTTTACTTAATATTTACATGAAAGTTATCACTGATAAAAAGAGTAGAAAACTCAAGGGGAATAACAAGAAAGTATTTACTAAACTAGGGTTTTGAGATCTGCAGCTATATCTGTATCTGTATCAGTATCTGAATCTGCTTAGGGTTCTGATTGTGCCTAATGAGATACGTTATGCAAATAGCGTGACGTGGATGCGGACGCTGACGTGAAGGTGCCCAAGGTGTTGTCCGTTATCTACGCACGTTATCTGCCATCTGCATATGTATGGTACGGTTTGGTATAGTGTGGTATGGTGTGTACACCTCAATCTCTATATACATATGTTATATATCTTGGCATTTGCATTCGGATTCGCGCTGATCTAACTGCATAAATTTTTGTGTGCGCTTTCGAAATCAATTTCGATGTTGCTTTTCGATTTGATTTGCTGATTTTATGGCCGTTACTCGCATTGAAGCTGGCCAACTGGCTACCCAGCTTACACAGAGAAAGAGAGAGAGAGAGGGACAGAGGAGAGGAAGGGAGACAGCTGTCATATATCAAGTGTGATTGAGTGCAGTGAAACGAATTTAAGTTAATCAACATTTAAATGGATAATAAAATCGCAGTGCGCACCCGGCGCAATCAATTGAATGCAACAGGACAAGACCACGAATTATACATATATATCGTGCTATATATGTACGTATGTACAGGCATGTATATCTGGCTATAATTGATTTGACAGCGCAATAGTGCATTCAGTGTGAACACACACAAACACTTATGTGCATGTCTATATGCTATATACAGCAGCCATTTGAACACTTAGTACACTTCTCACACGAAAATAATTTATTGACGCATAAAACTGGTAAAAATAATAAGCAAACGAATATTCAAATTCGAATTCAAATTGATTTTACGTGTGTCGGCTGCACAACTGAATAATTCGATTAAATAATGCAGACTATATTCGCAAACATGTGCACTGTGTGTGCTCAAAACCACCGAAGGGGGCGGGGCTATGTCAATCAATCGATCGATCAGACAAGTTGGTCAAGTATAGAAGATAACAATAATCGAGTTGTTAGCTTAAGGAATCGCTATCAGTCAATTAAAGGGAAATACCCAGTTAGCAATAATTCTACTCTGCACATAAAGTACAAGTATACGATCATATTTACCAAAATGCTTAAAATACTTTGTGGTATATCAAATTCTCTGGAATTTCGTTAATAATATCGCATGTGATATCATGAATGTACTGAAAGTATTATTATAACCGCTTGTGACCCCACAAAGTGTATATATTCTTGATCAGACATGTTGAAATAGATCATATTCGACTTTTTGTTCGTATGAACACCAAGATCTTGCAGACTATAAGAGGTAGACCTGTTAAATTTCTTGAGTATATTTCTTACTATGGCACGCAGATAAAGTGTGTTTTAGCATTTGTCCACGCCCCATGCAGCCCACGTAAATCGAAATTACAGGTTTAATATTATATTAAGAGCACATTTGTTTAGTGTGCATAATAATAAATATAATTCAAATGGTAAAAGTTATTTGAGAACTAATTTTAGTTGGCAAACACTCGTTCCCACTTGTCTCTAGCTTTCTTCCCTGATATTAATGTATATCGAACGCACCTAACCTACATCTAATCGTGCCTCCATCGCCATAGCCCATTTTTTAGGTATTTCTGCAGTTTGCAACCGACACAACCAATTTGGGAGGGAGGCATAACGAAATGGCGCAAAACCAGAGAAGTATCTAATTGTTGCGCACACATATCACGCATTGCATGAGGCATCAGACAAGACATTATCTCGCAGACACACGTTAGATAAGGCAGCAGCAGACGGGGCAGCCACTTTCTACGAAACCGAATTGAGAATCGGAACATATGTTTTCCCTGGAACCTAAAGAGAACTGTGTGGTGTGTGTGTTGCGCCTGGAGCTCTACGGATTTGTAGGCGTCGAAGCCGCAGACACAGATACAACAAAAATAACATGCACAGACAGACAGAGAGAGAGAGAGAGAGAGAGATAGAGTAAAAGGAAGATGGGAAAAAATGGTCCAGACAGCGGACAGCAGATGCTCAAGGAACAGATTGTAAACGAATATGATATTTCGATATGGTGCAAACTCCTCCAGACACACAAACACACACACACAGGCACACGCACACGTACAGGCAGAGGCAGAGACAGACATGCAACAATAGGGGTGCAATTTTGGTGTGTACGTAACGGTAGACTACACTTTAGTAGCTGATGCTGTTGCTTTTTCCTTTTTTCGTCTTGGGAAAGGGATCTTCACCGATCTTCGTTGATCTTCTTCAGCCAGTGCCTGCGCCTGCGCCTGCGCGCACATGTGTTTGCTGTCTGTCTGTCCGTCTCCCTCACCCCTCTACCCTCTCTCCTGCTTTCTTTCCCAATCCGAATCATGTATGTGTGTGTGTGTGTGTTTGTGATTATGGTATCGATCTTGAGCACGGCATGTCTGCAGCAGGTTGATCCAGATCCTGGTCCAGGGCCATTAAACGTTGCATGGGGCAACGAACCAGCGAACCTCGCAACGCAGTGAACTGTAAGAGATGTACTCCTTGTGGCTTGAGGTGCATGTATATTTTTGGACTCGGTCAAATGTCATCGCCATACACTGACAGAAATGAAGTGTGCAAAGAAATCATCGATCAATTTTTACTTGAGACTTTAAACCTTAGTAACAGGTGGTTCCTTTTTATTACATGCGATTAAGACCGTATTTATGTATGTATATTTTTTTGTACGCTAATTATACATACACAATATTAACATTATTAATCTTAGATCTTCGTATCATTATTTTATTATGCTATATATTATTCATTTTTATCAGGTAGACTTTGTTATCTCTAGTCAGATTTTAATAATAATTTTTTATACGCAGCGTAAACTTGCAATAGTTAAAAATAAGTCACGCCGTATGTGATCGACATTTGTTTGGGTTCTTTTAATATATCCATGATTTGATATCTTTGATTTATTTGTTATATTCAACATCTAATAGATTACAATTATTTTATTTTTCTTGCCTTTTTGCTTGTTTATCCCTTTAAAAAAGGATCACGTCGATAAAGCAATGTAAAATGAGTATAGAAATGTATTATAAAGTAATTGCCAATTCAAATAATGAAAATTTAATCTATTTAAGCAAGTGATCCTCATAACCCTGAAACAGTTTAGGTTTTACTTGTATTTTCTTTTTTTTATAGTAATATAATTTCTATAAAAATACACAAAGAGGTGATTATGCAGCCTAGCTGAGTATTTGATTGTCTTGCGAGGATCGTAAATGATCTTACGCGTTCATTGATCCACATTCAGTAGCACTTTGAGAGCGATCACACGGCTACCGAAACCTTACCACAAACATTAACACATTCCCATTAACGAAATGGGAATCAATGTCCATAAAAAAAGGCGAGAGAAAAGAAAAGAAGAGCACAACGAGTTAAAGAGAGGGACAGGGAAATGCAATCAAAAGGTAAACACACCGGAAACTGTAACAGTTGTAATTTCAATTATGTCCCAAGGGTTGAGAATGAAGCAGCACGAAAATAAAACTATATGCCTATATATAGACTGACCAATCTTTCCACTTCCCCTCTTCACTTCTCTGCCTCTCTCGCTCTAGCTCTTCCCTTTAAGAAGAGTCTAGTGAAGATCGCCAACAATCCTAGGCCCCAATTGAATGTAGCAACTTGGCCCAAACCAGTTTTTCCTAGATTCATTCAAGAAAACAGCACACACACAAACACACACACACAGACGATCGTATGCGCGATCGCGTTAAGGGTCTCTGAGGTAGCTGAAGTTGAATAAAAATACTTGAACTACTGTTTTCAACACTTCACTCACCGGTGGGGCAATAAAATGGAGGCGTGTCACGCCCCTCAAATGTGTGCTTGGTATCTCTCTCCCCTCCTCTCTTTTGATTTTCTCCTCTTGTTTTCTTTTTAAGCGTTCTTTATTCGCTTTTTTATTAGGGTATCCAAATTAATTACAACTTCAAATTAGGCGCATAATCTTGATCGGGAAGATAGTCAGGAGGAACTGCCGACAGCTTCGGCTACAGGTATTCCTGCTCTCCTGCTCTCTATCTCTCTCTTTCCTTGTCTCTGGTTCCTTCTCAATCTCTTTGTTGTGTATGTATCTGTAACCCGCTGTTTATATCGCGCGGATCAGCAGGCAGGTTGATTATGCCCGGCAAGAGCGAGAGAGAGATTACGTACGTGCCTGAAACAAAGCGCACGAAAGGAAACGGGGATCGAGAACGGATCGGATCGGATCGGGTCTTGGCTTTAGTTCGGCTTATAAGACGACTGAGGCTGACGGTGACGTTGACGCCGACGCAGCAGAGATCGAAGCGACGACGATGGATCAGAGCGACCCACACAGACAGGCCCGAAATGCACACGCACACACTCACACACGCGAACACGTACAAACACGCACGCACAGCGGATTTTGTGGTTTTATAGACAGATTTTAAATCTTTTGGCCGCAGGGCTCAGGGTTTTTAGCCTTTTTTTGGCTCACAGACTTTTGGCTCTTCTTAATTGCACTTCTTGGGATGACACAATGGCGATATTTGCTAATCGATATTTGGGTTTGTTTTTTTCTATTTGTATTTGTTTTTGGCAGGCGACAACACGGCGAAGACGAGGGGGAAGTGAAGGGGGACGCACTCGCGATCGGTTTCTTGCTAATTAAATGATGTGCGTTTGTTGTTGTTGCTGCTGCTGTTTTGATTTGTTTTGTTGTTATTTGTTGTAGTTAAGAAGTATTCAAATATATTCAAAACACACACAACCGTTAAACGGCGACACTGGCAGAGGAAAAGCAAGCACAATATGAGCAAGACAGAGACAGAGACGCGTCCAAACGCAAAGAGAGTCGACAACAAACTGAAGCAGGCGGCGCAGCGCAGCAGCAGCAGCCACAATACGCCGACGCCGACGCGTCCCTCTCTGCTTGTGTCTGCCTGTGTGTGTGAGTGTGAGGGAATTGAGCGAGCGGAGCAAGTGCCCAACGAAGTAGAGAGAGCCTAAAGCAGAATCAGAAGCAGAACGAGGAGGAGAAGGAGCGAACGTGGGCAACTGATAACGCCAAAAAAGCGAGAGTAAAATAATTCTGTGCGAAAAAGCACAAAACGAAAATACATAAATGTGTATGCATAATCATATTTACATACATATGTATGCATATATTTGTACATATACTCTTATATTTATACGTATGTGTGTGTGTGTGTGTGTTATTTACACTCTTATGTACATACTACATACATATGCAAAATAAATTTGTCAATTGCACGCGTTGCGATCTGAACGAAGAGAGCGCTACGCGTGGGAGCCGCGAAGAGAGTCACTTTTCTAAGAGAGCAAGAACACAGTCACACAGGCAACGGCGACAGGGCGAGCAGCGAAAAGAAAATCAGAATAACCCAAACGACAAAAACAAAAGAACAACAACGATAAAAAACTCTGCGTGGTCATTTGTGTGACTGTGTGTGTTAGGTAGCTGGCTGCCTGTGTGTGTGTGAGGTAATAATTTTTAGCAACGACGACGACGACGCACAGTGACACAGAACGGTGGAGTAAAGTGTCGAATTGTGCCCACTGTTAATACGAATTGCTGCAAACAGGTTTACATACATACATATCCCCACACACACAAACGCATGCCAATGCATATTCTGGCAACGCTTTTCGCATAAATTACCCATATACAATGTCGCTGTGTGTGTGTGTGTGCACAGTGGGCAGGGCAATAAGATTGAACGACGGCCCCGACTCCTGTGCTCCCTGTTACAGTGGCAGCCTTGCATAACGAACACGTGTAACCAATATGCTTGAATGCCGACAACAACAACTGCACCAGTAGCGACAGCAAGAACAACAACGGCAACAAAAGACTGTCAATTAAATAGCAGCAGAGCGACAAGTGCACGGCGGCGCAGCGGCGCAGGACGAACTGAACGAAAGAGAGAACGAGAGCAAAAAGTGAGAGAGCGCAGCTCAAAACAGCAGCAGAGCGCTTGCGCAGCAGCACACCTCTCTGCCTGTGCCTCTGCTGGTATGCATGTGTGTGTGTTTGCTTGCCGACTGCATTTTTACTACGCGTGTAGGTGAGCCGGATTTTATGAATGAATTTGTTGGTGTGCGTGTGTAATTCGATGTGAGGCTGATGCACAATGCAAAGCAGACAAAATATAATGGAAACTAAACTGCCAACTAAACAGGCGCACACACACACTCTGACTGACGACGAAAGTATACATGTCTGTATGTATTGGCAGTGTAGATACATACGTATCTATGCACATAGTTATGTAGGTTATATTTAGGCCCACCAAGTCGAGAGTGACAACGAGACCTCACAGCGGCGTCGGCGTCAATGAACGAACAGCGGCAGAGCAGCAGCAGCGCAGCCACTTGCAGAGGACACAATTCAATTTCCACTAACACGACCAACAACAACAGCAACAAAGCAACAGCATGTGGTCATTTTATTGGTCAACATGCCAATTGCAGCTGTTGCAGAGATTCTGAGACTCATTGTGCATTTTTGGGCACAATGAACTAAAATTAAAAACATATTATTAGAAAATGATGTTGCACTTTTCACATACACACAAATGCAAAAGCAGCATATAGAACGGGTTCAAGGTCTGACATTAGCCGTACAATGTATTCATAGATGCACCACTGGTGTATTACATCTGCAAATTGTTTACTTGTGCTATTTAAATGTTCTTTTGACAAACAAACAAATATCAATAAATATTTGAAATTGTTTCATTTGCCGCAACGCATTTTGGCTCACATCCAAGTTTAAGTGGCGCAAAAGCTGCTCGCACGTGAAGTTGGCTGCAATTATGATAGCTATCGATATATCGATAGATGCACCTTGTTAAAAATTTAAACACGGTGTTATCGAACAGTGAAAGCAATCGCGGGCTCTCGTTAAGCTGTAAACAAATAACAAATTTAGCATCATTTGCTTATTTAATAAACATAAAAAACAATTTTTGTAAAGTGAATATAGTTGGATTGAGAATTTTGCTTAGGGCGCCAAAACACAAGTTCTGCAAACCACTGGCCGATAGGTAACGATAAGCGTTAGGCCTGTGAGCTGTTAATGCAATGTTAACGCGCTGTTATCGAACAGCTGAAAGATTTGCGCGCGCTTTTTCAGCTGTAAACACAAAGAAATTTTGCACAAATTTGCAAATTTAATAAACAAAAACAAAAGAATTAAACAATTGTTGTTAAATTGAAATAAATGCATTGTGAATAATGGCAGATAGCGGCAAAGCGAAAGTGCTGCAAAACACTGGCAAATTTGTCAGTGAAACGCGCGCAGAAGGGTAAGGCAAAAAAGTTGTCAATATACTTGGAAAATTTTTAAAGTTTTTCTTGTATTTTCCTTGTTTTAACTTCCACAGTGATGACTTCTACAATGAGGCAGGTTACCGACAGTCGCGTGAGAATGATAAAATCGACTCCAAATATGGATTTGATAGAGTTAAGGACAGTATAGAGCGGACGGGATACCTTATTAATATGCACGCTGTAAGTGATGGAGAAGGTGGAACTAACAAACATCAAATATCTGTTAATCATTATCCTCCTTTCCCTCTTTAGAACGAGGTGCTGGATGATGATCGCAGGCTCGTCGCAGCTCTAGATCTGTTCTTCATACAGATGGACGGAACGAGGTTCAAGTGCACCGTGGCCTATCAGCCTTACCTGCTCATTCGTCCCGAGGAGAACATGCACCTGGAGGTGGCACGCTTCCTGGGTCGCAAATACTCTGGCCAGATAAGCAGCCTGGAGCACATCAACAAAGAGGATCTAGATCTGGCCAATCATCTGTCCGGGCTGCAGCAGCACTACCTGAAACTTTCCTTCCTCAACCAGACCGCGATGACCAAAGTGCGTCGCGAGCTGATGGCCGCTGTGCGCAGGAATACGGAGCGGGAGAAGTCCAACACGTACTACATGCAAATGCTGGCCAATTCGCTGGCACAGTCCAATGCTGGGGATGAGGGAGGAGGCAAGCGGCAGCAGGATTACATGGACTGCATCATGGACATCAGAGAGCACGATGTGCCCTACCATGTGCGCGTCTCCATCGACCTGCGCATCTTCTGTGGTCAGTGGTACAACATACGTTGCAGGAGTGGCACCGAGATGCCCATCATCAGTTGCCGCCAGGACATACTGGACAGACCTGAGCCCGTCGTGCTCGCCTTCGATATAGAAACCACTAAGCTGCCGTTGAAGTTTCCCGATGCACAGACAGATCAGATCATGATGATCTCGTACATGATCGATGCCCAGGGATATCTGATCACCAACCGGGAGATCATCTCCTCCGACGTGGACGACTTTGAGTACACGCCCAAGCCGGAGTTCGAGGGCAACTTTGTGGTGTTCAACGAGGAGAACGAGCAGCAGCTGCTGCAGAGATTCTTTGATCACATCATGGAGGTGCGTCCCCACATTGTGGTCACCTACAACGGCGACTTCTTCGACTGGCCGTTTGTGGAGACGCGTGCTGCGGTCTACGATCTGGATATGAAGCAAGAGATTGGCTTCTCCAAGATGAGGGATGGCAATTACTTGAGTCGTCCATCCATCCACATGGACTGCCTGTGCTGGGTGAAGCGTGACTCCTATTTGCCTGTGGGCTCGCAGGGTCTCAAGGCGGTGGCCAAGGCCAAGTTGCGCTACGATCCTGTCGAACTAGACCCCGAGGACATGTGTCGCATGGCCGTGGAGCAGCCACAAGTGCTGGCCAACTACTCGGTGTCGGATGCTGTGGCCACCTACTACCTGTACATGAAGTACGTGCATCCCTTCATCTTCGCCCTGAACACCATCATTCCCATGGAGCCGGATGAGATCCTGCGTAAGGGATCGGGCACTCTGTGTGAGACACTGCTGATGGTGCAGGCCTATCATGCCAACATTGTGTTCCCCAACAAGCATCAGAGCGAGCTGAACAAGCTCTCCAACGAGGGGCATGTGCTCGACTCCGAGACCTACGTGGGTGGCCACGTGGAGGCTTTGGAGTCGGGTGTCTTTCGTGCGGACATTCCATGTCGCTTCAGACTCGATCCCAGTATGGTGAAGCAGCTCATGGAGCATGTGGACGCAGTGCTCAAGCATGCCATCGAGGTGGAGGAGGGCATACCTTTGGAGCAGGTCTCCAATTTGGACGAGGTGAAGCAGGAGATACTGCAGGCGTTGCAGGGACTGCACGACATACCCAATCGGCTGGAGCAGCCTGTCATCTATCACTTGGATGTGGGAGCCATGTACCCTAACATTATCCTGACCAATCGCTTGCAGCCTTCGGCAATGGTCAGCGACATGGACTGCGCCGCCTGCGACTTTAATAAACCCGGAGTGCGTTGCAAGCGGAGCATGGATTGGCTGTGGCGTGGCGAGATGTTGCCCGCGTCCCGTAATGAGTTCCAGCGCATTCAGCAGCAACTGGAGACCGAGAAGTTCCCGCCTCTCTTCCCGGGTGGACCCACACGCGCCTTCCACGAACTCTCCAAGGAGGATCAGGCTGCATTTGAGAAGAAACGTCTCTCGGACTATTGTCGCAAGGCTTACAAGAAGACCAAGATCACCAAGCTGGAGACGCGCAACTCCACCATTTGCCAGAAAGAGAACAGCTTCTATGTGGACACAGTGCGCGCCTTTCGCGATCGTCGCTATGAGTACAAAGGACTCACCAAGACGGCGAAGGCGTCTGTGAATGCGGCTGTGGCGTCTGGCGATGCTGCCGAGATTAAGGCGGCCAAGGGGCGTGAGGTGCTCTACGATTCCCTGCAGCTGGCGCACAAGTGTATCCTGAACTCCTTCTATGGCTACGTGATGCGACGTGGAGCACGCTGGCACTCAATGCCCATGGCGGGCATTGTCTGCTTGACGGGATCGAACATTATCACGAAGGCGCGTGAGATTATCGAGCGAGTTGGTCGACCCCTGGAGCTGGACACCGATGGTATCTGGTGTATTCTGCCTGGCTCCTTTCCGCAGGAGTTCACGGTGCACACGACGCATGCGAAGAAGAAGAAGATCAACATCTCGTATCCCAATGCGGTGCTCAATACGATGGTCAAGGATCACTTCACCAACGATCAGTACCATGAACTGAAGCCGGGCGGAGACGGGGACGGCGAGAAGCAGCCTCCCACCTATGAAATACGCGAGGAGAACTCCATCTTCTTCGAGGTAGATGGCCCTTACTTGGCCATGGTGCTGCCCGCCTCCAAGGAGGAGGGCAAGAAGCTGAAGAAGCGCTACGCCGTCTTTAACTTTGACGGTTCTCTGGCTGAGCTCAAGGGATTCGAGGTGAAGCGTCGTGGTGAACTTCAGTTGATTAAGAACTTCCAGAGTTCCGTCTTTGAGGCATTTCTGGCGGGGAACACTCTGGAGGAATGCTATGCCTCGGTGGCCAAGGTCGCTGATTACTGGCTGGACGTGCTTTACAGTCGCGGGTCCAATCTGCCCGACTCGGAGCTGTTCGAACTGATTGCGGAGAACAAGAGCATGTCCAAGAAGCTGGAGGAATATGGCGCACAGAAGAGCACATCCATCTCGACGGCCAAGCGTCTTGCTGAGTTTCTGGGCGAGCAGATGGTCAAGGATGCGGGTCTGGCCTGCAAGTACATCATCTCCAAGAAGCCCGAGGGAGCTCCGGTCACAGAGCGTGCTGTTCCACTGGCCATTTTCCAGTCGGAGCCAAGTGTGCGGCGTCATCATCTACGTCGTTGGTTGAAGGACAACACGATGGGGGATGCAGACATCCGTGATGTGCTGGACTGGAATTATTACATCGAACGCTTGGGCGGCACCATACAGAAGATCATAACGATTCCCGCCGCGTTGCAGGGATTGGCTAATCCTGTGCCGCGTGTGCAGCATCCTGAGTGGTTGCACAAGAAAATGCTCGAGAAGAACGATGTCTTGAAGCAACGACGCATCAACGAAATGTTTACCAGTCGACCCAAGCCCAAGCCAGCACTGGACAGCGAGCAGAAGCAGCTGGAACTGGGTGACATGGAGGATTTGGCGGGCAAGGAGGATGCAGAGACGGGAGGCAGAGCATTGGTGACAAAGCGCAAGCGTACGCAGCTGGAGGAAGGTGACGAGGATGAGAAGGGCGGAGCAAGTGAGGAATCGGCCCCCAAGACCTGGCGACAGGCTTTGGGAGCTCCTCCTCCAATTGGCGACACCCGCAAGTCGATTGTCGAGTGGGTTCGCTTCCAAAAACGCAAGTGGGCGTGGCAGCTAAAGCAGCGTCAATTGTGTCGCCAGCAGAGCAAGCGGCAGCGTGCAGGAGATGATGTGCCAGGCGCCGCTGGAGCAGTTAGAGCAACTACCTCGACGGCCACACTCGGTGGATTCCTGCGTCGGGCACAGCGCACGTTGCTGGATCAACCCTGGCAGATACTGCAGCTGGTGCCCGTCAATGATCTTGGCCATTTCACTGTGTGGGCTCTGATCGGGGAGGAACTGCATCGCATCAAGTTGACAGTGCCTCGCATATTCTATGTAAATCAACGCAGCGCTGCTCCGCCCGAGGAGGGTCAACTGTGGCGCAAGGTGAATCGTGTGTTGCCCCGTTCGAGGCCGGTGTTTAACCTGTACAGGTACAGTGTGCCAGAGCAGCTGTTCCGCGACAATTGCCTGGGCATGCTGGCGGATTTGGCCACGCCCGACATCGAGGGCATCTACGAGACACAGATGACTCTAGAGTTCCGTGCCCTCATGGACATGGGTTGCATCTGTGGCGTGCAGCGCGAGGAGGCACGTCGCCTGGCGCTGCTGCAGACCCGTGAACTGGAATCCTTCAGCATTGAGCAGCTGGAACAGCGTCCACAGTCGCACATACGCTACCTGCAGCACGCCAGCTCCAAGCTGCGTAAGATCTACCTGTATCAACACAACATACCCACGGCCAAGAAGGAGATCTGGGCACTGTTCCTGGTGCCGCGCAAGAAGGCGCTGATCTTCGCCCTGGACACAGTGCGCGCCAATCAGATGCCCAACATGAAACAGCTCTACACCGCGGAGCGTCTGGCACTGCTCAAGAACCTGCAGGAGTCCGCTGGGGTGGACAAGCTGCCGGGTGACGACTACACCTTTGAGGTGCTCATCGAGGTGGATGTCAAGCAGATTTACAGGCACATTCAGCGTGCATTGACTGCCTACAAGCAGGAGCAGCCTGGCCCCACTATGTTGTGTCTGCAGACAGCGATCGAGGCGAGGAAACTAAGTGCCGCCATGCCAATGCTGCTGGAGTTCCCACAAGCGCAGATTCATATCTCAGACGATGCTAGTCTGCTCTCTGGCCTGGACTGGCAGCGTCAAGGCTCACGAGCTGTGGTTCGTCACTTCCTGAATCTCAACAATGTGCTGGAACTGATGCTGGATCAGTGTAGGTACTTCCATGTGCCCATTGGCAACATGCCTCCCGACACGGTGCTCTTTGGTGCGGATCTCTTCTTCGCTCGCCTCCTGCAGAAGCACAACTTCGTGCTCTGGTGGTCAGCCAGCACCAGGCCAGATTTGGGTGGCCGCGAGGCGGACGACAGTCGCCTGTTGGCCGAGTTCGAAGAGAGCATCACCGTTGTGCAGAACCGTGCTGGTTTCTATCCCGATGTTTGCGTCGAACTGGCCCTGGACAGTCTGGCTGTGAGTGCGCTGCTGCAGTCGAATCGGATACAGGAAATGGAGGGTGCCAGTTCGGCCATCACCTTCGATGTGATGCCACAGGCCTCGCTGGAGGAGATGATTGGCACTGTGCCGGCAGCGACGTTGCCCAGCTACGATGAGACTGCACTCTGCTCTGCCGCCTTTCGTGTCATGCGCTCCATGGTGAATGGTTGGTTACGTGAGGTCTCCATCAATCGCAACATTTTCTCGGATTTCCAGATTGTGCACTTCTATCGCTGGGTGAGATCCAGCAATGCCTTGCTCTACGATCCTGCGTTGCGCCGCTCGCTCAACAATCTGATGAGGAAGATGTTCTTGAGAATCATTGCTGAGTTCAAGCGCCTGGGGGCGACCATAGTCTATGCGGACTTTAATCGCATCATACTCAGCTCGGGCAAGAAAACTGTCGCCGATGCGTTGGGCTATGTGGATTACATTGTGCAGAGTCTGAGGAACAAGGAGATGTTCCACTCGATCCAACTGAGCTTCGAGCAGTGCTGGAACTTTATGCTCTGGCTGGATCAGTCCAATTTCTCGGGCATTCGGGGTAAATTGCCTAAGGGAATTGATGAGACGGTCTCTTCTATTGTATCAGTGCGTCAGAGTCAGACGCAGGATGTGGATGCAGATGGCGATGATGATGAGGACGATGAAGTGGAGGAAGTGGAGGAGGCACAGCCTGAATCGGAAGCCACTGAGCAAGAGGAAGAGGAATTGGCACTAGAGCTTAACTGGACCATTGGTGAGCAGTTACCGGAGGAGAACGAGTGCCGTGAGAAGTTCGAGTCGCTGCTGACGCTCTTTATGCAGTCCCTGGCGGAGCGCAAGACCACCGAGCAGGCCATAAAAGATATTTCGCACAGTGCCTTCGACTTTGTGCTGAAACTGCACAAGAACTATGGCAAGGGCAAGCCAAGTCCCGGCCTGGAGCTGATACGTACCATTATCAAGGTGTTGAGCGTGGATAAAGGATTGGCCGAGCAGATCAACGAGCTACGTCGCAACATGCTGCGCCTGGTGGGCATTGGTGAGTTCTCCGACCTGGCCGAGTGGACAGATCCCTGCGACACGTACATCATCAATGAGGTGATCTGCAAGGCGTGCAACCACTGCCGTGATCTAGATCTCTGCAAGGACAAACAACGCGCCATGAAGGACGGCATGTAAGTGTCCCTCGCTCTTTCTCTTTATATCTCTTTTTAATTCCTTATTCTTTTGCAGTCCCGTCTGGCTGTGCGCTCAGTGCTATGTAGCCTACGACAACGAGGAGATTGAGATGCGCATGATTGACGTGCTGCAGCGTAAGCTTATGTCGTATGTGCTGCAGGATCTACGCTGCGCCCGCTGCAACGAGATCAAGCGGGAGAATCTTGCTGAATTCTGCAGCTGTGCCGGCAACTTTCTGCCTCTTATCAGCGGGAAGGAGATTGAAACGCTGCTCAACACCTTCAATCAAGTTGCTGGGTACCATAAGATGCAGCTGCTCCAGCAGACAGTGCAGCAGGCGTTTAAGACACCGCGTTAGCTGTAGGATTAGGTTAAGCTTTCTTGTTTTTGGAGTATTAAACGTTATGTAAAATGTGAGTGATGCCAAGTTAATCTTCTGCGTTGATTTTAAGGGTATATACCTTATAATCAATATGCTCAAATTCAGTGGGTAGTTCCATATGAGTTGAGGTTGTATAAAACAATGCATTGTTGAAATGTGAACAACAAATTTCAACATAATGAAAAATTATATGAAAAATAAGTACCTATGTAGTATATAGTAGCATATCATAAGTATATAGTTTATTGAGTGAAAGTGCGTTAAGATATAGTTTATAAAGTAACCAGCAGATAGATAGTTATGTATAATGATATAGTGTAGAGCTTAAACCACCTTGACGGCCTTCACTTCTCGAATGTATTCCTCGAAGTTCTTGTCATCCAGCAGTATAGGATCGAATTCGTTAATGATCTTGGCTAGCGCTGGATTCGTCAGCATTGTCATGTGATTGCCTTCGATAACCTTGAGTGTGACCTTAGCTGTGGTCAGCTTGGACACGCAGTAGTCCTCCTCGATGTCCTGCAGAGATACCTCCGCGGGACGCACCAGTGTGATCGGAGATTTCAAGTCCTTAATGCTCTCCAAGTCGAAATTGGCTGCCATTCTGACTCTGCGGAACATGGCCTCGACCATGTCGCGAGAGTACTCCTTACTGTATTCATTCTGTTTCTCTACATACTGCAGGAAGAGTTCGTACTTCTTCTCGATTGTCTCGAGCTTGTGGAAGTTCAGTGCTGCCGATTCTTTGGATTCCTCGGGGAAGATCTGGTTGACAATACTAGAGAAGAGCACGTCGTACAGTGTGCTGTCTGTAAAGTTCGCTCCCAGATGGAGGTTGGTCAGTTTCTTCAGGAAGTGCGGTGCACCATCAATAAGCAGAATGTGTCCACGGTAGCCCAAACTCTCCAACAGATCAGCCAGCTGAAGAGCCACGAAGGAGCCGAACGAGTATCCAATCAGGTAGAAAGGATCACTCTGCTTCAAGTTGCATTTGACGTACTGCAAGATTGGGATTTAAATGATAAGGTATATTGCCATACGTTGCCATACCGTCTGCACTTACCTGCAGTGTCTGTTTAGCGATCTCGCTGACTGTATCCGACTTGGCGAACTGATGCAACTGCAGAATGTTTGCCCTACTGGTCAGTTCGGCACCAAGGTTGTACCACGCCTGTCCCGCCATGCCTTCCAGGCCGGGAATGATGATGTGCGGTGGCTGTGTCTGCTTGGAGGGTGGTGCCTTCGTCTGCAGTTCAACTACTATTTCCTTGGAATGTGACTCGTCGCCCAGGTTGCGTATGAGCAGGTCCATGCCCAGCACCGTGCCCTCGGCGGCAAAGATCATCTTCACAGCATCGTCGTTATCCTTCTCCTTTGCCTCGACGTACTCCTGCAGCTTCTGGAAGGTAAGCGCACGCAGATCCTGCGGCGTCAGCACCAGCTCAAAGTCACGTTCAAGTGTCTGCTTAATCTCCACGGCCATCAGCGAGTCCATGCCCATTTCCGAGAGCGTTGTGCCCAGCGAGACACTCTTCAGATCACGAATGCCCATGATGTTCATGACTGTATCGATTAGGCTTTCATTGCCTCCTCCTGAGCGCTTCTCGGCCACAACCATGCTGGAGACAATGGCGGATTTGGAGGTGAGCAGAGTGTCCAGTTCCTGCAGGCAGGATGAGATGCGCTGCTGCAGTGTGCCTCCGATTTCCATGTCGATCTTATCCTCGGCCATGTCGGCCACCAGGCCCACCTCGCCCACGGCTCCCCACTGAATGGCCTTAGCTGGCAGACCATCCCTGGCGCGTGCTTCAATAACGCGCTCCATCACAGAGTTGGCCATGCCGTAGTTCGTCTGTCCAGCATTTCCACGGCCGCAAGAGACGCTTGAGAACACTACAAAATGCTCCAGCTTGGGACAGAGTGTTCGGGAGACAGTATCCAAGTGCTTGGTGGCAATTGCCTTTGGTGCAAAGCTCTGCACGAACTGCTCCACGGTCTGGTTGGTGAAGATGCCGTCACGCAGGGCCACTGCCAGATTGAAGATGCCTCCAACGGGACCCAGCTTGGCAGCCTCTTGCAGCAGAGTGCGGCAGCCCTCGAGTGTTGATATGTCTGCCGTGCTGATCAGCACCTCGCAGCCGTAGGTCTTCCAAAGGCTGTAGTGAAGAATATACAATATTAAGCCAGGAAACCTCAAGTCTCTCTCGATCAAAACTCACGCAATGCGGTAGGGTTGATAGTCCTTGGAGATGCCACGGCTGGAGCTGAGCACCAGCTTGCGGGCGCCTCGTATGGCCATCCAGTCAGCCAGTTCCATGCCGAAGCCGCCCAGTCCGCCAGGAATGACATAGCTCAACTCGGGGTTGAAGTAGACCTGACGCAGTGCACGCACTGGCAGCGTGTGCTTGTCCTCGGGATTCTCTCGCACCTGGATGAGACACTTTCCAATGTGCTTGCCACCGATGAGGTGGCGGAAGGCCTGCTCGATCTCATGAGCTGGGAAGACGGTGGCAGGCAGCGGCTGAATGATGCCATTGGCAATGTCCGTGTCGATTAGATGCTTCAAGTGCTGCAAATAAAGTGGGAATAGTGAAGTCGGATACCAAGTGAAGTGTTGATTGGGAATGTGTTACCGCAATGTCCTCGTCTGTGGCCGTTAGCAGAGTGTCTGCCAAGACAGCATGGAAAGTGAGCTCCTTGAGGAAGACGCCTAGGCCGAGCTTGGTATCGTTGGCCATATCGAACTTGCCAATCTCCAGGAAGTGTCCACCTTGGCCGAGACAGCGCACCGAAGCCAAAAGCTTGTCCTCCGACAGCGAATTGAGCACAAAGTCAACTCCCTTGCCCTTGGTCTCGCGATGGATCATGTGCTCGAACGATGTGTCACGCGAGTTGCCAATGTGGGATTCTGATGGTACAGTAAGACAAACTCAATATGGGATCAGGCTTAAGTGTCTTTCACTTACCCTTCAGTTGTGGGAAGGTGTCCAGCAGGAACTGCTTCTTCTGCGGTGTGCTGCAAGTTGTATAGACCTCCAAGTTGTAAGCCAGCGCCACACGAATGGCGGCTAGACCGATGCCTCCTGTGCCGGCATGGATGAGGATGCTCTTGCCTTTGCTGATGTCAGCGTTCATGAAGAAGGCATAGTATACAGTAATATACACGACTGGAACTGTTGCGGCCTCCTTAAGCGACCAATGCTCAGGTATGTTCCAGATCAGCTTCGAGGGCTTTTCCACGTAAGAACCAACGCCTCCCTTGACCACCATGCTCATTATGCGCTTTCCGGTCTTCATGTTGATACCAGAATACTCAAAGCCAAGCACGCAATTCTGATCGATGCGGCTCGTGCCATAGAGCTCGACGGCCAAGCGACCTGTGGCCAGCATAATGTCACGGAAGTTGAGTGACGAGTAAGCAATCTTGATCTCGCAGTCCTTGGGGTCCAGCGGTCCGTCAAACCACCTCAGCGAGGACAGATCTCCACGGTGCATGACATTGCCGTAGATGTGGTCGAGCCTTGGTCGCGGCTCGTCTTGTTCTTCTAGCTTCAGATGACGTAGACTGCCCCAGGATCCCTGCAAACCAAGAGAAGAGAGAGGGTTAGTCACGATGTGTCTTGTTGGGTTGAAGGCGTTCACTCACCTGACGGTATACATTGATGGCCAAACCCTGCGCATACTGAGCGGCGTAGAAATGATCTGTTAAGTCAAAGGCTGGTGCCTTCTTGTCGTCAATGTAGAAGCACGTGACTAGGTTGCCATCGGGTTCTTTACGCAGACAGTTCACCAGGCCAATCAAACCGTTCAGTTGCTCGTTGAAAGAGTATACCACAACAGGTGTCTTGCCAGCAATGGCAGCTTGGACCTGCGCAAGCCACTCGAAGTTCTTGTCCTTGTCGGAGACTTTGATGACTGTTGGTTCGATCTGTAACTTCTTGGAGAGTTTCTGCAGCAGTAGGAAGACCTCCTCATTGTTATCGATAGGGATCACCATAACCAAGCGGAATTCTTCGGGTAACTTCAGATTGCTGATATTCGTTGTGGGACGTTCGCGAACCAGAAGAAAACCGTTGTCAACGAGTACCCTCGCAGCGGTTTTAATGGCCTCCTCGTTGGTGGTGCCACAAATACCACGGACAACAACGAAGTGTGTGTTCGTTTGTGTGGACAGTTTGCCGTTCTCTGCGTGAACTCCGGGAATGGTTTCTGTCTTGCGGTCCGTAAGATAGAGATACTCGCCGGTGATGACTGGAAGATCTTCGATGGCCTCGCTGAACTTGTCCAGCACTGTGTTCCTACCATCGGTGTCCACCTCCACCACCTTCACCTTGAGCATAGTAATGTTGTCCAGCGCGAGCTGAACACAAATTCGCACCGCATTCGATAGGCTCACGGCAGGAGACGGCAGATGGGGCAAGAATTCGTACTTCTCCAGAACTGGAATACCGGGTGGGCGACGCCTTTGAACTGGACTGGCGTGTAGTCCGGTCAGTTCGATGCCTCCGGCAACGATGCGGTCGTACTCGCGATCGACGTAGACGTCAAACACGCGATTCTCGGGGTCCATCTTGCTCATCAAGTCGAAGTGGTGGTTGCCATTGATGCGCAATTTCCTGATCTTCGTTGGCAGCAGCAGTGTGCGGGAGTCAGTGCCCAGAATCTGAATCTGCAGCATTGCATCCATGAAGGTCACCCAGTTGTATTGCCATTCCACCTGTCCGTACAGACCGTCTGAGCGGGCCTTCCTTACGGCACGGAAGCCACCGTTGTAATGGTAGCCACGTAGCCTGAGTTCCTTGTAGAAGTCCTTGTTGGCGATCATGGGGAAGTCCGATTCCTTCTTGAAGTCATAAATTTCCGGCACGGTGGGGTGCTCGATTTCCCTAATCTTTCCGGTGACCACCAGAGCACCTGCTTCAGTTATCTACAGACATGTGCAGAGATGAATACATAGTTCAGTGTCTGCCTTAATGAACTTACCTCAAAGTGGCCCGTGCCGTAGTGAATCATCACGTTTAGTTCAACCGCTCCATTGGCCGTCATGTTTGTAGCTCTGAGGAACTGCACCTCTTCGAACTCAACAGGCACGTCCATGAAGCTGGGTCCGTGGTACATCAGTGAGAAGGTCTCCCAAACGTACTGCAGATAGCAAGTGGCTGGCACGAGGATCTTGCCATCGATGACGTGGCCACCCATAAACTCCTCATCGTCACTGGCCAGGTTAATGGCAAAGAGACGTTCACCGCTCGACTTTGTCTTCATGTTCTCGTACTTTGTGACGAACCAATCTTCGCTGTGATCCCAGCGGATCAGTGAGCTGATACTTGGCGTGGAACGAGAGACGGGGAACTGTACCTCGGGGTACAGATTGCTCACAGACACCATCAATCCGTTCTGGAAGAGTCTGAAAGTGGTAAGATGAATGGGAATCAGTTTCAAATCATTTATATGTCCACACCGAGTTCACTCACTTGCCCAGCGCCGTCATGAAGAAGAGCGCGTTGTTCTTATTGCCGCGTTGCGTGAGAGGAATGTGAACTCCCGATGCCATGGAGCGCTTGAGGATAGCTCCCAGCAGTCCGTGTGGGGCTATTTCGATGGTCAGTGAGTTCTTGGGCAGCAACGCAAAAGTCTCTTCGAAGAGCACACTGCTTAGTAGGTTGTTAGTGTGGTACTCGGCTGAGCACATCTTGCGCTCTGGCACCTCCCATTCGCTCTTGGGCACGCTAGTGCTCAGCCACTTCTCAGTCCTGGGCTTCGGGTTGGGAATCAGCGCCTTCATGTTGGCTAGCAATGGGGCGCCCATCTGCGCAATGTACCGCGAGTGATATGCGATGTTGGAACAGGGCACTTCCTTGGCAAAGATGTCCTTCGCCTGTAGTTGCGCCACGAACTTGCCGACATCCTCAATTGGACCGGAGATGGTACAGGAGTCGGCACCATTGTGGCAGGCCACTTCGATTGTGCTAGGCAGCAGTGGCTTGATTGTCTTGTAGCCAATGCCCACAGCGGCCATGGAGCCCTTGATCTTTGTCGAGTCCACGCTCACCTTGCCACGATAGTAGGCGGCGAGCAACATCTGTTCGGCCGTCAGACCTCCGTCCGCATAGGCGCAGCCCAGTTCACCCACAGAGTGTCCAATGATGTGGTCGGGTTCCAGGCCCAGGGAGCGCAGCACATCGGTCAAGCCGATCTGAACTGCGGCAATGCCTATGAAGGAGTTGAGAATGTTCTTGTAAATTTCGGGATCACTTGACGTCAGAACATTGATGAGATCTATTCCCAGGGGCTTCAGAACATTGTGGCAAAGTTCGATGGACTTGCGGAATCGTGGGATAATCATCAGCGATGCGCCCATCTCATTCCACTGGGAGCCCATGCCGCTGTACACCCACACGACGGGTCGCTTCAAACCGCCGTAGTGCTGCACATCTCGGACCAAAGTCTTTGCGGGCTCCGCACCGTTCTTGGTGAACACGCCGTAACCCCTGAAAACCATTCCAGTCACATCCTCTTTCTGTATGTTCTGCAACAGCGCAATGAATTCGGCGTCCAGCGGTTTCTTCTCGATAGCATTGAAAACCTCATTACAAGCCGCCTCCGAGCGACCAGCCCAGGTCAGCAGACGGGGAACATCATCCTCGGGCAGGCCAAAGTTTACTTTGGACTTGGGATTCGCTTTAAGAATCGCATGCGCATTGGCACCACCAAAACCAAAGGAGTTAATGCCAATATATGGCTTGGGCAACGGGGTACAGTCCTTGACTACAATCAGACGTCCCTCGGAAAGCGGTAGAATCGAAGACTTAATTTCGGTAAAGTTAATGTTCGGAGGAATTACTCCGGTCTCGAAGGTAAAGCAAGCCTTGACCAGGGAGCAGATGCCAGAAGCGGCTTCCGAGTGACCAACATTCGACTTGACCGAACCCACCAGTAGCGGCTCCGTGCGCTGACTGCAAATGACATTGTCAATAGCCTTGCACTCCTCTGGATCACCCACCACAGTGCCAGTGCTGTGCGCCTCCAGGTAACCCAAGTCTTTTGGCTTCAAATCGATCTCTTTGTAAAATTGATCCAGCAGCTTTTCTTGCACCTTTCCTGAGGGATACGTAATGCCCTCTGGCTTGTAACCATCGCAATTGGTTTTCGAGTGAATGACACTGGCGTAGATGCGCTTAGCATCACGCTTCTTCTGCAGGAAGAGACAGTTTATTGTCTCCGAGCGGGTGTAGCCACTAGCATCCTTATCGAATGGTCGACAGACACCATCCAGAGCCAAGACTCCAAGACTAAGATGAAAAGTTGTTAAATTCATACACAATTCGTAGAGCCTTTCTAAGTTTTACTTACCGAGAAAACTGAAGAGTAACGAATGGATGCAACAGCAGATTTGAACCCGCAATTAGCGCAGCGTCTATCTCTCCGTTTCGAAGAGCGCTGAAGGCATTATCCAATGCATACATGGAGCTGGAGCAGGCAGTGTCCAGCAAAAATGAAGGTCCTTCCAAGCCCAGGGCATAAGAGATCCTGTTCGCCATCATGGCACGACTGCAGCCCGTAATACCGAAGCCGCCCGAGGATACTTTCTCGTAGAACCAGGTCTTCTCTGACTCTGAAATGCACGATCCAACGTATACGCCTGTCTTGGTGCCACGCAGAGTTTTGGGATTTATGCCCGCATCGATGACAGCTTCGTAGGCCACCTCCATCAGTATCCTAGTCTGGGGATCCATGGTGTGCGCCTGCTTGAAGTGCACACCGAAGAACGTCGCGTCGAACTTTTCCAGATTATTGATCTTTCCCGAACGCTTTGGGATCTCAGGATTGAAGTGGCGCCAACGACGTTCATCGTCATCTACCATATCAATCTGATGAAAAACAATGAGAACACATTTGATAAGTCGTAAATTTTCTTACAATATAAGAAACACATGAGGGTTTTTATATTTTGAATTACGAAACTCTTTTAAGTTTAACAGAATTCGATATAGTTCTGGAAGCTTCCACTTGTAACAGGTTCAAATATACTAAACACAATTGAAATGAGTTGGTATTTAAAAGAAAACACATATTTGAATGATGACAATTTTAAAAGATATCACGAAATAGTTTGAAAGTAATCAACTTGTATTCACCTTGTTATAGAGATTGTATTCATATTGGTTAATGTTATCAGAATTCGGGAACTTTCCAGACATTCCGGAAATAACAATTTCATCACCCTCCGTTTCAGGATGGGTTCTTGATAATTTCACACTGGGAGCCATTGCACTTTCAGTTGAATTCTTTGGAGCACTTTTAAGTTTGTAGGGATAATTTATTTGATATATATATATAATATCCTTCTGCTGGAGTATTCACACTTTCACATTAAACACAAAACACAATGGGTGTCCGAGAGTGACTTTCCGAAACAGTAATCCAACGCGTGTATCGTTCGAATTGCCAGACATATAGCAATTAAACCTACCATCTGACCAATGGCTGCTTTTATACACCTGTTATCGCACCATATTACAAATTCCAGAAGGAATACAATTGTAATGTAAAACTTTGACCAAATACACAACAAAGTAATTAAAGTCAACGAATTGCATAAATACATTTTACTTCGATATGCACTGTGATTTCAAGGGCTATTGGACTAGCCCTATATACTATGATCTGTATACAATATATTTATATGTATATATAAATAATGTAGATCTGATGAAATATATATATATATATATATATCTTTTACAGTGACGATAGTGTGTTACTATATAGAAAGTATTTCTCGTTATGTAATACGTAATTAGAATGTTTAAATTTGTAGAAGTATTAGTTTAATGTATTCTCGCTTTTTTTTTGGTAAATTTCTCAATTTCAAGGGATTTATTTTCAGGTTCAATAGAATTAAATAGCTTTTGTTTGGTTTCTCCATTAGGTTTCTTCAATTTAAATAGACTTCCGACATGAGACTAGAAACAAATAGTATATTCTTGCAATGCCTAAAATTTTATACATTTTAGAGAATTTTCTTCGTCTATCTTTTAGTCTCAGTGATAATAATACTTCAAAACAACTTCGTTATTGTCAATTCTGTGTAGATTTTTTAACGAAATTCGTTTTTGTTTCGAGAATTCAAGTTTATCTTTTATTAAAATCGTCTCATTGTTCGGCACTTAGTAGTGTAGGGTATTATTGGAGAGGATTGTCGCGGGGCTAAACAGTCTTGGGCTTTATTTGTTGTAAAGTTAATGAACTTCAAGAGCCGCGTCCACCGGCAAAATGCAAATCGCGAAATTCGTTCGTTGAACCTGACTAATGGGAATGCGTGTGGGAAAGCATAGGTTATTGCCGACAGAACTGGAAATGTGCACGATATATGTCCGCGTGGCGACATACATGTCATGTTGCACGGTGAGTGCAACTGATATTCAAAAGACCCAGCAGGCGTGGAACTTCTCTTTCAATAATTTTTAACTTTCACCAACATTTACAGCGATTAATTTAATTTAATTAACCCTGGTGAATGTGGTTGGTCGGACAATGCAAGTCCTGTACCAAACACACATATCCACATATATATATATACTATATGTATTTAATCAAGATTTATTCATTTTCATTTTGCAAAGGGATTTCTGTAGAATTCCTGCCAATCCGAGCAGCAAGTTCTGTCGATGATTGTTGCTAATAATTTGGAAAAGTGGCTTGATTGCGGGCAGGAAATGCCCAAAAGGCTTCCAACAATCAATGGCAATCAAACGTTTTTGCATTCGGCATACCTTTGCCATACACAGATACACACACACACACATATGCACAGCCCTGCACAGTCATGCATGTGTCTGTGTGTGTGTGTGTATGTTGTGCGCATATTTGGATATTCGGCCAGAGGCAGCTTATTCCGGCCGACAGTGTCAATTCGACAATGTTCCTCGTAAGCCAGAAAGGAGATTTGCCCTTGTCAGGCATGTAAATTGTAAACTTCAACTTGGGCCCAAAATACAAGAGGCTTTGCCTTGAGCCCCTGCTACGACGAGTCGTTATGTCGTTATATACCTCTGTCTGTACAGGTGCGACGATCAATTTGAGCTCAGTGTGTACTTAGCAGATAAGTGGAAATAAAAGACTAATCCCTTGCATTTGCATTCCAGAAAGTGCCAGATTCGATTCATGTTTGTGTGCTGAGAACTTACAGGAATGCGCCTAGCCGGTTTAGCCATACACTGACAGAAAATGAAATGAAACGAAATGTGCAATTCGACTGCTTGCTTTATTACATATTCACAAAGTAAATTCAATTAAATTACATATCTCTGTCTAATTGTTGTTAAAATTGTGCACAAGCTTGACCAATCTACTTTCCAGGCATTAGGTTCCTCAGACATTTCATTGAGTTATTCTCTTACTGATGTAGGGTCCCCTGGGTTGCTGACAAGTCAACGCCGTGTGACGAAAGCCGCTTCTTGTTATTGCATGTAATGTATGCAAATTCTGAACAATAAGTATCGTATGTTTGTATACGAGTATCTATTTTGCAATTATTGAAATTCATTTCAATTATCGCAGAAATTAGCTAATGAAAGGTCAATGGAAGGCGATGATAAGTAAAGCGCATAAGTTTGCATTGATAAGTAAACTGCGATTGTGGGTTACTCATGCATGGCACGATCTACTGCTTAGTTAGAGACCTGTGCACTGAAATCCCCAATAACCGGTTCCTGGATGAACTGGGCACAGTTCCAAGATTTGTGATAGCGACGTGCGACCGAGAGAGAGAGAGAGGGAGAGCACTTTGAAACAGTTGCATGAAGTGCCGGGAGAGAGGTACTAGTCAATGTTTTAAGATCTCTCCCTCTCTCTCTCTCTCTCGCTCTCCCTCTCACTCTCTCCCGTTTCAGTCATATCAAAGCAGTGAGAGTGGTGAGAGCAAAGCTTTCAGTTCAAAGCTCGCCCGAGCACAGTCTATCTGCCTGTCTCTCGGCTCTACGCGGTAGTCTTCGTTGAGCTTCAGGCAGAGACGATCGCAATCGAAGAGATCACAAATCTGGCTTCAAAGTTTGTCTGCCTGCCTGAGAAAAGATTAACAAAGCGCTAATCGTGCAGAAGTCAAGGTTATCCGAAATTAAACCTCGCACTACAAGGTAAGTCGGACTCTCTGCAATTTTTGGCAACAGTTCTCGTTTCCGAGGAAATATGCCACAAAATTTCCCGCACTTTTGACGTCATTCAGTGGGTGTTTCCCGAGGCTTCACGGGTTATTTACAGATTAATTAGATGTTTGTGACTTAATAGTGAAATTTAATACTCTCTCAGAAAGCATTCTGATTAGTAACAAGTTTTACAGGTTTTATTAAGTTATTATTATTATTTCCAAGCAAACCGAAATTTACATACGTATAATAACAAATCGAAAATAAACTGAGAAGATCTATAGTTTGTATTTGTTGACCTCATTTGATAAGAAATTTTTGTGTTTCACCCGAGTTTAAAGTGTATTTATTTCTATTAAACTGTCTAATTTTTGCTATTTTATAGTCTTATCGTAGTAGAAATGTTCTTATAGTCAATATAGTATATATATATTTGCTATTTAGTGCATCAATTTGTGAGAAAGCTAATCTAACGATGTCTTTCATTGCAGATAAAGATGGGACTGTCTTCCTGTTTGGCGTTGGTCATCGTGGCAGCTCTGGCTGTGAGTCTCTTGCCCTGCCCCGGAGTTGCTGCTCCTCAGGACACTTCGGTTGTGGATAGAAACATTCAGGATGTATTCAACACTAATCCAAATCCAAATGGACAGACGCAAACGGCTACGCCACGGCCCAGTGGCTTCGCTGTGGTTGTAACCCCCATGCCAACAGATCCGAACAGTCCGATTATCAACTTTAACTCCATCAGTGGCAAGCAAGCGAACTGCAACTGTGTGCCCTACTACAAGTGTGATCCTTCATCGAACAGTGTCACTGAGGACGAGTCGTTCGACGGGTTTGGAGTGATTGATATCCGGTTCGGTGACAATGATCCGGTTTGTTCCTCCTCCGTGGACGTCTGCTGTGCCAACAATCGCACCCGTAGTGAAACATTGAATCCCACTCCGCTGGACAAGAGGCCGAACCAGCCGCGTGGCTGTGGAGTGCGCAACATAGGATTAGATTTCCAGTTGGTTGGCGCCACACAAAATGAGGCCGGTTTCGGAGAGTTCCCCTGGACTATTGCCTTGCTGCATGCTAACAATGCCACCTACTTCTGCGGTGGCTCCCTCATTCATCCGCAGGTGGTGCTCACTGCCGTCCACTGCATTCTTCCCCATGGACCCGGCACCTTTGTGGCCCGAGCCGGCGAATGGGATGCGCAGACCACCAGGGAACGTCTGCCTTTCCAGGAGCGCTCGGTGAACCGCATCATAACGCATCCACAGTACAATGTGCGCAATGTGGCTTATGACTTTGCACTCGTAATCCTCTCGCAGCCATTCACTCTGGCCGATCACATCAATACGGTCTGCCTGCCCCCGCAGGGAGCCACGGCTGCCCCGGGCACCACCTGTTTCTCCACCGGCTGGGGTAAGGATGTCTTTGGTGCTGCCGGCAAATTCAGCGTCATCATGAAGCGGGTGCCTCTGCCCATCGTCGACTTCAACAGCTGCCAACAGCAGCTGCGTGGAACACGCCTCGGACCCAAGTTCGCGCTGGATCGTTCGTTCATGTGTGCCGGCGGTCAGCAAGGTGTGGACACCTGTCAGGGCGATGGTGGTGCCCCTCTCGCCTGTCCCATCGGCCAGCCATCTGAGAACCGTTACCAGCAGAGTGGCATTGTGGCCTGGGGCATTGGCTGCAACACGGCGGTGCCCGCTGCGTATGCCAACGTGGCGCTTGCACGCGACTGGATTGACCAGCAGATGCTGGGCAACGGCTTCGGCATTGGCAGCTACTCGACCTAAGTCAGCCCACATCCACATCCCACATCCACTTGAGAGCATAATAGAAGTAAAATAAAGAAATATTAACTTAACTTTCAACTAAGCATCCCTTTACTCATTCATTTGCTTTATACAACCAGGAAGAAGCCTTCTTGCTTTGATGCTGTAGTGACATGTGGCGTGTTGCATGTGGCATGTCCTTTTGACTCCGCTTTAATCAATGTGTCCTTAGACCGCAAATGTGTCTAAGTTCTTGTCAACACTCCCATCAAGTGTTGCAATATGATTGGATAATAAATTAGTATTTATAAATGCCGTAGGGCTCGCCAAAGGTGCGAAAAGGATTTGCAATTTGAAGGATTCTATACATCAATGCAATCTATGTTCTTCATTAAGACGATTCAGAATTGAATAGTAGGATTGGTGGTCAGCAAGATTGACAGGGAACGTTAGAAGTTTATGGGCGACAGAAATCTTCATGTCGAGTTTGGTCGCTTCAGATCTTACAGTATATGAGAACTAAATGGTCAGCAAAAAACATATCTCTCAGATAAAGAGCTATATTATTGAAATTTCGCAGATAGGCTTCTTTTGCCTGCGCACTATAAATCAATTCTGCACTACTATATGTAACATATATAGAAGAGATCAGAAGAGACAAGATCATGGCAGGGTATCAGACATTCGGGTTTTTTTTCCAAAGAATATATTCCTGTTATATTTTATTAAACGTGAATACTATAAAAAAAAGCATAGGTCAATTTCTGATTAAATGAACAAAAACCAGAATTGGGGAATTTCTATGAGGCAATTGAAACCGCGTTATCAAGTGTTGTCTTTGCTTATTATTCGGCTCTGCTGGTTAGTCTCAGTTGAGCTCTTGCAAGACAGACTTAATATTGCCTGTCTGCCTGATCGGAAAGATTAAGAAAGCGCTAATCGTCTACAAGTCAATCGGAAAGATGCAATTTTCATTCAATCTGGTGTTTGTTCTCGTGGCCTTTCTGGCTGTGAGCATGTTTGCCTCACCTGGAGTTGCTATGGAGAGTTCGGTTGGCAAGCAGGATAACTGTAAATGTGTGCCCTATTACCAATGTGATGCAAAAAAGTTAATGGAAGGCGGCAGTGACTCTGATGCGGACTGCTCTTCTCCTGTGGATATCTGCTGTCCCATTTAAATAATAATGAATTCTTTATTCTATTTTCTTTTATTTTATTCTTTATTAATCATCTGTTTTAATTCAGCTCAAATTCACTTAGAAACATAATAAAAGAAAATAAAAGAAATATTGACTTAACTCGCGAAGTTTTATTTCCATGAATAACTTTTCAATCGGGGTTGTGTAAGATAATTCAGTAGATACAAATGTGCATCTTGAAGAGAGAACCCTTCTTTGTTGCAGCATGTGGCATGTGACTTGTGTCTTTAATTCCGCTTTAATTAAGGCAACTTCGTCGCCGTCAAATTAAGTTAAAGATGCAAACAAATGTGTCCTTAGACCGAAACGGTGTCAAAATTCTTGTCACTTCAAACACGCCCACAAAGTGATGCAATTATATTTGTCATGCATGCGGAGCACGGCGCAGCAGCTGTGGGTAGCCAGCAGAGCGCAGAGCAGAGCAGAGCGATGCACACACTCACACACACACACACACAGAGACATACAAATACACAGAGAGACAGGCACACGCACACACTCGCGTGCCGGAGATGCCTGAACTGGTGACTGTTGCGACAATGTTGCACAGCCTGCTCGGGCCGAGCAGCAGCACCTGCCTTTGAATTGCTCCAACTGGTTGGATACCTCTGCCTGCCTCTGCCTGCCTAGCTGCCTGCCTGCCTGGTTGCCTGCCTCACAGGCAGCCGAGTCTCATTTCAGCGCTGTCCGTCCGCGGCTCGTTAAGCGCGGCAGAAGAAGGTGACTGAGTCACAGTAACTGTAGCTGTAGCTGTAACTGCAACTGCAACACAACATGTGCTTAACCCAAAAGCAGACGACGCACCCCATCTCCCTGCCTTCCTCATCATCTGCCCCTCTGTGCCCCGCCCCCTGACATGTTACAGCCTAATTGCAGTTTTTTTCAAATGTTGCAGTTGCTTCCGAAAAAATTAGGGTCATGGAATTTTAAAGGCGCCTTTCGCCTCCATCGGAACAGCTTATGGAATAGCTTAAAGGACGCTGAGCCCCTCTCTCGCCCCGCCCCACCCCTGTCTCGCAGTTCTCTTTCAGTTTTGTGGTTGCGCTGCCTCTGGCGGATGTGCTTGTAATACGAGTAAGCCAAGAAATGGTATGCTAACGGCATATCCGTTCCACGAAAGCACTTAAACTTTTGTTTAAACGAAATTCGCTGAAATTGCCATTATAGTCAACGTACGACACTCTCTACTCGAATCGAGACCCAAACCGAAAACTGATCTGGTTCCCATTCGCATAAATTGTGAATTGCATTAGCCATAAATAAATTACCAATAGCAATAGCGGGAATTTCTAACCTTTTCTTTTTTTATTACTTTGACAAATAATTTCTCTTCAAATTGTTTATTAAATATTTTCAATATTTCCCTGAATTATAGGCACACACAACCTTGGATTGCTCCTGCCTCTCTTTACTCTGCTGCAGGAAATAATAAACTAAATTTCCTATAATAATCTTATGTTATTTTAAAAGTATGACAATCAATATGCTTGTGCTACAATTTTTCATTTAAATTATGCTTATTGTTTGTTAAATAGAACGCAATTTAAAATTATAGTTTTATATTGTTTGGTTTTCCACATTGTTATATTTCATTTGGAAATTGAAAAAATAAACCATAAAAAGCTACATTTTTAATAATTATTGTCTGAAATCCATCATTAATATTTCTGAAATTCAGGGGAATTTCCCTTTTGTATAACCTTATACAACCTTGCATGGCATATCATTCCATCCGTAAACTTATTTCACATTTTCTATTGAATTTTTTGGATTGTTTAATTGGTTTTTTGGTCTTTTGAGAGTTGAGAAATATACTCATCAAATTAATTGACTGTGTGTTAGTTGTTGATTGCCTCTTTGGTTATTCCAAGTCCAAGGCTCCGTCTACATGTGCAATCTGGAATTGTGGCACTTGTCAGATGCTGTCGTAACTTTTGCCTTTGGCAAAGACGAAGAAGACGAGGAAGTGGAAACTTTTAGCCAAGTGTCATAAGCTGGCGAGGAAAAACTTAAATAAGCATCGCTTGAGTCGAATCCGGAATGGAAATGATTGGCATAACGACGTCAGTCAGCTGCGGCTGAAATAAGTAAAAGAGCATTTGCCAACAGACACCGGGCGGCCCCATCTTCACCCTGTGGATCCGCCCATCCACTCCAACCCAACCATCCCAACCCAGTCCCTCGAGGGGGGCTCTGGCATGACTCTGGCAATAGAGAAAGTTTCCGCAGGAGACCGGGTGTGACGGCGGAGAAGGCGTGGTCGGAGACGAGAGGCACCGCAGGCACAGGCTGCATAAATTCCATAAGGACACTGCCAACCTGAACACCAGCCCGGCTCCGGGCTTCGTCGCTCCCATTCGCTCAATGAGAACGCGTCGATGCCGGTGCTTAGGCGTCGTAAAATAGTTAAAATATTTGTGGAACTTTTGCCGACTTAATGAGGGCTTAAATGGCTTGCATATACTCGTTCTATATGCAATTGTTGGCAGCCGCTCTTCATGTTGGCAAACATCAGTTAACAGAGCGCGTGTCTTTAAGCCCCGAGGGCGGAAAATTTTTAAAAATTGAAAGCCTCTCGAGTCCCATATTACTCTATACAATATGCGAACTGACTCGAATTGAACCGTGGCTGAAAACCTTCTATTGTCTGTCACATAACTGTTTTTCCACTACTTCGTTATGCCGCGACTCTTAACGAGTATGTACGAAACAAAAAGTGTTCCCCATTCTGAGTTCACTGTTCGCTTTTCACTCTTCTGAGTTCTCCAATTCTCGGTTTTCGTTATAACCTTGCAGAGGGTATATTCATTTTGGGCAGAAGTTTGCAATGCATCTATAAAGTATATTTATTTTGAATCAGCATAGAGATATAGCAGCAAAGCATATTACCAACTTGCATCAGTATCTGAGCATTAGATCATATTGCTACCATAGAAACCATCGGTGGAAACAGGGATTTTTTAAAAATTTTGAAAATAATGCAAATTTCATTTAAAATTGAATTGATACAGTAACCTACAAACATTTTCTGCATTTTCAAAATCAAATAACGATCGGAGAAAATAAAGCCAAACCCGGTTAGGGTAAAGAATCTTTGGAATGCCGAGGATGCTCGTATAGCTTTTCTTTCTGGACTCTTTGTTCGTTTTTCGCTACATTTTTCAGCATGTTGACGTGGTGGAACTGCGACTTACAAATGAAAATTAAACTTTTGCTGCGAAACTAACCCAAACTAGCGGCAAAAACTGATTGGCGAACGACGCGAATGGAAAAGTGGAAAAGCGGAAAAGCGCACAAGCCTCGCCGTGTGCGAGTGTACGAGGCAAACGTGAAAGAAAAGATGAAATTTTCACGGTGCAGGAAAATGTTCCATTAATTTTTACATACAATGACCTGAATCAGCGTTTTTGGTGCTTCGTCTTCTAGCCTGGATGCCAGTGTAGGCGTTGATGGCGGTAGAGGGAACGTGGTCGGGGGCAGTGACTTTAGCAATTACAGAGAATGAGAGAATGGGAAGACGTGAGTGCGGCCGGGAAGCAACCAATGAATTCGGGCTCAGGTGGGAGTATTCACATTGCCATTGCCATTGCAGCATGCCGTGACAGAGCGGGAGCAGGGGCGTGGAATATGGAGTGAGAGACGCAGCGCAGCGCGGCGTGGCGAGGCTTAGCTCAGCGTGCTCGACTTCAAGCTCAGCATGCAGCGGCGTTGGCGCTGGCGCTGGAGCTGAAAAGCGTCGCTCCTCGGACGTGCAGGGAATCTAAAACAATTTGTAAAAAGGCTGTGGATAGCTAGAACGGGAACGTGCAGGAAGCTTGAAATTAAATAATTTATAGCACACCGAACATGGCATACACTGGCAACAAACGCAGTTTGATGTTTATAATGGAAACTCAAGAACCTGCCAATTGGTTTCATGAATACTATGTGAGGCTCTTTCTCTCTATTCAAGCTCAGCTGATGCCCGAAATTGTCCTGCTCGCGTTGCAGATCCAATGACAAAGTCGATAGACTGCAAATGAATGAGCTGAGGGCGAGCTGAATGAGCTGAGTGAGCTGGTCGAGCTGTGCGAGAGCAGTCAGTCAGTCAGTCAGTCCGTCAGTCCATCGCAATTCTGCTGGCCTTTCATTTGCGCCAACAGACTGAAACTGAAGCAGCCCCAGTAGTCCTGGCCAAATTATATGGTCGTATAGTCGTTGAGCTGAGCCTGAGTTCGGTCGGCCGGCAAAGGTCAAGAGCTGGCCAAGCGATGTAACATAGCCTTTCATTATGCACATAACTTTAATTATGCTAATCGGACAGCAGAACAAGAGTTTACAACTGAAATTCCCGAATTGCATTTTCCGCATGTAGTTGAAATAACTTAAAAATAAAAATAAAAACGAGAACAAGCAATGGGAGAAAACTTTGTGCTAACTAGAAAAACAGTGGCAGCTACTATGCAGCGCCGGACACTCTTTTATAGAGCTGCCACAACAAATGATATGAATAAAAATTCATTACTTCCGTTTTCATTAAGCCCTATAAACTCGAATATCACTCGGCGTACATATTACTCTCGGTACCCGGAAGGGTTTTTTATAGATATTACCTATGGTAGGTGAAAAAGAACAGGGTATATAGAATTTACACTAACAAACGGACTTGAAAAAGACTTAGATGTGCTGAACCTAATTTGATGCGTGGTGCTGTAGTGTTTCATTGTTCATCAAATGGAACGTGCAGAATAGAACAAAAGAGAAAGAGCACACATTGCTACGTACTCGACTCTATCAGGAGAGAATAAATAAGTATGAGCGAAAGAGCAAGAAATACTTATGTTAAATTACCTGAGCATTCTCTCCATTAACTTGACTCGTAATCACACTAGGCTCTCAGCAAAATGCGCAGGCACGCAAGCAAGCACTGCGATCGATCAACAGAACTACTCTAATTGGCTTAAAAAGGAAGCAATAGACACCCTTGTTTATCGTGTACCTATGCGAAAGTGAGAGGGGGAGGTAGTGCACGAATTTTCATGTGATCAAAAAAGCAGCACGTGCTATTTGTCCTTGTCTTTCGCACGTGCCATAAATTACTTCCACTCTCCTCATCTTGCTTTGCCTGTTGTTCTGCTTTACTGCTTGCCGATATTGCTGTTCGCCTGGTGCAAAGTCGAGTTCACCTAGATTTACAGTGGCCACTATCGAAACAGTCCCACACAGAAAATAATTGACGGAAAGAGTACGACCCTGACGACCCTTTCAAATGTATCGACACGACACGAAATAACACCAGGCTCACAGCAATATCAGCACGCAACTAAGATGGTGAGGACTGATCAAATCAAACTGCTCGTCAATTGTTCTGATTGGCTCAAAAAGGAAGTAATAACGGGAAGAACGTGAAGAGAATGTGCTCGAGTGCAAATTGTTGTTGCGCTGCTCTAACTTAAGCACGCGTCTCTCACTCTTTGCATCTTACTTTTTCATTTTACACTGCTTGCTGGTATTTTCTGTTTCTGTTTGCCTGGTGTAAAGGCGAGTTCAGCTCGACTTACAGTGGTTTTAAGCAAAACAGTGCGTTAAAAAAAAATATGACCATATGATTTACTATTCTGAATTAGCCTGTTCCTGCTGCAAGGGGAAGTGCGTGATACATATTTTATTATCTTTCTCTTCTATTATCTTTCGCACGTGCCATAAAATCCTCTCACTCTCACTACACTCTGACTCTACTTTTTTGCTTATGCCTTATCTAGTTCTATGCCTGCTCCTATTGCTGTTCGCCTGGTGTAAGTCAGAGTTTAGCTGCCTCACTTGACACACCAACCGGACAAAAAAATAGCACCAGGTAGCTTACTTTCTCTGCCTTTTCCTTTTATTAGCATGCAGTACTTTATGCAGGGTATCTTCGTGTTGCACCCACTGTACTCTTTATAGTGATAAGTCGTTTGTCTGGTTGTATGCAACTCCGCGAATAAACACATAAATACGGATATTTTTAATAATACCCGTAGTTATACGCATGTGTATTGAATCGAAAAACCAACTTGCAAACCCAAGTGCTTTAACGCGCTTTTTTCAGCGATTTTTGCCGATTTAACGTAACAGAAAACAATTCGGAAAATCAGTGGAAATGGTCAGTGTGGGTAGGGAGCATGGACGTGGGCGTTGGTTCCGCCCCGCCTCCTATTGCGCTGTCTCTGACCGTCCGGCTATGTAAATGTATGTATGTGTGTGTGTCCGTATCTCACATACATATATGCAGTAGGGGGTAGTCGCGAATTTTCCTTGTTTTCTATACCCTGTGCACAATTAATTGAGCAAAAAGGGTGTAATCAAGTCCGAGGAACCTGAGCAAAGCAGAAATGAAGCCAGCTGAACTTATTCAGGGGATAACTGAAGGTCAGTTGGTCTATCATGTTACAGCGTATGCCCCAGTCGAGCCGACAGCATCCCTCACTTGATGCTCCCCCAGTTGTTTATTATATATGTATGTATGTGCATATGTATGTCTGCATATATATCTCGCCCTCTCCTGTTGTTGCCAATGTTGTAGCTGTGCTGCTGGTGGGTGCCGGCTATTTTAACAATGTTTTATGGTTTTGGCAGCATTTAAACAGCGCATTCGTTTAATTTTAGTACAAGCCCGCACTCCCTGGACACAATTCAAGGGATCGATAAGTGTTGGCATACATACCATACGCACTGTACTGTGCCCCACTTGTCTACAAATTTATGTGGCATCGTATTTCTAATGCAACTTGCGTACTCTAATGAGGTCAATGGCATCGGGGAGGTGGAACCTCTGGCCGAAACAAGCAATTGGAGAGAGTGTGAGAGAGAGAGAGCGAGAGTGACCACATCATAAATCTGTATTGCTTCGTTCGTTTTTCCAATTTTGCTTTATTATCTCCGGCTCCGTCTCCATCTTCGACTCCATCTCCGACTCCATCTGCGCATCTTCGGCTTTCATTAAGTGTAATATTGTTCCGCATTCGTTTGCAGTTGGAATTTATTGCAAAGTGCTTGTGGCTATTTAACGTTTTTAATTGAAAAAGTTTTGTTTTTGTTGTCGCATCCGGAACGAGCAGGCCCACTCTCTCTCTCTCTCACTTGCCTAGTAGTAACTAGCTTCTTCTGTCCGGGATCTAACCCAGCACCGGTGTGGTCGTCGTGTCCTTGTCGTCCTCTGTGTCTCTGGCTCTGTCAGCGACAACTACTACTTGCAGCCACTTATCATAATTAGCCCACTGCCGGAGAAGTTTCCCCACCCTGCACATCCCCTCCCCCCCTGCAATATACTTACTAACGTTGGTGCCCACTTGGAACACAGCGCAGCGCCATTAACAACTCATTGCCAGAGGGTGGCGGACTGGGGCTGCTGGATGCTCCTGGTACTGCTCCTGGTAACCAACGAAATTATGCTTGTGAATACATTTTCATAACGAGAGCAGTCACTCCGGCACTCACTCCGCCGTACCCACATTGTTTGTACGAGCGCTGCTTCATCATTATTGACAGACGTAATCAATTGCAGCCCATTAGACTTTGCACTCCGTTTCAGACAAAGCACCAAACTGAAGTTGAGGCAAAATCTTAACACAATCTCCACTGAGCGGGGATTAGATCTGTTTTTCCTTTCCACTCTCTCTCTTTCTCTCGTTGGCTGTTTCTTTCCCTCTTTAGTGCGGTTGAAACTAGTGTAGTTGTCTCTGTACTTTGTACTGCCCGGTGGGAAATCTCTTTTTGACTGCAATAAAGCTTAAGGAATCGCTTGTTGTGGACTCAAGCAAATCGTCATCGGGTCGTTTTGGTTGTAAAGGAGAATTTATGTCAGGAAAACGACTAAATAACCGACTCTCTGTTCTCTCAACTTCCTCAATAACAGAGAGTCTTCTTTCCCCTTTCCCACCTTGCTTACCTTACCGCATTCAGGCCAACACAGTGAGTTGTTTCAATGATAATACGTATATTCGTTTATTACCCTGTTTCATTATTTAATCCCAAAATTATAAATATTGCACTAACAAAATGTTTGCATTTGCATTTCGGTTTTGCTTCTGTTTGATTTGAATAAATCCATTTAATTAATTAAGCACTGTGTTTGCTTTTCCCTCCAGCTGAGTTGAGTTTCTTACATCGAAATAAACTAAAAAGTGCAATACACATTCCAACAATCAGGAAATAAATTGTTTCTCGAATCGTGCTGGGGCTCAACAACTTTTTGGAGGCTCTCAGTTATTCAATTGATTTATTTTGAGTTCTTTTTATGAACGAGTTACTCATAAATTTAACGGCAATAGGTATTTGATTTTTAACTGATGTATTTATTGCATACGTGTCTAGGAAACAGCATCGGATCTTTTCTTGAAACCTGCTGTCAAATCAATAAGTGAATACCAAACGAAAAGAGAACTGGGTTTCTTCGTCTTTAACATCTATATAGTATATGTATAATGCTTACAATTGTTGCAATTTCTCTTCTTCTTACAGGTATACATATGCTTGGGGATCAGGATCAAAGTATTTGGCTTGTACTCGATTCGATATTCCATTAAAATGAGTTTTAACTACGTATTATGACTGCATCTTCTGGGATTCTTTTGTTTTTTTTTTTTTTTTTGATTTATATACTTATTCCTAGTTCGTAACGTCGATTAGTTTATCATAGATATACAAACTTGTTCAGTAATTCTCTTTAATAAGTGGTTGGCCATTCTTGGCTTTTAAGGCAAATAAAACTCTCAAGTTGTGCTCCCGATGGATCAATGCTACGCAACGATATACGATATACGATATACATAATCATATATGTGGGTCGTAGTACTATTTAATGTAAACTTGGCTTGCTTAAGACTAGAAATTCATGAAATATGAGTACCGTATAAACCGTATTATCGTTTAATCGTAATATCTCGTATTATATACTAAAAATACCAACGTATTTGCTGTTACTGTTAAAATTTATACTAAATACAATAAGTTATGCTGGATTTGCTAGACGCGCTAAAACAATTTTAAAGTGGGGCCCGCTAATCCATACGTGGTAACTTTGATTTGGTTTTGTTTGGGTTTCGGTTAGGATTACAGGGTAGCCTCTAGTTGCCATTGCATTGTATAATTAACCGTAGAAATATGTGTGTAAGATTCGACTTGAAATTTTGCTAACTTGATTAGATAAACTGGCGCGACAAGTGGAACGAACCTACGTTATTTACAGATAGAAGAGGTCCTCATCCTCATCCTTCTTCGCCTCCCTCCGCTCCTCCTCCGCGTCCTTCTCGTTAGCGACTTGTTCGCCTGGCAGTTGGCTGCTTCTGGTGGTTTTCGACTGTTTCGGCTGTTGACGGCTTCCCTAGAAGCATTGACTGCGCCCAGATGTAGACATAGGCATTCCCCCGCCTCCGGCTCCTGTGGGCGTGGTTGCCGTCGTCTTAGTCAAGCCGCTGCCACTGATTGAGGTTGGTGGCTGCTTTAAGGCGTGTAGAATGGAAGATGGTCCTGGCGAGGCAGTCACTGTGATCGCTGGTATGTCTGACTTAGTGTTACCATTGGTGGGAGTGCCCGCACGGCTGCCGCCCGACTCGCCGCCACCCGGCACAAGGGGCGAGCCCAGGCCCATGGTGGCCGACATCGGGAGCATGTTGAAGTTCAGGTGCGGCTGCGGTCGCACCGCAATCGCAATCGGCAGCGAGGCCTTGCGGTTGAGCGAGTGTCATCCATAGAAGTACTGTCCGCTACCCTCTGTCGACATGCCGCGGGTCAGATTCCGTGGCACCGTGCTGTCGTAGTAGACCCCACTGCCAGTGGAGGCTAGCGAGTGTGGAGGCAGGCCCATGCCCGTACCAGGACCGATGCCCAGACCCACTGGCGGCGGCGGCGAGGCAGAGCTCATTAGGCCCATGCTGGTCGGTATCAATGTGCGCCGGAGGGTGCCCGCGTGGGTGTGTTGATGGCCCGGCACCATGATTGTGCCACTTATGTAAGCTGGGGGCACACCACTCAGGCTGGAAGGGCCAAGCATGTGTGGACCTAGAGGGCGGAAGAGAACCTGCGATTAATGCATGAGATAAATATATATCGAGGGGACTTTCCGGCGCGAATCGATAGTGCATATTTATCGTATTCATTTCAGGGTTTTCTTAAGCGAATCCTCTCTTAACTGGGTCAGAGAGAGAGAGAGAGAGCAAATGTGCAAAGGCAAACGGGCAACGGGCAAAGGTTACAATAAATAATTAAGTAATCTGGCACAGTGCTTACCAATAGTCATGGCTCCGCTCACGGCCGGATGCCCCATGCTTGTGTAAATGTTGCCCTGCGAAGGTGGCGCCATCAGCACGCTGGTTGCCGTCGACGATGGGTGATGCTGAAGCTGTGGGCCAGGACCCACGCCCAGTCCCGGGCCTGAGCCCGGTAAACCGCCGTAGTTACAGTTGGGCGTCGGGGCGTATGTCATGTAGGTCTTTTGTTTGTTGGCCCAGGCACAACAGGCAGGCAGGCAGGCAGAAACGGGTTGCGGATTCCAACGGCAGATGCAGATGATGCCGAGATGTTGACATTCGGGATGGTGACGGTGCCGTTGCCGGTGACGGTGACGGTGACGATAAAGGACATGCAAAAGAGCAGAAAAGCAGAAAGGAGCGTAAAGCAAAGAGTTAAGCCTGCGTTCATTTATCCTTGTTATTGGAAATGGCGTTTCCGGCAAACGGAATCTTCTCACTCTCTCCTCTATTCTTTACATCTCTGTTTCTCTCTCTATCTCTCTCGCTTCGCACACAGCTGGGGTTGTCCATAATAAATGCTGCTTTAAATGATGCAGAGATTCGCGTAGAGTCCAAGCAGTGATACCCTAAAGATCTCATAAAGACTTTTCAGTTTCTCTTCTTGTCGTGCTGCCTGTTTGTCTATTATTATTTTATTTTAGTTAGTCGTCGTTTTGTCCTTTATGTTCTGTGTTATTTTATCTTCATATTTATATTTGTCTCTATCTTTCTTTGTCTCTTTATCGTTGCCTCTTATTCCTTTCCCTCTTACTAACTCGCTTCTGCTTCAACCCAGCGATCCCAGAGACTCTTAGAGCCAGGGCCTTGAACATTGGAGCCAAATGCCTTAATAATAGCACATTCAAATAGAGTTGTAAATCCATACAAAACCCTAACAATCTGAGCAGCAAACAGTGCTACTTCTTTCTTCTTGCTCGGCTTGGCAGATGCAGAAGGCTTGAGCTATATTTTTCAATTTGCTTTGTTTGTGTTCCAAACTGTATGTTTTTTTCTTTCCTTTTCTTGACGTCTTTCTATTTGCCGCTTAAATATTGTTTCTGTTTCTTACATCTGTTCTACCAATAGTCGACTAATGATAATAAAAAGCTTTCCTCTTGTCTGTTTTTGCACGCCAGTTTTCTTTTTATCGATCTAGCAAATCTTTTCCTTTTTTGTCTAGCGTGTTTTTTGTTTCCTTACTCTCTCTCTCTATGTTTTTCATTCTTTCGTATGTTTCTTTCTCTGTCACTCCATGTGTATTTTCTACTTTATTTTCTCTCTCTATCCTTCTCTTTTCCTTAACTTATTTTCTGTTTCCGTCTTATGGTATCTTTCTAACTCTCATTCTAAACCATTCTCTTCCTACCATTAACCATCTCTATTTTTAGCTGGCTTAAACTCTGAATCTCTCTCTCTCTCTCTCTCTCTCTCTCTCTCTCTGTATCTCTCCCTGTCACTCTTGTTCTCTTTCCCACATAATTAGCTTCTCACTCAGCGCTCTCTCCACCGATTCTCGCCCCAATTAAATTCTTATCGGCTTATGAAGTATAATCTCTAAAGGGGCTTTACCGAATCGAGCTGACCCAATATCTTGAAATTTACACTTGCTGCTGCTGGTTTTCCTCCTTTGTGAGGATGTTACCTCAGGCAGCTTGTCCGAGCGCCGCGGAAAAGGTACGAAATGCTACGAAAAACGGTAGCAAGCGGCATGAAACGGGTGCTGTAATTTTAATTTTCCACCTTTCAGCGAGTTCCAACAGACCATCAGATGCTGCCTGACTGTGTGTGCTTTAAGCACACATACATATAGTATGTATGAAGGTATATTGTATGCTGTGGCATGGCATGCCTCTCTGTTGTTACTGTTGTTCTTGTTGTTGTTGTTGTGCACTTCCTCCTGCTCAGACCCCCATGAAATGAACAACAACAAAAAGTACAAAAACTGTTGCAACGAGCATTTGGAGCAAGGCTACTACAACTACTGCCTGTTCCCAGTGGAAACGGAGATGGAAAACAGGGCTAGAGCACAGAGAGGGGAAGAAGCTGCAACGGGGCATGGAGAGAGATGATAGAGGAAACGGAGTTGAGGTTGAGGTTGGCAGCGGGGCAGCGATTTAAGGACTCGTCGCTTTTGTTTGGGCCCCAAAAAGGGTCTTAATGGGCTTGGGGAACTCCGGCGGGGAACTGGCGCCCAGTTTCCTCTCATTTCCTCTCTGTATATATCTCTCCTTTTTTCTGCCTTCATCTCCCCTGTCTCTCTGCCTTCCTCTCTCTAAGTAGAACCACAACAAGTCGCTCGCTTTTGATGCGTTCTCTTTGTCTATTGTCGGGCCTTCGGAGCTAGCAGAGAACAATGAAATTTCCATATTTCCAAATGATTATTTACCCCAGGTAATGACTACAGGTAATGACTACCAGGCCAGCTCCGTGTCTAGCACAGCAGGAGCGCAACCATTGTCAGAGTCCAACTTGGACTACGAGTGCAGCTAGTGGGGGGCGGTGATTGGAAAGGTGATTCACTGAATTACTGGCCGTTAAGTCGCTGGTAATTGCTCTGCCGGCTACTTGGTAAACAGAAGGCAGCACCACAAGCTTCTGGCCAAATGCGGGCATAAGGACGGATGGACGGACGGACGGATGAAGGGACAGCCGGACGGATGGACGGAGAGAAGAGCGTATCAAGTAGTTACGCCGCAGTCCAACTAAAACTTTTGAACACAGTTTAAAAACAACTTTTTTCCTCCCCGGCAGGCTCAATTACCTTCACGCTAACCATGAGAGAGAGACAGACAGAGGGAGAGAGAGGGAAAGTGAGGTAGAGTTGGAGTGGGAGTGCTGCTAGAGCTGCCTCGGCTTACCAACTTAAGTCCACTTCAAACAATCGCAATCGAGACTCACCTCGTTCCGCGACGACAGGCTGGACAGCGGCATAGGGTGGGTTAGGTCCACGTCGACGTCGATGTCGGAGATGTCGTCGTTAAAGGAGTCAGCCAGATGTGTTTCACCTGTTGCCAGCTGTTGAAAATTGCCACCAGCTCCAGTGCCAGTGCCACCAGCGCCGCCGCCTCCTCCTGGTGCTCCTCCGCCTCTACCGTCTCCTGCAGCTGTGCCAATGCTGCCTGCGCCATCGAGTTGTGTCTCACCAAAGCCTTTGCCAGCCCCAGCACTGCCACTGACACTGGAGCCGCGCTTCTTGCGCCCGCCACGTCGCTGCAGAGTGAGGCGGCCTATGACAAGCATCAGGCAGAGCAGCACGCCGGCTGTTACCGATATGATTAGATAAAGGTAGAACTGCTCCTGGTTTTCTGTGAGTGGAAAGAAAACAAAAATACAAATCATTCAATGAGAGAGGAATGTGGCAAACTACTTCCACTTCGATTCTATTTCCGGTTCGGATTCCGCTAATTTGCCAAGCAGACACAAGCAAAACATTTGGAGGAGCTCAAGCTCAATTGAGAGAGAACCCAAATTGGGCAATTCACAATGCAAATGGCACTTAATCATGGCAAGAATCAACAAACTCTTTGGGCCAAATGCAAATGTTGCCGTGTGCGCGCAGAGATTGACGAGGGTGTGGTGGCGGGGGGGAAAGGGTGGTAGGGGTGCAGATGAGTTTTACACTTGACTGATCTTGGCTGCAGCTCGTCAGACAGACAGGCAACTCGTCGGGCAGCCAGTCAACTCGTCAGATTGTCGACTGTGAGCTGTGCTAAAGTTTTAATCGGGCGACTTTGTATATGACCGAAACGAAATCAAAAAGTTGAGCATGTGGCAAGCAGAGGGTACAGGATGCAACAACGTGCGGCACATGCAACTTTGTGTACAGCAAGCTCCGCTACCCGTTTCCCCCACCCCCTTGATGACTCCCTGTGTGTGTGTGCTCTGCTGCTGACAGCCGCCAAGCAACGTATTCCCCAGTCCCGTCTTGCCCCTTAACCGATGCCCTCTTGGTTGCTTTTTTAGTAAACGTGACATAGCTGTGGTCTAACTTGTTGTTGTTGTGTGTATGTGTGTGTGTGTGTGTGCAAAACTTCGATTAGTTACACATGAAAGCCTTAACTGAACGAGCCAAACGACATGCCAGCGAGGGAAGAAGGATGAAATAGAAGCAACTGGGAGCAGCAGAATGAAGGCGGGAGATCGCAGGCGGGGGCAGCTGGAACTCACTTCGGATGTAGAGATAGGTGTGCAGCCAATTTGCCAAGAAACCAACCACTTGGACACGTTCGGTGACGATGTCCTCCTCGGTGCAGTTGAGACCAATTGGACCCCAATCGTCAAGCATCTGGCACTTGCGGAGATGAATGAAGTTGCCATCGTTGCTGCTTTCCGTCTCTGTCTCCGTCTCAGTGCCTGTCTCCTCATTATCATCATCATCGATTGCAGTGCCATCGGTTGTCGATATAATGTGCTCATTGGCCAAAGTTGTTGAACCTTCCTCCCTGCTCTCCGGCTCCTCTGTGGTGGCAGTGGTGACCAGTTGCTGGTCAAAGGAGTCTTTTATGCGGCCCAACAATCGCACAGCCGACTGCAATCGCTCTGCGGAAAGGAGGAGGAGTAGGAGCGGGCTGAGCTCAGCTGGAGCAGTTTGCCATCCATCAAAGGGAGCACGCGACATTTGCAAAGAACACCCTGACTTGATTTGACGTTAGACACTACGTAAGCGCAGCACATTATGTTGCTACGTTGCGCTAAGCTGCCTGGAAATTCGCGTATGCCTCGGGGCGTCAGGCGGCTAATGAAGACGGATGGGAGCGTTACTCCTCAAATATTTATGCGCAGTGCGCAGACTTCCCACACACACACACTGGCAAAGGCAGAGGACGTTTTTGAAGGACAGACTCCATTAGAGAGTCAGACGTGTGAAAGACGCGCCCGCGAAATCGTATTATAAATCTACAAGCCGCACCCCGAACACACACACACTTAACCCCAACCCAAAAGACAAGTTGGTCAGGAAGGTTTCCAAGAAATACATCCCGGGAATACTCGTCGGGAATACTCGCCGGGAATACTTGAGTGGAATACACGGCGCTGTCGGAAACCCTTCAACTTACCCTCCAAAGTGCCATCGTTGCGTGAGAGCAGCGGCGGCAGCAGCGTGCTTGTGGCTTCCTCGTGGGCATTGCTTGTGTCGAAGTCAAAGGAACGTCCCACATTGGCACCCTGTATTTTGGGAGCTGGTGGTATGGCCTCAGACTCCTTATAGAACTGATCCTCGTCGTACAGTTCATCTTGATCCAAGTCCAGATCGGTTTGCTGTGGCTCATCCGACTCGGGTGCGGTTTCGTAGCGATCCTTGAGCACCTTGCGGGGAACTGCGGGCAATATGGTAGAAGGTAGAGAGAGGAAGCTGCTTTGCATTAGTCAAACTCTTATACTCACTGCATGTGTAGACCACCTTGAGATACATGCGCACATCAGTCTTGCAGGGTCGACCAAAGGTGCCGGCATCGGCTGTGACCGAGCAGCGTCGTCTGCCATGGCAGATCTGCATCACAGTCTCCGTGGCATACGAGACCAGGCAGGCTGAAAAGGAATGTTAAGCGTGAACGGTGGACAGCACATCAACTACTCTGTGTCACTTACTTGGCGTGCCACTGTCCTCGCGATTGATCAACACATTGCCAGGGGCGCCTCCGCCTTGGCCACCACATTGGACACTCTCCCGCTCTGTGTGGCCAAAGGAGGCGCTGTAGATGGCGATGCGGGAGTAGGGATTGCACATCAGTGGCATGTTGTCGTTCTCGCAGGCCACCTTGCTGCGGAATTCGTCTGTCAAAGAGCAGTAGTAGGCGCAGCAACAGGGAGGGGTGGGAAATGAAAGAAATAATGGAGAAACATTTATTGAGGGTACGCCCAAAAATGTCAGCATGAAAATATCTCTTAATTGCGGTCATTGGAATTCTGCACGGTCGCAAGGGTCAGTAGAAAACATGCTATAAACATGGGTAACTATGTACAAGACACACACACAGACACACACCCACATTTCTGTTTGTGTTTATTCATCGTTTCACTAGAATTCTATTTCGAAGATAAATAACGCATAGGCCGCATGTTGCCGGCCAAATGATTCTGTCATTCGTATTTAAATTTAAACAGTTTGTTCAAATACAATATGCATACATATATAAATAGTGAATATGCATATTCACCATATTCACCATGAGTATTTATTGTATTAAAATCGTTTACTGGCGACAACGAATAAAATTGCGTATACGCCGAGTGTTTATTTGCGTTCGCAACTGTTTCCACATTCACACACACTCGGCAACTTTATTGGATTTACATGAGAGCATTACAAATACATATAAATATATATATATATATATATATGTATATATATGGCATATATATTGCTACAAAGGTTGCATTTATAGTAAGCTGGGCGCGTGCTGCTGCCGCACACAAATTGATTTGTCAATTGAAGTTTACCAGTTTCAAAATTAAATATTAAATTGCGTAAATATTTGTGCAAAATAAAAACACACACACACACATACACTCTGTACTGCAAGCAATATATGAAATGCGCAAAAAAAGAAACTTAATTACGCTTTCAATTGCATTGCACCCTGCAGGCTCAAGGCATCGTGCTAATTTTGCAGACTGCAACAGTAAAATGTCTGACAACAATCGAAAGCAATGCTTCCTCTTTCTCTTTCTCTTGGCACTCTTAGAGCTCTTTTGAAATGTATAAAAATGCATAAAAGGGAACACATTCAGATAAATATGTTGGCCCTTAAAAAGTATGTGCAATATCCAATTACCGAGCTACGCCTTCTGCTATCCCCAAAAATATCTGGGGGCCATTCTCGAGCACATGTGCACAGTAAAGACACATACATACGTATATGTATGTATAGTCTATGCGCATATGTATAGATATGCATTAGAATTGTTGGAACTTGGCCAAACTGAACCGGGCTCTGCAATTGTCAAAGTACAGTCGAGCCAAGCGGACTCGACTCGAAGCCTTTGCTCACTTGCAGGAAGGGCGAGCCCGAAGCAATTATGACTTGCGATGCCGACTGACTGTTCGCTTCCCTGCTGCGCCACCTTTGAGTGAGTGAGACAGAGACAGACAGACGCAGAGAGATGTTGCTATCTGTGTGCAGTATGTGCTTAGGCTTATGTAGCATGTACATCATTTGACGCATACCTAAAAGAATGTCTGCGGCCAGAGAGCTACGGTCAGAGATGAACTTTAATAAATTCGGTAAATATTTGCATAGCCTGTTTACAGGCCTGGGCCCCTTTGGCATTGACTGTGGCTGAGACCCAACCAGACCCTGAAACCTCACCTCCACTCCCCTCCCCCCTCTGCCGGGCTTGTTACGCCCGCACGTTACGTGCGAGGCCGTGCGATTGGGAGCTGTGATTCCTTCTCTGCTTTTTGCGAGTGCGAGTGCACGTTTTATTATGAAGAGACGTGAGAAAAGTTGAAAATTGCCATATTTTTATGACCACAATGTGCCGTCTGGCAGGGTGGCTCTCCAGCTCTTCTGTTCTTCGCTTCTCCTTCTTCTCCTTACCCGGACCCAAGCAGGCAACGTTTGCCATTCTCCAGTCGCCATTCACCATCAACCATCCACCGGCTGCGGCTTGTATGCAATGCCTCAAGCGCTTGGGACAGAGAGTGTGAGAAAGGGAGGAAGAGTGGTGAGGGGTAGCGAGGACAGCAACAGCATCCCACGCATATAACCAGGCCGTAATTTTTCAACGTTTTCCACTCGTACTTTGCAGTTTTATTACTTGTCGCTGGTGTCCATAATGAGCAAAAGATAACAGACAATTTAGAAAAAAAACGGCTCTCCTTAATTATATTACCTCGCCGTGCACGCCTCGCTACCCACTGCACCCCCCTGCAGGCGGCCGCGTCAGCCATAGGCAATGCTAGGCAAGTACACTGAGCTATGCGAAGCAGGCAACTGGGGAAAAGGAGAAGGAGAAGGAGGAGTAGGAGACCCACCCGGTGCCGGCTTTTCCGACCCGCTGTGCATTTCCCTTTTCTAATTTGAATGCCGTGCACCTCTTTTGTCTCGCTCCTGTTTGTCTCACTTCTTCGGTTTGTTTGTGTGCGCCTTTAACAAGATAACATCTGCGTCACTTGTCACAAAAAGTACAAAAAGTACGACGAGCAGGACGAGCAGAAGAGAGGAGAGATGAGAAGAGAAGGGAAAATGCCAGCCCCAAAAGAAGCAGCGCAAAATATTTCTGGCAGGACTCCGACAGCAGAGAACAGCTCAGCTCTGCTCTGTTCTCCTCTGCTCTTCTCTTCTCCGGCTGAGCAGCAGCTAAAAGGCTGACGCAAATTACCAAAGAATTACACGGAATGCACAGCTCGAGTTGGAGCTGGAGATGAAGCTGAGGCAGCATCCGCTTCGGCTTGCTACGCATCTGAATACGCTGCAAGGGGGGTGGGGGAAGGGAAAAAAGAATGAATTGAACTGTCTGTTGGGGGCATTAAGAACTCGTTTAACGACCATCGACTCTCTCATCGACTGCAACTGAAAGCAGGTGGGTGAAGAATTCAAACCCACTCCCAATCCCACTCCCACCTCCAATTCCATTGCGGGAAGGACGGGCGACCTCTGGTTAGGTGCTTCATCTGTTCGCTTATCGGCTTCTGTTTGCCGGATGATTGCGATTAAACACGAATTGCTCGACGGATCGTAAATAATCGAGTGCCATTAGCCCAATCGCCATTGCCATCGCCATTGCTGTCGGAACTCGGGTCGAGTTTGCAGCAGCATTGGGAGAGAGAGATGGCGAGAGGGTGAGAGAGAGGAAAAGCGACAGCACTGCACAAAATGCACAGAGAGCAAAACTATGCAAATAACTCAGCGAAAAAGTTTATTCAACTATTTTTAATGTTCGTAAAAAGCAAAAGCGCAGCTGCATTTTTCATTATGCTTCTAGCTGAATTAAATCTACAGCACAGTTCACCCAGTCAACTCCCTATTCCCCCCTCTGTCCCGCGCCCCGCTGACCACCCACTCTTATCACACGCCGGAAGTTCTAACTAGTTGAGCTCTCATTAATTTTATTTTTACTCCCACCCTGGGAATGGGATAAAAAAACAGCAACATCAGCCAGAGTGCACTGCCTGTCTGTCTGTCTGTCTGCCTGTCTGCCTGTTTGGCCCCTTCAAAGAGATATTGTGGTAACACCTACTGTTGTGTTGAATACCCCTTGGTATTGTTGCATTTGGTGAGGGTGATGACATAACAATAATAATAATTATTTTTGCATCCCAGTGAGTTTGGTTTGGTTTGGTTGACGTGCAAAAGATATTTCAGTTACGTGTTTTTCAGCCATTTAATCACTCAATGGGAGTTATCCTACACCCCTTATAGCTTATACCTTATGCACTTTGCGTGTTCTCTACTAGTTTGAGCATCTGTTTTCGCATAAAAGTCATAAAATCTGCAAGCCAGATGCCCATTAAATATGTATATCACGATTTGGCTGAGTGTTTATTTGACAGCTTACATTTATCTCTTCATCTCGCTTACTCTTCACTCTCAGCTTAGGTATTTAAGAATGCGATAGTATCATGATGTTGTATTATTAAAAAGAGTAACTGGGGTCCTTACTGTCTTCTTAATGTCAGAGTCTATGCTATTTGCCTGTTATCAAATAAAGTTAGAACACTTTTAATTACAATGTTCTTGCCGATAGTCACGCGATAGGTTTATTAAACATCTTATTGTCTTATGTTTGTACTACAAACTTGGCTGTTTGAGTATGTCTACATTTTTCTGATACTATCTCAAATGTTTTTTAAAATTATTACTATCGTAATTTCTATTGTTGTCTCTTTAATCTAAAAAACCATTCTTCTTTCCCAAATTTGATAAAGTATCCCAAAGCTGTTGAGAAGAAGCAGAAATCCTAGCAAGCCGAGCAGCAAATCTCAAAGAGAAAATCATCATCCATTGGCAGTCGAGAGTTTTATCAGCTTAGAGCATAGCCAAGAGTTAGACCAATAACAAGACTAACAGGCACAACAATTGCAGCAGTGATAAGAACTATCCCAACTATAGGATGTCCGATCAGAGCCTCCAGAAGTCTCACTGCCAGCGGACCAAGCCAATAAAGACTACTGCCAATCCACTCCAGAGCGTCAAGCAAAAGATACACAGCGCTGGTAATGCTGGAGAAATCTAAATCAAATTCAACTCGCGGCATTACAGGAGCGGCAGCCGAAAAGGGAAGAGGTGACTCTCACTGAATAATTTACATTGTATTTTAAAACTGACAATGAGAACAATCATGTTTTACCTGCCTAGTTTGCCAAAGATAAGTCTGACAAACACAAATAATGATACTCATCTTCTATGAATAAATCCCTCCTTATAGTTTTAATTTTATGCTAGCACTCAAAAAAACCGCACTTTTACCTGACATACAACTCGAAAAGCTCTTGAAGGTTTTAAACAGATTCAAAGGCTATTGGAGGACACATCTCAGACCGTTTAAGCGATACATATATTCAGCTTCAGCATTGAGCCACGTCTAACTGTTTGATATAAAAGCTAGGACAAGATGCAGTAGTATTCAACTGGTTGTAAGGAATATGTTAAGAGACCCTTCGTGACATTGGTCTATTCAACTATGGCTTACTATTGTAAATTATAGCAAATGTAATACTATCGAGTAGATTTTATGCAGTCCATAGTAGTCCATACCCACAAGCTACAAAACTTGACTTGCAAACTAAAGGAACGTTTACTACTCTTTACCTCAGCTCTTCCTTCACGTACTGTTTTACTTGTTGTCGTATTCTTTCCACTTTGAGTAGCAAACTAAGGCGATATTCTTTTGGTGTAATACTATCGCTAAGGTTTACAAGACTGTACACAAAATAAAGAGCACACCAGCTGGAGCTGCAAATGAAGCGACGTCATTAAGCATTCTGTTTGACTTTCGCTCTACTTACTATCACAACTCGCGATAGTTTTATCGATTGTTGTTGTTTTCTTCTACTTATGTTAAAAGACGAGCAGCTGGCTGCAATGCAATGTGGCGTGTTTTTCCTTCAGTCAAAACAATTTTGTTTGCGTCGCAGCTTAAATTGATGTTTGCCACTTTTGCATCTGGCAAATATTTATTTTGCCGCAGGGCGAATGGAATATATCATGGTTAAAGCGGCAAGGACAATAACAAGGACCTGGTGGCCTCAGCCAGACACAGAGACAGATAGACAGGAATACCCAGGGATGCCTCGGCGATTATATTTCTTTTAAGTGCAGGCATGTGTGTGCGTGTGTGTGTGTGTGTAGGTCCCGCTTGGATGACCCGCAAAGGAGCCAAGCACCAAAGGAGAAACCGAAGAAGGGGCAGCGGGGTGGGGCTAAGGAACTGGCATACTTACATGGACGGCATTTGTAGGCAATCTCGACGAATTTCCGTATGCCCGAACAGGGGTCTCCGGCTGTGTGCGTTTTGGAATTCGCTGCGAACTTGCAGTGCCTCTTCTTTTGGCAGGCATCCACCACGGTCTGCAGCAGGGCGTACTGCAAGGAAACAGAAGATACGGAGACAAGATATAGTGTCGGTGCATGTTACTGCATGTCTGTTTGGCTATATATGTGTGTGTGTGTGTGTGAGTGAGCCGCATATGTGGGCAGGCTCGATGAGGGCGCCCATTGATAGAATATTGGGCACACATGGCAGATGGCAGCCTCGGCGCAGACGGCGCGCATCCTCTCCTGGCAGTGCGCCACCTCAGCCTCAGCTTCAGCCTCATTCTCGTACTTGTGCTCGTCCTGCGCCTGGCGAGAGTCGTAAATCTCTGGCTGGCGAGCAGATAAAGCTATGAATGCATTTAATATGCCTTAACAATACGTATGGCAACGAGGGCACTCTCCCTGGCTGTGTTGCATGCGCACTGTTGCAGCCACATATAGATACACATATATTATATTACGTATACGTAGATATCTACTGTGCTATGTGTGTGCGAGTGTGAATAGCTGAATAATTATAATTTAATTAATTATCTGACAATTGCCCCAGAGTGCAGATTATGTTGCAGCTACTTAACGCCGTCACGAGTGAAACAAACCGAATTCATAATAAGCCGAAATATAAATAATATTGAAAACAGTTTGTTTTGTTAATTATGCAATATCAAAATTGAATGTTCATATTACAGGGTAACTAGCGAACGTGGCTGTCACAGTTTCCGGAGAAAAACTCTCTTCGCATTTTGTTTTAATAAATAAAGCTGTCAACAACGATTAAGTACGAAAAGTTGAGTAATTTCTATCCTGAGCTGACAAATGTTTTAATTTGTTATTAATTAGTTGGAGTTGCATGCAGCAGCCACTGACACAGCCAGAGAGGTCCGTTGCCCTGCCCACACACCCACACACACATATACAAAGAAGGATAAATGCCGTAATTGGATTTTGAGGTTTGCTGCCTGCCCCCAAAAGTTCATCGATTGGACTGTTCCGCAATAATTTGTTTACTCTCGTTGCGAGAATCGTATGCCTCGTGTTGCCTCGCCTGCTTAGCACTGCCACGCCCACAAACACAAGAGGGTGGAGGCAGGGGGCGAGCACACACTGTAGATCCGGCGAAAGCGTAAGCTGGCCTTAATGCGATGTGCCCATAAGTCAAGGGCCGTCCATGAGGCCACATACGCAATTCAGTTCCGCTTTAAGGAAGCGCCGGAAATGAAGCGTGGGTGTCTCTCTCACAGTGCCCTCTCTCGCTCCCACTCTCACCCACTCGTTGCCCTCTGCTTGTGGTTATGCTCGGCATTCACATGTATCTGTAGGCAAAGTCTTACGACGAATTGATGTGCTCAATGAAACGCAATCAGGGCAGCTTCGTCACTGTGCGCCCCTTGCGAGGGAATCGCTCCAGTGAAAAATTAACCACACTACATCGGGTTCAGCTGGGACTGCGAAGGTCAAACGACCTCATAAATGTGACAAATTGCGACAAACTCTTCTTACTGACGCATAACAGTAAGTGTATTAAGTTTTCGTACGGCAATCTAAGCCCTTTTCTTTCTCTCTCTCTGTCTCTCTCTCGAGGTAAATAATGTATAGTTTCTCATCTATCATAGACAGATAAAATATGCTTCAGCTGAGTAAGAACGCCTGGCATCGATTGGGTATTCATCTTCTGCGACAACTAACCCATCAAAAGTGATTCTCTCTATAAATTATGATATTGATGTATTGATAAGCTACGTATACGCAATATTTGGTAATGCTTTGTGATTTATTGTTCTTTGTAGATTCAGTTAGGGTATCTGACAGTCGAAACTTTCTCTAGTCTCTGCAACTGCACTTAGACAAGTAATCCGAGTATCTTAAGTACAGATCAAGCCAAAAAAAAAAACGATTATAAATGTTTGCCGGGCGAACCACAAATCGACATTTGTGAGGAATCATATATTTCCAGTGATGATGGCGGAGATTTTGTGTAACGATTTCGCCTGTCTAACTAGCACACACACAGGCACACACAGAGACGGGCACACACATGGGTTATAAATGGTGTACTGGGTCGGTTTAAGCTATGACCGGGTAAGTCCCTAAAAATTTTTGATGATTTATGCCTTGAGCTTGTGGGCCAAAGTGAATCGAATCGATTTTCATTATGAATTATTGCTGTTTTTATGGCATCGTTCTACTTCACTGATTTATTTTTTATTTGTACTGCCAGTCGCCGTTCACATGTGTAGGTGACCGAAAGGGAGCCATTTTATCGCGCACGAGTGTGTGTGTGAGTGTGTATGTGCTTGGAAAATGTCTTTGAATGCACGCTGTGGAATCGTGCGGAAAATGGAAAATACATTTAGACGAAAAGGTAAGCCGAACCCGAGACTGAAGCTGTAGCTGTAGTTGCAGCCAGCGGAAGGATAAAGCTGCATACACCCTCGGCAGGGTATATGCCAATGTGTGTGTGCATGTGTGTGTGTCTGCTGAGCATGGCTGAGCCTTCTTCTTTCGATGATGAGTGCGACGATGATGGAATTGCAATTATACTGATTCAGCTTACCTGTAATCCGCTTACGGTACACGTTTCCGGCGGTTTGACTTCGATTTCGGTGCCACTGTGGATGACAGCATCGCCGGCACTTCCGGTGGTTGTGAGGTCCTCCTGCGACACGGGCGGACACAAGCTGTGGTCGGATAAATCTGTTCAAGTGGACAGAGAGGGCAAAATACATATTTTTTTTTTTTACTCTTCTTCTCCTTCGTTGAACGTGTCGTTGTCATTTTCGAAGTACGCTCAAGTGGAGACGGTGTGGAGAGTGGTGAGTGCGGCGGGTGGAGGTTGGCGTGTGTAGAGCCCAAGTGAGGTGAAGTGGATTGCTGCTCTATGGTTTGAGTGCCGCATGCCAAGTAGATACTGAATGCAAACGCTTCGACTGACCATCTCCATGTGTACATTGCGTATACTTGATATGGGCGTGTAGCCCGCACCAGAAAGAGCAGGTGGACCTTTAAGTGAGGAATGAGGGGGATGGGGCAAAACATGTGCACGTGCACACAGAGAGAAATAAGTAAAACACAATGCGTACAATCGACGCGTGTAACGGACAAACTTTGGGCAACAATCAATCAATTGCGATATTGGCAGTCGCTTTAGCCACAGTCCCAGGCCGTAGTGGCAGCCACAGCCACAGCCACTGCGACTGCCATAGCCTCAGTCGGGTTGCCATTCTGGACTCCCATTCGATGTTCGTTGTTTGGGTCCAGCACTCAACACTGCAGCCTCCTCTTGTCTTCTCCTCGGCGTCACTGCTCCACTCCTCCACTCTTCGCACTTGGCACTTTCACATCTAGAGATAACGCTCGACGCGCTGCCGTACGTGACAATGGAACTTACCACCCGCCCGTCCGTACTGGGCCAGCTCTATGGAAATGCTAGTGCCACGTGGACAGCTGAGTGACAGCTGTTCTGAATCGCATCCGGCACGCTGGTACGTCCGCAAGGTGGCAGCCAGCAGAGCTGAAAGCAAACAACGCCAAAAATCGGGCTGCATTAATACATATTCTTCGCTCTCAGTGTGTTTGCGTTTGTGTGTATGTGTGTGTGTGTGTGTGCTCTACAAACGAGCGAATGGGGGACAAAGCAAAAGTCGCAAAATCGACAAGTAGAACGCACGCCAGAGCAAACAGACCAACAGAAGACCAAAACTACATGAGAAACATTCCCCCCCCCCACACTCTCTCTACTCTCTCTTCTCATATGCAGCAGGGGAGAGTGAAACTGGCGAATCAACTATTCATCGAAAGTGTGCATTGAGTTTGAATCCGAATCAGAATAAAAATAAAGCGAACTAATGGAACAAACATCAGGCAGATTGCTGCGTTTTCATACCGTTTTCATTCTTATCGCAGCGTTGCCAAAGCATCTTTCTGTTTATCAATCACTCCCCATGGGAGAAAGAGCATTGATATTTCTTTATAATTTAATTCAACTGTGTTGGGGAGTTAAACTAGTCTATAATTTAGTCATTGCATTGAATCTTCCTCTCATTTTTATATTGTTTAAAATATTTGTTCCTTATTTTGAGCAATTGTCTGATCGAATAGCAAAATAATTACATTTTATTATATTGTCAACCTTTACTGATTTAAAGTCAAGTAGAATATTAAGTTTCTTAATGTTTTATGTTAATTTTCACTTGGCAAGGTGTTGACACAAATCATATTGTTCTTAGCTTTTGAATTGGAAAAAGCAAAAGAAGTAATCTTTGATTATAGAAGGTATACATATATCCTCTTGAACAGCTTCAATCCCAGCATTTTTTGTCTGTATGAACACTTATATCATAAAGACTACAAAAATAGGGCTACAAAATTTGGTATTATTATGTCTTAATATTTTATGCAGATAACCATTGATTAAGGAAAAGGTTAAGCCGGTAAGTAACACCAAAAATTGAAAAATTTAATTAAAAGTATAAACAAAAAACTAGAATATTTATTTTTTGGTCTGCCATAAGCCAAATGAGTTCTAAGACTTTGCTTGAGATCAGAATATAAATGAAGAATTCATAATCCACAGCGGGTATATCACAGTCGAAGACACTTCGCTGTAGTTGCCCTACAGCTCTTTTCTTTCAATTTAAACTTCAACTCAAATTAATCAACAATCATTTACCATATCTTCAAATTGGATTTTACTTGCGTATTCAACAATTACTGCCAGGTCATGTGTATCAAGTTTTTCGGCTTTCTATGCTGATTAACACATGGTTGAATGTTGGCAATATTTCTTCTACTAATATGCTTTCAAGCTAGCAAACTATGCTGGGGATTTAAATTACAAACTGGCAAGAATAAACTTCGATTAACAATTGAGGGTAAATCGGGTGGACAGGAATTTAAATTGTTGTACAATCGGCAAATTGTTATCAAATTGATAGCAAAAGTAATTCATTTTAAATGTCAGCACGCAAATTGGTTTTATTCTTTTATTCCGCATCAACGGCGCTGCAGCTGAGCAGCAGCAGAGGCGTGGGCAGAGCCAGAGGCAGAGGCAGCACGTAAATAGATATTAATTGTATTTATTATTTCAGTTGAATTGCACTCGAAAACGCTGCGTGGCAGGTGGAAAATGAACCGAGCTCGAATGAGTTTGTGTTTTCCCGTGTGTTTGTGCGGGAGTGTGTGGGGGAAGGTGCGCGAGTAGGTGTGTGTTTGTGAGTGCGCTGGGTATGTCTTTGTCTGTTGGAAAAATAGTCTTGAAGTAAAGTAAATTGAATTTCCATTATGCAATCGTTCGTTCGGTCTTCAACTTAACTGACACTTGACACCTAAGCAAACTCAGACATTCAATTTCATGTGAAATTATTTCCGAGCATTTTTCGTTGCGCTTGGCAGGCACAGAAAAAAAAAACAACAAAATAAACAGTGAGTAGCAACAACAACAACAACATGAGAGTAGCAAAATTGTCTGCCATTTGTTTCTGTTTATTGTACATTTCTCTTATCCACTTTAGAGGCGACAACGGTGACGGGGCGTCCTCAGAGCCACTGACTTCATTACCCAAATTGTTTACGTGTGTGTGTCCCAGTGTATGTGCGAGTATGTCTGTGTATGCATGAGTGAGTGTTTACACTACAAAACAAATGCCTTACAATGGCTGCCAGGCCGCTGCCACTGCCGCTGCCGCTGCCTCTGCCGCCGCCGATGTGTGCTATAAAGCGCGAACTGGAGCGAGCAATAAGTGTGTCTACGCTGTACGTGTGCACACACACACATAGATACACACTCGCATGTACACACTGGCACACCACATACTAGCACACACGCGCCGGCATACTTTGTGTAGTTGTTTTTGATATTTCTATTATTGAAAGCCGTTTTTCGGCGTGAAAATGCCAACATTGAAAACAGCTCGAACCATTTCGAGCGTGTCTAAAACGTGCTGAATTAAATCGTCCATTGTCAGTATTGCAACCAACACTCGTAATTCCCTGAAAGGGTCCTACAATGTGTCAATATAGTACTTGAGCGTACCACTAATTCGCATGTATTAGCGGGTTCTTAGAAATGATATTGTGTCGAGGGGAATTATTATAAGAGCTGGCAATGTCAATTTGAAAATCATTCAACTCTTTGGCCTTAAATGTTATCTTTAAAGTTCTTTGAGATGATCTAAGATGTGGGTATTACTAGATGACAATGTGAATTACGAATCTACTAGATTCTTTCCCTAAAAAGAGTTATTCAATGTGGAAAATGCTGAAAACGAAGATTTATAGAGATATTCTACTAAATATGAGCAAAATCAAAGGTGTTATTTTTCATATCGTCATCTTCACACCGTAATAAACAGTCATACTTCATTCTTCTCTTTTTGCTATATATTTTTAATATATATATAAACAGAACAATGCAAATTGCAAAATCACTGCTACCCTGAGTCGGCTGTATAACATAAGTTATTTATATTCGCCCTACACACTCTGGCAAGTCTCCTAACTCATCTCTTTGAACTGTGTGGTGAATAACTTGGCCAATTTCAAGTGAGATTGAGATGTCGGCTCAGAAGTGCGGAAACCTCTTTGCGAGCATCTTAATAATTGTAATTGCGAACTGAATGTGGCCATTAGAGAGATGTTTCTGACAGCACATTCCCCAAACCCCTCACTCCATCCTACTGTAAACCCCTGTTACAGGGTACAAAGCACGCATTACACGTGTGTGCAAGTGGAAGGGGTAGAGGCAGGGGTAGGGAAAGGGCGGGGGGAATACAAGTTATTTCATAAATCACAAGTCTTGCGCATCCTGGTCGAGCCTTGTCGTTTTACGACCGCGACGCCAACAGCAGCAGGACGCGACGGCATCTTTAGGCTCAGCTACAGTGGGGAGTCCCAAGGAGGCGGAAAAGAAGGCGACAAGGGCCTGCAAAGCTGCGGGGCACTTCAGGCGGACGTTCCATGCAAATTTATGCGACATAAAATGATAATAACTCTTTCACTTTTCATAATTTTGGCAAGCATTTACCTGGCTGTTTAGTTGGGCGAAAGGCGTCTTCCTCAGCGCGCCCTGGTAAACACGAGTGTTATTATATTATGAAGGGTGCGGAAAGTGAAAGACAAGAGACAGACACGAACAACGAAATACCCTGTAAGCAAATCTTCTACTGCAAACCTAAGAATTATTGTGATGACTCCAGCAAATGTAGGTAAACCCAGTCGAAGTGCCCTAAAAAGTATGCAATACCTTTTTTAGAATGATAATTGAAATCCCTTTACTCTCGCATACACCCTCGTGCTCGCCCATGCTGTGTACGTGGCATATGAAAAATAGAAAACAAGAATATTAACGACCCTGCGGCTTCTGTGTTTGTGTTGTGAGAATGTGGCCAGAGAGTTTTCCCGCCTCAGAGGTGAAGATTGTGCGGCATCTTATGGCAGAGCCAGAGCCAGAGCCACGTCGAGTTACTCGTGTGCAAGTGTGAGTGTGAGTGCGAGTACTCAGCAGTGCTCCTGTCGCCCCCAGTTAAATTTTACAGCTCATGCAAGACACTAAAAGGCATCGTATATGACAAAGGCGAGGCACAAGGACAGACACAGGCGCGGCAGCGGCAGAGGCAGCCGCAGAGGCAGCGTTGCCCCGCAGGCAGCTCTGCGGCAGGCAGGAAAAGATGCCAGATTAAAGCACATCTTAATGCGAGGCGACTCGCTCCCAGCTCCCAGTTCACAGCTCGCAGCTCGTAGCCCTCGTAGGCCATGAAACTTTTGTCGGCGTTATCAACGCGACCCAAGGCGCCAGTAGCAAAACGAGTGAAGCTACTCACTCTACGCTCTAGGAGTGGAACTGTGGCTTAGGTGTGGGCTACAGTTCATGTCCCATCCTCATCCTTGCTCCATATGGAGCAGATTGCTGGGCTTGTGCGTGTTATCTATCTATCTGAAAATATTAAAAAAACACACACAGACAGCGATACAGCAATTGAATATTTATAGGGTTCCTGTGACGCACAAGCAGAGCATAGAAAGGAGGAGTAGGACTGGGCGGGGAGGGAGAGAACTTCTACCATTTCCGGCGAGTTGTTGCCGGAGTTGTGTGGCCAGCACAGTTTGGCGACAGCACCATAAATCGCCAGCTCGCCACTTTGCCAGTTTGCCAGTTTTTTCCCCTCGAAAACATGTTCATTTGCTGCGGCCTTGAAATTAATGACCCAAACCGTTAAGTACTTGAAAAGAAAAGTTTGCTCAGATATTATTTAATTATCATCGGGGTCGCATATATCGTAGTCTGCTGTCTGCCGTCTGTCGTCGGTCGTCGGTCGCATGTGGCATGTTTCGACGCCGATGTTGATAATCGACTCTTATACCCCAGAGCAGCGTATAAGAGCACAGCACTTCCGTTGCATGAACAACTTTTGCGTCAATAGTCATAAATATTTTCCGAAATATTTTTTTACTCCAAGTTAATTTCAACTTTGCGAAACTAGAAAACTTCGCTGTCGACTGCAAAATAAATGTTTAAAATCTCCAAAGTTGCTAAGGGACTATTTCTCTCTCGGTTAATTGTTGAATAAATAAAATATATGTTTGCATAATTCATCTGACGCATTTGAACATGAGTGAAATTAGCTTGGCATTTGAGTTGTTGGCTTTGATTGCGAGTTGAGTTAGCAAATGGGATTAGTTTCGTGATTTGTGAACTGCTTTAATGCGCATAATTATAGAATATATATATAAAATGAATACGGATTTCAGTTAAGATAGCTGTAAAATATATTTAAAATGAATAGGCAACTTGGCTAAGATTAATTTACATAGAATCTCAAGTCAAATCTCAATCAATAAAATAAACTTTTTCCATTCAAATCCGACGGAGGCAATTAATTTTGTTCGGGTGTCCAAAATGAGAATAAATAGGGCTAATATTGAGGGTGTTGACAAGGGGTGTAGGGTGGTGGAGGGTGTTCAGATGTGAGGCTGACCTTCAGAACTGTCGGATATATATGCAAATCTATGGCGTGTTTCATTGAGTGCAACGGAAATGTTACGAACTCGAGCTAAGAACTTTTTCTAATTCAATGATTTGTAGGTCGTGGATTATGATTAGCAGAGGTGGGAGGAAATAAAAGAGGAGGGGACATCAGAGGGAGATAATGCTGATGGTCTTCAAGTGGCCACGGGGCAATGATTCAACATTTCGCAGACAATGGTGCTCAGATTGGTAGCGTATCTGGTGCTGCGACAGGGCAGTTAATTAATGTGGTTTAATTTATGAATGTTTGCCTTGGCTGCCCTATTAATCATTAATGACGAACATAAATATTTGGTCGGTCTGTCGGTCGTCGCTCTTGTCCCCTTACAGATCATTTGCGAGCAAACTTTCTGCGAGTCAGTGAAAGCGAAAGTGAAAGCGAAACCGTAACTGGACAACCTTCACAGAGTCCACTTGGAGGACTTGGAGTGTGTATTTGAGCTTAATTATGATTTATACATAAAATATATACAAATTTATATATATCTCTCTTTGTGTGTGTGTGACTGTGTGTGTGTGTTCTATATGTACACTCTGGCAGCGAACAAAGTGGCAGGCAAAAAGCGTCAGTTCTTATGGCATGCGAATTGTTTTGTTGTTGTCGTCATTGTTGTTGCTGGGGTTGCGAGGGGGAATGGCGCCTGCATTAGCTAAAAAGCGGTACCCCCCTCCGAACAGCCCTTGTCCAACCCCTGGGACGGTTATTGCTGCAGATAAAACGCAAAAGCAACGCGATTTCTACATGTAACTGCGGCTCCAGCACCAGCTCTGGCTCTGCCACTGGCACTGGCTCTGTCCCTGTCCCTGTCCCTGGTTCTGTCCGTGGTTCTGGTTCTGTTTCTGTTTCTGGCTCTGTTTCTAGCTATATAGCTATAGCTATAGCTGTAGCTGTCGCTGTAGCTGAAATGCGAAAAAGGGAAAATAAAACAAAACATTTACCCAAAGGATCAACTCGATAAATAACTTCCGGCATGACGGGCCGCGTCAGCAGGCACACAACAGCCAGCAGCCAGGCGACTCTCCTCCAGGAGCTCTCGTACTGCACGTGCCGACATTTGCTAGCTTCAAGGGGTGGCGGCTGCTGCCAGGTCGGGGGCTGGGACTGGGGCTGCCATTGCAGATGCTGTGCGGGATTGGGCTCCGATTTGGCCATTGCCACCGGCCAAAGTAGCTCTTGTTGTTGTCACTGTTGTCGTTCCTCCTCTCTCTCTCTTTCGGTGTCTCCTTCTCTGTCTCACTCGCACTTGGTGTGTGTCTGTGTGTGTTTGTCTGGCTGGGTGGCCAATATTATCGTTGGTTAGCGTCTGTTGTTGATTTGATGTTCTTTATTGCCGATTTTATTGTGCGCTCTCCGATTTGGCAATTTGCATTTTTGGAATTTTCATATTTATTGTTATCATCAGCCGCGTCGATAGCATCGATTCCGATTGCGAATGTGTCTCGAACGACTGGTCAATATACTCGAATTGGTACTGCGATTCACATTCGATTTGCTGTGGCTCTGGCTTTGGCTCTTGCTGTTCATAATCATGTTCGTATTCATATCCGCATTCGCATTGCGTATTCATATGCGTATTCATGGCGACGTCGCATTAGCTGCACACAAGAAGAAGTAGAAAACATTTTATAATACCGAACATTGCAACTGATGGATAGACTTTAAAGAGATATCTATGGAATTTTTGATTGTTATTTGGATCAATTATGAACTCGCATATTTCACTTATTAGTTTTCACAGCGCGATTTTCCTTTGTTTGGCTTTATGTTTTGTTATGTTTTCAATTTGTTTTTCCTTGGCGGTTTTTCTGTTTCTCTCATTCTTTTTCTCTCTGCCCGCAAAACTATTAATTATATTTCACACTCGTTTTTTTTTCGTTCATTCTATTTTTTTCACATTTTTTTTCTTGTGGATTCTTTTTTATTCTGCTGTCAATTTATGCAGACACGATTCACAATGTAGATAGATATGCCAGCAGGGGGGTGGGCGATTGGGAACAAAAAATAACAAATTTCAGTACTCGTTACTGATAACTCGATTATTCAATAATAATAAAACAACGGCAACAACAACAACCAAAAGGAACGCGCCTTGCTGTTGTTGTGTTTTGTTATTTGCTTAATGATGATACAAATTATTGAATTATTTATTTTTACAATTCCGCGTCGCATCTTAATTGGGTTGGGGTTATTTATTGAATTCCAAATTAATTTTAAATTAAAACAAATTCGCCACTGAAATCACATTTAATTAGTTCGGTTAACAAATTCCGAACTTTTTGCACCCGCTCCTAATAATTCAAAAGGGATTTTGGTATCGGCAACACAATCGCATTATTGGCTGAATTCGAACCACCCCTTAAGGCTGTTTGCTCATCGAATGCCATAATTCAATTTACAGTTTACATGTTTGCCTCAAGCTTCGAACCTTTCGTCTTGATTGGACAATAATGAAAGCCAGCAAGGTCTTTCTTACGAAGATAATTCAATCTAACAATCTCAATCTAATATATACTATATAATATGCTTAAAGAAGAAGAGTATATCAGACAGAAGCATTAACAGCTGATTCCATATAGCAATGTGTGTCTGTATGAACAGTTATATCTCGAAGACTATTAGAGCTGGGGCTATCAAATTTGCTGGAAATATGTCTTTTTATTGCCCTCAGATATTGATTAATTTGTTATTTGGCTACCTCAACCTCCACCCGCATAAATCCCAAAATAACAACCTCCTATTATAAAGTTAGAGCTAGAACATTCATCGTCACGTTTTTTACTCTTTCTAAATGATTGAAGGAGTTTGAGACGAACGCACTCAACACTCGTCAGTTAACCAGCTACAGGAAGCCTGAAAATGACGGCGACAGTGCTTATCCACCTTGTGCTGGTGCAGGTGAAGTGCTGCTAGAAGAGTTATCGAACCACGTCAGGCTAAGTAAACTGCGCTTTTTGGACGCTCGTATCCCAAGGAGTGCTCACCCATCGGGATTCCAAAAGGGAAATACCCAATTGAGCAGAGCAAACGTTCCCCGCGTAGCCCAGTATCCATGCGGATTTATGCGCCCAACTTGATGTCCAACAAACTGTGTACACAGTCGCTGCTAGAGTTACCCAATCGAAACAAGCATTACTTCACAATGGAGCGCGGCACGACCATTGTTGTGGCCTTTTACAGCTTCATGCAGGATGCAGAGCACTCGCCCAATCCCCCAGGTATTTAAGCCCGAATGCTTCCTGCAGCCAAAGTGCGCGCTATGTTCGACGATGGTACTACGCATCTCCATGGTGGTCTGCCTGCATTGCCAGCTGCACTTGAACCTACAGCACACTTCATTTCAGGCTTGCATCAAGGAGTCTGTCCTCGTGATCGTGTGCAAGTTAATCCCAGGCCCAACACGGAACAACTTGTTAGAGGCCTACAGAGTTGGCAGAGAGGAGTTTAAGGGCCGTCCTTGGCACTGCAGGAGTGCTTTACTATGCCACAGACTAGGTTGATATATTCATGCCCTCGGCCAAGGTATGTTCCACAAAAGCTACAGCTAACAAAACTAGTCATGATTCTATCATAAATTTTGTAAAAATGTTTTGTATTTTTTGTTGCGACGAAACAAAGAAAATACAATCGTAGTATGCATGATAAGATTTTCTATTTTGTCAGTTGGCAATTTTCAATAGCCCCCCCTCGATTCCCCTCATCGTAGCTGACTTCCAGCTCGGGTGCCTGGTGCCATCTATACCGATCCGGGCTGGAGGCGCTCTCTGACTAGATTAAAAGTACACAAAAGGTATCAATTGTGTTCATTTATCCATGAAATTCTAACAGCACCCGTTCGAGATGAGTAATGGCTTCGACAACACACACACACACAAGGAAAGCTAACCCAAATTCACAAAAAAGGCAACACACACTCGCACACACACACACACACAAATCGTAAACTGTTTTCGGCTTGGCTCTGCTTGGGGTTTGTGCAAGATGCGAGTCGTATGACAAAACATTCATTAACTGACACTTGCGGACGGGCCATTGGTTGTGGATGAGGATGTAGATGCGGATGTGGCAGTGGCAGTGCCAGCAGTTGTGGATGTGTCTGTGGGTCTGCTGTCCCGCCGGAGTGACGGCTCAACACGAAACGAACTGATGATGGGGCAAGGCAAGTTTCAGTTCACTTCGGTTCGGAATCGGGTTGAGACCAAACAAATCCCTTGTTATCCTAAGAGCTATGAGTAAGTACGTCGGCTTGAAAGGCTCCGGCACCAGCTACAGCATGAACACCCTCTAACACACTCACCAACTTACACACGCACACACACGCCCTGCATATGTTTAGCTGGCCTGCTTGGCTGCCTGAAAAATGCTTCTTTATGTTGGCTTAATGTATTTCTCGGCATTTTCTTATTGTTCCTTCGTCCTTGTGTCGGCGCAAGAAACCCAAAAACCGCAAACTTTCAAAAGCAAACTTCATATTTTGCAAACTGAGCGGAAAGTGCTTACCCTGCACCCACACACACAGCACACACAACACACTCTTACTGGGCCCGTAGTAGTGACACCATTATAGTTCTAGGACTGCAGCCAGCGTTTACGTCTGCGTCTGCGTCAACGTCAACGTCGACGCCTGTCTTTGGCTTGCCTTTGTATCTGTATCTGAATCTGTCGGATTCTGACGTGCCGTCGCAAGCGTTTGAGCTGTTTTTATATCCTCCAACCACTGGGCAAGCGAAACAGACCGAGTTGCTCTGAGAAAGGGTTAACTTCTTTAAGTTATATGCGTATGTTTCCTTAAGCAGTCAAGGTAAACTCAAGTTCTTAATCTTTCTTAAGCAAATACTTTTTCAACCTGCTCTAAGATAATACTGAGCATATAGAGATAGATTATGAGTAAAGTGAGCCAGTCTCAATTCCTTTACAGGGTATCCACACGCACGCACACTATGATGCCACTGTTGAAAGCTTCTTCGCTTAGGTTTTGTAGTGGTTGTTGCATCCGCCAGCGTCCCCTTGCCTCTGCCTCTCTTTGTTGCCCCTTTCTTCTTCTTGTTATCCCGCACTCACGATGATGAACTTTCAGCCGAACTTTGGTTTATGGCTTTTCAATGTTTTTCCTTCATTTTTTGCTGGTAGCAAAATTAATATATACGAATATTTTAACTTTCATCTTGGCCAGCATCCGCCGCCGCAAGCTCAGCAAGCTCAGCTCAGTGGCAGCTCAGGCCCAGCTCAATTTTAGATAGACTAGGCTATAGTTGTGCACGGGTGCAAGAGGGTTCTCTGTGGCTGTAGCTATGGCAGTGGCGCACTGCGGGCATTAACAGTTTGGGCCACGCGACGCACACAGTTATTTATTCGAATTTATTTAAGCGTAAAGTTGCGCTCGTAATTTTCTCATCTTTTGTGCTCAGTTCAATTTAGTGGAAAATTGAAATCATATTGAAATTTGTCGGTCAGCGAACTCATCCGCTGCCACCAACCGCCGACTGTCGACAGGCGTCGACAAAAATCCAATGGAAACATCACAAATTCAGTCTGTCTCTCTGTCTGTCTCTCTGTTTTTTGTCTTTTTTTGGGGGGAGGAGGTTCTGTTTACCGACATGGACGAGGATATAAGGAGGAGCAACCCGTAGCCAGCATGGAGCATCCCGTTTCAATGAAATGAAATCAATTGCATTTTCAACACATCCAGCATCAGCTCGAGTCGAGTCACGAAATTGTCAGCCGCAAAACACGAAAATACACAGAGAGGCCGCCCGCGTCGAAATTCATCAGTGGTTTTGGCCGCAAACCAGCCAAAAGCAGCCGAAAATACGGTTTATGGTCCCCTGCTGAATAATTTACCAAATTGTTTGATTCGACACAACTGTAAATTTGAATTAGACTCTCTCGCTCTATCTCTATCTCTCTCTCTTTCGGCCCAGTTGCGCTCGGTCTCTCAGTCAGTCAGGCAACCAGTCGACTGGCTCTGGCCAATTTCAACCGGAGCCAGAAACGCAAATATACAATTGCCAATTGGGAAAAGGGTCTGCACAAGTTGTGAATTTTCCAGGCATAGCTGGGTCGCAGTGCAGGATGAGTGGTATGAAGATAATACACTCACAATGATGTGCTCAAATTTCGTGTTATTTAAAGCATATTTCAAAACAGCTTCGTTCCATCTGTATTTCTATACTAGAATAATATTGAGAAGGCTATCAACGTGAGTATTTTATTTGAAATGTTTCCATTTACAATTTAAAGCATATTTTAGCAAAGGTTTTGTATACTGTGCATTGAAACTGATGAATATGAACCCTGTTCGCTGGTTCAATACTAAAAAGGAGTATTTTACTTGCATCGTATTATTTAAAATATATATAAACAATATTGAACCAAATTCCAGAGGTGATTTTAAAGCAGGTTGTCATCGGATAATAAACATAGAAAATATTTAAGAAATAATTTCAAGAGTTACTGATTTTCTAATTGCTCCCTAAAGTATACAACACAATATGCAAAGTGTTTATGTTGCAGAAAATTGAAAATGCTTCTGATTACATTTGGTTAAGTAATTTCGTGTTATTGAAAGCATATTTTAAAATTGTTTCTGTGTTTGTGAAGTTCTTTTGAATGAAACTATTCAATTGATTTTAACATATCCTTCAAAATAGTAAAACCTTCAAAGGGCTTTCAATTTGTGTGTGGAAATTCAAATCTGCATTTCTTTTGTAATTTTCAATTGTTCTGCGCTTATAGGAAACTATTGGAATGCGATGAAAAATGTTCTCCTACAGTGATGTATCTGTTTTGTCCAGGTTTGGCCAAAGGGTTGAGGGGAGCGGCAGGATTTACCTATGCGCAATTCCAATAGATTCTCAATCGAGACTTGTTGTATAATTCTGAAACAATGCGCCAATAAATCTTCACCAGGTCAAATTGCTTCCAAATATAAAATTCATATTCACATTTTGTGATTGATGGTCGAGTGAGACCCTGACAGGGCCGAGGGCAGAGGACCGACAGCAGGCGCTGAATAACGTAATTCCCTCTGTTTTTGCAGAACCCTTGCCTGGCTCAGCCGACACTTCTACCACCTCTATCCGACAACAGTGTGTGCCAAAGATAAATGCACGCTCGAGGAATCTCAAGCAGCTTTCGTTAGGGGTCTAAATCAAAATTATGGCTTAGTGTCAGCTCTGCCAACAGGGATTGAAAGTTTCTGGTTGCCAGATAAAGGTGCAAGCTTTACACCAAAAGGGGGGTTGGTGAGGGAAGGGGAGGCGGTGTGGCCAGTGCGCAAGGTAAATATTTATTAGCTCAATAATTTGGCAACATTTCGCAGGATTAATGTGCAAATTCCAGAGCCATAAATTATTTGCAGGCGTATTCCTAAATTTTATTAAATAAATAAAAAACCCGAAGCAATCAACAAAACAGACGTGTGTGCGGCGTAGAGGGGGCGGGTGTGTGTGCGGATGTGGGAGTGTTTTGTTTCTGTTTTCTGTATTATTTTTTTTTTGCAAGGACACGCAACCATAATAAAAACTTGTTGAAAAATTTACGAGCGCAGGCAGCGTCAAAGGACAAATCGGACAAACAGGCCGACGACGGGCCCGAGTGGGCCTAGTAGGGCCAATGAGCCCCGGCCGAGGGGCCATTGGGGTCCATGTGAGCGGCAGCCCAGCTCGTCCGCTGGTCACGTTCCGGTCCCAGTGCCAGTTTACCACTCTCCCACCTCCCTCGTACTCCATTGCGCACCCATTGGCAACGACAAGGGCGTGTTTATTTATGTTGTGCCCACCGCTGAAAAGTTTAGTCGTTGTACGTGTCAAAAACTTTTGACAGTGCAATGGCTTCACGACTTGAGCAGCAGTCGGCAGCTGCAGCCGCTGTGGCAGCAACACGGGGCACAGCTGCGGGCCTATTAAATCGGAGCGAACTCACGACCAAGTCGACAAGTCGCAGCTTCACTGCGGCGCACAGTGGAATGAGCAGCGTGAGTTCGACACGAATTTGCCAAACTGAGTGTCTTCTTGTCTTCCAGAATCTGTTTACTTTGCAGTTAAGACATTATAATCTGTATCGCAATCATTCCTTATTCATTAAATCATTAATCTTTTGATTTGGTAGAGATAGTAGAAGACAAAAATGTGTAGAATGGACTTGGATAGCAAAATGGGACGAAGGAAAATAAAATTTATTTTGGCAACTGACCCTGAAAAGTAGAGAAAAGATTTCTGGGAAAAAAATTGCAATCAAAGGGGCAGGGTCGGATTCTTTTTAGCGATGCTAAACGTAAGAATTTAGGGAGTATCAGCTTTCAATCATTGAACACAGCACCACCCTAATGGCAGTCGATGATAAGAATGGCAGTTCCTATGTTGAGGATGAAGAATGTCTGCAGATGCAGTTGCAAGTTGGCATCTGTATAGGAACAAGAGCGTAATTTACTCGAGCTTTACCAAGTAACCAAGCAGATTCATTCTATTATGACAAGTGTGAATAAAACGAAGCAAGGTAGAGGGAGCAAGACACTCCTTACTGGAGCCCTTATGGATCGTCTTTAACCCTCAGGTAGTTTAGCCATTGACCTACGCAGACTAGAGTGACGTTCCTAGTATGCCATTTTCCCCAATTGCTAACTAACTCCATCGGCTCCTGATGTTCTACAAGCTGTAATCAGGTGAGCGCATTTTCGTCAAATTGTTTGCAAAGATTTAAGATAACACTTTGTCTGTTTTTTGTCTGTAGCTCTGCCACTGTGCACCGTGGAGCTGGGCCCTCGTTATGGGAGGCCAAAGTTAGGACACTGAGTAATTTGGTTAGTGAGTCTCGTACAACTTTCATTGGCAACTGTAACTAGAATGTGTTATTAAATAATGTTTGGTACATGTACTAGCTGCCTCCCACCACGCCTCCTTACACAGTCACGCCTCCATCGGCAAAAATCACAAACCAGCCACGTGACAAGGCCAAACACGGCGAGAACAGGAGAACAGGGGACGAGGGGAGCCTGCAAGGCGTCTTCATTTACTAAATAATTGATCTGGGTTCGTGCAAATCTCGGAGCATCTGCGCCGTGCACAGGCGGAATATTAAATGTGGTCGGTTTACTCTAGTATAGCCCCACCTTCCTCGCCCTCCTGCACCGCCCCTCATTGGCCTCAGCTCGTGTTTGATGAGGATATACTTAGCCGGGGCCAGCCAAGTCATGCAGGCCACAATTGCTTTTCCTTTTTTCACTTTCTGCTTCTCCAGTATTCTTTCACCTTTAATCTCGCACGTTCCCCCTCTCGCACTCCTCCTTTCCTTCACTCCTCTCCCTCTCTCTCTTGTTCGCCCAAATGTGACTTGCGGGCGAGTCTGGAAAACTGATTTTCACTTACGATAGCCAAGACTAAGTTTATATAAAAAATGTAATCTAATACCTGAAAATTCTTTGGCTCAAATGTGATCCATATACTTTGCAAATTGAATATACGTAATATGCCGAGAACAAACAGAAGGAAAGTAAAACAAACTACTTTGACCAATGCATTTTACTTAGAGCAGATTAAGCACAGATTACCCTGTGTGTGTCTCTTTGTTTAATGAGAAAGTGAGGACAATATCGTATACTTGCTTCTACCCTGTGATATTATTCACAAAACTTCCTATCTCTCTCTTTCTCCGGGGAGAGCATGAACTTTGTCTTGGGTATTTCGCCAAGTGTAGAGCTACTGGGAACAGTTTCTACCTACCTAACATATTATATGAGAAAATACGCGAATATATAAGTAATAAAGTGCGTATGCCACAAAAAAGAGCAGAAAAGAGCGGAAAAAAGGAAAACAAACGAGTGAAACTTAACAAAAAGTGGTGCCTGGTATCAAGGGCAAAAACATACATACATTTTGCGCTTTACGATGGCATTTGGCGAAAGTAAAATGAAAGGGGCTCCGAATGGGCATTTGATGTGAAGAGTGGGGGTGGAGAAGGAGGCACAGTGGGTTCGGAACGCTGGTCATGCGATGCTGCGCAGCTGCGTGAAATGACGGAGGAACAAAGAAAACTGAAGTCGAAGTTGCGTACGAAGAAGCAACGACAACGACGACGAGCCAACTCGATGCAGACTCACGGCAAGAAGGGTGAGGAGTTGAGGAGACAAGGGGCAGAGGGAGGTCGCTGAGTGCCAAGCATACGCGGACGGTAAAATGTTGGCTCTGTTGAAGGCAATAAAATGAAATTACAACTTAATTGTCATAAATAATTCAGAAGATTCCTTGTCGGGAGTCGAAAAACTCTCTGCGCGGCTGCGAGTCTCTGACTCTGCTGAGCGAAATCAGAGCGACCCGCAAATACCCCGCAACGTGTGCATGCCCACCCACTCACCTTATCCTTCCCTCTCCGCCCCCCGTCACCGCCTGTGGCCCTCCTTCACCCCATGTCCGGCTTCTTTAGTGGCGCGCAAAGCTTAACGAAAATTTTAAAGCCAGCTGCTGTTTGAGAGCAAAGGAATTGGTTCACGGCAGCTGCAGGAGCAATATTACGTGTTTTATTATTAACAAAGTTAATCCCCTGACCTAGTTAAGTCGACACACATACACACCCACTCATACACACATTCCCCTGAACACACACACTTACACACAGCAATAAGCCACAAAAACAAACAGGCGGAAGAAGAAGCAGCAGCAGAGACTGAGAAGGTTTTCCTAGACAAGCCGCATGGGCTTTAATAAAATATTAGAGACATCGCCAAGGGGTGGCAAATCGGGAGGAATGGGAAAGCAATGTATCCGAAAATAAATAGCTGATTAGAGAGCATCAAATTCGGTGCCGCGCACAAAAGTCAAGTGGAATTGATGATATTTAATTACGGCTTATCCCAGCTGAACAAATCGAGGCAAATTGGGCACGAACCGAGAGGGCACTGTGCAATTCCATTTGTGGTGACTACAAACTTTGCCTCAATCCCCAAACTAACCAAACTTTGTTTAACTTGATAATTCATAAAATAAATACAGAGATATTTCAGTGTGTTATTTAAACCAAATCTACAGAGTGAAGTTTAAACGATTCACGAAGTTTCTCACAGGATAAATGTAAGATGACAGAAGCAAGTATTGAAAGTTACTCAGTGTGCTTGAACTCAATTGAATGGTGCTTATTATTGAGTAGAGCAATAATAAACGTTCTGGTTTTAGAATTACGCATTTAATTCTTTTTGTTTTAGATTTTAAACGGCGTGGCTTAATTCTTAAACAAAGTCTTTCTGTGTGATATGTTTTTACCAAATTTGGTAGCCTTAGTTTTTATAGACGATGAGGTATAGGCGTTCATACAGACATTTTTCTGGCTACATTGAATCGATTGTTGCCTTCTTTTGCTCTTGTTTAATACAAAGCTAAAATACCCTTTTGCCATATGAGTAGCGGGTATAAATAGTATTTTATCTCGGGCAGGACAATTTATAATGTAGCAACAGTCGATTGTTTGCCACTTTACCCAACAAAACCCAAAACATTATTCAAATTTCAACCATTTTTCAGGGGTTTCCCTAAACGAGTGTGTGTGTGTTTACTCTTTACTTTTGCATCCTCACTATGATACCTGTGAGTGTGTGTGTGTCTCACACTCGGCACTCCCCAATTATTATTATCGAATCCTTTACAAAATGTCCTCTGGGCTGCTGCAGCATATTTTCCGGTCGGAGATTCTTGGGGCTGGCGCCGAGTAAACAACAAGTAAATAATGGTAAATTAGCAAAATGACAAAAGTTCTTCAACAATCACATACACGCACTCGCCCACATGCGGTTCGGGGGTGTGGCATGGGGTAGCATGGTGGGCGTTCTGTAGGCACACACAATTTGGGGCTAGGCTGAGGACGAGGGCGGGTCCTGATTGCCAGTTAAGAATGTGCAAACAAGCAAACAAACCGTCGCGACGGCAGGGTCTGATTGTGATTGTAAGCAAGAGGAGAGAGATGAGGGGTAGAAGGAGAACTGGGTCCGGGACCATAAGAGCAGAAGTGATCCGGGAAAGAGGGAAAAGAAACTGCTTACGAAAACAAAAAGAATGTATAACACATGTTCGATGCGATGCGAATTCGCTTTTCCTATAAGTCCTGCGCCAGGCAGGCAACTTAATATTTCTATGTCCTCTTGCCAATAAACCGCTTTCAGGCGAGGGTGCAAGCGAGGGAGACAGAGATAGATAGTCAGAGAGAGAGAGAGGGACAATGAGAGAGGGTTTCCGAATAAGACAGTCAGTACTGGAGGCCTTTAAAAAGTAACACTCTGTTGAACAAACAAACGAACAATTTATTTTGGTTTAATAATAATAAAAGCGAGGCAAAATGGAAACGAGGAAAAGTGCAAGCCAAGTGAAAACCGGAAAATGTATAAATGCCCGCCGGACTTCAAGTGAAGCTCTCGCACAGGGTACAGGACTCTGCTCTCTGCTCGACTCGACTCCTTTGCCTGGCAGCCAGTGTGGATGCCTGGACGAACGTATATTAAAAATAATGTAAATATACGCATTCGTATATGAAAGAAAAACATGAGCAAAACACCAAAAACACGAGCGAAAATAAATAAGAAAACCAGAAGGGCGAAAGGGTGCGAGGACAACGGGGGGAGCTAACAGATACCCTGTGGTCACATAATACACTCCCACTGCTTCCTGAATGTGTTTCCTATTAGTGTTGTCTTATTAAAAGTCCACACAGATACATTAAATATGTATGTAGTAAATATTTGTGGAGTGAATAATTGCTGAACAACACTTCTAGTTGTTTTAACACACCCTTGCAGGGTATACGTTGTGCATGTTTTCTATTTGCTGCTGCAGTGCCAAAGTCATAAATCGAAATATATATCAAATAAAAGTGCGTTACTCCAAGCTGAGTCCATACAAAATTTTTTGTAAATAAAATTAAGTAAATAAAACGGGATTGTTAAACGTATATGCCAAGGGATATTGGACTGAAGTTGCAAAGGAGCGGGTGAAGTATGGCAACCTCGCACAGCAGGCGATGCAAGAAAAAAGAGAGAAACTTATTTATTGAGTTGCTTTTAAAACTTTTAAATCAGTTTACAGTTCATATAGTAAAAAGCTTTTATTGATGCAAAGAAAAAGAAAAGGGTCTGCCCGAGGCAATAATAAATTAACATTTTGCATTGTCATTTTCTCTCAGTGTAGCTCGTTAATCAAGCAGAGAACAGTGTTTATTACCCTCAGCTTGGGTATTTACTGAGATACATATCTATCTACATTTTTACTATATATGTATCGTAGATCAAAAGTAATGGGCTAATTTTAAGCTAATTTCCTACTTTATTTGTTGCATGCTGCACTGTTGCACGCTGGGGTTGGCTTGGCTTCACTGTGCAAGCAGAAAAGTTCAGCGCGAAGGAAGCTCCTTATAATTAACAACAGAAAGTTGTGAGGGGGCGCGGAGGAAATCTAAGCAAGTAATTAACTAAAACTGAGATTCCACTGGGCATCCCCGGCATTTTTGGGCTTCCCTACCTCCTCCCCACTCCTTCTTCTTCTCCTCTTCTGGCAATTTCTCATCTTACGCGATAAACTCGTGATAATTTAATTACACGCGCAACTCGAAACTCAGCCGAGAAGGCTCAGAGAAGTGTCAGAGCAGGATAAGAGCAGACGAGGTGGAGAGAGTGCTGAGGGGGAGTGTGGCAGAGACAAGAGAGTGCGCGACTGAGAGTGCGCTGCAAGTGGTAGCGGCGGCCGCTGCGGTAAGTGGCAGCAATGTAAATTACGCGTATTAATATCAATTTATAATCCGAATCCAAAACCGAAAAAATAAAATGAAGACAAACATAACAAAAAGGAGAAAACAGCAAGAGGAGCAAGCAAAGTAACGCGGAGAAGCATTCTTGCGGAGTCAGGATGCCCACGATGATGCTGCAAATCCGTGATAAATCCTTAAAAATTACTTTTAATTTCGCAGCGTAGAATGCAAAGCCTCGAATTGATGCCGACTCTCTATGGGGCAGGGGAGACAGAGAGGAGACACTGGCGACGCTGAGAGTGCCTCGTCCAGCTGCACTGCGGGCCGCTGCTGTCTGCCAAGACGGAGAGGAAAGCAGAGCCGAGAGTGAGAGGGGGCTACCAATTGACTTGCCACAGGAGGAAAGAGAGTGAGAGAGGGGGGCACAGTCAGAGGGTGAGCAAGGGGACTGGGCCGGGCGTCTAGATTAAAATAAGTCGAGCGATGAAAATAGATTACGCGCGTATTTTGCGAATGATGCGGCCCAGCAGAGGCAAAGGCAGGGGTTGGGGCAGTGTCAGAGGCAGAGGATGGGGCAGAGGCAACGGCGACGGCGACGACGTCAGAGCCGCCGGCGTCGGCAGCAGCAGAGGCGTGAAAAATCCCCCCAATTTAATTTGAGTTTTCCTCGGATGCGCCGTCGTCCCTTTGTTTGATTAGTCGATTTTGTGGACTTTGGCGCTAATTGTGCACACAGCACACAAACGCACACAAAGGCACACACGCATAGCAGCGTATAAGTGTGTGTGACAAAGAGTGTTTGTGTGTGTGTGTTAGTGGAAATTGCATGTAGAAACAGGCAGGACCAATTCCGCATCCGCTTATGCTAATCAATTGTAGCTGGCTAACACAGACACACACACACACACTTACGTACACATACATACACAGGCACTCAGCACCACACAAATTCACACTCTCTCGCACACACACGAACAATACTCTGTTGCCGTTATTTTTGCAATATTTGCATAATTGCTTTTGTTGCTTTCATTCTGTCGGTGCTCGCTCAGCGCGGCATGTGCCAAATATTTGCACAGCATTCCCCCCCCGCTCCCTTCCTTACAGCACCATCCCCTCGTGTCGCCCCTTAGTCCCTTTGCTATGCACAGCCAGGCAGTGCGTCGTCTACGTGAAACGCCTCCGGTTCTGCGGTCGCGCAATTTTTGGCCAATTTCACACAAGTTGCAATCGCAGCTGCAGTCGACGTCGCAGTCGACGTCATCACACACACATTAACATTTTATAATTAGCATGCTGCATGCTGCATGCCACACTGTGCCACTGGGTGGCGAGAGAGAGAGAATTGCGTTGTATATTTTATACGCATTGCACAAATAACACGGCGCAAGTTGCCGCAATGCGATTATTGGCAGGCTTTGAGGCGACTTCGGGCACAGACAGCGACGACAACAGCGACAGCGACGCAGACGTCAATACGGACACCGACCCGGCTACGGTTTCGGCACTCACGGCGTATGTTTTGGCGCTCCACTTTTCAAATTCGCGACCGCAACGCGACGTCTGCCAACACAAGCGACGGCGACGGTGACGGCGACGGCGACCATTGGCGATGGCCTTCGAACGTGTCAACAGCATCTGCGGTGATGCTGATGTCACGCCAGCAGCGACTGCGGCGCAGCAGCACCACCAGCGCCCCTACCTCCTCCACCACTGCCATCACTAGCAGAGGCACGGTGGCAGCAGACACTTACAAGACGAGCCAAGTTGATGGGGGCGTCGTGCACCCATGGCGAGAGCAGACAACGAACTGAAATTCTGAACTCTGAACTGCAGCAGCAGCAACCGCGCAGCGATGTCAACGTATCCACTGGTCCCGTTAGACTGACACGACGCCACACAGCACAAGGCGCTCGTTGAGAACAATAGCCGAAGGCAGGGCAGCCGACCACTAGCACGAGGTAAAGAAGCCGAAGCGGACGAGCATAGCAACATTGTTGCCAGCAGAAAGCACGTGCTCGCACATTGCTCTCACTTGAGAGAGAGAGAGATAGAGAGAAGGGGTGAGTGAGTGAATGAGAGAGTGCAGTGTGGAGTTAGGAAACTCTTTCGTCAAGTCTTTTTGAACGAACCTAGCGAGCGATGAGTGAGATCACCTTGGATTTAATTTGAAACAGTGTAATTCAATTAATAATGACATAAATAATGATATAATAATGAAATAAAAATGAGGTGAATAATGAAATTTAAAAAAAATAGTAATAATACAATTGATAATAAAATGAATATTTAAGTAATTGCATAAATAATAAATAACGATACGTGAAATATGTATATTATGAGGTTAATAACGTAATCCATAACATAATTAATGAAGCCATTAATAATAAAAAAAATAAATAATTCGACTGGCAATAATCAAATAAATAATGAAAAAGATTATGAAATAGATAATAAAATTTAAGATCAAATAAATAATACAGAAAATAATTTAATAAATAATCAAGCAAATTATCAAATTCAATAAATAATCAAAAATAAAGTTTAATAGATAGTTTAATAACAATAATAATGAAATATTTAATGAAAAGGTAATCAGTAATAGGAAAATTATTAATAAAAAAAAATTGCTAAAATAAATCATCCTAAAAAATATTAAAAAAAAAAAAAAAAAATAAAGAGACTTATACAATCGTATACTGATTTCTTTCATCTTCTTTTTTTTAAATACGTCAATTTCTATAATTATTGATGCATTAAATAAAAAAATAATAATAAGAAATAAAACTAATACGAGGAATAAATCTGAGTACTGCTCGCCTGCAACACGTAAGGGATTCTGGTTTAGTTCCCCACTCGCTTGTTCCTTATTCCCTGCATGTTGCCGGCAACATGTTGCCAAGCAGTCAACACGAGCACGAGCACTCACTGCGAGAGGACCCACTCTTATACGCGCAGCATAACGTATACGTATACGAAGCGAACGCAAATGCGCAACACATGCGTTAGCGGTCACTTTTGGATGCTTTGAAGACCTAATTTGATTCTAATTTATGTAACTATTGACAACAATAGAGTGTCGACAGACACACGAGCTGAGAAGGCTCTCGAGCTTGAGCTGCTGGGGCCGCTCTTTGTTTTAGAGACCATTTGTTTTTGTGTTGCTGCGAGCACACTCGGTCGCCTCGTCTGCTTTTCAGGCCGTGTGCGCAAGGTAATATTTCTAAGTAATCCGGGGGCAACACGAGGGGGAAAATGTAGCTGCAATTACGAAAGATGCTGATGCCAGAGGACAGTCTCGGACAATGCTTCCAAGAATTGGGGAAGCTACAGTCCTTCGTTGTTTATTCAGTATTATGTATTATGCTAAGTCCCCTTTGTTTTCTCTAGAACATGAACAGAACTAACCTCAACATGAAAATCTTATCATGTATTATTATTTTGTATATAGATTATAATTATATAATTCAGATTTCAGCGAATTAATCGAAGTGGCGTCTCAAGGTTCTGGGCTTATTCTGCTGCCTCTGTAAACATGTTTGTTTTTGCTCTATCGCTCCAATTGATATGGATATAAATGCGTATGTGTGCGTGTGTGTGTCTGCGTATGTGCATTATATTTATTCAGGACTATATGCTAGATGAGTGTGTGTGCGCGTGTGTGTGCGTGTTCAAGCTGCACATATGTTGATTGCAGTCAAATAACGCCACTCGAGCCGGAACGGAATGGAGCACAATGAAGTCGAGGAAGCAGAGGGGGAGAAGAGAGTGGAGAAGAAAGAAGAGGAGCAGAGGAATCATGTCTAAGCAGCAGCAGATTCTCATGACAATCAAAAGCTCGAGGCATTTGCATAAAACCAAGATAAATAAATTCCGAACGCAGACGGACAGTGTCAACCGCAGATCGACCGGTTAAAGGTTAACATTCTCTCGTGTGTGTCCGACTATATTATATATAGTATAAGATATGTGCAGACACACACACATACACACACGTACACGTCCACGTATGTGTAGACAAGCATATATAGCGACGCCCTACGACTGTTGTTGTTCTTGTTGTTGTTGTTGGGGTCGATTTAATCGAAGCGATGCCACGCGATGCGATGCGAAGCGATGCCAAGCGATGTGTCTCTGATGTCTGATTGAAATTTCTTTATCCGGAATACGATTGCAAATGTCCGGCAATTGTGATTTCGTTACGGATTTAAATTACGATTGCGCATTTACTCGACCAATCAGATCGCTGTGAAAACATTTATATTCAATACAAACGATTCATATGCTCAGTGCGTGCTCAATCGTGGATAAGTGTGGCACAATACGAGTGTAATTCACCTGATCTACTTGCCAGTTTGCTCAAACTAGATAGTTAAGAAGTTTAATATCTAAGCTGTATTCTTCCCAATCTCAAATTAATTTCCGTAAAGGGTACTCCAACTGCGAGTGTTCAAATTCTTCTCTTTTCTTGAATGGAAACTGGACAAATGCAAGCGGAGCATAAAACCAAACTTGGCAGTTATATACTTATATATCTCATTTATATTCTCACCAAATTTCAGCTTATTCCCTTATAGGGTATTCCAACTGCGACTGTTCAAAGTAAATTCTTATGTTTTCTTAAGTAGCTCAGTCTAAGGGAAAGGGGAGGGAACTGCGAACGAAGGTCGCGGACCGCGGCCCAGTTATGCGGATGCGTGCACATAATGCAGCTCACCAATTGGGGGGCTAAGCGGACCCGCGTGCAACAGTCGAAGGTGGAAGGAATGCCAACAATTTCACGTTTAAATGCAAATGAATATGCCGCAACACGGCGCCGACTGCGACACGGAGTGGGGCACGCAACGTGGCATGAGGTGCGCGGCAGTACACAGTACACGGTAGACGGAACACGGAACACGGCACACGGCGCGGCACCTATTTAAATGTTCATTTTGAATAAATTATGTTCGGTAAACAATTCTACGTGGGCCCACACCGACTGGGGGCCGTGCCACGCCACGACGAGCCGCGCCCCGGCGCCGCAGTTGTCGCTGACGACGCGTCGTTTATCTTGGTGAAGCGGAAATTGCGGTTGAGTTCGCGCTTAAAACTTTGTTGCCAACTGATTATCGCTGACACGCCGAGAGCTTCTACTAACCCCTCGACTCCCCGCTTGCCGATTCACTGTTGCCGCAATAAGTCGCAGGAATAGCTTTCTGAATCCACTCTACATATGTACGTGTGTGTGGGTGACAGTGTATGTGTCTGGGTGGGACAACATTTGCCGTTTGCTGTCACAGGACGATGGACGACAAAATCAGGCAAGGCAACTCTTTGCCTGAGGAGGGAAGGGGGGAGGAGAGCCGTCAGAGCTCGACAGTTGGCTCCATCGCTCGTTGGTTGGTTTCGACTATAATTAATCAAGAGCATCTGCATTCACAGGGCGTAAAAATGAAATGTCACAATAAAACCATTTGCAAGTCCCTTAGCCCTCCCTCCTGCGGCACCCAGCACCCTCCTCACGCAACACACTGCCACATACGAGGCAAGAGCGTGCAGCCAACACTAGCGACAATTAGCTTTTGTCAGAGACCATGACAAACGGATTATGCGAACGCCTCAATCATTCCGACACAAAAAGCCCCCGCGACAGAAGTCAGACCAGGCCAGGCCAGGCCCTTCGACAGAGTCCTGCCCGGACAGACTCGGGACAGCAGGGACACTAAACAAACACTCGTTCTACACTCGGAGAAATGTGGCACGCAAACTCAATTAAAATTTGTCAGCCAACGAAAATTAATTGCATGCGAAACCATCAAAGTGGGGTCAAAATACCCTCCTCCCTTTCCCTCCTTTGTAACTATCATAGGTTAAGTGAAACTATTTAAATGGAAATCACAGCTGATACACATACATACATAAATATATAGCCACAATTATAGCCTCGCTTGCTGTAAACACAATTTCCACTTGGGGGGATTCGATTCGAGGAATCCCTCTTGGTGCCACTTGAGAGGCAAATTCATTTGGCAGATTTACAATTCTTATGGCCAAGTGTGATTCAAGTGTAGCTCAGCCACAGAGCGAGTGCCGGGGGGAGGGAGGGAGGGACAACTGTTGTCATGTGGCAGTGCCAACAGTTGTCGGGTAAATGATGAATCCCCTCGATGAACTTTGGCCACGGCACGAGTGGAGGGGCGCGACACTTGTAAAGCTGTCGCAACATTAATCAAATCGAGAGTGCAAAACAAATGCATGCCATAAATTCACAGTTCACTCCCTGCGGCTGCGAATTCCCCCCGCGCTTCCGCTCCCCCAGCTTCAACTCCAACTCCAACTACGACTGGGACTGGGAACTGTTGGGCAGTGAAAGTGACGGAGAAAGTGCCGCTTGATGTGCCTCAGTGTGCGGCAAGTTGCTCGAGGACAGGTACGAATGCTGCCAATGCTGGCACACGGTAAAGTGTTGCATGCATCACACTACACACGCAAACAATCACATACTCACACACTCTCACGTATGTCTACAGTTGTCTATGTATGGGAGTGTGTGACTATTTGCCTGTTTGTGTTGCACAGCCCTCGCGCCTCCGCCTGCGATCGCGCAAGGACATTTGGCTTTCCGGTTGTTGAGCATCTCGTTTAATGACGCAATGTCGTTGGCAATGATAATGATGCCTCCCCTCCTGCCCCTCTTCCTCTTCCTCTGCCTCCGGCCTGCCTTTGCCTTTGCATCTGCCTCTGGCTTTGCCTCTGTCACTGCCTGCGTCAACTGTGCCACAAATGCCGCCCGCCTTCGTGTATCAGTTTTGTCGCGGCTTCATCGAGCTGCCACAGTGGGCTGCGTTTAATTAAAACAATGTCAGACTTAAGTTTCACAAAGAATTCACTTTCTGCAGGAATCCATGAATCAGATTAAAGAAAATGTTTCTTTCATTGACGCATTAATTTATCTTAATTCAGGCAAGCGGAATTTGCCATTGATTTCACTCTACAAGTTGCAATTTCCCCACTGTACTTTAGCCCACGCCTCAGGGGCTTTGTGTGACAATGAAATTGCCGCGTTGTCCCTCCCGTGGCAATTAGCTCTTTGCTGTCATGAGGTCCTTCGACAAAAAAAGAGAGTCTCGAACTGTTTTCTGAAGCGAAAGCGCAAACGCGACTACAACCTAATTTGCACAAATGGACCCAAAGAGCAGCGAACCATTCAGCGCGACTTAAAACCGAAGGTTAGTTCCCACACACACACACACACACACATATATACGCACACATCCCTCAGACATGGGCACACATTTATCCAGTTGCTGCTCCTGCTCCAGCACCGTGTGTTGCCTGCCTGACATATGCGAGACATAAATCGTGTTTACTTAAAGCTTTAACAATTTTCCAGCCATAAAAACAACAAATTGAACATAGTTTTTATGCTAGCAAAACAAATTTGCGACGATAAGTCGCTTTTATGTCCTCAGGGGACTTAACTGGCTGAAGGTGCTTGCTCTGGCGTGCTCAGTCTCAGTCACTATAAGAGATATATTGTATATGCAGATGTAAATAGGCTATAAGTCAAGCATTTGTAGTGCTGAATATATTAAAACTACTAAGAAAAAAGGTTCACTTTAAGTCAGCCTGAATTTAATGCTTTGAAACAAGGTTTAATTGGTTGCTTTGTTCTTTTGATGTTTATGTAAAGGGTTTCCTAACTTACTTCTATGAATTATACAATATCAAACAAACTCAAAAAAATTATTGGGATGATGACAGTTATTGAATACAACAAAAATAATAATTCTAGTTTTAAAACTCTGCCTGCAATTCATTTTTAATTAAATAACAGGCGCGCGCCCAAACTCTAACACAACTATATTCAGAATGTTATTATATTCAGAATGTTATTAGAATACATATTGTGACAAAATTTGATAATCTTTAGTAATTTCAGAAATATAGGCGATCCTACGAACAAATATGCAATTTTATCGTGTTTAATAAATTGTTTGTTGTGAAGGATTATCAAAACTTAATTGAGATTGATCAACTTTTTTTAAAGCTTTCATAAAAACAGCTATATCATTTTTTACAAATAATATAGTACGTTTGGCGCTAAAAAACTTAACTGTTATGGATTTGTAAGAGTTCGGTTATATTAAACCACTTTTAAAAACAATAAAGCTTATTTTACAACGAATTAACGTTTTGCGCCAACTGCAGACATACGTTAAATTTTACGATCTTATTGCATTCAATTTGTTTTAAATAGTCAAGAAAAATTATATATTCACATGCATATCATATTACCCATAGTACCTTTTAGCGGAATTCGACGAGGAAATGCTGTTAGACAATTCGTATGGGAAAATGAAGCAAATTAAAATTCGATGCGAATTGATAATGACATCGATGTGGCGACATTGACATTACGACTGCCTGCAGCATTGATGGCTGGCTGAATTGATGTATGCAAGGAGGAGGAGATTGGGAGAGGGTTGAAGAGGGAGGGAGTAAGAGTGCACAAAGCGTTGGGGATAGGGGGCACCTCCGGTGCTGGTGTTGGTGCTGGTGCTGCAAGTGATTTCGCTTTGATCCAGGTTAAACACCTAACACGCTGTGAACCATCGCGAATCTCGGCAATCCACTCATGTGGAATACACTTAATGCCCGCACATGCTGCCATAAAGGGGAAAGCGAGCGAGAGAGAGAGAAAGAGAGACTGACAGTGAGTGAAAGAGACAGAGTAAGATAGAGCGCTCTTTCTTTGGGGGCTGGGCTGGCAGTGTCTCGATGTCCTGATGAGTTCAACACGAGAGCGGCGTGGCTGACTCTGGCTACGCCTGTCGGTCCCGCTTTGTCTGCCACCCCCTCCTCCCCTCTCTTGTCTTCCCTCGCTCCACAATTGCGCCAAAAATAAATTACGTTGTGCGAGGCGAAACCGACACCGACACCAAAGAATACGCGCACACACACACACACAGACACATATATATTGATGCACGTGGGTGTGTGAATATGTTTGCCGGGTGACATACATGAAATCCTGACGATCGACGTGGAGTGTAATATGCCACAAGACACGGCACTGTGGCACAGTGGCGCGGCGCCAGCAACGCACAGTGGAGCAAGTTGGGTGAGAATGTAATTACAGAATATCAATTTTGATATTGTTATTTCTTAATGTGTTTCTTCTCTGTTTAAATCTGTATTGTGTGTAAATGAAATATCAAGTATATTATACTAATAATGTTTGACTTAATATTATTATCTTTTTTATTGTTATCTTTTTTTTTGTTTTTAATTTTATGTATTATTATGATTATTATAATTATTACCATTATTAAAATTAATATAAATATTATTATTATTAATATTATTTTAAATATTATTCTTGTTATTATTTTTATTAATACTACTATTGTTATTTTGATTAATATTATTTTTTTTTATATAATTAGTTATTATTTCATTGGACTCCACAGTGCATTGGGCTCCGCCTAATTCGGATTGCTCGGTACTGGGAACCGCGTCTCGGCTCTTCCTTCAATTTTTATCAACGCTGCCGCCTGTTGATAAGGCGGGATGCGTTCGCCTGACGTTGAAGCATGTCATGTAGTTTTTCTTGCCAGCCAAACAACCGACACCCGCAAACACATTCACGTTCGACTCTGTCTGGCTTTCTGTGTGTGTGGCACTTTCACTACAATGCCACACACCACACACACACACACACACAGGCAAGCGCACAAATTGATTGAGAACAGAAGGGGGATGAGGGACGCCCGTCTGGTGACTTTTTTCCACATGTTTCCCCAACTCTCGCTGAAGTTGTAACGATGAGCGGCAGCGTCTTTTCGGCGTGCTTCCTTTCCGCTTTCCGTTCGGGCCACGTGCGGCAAACTTGCCCTGTGCCCCACACACACGTGCAGCTGTGGTTAGTTTCAGTTCCTTCAGCTCGTCCGTTCTATGGCGCAACAGTGCCCCCTTCCCCCTGCCGGCAATTGCTTTGGCTTCATATGGGAGTGTGTGTATGTATGTGTGTGTGTGTGTGTGTGTGCGTGGGTGTGTGTGGTGAGTGTGCGGGACAGTGGTGTCGGTTAGCGTGGTTTCTTTGTCGTACCAACAACTGCGGTGGCGGTGGAGCGCTCAATGGATGGAACAGATTGGTTAAGAGTTGATTTTATGGGGCGTACAAAGGCCTCGCCTCGCCTCCTAGTCGTGGAAGGAAGTGAGACAAGCGAGACAAGCGAGACGAACGAGCGATTCCATCGATATGAAAGCCAAGGCTAGCATATGGAGAGGAGTCTATGTGCTTGTGTTCTCTCGAATAGCTCAATCACAATTTGTTAGAGCTCTCAAATAAAGACAACACTCAGAGAAAACTGCAGCGAGTTTTGCCTAATCGAAATTTGGATGTAGAAGACGAAGAAGTTGATCACCCCGATCAAATGAGCCGTGAAATTATTTTTGTTTGCTTTGAGAACAAAGAATCATCTGCTCTAAACTAATTCAACAGTTTCTTGAACTATACTGAAAATACCAAGTATTTTCTTTAAACTGATGTTGTGCTAATCGAAAAGATATGTGACAGACAGAAGAAGGCATCGCCGAGCCAATATATTATGTTTTTTTTCTATCTTTTGAATATTTTGGCTCACTAACGCTTAAAATATCGGTTAGATTGCAGACATTTAAGCATATATAAGCGACATTTTTCTGTTTACATTATCAAATAACTTTCATATTTATTTACTTAACTTAAGTTGTCTGTCTAAACATCTTGATCTCAGAAAGTATAAGAGCTAATGCTATCAAATTTGGTCTTATTATGATATGTAGATGAAGTTTGTTTAGGAACTTGGCCACGCCCATTTACGCTCCCGCAAAAGAACGAATAAGTAGAGGCTCAGTATTTAAGCAAGTACTTTCATTTTTGTGGTGTACAACAACTTATAAGTTTAAATAAGTATATAACGTATATAACTATAGATATATCGAATAAATATATTTATAACATGTGATTTCTCCCTTTTGTCTCCAAACTGTTGAAAAAGCTTTGTCGAGCGCACTCCGTACTTGTTCCTTTGAAGTTCTCTTGCTTTGTATGATATGATATTTAAGCTGTTCTCTATTCAAAATGTAACATATACAAGATCATGCGCAATTTCATTAGAGACCTCTGACTGCGACCCCGAAATTGAGGTCACAGTTTAGTGCCAGCCTCGACTTAATCAATTAATTTGAATTTTGTATTAAGTTCAGGATTCTAATTACAATAATGGGCGGCACTTGCAGCTCCGATTGCATTTATAATCTCGCCCGTTTGACAGGTGCAATCGATTGAGTCCAGTGTGCGTGGCTCGGCAACTGTTGCGGTTAACTGTGAAATTTGACACACACACATACAGACACACACACACACACTTGCACATGCTGCACAATACGCTTGTCGCCTCCTTCTCTTCCTCCCCCGGCCATCCCTGCGCTTTTGCTGGTAATAATACTGACATTGCCAAGTCGTCCGTGAGGGGCTTGGCATGCTCCGCACCAGGAGAGGAAGAGGAAATGCAACTCGAACAGGGGCTGCGCTTCGAGACACGCCTTTGTTTTGGGCATCAACGCTGTCGGAGCACGCTGCACCCTGCACCCTCGTCCCCGCTCCCTCCGCCCTGCTCGCTGTTGGTGTTAGCTGCTCCGTGTTTGCCGATGGAAAGCACGGCAAGCAGAGGCTCATGTTTTGAATTCGATGACGCCGTCTGCGGCTTGTCGAAGGTCTGCCCCGACCCGCCCTCTTACCACCGCTCCTCTTCCACCGAAACCCGCTTCCTGCTGCTGCCTTAGCCACCTTTCGCCTGCTCCTGCTGCTGCTGCTCTTGCTGCTCCTGCTCCTGGTAATAGTCGTTGTGTTCGACTGAGTTGTGCCTCCCACACTAAACTGGCACTGAGGGGTGTGGTGCCACAGGGTGGCAGGGAAACCCGCTCGACAGCGTTGTCATCCTTTGTTCTTCATTTGACTCGGTGTTTGCCACCAGAGTCACACGTGGCAAAAGCCGAACCAGACCGAGACCGAGACCGAGTCCGCACATTGCTGAGAAATTGCCGGAACACAGTGCCTTAATGGCAATGTATGTAAGTACATGGGTGACAGGATGGTGGGAAGAGGAGAGGGGTTACGGCACATACGTGTGCACGCCCTTGCACGTCGCAACACGTATGAACACGCACTTACGCTCACAACCGAAATATGGCGAGTCATTAGAGCCAGAACAGAGGCATCATCTGCTCCTCCATTATTGCTCCACGAAATGGCAAACAGGGGCCAGTCTTGCTCAGGAATCTTCACTTTCCCATCGAGTATTCTATAATGCCCTAATATTTTCATCCTCAGTCCCACCAGTTGTGCCAGTTCGACTTGAACTTTATAATACTTGTGCGCTTAAAGCTGAAGTCTCTATCAGATAATGCCTTAATGAGTTCGCTGGCAACCCCCAACCCAAGCGGAACGAGGCACATGTGAAAGTGTCAATGATGCCAGGACTAGGGGAGAGGGAGGGGAGCAGGAGGAAGTGCTGCTGCCGGTGGTACCTTTTGCCCGAGGGTGCGAACTGATTGCGAGCTATTTTTGTGTGTGTGCTCTCTGCACAACATAATGGGTGTTAAATTGGATTTATCGCTTGACCAAAATGATTTTGCGCCTTTTCCAGGCTGGCTGAACTGGCGGGGGCACTGTAGAGGAAGGGGGTAGCGGGGTGGTGTCTGTTGCAGGGCACCTTAATTAAATTTCCACAGTTTTAGTTTATTTTTAAACGAAGTTGACAACGAAAAAGAGGTCATTAGGAGCATTATCGCATCATAATTCTGTTAGTGCGATAACAAAGCTTTCAATTCAATTTAACTATCTCACACACACATGACTTCCCCCGCCCCTCCTCCCCTTCTCCACCCGCCTTACTCTCCTGTCGCCACACACTCATACTTCCAACCACGCCCCTGACAAATGTTACTTGTGTTGGGATTTCGAGGCCGGTAATGTTCGGTGCGAATGTCGAATACAGAATACAGAATACGGCAAACGTGTTGGGGGATTGGGAGTGAGCAGGGGGAGTGGGTGGAAGGGGGAGGGTTTATGGGAAGTGCATGTTTGTACATGCATATATATGGCATACATGGGTAGGGGGCGCCAGATTCATTGTATTCATATGTAGTTGGCCTACAGAGACAACTCCGAGATTGTCATCCCTCCGAGACTGTTGTTGCTGCCCCACTGTGCCAAGGGGAGGAAGAGGAGGGAGGCAGGCACGTCTGTTGTCCTGTTTGAATGCAGGCCCAAAACGATATTGTATCATGTCGAGGACAGCACTGATGTTGTTGCTGTTGTTGTTGCCACTGATTGTTGCTGCTGCTGCTGCTGGTGTAATTTATAATTTGAACAGAAGCGAGAGAGTCAAACATCTGTCAAGTGTTCTACAAAATTGGGTCCTTGTTTACTTTTTATCAAATGAACTGGCGACTGCGTCTGTGCGAATGCGAATACGAATACGGGTACTCGTGAATAAGTTGGCCATGCCATGTGAATGTGCCAGCTTGCATATTTATGCCGACTTTTGAATACATTACGAGTCGTCGCATCGTTTAGAGCAATCAGCGTGCGGCTGCCACTCAAAGTGTCCGTCTGTCACAGAGGGCTCTGTCCGCCCCCCTCTGTCTCCTTTTTCCCTCCACCCTTCGTTGCTTTCGCACTGTCCTTAACTGCATCCGATTTCTGGTTCGTTTCCCTGCGACACTCCACGGGTGGCGCTTCAAATGTAAACTGCCAAGTAGGCATTTCGGGCCGTAAGAATTTGCATAATTTACTTAGTTGAATATCCGACAAGCCGCAAAGGGACAATCGTATCACCACCCCCCCTCCCACAGACTCCCCGCACACTATTCGCCTGACATCGATGTTGTAGAAGTATTAGTCCTCTTGTTTTCTATCCCAGCCACACAGACAACAACAATAACAATAACAATTGAGGCGATGGCGGCAAACGGCAAATCTGTTGATGAAGTTGTCCGAACTTAAAGTGCCACTCCTCGAGCATTCGAGATTCGGTTACGGGATTCACTCGGCATTCGCCAGCCGGGAAAGTGATTCCCCCATTAAGTGTGTCACTGCTGCCCCCCTTGCCCCCTTACCGCCTAACTCTGTCTCGATATAATGCTCCATTTACACGTCCACCTGTGTGTTTGTTTTGAGTCTGACTCATCCGTCTCTGTCTGTCTGTCCTTCTGTCTGTCTGTCCCTCTGTCTTTGCTGCTCTGCCTCACGGCCTGTCTGCTCTGTCCATCTGTGCCCGAGTTAAATTGAATTTGCATAACATTTGAAAACATTTGTATACTGGCAAAAAGACTGGGATTAACTCCAATTAAATAAAAATTAAAATCAAATTGATCCGAGAGAGGATTTTCGGTTCTCGATTTCCTAAAATAAAATACGAATGTGTATTGAGATGGCAAATCTTCTTAAAGTATTCAGTATTCAGATTAAGTTACTTAGCAGAAAGTTTTAAATAGATTTCTGCTGGCAGAGATATTTGTGTCACGAATGTATGCGAATATGAACAAGTGCCTTACTGACATACAGAAGGATTTAACAGTATAAGTAGCTAAATATAATTAAAGTTCAATGCGTCAACACCTTTTCTCCAAGTGTTTCCCTTTGCATTCTTAAGTGTTGTTACACTGACATTATTTATTAACCTATTTAAACAATCCGAACAATAGCTTTATTTTCGTTATTATCACGCCACATTGTTCATACTATTCCTCTGTGTGGGATGTGTGTGAATAGAAGGTGGGTAGAGATAAAAGGAGAGAGAGAGGGAGGGAGGGAAGGATAGAAAGGGAGAGAGGTAGACAGGTTATTGTCTTGTGCTGGAAATGGAATTCAAACTATGAAATCATATTAATTGCAAATTAATTACTGCTAAATATTTTGGGTAATCAATCAATAAATTCGATAACTAAAAGCATCAATAACATACATCGTAACAAGTGTTTGTGTTTGTGTATATGTGTCTTTGTGCGTGAATGTGTGTGTGCAAGGTGTGCTATGTGTTGACTTAGTGGTACTTGATTTAGACATGTAAAGTCTACTCAAGTATCTCTTTTACTTTGCCAGAGCTATGCGATGCAGAGTATGCTCTACTCGCAGTACTTCAAACTCTTCCTGTTTCCCTCTACTTTACTCTCGCTCTCTCTCTCTCTCTTACCCCTCTTCTTCTTTCTAAACTAAGTGCGGAGCTGATTTATGTTGGGCTATGAAATTAACATCTGTTTACTCTTATCGACCGTCACTAATTGCTCCAAACATCCCATAAGACTCAGCGAAAGGGACAGATAGAGAGAGAAAGACAGAGAGAGCTGCGCGAGGGAGAGAATGCGATATACTAGAGCGAGACACCCTGCTGTAGCAGCATGTGCGTGTCTGCTGCGCTTCAGATCCCTGATTGATTTTATGTGACTTGTGAGTAGTAAGTCGTAGATACTCGCTTTCCCCCTCACACCCTCCACACCTTCCCCTTTCTCCTTCTCTCTCGCTATGTGGCTCCCCCATCGAATTGAGCTCTCCGAAATATTTGTTTTTATGACACTTAGGCGCCCTTCTCGCTCGCCTGATGAGTTTGAATAATTTGAAAACGAAGCGCGCACAGAATTTGAAGTCGATTCACTTTAAAGAGGGAAGCAACACAGTGCCTCGCACATGTATTCATCCATCTGAATGCATTTAAATGGATGTCCTCATATGTTTCTACACATACATTGACACATACATAGATTATATATCCACATAAGTGCGTGTGCGTATTTGAATACTTGCGGCTTTGTCAGTGGTCGCTTTTGATGTGCTGCCACATGCACCAGAGGGGACCAATTCGTGTCGCATAGTTTCCTCGAGTTCTTGCTGCACTCAAACAATGTCGTACGCCACGACAGGAAATTATTTTTAAAGTAAAACCGAAAGTTGCAAGTGTCACATTGCATAATAATTGTCGGCGTTGCATGGACTGACTTTTATTAAGTTTTTATAATAGGAATAAATACGGCAGGAATGTTAATAAAGGCATAAGGGAATGTAAAGAGCATGCAAAGTAATATCTTTATGAATTTGTCATTTTTAAGGTGGGCATATCAATTAATGGATGGTACAACTTTTAGATCGTATCTATATGATATGTACTTGGATTTTAAAGTTATTTTTCTGTAAGAGATCTTCCTTAGCTAATGTGGAATAATTAATAATTATACATAAATTAGTATATAAAATTATTTATTAAACATAAACTGCTATATATATTTATTATGAATTAAATGAAAATTATTCCATAAATGAATTATAAATTAAATAAAACCATATACTTTTATATGTATAAATAATAAATGATTTGAAAATTATTTTACAAATTAAATTAATAAGTAAATTTATTATACATTATCATAAAAATTAATTGTAGAATAATTGTGGGCTATAAATAAAGAAAAATTAATTAATACTTAATTCTAATAAAAGTTATTACTTTTTTATTATATATAATATTTATTACACAAATTGACTATACTTTATTTATAAATTATTATATTATTGAGTTATAAATTATGTATTAAATATTTTGTAAAAGATTTATAAAATAATTATAATATCTTAGTGGAGATATTCAACGTAAATTAATATTATGACTTACTGATTTCAATTTGAAATTAATTCTTTGGGAGTATGCCTAAGAAGGATATTCATTTACACAACACACGTAGAACCTCAAGAAAATTCACAATTTTTACAGGATTTGTCCCACTGGGTAACGCAGCTTCAAAGCTTTATAAGCTTTTGTACCAATTGAAAGCTTGCAGAACTTTAGGCGATGCAAAAAAGCGACACAGGGCGTTTCTGCCAATCAAAAGTGCTAAGCAAAGTTCGCAACCGCTGAATAAAACTTAATTTAAGAGGTTTTCAAAACACTTTGCACACACTTTTCTTCTTAACTGTGTTCAGGTATTTGAACTCAAGCTCTTCATATAAAATCAACTGTAATTTCACTTAAATTCACTTAAAGAAACTCACCTTCGTTTGCAGAATCTATGGGTTGAAGCTGAAGAGTTTTCGATACGACAAATCCCAAGGTGATCCAAAACAAGTGCACAGACATAATGGAAATCACACAAAAGGAAATGTAGTTAGCCCGCAGTTATCACTATGTGAACTTGTGAGATCCGATTGAATGGAGCTCCGGCAAAAGGCAGGTCTGTTCCGGCTGACGCTGGCCAAGGAAATGAGCAACTGCGTCGGCCGAACTGCAGCTGCAGGTGGACGAGTCCGGTGCAAAAAGGATAACCAGCATACGCTTTGTTTGCGTGCCTCGCCTTGCCGTGCCGTGCAACACATGCAGCGTTGTCCGGTGTCCGCATTTGTGCAAAAGGACAGTTGCCCCGTGATTCGCTCGTCTAGACGACTCCAAAGGATATGCCACAACAAGAACAACAACCTCTTGCCTGACCATCTACTGTAATGTGTGCACACATGAGCTTTTGCATATGCTTGTGCTTCATGGGCTTGGCCAGCACACACACACACTCCCGCCCTTACATGTCCAACACTTCTGCAGTTTCCACACTTCCCCTGTCTGGGGTAAACCTATCAAAGGCAACGGCCATGTGGGTGGGTCAAAGCCGTAGCCAGTGTAGCCAGCTGCTTTGTCAGGCCGGAAGAGGTGCAGCATGGGATGTCTTTTAAGCGCAGCGACTGACAAACAAATCAAATCGTTATTAAAGCTAACGAGGGGCAGTTCTCACTTTGAGGCCTCGCCAAAAATGGAAAAGAAAGAAATAGAAACACTCGAGAGCCTGTGTAAATTCCATTCAAATATTTAAAGCAACCTTAATTTATTGACTTTGCCTTTCTGAATTGAAGTACAAACACTTTACAACAAATTCCAATATAAAGTTTGTCCCTCTTCTTTATCGCAAGCATCTTTTCAAACGAAAGCACCAAGAGAGGAAACCGCCACAGCCTATTTAGTTGTATGCTTCGACCACAATTTGTTTTATTAATTTGGCCAAAATGTTGTTGTGGCGTCACACAAAGGGCCAACACTAAGGCAAATAATATCGGGGTTTTCCGCGCGTTTGACTCCCAAAGATGCTGGGGAACTTCGTTAAAATGACAAAGCAAAATAAAACTGACAATTACTCATCGTTGCGTTCGTTGTGGCCCCCAAACAACACGTGGGGATGCTTTATCGTCAGAGACAATTGAAGACTCATTTACATTTACCCAACCCAGTACCGGTGGCAAGCGAATACTTTGGCATGTCGCAGGCATCCCCCTCCATGGAGTCCACTGCCTCATATGGCGGCATTGTTTGTTCAAATGCCCATAAGCTGTGCAAATTGAATTGCCAGAGCTGTCGAAGGATCGGCAAACCTTGTCGCCGTGATGACTCTTCAATGAGCAGGCGAAACCTGTCACAGGCTGACGCGGCACACGACAGCTGCGGCACACTGCGACTGCCTCAATTGTGTGGCGACAAATTCCGTAATACCCAAACGAATGCAAACAAACAAATTAACACACAATTATTTCGAATTAGTCTCCACGAGTGCACATTCTCTGCCCAGCCAAGAGTGAGTCCGCTCCACAAAGCTTCCTTCTTTTTTTTCTTTCAATTCGATTTGGCGATGTGTGAAGCTCAGAATGATTGGGAATATCAAGGAATTTCAGCAATAACGAAGACGATAATTACTGTTTTATTTGATTGAAATATTCCCAGTTTATCATGATGAACTGAAGAAATCCTGTATGTCCCTTAACATTGTGGCAACTTTACCACAAACCCCAGCAAATGTCAGATCAGCTTTTTCCGGCTGAATGAATTTGCAAGTCGAACGTAATGCGTCAAAATGTAAGTACACAAGACACACACAACACACACTCTCACACACGCATAGACATACAGCTACACACATGTAAATAGACACAAAAAAGGTCTGCCTAGATTTGTGTCTGTCTGAGATTCGACAGAGATTCGAGTTGCCTGCGACAGTTTACAGCCGGAAAAATTCAATTTTGTAAATTGCGCTCATCACAATAAATACTAACGACAGTCAGGAAAGTATGCAAACAAGCCACAGCCACAGCCCCAGCCCCAGCCCCAGCACCAGCCAAGACAGGCAGCATTTGGTTAAATGCCAACTGGGGATTAATATAGTAGCGACCACAACTGAAGAGAGACGATGCGCGGAACATTGTCGACGGGGTATACGGTATTCTCATTCTTATTTAACGAGAAACAATCACAAAATATCGAAAAGTTTTCTTCCTCCTCCTTCTTTATTAGGTGACAACACACAACGTAGCAACGCCTCATCGGCAAACTTCTTAGGGTGTTGTGGATCGAAGTTGGGTCAGAATGAAGCTGCGCGTGTTTTGTTGGCAAACTATTTAATGGGTTTTCTCCAGCGCACTCTCATCTATCGCAGAAGCTCCACAATTTCAAGTTTAGGCCAATCCCACGGGTGCACCATGAATTTCATTATGCAACCCAGAGAGGCAACTCCTGCAGCTGCCAAAGACGCAATTAGCCGAGGTCGTTTGCAGGAGTCCCTCCCTCAACCAACTTTAAGGTCAACAAAATGACCGTAAATGCTGATTAAAGGTTAACCAGAGTAAGAAGAGAACAGCAAACAGCTCAGTTATCAAGGAGTATTTGAGAATTCGTCACTGTAGCGATTCGGCATTCATCTGCATTCATTTCTTCTAATTGAATTAGGGTCTTGAATACAATTTCCATATTTGAAAGCGGTTCCTCGTTGGCCTCCAAAATGTTAAGGTTTCTCTCTATTCATGAGGTAGAAATACTTCATCCCATCGATGTTGTCGCTATCGTTTTCAACAGAGCAAGTAAACCGAAACATCGAGGGGCACAAACTTCTTCCGGGCGGTTGACCTCGTCGGCACCTTAGGCCGCATTGATCCGGCACACCGGGAAGAGATACTTGCGTAAGCTGTTAAACGAACATTAAGCAAATAGATAAGTTCCGATAAACAAGATTCTACACAAAGTTTGCCCGCAATGAAACTTTAGATGGCTAATGACTTAAATCACTTTAAGACCTAGCCAGGTCTCTCCTTGCTGAATTCTAATGATGCAATATCGTGGATAGCGAGATGGCCTGTGAAAACTTCAGCTAGTTTGGAAGCCTCTTTCCTACGTGAGACTCAATTAATGTTGCCGCCCTAAGTGGAGACAATTACGCATACGATTTCCCTAATCGCCACGTTAATGACGGATAATTGTGTCAGGGGGTAATTGTGTCAATTAATACACCAGGTAGCTGGAGGGTCCGATAAGCCAAAACTATAGCAAAATAAACAGGAAATGGGAATCCATTCAAATTGAAAGCTGAGCTTATTGATGCGTGCCAAAGGTGAGGCACCTACATAACATATATTGTAAGCCTTTTGATAAGTGAGAGAGTCCCCCCAAAATATGTTTTGACCCACACAGATTGAACCTCTGTCAGTTGCTCATTATTCGCCGACAGTGACTGAAAGATGCAGTAGTTACTTCTGCCGAGAAAGCTTTGCTGAGAAAGCTTTTGCAGCCAATGCGCTCTCACTAGAATCTTGGTGTGGTCGCTCTGCTTGCACTCACAGTCAGTTATAGCAGCTCTGTTAGAGCAGTGCGACTATATGCCTGGCACTGCATGAGCGAAAGCTCGCTGGGCTGTGCGACAGTTCTCTTAAGAGTTGCAGAACAGCATCTCGGCTTTCTCTCTCTCTCTCTTCATGGACCGTCGGCAAAGCATCCTTATCTTGGCTCGGCTACCGTTCAAGTACTTGGCCCGCTTCCATGCGAGGAGCTGGCAATCAGTCCCGTATCGCCTCGCACCATAGCCAGAGCAAGTCCCGATATCTCGGACGGATGCCAAACAGTAGAACCTCCGCCGGGCTAAGGCGCTTCCCTCAGTGTGACGCGAATTTACGCATTTCTCGCATTCGCATCGTATCGAGAACATGAGACGACGATGATGCCGTGCCGTGAAAGCGAATCGAATTAGCGGACGAAGTGTTTTCGAAAACTGATTACGCTCAAGTATGAAATGCGGATCCAAGGATTAAGTGAAATTGTTTAACAAAGTGGATCGAGTGAAAGTGAAAGCGAGCAAAGGCGAAAGCGGAATTCAAAAGAATCTAATCAAAGAAAATCGAAACTAAAGAAACCCGAAGCCAAAGCCAAAGAAATTTTGAATCACAATTCAGAATTTTATATTGATAGATTTCGATAGAAGATAAAATTGTGCCGTTGTCGTGAATCAATTTATTTTATGGCCACTAATGAAGCTTGTGTGCGAAATGGTTTTGTTTTTCTCCATCGTTCTCGTGGATGTGAAAATGTGAAAATGGTTTGGCCATAATTTTCCATAAATTGCGATTGAAGGGGGTCAACGAAACAAATCAGCCTCGAGCCAAATTTGAATCTCAACAGATTCCCCTTGGGCGTCGACTCAGCAAATTAACCAAGGGTGAAGCAAGTGTGTGTGTGTGTCTGTGTGTGCGCATTGTGTGTAGAACGGAACTAACCCCGCGTTTGGGATCAGGCTCGACTAATGCAAATAAAATCAATTCGAAAGCAAACAAAAGCCAAGGCTGCTCTAGTGATAAATAATCCAACAAACACAGATACAAGTGTGAGTGTGTGAGACGAGAAGAATCCTTCGTTGTGCAATACTGAAACAATTCTCATAACCCTGCGAAGCCAATCTGACAGAGCCCCGAACAAGTCTTAAGCGCGACTTGTTTCCCAGAAACATCTCAGCAAATTGCGACATTTTGACAGTGACGTGAAGAGATAACAGCGAGAGCGAGAGACAGTGAGACAGAGAAAGGATAATAGGCCAAGTTGTCATCTATGAGACAACTTTGAGCGAGTGCGGACAATTTTGTGAGCTAGGGAAATCAAAATTAATTGTGGATTACCCGAATACCCGGAGAATGGTGAGTGAATAAGTTGGCCAATTAAATATAACGATAAATGCAAATCATTGAAACGGAAAAGTTTTAATGAAGGCTTACCATGTTTCGAACAGATTTCCCAATTGGATTTTCGTTTTATTTGCAAAAACCTGAAAAAAGTAGGAAATTATTGTAGCAGATTATTATTTTTTTTTTTTTTTTTTATTTATTTATTTAATGTCAACTAATTGCAGTCGACTAAAAAGAATTATGTATAAAAAGTAAATATGTAAAATTAATTAATTTTAATTTGTTTAAGATTAAAATAAAATTTAAGAAGTAAAATATAAAATTAAGAATTAAAAATTTAAATTTTAAGCTTTAAACTTTAAACTTTAAGCTGGGATAGTAAAAATAAAGAAACCGATCCAACATTTGTTGCAAGAGATTGGGGAAAACCCAGTAAAACCCAATCAGATCGGTAGGTTAGTGTTAATTGTTAGGATGAAGTGTTAAGTAATTTAGAATTGACAGTTTGATAGAGTTAAGAGAGGACTCAGAGTTGAAAACACTAAACAGTCTATTGTAATCAGCACAGAGAACTCGAAAAGGATCATGCAAACTATAATTATTAAAACAAAGGTTCAAAGAAAGTGGGACAAAATTACGAGTAACTCTAGAAGGAATGCAAAAGTTTATTTGGTTAAGCAGAGTAGGGGAGTCTATATCATGCTTGATTAGTTTAAAGAGAAATGTAACACCTAGCATAATACGTCGGTTAGTAAGAGAAGGTAGGTTAATTAGAAGAAGTCTACTAGAGTAAGGTGGTAAGTCTACACCTGATACCCAGTTAAAACTACGTAAGGCGAAGAGTAGAAATTGCTTTTGAACAGACTCAATTCTGTCTTGGTGAATCTGGTATTGCGGCGACCACACGCAAGAACCATACTCAAGAATTGGACGAACAAGAGAAGTATAAAGTATTTTAGTTGTATAAGGATCTTTGAATTCTTTGGCCCATCTTTTGATGAAACCAAGTACTCGAAATGCCTTATTTACAGTTTGTGAAATGTGACGATCAAATTTCAGTTTATGATCAAAGAGAATACCTAGATCGTTTACCTCGGTTATTCTTGAAAGCGGGGTTAAATCTAGTGTATAGTTGGTGACGTGATAGCTACCTCTGTAAAATGACATAACTTTGCACTTCAAACAGTTAAGATGGAGCAGATTATGCCTGCACCAAGCTAACATCAGGTCAAGATCTGTTTGAAGGAAGTTTCGTACAGGATCACTGTACGTCAAACAGAGTTTCACGTCATCAGCATACATAAGGATATCAGAGTGCAATAGTATTGAAGGAAGATCATTAATAAAGAGGTTAAAAAGCAAAGGTCCGAGATGGCTGCCCTGGGGAACACCAGAAGTTACTAGGATTGGCTTTGATAAACAGTTTTTAAAAAGAACTCGTTGAGACCTGTTAGTTAAATAATCGGATATCCACAAAAGCAGCTTTTGTGGGAAACCAATCAAATTTAACTTGTGAATCAAAAGATTATGATTTACGGAATCAAATGCTTTGCTGAAGTCAGTATAGACAACATCAGTTTGCATTTTCTTCCGAAATCCTAAAGAAACGCGGGATGAAAATTCTAAAAGATTAGAAGCTGTAGATCTTGCCTTCACAAACCCGTGTTGATGGGGCGAAATTATTGATTTACACATAAAAGTTAATTGAGCCGTAAAATTTTTTTCAAAAATCTTAGGTATAGCGGACAATTTAGATATACACCTATAGTTCTTCACATCATGGTTTGATCCACTTTTGTGAAGAGGAATGGAAAAAGAGTTTTTCCAAATAGGTGGAAAATGACTATTAGATAGTGACAAGTCAAGCAGCTTAAAGATTGGCTTAAGAAGGGAATCAGCACAAAATCTTAGCACACATCCAGGAACACCATCTGGGCCAGGAGAGAAAACAGGCTTCACAGATTTTAGATCGTTAAGTAAAGAAGTTTTGTTAATAGTAGGACAGAAAAGGGTGTTAAAATTATTAATAGGGTAAGGATATGGATGAGCGGAAGATGTATAAAGTTTATTTGAGTAGGTAGATTGAAAAAAGTCAGCAAACAAATCGGCAGCGGCCTGATCACTGCTTGCTTCATTTTTTCCGAAAAATAAAGACGAAGGGAAACTATTAGATTTACGTTTCAGATTGACGAAGTTGTAAAACTGCTTAGGGTCCTGGGCGAACTGCAAACGACAACGTCTCAAATACTCGTTGTAACGACTTGCATTCAGAGCAATAAAGCTTGCTCTGGCAGCAATATATCGTGAAAAATCGAAAGGTTCACCAGTAAGTTTAAATTTCTTAAAATAACGTGATTTCAAATTTTTTAATCTTATGAGTTCACGAGAGAACCAAGGTGGCCTGTTGGACTTTACGGGAAAAGCAAGAGGAACACATTGATCGAAAAATGAATTCATGGAAGAATAAAAAAATGAGATGCACGTGCTTAAATCAGAACATGAGTAAAAGAAAGACCAATCATGTTCCAAAATCAAAAAATTAAGTTTTACAAAATCGGTCTTACGGAAACAACGCGACTTTACTTTAATTGGAGCAGTTGCAGTTTGCACAGGAGTAGGCAGAGTTAGAACTAGGTCAAACGTAGGATGATAGGGATCTTCAGGATGAACTAAAGGATTAATTCTTGAGATAGTATTATGTCGTAAGTCAGACGAAAATACTAAATCCAGAATTCTACCACTACAATTAGGAACATTATTGAGTTGGTATAAAGAAAGTTCAGAAAGGGCATTTAAAAAAGAATTGAATACAGAGGGCACCAGAGTACCCGATTGAAATGACCAACCAACTTCTGGTAAATTAAAATCACCAAAAACTAGTAGATGATCTCTATCAGATAGTTTGGATGCAACGGATTGGATAGATGAGAGATGGTTCAAGTAGACGGAAATGTCAGATGAAGGGGGAATATAAGAACAGGTAATATAAATTGAAATTTGATTCAGTTTCACCTTTACACATACAAATTCTAAAAGAGAACTATGGTCTATTGAAACAAATTCAGAAGAAATGTCTGACTTTACAGCTATTAGAACACCGCCTCCAGTACGTGATAAACGATCACATCTGAAAGAGGTGTACTTATTAGGAAAGATTGAGCAATTTTCTACTTCAGGTTTCAACCAAGTTTCAGTAAATATTAGTAAGTGATAATCAAAGGATAGACAATCGACATACAATTTAGAAAGCTTAGTGTTAAGGCCTCTAACGTTTTGGTAGGCAAGAAAAAGAGAGGTTAAATCTAATGGTTTTTTGATGACCCACTAGAAGAGGAAGAAGGAGCTGCTGTAGGAAGTGATACCGCCGTACGACTCTTTTGTTTAGGAGAGTACTCCTTTACAATTAAGTCTGGCGGCCAGAAGGTTCCGCTACAAACGGATTGAAAATTATCAGCAGGGATACTTATTTTAAAAGACGCGATATCTCGCGAATAATTAAATTTAAATTTCTCTACGACAACATTTGTTACTGATATTTTTGATTGAATATATGTTTTTACATCTTCAATCGAAGTATCAGGTGCAAGTCGAGAAACGAAAACCAGTTTCTTTGGTTTCACAACAACAAGTGCTTTTGTGTTGGGAACAGTTTTTGGCGCCTTATTAGGCACAGGCGAAGGAGAGGTGACAACCAGGGTTGGTGGATCACGTAAGTTAGCCGGGGTGGTTGGGGAGGTTGGAAGAACGGTTGGAGGTGCCGGAAGATTGTCGCTCCGTATTCTAGGCGAAGTTATGCCAGAAGAAGTCGACGGCGAGTAATCAATAGGCTCATCAAAGTCAAAGGACTTAAATTTAGCTTCTACATCAATAAATTCTGATTGTAGCTTGGAAAAGGCCAAGTGCAGCTTATAGAACTCCAATTTGGTTTGCCTAAGAATATTACTTAGTTTGAGTTCCTTACCCCGACAGGCTTCGCAAGACCAATGAAGGCCAGACTTGCTGTTTATGTTGTCCTTAATGCGGACGGTTAGGCCAGCGCATTTGACATGAAAGACCTTGTCGCATAACCAGCAAGAGACAAAGTCCGGCTTTGAATCGGCCGAACACTTATGTGAGATTGCACAACAGGCCTCCATATCAAGCAAAATTAATATGCCTCAACGAGAGTAGGGAACACCAAAACAAAAAATTATTCTACAGAGACAAATTGAAAACAACAAGCAAAAACAAACGCAAAGAAGCTAGGAAAATACAGTTACAGAGAGCAGCTGATTACAAAAAGAGAGCTGCACAAGTGAACGCTAACACAAACGCAGTTCAATCGGAGAGCCGACTAAGCCGTGAGAGTAAGAGAGCGTAAATGAGTAAGCTCAAAGCGAGAGTAGAAAAAATAAACAACAACTACAGCTGTTACGTTGACACAAAGCAGCGCACTATGAGAGCGAAGCAGACGTGAGAGAGCGAAAGAGCGTAGGAGTGTGAAAATAAAGGAAAAACAAAAACAAATAACAAGACGCTGAAAGACGCGCCAGCGAAAGTAAATGCACAGAATTCAATTTAAAATTGCTAATTACTAATAACACCAACGATCACTATGTTAATAATGTATGCACAAAGTTACCATTGACTAATTAGCACCGATTTTAAATTCACAAACTATTTAATTAGTGAGTTAAAGGCAAAAATAAAATGAAAATTTCAGGAGCAAAAGCCAAACACGACCGATCACCAAGAGAGTTACTTATACTTGTATATAATAAAATAATACGAGACTGAAGTTATGTTTATGTTCCCCAGATTATCGGATATAGTTTTACTAATTTACTTTCCTTTTATTTCAGACATGAAGTTCATTCGGGACTAACAACAAAACAGTTACGCTAAGTCCCCAATTACAGTAGTGTTTTTTTTTTTTTTCCCCCGGGGGGGGAGGGGAAAGGAAAAAGGGGAAAAAAGGACAACATCAAAAGGATCAAATTCCTATATATTTATGCAAAATTTGTTCAACAATTTGAGAGCAGTCAACGGAAAGAAAGAAAGAACTCGAGCTCAGCAGAAAAAAACAAACCTTTTTTGTTTTTTTTTTTTTTTTTTTTGTGGGGGGGGGGGGGTGTTTTTTTTTTTTTTTTTTTTTTTTTTGGGTTTGTTGTTTTTGCCAAAAGGGGCAAAGGCCCAAAGATCGGTCGTAAGAAAGTCCAGTTTTTTGGTTTTTTCATTTTCTTTTTTCCAAAAAGGAACCAAAGAAATCATTTAAAGAGAGGCAGCACTACGACCCCAGACTGGACTTGTAATTGCCGATGAACCGCCCCCCTCTCACCAGAAGCAGAAGGACGACGAGTAACACGGAAGTTCTAACCTAATAGAGAAATCCTTTGTGTGTACGCATCCCTAACTGACCGTAGAGTCCTTTCCCCTTCGGTCCCTGCTCCTGCCAGCGAGATGGAGCCACGTCGCAGTGCTAGTTCACAGAGGAGTCTGCGTTTGCGATTCGCACTTCTGGCTCTCTTATTGACGCAGTGCTTCGACAGTGTTCTCTGCGGCGAGAAATTGGGTAAGTGGCTTTATCGCTTTCCTTATTTACAGCTCGGCTCACATCACTGAGTCAACGCCCACACCCCTTATACCCATCCCCCCATACTCCTGCTGGTATTGCGGATGCCAAAATAGAATCAACAACAACAACAGCAACAGCAACAACAGTGCAGCCTGTTAGCATGTCCTTTGTTTCGCCATCGCGCGTTCTTTCTCTTATCTTTTATTTATTTGAGTTGTTATTTGACATTTTTCTGTGCCGTTGATTTGCTCAGAGTATAAAGAAAGTAGAGAATGGAGAGAAAGGAGATGCAGTAGGGGGCACAGGGTGTGTCGCGCGAGTTCATTAAGCTTCTGTCTTTCTATTTACATTCGCTCGCTTAACTCGATGAAAAATGCGAAAACTTTACACTCTAAAATGGCCATCAGCCTCGGCTCCACTGTGTCTCCGTACTCCGGCATACTGTCTCCGGCGTACACACAGTGTTTACTTTGTTTACCGCACTCAGATATCACGCTCCCCTGCACAATCTGTTCTGGGATCGGGAATGGGATCCCTATCGGATCTTTTAATTGCTTTCCAAGTGAATGATTCTGAGCTGTTTGTGCGCCTATTTTTGCTAAGTAAAGGCGCTTACAACTTACAATCATCGAATCATTTTCCCCTGTGGACAGCAGAGACCCCTTTCTCCCTCTCCCTGTCCTTGTCTCTTCAACTCCCGCTCCTTCTTTTGCTCTGTTCTATTTATTTGTTTCGTACTTGTTTCTACTTTTAGTGTTACAGTGGCATTTTATGCCGACTATAAGTCGCCCCTTCTCCCTTTCCATTCTCCCTTCCATAAGTATGCTTCCTCTGGGAATCGTCCTGCTCAGGTCAGTGGAGAGGGAGGAGAGGAAGGCGGGAGCAAAACTTTTGCCGTACATGTCAACAACTTGATGCGATAATCAATTGGAAACGCTGCCCGCGCATGTGGCATGTAGCGTGGGGCATAAACGTGTGTGTGCTGTCTCTCTCTCTTCCTCTTATCTTCTGTTCCCACCTGCCTCCGGTTGATTGTCATCTGTCGTTGTTATTCCGCCCGATTGATGGCTTCCAAAACGTTTTTTGACACGTACGTGCCGCGTGTGTTGCCTTCCACTTCCCCTCCTCCCCCTCTGCCCCATTCCTTTTTAGCCCCCTGTCTGTCTCTTTCTTTGTTTTCGACTCTGACATGGTCGGCAGCAACTCAACGCATTAGCGTGAAGAGCCCTGAGATATCCTGACTGCTCCATCTCCAACGTCTTTGTCGATTCTTGGAGTCGGCAACAGGCGGCACAATCGCGGAGGTGCCACATGTGATCGCAATATGTAAATGCCTCAAATTATTTGTGGTTCCACACCCTGTGGCATCTGTTCATAATTCGGTGAATTATTTTCGGCAATTCGATTCCTCTCTCTCTCATCAAATACAAGACGAAACATACAAGTCAATATGGAAAACAAAAGAAATCCACCAGAAGTGGTTACAATGTCAAGAAGGAACTCATCCTAGTGAAAAGGTTTCAGCTGACGTTGGAAATATGCATAAATTAAATGAAATTTCGTCATGTCAGACATTATTCACTTTATTTGTCATTGCTCTGCATAAGCTCGATAATATCGGTTAAAGCGTAGAGACATGAAGCACATCAATTGTCAAGTAACGCAAAATAAGTGGAAAATGACTTATTGATTCAATTCTTATGAAATTTGAACAGTTTGTAGGGACTACTACATTATATTAGTAGAGGAAGCTTACTTGAGATTTCTTGATAATACGTTGAAACGTTGTTATAAAATAGTATTATATATATATTGATAGAATTTCAATACAATTTTGAATAGTTTATTCCTAGCTGTTTGATTTTAAAGTTTCTTTGGCAGTTTATTTGTATCATGAAAAACAGATATAGTTAGTTTGGTTAGATTTCTAACAACAAATATGAAGAAGCAATAGCTTGTGTGTGTATAAAATTTAATTAAGTATGATTTAACAGTTTTCAGAAAAATCAAATTATTCCAACCCATTCCGACTAGTGCTTTAAAATTCTTGCACTACATTTAACTAATACTCTTTTTTCAACTATTTAAAGAACAACTCAATAATTTAATTCTTAAAAAGAAAGTTGAAATAATTTTTAAAGTGTTTCCTTTTTTATTTAGTTTTGGTTTACTTCTTTAATTTAAGACTTATCTATCTTATTTCAATATATCTTTATAAAGCACACCCTATCTAAAGTTAATCCATTTTTAAATTCCTTCACTTATCTCAATTAATTTATTTTTTCTTTAACTCAGTTGAAATTGCTAAACATTTTTATATGTTAAACAGAATTTTGATAATTTCCTTTTGAGATAAAAAATGCAAAATACTTTCTTAACCTTACTCAATACATTCAAACTTACGCAAGCTCCTGTACACCTACCCCAAGCTACGATAAGGATTCTTAAATATTTTAAAGTTAGAACTTGCTGGGCTTCTTCTTCTTTTTATATCTACAGAGATATTTCCACCTCGACTTGAAACGTGAAAAGTTTCTGCTTAATCGAATTGGTTTGAGGTTAAGCTAAAAGTTTATTGTTAATGCGCCGAGGATTAATTTAAATGAAATTAGCCGCGTGTCTGTTTCACGTGCAGGCAGCATATGCACGTGTCTGTGTGTGTGTTGTGTGTTAAAGCACACTTATGCTAAGTGCCAGCACTTAAGCTAATATGGGAGCGAGGGCGAGAGAAGGTAGGAGGAAGGGGCGACTGAATTTAATATAAAGTTATGATCGCGACACACGCATTTGCGGCGAGAAATGCGTTTTTGATTGCCGCTTGCGATGGTATTTGCCTGAGATAAGCCTGGCGCCAACGACATAACACGGCGGCAATTGCAATCACCACACACACACACGCAGTGGCAAACACGCAAACACACACACGAGCACACGCACACCCGCTTACAGTGCGTAAATTTCATGAAATGAGGCAAAACACGAAGCGAATCGAGACGGGGCAAGTGAATAAAGCGAATCAGAATAAACAGACTTCCCTCTGCTGCGAACACATGCGTGTGTGTGTGTCGTGAGTGTGCGTGTGTATCACATTTGCGCGTGTGTGTGTGGGCGGGATCGGGGGACTCAAGTTTGGCAATCGCAGAGAGCGAAGTTTTGTCAAGCTTCGCTGCGGCATTTGTTTATAAAGGGGCAACCATCCGCATTAAAAAGTTATGAGCGACAATATTCGCGGCAATAAAAACCGACGACGACTGAAGCAAACATGAAGAAGAAGCAGAAAAACAGCAGTAACAACAACAGCAATAGGGGCAACAGCAATGTGGTCGCTTCAAATTATCAAGGATAGTATGTCGCAATGTTGATGTGTCTGCTCTGTTCAGTTCCTCATAATTGGAGTGCGGCTCCAAGTAGATGCCACAAAATCCAGTTTGTAGTCCCACTCTCGCTCGCCCACACGCAGTCGCTCTGCCACTCACACACAAACTAGAACGCTTACTCTCCCATTGGTGCTTCACATGCATCCGGGTCAGATGAAAGTTTGGCCAGGGCCAGACTTCCCCCTTGATCCTTCATGTATTCATGCATTTAGTAGGTTAGCATACACCAACTCATAAACCCAAAACTGGGACCCCCCTAATGTGTGGGAGTACATGTTTTAAAGTCCTGCGAGACCAGACTGTCGAACTGTTCGAACTCCGCCAACTTTATTGGCACACAAAGTCAGATACAGACTCAGCTTCTGGCAGTTTCTTTTGCTTTTAGGAACGACCCACATGTTTATGTATACAGTGTATACATAAAGTATATAAAATGCATATATACACAAATGCTAAGCAATATAATTGCCCGAATAAAATCCAAGAAATAATCAAAATATCTTCTGTAATCAACATTGTAAATAATAAGAAAAAAGTTGAGTTTAACTATTGTTAAACAATTGTTACAAAACCAGAAATAACAGACTGACTGAACGACGGACACATGAACAGACAGACAGACGGACAGAGGGACAGGCATACATGGCTAGTTCGACTCCTCTCCTAATGCAGAGATGTAAGAGATGTTTCCTAAGGTGCGTTGTAAACTCTTGGCCTAAACTAATAAACCCTCTGTAAGGATATAACGATAGTCCAGTGAATAATAGTCCAAAGTTTAAGATTGTAATGCCTATAAGACCATGAAAAATGTTTCTCAACTTTAATTTCAATTTCACCATAAAGTGAAGGAAATTGTGAATAAGCGAATTTGGGTTTCTTAAAGTTTAAACATATTAATGTCAATGAGGCAAGGCATGGCTGCACAAGGGAAAGCCCTGCCTTCCCTTCCTCTCGGGATCTTTCTTCCCTTGACTGTGTCAATGTCCAAATTTTAATTTTTTCAAATTCTTAAAAGTTTTAGGGGGTATTGTGTTAATTGTCCTTTGTGAGCGACCTTAAGTTAATTTCTTTGTTTTCGTCTCATTTTGATAGTCTTGCAATTGTTGTTGTGCTGTTACTGTTGTTGTTGTTGTTGCTGATGTTATTGTAGGTTTAATGAAACATCTCAAATTTATTTGTCGCACCCGAAACGTGCTTGAAATGCCGAGCAGAAGCCTCTCCCACCCTCCTGCATATCCACTTGCCCCTCATTACATTTCAGTTAGTGTTGGCATAGTCCACAATATGCTGGTGTTTACTGAACAGTCATAACTCTGCTAGAGAGCGAAATAGTGAAAGAGAGAGGTAAAGTGAAAGAGAGGGGGAGAGGCAGAATGCAAGAGAAGTGTTTAATTTGAGTCCTTCTACTGAGCAGCTCTCGAGGGAAACCCCAAATGAAACTCATTTGGCACAATCGAAAGTGCAACTGACAGAGACTAATGCAAATTTCTCTTCTTCTTCGTCTCTCTCTCTCTCTTCTTCTTCCTTCTCCCTCTCTCTCTCTCTCTCTCTCTCTCTCTTCCACATCGTGTTGTGGTTGTGCTGGCTGTGCCATAATGGCTTGGCAACCGATTACTTCCGATTATTGCCAAGAGCGGTTTACTTAGGTGTCCGCTCTGCTCAGCTCTGCTTCGTTTGATTTATGTGTTCATTGCCCAGTAGAGCCCTGCTCCCTCTCCACCTCCCTGCCTGTTTTCGAGTAGCCCGCGGGGAAGCTTAAGTCGCGCACCTGTTGCACTTTGCCACATCCCCAACGTGGCCTCCCCTTCCCACCTTCCCTGCCTCCATCATTCCATCCCATTCTATTTATAACCGAAATCGTTTTTCCCCTCTAGCGCCAACGCTGTCAACATTTCCCCTCACCCCCTCAGCACATTGTTGCCCCATCCCCGGCTACCTTTAGCTATTTCTAGATGTCCCTTTTGGGGTTCGCTTACCACAACACGTACAAAGTGTGTTCCTGCATTGTCATCCCGGCATGCAACATTAAAATATTAGTTTCGAAAATGGAAATGGAAAAGGGAAAATGGAAAACGACCTGCAGTAAAAATAAACAAATGTTTCCCTGCTGCAATTACATGAAATTTTGACAGCCCACTTTCCAATGAATCAACACCGAATCCCCGAATACCGTATACCGAATCCCCAATCTCAAGTAGATCCCTGAGATCCCCTTGCCCAAGATCCCCTGCACATCTTGTTTTGGGGTGTACCTTACACATTTAGGGCGTGCAGGGGCAAACGATCTGTTTGTTATTTCTATTTTCGAGCACTTCATGCATATTAAGGGACACAATTAACAGTTTATGATCTATTATAGTGGAGGGTAGTATTTTATATTATCTATTTAAGTTTAGAAAACTAGTATTTGGAGATTTGCCATTAATTTTCTGGAGATATTTGTAAATATTCATTAAATATTACTTCAACTCACAATTTTTTTTTACATTTTTTACTTTATAAGCATTATAACACTAAATTATACGATATTAGTTAGGGAGATTGGGATTGAACTTTCCATAAATTTTCTTAACAAAACTCATGGCTAATATATTAAAAAGAAAAATAATAATAATAAAATCGGGAACCAAATCTTCAAGTTATAAAGAAAACTAAGTGTGCCGTTTCTTTTTGGGACACTCCTTACTCTTGTAATATTATTATTACTCTCTCATTACTCTCTCTATATTTATCTTTATTCCTAAAGGCCGCTCGTTATATCGTCGGATCAGGAAGTTTTATATCATTAACTTCATGCACATCAAGAGACACTTTTATTCTATCATAAATTTAATCTTTTCAAATTAAAATTAGAACATTCCCAATTAGTTTTCTAAAGATGTTTGTTAGTATGAATCAAGGTTTTTCCTGTCTTTTCATTGTTTTTGTGTCTCTCTGCATCTTTACCGCTCTTTCTTTCTGTCTTTCTCTCTCTCGCTCTCTCTCTTTATCTGAGTAACATTGTTAGCTTTAAATTGGATCCTTGCACAGAGAGCATTATATCTTTGATCTCATAACAATGTGAAAGTTCTCTAGATTTGCTTTTGTTTTGAAAACGTTTTAAAAAGCTATTAGCAATGATGTCAGTGAATTAGAAAATTGCCGAGACAGACAGCAACAAATAGCAGCATAGGAATCTCTCTCTGAACACGTGCTGTACCTCCCCCTCCTGCTATCCCTTTAGCACTTTCCCCCTTTCCTACTAAAACTGCCCCGAGTTGGCTTTGTACAAACAAATTTTGCAAAAGTTTTTTGCTCCATGCCTGACTCTGATTCCGACAGACTGCGCGTGCGGCTGTGAGTGGGTGTGTGTGTGTGCAAGCATGTGAGTGAGTGACTCCTGTTTGACACATCCTGCCGGCATCACGGGTGAACGCCAAAAAGTTGGGCACATGAATAAACTGCCGCCTCGACTCGCCTCGACTATTCCCGGTTAAAGGGACAGCGAACGCATTGCGGGACCGCACACTCCACGCCTGTAAAAGTTTTCCAATGTATCACGAGGGCTCCGCTATGCATCTGTGTGTGTGTGTGTGCGTAGGTGAGGTGTGTGTATTGCGTGTGTTGATCCTACGCGGCGCGTGAGAGTGCGAGAGACTTTGTCGCCTGTCCGGTTTTCAGTCACACGTTGAATCGCTGCCTCGCATTTTAATGGACCTCAACTGGAGGGAGAGGTGTGGCAGTGCGGGGCAGGGGAGGGTAAGAGTGTGCTCGCCTTTAAGGCGCTGCACGGCGGCGGATCAAAATGACGTAGCCAGCGGAATTTTAAGCAGCCAACTGGATTATGATGGCCCGATGCCAAATTTCATTTACTACTTAAGCGGGGGGAAAGTGAGAGAGGGAGGGTAAGAAAGTGGGCAAGAAAGGTGAAGAGACAGGAAAAGAGGGAAAGAGAGGAGGCTAGAGAAAGGGAGCGAGAGAAGTCGTAATGGAGAGAGTGGGAGATGAGGATAGAAAGGGGGCTAGAGGGAACAAGAGATTGTGTGCATTTGTTCGCAATCGATGATACCTCTCGCTGTTGATATTGCAGTTAGGTATAGTTGTTGGTGTGCTCGACGTTGTTGTTATTATTGTCGCTGTTGTAGATGTTGATATTGCTGTTGCTGCGCCTGCGGTTGGATCTGTTGCCAATGTGCGATGTTGCTGCATTAACTGTTATTGCTGCTAATGTTGCTGTTGCTGCTGTTAGCCTTGTTGTGCTTGTTGTTGTTGCTGCTGCTGTAACTGCTGCTGTTGTTGCTGCTGTTAATGTTGTTGCTCTCACGCTCTAACCGCGCCCTAAGCAGGAATTTCAATTTGACGCTCATTAGCGGCAATCAGCCTGTCAAAAATTTGCACACAATGCGGGCGCCAACGACTTTTCTGCCAGGTGAATCCAACTGAATGCATGTGTGTGTTTGCCTCTCTCTGTGTGTGTGTGTGCAGGTGTGTGAAGTGGGGTAGCCACTCAACACCAACGCGACTCTGGCCTTGCGGGCAATTCGCACTCGGAGAAAGAAGCAATTTTCCGCCTGGCTGCAGTAATAACATCTCGAGTTCCTTGGCGCCGTCGAAGTCGAAGTCGAGTGAAGTCGGGAACTGAAGAGGCACGCACTTGCCTTCCCCTTCTCCTTTCCCCTTGCCATTCACCCCACCCCTCCCTGCACTCCACTCACCTAATCGCAGGTAAATAAGTCACCAAATAACTGCGACAATAAATTCTATGCATAACTCGGCCGTGCGAGCCGCGCCATGTGCCCGGGGATCAGCTCCCTTAGGGGAGGGGGAGAGGGTGTGAATGAGGTGGGGGACTGAGGCAACCTGACGCGTACACTGACAGGTTCAAGTCGTATTGATTACGACCGCAGCCAAGGAATGTGATTAAAAATATTGCGCAGCTCCCAGTGGGAGATGAAGGGAGAGGGCATCACTGTGCAGTGGGATTAGGCAGATAGTGCTCCCTCTCTCCCTGGAATGATGCGACATCCCTGTGCTCGCACAGTGAATGTAAATTATAATGAAAGCATTAAGCATGTCTTAAATAAGAACGAAATATACTACACAGAAAAATTTTAGTGATTATTTTGTTCTTAATTTTTTAAAAAACCCTTTCGTTAAGCCTTAGCCAGTAGTTTTCTTCAGTCATTCCAGTTTCACTCTTTTAAATGTGGAAAAACTGTTCAACATTTGAATCTTTTTTGAAGAATTCAATATATCTGTTCCGTACTTGTCCAACTTATGTTGTGTCAACATCAGCTAATTAAAACAAACCGCATCCAATTCTTCTTCTATTAAAACCATTTCTTCAAAACCAGTAGCTCTTCACTAGCAGAGCTCTGTTAAAAACAACAGAATTTGCTCTGTCCCTTGTGGGACTGCTTCAACTGCTACTGTTCTTGGGACACAAGTGAACTGCTTGTTTACTTTTAATTATAATTATGTATTCTAAATGTCAACTGTGATACGCGACTTATATTTATAAAAGCCAATAACTGTTAGCTAGCAGAGATCTCTTAAGAATAACAGAATTTTGCTCTGTACCCTGTGTGAATGCTTCAACTGCTTCTGCTCTTGGGACACAAGTAAACTGCTTGTTTCATTTAACTTATAATTATGTATACTAAATGTCAACTGTAATACGCGACTTATATTTATAAAAGCCAATAACTGTTAACTAACAGAGATCTATTAAGAATAACAGAATTTTGCACGTACCCTGTAGGACTGCTTTAACTGCTTATGTTCTTGGGTCACAAGTAAACTGCTTGTTCCATTTAACTTATAATTATGTATTCTAAATGTCAACTGTAATACGCCACTTATATTTATTACAGCTACTTGATATAAAAGTATGCCAATCTAAACATTTATACAAATTGTTATATAACATAAAATTTAGAACAAACTGTATGATAGTTTTATGCACTCATTTGTTCCTAATCTAAATTTATACTTATTCCTTCTATCACAAAAACACCCCTTAATAATATTCTGTTATAACAAAGAATAACAACACAATAATGGTTTTATTCAAGGATACACCCAAGAAGATTTTCTACTCTTGACACTTACCTATTAGCTCAATTGTGAACCATATCGAAGTATTACACTGTATACCAGTGAAGTGTTCTACATAATTATGCTACATTCTGTAATACACATACTTTTATACCAAGCAACCATTGTTATACGGATAAAATAAATCTCTACAACAAACTTTTAAGTAAGTGTTGTAAAATACCCGAAGGCTACCTAAATAACCGTTCCCATTATAGTATGCCACTTTGTATAATATAACACAGCCGAGTTAACAACCACATTTAACAGAATTACTCCACCGCGACGAGCAGCACTGCCTGCTAACAGAGTCCTGTGTTGCTTTGGGACAAGCAGTGTACATATCTTCCACTGGAAGTGGAACGATGTTAGTATTAACAGAAGAAATAAATGAATCGGTACAATTGACATTCCAACATGACATGTGTAAGAGCGAGAAAGCGAATGCAGTGACTGTTTGTAATTCAGAGTGTTAAAGGTCTTTTAAAATTGCAAGAAGGGTATCTTTCTGTCGACTGTAGAGTTTTGGTTTCAACTTTTACATCCGCGAGTTAAATATAGACATACAGAGTAATCTGTAAATCTACTTGTTTTTGACCGACTAGACCACAATTTATGGTTAATTGACTCCGTCTACTCCGATTGATCAGCATAATATTAGAGTAATATGTACATCTACTGTTTGATTTGTTATTGAGCGATTAATTAATCATTAATAATAATAACTTAGTTTACGCCGATAGAGCAGCATAAAGTCAGTTTTCCAGAATCATCCGCTATAGCATAATATGCTTCTCATATTACGCTTACGTAAACTTAAATCTAACAAGAACAACGCGCATACAATCTTGCGCGTGCATAAATACACAACATAACGTAACGAAACTTGAAACCCCCAACAAAGTAAAGCGCATGATTGTTGTATAACTTCATCATTCTTTTTGCATGCACTTAAACACAAATAAATAAAAATGCTGACAAACACATTTCCGTTTCTCGCGACTCACTTCGAGCCGATCAAACCTCTGTACATTTAGTCTTAAGCTGACAGTTTTAAAATAAAGACGTTCACCGAAATTGTTCGTGTTTCAATTTATATTGGCTTCAGCGTTGATCTTTGTCTTCGTTACAGACGGATCATTAATTCGACTCGGTAAATAGTAACTACGTAAGTGGCGCAGCCGGTAGGATAATACATTGTTGATGCGATAGTAACCCTATTCAATTCTTCAATTATTATCCACAAAAGAACTAACGCAGTCGCGTCGTGCTAAGTGGAAAGTGCTAACCAACGGTATAACTAACCTTATAACAAACGCAGATCGTGTCAGTTAACCTGTTCACCGCGGAAAAGTGTTAACCAATGGTACTCAATCCCATAAAGTGACCACGAAGTGAAATAACTTAAAATTACAAAAATTTTAAGAAGACGCCTTTGAATTCGCTGAGTAGTAAATCCACAAAAGGTTACTCAAACCAAAGCGAAACAGCTAAGAGCGCAACCCAACAAACTTAAATTAAAAACTTACAAATAAGTGAATAACAGAAATATTACGAACAAATAAGTGCGAAAATTCAACAAAACCTAAGCTAAAGAACTATAACTAAGTGAATAACAAACATTATAAGTGAATTAAATTAATAAGTGAACAAACAACAAACACAAACACAAAGCTCAGACCTGGAATACAAACCAATAGTGGAAATCAAGAACCCATAGTGAAAACCAAAACCCTATCCAAAACATAAACCTAAAGTTCGACCAGAGACAAAAACCTACAGTAAAAACCAGAACCTTATCCAAAACGAAAACCCTATCCAAAACATAAACCTAAAATCTACAAAGACACAAACCGATAGTGAAAACCAGAACCTTATCCAAAACTAAAACCCTATCCAAAATACAAACCTAAATTCATCGAAGACACCAACTAATAGTGAAAACTAGAACCTTATCGAAAAAACAAACCTCATCCAAAATACAAACCTAAATTCAACGAAGACACCAACTAATAGTGAAAACCAGAACCTTATCGAAAAACAAAACCTATCCGAAACTGCAAATCTTACCCAGAACGTGAACCTTACCTAAAACATTAAATAACAATAAATACAACAACAACAATGGCAACAGCAAGCCCTATAATACTATCCGACTCAAATATGAGTCAGGTCGAGAGACAGATAAATGCTGTCGAAATCTTCAATGGAGACCCGAATACTCTACATACATTTATAACTCGCATCGACTTCATTCTGGCCTTATACCAAACTACTGACGAAAGGCAGAAGTTGATAATTTATGGACACATCGAACGCAATATCAGCGGCGACGTCATCCGTACTCTCGGGACCAACAACTTCACCAGCTGGATTGAACTAAGGACCAGATTGATCCTATATTACAAACCCCAGGCACCGAGTCATCAACTTTTGGAGGATTTTCGGAACATTCAATACAAAGGCAACATCAGGCAGTTTCTGGAGGAAGCCGAGAAAAGACGACAAGTTTTAATGAGTAAGTTAGAACTAGAAAATAACTCAGCTGAAACCGCCTTATTTACCAGACTTATTCAAGATAGCATAGAAAACTTGATCCTAAAACTCCCTAACCATATTCATCTAAGAATAGTTAACTGCCGAATTCCCGATTTAAGATCTCTTATTAATATCTTACAAGAAAAGGGTCTATATGAACCTCAAACATTAAACAAAGATAACTTTAAGCCAGCTCCTAATTCTAATAGGACGCCAAGTAACTTACCAAATAGACAAGTTAATGGCCAAAATAAACCTATAACACCTTTTCAACCGTACCATAACAACGTCTTTCAACCCTATTATCCACCATACCCATACGCACCAATCCATACACCCAGGCCCAATCAAACCCCTTTTCCCCAATATCAACCAAGACTAACCTACCCACAACTTAACATACCCAGACCGAATCCTGTCTTTAATCGACAGAATATCTTCGACCAAAATCGTTTCGGACCTAATCAAACTTACACACCGAATAACTTCCCTCCAACTGGGAACACACAAACCAACAACCCGGTAAAAAGACAACGACCATCAGACAGCGGACAGACTAAAATGAGCGTAGAAGAACTAAGATACCAAGAAATGGTATCAAACCAACCCGAATACCCTTACCATTATTACTATCCATACTACCCAGATAACTTCCAACCACAACCATATCCTTATCAAATGGGTTATATCCCAGACCCAACTCAAATCCCTCTCGAACAAGATCATGACACTTCGGACAAAACACAACAAGAACAGACAGCACCAAACGATGACGAATCAGACAATACCAAAGAAGCAGAAAATTTTCGGCTAGTTGCCCCGGATCAAACCAATATGTAATTATTAAACATAATGACATAGACTTAAAGTGCCTAATTGACACTGGATCCACCATAAACATGCTTACTTGGAACATTTTCGAAACACCTATACAACAAACCAACCACCTAATTCATACAAGTAATGGCTCGCTAACTATTAACGAGACCACCACTATACCACCCAATAACTACTTTCCTATTGCTCAGGAGTTTCTAATTCACAAATTTTCAGATCATTATGATATGCTGATTGGACGCAAATTGTTGTCTAAAGCTAAAGCCATAATAGATTATCAAAAGAAAACTGCCACCCTCTTCAACAAAGTCTATAAAATAAAAGACACTGAAAAACTTACAGACCAAAATCATGCTCAAGTAGACTCTTCGTTCCCACAAGACCCTACCTTTTTAGAAACCTCCACACTTCAGGAGAATCTGTTCCGACTAAACCATTTAAATGCAGAAGAAAAATACAAATTAACAAACTTACTGACAAGATTCAAAGACATTCAGTTTCACGAGGGCGACAAACTTAGCTTCACAAACCAAGAAAAACATACAATTAATACCACACATAATATTCCAGTTTACTCTAAAATGTATAGCTTCCAACAATCATACGAACAAGAAGTAGAAAGACAAATTCAAGAAATGTTAGAACAAGGCATCATTCGAGAAAGCAACTCACCGTACTGCAGCCCCATCTGGGTAGTACCAAAAAAATTAGATGCTTCCGGACAGCAGAAACTTCGAATAGTCATAGACTATAGGAAGTTGAATGAAATAACAATAAATGACCGATACCCTATGCCAAATATAGACGAAATATTAGGAAAGTTAGGGAGGTCTAATTACTTTACCACCATAGACCTGGCAAAAGGCTTCCATCAAATAGAGATGGATTCAGAATCAATAGCCAAAACGGCTTTCTCTACTAAATACGGACATTACGAATACACTAGAATGCCATTTGGGCTTAAAAACGCCCCAGCTACCTTCCAACGCTGCATGAATAACCTACTTCGTCCGCTTTTAAATAAAAATTGTCTAGTATATCTAGACGATATCATTGTCTTTTCTACCTCTTTAGAGGAACACCTTCAATCCCTTGAAGCAGTCTTCGAGAAATTATCTCAAGCCAACCTTAAACTACAGCTAGATAAATGTGAATTCCTAAAACAAGAGACAACTTTCTTAGGACATGTTATTACTAAAGACGGGATTAAACCAAACCCGGATAAAATCAAAGCTATAGTTAAATATCCGCTACCAAGAAAAACTAAAGAAATTAAAGCCTTTTTAGGACTTACAGGATATTATAGGAAATTTATACCTAACTTTTCAGACATTGCCAAACCCCTGACCAAGTGCCTAAAGAAAGGAGCAACAATAGATACAAGCAGTTTAGAGTACTTAGAAGCATTCCAAAAGTTAAAATTATTAATCTCTGAAGATCCGATCCTAAAAATACCGAATTTCGATAGAAAATTCACATTAACAACAGATGCCAGCAATGTAGCTTTAGGAGCTGTTTTATCACAAGACGGACACCCTATTAGTTACATCAGCAGAACATTAAATGAACATGAAGTCAACTATAGCGCCATAGAAAAAGAATTATTAGCAATAGTTTGGGCCACCAAAACCTTCCGACACTATCTGTTAGGACGACATTTCGAAATAGCTTCTGACCACCAACCCTTGTGCTGGCTACACAAATTAAAGGAACCTAATTCAAAATTAACAAGATGGAAAATTAGACTTTCAGAATATGACTTCGACATAAAATATATAAAAGGAAAGGAAAATTACGTAGCTGACGCACTTTCTAGAGTAAAGATAGAACAAACATTTTTTGGCGAATCTACACAACATAGTGCTGAAGAAGACAGTAGCAATTTGATCGGATTATCAGAGAAACCTATCAATCAACATAAAAGACAAATCATCTTTACCAAAGGTCCCAATAGTACAGAAATAGAAACTTACTTCAAAAAACAAATTATACACCTTTCATATGAAGAAATGACCCCCGAAATAGCCAAACGATATCTACTCGATTACTTCTGTTCAAAAAACAGCGCTCTTTACATCGAAAGCGATGCAGATTTCGAAGTAATTCAAAAAGCATATAAAGAGACAATGAATTCAAGATATACAAAGATTTTTCGAAGCCTCATCTTACTAAAAAACATTCCCACATATGCAAGTTTCAAAGAACTAATTCTAAAAACACATGAAAAACTTCTACACCCCGGAATACAGAAAACTGTAAAACTTTTCGGCGAAACATACTACTTCCCAAATAGCCAACTCCTTATCCAAAATATAATTAACGAGTGCCAAGTTTGTAACTTAGCAAAAACAGAACACCGAAATACAAAAATGCCATATAAAGTCACCCCTAAACCCGAACATTGCCGCGCTAAATTTGTAGTAGATATCTATTCCTCTGAAGGGAATCATTATTTGAGTTGTATTGACATCTATTCAAAATTCGCCACCCTTGAGCAGATTAAAACAAAAGATTGGATAGAATGCAAAAATGCTCTAATGCGCATATTCAATCAGTTAGGGAAACCCGAAATTCTAAAGGCAGACAGAGATGGCGCATTTTCTAGTTTAGCCCTCAAACGTTGGCTCGAATCTGAAAACGTAGAACTACAACTCAATACCACAAAAACAGGTGTTGCAGATATAGAAAGGCTTCATAAAACAATAAACGAAAAAATCCGTATCATAAAAAATTCCGATGATAATGAAGCTAAACTCAGTAAAATAGAAACGATTCTTTACATTTACAACCACAAAACCAAACATGACACTACTGGACAAACTCCTGCCCACATATTTATTTATGCTGGACAACCAATTCTTGACACACAACACAACAAGGAAACTAAAATTAACGAAATAAACAAAGACCGAACAGAATACAACGTCGACACTAGATATAGAAAAGGACCGTTGCAAAAAGGGAAATTAGAAAACCCTTTTAAATTAACAAAAAACGTCGAACAAACTGACGAAGACCATTATAAAATCACCAATAGAAATAGAGAGACACATTACTACAAAACTCAATTTAAAAAACAGAAAAAAATTAATGAACTTCCCATTTGGCAGGCCCCTGGTTCATCATAATACTCCTCCTCACGTCTACAAAAATATGCCAAGCCCAACAAATTCAAATCAACAACATTGACACTAACCATGGATACCTCTTATTTTCCGATAAATCGATTCAAATCCCATCAGAATATGAACATCATTGTCTTCGCGTAAACCTTTCCGATATTGATAACCTAACCCACTATTTTAACAATAAAATAACTAACTACACTAATACTCCCCAAATTGACCTTTTGTACAATAAAATGCGAAGAGAACTTAGCGGAATAACTTTACACCAGACAAATAGACAGAAACGAGGACTAATCAACATAGTAGGATCAGCTTTTAAATATTTATTTGGAACACTAGACCACAATGACCGAACAAAGATTGAAAAACAATTAGAATCAGTAGCAACAAGTTCAATAAATCTACATGAAATAAATGATATAATTCAACTCATCAACAGTAACATACAAAAAACAAAAGAATTTTTAGACGAACATAGTAACAGAGAACAGTTAATATACGAACTTACCCAATTTACCGAGTACATAGAGGACATTGCAATGGGAATGCAACTTTCACGACTAGGACTATTTAATCCCAAATTACTTAATTACGACAGACTAGAGAACGTTGACAACAGTAACATCTTACAAATTAAAACATCAACCTGGATTAGTACTAACCAAATACTTATCATAGCACATATCCCTATTAAACAAAAAACTGTCCACACAATTAACATAATACCTTACCCAGATAATAACGGGTACCAACTCGATCACAACGAAAAAGATACTTACTTTGAAGAACATGGCAAAATTTATAATCAAAATTGTAAAGAAATAAGTAACGAATGTATTAAGAACATTATAAAAAGAACTAAACCAATTTGCAATTTTGTCCCCACAACAGTTAACCAGATAATTAAATACGTTGAACCAAACAATATCCTTACTTGGAACATAAAGAATACTATTATAGAACAAGATTGCCAAGAAATGAATAAAAATGTAACAATTAACGGCAATAAAATAATAACAATAAAACAATGTAAAATTAAAATAGGAAAAATAACATTGAACGAAAACCAGCTGAATCCCGAAATAAATCTAACCCCATTGTACACACCCATTGAACTAATAAAAATAAAACCAATAGAACATAAGGACATTGTAAAACTAATATCAAATAATAATATTACAGTCTCTATTATTGTATCACTCGTTTGCCTTACATTTTGTATGGTTTGTATCTACTTAAAACTAAAAACAACAAAAACAATTATGGAAACACAAGATACAAACCCAACTGCATTACCAAGATTATATGAGTCAAACCCAATAGAAGCATAAGCTTCCTTTTAAGGGGAGGGAAGTAGCATAATATGCTTCTCATATTACGCTTACGTAAACTTAAATCTAACAAGAACAACGCGCATACAATCTTGCGCGTGCATAAATACACAACATAACGTAACGAAACTTGAAACCCCCAACAAAGTAAAGCGCATGATTGTTGTATAACTTCATCATTCTTTTTGCATGCACTTAAACACAAATAAATAAAAATGCTGACAAACACATTTCCGTTTCTCGCGACTCACTTCGAGCCGATCAAACCTCTGTACATTTAGTCTTAAGCTGACAGTTTTAAAATAAAGACGTTCACCGAAATTGTTCGTGTTTCAATTTATATTGGCTTCAGCGTTGATCTTTGTCTTCGTTACAGACGGATCATTAATTCGACTCGGTAAATAGTAACTACGTATTTTTTTTTTTAAGGGGGGGTTTTTTATTTGTTACCAAACCTTTTTTTTTTTTTTTTTCGGGGAAATATTAATTTTTTTTTTTTTTTTTTTTAAAAAAAAGGGGGTTTTGGCAAAATTTTTTTATTCTTTCTCGGAGGGTGGGAACCTAATGGAGGAAATAAAAAATTTTTTTTTTTTTTAGCGGGGGGGGGAGTATAAAAAATTTTTTTTTTATTTTTTTTTTTGGTATTTTTTTTTTTTAAAAATATATTTTTTTTTTTTTTTTTTATATTTTTTAAAAATTTTATTTTTTTTTTTTTTTTTTTAATTTGTGTGTTTTTAATTTAAAAAAATTTTTTTTTGGGTTTATTTTTTTTTTTTTTTTTTTTCCTTTCGTTCGACTGGTTGACATGGCTTCTAGGGGCTCCATTCTGGGAATATGCGTGCTGGCTCTTTATCTTTTCTATTGCGACTATTCTAATGTATGTAGTGTGCCTGCTCTACAAAGCTATTGACTCATTCTTGCTTAACCACTCGTTCTTTGAGGCCTTTCGGTCTAAGTTTACCAACATTGGCTGCGAATCCTACAACAAATCGTGGGTCACCTACAGGGAATGCCGACTGCGCGCTGTCAGTCGCAACAAGACGACGCTCACCGCCTTCGTCTTCGTCACGGAGCCTGCCTACGATATCTTTGTGCGGATAAGAGTGCTCAGGAAAGCCAATGGATACAAACCCTGGATTATGGACTATCTGATCGACGGGTGCAAGTTCATGCGCCAGCGACACCATCCTTTTGGTAAAATCATATGGAATTTCGTCAAGGATGTCTCGACAATCAACCACAGTTGTCCCTATGTGGTGAGCCAGGAAGAACCCAGTTAAAGAACCTTGCTAATACGTAGGCATCTCTTTCTCCAGGGACTCAATGGGATAAAGGACTTTCACAACATCGACAGTCTTCCCCTTCCCTTGCCAAGCGGTGAATACCTCTTGAATATGACTTGGATATTCGACCGGAAGCCACAATTTGTCACAAATGTTTATTTCAAATTCGAGGAAGATTAGCAAGCACAGATAGTTCCGGTTCTCCATTCAACTAATAATAACTTATAAAGCCAAAAACTTTCCCTCATTCACTTGGCTAGTTGTTAAAATTTACGCTTGAGTGAAAATCGCGTATTTTTTGAATAAACCACGGCTTAAACTATTGGATGTTAAAGTAAACTCTAGTTTAAATAATCATATTGGACCAATTAATGCACATCTTGTTGGATGAGGAACAGTTGTTTATTGTGAAATAATTTCGGCATTGGGGGAATCCCTTATAATCTATGCAGTAGAAGTTACAAAACAGACAATATGCAATGAGATTTGTATCTGGATATCAATATTTGAAGTCATGTTTCTATCAAATGGGCAAAGAATTTCAAACATAATTTCATTAAGTTTCTTCCAATAAATCGCTCTGATTTGGGTCCGTTAAATATAATTTCGAGCATCATGTTCATTATGTCCTTCTCCGTGAAGGCTTCGTTTTGCAGAAAATTAATATGCTGCAGATGACAAACCGCAAATCCAACAACGATGCGTCAAAAAAAAAGAGCAGCCCATTGGCTCGTTCACTCGTCCGATGCCGTAGGCCTTCGAGGCTAATTTCGAAATTGATTTCGAAATGCTAACCACGGACTTAGTGCATCATGGAGCAGCGAACATGGAGCATGGAAGCCTTGTGGCTATAGCACGGTTGGGTGGAAAGTCAAAGCCAGATTTGTGACAGCGTAATCAAACCGCAGTGGAAGGCAGGTGAGCTGGCGACCTGTGGCAGTGCATCATTCCCAGTCGGCAAAAGTGGCCTCGATTTGCGATGCCACCTGCAAGGTGTCCACAAAAGGGGCACACAGACAGGAGGGGGCAGGACCGGCTTAAATATGCGTGGCAGCTGGCAGAGAGAGAGAACCGTCCGGCAATGTGTCCTCGTTCTGCGGCTGGCCACGGCGCATTCCTAAGCGATTTGCTCTAGTGCCATGGCCAGCATAGTTGCTCCAGAGTGTGCTCCAGCGTGGAATGTTAATGCACGAAGTGACCATCAACTCATCAGCATGCTACGCTTTCACTTACTACGACGGAGCAGGTGGAGGTGGATCAGCAGGTGGTGGTGTTAGTGGTGGGGGTGAATGTGGATGGCGCCCTCTGCGAAATGAACAACTTGTTATGCAGCATTTCTGCAGCAGCAAAGTGCGCTAATTGCATTTGTCAGAGGAGCGAGCCGCGAGTGCAGATAATGTGCACATCACACATACGCACATCACACACACACATATCTGCACACACGCATACCTATGCGCTGTCGGCAGTGCAGCTATTTATTGCAAATGAAATTCTCATATTGCGCTGCTGCTGCAGTCGAATTTCGAGTGGCGCCTGAAAGTATGCTGTACTAAATTCCGTTTATAAATTTATTTTACCAAGCGCGCGCTTCATCAGTTTAAAATATTCCCAAAATTCCTTGACGCTCGCTGCTCCATCAAATCACCCCACGCAACGCAAAGTGAAGCGACGCATTTATCTGAGCCAGTTGCTGCCACGGCTGCCATGCTGCCTTGCCTCGCTATGCCTTGTTGTTGCAGTAGTTTATGCAGGGCTGCTGCTGCTGCTGTTGCTGCTGCATTTATCTAAGGGACAAATAATGACTGCCACCCAGGACAGCTGCCACTTCGCAGAGAGGACAACAATAGAAGGCACCACGCACGCAGCTACTGCTTCCTTGCCATGCCTCTCCTCGCCTCGCCTTGCTTTGCCTCGCCTCGCGTTGACTATCCATCAAAACCCAAAATTACCAAGTTCTCTCGCCACTCAGCTGCAGTCGTCAGTCCTCAGTCGCCTGAGTTATGTATGGGGCCTTCTGTTCTATATATAGTACACGTATATGTACCCACAGTACAGCGCATTATGGCTACGCTCATTTGCGCAGCAAAAGCGAATCGAATTTGCTGAGTGAAATTTCATAAATGCAAGTGAATTTAATGTGCTGACTTAATTCAATTAAATTTGATGGCAATAACCTCTCCCAACTCCATCTTTCACTCTCTCTCCCTACCTCCTGCATGAGCTGACCAATTCCTGTTTGCATTGCGAATTGTTGCCGCTGCTGTTGTTGCTGATGTTGCCACAGTAAACAAAAACTTAGTGTTAATTACTCATAATGTGCTCAAATATATAGAAAACTCATTGCAAATCAAATACAGTTTATGTTCAAAGCTTATTGCTATGCTTGTTTGGTGATTAAACTCGCAAATGTGTGCGTTCCTATTTGTTGTTATTATTTGACAAACTGTTTACCATCAGAACGCAGTGGCAACTTGAAAATTAATATGTCCAGATAGAGAGTGGAGAGCAAAAGTCACAAACTGCAATTTTCAATAAAATACAGCAGAATGAACTGTTGTTGACCCCAAGTCCACTCCAATTCAGCTAAATAGTTGCCCTTAGCGTGTGTTTACTGCAATTGCACAATTAACTACCAACTAACAAAGCAGATTGCACTCTGTTTACCTGGGCCACCAACAATTAAACGTATGTATGTAGCTGTAAATTGTGGATGTCAAAATTTGCATTCGACATTTATAATTGTAATAATTATTGAATTTGAACTAAAACTCTTTCCTCTTAACACTCTTGCTCACTCATTAAGAATTGCATAGCAATTAAGGAATATACACTCTTGTTAGCTAAAGAATTCGTTCTTTTAGTGAGTCTGCAATCTTCTGTCAGTTTATTATTAGAAATATTGGAAAGTGTAAAGTGTTATCTAGATAAATAAATTTATGTGGTAGAAATGTGGATGAAACTGAAGTATTCCTCATCCTCTTCCGTATCCTTATCCTCAATATTCACATCATCATCATGTTCACCATCATCAAGCTCATTATCATCATCGTAAACATCTGATGACAAAACGCTGCAGAATTCATTTTCTTCAAAGTTTCTTATTTTTTTCGTCGATTCATTCGCTTTGCAGGGCTAGTCTTAGGACTACTTGGCCCACCAGCAGCCTTTCTAGGAGGTGATGCTCCCCTTTTCAAAGAAGATCCCATTGTGCTTCCCTGTTTCTTCTGCTCAGCTGCAGCAAGCAGGGTATCCTCCGTTTCGGTTGGATTAATCGTGGCTGGCAGCTCTTGTGTCTTTTCTCGGAATTTCACAATGATGGCCGTCATATTGTCACATCCAGTACCATCGGCATCGGTGTTGGGAGCCAAGCAATGATCAAAGAGCTCATTGCAAATGTGGGAGAGCCTTTTACGTTTAGCCTTGAGTCGTAGTCGCACAAACTCGACTACTTCTTCGCTAGACATGGAGTTCCATATGCCATCACAAGCAAGGATCATGAACTCATCTTCTGGAGTTATTATTAACTTCTTGACATCTGGTAAGGCGGTTATCATCTGTTCCTCAGCACACAGCTCCTCATTCGTTTTATATGTGTGATCTCCAAGTGCCCTGGACAAATTGAGTCCACCATTAACACGACCATCTATAGAGATATTACCACCAGCTCCAATAATGCGCATAGTCTCAATATAGTCCTCCGGCTTGTGGTCCAGGCTCATTGCAATTGCCTTGCCATTGCGAGAAATCACACACCGTGAGTCCCCTGCGTTGGCCACGAATAGGTCGCGACCCTTAAGCAAACATACAATTGCTGTGGACCCACTACTCTTGCCAGGTTCTTCATCTTTGTCACGGCTTTCATCATTCGCACGGTCTTCCCCATTCTCTGCGTACCCCTCAGCTACATTGTGGTTGCGGGACAATACCTTGAGGGTGCTCACCACTTGGGGATCGAGAAGAGTTCGATCGAGTCCGAGAAATGCATCCTTCAGAGCCTGCTCCATGTTGCCACTTTTGTAGGTGTCCAAGTTCTTTAGGAATTCAGGCAATTTATCTGCACAATATTGAGCCACCTCAGCGCCGCCATGACCATCGTAAACAGCAAAAAATGCAGTTTGTTTATCAAAATTCAATATTGAAGTGTGCGCATCTTCTTGGCTCAGGCGCCAGCCTTGCATTGAACTCGCTCCCACGGCAATTAGCTCATTGGATTCGTCTGTGCACACCTTGTCCGTCTTTGGATGCGATAAATAGAGGCCCATAATGGATGTTTAAGAACTTCAGTAAAGCACAATATAAATGACTTAGTTGCGAATGTATAAAGGCTGAGTCAAAGGTAGCTTTGTTTCGTCTGTTCGTACTTTCACTTGATTGCAGAACTTACAAATAAAAGTGAAACTTTTCGAGTTGTCAGAGAAAGGTGTTTATCACTGACATTTAAAGCAATGGCTGCGATATGAACAGATTAAAAAATAGTCAACTATTGTTTGTCATGCTTTATTGTGAATACTTGTTTATTCGAATTTCTTTTTTACTGCACTACTCTACACTGCTGAACACTACTCAACACTGCTTAACATTACTCTACACTGTTGAATAGTACTCTTAACTGCTTAACATAACTCTACACTACCCTACACTGCTTAACATTACCCTAGACTGTTGAACAGTACTCTACACTGCTTAACATTACTCTGCACTGCTTAACATTACTCTACACTACCCTACACTGCTTAACAGTACTCTACACTGCTTAACATTACCCTACACTACTGTACACTGCTTAACATTATCCTACACTACTGTACACTGCTTAACATTACTCTTCACTGTTTAACATTACTCTACACTGCTTAACATTACCCTACACTACTGTACACTGCTTAACATTACTCTACACTACTGTACACTGCTCAGCATTACTCTATACTGTTGAACCGTACACTACTCTACACTTCTCTACACTACTTTACACTACCCTACACTACTCTTTACTACTCTACACTACCCTACACTACTCTACACTACTCTACACTACTCTACACTACTCTACACTACTCTACCCTACTCTACACTACTCTACACTACTCTACACTACTCTACACTACTCTACACTACTCTACACTACTCTACACTACTCTACACTACTCTAAACTACTCTACACTACCCTACACTTCTCTACACTTCTCTACACTACTCTACGCTACTCTACACTACTCTACACTACCCTACACTACTCTACAATACTCTACACTACTCTACACTACTCTACCCTACTCTACACTACTCTACACTACTCTACACTACTCTTCACTACTCTACACTACTCTACACTACTCTACACTACTCTACACTACTCTACACTACTCTAAACTACTCTACACTACCCTACACTACTCTACACTTCTCTACACTACTCTACGCTACTCTACACTACTCTACACTACCCTACACTACTCTACACTACCCTACACTACTCTACACTACTCTACACTACTCTACACTACTCTACACTTCTCTACACTACTCTTCACTACTCTACACTACTCTACACTACTCTACACTACTCTACACTACTCTACACTACTCTAAACTACTCTACACTACTCTACACTACTCTACACTACCCTACACTACTCTACACTACGCTACTCTCTCCTACACTACTCTACACTACTCTACACTACCCTTACCTACCCCTCATTACTCTTATACTCTACACCCTACTTAGGACAGCATTACACTACGCTGGCGTTGTTCTTAACGTGACCTTACTGTACTTCACTTGTTTAATTCAGAACTGATAACTAAGCTGACTACCAATTAACGAAGCAGATCGCTTTATTGCTTTCTGTTCTTGCTTAAGGGACCAATAGGGTCGCCAGGGAGGTGCTGCAGCATCTTAACTGTAAATTGAGGCTGTCATAATCTGAATTCAACATTTATAATTGTATAAATAATTGATGCAATTATAATTCTTGCAAATTTCAATTCTTGCAGCAGGATGAATTTCTCCTGAATCTGCCTCCTCATCGCCCTTACAGCTCTCAACGATGCTTTCAATTATTTTCTAAGTCGGCTCGAAGTCTCGAAGGGCTGTCAAGGAAAGGAATAGGAATGTGTACTTTATGCCGGATTATGCTTATGCATTCCATGATAAATTTGTAATATTCTCGCTTGGGACATAGATAATTTAAGCTGTCCAAAAACTTGATTGGCTCAATTCCAAGAATTGCACAATCCGGAATACGTGTACTGCTTATGGCCCCAGTACCCTCTCCCCATTCGGTAGCATTGGCAACAAGTCGCTGTGTCTCGCCTTGACGTGTCCTTGCCCCGTCAAACAGGTAGATAGACACACACACGCATAGAGAGAGCAGAGGGGGAGCACACGCAGACACGCCAGCTATCTCTGGTGTAAGTGATAAAAGCGATTCCAGAACGAATTATGACGCCAAGCTAAAGCGCTAGCCATAATCACCCGGCCACACGCACACGCAGACACACAACACTCACATCCAACTTACACGCACACTCACTCACTCCAACACACACACACAAGCACACAGAGCGATTTAAGGCTCGGCAGTTGGCCACTAATTTACCTACGATAGGCTAAATCAATGTGTTAAGTTGACTGTAAACGTTACATTCGATTAAATGCGGCTCGCATACACCGACGAAACTCTTGGCGGCGCCTCGCTTGGCAGAGCCAGAAGCGAAGTGAAGAGAGAGAGAGAGGGTGAGAGAGAGAAGGGTGAGGGGTATTGTTAGTGGGGGAGGGGCTAACACTGTCGGGTTGGGGGCTGATTTTATACTGACCCAGTTCCGCAGTTCGTCAGCCCCGTCATCGTCAGCATGTCTGCTGCCTTTGCTCTCTCTTAGTCCTGCCCGAGTCCTGCCTCGAAGAGAGTATTTCCCTAAGTGATGCTCGGCTTTTACTCGGCCGCCATTCGGCTGCTGCCACACGATGTGCCACATCGTGCCTTTGCTTGCCGATGCTGCATGTGCTGCTTGTGTTGCATGAACAGTTCTTCGCCGACTCTCGAATCGAACGGACGCACCTCGCGCACGCCATCGCTCGTATCGTGGCCAGTGTCGTCTCCAGTTGCCCCTCGGTTACGTACTCGGAGACTCGTGTGGCAAGTGCGCGCATCCCCTTGTGGCAAGTGCCAAAATTTGCACGTGCTTCTCAAACCGAATGTGAGTTTTGTTGCCGTTGAGTGCGCGCGTGTGTTTCGCCAGCAAAAATTTTGAATGTGCCCCTTCGCGAAGCCAACTGCAAAGTGGAACAGCAGCGGCAGCAGCATCACAAGGTGGCCAAGCAGAAGCCTGCAAGGGACCGCGGGGTGCGGGAAAAGGAAACTGGGGAAAGCCACCGCAATATGAGAAATTAACAAGAAGTGTGTGGCCTGTTTTCCTGGCCCTGATTAGCAGAGGCAGCGCATTCTGCGGCAAAGGATAAGCCGGGTCTGCTGCTGGTCGAGTTGCCCTACACGTGCGTGCACCCGTGCACCCTTCCGCCTTCTTATACCCCTCTTCCTCCCTGCTTGGCGGTTTGCCGCTTCGTTTATTTCTGATTCCTTTGCGTCATGACGTTTTATTTCAATTTTGTCGCCCACCGCAGCAATGAAGCCATTGCCCACCTCGGCCTCATTTGCCATTGTGCTGAGCAACGTGTGTGCATATGTACTCGCGTGTGTGTATGCATGTATGTGTGTATGCGTGCGAGTATGGTTGCGTGGGTGGCCACGCACAGTTGGCAAACTTTGAAGTGGAGCAGCAAAATGCTGGCAAGAAACGCAGCAACGTCATTAATCAAATGTCAAGTGCGCTGAGGCCACCTACGTGGCGACATCTACCCGCACCTGCCCCTGCCTCTCTCTGCAGAGATATGATAATTGAATAGGGTAGCTAAACTAATGCCAAGAGCACTTGCAGCGCACCAAGTTGAGGGGCTAGCAAAGGCAACTTGTGTTCATGTTAATCCAATAAGAACGTCATCGCTCCAATCGAGCAGCCTCAGCTGGTGCTGAGTAATTCCACCAAATCCTGCTACGGCACATTGACAAACTGTCATATCACTGATGTCTATTAGTGTGTCTCCCTCTTTCTCTTTCTCTTCCTCTCCCTCTCTCTATCTCTCTGTGTTTGTCTGCCTCTGACATCAGGTTTGATTAAGTTTACAGTTACACTTGACATTGCAACAACAATTGCCAAATGATTTGCACTTCTGCTTGCACATCAATTTCGACAGTGTGCGCCAGTCTGTCCGTGTGTGTGTGGGTGTCAGTCTGTCCATGTGTGTGTGGGCGTGTGTGATTTACTACTTGACACACTTTGAGGGGCATTTATTAAACATTTCAAATGAAATCAGCTGCAATTATTTTCCAATTCGCCGGTGATGAACGAGCGGACAAGGACACGCGTTTATCACGCATACGCATATTACGCATTCGTATGTGTAGTACTAAACGTACTCGCCTAAGCAGCGCCTACTTCACCCTTCGCATGTCAAATAGAATTTTAATTAAAAGTTCCTCAGTTCCACAGTTTCCCTTCGCATTTCCCATTTCGACTGTCGGCGGAATTACATAATTGGGCCAGATGTGCCGCATGATGGATGAGATGGCGAATTCTCGGACCCAATTCGAATGGGAAGAACTGACAGAAGGGTAGCGGAGGGAGGGAGGGGGGTGGCAGAGAGGTTGGTAAAGGGATGCACAGCGTGGCATCGTTTTGTTTGTTTAAATTAGTTTTAAACTGTCGAGTATCTGCAAGAGGGAAACGGAACACTTCCAATAGTCTGCGCTTCGGTTGCCAATTCCCACTGTGCACAGTGGCTAAAAACGACGCACTAAGCGTCCAGTTAATGAGACTGCAATTAGCGTGTGGTTGCTGCAGAAGTGACAGGCGAGGGGGGAGAACTGCAGCAAGAGCTATAGGGGCAGATGGGGCAGAGCCAACTCTGGTGAAGAGCGGCCAATCAATGCGGCTTTTGTTTCGTGGGCTGGCAAAATGGCAAATTGCGAATCGCTTGCGGAGCCGAAACCAAAATTTAAATGCGTGAAAAATTGCAGTTATCGCCGCCAGCGACAGCGACAGCGGCAGCGACAGCGCGACATCGCGACAATTGCGAATTCCGTTTGCCATTCCTTTTTTCAGCGCGCTGATTTGCATATGTATGAGTACACACACACACACACACACACACACACGCACAGATACCCAATTTGATGGCTTTAAAGTGTGTGGGCAGGCGGTGGCAGTGAGGAGGGGAGGGTATTGCGGCGTAGGCGTGGCATTTTGCGCAGTCACTTCTGCAGCCCCGAAGGCAGATGCTGAAGTTGTTGTTGTTGCAGCTTCTCTTGTTGTTGCTCTTTGCCCAAGGTGCAACGCAATGCTCCACAGGATCACAGGCACAGCTTGCAGGCTATGGCTTGCGGCACGGACAGTAAGGGGGGGGGGAGGGGTGCAATAGCGGGGTCAATTTGATTACCTCCATAACAATCAGGCTTGGTCGCAGAGGGGATTCAGCGTGTGCCTTTTATTGATCTCCTCTGCCGCTGGCTGTGGCTGGCCGAAGAGAGGGCTAAGGCAGGAGGAAAGAGGGGGCGTGGCAAAGTGGGCCATTCCATAACAATAACAACAACAACCTCTCGGAATTGATAATAAATGCGGGAATCGTTTTTATGCAAACCAGAGCAGTGCGAGTTGTGAATTTCGAATAACGCAAACGATAAAACGGAAAAAGTGAACAAAGCGAGCGAGAAAATAGCGAAATCGAATGCAAACAGAGAGAAGAAAAGAGAGTGTAATCAAATGAAAGGAAAACAACAACAAACACACTAACTGGGCAACGGACAACGCTTCAAATCGAATACCCGAAAAAGAAATTTAATAGCCAAGGCAAGCACGATTTTGACAACTGTTACGTTTACGATCGTGTCCCCTACAAAATTGCCATTGCCAAAGTAGTGCCACGCGTGTGTGTGTGAGTGTGTGTGTTAGTCAATCTAGAGAAGCAGCTTAAGCTGCAGCTGCAACTGGAATTGAGACTCGAACTGCAAGTGGAGCCTGTGATGCCGGACACGAATTCGCATACGAACAAGGACAAGGACACGCGGCCGTTGGTTGTCGCCTAGTGGGGCAGGAGGAGTAAACCCCTTACCTCCAAGTCCGACTGGGAATCCCACTGGGGGCAGCTGTGTGTGGAGCAAGTGGAGCGTGTGTGCTCACAGCCCGCAGGATAATGGATTGCAGCAGGCAGCAGCAGCAGCAGCCAGCAAAGTGTTTGATGCTCTCGTTCTACTCGTTCTCATTCCTGTTCCTCTTCCTGTGCGCATGGAGTGCTGCGAATGCTGAAGGCGAAATCATATTCCGCATCGATCCCCTGGGTAAGCAGAGAAACAACTACAACAACAACAACAAGAACAACGACAACTAGAGCATCAACTCCTCATAGACATGTTAATTATGCCTGGACGAAGAGTCTCCTAATCCTCCATGGGGTTGGGGGACGAATGATTAACCCAGTCAAGTTGAGGCACAAAAAACAGCACAAGGATAAGCTCAACATGTCCTGTTCTTCTTTTGCTTGTAGCCAACTCCCTTTGGGGGTCCTGAGATCTCCACATGCACAGGGAATGTTAATGCTGTGAATACTCAAGCAGATCTGCTGCTGCTTATCATATCTTATGCTTTCCTTCTGTTGCCCCTCCTCCTCTCGACTTTAAAACTCTGCCTCTGCCTGCCACTTATGTAGGTAACTCTGGTAATTCCATTTCGTAGAGTCTCTTCTGGAATATTTCATGGCGCATCAGATAAAGTAAAACTCTCGGCGAGAGCTCATCAAATTTATGCTCTCAATTACGCAAAGTAATGCGTCGCTCTGCCTCTCCTGCTCTGTGTATGTGTGCGTGTATGTGTGCCACATGTGCTACACATGCCACATGCCGCATGCCACTTGTCGCTGCTGCTGTTGCTGTGTAGACAAACAGACAAAAAAAAAAAACAAGAACATTTTGTCGCAGTGCCGCTTCCTCTTTGGAATTCGATAGGCAGCAGCTAAATGCATATCTGTGTGTGTGTGTGTATGTTTGCGGGTGTGTGTGTGTGCCCCGCCTCTTTCGCTGACAGTCGTACTGTCTAACTGGCCAGTCAGTGAGTCGGTCGGTCGGTCAGGCAGTCAGCCATCCATACATGACAAAACACGTTCATAAATTTTGTTTTTGTTTCCGCCAAGTTGCCGAGGCTTAAAGATGGATAAGCAGCGAATGGACAAGGGGATAGACGGGGTACAGGGGGACGGTCAGAGGCACAGGCAGTGGGCGGGCTGCGGGGACGGATGGAAATGTGTAAAGTTTTCACAAAGTATTAAAAAAGCTCGTAAAATGTCATAAACTTTTGTTTCCTCAGGATTAGGAACGGGCTTGGCTGTGCCGAGTTGAGCCTGGGCTGGTCCACTACAAAGCCCACATGTTGGCAAGGGGGTAGGGAGCGGGAGAGGTGAGGTAAACTTGGTAGTCAGCAAAAGGGAAAATATTATGTTATGTCCACGTTATGCAGTTCACTTTTATTCTTTATGCTTTTCACTTTTCTCTGCCGTTTTTTGTGCCTTTTTTGTCGTTTGCACTTTTTGAATGACTTATTTCCGCAGAGACTTATGCATGTAAGCAGCTCTACATATGTGTGTGTGTGTGTGTGTGAGTTTGTGTGCGTTGTAAATACTTCTGTCGAGTCTGTCTAATGATATTTTATTGTCCACGTTTGCATTCTGTATGGCAAATCCCCTGAAAACACTCGAAAATAGAGAAGAAGAAGAAGGGACTTCGAAATGGGAATGAGAAGGATTCTTTATTTATTTCCTTATCATTAGGTTTATCATTGCCGGCGACATTGATATGTTGATGGAGCTTATCCGAGTTGAGTCATCTGGGGATTTGGAATTGGCATTGGGCTTTGCTCATGTCGAATATGAATGAGAAATATTAAATTTCATTTAATTAGATTTATTTTGCGACAGATCAGAGTGGGCGCCAAGGCATATAAAGGGAAACATACATAGTTACAGCTACAGATACATATCAATTTTTATTGGTTCCAAAAGGCCCTAGAAAGAAGAAGAAGAATGCCACAATGCCAATTTGGCTCGGGTCTCCGACTCCGTTTCAGTTTGCTGCCATTGACAGTGGCAAATTCCCATTTATTAAACGAGTCAAATGGGACAATAAAATATGGATGAGAGCGAGATAGGAATAGTGAGATAGAAAGAGTGAGAGCGAGGGGTAGGGAAGAGGGGGAGATAGCAAGAAAACTTTGCATGGACGAGGACAAACATCAAAGAAGAAGGCAAGTGCGAAGCCAACGCGACAAGGGATAAGGGTCACAGACCGATTGGAAGACCAAGTAGCTGTCTCTCAATACACTCACACACACACACACACACACACAGTATGTACATATGTATTCTAGGAATAAATCAAAACAAATCAATTTCTTCTGCGCCATTGACTTTCGCCCAGCGCACACGACGATGACAGTTGCTTTCTTTGCGCCACGTCGTCCCAAGTTGACAGGCTTCCCCACTTTCCCCCTGCTCACCTCTTGCCTGCTGCTCTTTCCACTTTGACTCCTTGTGTCTGGGTGCGGATGCCGACAGCAAATAGTTGTGACAACTAAATTGGGGCTAAGCGAGCGTCAGAGTCCTCGTCTGCCCCTGTCCCTCTGCAACTCTTCCCGTGGTGCCTCGAGCAGCTCCGTTGAGATTTGGAGAACATCACAAGTAAAGCAAATTGACGATGAACACACACACACAGTCGCAGTGTGCATGTGTGCGTAGATAAATGGTTGCATATTCACACTCAGTCTATTCACACAGCCGACTTTGGATCGGATATGCGACTCAAGCTTGAGCTGCAGACTTTATCGGTGCACCATAAATTTACTTCCCACTTTCATGTCAAGTAAGGGGAGGAGGGGGGCGTTTCGAACATCTGTTATAGCTGGCAATAATTTATCGTGCAGTGAGTACTAAGTACTCGTACTGCTGCTGCTGCTGCTCGTGGTGAATAATGAATCAGCGGCTTATGGATTCGATGCGAGTTGATGAGAAAGTGCAAGTCAAAAGGTTCAAATCGCATTGCCACACAGTATTTTCTCCTGCTCCCTGTATAAATATTCAATTGTTCTGTTGTTTAAAGTAAGGATTCACTCTCGCTCTGCAGATATCTTGCAGGGTCTAAGGCGGGACAGGGCAGGGCAGGGCGAGGCAGGGACTGAGGCTGTTACTGATATGAGAGCCCATATATTTAAATTATTCATAAGTATGTAAAACGATTGCGGTTCGCATGTGCACAACAGACACCAACACAAATATACCCATACTCACACATACACAAATACACACACACACTTGCATACACACATTCACTCTCCCACATGAACTTAGACCTTGCAACTTTGAAAGGTAACGTCGATGCGTAAAACAAATTTCATGCTCGACAGTTTTGCGTCACAGCGTCTTTCGCTTCCTGTCTTGCTTCCCACCACCCCCCTATTCCACCATATACCCCTGCGTTTGCCCTTTAAGAGCACACGAGATCCGACAGTCGACAGTCGGCAGTCGAGAACCGGCATCTGTCTGGACCGCTTTCAATTTCAAATCAAATAAAAAGTTTCCTGCAAGCGCCTAAAACTGTGCCATCATCCAACTACCAGCATACTTCCCCTCTCCCTCCCCTTACCACATCCTCTTCCCTCGTCTGCTCGCACGTGTATGCGGGGCAAACCGCAAGGTCAAAGGGACTTTTGTGTTATTTTTATTGTGTTGCTGCAGCTTAAGCAGCCCCCAGCAAATACTTTCACTTTAAAAGGTAAACTTCTTCTTCCTTCTAGCACGAACCCCAAATCGAAATCGAAATTGAAGCTGAAACTGAAGCTAAAACTGTTGCAGACGCTTCAAGACTTTTATGACCGCGCGCAATGCGAACTTTTACTCGCATCCGACGCGATTGTTCAAGTCAAATGGCACCAATAAAAACTTGGGCCAGACTTCGCTTCCGACACATTGCGAGTCGAGCAGACCCTCCCTAGAACACGCCCAGCCTCAACCTGGCAGCTGTAAAGTCATAACAATTAATTTAATGTTCCGCCAGCTGGCCCAGCCAGCGCCAGTGGAAAAAGTAGCAGAACAACAACTGCCAAAATGGCTGAGATAAAAGTGGAAATGGAAAACGCAATCTCGAATGAATTGCAAATAAATTTCATATTTATTCACTTAACTTAAGTTTAATAAGTGCAAACTGAGCTGATCTCACAAATTGTGGTTATATATTTTACACTGTATAGAGAGAGAGTTCAACAAACAATTTTCTAGATTTCTTTAAGTAGCAAACTCGATAACATCATTCCAGTTTTAATTCGCATTGTGTGAATATCATCTAAATGAGATAACATGTCTTTATCCTTTTAGCTCCCTTTTGATTCACGTATAGAAGAGTATTTACCCCTTATGCCAGCCAAAGATGTGTGTAACAGGCTGTAGAAGGCATTGTTGACTCCATAAAGCATTTATATTTTTCAACAAGTGTACTAAACAAGCAAATCCAGTCACAGTATGTCTTATTATTTCACTTAAATAAAGTTGGTTTTACAAATGAGCCTCACACTCTTTTGCCCCGTAAACCCTTTAAAAATGAATTACATTTTGTACTCTTTAATATATGTTTGACATAACCTTCCAACAGTGTTTTAAAACATCAGATCGACCTTTCGAAATTGGAAACATTGCAAAACGGACATATTCGAATTGTTGTCGGGTTAATGAATGAAAAGCTGCAACAAATAACAAGTATGACAGATTTCAATCCAGCCCGGATGGCACTTGATACGACGACTATCTGGACAATTTATCTGCTCCACCCCTTGCCCTGCCCTGACCCCTTGTCCACTCATGCGATAGGCGAATGGGCGTTGGAACTACAGACTTGAAATTTATTGTCTGTGGGCGGCAACCTGCCATTTGGCCACTCTGACTGGCTTCTGGGCCATTTGGTAGCTGGCCCGCTGATTATTCGTAACGTGCATGCCGAGCATAGTCCAGATATGGCACACTATATACTATATAGTATATATACTATATGTATGTGAAATAATTACGAACTGAGAGCGGCCACCATTTAAATATAATTTATGGGTTGCAATATAAATCAGTCCCGGGCTGGGCCCGCATTTTGCTGCAATATCCTCAATCTCAGTGTCTTTTCCACCCCACTCAGCCGGCAGAGCTGACACGCCCCCGCCATGGGCAGTCATCAAAAACAAAACCAATTCGCACGCGCAGCTTCCCCCTGCCCCATCAACACAAACTCATTAGGGATATAATGCCCAGGGAGATATAAACGGTAGCAGCTAAATTATATTCCCCAACCTTGGCTCATCGCACCCGCCCCTGCCACGCCTACAACAACAAGAATTTGCAACTGTTTCACTATTTAAATTACTCAGCTGACTTTGGGGTCGGTTTTCATCAAGTTTTTACAGGGTATTTCTGTGTCGCAACCGCCTTTGCTTGTTGTGCAGACAAAATGAGTGCAAAATAAAAATATTTTTCAAGAATTCCAGTATAATTTGACTAGAGAATCTTCCCCTTGGGGGCTGCTCAAATATTTCTACGCTGAAAATGTGCACTTGGCGCCCAACTTGAAGTGCGAAAGCGCATTTCCATGCCACGGCTACACCTAGACATGGTGCTGTGCCTCCACTCCCCACCCGCCGTCGCAATTACCCACAGGCTGAATTTGTCTGTGTGTGGCAAGTTTGTTGAGGCTGCTTTGCCCTCGCTTACAATAACAACAAAGAGACAACCCCATCTCCCTTTCTCCCTCCCTCACTCCCACCCTGACGGCACTTGTTTGCTCAGGTGACTGTGGCGAGTGCTCACCGCATGGGCCTGCCCTGCCCCAAACCCCTTCTCCTACTTAGCTCCCCGAGGAGCTTCCATTGAAAGCTGCGAGAAATGTTGAAAGACAGCGTCCTGTCATTTTCAATTTGGTTCTTTGTTTTAGAAAGAAAGGAAGTTGTAGCTCGTTTACGACTCATGGGGAAACAGTTAAGAGGTAAACTGGTTGAAAGCAAAATGAGAAATAAAGAGATAAAGATGGAAGTGAATGTGACGTATGTGGACTGATTGCGAGGCACAGCACTCTGAGCCGTAGAGTTCTATTCGAATTTGCAACTGCATTTCGAATACATTGCGCATAATACAATTATAATTATCTGCCTACAATTTTGATGCTCATTAAAATCGAAATGAATGAGTAATTCGATATTATAATATATTTAATAATTTTAATTACAATCGAATTATCTCGTTCTTTCTTTGCATGTGACTCTCGATGAATGCCAAATGGCAATGCTCTTTGAATAAATAAATGCAACATTCGCTTTGCCTCATGTGACCTGCCACCTGCCACCTGCCACCTACTGTGTGCCACCTGCCACCTGCCTTGCCACTCTGCCACTTGCCACGTACTGTGCCGGCAAACAGCTCTTTTATCGGCCACACTGCGCACATATCAGAAAGCGGCCTGCGATACGGATCAGGTGGTAATTGCTTGCCCGCGCGGCACCAGCATTTCAATTGAATTTGCCCAGTACAACAAGTTTGTGGCAAAAGGTAAGTGCCCCCTCTTCCCCCTACTCTCTTTCTATCTGCCTCACTCTTTGAGTGAATTTTGTGTATCTCTTGCGAGCCATTTATTCCTGACACGTCTGCCATTTCGTGCTTTACGTTTCCCATTCCCCCATCTCCCCCTTCTCCCCTAGATGGCTACAGCATAGAGGAACTGTGCCCCGTCACGGGCACTGTGCGGCCCGACATCCGTGGCAAGGCAAAGCACTTGCTACGCGGCTCCATCTTTGGTTCCAGCTCTCAGAAAGTGCCGGCCAATCGCTACGTGAACGCAGGCTACGCCATCGCCATGGGGGCACCAAGCAGCAGCAGTAGCAGCACCAGTTCCAATCCAACTGGCACCGAGTCCTCGGCAGACGCTGCCCAGACTGGTGAAAGTTCCTCGGAGAACTGCATGTGGCCCAATGCTCTACAGGTAAGAAACTTTTCCCATTTGCAGTAAAAACTTAAAGTAGTTAAATTCATCGCAAATTGACGACAAGAGAACAAAGAAGAAGAAGAAGAAACCTTGAAGCGTGTCTTTAAAATCCCCTCAAATACTTTCAAGGAACTTTCACATTTTCCCAATTTTAATTTTGATAATTATAAAAGAAAGAAAAACAAACGAAAGCGGTAAAAACAATTCATAATGAGACCCCAGAGACCAAAGAACAGAGACTTCGTAATCGATACTAGAGCTAAGAATATTTTTAAGAAAACAAACATAAAAAGAAGAAAAACAAACGACACAGGACAGTAATTATTGTAGGCAAACAGGAAAAACAAGCAGGAAAATTAGAGTGGAGTCTGCTTAACTGTGATGTACCTACTATCTACCTGAGCAAGACGAAGAATATATAACTTCCGTGTTAAGCGTATTTTCTGTTGCATACTTTGCAGGGCTTGGAAATCAGTTTTTCCCAAAAAATTATTCTTAAATATTTTCTATGGTAACAAAATTTGAAAATTATAGAGATAAACTGACAGAAAGACATACAGACAGACACACTGACTGATAGGCAGACAGACCGAAAGACAGACAGTCAGATTAAAAGACTGACAGACTGACAGACAAACGGACTTGCCGCTATCGACTCCTCTATTGATGATGATCAAGAATATATAAAGTTCCTTGTGTCTGCAACGCCTTCTTGTACCTGTTACATATATTTTTGGGTAGCACTACGTTTTTATACCCTGATGCACGATGGCTAGCAGGTATAAACATAAGAGGAAGCAAGAAACACGACACAGAAAGAGATTATTGTGGGCAAACAGGCAGAAAAGGTCGAATGTTTACACTTTAAAGACCAAAAGACATCGACCAGTTCCATAGCATTATGATTATTTCAAATTTTTTGACCCAAAAAATACCTTTGAATTTTAGCCAATTAGCTGACAACTAGAAGAGGGGGTGAGTAGGAAGCAGGGGAAGGAAGAAGGGCATGAATACCTTAGAAACTCTCTTCCGGCTGTCATTAGAAAAATGTCAGTGGACCTTTTAAAGGGATGCGCAATGTCCAAATTGCGTAGAACGCTTCCAATTCATTAGGCATTTCAGACCCGGCTTCCTCATTCTCCTTCTTCTCCTTGGGGGCATCCTTTGAACCCAAGACGAAATCAATTTAAATTTGTGGAAAACAATACGAGACAGCTGAATTCATTTTGCTGTCTTTTTAATGTTCGTTAAAAGTGGCAGCAACATCCGCACACACGCACACCACACACACATACAGACACATACACATCGGCAACTGCTGTGAAATTCTCGCAAAAAATTGACGAAGGCCAAAGTTGCCTTTTTTGTCAAGCAGCGCATCAATGCAGGGCAGGGGAGTGGCAGAAGCTGGCCGACCCGCTGAGTTGGGCAAGATTCCTTCACGTCCCATGGGGTATCATTAGGCCGACAGCAATCCCAAAGTTTCAGCTCACAGGACCCGCCAACGTGGCGCTAAAAATGGCTACCGCAGCAGATAATTTCTCGCATCGCTTTTTTGTCTCGTCTCTCTCGCGTCGAGCGACGCCATTGTTCTCGAGAAGATGTTGTTACCGCTCAGCTGTTGTTCTCGTTGTTGTTGTAGTTGTTGTCTCTTGTCTGTTCTTTGTTGTTGTCATTGTTGTTTGTGTTCTGGCTGTCTATACTCGTCTCTTTCTCGGCAGGGTGTTGTTGTCACTCCGTCGCTGACGACACTGCTGCTGTCGCTGTCGTTGCCGTTGTTATTAAATTTTGTGACGACTCGTCCGAGGACATATCTAAACCTGCTGTCAGGCTGCCCTCCCCCCAGTCCCCTTTCTCTCCTCCCTCGAGACGAGTCTGTTGCTGTCAACACAAGATAGTGAAAAATAACTTGAAAATAAACAGTTTACATTTGCGCGCTCTGCGTATTACGAGCTAGAGCCGGAGCCAGAGCCGGAGCTGGAGCACACTCGCGCCACACATCCGGAGCTGGCACTATTAGCAGCAGCCTGGACAGGCCTGGCAAGGGAGATGAATGGGAGTGGGTGGCCCTAAAGAGAACGGTAAACAATGCTAAATGTCTAGCATAATTCCGTGAAAAACGCACATCGTTAGGCAACAATGCGGCCCCTGATTGAATAGATGACAGCCATATGATGGACAACATCGCATCCGGACTAGTTGGTACAACAAATGAATTACGTTCCACTGAGCAGATTTGAATGCCATAGAAAAGCAGGAATGTACCCAATTAGTTGGCAGCAGGATTAGGTTCTTCATAGGCTTGGCCATTTAGGCATATTGCAAAACGCAATCATATTTACGCTCTGTGGATGAAACTCACATAGTAAGTTAGTTCCTAGTTAGGCTGATTGGCCCCACATGATAAGTTTGTGTATTTGTGTGACAGGGCAATGAAATCAAATACAGAAGCCAAGAATGATTGGGGAAACACTTCAATTACATTTTTAATGCAAATATTTTATTTCAATTTGTAAAGTTTACAATTTCCGCTCAGTTCCTGAACTCGTTCACTTTTCAGCTCCTTCTTCTTCTTCTACTGTTTGCACACACACATACACATACACCAATGCGACACAGCGTATAAAATAAAATGGAAAACTAAATTGCAACTGATTTTTCTTCCTCCATCCCTCTCCCTCTCTCTCTCTCTTTACACTTACAGTACTCCTTGCTGCAGACTGTGGTGGAGGCCTGTCAGAAGAAGAAGCACTGCAAGTTCCATGGCTCTCCACAGTTCTATGGACTGGGCGCCAGTGGAGTGGGCGACTCATCCGGCACCAGCAGCTATCACAGCAGCACGGCCAGCTCCAATGCAATCAGCAGCGATCCGTGTCCCAAGCGTAGAAAAATCGTTGAAGTCGCCTACAAATGTCGCCCATGTAAGTCAGCACCGGGAACGAACACGGCGAAAGTTTTGTTTAATTTGAGCGAATTTATTGGGCGTACAATGGGACACGTAAACTGGCTAACAAATTCCGCATACGTATACGTAATATTACGTATACGAACTACAATAGCAGTTGTCGGTACTCGCAAACTGCAAAGCTGAAAGCTGAATGCTGAACAATCTCGACGGCCGGAATCGACACATAAACGTCCAGTCGAACGATTCGAACGGGTGTTGGCTTCATCCGGACTCGACTCTGGCTTCTCGGATGGGTTAACATTGTTTCCCCCCATTTCGTTCCCCAGGCGACGCCCAAAGCATTCATAGCCCGCTATTTTGCCGAACAAATACTGTTGCAGCAGCTGACAGGCTGCAGACTCGACCCGGGACCGAGTCCAGGACCAGTCCGGGCATGGGCCCGGGCCCAGACAGCAAGCAAGCAAGTTTAGCGAGCTGTCGTGCGTTCCAAAAATCCAGTCAGGTGGAATGGAGGCGTCGGCACTAGGGCGGGCATTGACTAGTCCGTTAGCAGTTCCAGTTAGGGAACGGGCCCCGGGGGCGAATCGAATGCGGACTGTGTGTTGGCAACTTTGCCCCCAGTCCAATCGCATTTGAACGTGCTTTGTGTAACTGAAAAAAACATCGACGATACAAAATTAAGTTTCCGCGCAGCTCACGGCACATGGCCTCGAGAACGAACATCAGCAGCCGTAGCAGCATCAGGAGCAGGAGTCGAATTCGGGCTCGGAAAATTGCAGTGCGCTGCCTCTTGAGCTGTGCCCCGAATGAATATTTGAATTTCAACTGTGCCATTCGAGCAGGGAATGAGTAGCTCGTGACTTTCAATTACAAAGTTCTGAATCATTGATTACTCTTTAATCAGAATGACATTATCGCGGCAACTTGGTGCTACATCATTACAGTGGGCGGGGATGAAGGTACAGAAGCGCATTAAAATGAAAAATGCTCTTGTTGAAACGTGAAGAAGGCAGGGCAGGTGACTAGTTTGGACTTGGCAAAGAGTTGCGGAGGAAGAAGCGTACTTTGCTCGTTCCTTTTGGTTACTCATAGCGCAAGAGTTAATTCCACTCTTTCATTTCGTATTCGCAGATGAATTCCGCAGCAAGGTGGCCTGTCATAACGATGTCGCCCAACTGGAGTGCAATCCGTACTCACGCATCGCTGTCTACAGCGCCAGCTTTGGCCGCACGGAGTACGAGAGCATTCAGTGCCCGCAGCCACAGGGAGTTCGCGAGGAGAGTAAGTATCCCAGGCTCTCTGGGGCATCCATCAAGGCGCAATCCCAGACATGCACTTTGTTACACTTTTTGTCTCTTCTTCTCTTCTCTACTTCCTCTTCATTTTTTTTGAACGTAGCTTGCCTTGCCTCCTTCGCCACGGAAACTGTGATGCAAATTTGCCATGGGCGGAGGCGCTGCAACCTGGCGGCCGATGCGAATACCTTTGGCACTCCGTGCCAGCCAAACTCCAGAATGTATCTGAAGGTTGTTTACACATGCGGTAAGTGTGGGGCAGAGGTTGTGAGAAGGTGAAGGTGCAACTAGTCGGGGTCGGCATTGTGGGGGCGTGAGAAATTCAAGGGGCGTTTCTCTGTGCTGCCACTCAGAATGATTTAGGGCGCGCCTTTGTTGGCGCTTCTCATCACATCGCGCGTCAAGGCGCAAGATTGATGCCCGGTGCTTGGCGTCCGACCCGCGCCATCCAACCCGCCATCCAATCCGCCGTTCGCCGACCGGTGACTTGGCCACATGATTTATGCTGCTCGTTTGGGCACTCGCTCTCTCTTTTTCTTCTATGTCTTTGTTCCCAAGCAGTGCCCAAGCAAGTGCTGAAGGAGAGCAACGAGTCAGAGGTGGAAGCCGACGAGACGGAGGACTTCGAGGGCGACATCAACGACCTGTATGACGATGAGCTCATCTACAAGGAGTCAGAGGCCATACCAAAGCTGTATAGCAACACCAGCAAGTCGGCACAGGGCAATGGTACCGCTGGTGCTGGCGGTGCCACGCGACTCACGGGCAGCAGCTCCAATCCAGAGGGCATTCAGAGCGTGACAAACGGTTCGATGGATGCCGACGCATCCTCCGACGGAGGCAGCGGTGTCAATCCGGTGATGACACACAGCTCTGATCTAAGCCTAGAGGGTAAGTCCTTGTCAAGCGAACCAAGCTCAACTGAACTGAACCGAAGTGAACTAAGCGCCCCAAATGTTTGCTTACATTTTGGCTAAATAAAAGACCAGCCACACTGAGAGAAAAGCAGGGGATTATCGTACACTATCTAAGCTATACTAGGCTCTGTGCTAGACTCAATACTAAACACTGTTCTAAACCTTATGCTAGATTCTATGCTAGACTCTACATAATTCAAACATATCCCAGTCAAGGATTTTTTTACAAGCTTCGACCTTTTCTCTCAGTGTATGCCTGCCTAATCCCATGCAGGCTCACAAAGACAGGCATCTGACATTTGTGAATGTCAGATCCTATTTACAAAACAAACAATTTTAAAGTCAACTTAAAGTCAATTTGATATCAGAGCGAGAGAGAGAGAGAGACACGCATCCTTATTAGGCAAATCCTCGGCTCAGCTTGGCTTGCCCTTAGGCATTTTTTAATGAAATTATATGCATAATGCTGATGGCTTCCTTGCCTCTTCTTGTGCAGACGACCAGCAGCGTCTCTATTTGTATCTGTTAATCGTCGGCTCAGTCGGAGTGCTGTTCTCCATTGGGATTGTGGCAACGCGCCTTGTGCTTGTCCAGAAACGTCGCATGGCCAGTGATACCCACTCCAATTCCTCCACCAAGGGTGGTGGTGGAGCAGGAGGTGTCGACGAGACAACCATACCGAGCGGATTCAACGACACCATCTCCGAAATAGACGCCGACATTGACCTGACCACATCGATACCCGTGCCCAGTGTGTCAAAGAACGAGGTGCGTATCTGAATCTCTTACCCGCAGCTCGGCATGGCAAGTGGCCAACTTAATCTTTGCTGCAACTACAGAACTACATCACCTACGCGCCAGCAAGCAGTCTCTACGCCAGCCTGGCGCCCAGTCAACTGGCTACTGTGGCCGGTGCTGGCCCCGCTGCGGGACTGCTGCCCAACTCGCTGCTCGTGGGTGCCCGACAGTCGCCCGATCTCATCGGCATCTCGCCCAGCACGTTTGTGGCCACCAGCAGCGCTGGCAGTGCGCCACCTGGCCAGGCACCCTTAGCTGGCATTCTGGCACCTGCCATCGTTATCGGAGCAAACGGACCCGGGGGCACCTTGCCCGGCAGCAGTGGCATCAGTAAGTGTCCTAGCCAAGCAGAACTAAGATATACTCTAGGATATATTGACCTCTATGTCGAAATTCTGTTCCGTTCCCTCTCTCCCCTCTGCAGACACTATGATGCCCCTCACCTCGTTGACCCAATATACCACGGCTCCTACCATCCGTGGTGGTTATATCATCAATGCGGAAAGCGTCCTGCAGCGACCTACAAACACGCCAACGCCGCCATCCTCACTGGCCAGTGGTTCACCAGCGCATCCGGCGGCTCAGGCGACTTCGGTAACCACATCGCCGCTGGCCATGACGCCACTGACTCATGTGGCTGGACCAGGCAGCTCCACGTTGCGCCGCAATAAGCCCGCAGCGGCGGCAATGCTGCATCCACAACTCTCGTACGATGGCACGGCACCACGCACCCTCTCCACAGGCCTGTCCGTCAGCTCACAGTTCTATTACGGATGACCCGCCTCAGTGGACTGTGAGCCCCATGTCTATGTAACCGCCCCGAACGTGCACGCCAGCTTTGCCAGAACCCAAGACACTGGGGCGGAGGTGGAAGCTGCTCATGTGCCCTAGCCACAGGCTGAGCGGGCTCCGCCGCCCACAGAAGCAAGCACAGAAGACAATACAAATCGACAAGGGATTAGCTCAAGCCAGCCAGAGCCAGCCCTAGGCACCGACCGGAAGGATCAGGAACAACAACAACAGCAACAACAGGTGGGCAAGGAGTAAAGGAGTAAATGAAGAAGGAGAATGCCAGGAATAGCCAAGGTCGGTTTTTACGATATATTTGTACATGGACGAGCTTCCTTTAATTGTAAATTACAAACGGAACATAGACAAACTTGCGTAAATACAAAGATAGTTTAAGGCGAAGAAGGGTCACCCTTATTAAAGCGACATTAGGCTAGCTACATTTATAGGTTAAGTAAGAAAAGATGTTTTGTCTGTACGGCGGAAAATCCTGCGAGCATCATTTGCATTATTTAGCATATTCAGACAGGGTTGTATCTCCATCTTGTTGTACAGGAAAAAAAGAAAAGAATTCCTGAAACTGTTTTAATTATCGCATTGTTTCGTAGTTACGGAACAGTTTGAATAAGCTCCAATGTTTTCGCAAGTTGTTTTTAGTTTGACCCAGTTACCTCCGTCATACTGTACGATACCATACCATACCCCAGATATTCATACTTTAATACTCTACTGCAACACTGCCTAGTCCTAATGTGGACTCGCTGAAAGTCTGAAAGAGTCGACGCCATAAATGAAAACAAATTGCGTGAGGCTCATTTAATGTTATCAATAATGTAAATACACGCATAAACATAAACAGAGCAAACACACACACACACACACACACAGAGAACAACAGGAATTCCAATGAGCACACACACGCACACTCATCACGGATGCTGGGGAAACTAATGGGTTGCCTTGTTCCGAGCAGACCCGAAACTCATGAACACAAGCGATACAAATGGGGAAACCTCCATAAATTTCATGATACTTCCTCGAATCTTCATAAGCGTATGTGTGTGTGAAGTCATGTATATGTGTGCTGTGTGTCCCCGGGTTAGTTGGGTGTATAAGGTGCTAAGCCTGCTCATAACTCAGCGCCGCGTACAACTTGTCGTATGAGCGATTTCTCGTGTGTGTGCATAACTCGGGAGTGAATTTCGGATTAATGCGCTACAAATGGATGAGCGTAATTAATATCCGGCTGCAGGTCGCCGCCGGCATGCGGCTGTATCTAATGGATTGCCACGTCATGCTCAGGTTGCCAGTGTCCGCTCTGAGAGTGCGTGGGTATGTGTGTGTGTGAATCGCAGGATGCCGTTACAGACAAGACAAAACACAACTAGTCATATATCTAGTCGTTAGTTGAATAGTCTGCATACGAATTTGATTTGCCCATCTGTATCTGTATCTGTATATACACCTAGCTGTATCTGTTGGTTTATATGTATCTTTGGTCTCTCTAGTCGTCTATCAACAGTTTGTTAATATTACTGACGTTATCGTTTCAAATGTCAAGTGCCTTCCTAATTAGCATTTAAGAACAAAGAGAACTTCGAGATCGAACTCGATACGAAGTTGAAGATGAGAGTAGATTGAATGAGGAGTGTATATAGCCCAACTACATACAAACTAATCGTGCAATAGCAACACGATTCCACACGTTTCAGCATAGATCCAATTAGCCAAAGTGTAAATAAGTGTAAGAGAAACCTTCCAGAATAAATAGAGCAAAGCAAAGCAAAACAAAAAGAAAGACAGTGAGAGAACTGAGGGAACTGAGAGGAGAGTGCAAAAACCGATTTTACTAACTAGAAACCTTAGCTCAATTGGGTTGAGCAACTCCGGTTCGTTCCTCCAGTCCAGGCGACTCAATTAATAATAAACAATTAAAGCATGTTCACAATAGAGAGTTATTAATTAAATGTACATAAAATAATCGTGTTATGCTAACCCAAATACCAAGAAAATAAGAAACAAAAATAAAATACCAAAAATGAAAAATGACAAAAAAAAAAGAGAAAACAAACAATTCCAAAATGCGAAATTAGGCAAAGAGCTATGCAGAGTGAATGCATTATGAATTAGTCGTAATCGAGTATTTAGTAAACCGAAATATTCGTAAACTAAAACCATTAAAAATGCAAACTGGCGAAACTAATTAAAGACCCAATGTGCAGCATTATGTAATCGCAGTCGTACTATAAAATACTAAAAATACTCGTACAAAAACCCAAAAATGTTCGATAAGCGTCGCGAATTCATGTGGAACGTGACCTTTGACTCGAAACAAAATCAGAGACAGTAAAAAAAAGAGTGGAAGAGAAACATAGTATAAAGTTTCAACTTTAAACTAAACTGTGAATATTATTTGGTTATAGTTTTTTCCACCTATGTATTGCACTTTTTGTACGTTTCATTTAAAATACAAATTAATAGTTAATAAATAAAATACCAAATGAAAAGTCTAACTAATCCGAGCTTCATTCGTTCATTACGCCAGTTTCAGTGCACATCAATTATCTGCTTAGCGCGCTTAATACCCCAGATAATCAGCCCAACTATCTATATCTATGCGCAGATACAGATATATACATACATATATATAACGACGTTAAGCAGTCGAACAGACAAGTTTATTTTGCTCGGATGCGAACTAACGATGCGTGAATGTATTCAAGTTACAAGTAAGTACTGAGACATCAAGACCAAGGCCGAGACACAAGAGTCAAAGAGTACGCACTGCCAGGAACTAGTTGGAAGAGTGAAGAGGGGAAGAGTGGAAGAAGGGGTGGCGGGGAGGGCAGTATGCTGTGGGAAGAGCAGCAAAAACGGCAGTCGAGTGAACTGTTTGATTAAATTTGTTGGCTGCGAGAATTTATGGGTACACCATGAAAGCTTCGCCTGCTAATTGGTTTATAAATTAGAATTTCAACGGAACATTAAGCCAGCCATCTCAACCAAATAAGCCACAACAGTTTCAAACACCATAGTAATCAATATTTATTGTGTGCACCCAACAAAACAGCAGAAAGAGCAAACAAGTATAACGAAGTGGGAAACATCCTGAATGAATATTGGTTGGTAATAAGCTTCCCGCTGTGTTGTACTTGCAGAGTTGGGGCTGTGGCAAGTGGCTGGAAAGTATCTGTGAAAATACTCAATAAAGTTGGCTTAAATCGCTACACTAACAATTGCAAGCAATTAGAGACAAACCGAAGGAGAGTAAGGGATTAAAGAGCATTAAAGATTCTTTGTAGTAAGCATTATTATTTAATATTTAATTAGTTAATGGAACGTGTTTCTCACTTCTAATCAGTTAGCAACAAAGCCGAGATTAAGCACTCATACACTTTTACTCTTCTTTCTGGATACTTACCCTGGCTTGCTTTTCTCCTAAGCTCTAGCAGCACCCACTCAGCGCTTTACTGTTTAAACTTTTTCCATTTGTAGTGGTCTGCACAATAAATATTGATAACAAGAACATTTGAAACTTCTTCACGTTTATCGACAATTGTTGTGAATTTCTTTGAAAATTGAACAAGGAAAGTATCTAATGTGGACAGAGAAAGAAAGTTTTTAAGAAATTATTAGGAAAGCACGTAGAAGAAAGAAAGATGTGGGTTTCCATATAAGGAAAAGGACCAATCACATATGCCGAAATAGTGAATAATATTTTAATATTAGATCCATAAAGAAACTTATCCAATAACATGAAGATAAGCCAATTGAAAGCCGCTTAATCCCTTAGTCTCCAAGAAGTTAGGTTGAACGGCACCTATTTTAATTCAGAAGAACGCGCATACACGAATAGATATTCAGTAGGTCCAACACGATACCTTGTGAAAATTTAACCTTCTCTCTCTACTCGGTGCTCAGCTGAGTTCAATCAACTCGACTTCAATCAACCCTAAAGTCCTCGACAACGCACTTGGCACTCATAAAAGGTAAATTAAGCCAGCGTTGCTGGGAAACTTTAATCTCAGCCATTGAGTAATTAATCAAGGAGCACCAGCAGTAAGGTGTGACTTTTTTAATTCACTTAAAATGCTGAATGTGGAATGTATGTTGTCGTAGTTACTACAACATTCCCTGATTGAAATCTCTCTCGTGACGAGCTCGTTCAATGTGCGAAAATCACTTCGTTCCTCAGTACTGGTTAGCCCTGAGAGAAGTTGGCCAACACGTTTGTTTTATGGGTGCCAGTCTTCCCAATCTCCCCCCAGGTTGAGAACGAACGAGTACCCGCTGCAATCTAATTAAAGATAATGTTACAAGCATTATTAATTAATTTGCGGCAATGAAGAAACATGCTCAGTCAACACACAACGTACCATACCATTTACTATACTCAGCTCAGCATACAGTACACAGTCCATTAGCGGAGTTGAGTGAGAAAGTAGTTGCCGTTGTTTTGGCTGGCCAACTCAACGGGCCACCTGCCACACTGGGGCTGTAATTACTTTTGGTTGCATGTGCGCAGAAAAGGAGGAGAGCCTTTGCGTGAGATTCGACGCAAAAAACAATCGCATGTCGCTGTCGTGAGTGGGTCGACAGCTACTTAGCCCTAAATAGGGAGCTAAACTTATCATCCAAAGTGGCGTCCGGCAACAATCTGTCAACCAGAATCAGGAAATTTGACTGCAGCACGCAGTGGAAGCGTTGCTAATTACATTAATTCTATTTTTGTTTAGCTATTCAAGTTTTGCCACACTGTGCTTCAGGCATTTGCTAAATATTCGCACTGTCATGCCCAAACCGACAAGCAGCTCAAAGGCGGGTGTGCCATGTAGCGATGGTAAGGTGGTAAAAATACCTAGCAGGAATTTCATTACGTCAGAAACACAGCAACAGTCTCTTCATAGTTCTGCTCTATTGTAGTAGTTGTTGCTGCTGCGCCATTGTCTCCCAGTCTCCCAGTTTTCCAGTCTCCCATCTTCATAACTTCCCACCTCGCCCTTTATCTGTGCTTGCACTTTAAAATGTTCTTAAATGAAAATCGATAATTCATAAAATACTTTCCCCCCTTTTCACACACTCACGCACGCACATGTGTGCATCTATCGCTCTCTCTTTCTCCCGGCCTTCTCCTATTTGCTCTCGTTATCCCGCTCGTTGTTTGCGTAAGTACTTTTAAAGCGACTGCCCTGCATACCCCCATTTCCCCCACCCGCAAGTCTAACCAAACTTATGATAATTTCCTTTCCTTTGTCAAACTTCTGGATAATGCAAAAAGTCAACCAGGCTTGCCATAAACCGGAAGCCAACTCAAGATTCTTTCCATTTTTCGCATGGCCGAACCATTAAATCGATTATTTTTTCTTCTCAATTTTCGTATTTGTTGTTGTTGTTGTTGTTGTTGGTATGTGACCTTCTCTAGGCGATTAAGATGGCACCTTTTTGGTGAGATGTGAGCACACATTTTTGGATTATTGATAAGGTGGCACAACAGGTACAGTAAATAGAAGCCAAAAGGTAGCTTGAAGTGTTCTATTGTTCTGTTTTGTAGATAACTTCAATGGGTTGCTGAAGAGTAAAGTAAGGTATGCTTGCAACATTTAATAATGACATGACTGTAAATTAAGAAGAGCTTCACTTTAACTTGGGATTGCCGTGCAAATAAATATTCTTGTAATTTTCCTAGCTTTTCTTTCCCATTCATTCATCGTGTAAATTTTGGTGTCTACTTAAGAATTTAAAATTAGAATAGTTATTAGGGGCTTTTACATTAATTAAGCGCCAGGTTATCCACATAAGCCACTAGCCAAGTCATTGCCATCTCTGGCCCATTCAAAGGGATATGCAAATTAAGATGAAAATAAAGCAGGAGGGAGCCGCAGCAGTAAGTAAGAGGAAAAAACTAAGACTGTCGGCCTGTAAACTTGCACTTTATTCTCATCATTTTTTCACTTTCTTCACTACAGTGGAAAATGCTCACAGAGCACAAAAAAAAACAAGAAGCAACAAAAACAATGCCAGAAGAAAAATGGCAGAAGCTCAGCTGCAGAAGTTCGTTAGCCGTTTGCCGTTAGCCCTCTTTCGAGGGTTCGAGGGATATACTGAAGGACCAGAGAGCATCGGTGCGGCTCGGGTTTGGGGGGCTCAGTCGCCTGTGTTGTCCTTCGGTACAGTTGAATAAAATATGAGTTGAAGGCAAACTTCTGGACGCTCTTTTTCCGCCAACGTGCACAGTGGTCCTGCTCGCAAAGCCAGCGCCACAACAGGAGAAGAACTGCTGCTGGTGCAACCAAAGTCAGAGTGAAAATTTTTGTGTTTGCGTTTCGTGTTTGCATTTCGTGTGTCCTGCCCTCTTGGCCACAAATTGAATGCTGTTCAAATAATTTATCTAATTTTTTTCTTTTGCTTCTCTGGCCGGGAATCCTCTGTTGCTCCCCCCCCTTGGCAGTTAGCGAGTCGTGTGTGAGCATTTTTTCACCTGTCCCTTTTTTATGCGCCCGTTAACGAAAGTGAACAATATAAAACGATATGTTTTTCCCTCATTCTCACAGCGCTTTTCACATTTTTCTTCACACTTTCGGAGCGTGCCGAATCCCGACTCCGAGGGACCAATTAATGTGGACTTTCTTTCATAAGTAGCTGCAAATATCACAAGGTTAGATTACTTGACCATCTTTCTATGCTCCCATCATTCCATCCCGGGCTGGTATCTCCAAGGTCATCAACAAGTGCTGCCAGAAGTTTATTTACCCACTTGACGAGGGTCCGGCTGTCAATTCAAGTGACCGTCGGGGTTCAATATACTTAGCTGAACTCTTGGCCTGCGGGCAGATCAAGCAATTAATGCATATAATTTTAAACCTAATAATAGTCAGCATTATCTATAATTAAGGGCAATGACCTAATAATAGGATAATCTAAAAATCTATTGATAAAATACATTAAAATAAATTTGTTTTCAAATTTCTGGCTAGTCCTCTTTTGTGTGACAATTCACTTTGTCTGTTGCGCAGAGAGAGAGAATATTCACAATATACATTCACAAATATTTGCTTTGCACACAAAAGCTGAAATTGCGAATGGCTGTCAAAGATATCGAATAACCCGAAACAGAGGAAAGGACAACATGTTTATCTATTGAGCTCAAAGCAAGAAGGAGAGAGGGAGAGAAAGAGATGGAGAAACGGAAAAGTACTCGATACAATTTAAGTTTCGTCTATTTGCAGCGAAAACACTCACAAATCTTGTATAAGCATTCAATAGCAAAGGAAAATTGTAGGAATTTAAAAATGCCAAGATTAAATCTAACTATTTTTTATTGATATCAAACAGAGTTTTTCTTGGCATCAAAAGAGGAGACAAAGAAAGACAGAGTGCAACTGGCAACTATCGTTATTCATCAAGTGGAGTCTTAGTTGAAGGAGTTAGGAGGTCAAAGACAGTGCCAGCCTATGCTCCCTCTACATGAATATTCCAGAAACCCACACACATATTCGCCACGAGTAGTTCAACCCTGCACGCCCATTTGATAGTCTGGGTTTGGGTGTAGGTTCTAGTTCTCATGCTGATGCTGGCTTAGTTTTTTCTGGCTTTGATGTGCCGTACTCGATTTCCACTGCCGGAGGCAATTAGGAAAGTTTTCTAACGACGACGAGTAGTGCTGGCCCGGAATCCGGGCTTGAGATTCGGTTTCAGGCCCTTCTCAGTCAGCGCACACTTTTCTCTCCTTCTTTTTCTCCTGCTTCTGCTTCTGCCTCTGCTCTCTGGAGAGTCAAAGCAAAGAGCGTGCATTGTGCTCGGCATAATGGAAATTCGCGAATCCAAGCATGCAAATGGCGTAATGATCCCGAGTACAAACTTTGCCAGCAGCCATGCTGCAATTTGCTACTCCAATACAATTAAAAGTGCAACGCTCAGAGGATGCACAAGAGATGGGGCAAGGTCGTCGTCGTTGTCGTCGTGGCAAAGGGCCACATGTGCGTTTAATTCGTTTGCCAACATAATTGCGCAAACTTCTCTCCCGTTTTAATATATGTTTATATTAGTTGCACATGCTGGCAGCAATGCTGTGGAATGTCTAATGGATGCCACGAGCGAGACGAGATGTCTGGCTGGAATGGGAGTGGGAGACTGCCTGGCTGACTGCCCGGATGCCTGGAGCGGCATATCAATTTGTTCTCTCTATGCCAGTTTCGCTGCTTTGATTCTCTGATTGGCTGCGACATGGACACGCACGTCCAAATGGGGACAGCGAGACACAGCTTAACCTCGGGATAATTACTTAAAATGACACAATAAGTTCCACGCCTGACCGCTGTCTTTAGCATAATTAATAACAGAGTCGTGACCCGAGACAGGCAGAGGCAGACTAACCACAGAGCACAGAGAGAAAACAAGCAGTAGAGCATAAGCATTTACTTTGCTTTGTTAGTTCAAGTGGGTACACAAGCTAAGCCCGTGATATTTCCCACTGTGTAGTCTGCTCAGCCTCTGCCACATGCAACATGTCTACGTCTATGTGGACACACGCCTGTGCCTGTGTCTGTGTCTGTGTGTTTGTCTGTGTGTAAGGTTAGTGCATTATTTATGAACTAGCTGGCAGACGGCAGACGACGGTCCTGTTGACAACTTGTCGTTTCGTTTCGTTTCCATGAAGCCATGACGCGGATGATGTCGAGGATGACTCACACTCGCACTCGGCAATTCACTCGACATTAGCCACGGGCAGAAGCAGATTGAGTTAATCATCGGCTGACCGCAGAACCGCCAGAGCCGCCACAGACAGTGGCAGCTAAGTGCTGAGTTGTGGAGGGGGTAGGAGGGGCGTCCTACCATGATGGCAATCAGTCAAAGTCATCAATCAACTTGGCGATACGATGCCGACCACACGAATTTACTTGAGTCGCGAAGCCACGCCCACTTTGGGGGAATACTCCTCATTGAGTTATGACGAACGGCAACGCAAGCGAGAGTGTACTGCAAACCCACACACATACACACACACTTACACACATTCGCTCAGCACATGCACGTATAAAAGTGCTACAAGGCAATAAACACAAAATTGCGTATACGACATGTTGCAGCAGCATGAAGCAGCTCAACTTTGGAACGCGTTGCGTATTGCGCGTTTCCCTGAGTTGCGCGAGCAACTGTAAAAATCTCTTCCGAAATTCTACAATAAAAAATGTTGACTGGCCCGGGTGCCCCCTTGGAAAGAGGTCATATCATTTTGCTTTTATTAGTGTTTTTGTTAACATTTTATTGGTTTTCTGCTTGATGCTGCTTGCTTTTTTTTTGTTCTTTTCACTTTTATGTCTGCAATGCAGGGTACGGAGGAGCATTAAGCCGGGCCAGGCCAGGCGCCCGGTAGGCGCAGTGAGTACTGAAGGTCAAAGCGGTCAAAATTATGTTTAAGCACCTTATGGCGCCGTCGTCGTCGTCGTGTATGGAAAGTATGAGCTACGCGACTCCTCCAACGACCCAAGTAACTCCTGGTGAACGGAAGCTGGAAACATTTAAACAAAATATACGATACATTGCGATGCGATACGATACGGTGCGATATGAGTTTGTGTCTGTAATGAGGCACAAGGCCAAGTGTTGAAGGAAAATACTTGAGATAAGGTATAGGAGGGGTAGCAGGTGCCACCAGTCGAAGATGCCACCAGAAGAAGGTACCAACTATAGAAGGAAGGAAGAATGAAGCTACCAGTGGGAAATACTAGCAGTACCAACTATCCATACTACCAGAAGAAAATATCAACAGAAGAATATGCTACCAGTAAAAGGTACCCCAGTAGGGGGTACCACCAGATAAAGGTAGCACTGGTAGAAAGTAACACAAAATAACAATAGTGCAAGGTACTACCAGTAAAAGGAACCACCAGTAGATGGTACCACAAGTAGAGGGTACCACCATTTGGAGATATAACTGAATGAAGGTGCCACCAGAAGAGGGTCCCACCAGTACAAGTTAGCAATAGTACAAGGTACTACCAGTAAAAGGAACCACCAGTAAAGAGTACCATTTGTAGGAGGTAACAGTAATACAAGGTACCACCAGTAAAAGATACCATCTCTAGCAGGTACCACCAGTTGAATGTACAACCAGTTGAAGGTACAACCAGAAGAAGGTTCCACGAGTAAAAGGTACCAGCAATAGAAGGTGCCCTCAGTTCACTGATTGTCGTCGTCGTCGTTGTGGCAGGAGCAAAGCAATTAAGATTGTTCTGCAGATGCTATTGCCAGACAATGTGGGCGTGGCAGGAAAGAGGGGAAATGGGAGAGAGGGTGCTCTATCTGTTTTTGCATTCCGAAATTTGCAATGAAAGTTGCTGATGCAGCAAATGAAACTTTGATTTGTAGCTCAGCTGTCCCGTTATACAAGTATGCACATTGAGGTTATGTTGTGCAACTACCGTTATGAGTGAGTGAGTGTGTGTGAGTATGTGGGAGTGTGTGTGCGTGCCGTTTAGTCACGTAGATGTTTTCGAGTGTTTTGCCACGTTGCCTCTCGTTGCAACGGGTATTTTTGTTTACTAATGCAATTTGTAACTCATTAAAGCAGTCGACACTCCTCTTGCCCCCCTCGGCCGTCCACCTCCACCACTCGCTCGATAAATCAGCCAGGACATTTGTGTGTCGGCGCATGCCGAAGATGTTTCGCTCTTGGCTCGTTTCGTTGGCTTTCAAATGACGTCGGCACTTCCGCATGACTATTAAAGCATTCCAGGCACGCATTCTACAATGAACGAAGCGAATTTAATAAGAAAATACGAAATACACTGAGCACAATTGCCAGTGACTTGGCAATACTCAATTTACGGAAACTAATTGCTTCATAATTTGCCAGAAAGAACCAACAACCCAAAGAGAAATAAATGAAAATTGCAACTCAACTCAAAGTTAAGTGTTAAGTGAGCGATAATTAAGTCTCTAATTGATTGTGCACTGTATTTGAATGATGAATTTGAAATCGAGATAGCGTAATTGCATTATTATGGAATACATATGCCCCGCAGGCAGCAAGCTTCATTACTTTCAACTCAATTTAAACCATGAATATGTCAGTCTAGCAAAAGTTATCCACTTAGCTGCCTTCCCTTCCTCCTTTGAAAAGGATTCAAGGCAATCATCGCTGGCAATATCAGTCGATTTTCGGCAAAAACCAAACACAATTTACACAACTAGAACACGCGCCAATTGCAGACGTAATTTAATTGACGTGTTGGGAATTTTCCTCTCTCAACGATGTTGTAAGGACGAGAAATGAATGTCCTCATAATGTGTGATCGAAGAAACTTTTTCTGCGGGCAAAACTTTGCCAACGAGTTCGTACAGCGCTCAACAAAGTGACAAATTTGTGGTAAATCTACAAGAATATGAAATTAAATTAACATCGAACTGGCAGCCCAAGTTTATCGTGGCCCAGTTTGATGGACAGGCCAAGGCCCTGTTGATTAGAACCCATCCATTTCCCGGGGACTCCGTTCTGATCCCGTTCCAACCAAGCCTGGCTGTGCAAACTTTTCAAAGATGTTTGGGCAAGGGCCAATTTGATGGATGGTCTGACAAAGTTGGAGGAGGAGGAAACTCGAGCAGGAATTGAAATTGGGGTAGGCCAAGAAGGGACAAGGCAAATTTAATGATTTAAAGAAATGAATAAGAATGGAGAATGGAAATTCATATTTCATGGAGCTGAGTTTGAGGGCGTAACGAGATAATTGTTTTACTGTGTCGCACTTTCTTTTCGCCCTGAATTATTCAGTGACTGCTGTCATATAACTCATTAAACTGTATAACTTATGCAAAGTAATGCCGACACAGCTTTCATCTGTCAGTCTCCCTTACTCCCTACTTTAACCTCGTTTTACTGATGGGGAACTTCAGAAAAAGCTACAATCGAGTGTGGTTGACTACGATTTACCCTCTACGCACCTGCTCATAATAATTTCTTAAATGTATATCTTTTATGCCTAGCGAATATTGTATTGCATACTTTACGGGGCTTGGAAAACATAACCTCGTCTCTGACATAGGATTCTCATACAGTTGGACGGACAGATTGACGGTTATCGCTATATCAACTCAACTGAATAAGAATATGTAAAGTTTGTAAGGTCTGCCACGCCTCTTTCTACCTGTTACATACATTTTCGGTTTGCACTATGTTGTAATACCCTTCAACCACATGTGTAGCGGGTATAAAAAGTTATTCAACTCGCTGTAAGCTCTGCTCGTAGATGCAGTGGATTGTGTAATATTCCCTAGATTTACTAATAGTATTAAGAGAATTCTAGGACAGACTGACGGTTTACTATGTGCTGTGAGTGCTTTGAGTGCATTCGGGGCACTCGTTTCTAATAAAGACTCGAAGATACGCAACACACTCGTTTTGCATAACAATGGGCGAATGGGAGAGCCTGCGAATGTATTCATATGTTCACTGGCATATCATACATATTTATAAGAGCGCACAGTGGAATCAGGCTAAGGAAAAAACTTCATATAATATCGATGCTGTCAGCGTTTATATCTGCAAAATACTTTCGAAATTCGCTCTCATCAGATTTCAAAGTGACATTGTATATAGTATATATAATGGGATAACAAAATTTATTTCTTTGGCTTGGAAACTCCATTAGTTTTTCTTTTTCTGAGGGCTAACGCAGGCTCAACTGAGTTGGATAAACAAATTTGTGTATTTATTTTTGATTAGTTTGCAGGAGAAACCTTTGACCATACCGCAGACAACTGCAAAAGGGATACTCTACTGTGTTCTTCAAGGGATGCCAACGATGCGGGCCTGAGTCCTGTCCGAGCTGATGGTGCTGATGCTGCCTTGTCTTGTATTTGCATATTTTGTCTGTGTCGCATTTTCATTTATTGCCTCGAAATCCTGTGGCGTTCATTTAACACATGCCTAGGATGCAGTAGCCACAGTAAAGCCACAGCCACAGCAGCAGCAGTAGAAGCAGAAACTGCTTGCAAATAAATTAAATTGACAATGCAATTCTCGTGCGTACGTTCATCCGCCACGTTGGCACATTGTGGCGTTATTTTAATAAAAATCGATATAGCATATATGCCACATATATACATTTATACATATAGTATGGCACCCCATATAGTATGTGGTATTTTTTTTTTGAAATCACAATAACTTGATGCCTCGCATACGCGTTATGTTGTTTTTAATGGCATTCAAAAGCATTCGATGGATTCTTTTTTCTTTGTTCTTCTTGTTTATGCGAATGCGAATGCGTATGAATGCGAGCAAATGCAAATGATGCGTTGATAGAGACAAGTTTCAGGACAGGACAGGAGAGGACAGCAGAGGTCATGGGCAGTTCAGTACCGGCGGCTTTCAGTGCACTGTACTCATTCCTGGAATTCCATTTCCGGTAAAGGAGGGAGGCGAACACAAAAAAGTCGCAACGTTGCAACGGAAATGATTTTTGGTTTTATTCGTTGCCACGATAAGAAATATGTCAATGCCAATAAAAGTGAATATAAAATTGTCATAAAAAGCATGACGAAATGCCGCGATGAATTTCCAGCAAGGTGCGTGTCGCCATCGCCGTCGCTGCTGGCGGAGCCAACAAATCAAATCAATAACGATGCCTTGGGCAATCCCAACGGGGACTCTACCAAAGAGTCCGTGCAACGACGGCAGTGGCAGCACTTGACGCTGATTTTTATGGGGCGCGTGGCATGGCATTAAAACCAACGTGTCGTATACGCAATAATTCAATTACAGCACAGCACCATAATTAATTTTCTGGACTCCGCACACGGCACCAAGGCAACCTGCAACAGGCCACAGCGGGAAGTGAATACTTTAAAGAAATTATTTAAGTGCTCATAAAGTTCAAAGCACACACACAATCACACAGCCTTTTCCAACACTGGCCACTTTGTCAGCCATTTTGTGCTTGAGGTTTTCATTCTTTTTGATTTCTGAGCTATGTTGACCCGAGTTAAAGTGAGATAAATTAAAAAAAAATTACAAATTGTATGTGCATATCTTGTGTGCTCTTTACTGCACACCTTTGGGAATGTACCTCACCCCAACGTCTCTCCTTTTTACCTCTCTTCTACCTGTGCGAAAATAGTAATTTACATGCTGAAGTTTTCACACCGATGAGCACAAAACACAAACAAGGGAAGAAGAAAAAGTGACGGGCCAAGTTGCATTCGAAATAAGAGCAAGGACTATGGAAGGGTGAACCTTTCGGATACCCTGTAAAACTTAAGCTGATAAATATTACTACATATATTTAATACACCCCTTCGATCCGTTGTCTTTACTGGGTATAGAGAGGCAGGGAGCTGGGGGAACTCTTAAAGATACACTGCAAAATATAAAAATGTGAAGGAGTGTTGTTCAGTTTTATATACCCCTGGGCGCAGTTGAGTTTACTGGGTGTAGATCAGCACTGAGTTGAGGCACCTCTAGCCGATACCCTTTAAGTCATAAAAACGAGTATGCTTGTGAGATTAGGCACCTTTAGAAGATACCCTGTACATCATAAACCAGCAACATGTAATAGAATAACTAGCATACTCCTTCAAGTAGTTGCTGCTACAGGGTATATAAAGAACAGCCAGTACGCAAACACCTAGCAGATACCCTGTTTATTTGAATTTGATAAGCTTCATAACAGGGTATAGAAAAAGCTGGCACCCAAGCTGATACCCTGTTAAGCATAGACTGACAGTAGGTGCTGTCAACACTAACTTACCCCATACCGCTTGCCCTTACTGGGTATAGAAAGAGCTGCTAAAAATATTCGCTTGCATATGCAGAAAACGTTTTCGAGACGCCGCCTTTCCCTTGCTGCCTTTCACCCCGCCTGCGGTATCCCCCGTCGGGTGTCATGACAGTTCTTGCACCTGAAGGTTAGGGGTGCCGCTCACATGGCTGAGTTCCGCTGACGCTGAGCAGGAGCTGACGCGGGTGTCGGAGTCGAAAATTGCCAGCGTGCGCAGTGAGCAGCGAGCAGCAGCAGAACTGACAGCGTCGCAAATAAGTGCGCGTACACACGAACTTTAAAAAAGAGGAAGGATTCATTAGCTTCAGCACAGAAAAAGCTGAAAATGACTTTAAGTTGCTTACTCGATGCGAATGCAAGTTATGCGTTGACGTTTCCAATGAATGTTGCACCTCCCTCTCCCCCTGCACAGTTCCAGTTTGTGGCTGGCAGTTGCAGCATCAGCAAATCAGACACTCTGAGCTCAACTGCAAATGATGGCCACATGGTGTCATCGTAACCTCGCCACGTCATCAGCTGCGGGCTGGCTGCGGTCCTTTGCCACAGCACGCGCTCAAAGGCGCATCTTCAACATCCTCAACATATTCTTGGCTTGCAAATAATGTTTTCAAAACGAACAGAGAGAGAGAGAGAGGGAGACAGGGCGAGGGGGGAAAGGAAAAGTGTTGCTGCCTTTGATGCAAGCAGCTTGTGTTGCACAGCTGCCAATCGCAGCATGTGTTGCATGTCGTTGCCGTTGCCATTCAGGTCGTCGCCTATAAATGATGAAATATTTTGCAGCAAAAATGATTCCTTTTGCACTCCTGAAATGAATCCTCAGATAGAAATGCTGTTCTGTGGAGACGCACTGCAATCAAAACTATCCAATATGAGCTATAAAGAAAGAAAAAAAGGTAACCTTCGGCATGACGAAAGTTCTATACCCTTACAGGTTCTTATATCCTTTGCAGAAATTGATATTATTGTGTTTTTTAACTCGTTAAAAAAACCTTTAAAAATGAAGGACTGACGGACAGGGCTCTGTTGATATTAATTCATAATATCGGATATTTTTTTTCCTCTGCCAGGCCATAAAAATTATCGAAAACAATTTAAAAAGTATTGTTTCCCCATTGAGATTTTTGTGCACTTAAAAAACCAAATTCGATTCATGGCAATCACATTTAATATACAAATATAATCATAATCATAATTATGTTGGGGTGCTCATTTCATTCATTTATTTATTGTAAACCTGTGGTAAATTCTCCTACTTTGTGTGACATAAGCAGACACAAGCAGACAGACAGACAGACAGGCAGATGGACAGACTGAGGGACAGGCAACTAGGCAGAGAGACAACTTCCCCCTTAGAACGCTGCCAGCGCAACACAATAATATTAAAAGTGCCACAGGGCGGAGCTAGGGAAGCCAAGGAAAGCTGAGGGGAGGCGTGGTATTACAAGCCTGAAGTTCTGACGTGATGTCAAGAGCTCTGGTAGGGGGTTGGAACTCAAAGGCAGCGCACTCACAATGCGGGCTCCCATATTTCTTCAAGGCATTCAAGGCACACAAAATGTGCAGTCAGTGCTGAGTGTGGTATCAGCAGGAGAGGGGAAGAGAAGGAGGGGGTGGCATGTCGTGCGACATAAAAGGCACAAAACAGACGGTCGCAGTTGTCGCCACACTTGGCCAAGTTCGCCAGTCGTCTGATTACCGCTCCGCAGAGGCAGCGTCGTCGTCGTCCTTGTCGCGTAGTTGTCAGCACCAAGTACGAGTAGGGGGAGAAGATGGGATGTGCCAGAAGAGTTAGGGGAGAGAGGCATGCGCTGCATTTCCTTAAACACATAAAGCTGTTTTAGCGTTTCCTTTTCAGCCTTTTCAGTCCTTCAGCGAGGCGTTAATGGGCATAAAAACCCGCGACTTCCCCCGCACACACACACACACACACACACACACAGCGACACGGAGACACACATTGAGAGACACATGCACAAGCAGACAGCGCGACAGACAGAGAGATATACGAGGGCTCAGCGTGAGAAATGCTGCAGTCACGAACCTCACCCAACTCAGTCCAACTCAGTCCTTGCCCAACTGAAACCAAACCCAACCGCACAACGCATATGCAGCGCCAACAAAAAGCAGATACAAAGGCACCCACTGAGTCTGCAGTTGGGTACTCTACCCCTTCCTCCCCCCTTCCCCTTCCTTCCACCTTGGCACGGAACACATCCTTATCCTCGTTTGCAGTGAATGCTCCTGGCAACAGTTACGCAACTACGGCGTATTATCGCGGCACCTAACTCCTCATTTGCAGTCGTTTGTAGTCCTCATCGCGCGTCCTCGTCCTCATCCTCCTCATCATGTCTGTCCTTCTGTCCGGCCTGCCAACCAGCCTGCCTGCCCTTCTGCCTGTGCCGGCCTGCCTTCTTCCGGGCAAGTGCAGCAAGAAGTGCCAATTCACTCTGCACTTCAGTGCTGGCCGCTTTTTGCAGAGGCTCCTTAAACGTTTCGCTGTCGTCGTGCTCGGTGTGCTGCATCCTGCTTTGTCCTTTGTCCTCCACGCGCACGATAAGAGAGAAGAAAGCGGGCAACTTTACACTGTGTCGCCTTTGATAGCTTCTTACCCCCCTTCCTCCTTACATCTTCCCTCCCTGAGCGAAAACAAAGCAAGTGAATTTATTATAGAATTAAGACATCTCTTGGCCTCCCTCTCTCTCTCTCTCTATCACTATCTCGTGCTATTCCCTCCACTCTCTTAAGAAGCAAGACATTTGTCTCTCTGCATCTCTGTCTCTTTTCCCCATCTGCCTCTCCTATCCACCTCTCTCTCTTGTGGATCGTCAAATAACTTGCACCTTTCACTGTTTATAAAATAATTACAAAAAACTCACTTACAAAATGATCTCAGTTAATTGAAAATGAAAATTATTGTTTGCAGTTGTAAGGGCAAGTTTGGAGGAGCAGGGCTGGGACGGAAAAGAGCCCAATGCAATTAGCTACAGCCGGAGCCTGAGTCGAGTTCACACAGCTCAAAATGGGGCTACAAGAAACATATCGAATTTTCATTTGGCAATTGCCTTCATAAATTATTCAGCCTTCAGTTCATTATTTCGATAGCAATAAACTTCATGCTAGGACAAGGCAAGCTCCCTTTTCCCCCTCCTCTCCCCCTCTTATCTTTCCTTCTGCACTTCCCTGTTCCTGCCATGGTCCCCCACACTCCTCCACCTCCTAGTCATTTCTTGGCACCACAAGGACTCGCGTGGCGGAGACAAATTACTGGGAACACTTTTTTGCACAGCAAGCTGGTTTGCCCAGCCAGCTACCCTTCCACCTCCCCCTGTGCTCCCTCATCCCTCATCCCTTATTCCCTCTCCCCCCTCTGCCCATAATCATCTCATGTCCTTCGACTCTCGCTGCGCTTTGTGATTTCTGTTCGCTGTGTCGAACAATTGCTCGAAATTAATTTCACATTTGACTCCTGTTGCCGGCGCAATCCTGCTACCCCTTCTTCCTCCTCTTCTACCCCTCCTCATCCTCCAACTCTTTCCCTGCACCTTTGCCTGCTGCTGCGCCGCCTGCACTTATGTACAAAAGGCACTTATCGTGAGTGGGACTCGCATCCGCTTCCGCACTCTTTCTCCTAATGCACACGCCAATCGCCGCCAGTGCTGCCTGTGAAGCTGCGGGCAAGCATGGAAGAAGGGAGTGAGGCGGAAAAAGAGGGCGTTTGTGAAGGGGAAAGGGGGGGGGGGGCGCTGCAGCAGCCGAACAGATGGCGTAATATTTGCACAGCGTGCGCGCTCGGGAAATGAGCTGCATGCAGTTCCTGTTGCAGCTACTACTGATGCTCCAGCAACGCCCCCTGCTCTTGCTCCGCCTTCTGCTCCTGCTCCCCTCATCTTCCTGCTCGTGTCTGCCTGCTGTTGTCTCGTCTGCTTCTACCCGCAACCCTTGCTCTGGCCTCTCTTCACTCCTCACTTTGCTAAACGCATTAAAATGTGCGCATTAAAATGTGCAAAATTTGATCAAGTTGTTGTAGCTCTGCGCTCTGATTAAACAAACTTGCTGCCAACGGCTGCTGCTGGCTGCGGATCCTTCTCTGCCTGCTCTTCACCCTTTCCCCGGCCACCTTCTTTTCCCTGTGCTGCGCCTTCATACATCAGCCATGGGGTACTCGAGCAGCAGCAGCCGCAATCACTTAGGGAGATGGGCGCCAGTACGCGTAGATATGTGCAGGACTCAGTACAGGAATATCTACTCAAGAAAGAGCGATAGAGGGAGGCAAAGCGAGAGTGAGACAGAGAGAAAGACAGAGAGAGATTGCAGAGAGGTGCAGAAAAACAAAAATAGGCAAAGAGAGGCATAGATAGATAGGGAGAGGGAGGCAGGCAAGGCAGTGTTGCCGCCCACATTAATTTCTTGAGTTTGCCTTTGCTTTTGGCATTTATATTCGTGCGAGTGCCGACAAAAACAAAAACAATAAGCAAACAAAAACTTAAACGGGGGCGTCTGCTGTCCTGTGGCAATCTCCGGACAGCAGCAGCCACAGGGAGAGTGGGGGGTAGGCTGCTGATGCGATAAAGTGCTGCGGCAGACATTTTTAGCGCCATGTTGGCCGCCATTACAAAGTCGATCTAATTATACACTAGCGTCTGTTATGGTCGTCTAGCTCACCCCCCCCCGCTCTATTCCCTACCCCTCCTCTACACTTTGCTGTTCCTCCTGCCTGGAACTTGCCAAAAAAAATACGTGGCAGGCAAATCTATTTGTATGCGAGTTCTTGTGGTTTGTTTTTGTTTGCTGACACCAATCGCTTGACTTCTCCCGCCTCTTCCCTGCCCCCCGGTCACACCTCTCTGCCAGCACCTGCTTGTGGAATGGGAATTTGCATTAGCAGCTAATGGGCAGTGGGATGGTATACGCCACGCCCCCCTCTCGGCGTACTGCCAAAAAGGAAATAAGCAAACGGAAAAAAAGACTGCAAACAGAAACGCGACGCAAGTGAAGCAAGAAAGTGCGAGGGCACCCATTGAATATTCAATCCCAGCCTAATCTCCATTCATATGCAACAGATTTGTCGCCAGCTACACCCTGTGGGGAACGAGTACGGGAGTAGACTGCGCGGTAGGTGGAGAAGAAATCCGTTTCTATTTCAATTTCCCATTTCTAGGGAATTTGCTGTACTTACAGGGTATCTGCTAAACGCATAGCCAATTTCATTTCCTTTCCAGCTGCTCCTCACATCTTGTTTTTGCTTTTTAAACCCGGAACTCTGTGCGTAGCCAAGAAATACGATTCAATTCCAATTTTCCATTGCAGACACCTGTAATTACTATATTTACAACGCATCTGCTTTGTTTGCAGCACTTACAGGGTATTCTTTGGTTGGATACCTAATCCCATATCCTGTCCAGCTTCTTTTCAAACGTTGCCTGCACACAATTTGCCTACCTGGCAGCCCTTTTCAAAGGACCATAGTCAGCCAGCGATGGAGGCCAATTGATCCTCCTGTTTAACGGGCAGCCTTACCAGGCTCTACTCGCAGCATGTGAGTGTGTGTGTGCGAGTGAGTGTGTGTTTATGGAGCCAGCTGCGGTGCCTATTCATACAAAGAGAAAGAGGGAAAGAGAGTGTTACAACCAGTACAATTGGTCGCTCTGCTCCGGCCGCCGACTGTGAAGAAGTCACGGCGTATCTGTCAGATTAATGCGAAGCATTCATCACGTGTTAGGGGGAAAGGGAGGAGTGTGACGCGGCGGGGCTAAGACCGCGTGACATGCGAGAGAGGAAAAGTGAAATGCAGTTAAATTGAATTCTGCATTTGCCAGCAAGTGCCACGCCCACAGAGCGGTGGGACAGAGATGGTAACATACACAAGTGAATTCAATTAGGTAACTTGCCACGCCCACAAAAGGCGATTTGCAAGCAGTTCAAGCTGAATGAATCAGAAGAGGGACGAAGAGAGATGATTGCCAAGCCCATTCAGCGGCCTTGCTAACGGTAAATGTAAATGTAACTGTAGCCTGAGGATGAAAAAGGGGGAAATGGGGGGAAAGTGCGACTTTGCCACACACAGTGACTGTAACTGTGACTGTGACTTGTGCTTATGGCAGCGACGTGGCTTATGGGATTATGGGATTATGATATTTCAGCTAAATGAGAATGTGGCAAGCGAGTGTGTGCAGCATGTGAGTGTGTGTGTGTGTGTTTGTGTCTGTGTGTGTGTAGTTGCAATTAAAGGGGAAACGAGCACTTTCCATTATTTGCTCAAATAACCAGAAGATATGCACTCGGGCACGCAGATACTTAATACGCTTTCACTGCCTCTCACACGTAGCTTGCTGCCACTCCTCCCTCATCCCCCATCCACTTCCCCCTTGCGGTCTCGAGTGTTTGAACGAACTTTTGCATTGTAACAGCCGTAAATATTTGCAAACCGTTTAAAGCTCGTTAAACGATGCCAATAACTGCCACGACGGCTTTGGGCGACGAAGCGCAAAGGAACAGGGACAGAGGAGGAGGAGGAGTGCAAGAGGCACAAGGGCAATGTGGAAGAGGCCGCCAGACGCGCACATGGACACGAACTGCTTCGTACTCGTACTTACATACGTGCGTGTGGCAACAGCTACTGGCTGTGCGTGTGTGAGTGTGCGTGTGTATGTGGGATGCGACTGCATGTGGCATTTATGTAAATGCTGAAGCTGGCAAGAAAACTTTCCACATATAATGCCCCTCGGTGGACTATTGAAAGACCATCGCCCTGTCGAGTCGCTCCTTCCCACAGTGAAGGAAATAATATCAGGAAAATATATGTATATTAAGCTAACACTCGATGACATTAAGCGTATTTTGTGCACTCTCCAAGCGAGCATTATCATCTGATTTATACGAACACTCAACAATGTTAAGTTTTCTAGAGTAAAATGTGAGAAACAAAGTCTTGTATGTTCCAAAAAATAGCAAACTGGTTTACATATTATTAAATATATCTCCAGTCTTCTATGTATTTATTCATTGCACCAAATGAGTTAATTGATACTTAAACGATACCTATACCCGCTAAAAAAAATCCTGCTTTAATTTAAATTCATTGTTGAATGTAATTATTGTACACAACAAAATCGAACTTTACTCACTTAAAAGTAACTTTTGAAACTCGTTTTCTAATAACGGAGTCGAAAGAAGTTGTGGCCAAATTCCAAAACTAATTTTATCGTCTACATATAATAAGCCATATTATCACAAAAATTGGAAGACCTGGCATTCATAGTCTCACAGATATAGGCGCTCATACAGACAGACATAGCTAAAAAATGCTAAAATAGGTCAACATTCTACTTCAGCGTATTCAATATAATATGTTAAGGCCATCATAACTATCGCCAAAAACAGTCATTTATTTTAACGGCCAACAGTCGAGCTGGAAAAAAAAAAGATCCGATGAGAAGTTGCATAAAACCGCCTATTTTAGTGCAGTTGCGAACATTGTTTTGCAGTCAGCGGAGAAACTTTGCGAATAACTTGCGCAAAATGTATTAGGAATGTGCCGAGCGAAAAGGTAACTTAATAAGTTTCGCCTAGGAGACTCGTTCGTGCAGGGGAAGAAGAGGGGTGTTGGGGGAGTGTGTGAAATAGTTCTCTCTGTGTACGACGCATTAGCACATCGTACGGCGAAAACCATCTGCCAACCGCCAACTATCAAAAATGTTAACGGATTAGTTTCTCTCGACGACGAACTTTTGCGTAGAGAACGGAGGAACTTCAATGAAGCTCGTCTTGCATGTGCCCCCCTGCCCGAAGGGGAATTATTTGGCCTTTCCATGGAGTTTGCTCTTAAAATCTAATAACACTTGCAAATTAATAACGGGGCACTGCAGCAACACCCTCAAGCACAAGGCCATTATTTATAAAGGCTTACGCAGTGACTGAAATTGCAAGGCCTCCTCCTCTTTCTTCTCCGCCTTTTTGCTGATGCAAATAACTCACAAGTTCTAGGGACCTTGAGGATTTAAATATCACATGTGAAATGAAGAATTGTTTGCAAACTTGAATCAATTTAAATATTCCCAGTGAAATGTTTCACTTTAATGAATGTACTAAGGGTGCTAAGGGTACTGTCTGCATAGGGGATACTCCTCGAAGCTCAGAAAAACTTTGCATGAGAACTAAATACATTGCAGGTTATCTGCCTGGCGAAGACCACTGACTAGGCTTCTGCTTTGCTACAAATTTAATTGCACACATTGTGGTTGCTCTGTGGCGAGACACCATACACCCCTTTCCACTTTCAACTTGTGTTATATGAGAATAAAATATGAAAATGCCGCACATTCTCCGCTTCTCTGACGCGTTTCATTTCCGACCTTCCACACGAATTCACCTGAGCATGAATTATAATATTAAAAAACCCACTCGGACCTCGGTGCGATTATCTCATTTGGGTGTCAGTTGGCAAACCGGAACCCTAAACAAGCAGAAAAGTCGTCCTTGGCACGAGGCATCGCAGCGAGGGAAGGTCGCGCTAATAAAGTTCTGCCAGAGGGGATTACGATGCAGCACAGTTGCTGAAAGGAGTAAAGAGTTGTTTGCCCCTCGGGGATTATCACTTCATCGAAACTGATGTTATTGCGCGCGGCTTTGGTTCGTTTCATGTCAGCAACTAAAACAAAAAGTAGAAGAAGAAGAAGCAGGAGAAGGAGAAGAAGAGCGAGAGAAACTTGCAAAGTGACAACGGTTTAGCATACAAAGCGCTTCTTTTGTTCTTGCGGCGACTTTGCTCGTCTGCGCTATTTTCTATTATTTATTTATTAATGAAGGAGAAGGATGCTCAGGATGTGGAAAATGTTCAGTTTTTCAAGGGGGAAAACCCACTCCCTTGAAGGGGGGATAGCAATTATGAAGTCCCTGAACAATTATGAAGCTATTTTTAGAAATTAAACGATACTTTTTCAATGTACCATGCCGGGATATTCAATTTCACTTGTACGCATTCTAAATTGAAAAATACATTTTCTCGTGTGAGTAGGGGTGTATGTGTGTGTGTGTGAGTCCGCGGCTGTGTGTACAAATTGCTTGTGCCTGTGTGAATCGTTGTGGAAACACGCGCATGAAAGTAGCAGTTGCTATGTGGAGAAAGATACATATGAATTTGAAATAAACTCGATTCTTCCGCACAAAATCCCCCGAACATGTGCACCGACATTGTCGCACGCCCACACACACACACATAGACAGAGATGTATGTGTAAGCCGCATGTACACACACACGCTGAAGAAAGTTCAAGGCTTATGCCAGTTGTGGCAAATGTTGACATGTTTGCCCCTTCGCTGGCTCCAAGGACTCGCCGAGGCGTGCTGCGGGAATAATAATAATGCCAGCCCAGTTGCTGCTGCTGCTCTCCTTATGACTGCGAAGCTATGTAAAGCAAAACTGCAGAAACAGAAACAGAAGCAGAAGTGGAAACCGAAACAGAAGCAGAGAAAGCAGAGAACGTAGGAGAAGAGACAGAGGCACAGAACAATAACAAGAGGCAAAACAAAGCGTTATGTAAAAGGAGAGAGAGCGTGAATGAGGGACAAGCGGCAACCACTTAACCAAATAAATCACAAAGTAAATACCATCTATTGTTTCTAGCAAAAACTCATGAAAATTTATTGTACTCCCTCCCGACTTACACACACACACACACACTGAGGATACACACACATACACATATAGAGAAGCCTGTCAGCCGTTGCCATCTCGCATTCTGATTCGGACTCTCACACCTCGAACTGAGGATGAAAGGCTTTTAAGTAAGGGGATTCATAGCGGAGAATTGGGATTGTGATAGGAGTGGGGGTGGGGATTGAAGAAGAGTAAACGGTTTTAAATGCTGACACATTCCAATTACTTAAGCTGAGGACAATTCTCTATATACACCATACAAAATATATCAGCCCAATTAGAGCTATTTCAAATGTTTCCAATTCCGCTTTCGCAAATAAGTTCGCCAGGATTATGCACTGATTTCTATTCTATTCTTTTTTTATACCCAATGTTTCCTAATAATCGGTCGACTTGAGGTCGATGCTGGCGATAGCTTCAAGGACACGTGAAAATTTGAATGTAAGTGTCGTTAAGGAAATCGGAACAAAGCTTTTAGTGCAAAATCACGTCCTGCCATTCATTTTTCCATTAAGACACAAAGTCAACAACATTAACTTAAGTTACCTTCCACAACATTGCCCCTAGTCCCCTGGCGCCCCTGTCGACCTGCCCCTGTGTCCTTGGCAAAGCGATAAGAGCTGAGTAATTCATTTTTATGTACTTCCCAAGTGGCGAAAGGGTCCGACACACACGCACACACACAAGCACACACAACGTGTCGCGTTTGTCCCTTGTCCCCCATAGACCATTGTCGATTACCGTCGACTCTTAGGATTCTATTAACTATTTGTGCTTTAAATTTATATTTCATAAACAGAGTTGTTTCGACATTGTATCGTGGTCGACTGTTAGTCCATATCAACTTTGGCCATCTCTGTGTGGTTTATTCTTGGAGAGTTAGGCAAAGGTTTTTGAAGAATGAACAAACAGATGAGCAGACAAATTTAATTCAACTTTAACCACAATGCAAAGCTGCCAATGGAAAACAATCTGAATGCGAATACACATATTCGAACGACAGAACAGACAGGCAGTTTAAAGAGGCAACCGCCATTGCGGTAATCTGCACATAATCTCTGAATGTGGCCTGGAATTCTCTCTTTCTCCCCCGCTCCCTCTCCCTCTCTCTCTCACCGAATTCAGTCGGTCGCAAGTAATTTCCTGGTTGACTCCTTCCTTGATGATGGTGTGGGCCCAGGGGCTGTAGGCGTGGCTCGGCTCAGCTCAGCTCAGCTCAGCCTGGGCTTGGCTCAGGCTGAGTTATTCATTCATCATTGTTGAGTCTTATTGTGAATAATAAATGTTGTTTTATCCCGGCCGACATTTTAATTTGTTGATGCTGGTTTATGGTTCGGCGGTTTGTTGATTTTGTAATTTGTCAATAATTACGTCGGGTTTGGTTATGCGGTTTGTTTGCTTTCAAATTGTATTGTAAATACAAGTACATCTGCGTACATACACACGCACAGCACAGAAACACACACTCAAACTCACACACGCCACTTTATGCCACTTTGCATGCATTAGCTTTAGATCGAAAGTGTTTCGTGAAATTCGCTTTAAATATTTGCTAAATTAAATCGAGAGCAAACAACAATGAAAGTTTTCCATCAACATGTTGAAGGTTTTGTACTCTCTCCGCTTATGGCAAACATTTTCATATGAATTCCAGGAAAAATATAACACATTTCGGCTTGGCGGATGTATTTTATGTGGCAATTGAACATATACTTTACTTACAGGCAGAATTAGGTATATTGTATGACGTTTTCTTCGTTTTTCTTTACGTATGAGCACCTTAATAAATCCTAAAATTCTAGCTAAAATTCGATTTTATACTATAACAATAACCAAGAATGTAATATACTCAATATAAGCAACAAAAACCAATACAAAATATAATCAGATGTGAAAAATTAGACCAAAGATTAACTCCCTAAGCCCTCAAAGTATGCAACACATTTCTAATGTGAGTTCCGGGAAATCAAAATTCATTTTATTCACTTATTGATTGCTCCGCTGTGCGCAGAAACCAAAGGCAGGCAAAGTAGTAAGCCTGCAGGCCTTGGGGGATTTAGGTTTGTAACCGCTGCAAGAAATGGCCAAGCCACAAGTGAAGGGTCCTCTTAGTGGCGGCACTTGTTGTAATTCACTTTAAATAATGTAGACAGGATGTGCATGCGCCGCTCAAATTAGGAATTTAATTAAAATCTCAAATATTAAAATGGAATTAAAGCGACGGCGCCGTCGCCTGACTCAGTGAAGGAAGATGAAGAACGTCGTCGTCGGCTCCGTATGTCAAATTATTTCCGAGATTTAATTACTCTACGCAGTGTCGACACAAGGCAGGCAACAATGCAGCTTGTCTAGGGGTCTAGGACGGAGGAGGTTGCCAGAGGAGAGGAGAGCCTTCATTTTGTTGCTTGCGAAACTGGCGCACCTAAGCCACTGGATATTAATAAACGCAAAGTGTTCACAATCTGGTGTAAATATTTAATTTATAATTTACGAGAGACTTTACAGGGGGGCGTGCGGTGGGCGTGAGCGCAGTGGCAAAGCAGAGGTGAAGCTACCGCTCAGTCATTCCGCTTAAATGTCATTGCGGATGTTGACGATTACATTTAAATTATTTACGAGCCACGCCCCCACAGCCGCCTCCATCCCTAGCCACGAACGTCGTCACATTTGTTATTCGCTTAACTTTTATGACGATGGCGCGCGACACGGATTTCCTTTAACCCTGCCCTCCCCCCTTCGGACTGGGGTCTGCACTGCACTACAACAAAAACAACAAGAACAAGAAGAACACGGCGAAGAACATGCCGTGTGACACCGTCGAGGCGACAGTGTGCTCCACTTTGACGACGTCGATTTACGAGTTTCATTTAAAATTCACATTAACTTTTATTAAAGCGACCAAATGAATGTGACGTTACTCTTACTCGTCTTGCGATACTTCGCAATTGTCTTCACGATACTGTCCGTTTCGCTCTTATCGTTTCGGGCCTTATCTGCTCGACGGTATTCATGGCCTTTTAATGTCAAATTAGCTGCGAATAGTGACTTTGTTCTATGCCGCACTTCACACGCATTTCATGACCCAAGCAAGTTGTAACGAGCGCACAAAGCCCCCTACGAGGTGGGTGGAGAGAGGTGGTTGAGGTAAGCGGCACTTTGAGTTCAGGCTATGCAAAGCACTTGTAATTATAATTAATGCTCAGCCAGATCCTGCACACGGCAAAGCAGAGTAATACGTTTCCAAGAAGGAGTTATAAATTTCCAGCAATATACAAAAGCACACAGCTTCCTTTCCTTTCTCTTTTCCTAACACCACCTCCTACCCTTTCTCCTTTCCCTCCTCCTGCCCCTACTCCTCGCTTTAAGGAAGTTACAAACGTAAATGAATTACAATTATTGCCCGTAAACATTGCCCTTTGCAGCCGCAAAGCAAATCTGCTGGCCAAATATTTACCCAGCCTAGAAGTATGCTACGAAAGCCGCTTCAAATGATATCAAAGTACTTGAAAATATCTCAAATTTTCAGTTTGTTGACCTCATTGCAGAGACAGAGCGAGAGAGAGAGAGAGAGCAGGACAGCAAATTGGTGTGAATGAACCGATAGAGAGACCAGTCTATTGGCCTGGTCCATTGTCTATTGTTGCCGCAAAATCAATTTTCCTTTTTCTCGTAAATATTTGTGCGCTAAGCCTGAGAGCAGGCTTTAAATGTCAGAATCGAAAGATTACAAGAGGCCATTAACAGGAAAAGCACTTTGAATGCGAGATTTATATTTATTATGCTTTATTCCATGTGCCACAGTTTAAGTAATTCACAAACAAGGACAGAAAACTGCAGCGGAGTCGACTGTACGATTCCCTTGCAAAACAATGGAACAATTTGGAATAATAAGGGTACAGTAAGCCTATTCTTTGGCTTGATGGGTATAGTATTCAATATATGATAAAAACTTTAAAGGCAATAACACGAAAGCAGCCATCATGCAAAATTTAATTTTTCTAGTTATTATAATAGCAGAGATCTGATCGAAACAAAGTACGACAACAACCGAACAACCTTACTTTATAGTCAGTCATTTAATTTTGCTACACATTTTACAAAGAAGGGAAACTCTCTTCCGCCAAAGGTATAAAAGCATTTTATTTGTGGCACAAAAGGAATTTCTTAGTTTCTTGAGAAACTATTCCCTTTTCACTCGCTTTGCATCTAAAATGACTGCAGCAAATGGAGCTGAGTAAAAATTCAAAGTATTATAGGGTAATCTGCAGAAAAATCCTTTAAAGTTGACAACAGAGCTCCGATCTACTCTTTTTCACTTTCTCTACCTCTATCTCTGTCTCTCTCTTGCTCACACCGTCGCATCTAATTAATTTCAACTTTTTAATTAGAATTAACATATTCATTTTCTAGGCGCTAACAGTCTATTTTAGTTGCTCAACAATTCCCGCCCGACTTGCAAAACATAAATTAGTTTTTAATTTCGTTTAGCAGGGAGTGTGAGTGGGAGTGACAGAGAGAGCGAGAGACAGGCTTCAGAGCGAGCTAGAGATAGAGAAACTGAAGAAACAACAAAAACACTCGGCACAGATTGTTTGGGAACAAAACTGAAATAAATCAAAAGTTGTACGACTTCTTGTGCTCGAGACAGTTCCCAACCGAGAGCAGGAAGTAGAATCAGCAGCAGCAGGGCAGCCACAAGGCCAACTTGAGCCTAGGTGGACAGTCAGTTCAGCCGGTTCTGGTCACTCTGTCTGTCTGTCGATTTGTCCCACTGTGCATCTCTCTCTCCCACTGTCTCTCTCCGTTCAGCACTTGCCAAGGGCCAAAAAGTTTCAATTATTTTGGCTCTGCCAATATTTAGCCCAATTTTTTGTCCTCGCACTCACACACACACACAAATTTAGTATATAGTATATATAACATGTATGTTTATCGCTCTGCGATTTGACTTTATTTGTACCCACACGGGGCAATATACGCACACACACTCACACACATACTGGGGATGGCACAACAAAAGCGAAATGCCAAAATAAGAATTTACTGCAGTGGAAGGCATAAATAGTTTATAAACTAAGTGACACCGAAAACAACTGACCCAAGCACTAAAAACACTAAAAATAAAGCAGAAAACCCGACGACAGCAGCAGCAGCAGCAACAGCGGCAGAGGAGCAACAGCAGCAGCAGCAGCATCGCAGTCATGTGAAAATTGTACACAATGGCCGCATAACCAAAGGAAAGTATGCACACACACACACACATGGACTTGCTCTCTCACACATACACTCGATTTATTTTACAGCAACAATAAAATATAATAAATTTTTACTTCCATAATTGGTGCCGCCACAAGCAGCCCGACCACGTCTTCGGTCACCTACCGTACCCAGCCAAGGAGCCCAGTACAACATCACCTACATCCATCCACAACCCACCAGTCTACCCTGCACTTTCTCCCCTTCTGGCCTGGCCTGGCAAGCAAGCGAATTATTTAAAATATTTTCTCGCTTTACACTATTTTTGCCTCGCCGACTTCTTTTGGGCTGCCGCGTTATTTAGCCTGTTTGTGCGCGTTTCCCACTTTGAACAGGACACAGTTTCTTACCCAGGCCCAGAACCAACGCCAGCAGAGCATCGACGCTAACGCCATTGTCGCCGCCAACGCCAACTGCCGTGTTGCGGGCACTTCCGCTTCGGAAAGGGGGGGTGTGGGGGATGGGGATAGTTACCTCCTTCGGCCTTGCCAGACGATGGTTGTGCATAAATTTAATTAATGGCCGTTATGAATTCGCAGTTAGTTTTCGTTGTTTTCTATTATTGTGAAGATTTTTATTTTTATTTAAATAAACAAAAGGCTGGCGGGCATTAGAGCCAGTTCCAGCCACAGCTTCAGCTCCAACTCCAACTCCGACTCCGAGTCGAGCACATAAATCTGTTGTAACCAAGTCGAAAATATCCTTTTCCTTAGCAATAAACAAGTGTGGTCTGCGAGCAAGCGAAGTAAAAGAGTTTTTAGTTTGGCATCTTCCATTATTTTTAAGGCTGATATAAAATTCTGGTAAAACTCGTTATGTGATAAACATAAAAAAGAACTAAAGCAAGATAAGAATCGACACTTTTAAATTTTTAGTATTGTAATAACTTCATCTTTAATTTTATTGTGTGAATTTTATAAGGACTTTTCAGTTTTATCAATATTTTTGAATATCTTTAAGACTTACGATTACATCATATTTATTATATCTAAACTAATTCCGTTAAAGAATATTATAAGTTTATATCAGTCAATAATGAATGAGAAGGAGGCGCCAACAGCCTCAACATGCAAGAGAATATGGCTGAATATGGCTCTTTGTCCGTATGAACTTTTATATCTAAAAAAATATAAAAGCTAAACTAACCAAATTTGCTGGTAATATGTCTGTACATTGTACACAAACAAAAGTATAATAAGAATTCGGCCATGCCTTCTTCCGCCCCCATAAATGGTAAAAATATCAATTGCAATATCAATAGAATATTATAACTAGTTCTGTTGATAGATTCTGCACATACATATCTAATGTCTCTACAATCAAAGAATACAATACAAAACAATAACTTCATATGGGCGACTCCTTATGTGCTTATCAAGCTATCTAGTCGAGAACCGATAAACTACTGGCTCTAAGAGCACTTGAACCCAAGCATCTATTGCCAACAAGTACTCGTCGTAACATTCTCTCTCGCAATATAGGGAGGGGGAAACAGGGAGTAATTTGTTGTGCTGCCTGGCAAAACTTTGAGCTTGCGATCTTTGGCACAAAACACAAAAGTTTATTGAAGTACACCGAGGCAGTTATCCCCCACATTAAGCGGAGGAGTTCGCAGCTGGATAAGGATTTCGAATTTCGGAATTGGGATTTGGTCTTTTCTGTTTTTTTTTTTATTGCTCACCGCAGTCGCAGTTGAAGAAGTTTATTTCACCAAATGCGTCTAGACGCGAGACGCACGCGACAATGCGAGGGTTCCTACAGGGGGAGGCGTACAACAGTTAAGTGCCCGCGACTTGGCATCTGGCACGGCATGGATAGGGCGGCGAAGGGAGAGGGGAAGGCAGCAACAAACTGGCGCTAACGGGGCGCGGCCTGCATCAATTTGTATCGGATAAATGTTTGTAATTTTTCCTGCTTTTGCGTAGCTGTTTTTTTACTTTTTTTGTTTTTACTTGTTTCGTTGCGATTTTGCCAGTTTTCAGCGGGCACAAACATGCTCGATGCACGTACGTTCATGTACGAGCGTGAATACTTATTCATATTTAATTTTAATTTGCAAAGTTGCCGAGGAAATCGCTGGCGGGCTTGTGTGTGCGTGTGTGTGATTCACGTTTGCGCTTTTCCAGCAATTGCAGATAGTTTTACGTTCCGCCAGCTTTATCATTAGAATATTGATTTCCATTTCGATGTTGAATTTTTACGTTAGTTTTGTGAAATCTATTTGAACGCTTTGAGCGTTCCCGATTGCATCAGCAATTGAGGGAATGATAGAGAGAGAGGGAGGAAGAGAGAGTTGCCTCTTGTCACTAATTGTTTGCTTTAATAAATTGTGCTGTGCTTATCAGACGAATGATAAAAGAGAACAATGGACGCCTTGGGCCTTATGCTAACGGTATCTAACGGTATATTTGGTTGGTTGCTTGTATAAACATGTTTACCTAGGCACGAGTCTTACGTGCTTTCCGCATCAGACTGACGTGGCCCAAGTCCAATTAGTTTTTGCACAAATTCGAGGGTATATCAACTACAGCCTCGACTTAATTGCAATTACCCTCCCTCCCTTCACCTCTCCTTCCTCTGAGCCCACTGTAAGCAGGTAAGAGGTGCAAGTTGCTGTTTAATAACAAGGTCAGCCAGGCCAACCCAGCCCTGGTCTGGTCTGGTCTGGTCAGACTCGACAGCGACTGCGACTGCAGTCGACACTTCTGGTGGCCACTTGGGCCAGACAACTTTGACCAAAACCAACTCGAAACTCGTTTTCACCATTACCGCTCGTAACAGTGGCGTGCAACAAAAGGGGGCTACGTCGAGTGGGTTCTAAGTGGGCGAAAGAGCGAAAGTAATCGTTTTGTTTTGACTTTTGTCTTTTGGTGGGCTATAAAAATACGAAATGTTATCATCAAAAGTTCACGAACTACAGAAACAGCACATTATTTCACTTAAGCCCCCTCTGCAAAAGCCACTGCACGCCCTTTTCATGAGGGGGAGGCAGCCAGCATCAGCAGTGTGCCAAAGAACTTGGCTCTGTTTTAATGGAACTCATCTATTTGTCTGCTTTAGACAATGAGTAAAAAGATGTTTTTATGTTTTCTTGTTCCCTCATTGACTTGTGCAGCGGGGGGAAAGGGAGAGGAATACAACTGCGTCTGTCTTCAGACAGGTTTATTTAATCCAAACAACAGCAGCACAGCTGAGGCATCACTTTTCCTTTCGAATGGAAGTCAAGGTCGCGTTGATTATCAACACAAAGCACAAAAAAACAGAAAACAGAAAATCGAAACAGAAACAGAAACCAAAATCGAAACCGAAAGCGACATAACAACAACAACAACAACAACAGATCGAAGGGGAGGCTACTTGGGTCAGACGCGCCGCCGGTGTTAAAGTTAGAAAAAGAAATCATGAATATTAATATTGTACGGTTCAGTTATCGTATGTTATTGTGTTCGCTGACGTCTATACAAAATGAACAAAAAAAAAAATAAAGAGGAAAAAAAACCGGTGGGACCAGAGCTAAAAATGAACAGATATAATTTGTATTTATCGCATAATTTTCATATTGAACCGGTTTGGCATTTGGCAACACCCAGACCCAGGTACCAACTCCACCCCACCCCCTGAGCCATGCTCCCCCTTCCACCTCTCCCATTATTATCTGATGGTTTTTTATTTTTTTCTACATTTGCGGAACGCGCGCGAACAATTCGCAATTTGCTCACAATGTGCGTTTAATTAAATATTCTCACTACACGGTTACATTTTTTTGTCCCGTCCTGTTGCATTTATGGATTTATGTGAAATGCTCTTTTTTATGCGATATGTATCGTATATCGTTTATAAATTGTCTGAATTGCTAAAGTGCAAGCTCCTTTTGACTACGTTTTTTATTTTATTTTGAATTGTAAAATATTGACATATCAATTGACGCCGCCCGCATAGGTGCCGGAAGCGGGGGGCGTGGCATTTAATGCAAAATTACTTAAATACATGAACGCACACAAACACACGCACATATGCACACACTCGCATTATGCGAATGCCTTTGTCAATTTACAAATTAATTAATTGAAATTTAATTTGAAAGCTCGCCATAGATACGCGACGCTTGGCATCACTTTGCATCGCCAGTGTGTGCATATTGATTTAATACCTTTAATTTGACGCCAAAGCGACGACGAGCTAAGTGCAAAATTCTGCATTATGTTAATTAATCTATCTCAGTGCGATGCTGGATTTTATCCCCCCACTGCCCCTCCACCATCGACCAAAATGCCACAGTTCGTTTGGCATGATCTGATGATATCAAAAAGCGGGTTTAAAAGTGAATTCACGCTGACGGATTTGCATTAACAGCGAGTGCAATTAACCAAGGAATAAGGTGAGTAGCCTCGACTGGTTAGAGTTCAGCGATATGTGGGCTTATCCTAGGTTAGGTTGGGTATGCTTTGTTTGCGAGCAGTAATTGTATTTTATGTTTACTCTCACAACTGAAACAGGGAACCCTACGCCAACTTGTACTTCCAATCTACAGATCTACCACTCTCCCGATATCCCACTCTTTTGAATTACCACTCTCCCGATGTGATATTCAACCTACCTCACACTCTCTAGATCTCCCACTCTCCCGATCTCCCACTCTGCCGATCTCCTACACTTCCGATCACCCGATCTGGCACCCTCCCGCTCTCCCGATCTCCCAATCTCCCACTCTAGCGATCTCTCACTCACACAATCTCCCACTCTCTCTACCTCTCTCACAGTACTTGTACTTTCGTACTCTTCGGCTAAGTAGAACACGAAGAGCACTTGTCGTCGGGTTTGGGCTCTCGCTCTACCGCTCTCTGCAACGATCGTGTGATAAGCCGACAACGCGACGTATAACTTGCTTGCCATGCGCTCTCTCATGAGCGGGTGCGAGTGCGCGTGTGATGTATAGTATATATGTGGAAAGGGGAGGGGCAGTGGAAGAGCGGAGTACGGCATAGCTCTTTGGCATTCATGATCACCGCTGTCGACGCTAACGACGCCGGCGTAAACGATTGCGCCGCCGGCCTATAAAAGCGGCGCATTTAGTGTGAGTTGCTTTTTCGTAGCGAGCTCAGTGTTTATTCCACACCGGAGTTGGCCAGCAGCAGCAGCAGCAGTAGCAGTAGCAGTAGCACCAACCACGTCAAGACGAAGAAACGAAGAAAACAAGAAGACAAAACAAGACAAGGCAAGAAGACAAGGCGGAAGTCCAGAGACAAATCAAGTAATTAAATGCCAACACGAACTGTGCAAATTGTGTAAAGTGGAGAGAAGTGGAGAGTGGCAAGTGGCGAGTGGAGAATGGAGATTCAATGAGTGCCGAGTGTAGAGTGTTGTGTGTGTCTGCTACAATGTATTTTGAGTGTGTGCATTGCAAATCGTATTTGTTGCAATTAACTCTTTCGCTTCGTTAGCCACCCTCGCCCGCGTTTAGACCCTATGTGAAATCAACCAAAGTGTTTGACGGGACGCAACGCGCATTCCAAATACGCCCGAGTGTTCGATTAGGTGTTACTGTGTGTGCGCTTGTGCATGTGTGTGAGTGGGTTCAGGTCTGTGTGTTTGGTATTACGGTGTTGCCAGCGCAACAAACTCTAATTGAATTATTTAATAACACAATGCAAGAGCAACACCGACACCAGCAATAGAAACAACAACAACAGCAACAACAACAACGCTCAAACAACATCAATACAAACAACAACACAAATAATAATAACAACAACAACAACACGAACTTGTTACGGGGCAACAAAACTCGCTTTAAACCCGAAATTGCGGTCAAAATTTTGTTGTCTCTTCTTATATAAAATACCTGTTTGCAGTTTGCCGTTTCAGACCGCAAATACACACACATGCACACACACACTCAACTATTAACACACACACACTGATATGGCGGCATGCAGATATTGAAAACTGATAAAAAGTTGCAAGTTCCACGAGATGTGGCAACAATTTGAGAGAGACAGAGAGAGAGAGCCAACAAAATTGACATGCAAACTGAATAAACAAAGTTTGAGCTAAAAAATGAAAACACAACTTCACCCCACAGTTGATATAATGGGCTATATAACTCTATATAGTATATTTATAAGTCAGCCCTGAGGTTTACTCAAGTGGTGCTTATACGATTTGGGTCGCAAAACTGCATTCAACGTGTCACAAAACATTGAATTGAATATCGAACTGCTATTTTTCATATTCTTCAGCCTTTTTTGTTTATCAACCGTTTGTTGTGATATAATTATATAGAGTTTATTTACGTGTTGCTCCACAACTAATGAGCTGATAACCACCGTCCCAACGTCTACCAATGTTCTGATACTATTCCGAGAAACCAGAAAACTTTACTATTCGCAACGCTCATCAAAATAAAACGAATGAGGCATTGTTGAACGGATACGCAATATTTGCAGCGATAAGCTCTTCAAGTGGATAAGGAAAGAACCTACTAAGCTGACTTTTGTTAGTAATTTTATGTTCTTGAAGTCAACAATTGCAGCAGAAAGTCTCAGGGAGTTCTTAAATGTCTGTCCATTCGAGACCTCTCGATCTTTTGCGATTGATTCATTGTCTTTATTGTCTTCAATTTCCACCACACTTATCTGCGATAAGTCTCTTATAGTGAGGTAGACAATCTTGGCCCCTACTCGACCCGTCAAGGAAAACAGACCGTAATTATTGGTACTGAATTCTGCACGGGAATCGCTTTAATTAACGCCGTTCGTTACCCGCAAGCTTCACAAGCGGCTCAGGTGGCAAATTAAAATGCCAACCACAGCCAACGGGCGTGCCCGAGTAGGTAAGGAGGGACAGACGGGGAGTGGGGGTGGAATGGAGCATGTTAACTGTTAATGATGGCCACTGGAGAAACAGTTGAATGCGAGTACGTGGCAACGGGGCAGGGTTGGAGGTGCCGTTGGAGCATATGAAGAGCTCTCAAGAATTCTGTCACACTCTCTGCATCGATACGCCAGGGATTGTGCAAGAGGAGTCGGGGTACGAACAGTAGATGGGGGTGAACACGCTAGGTGTACGTGTTGCACCTGAATTGACCGTAGAGCAATGCCCTCCCCCCTCCCTTGCTTGGCGGCACTCTTTTTGCTCACGCTACTTAAGAACGAATGCGGTAAACACGTTCTCCGCTAAATGATAAAAATTCCAATTTGTTACGCCCATTCAAAAGAAATTATAGTCGAACTTGTGTCAAATCTACATACATAAATTCTCTAACTGTTCATTTGTGTGTGTGTGTGCGCACCCGGACCTGGCATCAGTGCCAGTTGCGTATGACGACAATACTCCAGATATGTAAATACATCTGTATACTTATGTTGGCGACTTTGTATCTTTCCTACTACGCATATAACTAGATGATGGAAAAACAATAGAGCAAAACAGCCGCCGTAGAATGGGGGAAACAGTAGAAACACAACAAGAACAAGTATCAACAACAAGAACAGCAACAAGAACAATATCAAGAATGCTAAATACTGAATACAACAAGACAAGAAATTGCCATTTGAGTCGCAGCCGAGAAATCATGTTAGCGAGAGCACAACGACAACGACAACGCGACCGAGACCGAGACCCAGAACGAGACATAAACGAGACTCAGAACAAAACCAAGACCAAGACCAAGACCAAGACCTAGAACAAGAACAAGAACTGGCACTACGAACTAAGTGGACCGGTAGCCGCAGCGAAAAGAAATGAAAACTGTGACGAGTTGTTGAGTTGACGCGCTAAAGAGTTGATAAGAACTCAAGTATGACTGTAGATGAGTGTGTCACGTTCTCTCGCACACACACACACGCAACCGCAAATACCCTATAGACCAGAGAGTAGCTAGTATTTTAGAGTGAACGTTTTTTGATATAATACCTTCTTAAAAATAAGGGAACAGTTACAGTTTCTGTACTTGGTTTCGTAACACAAATGAAATGTTTTTTGCTTAATTCCTTACCATATTACATTTCTATGACTACTCAAAAGAACATGAAAATTTTTAAACTATTGTCTTAAAGTAAGAACTTTTAGGCTTACAATATAACTAGCACGTTCTAAATGATTCCTCAAAATTTGCTTATTATCGAATGACTAATACAGAAGTTATTGAAGAAACAATTATATTTTTCGAATACAAATAGCCTTGCGTAGTGGGTATATAAGAGTCGATAACACTCTACGTTAGCTGTCGTACCGGTTAAGTTATTATTTTCACTGGATTACCAGTTCAAATTAGTATCAAAATGGGGCTTAAAACAGTTAATTAGTTAAACAGCAAAAAAAGTATCAAAATTAAACTAATTATCGAGTGATTATCAAAGCTAACAATTAAATTCTTTATATACGAGGGTCGTTTGATAAGTCCGTGACTTTTTGTATTTGCCGCGCACCTGCTCTAAATACAACACTGCTCCTGTCAGCAGTTATCGATTAACAGCTGACTGTAAAATTTTGAGAAAGCTGCGTTTTTTGGTTTGCGTTTTATAGGCATTGAAAGCAGACGATCTCAAGGCCCTCAAAATACGAGGGTCGTTTGATAAGTCCTTGATAAGTCTCAAAATTTTACAGTCAGCTGTTAATCGATAACTGCTGACAGGAGCAGTGTTGTATTTAGAGCAGGTGCGCGGCAAATACAAAAAGTCACGGACTTATCAAACGACCCTCGTATATGATTATTTTACTAATTTTATACAATTTGCTTTTTCTTTTCGCCACTTTAGATATTCTTTACAGAACTAAACTGAACACTCACCTGATTAAATCAATAAAATGTGTGGTAAGTAATTATTTCTTAACATTTTAAGTATTGAATTTCTTTATTAAGTATTTTCAAGCACCTCAACGACTGCAGTAACTTCAGATTATCATTTAGCCATAAAATAACCAAATTTTGGGACCGAAATTGTTTGGCCTTTCCAGCCTCATTTGGGAATTACGAAATGCAAGACTTAAGTACCTATGAATATGCATGATTATTGCATATATATGTACATAAATATGTATTCAAAGTATACGTAAATCAGAATTTGGCAATTATGCAGTGCATACGAATGACACAATTCGGCTTAAATTTATATATAGATTATGAGATTGCGTTGTCGGCCTTTCCAAAAATAACTTCCACTTTGGACGCCCACAAGGCGTCGCCTCAAGCTTTGAGAGTACCTTTCAAGTGGTGCAGTTTGGCCCGCTTGAGCCCAACCCCAAACTGGTTTATCGGCTCAGATGCAGATTTCCTCACAACTGGTCGGGTTTTTAGGCCGGGTCTCATTGGACTCGACTCTTGCGAAATTATTGGTTTCGACTGGTTGCATGTTTGTCTTTTCTTTATTAAGTTTTCGGGGCCTATTGGGCAATATGGTCTGGCAAAATACAGATCTCTGTGTGGCAGCGAAAAAGTCTATTTCATTTCGAATTTGTCTCGACTCTTTCAGGAATTTTCGCATATCTGAACTATTTGACACCCAAGTCGCGCCAGGAGGTGCTTGACCTACTGGTGACGGGACTGAAACGTCTCGAATACCGAGGCTATGACTCCACAGGCGTTGCCATTGACTCCCCAGACAACAAGGGCATTGTGATGGTAAAGCGTACGGGCAAGGTCAAGGTGCTCGAGGACGCCATTCAAGAACGTAAGATACTCTGCGATTGCAACTTGCGACTTGGACTCGTGCCACTCACTTGGCACAGTTGCTAATCGATTTGATTCTCTTCGCTGCACACACAGACTTCAGCGGGGGTGAATACAGCGACCCAGTGCTTACCCACGTAGGCATTGCACACACGCGTTGGGCCACCCACGGAGTGCCCTGCGAGCGCAACTCGCATCCTCACAGCTCTGACGAGGGAAACGGCTTCGTGGTGGTGCACAACGGCATTATTACCAACTACAATGACGTCAAGCAGTTTCTGACCAAGAAGGGTTACGAATTCGAGTCAGACACAGACACAGAAGTGTTTGCCAAGCTGGTGCATCATCTGTGGAAGAAACATCCTAACTACTCGTTCCGCGAGCTGGTCGAGCAGGCCATACAACAGGTGGAGGGCGCCTTCGCCATTGCCGTCAAGTCAAAGTATTTCCCTGGCGAATGCGTTGCCTCGCGCAGAAGTTCCCCACTCCTGGTGGGCATCAAGACCAAGACGCGTCTGGCTGGAAATCACATTCCCATTCTGTATGGCAAAGGTAAGTCTCACTGTGACTAATCCAACTGGAGACTGTTCTTTACACTCTCCTTTGTTTTGTCATTTATCTTTCTATGTACATAAACTACTTCGTTGTATGTGTTTTTTGTCTCTGTTTTACGTGTTCCATTTCCAAATCTCTCTCTCTCGCTCTCACTCTTCCTCTGGCTACCCCCTCTCGCCCTTTGCCAACCCAAAGACGACAAGCAGAAGCAGCCCACCTCCGATCAAGGTAGTGAACCAATCTAATCTCTTCCTCTCTCCCTCTTTCTCTGGCTGTGGCTAACCATATTCTCTCCCTGACTAACTACTTTATTGACCTGGTGATGGCTCCCCCACTCTCTCTCTCTATCTCTCCCTCGTTCTCACTTTGTTTATTCTAAGGGAGACAAACTTGAATCTAATCTACTTAATGTTTTTCTTTTCCTTCCCGCGCTCCGACTACTTCTAGACGCCGACACGGGCAAGCCTCAAGGTAATTACAAACTTTTCCAAAATACTGTAAAACATATATCGTATAATGCTTTCCCGCTTCTCTTTGGGGCCCTCGGTTTGAACAACAAAATTCACCTTTTATTTGTTTGTTTTGCCCATTAAATTGTAATCGACAGCGAAACCGAATGAAATTCTCCCAGATATTCGACCTTATGCGATGGCAAACGATAGAGATTTACTCTATTTTCAATTTACACAATATTTATTTCATTTATTCAAAGTTTTGCCACATCGAATGTAAATACGAGTAAATGTCGAATCGGGCAGCAGAATCCGCTTTATAATTCGCATTGCCAAGTTTGTTGTTGTGTATTTGTGTTTGTAATTTAATGGTAGATCGAACTAATCCATTTAAAATGCACTTGCCGTCCGTTTATTGTCATCCAATCAATGCGCAATGCGGCAATGGAAGTTTCAACTGCAACTGCAACTGCAACAGCAACAAGAACAACAACTGCAATTGCAAATTGCCAGTTTATCAAAGTTACAGAAATAAACGAAATTCTTTTGAGAGCTTTTCCTTTTAATTTGTAACCCCTTTCGTCCGACAATGGATACTCTAGAATGACCACATTGTGTGTGTGTGTGTTTGAGTGTGGGCAGCCTCAACTAGTTGAATTAACGCTTGGAATGCCAGAAAATATTTTAAATATTTATTGGATACGTGAAATTTCATTACAAATTGCATTTCATAATTTAGCAACTATTGCTAAATGAATTTTGCCAGCCTTTTTGTTAGCACACGCCCACACGCCACGTCACGCCCCCATTTAACCCGCATACCCTTTGCCACGTCGTGGTGTCGTGGCCACTTTGCGGCCCTTTTTACGTAAATGTTTTGCAAAATGTTCATGTTGACTTTCTATTTAATTTCGTTTTTGATTTTCATTACTCTTACTCCACCCTTCCCACACCTCACACCCTTCACTGGCATATCTCGCTTCCTCCACTTCCCCTTCCACTGGTCGCACATGCACACAAATCATCCTCTCACTCACTCGCACACTTTGCTATCGCTTGCACCAACGACGCATTGCGTGCTCGCCCTCGCCGTGTCTGGTCCACATCGACATCGACAACACCATCGACATCGACATTGCAACCACATGCGGCCACCTGCAACTGCAACTGCAACTGAAAACGCCCAAACTAACCAAACAGAATTGCGTCCGCATGGACAAACTCGTGAATTGCCAGTGTTGCCACGCTCGGAGAGCACCTCGGAGTTTATGCCATTGGAGGAGAAGGAAGTCGAGTACTTCTTCGCCTCAGACGCCTCGGCCGTCATTGAGCACACCAATCGTGTCATCTACTTGGAGGTACGTCACACTTGCCATAATCATCTCATTCAGTATTAACCTTCAGAGCTTTTCATCTATAGGATGACGATGTTGCTGCTGTACGCGACGGCACCTTGAGCATTCATCGCCTGAAGAAGAGCCTGGACGATCCACACGCACGCGAGATTACCACACTGAAGATGGAGATCCAACAGATCATGAAGGGCAACTACGACTACTTCATGCAGAAGGAAATCTTCGAGCAACCCGAATCCGTGGTGAACACAATGCGTGGCCGCGTTCGCTTCGATGGCAACAGCATCGTTCTGGGCGGCATCAAGGATTACATTCCAGAGATTAAGCGCTGTCGCCGTCTCATGCTCATCGGTTGCGGCACTTCGTATCACAGCGCAGTGGCCACGCGCCAGTTGCTCGAAGAGCTCACTGAACTGCCTGTCATGGTGGAGCTGGCTTCCGACTTCCTTGACCGTAATACTCCCATTTTCCGTGACGATGTCTGCTTCTTTATCTCGCAATCAGGCGAGACCGCAGATACCTTAATGGCACTACGCTACTGCAAACAGCGTGGAGCTCTTATTGTGGGCATCACCAACACCGTGGGCAGCAGCATTTGCCGTGAATCGCACTGTGGAGTCCATATCAATGCTGGCCCCGAGATCGGTGTTGCCTCCACCAAGGCATACACATCACAGTTCATCTCATTGGTTATGTTCGCTCTGGTTATGTCTGAGGATCGTCTGTCCTTGCAGCAACGTCGCCTGGAGATTCTACAAGCTCTGTCCAAGTTGGGCGAACAGATTCGCGAGGTACTCAAACTGGACTCCAAGGTACAGGAGCTGGCTAAGGATCTCTATCAGCACAAGTCGCTGTTGATCATGGGACGTGGCTACAACTTTGCCACCTGCCTGGAGGGTGCTCTGGTAAGCCATACAACCCAAGAATGTTCCTGGCAGATCACCAACTTCTTCTCTCTTATTTATCTCCTACAGAAAGTGAAAGAACTCACGTACATGCACAGCGAGGGCATCATGGCTGGTGAACTGAAGCACGGTCCTTTGGCTCTGGTCGACGACTCTATGCCGGTGCTGATGATCGTACTGCGTGATCCCGTCTATGTGAAGTGCATGAATGCCCTGCAGCAGGTCACCTCGCGCAAGGGTTGCCCGATTATCATTTGCGAGGAAGGAGATGAGGAGACTAAGGCCTTCTCTTCGCGCCACTTGGAGATTCCCCGCACTGTCGACTGTCTGCAGGGTATTCTGACTGTCATCCCCATGCAGCTGCTTTCCTACCACATTGCTGTGCTCCGTGGCTGTGACGTCGACTGCCCACGCAATCTGGCCAAGTCCGTAACTGTGGAGTAAACCCAACCCCATCACCCGTTATCCCCAATGACTGGGGATCTCTATCTCTCTCTCGTTCCATGATAATCTCTATTCACATGCACCCACAACCACATGCACCCACACGGCCACTTGTATCTATATCTGCGTGCGTGTGTGTGTCTACATTGATTTTATAATTAGCATTTCACCCATCAAGATGCAATCTACTTACTACAATTAAATTGAAATTGTTTTGTTAAATGCGCTTCAATCTCTTGCTAATTGGAAACGAGATTCGACATGCTCTCGCTGGATGCACTTGTGGCTTCCATTTCATGTTGATTCTCATTTGGGGAGACATTTTGGAGCTGTTTTAATGTGAATATTACCATTTTATACGTTCTCAAAACAGTTTTGGCATATGAGCATTGCATACTTTCAGGCAAATTGCAAAAATTGATTCAAATTTCAATCGGCGCACAAAAGTAGACAGCGCGGAAATTACACAAGTGAAGTTTGCAACGTTGCTGAACTGAAATTGAAGGTTTTTTTTGCCAAACGATGCGGTTTGAAAAAACTAAAAGAGTTTAATCAGTTTGGAAGATGTCGTTGTGCTCCAGAGCACACACACACACTAGTATTTAAATACGTCTGTGTGCGTGCGTGCGTGGAAGGGTAAGCCAAGCAAGTGCGCTGCACAGTCGGCTTTAATTAAATTCAACTTTAAATTGGATGACATAAAAATGTAATGCTCAAAATGTGTGCCACAAAAAAATGTATAAAGAAATTGAGGCAGCATCAATGGCGGCGACGACGTCGACGACCCCAAAACAGTTGCCTTGCAACATGGCTTGGGTGGTGCCCGAGACGTTGGTTTTATTGAAAACTGCGGTGGTATCAGCCGTAAACGGTTATGTCTTGCAGCCAAACCCCGAAAGCAACTACCAAATCCAAACATAATACCCACGAATAAATGGAAAATATCAAAATGGCCAACGCTAAGCCAAATCTCCCGCTGCCGCTCTCTCTCTCTCAACCTCTTTCCACAGCAAGCACTGCAATCGCCAGGTACTCCACACACTCAGCGCACACACGCACACACACACACAGAGGCAAAACTTTCTCCGGATTGAACATGCTCTACACTGTTCTTATTATTTTCCATTTCCATTGAATTTTCGTAGGGCACATAATCTAGATTAAAGTCTGCAGAACGTACACACACACGCGTACACACACACACCCACTTGGACGACGGCCAGGCGCGCCTGGTGTTCGTTGGGCGAAGCCCAAAGGCGTTAGACATATTTGGGTTGATGTTTTCATTGGCGGCAACAGCTAAAGGCGGAATATGCCAGCGGCTAAGTGTATTGTTTTTCCTCGTTTCCAGAACTGGCCGCAGTCGAGCAAATTTCCGCGGAAAGTGCCCCAAGAATAGCCCCGGAAAACCGTGGGCAAAACAGACGATTCCAATTAAGTTTTTAAACGCCGCACACACACAACACAAACCACTCAAGGGAATTGAAACGTTTCCGATTGAATTTTCAAATACATCAGCTCAGTCAGTATTGTAAATTCATATACAATACAATATAGGGTGCGTTTCGTTTGATATTTTCTACTCTAAGGATTCTGTTTACTGACACCCATTGTACACATGGAGTAGCCCATTGTGGTTAATTAACCCACACGGCATGTCAATGGGAACTGAAGAGTTGAGCTGCCGCGGAGATTAAGTGAGATATGTGTGTGAGGGAGAAATTGAAATGCTTAATACGATATACGATAGATGCGATATTTATTGCACGACCAACTCTGGCAACTCGTTGGGAAGAAACATCTGCCAATTGGTTTTCCATTGCGAAGAGTTTAGTCGGTTTTACACAAGTGTCAGCATAGCCAAAGTTGTGCAAAGCCGCAAGCTTCAGTTGCTCCAAGCTCCTTACCTCCTCCACATAAGGATTCGAATTCTGCTCTCTCTCTCTCTCACACTCTTTCATTCTCCTACTCGTCTGTGGCTCTTAAGTGGCTCAGCTTAATGCGGTGTTCGTTGTGGAAATGAAATGAAAGCATGTTTATGCATTTCTCGACGTGCAAAAACTTGTGAAACGGTTATACAAACACGTTCGGGTAATAACATAAGAAACTTTTATCTCGCCACAGTCGTGAGCTCTCTCTCTGTCTCTGTCTTCGTCTGCGCCTTCACTCCTTCTTCGTCTTCACCTGATTCTGGCCACACCTGTCTGCTTGCCTACACCCACCTACCTAGCTGATGCTGTGGCTGTAGCTGTAGCTGGTGTCTGTGGCTGGGTGTCCTTGTCGAGCTGCCTGAGTTCAGCACGTTCAGCTTATTTCTACAATTGCCTCATTAGAAACTGTAATGCATATCCGGTTTATGGCCAATTGCCACGTTGCCGCACACACTTTTAACTCGCTTCGCATCCGTTTTGACTTTTGCCACGACGACGACGATAGTTGGATCCACTTTGCAGTTGGGGCCAAGTTGAATTGAAGCAATTAACGCTAAGCTTGGTATTAGTGTTCAATAAATTATCAATCCCCTTCCCCACCGACAGTGTCAACTGAGTGGATGAGGCGTATACGCAATGTCCATCAGGCAAAGTTTTGTTTTACTTTTCATACCCTAGCTGGGGTAGTTGCCTAGCAAGGGATATGCAATGCTGACTAAGTGTGAAGTCATTATCATTCTGTGTTTACCACGATACAGGGTATTTGCTGTTCTTACACTCTCTCTCTCGCTTCTAGTTGTTTTGTTATTACTTATGCCCATTCCCCCAACGAGGAGGCACAAGTCAAGCAGCGCTTGTTGACTTTCTGCTTCAGCACTCAATTGATTGGGGCAATTGGTTGGACACAGCTCAGCTCAGCTTGCCTTGGCTTCCCATGGCTTCACTTGGTTCAGTCCATAGGGAAGCCATGTAGATTGATGCCATTGATTGATATCGAATAGAGTCAAGTGCCGGGACGATTCAGCCGCCTCGTGAGGCTTTGCGGTAGTGTGTGCTGCGTCACGTTAGCACCCGAGCCGAGACATTGCTGTGGTGTCAATTTATATTCCAGTGCCAGGAAATGTTCTCAGTCTTGGTCACTTGGGCCCTGGCTCGATGAAGACGCTGCAGAGTGAATCCATTTGTCCAAATCGTAATTGTCACTGGCAGCAGTGCCCAGCGAGTCCCACTCGATTCAATGGGTTTCACTATCTCCGTCAGGTGAAACGTTCCACGGGGACAATGACAAATGCCTCTGGGCGTCTCCAAGGGCACCTAAACTAAAACTGAGCACAGAGAGAAGCAGAGAGGAGGGCTGGGAGTTTGGGAATATAATTGAATATACATATTTGCAAAGTTATCTCATTTCATTCGCCACGGTGCTTGGAGTTGGAGTTGCGCGTAAACCCGTTTTAAATATGCAACAAAAAGTTGCCAAAGTTAGTTCGGAAATAACTTTTGGCAAATGCCGCGTACCGGATACGCCCACGCCCACCATCGTGTCCAGGGGGACACACAGAATGCAGACTTTTCCGTTTGTTATTGTTATTGTTTAACCGAATATACAACACAACTGGGAGGGCAACGTTGGCTAAGAGGCAGGGGGAGGGTGGCAATTCAAGTGCATCAGTTAGTTGAAAAGTTTTACGAAACAAAGACAATCCAATATAATTCAAATGATAATTGTTATGTCTTTTGTTATAAAAACCAAATAGAAACACGACAGGCAACTGAGCGGGGAGAGGGAGAAGTGGGGCAGGTGTCAGCCAGCAGTGGAGTTGATGAAAAACTATGTACGCCATATGCCGCATGCCTCAGGCCAAGGAAATGCCTTTTGAATCGCTTCATTTTGGCAAAGAACACAAGCTCAAGTGAAACGTGCAACGTAAGTATCCACTTCAAGCATACAATATTAATAGAAGGAGAGAGGGTAGAGGATGCCACTACTTTCTCTGTCTTGCTCTATTTTCTTTCTTTCTATCTCTCTCGCTCTTTGCCACACTGGGATTCTTTGCAATTCCAACGCAAATTTCGCAACCACAGCGGGCACTGAATGGAGATGCGTGCAACATAAACAATGCCGGGCAACAAAAGCAACAACAAACTGGAAAAGGAATGAAAATACCAGAGAAAAATACTGTCACACACAATGCGCATATTGACACTTTGAATACCCTATAAAATGGCAAGCAAAAAAAGTTGTGATTTGCAGAACTAAATCCAACTTTGTTGCAGTTCACATAAAAAATACAGCTACATTTCGATACTTCGATATAAAGATTTATCGATTGGCAGCCCGTTCTGCATTAGAGCGCATCACAAAGTCGGCCACAATGTGTGCTGTGAGCACGCTGACGCATATTTTGAGTAGCTCCATTCAACGGCAGCGTCGCGTCGACGATTCGAATTCCCAGCGCAAATTTACGCTCCACTCCCCGCAGCCCCTCTGGGCGACATCTGCGACCGCTTAAGATGTCTCCATCTCTTTCTAACAGTACTTATGTGCCGATGGCTTTCCAATATATGCGCCACTACTGCACCGTTGTGGCAGTTCGTACTGGAGTTGGAGTCGAAGCGACGTCGATGTCGATGTCGTCGGGGCTGCCTTTTTGTATGAAATAAAAACGTCGCTCATACGCCACGTTGGCTATAATATTTCGTGAAACTAATGAACCACGCAGCATCATGTGCGCTGCCACTTTCGGCTGCCACTCGGCAGCCACGGCAGCTTCGGCTGTCTGTTTGGAGGAGAAAGATTTCGTGTGCATGCGGCGGCGGCCTTTTGTCATTCAACTGTTGTCGTTGTTGTTGTTGTTGTTGTTGCTCTCTTGTGGGTGCCTTTGTTTGCCTTTGCCTTTGCTTTTGCTTTCTTCTCAGCCTGCCATACGGTCTTACTATTGAATGCAGTAGGTACGTATGTGTGTGGGTGTGGGTGTGTGTGTGTGTATGTGTATGTGGAGCGTCCCTTGGCAGCTTGGTACGCAAACATATTTATGTGGCTACGTGCTGCTGCATATCTTTTCAAAATTTTACAATTCACAGGTCCACGCCAGGCAGGCAGGAGGCAGGCAGTGAAAACAGTGCCCCGACCAGGTCCTGTCTCATCTGCATACAGAGGACTCTCCCACACACCACACACCCACACCCACTCATACTGTATCCACCTACAAGAATGACAAATAACTTTTGACACATGATGCCACAATGTACCCAGCGTGAATTTCATTTCGTAGCATCGTCGAATGGCAGCGAAATGCAATATGGGGAAAATTGAGAAATATTCGACAGGAAAGCTGCAGCTCGCTCCCTCTCCTTCACCCCCTTCTCGGCAGCTAGTTTCCCCCTTCGAAATGAGTGAAGCAAACAAAACTTGAGACAACTGCGCGCACCCCGCGAATTTTCTTCTCCACTTTCCGGTTCCCTAGCGATTAATTCGCCTAGCAAATTTTGAATAATAATGCGAGTACAAAGCAAGAAAACATGTGCAAAACATGTGCCTGGCTCCGGAGTTGGCCAACATTAAAGAGATTTATTAGCCGAAAGTGTATTTTAACATAAATCAGACAGCTGCTTAGCAACGCGCTTATCTTGCTGCCTAAAGAAAGTAAAATAAATGATCTTAAAGGCACCTTCTTTGCCAGAGAAAGAGAGTGAGAGACCGAGAGAATACATTAAGCCACCGAGAGGTGCTGAAGAGCCTGCTTCACTTCACTCTATACATAGTTAGTTGTTGGCCCTGGGCCCGTTTTAAATCATAAAATATTTATGCCCAGAGGGGAGCAGCGAGCGCGTCTCTGTAATTCTACTTAGTTTACGGCCCTCGTAAATTGAGTGGGCATAAAATACTTACACCGAAACACATTTAATCGAAATCTGTACCGAGCAGCGCCCCCTAATGGACAGCTGTTGAGTGCAGAGTGTCGAGAAGAGGTGGCAGGCACCACATACCAAGGCCAAACGTTTTCAAGGACATATCAGCCTTGGCTTTAGCACAGTGCTTCCTGCCGCGCTAAGCCGTCGAACCCAACGAACTCAACTCAATTACCCGGCACGTGTCCTGTCAGACGAAACAACCTTAGACAACATTGTGTCCCATCTAATGGCTTCATATTTTCCCATAGTTGACTCGCCTGCCATAAAAATGGATGGGCACACTCGACACTCGACACTCGAGGAGGTGTTCGGGCGCAACCGAATGCTTAATCCAACAACTCACAGATTCACAGACAACTCTAATCACATACCAATTGCTGCTGGGCAATAACAATGAACGCGCCTATTTCGCTTTAATTCTATTTTATGAGCCCTATAAATAGTCTGCCAACTGTTTCTAGGCGAAACTCTTGGAATATCTTACAAGTTAAAGACTTAATACTTAACAAAGCATTAATATTTCCTACATAAATCATGATGCGAGATTAACCTTGAACCCTAATAGGGAACTTTTCATGCATAAACTTCCATTCAATTAGCTGCGAAATGGAAAACCAGTCGCCAACCACGAAGATATGTTTTCTCAACTAATTAAGTTACAGAACCCCCTCCGAAACTTCGAGCTTTAATTAAGTTCCTCGGAATTATATAAGTGATGATGCCCAGCTAGACATTAGAAATTAGCAACAAAGCTCGATTAAAAATCAAAAATAAATTCGCTGATGACAGCCAAATAAGCGTGTAGTGGTTTAGCCGGTTCTTGACCTTGGCAGCAAAGATTCATCTTAATACGAATCTTCAGAATACGGAATTAAGTCAACGCGTGTCTGCTCTACAATCGATTCGCATGAAGAATCTGTCACTTTCATATTCAAAATGCTTTTATTAGCTCAAGTTCGAGGAACATTTACACTCTCCAACTTGACGAAGTCTAGATCTGTTTCTATTTGCATCTTCTTGCCAAGATACACATGTTGTTTATTCGGAGAGAAAGAGAGAGAGAAAAAAAGAGATCTCAGTGTATCTTCTGCCCAGCGAAACTGGTTTTTATGCTAATTATTTGAACTGGACAGAAGAGCCCATTGTGAATAGAAGTACTCGCATCGAATATCGAGTCTTTTCACTTCCGCATCTCAAACAATCATAGACCGATCTCAGAGTATCGAAATGTATTCTAGTAGTTCACAGACTTAGCTTATATACCTACATAATGTGCATAGCTCTCAATATATATACAGACTAGTATATAACGATCTATTTAGTAACGGGTTGCTGGCAAGTAGTAGTTGCTGACGGTGCTGGAACTGGGGATTGGATTCGAGGTAGGTGTCCGGTAGGTGTATCCATTATACGATCCCGTCGTGCTCTCGATGGGAGTTGCGCTGGTGGTGGTGGTGTAGATGTTGGTCGTACTCTTCGTGGGAATCACTGGCGCCGTTGTCGTTGTTGTAATTGGGGGTTGGGGATATACTGTAGGCTCCGGCGTCGCAATGTCGTTGCCTTCTGTTGTTGTCGTGTACACAGATTGAGTTGTACTGGAGCTATGGTCCGGAATAAAATCTGTGTTTACCTCAGTGGTTTGCTGCGTCACGGGCTTCTCAGTCGTCGTTGTTGTCGTCACGGGTCCATAGTTGATTGTCTTGGTAAACCCGATGGTGCCGAAAGACTGCTTGGCGCGCAGGAAACTATCCAGTAGGTTGATCTTCTGAGTCAAAATATCTGTGATGAACTGCGTGTTCACGGGGGCAACAGTTGCAGTCGTCTGATAGCTCGCTATATGCAAAAGTTACACCTCATTATTCCACAGCTAATCCAGACACGCTGTCTCCACTTAACACTCACCACTGCTCACCGGTGCGAAGACCTTAAAGATGAATGGCTTAGCCTGAGCTCCCATTAGTGCACTGCATACGAGCAGACCCCATAACGTCATCGAAAGAGTTCTCATCTTGTTCTTTTCGTGTTTTTTTTTCGGTATTGACAGTGTCTACGTTGTGCTGAACTGAACAGCCGCCGCGTGTGGCCGCTCGCTTTTATAGCAAACTGAGTTGTTCTCAGGGGCACTCGAACTGAGAATCAGTTTTCAGTTTGTTGTTGGTTTTATTTTTTTTCCTATTTTGTTGGTTTATGATCAATGTGTGATTTGCTTTAGTCACTTTGTGTCGGTCACTCGAGTGCCTGACAAATACTACGACTGGGGATGGGCTAGTAACGAGTAACTAGTATAGTAACTATGACTACGGCTAGTGGGCGCCTCTCTCGGACATTGAAATCTAGGTATTATCACACAATAGACACAACATCGAAGCATGCAAATGCGGCATTATATTGCGACATGCTTAACACATCCGATTTCGAGTTGGCCTTCCTGTTTGCAGCTCTAGAGAACAATCATTTGGAGCGCTGACTAAGCACTAATCTAAAGTGTTTGATATTGCAGCATGAAATACACTAATAGACAGAGATTATTATCTCATTTGAAGAGCAGTATAAGATGAGACCTAAGGTTTTCATACGCTTGCAGAGGGTATATTACTTTTGGCAATACAGTCTGAAGCAAAATAAAGATAGTGCAACAGAGTTTAACGCATCGTACTTTTTTTATATTTTATGCAAAAAAATTTAATCAAAATCGAACAACTTTAACATATAGGAACATTCGACTGATTTGAAGGTTTTTATATTCAGACCAGTTTTGATTTATAAAATAACTTAACTTATCAGTGCCAATCAAAGTAAGACAAAATTATTGAATACACTAAATACTATTCACTTCTGCACCATTCTATAGCACAAGTATAGGAAAGATCGGAGAACATAAGAACCTTTCAGGGTATACAACTTTTGACATGCTGAAGGTAGCCGTTTCTCCTCATTTTAATTGCATTATTTCATTCAGAAATGCAACTTTATCTACTCTTCTCTGCAACTACTTACGAGTAATTATAAGTATTTATGATACATTCTAAGTTGAACTGCCATTAAAGTACTTGAGTAGCTTCAACTTGACTTTGACTGTGTAGTTGCTATAAATCGAAGTTATTTCAACAACTTCATGCGAACTACAGAAATTGTCACTCCATACTTGTATCTCATAAATAAATTGTAGTTCTCTCAACTTTGTGACAAACGCATGTTTGCCTTTCAGCTCATCCCGATGAGCTGCCCGTAAATCGTTACATCATAATCTCTCTCGCTCACTCGCCCCCTCTCACTCTGCTTCTCATAAAATATTTAAAGTATTGCCAAACACTTTGACCAACTACGCAAGCAATATATACACTATATATATGTGCATATAGTATGTGCCTGAATTTATGTATTTATTGGGAGCTCTTACAGATCTACACTGGAATTATTTGTTTGCACTCATTTATGCAAACAAACATGAACACAAACTCGGCTCAACTGTGTGCTCTGTGGATATGTGTGTGTTTGCATCTGTGTGGGTGTGCGCCAGTGTAACAGTAAATTTTTATAGGCAACACTCGGCATCGTAAAGAAGAACGATGGCTACATCCGTAGCAGCCCAGAGACGGTCGAGAGAGAGGGGTGTCTACGCGATGGGGCATTTAATAATTTAACCACGACTATTTAGTTTCCATTTCCGCAAAATGCTTTCGTGTTAACGCCTCGAATGCAATAAATAAGCCGGTGTGGCCAATGTTAACCGCAGCTCGGCCACAACAAGGCCAAACCGAGCAGAGCCAAAGCGATGCTGGTTAACGGGAACCGGGAACCGGGAATCCAGTCAGGTCAAAAGTGTTACGTGCTGCATGATATATCCCTACAATATCCATCCAACGTACACACACTCTCTGGGTGTGTGTGTGTGTGTTATGTGCATAGAGGCAAAAACCAAATCCCTTAATGTCGAGACATAAATATTTCATTTTATTACTCGACCTCAAACAAGGGTTACACCCCCACCATGGCATCAAAAAATGTTTGGCATAAATTATCGGACTCTGGGTTCGTATATAGTACCATATTATATGGTCCAGTCTGGTAGGGTGTGTGCGTAGAGTAGGGTAAGTTAGCCCTTTCGTTCGTTAGAGTTATTGCCAGTGAGTAGAAATATTTAAATCTCTCGCCGGGCGACTTTGATTTCATTAAATTTAAAAGCCAATTTGGCAATAAAAAGAAAATAAAATCCGAAAATTAATCTAAGTTCTCTAGAAAATTTTAATGAATATGATTTAACTAAAACAAATCTATGTTCTCTTTAATACATCAATGAATAAACATTACACCCTTTACAATTTACATTTTCAGTTACTTTCACTTGTTTCTCTCAGTGTTGACTGTGCTCATCTGCATAGTAACAAATCCAGCAATAATTGGCCATGGATGGGATTATCGAAGCAGACCGTTGACAGTTCGTAACCGAGAGAGAGAGAGAGGGGGGAGAGATCCGAATAATGTTACAATTTACCAAATGGCGTAATACGAAAGTCGACTTTGGCTTCCTTTAGGGGACATTTCATATTCCTTCTGTGGTGAGCTCTGAGTACTTATTGAAAAATGCTATTCAATTGCCCCGTTAGCCGAGTCCGACCTGAGCCCCAGTTCGGGCCAGTCATGGCCGGTTGCCAACAGCAGAGTTGCCAAGTCTGCCACTGACTGTGTGTGACACGAGCAGGTTGGGCAAGCCCCAAGTGGGCCTCGTTCTTCTTTTCAAAGTATTTTTAAGAATATTTCATGCCTTTTGCTTTCCCACCGCCTCGGACACAGCAGCAATGCGAAAAGGAAAGTGTAAAATTGGCACAGCATGGCGACAACCCTACAAAACATTCTGACGGCGGGAGCAGAAGGCACGGGACAGCTGACTGGGAATTGCGTCTGGATTTGGATGTAGATTTAGTGGAAAAAGTACCATAATGTTACAACTACAAACAAGAAATCAGCAACAATAAGAAAAGTGACAACAAGAACAACAACAACGACAGCTGACATAGAAAAGCAACAACAACAACAAGACAAACTGCGCAAAAGTTTTAAGTGCTTTCGAACATTTTGACAAGTTGACTTTTTGTTGTTGTGAATGGTTCCAATAATGTTCACAAAGTAAACTTATTTTCCTGACATAATCAATGAAAATAACGTGAATGGCCGCCATCGGTGCCGGGAGTAGCAACGGGACCCAGTGCGAGGCTTACGGGTTACTCCAAGTTGCCAAATTGTCTAGGAGAGGGGGGTTGCCTATTTTACACTCACGCGCCTCCGTTATTCCTTCTCCTTCTTCGACTGCTTCCTCCTTCCTACTTTTTCCTTCTCCTACTGCCTTGAGCTGCTTAAGGCGATCGAAACTTTCCTAAGAACTTAAGTGCATTTATGGTTGGAATTGATGCCCCAGTCGAATCAAACTCGCGTTCTCCGAATTCCTTTGTACGACGTTGTGCAATGCACGTGTACATGTCTCTACCATATTGCGAGGGCTTTGAGGACTCATTGAATCGCCCCCGCGTACTCATCATGAGTATTTATTAAGCTCACTTCCCCCACCGTCTCCAAAGAGCGCTTGTTTACAGTGGAATTTATCAATGAAAAATGTCAGAGGAAAATTTAGGGGAATATTAAATTATAGAGGTCTTTTGAAAGGGAAATTAAACTATAGAACATTTCTTAATATTCTTAACTCAATATATGGGAAAGTTACAATTAAGAAAGGCACAACTGACTGTGCTTAAGTCTTCTAAGGTTTCGTCTACACACCAAAAGTAAACATTCTTACTTTCAAGTTGCAATCGGAATTTAATTGTTTGTTTATTTACTAGGGTAGAATAGGGTGTGGACAGCTTATAAAAAACATGTTGTCTTTGTTCAATAATAAGACATATTCTCACCAAATTTGTTAGCACTAGCTCATGTGGTCTTAGAGATCTAAGCGTTCATACAGACAGAATTGTGTATTTTTAATCAACTACTGATGTTGCTCAAAATTATACATTTTCCTGTGTATGAAGAGTTTGATTGAAATATAACTGACAAAAGCTATACGACTCATCGGTCCGGCACACTTATACCATTATAAAGCATTAGTGCAATCAATTTGCGCCGTTTGAGCAGCGTAATCGATCCTCAAGCGACCATTGTAGTTGAACGAAGAAGTGCTGAAACTCTCACCATACCAAGAAGGTATACAATGCGCAATGTTTCCATTATTCAAGTAATTCCTGCTCAAGTGATTTCGCATATTTCGTCGTTCGAGCGGCAAAGTCAAAAGTTGCTTGCCCCACAGCTCCTGCTGTTGCCATCGTCGTCTGGTACTTTTGACAGCAATAAAGGGCAAATATTGCAAACTCCACACACACACACACACAAACACACACTCGTAAACACACACACAGAGAGACTGGCAGAGCAGGTACAGCTAAACGCACATACATTAGTGTATGTACGGCAATGTCAGCGGCAGTTGGTGCAATTTGAGCAAACAGACATGAAACTTGTGTGAAATGGCTTCCTATGGGAATGTTTACATCTGGAATGAATTTGCAAACTCTGACAGTTGCCTGCGTTTTCTGTCAGTCAAGCAGTCAGCGTCAGTGTCAGCAGGACATGCCGACAGACAGGCAGACTAACAGGCTAGCGTGGGTGGAACAAGGGCAGACAGTTAGTATTAAAGAAAGAGAGACTGAGACGCAGAGATGAAGGGAGACCGAGAGACCGAGAGGCAGGTATTTATTCGCTGGCTCTTCCGACAGTTCGTCTCTCGTTTATCGCGAAGAGACATTCGACAAGTTGAAGGCAGCGATTAATTTAAAACCTGCCAATTTTCGCCCTTTTTTCTCCAGTTCCTTCAAAAAGTATTAAAAAGGGTAAAGTAAGTTTCCCGCACCCTCCTCTTCCCATTGTCATGCAACTGCCAACCGAAATCAAACGCATGTGTGAAAGATTTTATCACGTATGAAACGCATTTACCGGCCGTGTGACCACCGCAAAGAGACGCATTTACATCATCAACTAGACTCGTTTTAGGGCATGGGGGCGTGGCCAGAAGTTAAACTAGCAATCGAAAGGTGCAGAGAGAGACAGAACGGGGGAGACAGAGTGGGCAGGCCACAAACCGTTTGAATTTCCATTACATCGAATGGGCATAATATGGCAACTCATCCTGCCGGTAATCGAGTGCCCCATAACCGTTACCATAAACATAATGATTGACATAACCATAACCCGAAACGGAACCAAAGCGAATCAGACCAGAAACGCGATGAACGAATAAAAGCCAAACCTAAACACACAAAATGTGGTGAGCTCTGCAGGATGTTTTGTATGGCGGGGGGTGGGGGCGTTTCCATGAGAGTTGCCACTTCATTTATCCTACAGTTGCTGCCATAGGTAACGCGCCCAGGTGTACACAAAGTCAAAGCACCTCAGTTCATTTGGGGAGGTCTTAATAAAAATTCTGCATTCTAAAGATTCTTAAGCGAAAACTACTCGAAAAGAAAGTGCATAACTTGGTTAATCTTTCTCCACTTACATAAGAAAAAACTTTCACAGCTCCACAAGAAGATGAATGAATGAACAAAAGCGAGAGGGATTCAGACTAGATTACTTTGCACAAATACCACTCAAAAAGAGAGAGAGCGAGGGAAAGTTCGTGCCCTCTAAATTACGCAGAAGTACTCAAAGAGAGTAAGTCAGAGAAAGGAGGCAATGACGTTTAATCTTTCTGAGTAAGTGTCTTCACCTCGTTAATGTATTACACCCTAACTCCTGCAACTACAGGGTATGCTAGACAGCTTAGCAAAAACGTTGATTGGCACAAATTAAATAAACATTCAGATTTTCCCTGACTGCGCACTCAAACTAATAAGTTGAGTGGAGTCATGAATCAATTAGATAAAACGATTAGCTTTTGGCAGTTTAATCGACATCTGTTAAATGCACTGGTCCATAATTGGCTACGACAGGCCTCCCAATTGGCCAACACTCACTCCACTCGGACACAAACACAAATAGAGACAGGCACAGCATGTGAATACATTTATTATCATGAATATGCGCATATTTGTGTGCGACTCTGACTCTGGATTCGGTTGCCGATTGCGGTCGCACAGCAGGGATGGGACAGTGGGATAGTTGGCCAACAGTTGCTACACAAATCCATTGAGTCACGGGCTGCTGAGCAATTGGAGTGTGCTCAGGTGTAATTGAGGTGGGACAGTTGCCATTTGCCATTTACCAGTTGCCAGTGAACGCGCAGTTGCCAGTTGCCAAGGACCTTGGCTGGCAGAAGGAGCAAACACAACAAGCTAATTAGGTTGCTCCAATAATAGCAGCACTCCCGAGGTGGAACGGTTGGGAAGGATGGGTTATTGAAGGGTGTCCAAAGGGTGCGACTCCCTGTCCCCCCTCGCATATTCACGCGCACTAAGCGTGCCCGTGTTTGCTCCTGCATAATAAACAGCTGAGCAGAGAACTAAGCGATTTGCGGTAGAGTGAGTCAAGCGCAAGGTACGCGATCTGATGCTCCTCCTGCTGCTGCCACGAGCTGAGCACGTATTAAATCCAATGAGGTCGCATTCATGGGGTAAATTGATTCAATTCCGATGGACCAACAACAGAGTTGACTAAAATCAGCAGTCAGCCTTGTTTGTATTGCCTTTTTCTCCTTTCTATAGTTGCCCATGGCGATAATCCCTTCCGCTGCGTTTGGTTGCGCTTTAGGCCAACACATTCCCGCTCTCCCACCTCAACTCCCACTCGGGTAAGCCACTATGCAGTTCGTATCGCTGCTGCAGTGTGTACGCTATGCTGTTCAGTGCTCAAACACCAATTAGTTGCAATTAGCGCTAATTGCATTATGATGAAAAGGATTACCCCGGGTTGCATTGTTCCCCAGCCGAGCAGACAATAAACTTGAACACACACACGCCCGGACGGACAGCCTAATAACTCTGTTGAGTATATGTTACATATAATTCATAAGTTTGCAAGTTTGCTAAGCACTGAACCGCTTGTTAATAGTTAAGAAAACTTTCCTTCTCGTCTCCACCCCCCATCCCATTCGAGACCTCTTAAATATTTGATCTCAGCACAAATAAAATGAGAGCAATCTCTTTTTTTATTTTGCAAAGATACTGATCATAAAACCAAAAGCTCATATAAGTTTTTATATTCATTCTGAGAGTTAAATACTCTCGTATATTTGAATCTTTTAGATATTAATATACTCTTTTTATATTCATTTGCTACTGGGTATGTTTATATATTGTATAAAGCTAGCAGTGATTTCACTGCAAAGTGAACTAAGAAGAGCAATAGTCAAGCACACTAGACAAGGTTTTATTTCTCTTTTTATTGATAAACCAAATCCTTGGTATTATGGATTTACATATACTGTATATGCAAGAAGCTTATATAAAAGTAGAGTATTAGAAGCAATAGAAAACAGTGTGCAGAATTGAATTGAGTATAAGTGCATATTCAATATAATGTCTCATTTTGATTGGTTTCATATGATTCAGAATATCTGTATTTTTTGTGGATATGTCTCCAATGATGCGTTACAAACTCTTGGGGAAATTTAATTTGCCCTCTCCATGGGCACATTGACTTTCGGAATAAAAATCAGTTGATATTTCACGAACATAAATTTGAATAAAGTAATTTCCAAACTCTAAAACTTATAAATACCATACTCTCAATCAGCTTATCACCTCCTTTTCTATCAATTACCTGTATTTTTAGAAATATTATCTACTTACTTATGCCTATTGTTAAAATGTGCAAGGTACAAATATCTTTACTTCAACTTGTGGTACTCTTACACAAGAAAAGAAGAGAGATTTTCCAAGTTATGACTTTAACTTTTTGCATTATTTATTTCCCCGCATGATTGCGTTCTAAGACAAGAAGAAGAATATTTGTCCAAGTAAATGTTGTTTTCTATTATTTACGACTTTTGAAAAAGCTCTGACTCAATCAGATCGAAACAATCAAATAACAAATGAATGACAAGGCACACATCAGATAAGACAGCTTAGGCAAGTTTTTACAAATACATGAAAAATAAACTTTGAATATTATTGATTTCTTGTAAATTTCTCTTAAAAGAAAGGTATTAAAACAATTCTCAAGTAAACAAAAACCAAGTTGAGCGAAAGTAAATTGAGTTTTTAGCTTTCATCATTATGTCCAACGGATTATACGATTTGTTTTTTGTGTACTTCAAACCTAAGGCAAACCATTCTTGGTATTCCAAATACATTTCAATTTTCATTTGTTGGGGAGTGAGTGTGCAAACAATGACTAATGCTCTTGCACAAGGAACTCTTACAGAAATTGAGTAATTAAAATATAATTCAAGGCTTGCATTGAAAACTACCTTAATGAACAATGCCTTCCAGAACAGACATATCGGACCATTGATTTACAACTCGTTCGGAGCATTGTTTCCTCTCTAAGGGAATTCGAATCCTTTCAACCATTGTGCGGTACTGACACTCCCGACGAACAATGCAAACTTGCAGTTTACATTCCAAATAAACTAAATAAATGACTGCACAGAGGTTCTTAAAAGGCAGCAAATCTTCTTAGGCACATGAAGTCATTAAACATAACTGCAAGTTTGGGGCTGGGTGAGAGGCATATATCGAATTCAGGTAAACCATATAATACGACCAGGTGGCACGCACATGTGATCTGTAGCTATGTGTGTGTGGGTGTGTGTAGGGGTGATAAGAGTTGCCACACAGCTCGGCAGAAGTCGTGTCTTTAGCAATTTCGCACGTCGACAAAAAATTGAATTTAATTTATTCGCCCTGCCAAAAGACATTTTTGGCACACGAACTGACACGAGGCAGACACAGAAGTCTCGCCATGGAGAACGGGATGTGAATGCTAGAATGGCATAGTAGAGAACATGTGAGGGAGGAAAGAGGAGCGGGTGTAGGTAGGTTCAGTGTTGATGCCGTGTCCGAGCCAAGAATTCGAAAAACAATCCGGAGAGAACCTGACAGAGTGCGCTTTGTATTTGTGCCTTTGCCATTGCTCGAAAGGGAAAACAAAGCGTGAAGGGGAAAACAAAAGCGAATCGGAAATGAAATTTCGATGTATGGATTTGGGCGCACATCGATAAAGATTTATGTATGTATCCTTCTCTCTCTCTCTCTTTTTCTCTTTCTAACTCTCTTTGTCTCAGCTGGAGAGCGCCTTGCCATGGGTACGCCATAAAAATAGACATATGAGCTGTGCGAATGTATGCATGCATGTGTGTATGTGTGTGTGTTAAGGGAGTGTGGGCGTGGCAGACAAATGGATTGGCATTGCGATGCAAGAAATTATTTCCCTATGAAAATGAGTGCAAAACGAATCCATTGACACAGCATACTCGTATAAGCAAAAGATATGTCTAACTAATTTAGGCAGACACACACACACAGACCATCTCTGCATGTGTGTGTATGTTTGGGTCCTGAATACATTTAATTTAATGGCCACAGCAGACATTATTCGCAAAATGCGTAGACTCACTTGACTGTAATAACTTCAAAGAACTCACGAGTTTCTGTTCATTGGCTGTAGCCTAATTTGCATTTCATTTCGCATTTGGAGGCCGCACCTGACCCTGTTGTCTCCTTCTCTCCCTCTCTATTTCCCTCTCTCCGTCTCTCACTCTGCTACTGCCACGCCTCTTGGTCCACACCACCTTGAACTGTGCGCGCTGATTAGCAAACGATGATGATTAAAAAATGCCTTGAAAAATGAAATAAAGTATACGCCCCGTGCATTTTCCCCTCAATCCATGTAGAGAACACGCTGTGAATTTTGATCTGTTGGAATTTTCCTCATAATTAGAAGCCAGTCAAATGTCGTGATTTGCAAATTGCAAACTAATTGGAATTCTTTGGGCGCCCAACGTGGGGTGGGGATGGGGAAGTTTAGGGCATTAGAGGACGACTGATAGAGTACGTATGCTTTTTTTTTGAGTATTCAACAAATAGTTTGATGCATTTTTTAGTATAAATGCGAATACGAATACGAATGCGAATACGAATACTGTTCCATCTGGCATTGAGGGCATCTCTGTTGGCCCGCTCGACTGGCAGCTCAACAGCTCTCATGGGTAATTTCACTTTGTGTGCGCAATGGGCGAAAAATTAAGCAAAAGAAGAGAAGACAGCAGAGAGAAGAAAGAATGGAGGGAGGAAGGGTGGCTGCCAAAGGGAAACAAGCCCGTCCGCGATGCCGGCAAAGAAATGATTTCGAAAAACAATATCCGCTCGCTTATTTCTTGGCTCAGAGGGTTTCCTTGCTCGCGCTACCTCCTTCTCTCCCTCTCTCTCTCACTCTCTTGATTTCCCTCTCCTTCACTGCCTTTCTCCTTCTGGCCTTCTCTGGTCAGTGAATTGGCGCATTGCATATTTCTGCAATTTATTTGCGCTTCAATGAAACCCCAAGATGCGTGTCCCCTGCCAACCTCCCTCTCTCCTTACAATACCCCTCTCCTCCTCACCCTTTGCTAGTGTTCTCCTCTTTCAGCCATGCCAAGGAATACAATATTAAAAGGCTTTTAATAAAAATCAAGTTATGATTCTCATAATCGAAGCACTGCGCATCGCTTGGTCCTGCAGGAATTCGATCCTGATTACAGCCGAGGTGCATGCGGCACTCGACTGTCATTCACTTCACTTTGAGTGCCATTCGAATGCTCAACTCAAGCTCAAGGCATAGTGTACCAATAAATAAAGATTCTCTTTCTCTCATAAATAATATGAATTATTAAGCAGTAAATTTGTTTCGATCTCAACGGATTCTGATTGAAGGAAGACGAAAGCATTCGAAAGCACTGAAAGTTCGTTACACGTGTCAAGAGTTTTGTCCATTTTATTTAATGTCTCCTAAGTATTTTCGGAACTCTGGATATAGTATAATGCACATAATGGTACAATAAACCAACGATAAACAAATAAAACTAACTTGTTTACAAAAGAAAATTTTGCATACAAAGCAGAAAATTCGCTCTCATTTCATCCTGTTCTCTATTTCAAAGGCTCGATTTTATCTAATCTCAGATGTTAAATAAAGTGTTTTGAGCGAAATGCTAATTTTATGGATATTGTCCATAGGTTTTGTTGTTGTTTTTTTTTTTGTTGATTTTTTTTTGTTTTTTCTATATGAAACCGAAAACAAAAACGACAAGCCCAACTTTGTGTAGACTTTTATTGAATTTTGGTGTAGCATAGCTGTCTCCCCTCTTGCTCCACACTCCCCTACCCCTCTCTGGCCACGCCACGCCCAGCAGAAATACTGCGTCACCCACCACGCGAAAGTAAACGAGAAAACAAAAACGAAACAGGGAAAAGTTTAAAGGGATCCTCCCTCCAGCGATGTGAGCAGTACAGTACAGTGTTTTTGCTCTTCTTCTTTTGCTTTTGGGTTTGTTGCTTTCATTTTTAAATTAAAACTCTTAGAAAAAATACAAAGTATAAAATACATTTGAGCAAACAACGAGGAAGAGAACAGGAGAGACGGAAGGCAACGAAGGGGGGAAAGACGAGGCTGTGCTATTGAGGCTTGTGAAGCCGACGTGTAAACGAAGTGAAAACATAACATAAACGAATAATGAAAATATAAACTTAAGCAAACTTAAACAGAAAATCAGTCGATAGCGTTAGCAAAGTAACGAAAGCAAAGTAACGATAACTGAGAAGACGAGAGAAAGAGATGCAGAGAGAGGCAGTGCGAGGGGGGAAGCAGGAGGTAAGCATAACAGGGCGCTGATAGCGCAAACACGTTCCTTTGATGCTGCGGCGAAATACGTGAGTCTGGCACTGAGATTGGACAGCGATTGTCCTCCTGTACACTCTCCGCACTCCCTCCGTTCCTCCCCCTTCCTTTACGAACCCATTTGCGACCCGTCGGACATCAACATCAATTCACATCAACTTAACGGGACGCGTCGGCTCATTGGAAAAGTTAAGTTCATCTGCAGCACGTGATGGAAGACACCAGTCGAAGGGGGTAAAGGAGAAGACTGCAGCTGAACCTGGCACAGAGACAGAGGCTGAGCCGAAGCTGTAGCTGAGGTCTGCGGCTCAGCGCTCTGGCGTTGGTGCCACAGCTGTCGACCCGCAGCTGTTGTTGCCACTTTCCGCTCTCTCTATCTTCCTTCACCTCCGGTGTCTTCTGCCACTTTCATCCAACTTTTCGCACGAAGTTTGCGCAATACTTTAAAAACTATGATATGAAAAGAAGAACTCAATCATGTATACAAACAGCTGCTGGCGGGGCACACGCGCAGCGAGCAAAATAAATTATTATATAAGTTCGAGCAAACCTCGTAAGCAACAGCACGACGGGGCTTCCCCTCTAGCTACGGTCATATCGAATGTGTGCGAATGTGTATGTGTGTGTGTTTGTGTGCAGATAGCCCAAGGCCAAAAAGTTTTCAACAATTTTTGTGGATCATAATGAGCGCAGTGGCTTAATTACCCACAGAGGGGAGGGAGGTGAAAGTGCCAAGAAAAAATTAATTTGTATTTCGTATCGAAGAAGCTCACGAATTTTTTCAAGTGAAAATTGTGAGTCATGTCAGCCACAGACTCCGACAGCAATTTGCATGCCAGCACTTACTTGAATTCCTTCTACCCTCTGGCCATGCAATCACCAAAGTCATTCCAACGAAACCCAAAACAGATTCAGGCTCAATCTGAGTTTCCGTTTGGCAAAAACAAAAACCGCATTGGCAATCGAGGCAAAACGATAAGTCAATTCTGAGTTCGGCTCGAGCCATAATTGGACATAAAAATGTGAACAGCATAGTTTGCCCATCAGGAGAGAATTCTACGATTGCCTTGGACACCCACACACACACACGCACAGATGTAGCTCAAATTTTGCCTGGCCGGCAATATGTTCGCGCGTATTAACACAGACACGAAGGCAATAAATGTGCCAAACACTCTAAACGAGATTTGCTAATATTTTGTTTCGATGCCGACCATATCAAGTACAGACAGGCTGGCACTAGTATTAGTAGTATTTATGCCTAGAAGACCGGAAGAGAGTTCGGGAGGGTGCCAAGTCGGGCTGGGAGCCACTCGAGCGCATCCCGTAAATACTTTACGTATTCCGTGCACGCTTCAAGTATGCGTGCTTATAGCAGACACAACAACAACAACGAGAACATGAGGCACAGGAATAGGTGCATAAGTTTGCTTGTTCACCTACGCCCGCTACGACGCCCTCCTTCGTATACCGCACTCTATTTCCATGCGACGGACTAGTGCGACGGCAACGCCTCGGGGCATGTTCTCCCCTTAGGGTGAGTGTGCATGTCTGCCTCTCTCTATATATGTGTGTGTGTGGGTGTGTGTGTGTTGGTGTTGCTAGCTTTCCTCTAGGTTGACCGCTCATTTATCACCGCAAAGTCAACCAGAGTTTGACCTTCATCAATTTCATTCGTGCATGAATTGCGGCCTGTCTATGCGCATCTTTTGCGAAATGAGCCCACAGGCTGGAACTGCATGAATTTGGGCCTCGAGCCCTGTCAGTATTCTCTGCCTCATACTTAAATAAACATGTGTACACATAATGAAATATGATTATATACCATATGGGTTAACTTATTCTGATTTATTTGTTGCTCCGCTTTGCCTCAGCTCTTGTTTATTTTTAGCTTCGATTTTTCCAAGCTGACATTTTATTAGATCACTTTGGGGTATCTGCAAAATACATCTCTGAGTATATAATCTTACACTCCACTAATTAACTAAAGATATACCAAGAGATATTCGCTTAAGTAGTGGGCAGTTCTGTGCGAAAGTGAAAACTTTACGATTCGCTTGCATAAGGTAAAAGATGATAACAAAAAGCGGCATAAAAACGTACCGAGTACATTACAAATTTTATGCACAAATATCTGACTTAGCCTCCCCAGACTCCGCCATAAATAGAACTGCTCGTAAACGGGCCGAGAGTGAACTGTGAGTGCGACCAGTTTACGGCGCCTTTAAGTGCCAAAACTGTTTGCCGCAAAAATGATTAAAACAAAAGCAACTCAACACTGTAGAAGATATACGATACATATACACATGTATTATATGCCCGTCTCTACATTGAAATTCCAATCTATAAAATATTAAAAACTTATTAAAAGCCTGCCGTCCTCAGCATAAATCGACAAACTGCCTAACAGCTATTTTTATGACTTCTAATAAATTCTGTTTTCTTGCTTCTTGAATTAAAATGAAAATATATAAAGTTCGAATATACACAACATTTTTATGAATTTTTCAGCAGTCTCCTTCACCTCATCATGCCATCTCCTGCTGATTGTCACTATTTGCCTAACACATGTAGAACATAATCGATTTTCCAACAAAAGAATATTCATTGTGTCAATCGAAAATTTGTGTTACAGTTAGAAGAGACAACTCCAAACTATAAAGTATGTATATTCTTGTAAAGATTGCAAACGTAAGCTTAAACTTTAAATAGTACAATAAATGTTCGTTGAATTTATATCCATTTAAAGGGTTTCTATTGTATAATTATAATTCTATTAAAATCGGTTACTAAATATAGAACTTACGAGTATAAAAGCAAAATAATGATAAAATTAGTGAACAATGTTAGCTTTGTGTAGAGGGTATTGAAAAGTCGAGCTACTCGTTCGTAGTTCTCCAATTTGTTGTTCGCTTACATTAAAAACAAGGAATAAAACAAATTTGTTTGTTAACACCATCGAAATCATAGCTAAAATAGAGTTTTACTAGTTTTACACATGCAATATTCATGCAGAGTTTACAAAAAATAAGCGTCATAAATACATCACAGTTAAAACAACGCAACAGGGGGGATTTTATTACTGCCCGTACAATTAAACGATTTTGTAAAATGACATTGCGATGATTATTCAAATTCAGTTCAGAGATAGATATCCCATAATCTCATGCGCATCTGTGCCTCATCGTTGGCGTGAGCCTGGCGGCGGCGTCGAAAGGGCGTGAGGTGAGTGGGGCGTGTACACAATAAACATTTTAAAGTCAACCAACCTTTCGCAGTGTTCTGTGGCCCATAAACAAGTCGTAATTTAATTTTCCAGCTTATGAAATATGAATGGGCGAGCGACAACTCGCTCATAATAAATAAGAAAGACGTCGTCGAGCACAATTGTGTGTACACAATTGTTGGAGAGTAAATTTCACTTATTGCTGCCCGGGAACAGAACCGACCACAACCAGACCGAGAACCAGAACAAGATGGAAGTGGGATCTGTCGGCTGAACACTGAGAGCACTTTCCACAGGCAAACACAAAACGGCTGAAACAACAGAATGATTTTCACAATCAAAAGCAAAGCAGAACATTTAATTTTGCCTGCCCGAGAGCCCAGAAACCCCTCCAATTCCATCATTCTCCTGCTTGGACTAGCGACTCGATGGGAAGTCACATTGACCGTCAAATTGTAATCAAATGATAAATGTTTAGCAAAAAGGCGGACAAGCTCGCTCTGGGCCCTTGTCCGTTTGGGCCATGGCTCGTCGAGAGTTGTTGGCCAACTGACAATAAAAACAGAAGAAGAAATAGAAGACAAAAAAAAAGAAAGCAGCAGTTGAAGTAGGATGAGCAGAAGAAGCCTGAGGAGGAGGAGGAGTAGCAGGCGAGGGAGCAAACGAAACTGCCCACAAGACGATTATCACAGGTTGCTGTGGACACGGCTGAGACCGCAAAACAATTGTCCTTAGGAGTGGAAACAGTCGCAGTCGACTGTTGCAAGACCTTTCCTTGCTTCCCTTGCCTCCCTCCTTTCTCCCTTCTTCCAGCCGACAATGATTTGCATTTTCTGCTCTTTCGGTTACTGTCCCATTCTATTCGTTTTTATGGCACTCGAAACGCAGCAAAGGGCCAAGAAGAGAAAAAATTAAAATAAGCACGGCAAGTAGAAGAAGAACAAGATGAAGAGCGCCAAGACGAAGAAGTTCCAGCTGTACGCCCACGCACAGTACACAGGCCACAGTCCACAGGACTCAGTACACAGGACTCTGTAGAAAGTACACAGCGCACAGTGGAGAGTGCAGTGTGCGCACAGTGTGCGGGCAAAGTTTTGGGGCAGGCGGATGCTGTGGCTAAATAAAATATGAACTAAGACCAAAGCCAAAGCCAAAGTTTGCGAAATGCCTTTTATTGCCCCGCTCGGAGATTAGAGTGCGCCATGGCCGCAGCCCTTGCCACGCCTCTCAACCCCTCGCGGACTCATCCCTAACCACTGCGACGCGGCGACGTCCTTGCAACGTGGACGCTTCATATTTTGCCCATGTTATTTGTTCGCAATTGCTCTCAAGTCCTTAAGTTTGCACTCCTCTTGATGTTGTGCTCCTCCAGATCTTGATGATGCTAAGACGAAGGCGTGGCTCAAGCTGAGGCGGACTCTGCTGCTGCTGCGTTCGCCTTGTTTGTCGCTGTCGCCTCTTTGCTAGATGTTTTAATATCCTTTGAAGAGAAAGGGTGAAGTGGGGTATACCAAGTGAGAGCGAAGTATCAGTACCTTTGTTGTAGATCAGTATTTTTGGTCTTGGGCGAGGTGGGGATCTTCTTGCCGTTATATTATATACATTCTTGATCAGTATCAAGAAAAAAATTAACTTAGACTTTCATACATTAAACCCTGAAAGCATTGCCTTAAGAGTACCTAACAAACGAATTCTTTATTGTGTTTCCCCATCAACTCATATATATTCCTAACATATAAACCAACCTAACAACTCAACATTGTATGCTGTAACTGCTATATAAAGAGGAGTATTAATTGTAGTCGAGCCTACTGTCGAGTTATACCAAGTTTAGCACAAGTTTAGCAAGTATAGCTATATATTCTTGTTCAATATCAAGTAACCTAGTCAATTTCCACCAAAGCAGCTCAACATTGTCTGCAGTAAGTGCTTTGCAAAAGGTAAAGGCTCGTCGAGTCGAGAAGACTTTGAGGTATAGTTTAAGTAAGTACAAATATTGCTTCTTCTTATTTCTTATCAGCACCAACAGAGTATCTAAGAGTCAAGTACTCCCCTCGCTGACTTTCTTAACTTGTTTCTTGTATTTGGCGCTGTCATCGCTTCGTGTCGAGCAACAGAAAATTGTTACAGCACCGCCCCGAAGACTACGACAAACTTGACTTCTGCAAACATGCTTCGCATCCAGCCGGGGGCTGCACTTCGCCTGCAGGAGTTTGCCAGAGTTGTCAGCCGCGCGTCAAGCTGCCATAAAATAATTGCCTATTTTCTAATGATATTATTTATACCAAATTCCTGCAGCATTTAATAGTTTGAAAGCCATCTTGAATATGCTTTAAAATTGCTGCTCGTAGTCAGCTGCGCATTAGGCAAAATTAGCGGCAATAAATCTTTGCGATTTATTTCACCTTTATCGCAGACATTAAGTTAAATCTGATTAAAAAGAAAATCATAAATCCCAATATAGTCGTCGCACACGCCCATGTCCGCCCACACGCCGCGGGGCCGCGAGGTCTTGTCGCATGCCTAATTGCGTGCTCTGCGCCCCCCGGACCCGTACCCCCCTAACTCCTCTCTCCTTCATTCCTTGCTAATCCTTCGGCATGCCAAAAGGGTTGGGCCTGAGCCTGCCACATTAAATGGGCACGACTTTATGCTTCAAGCTCGACCCGAATCCACCGCTGCCTCACCGAACCGCACCGAACCAAACCGAACCTCAACCTGAATCTGAATCTGAACCCAAAGGCGACCTACGCGAAGACGCACGCCTAAGCCGGGCAAGGCGACTCATTTGCCTCGCTGCTCATCTGCCGCGTCCGTGTATGCGAAGCTGCAATCTCAACGTGATAAATTATGGCTATTTGAATTCCTTTCGCTGCCTTTGTGCTAGCATTAGACGCTGTGGCAACGCTTGTCTGTGTGTGTGTCTGTATTTGTATCTGTGTGTTAGTGTATTTGTGCTCGGGATAGGCAGCATGGAAATGAAGCGCATGAATTATGAACCCCGTTGCGTATACGCCGCGTATTCGCCAGCTCGCGCACACACATAATTGCCGCTAAGATTTACGTTAGCCCTTTAAATTTATGTTACAAATTGCGCCAACTTTATGTTTATTACGTGCGGAATAATAGGCTTTTGTTGCTGCCAACTGCCAACTGCCAACAGCCAGCAGGCAACTGGCAACTGGCAACGCGGCCAACCGACCGACAGGGGGGGCAACCGACAACGTGCAACCATTGGCTGGTACCTGTAAGCAGCACCCGCTACCCCTGCTACTCCCTTGCTGCCCCCTTGCTCCACCTCTCCCCTGTGCCATCTGTGCGACCCACGCCACTTGGCGCCATAAAAAGGGGTATTATCTTCGCACATAATTGTATAAATAATGCACTTTTTAGCGTTGACTTCATTCAGCAGAGTGTGTGTGTGTGTGTGTGTGTGTGGACGATTACAGCCTGTTTTTTTTTTATTCCTAGCTACCGCCTCCGCATTGTGATGCGGCTTATTAATGGCGCTGATAACACCAAAACGTACTTAGAGCAGACAATTCGAGGCAATTAAAGAACCGTTAACGATGCGATTCGACGGCGACATTGCCAGAATGGAATAAATTATGTGCAAGCTGCAAGCAGAGTACATAATACGTATGTCAGGAAAGGAAAGGAAGAGAGAAGAAGAAGGAGGAGAGTGAGAGGGTAGTCGGAAAACACTTCTTCACGTCGAGTCAATAACAAGTAATTATCAATCAATTATTTCATTTGTTTTTTTGTTTTCCTTATTACGCACGCTGCACTTTTTAATCACATGCAAATCGAATCGAAGCGAATTACATTGCATGAATCCTTCATGCTGTATTCGTTCGTTGTATTTGTTCTGATTACGGCCTCAACTCGAGACGATGCAACTCAACGAACTCATCGAAATGTGTTGGAAAATAATTATTGAAAGTTGTGTGTGTGTAATGAATCCCGAAAAGTTTTAAAGCCACGTTTAACTGAGCAACTATCGCACAGACACACACACTCACTTACAGACGAATATCGAACTGAGCAACTATCGCACACACACACACTCACAGGCACTCACGAACTGGCAAATATCGAATGCGCGACGGCAAAGTGATGAATGTTTAATTAATATTGAATAACTGAAAACAGTTTTGCGTATGCATAAATGTAAATAGGGAATGCTGTACTAGATGATACCCAGCAGAGGGCAATTAGAGTATTTATGGATGAATTGATTATCCTTTTAAGTATCCTCCCTTCATTGACTAGACTGTAAGGGGAATTTGCTGCACTAGTCGATACTCTGTAAAGTAAAAGTTAACTTACTAAACTTCATCAGCTAACAACATGTGAATACCCCATTTAAGGAACTTCCCTTCGCTGCTGGGCATGACTGGAGCAATATTTGCAATATTGTTCTCATGACAGCTACATGTGTACACTGTAAGTACGTACGATACGATATGTTCCGTGCATTTGGCAGTTGCAGGCTGCGCTGCAGTTTTGTTTCCGCTTGCCATAAATGTTTGGCTTAAATGCGAATTGCAACTGGGTTGGCAAAATGAACTGAGTTTTTATTTTTTCGCTTTAAATTTTGCTGAGTTCAGAAATTATAAAATGAGTTGAGAGAACTCATCATATGCATGGAAAGGTACACAGATGTATTCATGTGTGTGTGTTTGTATGAGTGCGCATTCATTTAATGGATGAGTATTTTTCTAGTCGAAGGTGCTCAGGCTGCAGGGCACACACGCACACACACATACACATATTTAACGCAAACAAACAGAGGAACGCTAAAATTGTTGGACTACAATTTCGTTTACTCAGACGTTTCTTGCCTCGCCTGCTTGTCACGTACACGGGGACAAAGGCAACAACAAGCACAACAACAAAAGCAACTACAACAATAACAACAGCAAGAAAACAAGGCAACATCAACGAGTGTAAACAACAACAAAGCATTCTGTATTACCAAAAGCCAAAAGCCAAGAAGCAAAATGTAGTAAGGAGCAAGTAGAAGGGGAGATGCGGCGGATACACGCAGTGTGGAGAGGGGAGGGGGGGGGGCAACCTTTGTTGATTACGTTTCGTAATTAAGGAGATTTTAATATGCCGCAAAATGACATAAAACTAATGCATAATTTTACAACACATCTGAGTAGGCACGCACTCAGTCATCGGGGCTACGAAGCGGGTGTGTGTCTGTCTGTCTCTGTGTGTGTGTGTGCGGGTGTGTGTGCAACATGTGTGTTGTCAGCCTTTTTTGGCTGTCAGGAAACCAACGTGAAGGCGTGTAATGAGGGAGGAGGAAGCTCCTCTGAACTCGAGGCCTGGCACAAACCTATGTAAACAGCACGCAGAAATCCGCTGACTTTTGCCTGTTTGTTGTATTCCGCAGCAGGTCGGTGAGTGGAAGGGGGGGAGGGGACGCAACCGGGTTCCGGTCTCAGTCTGTCGGCTTTGCCTTTTTTATGGCATATTGTAAAGTATCTTGTTAACATATTTGAGGCATTAACCGAGAGAAACTACATAAACACACGTGCATATGCGGAGGGGCTATGAAACAAGTGAGAGGGGTGGGGCAAAGAAGCGCAAGTAGCAAAAGTACAAATTAATTAGTTGGCCAAGATTCAGAGAGGAATGGTGGTGGGGGCGGACGGCAACAAGCTGCTACAGTAGCAACAGCTACAGCGGCATTTTCAGCTTCTGCTTTTGCACTTGGCGCACTCGGCCAACTTGAAATTGTTCAAATGGGGTAACACGAGTGCCTCCCCCGCCCCCAACCCTTACCCCTGCACCACTCTCCCACTATAACCAACGACAGCCCCAGCTGGTTGTGAAGTTAAACCAACAAGCGAACTTCCTTCTAACTAATTAGCTGGCAGAGCAGAGCAGGCAACGCTGGCAAAGCAAAACTCGAGTTGGGGCCAGGATGTCAACATGGGGCAGGCAACATCTGCATTTCCGAGCACACTATGAGACGTAGTCACATTCTAGGCAGCAGGCCAGGCAGAGCGGGTGGAGGCGTGACCATCGTAGCATATTACAAATCATTTAATTTGCATAAATTTAGCATTAACATTCAAGTCCACTGAGGGGATCCCTTTAATTGGCATAACGTGCCGGCAGTTTGTTTATTTACTTCACCATAAGCACTGTCAGTATTGGTTGCCTTGCAGCCGCTACCCTACACTCCCCCCACGTTCCTTCCTCCATCCCCTCAACCCTTTGGCCAGCAGAGCAGAAGATAGTGGAACACATGTAGCTGCCTTGTCTGCCAGTCAATGCAACGCACTGTTTCCAGTCTCTTCTTACTCTTCATATTTGCATTTATACAGTAGACACTCGCATGGGCAAACCTGTTGAATTGAGAAAATGGCAACAATATTGATACAGTTTTTATCTATTGCCAGTTACCACTGTTGCACTGTTTACCCTTGGCAAGTGCAGACGCAAATGCAATTACAATTGTGCATTTTTTTCACATCTCCATGCCTTTTATTTGCTTTCACATTTTCCCAACGCATCCATTACCTTTTTGCAACACTCCCATTATCACAGCTTAATTGTTTTAATTTTCGGAATATTACCTTTAATAACTTTTAATTTCCACACTGTTTTCCAACTCATTTTCTTTCTCGCACCGCAAGTTGCAAACTGCGCGAATCCGACCTCGTCTCTCTGACAGAGCGACAGGCAGAGGCAATGCCACAGCCAGTGCCAGTGCGAGAGCCTGAGCCTGAGCACATTTCGCCCGACCAACTTATAAAACTCATCACTCAAGTGCTCTTTCAGTTTCCCGCAAAACGTTTCCAACACTTCTGAATTATGAGCACACACTAAAACGTCGCTCGACAGAGAACTGCACCTGAAGGGGCCACGTAGACACGCCTAGCCCCGCTCTCTCACTCTCTGCCCTTCCTTCTTCTTTTCCCTTTCGAAACCCCCCAAATAGGGGACTGGCTGTTAAATTATTCCAAGCATTGCACTCAGAAGTTTGGAGTGGGGCGTGCACCTGGCTAAACTTTTAGACAAACTTGCAGCGACCACAGCTCGGGCCTAGTGCATTCTACTAATATTAAGTGGAGACCCGAGACCAGAGACCTGAAGACTGCCGACTTCGAGTGGATAGTGCAGAGAGAAGAGCGCTGAGCGCTGAGCACAAAGTGACGAGGTAAATAAGTCTACCTAATGAGCAATTAAAATGGCCCATTAACAATAGAAAACATGCAAAAACTGTGTAGAGAAGAGATAAGGCATACACAACCACTAGATACTCAGTAACTATGATCTAGAAATTATAAAACTTTAAATTGGTTAACAGTTGGGAGAATAATCTCCTATCCCATGAAGTTTTTATAATGTTGATCAGTGTGTCAATAAGCGTCTGGATGATCGTTAATATCCCAGAGAGTATACAAGTAATGCTACTTAAATTTAAAAAAAAGGTAAAGTTTCTAACAGAGTTTGCAGAACAAATGAAAGTATAAACAGAGGAGAAATGTTGTGTACTGGGTATATAGCAGTCGAACACCCTTTACTGTAGATCTTTCTTATTTGTTTTTATCTGCACTAACACTTTACTTTATTTTACCTCTGTTACTGACTACCATAATATAATTTTCGTTAGAGTTATAAATGCGTTAAATATCAGTATGCAGTGTATACAACCCGCACGAGTCAACAATGAGTAAGTGGCAATGTAGAACGGGACTGTGTGTTTGGTAAATAAACACCTTGCGGCAACTGGAAAATCAAATTACGAACGTATCCCCCATAAAAAGTGTGTGTGTGTGTTTGTATGTATTGTACATGCGATAAACAACGAGTGAGAGAGTGCAATCTTTACTCTCGCAGCACTCTCTACTCGTCGTCGGCTTTATGTGGATTCTGTATGTGCAAAAGCGCAACGAAAGTGAAATATATTTGAAAGCATCAGAATCTAAGCAAGCGAACCAAATAATGTTGGATTATCAGAAACAATGCACACTCTAAAGCTTTCACAATACAACAAAAGAAATCATAACAGAGCGCATACGCATCTTGCCACCGAAACGCTTAGCAACTTCAGCTGGAATATCCAATTTGGTTTGAGCTCTGTCAAGGTTCATAACTGAGTTTCATATGCAACTTAAAAACTAACTAAAATGCCCCGTGGAGTCTGCTACGTTTTGTATATAGCACTTATTTTGATTCTAACAAGTTTCAGCTCACCAGTTCACGGTCTCGAGAATGGACTCGCTAACACGCCTCCCATGGGCTGGATGTCGTACGAGAGGTTCCGATGTGTGACTGATTGCAAGAAATTTCCCAGTGACTGCATTAGGTGAGCACTATAAAGATTCCAACTAAAGCTAAATTGTTCAGAATGTATGTTACCTATTGACCTGCCCACAGTGAGTCACTGATCAAACGCACTGCGGACCTCTTGGTATCTGAGGGATATGCAGATGTTGGATACCAGTATCTCATAATCGACGATTGTTGGATGGAAAGTAAACGACACCCAAGCACAGGAAAATTGCAGGAAAACAAAGAGCGGTTTCCCCGAGGTCTTAATTGGCTTTCTGATTATGTGAGTGGCTTTATAACGCCCTAAAACAATTGCAATATTGTTTCACATTATTAGATACATAACAAGGGTCTCAAATTTGGCTTATATCACGACATCGGAACACGAACCTGCATGAACACGGGACCCGGTGTCAATGGACATTATGTCCTTGATGCACAAATTTTTGCCGACTGGAACGTGGATTATGTAAAAGTGGATGGGTGCTATACAAAGAATATCAACTTGAATAAGGCCTATCCGGCATTTGGACAGGCTTTGAACAGAACAGGACACTCAATGGTTTACTCCTGCTCGTGGCCCTTTTATCAACAAAATGTTAGATTTCTTTCCTTATTTACAATGCATTTCTCACTTAACTTTCTTTCATCTTCAGCCAAATTACGACCTTATTAAGTCCCATTGCAATCTATGGCGTTTTGCCGAAGACATTTATAGCTCCTACGGCTCTGTAATGAATACCATGAAGAATTATGATTATCATGCGGAACTTCATAAGCTTGCCGGTCCAGGACACTGGAACGATCCAGATATGGTCAGTAAACTGATTTCCTGAGATTTGAAATAACGGAGTTGAGGCGTATTTTTGATCAGTTTTTATGGCCAAATTGTTTATGTCTGTCCGTGCGAACACTTATATCTCAAAAACTATAAGAGCTAGGGATATCAAATGCGGTAGTAACATGTAAACCTTTTTCACATAAAAGAACTTACTAACCAAATCTGACACAAGCAGATTTGGCTACACCCCTTTCTACCCCCAAAAATCCAGCACGACCCATTTCCTGTTTAATTTGAATAAAGTATGTCTTATTGTTTTAGCTAGTGCTGGGAAACTATTATCTGAGCTATGAAGCGAGTCAATCACAAATGGCTATTTGGGCCATCATGGCAGCTCCTCTAATCATGAGCAACGATCTGGCGACAGTGCGACCGGAGATCAAGGCAATACTGCAAAATCGGTTAGTAAGTGTCAAAGAAAAGGGAATATATAATTGAGTTTAAAGGTTTATTTCAGAGATATAATTGAAGTAAATCAAGATCGCCTGGGCATAGCAGGAAAACGTATTTTGACGAAAAACAATGTACAGGTAAATTTAAACAAGAAAACCCATAATATCAATATAAATAATGCAACTCTTATAGATCTGGGCACGCCCTATAAGTCCGATTAATAACTTGGGTTTTTACACACAAGCTCTGGCCTTCGTACTCGAAGAACCCTTAAAATACTGCCCTCTCTGCCCCGTCACGTTTACAGTTACTTTGAAAGAGTTAGGATTACGCAATACAATGGGCTATACAGTTTATGTAAGTTGAATTCAAACAGTTTATGCATATTCAATGTTTTTGTCTGTTTTAGGATCTGTTTAATCAAAGTCATAATTTGGGACTGTTCAAAGAAAATGATAACTTCTCGACACGAATCAGCCCAGAAGGAGTCACTTTCTACAGGTTTAAGCCAGTAGACATTTACTGAAACCGAACTGACTAACAGGAATAATTACATTAGGCCACTTTTGTATTGCAATAAGCTCTGCACATCCACATCAAATCAGGCTAAGAAACGATTAAATAACCAAAGAGAAACCCAATGAAATTATGGTTATTGCTTTTGTTATCGATAATGTGCATTGATTACGTTTAACAATCAGATTGCAGCAAAGTATCTTCGGGCAGAACTCTTTGCTTCTTTGAGGTCTCTACGTAATTTGTTTATGCACTCGCCCGACCCGAGGGAGACCGGCTTTGAGTCCGTTTCGTTGTATCTCAAACTAGGTAGGACATTTTCTCTTCAAGGGAAATTTGCGCTCTCTCTCTCTTACTTTGCGAACATGAATTTCGGGTTTGAAAGTGGCACTTTTTGGACTAGGGCAACTTAGAGAGGAGAATCATTTGCATTTTATATGCTTCATGGGTGGCTTTTATTGCCAGAACTTGTAAACATGACATTTCCATATTTATCTCCATGAGACGGCGTTCCTATGCGTCCTCTAACCTGGCCATGCTTGCACGTGTAGAAAAATGACTGGCAACAAGAAGGGCGAGTGAGGTGAGGACCAGTAGAACTGGGAGTAGGACGTCGACAGGCCACAGCTCAGCAGGAAAGGAGCCAGAAAGGTGAACTCCGTGCCGAAAATGAGAACAAATTTGCATAATTTGAACATGGTAGTTATATTTAATTTTGAATAATTTCCAGCTTTGTTGCAAATAATTTACATCGATTTATTTTGTAATTCGGATACATTTTTTTCTGTTCGCTTTTTTGTAGCCGACACCTGTCTGGGTGCCAATGTGTGTGTGTGTGTTTACGTGTATGTGTGTGGGTGCGTTTGTTTAATCCATAAATTTCAGTATTCACACTGCACGATACACCGATACCCCGATTTGAGGGGTACGCAGCAGGCGGATGCTGTGACCGATGAGCGACAGTCCCGTTAATGCCATCGAGGATGCTGTTGGCTTCTGTCATGTTCTTTTATTACCCCGAAATCAATATTTATTAGAGAGGATAATGCCGCAGCCCTTGGTGGCTTCAGTAGCGAGCAGGTGGACCCACTTCGTTTCCCCTACCTCCCTTCAGTCAGCCCCATCTCCTCTTTGATGTTTGCCATGCGACAGGGAAACGGCTTTTGTGCGTCTTGCTGGGATGCCCAAATTGAATATCCTCTCACTTCAATTGTACGGTTCATCCCCTGATCAAATTTGGTCAATACATTCCCCCTGAAATATTGAAGATGACAAAAGCCTAATAAATAGATACACAGAAAAACACACAGACACCCACACACACACACAGAGACACACCAACACAGACATATTTGTTTATAATATTAGCTTGATGGCATTTCGTCAAATGTCGGGGCTGTTTGTTTATGCGGCGCACCGTATTATATTGTATTTAATTTATTAGGGGACATCGAAGTTGTCAACATGCGCTGGCACAGCTGAAATTGATGGTCGAATTAAGCTGACGATTTATGTGATCCGAAACATGTTGCCAGACAGGAATTTCTGTCAACAATAACCTAATCCAAATGATGAGTATAATTAAACGAGCCACAGGTATTATTTGCATAACATAAACAGAAAAATTCTTGAATTTCATTTGCACAACTTTAAGTTTGCTATAAGTATTTACAATTATAAAACTAGTTTACTTTCTTACTGTAATTACTTTGTAACTCATGGAAATCTTTTTGAAATTTTTGCATGAAGAATAATTCACCCTCATAATAAACAGTTTAAAATTCTTTGAAATATTTCTGCGTGGTTAACCAACTTTACTGTCTGCCAGCAACCTTTCAAATGCTTCGCAATTTGCCAAAAAATTATTTTGCCCCATTGCCGAGCTAGAAAAGTGGAAAAGTGGAAGAGCATTGCATGCATTTTGAAATAGCAATTAACTTAAAACAACCGTGGCCAAGCTCAACATAATTAATTCATTGCCTGGCGAGGAGCAGTCACCTCTCTCTCTCTTTCTCTCTCTTTCCCTCTTCCTTCTCGTGACCAACTATAGCGAACACTAAGCACACACACACATACGCACACACCAAGCAAGCCAGCCATCAAGCACCCACGCACACACACCTGTCGAGCTGGTGCTGAGCTGCTGACATGCCGATAGACCCAACTATTCCTCAGTAGCCGCCATGGAGCCGCCTTCTGCGGTCCTTTCTTCACCTCAGTTAATTTGTATGATGAGAATTTTCTTTATTACTGAGCGAGTCCTGTGCCAAAGTGGGTGAAAACGACTTGGCGCTGCGGCAATTAAAGGCCCGCCGTTTTCGAAAGCTCCTCCAACGGTAGGAAGCACCGGCTCCACTCTGCTCCGCTCAACGCTGGGGTATTTACGCGTGTTCTCCATTAAAGCAACATTAATTTACTTTAAGCGCACTTGCCACTCGGGCTTCGCCAAACAATGGAAATATTTAATGATATGCCCCCAGACCAGGCTCAACAGTAGCACAGGAGCTGGACCAGGACCAGACATACACAATGCCAACACTTGAGACACAAAGCAGCAGCCTGCAGGTGCTCATAGCCGGCGCTTACTGTGTGCACTCTGAATAATAATTAAACCTTATCGAAAGGAAGTTGGATTTAGTTTTTTGGCAGATGTTTAAAACATATAATAAATCGACTTAACTTTTAAATGCCCTAAATTCTGTTACACACTTTAAATGGTTTGATGAAGAGCAATCTATGGGTTTTTCCATATTCAGAGAGTCTCATGAATGTTTGAATTGTTTTAAAATATTATTCATAAGTCAACAAGTTTCCATGATTTTACAGAGATTTCCCACACAGATTTGCCTAACTGGCAAAGCAATAAAAATAGTAACACAAGCACTTTCCAATCCAATTCAAATCTCTCTCATTCTATCTCTCTCTCACTCTCATGCATGCATGCAAAATAATGCAACATTTTATTAAATTGTAAAATTCAAACTATTCTGTGTCAGCTTGCGGCATTCGATAGGTCGATGATGCAGATAATGTCAGAATTGTCATGCAAATGGAATATTACGAAAAATCCTACGTGTGTAATGCAAAAAATTATTAATTATTTCTGGTGGACAAATTGTAAATAGTTGACAATTATGAAAATCGTTGCAGTTCTTTGAAAAAAAACCATTGGAAACCCGGAAAAATCTCTAGCGACTTTTTATTGTTCTCATTCTTCTTTAGAATTTGTTCGATTTTTTCATATTTTGCATCAATTTCGAAGGGGTGTGCTTATGTGGAGGACTCACTGGCGGGAGTAGAAAGACCCCTTGATAGTGGATGTGATGATATCCATGGCAACATGACGATGATGTTGCTCAGCAACAATTTATCATACGTATAACTCAACCCCATGAAACGTAACGTTGTCGACGAGGAAGCAGTCGTAATTAAAGCAAACAACGGGGAGGAATAAATAAAGCACAAACACACACACACTCACAAAATTGCATACACATGAACACACAGACACACATTTAAGGGGCGCACACACAGATACAGTAGCGCATTTACTAGTTTCCAGATAGTGGAGAGCAAAAAATAGCACACAAAACCGAGACGAACGAGCTCCTTTATTCCTCGTACTTCTCCTCCTCCTCCTCATTTTGCTTGTCGGAACGGGGGACTTAAAAACGAAGCGAACCGAACCGAAGCAAAGCAAAGCAGAGAGTTGTTCCATTGTCCATTGTCAGCATTTTTGGCCCGATACCAGCGCAGGATGAGCAAGCGACTGGCCAAGCGACTTTAGCGCAATCCAAGTGGAAGCCAAACGAAGCACGGTGCGTATGAGCAATTAAATATAATAAAGCAAAGCAGATGACGACCGTCCACATTGGAAATTGTGTCGGAAGTGCGCACCAATGCCTCTCCAAAGCTTGTAAACATTGAGACAGAGACAAAGAGAGACAGAGAACGACAGAGAAGGAAACAGATGCGAAACAAAACGAAGTTAAATTAAGAAGCCACGACATGAACATGAGCACGAACCCCAAGGAAACTTATTAGAACTAAGTATCTAGTGCCCTCAGGGCATCTGTCTATCACTCGAAATGTGTTGGACAAGTTGAAACAGTTTTGAAATTGACACTCCAAATGAAGTATCTTAAAATAACTGTATAACAAAACATAATTATTAACAGAATAAAGCGCATAATTTAAACTGTTGCTGGCGCCATTTGCTGTGACAAACAACGTTTCCGTTTCCGATTTGCCTGCCAATGAATAAAGCGAAGTCAATGTTGTTAATAAGCAGAAAGAGAATAAAACTTTATTTCATTCTCCCTTTTAATGTAATACACAATTCACCAGAGACTTCCGCTGTCCAATGACTGTCTCCATGTCTCTCAACCCCAGCAACATATCAAATGAATATCGCCCAACAAAAAAAGTCCTGAACTTAACTTTGAAAAAGTCAATCGAGCAGACGCTCTCAGTGAATGTTCGACTTTTTGGCCGTGTCAGGTTGGGGGATGGGCGAGGGGTTAGAGGGGACTGAGTACATGTCGGGAACGTCAACAGATGCTCTCCGGCAGCTCATTACGTGTGCGAAAACTTTGATAGCCGAAACTGCTGTTGCGCCATTGTGCGAGCGCCCTCTGTGTGTACATGGCCATGTGTTTGTGTGTGTGTCTGCGAACAATTTGACAGCGTAAAGTCGCCATGAGATCGAGCCACATACAGGTCAGAGGTCACACAACACAAACACAAAAAAGGTCCCCGCATCAGGTATGTAAATGTGGAGCATTACATTATGTGCAGTTTACTCGATTTAACTTCGTTTATTAAATCATACTAACTATTTCATGAGATTGTCATGCGATTTTTTGCCTCATTTCCTGCTGGGCAACTGGGCTCATTATTCTGAAAATGTGGCAAAACAAGCATTTGTTTGTTCAGCTTTTATTATTACAGTGGTGTACAAAAATAGAGCGCAGAGTATAGGCAAAACAGAGTGTGAAAAAAGAAAACAATCACGAAAGCTACAGTGGAGTGTGATTGATTGAGATATACCTGATCGAAACGATTTCTTAAATATAGTACTTACTTGGTATATTTTTAGCAAATTACGTGTTGCATACTTTTGGGAAGGAGGCGTGGACAAAATTTAAAATAAACGATCTGCATCACAATTTAGACATTTATTTTTTCAATTTTTCATACGTTCTACCTCTTGTAGTCTCCAAAATAATTACAAAATACAGACAAGCCTAACCAGTAAATACCCTGTACTTTTTGTTGAAAGAGAGCCTGAGCTACAGGTATATTCTAATCAAGTTAACCTTATACTCTTTTCAGAGAACCCTTTCTTCTAAATACATTTACCAAGCACCCGAATTAGCTTGCAAAGGGACGTGGAAACATTTATTTCTGCATAAGTGTTTAACGTTCAAAGACCCCACGCCCACACACTCCACAACAAAAAAAAGGGCGGCACACGGGTCCCGCCGGGACAAGCTAGGGTCATCATAGCATAGTGTGCGCGCTCCCAAAAAAGCTGCGGTTCATCAGGCAAACAGGCGCAGACTGTGGAATTTTTCGATGGGGCTGCTGCTGCTTTTAGATCAAAGGGTCAAACTTGTGGGTGATTTATTTATACGCAGCACTGTGTGCCGCCGCAGCCAAATTAGGTTTAAAGTCCTGACAGCTGTTAACGCTTCGTTTGCCCCAGAAAAGGCTTTGGCGGTGCTCCTTTTGCGTGGTCTAAATTGGCTGTTGCTCGGTTCGTGTGAAAGAGTAAATAAAGGAATAAATTTATTGATTTATCAATCGCTGGCCGTCAAGATATAGTTGATTTTATAAAGAAATTACTCCATTCCCTCTTCTCGATATTGTGTGTGTACTGGCCACAAGCGACAAGCTGCACAAAGTTCCCTGCAAGTTTCCCAGATAAATGTGCCGAGATACCGTTTTAGTTGGCCACATAGAGAGCAAAGTGCAGAAAGCAACTGCCGATAATGGCACAAAAAGTTCAACATTTTGCCCAAAATACGTAAGCTGATTTATTCTTAAACACAACAACAACAAGAACAACAATAGGGGGTCAAGCGAAAGTTCAAGTATAAGTTGAACCAATTGGTAAGTCGACTAAAACGTTATTAGCCACTTACGCTTACAGTGCCTGCTGGCAGTCATTGTCGAGCGTAACCGTTACGCCAGGCTAGCTTCAGTCAACGACCCAACAGACACGGCAGACCGTAGCAAATCCTTGTCAATGCACAATTTGCGCCTTGGCCAAACAACACAGTAAAAAGTTCAACTCAACTTCTGACAAAGGGACTACGACGATGTGGCACAGTTGCAATCACACACACACACACACACACTCACAATTGCAGAAGTTGCATGTGATGCATAGTATACACGGGAAAAGCCAAAGACGAGACATGTATCTGTCTCTCATCTCTTTATCTTGCACTTTCCTCTTCTCCAATCAACAGCAACTCTCTTTCTCTTTCCTCCCAAAATTCAACTTGGCCAGAAGAGACAGCAAGCAAAACAAGCACCGACAGTTGGCTTGGGCCAGGGACTTTACCTCAGCCTCAAGTGAAAAGCTTCTTCTCATGGATCATAGTCAGCTTGTGTCTATGTCTGTGTGTACTCCAAAGTCAAATTAAACTTTAAACCATGTTTGGAACGATACTGAAACCGAGCAGTTTCAGTGAAAGCGAGTAGTGGCTTCAAAACAAAAGAATATTCGCCTTAAAAATACCCTGTTGTTAGTAAATTTACTGTTTATCATACCCAGCACATTACTATGAATATTTCTTGCTAACTACTCTACATAAATACCTTTACTTTTTCTATAGAAAACTTTATTTAACTACTAAGACTTCCCTTCTCATTCAAATTCCAAGAAGGTAAATTATACTCGAACTCTCTCTTTCGCTCTTCAAGGACTACAGGGTGCCAGTGAATAAAAATTAGACTGTTGAATAAAAGTGCTTGTTCGCCCCGTAGGTCTCTTAACAATAGTTCTCATTTAGATGCCGCAAGTGCTTGGGAGTTCAGTGAGTCTTACGAGGCGGAAAATGAACAAGAGCTCGACCAATTCAATTGAGGAGCTGCGCTGAGCTGGACACAGCTGAACCAAGTCAAGTCAAGTCATGCCCAGGGCCCGGGGGCAAAATGTTCAGCTGCGAGTGGAGGCATTGGACGTGCAATGAAAGATGCCCACTGACCACACCCAAGAGGGGACAGAGAGGCAGGGAGGGGGTAGGTAAATGGAAGATGGAGCAACAAGCAATTCGCACTTAGATGAGGCAAACGGAAGCATTCCACAATTTGTACAATTTAATTTTGTAGTAAATTAAGCAAAGCACAAGTTAAATCAGCCTTTTCTGTAAATTTGTACAAATGTTTATCCGGCCAACGCCTTTGTGATGCTTTGTTGCAACCCTCGCAGGCTACGCAACAAGGGACACGGAACATAGGACACTTGCCACATTTACTTGATTTTATGGCAGTACACTCATTCGTGCACTCCCCTTGTTGTGGAGAGGCCTAGGCATTGTTTTAATCAGCTGCAGATCGTAAAAGAGAAGCAGGCGAAAGTGGCAAAAGAGAAGAGGAGATAATAAATACTCATACGCCGCGTGGAACACGGTCTTTTAGTGTGAGGAATTAAGCTGTAAGTGGAATTAAAGACTTATCGAGTATGGTGTATTGGCTGTGAAGACGACAACGAAGTGAGGACAGAAACCAATGATGATTATCTAAATAATTTACTGTTCACTGAAAAAAAAAAATACAAATGATGATGGAGGTAAAATAAAAAACGAAATCAATCCACTCCGTTCATTAAATTACATTAAATTATGATTTATTAATGTGTTATTATTGTATATTTTAACATTTTTTTTTATTCAAATATAGTTTTTTGTTTCAGTGTAATTCAATCCACTCGAGAACCACAGGCAGTACAGCAAAACAAGACTCATTTTCAATTTGCCTATGTAGAGAAAGAGAGAGCACGATTATATGCAAATGGTCAGTCGGCCTACATTTTGTTGATAGTGTACGCACACTACGTGTATGTGTGTGTATCTCTCTCTCTCTCTCTCTCTCTCTCTCTCTCTCTTTCTGTATGTATGTGTGTGTGTGTGTGTTTTGGTTTGCATTTAATTAACGCCTCACAGCGGATGGCTTCACTCCCTGGTGTCGTCCTCCTGTTGAGCAGCAGGAGCAGCAATTACAGGAAAGTGGCTTTTGATTTCCGCCTTGCGAGCTCCGTTAACCACACCGTCTTGAGTACTCAGGCCTGGGCACTCATTGCTTATTCACTCGACGTTCATTCAGGGCGACCAGGTCCAGAACCATTGTTCTCGGCTCAAGCATTGTATTTTGTCTATTGCCATTTGCCTTCTCTCCAGCGTTGAAACAGCTTCAATTTCGTAGTTTATTCGCGGGTAATTGCTGTGCACAACCGTAATCCGATGGGGTAGATAGTAATGTGGTCGCTTGGAGAAGGTAGCAGCGGGGAACTTACACCGGTACTTTTACTTACTTATTTGTACTTATACATGTATTCCACTTTCTGCAGTTTAAAGATCCGCGCTGTATATTTTTTTCTCCCTTTTTTTTTTTGCTTGCTTATTTTTGCAAAATGTTTTTCCCTTAAATCCCCAAGGAGTGTCCCTCCTCCAGTGCTGTCCAGACAGTTTTCCCAGTTCCCTGTAATTGCTTGTCCAACAAATTAATGCGATTATTTTTACGTGGCGAAAATAATCCGTCTGTAAGCTCATTTGACAATTTCACGCGCATTCGCAGTCCAATGCGATTCTCCAGCAAAGTTCATTCAAATCCTCTCATGGTATCAGAGTCTTCCCCCCTTTGCGACTACCTTTGGCAGTGTCACATCGTATCAGTTGCTCTATTCAATCTACTCGCTTCCCTACATCCCCCCACTGATCAGCTTTCACTAATTTACTTTAAAATGCCGTTTATCGCTGGCATCACTTAATTAGCAACGTCAAAGGTGCAGCGTATGCGATATATCATTCCCAGAGAGGAAAAGAGACTAGTTTAACAAAGATGAGCAAGGTAAACACGAATGAATTTACAGAAATTTGAAAATATAGTTCATTGGTTACTCTCTTACTTCAACTTTCTTTGCCTTCCCTTTTTAAAAGTGTTACCAAACTGTAACCCAAACTATATTTGAGTTTAGTTTAATTATTGCCATTTCCTGGTAAATATTAGCTTAGTAAATTAATATGTAAGATTGTGCTGGGAGCAAGGAAAGTAGCACACATTTACACATGACTAAGGTGAGCAAATATTGACTTTAACTAGCTCTCGCTAATTCACAGCTGCACATTCAGATTCGCAGTCACATTTGACTATTCAACGCGTGCAATCCCCCCATTTGAGCCTAGACAAACATCCTTGGGCCAATGTGCTCAGAAATTAACGTTGAATGAACTCACGTGTTGCAGGAACTTTCTTTTACATCCTTCCCCAGCTCTAATTTCCATCTCTGCCTCTCTCTCTTTCTCTCTCTGCGACTCCTTTGAGCCTTACGCAACTCGAATGTTCTTTGGCAACTTTGTCGGGCACATTTCACGCTATTAATTTGTATAAAAGCAAAGAGCAAAGAGGGATTACGCGCACTAAGAAAACGTGGAAATTCGAGATGTGATGTGAGTGATGGATGTAGTAGGATGGATAATGATTGAAACAACCCACGCCCCGAAAGAAGAACCCCTTGTATCGTTTGTTTGACGTGCGTCTTGTGTGTGCCTCCTTATGTGAAATCAAACACCCGAGGACATTACAAATACACGAGTACACACACACTCACATGAATACATACGCATAAACCTTATGCACATACATAATTGACGTTGAATTCGGATTCACTTTAATCTTTGCAGCGATTTGTTTTTCTTCTTACTGCTGAATCCATCCCATGTGAGTTTCTATTTGGTCATGAATCATTTACATTTATGCAACAGACTAAAGGAGTTCCCTTTTCTCAGGCATAACGATTATGTTATGCAATATGTAACGCAAGTGAAGAGGGAGTATCGAATTGAAAGTAGATTCTTAATGCCTTTTCAGATTTGTCGCAGTACTTTGCAAATTCAAAGAGTATTAAGAAGTTTACCTTCTGCTTGAGGTCTTAGTTTTACCTCATGTGTTCCCTTCGATGACTGAGACTGCTCATATTTGCCATTCTTCTATGCATATCCGCAACGAAAGACGTTCGAGATGCTCGAGACGAGAGCGTATAAATCAAAGAAGACCCATTGACATAAATTCTTTATTCATTAATAACGTAAATGCTGCCATGAGTTTCCGACCAAAAAACGTGCGAAAAAGGCAATCAGGAAAGTTCTATCAGCCTCTGCCACTCCCACTCCCACTCCCATCCCACTCTCTCCCATTCCCTTCCTCTGACCTCATTGGATTTGTCTTGTGGGCCTCGTTTGAGTTTGAGTTGGCGGTTTTTGATCAACGTCATCATTTCTCTGTGCCGCATGATTAATTGAATGAAATTCAATATTCACAATTGAATTGGAATCTGCTCGGCTGTGCTTGCCTCGATTGTGAATCGTTGGAGTATTCGCAAAGCATCCCGAATCCGATTAACTTTAGCTCGTTCTCATTCCCTCCCACTTAAGACTATTGTTGTTGTTTATTCTTGTTGCTGCTGCTGCTGCTGTTCAGTTGCCTGTGACTGACTCAACTGACTGAGGGAGCAGTGCGAAAGGATTTAAGGCACGGATTTTATTTTTAACAGACAGACTTCCGGCGGAAATGTGTGTACGCTACCCGACAGCAGAAAAAAAACATACAGTATAAAAGGCAATTTCTATTAAACTCAGCAGAAACGTACGAAAAACACGATAAATCCATATTCACTCGGGAGATGCCAAGGAGGGGAGGGGGTGCTTCCTACTTTCGGCTTAATTTCTCAACCGAATGAATTCTGGTTGCTGTTGTTGTTGTTATTGTTTTTGTTATTGCTGCTGCCAGTTCTGGGAAACAATTGGCAAATCAATTCACTTGCAACTGATGTGTTCATTTCTCTGAATTAATTTCTGCGGCTAATGCGAATGTCACTCTTCATGTTGGGCATGACTTGAAACCACCGGAGAGATGTGCGCCGTAACGTTGTGACCTTTTCAATATTGACAGAGAAACTGTCTCCCTCTCTCCCTCTCTCTCTCTCTCTCTCTCTGCCTTGATTACCCGAGTGACAGAGTTGATTGTGCGATTCACACACAATGCATTCCCAATAGATGCCAGCTTAAAATAGCTGAGGCTCATTTTGAAACCATTCTTGGCTACTATTTTTAATGTGTGGCGTATTCCCATTAATACTGAGTTAACATTTAAATTTCACTCTTCACACAAGCCCATAAACACACACGCAGACAGACAGGCCCGAAATGATTGGCAATTCGGTAATGATTGCTTCATTGAATCCGGATGAAGGCGCAACAGGATTGAGGCAACGGGCGATTGGAATGAGGCAGACAGCAGAGGCAGCAGAGCAAACATTTGCATGCACAATAAATCAAAACGATGCAATAACTTTTTCCAATTTTTATATATGTATTTATTTTAAACGGAACTCAGCCATATGGAAAAGCGTTGTAAAAATTGTTCAAACAACTTGTTAGCAACAGCAGCCACAACGACAGACAGGCAGACACAGACATTGCTGAAACAGAGACATGTCCATGTGGATATGTGTGATTGCGATTGTGATTGTTGATTGTCGAACGCATTAACTCAACTCAATGCAGTTGCTGTAGCTGTTGTTATTGTTGTTGTCGATGTAACACTATATGAATCGATCTGTTATAATGCCAATATGAGCCTAGCTAGGTAGCAAGCTAAAACGATAACAAAAGCCAGCACAGCTGAAGTATTTTCACAGTTTCCTATCCTTTCAAAGCCCGTCTCCTTCCTCTTTCCCCCTTCCCTCGCACTGGCAATCTTCGTACTCCGCCCATGGCCGAGGTTTGCGCAAAGTCGTAAAATTACAACTGCGCCACTTTTGGCTTTTACGGCCCCATAAATCGAAACAAAAGTGTCGTTTAGCAATCGAAAGCGAAAAAAGAGAATTCTGTGGGACAGAGCTGACACACAGAGAGCTGGCCCAGCAAACCGTGACCCTGGGGCCAATCTCAATCTAAGCGAAAGGGAAAGAGAGAGAGTTGCACAGATGGAATTGCGAGTGTCAGGATTCCGGATTCAGGATTTCGGGCTCAAAGCTCACAATTATAGCAGAAAAGAATGAAAAAAAAAATGCACTTGGCCATTATAACTTCCGGGCCGAAGGACATTGCCGTTGCAATCACAGTGAGTTGTTCAACCCGCTGCCTTCTCCGTTCTTCTCTTGACATTCGACTCTCAGTTACATTTCACAATTCACATCGTGGTCGAGTGTGCCGTAATTAAATTAAGCCAACACCAAACCAGACCCCAAACCGAATTGGTTTACCCACAACCTCTTCCACAACCTGCAGTGGGCCCACTGGCCAGAGGCTCGAGCTCGGGCTCGGGACTTGGGGTTGGTTCTGGTTTTGATACTGGGTTCGCTTCTGGTCGCAGTTTCGCCAACACTTAATTACTTTTGATACGTGACAATTTAATCCTTTGGTCCCGCCTAACCGAAAATCGATGTGAAAAACCACTACCAACTGCCACCGTGCAACAGAGCCGCTTCGCTGCGAACATACCCATCAATTCCAAGTGCAGCCTTTACATATGTATGCGAATGTGTGTGTCTGTGCCCTGTGCATACAGCCAAATTGGATTAAAGGCAGGTAATTAAGTTTTACTTCGTTTGTTTTCTTTTTATGTTCAATAAAAATTGGAACTCAAAACGAGGAAGCTGAGCAGAAGATGAGCAGTCACGATTGAAGAATACCCTGCACGCAAAAAAATGAGAATGTTTATTTATATTTGATGAGGAATGATTGTTGAAAGTCCAGATACGACTAGAAATTAGTTGCATGGTGATTTATTTATTTATTTAATTTAATTTAAAGTCAACTACGGTCAGTCGACTGTTAAAAGTAAAACAATTAATTTAATTTGTACAATTTTAATAAATTAAAAAGAGTTAAATGCTCATACAAACTTTATCTGTGTCACCAACCAAAGCTCTACTTATACCCAATATCTATGTGCATACAGACAGACTAAATTATATCCCTTAAACAGTCTCTCTGAACTAAATTCAAAGCTTACAGGGTATTTTATGTACATCAAAATTACATTTTACGCGAATTCGCACTTCAAGAGGGTACCCCGAACATACCGGCAGCACCACCACCGCCATCCATCTACTACATTCCACACTCCTGCGGGCAACAGAAATCACAATGACGAAGGTCGTCAGGGTCTGCGAGCCTTTTCGTTTAATCACTGCGCTATTATTAATCATTCAATTGTATTCCCAAGGCAATTATGCTAATGCGCAGCACATTTTTAATTAACCAAGCCACACACACACACGCACACACACAAAAACACATGCGGATGTGTGTAAATACATCACATACACACACACACACACACGCTGTGTAAAACCGCATCCAGTGTGGGTTAATGTGTTTATGGCTGAGGTGATTGAGCAACACACACTCATACGCATACACACACGTACACGTTCATATATAAAGTATGTGTGTGTGTGTGTGTGTGTGTTTAGCTGCTTCGAATTCCATTGTTCTAGTTTGCATTTCGCATTCACGAGCTGACAAATTAAATAACTGTATATTGTCATTGAAATTCGACAGCCTCTGCAGAGAGAGCGATATCCGAAATGGATTTACGTTTTTAATTAAAAACTTCGAACATATTTTTTAATAGGCACTCAAATCTAAATCTATTCAAAGCTGACTTCAAATACTTTTGCAAGTTTAAGCCGGCACAGTATGGTTTCGGTATGATACGAATACCTTTTAATCTGCAATCTGTTTCCATTCCATGATATCAAATTCGCCAACGAAAGAAGCCTCTCCCAGCTGAATTGAGTTAGCAACTTTCGCAACATTTTACAGAGTACGCTGAAAAGTATACTACAATTATTTCAAATTGGAACGTGGCGTATACTTAATATACTTACTATATAATGTGGTTGAGAAGGAGATAGACACGACGCAACCTTAGCATTCAAAATGTCGGGATGATAATTTCGCCGTATCTGCTTGAACTTTTTAAGCGAATTTCTCATAAAAGAGCAAAACTTTTCACATAAAAGGTACGGGCCACAGGACACTTAAGGATATCTCCACACACACACACACACGCACACTCACGTCCACATTTATATGCACATTTACATATTTGCGGCAACATAATTGTCTGCTGCGTGACGCTGTGTGTGTGTATGTGTGTGTGTGTTTAGCTGAGAGTTTCAGCACTGTCTTGCATTGCCCGCGTACTTGTCACCGCCCTAGACCTTTTTCCCTTCCCCCCGTTGCCCTTTCTGCTGACACTCGGCTCTCTGTAAGTAAATTTTCAAATGCAAATGAATTCGCTTGTCAAATTAATTCAGTTCCCCCCTCTCTTGCGCTGTTTGAACTAACTGCTCTGTTGTTATAATTATGCATGGACTGCCAGTCACTGCACGCTCTGACATAGCTCATTGCATCATTATAAAAATAATTGTTTATTTTGTAATTGTACAGAGAGAGAGATAATTGAAAGCTGAAATTGACGGCGAAAAGTTGCCAACTTGTATTTCCAAGGGCTGAAGAGCTGAATAACTTTGACAGAGCTTGAAACGAAATCCGACAGAATTCTGTCAACAACATGTATAAAATGTCATTGGAATTGTGCAGCCATAAATGGAACTCTTCTGTTCTTTTCTTCTGTTCTGGACAAGATGCAAATCAAGTTCACAGCTTCTCACCCCAATCCAGACTGTGGGGAATACGGCGGATGCACCGGACATGTATGCAAAATATGTTTGCATCCAAATTGAAGGTGTGGCTGACTCCGGTTATTCAACTTATGAGAACAATCGATTTTCGATTACCGCAGAAGGTGGAGAAGGGAGGCTGCAATTGAATGTGGAACAAGTTTCAGTTCCGCCCTTGACAACAACACGACAAAATGGGCAAACACAGGCAACCATTCTTTACCCATTGCTGGGCTGCAATGTCGAGATAAAGGTGACTCGGCACCTGCACCATGAAGGTGCAATGGGACAACGACAACATAAACACGAACAATCGACAATCGAACACATTCGATATATTTGTTTATGCGATTAGCCGAGTATGGAAATAAATGTTATAAATTCCTAATGCATTTTCAATGTGAATTGAGTGTGTGGCAATTGACAATTGAAGAGAAGGAACGAGAACGAGGCGAATCGAATCGAAGCGAAAGGTCGACTGACTATTGGCCAAAAGCGTTTGCATCTCATTGCGGGGTATATTGAAAAATATATATGTGTATGTCTGTATAAACTGGGAAAATTAAATTTTAGCTCGCATGCTACGTGACCGAAATACAAAAAAACAACGAGAGAAGCAAAAACAACAGCGTAAATCGAGAGAGATATGCTTAGGCATTGGCAGGTACTAAAGGTACTGCAGCAGGCAACGGATTCCACACTCACGTGACAATGTGCGAAAATGTCCTTAAAATACGTGATTGCATACAGATACGATACAAATGAGAGGTAGAGGGATATATAGACACGGGTGAGTAGGAGGTGTGTGCAGACAGCTATCGTAGTTATTGAAATAAAAATCTGAGTAAAAATAAATATTTAGCATTCAGAGTGAATCGCACAGTGTGTAAAAGTGTGCAATGAATAAATGTTTAATTTATGATTAAAAATAAATGATTTTCATTAAATATTGACGAGCTAATTAGTTCTCAATCTCCGTGTCAAATTTAAAAATTACAAATGAGTTAATCATGGAATATTTATTTAAAGCATACGAGTATATTCATAAGAGCGAATCGCTGTAAATAATAATAAGGAAGAAAGCTACTGTCGTTTCTGCTCGACTGCGATATACCTGAAAGAACCTGTTGTTTATATCTTAATTTCATTGTGAAATTCCTGAAATTCGATTTTTCTATTTATGGAAGCAAAAAGAGGCGTGAACAAATTTTAAATCATACTTGATTTGAGTCATAATAAATTATGGTCACCAAATTTGGTGACTCAAGCTCATATACTCTCTGAGATATATTCTATCATACAAACAGACACGACCCTATCGAATATATTGTATTGTTTCTGATATCACCCCTGCCCCTGCAGCAGACAACATAAAATTTCTGTTAAGTATAAAGCTAAAATACCCTTCTACCCTATGGTTAAGAGGTATAAGAATTCTGTTCGCCTGAATTGTTCTGTTTTCTTCTTTCACAACGTAAGCTCCATTACCATTGTGCCGCATTTCAGTTTTTATATTGTGTAGAGTAAGTCTGCACCCTGTATTTACCCCTGTAGACAATCACAACAATTGCGTGCATGGCGATGCCTCACAATGAAGACTGAAATATGCTGCACAGTGAGCTGTGTGCGTGTACATCGATCTAAATGTGCATATTGCATTATGTATGATTTCCCCCCGTCAGCTCAAGCACAATAGCATTACGCCCCTAACAGGATGGAGCCAGACTGTAGCCGGAGTCGGGCTCAGGGCACGCCAGAACGGGCCAGACCGGGCCAGACCAGACCAGACTAGACCAGGACGAGGCGATCTGCTGTTTTGGCATCTTAATTTAGCGCCCAAGCCGGCGTTCGAGAGTCGCCTTTGTAGTTGTGGCCTGCATTTTAATTGCACTTCTTTGTGCTGCGACAACGACTCGTGCCTCATTTTAATGACACAAAGTCGACAGAGTCGCACGCACCAGGCAGCAGCAAAGGCGCCTCAGACCCCTTCTTCTCTGCCTGCAGCTGCATCTCCGGCTGTGGTCTGACTGCGTGACCTGCTTGTGTCAAATGCAAATAGAGAGACGGCTCTAAGTCTCCTTTTGCTGCGACGCAAACGATGATGATAATGATGAGGCCGTCGTACCCTACGCACTTTGTGTGCCAGCCTTGCCCTGCCCTGCCCTGCCTACTCAGCCCCCAGGCTGCCACAACTACAAAGTAACTTGTAGATTACGCTGGCAAAGCCAATTTAAGTTGACCACTGCTAATTGCCGGCTGCAGTCGATTCCCTCTTCTCGTTTACTGCACAAATATTGGGCAAATCTCAAGTGAATGACTCAAATCTGAACTAGAGTGAATAGAAGTGAATGAAAAACGACTGTTATCAGATACGAATCTATAGTCACCAATGGGAGACAAGTTTCTGTGCAAAAGATTGACAGTATTTGCCATAAATGACATAAACATGTGCGATTCCATTCGTTGAACATTTATCGCTTTAAGCATTTAATAATTATGCGGCAAGGATTTCCTCCATAATTTGAGCCTAGCAAGATGCCTGCAAATTGGCTAATTAATCATTGACAATGGGCTTATTTGCATATTGTTCACAATGGGTGCTCCCTGCTTTAGTTACAAACGAAGTAATGCGTATGCCCCATACAGAGGGAAATTGAACAATGCCAAGTGAAGAAGGAATGCACCAAAGGGTGCAAGACTGAATTCGTGAAGAGAAGGCAAACCATATACTCTGGCTTCTATTCGGATATCAATGATAACGAGAACAAAAGGAACAGCAGCATTATGAACAGCATCAGCCTGAGAATCGGGAAGAGAATGAGAATGAGCAGCTTGAAATGAGATTGTCTGGCGCCACCACAAAATTAATAGACATCGATGTGGATGTCGATGTGCAAGTCGATGTGGATGTGGCTGTCGATGCCGAATTCGGATGCCAAAGTCAATGTCGACAGAATTTGAAATCATAGCCTCCACCCACAGACGACGCATGCCGCATAAATTTTGGAATAATGTTGCGTCTTGACGCAATAGCGAAATAAACTAATTTGTTGGAGAAATCAAGTTGCCATTCGCCATTCCCCATTCGACTGAGGCCATTCCGTTGCCCTATCCAATATTAAATCAGTTATGTTTGACTGAGCAATAATAGCCCGTTTTCAGGAAAGGAAAAGGACAAAAGTAGACACCCAAACAACCTCCCACACAGTCGCATACATTCACATACACAGCAGGCTACTATGTATGTATACGTGTATACAAATACAGCCACACGACCATAGACAATATAGTAATTGGCAAACCAAGCAAATGCCTATGCGATGCCCCATAAAAATAAGAAAGAAAATATGAAGAGCAAGTAAAAGTGGTTTGTTTGCGGTCTGCACGACTAGACAATACCCTATAGCATAACATAAACAGGACTATGAAGTATAGAATGTAATATAAGAATATATAATATATGCGTACAGAAACTTTAACGTAATTAATGTTTAAACGAATTAACAATAACTTTAATATACCCTATAGCCAACGTTTATTGAATAATTATTTGTTATACCATATTACTCGTACCTACAAATCCCCTAATATGTTTGTCATTTGTTCCTTTCCTTATGATTCTTCCTTTACAGGGTATACATCAATGCCAAGTGTGGATTGAGGGGGATTAAGTTGCCAATGTTGGTAGTGTAGAGCCACTATAAAAGAAGCATACGATGCTATGGACGAGAAAGAAGTCTAGTAAAAACGAGCAGTTAAGCGAATCGGAAGCGAGCGTCTCATCATTATGAGAGAAAATTGTTTTTGAAAACGTAAATCGAGGACAAAATGACCAAGGCCCAAGGCCCAAGTCAAAGTCGACGCAACAATGGTCCAAGCACATGCTTGACAAGCAGGACCTAACAAGGACGCGACGCGGGAGAGTCGAGCCTGGACTCGCTCTCACTCTCTTGGATGCCAACTGGGGTCCCTTGTTTGCAGGGGGGAGGGCGATGAGGCGGAGTGTGGCTCTTTCAGTCTTGCGGTAATCGTATTTACTCTTGGTCCTTGGGCAACCAAATGCACTGGACTGCGAAATATCCTTTAAACTTACTGCTCAATCAGCTTAAACTTTGCAAATATTCTAACAACTTTTCGAATATTTCTGCGAATTATTCATAAATGTGTTTTTTCGCGAATTTCCCCAAGGTAAATAATAATAAAATTTGATATTTGTTTTTATGCCGAGTGACCAACAGGGCAACGCGCTTCATCTGCCCCTTGAAACTAATTTAGAAGGAATGCATTCGTTTTGACAGTTTGCGGAATGCGACAATTTTTATTCATTTAATCGGCCCCAAACACATGCACAGGCGCAGGTATGTGCGCACCTGCTGCCGTGCAAACAAGCACACACGCACACCTGAAGTCTGTCAGCGTGCCTCTGTGTGTGGAATACATAAGGCGACAGGCGACAGAGCGCGTCGTATCTGCGCCTTCGCCCCACGCAGCAAATTGAAAAGGCAAAAGCAAAGCGATTTCATTAAAGCTTTTGAAATATTAAAGCGCATTCAATCGGCCTGTGGGCGTGTGTTTGCTTATGTCTGTGGTTCTCTCTGTGTGTGTATGTGTGTGTGTGTAGGTTGCTCTGTGGCATATGCGACAACTTGTGCCCCATAGTAGTGCCCCAACCCCGCTTCAGTCTCGTGCCAGGCTCAAGCGCACGTCACTTGTAGGTGATGTTTGTTGCTGTTGTCGTTTTTGTTTGTCTGTCTGTTTCTTTGTTTGTCGTCCTTGTGTGCGTATTCGTCGCGTATGGCGCATCCTTGCTACCTTCCTGTTATTTCATTCGTTTGTTGTCGCTGGAGCCATCTTTTATTTCATTTTGTCTCTTAAGTGTCAGAGCATGAAACGGACAATATAATTTACATTCAGTATGCAAATGTGCCCCACACGCGCACACTCCCACACACACCACACACACACACCCACGCACACCCTCTCGCAGCCACAGATGTGTGTGTTATCCTGCGCCAACAACCATTGCAATTCGGAAATGCCAAATTTACAATAAAAACCAAAAAGTTTGAATAAGTAATTTTTGCGCCAAGGAAAGACCAAATGAATGCCACACACACACACACACAGTCTGCGCCAGACTGCCCCTTCATTCGCCTTATAGAGAGTGAGCCGAGAGTGAGGTCTGTGAATAATTCATTTATATCATTATTTATTATAATTTCACATTAAGTACATGCAGTGCACGTGGCAAACTTTATTGCACTCCAGTTCCAAACAACAACAAGATGTACGACTACGACTGCGTCTTAAAGCTTTCCTGAGTTTTTCTCAGTTGTAAAATGATAAGCCCACATGGAAATCATGGATTGTTGCTCAACAGAGTTATGAAAGAGGCAGAGAAGGAGGGAAGGCAGAACAACTGCCTGAACATGTACAAAGAAATGCAGCTTATGGTATCAATCGAAATTATCAGTGGAGAAAATTCATGAAATACTGGAATGCTCCCTCTTTCTCTTTCTCTCTCTCTCTCTCTCTCTGTGTCTGCCTCTCCCTCGTACACTTGATTGAGCAGTGTAATATATAGCTTTATACTTAATCACAACTGCTGCAACATGAGCAATGTCATTGTTGGAACCCCCTAGGGAGACAGAGAGAGAGAGAGAGAGAGAGAGAGGCTTATCCGAGTCTGTTCTGCCCACGTGTAATGAAAGATATTCAAATCGATGCAACATGATTCGAACTCGTTGCGAACTCGATAGCAATCACTATTCAGAATGAATAATTATAAAGCTGATGCGGCAGTTTGACCCATTTATAACAGAACAAATATTTGAAGACCTTTCGACAGTTGCCAGTGCGGGGGAGTTGCCATTTGGTAGTTTTAAGTTTGGTTAATTTGTTGTTTCTGTCTCCCTCCCCCCGCCAGCCATTCGCTGCTTTGGTGGTGGGCGTGCAGAGTCAATATTTCGGCTGGTCGAACCCAGCTCCGGTTGTTGCACCGTTAAGTGCGCGACAGCAACAACAACAACAACAACAACATGTTGTAATGGAAAGCAAACACGCCTCCGTGTGGCAAAAGGAACATCGAGAACGGATGGGAGCAACAGCCGTGCTTCGGTCGCAAAACAAAAACACAAGCAAAAACAAAAGCAAAAACAAAAACAAAAACACAAACAGGCAATCAGGCAAACAACAAAGCAAACCATCTGCATAGAAGACGCGACTGCTGCTGCCGCCGCCCCCCCTTCGACCACTTGCCACCAAGCCCGCAACCGCTTCAAATAGCAGCAACAAGAACAACAACAACAACAACAACAGCAGCAGCAACTACTACGACTAGCACTAACACAAAAGGCGCCTCTGGCCAACTGGTGCGGCGCAACCGCGACCGCAGCTCCTTTTTTGCGGAAAAATCGACAATGCGAATACGCGACGAGGAATCGCAAAAAGCAAAGCAAATAGAGAACTGCAAACTGCAAAACTGAGAGCGGAAAAACGAAAAAGGAGAACTGAAAAGTCTTGATTCGAAAATTGTTTGCCGTTATTAGTTTCTTGTGCCTTGAGACGGTTTTAATTAACGCCGCCAATGCACTGAGAAGTGCCAACAGTTGAGTGAGCTCGCTGAGCTCGAGTTGCAGCTGCCGCCACTGCCGACTGCCGACAACCGAAATCCTTTACGCCTCCCCGCATTCTTGTGCAATTAGTGCGACCATTGCGGGTAAGATAACCCCTCCGCCAACCCTCCTTCTCTCTCTGTCTCTCTCCCCTTGTGAAAACTTTCATCAGACAAAGCCGAAAAACAATCAAGCCACATTGTCAATGAATCTAGTTTTGCAGCGCAGTGTTTCGCAATGTTCCGAAATCTGGAAAGATACCCAAACATTTGTCTTCAGAAATGCCAACTTATGATAGCCAAAAAAAGCTGTTTTTAAAAAAAAAGCCAAGACTGTATTTATATTAGCAATTTTTTCTCTAAAACGCAGTTTTCAATTCAATGCACTTTTAGCTTTTAACTGTGTAAATAAAGCGAAAAAGCTAACTTGATTTCATTATAATTTAGAATTCCTGTTTCTCTCAATTTCTTATAATTTTTACAATTCATATTCCACACTTTCTAGTTGTTTCCCTCCCGTCAAAAACAGTCAGATTTAACCAGAAAAAGCAAAGTCAGCAACACTGAACGCCAGACTTAAGTTTTCCAAGCTTCCGCCCACCCTGTACGTCAATAAAGTGTTCAGTGAATTTAAAGCTAACCACAAAGTGGATTAGAATTTCTCCAGATTCACTTCCCCTGGGCATATTTGACTAACTGCAATTAGTGCGTGGTCAGTTTCGCCCAATTTGGTGGAAAAGCAAGAATATTAACAATTCTGACTGGTCCTTCCCACTCCCGCCCTGCTTTCTTAAATTTTCCTGAAATCCAAATCCAAAGATGGCACATCATCTGCAAAACTTCCCTTCAACTGCGGATGCACCTCAACTTTTCGTAAAATACGATTCACCCACATATGATCGAAGTTTACTTTTATGTTATTACTTAGAAAGAAGTTAAGAGAGTGCAAAGTAAATATTGTTCTTGGAAAAAGTCTTTTGTTCCTGCCAACAAAGTCTTATGACAGGTTTTTGATTTTTCACTAGAATTTCACCTGAATGAGATCGGGAGCAGCGCACGTTGAATGCACATTCATGTAAATTTGTATTTAACAATAGTTTAAAAGAGACAGCTGGGGAAGGGAGTAGGGGGCAGGGGGGCTACTCAAGGCAAGTTTAAGGCTTTGCTTAAGATAAGTTTTTTTTTGCATTTAGATGGAAAACTTTGTTTGACTTAAGAAAAAAAACTGCAACTCAAAGGTGAAGCTTACTGCAAGGCAACCTCACCTTCTCTCTCTTCCTCTCCCTCTCTTTAAATGACAAGGCCACACACGAAGACAAAGTTAAGTTTTTTACGATTGTTGCGATTATTCTCGCATTCCCTATTTATGTTTGTGTACACGCACACACACTCATGTGTTAGCGCATGTGTGTGTGTAAGTGGCTACTTATGTCTGCAGACACTGCGAAAAGTGTTTGCATTTAATTCCTCAAAATGCGCGACATGTTTACCCAGAGAATACAAGACTCATTTATTAGCCTCGTTTTGCGGAAAATATTATTACATCCGCGTATTTGCACAGTCGAAATTCACTGACAGTCGCCATATTGTATTAAACTCAAAATATACATTCCTTACCCTTTTTGGCAGTCAGTTTTCCATTTGCTTTTAACTGTTACTTGGTGGTAAAATCACTGTACATTTACTTTCTTTTTTTTATATAAACATGCAAATTATACCTTAGTGTTTTTTACCGTTTCAATTGCCGAACGCGTCTTTGCTTGTCGCTATACAGAAAAACGTATATATATTTTTATATCACCGCTTTTTTTTAACCGTACCGCAGTTATTTAACACTCCGAACCGATTAATAACCGATTAACACCGGTGCAAAAAGGTTTTAGTTTTCACTGTTGCTTGGCATCTCCACTAAAGCTTTCTCAACATGTTGAGTTTAAGGAATCCAGAACACAGGGCTGCATCATCACATTTGATAGTGCCATCTGTTGTCCATTTCAGCTGAACGTACAACACGTTGGACAACAGTTGGACATTACTGAACGTGGTGAAGGGCAATCAATATGGTTAATTAAAAATCGCTAGATGTCGCATTTACTGTTTTAAACTCATTGGGTATAAATAATTGCGAAGTGAGAAAATATTTAAAATCATTTCCTTATATTATATAGTATTCGGCAGTTATACAAGTTCAACTTATTGCTTCACTTTAAGTAAGCCTACATAATATGAGCACAGTAATATGCAATATAATATATCCTCACATCAATGTAATTGTCCGATCAGCTTAGTCCTCAGGAAGTTGTGGATGTAACTCTTGTAAACCCACCACAATACTAATAACTTCTTCTACATTTGAAATCTAAAAAAAATAAATGAAAATAATATTTACGCCAAAGAATATCAAATATACAATATTACCTCCAGCCCTGCAACGACCTCATCCATTTCGTCGCGTTCCAAATTTAAGAAACTATGTATTAGATCACCATCAATGAATCTTTGATCATCATCGTTACTGTCATCTTCATTGTGGTAGTTGTTATAGTTACCATAATTGTCATCGTCATTGTTCTCACTTATCTTCAACTTGTTAATGCTTTTTAGCTTTTCCTGCAGGCTTTTGAAAAATGTTCTATAGTCCTCGTCGATTTCGGCAATAATGCCAATACCACCATTGCTTGTGCTGTACAGTCGCGATTCTCCTTTAATGGTCCGGATCTGTTTTCGTACATTATGAGTAATCATTGAGCCATGGCGAACAACATTGACTATGCCCCCCACATTGAAAGAGCACACATCCAACAAGTAATTCATCCCTCCATATTGTTCTTTCTCTTCCTCACTGTAATAAAAAAATTAAGACATTAGTTTCAAGCAAGCTAAGCGAAAGTAGCGCCTCAATTAACCTGCTGATTCGCAATAGAAATAGATTGTCCTTCTCGCCAACAAGAAACGTATTGTCATCCAGTATATCAGTGCAGCTAGTCCATTTGGGACGGAAGTCCCGTGCAACCTCCTGTAAGAATGGCTCAACATCCGTATGCTCAAACAGCGTAATGGAACGCATCAAGTCACCCGCTAGAATGAAATCATCCTTGACTGATAAGCATATTGTTTCAATTATATTAATTAGGTTGCACATCAGGTGCAACTCCTTGTCAGCTCTCCACTCATACAGACACACCGAGGCACTAATTCCGGCCAAGATTTTTCCTTTATACTCTAGCAGAGAACGGCAAGGCTTCTCGGTCACTGTTTCAGCTACCTCTATCATTGCTCGCAAATCCAAATCATAAAAAAAGACAATAAGTTTCTTCTCTGTACCCACCACGTAGTACATTTTTTGGTCTTCACCCAGTTTGGCGGACATTATTGATGTGATTTCTTCTGTAAACGTTAACGTTTCTAAAACATTGAATCTGTGCTGATCGATAATTAGCAACTGGTGTACTTCAATTTCCTTAACCTCTGTAGTGATCACTTCCTCTTGCACATAAGATGGCCCTGCCTTACTTGTGCTGGGGCCCTCTGATCTAGCGCGTTTACTAGGGCTGGCTCCATCTGATATGCAGGATTTACTGGTGCTGGGTCCATCTGATATTTTATTTGTGATGGGGCTATTCTCCCTTGTCTCATCAATTGTTGGCTTCGGAATTAACTTTTTTACCCACTTGGTATTTATAAAACTGCGAACTTCCCTTTGTACCGTGGATACAGCAAAGGTTTGCGACTCAGCTTGATAGGCAATGCAGCGCGGCTCTTTGCCAAGGGGATAAGAACGAATGCCCAAGGCTGAGTCGTTGTTGGCATCGATTCTACATAATATGACCGAGCTATTAGTGGCTACAGCAAAGCTATCTGAATATGACTCCGTATTAAGTGAGCACATGTGATCCACCTCATTTATATTAATGTCGAAAACTGACAACCATTGATGATCATGTTTTGAGCTATAAAGCATCATTAGACGATCAGTGTAAGCATACACCCTCGATCGGATCATACGCAGCGTAACTGGCTGCATACTCAGGATTATTTTCTTCTTCTGCATGAGCTGTCCAGCCGAGTCCATGATGAAATATATTAAAGATCCATCGCCAAGTCCGCACAGCAAAAAGTGTGCGCCTTTAAAAGTCGTCATCAGTAATGAACGTGGTAGTATTCCTTATCAAAATTAAAAATAAATGAATATTTTAACATTCCAAATTATAAATTTTTTTTAATCACACTGACCTTCACTTAGTTTTTCCGTGTAGATTGTCTCTAGGTCGGGCAGCGACAATATCACCGCCGATATGTCCGTCCACAGGCCAACGGCTACAAGATCTGACTTATTCTGTTTCTGGTCTAGTGGCGTCACATCCAAGCAAGCCACCTCATAAGGCAAGGTCTTCCGACACTTCTCCACGAGGCTACCATCTTCGATGCAGATGTAGAAGATTTCACTAGCCGAGGCAAGAATAATCTGAGTGGTGTTACAAGAGACAACGCTAATGGAGCGATCGCCATCGGGCTTCCATTCTCCAACCAGTGCTTTAGTGGCACTTTTGACCAGACGCACACTCTCCGATGTTACTTGGATTAGCTGTTTAAGAAATAATGATTATTTCCGTACAAGAAATTAAAATGCATGCTTTACCTGTTCATAATCCACATTAGCACAAAGAAACGACTGCAGATCACTAGCGAAACCGGGAATATCAGTTTCTTCTACCTCTTCGCCGGAGAGCGTCAGAATCCGAGTATGACCGACGAAGGCGAGCACCAAAGTATTTTCGTAGGGGCTGTCATCGATACCCACCTTAAGGGACCACATGCCTGTACTGCCCGGCAAATCGATGGTTGCATGCTGCTTAATGTCTATATCACTGCGAACGCTGCGCAATGAACCATCCTTGCCAGTTCCAGAACAGGTGATAATTTGACACTGACCGTTTTTATATAGATCAAGAGTAACCATGTCCCGGATAGGACCTAAATTGGGAAAGTCTTTCAGGGGTAAGACGAGGGGATCCAATCCAATACGCACCAGCTGGGAGTCACCGTGCCAACTGCCTATGAAGGCAAGATCATTGCCCAAATATGTTATACTCTGCGGTATTGAAATCTCACCCAGCCACTGGACTTCAATGTGTTTCACAACAGCGCCAGTTTCTGTTTCTTCCGTAGTGAGCGAGATTCTGTAGATCTGTCCAGCCAAACAACCTAGTAGATATTGTAATCCTTTTTCGTCCACACGGCCATAGCAAGTGATAGGTCCAGTAAAAGGTTGTTTGACAGAGTGGTTGCCATTGTGATAAGCAATCCAGTTATTCCCAACGACTAATATACCTCCGATGGGTGCAGGGATAGTTATTAGTTTCGTTACCTCTACCTCCACATTGTCCTGCTTCCAGGCTTCTTCCCCTCTAAACTCTTTATCGCGCAAATCGATTACATGTGATTTAACATGGCGTCCATTGTAGTCCTTGTGTAGGACTACGAGTGTAGGGTCAATGCAGCCGTGAAGAAAGTTTATATCAATCACTGCCATCTCGTGCAAGCTGCCATAAATAATAGTAGATGCTCAACTAGCCCGTTTGTATTTATGTATATCTGTCACGAACTTACCGCAAAGTAGTTTTCCTCAGTTTTTTCCAATCTTTATCCAAACGTATCATAGTAAATATGCCTTGGTACAAAACCATGCCAATAACACGTGCGCTGGGATCAATTGCAGCAATAAATCCCCCCTCGGCGAGGACACCCACAGAATCGGAAACATTGACATTGGACTTTGTGGTGACGGTTACGTCATTGCCTTCCATACTTGCCTCAAGGATCATAGCCTTGCAGGTTTGAGTCAAAATGAAAAGCAAATCCTTATTGCTGTCTGCTGGACGATAGTGCAGCATTAAAACAATTCTACCTTGCACGTTAAACTCCTTTAGCTGGCACAACCCCTCAGGAGTTACTAGATGGAACTCTACATGTTTAGAGCGAGCAATAACCAGATTAAAGTCCGTTGGAGAGGTGAAGTTTCCTGCAAATAAATCAAGATAGAAACAGTGTGTTTGAATTTGTTGTCATAAGACGCAATATTTTGGACTGCGATGACGTGGTTTCAATTTACCCGCAACGGTGTCGACTACCGCAGTAGGATTTTGTACAGATGCGACGTAATACGACATTACTGTCAAACTATAAAATCTCTAAGCATTATTACACAAAACACTTGTTGAACTGCTTAACTCTTGGGCTGCAGTTTTTGAAACTCTTTTTAATTGCATTTGAAGTCCTACGATATGGCAACGTCTGCGTTGCAGGGTTGCGTTAAATGAGCCGTGTTGAATAATGACATATACTCGCGTTTAGCAGCACTTAAATGTTATATCGCTTGCCGACTGTTATTTAAATTCAAAGAGAAACAACTGCTTAACCATCTCAAAAATACTTTATTTTTGATTCCTTTGTATTCGTGTACCCTTGGTTATTATTGATTTTTTACAACAACATATAATTTCTTCCTTCGGTACACAGATGGCAAAGTATATGGATTAAGAATTGTGAGCTGTATTGGATAGGATACATGGTATCGAAATCACATTTACAAGCAATTAAAACAAACTGTAGATTATAAATATTAGTGCATTATTTATACAGCTCGAGTCATCGCTTCAATGCATCCTTGTCAAATCCTCCACGATCTTAATAACATCCTCAACGTCTGCACTTTTGCGCTCTCCACCTACCGACAACTGCAAGTTACAGAATTAATTTCATTCTTATAATTATATGTTTCTCTTATATTACCTCTAGACCCGTGACTGCTTCACGCATCTTTTCCCTTCCCAAATCCAAGAAACTCTCGATAAGATCGCCGTCAATAAAGCCTTCGCTTGGCTCTACTTTGCTATTGATTTGGTAATTACGATAATAGGTATGGTCGATTTTCCCAACCGATTTAATGATCTTTTTCAGTCGCTCCTCCAAGCCATGCAGGAAGTCGTAAAAGTCCTGTGGTATCTGGGTGACAATGCCAATGGCGCCATTACAAGTGCCGTACAGTACACAGCCATTAATGGGTGTGGTTCGTTCACCAACATTCTGCATGACCAGCGAACCATGGCGAAATACGTTAATTGTGTCGCCTAGATGGAATCGAGCCAACTCCGGCAGCAATTGACGCTCCTCATCCGTGGTGGCGGCACTGGAAGAGTAAATTTAGTATACTTTATTGAAGCATCAATAAATATATTTTATTTCTTACCTGTCCTTCTGGCAAACAAACAGATTATCGTGCGTCTCGCAACCGAGGAACGTATCGTCATCCAATATCTCTACGGCTCGCATCCACTTTGGCTCACAGTCGCGAGCGATTTCCACAAAGATTCCCTCCATCTGCTTATGCTGCAACAGGGTAATGGATCGCATTAGATCGCCGACTAGAATAAAGTCACCCTTGGCTTTTAAAAACAATGCTGCAATCATATTCTGTATGTTGCACTCCATTCGCAGTTCCTTCTCATTGGTCCACTCGTACAGACGAACAAAGCTTCCAATTCCAGCCAGAACTTTGCCATTAAACTCGACTAGGGCATAGCATGTACCATCGACTTTTGTTTCGGCCACTGGGGTAAGCTTGTTTTCATTATAATGGAAAATTATAATGCGTCCCACTTTGGGTTCCGGTTCGTCGGGAAAGACCAGTGAAGTGGCCACCACATAATACGTATTTGGATCGTCACCCAACTTAGCGGACATCAACGATGAAATTGTCTCCGGTGGCACAAACTGATGTGAATGCAAAACTTCGAAAGTGTTCTGATCGATAATCAGCAAATTGTGTACATCAATTTCTTGACCCACTTCAGCATTGGTTGTCGTCGAATTGCCACCTCCTGGTTTGGGTAATATATTTGAGCTGCATGTGATATTCTGAGCTTGTGTCGAAGCACTATTCCGCATGGGCTTCGCTCCGCCACGACCATGTACATCGATGCGCAACGTAGAGACGGCAAATGTTTGTGATGCCTCCTGGTAAGCGATCCTTCGCGGCCCCTCACCCAGTGGTACAGTGCGAATATGCAATTTCTGAATCTCGTCAATGGTGCCCAAAATAACCGAGTTTTTGGTTGCCAGCGCCAAGCTATCGGGATAGGCCTGCGCATTCAGTGAGCACATATGATTAACCTCTTTAAGATTGACATTGGAGAATACGAGCTTATGATTCGACGAATAGATCACCGTCGGACGATCCGAGCAGGCAAATACATTTGTCGTGGCAAACGATCGGAAAGTTCGCAGCGTAGTTGGCTGCGTTCCCAGTGTTACTTTCTTCTTCTCAGTCAGCTGACCATTCGTCTTGTCCAGGATGAAATAATACATGGATCCATCGCCTAGAGCACAAAGCAGATAGTGAATATCCTCAAAGGTTGTCATCAAAATTGAGCGAGGAATAATTTCTGTAAGAAATGGAATACAATTATATACATGTATGTTACATTTATGTGACATAATGCTCACCTCCACTTAGTTTTTCCGTGTAGATTGTCTCCAGGTCGGGCAGCGATAATATCACCGCCGATATATCTGTCCACAGTCCAACGGCTACAAGATCTGACTTATTCTGTTTCTCGTCTAGCGGCGTCACGTCCAAGCAAGCCACCTCATAAGGCAAGGTCTTACGGCACTTCTCTACGAGATTACCATCTTCGATGCAGATATAGAAGATTTCACTAGCCGAGGCAAGAACAATCTGCGTGGTGTTACAGGAGACAACGCCAATAGAGCGATCGCCATCGGGTTTCCATTCTCCAACCAGTGCTTTAGTGGCACTCTTGACCAAACGCACACTTTCCGATGTTACTTGGATTAGCTGTTTAAGAAATAATGATTATTTCCGTACAAGCAATCAAAATGCATGCTTTACCTGATCATAATCCACATTAGCGCAAAGAAACGACTGCAGATCACTAGCGAAACCGGGAATATCAGTTTCTTCTACCTCTTCGCCGGAGAGCGTCAGAATCCGAGTATGACCGACAAAGGCGAGGACCAAAGTATTCTCGTAGGGGCTGTCATCGATGCCCACCTTAAGTGACCACATTCCTTTAATGCCCGGCAAATCGATGCATGCATGCTCCTGAATTCCAATACCAATGCGTATAATGCGCAATGAGCCATCTTTGAAACTGCCAGAGCAGGTGATGATCTGACCCTGTCCCTGCCGATCTAAGTCCACGACAGCTATGTCCAGAATGGGTGCCAGATTGGTAAAGTTCTCCACTGGTATAACATAGGAACCATCAATGGCCTCAGAGCTAAGTCGAACTAGCTGAGAATCACCATGACGGCTACCTATATAGAGAAAACCATTGTCCAGATATGTTATACATTCTGGTATAGATATCTCTCCCAGTTGCTCTACTTTAATGGAATTGACAGTTATTCCTTTGGCTGATTCAACCGTTCCCAAGAAGAGCATATAGAGTTGTCCATCCATATTGCCCAGCAAATAACGTAATCCCTTACTGTCCACACGGGCATAGCAATTGATGGTGCTCTGCCGGAAGGTGAGAGGTGCCACGGCATGATAATTACTACCATCGTGAAATACAATCGACTCGCGTCCAATAACTATTACGCCTCCAATGGGTGAAGGCACTGGTATAAGCATTGTTGCTTCTGTCTCCACATTATCCTGCTTCCAGGCTAGCTTCATGAACTCTTTATCGCGCAAATTGATCTCATGTGATTTAACATGACGTCCATCGTTGTCCTTATGTATGACAATGACTGTAGGGTTGATGCAGCCGTGCAGAAATTCTGCATCGTACACTGTCAGCTCATCCATACTATAATGAAAATAATGGTAAATCCTTCATGGAGAGTTTCATTGGTTTAACATTAACTCACCGCAAATTAGTTGCCTTTAACTCGCTGGCATCCTTGTCCAAAGGTATTATAGTAAAAAGGCCCTGGTACAGACACATGCCAATAACACGTGCTTTCGGATCAATTGCAGCAATAAATCCCCCTTCAGAGAGGACACCCACATTATCGGAAACATTTCCATTGGCCTTTGTGACAACGGTTATCGCGTCACCCACCATACGTGCCTCAAGTATCATAACATTGAAGCGTCGAGTCAATATAAATAGCAAATCCTTCGTGCTATCTGGTGGCCGAAAATGTTTCATTACAGTAATTTTTCCATTGATGTTGATCTCCTTCAGCGGACGCAAGCCCTCAGGAGTGACCAAATCAATTTCGACTTGGTTATTGCGGGCAATCACTAAATTCAGATCTGTAGCCGATGTGAAATTTCCTGAAATTAATGCAAGTTAATTGTATTGTCTAAAGTGGGTGCCAAAAAGAAGCTAGCCGACAATTAGCATATTGTCCGGTAGACCGGGTCGTGCATTTTACTTACCCGTAAGACAAGCGACAACCGCAGTGGGTTTCTGTGCAGTCACCACATAATGATGCGACATTTTGTCACAATGTGCAAACTCAAAATCGGATTGAAAAAATTATAAATATCAACACGCTTGGATATTTGGTAAACTATTGAAAAGCAAGTTTGCAACACCAAAAAAAAGAATGAGCACCAAAACGCGCTAAAAAAAGCTAATTCTATTCAGAGACGGCCCGATTGACATTTGCTTCTGTCTGGCAACCTTTCAACGAACGCACGCAGTGTTGCACTAATATGCTGTGCTGCAAAAAATATCGAAAATATCTCTCGTTACGCAACACTGTTATAATGTTAATGGCGACCGGACAGACTTGCTGAACCCTGCATACTACGTGTTTGAAATCATAGAAAAATCATTTCTGTAGTTCATTTACTGTGTAAAGGACACTAGTTAATTGTATATTTTATTTGGAAATCTACGCCAAAAACATTGTATTGTGTTTTGTTGCAACAAAGTGTGTATAAAAAGTGCCTAAAACTGCAGTCGTTGGTGCTCAAAAGAACATGGCGAGACTAACTAAAGTCTATAATACTGATGATGATGATTCTAGTTATGTAGGCAGAAGGCATTTGCCATTGGTTGCAGGTGATAAGCTAATGGTGAGTTTTCAAATGCTTGAATGCAATTTAAAAGAAGGCAGTACAATTGTGGCAATTTGTTGTTGTAAAATTGTAATAAAAGTCTTAAAAATTATGACCCCCTTCAACCCACATACTCTTGTATGCGAGTGTATTTGCGTGCGAGTGTGTCTCTGTGTGTGTGTGTGTGTGTGTGCGTATGCGTATGTTTGCGTCTGTGTGCACATTGTCAAACTTTCATAACACGTACGCGTGCAACTGTATGCTATGTGCGAAGTACACATGCACAGATGTATCTACATACGTACATATATACTTGCCTACATAAATACATATATACGCATCGCCAGATTCATCGGCTGCGCCCATAATTGTTATTGGGTTTTTTAATTAAAATATAGCTAAGGTTTCTCTCAACCCCCTTTGTTGGCTGTAAGTGCAGCTCAAACGCCGCTAAATACTGCCGAAATGCATCTCTGCACTTGTTAGTATTGCACCTGTCCCTGCAGCAAACGATGCATTGATTATATTTTGATCTATGTGCCGGCAGAAAGGTGATACAATTATACGTGTATATATTTTTGCTGAAAATCTAGCTTTTCCAGGGATCACACTTTTCTTGAAAACACTATCTCTTCGTTTTCCTTTATTTATTTATTTTTCTCATAATCGATAGTTGGCAGCGCTAAGCTGACAGCGGGTCGCCATGTTGTTAAAAAGTGGCAACATTGAAAAAGAAAACAACAAAAGAATAGTCAAACAGGTTTCAAATGCATTTCTTTTTTCACGTCCCCCACTGCATTGACTACAATTAATACTAAGAACTAATTATATGTTTCTTACGCCTCTGCAGATGCTAATGGACCTGAACAGCAAAGGACTTGTTATCGACAGCCCACAGATACGTGGTCGCGAGCTGGAGGAGTTCACACGTAAATTTAATCTGCTCACAGAGACGGAACGTCGTCAATCCCTGGAGATAGACAGCGGCAGCTTTATATCGGTGCTAAATCAGTGTGTCCAATGTGTTGGCTGCAGACGTCGCGTAGAGCGCCTGTTTTACCAGCTATCGGAATCTGAACACCGTACACTCGATCCGCTTGAGCTGCGTTCATCGCGCACCCTTGGCATTACCGAGGAGAAACTGAAAACACCGCAAGCCCTGGGGACTCTACTCTATCGACATCACGAGGTGCTCAATAATTTGCTGGACAATAAGTTAAGAAATAAGACGCGCTGTGTGCTCCATTCGTTAGATACGTTCCGGGCGAAACCCTTCTCGGAGACATGGCGCGAAGTGTGGTCGGCCATGAAAAGTAATTGCCGCACCGAGGTGACTATCATAGACACCAAGGAGCTGCACGAGGTGCTTGACAAGTATCTGAAAAAGCACAAATTTTGTGCCGGTTGCCGTACAAAGGTGAGTACACCCTCTATAAATGTTATTGCGATACTTGGTGATTAATCAGATTCTTATTTAAAACAGATCGAACGTGCCTATAAAATACTCACGGGTGAGGTGTCCACCAAGGAGAAGGGCTATGCGGCGCAGTTATATGCGCATATACGCAAATGTGTACCCGACGAGCATATCCACGTGAGCACGAATAAAATCGAGTTCCTTGATGCGCTGATCAAACGCGCCGAGCCGGAGGTGAATGGCAGTTACTCAAAACTACGCGAACGTCATGCCAAGACGCTGGAGATCGCCCAGGAGGAGGTACTTACGTGTGTCGGCATGATAATGTACGAGCGTTTGCGTCGCATTTATGTAAGTCTGCGCGAGGAGGAGCGTGCCTGTCAAGTGCTGGCCGCAGTTGGTGTACACGCGCTCTGTCGTAGTTTTCATGAGCGTGTGGAACAGAAGCAGGGTATTAGCAACTTGGAGCTACTGTATCAGGAGATCAGTCGTGCCGAGAAGGCCAAGGAGCTAAAGCGTGAGCAGAAGAAGCTCAAGAAGAAGAAGAAGAAGGATGAAAAGAAGAATATGCATCGTCTGTGTGGTGAAAACGATAGTAATAATAATCATAGTAATGCGAACGAAGCTCCCGAATCCGAATACGACGACGAGGAGGAAGAAGAGGAGGATACTCTGCTGGATGCTGAACCTGTTGATGATACAGTTGATGATGGCATTGTCATACACTGTGCAGATACAGATGCAGAGACTGCAGCAACTGCAACAATTGCCACTGATGCTGCTGATGCCGAAGCCGATGCGGAGCCAAAGTCATGTGAGAAACCAACGAAATCGAAATCGAAGAAGCAACCGAAGAAAAAGAAGAAGCAAATCTCTGCTAGCAAGAAGGGAAACCATCGAGATCAAGATGTAGTTGTGGCAGCTAAATGCAATGACTGCTTGGCACCCATTGACCATTGTCCTTGCGAACAGGATGTGCGTGATTCTGGTTACGGCAGTGATCCACCAACGTCGCATGCCAATTCCCGTACATCCAGCGCCATCGCATCCCCGGAGGGCTCAGAGGTCTCATGCTCAGATGGACTGTGCAATCACGATGGTTTGCTGCTGATAGACGAGGAGCCAAGCGTTACTGCTGATGATTTTGAAGCACGTAATAACTACGTGTCCGATTTGCTCTTTGGTGGCCAGCAGACGCAAATGGATCACAAGTTCTCATTGCTGCAGATGTGGGTGAGTTATAGGGCATCATTATAATTTGATAACGGCATCTGGGCCGCGACCTAACAGAACTATTGTACCCCTGCTGGGCTAAAGCTTCATTATTAGACCAGTTCTCGTTATGAATTCTAGAATTTTTCCTGCGACGATTGTCCTTATCTCTAGAATCTTGTAGAATCTGCATTTCACATTCCTGACGTTTACCTAGTTTACTTAGCTGGGCGTTAAGACTACAATGGCTTATAAAGAGGCCCGCCAGAATACGCATAGATTTCCTATTTAGCTTCATACCCTTTTTATACCTTTAAAGGTTGTACCAACTAAGAGGGGACTTTGATTGTTGTAGACCTAATATATGGATGCAGTCCATTTCACGGATCTTTCTAGGGTCTAAGTCAAGGTCTTACACATGATTATACATATATACTATAATGATACCATTTTGTGTTTCAGGACGACTTTGATGACTACGATAAAGACGATGAGAACTGTTGTTACATTCCCCAAGAGGTGGTACTGGCCTATCAATACCAGCGCGAACAGGTGCAGCGTCAACGCGAGCAGCTGCGCGCTACACTGCGCCAAAATTTCGAACGCCTGTGCCTGCAGCGTGGTGTGCACATAGCCAATGGCAATGCTGCAGCCCACTCCACTGGCCATTAATGCATTAAAAACCGTTGTAGTTATTCAGTCGCGCGTTGTGATTTCAAGAAGTCCACGCGCATGCATTCAAAATACATACATATAATTTTTTGTTTTTTTCAAATAAATGAAGTATAAAAGTTATGCTTATTAATATCGGTTATTTTTGTATACATGTATATCGGCACTAACTGTTGCGGCATTCCTCATGGAATGGTTCCAGCGAGCGCAGGTCGCGCCATGTGGGAGGAAGACCATTTGCTATGTACTTATTGCATCGCTTACAGGGCTCCAGAAATAGCTTTATGTGACTATTCAGCCAGGTGATATAGCTCTTTACGGCCAGATCGGGCAAGGTGGGAGAGAAAAAGTGCAGCATGGCAGAGTGGGCGTGTTCTTGCACCTTGCGAAAGACTTCGTAACGTGACTCTGCCCACAAATCGTCGTGTTCCAGCATCTCATCGTAACCCTTTATGGTCACCCATTCGATGAGCACTCCCTTGAAGACTATGGCCGCCTTGAGCACATTGCTGATGGTGACAATGGCAACGGCATTGGAACCAAACGGCCGGAATACTTTGTATGACGTGTGCGGTGGGTGATTTATCTCGCTGAGTAGCTTATCTATGTGGCTGCAAATAATAGATGACACCGTGGAAGAATCTGTTATCACCCAAATTAAATTACATTACTTACTCGGGATCATTGTTAAAGGAAGAGAAGGGCAAACGTTGACGCTTCTGTGAGCAGTAGTTGTAGGAACGGCGTAGTGTGTTCTGAGTGAGATTGTTATAGGCCAGGAAACTGTGATCGTGCACCTTATCGATCCACTTGTAGCTGTTCACCAGCTGCGGATACAGCGCCTGACGATCCTGTGACGTCTCCTGGGCCAGGAACGTTGTGTTACCCAAATGATAGGCAGTTGGCGGCACCTGCAGTGCATTTATCAGCTGCTCCACTTCACTATAGATCAAGAATTGATTCAGTTAATCTGAATTTTACATTTTGGGATTCTTATTCCACCTACCGCAGTTGTGAGTTAATCGCACCGAATCTATCTTGAAAATCGTGCACAAATTTATTGCGACTCTCTTCACCGCCTTCGCCATCGGTGCCGTCGGCTAAGTGCTCGAAGCATTGACGCACATTTGAGCGTAAATTCTTCACTGCACTAAGCGTTAAATTCAGTTTATCCATTTGCATTCGTGCGGCTTTTTTTATGCTAAATTGTTTACGCCAACGAAAGAATTAGAGATGACTGAAATAGGTAATGATATCGTATCGTTCCACTTATTCTATCGTTACCAGTTATCGATTACTGGCATAAATAATTTAAATTAAATAAATCTTCTTGCATATCGTGTGAGAGGAATTTATATAATAATTAATTAGTAGAATTTCGTGAGCAAGCATTGTTTGCATATATTTTATTTAAAATAATTGATTATCCACCACACATTCACAGCTGCTCTGCCCTATAGTTGGCAACGCAATTAGGGGGTATTTTATAGAGTACAGCAGACGGTCACACTACGCGCTACTTTAATTCAGTGGAAGTTTTGTATTTGTGTCGCTCGCATTTGGTTTTCAAAATCAATCAGAAATAAAAATGGGTAATAAATCCTCACTGTTTTTGCGGCACGAGGAAATCGCCCAAATACAGAATGAAACTGGATGTAAGTTAAAACATGGCCTGGAGGAACAACTAAGCAACGCGTAACCTTGAAGCCCATAGCCAACAACAACAATTGTCGAAAATATTTTGAAAACAAATACGCAGTTGCCAAAAGCATATTCATTCTATGTAAATAACAATATTTCGCAGTGGCTTGCAAATGTGCACTAATAATAGATCAATTACTTGACATAGCCAAAGTCATTAGCGCTCGCCAAACCCGCCAGCGCCAGTCCGCTCTCTCCACAATTGCCAAAGGCGGCAGTAAGAATTTCAATATCACTATTGTTGTTGTTTGTGTACTTAAGAAATTATGCGCTGTAATTGAAATTCGCGTAGAATATATAGTCCAGATATTGGCAAAAGGTGCAAGAGCTGTGACGTCATCGGCCAGGGGCAAAGTTTGCGTCCATCAGTATTTTATCAGTTCCGCAAAGCAGGTGTAATTTATGCATGATAAGACGCGTCGATGTTTCTTGTATCCAGCAAACTGCTTAGTACGACCAATATCTGATAATGGCAACTGTTATCAGCTGCCTTTATTATTGTACCTACCTAATTGATAAAGTCCGAGTCCAATTCGCCTCTAATTTTGTTCCTCCTCTCACCTTTCTCACCTCAGTTACACCTAATCAAATTGAGCGTTTGTACTCACGCTTCACCTCGCTGGATCGCAACGACTGTGGCACACTCTCACGCGAGGATCTGATGCGCATACCGGAGCTGGCAATCAATCCTCTGTGCGAGCGCATTGTGCACTCCTTCTTCGCAGAGAGCACCGATGATCGTGTTAATTTCCGGCAATTCATGAACGTGCTCGCTCACTTCCGCCCGCTGCGGGACAACAAGCAGAGCAAACTGAATAGTCGCGAGGAGAAATTGAAGTTCGCCTTTAAGATGTACGATCTGGACGATGATGGTGTAATTAGTCGCGATGAGTTGCTCTCCATCTTGCACATGATGGTGGGAGCCAATATAAGCCAAGATCAGTTGCTAAGCATCGCGGAGCGAACCATTCTGGAGGCGGATCTATGTGGTCAAGGGAAAATATCTTTCGATGACTTCTGCAAGGCGCTGGAACGCACCGATGTGGATCAAAAGATGTCCATTAGGTTTCTCAATTAGACAAACAGTTAGCGGGAAAAGGGAGAAGAACTCTTTAGTCACAGTGTACCAAATAGTTTAGAAAACAAAGCAGAAAACGGAGGCATTATCGTATAATGTAACTACTATATACCATATAGTATATATATATATATATATAGCAGGATTTTGTTGTTGATCGTAGTTTTAACTTGCAGTCTATTATATTCGATTCACCTTCCGCTCTCTTAATGTGAATTTCTTGCATTTCTTTATTTCAGAATGGCCACGATATTTATTTAATTTGTTAACCTATTGAACCTTTAACCTTTTGCTTCAATAAAATGAACCTTGTGTAAATATTTCGTACGAATGTGTTCGTTTAGTTTTTATTATAATTTGAAACCAAACTAAGAAATGTGTGAATAATAAATGTGTGTGGGGAAAGTGGGGAGAGCGGGGGAGTAACTTATGTGGAATTGCCTTGTCCCTTGTCTTATGTGGTAGACGACACGGCCAACTTCTTAAGATGCTCCATGAACAGTTGCAGCGATACATCATCCGTGAGCACAGGAGCTCCGCCATCCTGTAGGGGGTAGAGAACAGTAATTAGTTTAAGCGGATCGGGAAAGGTCTAGTGCAGAGGTCAAGGCGGAAGGGAGGCAAAGCGGAAAACCGACACCAAAAGCAGCAGAGGCACAAGAACTTAAAACTAAACCCAAAACTAAACAATGATGGTTTTACTACCGTCGTCTGGCCAATGGGCGGCTGAGAGAAGGCATGAGAAGAACAACACATACGACGATGACAACAACGACGACGACGGGGGGCAACGGAACAAAAACAAAATCGTAAAAAATCGTCAAATATTTAAAAAGAAAATGTGTTTCAACAAATTGCACAACTGTCTCGTTCTGTAGAGAGCACTTCCTTTTACCCACCTGTCCATATGCATACATGTTGTTGTGCGTCTGCGATGGATTGACCTTGGAAAGCAGGAAACGTGCCTGCGATCCACCGTGCTCGGTGTCAATGTAACGCGGCATAGGGAAGCGAGTTTGCAAAATTTCCTGGGCATCATCGACAGGTGCCTGCAGTAGCTGCTTGAAGTTCTCATACTCCGGCATATCCTGATACTTGAGAGCACGCCATTGAGCGATGGTCTCGCCATGATAGATTAATATCTGGAAGAAGGTGTCCATCAGCAAGATGCGATCCGCTTGAATCGACGCCGTGTCCAGCAGCACCGGCTCCGGTGGCCCATTGAATGAATAGCTATAAAGAATCGGTTGTATCATGATAAGCGATTGGGTGAGGTCCTCGCGCATCAGCATGTGTCGATAGAATGTGGTCTCGTCGGGCGAATTGTTGAAGACCTGCAGGAACTGCGAACGGCGCAAGTGATACATGAATTGTGGGAACAGACTGAAATTCTGCGACAGCCTAAAACTGTTCGGATCATCCTTGGAATACTCGCCGAACTTTTGGCACTGTAGGAGGAAAAAGAATAAAACTGGTCAATGAATTCCAAACTGGATATGTGCTCTAATTGTTGTCTTACCAAGCGGATCAGCTGGCGATCGACCCAACGCAAGATGTCTGGTCCCTCATCGGTCTCAGCACGATAGACAACCATGCGCGCCATGAGCACAGCAGCTGCCTCCTGATCAAAGCCGGCGCTTATATGATGCACATTCGATGTGGCATCTGCCCAGCTGCAAAGTGCAAAGACAGAAAGGTAAATAATGAACAGGTTAGTTTACTGAGATACGCCTTACTTTCTCGCCAACGTGGTCACCCTGATGCGCCGCTGTCCGCTTGGATGCTGATACTGTGTTATGAACTGTATGCAGCCACGTCCGCCTTGTGGCATTGGTGCTGCATGCTGATTGACCACCTCGAAGAAGAAGGCCACCGTTGAGCTTGGATTCAGTGTGCACAATTTCCATTGCACCGTATTGCCCATGCCGATCTCCACATCCGACACCGACGGGCCCTTCACATTCAGCGACACACACGAGCCGATGCCGCCAGAGATTTTCAGCTCGCGCGAGCACTTCACCTCCAGTGTGGCATTGAATGCCATCTTCAGATCGTTGCGACTGTCGCGTGCAAAGACGCGTTGGAATGTTTGCTTGAACAGTGATGAATTGAATGAATCGCCCATGACCATGTGGCCACCGGTGGAATTGCACAGCTGCTTCATTTCCATCAGACCGGTCTGATCGAGGGCACACGAGTATATATCAATGCTATGGCCATTGGTGGCCGCGCGCAGTGCCAATGCATCATAATGCTTGATCGCCTTCTTCATGAACTTCACATTATCCTTGTGAATGTCGTGATGGGAGCGTATGGGATGCTTTAGCTCATCGTCGACCACTTGGCCGGGGCCCTGGGAGCAAGGACCACCGACAAATGACATTATGCGTCCGCCCGTATTCGGGTAGGTGCACTCCAGCAGGCCCACTGCTATCGAGAGAGCAGCGCCAGTGGAGCGCAGATAGCGCTTGCCCTGCGGCACCGGCCAAGGGTCACGCTGCAGTTCGCTCAGCAGATCACCCAGTGCGGTATCGCATTGGCTGATCGGCTGTAGGAAACGATGTGCTGGCGGAACATGTCCTCCTGCTCCAGGCGCGTGTGGCATCTGACCTGGCTGCTGTCCGGCATTCGGTTGTGGTTGGGGTGCTCCGCCACCACGTCCAATGCCAAGCATATCCTGCACCTGTTTGGCTGTCAGCTCTTTGGTGCCGCGAAAGACATAACTTTTGGAGCAACCATCGGTTCCCAATTCATGCACCTGAATCATCTTGCCGAAGGTAATGAGGCCCACCAGGGCGTTGGGTGGCAACAGACTTAGAGACATTTGCAGTGAATCCTTCAGTGCATCCAGCTCATCCTCATCCATGCAGGTGTCCACGAGGAATATGAATACAGGAGGCATTGTGACTGCCCTGGTGATAGTGTACTCGATCGTGCTGAATCCAGGAATCAACTCGGCTGGCTGACATTGCTCCGATATGGCTCCATATTGCGGTGGAAACTGTAATTGACAGTTGGGAGTCGACGGGGAATTCGTTTATGGGATGGGAGAGGGAAATACTTACGGGGTTCCGTTGAAAGCAAAAGTTGCACACCCAGAGCTTGGCACGATAGTCGACCTGGCACAGCGGATTCAGTATTGCTCGACAATTGCTGCGTGTGCACAACACGGGCTCATATTGTATAGGTGGCAGATCGGGGCGCTCTTTCAGAGGTTGGTAGAGACACGCAAGCGGCACTACCAGACGGCTGGCATCGATGCGACTTGACGGCCAAACATTCCAGGTTAAACGGACGCCATCACGATCTTCGTTTTGCTGGATGAACTCCTCGTAGGTAGTCATCGTTTTGAAAGCCTTTTATGGCGTTTTCACAGCGTTAAATAAGCTACAAAATTAATTAAACTTCGGCAAGTCTTATTGGAAAAATCGTTTGGGCAGGCCACGTCACGGATTTGACACTTGGTTGTGTAGCAATCAGCTTATTGACGTGTATTCTGTTGACACAAGAACACAATACAATTTTGTTTTGTTTTGTTTATAAAAATATATATAAATTTGTTTTCGGAAATAAGTTGCTTTATCATTATTGCATGTATACACTTGTTTTTTAAATGATCATTCAATTCATAATTGTTTTTAATTGAATAAATAACAAATAGACATATTCAAACGAGTGGACAGCTCTGTTAGCAAATGCAGCCCTGATGCAGCTGTTTGCTCGTCGCTGGCGTAGTGTGTGTGTGTGTGTATTTTTTTAGAGTTGTTTCTAAGATGGCGACGAAAAAAACGCGTCTTATGTGAATGCAAATGCAATCATAACAACTTTAATTTTATGCTAATAAATGTGCGCTAATTTGAAACAAAACTATTGAAAAACAAAGCTGAATAAGTGCAGAATATTTTACATGTGAAATTTGGTGCGAAAGTTTTGTGAAAATGGCCACAAATATGTATCGAGTCGGAGGTGAGAAAAATTTTTTCCATACTCGCTTTTCTATCATCTTTCGTTATCGGCGCCGTCTCACTGTTTCGCCTGGTCGGTCGCTCGTTTGTGTGCGTATGTGTGTGAGTGTATGGGACTCCAAAGTGAGGAAATAATGAAAGTGCATTACAAAAAATTATCAATTCTTACCAAATATTGTGACAACCTCTCTCCCAACACGTTCTTCTCCTGTTATCAATGATGTTGATGATGATGATGTGAATGTGCGTTCGTTCTTATGCGCTACCAATTTGCCGATATGCCGACGACGCGAGTTTTAACAACGTAGACGATTTTTCAACATCAATGCGACAGCGAAGCGGCAATGGAACATCGAGTAACCGGTCATGAAGCCTGTGCGGAGGAAGAGAGTGGGGGTTATGTGTGGTGGCGGTGTATGCCAACCAAATTGTCGCAGCTGCAGCAAGTGTTTTTGTACAATCTACATACAAACGTACATGTTTCTGTTCCCTCCGATAAGCATTAGCACGGAAGTGTATGTGATTGTGTGCGTGTGAGCCCCTCTGTGTGTGTATAGGGTTGGGGATAGTGATGAAATTAAATTGCATTGACAAAGCTCCCTGCTTCGCCGATCATCGTATGTATGTGTATGTGTCTTGTATGTGTGTGTGTGAGTCGTGTGTTTGTGCAATTGAAAGTATATTGCGTTACTTTCGTGTCTCTTCTACTTTGTTTTTGCCCCCATCGTGTTTTCTTATGCTAATGAGTTTGCACTTTTGGCGCAGCATCTTACGTTTTAACGAGTTTCCCTTTTCTTTTTTTCGCAAATCATTTTTACGCACTTATACTCTCGCGCTCTCACCCTTGCTCTCCCTAAACACACCGATGACGTTATTGTTGTCTTCACCTGCCCCCCATCTCTCTGTTCTTCTTCTACTTGAACAATTTCAATGCAAATGAACCTCAAAATGCGAATGGACTAATTAAAACAATCAAAATAAATAATAAAAATAAAATGTGACGCGTGCATAAATTACAAGTTTTACGGGATATTTCTTTACGTTTCGTGCGCAGCACACGCGTTGTGGTGCCTCAGAATTTGTCTTCATCAGCGCTTTTGTTAGTCACTGTTAATAGCCACGCACACACACACACACTCACACTCATACTCATGCATACATTCAATATGCACGTATCTATGTGTGTGTATGTATATTCAGCAGCCAAAATGTCGTCGCAGGCTATAGCGACACTTTCTTTTTCATCTCTTCTTATTTCTTTTATTTTTCCTTACATCAAAAAGATACATTTTCCTTTTATTTTGCGCCTGCCGTGAGTTGCCGCTTGATCACTGCTCTGTTTTTTGCCTTTTCTTTTATGGCATTTTTTCCCTCTCTCTCTCTTGTCTATCGGCTTTCGTTGAGCTGCTTCTCTCTCTGCTGTTGCCGTGGTCAAAACCCAGGCAACGGTTTCTGCGACAGGTTCCGCACCGTCGCAGCCGGCGCGCTCTACTCTGTGCGATGTTCAGCCGCCCCTTGCTGCTGCCAACGGACATCGCCGACGTCGTTGTTGTTGTTGTCTGTTTTGCTCGATGGATGGATGGATGCCCACATTTGTATTTAATTGAGCAACGTGCATAGTTTCCATTGTACTGTGGCGGCCATAATTAAGCTGCCTCTCCCTCGTCCACTAGATGGGAACACTGTGTAGTACTGTGTGATTTTATAGTCACAGCAACTAACTGTGACTGACAAATATCACGAATTAAATCTTGATTAACGATCTCAATGTACATTGGCCTGATAATGTGCATAATAATAATAATCGCAACTGCAATTTGTCCGAGTTGAGTTTCAAGTTCAATTTCGTCTATTAAGAAATTATTATTATTATGTTTTCTTTTCCTATTTCTGTTACTTTTAAGATCATCCTCCAATCGCTACTGCTCCGTTAACTATTTCGTTTAACGAAGAACTTTATAACGAATGATAATTGAGGATTTGTTAACCAAGTTCATAGTTACCGAGTGTATGTATATCGAGAATGTATTAACGAAGTCATAGATTAATGTTCTTATAGTGTTACAACTACAGCTTCACGCCATCTATATGTAGTTATTGGTTAGTATTGGTTAACATTTCGTTAAGTATTTAGCTTAACTCGTTAACGAAAACTTCGTTTAGTTAGCGAAGTCACTATTCAGCTCAGCTTCACATTTTGCGCATCTCTAATGCAGAACATCGGTGTATGTGTGTGCGTGTGTGTGTCTGTGCATGTGTTCATGTGCGTGTGTGTTTAAGTACGTTTCACCTGTGTCCGTTCGGCTCGAATGTGGATGGTGGATGCGTATGCCTCAATTTTGCTCTGATAATGAATGATTTCACAGGCAGTTGGAATGCGAGTTGGGGTTGTATGCAGCAGAAGGGTCTGGGGCTGCAATTATTCGTTTTCTCACTGGGCACAGCATGAGAAAGACGACGACGATGCAACCAGTTCATATTTCCACTGTAATTGTTATTGAATAATGCACAATGAACGAACGAATACGAATATTTTGCAGACTACGTCTACGTTGAGACAACGCCGAATAGTCCCTTCCTGATACGACGCATCGAGGAGTTGAATAAAAACCAAACCGGCAATGTGGAGGCGAAGGTCATGTGCTTCTACCGGCGACGTGATCTACCCAACCCGCTTGTACAGCTCGCCGATAAGCATCAACGTAAGTACCAAGAAAAACATCAACAACAACAAATCTTTTGTACATATTCATAAGTTTATTTAAGTGAGGTTATGTTGCGAACAGTCCGGCACCGACGCGGCCTTCGCATAAGTCAAAAAAGGCAAACCATTCCCCCCTGTGCGCCCCCTTGTGTCTTCTTTTGCTCACGCACCCTACAGATCCTAAGCCACAAAAGCCAGAGCTCAGTGGGGGGCTGCGAGGGGGTGTGTGTTGGCGAAACCAAAACCAAATCTAGCCCTCTCCCTCTCGCACTAATACCAGCATATGCTAGTATGCAATGTGTCAAAGCATTGGGCCACCCAACACACACACACTCACACACACCCACTTAGCAGCAGAGCAGTAGCAAAAGCAGCAACAACAAGAATAAAAGCCGACATCAAGAGCAACAAGAACCGCAATGACAACAACTGTAAAGCATACACAGCCAAAGCAAAGAGTAAACGGAATCCAAGCATCCGTAGAGCAACAACAACAACAACAAGAACAACAGGAGGGGGGCACACATAAACATAATATGTGTAGAGCTGCACTGTACTTCGATGTTGTTGTTGTTGTTGTTGTTACCGTTTTTGGTTGCTGCTGCTGCTGCTGCTGCTAGGCGGCGCCAGCCTCAATGTGGGAATACTAGGCAAAGGCAGCAGCGGCAGCAGTAGGTAGACTTGCTGTCTACCTCTGTGTGTGCAAGTGTGTGTGTGTGTATTTGGCTGTGTGCACGAAAATTTTCATGAGCCCAGGCCATGTTGCAGGAGCATCGGAAGGAGCCGCGCTTTGCATTTATGTAGTATACATACACACGACGAAAGAGATGGATAGATAGAGAGCGAGCACGCGAAAGCGCGGATGGAGTGCCACCTCCCTCCACCCCCTTCCCTCAGCAGTCATCAGCTTGGACAGCAGAGGAACCATCGCTGTATTGTTGCTGTTGTTGTATCTTCCTTCCATACCAAATAAGCGAGTACATACATACTCACAACCCCCAATCCGGGTGGGGTTGTTTGGTTCCATTCGAATTCGATACGTGACCCAACGAAAATGCGTTTCTCCCCTTTCCACTCCTCCTCTATCAGTGTCGACAATGCCCATTAACGAAACCCCTTCGTCGTGTGCCGCTGGCTTTGTACCCCTACCCCCTCATCACCTGTACTGGTTTCTGTACTCCTTTTTTGGAACCGTGCGTGCGCTGCCTTTTGGCAGCCTACCTGCTAATCATTCATTAAAAATTAGCACACCAACTAGACCACAAATAGCGAGTGAAAAAAATAACTACAAGTCCAACACAAAAAGGGAGAGAGAGACAAACACAAAAAACTGGCCACGACAACGAAAAAAAGAGATAAAAAGCTACAGTACACGATGGCAAAGGCAGCGGCAGAGACAGAGGCAGCGCCATGGCAGACAGTGGCAATAAACAAAACGCACACGCGCCTCCATCTGGCAACCCCGTCCCGCACTTGTGTGTGATGGTGTGTGTGCCCTATCTTCGGCCACCAAACACAGTTGTGCATCTGCCTCTCACCCCATTCGACTTGTTCTTTCCCCTCATTTTCCTCATCCTCCCCCTCAATCTCTTCTCTTGCGCTATACACCTACATACGTGTTTGTAAAATCCGTGATGCACCCACAAGCCTTGCCTGTTGGGGAGACGAAGGGGGTTGGCTCTGCTCGAACTCCTCAAGAAGCACAAGCAGCCACCACCACCCAAATGAGTCCCAACGTTTCACCACACCCGCGCCCACACAACCCACCATTTCCCCGCACCCCGCATCCTCTGAGTTGGCTAACCCACTGAGCTACCATCCCCCAATGCAAGAGGTTTTTGGGGGTGTGTGGGGCGCGGGTATTAAAAATAAATTCAAAAAGTTTTTGTATTTATTTTGTTGAGCGAAACGGGAAAGGAAAGCGCGACATCTTTTAGTGAAATTACTTTTCGTACTTAACCTCACTTAAACCGCGCTGCCAACTTGTTTGCAGTTTTTAGACAGGACAAGCTAATGAAGATTTGTTGCTTTTATTAATAATCACAATAAAACATTGTAAATATTTATACTAAATACATACGCATTATATGTTTGTTTTCGTAAAATCAACATTACCTCACTCACCCTCCTCACACACACACATAACCGCAAACACACGCGCTCATAACAAAAATGATGCTGATAATAATGATGATGATGCACAGTGGCAACTGCCGAGGATTCACCGCTGGCTACGAAACTGAAGAAAACCTGGTTAAGAACGCCCGTTAGCGAGGAGCAGGCGGCACAAGCTGTGCTCGATCCTTCAATAGGTACAAAAAAAGCCATAAAAGTTAAATAGAAAAACACAGAATTCTATTGGGAATGCATTTTCTTCAGTTACAATTTCCTTAAATCAATCAATCTGTCTCTCTCTATATAAATCATCTTACTATTATATGTTTATCTTATTGTTTGGTATTTCAGTAGAGTTAACTTGGGCAATGTTTGTACAAGATTTCTGTTAATAATATTCAAACAAACTAATTTACTTACTTTATTTATACTTTTGTCTATTATAGTGTTATATAATTTATACTCTTGTTTTCGCCAATTCATGATATAATCGTAGACAATACGTAGCTCTTTCTTATCGTAGCTCCAATATAGATGGAACTTTTAGTAAAGTTTTCCGTTTCATTTGCTTTTCAGCTGCACTTGAAGAGGAGCGCACCAGTCCGACGCAGCCAACGTCCGCCGGCAGCACTGGCACTGGCAATTCCAGCACCAATAACAATAGCAACAGCAACAATAATAACAATAACAACAACACTAACAGCACTGCAAGCACCGCTGCTGGTGGGGGTGGTGGAAACGGCAGTGGCGGCAATGGCAGCGGTGGCAGTGGCGGCGCGGGAGGTGATGGAGAGAAGAGCGAAGCGCTGACCAGCAAACAGCGATACCAGATAAAGCATCGGGAACTGTTTCTATCGCGACAAGTTGAGTCGATACCCGCCACACAAATACGAGGGAAGTGCTCCGTAACGTTGCTCAACGAGACGGAGTCGCTGCAGAGTTATCTCAATAAAGACGTGAGTTGTTGTAGTTGTCGTTGATGGATTTTGAAATTATCAGAAATAATAATTGATTTAATTGGAATTCTCTCTCTTCCTCTGTAGGACACATTCTTTTATTGTCTTGTCTTCGATCCGAATCAAAAAACATTGCTAGCGGATAAGGGTGAGATACGTGTCGGCAGTCGCTATCAGTGTGATATACCCGCCAAGCTAAAAGACACCGCCACGGATGAACGCAAGCTGGAGGAGCTAGAGTCATTGGTGTGGACACCGGAGCACAGTTTGACCGATCGCAAGATTGATCAATTTCTTGTAGTTTCCCGTTCCATTGGCACCTTTGCCCGCGCCCTCGATTGCAGCAGTTCGGTGAAACAGCCCTCACTACATATGTCTGCAGCGGCAGCCAGTCGAGACATCACCCTGGTGAGTAGAATCTAGAAATGAACCACCAGAGATATCCTTAATGTTTTCACAACTTGTTTCAGTTCCACGCCATGAACATTCTGCACAAGCATGACTATTCAATTGAGGAGGCCATGTCCTCGTTAGTTCCTTCCACTGGTCCTGTACTCTGTCGCGATGAAATCGAAGATTGGAGCGCATCGGAGGCAAATCTCTTCGAGGAAGCGCTCGATAAATATGGCAAAGACTTCAATGATATACGACAAGATTTCGTAAGTGGAATAAGCTGAGAAATTTTCACAAATCATGTCTAACAACATCTTTCGTTCTTCTCCCCTCGTAGCTGCCCTGGAAAACGCTTAAGCAGATCATTGAATACTACTATATGTGGAAGACCACCGATCGATATGTGCAGCAAAAGCGCGTTAAGGCTGTCGAGGCGGAACTAAAGCTCAAACAGGTTTATATACCACAATACAATAACAATGGCAAAGGCAACGGAGCCAGCGGAGTCAAGGCGGGCAGCGGTGGCGGTTCAGGTGGTAGCATCTATAATGGGACCACAAACGGTGGCGCCGACTTGTCCAACAATGGCAAACCATGCGAATCGTGTGGGATAACTAAATCATCACAAGTAAGTGGAACTTTGTCGACTGAGTACAACAAATTTCTTAAATGCTTTGCAATTCCAATAGTGGAACTCCTTCAGCAATGGTCATGTGGCGTGTCGTCTCTGCCAAAGTTGTTGGGACTATTGGCGGAAGTACGGAAGTATGAAGTCGGCACACAAGGGCGATGCCAACGATGGTGAGGCTAAGAAGAAGGCGGCCATCTCAGCGACGCCAACGTCAGCGTTAGCAGCATCCGGAGGCGTTACCACAGTGGTCGATTTGAATGATGACGAGAAAGTCAGTGATCTAAGCAATCGTCAATTGCATAGGTAAGCTGAATTACCTGAAGATTGGTAGAATGATTAACTGACTGAACCGTTTGCAGATGTTCCATTGTCAACTGCGGCAAAGAGTTTAAGCTTAAGACCCACCTGGCGCGCCACTATGCGCAAGCGCACGGCATCGCCATCAGTTCGGGCTCACCGCGACCCATCATGAAGACGCGCACTGCCTTCTATTTGCATACGAATCCTATGACGCGTGTGGCACGCATTGTCTGTCGCAGCATTGTCAAGCCGAAGAAGGCGGCGCGGCAGAGCGCATACGCAATCAATGCGTTGCTGGTTAAGCAAGAATGTAAGTACATTTAAATACTAACCTCTTTATATTCATGACTAATATGAATTTGATTTTGATTCTTCACAGTTACGAATCGTATTAGCGGAAAATCGCAGGCCGAAATCAAAAAGATGCTCTTGCTCAAACCCAAGGATCGTGGCAGCGTCACAAAAATAGCCAATCGGTTGGGTGCGCCCGGCAGTGGGCCACACGAATGGTTGGTACTAACGCCCAAGGATAAAATGCCACAACCCGTTGTTGTCTCATTCCCCAAGCCGCCCAAAGCCGCCGATGGCAGTTTAGTTTATGAGCGCGTGCCCAACAAGACGCCCGACGTGGTCGCGGTGCCCGTCACAGCGGACAAAGAGCTATCCATTATTCCAGCGCAAGCAACGTCAACGATACGCAAGCGTGCACACGAGGATCAACAACTGAATGGCACCGAAGGTGGGTCTCAGAAGAATCTATACATAATGCATCCACTTATAACCTTTTTTTTACCTGCACAGTGACCATTGTGCCCAGCGGACCACCTGCCAAACGTCCCAACAAGGATCCAATGCCCTCACACTGCCCCAGTCCGGAACAGTTTGCTGCCATGATGGCAGCATCGGGACAACCACTCTCCAGACATCACGTAAGTTGAAAGGAAACCAAAGTTGAACTTAGCTTACCTCTTTATTTTTCTTGCAGCTTAATGGCAAACAGAAGATTGCGCAAATGGCACGTGGTGGCAATGGACGCAAACAGGTCATCAGTTGGATGGATGCACCGGACGATGTTTACTTTAGGGCAACGGATGTGCAGAAGTAAGTCAAAGTAATTAATTGCATTTATCTTATCTCATGTGATTTATTTTCTTTATTGTAGAAAAACACGTAAAATACTCTCAGCTGTGGATCTGCGCCGTGCGGCGCGCAAGCCATGGCGTTCACTGCCCATCAAGTCAATGGCTCCTGAGCCGAGCAGCAAACCTATTGAATCACAAATCGTAATACTAGACTGACCGTCGACGGCAGCAGCATCAACGACAACAACAACAACTACAACAACATCATCAACGACAGCAGCAGCCGCAGCGAAGGTATCCATCGCTGCAGCAGCAGCGGCAACAAAAATTCTGTCGTCGTATTCAGTCAACAGATTCGAACAGCAGCAGCAGCAGCATCAGCTTCAGCAACATCCGCCATTTCCATATACAATGGATGCATTGCTAAACTAGTGACCCAGATACAGATTCCGATTCAGTCTTTTTAGTGGCTTGCCATGTACATACAACATACATACATACAGACATAGAACACCCCATGCATGCATACACAGACCCAGACACACATACTTATACAAACATCTCTAGTGTAGGCAAGAGTTACAGCATCACTACATAGATATGACGTGGGTATCCAATTCAACAACAACAACTCTGACAGCAACAAAACCACTTTACTAGCGCTTAAATAGATGTCTTTTTTAACAAATAAAAAATACAAAAAAAAAATACAAACACCGTAAGATAATAAGTGTTAAGATCTAAAGCAATAGTAACACACATCCACACACACTCCCACACAAACGCAAAATAAATCAAATATTTATTAATATTTTACATAATTTTTTAAGATTTTTTAAAATCTCTTCACAAACAAAAGAATCAGAAATACACTGCAAGAAAGCGTCTTGTATGAAACTCAAGGAATAAGTTCATTGATTTACTTTATTTTTTATAAAAACATTTGTCTTGTGTAATTTCCTTTGTCATTTATATTTTTTTCTAATATGTTTCGTATGTTATTGGTGAAATTTTAAAACTGTTGTTGCATGTTAGCGAAAAGAAAAAAAGGGATATAAACACAAAAACCAGATACGTAAATATGAAATTCAATGGCCTCCGTAATTTTGAAATATTTTGCATGCAAATCACAGAAGAAAGATATTTTCAAAATTGATTTAATGCTTTAAGTAAAATAAACAAAGCGAGAGAAAAAAAAACAAAAAACTAACCTTGTTAACAAATTGTGACGTGCAAGTTTATTTAAAAAATTTTAATTATACGCTGTAACTGAAAAAAGTAAGAAAAGTAAAAAAAAAAAAAACAAGAGAAAACGGGAAAAAACCAACACAAATTGTACAGTAATTGGGATAAAAGATTTATAACTTCGAATACAATTTATTTTCATAATTTATATACACACTGAAGATTAATACTTTACAATCGACAAACACACACACATACACAAATATAGCATATTATTTACGCCCATAAAGATAAAGAAATAAGAAAATAAATCACATAATAATTGTAATACATTTATGAATGTATTCTGAATAATAAACCGTTTGGCAAATGACAAGTTAAATTAATAAAATAGCGCAGCATTGAGAGCCCAATATTAAATAATAATATAATATATAAAAAAGAATCAGCAACAACATTTATAAATATTGATTATAAAGAAATTCTAAATGTAAGTCAATCTATGTATTTTTAACTTTACAATTTAAGTAATTTTGTAAAATAAAAAAATTCTTTAAATTAAACCAAGTTAAGTGTCACACACACACACACATACAGACACAGACAGACAATGAGAAAACGAAAGCAACAATTAATGTCAGAAAAACGACCACAAGAATTATATTTGTTTAGAAAGATAACCCGAAATCGTATGTGCAGCAAAAATAGTGAAGAGAAAAGTCAAGCAACAGAAGCAAATCAAACAGAGCTATATCTACATTATATATACACATAACTATATAGTATATATATAGATATACAGATATACCATATAAACAGTACGAACTCAGCATACGCATATACATTTTTACAAAGCAGTAGAAGAGCGCTGAAAGTTTGGCGGGGCGGGGCGGGGGACATGAAACCGAAAAGTTTTCCAAATAAAGTTTTAAAACTAAAAATTTTCCTAAAAAAACCAAAACAATTTATTTCACAAATAACATTTACAGAAGGATCGATCACTCTCTACTCGGGTGTGTAGCTGGCAATGCACAACGAAGCGTTGGTGCCGCCAAATCCAAAGGAATTCTTCAGTGCAACTCGCCTGCCGGGCTGATCAGCTGGAGACCAATCTCGAGCACTTTGCACCACATTGACATCCACATCTAAATTATCCACATTTATCGAAGGTGGCAGCTTATTGTCTGCGCACGCGTGCACTACGAACAGCGCCTCCAGATTACCGGACGAGCCGAGGAGATGCCCATGGGCACCCTTTGTCGAGGAAACGGACACATTGGAAGAATGATTGCCAAAAACTCGACCAATGGCGTGCGCCTCAATGCGATCACCGGTGGGCGTGGACGTGGCATGGGCGTTCACATAGCTTATGTCCTGGGCGACAACGCCGGCATCCTTGATGGCGCGTTGCATTGCCAATGTGGCGCCTGCTCCATCATCGCTGGGCGATGTGATGTGATGAGCATCTCCCGACAGACCGTAGCCCAGTAGCTCAGCCAGAATGGGCGCTCCACGGGCCTTTGCATGCTCCAGCTCCTCCAGCAGCAGCACTGCGGCGCCTTCACCCATCACAAAGCCATCGCGTGCCTTATCAAAAGGTCGTGAGGCCACAGCGGGATTATCATTAAATGCGGTGCTGAGCGCGCGTAACCTACAAAAGCCTGCTATCGAAAGGGGGTCTATGCAGGCTTCGCCACTCCCCGCGAGCATTAAATCCGCATCGCCGTTGCGTATGAAACGCAGAGCGTCACCAATTGCATGGGCACCGGTTGCGCAAGCTGTTGACACCGAATGATTGGGTCCACGCAGTCCATGACGCATGCTAATGTGACCACAGGCCATGTTGGGCAGCAGGCGCGGCACAAAGTAGGGACTTACACGATTGTAGCCACGCTGTAGTTGCTGAAAAGCGCCATAGACCTCGGCAAGGTCGAACATGCCCATGCCGACACAGACTCCGAAGCGTTCCCGCTGCTCATCGTTCAGTTCTTTTGGTATTAACTTGGCAGTCGCCAATGCCTCGTCCGCTGCCAAGATGGCAAATTGTGTGGCAGGACTCATCAGTTTTATGTCACTTTTACTGAGATGTTTATCAATTTGCAAACGTTCTCGTGGTATTTGTGCAGCCACTTGGCATGGCAAGCCCTTGAATTCTTCTCCAAGCCGGGATATTGCCGACTCGCCAGCCAGCAAGCGTTGCCATGATTCCATCACATTGTTAGCCAAAGGTGTGACGGCACCAGTGCCGGTAATAACCACTCGCCGGCGAGTGACCTCTGTCGATGCTCTTCGAAATTGTGGTAAAAGGCGCATCTTCTTATTATTTGTAAAAGTGAACGTAACAGGCAATTTACGCGGACAATAACAGAAAACAGCTGATCGGCAGCGTTGCCACACTGTCAAATGCCGGCAAGAGATATGCGTGTGCGAAGGGTAGACGCAGTCACGAAGATGCTCACGATATGCAAATAAATCTATATATTAAATTATACAAATTATTTTGAGTACTTATTAAATAAAAATCTAAATTTTAATTTCCATTAAAATTTATAATTGATAATAATAAATTTATAACTAAATTAGAAATTCTTTAACTTATGAGTCAATACTCCCAATGGAATGTTTACAACTTATTACACCACATCACATGTCTATTGCCTAGGACAAATGCTAGAACTTACTTTTAGAACTGTTATCAGACCAATGGCCCAAAAGTCCAATCAGATGTTTTTGAGTATCGCTAATGAAATTCAATAAATGTTTTTGTTGGTTATATAATTGCAAATAACTAACACATGTTCATGTTCAATAATTGAATTTTATCTGCAGAAAAGTGTTAAGTGTGCCAATATAAACAATAAGAGAATAACAATTTAAGTGCCGGGATGAGAATGTCAACACGCTTTGTTTGCAGAGAGCGGATAACAGAAGTTCAAATTAAAATGCATATATATGTGTTCACTTGTGTGTGTATTTGATATTCTCTTTGAGTATTGCTCTCAAAACCGGATGATAAGAAATATTTATAGGCGAACACTTGTTGACTTGTGTCGCAGTGTTTTGCTGTTCTTCGTCCGACAACAACGTGCTGTGAATAAACTAAAATGTCCGAGAAAAGTAAGACTTTAATCCTATATATAAGTATAGTTATAGTAAACTCAATTGATAAATAAGTCTAATAAAAATTGGTAAATCTCGTCGAACAGCCTGTTGCCATGGTCCCGGTTACGCAACCCCGCTGGATGCGATGAAGAATGGACCTCGCGAGACTCTACTTTATACGGTCACGATCCAACCGAACCTGGATGAACCTCACGGTGATTATCTGTCAACCATTGACGTGGATCCCAAGAGTCCCACATATTGTCAGGTATGTTTTGCATTAGTCAAGACAATACAGTATGCACAGCAAGCTCAAATAATTCTCCTAGATCGTACATCGCACCTTTACTAACCGCAAGGGAAACGAACTGCATCATTCGGGTTGGAACGCCTGTTCCAGTTGTTACTATGTGGATAAGAATGCTAAGTCGGTGCCAAAGCGAAATCGTTTGGTCCTGCCCGCATTGAATTCCGATTTCATTTACGTTCTGGACGTGGCGACTGATCCACGTAAGCCTGAAATTATCAAAACAATCGATGGCGAAGTGCTAAAGAGTCACAATGTCACGGGCCCCCATACTACGCATTGTCTTGCCAATGGAAATATTATGATATCGGTTATGGGCGATGCCGATGGCTATGCCAAGGGTGATTTTATATTGTTCGATGCCGATTTCAATTGCGTGGGCACCTGGACCAAGGGCGATCGTAAGGCTCTGTGTGGATATGACTTCTGGTATCAGCCCTACTACGATGTCATGGTATCAAGCGAGTGGGGAGCTCCCAACAAGTGGAGACGGTGTGTATTACAAGAGATTGATCAAATCTCAAATTTTCATATTTACATTCTCTTATTTTCATAGTGGTTGGAAAGAGGAAGACACGAAGGATCTAACTCAATATGGTTGCCGCTTGAATTTCTACAAATGGTCTACTCAAACACTCTATCAAACCGTTGATTTGGGTCTAGATGGCTTTACGCCATTGGAAGTTCGTTTCCTACACGATCCCAAGCGTCCCGACGGATTTGTTGGATGTTGTCTGAACGCAAAGGTCTTCTACTTCAAGAAGAAACCCGATTCTGATGAGTTCGATGTAAAGAAAGTGATCGATATACCCGAAAAACTGGTCGATACTGGCAGCGGAACTGCCTCCAAAATGGGTGGCATGATTTCCGATATAATCATTTCGTTGGATGACCGATTCCTTTACGTCAACTGTTGGCTTCACGGGGATGTCAGGCAATACGATATAACCAATCCGGAAGAACCCAAACTTATTTCTCAATTGTTCTTGGGAGGCGCCATTTGCAATGATCTGCCCAATGTGACTGTACATGAGGATCTTGAATTGACTGTGAGTTAATTAGAGGGAAGAAATGGCAACACACGAGCTCAAGTTTCTTGTTTTATAGGAAAGACCTCCACCACGTTATGTGAAGGGCCGTCGCCTGGAAGCCGGTCCACAGATGATGCAACTGTCCCTCGATGGCAAGCGTTTGTATGTTTCGTCCTCGCTATTTTCTCCCTGGGATAAACAGGTAAGAGCCGCATTGAAAATGTAGTGCTATTCGAAGTCTAACAAAACTATCTTCCCCTTCAGTTCTATCCCAATATGGTGTCCAAGGGCGGACATGTCGTTTTGATCGATATCGATGAGGTTAATGGCGGCATGAAGCTAAATGAAGACTTTCTGGTTGACTTTGGCAAGGAGCCCTATGGACCTAGCTTGCCGCACGAGATGCGTTATCCCGGCGGAGATTGCACCTCAGACATTTGGTTAGCCAACGATGCTTAAGACGGCGATATCTATTTGTATCTCCACTTTGTATTGAACTTATTTGCTGTGCAATCGTTAAAAAATGGGCGTAAATTACTATCGTCATTAAGCTTCTGAGCACAACGTGAATGATATTGTTGCGGACAATAAATAATAATAAATACTCAATAATAATAAAAAGTTTACTACTCTACCTAATGCTGTCAGTCGCGACACTCTGCTAGCACAAAAACAAAAATACTGTAGCCAAGACACGAACCAAAACACAACAAGCAACAAGCGCCATCTAGCGGTAGAGTGCCCCCATTACTAAAGAGAGAGAAATTTTCAAAATTGAAAAAGTGGCATCTTTCTCTACTGAGAATCTTTCGAAAAATGTTTACTGTCTGAAGAAAATAAGTTGTTCCATAGAGTTTTGAAACTCGAAATTAATATTGAAATTTATGAACTGTTGTGCAAATGTGATGTAAGTCGCTGACGCGCCAATTCGAGTTTGACTTTGCAAACAAACTTGTTTTCTTTTTAAGTTGTTGTTGCAGTTGCAGATGTAGTCAGCTTTTCACTTTTCATTTGCAGCCTGAGTTTGCTTGGTGAAAAGCCAATTGCATCAGTCGGAGTCGTAAGCGCCAAGTGTCAACAGGGCCCAAGTAATGGAGGTGCAAAATAATGTGCAGTCTAAATCGGATATATACGCAGATTCGGTGGTGTTTATAACAGGCAAGAGCAAGTCTTAAGTTCATCAGAACTTCCCTTAATTGAAATCTCTTTTAAACGCATGTCAGGCGCCACTGGATTTGTGGGCAAGGCGCTGATGGAAAAGCTGCTCTGGAGTTTTCCACAAATTAAACGTATCTTCATGCTAATCCGTCCCAAGGGGGGTCTAACGGCTGAGCAACGTTTTCAGCAATTTCTACAAAATGGAATTTTTCTACGTTTGCGTGAATCGTTTCCAGAGCGACTTCAGAAAATCTCATATTTTCCTGGCAACATTGAGGACGATAACTTCGGTAAGAGTGAAATTGTTTACTGCAAAACCGATTTTGCTTCACAATTGTGTAAATCACGCCCCAACAGGTTTAAATGAGCCAAACCGACGTGAGTTGTGCGCCCAGGTGAACATTATTTTCCACAGCGCGGCAACCGTAAGTGACACTCTGTTGGTAACCCATCCGCCACTGCAACCTAATATCTGATTTCTTCTATATGTTTATGTAATTAACGTCCACAGGTGCGTTTCAATGAGTGTCTCAAAGTGGCGGCACGCGTCAATTCGGTGGCCACCTACAACCTGCTGGAGATGTGTCGTGACATTAAACATCTGAAGGTACGGTAAAGATAAATTAAATGAAATGAGATGAGCTGTAAAGCTATTGATGAAGCTTTATCAATATGTCTCCAATGGACAGTAGTTAAAAACGAAGCTGAAGCTTTTAAAAGCTTTAAAGCTGCATTGTGAAAATTAAAAACTGTAAAATAATAGTTGGTGATTTATTTTATTTTTTCTTTTTTTATTCATAATAATCGCCTTGTATTTTTCCCCCCCAGAGCTTTCTTTATGTATCCACTGCTTATTGCAATCCCGGTCGCAAATATGTGGATGAACGCATCTATCCAACCTTGCCACCAGTTGACTGGCTGCAGTTCTTGACCTGCACTCAGAAAATACCCGACGACTATCTCAATCGACTGGCCGACTACATCAAAGGGCCACATGTGAACACATACACATTCACCAAGTCTATTGCCGAGCAGATCGTCAACTCGTACCGACATCTCATACCTATTGTCATCGTGCGTCCTTCGATTGTGACGGCAGCCTATCGAGAGCCTTATCCGGGCTGGATCGATAACATTCAGGCTATCAGTGGCATCATGATGGAAATCGGTAAGGGCGGCATCAGTAGCATATTGGGCGACAAGAATCTGATCTGTGACATTATCCCGGTGGATTTTGTGGTGAATGCAATGATCATGATGGTGCACAAGGCACAGCTGGGCAGGTGAGTAGACCTCCAACTCCTTCCTCTCACTCTCTTTCTCTCTCTCTATTTATCTTTCATTATGTATCCCACGCAGCATCAGCATCTGCAACGCCACTTCGGGTGTTACGAATCCCATCAGCTGGCAACGGCTCGGCGAACTCACCATGAAATGGTCGCGCATTTATCCCAGCAAGCGAATGATGATGTTTCCCAATTTTAAGTACCGTCGCAATCCTCTCAAACATGAATTGGCCGTGTGGCTGTTGCACTTTGTGCCCGCTTTGCTGATGGATCTGCGCACTCTGCTGTTGCGAAAGAAGAAGATACGCTTCGTAACGCCCATCGCAGCGAAGTTTCGTCAGGCCTGTCTAGCGGGTGAGCATTGCTAATGGAGAAGGAGTGGAAACAATTTCTGAGACGGAGATTTTTCGCTATTCCAATACATTCAATCGCTTTGCGGCTCATCAATTATTGTTGAATCAGTCTTCTACATTCAATCACATTTTCCTTACGCTTCAGTTACTCACAAATACTCAATATCTTTCATTCTTTATTCACTCACACTTTCATTCCTCATCAATCATTGCTGTATCACTCTTCTACATTCAATCGCATTGACATCAAGCTTCAAGCACTAGCAATTACATCCTTCTTGAATGTATCATCACGCCTCAGACCTCCATTCCTCTTCAATCATTGCTGTATCAGTCTTCAACATTCAATTATATTGGCATCACTATTCAATCAATTTATTGATATATTTCATTCAACATTCAATCACTTTCACCTCTATTCCTCATTAATCATTATTGTATCAGTCGTCTACATTCAATTACATTGATATCACTCTTCAATCACCAACAATAACTCTTTTCATTCAATCACTAAAACCTTCAACATTCTAAAATAACGATTTTATCACTCTCACCTCCATTCTTCTTCAATCATTCATTCATTCAATCACTCATTACTCCTTCATCACTCATACCTCCATACCCCATCAATCATTTCTGTACCAGTCTTTATTCATCAATCCCATTGCAGGCAGCTTCTTTTCACTCAACGAGTGGATCTTTAAGAATAGCAGTCGATATTACTTCAAGGAACTGATCGAGAACAAGACATTTCCCATGCTCTATTGGAATCTGGACGAGCTCAATTACGATGACTATGTGCGGCGCCACATGATCGGCATCAACAAATATTTGCATCGCGAGGACTTTACAATGGAGTCAAATAAAATGCACGTTACCAGGTGAGAGTGATTAACAATACAAATCAGATAAATCTTAAACCAAACATCCCATTTAGAATCTACTGGTTCTGGATATTTTCGCATCTGTGTTTCTACATGCTGCTAGTTTACGTCCTTCTTTAGTCCACACAGAGCGAATAAAGCAAGGCGAAAGAGTCAATTTAATAACAAATCACAGAAAATTGAGTTTTAATTGCCACCGATTTGTTGCGCTCTCTCTTAACTAACCGACTGCGGAATCCTCCGCCGTGCTCATAGTCGCGTGTTATGCACATCCGATTCGACGGTCCACACGGCCGCGTTTAGTGGGGACTGCTCCTTCTTGTCCTGCTGTGCGTGTTGCTGCTGCTCAAGACTTGTTGCAACAACAGGAGCAGTGCTGATGCGTGGCGTGAGGAGCAGGCAAGTACAGATGCCACCCAGAATGCTGAAGACGCTATACGAGGTCAACGAGAGGGCGGTGTCGATCTTCTTGAGCACATTGAAGAAGGGCGCCGACAGAAGCCAGACACGCGCCCACGTGACCACAGAGAAGACAAACAGTTGCTTCTTGTTAGCCGGCACCAGCTCATTCATGCAGGCCAGCAACATGGACTGTGCACAAGATACACCCGCCTTGGTCACCGTCGCAAGGATCATCCAAAGCGAGACCTTTAAGTCCGCATCCACTGCAAAAGAAAGATTAAATTATGTTTCTAGTAAGTATAAGTATATATTCGGGTACTCACTCTCGTCAGCGCCGGAGAAGAGCCAACCCAGACAGCCGAGCATGCCGGCGAGTATGTTGAAGGTGCCTGCATATTGCCACTTCCACTTGTTGTGCTTCAGCGTGAAGTGCAAGGCCAGAAAGCAGCCAATAATCTCGGAGAAACCTGCAACATAAGAAGTTATTCGAGTGCCTTAACCATTCATTCCTTTTACCCACCCATGGCTATAGTATTGGGCACCAAGTAGTCCCGGCCAAAGGAGCGTATATTGAGCAACATTCCCATGAAGTTGATGACGAAGAAAGCCAGTGCGAGATGTGCGGCCACCATGTGCGCCTTGGCACGCTTGCCCTGCCAGAGTTGTGTCCAAGCAGCCGGGGCTGGTTGGGTCTTGAGGCGCTCACTCAGCTGTTGCAGTTGCTCTCGGAAATCTGGTGGTATTTTGAAACTGCGATCATTGATCTCAGCTCCCTCACGCACAATCTGCTCCACATTGTCGATGGCATGACGATCCACGGCATGACGCAGCAGCCAACGTGGTGAGTCCGGTGTCCAATAGAGCAGCACCAGCAGCATGACAGTTGGAAACGTAATGCCCACATAGATCAGGGACCAGCTGTCAAAGAAGGACGACAATGTGGGCAGCAGAATGACTCCAATGGACCAGAATGTGTCGTACAGTATAATGGCGCCAATGCGGTGAATGCCAGCTGTGATATCAGTAACTAAGAGGAGCATAACATAAGGTTAAGATTGAATATATAACCCGATTCATGTCTACACTTACAAATTGCCTGCCCGGCGGTGAACATGACGGCACAGCAGACAGCGGAGAGGCAGCGGAAGGCGCAGTGCAGACTGAAGTCTCGTGCATAGCCTGTGACTACGCCGCACAAGATCTGCGCAATGGCGCCCACGCAGTATGTGCTGCGGGGACTAATGCCCAGCATCATTTTGGTACCCAGCACGCCGCCAACGAGCACGCCGAACAGATGCCAGTACTGTGTCCAGGCAATGAATATGTCGCGCAGGCAAACCAGATTGAACTGCATGATCAGCGAGTCAAAGCTGGACACATAGTTGAACTGCTCGCACTCGCTGCTGCTGCCCGTCAGCTCGTCTATCACATAACACTGGTTATCCGTCACATTATAGCCATCGCTGCTGCTGCTGTTCAGGTAGCTCGTATCGCAGGTGAACTCGGTACCAGGATACAGTTCGGGTGCGGTGAAGATAATGCAGGCCATGAACCAGGCGGCGGGTATCTTACACAGAAAGATGATGAGAATGGTGCGCAGCTGCCAGATGCCAAAGTTGCCCACAACGTCACCAATAACATCGCTGCCAGGAGCAGGAGCTGGACACGAATTACCTCCTCTTCGGTGGCCATCGGGCTGTTGCAAGTGATTCACATTACGGTGCGAGAGCTGAGGCGAGTGACCGCCACCTTGGACTGGCGATGCTTGATTGACCATTTCCAATTCCAGTTGATTAGTTGAGCATTCTAGAAAACAGTGAAACTTCTTTGTCAGTTTGCTGTGCGTGACACGATTCTGTTTTATTTATTTGTTTTATTTATCTATAAATATTTATATAGGCAAAACATTTGTTCAGCTCTGCCCACAGAACACCCTCCGCCACCTTCTTCCGATGACATTCAATTAAAATCAATTGAAAGCGGTTACAGCTGAAATCAGTTGAGTTTCGATGACGCCGGCTTTGGGTTTCGAGTGAAAAAGTTTTATGAAATTCCTGTGGCTCGAATTTAATCCAATTTTTTTGCTCTGTGGCCGCAAAATACTCTTCATGATATTATGACATTGTTATGTCAAAACTATCGGAATATTTAAATGACAGCAGTGATTTTTTACACTTGGTCAAATTAACCTATTACCAATAATTTATCAGATGAAATTCTGTTTATTTGCATAAAAGTTCTCAGTCATTATAAGTTAGACAAGCTGCATGCAATGACCCTGTTTGATATTGAAATGTTGTATAATATACAATATTATTAATCAACTTTATTTAAAAAGCTGAATCCATTAGCTGTCAGAACTAATGGACAATGCCAAAGAGTTATCGCAGAAATTCTTCTTGTGTGCAAACATTGCTTATCAAGCTAGACACATATTAATACGCATTACAAGATATGATAGCCGATACGAGTTGATTGAATTGAATCTTTAACAATTTAATATTTGTCGCGGGTTTATCTACTATAATATTGACTTTCCTGAGCTCTTAACAACTTTATCTGGCAGACATATATAAAAGACATACATGTGTCGCGAGGTGCTAATTCTGTGCGACTTCTCAAATCGCACAACTGGAGCACAATGCGGAACAATGGCCTAGAGGGACAGAGAGGTGGACAGGCAGACAGCTGTTGGGGCCAGTCTGCGCTCGCAATGGGTGTGCAAATATTTTAATTTCCAATTTAGCTGGTAGTGATAATTACTGGGGGCGATCAGACTATACGAAACAGGTTCCTCAATAACTCAGTTTTCAAATTTGAGATTTCCATTTAATTTCGAAGCACTTGATTGACATTTTTTCCTAGAAATTAGTTAAGGCACATACATATATAGATGTGTATTACATACATGTGTAACTAGTGCAAGGTGAAAAAAATCTAGTTCAATATAGTCTATGTATTTATATGTATATATTATAGCTAATGCATATTCAGTTACAAATTAATACCGGGTAAGTGCAGCTGCTGTATTTCCTTTATGTTATTTCCTTATGCAAATTTGAAAAACAGCTCTCTAAACACTTAGATCTTATCTACTTATTGCCATATAAGTTTTAAGATTGATATTCATTTCACTTTTCATTTACACCATTTGTCGCAGTTGGCTTCTTGACAAAATTAACATCCGAACTATGCGATTTATTTTCGAAACTTTATTGTTTTATAGCAGTGTCTCTAATTTGTTTCTTAGGCTTATTGATTTGAGCGCATACGAATGGATATAAACTTATTAAACAATAATAAACAATCGTTCAATCGTTTATGGTTATGGTTTTCAATTTGCACGTCGCGCGTTTTTTTCCCCCAGACAGCAATTTTCGAACAGCGCGCGAGCCTCCGAATCGCTCGAGAAACGGAATCCAACTGACGCCTATGGGGCACGAGGCGGTGTTTCGTAGAAGACGACGGCGACAGCGACAGCGCCAGCGACGACGTCTCTGTTTGCGTTGGGCCAAGTAAGTTGTGGATCCACAATTGAAGCGTTAATTTTCCTAATGGATTTGTGAAAAAAATTAATAACTCAACTGTTTATCGAATTTAACTGAATCAACAAATTTCCGACAGAACTAGCCGAGTCTTAAGATTCCCGGAACTATTACCAGCGTGCTCAGAATACAACAGGATATCTAGCATACTTATTTAATTAATTGAGTTCCTTAACTATATACTTTTTATAAAGGTTTGGACTGCACAGAAGTAGATATAATCCCCATAAATTAATTTGATATATTCTTGATAAGCGGCAACAGGAATGTTTAATAGACTATGTCCGTCTGTCAGTCAGTTGCAACGAGAATCAAGTTTCAAACATATCTAGATAAAATTAGCGCAGGCAAAAGTCAGAAAGAACCAGACCGGAACCATAAATATACCATATACTAGAATACTTAAGTACGTGGATAGTTTCCTATGTATAACTTATATTATAAGAAGGGTATAAAAACTTCGGCTTCCCGATTATTTGCTGTAAATCGAAAAAAAAACAGACAATTGTAATTATTTCTTTTTTGTTTTCATTTCGATGAAGAATACCTCTTCAATTGTTTTGCCCCTTGCACAGGGTCTTCTATTTTAATCTTTATTGTACCTCTCGCAGCTCCATTTGATTTTCTTTTAATGACGCATCGTAAATTATTTTTGATTCGCTGACACAAATAAATTGCAATGGGCGTAAACTGTGCCGCCTAAAATAATCCCAACTTAGCAGAAATAGCGCGTATTTTAGCATAATTACGAAAGTACTAAAAATAATGAGGGCTTTTAATCCAAAATAGAAGTTCGCTTCAAAAATAATTAAAAAAAAAAAAAACTGTCAAATAAATTATACTGCTGGAAGCTCTTCTTGAATTGATTTGTGCTTTAAAATATAAAAAAATATAAGAATTAAAAAGATCAACAAACGAAGAAAGAACATTATTTGGAGCTGCGTTATATCCACATGATTGAAACTTAAGATTTGCCGCCTTGTAAAATGACCTGCACAGTGGAATACAAAGACTAAATATTGGAAAATTATTTGTAAATCTGTCAATTCAGGTTATTAGTTTCAACAATTTGTTGGTCAACAACTCGGTCATAATCTTTACTAATGACTTGCTTCACTAGCTAAAGCTGTGCAAATATTTATGCCGCTATTATCAACGTAAAAAGATGCTAATTAAATATATATAATGCAGTTAAAGGTTTATTCTCTAAATCAATCGGGTTTAATAAAATTTGTGAACTGCAGTTTTCGATCTAATCACATGGTTTCATTATTTCACAATACTAATTAAACTCACACCCTGCACTAATTCAATAAAATTAAAAAAGTGCCATCTACGTATCGGAAGATTTATTTGATTAGCACATAATTAAGGCTTTTGTCGATTACGTCAGATATTTCGCAAACCGACGAAAGAAAACGCAAAAGGCGGATGTTTACGTCATAATATTTTATATTCTATTTACTTAACGTATATATAAAATTACGTATGCTTTTATATCTAATATATCTGGTTTATTTCCTTAATTTAGCATTTTATGGCTATCGTCAGCCAGTGTTGCCAACTGCGAGGTTGTTAGAAGTAACTTTCTTCAAAGAGTGTTGCATACTCTTAGGCTCAAATGCTGTGCATGCTCTGCGACTTGATCACCACCTCATTGTCTTCGTCGCACTCGGGATTCGTGTCGAAATTGATGTGCCACAGATCGGCAATGCTGACAGCGACCTTCTGCTCAAAGTTCTGCAACAGTTCGTTGCTGTAGCCACTCACCTCGGAGCTGGCGGTGCTGCAGCGATGCAATATAACGGACGAATTGCGCCGATAGGTATTGGGCGTAGGCACTTGGACGACTTGCACCTGCTCCGTATTCCAATAGTAGCGATTCAGGAAACGCATGACCAGTCCATACATCCAGCCCAGTGTGGCAATAATTGTAATGGGCAGCAGACGATGCACCACGGTCAGGGTGCTTAGCAACGGACAGAAAACCAAGCAGAGACGCCCAAAACTCACTACAGAGAGCATGAGAAAAACACGCTTCTCCGGCGATACCATTTCACCTGTGCAGGTGGTGAGCACCGCAATGGATGCTGCGTTGGCAAACTTCAACTGCATCCAGAAAATCAGTTCCAAGCCGACTCGGCGTGAATTGCGATCTGAAGACAGGGAAAATTTAATCATAAATCGGTAAAGACTTCATCTTAATGGGAATCATACCAGTTTCGGGCAACAACCAGACCAAATAGGTGCAGAATCCTGCGACAATCATTAGATTGCCCGCCCATCGCCAATAGCGACGGGTGTAGAGTATAAAGTAGAGACCCACAAAGACGCCAACCATTTCGGCCAGGCCCAGTGCAGCGGTATTCACATGCACCTGTGCTTCACCCAGGCTACGTATCATTAGCAGAATGATGTTGTACAGCATCTGAGCACAGCCCCAGATGAGGTGGATATAGATGAGTTGTCGTCGCTTGGTCTCCTTGTCCCAAATTTGGCAATAGCTGCTGCGCTTCTGGCTACTCAACTCAGCCGCATAGACAGTCAGCTGCACGTCCAGAGTGAGTGGCACCATGCGATTATTATGAGTGGCCGACTCCAGCAGGATACGCAATGCCGGCTCGATGCGTTGGTGGCGCAGTAGCCAGCGGGGTGCATCCGTTATCCAACGATGCAGCCAGACGAGCACAATCAATGCTGACGAGATGGCCACATACAGATGACTCCAGTTGTCAAAGTAGATGGATATAGCCGGCAACAGCACCAGCCCAATGGACCAGAAGAGCTCCGACAGCGTGACTACCAGGGTACGCGCTTTGCCCGCAGTTATGTCCATTACTATCAATGGAATGCATATGAATCAAACTGGTAAAGTGAATTTCGTTTGATCTTACATATCGCTTGGCCAGCTGTGATGGTGATGGTGCAGCACACGGAGGTGATGCAACGGAAATAAATGTGCAGCTGATATGTGTCTACCAGACCAGTCAGATTGCCGCAGAAGATCTGCCCCAGCATGCCCAGCAGCATCAGACGACGTGGATTTATGCTGCAGTGAATCAATAGGGATATGGAAGTAGCTTCTACTACGTCTTCGGCAGGTGAAAACTTACTAATGCAACGCTTGATGTGCCAGAAGCCCACCGATGAGTGCACCGAGCGCATGAAAGGATTGTGTCATTGCGACAAGCACACGACGCGAGCAAATCAAATCGAATTGAGTTATCAGTGATTTGTATTCCGTATTATGTTCGATCTTGTCGCAGGGTAATGACACCTGTGAGGTGTTCCAACTCTGCCCGTAACGCTGCACAAAGCGCTGAGACAAGCTCTGGGCATACGCATTGCACACCTGCACACTGAACAGTCGATCTGTGTTGCGACTGTGCAACATGTGGCTGCTACTGCCACTGCCACTGCTGCTGTCGACCTCGCTGCCATTCCAGCTGGCCGTATGACAGACCAACTCGCCTCGTTGCGGATACGGTGCCGTATAGATAATGCAAGCCATGAACCAAGCCGTTGGTATTTTACACAGAAAGATCAATAGGATCGTGCGCAATTGCCAGCGTCCAAAGTTGCCATTTATTTGTTGCACAACATCTCCTCCCGCTGCTGCAGGAGCCACTGACATGCGCCGAGAGCATATTTTGTCAACTGATACCGATTCCCGCATTATCAGGCCGAGGCTTACACGCGTACTGAGCTATTGCCAATTCTACATTGACGATCTTGTGCCGCATTGATGAAAAAAATATATCAAGTTTGTTTTTACTGTTAGTCTCGGCCCACAAATTGGGTGCGAATTAGTCCGATGACGATGCGATGTCTCGTATTATTTCACATTTATTGTTGCCATTTATTAAGATGACAACTACGTAAGATGATAAACAAATAGAACTGACTATAAAAAGAATTCAAACAATAAATATGCAAATATAAATATAAAACAAATTTCGAAAACGTGTCGATAAAGGATTTTTTCTGCAGAAAAGAAAACCAAATTTTCATTTATTTATTGAATTCATTTATTTTGACCTGCATTTCAATTTGCGTGTTGCTCTCTTCCATTTCACTCCTGTTCTCTAATACAAATTTCACTGTTTCAAAACAATATACAAGGTTTACTTCCGGCATGCCGAGATCATATAAAAGCAATAAAATGTTATGAAGTTTGTACCATTTTTATACAAAAACTTAATGTCGGCCAATCGTGGATTTGATCTGATTTTGATGAAATTTTTGCAATGGAATTTTTTAAATAATTTACTAAAACTTTCCAGTGGAAAGTGCTTCGTTCATTCTTTGTTTGTTTGTCTATTTTTTTGTTATTCTTTTGATTCTTCTGTCTTACTATAAAACGCCTTTACACAATTTACGTTTCTTGCATCTTTAAGCTGAAAGATACTTTATCTTAAAGCGATCTGCATGGGATATTGTTCTTAGGAATTTAAAAAATTTTCTTCACTTTATACTTTAAATTTCTGTAGACATTTTGTTTAATTTGTTGTATAATTCGTTGCTTTCAAATATTATTCAATAAATTTCATTTGTTTTATTTAATTTATGCATGTGGTTTTTTCCGTTGTCTGTTCTTTTTTCCCAATTAGTTATTGTCTTAAACAATTATCTCAGCTAACAATTTTAACGCTTTACATGTTCTATTTTTGTATTTTTGCAAATAATAATAATGTAAAAATCTATTTTCAATCGAGAGTTTATTCATAATTCATGTTCTGCACTTATGTTTTGTATTTACATTGGTTATCTAGAAAGTTAAATAAAATAAATGCGTTTTTTGTATTGAAAACATTTTGTTTTTTTTTTCTTCTTCAGAGCTATGCACTAAATGTAGATTTGGCTTTGCAAAGACATAACATTTACATAATAACAATAATAATAAAATTATGAATAATTAAAAATAGCTCTTGAAAATTATGGCGTGTAGTTTCAGCGCTGGGTGATGCATATCTATGAATATATATATATTTATGTATGTATGTACTGTATACTATTAATAGGTGTTATATAATATTGGCTTAAGCTAAGTTTGAAGTATAGATGCGATGCATGCTGAAATCTATTTACAATACGATTAATGACTGGAGTGTGACATGTGAACGAGGAGTGTAGTTAGATTATAAGTAGAGCTCTAACAATTGAACCGCAGAATAACTATTTAGCTGTATATGACTATATGGTTATTAAAGGGTTCAATTGTCATGTATTATGAGTTGTTTTCACAAAGAGATTGTTGTTATATTCATAAGTTCATTGAGAACAGCAAAATCAATCAAAGATGATGATAACATAACTTTTAATTGATTCATAATTCGAATTCCTTAACTTGATTAGTTTTTATCTGTTTATCAGTAACTTTATGCTTAGAAACTACTTCAAAGTCCTTTGTTTTGTTTGTTAAACGCCATGGGTAATGCATTCTTTTTCACGATTCGGTTTACTATGTTATCTGAGGGTTTTACTATGCATATACTTTAAGTCTATAATCTAAAGTGTTAATTTTTGGTTTTAATGATCTGTACTGAGCGCGTCCTCAACGTTGCTGTCCCAATTGAATTCCGTAATACCCTGTCTTAAGTTGATGTTACCCAGATTCGCGTAACGCTGTTCAAAGTTGGCATCTTTCGCCTTCAGGTGCTCGAAACTGAAAAAAAAAGAGAGAGAGATAAATGTAAAATTTGGTGTTTTCAATATTCGAGAAAATTTAAACTGAACTTTGAGTAGTTTTTTTTTCTGTTTTTCCTTCGGATGTATGTATATGCTTTGTTTTAAGATTAACATTTTCTCCTGCTAAAATTCGTAAAATATTCCTGGAAACCTGCACATGAGGGAATACCACTCTCCTTTCAAAGAATTCCCTTAGATTTTTCTAGCTGCTTTTCCGGCTAAGCATTAAGGTTGCATTCTTCTCATATAAGAAAGTGGATAATCCAAAGACGAATGCGCAGTTGTTTTGAAAAAGTTCCTCCATAGAAAGTTCTTTGAAACATACTGTACTTCCCACTTGTATGTGATCCCAATGATCTTAAGGGAAAATCTGTAGGATGTTTAGTTCTTCCCTCCGATATTCCACCCTTTGTCAAAAGCTGCCAGCCTACTTTTGCCTCGAGGAAGGCGATTGCAGTGAGAGGACACACGAGTCTAAAGACCTTAAAGGAAATCCGCATCTTAATTGAATTTCCGACTGCAGCTGCGTGGCTGAGTGCAGCAGCTGTGCAATTAGAAGAGTACCACGCTGACTTGGGCCGAGTTACCTCGGCATTGTTATCGCGCAATATGTCAAAGGTCATAAGCTGCGATTGTTCAACGTACACAGAACCTGAACCTCGAAGGAAACAAACCAAGCAAAACAAAGGGCGACATGCATCGGATTTTACAACAGCCGCAAGTAAAAGGAAAAAACCCTCGACGGACTTAAGTCATTGCGCAGGCTGGCCCATCAATTGGGTATACACGTTCCACAGCCCAGTCAAGTTATTACGTTGTTGTCGTCGTTGGTGCCCACCCTTAAGAAGCGCATGCGCAGCTGCACATCTGCCCGTTCCGTTCCGCTCCGCCTGAGAAAGTGCCAAGGAAGTCGAGCAAGTCAGATAAAAAACTGAAAAGAACGTTCCCATTGAGTGCGTCTTGGGGTTGAGGTTTTTTTACGGCTTGTGCTGTGCTTGAGGGGGGTTGAAAAAATATGAAGATAGAAATCAAAACTCTTTGCTGGCATTTCGTTGCATGTTGCATGTATTTCATAATATGTTCGCTTAACTAAAATTAATTTAAGAAAAGTAGACTAATGTAGCTTTCTCGTTCATTCTCTCTCCCTCTCTCTCTCTTTTTCTCTCTCTCTGCTCTTCTTGGCTTACATATTTCGCGTCTTGAGCACCTGCTTCTGTGGCGGACTTGGCATATTCTCCTTGCCGCTGGCGAAGAGCAGCGATTTCTTGGGAGTGCTCGTTGCCGACTTGGGGGTACGTGGAGTGCGTGGGCTGTGTGGGGTGCGGGGTGTGCGGGTCTTGGGCGATTTGCAGGCAAGCAGCTCGCTCAGCTCACTGTTGTTATCCTGGCGTACACACTTCTCCGAGGAGTTAAGCAGCCACGACGTGATCTTATCGCATTCAGCACGCAGTTCCGAGTCAATAAGCAAATCCTCAATCTTCTCCAGATCGGTGGTATTCAGTTTGTTTGCCTTGCTGGGCGTCAACATGGCCACATTGGGTTGTTGCTTCGACTTCAGTGCAATATTCTCAAGTTTCAGTTGCTCACACTCCTCGCGCACCTTCAGCAGCAACTGATCCTTGTTGTCCAGCTCCAGTTGAGCGAACTGCAACACGGTGGCGAACTCATCTAGGGCCTTCTTCATGTCCGCCATGTACAGTTCACGCGTCTCGTCCTTGCGCTTCAGATCGCTGTACATGTCACAGTAGTGGGCCAACTGGGTGTCGCCATCAATTCGCTCCTGGAACGAGTTAGCAATCTTATTGAATTTGGCCAACGTATCCGACTCGCTGGCAAGCAGCTCGTGCAGCATCGACTCTTTGCGAGATACCTCAGACTGCAGTTGCTGCGACGAGTTGCGCAGCGCTTCGAGTGCCTGCTGCGATTCGTTGAGCTGTTGACGCAGCTTCTCCGCATCGGCCTGCAGTGTCAAATAGCTCTGCTCCAGTGCACCCTTGGCCAGCTGCACTGACTCCAGTTCGGCCTTGTACTGCTCCACATCAGCGTCGGACTTCTTCAGGCGTTCCATAAGGATGTTCACTGTGGAGCGTGTGTTGGTCAGCGTCAATTGATAGTTATATTTCTCTGTAATGGTCTTGGCCATGTCCTGCTTGAGCTGCACCAGCTGCTGCTGCAGTGTGTCGCTTAGCTGAATGTAGTAATCGATGCCATTGCGCAGCTGCTCCTCGCACTTCTGCAGCTTCTCGTCGCGCTGACGCAACATATCGTTGGTGGTCTCGAGCAACACCATGACATCCTGCTTCTCCAGCTCAATCTTGATCAGCTCATTCTCCGCCAGCTTCTGGCGCTTGTCCAGCTCTGCACGCCAGTAGCATTTCTCGCGCTCCACTGCCGCCTCAAGATCGTTCTCGACCTGCTGCTGCACCTTGGCCACTGCCTGCTGCTGCTCCGCCTGCTTGGCCTGTTCCTGGCACAAGCGACGTATGGTATCGCAATGGGCATCAATCTCGCAGCTCTTGTCCAGCAGCTCATCCTGCAGCGAACGAATCAGTGTGCACTTGTTGGCCAAATCATTCTTCAGTGTGTTGCGTTCGACGCGCAGACACTCTAGCTCGGTCTGATTGGCCTTTGTCTCCTGCCCGTAGGCGAGTGCATCCTGTTCGATTTGCTCCTTGAGATGAATCACATCTGTCAGCAACGTGGCATTCTTTGCCTGCAAGTTCTCGATCTCTAGCATATGCTCTGCCGTCTTCTGCTGCTCAGCACTGCAGGCTTCGCGTGCCTGTGCCACCTCCCCCTGCAGACCGTCAAGCTGCTGCTTCAACTGATCCTGTGCCGCTTGGTGCTGCTCGCATGTCTTCTCCAGCTGCTCGTTGGCCAGCTTGAAGGCCTCGTTCTCGGCCACCAACTGCTCGACTTGGCGCTCGTGCTGCTCACGCTGTGTGTGGAGCTGTTCCTCCAGTTGAGCACAACGCTCCAGCAGCTGTTCCTTCTCACCGCTAAGCTGCTCGTTGCGCTCCTTGTGCGCCAGATTCTCGTTGCCCAACGCCTGCACCAGCTGATCTGTTTTGGCCGTTGCCTGCTCGTGCTCCTCGCGCATTTTCGCCTCTGCTTCCTTCAGCTGCTCCACGTGACGACGCACCACATCCAGTTGACTCAGATAACTCTCGATCAGTTCGTTCTTGTTGCGTATCTCTTGCTGCAGTGCCTCCTTACCCTTCAATCGATTTGCAGACTTGGCCTCCTTGACGGGCGTCGTGGTGGCCGAGTGCAGTGGAGTCGAAGCAGCCGTGGAGGCGCCACTAGCACTGCCACTGGCCAAGGCATCCGCGGCGTGACTGCTTGACGACGCCGGACGGAAGCGCAAGCGTTGCGGCAGTGATGGTGTGCGGAAGAGACGCAAACCCTTTGACTTCTTGTCTTCCTTGGGTATGGCAAACTCTTTGGCTTCCTTCGAGCTGGAGGCAAAACGTACCGCATCCTTGAAGAACTTCTCGATCTGCTCCTTGCGCTCTGGGGCTGCTGCAGTTGCAGCCGTAGTTGTTGTTGCTGTTGCTGCTGCCGCTGCTGTGGGCGTAGCACTGCCCGCCGAGCCAGCCGAGCTGTTCGAATTGCTTACGGCCGCAGGTGAACCACAGACGACATCGACATCGTTGAAACGCTTCAATTTTGCTTTGGAGAACGACATTTTGCACACTTAACTGTTCTCACACTTTTTGTTTATATATTATTAATAATTAATACGAGGTTTAACTGTTTAGTTTCAATAACAATTAAATCAATAGAACAAGATGGCAAAAAACACAAATTTAACTTGGCAATAAAAAACGTTTAACAAATGTTGCTGTACTGTTTGGTCCGTTGTTGTTTCTTTGTTTTTTTTGGTATAATTTCAGTAGTTTTGTTGTTGTTGCTGTAACCCGTAACCCGCCTGTAGACCCCGGTAGAGTGTTCCTACGCGTTGCGTTGTCAAAACCTAACTGAATTCATGTTGAAGTTGAGTGCGCGCACGCAGACACCGCAACGATCGGGAAGAGCAGGAAAACAACCCTCGAAACAGGGTGACCTGGTGGTGGTTTGTGCCACAGCACACACACACAGGCACTACACACACAGTCAATATATAAATATATATATATATATATGCAGGTATATACAGCGCCTTTCTTATCTTCTTCCTTCCTTGTGCTCTATTGATATTTTACTTTTGGCGCGCGCAAATGTTGCAATTGTCAAGACAACATCGGAATCCCTTAAGGAACTGCGCACGTGTGTGTGTGTGTGTGGAAGCGTGCGCATGTGTCTGTGTGTGTCGTACAGCTGCCTACCTATCCCTATCCTCAGACCATAACCGTTAACTCAGCTACCAACAGCTGGAAGCCAGCATAAAGTTGCACTCGACCCGCATAATCAATGGGAACTTGCAAGGAAAATGGAAAGCGTGGAAATGGGCACAGTTTTCCGCCACGAAATTATAAATCGAATTGCGCTTATCATAAATAAACGCATATTAATTCCACTCCACTCGATCCTCGATCACCCAAGGGGATTGCCGCAACTTTTGCAAAGCTAAAAGGGAATTTCTAGAAAATGTAAGTTGAATCCGGGTTTAGGTAGAGCCACCTTTAGTATAGAGTATATAAGTAAGTACATAAACATATATAAATGCATTTGTGAAGGTATGTATGAGTATTTTCCCTCTCTGTCAGCTTGATAAGGAGACGACAGTTCGCTTTGCCGGGACGAAGGTAAATTGTTTACCTTAGCTTCTTTTTAGACCCAAAGAAATCGCAGACAGTCCGTGAGGCAGATGCTTCATTATGCAGAAATATTGCTGAAGATTGTGTAACTACATATGCAAAGGGTAGCAATGTGAGAAAAGGAACAAATACTCTGTCTAAATGCAAGATGTGATAGTTATTTCAAATGCAAAAGCCAAACTAACAGGAATCACATATAGTAAATACATAAAAGTTGTTTTCTACTCTTGCAGAGACTATATAGAATATCTTTTACCTTATAAAGTGTGCACATTCCATATTAAATTTGTATATATATTTAATACTGATCCCTTTGCCTTTTCTCACTTCTAAGCCAACTGTTGACTCTCGATAATTTCAATTTAATTGGCTGCCCTTAAACCCTAGTGAAAACCTTATTAATGATATTGCCTTCCCATGCCGAAAATTTCCCATGCCTGACCAAGCATAACCAAATGCTAATGCATTTTCAATGCGCCAAAGGCAACGCCAACTAATGGAAGGAGTTATGGGATCTCAATGTGTCCATATATATTCTATGCCATTATTTTGTTACATCTTGCCGTGTCTTTTTCTCTGTCTCTGTGGGGAAACAATAACATTAAGCAAGCCCGATGTCAATAAAGTGTGATCGCTACAAAAGAAGGTCCCTGAAAAGGGTTTTCACACCCTTCCTTCACGACGTACAACGTGAGTCATCGACCTGAGCCTGCTTAAAAGGATGCGCAATAGGCGCAAAACAAAAACTGAAAGGATCAGGTTTCTATTTCCCCATCCGGACAAACTTGTTGTGGGAATCGTTATAATGTGCAAACAGTTCTTCTTCTTCTGCTTCTATCTGCGCATAAGCCAATTATCTATCGTACAAATACTGCCAGCTGATCCGGCATAAACGATGTACAAATTAAAAAAGGAGCGTGGAAATTTGAGTAGGAAAATGCATATTTAGTAGGTAGGGCAGGCGATCCTTTTCCCGACTGATTTGAATTTTGTGGAACTGTGAATCATTCATTTTGTATGATTTGCAATTATGTCTTTTGTTGGTAACATGAAACCAACATTTTCTCGCGTAAGCCTCTGCAATAATTTGCACGCACTCAAATTACGTTTCTATTCGTTTTCTATATCCTAGTAGATATAAGAGAATAAATCTTCTTGATATGGAAAGGAACTACATAGCTATCTACTGAATCATCTTCCTTTCTTTGCCTTTATTTAAGTTTTAAAAGTTAAACTTACCGTTGAAACAGCAGATTCTTGGCAAATGTGTAGAGCTCAATGTCCAGGCTGTTGAGCTTCTCGATGCGTCGCCGTTGATCGGGACGCAGATTGAGGACTGCAGCAGCTGAGATTGTTGCATTGTGCTGCTCGAAGGGTATGGCAAAGCGCAGATTGAAGGTCTCCTCGAATATGTATTGGGACATCTGCAATGTAAGTATTAATTTAGTATATTTCAATTGATTTCAGTTGCACTTGCGACTTTACCTTTTGATATTCCGTCAGTCCGAAGTAGGCCATGGCAGCCAGATTGCGCTTGGCGCTGGCCAACATGACACGATCACGTTCGTGCGCCGGCATCGATGACTTGTTGTAGCAACCGACCAGGGCGAGATCGGCCAGCATGCGAGTTTGCCTATTCGCCGCCAAGTTCGATTCACAGCCGGCAAACTGATCGAGATCGACATCGAGCCAATCCTTGCCCTTGTAACAGGGCGGCAACTCGCTGGCAGTGGCCTGACGTCCAAGGCACCAATGGCGCGATCCCTTCCAGGTGGCGCCGCGTCGCACATGTCGATACTCGGACATGTAGCGTGAGATCGGTTCGCGTAGTAGCGAAATATAGAAATAGCGACGCTTTGCCGTCTCGCCCTCGTTCTTATCGAGCTCGACGTCCACACAGCTCGTCAGCTCGGTCCAGTCGGCATGCAGGCCACACTTCCAGCCTGTCGAGTATCTGGAGAAGAGCCAGTTCTCGTTGCGGTGCGGACGGAAGCAATAGCAACGTTTCCGCTGACGCTGGCACTCGCAGGGACGCTAAAAGAAAATGAATCCTAGTTATTGTTGCGTGTTCTACATTTCTCATTGTCTGTTGCTCACCTTGAGGTCCAAATCGCGTACCAGGTGGCGGCCAAATGATGTGCCGCCCGTCTTTTGTATGTGCAGAAAGACCATGACATCGTGTCCGTCCATATCGAACTGGAAATCATCGTTGAGCACATCCTCGTAGCTCAGTCCTGCATTGGCTATGATATTCTGTGGTATTGACGCTTTTGCGACAATTGCCGTGCTGCCGCCCACATTGTTGTAGTTGTTATTGTTGCCGTTGTTGGCCTGCTGATGCGATGCCACAGGCTGGAGCTCATTGTAGGCCAGCATGTCCGAGGATTGCAGCATAACGGCGCGCTTGGAGAGGGCGCATACCTGCGGTTTCGAGTAAAGTAAAGAGCAAGAGAGCAAACATTAAAATGCGACTGCAAAAATGTTGAATGTAATTCCATTACTCATTTTCATTGCCCTCTCTCCCGCAGGAGGGGAGGCTTAAAATTCAATTTATTACCTCCTGTGTGTAAATTACAACGCGATATTGGTAGGTGTGCGGGTGTTTATTTGTTTTCAGCATTAATTAAATGAACAATGGGAGTAAATGGATATTTTTCAGCCGCGAAATCTTCGCCCGGCATGTCAACACCGGACAGAGAGGATCAAGCTGCGAATCTTGCTGTGAAGTTCTTTTTTATTTGCCCAGCACAAAGTGTGCACTTTTATTTATGGCACTCAGTAGTTATTACGCAAGTAAAAAGTGCAATCGAGATGCACTTGAGCTTCCCTTTTTATTTATTGACAGTGTTTTTAAAGCGTTTATTCTTTTATAAAATTATTAACGATTCAGTTGAAGCGATGTACAGTTAATACTTTCGGCGTTTTTACATTCCATTTCACACATCCTTTTTGAGCTGGCCACGGACACTTTCTGGCTTATGTCCGTTTTGGTCTTATTTAAAAACTGTCCCGGAGGAGGACCCTATACGGGAGAGATCTCCCAGGAAAACAGTGCCTTCGGGACAGAGTTGCTGCACCACGAACGCGGCGTCAGTCGTGCGGTGGGAACGTGTCTTGGGAATGCACTTAATTGCAAGCAGTTCAGGCAGTTCACTGCTTACTAAACAGAGCTCTGTAAGCGGCAAAACAAGCAGTATTTAATTTGAAATAACGGCAGATTCATTTTTCCATTTGAAATTGCGGCAGTTTTGCCGGCGGACTAGCTACTTGCGGCTTATTTTAATTTATTCGTTATTTCTTTCTTTCGGAACACACAAGTTTCCAAGTTCGTGGAGTAAGCAGCGAGACCTGGAGCAGCCTCCAAAGTTGTGACCGCTTTTTTCAGGTTTTCTCACTTTTTCTTCACAAAAAAAAACGCCTGAAAAACGCCCCAAAGGCGCCAAGAGGGCGTGGCGGGGGCAAAAATTTCAAATTAACAGTGAATAAATTCAGTGCGCGCAAAAGTAAGCAACACATTTTTTGACTGTTGCTTGTAAACATATCCATTGCATACTTTCGCATGATAGTTTAATTCAATTCCGTCCAAGCAACAAATTCTTGCCATATCTATTGCATACTTTTGCGCGCAATGGATTTGAGTTTACAGAGAAATGTTAAATATTTAAAAATTTTTAAATTTCCCCGCCCCGCCGCCCCCCTGGCGCTAAAATCGGGTTTTAAAACGGTTTTTCATTTAAAAGAAACGATAGAAACTCAAAAGGAAGCCTACAACCTTGGATCCTTTTCCTGGGCGAGCTGCACACTTTGCGAACTTGGAAGCAGTGTGTACTGATCAATGAAGAAATCAAGAAGGAAATCGAAAAAGCCCCAAGTCGCTATCTGCTCTAGTTTCGTTGCAATTTCGAATTGAAAAACGAAAAATAACGCCGTTATTCGAAAAAATTGACAGCTTTTTTGGATAACGCTAACTTTAGTAAGTTAGGACACAAAGGGGAAGTAAGTAAGAGATCTCTTAAAAGCCATAATTTAGATGCAACCAACGCCATCCAAGTGTGAACCTCTTACTCGTAAGATAGCATAGTGTATATATTATAATCAACGAACTTTACCCATAATATTATCTTTTAAGCTACGCATTAGGTTAAGTTCAGAAGGAACTGAACGATTCCTAGTGATTATAGATTAATAAATAATAAATGTCTCTGGTTCTGTTTCGCGGCTTAGCGAAATGAAGAATCATGATTCTTCTCAAAAAAAAGCTACAAATTCTTGCCTTACGCATATTTATTGAATACTTTTGCGCGGCCATTTTGAAATCAATTAAGCGGACGAAAGTCTCCTAGCTAGAATTGCGCCATTTCTCTATTGTTTCTTCAATTGGAATGCAATTCCAACGGGATTCCCAGCTGTAAGCACATTCTTAATAAAAATGTGCATAAAATATTTAATTTCCAACTTAAATTGTTGTTCACTTTTATCTCACAACCCACAGCGAACAGCAATTAAAATTAACAAGTAAACTTTTCCCAATGGGCACAACTACACATGCTGTTGCTGTCATTGTTTCTGTCATTTTGCATACCATCATCACACCAGCGGGCACACAAATAGAGAGGACTCACTTTCCTCTCACTGTCCGTTGGCAGATAAGAGAAGATGACGAAGAAGAAGAAGAAGACTGAAGAAAAGTTTCTCGATTAAAATGCGGCAACTTTGTGCCCACTGCGCTCTTATCTAACCATTTCCGCTGCTTATGTCCAAGGCCAGAAGCGGAGCCGAGCACAACAACAGCAGGCGGAACAACCGACAACAACAACAACAATCAGCAGCAGCTGAACTTAAGACGAAGCTCATTAAGCAATTGGCAGCTGGTGGCTGGTTAGCTTGGTACATAAGAAATTAAGAACATTATTATAACTCGCAGTGCCTTATCTTAAAGCTCGGTTGAGTAAACTTGTTTCACACAAAAAGTTGCCTCTTTCACTGATCCAAACCAACTGAACTGAGAGGAGGCCTGAGCAGCATGTGGAACGAGGTGAGGCATAAGATAAAAAGGGCTTACCGCCTGCACAGGTAAAAAGTTTTTAATTTATTGCACAACAACAGAGGCAAATCCCTTTGATTATCAGGCAATAGTTGTGAGAAAAATGGTCGCAACTTTTAGGGCAAGCACGGAAGGGTGTTAAACAAATGGGGATTGAATCTATGCCAACTATTCGAGTGTTTTGTTGCCCAAATTAATGCAAATTTAAACACGCAACAAACTTATCAATCTGCACATGTTCCTCATTCATTTGGCGTTTATCAAGTACGTAACTCATGAATGCCAACTGTGAACGGAAGGGGGATGAAGCGTATGACAGCGCATAAAATGCAATTTGCCCAAAATGGGACGATCTACCACTAATGGGTAATATAATTTTATTTTCGCGCTGGCAACGCAACTAAAATGGCGGCAAAGGCATCAACAACAACGACAGCAGCGGCGCCAACAGAAATAATAACAGTATTCTCTACGTGTGCGTGTGTGTCCAAGCGAGCACTTTGCTGGCGATTTAATTGCTTTTTATAGGCAGACATAAAAAATATTATATGAGTATACCCAGAGCGCAATGTAGACTGACCATGCGCCCAGGCGAGTCCCAGCCCCAGCAAACTATTTCACTGTCTGGTGCCATCCTCGACACCAACAACCACCCACGCTCGCCTTATCCGGCAACAACAAATGGCCGTGCACGTTGTAGCTAATGGTGGCAGCGGTCCGTAATAATATAATAATAGTAATCATTTAGTGGGCAAATTTGTCGGATGTTCAGGCGCCCAAAAATTCACACACACCCGGCCCGGGAAACATATAATCGTTTTGCGAGTGTCTGTTAAATGTGTGAGTGTTTTTTAATGCGGTTAAATGGTCGCACACACACACACAAATAAACACACACACATACGCAAGAGATAATTGGGCTGGTATTGCCAATGTTTTACCATATTAGAGCATACTTTTGAGCGCAGAATCCGGTTTCAGCTAAACTTGTTAAATATTGTTTGTGAATCAGGATCGATTTGATTGAATATAACGATTTAATATAGAAATCGTTGTTGCCGCTAGAAATAATAGAGCAATGTTTCTTATTCTTGTGTACTTTATGTTCATCATCTTCAGTACGGTGTGAATTTCTGCCTAAAAGAAATATTTACATTCTGCCCATAGTTTGCTTTTCTTGTACTAGCTACATGTTGTGGCAGTCACTCCTGCACTATTCAAAATGGCTAAAGTCCATTGCAATCGATAGAGTTGTTAAGTATGCCAGGGAAAACCAACCTCTGTAGCCAATCAATTTAAGTGCTTAATTTGCAGGCAATTCATGTTATCGTCTACTTGTATAGCCATCAAATCAGGCACTTGCGAATGCAAAAGGTAGCAAAGCCAATTGAAGATGGCAAAACACATTCTTGGTTCACGCTTATTACAGTCATAACTCTTAAATCTACTGACTATGGCGAGACTGTAAACCGCAAAGACAAACAAAAGTCAAACAAGCCACAAAAGCCGCAAGTTTCCTAAAGTAAATTAATATTTACGAGTGTGTGCGAGATTTTAGAGTGTGCGTCCCATGAACCCAAGCAGTACTGAAGTCCTTTACACACATACATACACACACACAGACACACTTCTGTAGGTCGTAAATTTGCTGTACTCCAAATAAGCAGACAATAAAACTTTGCTAGGCATCTCAAGATACAATTTGATGTTGGCAGCCATAAAATCGCCAAAAGAAATAGAAACAGCAAATGGAAACTGTAAAAAACATGTACTGCACAGAAACGTATATAAGAACACCTACATAGACAGTAAAATTCTCTGAAAATTTAAATTGGAAAACCTAAAAATGTCATCAAATATCTCACAGCAAATTAAAAACAACAAACGTTCTCACAACTTAGTTTATTCCAAACTTGAGAGACATACAGATTATATTTTAAAGGTAGCAAGTTATAGGTTCACCAAGTGTGTCATAAATGCAAACTAAAAGATAGGTAATTATGTATTTGTATATCTCTGAAATGTTGCGAAGCAACTTACGTTTTTTATGCTCAATTTCCGAAGAGGTAGGGAAGTCCCCTTCATCTTGAGCCATGAGAGAATTGAAAACACTCACAAGAAGCAGGAAAAATAGTTCTAACTTGTTGCGATGCATTTGGAAAGACTGAGAAATTGACTGGATTGCTGAAGACTTGAATCCATTTAAAAGATTTATTTTCAGTACATTATGCGAGTCGAATTGGTTTGAAACGCCTACGCTTTATGAATTGGCAATCTACAGCCAAAACACACTTGGAACTCTCGTCATGCCGCAAATAGCCGAACTTGCAGTTGCAGCCCAATTGACATTGATTTATAAATTTATCGGGGCAGCTTTGTATTTCCTCGATATACGGCTCCCAGCAGGTAGCCTGTACACAAGATACACATGCGCGTTCCTCGTTCTCTCCGCAAGCTAGCGAAAGAAAGATGAAAACACGTTGGTTAAAGCTCTCACTCGTTGGCTGATGTATTTACGTACGGTCAGCTGGCAGAGAAGCAGGCGAGCAGGTGAGGTAGCTTGTCCATGCAAACAACAACAGCATCATCAACAACAACATGACGGGGACGCGGCAACAAACTGCTGCTGCCTGCAGCGCAACGACAACATTAACGCTGGCAACGTCGATTGTTGCCTCGGTTGGCTTAACGCTCTTTAAGCAATTCGATTTGTGTATTCTGGCAATTAGCCAAGTTTGCGACGTGCTGCAGCTTGCTGGCCGGGCGATACTAACTGCGGCTTGCAATCAGCTTTCGCATAGAGAATTTGCTATTTAAAATTTGAATTCAAATTAAATTTGACTGCCTCAATTAAATTTGTAATAAACGAACCCTAAGTACGAATCTAATATGCACTTACAAAATTAATATTGTCAGTAATTATAACCTTTATAAAATACTGCACTAAATTCAATAATATTATATTTGCTTTGGTATTTTGTAATCTTACTAATACACAATCAGAGATTATATGCATCTGTGCACAGGCATTGGTATTTATGAATGAATAAATACCGAGAATTTTGCAAAGCAAATTCAAATCGATTTCATTACTTTAGAGTTTCTTTGAATTCATAGAACACTAAATAAATTGGACAAAAAAAAGTCATGCATACTTCAATTTTCTTTCAGCATTTGAAAGCAATTCAGACAACTGCTGTCCAGTTGTGTGAGAGTGCTAAAAGCGTCCGCTTTGCCGCTGTCATATTCCCTTTTTGCGGCTAACAATTCAATGGGCAACTTGAATGCATACTACAAATCCATATGCATACAACAATCAACAGAAGCAAAACCAACAACAATAGCAGAGCACACAAAATGGCCAGTAGAAAGGACTTTTCAAAAAGCCATACGAAGCTTACACACACACACACTCACACAAAGGCAGGTAAACAATAAGCTGGGTAGGGCGAGCCCATTGAAATCGAAAATATAAAAAAATAAAACAACACACACAGTGAATTCTCACACACACAAACACACGCAGGCTGCCGGCAAATGATAAATTACACTGCTGTGCTGCATTTTACTATCTTTTAAACAAATAAATGAACGAATCATAGCACAACACACAATCACACAAGGGAAATGGGTTCGAGGGGAACCGGCTGTGAGGATGCATTGTGGGTCAGTTTTATAATGATAATTTGGTGTAAATGTTGTGCATAATATTGGGTGTTTAGAATTCCCTTAGCAATTCAAAACTGGCAGAGAAGGTATGCTAATTATGTGGCAATGCAACAGAAGGCGTGGCAGAATAAACAATATATAAATATTCATGTTAATTTAAACATTTCTGACAACGTCAATCAATCAAGAAGCCACCCTAATTATACACAACCCAGAAAAGGATAAATTACATTTAATTTGAATATTTAATTTCAATAATTTAATTGCACAAATCGATACCTAAGCTACAACATACAGTTTAATTGAACTATTTATACAAAACTTTTCGCACATATCGTTTTACATAATGCACGGCAGGACTTAAAGTCCGAAGTTCAAGTGTAACTCATGATAGTGGTTAATCTTTTCTGTCAGATTTTATATTGATTGATATTTTGAAATGCCTTGAAAGTGTGCGTTTTATTTAATTTATCAAATTGTGTGCGTGCGAACTGAGGAAACGTTTGTGATTTCAAGCATTAAATCATTGACAGTTGCTTTTTCTTTCAATAGATTTTATATTATATTGTAGACCCTTAGGTCTACGAACTATGTCGATAAATTATGAGCGTCGTTTATTATTTTTTAAAGCACAGTACTGAAAGCTAATCCATTGAAAGTGGCTCTAAAACACTCAACTCACTTCAAGGCATGGAACGTAAATATATCGCAGTGTGTGTGCACATGTGTGTGTGTGTTTCTTGAAGGGAGTGTGTGTGCTATTGCCCTGATGAAATGTAGCATAATATTTTTAGTTTAGACACTAACCGAAACTCTGAGAGGGTGTGGATCTGTGTGATAAGAGACGTGTAAATCCCCAAAATAAGCAAAGACAGAATGAGCAACATATACACAAGCGCACACACACACACACCCACACACATGCACACAGACACACGCAGTGGCAGAAATCCCCCTTGACTGGAGCACATAAGAGCCGGCATAGTTGTGGAGTGTCAGACCCGTCGGACGCTTTTGGTCAATGACCATAAATTTAACTGAAATGTATTTGGACATTTTGTACGCTAAGTAGAGAGAAGGGTGGCAGTAGGGTAAGTGGAAGGGGCTAGAGAGGGCAAGCTGACCCGATTGGTTAACTAACCATGTTGGCCCCAAATATCTGAGGCCAAACACGGAGTCACAGTTATATAAAGGTCATTGCAATAATGGAGCCAAAGCGACAGCAGCGCACCGACACCAAGAGGTGACGCAGACTCGCTCATCTCTGACCAAGTTTCCCCAGTTCCTATGAAGTGTTAACACACGATAACAGCAGACCAAAAGCAAATCAAACGCAATGTAGCACAACTGATGCGATATGATGGCCAGTGGAGTCGAGCCAAAAAACAGCAAATCGGACACTTCTCTCTCCCTGTCTCTTTCATCTCTGTCTCTCATATTTCTCTCTCTTTTAACTCTCTTTGAACTGTTCTTCCAGTATTTATTACTTGGCATTGTTTCGGGTTTGCTTTCCATGAAGTAAATGAAGTGGAATGGCTTGAAGAATGACGATAAGACAAATCAATAGTCTTCGTACTTTATCACATTTTTCTTTAGATTATTGCAACGCAGGATTATTAAAGCACAGTTTTTTTTACTTCGTTTTGTGGTACTGCCAAAAATTTTTTTGGTTTTTTTTTTCAACCAAAGCTTTTATATTCTTACGCAGCGCAGTTTGTCTGCAATTGCTGCAAGTATATTTAGTACAAGGCCAAATTGGCAGACACAATTTCTTTAACTTGCGCACATATGAAAACCTAAGGATATTAAAAAAAAAAAAAAAACAAGTGTATTAATCCTTCGGCACCCTGAATCTTTCTTCTTTGTTTTACTTTTCTTTTACTTTCCTTTTGCTACAGCAAGTAAACCAAACAATTGTTGGCGGAGTATGCGACAAGCACTGTGTCGTTAATTTAACTTTATTCTCTTTTTCAGGGTCGTAAAAATGTGCAAAGTATTTCGTATATATAAAGTAGACAATAGCCGCACGACTTTAAGAATTTGTCAGCTTTTTTTTACCTAGCTGTTTCTGCTTCAGTTTATGGCAATTTTGTATTATTCAAATACATTTTTCGCTGCGCCATTTTCAGATTTGCTATTATCATACTTTTCCGTTTATTACCCGAAACTTAACGCATAAATTTAAATAAAACGTGATACTTTTGTTTGTTTTTCTAAAACATTATTTTAAACTTCGGTAAATCATAAAATGGTAGGAGGAACAGTTCACAAGTCATCCATTGAACTTGTCTTTTTCTAGATTAACTTTAAAATAATGCACTGTGACATGAGTCTTTATAAAAGTTTAAAGATATTTATAAAAATGCAATAACTTTTCTGTGACGCCATGCAAAAACCTTCAAAACTTCAAATAGAATAACAATGTTGGCGGAAGTCCTTCTCTTGACATACATCACAGAGGGATTTTTAACTAATGGATTAAAACATTTCCGAGCTTTAAAACTTAACTTGTCTTTGATTTCATTAGTTTGGGTCACAATTCAATTTCGTGTGACATGGCTAGGAAAAATGGTTCAAGTGTTTTCTTTTTCTACAAAGTCATTTCCTTGATGTTTTCCTTTACGGTGCTGATGTTGTTGGGCTCGTGATATGCCTGAAAAATGCTGATTGAAATGGAGCAAACACACACTCGAATGCCAACGACACAGGGCCGGAGACGCGGCTTGCTTTTTAGCTTTGTCCATTGTTAGCCTCACTTTGCTTGTCTTTTTGCTGTTGTTCTATTTTTTTTTTTTTTGCTGAGCAGATTTGATTTGATTTCATGGGTTCTATTGTCCCAGGACTCGTTCTTTGGGTCCTTTCTCTTGTTCTCTCTCTCTGTTTCAGTCAGCCTCCTACTCGGAGTTGCAAATGTTCGCACTTTAATCAAATGCCAGCTAATCTTTTGGACAACTTGTGTTTCCCCGTCGGGGCTTGTTTGCTTAGGGTTTGAAGAAAAGTCGCTTAGCGCATTAAGTATACGTTGACAAGACTTACGGCTTGAGGACGCGACACAAAGGTAATAAATGCCAAGAATGCTTGGCCGAAAAGTCCTCGATATACATGTGCGCATAACTAGCCAGTTAGAGGTAAGTTTATTTAGACCTTTTGTGAGCTGAAGCCGAAAACTGCAGTACATAAAGTGTTTAATTATAATCTAATTCAATTCTCACACACTATGCAAATTTGTTGCCACAGTTGACAGGATTCTTGAACCCAAAAACAGTGATGTATTCACCCACGCACGTTTCATGCCAGACACGCTCTCAGTTTACTGCAGTTGCCGTGCTTGTTGTTGTTGCTTTACATGTGCAACAATAAGCCACAACAATGGAGCGACTCGTGCAGCCATTCGTGCAACGAGCCACATGAGTGTCGACTGCCGGTTCCTCCCCTATCGCCATCGCAAGCCTCTCCTTCCTATGTCGTTCGCTTCGCTTGGCTTATTATGCCATCGCATGCAAGGCCGCAACACATCATGACAAATGAAAGCGTAGAGACATAGAATGTTTAAATCTATGTGAGCGTGGTATAAATTCATATTTTTACCACACAAGAATGCAGACAACATGTTTTGCTTTTTAATACTGTACCCTAAATGGTGGCAAAGGGTGTTTGGTTTTGTGCACAAGTTTTGTACATTTAAGGAAGGGAAGTAGAAACTGTTTTTAAAGATGCTCCTCCAGTTGTTCCTGGGCTTGTATCAGAAATATCTTAGAGCGATATTCGAAATATATTCTTGATTAGGCAAGCTGGGCTTGCGTTGCTCATTTTACAGTTTCAGAAAAATAATTTGGTATTTAAGCCTGTATGGTTTAAAAGATACAGCAAGTAAACCATTCCTGCACCCTGTATATACAACTCAGTACAGTCTTGCTAACAATTGTTTCACACATACGTAGCCAGAAAATTGCATGAGCTTTGTTTGACTATCTCCTCTTTGTGTTTATTTATTTACTCAACTATTCTTCCACTGTCATTCACCCTCTCTCTCTCTCTCTCTCTCTGTTAATAATGTGTTTATTCCAAGTGTTTATCCTATAATATTCTGTATTCTTGACTGTTTAAAGGGTTCGTATACGTAACTAACAAATTGTTTAGACAAGAGTTAAATGCATTAAACTGAATTTAATTACCAGCTGCACCCGCATCTGCACTGCTCTTATTTTTCGTCATATCAGGTAACATTGACTCATCGAGGCTGTTTAAAAAAAAAATAAAACGAAATAAAATCGACTAGGTTTCATATAATATATACTAATTTTCGCTTTAAATTCCTAATCTGGTTATGGTACACACATATTGCCTCATATTTATTTGCGAAACTCAAAAACGTGCTCAGAGTTAAGATAAGATCGTTTGTTGTTTGTTTACTGTACTAAACGAAAATGAAAATCTTGCTGCGCATAGTCGAATGTCTGAATCCCCTTTAAGAGGTAATCAAAAAAAAAAAAAGGAAAAAAAAATTCATTCAGACTCTCTATAGTAATTTTATACTATATTGTTCGTGTATTCGCCCATTTCAAATATAATCGCACAATTGAGCTTCAAGTGCATCATGCCTTGTCATGGCAGCGATAACAGTATCTTGTTTTTGTTTTCTAATTCTACTACGTCAAAAATTGTCAAATAGTATTCCTGACACCCTTGAGTACGAACAACACTTCGCTCTATACCAGATTACAATGCGCAAACTGCGGCATTTTCTTTAATGTTTCCACAAGTGTTTGTAAAATTCCCCTCCGACCTTCGGCGATACATTCATTACACTGTAACAGCCCACTAAAAATGAAACGGGAAAATTTAAAACAAAAAACAAAAATGTTTCTCATATAAAAAGCTGCTAACAGCTCCGAAATTTGTCATTCGCTGAGAGTCGGGCAGAGCGTGAACAGTTTACAGTGGATACGTGAACACATATAACATAAAGCTAAAATGTCTCGTGCGCTTATCGCGATCGGTCTTTTGTTTGTGCTGGCAACAGTCTCTGCCAAAGTCATTGAACAGTGAGTGATTATTTAAAATAATTCAATCATGAAATTAATCTTTGTGCTTTCGCTATAGAACCTCCTCGGATGATGTGCTACAATTGGCCTATAATCCCACCTACGACTTGTGGTTCTTTTTGCCAAGTGGACGACCAAACAACCTAAACGATGCCATTAAGGCGGCCTACTGGGAGAATAGACCTGGTGGAGTTTGTTTCCGACCCGATAATGATTGGTTCTATTGTAAGAGTGGAGTAAAAATACAACAATGATCTATTCAAATTGACAACCAACATTTGTGTTATACTCACTCATCCAACTAATTGAATAAAGGCACGAATTATGGACAAGCGAAATTACCTGTAAAGAGATATAGTTTAATTTAATAATGTGTAGTTAATAGTTTTATACCATATAGATGTGTGTAGAGCTATAGTTATTACGAGTGTTTGAAATTCAACGTTTCTATGACCTTTTACGAGTACTTAACACGTACATAAACATTGTTCTAAAGTTCTCATAAATTACAAAGAAACTTCAACAGAATTTAGATGAGTATCTTTTGAGTTAGTAAGTCACAGACGATAATAGTTAGATAACAAAATAGTTTCCTTGTCGCCACTGTGACTAAAAACATTTACTTTAATACGGTATGCTTTCTAGACTGACCGACAGTTTGGTTACGTAAAGGAAATTAAGTATGAAATAACAGAGCTCCCTTCAGAATACAAGGAAAGCCGTTTGGTACGAAAATTCATGATTGGTATTTCAGAAATGGTTTCAATGAAAGCGACTTCATGATGGCTCACTTATTGTTATTGTTATTGTTATTCTTTATGCTTAGTTTTGGCTTTATTGAAGTTTGAGCAAGACTTCAAGCCTGCTGACAGGCGAACAGAATCAACAACAAGAAATGAGTTATGTTCCCAGTGAAATGTGCAACAATAACTCGCTAAGCAGACAGCAGACAGCAGACAGCTGCAAAATGAAGTGCGTGAAAAAGAAAGTCAATTTATTGTTGTGTTTTTTGGTGGGTAGAGGGGGTGGAGGAATACCAACAGAGAAGTCAAGCCAAGTTTCCGACAACTGTTGTCATTTGACTGGAACTCTCTCGGCAGCCATAAAAACAAATAAACAAGCAGCTCGAAATGATGGAAAAAACTGCGAAAAGTCGCATTCATACGCTGCGCTCCCAGAGTTCTGCGGAGATTACTTCTACTCAACCCCAAAAGTATGCTACCCTTTATGACGCCGTCTCAGTACGCGCAATATTGCACATACGCAGTGTGTTGCGAGTAAGCATAAAAATATTGATCTACTGCAAAAGCAAAACTTCTTAGCCAATTCAGTTTAGTCAACTAATTGGAAAATATTTGAGCTTGTCACTTTATTTATTTTTATTTATGAAAATACGTTTACATTTCCTTTAGTTGTAGACCGCAAAAACCATTTTAAATAAGATAAAGCTGACAGCAGGATATAAAGGATTTACATTGCTTTGAAGTCAATCTTTTGAATAGCATAAAAATAGCTCCGTTAAAGATATTTAATTGCAATTTCAATATATGATTCATGTCATTTATAAATATACTTTTTGCTTTTTTTGTTTGTTCGATTCAGCACAAACTTAAATTTGTTTAGTGATATGCAAAATTGCCTTTTTCACAGAATTTTACTGTCCACTTTAAGGCGATTTCAGTTTGTCATTTTCTGTATTTTTTGAGTTTTTCCTAATGCACTCGATATGATTATTTTTGCGAATGGTAAATGTAAATGCTTTAAGCCCTAAACCGTAGTCAAGAATACTCCGTTTCAGAAATTCTGCTTTTGTTTCAGGCTGCTCTTGAAGTCTCATAAATATTTATGAATATTACGAGAATGATGCAAAAATGCAAAAGCAGCAAAACCAAAACAAAACAAGAAAAAAATGCTGAATTAAATGAAATGCCAGCCAAAGCACAGTGAAATCAAATCAAGCATGAGAGGAAAAGAGACAGAGAGAGAAAACCAACAATATAAACGGGCAGAGACAAGAAGCAGCAGAGAATGAATGCTAGTCCGTTAAGAGTGTAAGAAGGGTAAGGGGTTAGAGAAAGGGTGGTAGACCATCAAGATACCAAGGCAACTGCAGTAGACCGCATCAGCTGCTGCTGCTGGTGCAGTGTGAAAATTATACCCGCTAACAATAAGCAACCGCATCCGTGGGCGATGTCACAAGAGATTCCATTTCGCATTCCCTTCAGCTCTTACTCATTCTCTCTCTCCATGTCCCTTTCTCTAATATTCCCTCCTGTCAGCAAGGTGTAAAGTCTGTATATAAAATCGGGTAAGCACATTGACCAAGTTCTTGTATTTAATTCCTCACATTTACCTGCTTGCCTGCGCTTGACAAATATGCAAATTTATATAATCATTAAGCTGACAGTCTTCAGAAAGCTATAAAAATGCGATTTGTCATCGGAAATCGCATTAGCTCTGCTCGTTGACAGGCGACACACAATAAAGAGAAAATCACACCAGCACAGAAAGATTACCAGCCTTCCTGGCAGAGAATAAAGTAATATTTATAATTTATAAAGTTTGCTTAATATTTAGTTTTGCTATTATTTTTACCGAATTTGGAATATTAACTTTTAACTTATAATTATAAATCGTTTTCAGCCAGTGCCATTTTTGTTCTCTTTCGCTTTGATTCGTACTCAATATGTTGCTCTTTTCCATATATTTGCTTTCCTCTGCTCTCACCACGGGACCATTTCGACCACAATGTTGTGCATATACAAATGGCATATGCCAAATACACACACACAACTGAGTCTATGTGCAGCCTTCCTACCTATACAGACAGTATCTACACGTCGAACGCAATGCCCAAGTGGCGTGGCTGTTGTCAATGCTGCGTGCACTGCACCAATGTCATCTTCCCACGACTTTTAGGTCGTTTTGTGCCGGATATTTACGATTTACACGTACGCCAATTGTAACGCCAACTGCAATGCTACGACTCTGACTGCGACTATAGCCCGACTCTGACTTCGGGCACATGTGGCGAACGGTAAATGGTTGCATGTTGTTGCCTGACAACAATAACAATGGAATGCAAGCCAAAAAACAGTAATGGATGTAAGATAGGATACCCTGTAAAACGTTGATAAAGAATATAAACTGAGCTGATTATTAGCAGAATATTTACAGTTTGACATTGATGTGTTAATAGATTAACTCAGTTAAAACCACTTAAAAATATCGAAATAATACCCTAAATGTGGGACTGCTTTTGAATCAAGAAATATACCCCATTGATTGCAATTTGATACACAATGTACGAATGTGCAACTACTTTATCCCATAATATTTGAATACACAGTGCAAACGCAGCATGGACAACAATGACGCACCAACAAATGCCAATGCCAACGGGGCGTATGGCAAATAGAGCTCTCCAAGTACTGCCTTGCAAGCATTCAACACATGCTGCCCTGACAATTATTGTGACGATGTGCTATTGAAATTCGATTTCCATTTTGTATGCAGCAAGTGTATGCAAGGGAAAAAGAGACAGAAGAAAAGAAAGAAAGAGAACGAGAGAGAGAGAGAGTAATCGCCTGGGCACTGGCTGATTTGCCTCTATTTTTTTGGCTTTCACTTTTGCTTTGCGTGCGTGTTTGTGCGTAAATTTTCCAACCGGATAACAGACTCCCAGGGAGTTCTTCCTCTGCAATTGCAGCATATTTATGATTTATTGCAACGCACGTAGCAAAGATTCAAGCTTCAAGTTGCCTCTCATGTGGCAAGCGGCAACAAAATGAAGCAATCTTCAAAATGCAATTAGCTGTGCTTTTACGGCCATTCAAGGGGATAAATACATAGTCTGAGTGGCAAATCTGTGATGATAGTGAGAGATCTAAATTGGATGTTATTGAGAAGCAAGCAAATTTGCAGAATTAAAATGTGATCAAACTTGTAATTGATAAGCCAGAGTAAATATAGCAAAGTACATTTTAAATACAACTTTAAAGCAAACCATTTTGAATTTACCTCTACCTTTGATTTAATACTCTAAGTTAGCCAAATTCTGGTTAATCAAAATGTGTATTGACAGCCAAAAATAAGCTAGAAAATCCTACACAATGTTGAGCTAGGCAGCTACAATGACAGCACCTCACTCTCTTACCCTGCGCTGTACATTTCCAACACAAATGCCAGATTTTTCTGTTTGTGGTCTAGTCCTGATTTTCCTTTTTGCAGGCACATGTTCCTTTGCCATTAACAAGCCAAAGGTTCTTTAGACGTTATCAACTTAAACCCGAGTTGCCCAAACCACGAAGTGAAAAAGAATTTCGGGTGCTTCTGGTGGAGAGAAAACAACATGGAAAATATGCAAATTTTTTTTTATATCCTTCTTCTAGTTGTTTTGTGTGTGCTTTCTTTGTCTGTTTTAACTGGGATTTGCTATTTGCAATACTCAGTATCATGTGAGTGTACACATATTCTTGAGTTTCCCTGATTTTACGAATGTCCTGACAATTTGCGCATGGCTTGAATGATGGCAAAGGGGACGTGGGGAGCGTGATGTAGAATGGTCGATTGCGCTTGCCTTCTTTGTTGTTGTTGCTGCCATTGCTAGGTTAGGTGAACTACTTGTGGTGCTGGGAATATTACGTGGTTGGTATTTGCTTGACGATGCGTATCATGATGCCAGCACTTGTAAACAGACAGCCAGATAGTGGGACAGACCCTCAACCACGAGGGTCACCCACACAATCACACCAACACACCGAAAGCACAGAATCAATATGCATTTGAATATGTTGGGGCAGCACTCTCTGTGGACTAGAATATATGTATACTATGTATATATTTCTGTTTGTTGTAACGAGGATGGGGACTTCCTCCAATGATGGCGCTTGGAAGAGTGTATTGTTAACCACAAGTTTTATACGCACGTGACCTCACGATTCTTATGCTATTTTTCGCACAGCTGTTCAATGGTAGGAGGAGAGGAGGTTGAATGGGTTTTAGCAACATTTGCATAGAGAGAGAGAGAGAGAGAGATGAGCACAGGTAAAGCATTGTGCCAGGTGGGCCACTACAACAGTCAATGAGGTCACTCACACTGATGTGTATGCGTGTGGCAAACCTAATTATATGCGCTGAAAGAGAAATTGAGACAGACACACAGTAAATCCCAAAGCTGCATCAGCGCAAAGTCCCAAATCCAATAAGTTAATCCGTAAGCCAACAACATACAAAAGGCGGGAAATAGAACAAGAAAACAAGAAAGAAAGAAGACCTAAGGAACGACGAAGGTTTAATACTCTTCATGAGTGTCTTCGACAGTTGGATAAGGTATATTAACAGGCTCTTTAAATGAAAGTAAAGTATACGAGTTTGCAGTATGCAGTTTACATACGATATATTTATATAAGCTTACACATATTTTGATACATCAATAATTCTTTTAATCGTTTTTTGTCCAGATTTATGGTAATCAAATTTTGATAAGACTGGAGTAGAATATCATATGACACTCATCAAGATTATATATATATTTTATGGTGTAAGATCGATGTTGTCTTCTGTATGTCACAAAATTCTATCTACATTTAATATACTCTCTGCAAAGTAGAATTCAGCAAATGAGATGCCACAGCGTTAATTTTGCCACAGTCACTCGCACGCACACATTCACGCCCCAGAGAGCTCCCAGTGAATATCATAATAATAAGCCGTGGGAATACATAGAAAGCATGAAAAAATATGTGTGAACGCAAGCGAAAATGACGGTTAAACAAGAAGCTGTAAATACGAGTATACCCTATATATCCACTTATTTACTTTTTGACAATATTAATATTGAAATAATTTAATTTCTTTTTTTTAAATTATTTTCCCAATGAATTGTTGAAACTCTTTCTTTGCAACCTACAAGTAATTATTGCACTAAACTCAACAGCATATACCCTGCTTTTCATCATGCTTACGCACAGAGCATACGCGGAGCATGAAACAAAAAGGCACTTGGCTTCTGATGTAATTAAAAGTAATTAAAATACAACGTATTTTTGATGAATTACTGTAAGCCGATGACAAAGTCGACGCCTTGTCAAAAGTGATTAATTAATGACGTGTCACAGTCTCAGTCTGTGTGTGTATGTGTATGTGCCTGTGTGTGTGTGGTTTCATGCGTGTGCGAATGAGATTTCTGTTTGTTTGCGAACAAGTATAAGTGCTGCTGTAATGCATCGCGGATAATAAATCTTTTCTGCGCTGCTTGGTTCAAGCGTCCGACCCAACTCAGCTCAAATTTAATTCACTTTGTTAGCGGGAAAGAACGCACATTGTGGTTGCTTGTGACTGCTTGGCTCTTTGCTGGCGTATCTTTCGCTTGCAGCTCTAGTAATCACACTTATAATTACCGATATTAAATTCTGTACAAATTCTAGGGAAGAAAAAGTTGTCATTTTTCATATTTCATTTATTTTGCAATCAAATTTAGTCATGAAATTAATTATAATCCCAATGCACTCAGTCTAATTGCTAATCAAAAGTTTGAAGTCGCTGTCTTCCTATTTTAATATATATTACATAGGTAATAGCAAAAATGTCCTGTAAACCCATTCAAATTAAAGTCAATATGTGTCAAACACTCAGCTCAACTTTTTTGCTTGTTTTTGTTTTTCTTGTTGTTGCATTGCCGTGAGTCCGGTAAACTTTTCCCACAAGTCTCATTGATGTTATTCTTGTTGTAATAGAGCCGTCTAAAAGCTGTGCAGAGAAACTTCCTCGAGCATCGAGCGCTGCTGCATTTGACGGACTCGGAAATTTGATAGTCCCGCTGCCGCCGTGTCCTGCAGTCAACTTCATACTTAAAAGTGAACAAAACTTTTTCGTGCCCTAACTTCGCCGAGTACATAACGGAAATGTGAAGTACCTAGAGTTTGAAAACTCTATCAAATATTTTGCACAGCAGTGAGAAAAAAATAATAATAGTTTTCACAGTAATTTTTCAATGCAAAAATAAGAAAATACTCAATGAAAAAACAGTGAAATTTGTTTTCCTTTTAATAGCATGGTATGTATGTGTGGTAAATTTTCGACGAACCTTTAGGCGAAGCAACTCTCAACTGCCACGCCCATGCGACCATGTGGATGTGGCTGTGGGTGCTGCCTGTGGTCTGGCGCTAAATTAAAACTTTTTCGCGAAATTTTAATAAACTTTCGCTCGCTGTACGCTGCTCACTAAATGCTGCACAGACCAAAAACGTTTTGTGGCCGGCGACGTTACGCATACCACGTGTGAGCCCGCAGCAAATTTTAATTGGCTTGCCACGTGCTGCTTCTTGTGTTATTCCGCTTTGCTTTTGCTTTATCGTTTGTCGCCTTTAGTATCTATGTGTGTGGGACAAAGTTCAACGTGCTTTGATTTGCTGTTTTGGTTTGATTAAAAACTTCACATAGTTTCACTTTTTGTTTGAGTTTGCCTTTGTATTTGTATTTTTATTTGGCTTTTTCATAGTTGCCCGGGATTAGTGTACAACTTTATTGCCGTTTTGCTGGCTCTGCTTGTTTCACAAGTTGCGTTTCAAAATTGGCGTCCATTGTGTTTAGTCTGTAAAGTTGTTCGGCTCGAGTGTTGCTCCTGGCACCTTGTGGGCGGGAAGGTTTGGGTTAGTTCGCGTATTTTCTATTAGAATAGTTTTCCGGGCGCAGGTAAAAAGTTTTCAGTTTTTAATTAGTTTCAGTCGCTTAGCGCCAAGGCAATTTGTCGTATGAAGTTCCGGTTTAATATAAATCTTTGGAGCTTCAGCTCCACGCTGCGGTTGATGAGGGTCTCTGTTGGTTGTCTGCTTTCTTCTTTGTTCCCTTGTCTCTCTTCCTCTCTCCTATCTTGACTAGCGACTAATTGGCTGAAACTTGTGTAAAACACTTTGTGGAAATAAGCAAAAATGTCGTGAAATTTGTTACTCATCTGTGGGCGGGAAATTTATCCTTACTAGCTGTGGGAAGGTATGCAACAAATACAAAAAAAGGGAAAACATCTCAATTTAATTAACTTGAGAATACAGAAATGAAAGAAACTTAAGCTTTAAGCTTCCTTGCACTCACTTGTCCTGTCACTCACTTTACCTTGAGTGCATTAAACGAATGAAACTGTGAGTGGGCAGACGGACAAATATCAAATGCTGCACATTTCCGCATGTCCTGCAAAGTATCGACGCCATATTTAGCACAGCAAAGAGAAAAAGCTAATACTGGGTGCCATTGCTATTCACATAACCTGCCCCAGTCTGCCACAGCCCGGCAGTGTCTGGCTGGTGTGCCGGGCAAGTGTTTCAAAATAAACAGCATCAGTGTAAATTGCCTTGAGCAACTTTCGGGGCCAATGCTCGCTCCTGTTCTGTCTGTTCCTTTGACTCAAGTTTGACTTGACTCGGTTGCTCGCTTGCTCCGCCTACTCGTCGTGTGTGTACCAAGTGTGTTTGCTTCTCTCCCTATGTGTGCGTGTGTGTGTGTTTGCCATATCGTCGTCGTCGTCGCTGCTGCTGCTGCTGCTACAGCTGCCATTTTGCTGCGGCAAGACAAACAGAGCACAAGTTGCTGGCTAAACATTAAGAAATCAACTTTAGACACAGCTCGCGTCATCCAGCGCGCCTTTTGTTATGCTACAATATGTGCTACAGCGCCGCCAACTCATCCCCATCCCCATGCTTATCCTCCTCCTCTTCTTGCCATTCCCTCCCCGTCCCTCAGGTTGTTTAAGCAACAACTTTCTCAAGTATTTCGCATTTGCCCCGTAGTTGTTATTGCCGCGAATCTTCAAAAAACGCTACAACATAAACATAAAGTTATTATATAAATATGAAGTCGGGCTTGGCAACTCTGGCAAGTGGGTGGCGCAAACTGCCTGCGAACTGGGCGTGAAATGCTTTACTATTTTGGCTAAACGCTGCCGTACCAGGGCACCCCTTAGCATGGGGCAAAATACTTGTCGGCACAAACTTTTCGCAGCGAAAACTTGACTTTGGGGGTTTTCGCGCATTTTTGAAAGGATTTCTCGGACTTGTGTTTTTTACTCCACTCTTCGTTTCTCTCTCTTTGCTCTTCTCTTCTTTCCTCTCTCTTTGCTGTGTGTTTGTGTGTTTTTTGTGATGCGGCAGAATATGAATTATGTGGCAGATGAAGTCGCAGCGCATGCCTTTGGGTTATTTACAGCGCATTGCTGCTGCATTCTTGGGGCCAGAAATAATAATAATAATGTGCCAAGAAAAAGGAGAATATTGAATGAAACTGGATAGCTTGTCTGGGATTATTCTGCGGGCAGCTCCGAGCAATTAGGCAAGGTTTGATGGAAAACTCGTTTGGCGAAAACAACATGAGTTAAATGCAGCGCAGCACAAAATATTCAATGTAAACAAACCAATTTGGCATAAAAAAAAAAGGGGAAAACACTTTAACACAGACACAACACACACACGGACAGCATACACAACTACACACGCACACTCGCTCTCACACACACGCTGTTGAAAGCAATGCAACCGCAAAATAAACAGCAACAAAAGCCGGCGCGCACGAACACCAAAGCCATTACTCATACGTCATGTGGCACCGCCAAAGGGAATACAAATACGTTGTGCATGCAAAAGAAAAAGAACAACAAAAAGGCAGAGAGAAAGACAAATAAAAAAATAAATAAAAAAAAACTCAAAGAAAAGCAACTAAATCGCTTGAGCGCCAAAAACAACAGCGATAACTGCAAACACTGCTGGGATTCGGATTTAGGGATTGGGATACCAACTCCGATTCGGATTCGGTTTGGGGATTGCAATGGCGTTTAGGTTTTGGTCAACTGGATTCAAAATGCGTCGCTGGTGCATTTCTATTCCCGTCTATTGTTGTACCTTCTTTATTTGTCTGCAACACACACACACACACACAACGATTCGACAAGTTGTTTTCCCATTTCCCTGTTAGGCTTCGTTTGGCGTTGGCTGTGTAACTTGCCTTATTTTCCACTCGCGGGAATGGTTTTCACGCTCTTCACAACCATTATTCAAGCTGCGTGTGTAACCATTTGATTGTGCTCGTTGTCGTGGTTATTGTTGTTGTTTATTCCCCGATACTTGGTTACGCGTAACTTGCGTTTAGCCACAAATTCAATTACCCAACAGTTTACCAACTCATCATTCCCCATGTTATACCATTCCTATCCCATCCTCCATGCTTGATTCCTTTTCTCACGTATCACCCTTTCTCATTAACTACTTCTTCTCCTTCTACACTTGTTATCAATTGCTGCTCCTGCTGCTATGGCACGCGCCGTGTAGCATTCAAATGTACAAATGCACTGGATCATTCGAGAAGTACGTGATGCGTTTTCCCAGCTTAATTCCATTTCACCCATTCCCACATTGTATACTCACATTTGTGAAGCAGCAATTGCTGTATGACTTTTGAGCTTTCCGAAAGGGTTCTGTGGCAAAGCATTGGAGATGTAATACAAACAGGTTTAATTACATTTTAATTTGTTTTAGCTATAATTAAGGGTTCTTTTATTTGTATTTAATACTTTATAATAAATGCATTAAGACTAAATTCAAATGAAGTTGGCCTTCGTAACCTTACTCTCCTTTTGCAACAACTTTCTACATATGTCAACTAATTTCCGTCCAAATTTGTCTACAATATGGTCAACTTAAAATTAGTTAACCATTTAGGCATTTTCGGCACGTATTTACCACACACACACACACTCATGCACACCTATAGAATTTAGGAAATCAAAAAAGTAAATAAGCAAAATATTTGTGTGCGGGGCAAAGAAACGCTATTTCGTTCACAGTTAGAATGACAAAATCAAGCAGTATCCGGAATTGACGACAGCGTTGTACTAACTGATTTCATTCTGGCATTTTGTTGTGTCAACATGAAAGACTGACGAAAGGACGAGGGAGTAGGAGCAGCGCGGAGGCAGCCTAATTGCCAAGTATTCATCACACGCGCGCCCATGCGAGGAAACGTGACAGATGCCACTCGGATTATCTGCAAATAGCGTGTGCCCAACATATTCACATACAGACTACGTCGGTGTATTTATATATAAAACATTTGTATATATTATACGTATACGGCAAGCTAATCAAAATGCGCTGCATAACAGCAAAAGGAGAGAGAGCAAAACAAAAGGTAACCCAAAGAGAACAAAAACCTTACGCTGAATCCCAATTTGAACTCAATTTATTCCTTAAATTTAATGCCGAATTTAAGTTCTTCCTTTGACGTTGATAACGTGCCGTAATGGAGTAAATCTTATCTATGTTTTTTGTGCAGAGCAGCACAAAATGTCGTCCGCGAAGTTAAGAATCTTGGCATAGCAAAATGGGGGAAAACGCTGAGATAACGTTGTCTTCTACTTGTTCAGCTTGGTGCCACACACATAACTTAAGCTCGCTTGCAACAGAGGGCAGTCAAATGTTGAATTATGGACTTGACTAAGCTTAATCGCATGTGCTTGTAATTTGTGAAAGCGACCATGGAAAAGTGCCGAGCTTAACATTTTTACTTGGTTTTTCTTTGCACTTAGGGACTTTTTCTTTTGAGTTTGCAGTTTGTTTGTGTTAAGCAAAGTATTTTAAATGGTGCAACCATTTGTAAAGTTTTAGTTTCACTTGTACTTAAGTTGCAGGCAAGTTTAGCTAAAGGCAAAAATAAAACAATATTTACGTTTATTTAAATCTTAACTGCTTAAATTGTAAGCAGAAATAATTGTAAGCTCTACCTAGATTATACTTACTTAAGTTCAAGCCTTATAAGGATAGTGCACAAATTTTGTAACGTTCAAGAACTTAAAATTAATGTTCCCCTGGCAATTTACCCTGCAACTGATCTGTTGCAATTAGGGTATTTATAATCAAATCAAATGGGTTGATCAATCAATTTTATGAAAGCTCTCTTGTCCGAATTGTAACGAGATTTTGCAGCACAAATTTGCCCAGTAACAGGCGGCTGTCAGAAACTGTTTTGTGTTGGCAGGCGGGTGCAATGTTTGACGTTTGCAAAACGTTGAAATCTGCTAAAAGTCGAAAGAGAGATAGATAGAGAGTAGGAGCAGCGGAAGAGCTAGTCAGAAATCACATTTGCAACACTGTTTACGTGGCGTATGAGAAACAAATCAAGTCCTGTAGCCGGCAGAGCAGTGCACGGAAGCTAACCACAAGCGAAATGTCTGATTGGCAACATAAATCAGCTCCAGCTTTGACTACCCAAGTACCCCCCGTTGCCACCCCTTTAACCAGTTTTCACTGGCGCACGGCAAACATAATGAACGCAGCCACCGTTGCCGTAACGCCTTCTGACGCGTGTTGCACTTGCAACAGAATTTCCTAGCTCGATTTTCTTTGAAGTCTTTTTTTTTTTGGGTTTGCTGTCACGTTGCCGCAAACGTTGAATGACTTCGTTAGCAGCAAACTAAACCTAAAACCGGCCACGACACACACGCTGCAAACTGTCGAACTTATGCAAAACAGTCAGACAGTCAGCGAGGACGGACGAGCAGCGCAGCTACATAGAAATCCCCACTCTGAATGCCACTGCAGCGCGATGTGCTCGGCAATCCGTGCGCTAAGTTCAATTGAGCAGCAAATTGCCAGCACAAACAAGTAAAACAAAAAAGTAAGTTCAACTTCAACATGTCGAAGCTTTTCTACCCTTACAGTTTTTAGTTTATTGAATATAATATTCAATTTTAAAACTATGATTCAGTTTATAAATGTTTGATATATTTGTCAGTAATACGCAGCTAGTTTTTGCAATGAATTTAGAAATGTAAGAAATATCTGCATTCAACTTCTTCTCTAACTGCCCTCTTGCAGGGTATAAGACCCATCACAACAACAACAAGTACAGGGTACATTGTGAGCACAAACACAAAACGAGCGCGTTCTCGAACATTGCCAGAAAGTCACCTGCAACGTGGAAATTTATGGCGGCATGTGGAATATTTTCGTATGCAGCGAAGCTTAGTTTACCTCACCACCCTCCTCTTGCTACTCCGTCCTCCTCACGCTCACGAATCGATGAAAACATAGTTATGTGAGTGCGTCATGAGTGCTCAGGCTCTCAGCTAATATATGAAATTTAAAAGATTCACAAAGATTGATGCTTAGTTCAAAAGAAAGTTCTGAAACTAACAAGTAGAGAAAACGATGCAGTGCATTAGGTATTCGACTATGAGATACTCAGTAGTGTTCTGCAGACATTCAAATAACAAGAAGCATAACAGATAAACTTATCTATGTCTTACCTGCAATACTAGTTGGTAAAACTATAATGCCCTTCCCCCACTCACTGTAATGGGTATAAAAATAAACTGCATTGATACCCTCCTCTTCCCCGCACTCTGTATTTTCCGAACTCAATTTATCTGTCGCACCTTTGGAAGAAATTCGATTAGGAATTCGGCTTTGTGTCGTTGCACACACACACACACACACACCTGATTTGCATGCTCGCTCCGTTGTCTGCTCTGTTGTTTTTCCAGTGATTTAGCACCGCCCTCAAATTGGGCGTTGCATTGAGGAGAATTCAGCGATTTTCCTTACTGCTGCATTTCGTTTTTAATTTGCATTCTATTTCTTTATGTTGTTAGCCGTTTGTAGTTGCGAAATTGGCGTCTAAATTAGAATGCAGCTCAAGTTGATTTTACATCTTGCAGCGGACTGTAGACTAGTTGTATGTGGGTTAGGCAAACAAACTACCATTTTAAGCACACACACCTCTTTCTCTCTCTCTCTCCTCTCTCACTGTGTGCTCTTTTACCCTTTCTCTCTGCCTTTTCTCCCTCTCTCTGTGTAGCAAGTTCGTCGTGCCCTCGAGGCAAATGTAAGCACTTCTGTGGTTCAACAATTAAAACGAAGCGTTTGGGGACAACTGCTGTCTCGTTGTCTTTCCGTCTGTTCTAGTTCCGCACCCTCTGTACCCTCCACTACCTCTCTCACTACCACTCACTGTTCATGCGGGTGTTTGCCGCCATTTACCCCAGGGTACGTGTGAATCTGCACGAACTACATTGCTGCATGTGCTGCTGCTCCTTATGTCGTTGCATTGTGCAACGTCAATTGTTTTGTATTGCCACACGAATAACGCAGCTGGGTGCATGTATTCTCCTGCCCCAACTGCCACAGCCCCCAACATCCCTCTCTGCCCATCGTTGGCTTATGGGATTTCGGCATTTTGGGCACAAAAAGCATCTCGTTTGGAATGTACATTTTTAATGGCTCTCTCGGCTGATCAATGTTCAAATTTATGTAAGTGCGATGGATTTCGTAATGTGCAGACAACGACGCCAGAGATTCAGCTCAGGTATGCACAATTTCGGTGTAAAGAGTAAATCGCAAGATAAATTGCCAGCTTGGGCTTCAATTTAAATTTGTATGCAGCAAAAATGTTAAACTTAAATTGGGCACAGAAAATGCTTCAGTCGAGTTAGCTTGACTTTAGTTTTATCCTATCTCCCACACAATTAGATATCGCATTTCAATGCTTCACACTTCACTGAACTCTCATTTAAATGCAACTTCCACAACATATTGACGCTACGACGAGGCAATTGAGAACCCAATCACATGTGACACCCATTGAAACGATAATAATATCTCGTATACGCAAATAAATACGTATTCTCATTCAGGCAAAACCATTTAAGTTTGCGCACACAAACTCAATATGTAAGTAAGCAAAATAATGGAATGCTATAAAATTTGCCTGATAATCCAATAAAGTTCCTCACAAACATGCTGGAGACAGCGGAAAGAAGAGAGAGAGCGAGAGAGAGAGAAAGAATATGTGGACCGAAGAGCCACTTGACTAACAACTTCATTGATACGCACGAGTCGAGAAGGGAGCAGAACCAACGAACACCAACGTAGCACACACAGCTAAGCAGTTGGCACCGCATACACTCACTGACGACAAGCCAATGGAAGTTAAACCACATTTATAAGTCCATGTTGGCATACATATGCAAGACGATGTCAGTCTTCAGGGCGCCCTCTTCCTTCTCTTTCCCTCCCTTCATCCTGCCTTCGCACCAACGCGTTGTCTTGTTGACATTAGATTGTGTTTAAAGTGGTTGCGCACACACGCACACAACCACACACCCACCCGCACACATGACGAGTGGTTTGGCATATATGATACGTATGTATGTCTGTGAGTGTGTGTGTGTGTAATGCCTCAAAAATCGTCTACTTATACATTTATGCAAGTGCCTCAGCCACAGCCTGTCGGGATCATATGCCACACATTGTCATACATCGAGTGTTTGAGTCCCCCGTGAGTGTGTGCGTACGTGTGTGTGTGTGCGTGTGCCTTTCACAATTGCTTGTTAATGCTATGGCGCCAACGGAAACGGAAGTCTAAATGGCATATACTAAATTTGCGGGCAATTGATTTATATGAGAAGCAAAGAAATTATAATAGAAACGTGACTTTTGGCTAAAAACAATATTTATGTACACACACACACACACATGTACATATGTCAATAAATATTATTGTGTGCACTACCTGAGGCAGTTATAATAACATCTGTTAAATGTTAAATGCTTTTCACTTCGATTGCATATGTTTCTTTGTCGCATTTATAATTAATTATATTAATTACGCATTTTAACATGTTTCGATGCGCAATTTATAATTGTTGTAATTAACGCGGCATAAATCAATTGACAGACAGACAGACAGCGAGAGAGAGAGATGGAGTGCGAAATACACACAGCAATGTTTTTTCTGTTCACAGTCGTGTTAATCCGTGTGTCAATAAAAAGAAATTAACAATACAATTTTGCCAAAGCAATTTATACTGTTTTTATAGTTTTAAACTTTCGATGATTTTAACCATTTTAATTTGATGGTTTTATAATGCATCAAATAAAAAATTGAGGTATTCAAAAAGTGCACCAATATAAATCAAATTGACACGAAACGAGACAAATACTGAAGGAATTGACTAATGTGTGGCACGAAGGATAAGATTCATTGGATAAATTCACATGGAGCTCCTGGTGTGTTTGCGTTTGTATGTGTGCTCTTATTTGCTTATAGACAAAATTGAATTTTTATCGCTGCAACATCGCCGGCAAAGTGAAATGGAAAAATTGGAAGGCAAAGAGCAAAAAACTGAAAACCTGGCAGCAAAGCACAGGAGCAGAACATAACGAAACAAAGCTTACCTACAGCATGGCGAAGCTTTGATACTCTATGTATGGTAGTTTGACGGATTGATTCTATATTTAAAGTATCCAATAAAGTATTATATAATTAACCAGTTACTTTTTATTTATGTTTAAATAATATCTTCACATAGAAAACTCCCCATACATTTAGAAACACAGCTACAGCTATTAAGAGCAGCTAAAAAGTATGCTACATAATTTCAAGTCTTGCTGTGTTGGTACAGTACATTCCTACATGCCATACCTGGAAGCAGGTGCCTAGCGGAATGTAGCAGGCGACTGCTCTCATATACGTGACCTACTTGACGGGCACACTCCAAACTCATGACGAAGAATTGATACCAAATATACTAGTTAGTAGTATATACTGGGAGCTTGGGTGAATTGTAAGGAAGCGAATTGAGAGCCGGAAGCCAGCAGCGAACGCAGACTCGTATTTATGTTTATGTATGCAAAATAGCAATAACTGTATAAATTCTTCGAACTCCTTGCGTTGCATACGTTAACGAGTTGTGAGAAAATTATGGGAAATTATTCATCATGTGTGTGTATGGTAAATGGAATAGAAAATGCTGCCGGGGAAATTGCTTTATGGACAGCTGAACCTTTGGCCCCGTTGCCATTTCCGAAGGGGCAAAACTGAAACGCACTAGATTCTCTTTGCGTAACGAAAACTAATCTGCTAACCTGCTTGACCGGAGTCGTAAAATCTTTATGTGTCAAATGTCATAATCCAAAATCACTTTGCAGTGCCGGCTACATTGGGTTAAGCACATAAATGTAGACCTTTTTCTTGGCTTGGGTTCCTTTAATCGAATTTGGCATTTGATTATTGTTTATGTTTTATTGCAGTTTGTTAAACGAAGCACGCACACATGAGATTCTAATATAAGTTCAATTCCCCAAAGCAAAACTCATAATATTTATGGCCCAACAACAACAATAGCATCCAAAACAATAAAAATAAAGACCAACTACGCGTACGTATACGTAATATTCGATATGGTTCGCACTCGATTACTCATTTTATGCGTGCGCACTAAATGCTCAATAATAATGAAAGCACACATACATAGTACATATACCAATAAAGAGATTGCTCTCTTTTATGCAAATTTTAGCTGCTCCCTCCAATCTAAATATGAGAATTTACATTTTTATTGTTCGTGTGCTCTCAATTTAATTTCGCCTTGGGCTGCCTACAAGGCTCTTTAAGGACAAGTAATTTAACTGGGATTATATAGGCTCATTCCGGGTGCAATTAACACAAGTCAGTTAAGTCGTTACTTAGAATATCCTGCTTAACGAATTGCTTTAAATATACCTTGAAGTATTTTAAATTTCAACCTCAAATATTCTACAAATGCCGCGTGAATATCCAACCCCTTTAAGCACAAAGCTCATCTAACTCAACTCGGAAATACAATTCCAAATCCCACACAAATTCCGCCACTTGCTTTCGTATTAAAAACCTTTTTTGCAATAAACTCGCCATAAATCACGCTAAACATTAAATTATGCATATAAAATGGCAGCCAAATCCTACGCCACGATACAGAAGCGACAACTGTGTAAGAATAAAAAAGGGACAAAGCCAAAGGAGAAGCTGCTACAATTATGTGTTTAATGCATAAATCAAAAACTCATTTAAAATTAAATCGCAGCATTCAACAAATCACAAAACAAAGTTCCGCAGCACGACGTGAGAGAGAGAGAGAGAAAAAAAAAAAACAAACCAGACAGAATACTGCGATATGAAAGCAATTATTTTTCACAAAGGTTTGTGTGTGTTTGTGAGTGTGCTGTAAGTGTGTGTGTTTGTATGTGGTATTTGAGTATGAATTATTCTCGTTACATGCATATAAAACATTCAAAAGCCAGCCAACAGGCAACAACAACGATGGGGGGGACATGAAGAAGAGAATAAGAAGAGCAGCAGCAGCCAAACAGTCAGCAGCGTCAACGAGTGTATAAAATGTTTATGCAGAAATAAATTGAATGCCGCCAAAAGGGACCAGGGATGTAGAGCTACCCCCCTCAGCAGGGGCTATTAAAATCAGCGGAATAAAAGCCAACATTATGCTAGGCAAGTCGACAGAGTGCATACCCTGAAAACATTTCCAGATAACCTATTCTCATTATATTATTATATACACTTGTTAATACATATTCAACAAATTGTTAGGTCGAATAAAAACCTTATTGAAAGCTGAGGAAATCGGTTCCAGTTTTAACTGGACATAGTCAGATGAGTTGGTTCATCATCCCAGACAGAAATATTCATAAAATTGTGTGTCTGATATCATTTCCTGTAAATCTGTTCAGATTGTGCAACAACCCGCTGTGAGAGTAACATAAATGTAACTGTATTTTATGCCAGGACACCTACGCACTTGGCACAATAATTTAAAGAAGCCAACACCATTACGGTCTATAGACATCGGGTGGGAGGGAGACATGAATAAGTCGTCGGGCGTTGAGCGCCGCATGTCAACTGTCGGCAGCTGCGCACATGCAAGTCAGACACTTCATGACGGTGTACACACACACACACACACGCACGCATGTTCGCTGGCAGTGGCGAGCAGGAAGTGAACGAAGCACTCGACAATGCCGGGCCAGGCTGGGCAAACTTCAGTCAAGACTTGAGTACGTGTCGCGCTGCACTTGCAGCACTGCAGCTGCTACAGGAAGAACAATTCCTGCAGCAGAATGTGCTCGACTGTGGCCAAGCAGGCAGTGCAACTATCTCGCTTTATCTCGCTTCTCCCTCACTCTCTGATCTATTCGCACAAATGTACTTTGCATGCTGTCGGAGAGCTGTCAGTATCGCAGCGAAGGCAGGCAGCGCGCCCACTCGTCTCTGACGGCTAATGGTGCTAGCCAACTTTTGTTTTACCCACATATCATTTTCAGCGCCGCTGTCGTCGACGACCTTCTTGGCATAAAACAAGATATGCTTGTGCCCAGAAATCCATTATAACAAGCCAATGACGAATAGTCGTTCCATATGTAGCGCAGCGTGTGACCATGTCAAGTTCTGCACTCTCGTTCCCCTCTGTATATCCCCTTAACAGTTAAGGGGTTCAAACATCAAGTGCCTGGCAGCAATTCCAGTACTTCGCTGGCAGGGAAAGGGCTGCCGAGAAAGTGAACGACAATCGCTTTTGGCACAAAGAGTCCTCTAGTCGGAGCCAGCTAGCTGCTAGACTGCCAAGCAGTTGGCATTATTTCAAAGACGCCAAGCTGAATTGGTTCACAGCGCAAGCTGTGAGTGGTGCTTGTCGAAATGAACAGCGAACTGCAGGGGCTATTGAGAGTCTAGAGGCTATTTAGTTATAGAAATTATTGAACCCAAAAAAAATAAGGACACTCCAGCAAAGTTTACCGATGACAATAACAACATATGCCAGTAAGTATGCTATAAAAAGCGCCCAACAAAAGACAGAAGAAATTGAATGGATCTTCGCACAGTGGGGTAAATTTGTATAGTCAGCTTCTTATTTTTTTTTATTCATGTCATCACGTCACCAGCTTAAATAACTGTAGTTCCCGAAGACAATCAATTTTATTTAGTTTTATGTTATATTAGTCTAATTATGATCTGACCAATAGATTTAAACTCATTGTAGCTCGCTCGCTAAAAACAATTTCTAGTTTATTTTATTTGTTTTTTCTCCGAATTCTAAAGAATTTTTCAACCTTTTTTGGATATCATTAAAAATAACCATAACTTCTACATAAATTATACGATACATTGGTCCCAAAACAGGTTGGCCCGACTTATTTTTGGCATGCCGAAGTTAACCGTTCTTTTCTGTTTTGGGTATTTGTTTGTGCACAGCTTTTATGTGAGATAATCGGTGCCAATAATTCATAACCATAAAATATCAATTTTTGTCTACAGTTTTTTGGGGGGGAAAGAAAGGATACAAGGCAGAGATGCTTGTTACGAACGCGCATAAATTTAAATCTACACAGAGTGCATATGTACATTGTGTGTGTGTGTGTATGGGGAGCAGACGGAACAAACAACGGGAACTATGCACAAGAACAACGTAAGCAATGGGTGTTGGGTGGTAAGTTGAGTGACATGTTAGACAGACAAGTGTATCGAGAACAGGAGCAGCAGCAGCATCAGCCTCAGGAGCATTAACAAGCACAACAACGAACAACGAGCTGAACAACTTCAGCAGGCAGCAGCAGAAGAGAGATAAAGCAGAAGGACTTTATCATAAGCAGTCAACGAGCATATCGTAAATATGAAGGGCGTGCATGCCCCGCCCCCCATCTCAGCCAGCATGTGTTTTAATGCCTTGCAATAAAAATTTATGTATGATTGAAGTTTTGAAGATTTTTGAAAGCGCACCCATCTACATGACACATGCGGGCTGTGCCGCCATATGTGTTGAATTATGCATGATAAAATGGGGCTTTTAAGGTTTATATTAATGCTTCCAAAATCGGTGCACCCAAATTGATAAAAAGTAGAAAAGTTTAGAGGAGTGGATGGAATAAAAAAGAAGAAAGTTTAATTTAGAAAGGCCACAGCAATATAGATACATTCTAAACGTGTTAAAACAGACAAGTTGGGATTAACACAGACGGATCAGACAAATAGACAGACAGTTCGACTCCACTGATTTCGCTGAACAACAATTTACTTTCTATTTCATTCCCTCTACAGGGAAATAAAAATAAAATCGAGGTAAACTGAATAATCAAAATCAATATTCATTTCACACTTTAAATCAAACTCAATTAGTGCAATTAGATTCAAGTTCACACCTGCATTTATTTCTATTCCAATAGAATACGAGGAATAAGCATACTAAGTATGCACAACAATGGCAGCAATTATCCAAGTTGTCGTGAGCCAGTCTGTTGATTTCTGATTCTCGCCAGCTCCCTTCTTGCCTCATGCATATGCTAAGTCGACTAACAAATTACAAATCCCTTAAGTGGCATAAGAAATTGAGAGCGTCAGTCAGTGAAATTTATGCGTTAAATTAAAATCTCAAATTTAAGCTGAGCAGCGCAGCAGAGTGAATAAAATAGCATTAAAACGGACTTCAATTATATTTATAGAGGAAGAGGAGAAGGGCGTCCTATAATCTAATTGGCAAAGTCACAAAACAGAGAGACAAAAAAAAAGAAACAATGCCACATTTTCATTAAATTCTTTCGCTTGTTTTCCATTCGCTGTTTTATAGAATTTTCTCAGATGTCGCTGCTAATTCTGATTATGCTTCTTTTCTCACATGCTGTGCAATGGTGCGCATTTATTTCAATTACGTATACGCAGCGTTAAGTATATTTGTGCGTACTGCGCGTATGCTTGATGCCTGCTTGTTTTATTGTTTATAATTCAATTGAAGCGAGCAATTTATCATGTTCTACTTTTCGATTTTGTTTGCCTTTGCTGGCCGGATAAAAATTTCATGCAATTTCAGTGCGGTAGAAATATAATTTATCACATTGACGCTGATGAATTGTTTGTTTCACACTATGACAAGTTTATCGTCTGCAATGCGAAGAAGGCAGGGAGCCCAGCCCCAACTACCCTCTGCCACTGCCAACACGTTTCACTACGTCTCTTTGGTACTCCGCTCGACTTCTGCCCCGGGGGGTGTTAGATTTTGCTGCATCATTTGCTTCTCTTCCCTTGTCTTCTGTGTTGAATTGCTTGTAAAATGTTTGTAGCTGTCATGCAGACTGTCGTTGCTGCTGCTTCGGCTGCTGCTGCTGCTGCTGTTGCTGTTCTTGTTTGTGTTTTTGCTGTTTGTTTTGTGCTTTTGCTGCTTGTCACACAGCTGATAATGATTTAAAATCGGCGCCTTGTTGTATATTTTATGAAATTTTCTCGCCACGTTGCTCAACATTTCGCCGCATTGCAGTGTCACGGGCAACATAAATAAATATGAAAATATGATTCCGCAATGCAATTGCCGGCAAATTGTTGTCATCTGTCTGCGTCGCATTGTGATTTGTTATAATGACAGTAGAATGTTTATTAACAAAGAGAATCGTTAAATAGCCTCCTTAAATTTAACTCTAATTTAATTTAAAAATTTAACACCCCAGTCAGCCTTAGCAGTTCATTCTCTGACTTGCTGCATCTTTTCAGCCTTTGCGCTTCAGGCCAAGTCTGAGTTAGGCATTCGCTTTATGGCAAGTTGCAGAGGGAGAGAGAGAGAATGCCAGTGTTTCCGTACTCCACTAACCCCTCCACACATGTGCCGCCCCTTTGCCTGTCTTTGTGCCTACGTCACTTCCTCCTTGCCTGCGTTCGTAGCCTTTCTAACTGACAATTTGACGCTCTGCTAACCCCGTCGACTAGTCGAACGCGCCTACTTTGACTGACAGCTGTTGACTGTGCGTCCATCAAAGCCACCAACATGCGAAGAGGGCCGTCCGCCTAGTGTACTAGTGGAGGGTGCTCAACGACGCTGCTGACACATTGAATTGGCAAGGCATTTAGGCGAATTAGTCAACACACAGAAAGGCAAGAAAACTCATAAGCTTATTAATATTGTACAGTATGTAGGTATAATATAAATACAATATGATGAGTTGCCTCATTTTCCAACGTCTGGCAAGGGCATAAATATATGCAAAGTGATTTTCTAGTCTAGCCATTTCTCCAAGAATCGATAACTGCTGCAGTGCACACTCAACACTCTACACATAGACATTATTTATGCAAATTCGATCATTTTTATGGGCGCCATGATCATAAGCATGCCATATACAGAAGTGCATAATTTTCAGGCAGAAGAACATAAATTTAAATGATAAAAAATTGCAAAATAACGCAAATTTTGTACCTTAAGCGCAATCTCAAATGATGCTATCAAAATGCAAATTACAATTTTATAATAATGCGCCCAAGTCGGTAAACTGCGTTGCTGCTTATCTATGGTATACGTTGTATGGTCAATTTCAATTGGTAATCAGTTTTTTTTCGGTACACTGCTCATGAGCTATTTATATTTTTCTGTTTTTGGCCATGATACTGCAAGGAAAATGATAGAAATAATAGAGAACGTCGGATAGAGAACACACACATGATGAGGGGTGCTGTGTAACATCTATAAAAACTATAAAACTCAAAACAATTGTTCACCGTAGACTGAATACGCTTTCGTTGAGCTGATTGACTCTAAGAATTTTTTGTATGAATATTAGTTTGCTGTTAAAAAAAGGGCTTTAAATATAAAATATATATATTTGAAAATTTTTAAAGCTGTCAGACAACTTTACAACTTAATGTTGAGCGGCCACTCCCAGAAAATAGAGAGGTTTGTAGACCACACTGGCCCTCTGCAGTTGTCCAGCATTTATCAGTCTCGCCGACCAATTGTCGATGTGTGCGCGTTATTTTACAGTTTATGGTTTACTCTGTGGCTTCTTTCTAAAATTGCAATTAAACGCTGTTGAATTTGCTGTGAACTAAAATATTTTGTTTTAATTATAAACTTGCGCACGTTACACATGCAGCCGGACAGTTTCGAGGTTCATATTAAATTGCACATTGCACCAACAGAAAAAACAAAAGTTGTAATAAAAACAACAGATACAACAACAACAACTACAATTGTGTGCAGTTCACATTCTGGTGGCACTTCATTTAATGCTCATTTAAGTTAATCAAATGGCAAATAGCAAAGCCAAGTGCGATTTAGTTGCACACAATGCACAGTGGAACAAATGTATTTGAAACTGAAGTTACCAAATGAGCAAAGGGCTAAATAAGTGTTGACTTACAGACACGTCTGATTTAATCTTAGCCATAATGTAATAGCTTCAGGAAAAATATACAATTTATCTCGATTTCACCGCAGCTTATGAAATAAGCAACTGTTTCTTTCTTTTGCTCCAATTTGCGTTTTTGGAATATTTTGTTTACTTATTTGCTTTGGGTTTTGGGAAAGAAAAACAAAAGAAGCTTACAACAGAAACGATTGCAATTTGCATTTTCCGACAATTTATGCTGCACACAAAATTTATGACCCGCCCCAAAGGCACTTGTGGAGTAAAGGCTAAAAAAGGTGCGAAATAAGGCAGGTGATAAAAAACACAAGATGAAAACAATAACCTATTTCAACAGAGTGTCTATTTATCATAATGGCAAATAAGGGCGTTCATTTGTAAAGAAAAACCTACAAAATATATGCAGATCAACAAACAAGTAAGAAGAAGAAAGGAAATAACAGAAAAAATATATTTTAAATTATTAGAACCTTTGAACTGTAAAGCAACGCGTTAATTGCAATTCCCAATTGACCACAAAAGTGTATGGAAAATTTGAAAACGTAAACTGTGAGTAGCCTGAAGTGCTTACGAGAGAGAGATAGCATGTGTTTTTGTGTATGTGTGCTTAGCTGTCACATAAAGTAGCTAATTACTGTTAGCAATGTATGTTGCTTCCCACAAAATGCCATAAGTTATGTGTCCGTCTATGTGTCCCCTTCAGGCTCAGTCTATCTCTCTCTCTCTCTTTTACTGTCCCACTCTCTATCTCTTTTGCTCACTGTATGTGGCATGTGTGGTATATATTCCGTTTGTGGGAACTGCGGTTACAACACCATAAAATGTCTGCTTGATGTGTGGGGCTTGCGGCTAAATGCTGCCAAATGAGCATTTTGCATGGGTCTCCGCATCTCTCTCTCTCTCTGTTTCTCCCCCCTTATCTCATTCCCTCGCCCACTTCATTTGTTGCTCGCTAAAACGCAGTGAAAATTGATCAAACATGAGTGTGCATAGCGCGTTTCCCGTCCCGAAAAAGTATATGGTATATTTGCTTTTTCCTTAACTCGGCTTGAATTGAAACTGCGACTTGGCAATCCAATTCTGCACAACCTAAAACTGTCGCACAACTGAAGTGAATTCCATTTAGCCGGAATTTCAAATGAGCCTTCATGCTGAGAGAGATACCAATTACAGCACAGCCCAAGGCTCAACCAGGACAGCAACAACAACACGAAGAACGTCATGTGAGTGAACTGTCTGACTGCGCAATTGCACAACCAATTTTGCGCTTATTTGCCATTTGCAAGGCTAAAAGAGACAGACGAAAAAGTATGCTGCACACTAAGCGCAAAACTATTTAATTAGGCTAATCTATTTACATTGCCAGTGGCAGTAGCGCTGGCAGCATCAGCCCAAGTAGTAACTGTAACGGCACTTGTGACACCCCAACAATATATCGACACACTCAAAGAGTGCATCCAATGATAGAGTCAAATGCATATGACGCAAGTTAATACACTTTAAAAGAAATCAAAAATCAAACTAGTAATTTAATTTTAATTGATTTGCGAGGGTGGAAGGCGGTGTGGGTAAGTTCTAAAACAAACTTTAAGTCACTAAAATATATTAAAGTTATGTAAAGAATATGAAGGCTGTAGCTTTTATAGTCATTGATATAAAAGCGTTCATACAGACAGACAGACTGATACTGACTGACTGTTTATGCTGATAACAAATATATGTATGTAGGTATTATATGGTATAAGGGACCGAAAATATAATTATCTGTTACCCACATGCCGACAAGCACAATGAATGAACCTTTTTAATTATAAACCTTTAAAAATAAAAATAAAGTTCGATTACCTCGATTTAAATAAACTGAAGGTAAATTTAAATAATTTTTTCTAATTTTAGTTTACTAAAAACAAAGCTCCATACTGTGCTTGATATGTCTCGACTCAACTAAGTAAAATTCAACTCGGCTCAGGTCGCATTGAGCACAACGCAGAATATACACAGTGAAATTGTCAACTCGCAAATTGTACTGAGGGTACATGGAGTAGGGACAGTGGGGCTGGGTTGCTTGGCGCTTTGCGAATTAGAAGAGCAACGGGGCAAAGTATGCGGAAGAGTCGTGTTGCTTGCTAGCTTTTATTGAATTTGCTCAAAGTGCGCTATTTGTCTGCTGGATAAGTGGGTAACCAATGCAAAGCAAGAGCGGGGGCGAATACAACTGTGTAGGTCTCTGTGTGTGTGTGTGTGTGTTAGTGAGTGAGTACGCGTGCCAGGGCGTGTTTGGCAATTGGGAGCATTATCGTGTTTTATTGTTGTACCACACTCGTTGGGGGGCTATGGCTAATTGGTGTGCACTTAACAGTCATGGTAACTAGCCGGACACACACATATACAGGGTGCACACTTAGATAAGTCTAAACACTGTGTATGGTACTGAGAAGAAATAAGAATAGAACAGAACTTCTCATTTAACACTTGAAAACAGATTTAATTAGAACTTGCTTTAACTGCAATGTTAATTTGAGCTGAAATCATTAAATGAAAACAAAAAATTCTTCTGTGTTTGTTTTTTGTGCAATAGGCAACATCAATTCAATTAAATTACACAGCTAATTATGAATTAATTGGTTTGAGCAGCCATTGCTTTGTTGTTGCACATCAAATTAATGAGGTGTGTGAAATTGTGCTAATAATTCAATTAAATACCATTCGGTGCCCAGCGCGGCGTATGTGTAATATATCAAAATACTACTACAGCAAAACTATATGCAAATCTGTGGTAAATGCAAATGCGAGTTTCAAATGTGCAAATGTTTAATGTAAATGCCTCTGTAATGATTTCAAATATTGCATCGAACATTCTCATTTGCCATTTTCGCATTCCATATGCCATACGCCACGGAGTCCAGCCACAGAGCCGGTACATCATGAGCTGCCCTTTCTTGCTGCCCCTACCTCAGCTACTGCTGCCGCTGCTGGTGGCACATCTGCTACAGAATTGTATTTTGTGCAGCATTTGCTTTTGAAATTTTATTTGATTACCTCGCTTCATGTTGGGTGGCAAAACGATGGCGGCCAGTTGGCCGGCGGTCACGTCTGCGGTTAACCACACGACGCCATTTAACCTCGCCACCGATTATATGTACATGTGCGTCGCTGTGTTTGCTGCAAGTTCCCCCCTCCCCCCTTTAGCTGTGTGCAACTCCATATGCTGCACTGCTGGCGACTATTTGCATTGGCCTGGTCGATGGCAAACACAAAATGCTGACTTTAATTGTGACCACAGTCATTGTTGCTGTTCTTTTTAATTCAATACCCCATTGAAAATTGTCAATAGAGAGTATACCAACTTTAAAGGCAGATAGAAAAAGCCGTGGCAGTCCCTTCAAATGTCCCTTCAAAGTTCATATATTTAAGGCCTTGACTGTTTGTTATATGAACGCGCTAATCTGTGCAACTATGAGAGTTATAAAAGCCAAATTTGGCCAGATGGTTCCTGTATATAATAAGCAGGTAATGTATGCATTTAATTTGATTTTTGCGATGCCCACTGCCTTCACAAATCGAATATCAGGTTTTTAATTCTATTATACTATTTAATAAATAAAATAATATGTCAAATGGTACCTAACAGTCGAGCGTCCTCTATTCTAGCTAACTATACTTTCTATTTATATATTATATCAATTTACCATTATGAATAATTAAATACTAAGCCCACCTCATTCTAGTTGGGTGCCCTAACCATTTAATTCATAATTATAATTAACGTTTTTGCAATTTAAAAATTCCTTTACAACACACACACAATTCGCGGTGTCCCGCAGCGTTTCTTTTATTTACATTTACATTTTTTTTCTGATATTCGATGAATAATCACATTATGGGTAAGTCAGCAGTTACAATAAATTGCGTGTAATAGCATTGTGCCCCAAAAAGGCAGTTAATTAATTTATATCAATATTCAATTAAACTTAATCAGATTATACAACTAGCTATAATCACAAAAAAAAAAACAAATTTCCCTCGCTTGCAGCTGTCAGGGAAAATATGCAATTTTTGAATAACAAATTCTGATAAATAAATCAAATGAATTGCACAATAAAATTGAGTTTGTAGTTACTAATGAAAAGACAAATATTTACATAGCTCAAAATAATTGTTAAAGCAAATTTCTGGCAATTTGTCTGCAAATGTGTCTTAAAAGTTTGTACGGCATTCTGTGCTGCAAAATCATCTCTTGTAATTTATCATTTATCTTTGTAGTTGGCCCCTGATCTGCATGCGAAAACCTATAAATCCCTGCCAACGCCACAGCGCAGAGCTCGTGACTAGTCGAGATGGGTTTGCATTGTATACATGTCCGACCCAATGATGAGTTCTCATATTTTCTGTTGGTTCGAATCAAACGACAGGAGTAAAGGCAGCGGCCAGAGGCAGACACTCATATGGCACACAGACAGGCCGCAAAGAGGGCAAAGAAAAAGTGCACTGACAAAATGTCAAGTGTCAGGCCGCAAATGTCAGCAAGTGACAAGTCAAGCAGCGAACGGGCAACCAGCCAAAGCCCGTCACATGTCGCCACGTGATTTATGTACAGGAGCAGCGAGCAGTGAGCAGCAAGCAGCAAGCAGCCAACACGAGGCATCAGCAGATGCCTTCTGGAGCAGTTAGAGGAGCAGAAGCATTCGAGATGGCGACCATAATTACCTCGACGTTTTCGCCGAGTGACAAGCATGAAATAACACCGAGAAACTGCTCTTAGATACCCATCATATAAGTGAATTTAATACTCTTTGTTCTAATCTCTTTAAAAAGTATATTTAATATAGAAACTTCTTCCCTTTCGTTAGTCGTTAATGTAATTACGCATACGCACAGTTTGCCAAGCGTAACTAAGCCGTACTGAAAGTGCTGCATACACACAGGCGTCACAATGCAATGCCCCATTCGGTCCGCACAATGTTAATGCCTTTCACTTATCTACAGCGAACACGCGCTCTAATTTGAAAAGCTCCACAATGTGCTAATTATTCGTAATTAAATTTTGCCCATATCGCTAATTGACAGCACTGCAGATGTATTTAAAAGCAGCCGGTGCAAGGGACGAACCAGAAAATCAATAGTTTCTAGATGGAAAATAAAAGGAAAATCTAAGAAAAAGCATAAAGCTAATATGCAACATCTTGTTCCGTCTCAAAGTCACTTTCATGGCCAATTTACTTGAGCTGCAAGTACTTGCAGGTACTTAAAGATGACCTTCTGCCTCATTCCATCCCCTTTGCCGTCTCTTTCTTTATAGACACATTTTCAATAGGCTGCACTTGGAAAACGGCAATGTCAGCACATAAGTTCGACGACTTGCTATGCCTAGTCCAATGTCAAAAGCGATCAAGGACAACATTAAACGACACTTTCAGGCAAGAACAGTTATTCGGCACTATCAAGTTGAATTTGTTAGCATAACATAACTAATATTAATTAATTTTAACTACTTAAGTACTGCATGAACTGACCAACGAGAACTGCCAGATTTAGATGGTCACTCGACCTGCTACAAATTTTAATTCCAACTGTGGAGGATATGCAATTTATATGTTAAACATTGGAATTGCATTAGACATTACCCTTAAATGAAATGCAACTGCGAAAAGTTGTTGAAAATTTCAACGTCGACCGCAAGGAAAACGAACCATGAGATGCTTAACGTAGCTGCTCGGTTCGACCCAAGTTTCAGGTCGGAGTCCTAAGTCTGTCGGCAGCCTCTTGGCACCAAACAGCAGCCAAGCGCATTTGTATTCATTAAGGAATTTCCGCAACTTTTTCAAGTTTTCTTCGATTTGTATGTTCTTGCAAAGGGTATATTAGTTTTGATAAGAAGCAAGTATAAATTTTTGATCTGCGTCTATAGTCGAATGAATTTAGTCTGTCTGTTTGTTGCAATGCAAAAAGGGGTCTCTGTTTGCAATTTATAATTATAAAATATTCTTTCTTTCTTTATCCTTATAGATGTAAAAGGGTATTTGACATTCGGCATATTCTTGTTATCCTTTCTTTCTTGCTTTTTTCGTTTTCAGTCCTGTTGCCGGTTGTCGCTGTTTGCCGCTTCCTTTTTGAACCGTTTGCTCCTTGCACTTCTGCTTAACAAATGTTGCTTTACTTCTCACTTCGCTTGCTTGAAGTTCAGCTCACAATGAGAGAGACCTTCTTTCCACACTCAACCCCTCTGTGTTCCATTCCCACACTCTGGCAGTGCGACATCCTCCGACTGGCATGGTTGATTAAAATGTCAAATGCCGTGCATATTTTAAATGCCGTTGCGCACCGCCGCTCCCAAAAAAAAAATAAAGCACAAAAAGCAAAGCGAACTCGACCAAGAACAAAGAAAAATGGCCAAAAGCAACAGCGGGGCAATTAAGACCGAAAAAAAAGAAAGCAGCCAAAGCAGAAGAATGAAAATGTCCAACGCAGAGTCCTGTCTCTCCTCACTGGCAACGTGCGTGCGTGCGGCCACAAGTGCTCATTCATTTAAATAGTGTATTAGAAATTCGCTTAATATTTGAGTTTCTGCTGCGGTTTGTTTTAACTTTAAATATTCATGCGACCAATTTGCACTGGAAACAACGTAAGCGCTGTTTGCTACAATATTTCATATTTCCCTATTTTTTTTTTTTTGTTATTATGAATACCAAAAGTATGCAGGGCCTTGAAAAAAGGTTTAATTAATTGCAAATACTGCTAAAGATTCGAAATTAAGTAAACGAGTCTAGGAGACTGAGGTCTGTCATCGGCTACATTATGCTGGTTTTTGTTGATTTTATGACGACCAATACAAATATTTACTTTTACTTTTTGCTTCAGAAATTTTTATTTATTAGTAAAGAATTTTGTTGAATATATGCACATCAATTCAGACTGTTCTTAGCTGTGCTGTCTCATTTTTAATTAATGCATCTTTGATTAACTTTTACAATTTAAACATTGATTGAGATTGCAATTCCAATCAGTGAGCTGAAACTTATTAGTTCAATAAAATTTGAAAGGTAAATGCAACATTGTTTTTCTGGCAAAACGGCATTCCAGCGTTTCTTAAGATATAAAAATTTTAGAAGGTGAAAAATGCAAGAAAAATGACGCTGGAGAAAAAGTGCAACCAATAAAATTACTCCTGAGGAGCCACTGATAATCCGGCATGAGCCAAGGAATGCTTTGATTCACCTAATCCGTCGCCAATTCTGTCGAATTCGATAATTATAATTCTATGGAATTCAAACAAATTAGGTACAAAACTTGCCAAAAAACAAGTTGACAAAATATTCCTTCAAGTTCAAAGGTTGAATTGAAATTTAATTGAATTACTTGCAGAAGTAAATATAAATGTAATTAATATCCATTTGAGATTGTAATGATGATTATGATCATAACTTTTTCCTTCGTTCATTGCTTACCTGAAAATAAATAGAAAAACAAAACCAAATTTAGTACAATTTTTTGGAACTGCGACTAAGAGAGTCATAAAATTAAAGTTAATATTTTACTGCGCATAAAGGGCGAACTGCAAAACAAACTTAAAACAAAAATGTAACTTTCGCCACAACTTTGCTCGGTCAAGCCGAAACGAGACGTTGAAAAATGGCGGCCAATGGAAAAGTTTTGCTTATCAAGTGTAAAGCGTTGCCAGGCGAAAAAACAAATTGTTGCCTGCAAAGTTTTGAGAAGCAAATGGAGTTGTAGATAAACCAGGGTAGGCGAGGAATGCAATGGATGACAAATACCGAAAAAGCACTTCATTTAGCAAGGGGTTCGGTGACTTGTAACCAAAAATAGAAGTTGGAAACCAAGCAAAAGAGAGAAAGGTAAGCATAAGAAATTTTGGCTGACGATATTATGTTTACAAATTTCATAGAAAAACAGCAATACCCTCTAATGTTTCAGTTTACAGTGGGCAAACTGTATATTGTCCTTTGAGAAGATTGCTCAAATTAATTTTAGCGAAAAGTAATTACCAGAGCACTCTCTGAAATTCAACCGGCAAACAATGCTGCTCTCAGCTTAGCCCATTTACTTGCAAATTGCCTACGTCATAAGTAATACGCCGCGTTGACGACGGCGATAAAGCTCGGGCTTGAATGGCAATTTAATGCAAGAACGCTCACAAAGTAATTTTTAGACTGGTGTAAAAAGTTTTTGCAAAAACGAAAGGAAAAAGAATAAGGAATAATGAAAATAAACGTGAAAGATCATAAATCACATGAAATATATTCGAACGTGAGGCTGTTGCGTGTGCCGGAAACACGTCACAGCATGTTATGCACCGGAAGCTGAAATATGTAAGAGCCTGTGTGTGTGTGTGTGGAAGAGTGTGCATTGTGCGCTGTTCTGTGCATAAGTATTTGTGCCGTCAAGCAGCACTGAGGTTGCATGTAATGAGGCACTGATTGGGCTGGCATGAGAAATTGCAACCGAGTCTATCGTTAGGTCCCACGTTATGTTGATTATTTTTTCAACTTTTTTTTGTTTCCTTGTTAACTGGGCTAAGTAAATCATAGAAGTTGACACTTGGCAGGCAGGCTGAGGCACTTGGATTGCGACGATCCTATAACTTTTCCACTTTATGTGGCACCAGCGTCAAGAACTTAACCTGCATCCTGTTGCAGTTGCTATTACCCGATGCCACTTTACCTACTTGCCACATCTCAAAACCACCCTTCACCCAGCGCCAAGACATTACAATGTGCGACAGTTTTCTCCCTCTCCTTTTCTCTCTCTTCCTCTCTGCCGGTCTCTTTAAGAAAGTGCAGCATTTTTCAAGTGCCAAACGGCTTTGCTTTCTCGTCTTGCACTTTGCATAACTTTGTTGTATACTTTATGCGTGCTCTGCAACGCGACGTGGCACACTCTAACCGAGCGTTTACTTAATGCAAAAATAGAATTGAATAAAATGGAAGAAAAACAGTAGGGAGAAAAAGCTTTTCAATAATTTCTTGAAAACTTTCGCTTGCTATAGTTTTCCAAGTAATAATTAATGTTTTAAGCCCGGATGATTTTTAAGTGCTCAACAATATTAAAGCTTATACAATACCAACTCAATAGTAACGACAGTTTCAATTAAAACTCTAACTGGGAGGCACCTACCGAATGTCCTAAATATCAAATGCAGGAAGTAAAGTACTAGTGACATTCAAGGTACACATTAATTCTATTTTCTTTGGCTCGCATAAGTTTGGCCAAAAATAAAAGTCTATTAAACAAATAAACTTTGACAAGCTTAACTTAACTTCAGATATTGCATGGGAAATTCAATTTGGTGAGTGTCATGCGGCGTATACGTAATCTGACAGGTTATAAGTATACATAATAACAGAAGGAAAGACATACAAATGGTTTTATACTTGTATCTTAAATATTCATCGACTGTTCCTTTTTACGTTTAACCCGAATCAATCTACATATCAGTTTTGCATCGATTGACCTATTGCCTCTGGCTTTATTCACCTGCCGAAGGTCTCTCTGCAGTTATGTAGGTTGCCAACTGGATTTGAAGCAATTAAAATCGGATTAAACTGAATGCTCGCGTGCTGAAAAAAAAATGGTAAAGCTTTTCTTTGCATTGCATTTCTCCGCTTTTACACGCTGCCTTTGAGTAAGCCGATTGTGCTGCAAAAGCGATGGTGGGATAAGAGAGCGGGAGGGAAGAGGGGACGGGAGACTATGCCTTGACTCACTTGTTACACCATTTGATGCGCACTAACTGGGTAATTGTAGCAGCTTTGTAGGGGCTTAAAGTGCAGATAGCTTACGAGCGCTATTTAAAATATGTTGACTGAATGTTCTATGGAAAAAAATACGTAATCCTTCTACTTTGTACAACGTTACAGAGAAAGCTTGATATATTTATTTCAACGTGGATCAGAAATATATATAATACTGTGCCTTACAAGGGTACTTTGTATGCTGAAACTGAATGAGTGATTTGATATTTAAGTCGAGAGAGAACCAGGTGGGATGCCAAAGGAAATGTCTGATTTCTCTCATTATGGAATAGTTTCACTGCAACAATATCGTTTGTAATTTATAGAATATTAAGCAAGTTCCTATACGACACGCATACAACAGAAGTTGCAGCACACAGGTTAGCCATACAGAGACACTGACTTAGTTCTGGAATTTGTCAGTACTCATTAGTGCGTTATGTGGACTGGCAGAAGGCAGCTCTAACAATTTGCCAACATGTAAAGGGGTTAAAAGCGCATAATCACATGTCAAACTGAGCTACAAGTGCGCTCACAAAACGAGGCTAACAATATGCTGAGTGTGTCACAAGTGTAATTAATTACTTAATACGTGTTTACAGTTCACACACACAGTTGCAACTACATTCACGTCTAGAGAACTGGCTAAACTATGCGTCAACTAACATTCACACTTCAAACAGCAAATCCTTTCAGCAGCTCAGACGCAGTCTCGAGTGTGTTAAGAAGTGTGTAAGCAACTGTAACTATGTGTGTGTCTGTGTGTGTGTGTTTGCGTGAGCTAGTTGCACTGATTATGTAGTATGCAACTGCCACACCCAACTTGCGTTGACTTTTTCACTTCTCAAAGTGCCCGAAAAACAGGAAACGTTTTGAGTAACAAGTTGTAGTCGCCACACACAGATATCCTTAAGTCCTTAAGACCTTAGTGCTGGCAGTCAAGAGGGAAACCTTGCCTGCCATGCATCTTAGTTATGATATGCTTTTCTCACTCATCCTCCAGCCTGCCACACCCTGTCTAGCAGCTTACTGTCAGGCAATATATTCGAAATATGCTGGTAATTATTTAGTTCACTGTCTCTCAGGTTTTAGCGGCTATGGAATTTATTGTCTGGCTTCTCCGGCCGGCACGGACGGAAATTAATGTGCAGGTTTCTTTACGGCCAAGCACATTGAATAAATGCCTAAAATTATTGTACATAAGCCAGGCACACCTCAAGAAGCTTAGCCTGCAACGACCAACCGCAGTAACTTATTTCCGAGCTTCAATTGATTTAAGAAAATTTAAACAAATACTTTTGATCGGGTATTGCGTAAGGTAGCCTCGTTCTCGTTTTAAATTTTTAAAATGCCTTCGAACGTATGCAATGTGTGTAAATACTTAACACTTTTGCCTTGTTACAAACGAAGCACGTTAGCAAAAACATCTTTGAGTATCCCCTCGATCCCCTCGACGCACTTGTTAACCTCTTCGGCCAACCCACTCATCATTCCCACACTCTCAGCTCAGCGTTTGTCAGCTGCAAACTTGTTAGCGTTTTTTCTTTTCTGTTAAAAAGAGGAAACAGCCAATTTCTGCTCAAAGCGTTTGCAGATGATTTAGCGCGATTTTCACGGGTTTTTTTTTTTTTCCTTTTTTTGTTGTTCGTGTTTCTGCTTGCTTTGCCTCCATTTTGCTGTACTTTTGTAAAGCTGTCAGGCGCACACACGCGCTCTTACCTTTTGTCCTTAAATTCGCTTGATATATGGCATAAAGAACAATTTTGAAATAACTAAAGCAAGTATTTTGTTTGTGAACTGAAACCTTAACACAATAATAATCAATTTATTAGAATCATGCTATTCGAAAAGAAAGTTTAAGTTCGATATGCCAAAGGCTTTCAATCCTTGCATGGTAAAGAGAAAACTTGTCGTAGTTCCACAAACTTTAGTTAATAACTGAGCAAAAACAAAAACCCTTCACACACTCGTACAGTAACGTGCCAACATTTTACTTTCTTGTCGACAGCTCTGAACTCATCGACCTATTGGCCCATTAAAAGGAAGGGGGCGAGTGTTGACAGGCGGAGGTTGAGGAAAGAGGGCGTTGTTGTCAAGCCATTGCCGATATTTGATACAAAACATTCTGTGCACTGAGGGGCGACCGTTTTGGAGATGATAAAAAGGGTGAATACCCTTCGAATGGCGAATCCTCCCCATAAATGCGTCATTGGCTCATTAGTAAATGAACTGTAAATGGGTTTCAAAGCCTGTCAACAGATATGTGTCCCTCTCACTACCCGCTGGCTACTTGAAATTGGTTGACAGCTGACTCTACGCCCTCAAAGAGTTACACATTCAATTATCCCAGGCTGGAGTAGGAAATTTCAATGGAAACTCAGATTGGCATTTGGAAATTTAGCTGTTGAAATGCAAAAGCTTAGGATGAGTAAAGACATCTCCAAGCAATGGCATTATTACTCACAAAAGTTGCTGAGATTCAAATGGCTTAGTTATGGTTTACTACCCAAAGCAATTTCAATTTATGGAAGGTTTAGGAATTTCCATCTCGAACATCTATTAGCTATGCAAATTGCAAGCACACACCCGCAACACGTACTCAAGCTTTAACTCAACTCGACATAATTCAAATACGTTTCGTGCCCGAGAATCGGAAGTTAAATATTACACACGTATAACGGATATATAACACGCACAACTCAAAGACCGCTCATTAAACACTTATGTGCAAATGTATTCGCATATATCATCAAGAGGCTATCGCTGCACGTCTCAGGATTTGACAAATTTACGTCATTGAAACTCGGATATCGCACACACCCACTCACACACACACAAGCTATTATTAATGATAAACACAGTAATCACATTAGAAGTTAGCCAGACGCCGTTGCCCAATTACGCACAATTGTGGGTGAGGACGTTGGCCTTAAGTGTGAGCAGTTTGCCGTTAGGTAAGTGGACACAATGTCTTTTAATTACCGACGCAAATACGCACACCATCACTCACACACACACACATACACAAGTACAAATAGAAATAGAATTGGACGTACATATGTGTACAAAGTAAATTCAATTAATTCAACAGGCGAAATGAAGGAAGAATCAGAAAGGTTAATGATCTCAAAGATAATTATAATGATTCTTTCCAGAGAATTTGTTTATGAGGGTTAATTCTACTTAGAATTTCGTCCACTAAAACTTGTGTATACAATACATTGAGAATTGTTAGGTTTGTCGAATTTTTTATAGCATAGTTCGCGGCATTAATAGTGAAACCAGTATGCTCAGTAAGTTATTTCTGTAAGTAACTACTAGTTATTCTGACAAATCTTAAATAAAGGGTGAACGGTACTGAGCCCACCAAAAGTAAACTTTCTACCTCAAAAATTACGCTTCGAATAGATTGTATCGATTTACAAGGGCGGAAAAAGGTGTGTCTTAATTTTAAACAAAACTTTGTGACACTACAATACATTGACACATTGACACATTGACATAAAATTATGTGTCTGTAAGTCTTTTGCTCTCTGAGATATAGGTGTTCATACAGACAATAAACAGTTTTTTAAAATTCATCAAATAATTCGGGTATAATAGTTTTTTTTTAAAATCCATGGCCGAATAAGTATTTTAAACTGCAATTGAAGAGTTGTATTTATCTCGCATCTTGATATCAAAAAATTTGCTTAAACGGTTTCCCTAGCGCATCATGAAAACAAAACTGAAAGCTGCCTTTTTCTGTGCATTGCAAACATGAGGGAAAAAGCGAGATAGACGGCAAGTGAGACAGTGAAAGAAAGAGAGGTGGGGAGGAAGAGACTGCCATAAAATGTAGGAATTTTTTGCTCGCACACTAGATAAATTAGAAAGTAATAAAAGAGAGCAATGAATATAAAATGTTCCTCATGTTAAGTACAGCGCGACATGGTCGCGTTCTGTTTTGAGGTTTGTCGCGTCATTAACAGAGCTACACGTATACGTGTGTATGCTTGTGTGTGTGTGTTCGTCTATGTGTGTGCATACGATATACTCGTAATGGTCGACATGTCGCCGAATTCGCTTTTGGCCATGGCCAACTTAATATTTGCTGCTACGTGTTGAACATGGAATTTAATTTCTTTGGTAATTAATTGCAATCGGCTGGGCGTGTGCTTGCTCTATTGCTGTGCTCTGCACTGTGTTTGCTTTGGGTCTGGGTGTGTATGCATGTTTTGTCAATGTGTTTGGCTTCGAGTTTGGCATTTTATTTGCCAAGTCAACAATGTTAATATGAAATGCAGTGTGCGCCAAATTGATTTTATAATTTGCCTAATTGCCTCAGGAGTGTGAAGCTTTCCCCGACACCCACAATTGGGTCTCATCTATTAATGTGCGCGTGTATTTGAGTTATATTGTACTTCTTTGTAATCACTTAATTGCATTATTTGCTGGAGCGGATATCACACAAAGAGGGGAGGAATCCGCTTTAATTAGGTTTCCACATGGAAACACAGTGTTTCTTCTTTTGTATTTAATTGATGAGCCAATCCATTGCCCTTTACCATCCATTTGAAGTAAATAAGTTTGAACTATCATGCAGAAACATACAGAGGAGTATAGAAAAATAAATACCTAGATTTATAGGCAAATTCGACGCATTTCTTGCTTTGAATTCACTTAATTTGCTTGCAAAGATTTTTGAATTTATCTACGTCATAGCAGACACAACGTTCTCAGGCTTCTGTTATTATTTTTTATGGCTTTGGCAGCAATTACTCGTACTTACGCCTGCCATTTCCAAGGCGAAAAAGTCGACTAGCTCAGGCATACAAAAAATGTAAGAGAAAAAACTGTACCATTTGAATTTTTTACAAACGCTTGCGCTTACCTGCAAGCAAAAAAAAAACAGACCGCGTTCTCTTAAAAATTCGTTGTAAACAAAAAACAGAACCTTTATAATGCGTGCCAAAAAATAAATACCCTGTACATGGTGAGGAACTAAAACTGTTACTCAACATGTACATTAATAACATTGCTAACTTGAACGGACTGTTTCTATTTAAACTGTTCGTAATGGTAAAGCCTAGTTTCCGAAAAATAACACATATTTCTATACAGAAGTTCTTCTTACAATTTTTCGTTCTATTCGCGCATCTTCTCTATGCAACCAACCTTTTGACAAAGTTTTGCTACCCTCTCCAGAAGTCTCACGAAGATGAAAAAAAGAGTGGCACGGTCAGAAACAACACGCACAGCAAAGCCGGACAAAAGCCTATTAAAACTGAGCCTCCTGCATCAGCAGAACAGACCGCTTAACATCATTCGCAAGACAGACGGACAAACAGGACTCTATGCTGGCCAAGCAGGCGTTAAAAATGGTTGGCACGTTAGGAAATTTAAGAACATGTATTTACTTTAAGAAAACTCATGAAAAAACAAACAAAAACTTGTTCATCTTTGATGTTAGATTATCATGCAAACTAATACATAATAAATAATAATTAAGAAGTCTAGGGGGTACTAGCTCATATTAAAAATTCGCACAAAACTAAAAACCCTTTTACCCTTTTTCAGCTGTGCACAAAAAATACCGTCAAAGTAAATGGAACAAGAAAATGCGACCGCGTTTGGCACGTGTCGAGGCACTAGGTAAAACGAAACCTAACCAAATTAGCTGCCTCTTTAAGATCCCTAAACGAGGTAGACCTACTTTACGAGTTTGTTGTTTTCCTTTCTCTCTCTCTTCCTCTGCGTTTTATGTGCTTCTTTACTGTTCCTGTTTCATGTCGGTTGACCGCAAATTAAATTAGAAGAAATACAAAAAAAAGGCATATCAAACATAACGAGTTGTATACTTAACAAGGACAAGAAGATAAAGTACGAAGAGAGGGAAGTGGAGGGGTAACCACAGCGAGAGAGAGAGAGAGCTCCAAAATGCCTAGAATTACGGAAGCGGAACGAAAACAACGAGTTGCCAAAAGTGGAGCAAGCTAGCAGAAACCGCCAACTGTGGAAACGAAAACAATAGACCAGAAGACCAAAAGACACACAGAGCACCAACCTAACTCGGTGCTGGTACAAGCGAATATAATAGAACTTGTTGGCAAGTGTTACAGTTACAGTTTCAGTTGCACGGAGAAAAAGAGAGCTCAGCTCGACCCGGTTGCGTTTAATAGGATAATTACGTAGCTCAGCTACGTAAGCCGCGCTTACGTAATGACAAGTGAGTTGCCGTAACTGAAAATCCTTTACAGGACTGTGCCACACCGCACCAACGCAAGCTGAGTCCAACGCTCGATTAGCAATTAGTTTTATTTCAATCCTGTTCATTTGAGTGTGCGAACCAAAAGTGGCCAAAACTGACCCGAACTAGGTCCTCGACTGGCCGAGGGTAACTTTGGCAAGTACTTAAAAACTTAAGGTAACAAACTTTTTATGTTTATCCTTTCCGTTCCTTATTCTTGTTGTTGTTTCTCTCTTTCTGTTTCACCCACGCCGGTCGGGTCTAGGCTGTTGTTTTTGTCAAATGACCTGAAAGTTTTGTGCGGCAAGGCAGAAAAAAAGGGTTCTCCAACTCGGCTGAAGAGCGGGCAGCCGTCGTCCTGCTAAGAGGCTTACAACCGAATACAATTTTATGCTTATAATTCATCTCTAAAGAAATATTCAGAAACCAAAAGGTAGCCCGAATGCCTATTGAAATTTAATAAATTTGTCAAAGCTCATTAAACTAATTGCAGACTGAGAAGAGATAATGATTATTTTAATGAATACGAAGAAATATAAGTAATGACCGGTTGAAAAGGGACACATTAATGTTTATACTTTGCATTACAAAACTCGGAAGACAAATTATCTTAAAATGTTAGATATCTAAAGTTTCTAGGCTTACAATCTGTTGCCAACTTTATGCAAATGTTCCAGAGCAACAACAATAAGAAATAATTTATGCTGGCGCCAACTCTCCGGTCTGTGTCACATTTGGGCGTTTCATTCACTTCACGGAGCATTCATTAAATATAAATTAAAACGCCACTAGATATTTATCCACAACAACAATAACAAATCACTATAATCAGGCATTTGTGAAAAATATGTTAAACATATGCAGAGGGAAACCTCGTTGAGCAAAAAAAAAATAAAAAAAAAGCAGACAATAAAAACCTCGCAATGTTCGACTGTCTGTGAGTCTCTGACGTTTTAAATCACAACGCAGCACAAAAAGCGTCCTCAGAATGTCGCGACTTTGTCATTAATCTCACAGCTATTATTTATTATTATTATTTGTTCATTTTTTCTATGTTGCTCTGTCTCTATCTCTGTCTTTCTCTCTCTGCAGATGTGTGTTTATGCTGACAGCATTAAATATGTGTCAGGAGATAATAAGTAATCCTGATTGCAAATGATAATTTATCTGTCTATCTATATGTGTGAGATGATAAATAAAGAAGGTAACAAGCAAGAGGAGCTGCTAGCAGCGAGTAGAGGTAAGTGAACTATACCCCAACTAACTCTGCTGTAACCTACTTAAGATCTACATAAGGGCCGCATTAATTGCCGTTTCTGTAGAGCATCGTAATATCGTAGTTGAGTTGGAGTACAAAGTGCTGCCGGTTTTGTGTGGTTGGTTGGCAGCGAAACCGATTGGAATGAAACGGAACAGAATTCTTTTATCTTTGTCGAGTCGTCGAGATGTTAATAAATCATTTTATTTATGGCAGCGTCGCCGCCGTCTTCTCTGTTGAATTATTGGCGACAATGTGGCAGCATTTCTGTTGATGGCGCCGCAACCGCATGACGATGCAGCAAACGTAAAAAGCGAAAAGCAACAACAACAACGGTGAAGCTAATCAAGGGAAAGAGTGTAAATATTAAATGAAAAATATGTAAAATAAATTTGAGTGGAACGAACTGAACTTTAAATGAGATACACACACTGCAGGGCTCTATTAACACATTTACCAACTACATCATTATTTATGACTTTATAATTAACTTGATTTACATTGCAATTCTTCCCCTGGTGCAGCTTAGTTGCAATTCAGCAATTCTTTGGGGAAACAAAGCAATACGAGTGACTCTGCCACAGCTGCTGGCACAGTTTGTGGAGCAATTTAAATGCGGTAACAATTTCAGCTGCAACATGCACAAAGGATTCACACACAAAAGACAGAGGAGAAAAAAACCCCAGCTACACAAACATTAACAATTGCAACATGCAAGACCCATTCGCAGCTCCCCCTGCCCCAGGCGAGTGCTCGTCCCTGGTCATTATTACAATTTCAGCACTTGCACTCTACTTTGTCCTCAAAATAATCCACATGTGACCGAAAAAGGGGAATGGGTAGCCAAAAAAAAGGGAAATAAAACCTCATAGGGAGGGAGAAGACACTGAGCTGAATCAACGCAACCAAACACATGCAAATGAATTTAAGAGTGTGTGTGTGCCCTGGCAAGACGTTAACAACAAACCACACTTTGGGTAATGGGCTTTGGATATGGCTAAAGACACACGCACATGATGTAGGTGTGTGAAAGTGTGCGTGTTGAGAGTATGTGTGTGTATTTGGTGTCAGTGCGGGGTGTGCTAGTGCATGTTGACTATGGTCCAACGTACACAACATTTTTTCAAGTGCTCGTATGCAACTGAATATGCATTGTTTGCTCACACACACTAAGACCACACGTACACGCACACACACATGTTCACCCAGACACTGCGGCACACACTTTGACCCAGATCTCATCACATGTACGCACCCGCCTAGTTGCCTTTGCCTTGCTTGATTTTCATTTGTGCCATCATATTGCCCGCATTTCCTTATGCACTTTTTGGGGCCAAATAGTTTTTCTTTTTCAATCCCCCGAATGGGGGTCATGGTTTCCGGTTATTACTCCGTATATACTTATTTTCATTTGCCAACACTCGGAAGGAAGCTCAAAAAAATATGAGGCAAGAAGCATTAGTGCCGAAGGCTCTATACCCTTGTGATTTATTGCAATTGCAGGATTTCTAAAATCTGTAAGTGAATATTTTATATCATAAATTGAATGAACTTATTTATGATATTAAGCCCTGCCTGTCTGTTACCACTTAATAGTTGTAACTGGCAACTAGAAAAACGTCCCTGATTTTCTTTGTTTATTTTCCGTGCAAGGATTGTGACAATAATCCAACAAAAAAGAATTCCGAATATTTTCGATATAACATTTTTTTTTCATTTAAACAAGTCTGAATCTTATGTAATCCCATAGAAAATTAATTTAAGATAACCCAATTGTAGCTTCATTTTCAGCTCATCATTAAAGCGAAAATCTGAAACATTTATGCGAACGTAGCGCTCTTTCCTTGCTTATCAATGCCACATAGCAGGTAACACAATTAACCCATACACAGTGCCATAATTTACGCAGACACAACCTTTATCCTCTGCTAAGGGCTCCTGAACGGCATCAACATGGCATTAAACTAATTTATATACCCTTTAAACATTGAATATTGTCAGGGTATGCTTATTTTGTGTAAATTGGAAGATGAATATGTTCTGTTCTGCACATATAAAAAAAGAATTAATGGAGAAATCAGGGTAAAGTTTTCTGTACACCACACTTTCTGCTAAGCCATTTGGGAAGGGTACCTCACGGTCGAGCGTGCAAAACTGTGGCCTTCTTTACTTGCTTGTGACTGCATATTAAACACAATTTTCAAGTGTGGCCAAGGGGGAGTGTAGACGGACTTGATGGGGATGCTCCCCCGAGACGATGTTGAGGTGAATACGCTAAAGAAAATGCCAATTAGATTGTGTGTAGGTGGTTTAATGTGTAAAAGCAGCTGGCTATAGCCAGACGAAACTCAATCATTGAAGGGTGCCGAGAAACCTTATTACAATTTAAGCACAAAGCATTCAAATTATGCTTAACATCTTATTAATATTTATAATTTGATTAAAGCTCACAAACTGCACTAACTTTAAGTTTATGCTTCAGTTGAGAATAATTCCAAGTTGTAGCGATAAGAACGCTGGCATATTGACCCATCGAAAAATACATTGCAAATGCATATTACGCACATTTAATCGCTGCTTGTAAAATTCCCATAGTGAGTCACAGGGCTCCGCTTCAGTGCTTCAATCTGTGGCGGCACATCGAGTAGAATACACATTGAATCAGCATAAAATCCACATTACCAAAATCCAAGCAAAGCAGTCTGAACATTTTATTAAAATCATTCCGCGCCTTTGCCGACGCCAATGAAAATTTACCTGCTCACCCAACGAGAACACACCTTCTTCCCCCCTCCGCACCACCTATCATTCTTCGAGTCGTGCCTATCTGTGTCTTTGTGCACCAGTCTGTCCCAGTGTCCCGTAAAGTCATAAAATTAATAGCCTGCTTTACGACGCAGCAGCGCCAGCTCAGAGCGGAAAAAATTACACCAAATTTTCGACTAGAGAGAAAAAAAATGTTCGGCTCGCAAAAGCTTGGGATTATTTTATAGACTCATCCCAGGCGCTTCATTGCCGACTCAGATAGGCATCATAGAAATTTTCGTTTCAGCAAAATTTCAGTCAGCGCAGCCAAGCTAAAATTTTCAGCGTGATTTCAGCTGAATAATGGCTGAATAGTATGCGGCCTCATGGCTAATTTAGTCAACATTCGTGGCAGGTTTCATAACGGAATGTTGAAAGATTTTTTGGGGGATTATGCAGCTGAGAGCTCTATGTAGAATAAGTAGATCTAAAGGGTGGCAAAAACTTATTTTATAATATTACAAATATCTTGTCTTATACAAGGAATATTTATTACAATAATATAAGAAAAACTTCAAAAAATGTTTGTAGAAATTGAACAATCTCTGCTAACACAGTTTTATTTGGGACGCTGCTCTCATTAAAGTATTTATTTCAGCAAATGTACTATTAAATGGTGCTACGTGAACTGTGAAAACATAAATTCAGAAACCCCTTCAAAATTGCTAACCGTTGAGGTTACCCTGTCCTCATTTTTTGCGTATAAACTCAAACTCAATTGGAGCAGCTGCTGCACTTCCACACTGAAGTGGTCGACGAGGTGGTTCTTTCATCGTATAATGAGGAATAAACAAGAATGCAATGTTGAAAAATTTTAATTCCCTTGCTGTTTATGGCAAAAGTCTTCATCGATTCTTTTTATACAAAGTGTGTAAATTAAGCAAAGAATGTGAACAGAGGAAGACCACTCTAGTTTTAAATGTTTTCATTAAGAAAATATTTCATACATTATATGTAGAGTCAGAGCTGATGGCTAAGTTCGATATACCCTTGACCAGAGTATAAAAAGAAAATAAACAAGGGAACAATTACGATTCGTATCGGCAATTAAAGGCGCGTCTGGTGCAAGTAAAAACGAACGGAAATGCAAAATGCAACTGCAAAATGCAAACACATCTTCAGACCTGAAGCAAATAAAGAACAAATTTAATGCTATGCGCAAGTTCTAATCATCTTTTAAGCAAGAGGGAGAGAGCGAAAGAAAGAGAGCCAGAGAGGAAGCTAAGTTGTCGTTAATTGCAGTACAAACTGCTGCAAAGGGCGAACATTACAATTTGCAATTGCCACTGTAGCTGTTGTTGTTGCAGTTGCTGTTGCTGCTGCTGCAGACTCTGCCCCTGTAATTGTTGCAGCTTATGCAGTTTAACGCACTGCAACTTTTCAATTGTTGTGACATTTTTATTGCGTAATTTATGCGGCAGCATAGAGAAACTAAGTGAAAGCAAAGGTAAATTACTGCAAAATACCCTGTTGTAAGGATAAATCTACAATGAAGATAAATTACTTTGCCCTAATGAACTTCAAGTGAGAGTATTTGCATGTACATATTTGTATATATGAGTTATGTATATGCGCACTTCTTTTCACAATAACATGCTCTTTTATTAACAAGTACAGGGTACAAGCAGGCTGCCATGGAGTACGTGTGACCGACCGATCGCTCTGGGACTGGACGTGCACTAAAGTGGCGACAAAAACTTTTTCAACTTGAAATAATGAACATGTGCAGGCACACACTCGCACACACTCTTTCACACACACACACAGACAAACGAGAGGCATTTGTATGAGTGTTGACATTTTGAATTAAGTGTAGTTAATGTTGACAAACGTCAACATTATGATGATGCCTGACACTGCCTGCCTACTGCTTGTGCTGCTTGCCACAGAAGAAACAGCCACAACAACATCAGCCCACTCGGAATGCGACTCCGTCGTACGGGTGCCCTGGGATCTCTATTGGGAGAAGCGAAGCACTAGGCGCTTGATTGATGAATGTGTAAGTGTTAGATTAAGATAATCGACATTTCAATAATGCAATACTCGCATGCGAATGCCGGCGGCATATAAATCTTCTTGACAGGCACACTGACGCATGTAAGGTGCTTGACTTCAAGGCATTAAAAGCAATATAGAGAATATGCATGGAATAGAATTATATTAAATTCACTTGACATAAATATTTTGCTGGAGACAAAAATAACCAACTTGCATTTGCACAATTTCATTCTACAGATTTATCGATTGTCAAACAAACCGACTTGAAGTCAATATCGGAATTGAAACATTTCAGCTTTAAAAATGGACTCTTTTACAATGAAATCATCTTGAATTATTTGAACATAATTATTTGTTATTATATTATTGTTGTATTTAGACATGGAGGGTGATTAAACTGTCGGTACTATCGATAAATTACAAAATATGAAATAGTATCGATGAATCTTGTTCTCCAACCGATAAAAATTCATGGCATCCAATGATAGATTAATAAAATGAATGGAGTCTTAAACAACTATAAAAAAATGGATCATTTTCCAAGCACATTTATAATCCTGAAATAAGTAAAATGTTTTCTCTTTGGTCTACGGCTTCACCCAGTTACAGGGCATTAAACTCATCGCAAAGATATAGGGGGGAATAATAAAAAACTAATTTAAATTGCCATGGGCTGCCAATGAATTTTGCAATAGGGCAATGTCAATGCACTTTCGTCGTGTACGAAAATAGACGAAAGCGGATAGACGTCGGACGAGCGGATAGCGAGAGACATTTCGTCTCAGACTGAACTGGCTGAACGGCATAGCGGATCTGGGGGAAAAATTACAATACTGAAATGTGCATACAATGTGCGCTTTAAGTGAAACTGAACGGGAAAACTTGTGTAAGAGTATGTGGAAAGGCAATTAAGTGTAAGTCAATCGAGTGTGTGTGTGTGCTTAGAATGACTGAACTAACAGAATTCTTCGCCCATTTCAATTATTATTTCTATACATTTACATATATTCAAGCAATTCAAAACTTAATTTAGTATGTACGCCGGCAACAGTGTAATTAACAACTCTGGTTTACAAAACAAAAACAACGGTAAGCCCAAGAAACAAAACAATTCATGAAGTTGTCTGGAAATGTGCTACTTTAAAACGCACTTATGAATTTCTGTCACGCTTTGATTTCCTGTTTTCAAGGCAAGAACAACAACAAAAGTACAAGGAGCAACAGCAGCAATTTCTATTAACACATTTTAGTTGTGTGCGCTGTCAAAACATCGGCACCTGAAGCGTGGAACTGGCGCTGCCTGCTTGAAGATGTCGGTGATAAGAACGGCTGCTGGCTGCGCTTCTTTGTGCCTCGAACGTGCCTAATGTCTGCGGCCTAAGTCGCATTTTGGCCAGGTTTATAATGCGCAATGCGCACGTATCCTGGCGCGGCTTAGCTGCTTTGTTTCATTGATTTTAGCTAGGCCTTTCGTTCCCTTATCTCTCTCTCTCTCTCTCTTTGTTCCTGTTTTTCAACCTTTCTTTTGCACTGTTTCATGCGCAACCACTCAAAGACACTTTACCTGAGATTTACCTGGCACAGAGGAAGAAACGATGTCAAAGTGCCTGCGCCTGAAAATTGCTATTGATTTTACATCATGTTGCTGCTCAAAAATTAAGGAACAACACATCCCCAACCATGTGTCGCACCTAATGGGACACACATTTACCAAATAATATTCAAAATAAAATGAAACAAACAACAGAAACCAATGAATATTATATTTGCAACATGTTCAAGGTTCATACATTTAGTGCATTTTAGCTTTCTCATTTCGAATCGGTGCCATAATTTTCTCTTTTCGAGTTACACATACTCCGGCTTCACAGCACGATTCCTTCGACAGACACTTTTTGTTATGGCGATAATAACCTAACTTGCATATGCATTCCATTGAGCATTTTGGAAATTTCTCACCATCGTATAGAAACTGTGAGCAGGAAGCCTCAAAAACTCGACATCCATATTCCTCGTTTTGTTTGCATTCTATAAGAAAAGTGAATCGTATCCCAACACATATAGATTGAATTCCTTGAAATGCTTACGATCGGCTTTTGTTGATCCTAGAATCCCCAAGAAAACAATTAAGATGATTCGCAACACAGTAAAACACGATTCCCGCATCTTTCTTTCTACTCTTGTTTTAGGAATATGCAAGTTAAAAGAAATTTACATTTTGGTCCCTTACTAATCGAAATATAGAACAAATTGGCATAAGAAATGTATGAATAATCGATTTGTTATGCAAGTTATAATAGTCTAGAGAAGAAAAATAGTATGCACTTTAATATAGCATTATCTCAGCGAGAGTTTATATATATCTTGATGTTAACTATTTAGGTTAAACAGTCTGTATTCTAATACATGTACACATATTATATAGTAGAAGAACAACAATAGAAATGAATGCTGCCCCATCATTAAGAGCCTTCTTTGTTGGGCTTCTAGTGAAACCACAAACACAATAACAATAATAAAGAAGCCTCCATCCAAATAACATATTGTAATCTGAATGAAACGCCTTTGTGTGCCACGAAGAAGAACCATGGGTAGTTGTTGCTTATCCACAAAGCGCTGAAAATGTATTTGCATAAAGTATGAAATGCTGCTTAGATAGATAATTCATAACCTAATGGACAGATGGAATTGAGCTCCTCGATTGTTCATCTTTAAAGTAAGTATTTGAAATTATTTTGAAAATTTCGAAACATAATATGATGTTATTACAAGCAAAGTACTTGTAAAAGATTCCTTTGAAATCTATAGCAAAGCAACTGAGTGTAACGAGTAGATTTGCTTCCGTTTGGTATCAGTTGTACTGGGAATACACAATGATGATGATGAGCAAGACGATAATGAAGATTCCGCAGGCAGTTCTGTATCCATACTTTGTCAACATGTGTTCAACATGATCACAAACAAGGAGACTGTTTCACTGTAACATACATCAGCATAAACATCACTAGGTCGATAGGGTCGGCGAAGACAAGAGCAAATTTTAGATCTTGATGAAGAGATCGAGTTTTTCCAGCTGATCTGTATGTATGTATTTCTTTTGTGTATTGATTTTGTTTATACATATTGCTTTGTGGCACTTGAGAGGCGCATGCTAAATATGCAAACACATTTTCCTAACATATTCCATAGCTCTTTCGTCAGATGTGTGGTATTTCGAGCCGTTCTAAGTGCTATATAATGGAGCGTTGAAACGCATTTGAGTTCACAGTTCTCCATTGTGTTGTGCGATGATGAATTGCTGCCATGCCCATTTTTCCGTGATATGTTGATGCCTGTCTGCCCCCTCGACAGCTGTTTGAGAAATGTCGGTCAAGATGAAAGACAGACACGAACTATTGAACCGCAACAAATTCTCAGTCTTTTTCACTTTCTCCCTTAAAAAGGTTAGTGCAAACTAAAAATACTTATACTGTATGTGTACTGCTGCTAAACACTGTATGACATTTGCATCGGCTGCCGTTCGATGACTGCATGTCCATTGAACATGTCTGAAAGTGTTATTTACGACTTCCGTGATGAATTTTCAGTGGCCACTTTGCTTCGTCCAGCAGGAGCAGAAGGAGAAAGAGAAAGAAAACATCGCGTACAATCGACATTCATAAAGTGCCTCGATTTTAAATATAAACCTCAATGCGTGCTTCATATGCAGTGCGGGACTCAAATGTCTGCGTACGTTGATGGACACTGCAGGCAGGTCTGTCAGACATGTCTGACAAGGGGCTCGGGAATGCGACGAAACAGACGGCGACTTGTGCGGGCGTGGTAGGAGATTAAAGAACTCAAGCAAACGATTAGAATACGGAATAGAGTTGAGGGGTTGCTGTAAAAGATATTGTTCTGCATACGGAATATGAGAGCGAAAAGGGGTTGCTATGCACGAAAGTAAACCTAACATATAAGAAGTGATTTAGTTTAGTATTTACTTCTTACTTCTTACAAATGATTTCAAATATTAGTCTATTTTTAGAACCTTTTTCAATGCAATATCTCGAGTTTCCATCTACACAACGGAAAGATTAATCATTCCTGCTTTCTGCCCTCCCCAAGTAGCTCCAACAATTTCTTAATGCTGCATTTAAGTCAAGGCTCGTTCATAAATCACGAGAAATAACCGAAAAGAGAAAAGCATATTGAGGATATCATCATGCAAGTGGCGAACGGTCGTAGTATTTTATTAATATTTTCATCATTTTTAGACGACTGACCCAGGCACAAAAATATAAAAATAAGAAGAAAAAACATCAAAAACAAAACATGTTTCGGTCGATAACTTTTCTCTTTTCCCCAGTTCTGTTTCTGTTCTTTTCTTCTGTTCTTTCCTTTTTTTTTTTTTTGTTTTTTGCTGCTGTCGTCGTTTCCACTCGAGCAATTAATACGTGAGCAAACTGGAAAATACTTCAGGCAGCGGGCTGTCAGCCAAGTGCAAAACAATGTTAGCCCTGATGTATTTGTACTGCTGTACAGCAAGCCAGGGCTACAGAGGGATGAGATTTGAACGAGTATGAATGAGGTGGAGATATGAGCCGAAAGCCATAAGACATGCGACATAAGACATTCATTCAATGTCGCGTCGCCTCGTAAGTCGATATTTTGAGAACTTTCTTCTTCTTTCCACTCGCATGCTCCCACTTAAGAATGACAGCAGCAGCAGCCACGGCAGCAGCAACAGCAAAAACCATAACCATAAAATCGTATTATGTGTAGTTAGCATTCGCATTGCAATTGCGAAATCACAACACGCCTCTCCTATTGTCACATCGGTTTTGCTATATTTAGACAATGTTCTTGCGCGCGCCCATTGTAATTATCATGTGCTCATCATCGCGTTGATAATCAACGTGATTATCGTCGACAAGAAACATAACACATTTTCCACTGCATAATAAATTGCGAGAGAGGTTTTTCCTATGCTCTTCTCCTCCCAACACAGACTGAATATAACATTCTTGCCGAAATCTCCTCATATTTCAAGCAACCAAGCGGAAATCCTTTATCCTCTATCAACCCTCACTGGCTACACTCATACATATAAATACTATATATACATATATAATACGCACACACTTTTTCAGCTCGTTAGATAGGCGACAGCATAAAGTTATTCATTGAAATGTTGTTGTCGCTGTTATTGTTCGCCTAGTCGGGGCTCTACCACAGACACAACTAACTCATTGTTAGACAGACTTTTTGTTAGCCAACTTCGGATTGTGTGAGAAACTTTTAATTGGACGCTCATTGCACAAATTTTCTTAATTTTTATATAACGCTATAAGGCGAAAGTTTTATGTTATTATTCCTCATTAGGCTTATAATGTGAAAATAAAGTCCTGTCCGAAAACGACAAGCAAATATCACACAGGCAATTTCGAAGATGTGAAATGACTTTAAAGAATATTGAGAAAAACTAAGTCACACCTTTAATATACCAATACGATCTTAACTTAATGTTTGATAACTTTTCAACACATCAAAAAAATATAAGTTAATAAATACAATTAAAGCTAAAAGAACAAAGGGCAACAAAGTATGAAACTTGTTTGGAAATGTAATAGAATTATAGTCTAATCAATACTTTATCTCTCCCCCTCTTACTCTACTATTCGCATTGTGCGAAAAATAGTCCAATTATCTATGGATTTAAACCACAAAATGCTGCAACAGAAACGGTTGGAAACTTTTGCAATTAGGAAAACAAAACACTAATTACATTTTATAAAACATAATTTGGAATTGAATTCCTAATTGCCAAATGCTGGCACGATTATTTTCCACACATTAACATTCATACATATACATCTGTACATGTGTATGTACGTTTATCCATTCGGAACGGAAATGAAGTTAATTCGAAAATAAGCACAGCTGGCATGTTTAAATTTTGGTTGGCTTATTAGCAGTAAAATGGAGCATGAATCTATTTATTATGCCAAAAGCCAAATTATAATTGCAGCTTTGCCTATATTATAAAATGTTTACACAAACATCATACCAAGTGGAAATCCAAGAGAAAAGAAATTGCTGTCAATATAAATCCAGATTCAAATAACTACCTACAAAAAACCAATTATGTAGGCAGTCAACTTGTTGAAACGGTAAACGATCCGTTTGCTCTCTCTCTCTCTCCCTCTATCGCTCTGTTCAACAAGTTTGTTTTGAGTCTACCGACTTGCCATTTAGTCGGCGTAAACTGTTATGTGAATGAAGGCGCTGCCCAGCGTTTGATCCCCTTTGATGAACTACCCCAAAGGCATAAAAAAGGCATCGTATTCTACCTGCAATGCTGTTTAAGCTCATAAACGGCTATCAGCTTACAATGCTTTCAAAACACAAGACCGCCAGACATTCGATAATAACTTCAAGCAGATAAACAACAAAAAATACCATGCCGTGTTAATACCCTTTATTAATGGTAAATAATAGTTAGTGACACGCCTCTAGCGGGTTTTTGGGCGAAGAGTATCTTTCGTAAAAACCTTCTTAACTTGTTTTCATATACATTTGTAAGCAAATTGGTTTATTCATTGCTTGGAACACTTCAAATTCTATTCCAAACCGATCATAATCTATTTGTGCAGGGTACCAATGATGAAGTCTAAACTGACAGAAACCAGTTTTCAAACATGCACCAGACCCAGCCTTTAAAGCAACAACAACAACAGACAACAACTGTGAGGCTATCGAAAAGCTTTTATCAAAAGACAAGTAAAAAAGCTACAGCCGAATGCGCTCGGCAGTAAGATACCCTTTAAACAATCAAAATGAAATTTTATTACGGGTTTTGAAAGGCCTAACTAATTTACGAGGGTCGTTTGATAAGTCCGTGACTTTTTGTATTTGCCGCGCACCTGCTCTAAATACAACACTGCTCCTGTCAGCAGTTATCGATTAACAGCTGACTGTAAAATTTTGAGAAAGCTGCGTTTTTTGGTTTGCGTTTTATAGGCATTGAAAGCAGACGATCTCAAGGCCCTCAAAATACGAGGGTCGTTTGATAAGTCCGTGACTTTTTGTATTTGCCGCGCACCTGCTCTAAATACAACACTGCTCCTGTCAGCAGTTATCGATTAACAGCTGACTGTAAAATTTTGAGAAAGCTGCGTTTTTTGGTTTGCGTTTTATAGGCATTGAAAGCAGACGATCTCGTGAATTTTAACGAAAATGGAGATCGAGATCAAAATTTTACAGTCAGCTGTTAATCGATAACTGCTGACAGGAGCAGTGTTGTATTTAGAGCAGGTGCGCGGCAAATACAAAAAGTCACGGACTTATCAAACGACCCTCGTAGTAACTGAGTTCGGTGCGTTCATACAGACAGACAGATAAATGGGCATGGCTAAGGCTGCCCAAGTATGTCTGCATTTGCATGAGTAGTGTATACCCTTTTTGACAATTCAAAGAGCATTTCAGCATATAAAAACTTTCTGGCTACGCTTGAGCATTAGGTTACTCCAATGTTATTAGTTGACATCGTATATGAGGCAATTTAGCAAATCTGTGTATAGCCTTCTCTTTTGCACTTGATCTTTTCCAGTGATCTGTTATGCTCACAAATTAACTTCATACAGGCGTGAATAATGCCGCTGATCTTTTTAAAAATCATTTGACTCCCCATTGTTTTTTGGGGCTTTTGAACTTTTGCTCTTTTCCGTCTTCCAGCTCTGCCGCAGGCCGGAGTTGAAACCGCAGATGGCGCAGCACTAATCTGTTATATATGAACCATATTGTTTAGATACAGTGAGACCACATTAAAGTGCCGCTGACACGCGTCTTCTGGCTTATGACATGTGCGCCGCAGAGCCCCTTCTCTTTGGGCTGTTCCATTGCCTTGTTTGTTCTTCTTCCGTTGCCTCTTTTGCTTTTGCTCTGCACATTTCTTGGCATGTGCGGTTTTTCTACATTTTGTCAGATTTTCTGATAGTTTAATTGGTTTTGAGTGGTTGCTTTTTTGTTGTCTTCATTGCTCTGTAGAGCCACTGGTTTTACGTAACGAGCCATTGCGATGATAATAAAGATATCACATGAACAGAAAGGAATATTGATGATTATTGCATGGACAGAAAATTCTACATGATAAATGGCCGAGTGTTAATTATCGACGAAGCTCGTATAACTAATCTAAAAGTAAATTACGGATTTGCCTTCAATTCTTGGGAATAACAAATAATTATTAATTTAAAGTTGAGATACTCGGAAAAGTAATAGAGAAACTGGTGGCATATTTCATCGATTTAGTTTCACAAGCTTTAAATTGAGGTAGGGCAATCGAGCTGTTGATTGGATAACTGAGTTATACTACATTCATACAGCAATTCAACAGAAACTGATAGGAGCCGATAAAGGTTGAATACACATAAATCTTATTTAACAAATTTTAATAAATTGTAGTTGTAACAATAGGCTAAAGCTGAAGAAGGTTGTATCTCATGCTAATAAGTAATATAACAATATAAATAACATTTTAACTTAAAAGGTTTCAAGTTTTATTATTATTTAAAATACCAAAGAAATATAATAAATGCCAACTTTAATGTTCTCACAGATTTCAACAAATATATAAGGTGGGAACAAGTCGAACAGATGTGCTAAGCCAACCCACAATTAAATTAATGAAAGACAGACACACCTTTGTCTAGAGACAAAACAATCCAAAGCCAAAGCAAACAGATTCAAAAATAAATCTAGTGTGGAGAGTCAACGTGCACGATCATAAACCAAATCCATGCTAATAAAACAGATGGCTTACACGTCTTCACGTGAAGACCCTGAACTAGTATTATAGTATAGTATACATTGGTTGACGTTGTCGTTGTTGATTTTATTATCGAACCAAATCCAGTCGCGTGTTGCAGAGCAAGTGTTTGCGGCTCTAATAAAGTAATAAATTCGTAATAAATTTATCCAAGCGCGGCCCTCTATATAGCGCCTCATAAAGCTCGCAAATAGATGTGGCAACTTCTTTGTTGAAGAAGAAAACTTTTTTCTGTTGCCGGGAAAGTTGTATGGAAAAACAAAAAACAAATCATTTGAATGTGAAACATGGGCACGCACGTTTCTCCATGCCACAAAACCGTCATTTTTATTACAGGTTCAAGCTATACTAAGAAAGACGACAAAGTCATAAACAATCGTTGTTTTACATTTCATTAGTCTCGTCTGTAAAGCAAAAAATCACTTAACTAAGCGGCAGAAGCAGCTCAAACACAAAAGAAACCGGGTGAGAAAAGCTCAAGTCAAAAGAGAAGAGGTTAGGAGGTAAGTGTTGGTAAGGGTATCGCACTATCGGTGGCACCCTACTTTAGCTTTCGTTTCTTCTAATTTATTTGTTAGCTTGACTTTTGCCTAACCACAATTTGAATAAGTCGAACAACATATGTAAATAGAAATAAAGTAGAGTTGAAGCATTGACTAATGAATATTCAAAGTAAAAGTGTTCGATTTTGTTTAATACAATTTCGTTACGCTACATTCGACCATTGAGTTGGGTACATTAACTTTATAATGCAGAAAGCAGACAATTTCATATATTGTATATGTGATAAATATGAGCACGACTGTCTCATCAGCATAAAAATAAATTTCCACGATAAGCATCTTTAATCCAAGCTAATAAATTTACCTCCCCCAAAACAGATCTACATTTTTGTTCACTGTCTCACATTCGAATATTCAAAATATTCTTAACTTGAGCACGCAACATACCCACGCAGTGTCTGAGTTTTCATTTAATTTTCGCTACACTTTTCATTTGTTGTAACGCGTCACTAATTAAGTTATTTTTGAAACAACAACAACAACAGTTGTGCAGCAGGGCGGGGCTCTTGTCTGCCATGCTGTCTCGCCTAGAAAACAACCACATTTAAACGCGTACATATAGTACGTTTATTCACATTCAAGATCGCGTGTTGCCCCAAACTGGCAGCTTTACCCAATTAATGTCACTTTGGGCACAAGAAACAGCCGGATGAGTACCCTCCCCCGATGAGTACTGGCCATGAGTATGTGAATATCGCTGTCTATTTATTCGTGAATATCATTTCACGGAGGCGTGCTGAACACGGCGGTAAATTAGCCATATGAAAACATTTTTTCGATATTTTTTTGCTTAAAATACATATGTTTATGCGGGCAGTGTATATGCAAAAAGATAGTGTTGAAAGGTGTTGACCAATTGACTTATTAAAGAAACACACATACTATGAATAGAGAAAATAGAATCGTGTATGCACGATTTAATCTGACAATGAGTTCGTTCTCATTTGGCAATTTTCACACCGAGCGGCAGATATACATAAATATGAATGTATTTCTATTGTATATCCATATAGTTGAGCTTATATGTAGATAGATAGTAAGTAAAAACAAATACGAAATAAATTAAAATATTTATAGTATTTACTACAAAATCTTATATAAATTATATTAACGTTTTAAATAATATTCGCAACGCTCTGAACTTGTGTTTTTTCAAAAACTAAGAAAACATGTTTAATCACCAATGTACACATCAACTATGATTAAATCATTTCTTAAATTGATTAATGTGATTGTAGGAACACATTTTTTGCTTTCAGTTCTATTTATAAAAAATATATATGCGTCCATATATTTGAATAATTAAAAGGAATTTTATTAGTAATTTTGCAGTGAAAAATAGCTCGCACATTAACAAATTTTTGAGATTTCCTAATGCATTCCGAAACCTTAATACTGAAGCGACGATTAATTGATTATTTAAACTAAACATATAGACAAGTACCGCTACATATACACATACACAATCACATATGCACACTGATAATCACATATACACACACACAATCCACACGTATCTGGTATAAATGCCTGGCAAGTTCGGAGTTTATGCATCCCTCGGGTGTTGTTAAATTTGTGGAATTGTTTGGGAAATGCTTTTATGACAGGGCATAACTGCACTTTGCACCTCCCATCATTAAATTAATCATTTCTTAGTGATTTACACGTATATCATATTTGAAAGCTATTAAAACTTTCTTCTCTTTGATAAATTAAAGTTTTAAATCACGAGCTGGCAACTTAAATTATATATAGAGGGTATTTATTATTAGTTCAATTAATATTTATTAAATCTATGGAGTAGATAAAACATCTTGCGTTATTTGTCATTGTATCGAGATATTAATTGGGGTCATTAACATTGTTATCATCGTACATGTCGTTATCACAAGTCATACAAATAAGTTACACCAATGTTTAGATAAAAATTTAAAAGTATAACGTAGCCAGACAGTAGCAACAACAAAAGCCACAAAATGATTTGATTTATAAACGAAGAACTGGATGTTCATGGATTGTGAACAGTTCATAATCCGTTAGACTGAGCAGACGTCAATAAATTGTATATTAGCAAAAACATGTTTGGAAGATACCCCGAAATTCCGAGACTTGAATAGCGTATAGAAAAAGACTTGAATTGAATACAAACAACAATATAAATTATGAAATCGAACAGTTGTTAGCTAATTTGCATTGGCGCCAAGCAGAGAAGAATGAAAGGGAATAACGAAAATTTATGGACTTGCGTAAAACCATGTCGCTTCGAGGTGATAATGGCAAATAAATATCGATCGAAGATTAACTATCGATTAATTGTCGTTTATCACATACCTGATCTTGACAGAAATAGCCGAATCCGATGATGCCAGCAATCGCGAGAAAGAGGCAAAATACAATGATTGTTCGTATTTTGGAGCGTGGTTCCATTTTTTTGATTTCATAAACGCCGCTTGGCAGTAATAAAGCAAAATCACTATCAACTTGAACGGAAACGTTCTTATGCATATCCATGGGCATGTTCCATATGGCCAAAGTTTTAGTTCCCAACAGAGTTTGGTTCACGCGCCACAAAAGCACTCGACATCGAAACCGAACCGTATTAAGTTTACGTAACTCCAACAATGCTCAGTCATTGTACTATTGAAGGTTGATCAATCTGATTAGACAACACAAATCGCCACCTATAGGGAAAATATAATCGTGTCATCGCGAAAGATCAAGTGCAGCAAACTGTAAAGAAAAATAAGTGAAATAATGGTTAGAAATGAAATGTAGTCGAAATATTTGTTTGTTGGAATATTAGATGATGGGGTATGTGGGTATATAGTATGTATTTTCATCTGTAGTTCTTTGTCGAAAGATTTGCATGGAGATTATTGACACGTAAAATCAACTTGGCGAATCCCTTTTAAAAAATTAATAATAATATTGCAATAAGACGTTGGAAAATTTAAAAAGTTCGTTTTAACTGTGTCACACAGTAGCTGATAAGATAACAATATGAGCACTTCTTCAGCTGACTGATAAGCATGGCATAAAGCGATCAGTGATAATAATAATGTCTTTTTAAGTGTTATATGAGATATTCTAGCATTGATTTTATTATTATTTCATTATTTCTTTATAACTACAGACTTTATAAATTAATATATTCGAATTGGAACACATAAATATAATAGGTTAATGATCGAAGGTATTATAAACATAAATCTGTCTGCGAATAAACAGATTAATGGGTAACACTTGTAAATATGTAACATATGCACATATGTACATAAAACGTGTGTACTTAGTGTGTAGGCTCTTTGGAAGATCCCAAAGAGCACTATCAAAGAAAATGCAGATATACAGAGAGCATAAATCAAAGATTGACACGAAACAAAAGATACTGGAGATTGAACAGTAGCCAAAGCGGAGGCTGCCAACTGGCTGGGGCAGTCTGTCTGACGCCCAAGCGACGTCATCACACTGTGCACTGTGGGCTGGCCTCAATTTCCGCTAATGTAAACTGTGCTTGCTTTGTTGTTGTTTAATAGAAATACAATAATTAGCAAGCTTGTTGAATATGTCGGCAGCATTTTAACCCAATGTACCAAAATATCTTGCAACATTTAAATGTTGTTCCTAGCAATATTTACATAAGCTGACTAAATGGGCATACCAAAATTCTCAATTCTGGATGTGCTAATGCTGCACGTGTTTGATTAGTTTACTAACAAATTAGCAACATTTGCACTACTTGCACACCAACACGGCGGCACTAGCCGACGCGACGGCGACGGCATCGGCGTCAGCAGCATCTGTCGGCTGACGTCAAAAGTGGCGCACGCTGTGTTTATTGCCCACAGCCGCAGTAACAATAACAAAACAAACAAAAAGTAAAGCAAATGGGAAAATAGAAGCAACACAAAATTAAATGAAATTAAACAAATTACAACACACAACTCGTAAATGCACATGCCGAGAAGCGACTAAAAAAATTACATTTACACACCCTCACACACTCACACGCACGCAATAAAAACAAAAAACGAAGGTAAAAGAGAGACACAAAAACAGCTGTTCACATGTCTGGTTGCAACATCATTTTGTCCAATTTGACAAACTTTTTACCAATTGCATTGGTTGTTCGCCTCGTAACTCACTTACTTTACGTCCGAACAATACTACACTATTGTTTTGAACAATTCGCAGGTTGTGCTGGTTTATTTATTTACATTTTTATGCGTTTTGTGAGCTTGCACGCTCGTTTAGCGCGCTTTTTTCTTTGTACCACATTCGCGTAGACACAACGCGCTACACTGCCAACAACAAATATATTAATATTTCGTTTTATACACCAGCAAGAAATTACGAAAATTAAGCCGGCACTGAGCGATTTTAATTGTTATGCTATTTGTTTAAATAATTATCAGATTGCGAATAAATGTCATAATAAACTTTAAACCGAGACGTAGAAATTCCACCTGGCACATCCGTTTTCAGCAGCATCGGCGAATAAACTAACCAAAGGAAAAACAAACTACGTGCATGTGACGACACAGAGAAGGCATGCCAACCTGATTCAAAATTCACTGCACAGCTGTGCTCGCATGTTAACTTAACATAATGTAACGCAATATCTGGATGTGGCAACTCCAGGACTGTAAACCTATGTTAGCTAAGCAGCTTATATTATTTTATAGATGTGGTAACGCTGTGTCATGATTTTTCAATCGTTTGAAAAATACGTTCTCTCTAACCAGAAATGCGTATGTTTTTTATAACGCTCGCCTCTTTCTTGATACTGTGCTATGCAGCCTACGATGATTTCCGACTGCCACGATCCATCGAGCCCCGGCACTACGATCTACGCATACTGACCCATCTCGAAGACGCCGACCATTTATTTTTCACTGGCGATGTGGAAATACATTTGGTCGTTATTACATCGACTGACAATATAACATTGCATGTTGGCAAGGAACTTAATATTGCGCCAAATGATACCTGGGTGCGATCAATTACAGACAAATGCACTGAGCTCATAAAAGTCATAAGTCTTGAACGCAATCCCGAAAAGGATTTCTTTACTATTAACCTGGAAACTAGTTTAAAGCCAGTGCATCGCTATCTCCTGCATATGCACTTCTGGTCAAGACTCGGGCGAGGCACCTCCGGTTACTACGTAAGTACGTATCAGGTTAAGGATTGCAATACAATCGAAACCAGGTGAGCAGTTAAACCTATGTAATCCTACCACTTTATATGTACATACTACATCCGATATATAGATACCTAGCGGTAACGCAGTTCGAACCGACAGATGCACGTTGCGGTTTTCCATGTTTTGATGAGCCCGACATGAAGGCGACTTTTAACATAACTCTCGGACATATGTCACATTTCAATGCGCTCAGCAATATGCCCCTTTTGGACGTGGTGCCCATGTAAGTACAGTGAACATAGCCTAAAGTGTCTGTTAGTTGTTGTTTCACTTAAGATTTACAGATGCGAACGTGAAAACTGGGTGTGGAGCATATTTAAGCAGTCGGAGGTAATGTCAACGTATTTGGTGGCCTACACGGTCAACGATTTTGAGGGCTATATGTCATACAGTCCTAGATATGAGCCGAGTGTCAAGTTCGTTACATGGGCAAGGGCAGCATTGATAGAACAGTGTCAGTATGCTGCTGAAATTGCACCACACATAATCGTGTATTTCGAAATGTTGTTCAATATACGTTTTCCGTTCAATAAAATGGATCAAGTAGCGGTCCCAGATTTCGGTGCAGGAGCCATGGAGAACTGGGGATTGATAATATACCGAGAGAACTCACTGTTATATTCCGAAGAGAGTTCATCTCAGCTCGATAAGCAACGTGTCACCAATACCATAGCCCATGAATTGGCCCATCAGTGGTTCGGAAATCTGGTTACCATGAAATGGTGGGATGATATCTGGCTAAATGAAGGCTTTGCCACCTACGTGGTCACCTTGGCCATAGACAGTTTATGCGGCGATTGGAACGCCTATGAGGAGCAATCGGTAGAGTTAATGCATTCTGTACTGACTGCTGATGCATACTGCAGCACACGGCAAATACATCAGGCCGTAAGCCGACCCAATCAGATAGCGGATCTCTTTGATTTGATTTCCTATAGGAAGGGTGCTGTTATAATTCGGATGGTACACATTTTCGTTGGCGACACAGCCTTTCGGCGCGGTATCCACGAATATTTGAAAAATCACGCCTATAGCAATGCAAAGCAAGAAGATTTATGGAAATCACTGACGAAGGCAGCCCACGATGTTGAAAGCATTCCAAGAGATCTCGATGTGGGTACCATAATGAACACGTGGACACTGCAAAAAGGCATTCCTTTAATTAAAGTAACTCGTCAATACACATTGAAAATCGCTACAATTACTCAACAGAGATTTCTGCTGCACAACGAGGGCACTAACTATCCGATAGTATTTTCCGACTATCCGCTAGATAACGAGAGCTGTTGGTTTGTGCCAATCAGTTATACCACAGAAAGTCAATCCGATTTTATGACTATAGAACCAAGCGCCTGGTTGCGATGCAAAGAACTAAATGCAGATACGATTGATTTAGAAAATATGCCTGATGACGATGAATGGCTTTTGGTTAATATTCAACTAGGTACACCATATCGGGTGAATTACGATCCTATCAACTGGGAACTGATTATTCAGGGTCTGCGTTGCACTGTCTTTCGTCGCATTCATGTAATGAATCGAGCTCAGTTGGTGGACGATGTCATGGCCCTGGCTTGGAGTGGTCATGTGCCGTATTCTACGGCTCTTAAGTTGTTGGATTACCTGAAGTACGAGCATGAGTTTATACCCTGGCGAGCGGTTCTTGATCAGATGACGGTAATTGACCGTGTTATACGAGAAACATGCCAATTCGAAGATTTTCAAGTAAGTTTCTTTGTCTTTATTTCATAAGCGACATTCAAAAAAAAGCATCCGTTTATAGCACTATATGCACCATCTGTTGGACCCGATCTACAACCATCTGGAGGGCATGGAAGACGATACAGAGTTTCGGCATCATGTGGCACACAAAACTCTTATTGCCAAGTGGGCCTGTCGTTTGCGCCAGGAGGATTGTGTGAAGAAAGCATTGCATTACTTTAATCAATGGTGCATCTGCGAGGATCCGGATAAATATAATCCCGTACCGCGAAATCTACGCTCTGTCGTCTACTGTACAGCAATGCAGCATGGCGATGAGGAGGATTGGGAGTTTATGTGGAAACGGTACAACAAGGCCACAGCGGCCAGTGAAAAAAATACGTTATTGCACTCCCTTACCTGCATTCACAATGTGACACTCATTAGACGATTTCTTGATTTAATATTTTGTGCTGCTTCTCCGATTCGCAAGCAGGATGCAGTGCAAATTTTTATTAGCATTTTGCATAATAATGTGGGCTTTAGGGTAGCAAAAGAATTTCTTATAGATAATTTTGAACTTTTAAAGCAGTAGTAAGTTAAATTCAAATCCTGCTTTAAATTGAATTCACATTGAATTCATATTCGAAACATCTTTTAAGCTTTGAGCCCGATAGACGCAATTTGGCCGAACTCGTAGTCCAAGTGGCCAATCACCTGAGCAGCGTACAGGACTATCGAGATATGAAGATTTTTCTAACTGACCACAAAGAAGTGTTAAAGAGCTCGAAGCGCTGTCTGCGTCGCGCCTTGGAACAGATGCATATGAACTTACGCTGGCGCCAGATGAAGCTTATGGAATTCACCAATAAAATGTCATTACGATATTGTGATTAATATTTAATTTTAACTCATTTTTTTATTCATTGTATTTTATGTCATTAAAGAAATTATCTTTTATGAATTTGTATGTAACTATATTGATCAATAATTTAATCCGAACATATTCAAATTTGGCGGGTAAGTATATTATAGTCAGCTAAGTAATTATATATTATAATCATTTAATATACTCGTATTGATAAATTAAATTATTGATTTGCAGGGACGCGTGGTAGCCAACATTTGTATTAAACTTGAACAGAGAAAAGTATACAGGAACCTTCAAATCAAATTCTGTTTCTTTAGTGTTCATAAAAGCTGAGATCTGTATGTTAATGTGGTCAGACGGACAGTTAAATAGGCATGGATCTATCAAGTCGGCTAGTGAACGTGTCTGCCACGCCCCTTTGCACAAAGTTAGTATATCCTTTTCTGACCATTCTCAATGGTCAAATAAAAAGAGCAATATTTTTCTTGACTGACATCGAAGTAAGCCTTTAAGTTGTTTTTTATAAAAACAATTTGTACATTTAGTTAGTACTCTTTAGTAGCTCTTTAGAACAGTTGTAAAAATCTTTAAATTTTGTAAACGTTTAGGCTTGATTTTTTGTATTTGTTTTTGAAAAATTTTATCCCTTGATTCACAGAATGTGTATTATTTCAAAATTTTAAAATTTTAGTACCTAAGGATAACCGAATATTCGCGATTAAAATAATTCTTCAAAGAATGTCGTTATATAAATATGTATGTATCTACCTTAAGACACAGATGGTTTATTAATACAGTAGGCGCGATGTTCTCAGTCCTCTTGCTGAAAACCACCATTTTTATATAGTCTTTGAAAAATTCTTTCCTGTTCACTGGGCTGAAGTGAATTCCATTAATTTTTTCTTTATCAGCCATTTTTGTCTGTCCACATGATAGCCAGAATTAATACTGGTATAAACAGAATATCCAATAAACATCAAAATAGGACCACATAGCGACTATTTTACAATTGTTGTATTCCAATAATTGAACAATTTCATAAAATTCTGTGCAATTTGTATATAGACATTCGGTCGGGGTGGTTTTCTCGTTTTCATAATATTGGTTGAGTGCCACATAACTTTTTTTTTTTTTTTTTTAGTTACCTAGGAGCTTTAACTATCATAATCACTTTTGTCAACCGCATTGTCTGCTCAATGGCAGCTGTACTCGGTGGATAACATATTGGCCGAATTACAAAAATTTGCTTCGACCGAAAATGATGAAACATGAGGCCAACTTATCGACGACGATGGATAAAGTTCTATTTTTACCCAAACGTATTTCGAACGTTTTTACTTTAAATACCGACATGGATATTTTGCGAAAGAGAATCATTTGCAATGAAGCCTCTGGCGATAATATATCTAATATTGTACCAATGGGTATTGTTATACCGAAAAATAAGGATGGTCAGAATATGAAGATTGTTATACTTCCGGTGGACATACACAATTTAGATAAAGATACCTTGGCAAAAACACTAATTGCTCTCTATGAGTTGCGCACACATTCCAATGAGATTGATGCGTTTACAAATAAGATGATCGAGGAATATCGCAAAAAAACTGAGGTTGACGAGGCGTGGCAGCAAAACAAGACGGCATCGGTGAATGAAGAATGTTTTTTGGATAGTGCTAACATGCAAGAAGTCAATGCTACTCACAGTCAGACAGAAAACGAACACGAACCAGCATCAGTTGACATGGACAGTCTGTCGCAGTCATCCAAAACGGACTTGGCACAGATTGTACTCAGCTCCAGAACAGCCACAAGCTTGCCAAATACGCCGAATACCATACCAGTAAATCACAGTGTACCTAGTCCAGCTCTACAGACCCAGCCCCAAGTACTGCCCACTGACGTTTCACAACGAACTCAGACATCCGCCGAAGATGCAGATGCTAACCTCAAGGCAGACGTTTACCTCGATACAGACCTATTCACTATCGAAGTACCATCTACAATTAACGAGCATCTCAACGAATTGGCCATCTCGTCCATGCTGCTCTCCTTTGAGATACACATGACCGATGTGCGTGATGGCATTCTATACGGTGATGACGTACTTAAAAACACGCAACAGACTTTGGGGGAAGATGATGTAGCTAGCTTCAAGACTATTGTTGAGCGGGATCCACAGAGTGATTCGGAACTAACTGTGCCTCTTCAGTTCAATGCCCTGATCAACGGAGCTGTCCGGATCGATGTGAATAAGCTCAAAATAGATCATTTGATAGATGAGAATTTGCAGAGCTATCAAGATTCAATCACTTCCATTGCCGCAAACATTGGCGGCATTGCATTGCAAAATATTTTAGGAAAATTAAACAGTCCAGCTCCAGCCCCGGATTCGGAAAACGATGCCACACCCTGTGACTCAAATTTAATGAATCAGGGGCGCATTAATCTAGATCTTCAAAACGAGGCTGTAAGGCTGGATGATCCGCTCAATAGAAGATTCACACCTTCGATGAAACCCATACAGGCGACCCCAGAAAATACCGTTCAAATAACTAGCATGGCCAAAGATTCATGTGGTTGTGGCCAAAAGGATTGCGGTAAAAAGAAGGATACGTGTGGTAAGAAAAAGGATACGTGTGCGAAGAAGGATCCCTGTGCTAAGAAAAAGGATACCTGTGGCAAGAAAAAGGATCCCTGTGGCAAGAAAAAGGATCCCTGTGGCAAGAAAAAGGATCCCTGTGGCAAGAAAAAGGATCCCTGTGGCAAGAAAGAGGATTCATGTGGCAAAAAAGAGGATTCATGTGGCAAGAAAAAGGATTCCTGCGGTGGCGGAGGTGGTAGCAAAAATATGGATCCCTGCGCAAAGTTTAAAAAGTATTCGACTCATGCTAGCCCTATAGCGAATTTTTATCGTACTAACTCGTTTCTCTACAAACCCAAGCGATATGTGGCCACATACATGGTTTGCTCCAGTGATAAGCTTTTACAAATGCAAATGAAAGTTGGGGGTCTCAAATTGAAGCGTTACTATGCTGAAGATGTAAAAACCAAGTGCAATGCACTTAAAACAAAAAAAAGACCTCAAAAAGACAAGAAGGCACGAACAGGTCTTCGCACAGACTGCTTTAAAGGTATACCGGACAAGTGTGTGGATCCCATCTACAAAGTAAAATGCTCAGTTGTAAAATTTCCAAGAAAGAAATGCCCAAAAAAAAGATTTTAAATTGTAATGTACTCAATTAATCAAAATAAAAAATCTGAAAACCTAAAATTAATGTCATTTAAAAGGGGAAAGGGGCTTTTGTAAATTATAACCTATACTTGGTTTGCATGGAGTAAGACATTGTTACAAACGGACTTCGCTATATCGATTCGGTTGTTGTTTATCGTGTGGGGTCCTGTGGGTATAATACCATTATGCATGTATTAGAACCTTACTGTCATTCTGACTTCCCGTTATGTGATCAGATGGTGTTGAACGGCCAATGCGAATACTGGGAAATACCATAAAAATGCATGAGGTACTTGAGACGTGCACCATTCTTAAAACGCCCGAAACTCAACAGCCGAGGTCTAGCTTAATAGCGCCCACCTGTAAACAATTAATGACTTAGTTTAGCTTCCGGTACTCAATTGGCAACACAATACAATTTGCAGATTCTAGTTATCATACCTATAAATCATAATTTTCTAGTTAATATTCCTCAAACTAGGAAGCAAGAAACTGGCGATGACGAAGGAAAACCAAACCGAGCTGGTAAAAATATAATACCAAATCAGAATATATTTTTTACATTTCGTTTCAGATCGTAGTTGGCACTTTCAGTCGGTTTTACGAAAACAGTTCATTTTGTTTGTTAGTATTCTCTAGGAGCTCATTGGAAGTAGAATTAAAAAACACTAACAGGCCAGACGAAATTTCAAAATTTTTAATAGTTGTAATTATGCAAACCTATCAGTAAATAAATTAATACATACAAACAATTAAATTTCGGTAAATGTTTTGGCTAACAATTTTTATTTAGTGGAAAAATAAGCTCTTTGAAAACAGAATGCGTATGTTCGCCAAAGTACCACATCTTTCACATGTAAGTATCAAAAAAAATAAAGAATAAAAGTGTTTATAAAAATATACTTTATACCTTTTACGTACATTTTACGACTTCATAATATATTTTACAGATCTCCAGATGTCTAAGCTGTCATGATGTTATCTTTCGCCCGCATCGGATGCTCCATGGCAGCTACAAACAGTGGAAGAAGATCTACACGAAGAGCATAGGCTGCAATTCGCCGGCGACAATTGTTCAAGTTCAGTTTTATTCAAATCATTCGTCAAACGTGTTCACATTTAACACCGACATGGATGTCTTACGCAAGAGGATCAGTTGCAATGAGGCTTCTGATGAAAATGTTTCCAATGTTGTGCCAGTCGGTATCATTGCGCCGGAAAATAAGGATGGTCAGAATGTAAAGATTGTGATAGTACCCTTGGACCTAAAAAATCAAGGTACGGATGCCTTGGCTAAAACACTAATTGCACTCGAAGAGCTGCGAACACATGCCCATGAAATTGATGCGTTTACAAACAAAATGATTGATGATTATCACCACGAGATCGAAATCGGTTCGGCAAAAGACCAAAAGCAAGGGCAAAAGACAGTATCGCTGGGTCAAGAACATAATTGGAAACATTTTGATGACGCTATTGGCAATCAGACTGTGACGGAGGACAAACAAGAATTGGCATTTGTTGAAGTGGGCAGTCTGCCACAGGCGGACGTGGTCCCAAATGCACCCAATCCCAGTACAATCCCAAGCTTGCCAAATACGCCGAATACCAAGCCAACAAATCCCAATAATGTGCCTAGTCCGACTCCACAGACCCAGCCGAATGTGCTGCCGCTTGGCGATCCACAACGAACTCAGATATTCGCTAATGATGCAGATGCTTACCTCGATTCAGACCTAATCACCATCGAAGTACCATCTAGCCTAAACAAGCATCTCAATGATTTGGCTATCTCGTCAATGCAGCTCTCCTTCGAGATGAACATGACCGATGTTCGTAATGCCATTTTGTACGGTGATGAAATACTTCAAAAGACGCAACCGACTTTGGGGGAAGATGCGATAGTTTCCTTCGGGACCATTGTTGAAGCAGACCCACAAAATAAACCCGAATTAACTGTGCCTCTTCAGTTTAGTGTCCTGATCAGTGGAAACGTCAACATCGATATCGATAAGCTTGAAATAGAGCAGTTGACTGATAAAAATTTGCCCAATTACCAAGACTCGGTCACTTCGATTGCTGCAAACATATGTGGCACGGCATTGCAAAAGAACTTAGCATTATTAGGCAGCGAAGCTGCAGTTCAGAATATGGGATTGATGCCAGATCAGAACTCCACCACGGCTCAAATGGATCTACAGAATAAACAACCTGTAATTCAAGCTAAGGACGGTTGCAAACACCCAATTATAAAGCCGAAAAGGAAGTGTAAAAAGCCACCTTGTAAGCTTGACGACCCTTGCTTTGAAGATAAGTGTAAACCTCCGAAGCAGAAGCCCGATAAGCCGAGCGCCGAGAATACCCCTCAGACAACGGCCAGTGCCGAAAATACCATAAACACATCTGCCAAAAAAGGTGCTAGTGGTGGCTATTCCAGAACTGAGCCTACCGGCACAGGATGTAGTGGGGGAAAATTCAACACTTATTCGACGAATGCTGGTCCTTTAACCACTTCCTCATTCTACAAACCCAACCGGTCCGTGTGCTCCACAAGCGTTAGTCCACCGAAGGTACGTCAGTACAAAATCTATTCAAGTCGCATTCGGCGTCTCAGTTCAATGAGGAGCTTCTCTGAAGATAGCAAATCGAAGTGCTCGGCACTTGGTGGGGCTGAAAGACCTCAGGTCGACAAGAAAGCACGAAAAGGTCCTCGCACTGACTGCCTTGACCCAGGAGCTAAACCAGGTGAAACTGTTTGCCCAAAACCGGTCCCTCAAAACCCTACTTCATGTACGAATGTAAAATTTCCAAGAAAAAAGTGCGCTAAAGACGAACCGATTAGAGAACCACCCTCAAGAGGAAAAAAACCAACAAAGAAATTTCCTCCAATTTGTTTTGTTGATAAAAAAAAGGGTGAAGGTGCGTATAGCATAATTAAATTCTAAATTAATATTAACTTTCTTTTGAAATTCCAAGATAAAAAGTGATACGCGAGTAGAATGCGGCTCAAGTATTTACTGCCATTGTCAAGAACCACATAAAAATTAAAATCGAAACCCGATATTAATTTGATACTTGAAAACTTTCAGATGCAATCCATTGACAATATACATACGTTGGCGCCTATAGAAGAATGTTTAATTTTTTATTACATTTTTTGAATAAAAACTGTAGTTCATTAGTATTGGAATGATAAATGCGTTCACATTTAATTGCAGAGCCCATGACCCTTCCCAGTCGGTGAAAGATGCCGATCTGTTACTGGCAGCATCCTTCATCTTCGCTGCCAGCACGCTGCACTAGCATTTCCCCACAAGGTCACTAAAAATGCGTTGCTGAATTGGTTGGTTGTTTGTTTTCAGTGGGCCGGAAACGGCTGACTAGTTTTCTTAGTTGGGGTATTAGCTTTTAACGGCTTCAAACAGAGTCATTTCGGCTACCCTGTAATACAGGGCATATAGTTATTAACCCATACTTTAACCTTGTAAACCTCCGTAGTCGACTACTATCGATGATATTGCTGTCCTTTTCATGGAATACTCAGGCTTTCAAATAAAATATTCAATATTTCGTACCGAAAGAATGCTCGACCAATTTCCTTTTGGTCTGGTAGGTAAATAATCAATAAAAATTCAGCTGGTGTACGGATCGTTTTTATTAACGAATATATATGCGATATGTATCCAAAAGCTTTATTCAATTCGATATACAGTTGGCAGGAGAATACTATCTATCATAATTTGCTTGATGATTGTTAGCAACGTTAAATATGAGACATTTTCAACTTTCGATAAGTAAACGAAATATATCAGAACCTAAAAAACAATTGAGTTTTTTCTTTGACCCTGAGTTTAACCTACAAAAAATATGATACCAAATGCGAGACTATTTTTTGTTTGTTTTTAGATCATAGTTGGCACTTTTGGTTGGTTTTACGGAAAAACTTCATTTGGTTCGTTAGTATTCTTTAGGAGCTCATTGTGAGCAGATTTAAAAAAAAATCTATACAAAATTCTAAAAATTTTGACAGTTGTAACGGTGCAAATCGTTTATTGGTATTCATGAAAACATAAAAATTCTTCATTTTTGGTTAATGTTTAGGCCAACTTTTTTATAGGGAAGAAAATAGAAACTTTTAAACAGAATGTGTATATTTGCCAAATTATCACACCTGTCACATGTGAGTATAAAAAAAGCGCTTACACCCGGACTTTTTTTTAAGAAGGTTTTGCAATAATTTTCAATTTCCAAATTGGTTCGGATTGAAATTGAAACTATTGGTGTCATCTCATTCCTAGTTCGATACATCTTTTTATCTATTAAAATAAACCAAGAAAAAGAGTTCCAATATAATTTGATTGTGATTTTATACTAATCGATAACTCGATAGCAACTTTAAAATTAATATTTTCTTTGGCATATTCAATCTTAATAACTTTTGATGTATGCCTACATTTTATAGATTTCCAGATCTTTTAGCTATCATGATCGTTGCTGTCGACCGCCTGGTATGCTCCAAGGCAGCTGCTCGAAGTGTGCAGCGTTGCCTCCACCGACGACGATAATTCAACTTCAGTTTTATTCAAAGCGATGGTCGAGCGTGTTCACATTTAACACCGAAATGAATGTTTTACGCAAGAGGATCAGTTGCAACGAATCTTCTGACTCTGTTTCCAAAGTTCTGCCAGTCGGTATCGTTGTGCCGCAGAGTAAGGATGGTCAAAATATAAAGATTGTTATTGTACCCCTGGACATAAAAAATCTAGATAAAGATGCCTTGGCTAAAACACTGATCGCTCTCGAAGAACTGCGTACACATGCCCATGAGATTGATGAGTTTACAAACAAAATGATCGATGATTGTCTACAAAAGACCGTGATTAGTGAGGCATTGCAGCAGGATCAGAAGCAAGCGACTACATCGATAAATGAAATTGACTCTCAGGAAGTCATCGCTATTAGCAATCAGACTGTGACGGAGGACAAACAAGAATCGGCATTTGTTGAAGTGGGCAGTCTGCCAAAGTCGGACGTGACGCCAAATGTACCCAGTCCCGGTACAATCCCAAACTCGCCAAGTACGCCGAATACCAACCCAGTAAACCCCAATAAAGTACCTAGTCCGGCTCCACAGACCCAGCCGAATGTGCTGCCACTTGGCGACCCACAAGAAACTCAGATATCCGCTGAAGATGCAAGAGCTTATCCCGACACAGACCTAATGTCAATTGAAGTACCATCTAGCCTAAACAAGCATCTCAATGATTTGGGTATTTCGTCCATGCAGTTTTCTTTCGAGATAAATATGAGCGATGTGCGTAATGCCATTTTAAATGGTGAAGATGTACTCCAAAAGACGCAACCGACTTTGGGGGAAGATGCGGCAGTTTACTACGAGACCATTGTTGAACCGGATCCACAGAATAAATCGGAGTTAACTGTGCCTCTTCACTTCAATGTCCTGATCAATGGAACTGTTCAGATCGATATTGATAACCTCGAATTAGAACAATTGCAAGATGTGAATTTACCAAGTTATCAAGATTCCATTACCTCGATTGCTGCAAGTATTTGCGGCATCGGTTTGCAAAAGAATTTGGCAACCTTGAATAGCGAAGCTGAAATTGACACTTTGGAACTCATGCTAGATCAGAACTCCACCAAAGCTCAAATAGATCTACAGAATAACCAAACTGAAATTCATGGTAAGGACGGTTGCAAGCACCCAATTATAAAGCCGAAAAGGAAGTGTAAAAAGCCACCTTGCAAGCTTGACGACCCGTGCGAAGAAGATAAGTGCACACCTCCAAAGCAGAAGCCCGAAAAGCCGAGCGCAGAGAATGCCCCTCAGATAACGGCCAGTACCGAAATGGACAGTAACCTATCAGCCAAGAAAGGTGTAAGCTATGCCAAAAATGATGCTTTTGGCCGAGGACGTAGTGCGGGAAAATGTAATACTTATTTACCGGAACCTAACTTTAAAACGAAAAATTATCATGCCAGCTACTCTTTCTACAAACCCAAGCGGTATGCAAGCTCCTCGTCCGTAAGTCAGCTGAAGCTGCCACGTATCAAAATCTACGCAAATCTCGTTCGTCGGCGGTACGGCAGTAAGCCTTCACAGAAGCAGTTGAATGTTTGGGGTCTCGATTTAAAGTGTAACTACTGTACACGGGATAAAGTAGATGTCGAAAATAAGTGCAAGCCGCTTCGTCCAAAAAAAAAGAGACAACCTCGAAAAGATATAAAAGCTAGAACACGCCTGCGCACTGACTGCTTTAAACCGAGCTGTAAGAAGCTGTCCGAATACGCCTTTAAGTGTTCAACTATAAAATATCCAAGAAAAAAATGTGCAAGAGACAATAAAGTCGTACCACCAACAATATTACCAAAAGAACCAGAAAGGAAAGAAGCTCCAATTTGTAAAGTCTATAAAAAGCCAAAAAACAAGAAGTAAGTAAAGTTGTTCCTGAAAGCGAATACAGATTGGTAAAACCAGATGAGTAATCAGAGGGCTGTATAGTAAACAGAGAATACGTCGGACAGGTGATGTGACGAAAATTGTTTCCTATTGTAAAATTTAGTTTAGCCCGTCGTATATGTGAGCAACCACCTGCGCTGCCTCCAAAACAGATGCGTATAAATCTATGCTGATGCTAAATAAAACATTCAGATCAATTAACTTTATTTTTTTTTTTCTTGTATTCAATGTCTTCCATTAAAATTACCCTTATTTTATTAGTATTGGACCGAATTAGGCGCTAATATTAATCACAGAACATATGAGCCGTCACATTTGGGAAACCTTTCCCGTTACTCTGCACCTGCATCACCAGTAGCGGCACCAAAGCCGCCGCCGCCACCACCGCCGCCAGAGAATGCTGTGCTAGCATTTCCTGCACTAGCCGCAAACAGTTTACGTAGATTCTGCAGCATACCCCAGATCACCGTGCCCGCAGTGCCCAGGGTTTCCAGTAAATCGAAACCCGTGCTATCGATAGCTGTTTCGCGATCTTCCTCCGTCTCAATGGCCGCCGATGAATTACCGCTACTGTGATGCGATGAGCCTCCAGCCTCATGATGTACTCCGTGATGCCCAATCAAACGATGTCTGTTAGTTTCTACATGCGTGTCGTTCACATTGCCCCCACCGACCGCATTCAAGAGATGTTTTACCGGCTCCAGCACAGGAATCGCCAGTTTGACGCGTGGCCACGCATCTGGTGTCTCTGTTGAGCTCTCGTGCTGCTCACCAGCCGGTTCGCCATCCAGACTCAGTTCATCGTCAAGTGTATTGCGTTCAGTTGCCGGCGAGTCGTCCGTGGTTGTTAATTTACTCCTGCTTTCGTTGCTATTGGGTGCTTGCAACTGTAACAGACTCCCGAAGAGCTGTTGCACATGCACCGAATTTGTGGCTTCTGCCTCGTTGCGATCAAAGTCGAACTCCTGACGTGGCCTGCTTGCTTGCTTTGGATTCACAAAGCTAACAATATGTGTATGCGCATTGTTGTCAACTGTCGTAACGGGTATATCGGCAGGCATTGCTGTTGTCATTGTCGTTGTCGTCACCAGAATTAACAGCCACACAAACTATATAAAAATGAAGAAAAATTTGCAATTTGTTGCATCAACATTAAATTCAAAACCATAATTTGCCTTTCAGTTATAATAAGTCTTTAATATTCTGCACATGTCGGGTGGAAACTCAAAAATGAGCCACGCGTTCAGCCTTAATGAAATGGCATAGAACTACATAGTCATTGAATACATTATTATCTATGTCCTAATATAACACTCAAGGTCTTAAATTTGGCAAGCCTCCTTTAAAGCTATATGATGTCAATGTTTTATCTTAATCCATCAGAATCATGACTTAGCCGTTTGGGATTGGAACAAAATTTATTTCAGCGACAAACGAACATGGTATCGACCTAGGCTACGGGCTTTTTAGATATATATAGTATAAACTTTATTTAGCTGCAGTTGTTTCTTTTTTTCTTCATATGAATATGATTTCTATCATAGTATGAACCATTTTAAGTTGGTATCAAACATTCGTTTATACATTTTCTTTCCAAAACTCTTAAACCGCACAGAGCTTACATTGAAAAACAGCAGAAGGTATATTGAACCGCATGTGGAACTTAACAAACGCGTCATTGTTAATACAAAGTATATATTTGTACGTTTGTTTGTAGTCTGAGTCGACCGCCAAATTCACAATTTAAATCTAAGCTAAGCCAAGTAATGGAAACCCGTTCAACGACAACCGAGTACTAACTGAACGTCGAACCAAGTGCCCCTTGAGAAGCCCAAAACTTAACATTCAATCTAAAGGTAGTCGATAAACAATCAATTAATATTCAGCAGATGTACGGATCGTTTTTATTAATGAATAAATAAATATATGCAATATGTAGCGTTGTTTGTTTAATGCGATACTCAATTGGCAAGAGTATACTATTTGTAAATTTTGGTTGATCATAGAATTTGCTAGTTTATTTCTTTTATGCACTTGTCCCATTCGAACCCTGACCATTAAACAAAATATAATTTAGAGATATTTTAAAAGGAATATAAGAAAATGTCCGCCCTGCATTTAAATTACACTTGGAATTTAGTTTTTATCGATTAATGGGGGCGGAAAATGGCGTGGTACAAATCAAAAAAAAATATATTTGATCTTCGTGGAATTGTAACACACATTGACACCAAATTTGATAGTCCTAGCTTATTTAGTTGGACGGACGGGCAAACAGTCGCACATAGCTATATCGACTTTGCTATTGATACTGATTAATAAAATAAATAGTTCGTTTGGCCAGCCAGGCGTTGTTCTTCGTTACATAAATTTTTTCATGTAATAAGGCTTTTGAATTATATACCCAATTTGTTTGTTACTCTCTCGATTTAGATTGTAGTTTGAAATATAAGTCTGCTTACTAAAATAATTTATTAAGGTAGATAGTCTTCTCTAGGAGCTCTTTATGAATAGTTTAAAAACACTAAATATTCAAAATGAAATTGCTAATACCCTTGAGAGATGATACAAATAATTTAATAAAAAGAAATATTTTTTTATAAAAAATTATTGTGTTTTGATTTATGTTTAAATAAACTTGTACAACTTTTCTCGTGAACTCTTTTCAAAGACACTCTTTGGTGGGTGTGAACGCTCCTACTCCTACACCTACACCGATCAGATTGAGGCTCTCCAGGATGTAGTGAATTTATGAAGTAGGTCTTGAAATAACTGTTTAATTTTCTTTACATTTGCCAAGATAAAAGTTAAAAAACAACAGTATTAAATCATTCCTCGTTCAATACATTTTTTTAGGGCAATTTATTTTGGTGGAAAATTTAATTGTTTTTTTTAAATTAATCTGGCTTTTGGTTCATCAAAATTTTCATCATTTTGGGTGAATGGCTACATATATTTTACAGTTCTCCAAATGTTTAAGCCATCATGCTCCGATCCATCGATCGCATTATTTCATTTATGGTAGTTGGAAGAAGATATTTACGAAGTGCGCATCATGGCATCCACCAATGTACACAGAAATTCAGGCTCACTTACCAATGACCATAATTCAAGCTAGGTTTTATTCAAAGCGTTCGTCGAAAACGTTAACCGTGAACACCAGTGTCGATGTTTTACGTAGGAATTTAAGCTCAAACGAAGCGTCCGACGATGTTGCCAATGTTGTTCCAGTCGGTGTTATTATGCCGAAGAATAAGGATGGTGCCAATATGAAGATTATTATTGTACCCTTGGACATTAGAAATCATGGTAAGAATTTTTTGGCCAAGACGCTCGTTGCACTCGAAGAGTTGCACGAACATGCCCATGAGATTGATGAGTTTACAAACAATATGATCGACGATTGTCGTGAAAAGAACAAAATAAATGAAGAGCTGGAGCAACAGGAGCTACAGGATCAACAGGAGCAACAGGAGCAGAAGCAGCAGCAGAAGCCAGGAAGAACGGCATCGGTGGATGAAGTATTTTTTTGGAAAAATGGTTACTCGCAGAAAAATAACGCTGTTCGCCGTTCGACTGTGACGGATGACAAACAAGCATCGAAATTTGCTGAAGTAGGTAATCTGGCCCAAGTCGCCCAAACAGACGTGGAACCAATCGCTCACAGTAGCATAATATCCCCAAGCCTGCCAAATTTGCCGGATACCTTCTCAGTAAATCCCAATGTTAATGTATGTCGTAGTTCCCCAGAGCCCCAGCCGAGTGAATTGCCGCTTGACGATTCAGAACCCACTTTGATAACCGCTAATGATCCAGATGCTAACCTCAATACAGACCAAGACCTCGTCACCGTCGATGTACCATCTGACCTAAACCAGCACCTCAATGATTTGGCCATCTCGTCCATGCAGCTCTCCTTCAAGATGAACATGACCGATGTTCATGATGCCATCATCGAGCACGGCGAACACAGTTTTGAAAAGCTGCAACCGACTTTGGGTGAAGATGCGATGGTTTCATTCAAGACCGTTGTTGAACCAACTCCACAGAGTGAACCGGAACAAACTGTGCCTCTTCAATTCAGTGCTCTGATTAGCGGAACCGTCCAGCTCGACGTCGATAAGCTTAAAGTAGAGCAGCTGACAGATGAGCATGTGCCGAATTATCAAGATTCAGTAACCTCGATTGCTGCAACCGTCTGTGGCACGGCATTGCAAACGAATATAGCAGAAATATGTCATGCACGTAAAGACGAAAATCCGGAAATGATGCCATGGTTCTCTTATTTAATGACTAAGGGATACATGGATGTACAGCAACAGCAGGCTGCGAGACAGAATAAACCGTGCAAGGAGAAGACCAGCCAGATAACGGCTAGTGCCGAAAAGGGCAAAGAGCCGTGTGCCAAGAAGGGTGCTAATGGTGGAAATGCCCAAAAGGAACCTACTGGCAAAAATGGTGGCGAAAAGAAAGATACTTGTGGTAAAGATGGTGGCGAAAAGAAAGATCCCTGCGCTAAAGACGGTGGGGAAAAGAAAGATGCCTGTGGAAAAGGTGATGAAAAAAGGAAGGATCCATGCGCACAATTTAAAAAAGGAAATAATGACAAAAAGCAAGATCCCTGTGCCAAGGATGGCGGTGAAAAGAAAGATGCCTGTGGGAAAGATAGTGGCGAAAAGAAAGATCCCTGTGATAAAGGAGGTGATGACAAAAAAGAGGATCCTTGTGCCAAATTTAAAAAAGCTAATGAAGCTGCGAAACAGAAAGATCCCTGCGGCAAAGATGGTGCTGACAAGAAAGATGCCAGTAGTAAAGACAGTGGCGAAAAGAAAGATCCCTGTGGTAAAGGAGGTGATGACCAAAAAAAGGATCCTTGCGCCAAATTTAGGAAAGGCAATGAGCAGGAAAAGAAAGATCCCTGCGGCAAAGATGGTGGCGAAAAGAAAGATGCCAGTGGAAAAGGCAGTGGTGAAGATGATTGCAAGAAAAAGGATCCTTGCGCCAAATTTAAGAAAGGCAATGAGGAGGAAAGGAAAGATCCCTGCGGCAAAGATGGTGGTGAAAAGATAGATGCCAGTGGAAAAGGCAGTGGTGAAGATGATTGCAAGAAAAAGGATCCTTGCGCCAAATTTAAGAAGGGTAATGAGGAGGAAAAGAAAGATCCCTGCGGCAAAGATGGTGGTGAAAAGAAAGATGCGAGTGGAAAAGGCACTGGTGAAGATGATTGCAAAAAAAAGGATCCTTGCGCCAAATTCAAGAAAGGTAATGAAGAGGAAAAGAAAGATCCCTGCGGCAAAGATGGTGGTGAAAAGAAAGATCCTTGTGGTCAAGGAGGTAATGACAAAAAAATGGATGTTTGCGCCCAATTAAAGCAGCATAAAGATGGCGAAAAGAAAGATCCGTGCGCTAAAGATGGTGGCCAAAAGAAAGATCCCTGTGGCAAAGATAATGAAGGTGATGGAAAAAAGAAGGATCCCTGCGCCCAATTCAAGAAGGGAAATAATAATGAAAAAAAGGAAGATCCCTGCGGCAAAGACGGTGCTCAAAAGAAAGATCCCTGCGGTAAAGGAGGTGATGACAAGAAAAAGGATCCTTGCGCCCAATTCGATAAAAGTAAAAATAATGGCGAAAAGAAAGATGCCTCTAAGGATGGTGGTCAAAACAAAGATCCCTGTGCTAAAGGAGGTGATGACAAGAAAAAGGATCCTTGCGCCCAATTCGATAAGGGTAAAAATAATGGCGAAAAGAAAGATGCCCCTAAAGATGGTGGTCAAAACAAAGATCCCTGTGGTAAAGGAGGTGATGACAAGAAAAAGGATCCTTGCGCCCAATTCGATAAAAGTGAAAATAATGGCGAAAAGAAAGATGCCTCTAAGGATGGTGGTCAAAACAAAGATACCTGTGCTAAAGGAGGTGATGACAAGAAAAAGGATCCTTGCGCCCAATTCGATAAGGGTAAAAATAATGGCGAAAAGAAAGATGCCTCCCCCAATGATAGCGCCGAAAAGAAAGATCCCTGTGGTAAAAATGGTGAAGGACAAAAGAAGGATCCCTGTGCCCAATTTATGAAGGGTAAAGATGACAAAAATAAAGATCCTTGCGGCAAAGATGGTGGCCAAAAGAAAGACGCCAGCGGCAAAGATTCTGGCCAAAAGAAAGATCCCTGTGGTAAAGGAGGTGATGACAAGAAAAAGGATCCTTGCGCCCAATTCGATAAGGGTAAAAATAATGGCGATAAGAAAGATGCCTCTAAGGATGGTGGTCAAAACAAAGATCCCTGTGCTAAAGGAGGTGATGACAAGAAAAAGGATCCTTGCGCCCAATTCGATAAGGGTAAAAAAAATGGTGAAAAGAAAGACGACAGCGGCAAAGATGGTGGCCAAAAGAAAGATCCCTGTGGCAAAGGAGGGGATGACAAGAAAAAGGATCCTTGCGCCCAATTCGATAAGGGTAAAAATAATGGCGAAAAGAAAGATCCCTCTAAAGATAGTGGCCAAAAGAAAGATCCCTGTGGCAAAGGAGGGGATGACAAGAAAAAGGATCCTTGCGCCCAATTCGATAAGGGTAAAAATAATGGCGAAAAGAAAGATCCCTCTAAAGATAGTGGCCAAAAGAAAGATCCCTGTGGCAAAGGAGGGGATGACAAGAAAAAGGATCCTTGCGCCCAATTCGATAAGAGTAAAACTAATGGCGAAAAGAAAGATGCCTCTAAAGATGGTGGCCAAAAGAAAGATCCCTGTGGTAAAGAGGGTAAAGGAGATACCAAAAATAAGGATCCCTGTGCCCAATTAGCGAAGGGTAAAGATGATGGTAAAAAGAAAGATCCCTGTGGCAAAAATGGTGGTGAAAAGAAAGATGCTTCTGCTAAAGATGGTGCTCAAAAGAAAGATCCCTGTAGGAAGGAGGGTAAAGGAGATGAAAACAAAAAAAAGGATCCCTGCGGCCAATTCGCGCAGGGTAAAGGAGGAGATGGCCGTGGTAAGAACGGCGAAAGAAATATACATCATTGCAGTAAATGTGATGAAAAAAAGAAAGATTCATGCACCAAATCCATGAAGTATTCCACGCATCCCAACCTAGAACCGAAATATTATTATGCCAACTCTTTCTACAAACCGAAGCGGTATGTGTGCTCCTCATCCGTCAGTCCCCCGAAGCTGCCATCTTTCAAGATCCACTTAAGTCTCGCTCGCCGCCGTTACAGCGGTAAGCCTGCAAAGATGAAGTTGAATGTTTGGGGTCTCGATTCAAAGCGTAACTTCGCTAAAAAAGGCGATGATTCTAAAGGCAGGTGTAAGGATTTTGTTACGAGACAAAAACCTCGCAAAGATAAGAAGGCACGAACAGCCCTACGCACGGACTGCTTTGCATCTGATAATACGTGCAAAAAGCCAACTGAACTTGTTATCAAATGTTCAAATCCACAATTTCCAAGAAAAAATTGTCCAAAAGACAATAAGATCAGACCACCACCAATAATACCAAAAAAACCAGAAAAAAAGATAGCTCCAATTTGTGCGGCCTATAAAAATAAAAAAAAAGGTGAAGAAGGTACGTTTTTATTAATTCATTAATTACTTAATACATAATTACAAGTCTGTTTATCCTAACATTCCAAGGTAGAAAGAAATAGCCTACTTAAACCGAATGCAATACTTTTAAACCAAATACGGAATCAAAGCAATGTAACGTTAAACAGAGGCTACATTAGCCAGGTAAAACCGGTAGAAAAGGACGACTTCAATGAAAGCTGTAAAACCAGGGAGGTTATAACAATTCCAGTTTCGTATCAGATATGCAAGGAACGCCTGCCAGTTCCTGAACTCAGACCATATGGTTGTAAAATCGAGACCATAATTTTATCGTAATTATTATCGCTTGACTTTGTTACAGATGTGCTTCTACGCACCGGCTCTATCGCTCTCTCTGGCTCCGACATACATGTTTATGAGAATTCCAGTCGTAACATTGAAAACATTTCACTTGGCCACGATGCCACCGGATTTGTGGAGGAGATCGGCAGCCATGTCAAAAACTTACATGTGGGAGACCGTGTAGTTATGGAATCGGCGCTCTCTTGCGGCTTATGTGAATTCTGCAAGCGAGGTGAATGCAACATTTGCTCCGATTTGATCTACAACGGATTCCTAACTACTTATCAGACGCATCCGGCTGACTTATGTCATCGCCTACCTGACTCAATAGGCATGAAGGAAGGTACACTAATTCAGACTCTAGCGATGGGTTGTCAGGCATGCTTTAAGGCCAATATAACACCGATTAGCAATTTGCTGATAATTGGCACCACACCGACAGCCGTGTCGGCGGCAATGTGTGCCACCGCAATGGGTGCAAAACAAGTGATCATTGCTGACAATATGATATCGTCGCTAGAAAGAGTTAAATATGACTTTGGCTTCGATACCTTACACTACGAGTCCAATGCACCAATTGGTGAAGTACTTGAGGCTGTGCAACAGAAGTTCAGAGGGTGGCCCAATTGTGTCATCAACTGTGCTATTAGCTCGATGTCCATGAGTGTGGTTGTGATGGCATTACAGCCATCTAGTGTTTGTGTCCTGTCAGAGTGCGCGTCTGAAAGCACTAGCCTCAATGCTTTAGAAGTCCTTATGAAAAACATACGACTCATACCCAGTTTTCGATGTGCCAACATGTAGGTTGCAAGCAATTTTAATTTTTAATCAATTCAAATTTAATTCAACTAAATTTATTTTCTTATAGGTTTCCAACGGCATTGCAATTAATGAAGTCAGGTCATGCGCCTGTGGGTAAATTTATCGCCAAGGTCTACCCATGGTCCGAGTTGGAGACAGCATTTCAATGTGCTCAAAATGAATCGAACATAGGCTTTCGGAAGGTGCTTGTAGAGCATATCTAGTATCTGATCACAGGTTATTTAGTTTATTTATTTATTTAAATAATGTATAATGAATTTGAATTATTATTTATTGTTGGGCAAATCAGAAAAGCCCAACAAAATTTGGAAAATTCGTGTATAGTTATTAAGGGGGGAGAATTGATAAGGTTGTTATACGAAGGAGATGACTGGGAGTTGAATACCCAAACTTCATTCTAATCGACACTGAATTCAACAAACATTATGCAAATTGTTTTGCAGACAATCTGGCGAATATGGAAGACGAGTTTGATAAGCAAAGTAGGGCTCTCTTAATCATGTTCCATTAATTTAATAATAGACACATAATATGAAAAATAGTTTAAGTGGGTGTACACCTGAAGATATTGAATCCTTGATTCGTCGATGAGAGTTTGAGCAAACCTTAGAGCTGGTCGTCGTTTCACCTTTTTTTTTTTGCATACCTACAGTGGAACAACGTGTGTGCTGTAATACAAGTTTAAGAAAAAACAATGTGTTCGATATTTAACATTTCTTTTCAGAGCATCTATGAATCTCTCTCATTATAGACTATTTAACGATCAATTACACATAGAAAATTATTGTACTTCGCTGCTTACAACAAACTATTTTACAAATTTACATACGCAAGGACTAAGTTGAGTGCAATAACTGTATGCTAAGGAAGGACTTGAATGTACACAACGAACAAATAAAATAATCATAATAATTAGCATTAATTTTTATACATTGGACTTCAAGCTTATTGCGCTTGGCTTTTGAGTTATAATAATAAATAATAAAGAATTAGAGCTAGATAATCAATATGCAAAGATATGTAGGTATGTAAGAGTGAGCGTATGTTATGAGCGTTTTACTGGACCGTTTCTTTTTTGGTTGCTAAGTATGTTTATAAGTTGCTCTTGTTCCCCGGTAAGTTCAAACAACTTTTTGTTGCTCAATTTGGTTAATTCCTATAGAGTAGTTTATAATAACATATACATATAATTTATAGTAGAATCGTCAGTTGCAATTGAACAAAAAAACGAAAATATAAAGCATTAACGCCATTCATTAAGCGTTCACTTGTGAAGGTAGTTTGTTTGTTTTTTGGTGTCTTTTTCACAATTCACTTTCGCCTATCTTTAAAAAAAACAATATCGCATTATTTCCCATTTAATTATCATGAATTTGCATTTCCAATTCGACATCAGAACGATTGATTTCGCGTATTGAATTGATGAACATATATCGCGAAGTATAGATGTACAGCCAACGGAACCATTTCATTTGTGATTGATGCTCTAACATGGCATTTCGTACCACCGATGCTTGTTTCCAACTTAGAACGCACCTTAAAAAAGAAGAAAACGTTCTTATTAACTGTGCCGCATTAAGGAATGTACATATATATTCGATTAGATGTAACTACATACCAATGGGTTGACATAAAACACGTGCATAGCAAATCAAAGACTGATAGATATTTTCGTGCCAAATTGATTGAATCAAGAGTATAGAATTTGCAGGCTAAAAAATACAAAAATATAACAGATTATTGTATTTATAATTAGAGAGCGCGTATGGCTGACAACAACAATAGCAGCTACAATTGGCATGACAATTAACATATGCAATTCGGATGGCTTTAGCCGCCGTCTTTATTGTTGTTGGTGTTGTAGCTACTGATGTTTGCTGCCGCTGCTGCTGCCAAACCCGTGACTCACCCTTGGGCAATAAATTGGCTAAACACAAAGAAGCGGCGGCATAATAAACAGCACAATGATTGGGATGCGAACTAACCCCATCCCGATCGAAGGTGAATATCGCTTGTATGTCAAGACTCTCAACGGTGTGCAATATAAATCTGGCAACCGCATCTGACCGCCAGTCAACATTGGGATCGTCTGGCAAATTGGTGGCATTAACCAATATTATGTTTGATTCAGCGATACCAAGCCGCTTGCAAGCTCTGAACAGCTCATCCCGACGCACTTGTCCCTGCTGCTCGTAGTTGCCTTAAATTTGTTTAATTAAGACGTCAATAATACATATTATTTCATAAGCTGAGGTAAATTATATTGATTACCATTCGACAGGCACAGCACATAGACCTGACACTCCGGACGCTGCGTCAATGAATACATCAAGGGCCCAAAGAACATGGACTCGTCATCCGGATGCGCAATGACCAAGAGAACACGTCCGGTTATCGCTGCCTTGGGCAGACGAACGCTATGCAAACGTAGACTGCTCTGCAGTGCATTGCGCAAGCCGCTTTTCTCTGCATCGACACTGCTGTTGCCGCTGCTCCCATCGCTGTTGTTGTTGTTGTTTTTGACATTTGGGCCAGGCCCCGACGATGACAGCCAGAAGGTCAACTTGTAGAGTCCTAGGCATACTATAAAGTATACCGCACATGCAATCAGTATATGATCCAGTGCTTCAGCCGATGTTGACCTGATGCGGCAATATATGGATTGTGGAGTCAGCTGCTTGCGCAGATCGTTGAGTGGACGAATGACAGTGTCGGTGATAGCGCTAGCGTTAACAATGTTGGCCACGAAATCGCTTAGCCAGTCAAATTTCATTTCATTGCGTTTGCTGCACCTTGGTTTTTTTCGTTTGGTTAAATCGTTCACCAAAAATGGACATAAAAAACTGAACAAATTAGATCTGTCGTTCAACTTTTCCCCGACGTGCAATTAATATAACAGCCGTTGTTTTGAACACTAAACTAAATATGAACACTAAATGAAATCAACTTATTTGGTAATTTAATACTTTAAAAGGCTTCGTAATATGCGCGTCGGTACTAATAAAATTGCATTTTATTTTTGAGCTACTATTTTTTTGTATTCTGATGGGGGCAACAACTAGGGATGAGTTCGTGATGTGCCAGTGCGTAAATATCGTGCCAAGTTTTATTTCACGTAGAATACAATACAAAAATAGCAATTTTTTGATTTAATTCAAATCAATAACTTAAGTTAAAGCAAGCAAAAAAAAAAAATTTTGTGGATGAAATCACTGAGTATAGGTAGACGTGGATAAATAAATGTCGTGAGTGTCACTCATCCAGCACTAGCAACTGTTTGGAATCAGCTGTTCAGTGTTGTGCCCACTCCAACTATCGAAAGTCGCACATGTTTTAGTTTCGACGATAGTCATCGATATCTTGTATCGTTTTTTATGCAGCTGTAGTTGCTGAATTTTTATAGAGAGCCGTAACTTTTTGATTTTTAAAATTGTTAGTAAATAATTATATACATAGTGCTTTAAACAGTTTAAGTGTGTGAGTTTAATGCCATTGATTGCCCCCGAAATCCCATTTCGACCTGTTCCTATGCTTTCCACCTTGACAGACATCGCAGCGTGCCGGGACTAGTTCAAGCGGCATTTGGGGGACAAAAGCAAAAAAGAAAAAAAATCGTGCTCGTTGGCTGTGCGGCGCGTTGTAATTAGGTTAAAACAAACAGCAACGGCATAACAGCAGCGTTTGGTTAGAAAGAGCCTGAACATCAATAAAAAAAGAAAAATAAAAAACAAGCTAATTTAAATTAAGAATGGCACAACAGCAAGGCATGGACTCCGCATTATTTGAGAGAAGGCTACGACCGGTCTATGGTGAGTTGTACTATAAATATATATATAAACTCATATTTATAAATGGATGTGTATTAAATATAATGCTCTTTCAATTATTAATAGATAATCTGGAAGTGGGTAACAACCGTAAGGCGCTACAGGAATCGGAAAAACTGCTACGTAAACATCCTAATTTGCTCTGTGCACGTGCTCTGAAGGTAAGTATATAAATCTTATAAGAAAATCCTCATGGGACTATTTTTCACATTCTGAATGGATTATTATTTATTTATAGGGTCTTTCGTTGCTCCGCTTGGGTCGCTATGAAGAAAGTCACAGCTGTCTGCAGGTTGTGGCCCAAGAGAAGCCCGTTGACGATTCCACGCTGCAGGTGCTCTCATTTTGTTACCGGGAGATGGAACAACGTAAGTCATATAGAATCTATGTACATGAGTTCAAATACACTAGGTAAATACTCTCTCATATTTATAAGTATATTTGTTGGCACGCGTGTACAGGGTCTTCAATTTAAATTTTCTCATTCACTTTCATTGCGCTGACACTAAACAAGGTGGAAGACTAAAACAATGTGCTAGTAGTGTACAGCGCGTGCCAAGAATATAATCAAATCTATAATACAGTGTGCGCTCGCTATTTACTCTGTTTAAAGAATATTTTCTATAAAATATTGTATTCAAAAATTGTAAAAGCTGTTGTCGTTTACATTTATTTGGAAAACTTATTAATATTTTATAAATCTGGTTATTGTACCAAAATGTCCAATCTTTCATACTTTTATAGGATTATTACATCTCCGTTTGTTGATAAGATTGTGGGTTTCTTTGATTTAGTTCTCGACCCAATTAGTAATTATTATTAATAAAATTAAAAAACTTTCACAAAAATAAATTATATATTCTCTTATTGCAGTCGACAAAATAGTTGAACTCTATCAGCATGCGGTTAAACAAAATCCAGGAAACGAAGAACTTTTGGCACATCTTTTCGTTTCATACGTCCGTGTCGAGGATTACAAGGCACAGCAGGCAGTTGCATTGCAATTGTACAAGGCTCAACCAAAAAATGCATATTACTTTTGGTCAGTCATTAGTGTAGTATTCCAAGGTATACGTGGTCCCGAGTCTGCAATTCCGGAAAAGCGTAAACTATATCTGGCCTTGGCACAGCGCATGGTCGACAAGCACATTAAAGAGGGCAAAATGGAAACGGAACAAGAAGCATTTCTTTATTTGCACATATTAAAATTGCAAAACAAATATCAAGAGGCATGGGAATTCCTTACCGGTGAGCTGTGCGCAAAACTCTATCCTGGCGCTCCCGTTAGCATGAAATTCGAGTTGCTCAAGGAGCTTGGCAACTGGAAGGAGCTCAGTGAGCTGCTGCAAGAATTGTTAAAGGCCGAGTAAATATGCCATTTAATAATATATACAGTATAGATATAAATTTAATTTATTTGCAGTCGCGATCGCTGGGATTACTACAAAGAATATTTGCAAAGCTGTTTTGAACTATTGAAAAATAATATTACAGAAGCTGACAAACGAAGCTCAACCTTAACCGAGTGCCATGAATTTCTTAAGCATATTATTGATTCATCAGAACGAAAAACACGTGGACCATATTTGGCTCGACTGGAGCTTCACCAACGAATGCGAGCTATCCAGTTGCCGGCACAGGAGTTGGTCGGTGACTTTGACGAATTAATTATTGAGTATTTTCGCTTATTTGGTGATAAGTCATGTTGCACTCATGATATTGCACTGTTTCTGCCCTCAATAAGTATGGAACAACGACAGTCTCTGGCCAGCAAGCTGCTTCTTGAGAGCGGTATTAGTTCAACATCATTACCGAAAAGTGTAAGTAATCACAAGAAGTTGCTTAGCAATTTAACTAATAACACTATTTATAGAAAGAGCACATGCAGAAGCATATCTGTGCGTTGCAAATTTCACGTATGTGCGGCGCTCACATTGAGCTGTCCACGGATCATCTTTTGGCATTTTATACGGCGTTGAAATTGCACTATGAACATGGATACAGTGCATTTGGCAAACAGCTTTTATCAACAGAAATGGGTCCATCAGACCCGTATGCTCTACTGGCCGCCAATGTAATGTACGATATCTCATTTCGTGAACAAAAATCGGATCATCTGTTTGAGGCGCTATGCTTGCTCCAATATGTTCTTAGAAATAGCACTAGCAATTTCCACGTTAAGCTGTTAAGTCTGAAAATTTATCACATGTTCGGCTGCTTGTTGGGCGCACAGGAAATGTATGACTATTTGGACATTAAACAAATCCAGCTAGACTCTATGGGCTATGTGCATTGTAATCTATTGCCATTGTCTGGACGATTCTCAGGAGTGCGGACTTGTTATGATGCCACATTGAAATTTTTCACAAACAGTTACAAGGAACGACTTGAGTACATTGCACTGACTTATCGTTTCTGCACATTTTCAAAAATGGAGGAGTTCATGAACTTTAAGGAACGTCTAACGAACAGTTTACTCTATGTGGCTTGCTCGGTGGAGGCACAGCTTTGTGATCTTGTCAGTTGTTACGGCAACATACAGCAAAATCTGTCAGCATACGTTGCTATGAGCATTGAACCGGCAGATGATCGCATTGCATGGAATGAGTTGAGTGATAATCGCGATTTACAAGCCATTATACGCTGGGATCCTTTGCATTTAGTTGATAACGCAGCGGAGCGCAGCGAATCGTATGATCAGGAAATTGAAGTCTTGCAGGTCCGCTCGTTGTTGCTTCGCTTGTTTGCGTCATTCATTGACTTATTCCATTCGCAACCAAATGCTAAATTGGCCATGTCAGCTGCTAAAACATCCTCGCCAACCCCTGCTGGTGAGGATACATCCACGCTGGAGTTGCTGCGCGAATCATGGACTGGTCTCCATCAGCGTTTACGCCTTATGAACTACAAGCCGTTATCTCAACGTTTTCTAGTCAATTTACTGCCCACTCGTCTGCATCTGCTGCTGGAGATGCCCTACGAAAAATTCTTCGATGACACGGCTCAATTGGTTCTTGACCTTTACCGTGGTTCGGCGCAGTTGGCAATACAATGCAAGCGAGTCAGTGAGAATGTCGTTGCCGTGATGGAGATATGTGTCCAGACCATAAAAGAGAGCAATGACTCGAATGACAAGGACGGGCTTTTTAAACGACGTAATTATCAACAAAAGGTTGCCGCCAGTATCGAGGTAAGTGACTCTCTCTAATAATCCGATGTGAACAATAATCAATTGTCTATTTCCTTTCTCAGATACTTTCACTGTATGCCTTCCTTTTGTCTGTATTAAACGACAAACTGCAGTTCAGCGCAAAGATAAAAACAAAAAAGAAGCCATCAGGAGACAATAAATCAGCAGATGCACCGCAACCTATAAGTGAAAAGGAGAGGAGCCAAATGTTGCAGGAACTGATGCGTCAATTGAAGCATAAACTAGAGGCTTGTGATGCAGCCATACGTAAGTTGAAAGATTCAACAATCAACTAATGATTTGCTAGTAACGAATATTTTATATTTTAGGCACGTGGAAGCCACCCACCCTGCCCCGTGACCTTAGTTCATTTATGGCTGATATGTCACTTAAACCAGAAGTTGAGGCAACACTGATTGGCGATGTTTCCGCTACCTTTAAAGAATCCCATGAACTAATGGCGACAGAATTGCGGAATTTGATTAAGGACAAAATCCGCATGGTGTCCAAATAAGTAAACTCGTTGACTTTGCTGTGCGAAGTCTCAATTCAGATGTCTCCCATAATTTCAATCACCATTCAACCCCCCAACTTGTTATTTAATATTATAAACAAAGCAATATTTACATATATGCTGAAATCACTCCCTTCCTTGTCTATATACTTATAATCAACATTTAATTAAGACTCTAGTGCACTTTCCATATTCATTCTCTCGGCATTTTTGTACAACATATACAAGTTGTAGACTTGCAACGAGCTCGGAAAGAGAGCGATGCGTAATTTGAAATAAAAAAAAACAGAAAAAATTGTATACAGTTTAGCCAGAATTCGAGATTTTAAATCGGCTTACAGGTATAATTATCACGAACCGACACTGCCGGTTTTGAGAGACTGCACATAGGCAGTTCTACGGGGATCGTTAATGTGCTGTTGTGTTTGCAGATGGGCCACCAAGTTATGATTCCGCGCAAAACGTTTGTTGCACAGTCTGCAAGTGTGCGGCTTCTCGCCTGTGTGCGTTTTGTAGTGCACCTTTAGTACACTGGAATAGGCGAATGTCTTTCCACAGGTGTTGCAAGCGTATGGTCGTTCATTACGATGGGTGCTACTAGACAGAAAATAGGTAAATCTAATATAATAACAATATACTCATACATATGTAAATATAACCGCTCACCGTTCGTGTTTCACCAGCGCCGTTCTATCTGCGAAGCTTCGCTGGCAAAACTGACAAGTGTAAGGACGTGCTCCCGTATGTTGTCGTATGTGACGCATAAGCTGATAGTTGACATGGAAGGACTTTCCACAGATTCTGAAAAAAATACACTTAGAATATGTTACAGTATTCGGCACTATATCAAACTTACTCGCACTCGTATGGACGCTCGTTGTTATGTCGTCGCATGTGTGTGTCCAGCGTACTCTTGCGGGGATAGCTATTGCCACAGACTTCGCAATAGTGAAGCTTAGCACTTGCAGACGGTGCAGGGATTGTCTCCTTTGCCGGCACAACAATCAGCCTGGTTGCCTCAACCGCAACGGCTGTGGTGGGCACATCCTCAATCAGTTCGTCGTTACACCATATGCCTTCTTCAAGCACCTCCACTTCGACTTGTTCATATGTCTGAGTTGGCTTTACCTCTGTGACTTGTTTCTCCTCTTCGTCCTTTGACTCTTTATATATGTATTCGCGTAGGAAGTCATCAGAGTGACGGGCAATCTCTCGGAATTTGTATGCTAATCTTAAAAACGCTCGGCATTTTAGGCAGATTCGTGTCGGCAACTCTATAGAGCGAATTATCTACAAAATAACTTTGTCAGCAAATTTAAATACAAGGAAAATACATTAAAAACATAATTACCTTGATGCCGGTGCAGTTTTCAATCTTCTCACTAACTGAAGCTCCACGGTTTTCCTCGTCGTAGTCGTAAATGGAAACCATAGGCGTATCGCTGTCCTGCAGGCATATTCGACACACGGATGCAATGTCCATCTCAAACTCCGTTGTGACCATGTTAACACAAAGCAAAGCTTAATAACTCTTTATTTATATTCTTTATAATTCCAATTGAAGTTTTGTGATTTTGAAAATAATCATAATTATTTATATATCGTGATTTGATAGTCGATGTCGGTATATCGATAATAAGTAATTTTACCTTACGGGTATTCCCTTAAACATTTCATTAACTTATTCATAGTGTTGGAATTTAGTAATTTTATTATCGTCTATTCATTCATTACAGAATAAATTAATAAATTTGTATTATATACGTGTATATTTATATTAAACAATATGCTAAATTATCGTAAATTAAATAATAATGATAATCGAAACATCGCATTACAATAATCGAAAAATCGTTTTGGAGTCAGTATAAATAAACGCAACTGCATTTGATTCCACTTTTAATCATGGATAACGCGGAGCCAATTTGCAGGATATGCCTGCTGAAGCCAAAAAAAGAAACACTTATGTCAACTGATTCAAATTTTCGCACACAAATCGAACAATGCACAGGGATTTTGGTAAGAGAGAACACTTTGGTTTACTTAAAACCGTATTCTAAACTTGTGACTTGTTTCTGACAGTTATCCGAGCATCCTCATATTCCAAATACAATATGCACCAGTTGCGCTTTACTATTGCGTGCAGCTCTGAAGCTCCGTGGTATGTGTCAGCAGGCGGAGGCGCAACTAAAAAAACTAAAGGATCAACGTGAACAACAGCTGCAAACTGAAAGTGACTGTGAAATGCCATCAGACTATGTAGAATCCTATGTGGTTACTCTTGAAACGGAAAGCAGTCAATGCAGTGCCGAAGATGTCGTAGTGAAACCTTCCGCGGCCCCCAGCACAACTGTACCCACAACTAAGCTAAAACGTCGAAGCAACCGGACAGTCATTGCCGAGCCACCCACCCCTAGCAGCATCGAGGATAACAAACCTCCAACTCTTTCCTATGTGTGCAACATCTGCAACAATGTGTACACAGAAAAGGTGAAACTGACGGCACATCTTAAGGTCCACAGTGTGCACAAGCCCCACGAATGCGAGTAAGTCTATCAGTTCTGCAGTTATTAACAAAACAACTCACATGTTTTTATTTCATTGCTTTCTTAAGAATCTGTCACAAACGCTTTCGACAGACGCCGCAGCTGGCGCGGCACATGAATTCACACACTGGACTACGGCCCTACAAATGTGATTTCTGTGAGGCATCTTTCGCGGATCCCTCTACGCGTATTAAGCACCTGCGGTAAGAAGAATAATGTGATTGTACTTTTGTTTAGTATATAAAACTCTTTAATCTATTTTAGAATACACACAAAGGAAAGGCCGTACCAATGTAAATATTGCAGCAAAGCGTTCGCCTATTCAAACGTGCTCAATGTACACCTAAAGCTCCATACGGGTGAACGACCCTACATGTGCCAATACTGTGGACGGCGTTTCTCTCAGGTGCACCACAAGAATACGCACGAGCGTGTGCATAGAACACACAAAAATGTAGAACTATCAGTGATTTCGGTGGAAGAGGAGTAACGCAACCATCAATAATTTAAAAAGTCACTTTCGAGTACAATAAATAGTTCATAAAAACCGCCAAATTTGTTGCCATATTTAAAAACTCCACATACGCTTGTAGTAAATTTTTGTAGTATATATGCATTCCACGAAATTTTTTATTTATCTTCTTTGTTGTATATTTGAGGGAATGAAACACAAAAAGAAACAACTTACTTAATGATATTAATTACGTGCTAGGACTATTATTGTAATTTGTACAAGGCCTAAGAAGAAGGCATAATGCCAATTACTATCTCGGACATATCATCTTTGATGTGCTCCTGACGCTCTCCGTCCAATTCCACAGGCTTATAGGGACCCCGCTTCTCGTGCGTCACGCGATGCAAACGCATTTTATATGCCTTAACGAATCCTTTGCCGCACAAATCACATCTGCAGTCATAAAATTCGATCCCATTAGGGAATATTGATATAATAAGTCGTTGAATGAGGAAAACTTACACATGAGGCTTTTCCCCTGTGTGAATCATCTTGTGAAACTTCAAGTTATCCGAATATGTGAAAGTTTTAAGGCACACATCGCACTCGTACGGACGCTCCTTGGTGTGTATGCTTTGAAATTATAAAACTTCGCTTGATTATTGTTTAAAAAAAGATTAGTTTCAATTCACTCACCGATGATGTTTTGTTTTTGTGGATCGATCGGCAAAGGCGGCTGGGCAGAAGTTACACTTGTAGGGTCTGTTGCCGGTGTGCGTATTCATGTGCCGCACCAACTGCTGGTTCTGAACAAAGCCTCGACCACAGATTCTGTATAAAAATGAACAATATTTAATGAATGTAATTTGTTGATCTAGGTCTGCAATCTTACTCGCATTCATGAGGCTTGACGCCACTGTGAAATTTCATATGCTCAGTGAGACGCGCCTGGGAGGGATAAATATTTCCACAAACATCGCAAATATAATTAGAGTGCTTGTCCCGCGGCTTGCGTCCCAATCTTTTTTCCTCATGCACCCCATCCAATGATGAAACCGTTGCTTTAGGTCGCTGTTGTACTTTACGAGGCTGGCGTACACGATTCAAGAGACGAGGTTGTTGTGCCTTGGTCTCTGGCAAATAGCTATCATCATCGGAGCTTAAGACATTCGAGCGTATAATGTCATATTCTGGCACTTCGGTCCAAACAACACGCCTTGTGTTTCTAGTAGTAGAAGCTGTTGTGTTACTTGTTGATAATGATTCGCTTGCCAAGACCTCCAATTCCTCATAGTCTGCAAAGTTTTCGGTTTCTGTTTCCGTTTCAATTTCAGCGTCTACCTCAGCCTCCTCGGTTAACGCAACAACTGTTGCGCCGTCATAAATAACAGCACTGGCATCATCATCTGCGGTTGTTGCATCGTACACAATAGTATCTCCTTCTGTGGCCACATCCTCTGCTGCAACCACATAGCTGATAAACTCTGGCGCTGCTGCTTCTTCAACTTCTTGCTCCATTTTAATTTGAGAATTAATTTTGTTTGTGCTTTCCTCCCAGTCACGTGCAATAGCCTCCGTTTCAGCATCCTCGTCATCGTCAACACCACCCAACGATGTGGTATATTCAGTAGCGAGCATATCGGCGATGTGCTGATGTGATCGCTGGCAGGTTAAGCGAAACTTATAGGCCACACGCAACACACGGACACATTTGCTGCACATTTTATCCGGAAAGTTGTCGTCCACGCTGACCTGTGAAGAGATTAAATAATGAAAATGTAACAGATTTCCAAAAGTGCATGTCGCTACTCACGGGAATCCCAGCACAGATATGCAGCATCTGATCGAGGCGGGTGTTGGCATTTTGGCTGAATATGTCCTGTAGTAACTCCTCGCCCTCGGTGGGGTTACTAAGGCAGACGCGGCAAACAATCCATTTCTCATTTACTTCAGTTTTCATAACTAATTACTAATTGCCTCGTATTTATTGCAAATCATAAAATATAAATAAAACTATTATTGGTAAATTATGATTACAACAACAGTGCAAGCGTCCCTTGATGTGTGTTTGCCACTCACAGGTTGCGCAGACATTGATTATACTATTTTGGTATTTGGTATTTTTAAGGGTATTTCTGGATCTTAAGCAAATAACTGCAAATTGTCACTCGTAACTGTATTTTATTATTTTATTAGATGAAATAAATTAATAGAAAATATCGACTGAGCATTTGTCATTATCACTGACAAAAATAGATATGTTAAATTATTGCAACATACAGAGGAGAAAAAGATACCAACTGCATTAAAACTATGGTAACCTTAATCGCTGCCATTCACACTAAACGCGAGCAGCTTGGATTTTTGTCTTAGTTTTTTTCTAACATTCTTAGCGTCGTCTACCAATAATTAAACAATAGTGTGGCTCTTGCGCGAATAAAACTACAGCTATGCCGACAACGACTGCAGCAGAAACACAGAAGTGGATTGTGTGTCGGGTTTGTTTACAGCAGCCCAAAGAATCCATGGGTAGCATTTTCAATGACGACGCATCCAAAGATTTGACCAACATGATACTAGAGTGCGGCGGCGTGCCTGTAAGTTTCGAAATGTGTAAAATTCAATACATCAAATTTTAAGCCTATTTGTTAAATTTCCAGATAAAAAAATTCGATCATTATCCGGATAAGATATGCGATAAGTGCTTGAAGAATTTACACATTGCATATAAGTTTAGACGCGTCTGTCAACGTTCGTATAAACATCTGAGACAGTTTATAGCGCCCGTTGTGGTGGAGCAGCAACAGCTAACAGACGAAAATGTCGCCGTCATGGACGTTAACAATGAAGCGGCAGGCACAGAAATGGATGAAGCTCACGCTCTGGCGGGGACTGAAGAAATCGAAGAGGAGATGGAAGCCAAAGAACGGTTGGTGCATGTGAAGAGTGAACAGGTCGAGGAGGATGGCACTATTGAGGAGCTTTACGACGTATACGAAGCATATGAAGGTGAAATTGTCCCTGAGCAGCAGCCTGCCCACTATGAGGACGGGGTCGGCGAGGAAGTAGAGGGAGATGATGGTGATGCGGGTGCACATTCAATTTCGGGACTATCTGCTGACATAGAATATTTGGAGCAATTAGATCAAGATCAGCTGACTGAAAGTGCACATGAAGATGAGATTGAAGTTCAACATTCATCGGATGAGGAGTTTCTGCCTATTAAACCCCGTTCAATAGCAACGCGATCAACAAGCGGAGCCGGTGTTAAGCGCCGAGCGAATCAACGTAAGACAACCACAACTAGCAAATCGGCGGCGTCAAAGATAAAGCGTGAGAGCTGCAACGTCACCACAACGAACATAATACTGAATCCCGATGAGAGCATCACATTTGGTGAAACCATCGTTCGAAAGACCACAGGCATAAAGACCAAGGGAGGTCACAAGATTCTTGTCGGCGACAAAAAAGAATTCAAATACATTTGCGATATTTGTGGCAATATGTATCCATCGCAGAGTCGTCTCACTGAGCACATCAAAGTGCATTCCGGAGTCAAGCCACACGAATGCGAGTGAGTAACCAATTATAGCTTTGATAGTTTGCAAAAATGAAATTTCATTCATCAATGTATCCTCTTTTACACCTTGTAGAATCTGTGGGCATTGCTTTGCACAGGCACAGCAGCTGGCTCGTCATATGAATACGCATACGGGAAACAGACCCTATAAGTGCAGCTATTGCCCAGCAGCCTTTGCCGATTTGTCTACGCGTAATAAACATCATCGGTAGGTTAAATGTTCTTGGTTATAAAATCATTTGCTGATGACGCCTCTTTGTTTTCTAGCATCCACACCAATGAGCGTCCATATGAATGCGATGTCTGCCACAAGACCTTTACCTATACCAACACATTGAAATTCCATAAAATGATTCACACCGGAGAGAAGCCGCACGTGTAAGTAAAAAGCTAGATAGATCTGATGAACTTCGGAGATAATTAATATTCTTCACTTCGTAGTTGTGAAATTTGCGGCAAGGGCTTTCCTCAAGCGTACAAGCTACGTAATCACAGGGTCACGCACGATCGTCGGGTTGGCGTTGTGAGAGACAATGTAGACGTAATGATGCCCTATGACACGGCGGCCACGGTGGGACTGGAGCTATAAATGTGTATGCGCAGGCAGAGCATATACATATACATATATATAAACATTTATAAACTAAATAAATTACAATTCATAATTATATTGATGAACTTTAAACTGTAACAAGAGAATTGAAATAATTTACGGACGTATCTCAATCTTAAGTGTGCGCCTAGCCTATGTTTTAGTCTAATTATGTGGAAATAAATTAAGTATAGCTGCACAGATTGTCTTGGCATCGGTTTCATCTGGGTACAGCTGGAGTACCGCATTCACCTGGTTAGGCGGGAACAAGCTGTTTAAGTGGTAGCGCAGCAATCGACGCTGCTCCTCTCGCGATGCCTGCGCCGAATGCAGCTCTTCGTTAATCCTGGAGTCGGATGCAGATAGATGGGCCATGGTGTGGGCAGGCATCGATAGTGAGACAGCCAATTTTGCGCCATGATGTTGATCTGCCAAAGGTGCCGATGGAGTGCGCGTCAGATACTGATGATAGTTGTTGTTGCCCTGTTGTTGATGTTGTTGTAATGGAGTACTATATGTGGGCACGGCCAGTCGAAAGGGAAGCGGTGGCTGTGGCGCTTGACGCTGCAATTTCTTGTGACGATTGAGCTGCTGCTCCGAGTCGCCTCCCAGATCTAACTGACTATTAAAGGAATGGAATAGTTGTTGCTGTTGTTGATTCTGTTGCTGCTGCGAGATTTTATCAACTGTATTTGATTTGGTGCGTGCCAAAGCTGCCAGTTTTGTGGCATTGCTGCTATTGCTGCTTCCGCTACCGCTGTTGGTCACCAATTGCTGACCACCGTTGCTGTGCAGTGGAGCACTGTGCGACACCTGCAGCGGAAGACGTTGAAGTGGCAGTGGCGCTGTTTGATGCCGGAACTTGCACTTCTGCCCGTAGGTGCACTTTTTCCCATAGGGACACAACTGTTGCAGCTGCTGCTGCTGTGCATCTGTCGGCTTCTGCTGCAAAAACATATCGAGTGTTGGTCCCGAGCGTCCCAATGGATCATCGGGGGGCATAAAAATGTCATCGACAAAGGTGTACATTAAAAGGCGTTCCTGCACCACTTTCCTGAACTCATTGCTCTCTAGCAAGAGATCGCGATAATTATCGTTGGACACCACTATGCCATCCGTTTCCACGGCCAATTTGAGTATGTAACGATCATCATAGCATGAGACACGTTTTCCATCCAAATGTCGGGATGGTGTGAAGACCAGAACACGTTCGTGTTCCAACTCATGGAGAAGCTCCTGGTCGGCTATATTGTTATTTGCCTGCTCTTTGCGCCAATTGGGCACAAATGCCGTTATATGACGATGCCCCCGCTGACGGAACCAGTCCACACAAATGCGTATTCCGCGACAACTGAAGATTGTATTGTTACCGTGCGACAGGGCCACATTGCTGCCATCGATGACGATGTGACGCAGGGATCCATTACTGTTGCTGACGGGCACATAGTTGTTGCTATTGCTGCTGTTGTTGGTATTGTTATTGGTGGGTAATGGTTGTCGAGGCGCATCTGCCGTAAGCTTGATAAGCTCGGCAAGTAGCTCGTTTTGCTTAGCCCCCGAGCCGAGCCGCGTTAGTGCAGTGTGTATGGACTGTTCGCTATAGCCCAATTTCTGTGCAAATTCCAGATTCTTTCGTTCTGTTGTGCTCAAATCATCGTCGTCGCTGCTTTCCTGCAGCTGCGGCTGTTGTTGCGACGTCTGTAGCTTTCTCGCATACACCTTGTTGGCGCTTTGTTGTTGTTGTTGCTGTTGCTGCTGTTGTAGTTGTTGCTGCTGATGTAGCTGCTGGTGCTGTTGATGGTTTTGTTGCTCTGACACTTCACAATCCATTTTAATACGCATTTAAATTGTCAATTGTTTGCTAACCACTTCGCCTTTGTATACTGCGAGGCTGTCGATTGGCTTTTCTAATACATTTAGAAATTTTAAGCAATTTTTGCAACAAGTTCCGTCTTCTTACATTTTGTTTGTTGTTGCCAAACAGAAATGTTATAGTTTAACAGAGCGACTGTTAATAACAGTGAATTAAATGGCGTATCGATAGCACCGATATTTAAAAAGTAAGTCGTTTCCCAACACAGTTTTGGCGCCCTTTTGAATGTTTGGACATTGAAAGAACAACTATTTAACCATGCGTAAACAGATCTTTATTGTGTTGTACAATTAAATATATCGCATATATAGTCATTAACAATTTCTCTACGTTTCATATATATATTATTTATGTATAACATTTAAGAGTAGTCGTGTTTATAACATTTATAGATCTCACTTCCTCGAATAAAGTACACATTTGTATTTGTTTGCTGTATGGTTGGTCCCTCTTTTCATGAAAAAAGAGTGCACTGCATTCTAATTAAACTACTAGTTAAATAAATATACATATTACTAACGTGGTCATTTCTATTCGGGTATAGTATATCTGTAGATTTTTAATAGAATAAATGCATAGAATACACACGTACAAATTTAACTTCAACGACAATAAAGTAATTCATTAATTTCGCTTCGTTACGATTCCATTCGTATGCCAACACTTGTGGTAATTAGTGTGACAGATAAACTTAAAACAAATTGTAAAAATGGACGCAAGGTTTAGTTTACTACTGCAAGTGTATGAGCATAAAGCTACTGTGTGAATGTGTGCGTGTGCGTCATTTAGGTGCTTGTGTGTTGGTGCATGGTCGTTCATTTTGCACTGAGCATTACGGAAATTGCCCTCGAAGTGCTAAATTTTTTGGTCTTGGGTGCTCCCGGACAGAATCATCATCTTCACTCTCTCTGTCTCTGTCTCCATCTCTGTCTATGTTATGGCTGACATGAAATTTATTGTTGCTCTTTGTTGGATTTTCTTCTTTAACGGGTAATTAGTGAAGTTTTGCGCGTTGACTTTTATAGCGTTTCCTCTGTGCATTGCACTTCTTGTTATGCCCTAACTTTTTTCCCATTCAGAATAAACTCCACTATTGAAGAAAGTTTACTGCGTTTCCGCATTACAGAAAATAACTGTTAATTGCGATAGGAAGAAGTGCTGCGCAGAATATTGTGGTTAAATATAACATAACAGTAATAGATCACTTGTGACTTGATATCTATCTTATATATACTGCTAATAACTCTACATTGACTTCACTTTATAATATGTTCACACATTCGAAACCCTTAATATACTCGGATTCCCTTGGGTGTCTTTTATGCACACGTGTTGGCACTCCCTACGCCTCAGCCTGACAATTGATGAGCCCCCCCTCGTGCCCTGTCAATTTGTCAACCGATAATTTTTGGTTGAGCAGACTTTGTCATTAATCAGGTTTTTAATTTCCAAAAGCATTCGACAGGATAACGCCCATCTTTTTTTTTCTTAACTCGTATGTGTGTGCGCATTTTATCAGCTTATGCCTGCCTTTAGGCAACCATAAGCCCGGTTCGCGAACCCTAAATAAAAATGGTATGCACGTCTCCGGCACAAACAGATTAACATTTAGTCCCTGTGAGTGTGTGCGTGTCCTTTATTTTTATACCTCATACACTCATATTTATAGCGAAATGTGAGTCAGTTACGCTGCTCCAACAACTATGTAAGGTTTGGACATTGTGGTCAAAGAGCAACCTTTAATAGGCAACCATTTCCACTAATTTGATGTCAAGTTGATTTGTCCAAAAAATCGAGGATGGCTTCTTTTTATTTTCAGACAATTGTAATGCGATTCTTTTTATTGTTTCTTTGTGTTCGCTAGTGTTCATTGTAACCAGCGATAACCTTCGACCATTGATAATTGTTAAGAAAAGGGTATATTAGTTTTATACAAATGTATATAACAGGCAGAAGAAAACCCCCTAAAGTATGTAACATATGTAGAGAAAATGTGGCTTGTAGTAGTCAGTATTGGGAAGTGAATTTGTAAACAATTTTCAAAGAGTATCTGACTGTCGATCCAGTCTGACTTACGCTTCTTTTTATTATTATAGCCTCGAACCAGCGAAGGGAACGTCGAAAAACGAAAACCAAGAATGCGAGAACAGACAAAAGTCTCTCAGTTGGTTCAGTTGTGTGTTTGCTGTGCTTTTTCCTTTTCCCAACTACTGCATGCTGCATCTCCCCTCTCTGTCTGTTTATCTGTGGGTGTTCTTTGACTGGTTAAATGCTCCCACGCTGTCAATACTTGAAATTGCCATCGACATCGGCACCGAAATTGGCTACATCGACAGAAGACGGTGAATTGAAACATTTTGGCTCGAGGGTCTTCGCTTGGTATAACATATAAATAGTTTTGCATTTTGATTGTAACACAAAGTCAAATTGATCTGAATCACAAACATATAAAATCAATTAAACTAAAAACGTTTAAGCTTCGTTGACATTTTAGAACATAAGCTGCTTAAAGGTTCTCAAAAAACAAATGTCACATGATTTATCTATTTTGTATACATTGTATATATTGAACCTACTTCAAATTTTTGAGTCGAATTATTAAAATGAGGATGGAAATTCTTTATACTTTAAGTGGGTTCAAAAAAAATCTATGACATTTTTAAAGATTTTTTTTTATGAAACCAATGTCGAAGTAATAATTGGAGGATGAAACTGTTTATACTTTTATAGAGTCCATAAAATGCATTTCCTTTATTCCTATGCAAACTCCTTTTTGAAACCTATGCTCATGTTTTATTATAAATATATTATTATTTTTTAAGTTTTCAGCTATTCGAGACCACTGTGCACACTGAATAAGAAATGCATTCCAATTTTGGATACCATATTTTGTTCTCTACCTCTGGGGCAATGGCAATCAAAGAAAATCCAACGAAAACCTCATGAATCCAGCGCAAGGATAAGAATGGAAACACTCGTTTTAAAAGTGGAAAATGTCATTGTGCATGTGTGTGTGTAGATTAAAGTATTCTCTTCTCTGCGTGTATATGTTTGTGTGTGTTTTCTCTGTGGCATAAGCTAAAGGCAAATATTTCTGGATACAGGCTGAAAAACAAACCGCCGCTGCACTTTATCCCACTCCATACTGTTTCCGCTTTACTTTCCGCACACGCCTCCTCTCGTGGACCACATTGCGTGGCCAACTAAATCGTCAATGTCAACATTGTTGCAGCTGCAGCGTCGTCGTCGTTGACATTTGACCTTGCTACGTTTTTTGCTGCTTTCGATTGTGCCATGGTAAATCGCTGTCGGTTTCGCTTTAGGCGTTGATAAAATATTCACGTTTCTTGTGACATTTCTCATACGCAATGTAGCACAGGGCAATTGTAATAAGCACCAGAATCGTAATGCCCATTATAATGCTGACCAATATTATCTCATCGTTAATGCTCTTGTAGGAGTGGCCTGCAAGAGAAGGGAAGATAAGAAAAAAGAGAATCAGATAAAGGCACAGCTCAGACAAATCGACAATCATTTGAGTTGTTTAGTTAGTTGTTTGTTTAAGTTTAAGTTGTTTTTTTTGTGACCCATAGCTTGCGGGCATTCATTGTCGGAATCATCAACATATCCTGACAAAAATAAACATTAAGGATCCACATACACCGTGGACCCAACGTGGTAGCATTCACTCCGTGGCATATGCCAAGTTTACGTGCATGTTGACCCCACAAGTTCAGCATTTAAAAGCTACACATACCATAGCACCTGGCTGCGGTAAACATCGCAAATATTTTCCTTGAGTTTATTTTATTTTCTGTGAAATAAAAACTCTTCTCTCAGCAACGGGTATGCAGCTCCGTGTGTGCTTGCTTTAGTACATATGTTTTTGCCTTCTTTAACGGCAGCCACATGACCCTTAAAATTTTTTACTGATTACCTTATCAATTAAAGGCAAACGTGATGTGCATCCAGGTACCGCAGCAGACAGCTCTGTAGGTGTACATATCGAATAAAAGGCAAACACATACATTTGGATATTGGTCATGTGGGTACATACACTTATGTGAATGTATGTGTATGTAGATCTGCTGGCTCCGCAAAGTCCCATCATGCAGTTCATTAGGCCGCCTGTTTGCTCTTTGCGTAATTTAACACATAATCGATAAAGCGTTTGCCTCAAGAGAGCATAAGGCGAATTAGAATCTTGTTTGGGCAAGGGCAAAAGCAACGCCTCGCGACGCCGCACTTATGTTAGCTCGGTCACAGACGAGGGATTTGTTAATTAGACGGCTTAAATTACGCTGTTAACTTGAACCCGCTTTGCCGTTATTGTCTGAATAGCTCAGAGGCCTCATAAACAGCAGGCGTATGGCGTGTGTGACGAGGCTGAGAAGATCAGATATGGGCAAGCTTTCAAAGAGAAACTCTTTAAATTGCATCTTGCATCGTGTGCAGGAAATTTAGAGAGCTTTGTAAAGAAGATGAAAAAATACTTAGTCATCAATGTTTAACTTAAAAATATCTTTAGTTTTCGCTCAATTTGGCCCGGTTACTTCATTGCTTAATTAATTTTTGAGCCCCTAAATGTAGGCAATATCAAATTCGTTTCCCCTCCGAGATGATAAGATACTCAACTAAAAATTCATTTTTTAGCCCAAGCATAAAGCTAGAATCTCATGTGGAAGGTAGAAAATAAATAAAAAAATATACATATATACATTTATAAATTTCTGAACTTATGTATATTCATATGCTTACTTATTTATGGCGAGCTCACAAATAACATATTCAACGCAAAAATTGAAATCCCAAATTGAATTGGCGTGGGAGAACCCACCTAAACAGACCATCAATTATTGAGATTTACGAGTATAAAAACTTGTTACTACAAAATGTAAATGCGAGCATGTGGGCACCACATTCATACATATGTATGACTGTATGTGTGCACATACGTTCGAAGCACGTGGCAACGATTTCCGTTGTATCAAATTTCGTTCATTGTTTTCCCAATAGATCCAGTCAATAAAGCTATTTGTATTATTAATATACCCTCGTCCATTTATAATGTTGAAGGTTATATTCGTTTTGTGTAAATTTGGGGCAGGCGGAGTGTGAATCGAATTTATGGTGTTTAAACACTTTGATCTATATCAGAAATTAAGTGCAATTTCCCTTTTCGTTTATCTGTCCTGATCTTGAACTAGCAACACTTAATTATGATAAAAGCTACAATATATGAAGGGTATCTTGCCGCGAGCCTGCTTGGCTATGGCATTTTTTACTTGTTATTATTATTGATGATGGCTAACAAAGTCGATGATATCTGCTGTAATAATAAGTTCTCCCTCTCCCTCTGTAGGTCTCTCCTTATGACCCTGTCTGTGTGTGGGTGCGTGATTTAACATGTCTCTGTTTGATGCGTCGATTGGTTTGTGGTCGAGATTAAAGGATTTCCTGGAATTTGCTGCGTGATTCTCACACATTGAAGTTACTTAATATCTTATGAATATGTATGGTATGTACCTAAAAATGTATGTACATTGTTAATGTATTCACTGCCCTTGTTTGTACATTATGGGTGTCATATTCCGAAAACGATATGCACTTTGACTCGTTGCCCCCACCTCGTTATTGTGCTCCGCTTTAATGTCACTTAGAGACAATACAAAGCTTAAATTTCAATTTACCTCTCGGTTGAGAGTTTTGTTTTTCCTTTTCACTTTCCTCTGGAGTGTAGAAGGAAATTGTCAATTATGTATCATCAAAGCGTGGCCGGATTTGACATTAGCCATGCTTGAGGACGTTTTCAGGGACAATTGGACAATAGGTATGGTGCAAAACAAAAGCTGGATTTAATAGTCAATTTTAAGGTTATTTTTTTCTACAGCAAATAGAACTTGAGAAATTTTGTCTATATTTTGAAGAAAAGGACGAGTTAAAATAACGAAGAATATTTTCTTTCATTAGTTTTAATATAAAGGATTGTGTCAGTTGGCGAAGGTTTTATAGACTCGCAAATTTAGATTTGTAATTCATCCGGTTCCTATTGTATGTTATACACGTATGTATGTACCATATGTGCATAGTATTTGTTATTCGTACAAATTAGTTTCTAATAAATATTATAGTATTAATACAATCACAATGTTAAAAAAAAAAACTTATATGTATAAATAATAGAGTATCTCCATGTCAAGAGAGAGTATCTCTAGTAAGAAGCGACGTGCGATTCTAACGTTCATTTAATGCTGTTTACTAGCACTGTCTTGACGTTGGCAGCTTATTATAAAGGACTTGCCCCTACTTCCGCCTCAGCCTGGGGCTCTGCGATTACCACACGCGCGTTCCACTCAACTCCCAGATTGTCTGGCTTGACAGGTGCGCTTAGTGGGGGATTTTCGACACAGTTTGACAATGTTATAAATACAGACACAATGGGGATAAAATACACACATTATTTATACCATACACACATTATATACTATGTATATAAATAAGAATGTCGCATACAAAGTTTGGGCATCACAATACATAATTTACGCACAATTTGTGGCAATCAAAAACTATGATAAACCTTTTGGTGTCCAAAACCCGAGCTTCATCCAGCATTCATGTCTACTTCGGCCCTCCTGCTGTGGAAGCAACAAAAGACATCTTAGTTGAAGTTTTGCCAGCGGGTGGCCGATGTGGTGCTCGAAAGGCATTCATAAGGGCATAAGGCCCACTTAGGGGCATTTCGAGTCGACGGGCAAAGAAAGTTTATGCAAACACAGCAAAAAGTCGTACACCAGTGGGTCCTCTAGGCAACTGACGGCTGCTTCAAATTCACATCATTCATACAAATTACGCATGTGGTGTGTGTGGGATGATGTGGGTGTCTTTGTGTTAGGTATTTTTCTAAGCTGAACCTATTCTGAATCTTAACTTTCGTACCGATGCAGGGGTAAATGATATCGAGTGCACAAAGGCACATAAAGCGTACACAAATCCCAAACACATTCAGGACCATACACACACATGCAATCTCTGACAGAGCACTCGGTATTATTCAAACATACAGGAAAAATCTAATTTATACACACACACCCACACCCCCACAAGCAACTTACATGAACGTGAAACGCGTCGAAACAGAAATCTAATAAAACCACGTCTGGGAGGTGGCCAGAAATAAAAAGAAGAAGGAATACATAATAATAAAAACACGCTTCTCAACACTGATGACAACCATTTACCAACAAAAACAGCGAAGAGGATTACGCGAATGCGAGGCAAGACGCTCACATGCCAAATTTGATGACGTGTCAATGCAGACGAAAGTCATTTGTATAAGGAAGGTAGCTTAGGCGAGAGAATATAAATACTGATTCAACAGTGTATATGAATTGCAAAATAAAATCATTTGAAATATTGAAATTAAATCTAACATCTTTAGAGGTAAAGATGTTTAATGCGGACGTGAGCGGGAGTTCAAGGAGCTTAAATTTCACGGGAAATCCCACAGCTTTCTAGTCACTGTGCTACTGTGGGCCTGCCTAGGCTAATGATGTTGTTAAGCCTTTGTGCTCTGACCAGAAACTGTTTACTCGGAGGGTACACTGTGTGTGTGTGCAAATATATACATACTACTGTAGTAACTGTTGTCCGAATAACCGTATTTTCCGGCTGTCCTGCCACCTCCAGCCATCTTGTTGAGTTCCTTTGTTACTTCCTTTTGGGCAATGAAACTTCACGTCAATCTTGTTGTCCGGAACGATAGAGTACTCAACTGGATTGTGCTATTAATCAAGTTACGGCTGCGTTGCGAAAATCACTGTGGAGTGGAGAAACATATAAGACATATTGAATAATTAGTCCAATTTAAAGTTAAGCTATTGGTGTACAAATGCATAATTAGAAAAGCGATATGTGAATTTAAATTTTATACTTAATACAAGAAGTAAATTGGTTTAACTGGGACTTCTCCCCTTTGATGTGTTGAATTTAAAATGAGTCAGTAATTGGCTGCCATAATTGTAGGAAATCTAATCAAAATCGGTTTAGAGAACCCTGTTACAAGCGTATATTTCTAGCCTTTGTGTTTGTGTGTAAATACTTGTGCACAAGTGTTTGACTTCAATTAGAAAACACAAAGTCAGCGCGGAAAATGTTAACAAGCAAAACAAGCACAAGTAATGAAAGAAACAGTCAAGTGCACTCGACAATTTAATACCCTTCGTACAAAAAAACCTTAAGGACGAAGGCAAAAGTATTTTAAATAAATTTAAATGTGAAAGCGCTTTTAAAAACTAAACGAAAGAAGGACAAAGGTTTGCAGTAGTGTACTGCCGTTGTCTGGATTAACTTTTGTGTTTATAGTCTAATTATATTTTAAATTGGCGAATTAACGATTTGCAGAGACATTGAGAGTGACATTTAAATACATATTTTTATGATATGCGGCGCCTCCTTCTGCCTGTTATACACATTTGCATTTAGTAAATACAGCCACTTTCTACCACTTTCAATGGTCGAAAGGTATGAAAACACGTAATGTATACGCAGCGTCAGCCGCGTTTAATTACGCCATATTCACACACGCCAAGAACAGCGCCATAGCGTAATTATGCATATAATTAATAAGTATGTACCTATTTAATATGAACAAAATTGCTGCCACTTTGGGCGTTTAATCAGCTCAGCATCAGAGGCAAGGACATAAACAGGAAATGGAGCAGACGCCTCGGGAACATGCTGTGCAACAATAAATTACGTTCAATTTGTGTAATTAGTGTAAGTAGCTACACTTGCTTTTGCACTAAAATATGTATGCATGTATACATGTTCGTGGGCGTCTGCAAGTGTAGAAGAATGTGACATGCTGAGATTGTTTCGCCAACTTGTTCACCTCAAGTTTTGTGGCATGGCCCAACTGTGCGGCGGGCATGTAAAGCAATTTGTGAATTGCATTTTGGGTAAGATTGTCTGCATTCTGCCTACATTTGAGCGCAGCAACCGAGCACTGTGCGGAGCAACCCGACACTGTTTACATGCCTGTGGCGTGGCAAGCTTAATGATTGCCAGACCCACGATGCTCTTGTGCATGCAGAATAAAACCATTTTTGAGTTGCATTTTCTGAACGTGGAATGCTCGCCTTGCGAAGGACGAGTAAATGGTTTAAAGAACGCAAATTGGGCTTTCTTGCAATCAGAGAATAGTTCCACATGGTCCATTTCCATGCGGAATTATTTAGAATTCCAGGAGCGTTCGAGTTATGGAGATAATTGATGAGAGCGATTCAAAGAAGCTCAAGCTCGTTTAACTTTAAGTATCAAATTACCTCAGCTTGTTTCTAGCAGAAACAAACATTCAAAGAAGTAAAGTAAAACATCTTAAATTAAATTACATGATCAATTACACGGAGAATTGCCTAAGTGGTGTTATTAATAAGACGCCCTATTTAGCAATAACTGCTAGGTAAAGTATCATAACAATTACGTATAAATAAAATACACTCACATAATCCTCTTATTGGCAGCGAAGAAAGCGGAAAAGTTTGCTACTCTTACTTATAAATCACAAGAAGTAAACTTTTGCAATGAGAATTAATTGCCACTTGCTAAAGCAATTTATTGCCGCTCGAGTTGAGTTCTTTGCAACTGCTCGGCAGTGATATCAAATTCAAAAACTTAATTTAAATATGTGCCAAGTATTCCCATAGCAGCTGTGTGTAGTAAGTTAGTTACTACGCCCATACTCACGGCTCAGTCTCAGTGACATCCAGAAATTCGATTATATGGCAAAGTTTATATTGCCAAGTAATTTGTAATTTTTGCACGTACCCGAACAAACTCAATTACAAGCAACAAAAGCAAATCTTCCTGTTGCACTTTGATGTATTGGCAGGCAATACAATGTAATCTGTTAAAAGTTTCGCCTCAGCCGAGGTGGGTGTCATTTGAATGCCATAGCGAGCCGTTGAAGAATACTTTGACATTCTCAGGAATACCTACGCAATAAAAAACATCGAATTCCCCTCGCAACAAGCGAAAATTCTTGCCAAACAAAAAGTGTACAGAGAAGAAACCTAAAAGGATTATCCTGGATGTGAGGCTTAAGTTGAAATAAAATAGTCACAGAATCTTTTATTGATTTTACAAGTTTGTTGTTCAAGTTTAATTTCATTTGAAACTTTGATAAAGATATTAGAAAAGTTCCCAGCATGTATCTCACATGTGGTTGCCCAGAAATGTATTTGTACTCGAAATCAGACAGGTGGGGCGAACACTGGCAAACCGAACGCCTTGGGCGTGCACATGTTACCCCAGTCCTGGTCGGTTCCATATGTTCAACTTAGTTCGCATGACTGTTGGCTGTGTGTCCCTCGAATTCATTGGGCCAATTTAAGGACACGCAACGCTAGCATGTCCGAACAACCGCAGTCACAATTCGAATTTCGCTCTCTCTTTTTCGGGTGGAAACCACAAAAATCAACAAAGTCGTTGAGGTATTTTGGCTTGACCAATTTTCGGGGAGCGTGTGTGCCACAATCTCTTTGTGGTTGAGGTGTGTGCGATTAGAATCGGGTGTTAACATGTTTGGAACATCCAAATGGACTGCATCGGTTCACAACAAAACTAACTCGCACACTTGAGTTCAGCATAGAAGTGTTGTCATTCCCGCCACTCCTTTATTTTCTCCACATTCTCACGTTACGCCCAAGCGATGTGCCACAAAAAAACAAAAACAAACAAGTAGAGAATGTTTTAGTTGATTTAGCTCGGCTCTTAGATATCCTTACGCTTATAATCAACAATGGAAAATCATCAACAATTCGTTATAAACATAATAAATGAAATGTAATTACGGTGTACAAATTTGGGAGTTAGCATGTACACAACTTAGCACTTGATGCTCATGTATATACCCTGTAGTTCTGGCGACTAGTTCGGAGCTGGTGAAATAAGTACTTACTTAGGGGGTAGGCCTACTTACTTTACACACCCTAAGCAATGTATTTTATCATTTCGTTTTTTGTATGAAATGTCCGCAAATAGGGTCAATCGCCACCACATCGTTTACCAGTAAGTAGAGAAAAGGGTACCCATGATTGGAGTACTACTACAATTGACTACCCCTGTTTAGAGTACTTATGTAGGTACCCATGAATGAGCTAGAGAAAAAAGTACCTACAGTAAGAATACTTTCGAAGGTACCCCTGAAAGGGTAGGTGAAAAGAGTACCCATGACTAGAGTACTTATGTATATACCCATGAATAGGTGGGTGGAAAGAGTACCCATAACTAGAGTAGTTACCTGTCTAATCATAAATAGGTGCGCCAAAAGACTACCCATAATTAAAATAAAATAAATAAAATTATAATTTTTGTATTAGATTTATTGTTTATTTACAATATAAGTTTCTATTATAGTTTCAATAAATTTTTGTTTTGGTGGAGTTCAGTTTTTAAAATAACGATTTTTTTGCATCTCCAAGGCCTGTCAGAGCTGGTCCTCAGGTGACCCATTTTCCTTTCCGGTATTTATTGCATCTGAAAAGAAAAAGAGTAAAAAATAATCACTTTTAATTGAGCAATGTAAGTTAGGTAATTTGTTCCGACAGATGGCGCTGACAGATGATTTGTGTGATTTATTGTCAGCGCCATCAAATGAGTTGTGTGGCTTTTCTGATCTGTCATCAGCGCCATCTATCGCCTGGCGAGACGATGTATGTGTTCATTATACCTACCAAGCAAAACTTTATAAAAACTACTTAGATTTTTTTTTGAACGCCATCAACGTTGTAGGCTAGTACAATCGCATTAGTCATAATATTTTTAAAATTTTTTAAAATACCGCCTGGCATTATTAACATCTGGATTGTCTTAATCTATAGAAAATAGAGATAATTCTAATTAAAGGCAAATTTTAAATTTATCTCCTACTTACATATAGCTCTCGATTGGAGCTGTTTATTTCAAAATTAATAGCATATAATTCTTCTTCGGTGTTTATTGGGAACTTTGAGGTCACCATTTGTCCCAGACCTACTTTGTCATATCTTCGATGGTAGCGGTTTGCTCCGTGACAGTTTCTAGCAGGACCTTAAGAATATAAATACAACGAAATGGTCAAATATTAACATAATCATGTACGAGTCTGTTAAATTATACTTATACCCTTTAAAGAATTAATTTCATCCGAAAGCTCGAAAACCATTTTTTCTAGGTTCCTTAAATGGTCACAACAGCCACATGATCACTGTACATTTTCACTTTTCAACACATAAAATATTAATTAAATCTTACCACTTAAAATATAACGCTCAAACTTATTGAATTCAACTTTTTTTTGTTATAATTTTGATTTCGTCTTACTCTCGGTTTGAATGACTCCTCGCAATTATAACAAATTTGGTTAAAGTGAAAACATTAAGCATGACAATTGTTTTTGTAAATTTTCAAAGCCAGCTTAGAAAAAAATGTACATTTGGAAAATAGAGTGAAAAATTGGACTACGAAAAGTAGGCGTTTCATTTCGTTGATATTAAGTAGTTCGGCGTTCGCTTACCTTAGGGTGAATAGGGTAACTACCCATGTAGGGAGTAGTCGGGTAGGTTGTTTAAATATTGCTAAGCTTACACGAGAAAGCGATGAAAAGTAGGCGTTATAATTCGATTGACACTTAGTGGTTCGGTGTTCGCTTACTAAAGGGTGAATAGGGTAACTACCCATGTAGGGAGTAGTCAAATAAGTAGTAGCTGTATGGCTTATCGACACCCCTAGAACGACTGGGTACTTTGTACGCCGTACAAAGTTAGTACGACCTTTTTGACAGTTTTCAGTGGGAAAAGGGTAAAATAAAAAATATGCAATATGTTCGTTCAATGGCTGTGCTCAATCACACCCAACAACATTTGCAGGTTTTGTTTTTTAATACATCCAACTTTACTATACTTGTTTTTCGCATATCCTGCGAATACCACTGAAATTGTCCCCTTTGTTTTTCTTGCATTGGCTGTACAATGTGAGTGTTTGTGTGTATACCTGTTTTTGTATTGGTGTGTGCCTCTGTGTGGCATCAACAACATACTTTTCCGCATGCATCCTCTTCTATTTTGATGGGCATGGCATTTTCGCACGAGTGGCCCATTGTCTAAATTATTTCTATGGTATAAATTTTCCATTTTCCGTTGAATTTGCGTACTTCAGCCGGAACTTGGAATCCGTACGGTAACGGTAAAGCTAACGGTATATGCTTCTGACGATGTCAGCGACATGCGAAGCAATAGATAATTTTGAAGACGTAAACGTTCCCCGGTCGCCCCCTCAATTGTGCTTGTCTCTGGTCCTGAATCCTTGTGATTGCGCTAATTGTAAGTCATGTCAACACATGGTAACACACAGTAATGGCCAAAACACACTCAAACACACACACACGCATGTGTAGCAAGATATTAAATTAATTGGGCTTTGTGGAATTTAAGCGATGGTGGCATCTGCCCTATAATTATTGAGATAACAACAAGAATCCAACTAAACAAGTAAAAAGTGTCATTATATTGTCTATTAATATTTATTAAGCCGAATGAAACTTCTGTCACATTTAGTTATAAAACCATTAATCTTGGCAATAAACAACTATGTGAGATGTGGGTTATAAATCATTCAGTTGTCAACCAGAATTTTTGAATATAATTAATTTGAGTTGGGAAAATGCCCAGAGAGCCAGCCACCAACTTCAGCCTCTTCCTCAATGGTTCGCCCACCCTGTTGGCCATAAATGTGGGAAACACTTTAACACCTCCACACACATTTATATCTACATCAACATCTCTCCATCTCCCTCCGCTTGGCACACATATGGGGATTAAAAGCTTTCGAGCTGCCAGTTAGGATTAATGTCGGGTTAAAGAATTGAGGTATTTATTAATTGTTCGTCATTTAAATGGTTACGGAACAACCCCTTTCAACGCACGTCCTTTTTAGAATTTATGCGGTCGTTCCCAATTGACCTTTTAGTTCTTGATGGAAAACGTTTATTTATCTATCCATAAAAATTATGATTTTTTTAGTATAATATTTGAGGGGGCAATAAAAACAAGCAACGAAAGTAAATGTGTAGCATCCAGTAAGATACTCTTTGTTTAAGTTCAATTATTTGTGCTATGTAGAGCCAACCGCTAATTTTAAACTGCTAATTCAGAGTGCTTGTATTATAGCCATGTTTGCGGTTAGCAGCATTGCTTGAAGCGATGGAAAACAAAATTAATATCATAGTTTTATCAGATTGCATTTTGTATACTGTTTATATTATACTCGGCTATATGTGTATGTGTACATATTCGCAAGGACACTTCGCTTAATAATCAAATGCAAATGAAATTACCGATTTGCGTGGAAGGTGGGCGTAGCAATCCCAATTTAAAATAAAATCTTTTCTCTGTATAGTATACTGAAATATTCATGACACATTTTGTGCTTGTGGTTGTTATTGTTGCTGACACTAACTCTTATTTGCAGGCATCTCAACTTAGACAAGATAAGATTTTTCAACTATTGAGGCTGACACATTTTTAAATAAAATATAAATGGAAAAGGCATTAAATGGAGAAGGTCAAACTGTTTTATATGTTAGATATTTGTAGTTTTACCAACAACTTGCTCTTTTTGTAGCTTACTGCTTTAATAAATTTGCATATTACTCATACATTTCCACATCCCTCGCCTCTAAAGTATCTCTAATGGTGCTAATGGCTCGTAACTTGAAGAACTTATCTACCGACTAACTGCATTTAAATTTGCACAATATATCAAATTTTATATTATGCTCGCGAAACGAAATGTTTTTACAGTTGCCAAGTATTCTAAGTAAAACAACTTGGGATTTCTAGCTTAGGGACTTGTGGCACTTTTGCCCTGTTTTTCATTGCAAATCATAAAAAACAGAAACGTTTTATTGAAATCTAATGGTCTATTCATAATATGCAAATAAAATGCCATAAAAAAAGTAAACGCCTTAAACTTTCTTAAAGTTTTCCAGGATTGTAAACTGTTTCAAGAGATACCACTTGATTGTCACTTTTGATAAGTTTTCACTCAATATTTCATTTAATCTCCATTATGCAAAGCGCAAATTTTAAACCTTTCCACGTACTCTTTATAAATTTAAGGGAAACTGTTTTAAGTTTCAAATACACGGCTTAAACTTATACCATAAATTGAAATGGATTAAAACTATCAAAAAGACCAGTAAAACTTGTCTTTCTTATTTAAACGGATGCAGAATGTATAAAATATGCAGACAATTGTGCCGTAGCTTGTTTTATGAGCTCATATAGCAGAAATATTGTATAACGTTTATCATTGAATGCATTTCGGAAGGATATTCAAATATATATTTTTCTTTCAATTGCTACCCAACAAGCAGTTTGTGACAACAGGGTAAAATTATGTTAAATGCATTGGCAAATATTGTTCCAAGAATGTAAAAATGCGTGAAATGCAAAAGAAAAGAGAACTTTACGTCATGAAAATAGCAAAGAATGGAAGAACAATGTTGTTTATTTTCACCAAGCTGACCCTAAACGAATAAAGAAGAATATTTGCTGACTATAAATTGGGGATGGCAAGAAGAAATACCCTACCTAAGTAAACGAGTGCTAATGAAGCAGAACAGTCTAACGTGTTTTTGTCATAAATAATCATTATATTTGATTGTTCTTTCATTTACCCTACTCGTAATGAAAAATCTAATTTTAGATGAATGATTCAATTGAGTTTGAGAGACCTCAAGTCCTCTAGAGACCCTTGTGCCTTATTGCGGATTTTGACTGAAATCTAATAAAAGTAGACTTGAATAGAAAACTTTAAAAACATTTTAAAATTTCTTTGATATTCTTAAAAGCAATAAATACGCTGCCTTGGGCGAAGCTGATGACCCCACTTAGAAACAGACGCAGATGATTAACTATCCGCCAGCCCAAACAACAAACTAAGGATACTTTGTATAGAAAATATGTTATCTCCCTCAATCTATTTGCACAACATTGTTTCTACTCCTTTTGCCCTTCTTTTTATGGCCACCATGAGTGAAGACCACCTTTAATGAAATAAAAGAAAAGGTAAACTGAATGTTGCGGTTGTGTATCCGCCCACTGCCAAACTTAAGGTAACTTGGGTAATTGATTTATATCTCCATATGGACGTACTGCCAATGCTCCAGCAGGGTTAAGGGGGAGTCAACACTTACCAGGCCGTTTCTCTGTTTAAATTGTGCGCAGCTTTTGTTGTCTGGGCGCCATTAAACGCTTAATTAATGCTTCAATTGAATTTAACTGCCAGCAGTTGATAAATATGGCAGCCACAGCCGCAAATCTCGCGCAACTGAAATCCTTTTGACTGTTTCTTTTGTCCTTCTGGAGATGTCGTTGCTGCCGTTCCGTAGCCGTTGCCGTTGCCTTTGTTCGCCTAAATCCCTGGTGGGGGGCTAAGGCATTGGCCAAGATAAACACTAAAACAGGCGACACAAAAGCGCGCGAAATAGCTCACACATACACACGAGCACTCACACATTCACGCACAGGCTCACGCACAGACTGAATATGAGGAGACGAGTGCGAATTGAACCCGGTCCAAGCACTTTAATATGGCGCCAAATGATGTGGCGGCATCCACGTCGTTGTTGTCTGGACTTCTATTCGATCTGCTCGGTGCGCATTCGTAGCAGCCTCGACTGTGCCATCTAACGGTATTTGTTGTACTGAATGCCCAGTTCGGGCAACCAGATGAATGAACCAAAAAATTGCCAAACAACTTCGCATTGTCGGTGAAAGATGTGGAAAACTTTGCTCGGAGCGCGGTCCACAGACGCCAGGGATGCGAATGCAAACACATACACGCATTCACACACAAACACTACCGCAAGTGTATTGCTGTACATATACATACATACCAACACATAGCGACGCAGAGCTTTTACTACGTGACAAGCTTTTAAGGGGTCTCTAGCTAACCCCCAAGCTTGAAGCTTTCTGATGCGCGAACGGGCAGATTTGAAAAACTGAAAATATCAAACGAGATAATATTCACTACTGCTGACTAATAAACTAATAAATAAACTAACAATCATAGCTTTGAGTATAGGGTTCGAAGACCTTCTAAGTGCTTAATATTTTTTGTAAACATCATTAAAACTTTATTTTAAATAGAAATTCTATCCACTATTCTAAAATGTATTAAAAATTTGAGTTTTTTCACATAGAAACAGAAAAAATTTATGGAAAATTTTGACATTACTTAAAACACATGATACAGGGTATAAGGCCTTCGACATCCGGTAATGAAGGTAAGAAAGATGTTTACCACTTGTTCGAATATTTGCTTTATTTCTTAGAAAATCGGATATTTATTTTATTTCTCAGAAAAATATAACTTACCATAGTTAGCAAGCTATGTTACCAAATTATGCTAACAAAAAACATTTGGCAAACAACTTGTTAGCCCATTTAGTGCCCATAGATTGGCATAGTAAACACTGGGATTGATTCCATTCATATTTTTGTCGACACGTGATGCGTAGCAACAGTAAGTGTATTTGTGCTCTAGTGTCCGTGCATGTATGTTGTTGTTGTACATTATCTGTATATGATTTGCTAAACAAGGCACATGATTTAATTAAATTTGAGCACTAGCAGTTCACCAGAGGTTGCTAATAAGAGATAAGCCCTCGCGGCTGGGAAACGAGCTCGTTTGTTGGGTTAAACAAATGAAGTCATAATTTTTTATAGATTTGCCGCCTTGTAATTCTAAAAACAAGTATTCAAAACTCACACTCACACACATCCACTGACGCAGACGCAGCAAAACTGTTCACACTCTCGAATCGGTTTGATTAAGTAAAGAGAAATAGGTTTAGTTGGTAAGAATGTGTGTAGTAATATACATTACTACTTTATTAAATATTTAAAATTAATAATTACAAAATATATCATTATGCATTACGTGTTTTTTTTTGTTTTGGGAAGGCGGGCGGTGGTGAAGGGTAGGAAGGGTGGGGCGTATTTTGTATTCTGCTGAAGCAAAACTTAAAAATATCACACACAAATACCACGCAAGAAAAGAATCCAACAACTAAATTTAAGCATTTAATTTAAGTTCTTTCCATCGTTCTGATTCTGCGCACTGTCAAAAAGGGACATGGTTTAGCATCTAAGGACACTCCTTGTCGCTGATCTTTTGGAAGTCTAAAAAAGAATACAAAATATATTAATAATTTTCGACATTTCAGATAATAATCGACATAATACTCACTGGCATTTTGAAGACAGTTTTCAGTTTTCATAATGCAAATGTTGCGATAAGTTTTGGTTGTTCCTTTATCGTCCGCGGCGCAAATATAATTATTTTCCTGCGTGTCGCACTCCATGACACACTTCACATTGGGATCGGGCAGACTGAGGCACTGCACCAGCGTCAGAGCGTAGAGCGTCACTATAAATAGATATAATCGCATCATCACAGTTAGTTATTCAATCAGAAGGCGTGCGAAAAAACAAACGACCAAAACACTGGACATTAAAGCCATCACCGCCTGGCACAACATGCCCTGCATACGAAATTACACCGATCAATTCAATATGATATCACCAACAGCCAGTAACCAGCCACAACTACAAAGGGAAATTCTCAACACCCATCTCTATCTGTATAGTCCATCGGTCAATCATATGTACGCCCATCGTTTCTCGACGCCAGCGAGTCTGGCATGTCATTGGCCGGCCGGAAAGTTCTAAGTAATAGATCGGACAGTGGCGTCTCACCGCTATTGTGAGTGGAAAACAAGGAAATGCTAAATTGGGGCAGAGTTGGCGAACCAAGGTATTATCGTTGTTATATAGCTAGCAAGTTGAAGTGATTCATGAAATTATTCACCGACATTCAAAGAAATTTCCACTCATTGATTGCACAAAGGACCTTGCAATAAAACTGTATATTGAATATGTAGGTCAGTATCAGCTATGGGTAATATTGAACTTAAAGATTCATTTGATAAACATATACGATTCATTGAAATAAATATAATTGTAAACAAATGTATGAATCATGGAAACATCGCACAACATAATTAAGATTCAACATCTATAAGACGTGGTTGGGTTTTCAAATGAATCAACATTATTAAATTGCGATCAATTGTAACTTAAGGAAACAAGTTGTATCGAGAAGAATCGAGTATCAACTACCTTGTATCACAGTGTAAACCAGAGAATGCATACGACTCTGACTTATTTCTAACGTCAATCGCAAATTTAGTGAACCGACAAATTGAGTATTGAACACCCTCCGTTATCGGAAAAAACATTCTGGGGCTGAATTAATTTTTTTATACCAGGAACCTCATTAAATTTAATATTGTTGACAAGTGTTTTCTATTAGTTTTTCATCGAAATTGATACTTACATGCCAAGAATACTGCAAACAGCTTCATTTTTTTGTAGTTTTAGGTTTATAATAAGTAGAATATGTTTATAATAATGTGTTTATGTTTGTATATGTATTGTTTATAGCACTGAGCAAAAACAACTAAAACTCAGTCGTTCAATTATTAAATTATTTATTAAAAATGCGGCGCGTGAACTTTACGGGTCAGCTGTACATATGATAATTATATGGCGCTTGATACTCGTTGATCAAATTTTTCACGATTTCCATATACGTTTACATACGTACATGTATATAGAATTGTCTATGTGTATGTGCTTTATTTGAGATTGGGACTTGTCACTGAACTTCTCAGACACGTGTCTATCTTGGCATCATTTATATTGTGCTTATATTGTTTAAAATTTGTTGATTTTTACGCGGCACACTCAGGCAATAGTCGTCGCTATAAGTATTCGCGCACTATTCTGTTCCGCTGCGTTGTGTTCTCGTTTGCTTTAGCGTTACGTTACGTTACGTTACGATTCCTCTCTCGGCGAGGCCGCACCAGCACGCGTCCAAATGCGAACTGAAACTAAAGCGCCGCGCAAAGATATCCTCCAGCCTCGGCGGGAGAGTGAGCTTACTCTGACTGACTGCGACTCCGACTCTTGACTGACTGATGGGTCTGGGGACTGGAACTGGGATGCTGCCGGACGCACTGTGGCTGTGTGGATGGTCGCTTGCTCGCTCGCTGATTGCTGCTGTCTGCCGGCCGCTGTTAGATACAGATACAGATAGCTTAATACGTGCGCATCTGTTTGTGTTTGTGTGGGTATGTGTGTGTGGGTATATGTGTCTGTATTGTGAACTGAGCACACTGGACACCACACGGTTTTCAGTTATGAGTTTGGGGTACCGATAATCAATCAAAATCAAAATCAGTGACTGCACCCAGGAGAATGACTGGATGACTGAATGGCTAACTGAGTGAATGGCTGACTGACTGAGTTATCTTGGCTTTGGGCTGTCTGTCGTAGCGCACACGAATGATGTTCTACCACACAGTGTCTGTTAGTTTTATAGAATTTTTTCATGCTAAAATGATTTACGCTCGTGTCGTCGTCTTCAGTTTTCTTTTCGTTGCTTTGTACATTTTGCGTTTTTTTTTCTCTCTCTCTTTCGCTCTCTCCACTGCTCTCGCGGTCCTATGTGTATGTGATTTTTTTCTTTTTCTCTGAGTGTGTTTGCATGTGTGTGTGTGTGTGTGTGTTTCTGCTATTAGCTGCTTGGCTCCATGGGTCTCTCGATCGATCGATCGTTTGATCGCTTGATCGATAGCTCTGTAGGCGGGTCACGCGTCACGTTGTCCAGCTTCTTGTCGTGGTGTCCGTTGTCGTTGAATTATTTATACATATACTTTATGCAGCCAGTCGTCGTCACATCTAAAATTTTGAAATATTTTTCATTCTTTTTTTCCTCGATTTTTTTTGTTGAAGTCATGTTGCCGGTTTCATTAATTGGTTCACGTTCACGTTCCGCTGAAGACTGCCCGCTGATGCTGCTGCGGCGGCTACCACAGAACCATCTTTAGATTTCGTCAGAAATTTTTCAAAAACGTTTTGGTTTTTTTTTTATTTTCATTGGCGACGGCCACGAGTTCACTCCTCTCAACACCAGCAACAGCGTCGTCTATGAGTTTCCTTTGATGATCAAATATTTTGGCAATTTCATTATGTATGTGTGTGTGAGTGTGCACAGACATGTACAAATGTATGTATGTATACGGTATGTGCATGTCGTTATTTATGAAACCGCGACGCATTTGATTTTTGATTTAGATTTTGGTCCCACATTTTTGTGCGTCTGCGTTTTGAGTTGGGATTTTTTTTTTGTATTTTGCTTATCAGTTTTCTTCTCATACAGACTCACATACACAAATGTACACACCAAGATCTGTGTTCGTAGGAATTATTTTCTCATAACTCATTTAAGAACCGAATTATTGATACTTTTCGAAGGCATACATACAAATATGACTAATGCCACGGTACTTTACACTCTGAAAAGGTAAACAATAAACATATTTGTTTATGGATTGTGTTTACTTGGTTGCATTTTGCACACATCTACTGCATGTTTTGCTTTTGTCAAAGCATCTGTAATATTTTAAAGTGTTCCCAAAACATTAGATGTATACCCAATAATAAAAGGCAACTTTAGTTTTGTTTCTATGATAGTGCGCCTAAGGCAGGTCTACCGAGAAGGTGGTTTTAATTCGAATAAAACGTGCTTAGAGATAAGAAATAAGTGAAATCACTAAGTTAATAAAATGTAAATTGAGTAAGTATTATAAGTTTGACTAGTTTGGAAGAATATAATGTCGAACACTACAATTCTAAGGTACACTACGAAATGGTCCATAATTCCAGATTTCTGATAATTCATTTTTTTTTTAGGTTTGTAAGAGCAGCGCAACTCCGGCCAAAGTCCATTTGCCGGGTTTGTCTTTGGTTTTCAAATTGAAGGTCCACACGTAAGTTGGACCTCGTGTACGTGTCTTATAGACGGGGCATTCGTACATGTTCCTCAAGTCCTGCTTGTCTTGGGTGATGGCCTGCAGAAGAAAAAAAAAGAAACAACGAAAAGAAAATAGAAGTTTTAATAGAAACATTTGCTAGATTTATTCAAACATGCGCCGCATTCTAGACGCCACAGATCCGTTCCAAATTCAAGGTATTATCATAGACGCCTCATTAGAATTCGCCCAGATGATATTTGCATTACAAACTCACTCGAATATTAATTACTGGCATTGATGGATAAAGTTCTTTCAGCCGTGATTCCATAATAATACCCTGCTGAATATCCCATCTGGCGCCCTCCATGTAGATGCCATGCACACAGCAGCCGTCCCGCGGTGCTGTGCTGTAATTACGAAAAGAAAACAAAACCTTATACAATAATGTACATATATGAAATTGATATCGATAATCTTAAATTGTTTTCCATAGTCTAGGGGCGGTCTAAGTTTGAGTCAGAGTCTGTTCGGTGAGTTATTGTTTGCCTTTTATCTGACGCCAAATCAAAACGTGCGACGCTTTGTCGTCCAACCCGAGCGGACGTCAGGCGCCACTTAATAAACAATCAAGCATCGAGAATCGAGAATTAACAATAGACAACTGTTAATTACCATTGCCATTAATAATTGCTATTTTTAAACACACTCAAGTATGCAGGGGCGCTCAATATGCTGGCGTGGTTTAAAATTAGCCTCGGAATGGAATAAATAGCATTGCTGCTATTATTAGCGCCTGCCGAAGCCGTTGGCCGTTGCTCGATCTCCCACTCTCGCTGGATGAGCCGCTGTTTTCACTATCTTTGCTTGTAAGTATTGACGCAAGGCAAGTAGATTTACACAGATACTATTTGAAATGCCGAACGTGCTTCAGCGTGCTGTGTCCGTCTGTGTGTCGGTGCTGAGCACTTGGCTTTTAAATGGCTAGTTATATATTTTTAAGAAAATAATTTAATTAATGCTCTTTTTAACTTAGTTACATATTGTTAACCCACTGCATGATCGGCATACCCTGTATCGTCATGTCAGACAATGCACAACGGCGTAAATCAGTACAATTATATGAACATACACACGTTAGTACATCTTGTATGTATGTGCATGAAGGGGTCAGTGCAAAAGTCAATTGAAATTGCGTATGAATAGTGTAGGGGAGTGTCGTCTGCCTGTGTGGCACCACTTACGTAAATTCTTCCTTTTGTTTCTTCGTCACGTCACACTGCAAGCACATTTTGTCCAACGGCAGCTCATTGCGACGTGCTGTGCTCTGCATGATGGCTGTAAGCAGCGATTGGGGATTAAAGAATCCCGCAAGCCAGACGCACGAAGGAAGCTACAATAAAAAAAACGAAGCAAAATTAATAAAACGGCTTAATGATTGAGCACTTGCACTGATGTACTGCATGTTCTGATTCTGTTAGTTGGTTGCTTGCAACACACACACGTACCACAAAGTCTGTGGACCACGTTTCCAGCTCCCGCAAACGCAGACACAAATCGATAAACCAATTGTTGAGCCCCAACAGCGAGGGGTAGGCACGTTGCGTCCAGATGGGCGGCACTTGGTCCAAGAACAATGAGTTCTCTAACACTTCCATGTCCGATGTAATGGTCAATTCGCCTTTCAAGCCCAGATCGAGCTCCTTCAGGCTACGCTTCATTTCGCTGGTCAGAAAATTCATGCGTTCGCATTCCTGGAAGGCCACAATTACATAGGGTGTGCGTTCCTCCACTTTGTTCATAATTTCCACCATGTTAAATTCCTCGGGTAGCTTTTCAATAATCTCATCGACTATTTGTTTAACCTTATCCTCACGTGTTACGGTGGCTCCACCACCAGCACCAGCATCACGTGGCTGCATTTCGAAGACAGTGCGAAAAATGTTCTCTGCTCGAGTTGTTAGGAAACCGACCTCAGCATTTGGATGCAGCCCATATAAATAGGGCGATTCAGCTGGCATCATTTCATCCACATAAGTGTGGTAACCAAGATAGTCGGTATTGGGCGGTGCGGCAAACGAGGGTGCGAGAAACAGTTCCCCATCCACCAGATCTGGCTGCATGTACTCCTCCAAGTAAGTAATGCACAGCCGGCGATCCCAATCATCTGTTATATGACCGCCATACATGATCTCGCCAAATAGATAACGCAAATCTTCCCACGGCACCTTGGCATTAGCCTCCAGATAATTATAAAGCACTGATACACTAATATTCAGATCACCCACATTAAAGGGGTAGATTTTGTTCCAGCCTTGCGGACCAAACTTGCGCCGTTCAGCCACGACGGCATGGAAGTAGCACAAAGAGAAGAGAATGGCTTTAAACTCCGCCTCTTTGCCAGACATCTCTAGAGTTTCTTGGGTGAAGTTGTCTAATGCCTTGTGCAGATTGGCCAACATTCCTGTTGGTGGTTCATTGGTGATCTTGATAGAGGACTCCAAAATTCCCTAAAAAGCAGAAAATCAGTGTAGAGATACGGACTCTATTGAATAGCTTCTCACTCACCTGTGGTATTATATGTGCTGATGGGGTTGATGCAGGTTCAGCGCTCAAAAACATACGATAGTCCGCATGTGATCCATCGGCATAGCGCTCCAATTTCTTTTCCAGCACTGGTAACCATTTTCGCACCAAATGAATATTCTGTAGGACAACCCAGTGTCCATTCTTAGCTGCTGTATCCATGGCTGCCTCAGCAATTGATTCCTGGCCCTGACCCAGGGAAACATTGTGAAAGTTACCCAAATCCATAGAAAATCCCAATTGTTTGCCCAACGCTTCAACATCCTTTAAGGGATTTACACCAGGAGAGAGTATGAAGAAAATGGGTGTGGAAGGACTGGCTTCCTCGTAGGACTTGGCAAACTCCATGGCCCGATTTTCAACATATTTTGATCCAAGTTTCTCTTCAATAAAGTCCCTGCATAGAATATCTATTTAGTATTCATTTATGCTGAATAAGTATTTACTTACGCTAATGCATAAGTCATCCGATCTGGTCTCAAGGCTCTGATCATGCAGAGACGTTGCAGAGCTGTTTTATTCTTCCACTCCTGTGGGAACTTCTCCTTCTCCGGTAGCTCTGATTCCACAAGCTTCTTCCAGCGTTTCGATGATGTCTCAATGTCCCGATCCAAGTTCCGAAACTCATCTTTGGACGCTAGACTGCAAATTCCGCCCCACGATTGATTACTCAAAAAATCCACAGGACTTGTCACATGTGGCTTTATCGGGAAGCGGAGTAGGAAGTCCAGTTCCGCAGATGAGACCTCCTCGTTCATCAAAAGTATCTGCAATAAAATAAACATTATATATATATTTATCTTAGGAGACTGTCTTCGCATTTTTACCTGAAATGTCATTTGCGAGGCGAAGATGAGTTTGTCGCATTCAAAAAGACCACGCGAAGTATACTGAAAGACCGAATACGTAATGCAATCGATCAGATTTGAAACACGCAAATCCAAAGTTTCGCCCGGTTCAGCCTTGGCTATGGCCTTTTGGAACACTACACTAAAAGCCTGTAATAAAATAATTAGCTGATAATATGAAGTTAATAGGGTATTTTCAACTTACCTTCAGTGAAAACTGATAGATTGGATTAATTGTGTTTAACTCGTTCAGAATGAAGTATAAAAGACTTGCTCTGGCTGCCGCTGGTCTGTAGTATTCGCGAGCCTTGTCGATTTCCTTGGAGGTGATTTTAGCTTCTGCCACTTTCTCCTCAATGTCAGAAGCTGTGCTCTTTGTTGTCTCCAGATTCTCCACCAATGCAGTGTCACCTAAAATATTCTCACCCGCTGACGATAGACGCGAGAGTAGATCGTCCTCCAGTTTCTTAAGCATTATCTTAAAGTCATTTTGTTGCTTGGTCAACTCGGCCTTGAGATCCTCCAGATCGGGGCGTTCAGCTTTGACTACTTCGGCAAGAAGTTGATCCTCTAAGCCATCGCGTGTAACAGTGAAATTAATAAGCGTTGTCTGTGCTTGCATCTCTGGTTTATAGTGAGGATTTGCTAATTTAGTGTGAAGAATTAAACGGAATGTGGAATTATATTCGATCTCCTTGTCTCCGATCTTGATTGCTCTGAAACATTGTAAAGCAAATTGTTAAACTGATAGATAACAAAGAGAAATGCATGTGCATAACTTACTTTCCCTTCTTTATGAGGTTACGGCCGAGCAAAGAGTCCAAAACCGGATCTAAGTTCTCATCAATATTCTCAATAAGTACGGTGATGCCCGAGTTGATGGACTTCTCAATGATGTCCAAATAGTTTCGCTGTCCCAACCGCATTACCTTCAAATCTTCGCCATACTTTTGCTTTATCCATTTAACCCCCTGCAATTGAGGATCAATCATAAGAGGCCAACGATCCGAGTTTGAGAGAATCGTGGCATTCTCAATGGACATGCGATCACTGGGAAGACCCTCGTTAGTCCATATGGCGATGGTGGTGTCATCGGTCAGCAGCGTCAATGGGTCAAGATTCTCGGTTGTGGGTATGGGTGGATCAATGCTTTTGAGAAAGGGTGTCCACATCTTTTGCAATAGATCAATGCGAAATCCCTTCGTGAAACAGCCGACATAGGAAATGAAGGCAGTAATGAGTAGAATATCACCAGGCAAAGTAATGCCCTGCTTGACGAAGCTATAAAATGCCACAAGTTATTTAAATGTAATGTTTATAAATATTGTTTTTATCTTACTTATTGACTGCTTCAGCCCAACGCACGTTCTCACTGGCCAAACCGCCCACCAGACGATTCGCCAAGGCTATGGTGGCCTGAGTAGCATCCGCTTCCTGCTGACAACGCAACTTATCTGCAATAGCTTTCTCGAAGTCCGCCGTGAGCTTAGCTAGCTGCTCTTCAAGACTCTATGGATAATAAGAATTGAGAATGATGATGAACTGTATCATTTTTGTAATCTCTTTAGATGGTCTTACCGCCACTTTGCGTTTGATACCCGCAAGCTTATCCTGTGCAGCTGCCAGCTCTGCATTGGCGGCTGCCAAAGCCTTCCGCTTGGGCTCTACATCGCAGTATACTTCGTAAAATTTAATAATATTGATAACCCAGGCACATAGCCCAGCTGCAGCGCCGGACTTCGAGCGTACGAACTCGGGCTCAAATTCCGGATCCTTGAGATAAGGTTGTATTGCTTTGATTATTTCGGGATGTATATTTTCCTTGTCGTAATTGATTAGCGCATCCAGAAAGGCGTCGACTTTTGCCATGGATATTTTGGCTGCCTTCCATGAGCGATCTTTGGGCAGCTTGCCGCCAGGTGCTAGTAGCACCATAACCGCAGCAGTTACATTGGTAACCGCACCGGGTGGTGATCCAAAACTCTTCAACTCAGTTAAGTTGGCCTTGTTCAGTGTATTGAGCGCTTCTTGGGCGGCTGTTAGGGCTGGCTCTGCCTTAAGAAGGTCTTCCTCGCAATCACGCTGTTTTTTGCTCACTTCGTCCGCTATCAAAGCAACCTTCATTTCCTCCTCATCGGCTACGGCTTTTTCCGTTTGCACTTTTTCCGTTTCAATGCCCACAATTTCGATTAAGGCATCGGCCGCATCGTTCTTCTCCTTGAGCTCAACTTCCTGCACAGCCAGTTTGACCTTTAGATCGGCTACCTGCACTGCAGTGGAGCGCAGCTTCTCCAGACCATTCTCCAGACGTTCGATTTTACTCTGCAGATCTTCGTGCTTGTGATTAAGTAGCTTTATATATAAATTAATCTGTTCGAGATAACTCTTTGGTGTGGTGTAATTATAACGACGTTCATTCTGTAAATAAACCTTGGATGTCGTATTGACCGACGTGTGTACATAGGCCATGAACTTGGCCACAGAATCACGATGATTCTCCGGCAACACCTTGTTTTGGCCCAGAAAGTTCATGGCCACCGATATGAGTGCCTCCTGAGGCCATTCGTGGAACCAATTGATGGATGTTGCATTGATGATGGCAGGGAATTTTCTCGACCGAACACGCAATGTTGAACCCACTGGTGAAAAACACAGAACTATCTTCAGTTGTTTGCGTACACGATCGATGAAGAATTTCCAGCAGTTTTCTCGCGTATCAACCAGTCCCGCACCTTTGACCTCATTACGCACGCCAGCGATAATGTTCTCGATTTCGTCGTCCGGAAATAGATCTGGAATCTCGCCAGTGGCTAACAAGTCGTTGATTAAGACAAGAAAATCCTCGCTAGGGATCTGTGCATCTGTCATTAGGAACATGATGCTAACATTTTTGAGGCCAGCTTTCAGATATAGCCCAGAGAATTCGTTCTATATATGCATTTGTATATCAAAATTGTATTAGTGTAAATTAAATGGTTACGATAGTTTGAAAATTTACAAAAAACAGACCTTTAAATCGTTGACTCCATACCCCTTCTTCAGCTGTATTTGCACAACCTCCAAGCTGGATATGAATGCTGCCAAGCGCGCTAGAGATTGTTTGCCACTGCCACCAACACCAACCAATAAAGCGCTGCCACGCGGTGATTCTAAAATGCGATTGATTCTGAAATACATAGAAAAATAATTCGTATACGATTGTTATCTTTAATTGTCTTTTAGTTTGCGATCTTACCTGCAGACATGCATCATCGCATCCTCGAATAACACCAGATTCATGGCAGCGACTAGATCATTATACGATGACATTGCTTCCTGAAGGAGTTTGTGAAGCTCAGGCCAACCCTTGATGGGCATGTACTTAGGATCACCAATTCCTCCAGCGAAATGACAGTAAATATTCGGTTTGTCAAATATAACGGATTCGTCAATTTCTTCGAACGACTTCTTGACAATGTCATGTTGCATTTTGGTAAAGCTATCGATATCCTTATCATCGGTCAGCTTATCCGAGTAGACACGCTGTGTCTCATGTTGCCACAGACGTATAAGATCTGTAGAGCCCGTTAAACACTCGGTTGAGCTGAACAGCAGACCCTGCAAGGTTAAATCAAACAAACAATAAAAAATATAAAAATATAAAAGGAGTACCGACTTTTACTAACTTGAAAAACATTGCTGATATCCCGCAAGTTGAAGATATAATGCGATTTGATAGCTGTGGGCAGGAAAACCTGCAGACATTTGTTATGCAACGCAACTGTGGCTGCCACAATGTTGGGCGTCATTCGTGTCACGATCGGTACAAACTTCTGTTCGGCATTGGCGAAATGTTGCGCCAGTATAGACGAGTACATTACAGTTATAGAATCCACGCCGGGAAAACTCACGGCGAGCACGCAAAAGTGTCGCTGTAGTCGCGGATTGATGGTGAAGCTGCCCGAGGTGGGATTCATGCAGGCAACATATTGGCAATTGTGTATATCCTTCAGGGTTAACTTATTCCGATCATACCAATGTCCGTAGTCCAGATGCTGTCGCATTAGGGTGTGCGGCTGCACCGTACCATAACAGTCCACCTCGGGCATATTGATGTCGTCAACAAAGTAGATCAAGGTCTTGTTTCCGGGCGGTCCGTAGTTGCGACCCGCTTTCTTTTCCAGCGGCTTTTCGAGTATCTTTTGCAACATTTCGGACGTGGTATAGAAATTGAATGGTATTGTGGTGACAGCGTAATTCTCAGAAAGCGATTGAAGCTTCTCGTTGACCAGTACGGTCTTGCCGCATCCGGCATTGCCCACTAGCATCACCGGGTGCTTCTTATCCATAAGCAGATCCAGAAAGTAACGCAGTCGAATTGACTCGGAGGTATGCACGAGCACAGCTTGCAGCGGCAGATCCGAGTCCAGTTCAAATTTCGGTATTTTCTCTGTCCATGGCAGAAATGTCTTTGTTTCGCTATCCAGAAAATAATCGAAAACTGTTCCACCTTTTTGTTGTTTTGTTTTTTTTTTTTCAATTAAATTTCATGTTAAAGTACCATTTAACAAGTAATATGAGATGACAATGCCACTTACCCGCTGGAAACTTTACAGTTTTGAACTCATTTACCCACCATTTGCTGAATTCCACGCGATAATCAATGGCTTGATCCTGGAACATGGCCGAACCGAATGCCCAAATACAAGCAAAAACAAAATACAGCTCGTGCCATTCTTTTGGACAATCGGCCGGCGTGTTCGATGGTATTAGAAAACAGTTTAGTAGATGGCACAGCATTTGTATGTGGGCCATTTCGGCGACAGGCGTGATCTTTTTAAAACGCACGCGAATCGTCTCCAATGAAGGCGGTATGTACTTATCAAATAACATGACCAAATTGGACTTTTCGGCTGGAATTTTGCGCGTTTCAACCCAACTGGTTACATAGCTAAATAAATATAATATAATACATAAACTACACACAATCAAGAAGTTTTTTAGCTTACGGATTCCAACCCAAGTCCTGGGGATTTATGTACAATATGCCAGCCCTGGATACGGTTGCCGGTGTCGCTGTTCTCAGGTTCGAGATCTCAAAGAGCAAACGCATCGAAGGTGTCAACGCAATGCGCTCATTGCTGGCCAAAGTTAGTACTTTGTTGTCGTCCATAACGGTATTCAAACTCTCAATCCACATGGGATCGATATCACCATCGAGCACAATCCATTTGGGTTGGTCACCCGTTATGTTTGCCTGATCGCGCATCAGCACTGAGAACAGCCCGTCCTTCCACTCGCGTGTCGCCGGGTTGATAATGCCGAAAAGTTCATCATTGGTCACCGCTTTCGGATTCAAGTCATTGAATATGGGCTTCCGTTTAATGTTCTGATAGGTGCGCAGCAGCGTCTTCCACACTTGTGTCTTTCCAGTGCCAGCATTGCCAACAATGAATACAGAATGACGTACCTCCAACAGTTCCTCCAGTTGCACTACTTTCAATATAAAATTATCTTCCGGTTGTAGTAGCAAATCGGAGGCAGCTTGTTTTACGGTGCGTTCAAAGTCCTGATCACGTTTGCGTGGCACATCCAAAGCGGGAAATAGATCGCTGATGAGCCCCATGAACACGGGCATATCATCTGTGATAATTTTCGGTATATTGAAATCACGTAGAGCGCGCATTAAAACTTCCTCCTCGGGTCTTCCGGGATCGCCGCGCTGTAGATGAAATTATAAAAGTTAAGCTACAAATAGAAACTTAATCATGATTATGTTTTACTTACCTTGAGTGAACCGGCCACCACCAGCACGGACTTGATGGCACGCAAGCCCCAATCGTAATGATCCTGCTTGGACAGCAGTTCCTTGCACAGTGTGTAGAGTGTGATGAATTTACGTGCCAGCACACGTGCATCCTGAAAGCCCTCGGCGACCAGCATAATCTCACAGATGAGCTCAAAGTCGGGCACCACCATGGCGCAGGGCCGAAATAGCGCCTTTAAGTTCTCAGGCAGCTCTGTACGTCCGGCATAGCCAGGATTCATAGTGATAAATATTCCTACTGTGGGTACACAGGTAATGATCTCTCCCATGAAATTAAATTTATCCTTTTTGTCACGTATGGCGTCCTGTACAGACTTCACCTGTACCGCCACAACGGAAAGTACCTCAACCGTAATCCGATTGAATTCATCAAAGCAGCCCCAGGCACCCGTTTGAGCCAGTCCCTTGTAGATGTTACCACATGACTGATAATCCATCTGTTCGGAGCAATTGAATACGTAGACCATAATGCCAATGGCACGTCCTAAATCTTTGGTTGTCTCTGTTTTGCCTGTGCCCGCGGGACCAGCCGGTCCGCCGCCCATTACCAAGTGTAAGCTCTGTGTTAGTGTTATGTAACAGCGATCTGTGAGCGGCGTTATGACCAGGCGTGGGGTATTGCCTAAGTATTCGTGACAATACTGGAACTCAGCGTCGCAAATATTGGCAAAGCAATCTTTTTCAACATCATCAAAGCGATGCCTCAATTGCGATTGCCACATAAAAGCCGAACCTGAATCCAATTTGGCCTGAATCATCTTAGCGACCACATCTCTTGAGTGCACATCTATTGTGCATATCGTCATTATTTTCTGACGATCCCCCTTGGTCAGCTCGCCGAGCAGCAGTGTTATGAGTAAACTGAGTTGTGAGATTTGTTTCTTGTAATAATCCTTAATCGCATTATCGTAGCCCTCCTCCAGGCGGCTAAAGGCAATGTTTACTTCGGTTGACCACCAGATCTGTGAGCCGCAGAGGGACACCTGGGCAGGATAATCGAATAACCATTGTTCACGTTGCTTTTCCTCATAAGCGACGACAGCTTCCGTTACATAATGTCGCAGGGAGGCTCGCATCGCCGCTTGTATGCGATTTAGCCACACCTCAACTGGTCCACGTATGCTGGCCAGTTCATTAAATTCAACGTATTCACCATCTTTGGCGTACATGCCGGAAGCTGTCTCTATTTCATTGGCCTCATCTCGATTGAATTTGAGGCGAGCTATCGAATCGAATAGCTTGGTAAGATGTTTGGTAACCATATCCGGCTGTATGCCATTGCTGAGGACATCGAGCAGATCGGCCGATGATACAAAATAGAAACGAGGAAAAGCTAAACGCTTTGTTTCCAAGTACTCTGCCAGTGCCTTTTCGCATAGCGTAAGCTCCTTTTGCAAATGCTCCAGACGTTCGATTAGTCCTGATCGATTGGTTGATGCCACCACATTCGATGAGACGGACATCTCATCCATGAGTATACGGAATTCGGCATCGATGTTATCGAAACGAACCGAATCGACGGGGAGCTGTTTGCGTATGTCTTCCGAACTCATGAAGATACTCTCAAGATGGGTCCAAGTGCGTTGCACCTCAAACCATACGGTTATCACTTGATCAGCAATCATCAATTTGTTTTGCCAAGTTGAAACTTCTTCCAGGAAATGAGCGATGTACTTGGATGTTATTAAATTTTGTAGGCAAACCTGGTTCTCTTCAAGCGTCTCTATGAGTTCTTCCGATGCCTTAAGGAGTTTGCAGCCAGTGCGTGGATGTAGCTCATGATCGAACTCCATTGCCGACCATGTTGAGTTCAAGTCTCTCAGTATTTTCTCCATTGACATTTCCTTCACTGCTTTATCAACAATATTTTTCACCTCCTCCTCGCATTCGTGAAGATTCAGTCCAAGCAATTCGGCGAGTGTTGTCTCATGGTCCATTATAAATTTCACCTGCAAATCGGGATACACATAACACAAGTTAATCATTTAGCGATAATCATGTTTAATCAATTCGTTAAGGTATCTAAATTTCTACTAATTCTACTTGATTTTGTTTACTCCATGCAAAGCACTTACGGTCACTTCCTTTGGCAAGGCGGCCAGACTCTGGAATTAAATGGTATTTACAAGAACTGTACAACTATTGTTAATGGGCGTAACTTAAATAAAATATGGATTGGGTAAGGGAGTTAAAGAAAAGATTTATAAAACATTTTGCTATACACAATTGAGCATCCTCGCAAATAGCTCAGGTGCTAGGAAGGTAATTAAAAAGAATTTCATGAATTATTTACATTGCCAAATAGTATAATTAATAAATTATTAGCATAAGAGCTCAGTTCTGTTCAAAAAAGAAACATTAAATAGACCTTGGTTGAGTTCATGAGCTGATTCCAGTGACGTTCTCGAATCGCTGGATTTTGAAGCTCGCCCACGGCGCGAAGTGAGGTTAGCATGTTCTTCACAGTCGACTCAAGATTTATAAATGTATCCCAGACGCGCATTTCTTTATCCAATAGACGAATATCCTTAGCAAATTTCTTGCACTCTATATCCATATTTTCAACGTCGACTTTACGCCACGGAGTTGTCTTCCAATCCTCAATGCTGGTCTGAACAATGTTTACATAATCCCAGAGTTGCTGTTTGATTATTAAGAGATTCACAAAATAGATAAAACTGGTTTAGTAAACGATTTTTTGAATTGTTGCAAAAAGGTTAGTAAAGAATTTGAAATTCTAAGTAAAAAGTAAAATTCCACCTGTAGCATGCAGTACAAAGGTAAGTTTATAAAATAGGTAATAGGTAGATTATAAAAACATGCAAAAACCATGATAAAAATGTATGATAGTGTGCTTAGCCATTTCGTAGATACCTTCAGCATGCGCAGCTCCTTGCGGCATTGTTTGAGAACCTTGAACTCCGGTATATTGACTTCAAAGAGGCTTCCCGATTTCTGAATCTCGCCCATTTCCCGTTCACACAAATACATATCATCGTTGATGCGATCCATTAGCAGATAAGGTTTGTAGCAATCAAAACGAAAGAAATCGTATTGTTTAAAAACTTCTCGGAAAAGCTGTATGTGTGCCTCGAATAATGTTATCTTATTCCTTATGCTGACCACTTCCGTGGCCTGCAGTGGTGAAACCTGTTGCTTCACAGTAGTTGCAATTTTCTTGGTGTTTGCCCACTGCTCGGGCAGCTCCTGCAATAGTACGTTAACTTCCTCGGGTATATCCATGTCATAATATTTAAGAAGCTGTATGGTCTCCTGCATGGGCTCAAACATTTCATCGGTGTTGGCTGCACGCTCCTTCACTTGCATCAAATAAGCCATAATGCTGACCAGACCTTCATAGTCCTTTTCCTTGACAGTCTGGAGTAGACCCTCGTCAGCCTTTCGTATAAAATGACTGAGATCCATAAGACTTGATGTTACAGTTGTCACCAAATGCTCCTTAAACATGTTGCCCCATTTGCAAACGGTGTTGAGCAGAGCTTGCCGAAAGGGTCTAACATCTACTTGAAACCAAGAACTAAACACTTGGAATGCAGGAATGTCCTCAATTTCGGTGAACAACGATTCGTAGTTGTCAATTTGTTCCCTAAAAGCATCTATTGTAGGCTGGCATGGCCTTGGCGGAGGTGGAGCAGTTGGATCATTCATTTGAATAAGCTCTATTTCATCTGGATCGAGCATGCGTCCGTATTCCAGAAAGTATTCCATGCACTCCTCACGATCATCGAGCCATAGATATGAATATCGTTCAAATTGACGACAAAATCTGGACGCCTCCTCCATGACTAGATCAACGCCATTTAGAATTTCACGTCGCATATCTATGATGTCCTGATTCTCCTTTATTAGCTCCGCATAATTTCGCTTCTCATTGGGTTTGAGGCGTTTAACCAGTGAACCCATTTTCATTATGTCGCGCATGAGCTCGATAAGCATGTTATTAAAGCCCATGGAATCCTCTGGGTCCAATGAAGGAACAAACACCAAATTAGGCTCAACCAATTCCAAACGCGACTCAAACAATGGTGCATAATTGTTATCGGGATCCATATTCTCGGCCAAATATCCAACACTAACGCCGACTGTACGTAAAATGTTTTCATACACGATATTATCGACGAATTCGATATAACTCAGCCAAACTGCATCATTTTGCTTTTGTTCCATATCGAATTGCAGCATATTGTCATGCAGGAGTTTATGTATCTCCACAGACGCCGCTTGTATCTCGGCATAACGCTTGGCTGTACGATCTGGTCGCTCATCAATTGATAGCACTGAGTCCTTCTTGCAGTCCCGTCGCTCGAACAGCGGCTGCTTGGCCCAAACCTCCATAATTTTGCGTATTTGTCGCAGATTCTCTTGTGTATGATTCATACGATTACGCAGGGCAGCCACAGGGTTTCGCAACTTCTCCAAGTAGCTCATGATATCTGAAATCAAATATAAACAGATTAAAATTATAATTCAATTTGAAATGTTTCAATTGATTGCCCACCTGATGAATTCCACACAAGATGATCCACACCAACTTCAACCAGATCATCAATCATTTTTATTTCGGGCTCGATCAGTTTAAGCTCAACCGGAGAGCTGCCCTCTTGTATGCTGTTGTACCAATCAATGGTCTTCTCCAAATTCAATGTGTACGAACGGAAGACATCGCTCTTTTCAGCGAAATCGATGGCAATCTCTGGAATCCCATCTATTTTCATCTGTTGCATGTAGTGGACCTCACGCAATATAGAGAATAATGTGGAGCTGAAGTTCAGGATTAATGAATGGCTGTGTTGATCGCGAGCTATAAGTGACTTCTTAAGATCTTCTTCGATTTGCTCTGCCAACTGCACAGACCAATCATCGAAGAATTGGGTCTTATAGGCACCCAACTTGGCGATCAGACATTCGTAACGCTCTAAAATTTCCAATGACTTCTCTGTCTTTGTTATGCTACAGAAATCAGAGATATAAATACGTTTTACTCAATACAAAAGTTCTTACTCATGCTGAAGAGCCTTGAAGTTCTTTACAGGCGCCGAAATGCGTGACTCCAGTTGATGACACCAGCGTATAAAGGCTGCTACTGGCGGACAATTATAGTCAGGATAAAGAGTCGAACCGTCTTTGATCATTTCTATCTGTTTGTCGTATATATTCTCACAGATTGTCATTTCATCGTCGAGCATGCGTACAATTTCAGCATATCGTTGTGTAAATTCTTCTTTAATTTTAGGACGATCAAGTACGCTGCCTACAATGCTTATAAGCTGTGGAAATTTTTAAAATAATTATGTAGACTTTCTTAGATAACATCTTTGTTTACTTTCTCACCTTGAAAATACTCTCCAAATTGTGGCAATCATCAAAGGCCTGACACAGTACAGCGGCCAGCTTCATATCCAGTTCAAGAATACGAGTTTGAAAACCCTTAAAGTCTTCGTCAAACTCATGATCATCTGGATCGAGCACATCGTAACTTTTCGATGCAAATGCAGTAAAATATTGATTAAACTCCACATAGACATCAGTGATTCGTGTGCTTAGCTGACGGCCACGCAGTCCACCAATTTCGACTTTCTCTAATTTCAGGAATTCAATCACAGTAAAGAAGAACCTGCTCAAAACAAATATAGTTTCTTATACGATACAATAAATAACTAATAATATTATTAATCTTCATTTTAATACCACTGAATTGTTGTTAGACGCTCGAGGAATGCATTAAAGCGCTTGAAAACTGAATTTGGATGAAAAGTCCATAAAATCGGTGGCCTTTCTTCAGGCTCAGTAAAAAAGGCGGCTAAACGTTCCTTATAATAGTCAAAGAGTTCCCGAAAGAACTTAAGTATTTGTATGGAGAGTGTGAGGCGCTGCATGGCCTCATCGATATCGCTATGGAATATGGACGAGGGGTCCAAATACCGCTTAGCCTGTAGCAACAGAAGACCAAAGTTAAAATCAATTTCAATACTCTCCTTCCCCTCAAGGCAAACTTATTACCATACCTGGTGTATAATCAAATTGCATATCTCCTGCAACAGAACTGTTATTTTCGACGACTGACAATAATAGCGTGAGTTGCCCCAAAGCGTGCAGACAGTATGCATAAAGGGTATCAACAAGGGTTTGAATTCCGCGAAGTCAATTTCCTCTAGTTGATGCAACGGACGTTTCAATGGATTCAAATATAGTGTTATGTCCTTTGCCTCTGCAAGTGCTGCGATTGTTCAATCAAAAAGAGTTCGAATAGATTTTCTTGGCATGCAAAAGACACGGATGTTTTCTGCCCACTTGGCATGTTATTGGGCCATTAAATTGCCTTCACTCACCCGTGACAACGTTTTTGAAGAGCGTCTGAAAACACGGATGATAGGCACTCAACGAGTATTCCAATATAAGGGCCATGGCTCGAATGCGCTCGTTGCGCAATTGTTCGTAGATAAAGGATAGATTTTTAAGTCGATTGTTCCAAAAAGTAAACTCTGTGAGAAAAAGGTAGAAATAATTTAATTACTTATGATTGGCAATTATAGATAAGAGAAAGAGAAAAAATAACATTAATTCTAACGAAGTAATTGCAATCCTATTAGGGTTTAATAAATAACTTCATAGTTCAACGACTTTATGAAAATTAGAATTAACTTTAAGTTCTTATGAAAATAATATCTTCTAACTTAATTGCAAAATAAGGAAAGAAATAGTTCTAATGGTGAACAATAAGTCTGTCAACTCATAACAAAATGCCTTCTTTTTGTCACTGTAACCAAAAGAGTATTTCATGCAAGACATTCCCATTTTGCAAACCACACACAACACACATGTATAAAAGCAATTTCGGTAGACCTATTCGTCTCATACAAGCAAGAACAATACGTCCAATATGACGTTAAGACTTGGATATAAACATGCAAATTCGGTGCCGCGACGTTGCTAGGATATATCAAACAAACGTCAACTACAAAACTTGAATTTTATCAATAAATAATAAATAAATTTTTTTTCCAAAAATAAACAAGATAATATATGCTTACAAGACTTAAGAAATATTCATCGCCCTTACCTGTGTGTGGCGTTGGATTCTGTCCATTGGCAAACGCATTTGTGGGACTCTCTTTGATTACCTCGTGTATTTGAGTGGCCCACTTGATGACAACACCCTCAATGGCGCTCTTTAGATATAAATCGAACTGGCATTGCCGCGTTTCTTGCAGCTCCTTGGCAGCTTTCACAATCTTCTCAACGCCCACAGGCATAGCCAGAATAGTTTCACCGCTCACCTGTCCCTTTACCTGGTGCACGGTGCTCTTCAGACTGTGAACATGCTTCTGCACATCCTGAGCAACCATTATGGGCCAAGTCCGATAGTTATCCTCATTAGAGAGGAGCGGTACTAGTACCTCTTCCACCAGTGCAGATAGCTGATCAATGGTGCGCGTTGCCAGGTCACCAAAGATTATGAAATTACCACAGTTCTCACGTGGTATTGGCTGCGCATATCGCTTTATAAAGTATACACCCTTGCTCTTCAGTTGAGAAAGTGGAAAAGTTGTAGAGGGCACAAGCTGAGCAGCGGGTGTTAAGATTATAATCAATACAACGGGTGTATTTCGATCCAGAAACTCCTTTATAATCCCTTTGTGCTCCTCCACGGTGATGACACGAGTCCATTTTTCTGGTTTAAGCTTAAGTGACTTGATAACAAACGAACCCATCAGCTCCAGACGCGGATCCGGCCCACCGCCTGCGGCAGCGGCAGCCGCCTCGGCACTTGTCGAGGGCTGATCCATGAATGGGCGATGGTTTCCTTAGGTTTTGTTAGCACAGATGTTCTTGTTCTTGTCTCCGTTTGCTGTGTGAGTAAGGGAGGTGTTTTTGTTTAAATGGCCTTGTTACCAGTAACAACTAACTATATAATCAATACACAAAATGTAAAAAGAAATTGCAATACTTTGGGTCGAATCGATTATGTAACAGTTCTTCTGTCATTGCTGGTTATGTAATTCGTTCACATTAAAAACTTTTAACAGTCACCAATTGCACTTATATAACTTGAAAAATTGTCTGGTATTTCATATTTTTCTTTCACAAAACGTTTTTCAAAACATGAACCATTTTCTATGCACATAATAAATAATTTTAGTATCGGGGTATCCTTGACTCCTTTTTTGGCAAAGTGTTTTCACAAGTTCTGTTTAGTATTTAGTTTTCCGCTATGCGACTGCTTACCTGCGCTATTGTAAGCGGACTGACAGCAGTTTTTACCAAAAGGCTCAACCGTGTTACGGTAAACTGATCGTGGCAGCGCCTGGTTGCTAGGCATTTGTTTATTTCGTCGCTTGACCATTGTTATTTACCCCGGTGCCATAGCCCTTGGTTGCCAAGGTTGCCACCGTCGTCCTGGCCAATTGTTGCGCCTCGCTTTGCATGCAATGTCGTTTGGCACGCGAACTTCTGACAGCCTGGCGCGTTGCTTGTCTAATAAATTTGGCATATTGAGCGACTGCTGATGGCTGATTAGGTGCTAATATAATTGAGTTGAATAGCAATTTTGCCAATCTTATTAAGTTGGAATACGCCAAGTGAACGGTAGAAAGAGAGACAGAGAGAGAGAGTTAGAAGAGCTCAATTAAAAGACACACTATGGTCTCTCAATAGTAATTAATTAATAAGTAAATAAGTAAAACGTCTCCCTAATACGATCAAATTTGCTGTTTAAAGCTTTAAATATAATCAATAATTTAACTAATTTCACTTAAACTTTATTTAAAAAACAACTTTGAGGCACAATTAAACTGCGTGTCAAACTTTCTATCGAATATCAAGAAGTCTATGCAAGTGCATTTATCGATATTATTTTTATTAATCGTCGAATCAGACGCCTTACTCCTATTGTGAATAATGTATGTATTTACATAGCTTGTACATATGAACGAAAGATCAAGAAACCAGATTATAATAAATTCAGTGGCAAAAGGTATTTATGAAGTTATTGTTGTTTTATTAGTATTGTTTAATAATTACAGTCACAGTCTTGAGGGATTGCAAATTGATTGAGTGTGAAGCTTGGCAAATATCCAACATGCAACAAGCTGTTGCATACTAAGTGCTTAGAATTCCGATAGAAAGTAAGTTGGAAATGTTTCAAAGTCACGCCAAGAACTGTTGCATATGCGCAACACCTGACAAATAACTTAACAAGCTATTTTCCCCGTTGCATGCAGACCCAAGCGCAGGCGTCAATACTAAATCAAAATAAATAACTGTTGCGTTAGCAACATTGTTTCTAAACAATATCGTAGGCGCAACAGTTCTTTGCATGACTTCCGCTAGCAAACGAAAGTTTTGCTATTTCTATTTATATTTTTAGCCCAATTACATTTGTTGATTGACCTAGGTCTGGGTGCAGTGGTTCGTTCAACTTGTCGGTTGCTAGGAAAACTTACTTATAAGCCTGTTGGCGTTACCTGGTTAAGCTGTTGCATAGCCAAATTAAAGAGCCGACCGCAAGTTATGTAAAGCCCAGTGAAGCTGAAAATTTATGCATTTATAAATGGAGTGACACTTATCTGCAGCAACAGTTAGTCGATGTTGAAAATGTGGCAGTTGGCATTGGGTCTGCTGCAGCAGCTGAGTGCGACACCTGCCATTGTTGTGGAACGTAACATGTTTGCTTACTACAAAGTGCCGCTGGGTATGCTGGACACGGGCACGAAGCTTACCAACCGTTCGCAATGGGGCCAATATTATATTCTCCAATGTCCGCCAATACTGGACGACAATATACCCAAGGCCAGGGATATGCAAACATGCACAGTGGTGGACCAATACAAGGACATTTGGCGCAAAAAACCAAAATTGAAAAACAATGTACACTATTATCGCTATGAGAGGCGACCAACTCGTACAATGATGCGCCCACTACCTCCTCCAACTGCCAAGGGCATGCATTGGGGCTGGCGTCAACGACGCGCCAAACGTCACAGTCAGCCAAGTGTGAATACAACCGCAAGAGCTTCCTTTGATGAGGCAACTCCACTGCAGCATCTGGCCCAGCCGCACCACAAGCAAAAGTTGCTAAAATTGTCCGCCGATCATCGTAAATCCAAGAATGGCAGCACCTCGAAAGGTTATCATCACATTTACCATCGCGATGAGAGCTACAACGACCATATCTTTTACGATGAACTTGAAGTGGATGGAAAATTTGATAATCGTGGTAAAACAAAAACTGTAACGTAAAAAACACAATAACAATCTTCATAATATATGTATATCTCAGACAAGATTTATTTACTTCTCAATGCTTCCTTAGCAGTAAATACAATACAAATTATCATATAACATACAATCTGTTTTAAATTTCATCTAAACTTGGAAGAAACATATCGTCATAGGCGATAGTCTCAAACACCTTATTAAGCAAGCCACTAACAGCCTTGGTGAAGCATTCAATTAATTTCGGTTCCATGTCATTCCAAAATTCCAACCAGTTATCGTTGAATGCACGATTGAGCGCAACCGTTAGATCGGTATTTTCCTTATATAAATCATTTAGCCATATTATCCAACTGAAATTAAGAACATTTTGTCTATTTTACAATTAAAAGATAATATACAACTTACCGGTCTATATTAATTAGTGGCACTAGGTCGTAAATTCTTAAATATCGCTTGTTTTGCCGATATTCGACGATGACCTTAAAAGTGAGAGTCAAGCTTAAATTCTGAAAATCAGAATTGAGAGTGCCCGTAGTGTTGGCCTTAAACAGTAAAAATCGACCCTCCATATCATAATTAGCGTCATGAGTGATCCTAGGAACGCGTGCCTGTATAATAATTTTCTTTTTGTTGGGATTCCGATCAAAGCCCTGCACACGGGTAATGGTTGCATTATTAAACCCCCTGTTTACATTATCCCTCATATGAAAGTGAAACCAGATCGGACCGGTCTTTGGAGCATCTAATATAGTAAAGTTAAATATATGAGTCTCATCCAATGGTTGTAGCCCGATCTCAGGTATTCCCTTCGGATAACGCCTTATTATATCATTCATGCTATTCACAAGGCACTGAGAGTCCCCAAAGTGACATTTCTGTATGTCTTCAGCTGAAAAGTAAATAAAAACTTAAAAAACTGACTGGCAATTTTAATGATATACATACGAAGAGCAGAGCAGTTTCCACTGTTATATAGTGTACTGAAAATTGCAATTAGCACATACAGTTTATTCATCACGATGCTGTTGAGAACCTTCTCCAGTAAACGAAAAGCTCGTATTAAAATCAACTTGAAGTATAGAGAGAAAATGCTTTGGATTACATAATGTATACTATGTGCATGAAAGATATGAGGATAACAAATAAAAACAGATAGAACTTACTTAATTTCAAACAGTGCGACAAGAACTTTAAGTTTTTAGTTTGTTACTGTGATTAATATAATATTTTTTCATAGTAACATTTTTCCAGTATCGTAGACCGTTCAGCTGCACACTTGCTCGTAGAATATAATTCCAAAACAGTTGCAATTGAATATACGGATATAAATCGGCATAGGAATTAATTTTCATCGGAACCGGTTCTAGAAAAATGCTCAATCAAAGTCTTCCGCTCGAATAACAAGTATTGTATACTACTTAAAAACTTAAAAAAAAAAATAACTCAATTACATTAAACATAATTAAAGAACTTAAAGCTTGCACGCTGTATAAGATGCAACATGTCTTAAATATTTGAACTATGAAAATTACGCATATTTTTCAACCAGTTTATCACACACTGAAATAACTTGTTTTCATCACAACTTGTGAATTACTCTGAATAATGCGATTCAAAGATACTACAAAGCCGGCATACACTCGTAGTACAAAAATCGCATGATATAAGGTGTTAAATAATATTTTTAATGCCCTATTAGCTACAGGGGTAATTAGTTCCACATTATCATAATGGAGGCTTGTTAAAATATTATTTATAAGATGGTTATTAAATGTTGGGGTAGGTTATCTTAAATACGTCATGTTTTTATAATGCATCATCTGCACCAACCCCATTCACATAAAACACAATTTTTATGTACTTAAACATTATTTATTTTCAGTTTAAAAGAGTACACAACAATTATAAACAAAGTTACGTAGTTGATAAAATATTGAAATAAAGAGATATGTGCAAAAATTGTTATTGGGAATTGTAGAATTTTGTACATTTCAAATACTTGTGGAAAAATCTCAAAAATGAAAAATAGTTATTGTTTTACATTTTAAAAATCTATTTTAAATTTTGTTTTCTGTTTTTCTTAGTTCACAGCCTTAGAATAAACACTATTGTACACGAAAAGTTAAGCTATAAATCGCATATTATTATTATAAAAACTATTATTATTACTATAATTTTAATTATTATTATTATTATTCCGATTACTTCTGTTATTATTTTAATACGTTCTCATTTTAAAATTATTATTATTATTTCTTAGTAATTTATGTATTGATTTTATTAGAAACGCCCGATTTCCTTACTCATTGAATGCCTACGTGACGTACGTGTACTTTTAATGTGTCTTTATAGTAGTAGTTTTGTTCCTATGAAATCCATGCTTTTTTGGTATACTCGTCGTCGTTCAGTACGGTAAAATAATGTATATGCTATAAAAATATTACACCAATTCCCAAGCGTTTGCCTGTTACGGCCAAGAGGCAAGAGAGCATATGCGGCAATAAACTTGCTAGTTTTTGCCTCATGGCAAACGCTTTGATGACACAATGTTGAAGCCAATGCTAGCTGATAACCACATGGCCATTAGCATTTCCGGCATTACCGTTCTCAACATTGCTACTTTGGCAATTAAGCTCGTTGTTGTTGCTGCTGAAACAAACGTCCTCACTGCCATCGGAATCAGTGCAGAACAGTAATGGCTACGCTTCATCCCCGTCCATGATGTCTGCATCGGTGTCACCATTGGTGGCGATTCTGTAAAAGGGAATACAATATGAGTTCGATGAATGATTGATGAATAGATGAATAAGCGAGGTGTGTGTATTTATGTGTGTATATGAATGAGTGAGTGTGTGTGAAGATAACATTAGCTTATACAGTACACACTCACTGTGAGTGATTTAACACTGTGCAGCTAAGGGTCCTAGGGGTCTGATATAAAAAACAAACTGCAATTCGCAAAGAGGAAACCTCAAAAATCCAAATAGAAAATTCAACAATTCCGACAAACATATAAACGATATCGAACAACATGTTAAGAACAAACTAATTCCATAATCTCATTTTGTTAGTGAAGTTTAGTTCTACGCAATGTTTAAGGTGAACATATAAACAAATATTGTTTAGGGAGTTTAACTTATAGAAAACGAATAGAAAAAATAAAAGACAGGCCAAAGGTAGAAGTTTGCCTTAAGAGACTGGCCACAGGTACCTACATACATATACATTTATCTTTATTGAATGTGAAAAATGGTATAAGGGCGCCAGGTCTGCTGACTTTATTTATTTAGCCTATACAAGTATATACAGATAAGGTACAAATTGGTTGACTACTTACAATTAATTAGAGAAACACAAAATATTATATTAAATACGTAATGAACTTTTATAAATACTTAACTACCGTACACTTAGAACTTAACTAAACAAAAAACTTAAATAAAGTACAAGTTTTAAACAAGGTAGGATAGAAACATTGCATTCATATTTTAATCAAGACTTAAGTGGCGCCAACTCCTTGGGGGTTATTAAACGAGTTTATTGAGATTCCATTATCATTTAACGTCAGCTCACTGGGGGATGCGTTGTTGTGGTGATTTGTTTTTGTTGGCCCAGATATTTGTTTTTGTTTCCCCAATACAAATTGGCGACACGTGCAGCAGCGCATTGCAAATTTATAAATAAACAATTGAAAATGTTCAATTTCATTCTATGTTGAATTTGTTTTCTTTGATGAATTAAACTGTCAAAATGGCAATTTCCTTTATTTGGCTTGTGTGCACACGTGCTCGCAATGAAAATTTTGATTGTTTAAAAAATTTCCATATTATGATCAATTTTGAAAATCTTTCCAATATTTCATTTTCAATTTTTGCATGTCAGTTGCAAGCTTTTTGAATTTTTTTAAGAAATGCCAAAAACAAACATGTCCAGATTTATGTTTTAAAAGCGAAATTTTGTTTTGGTTTGTGTGATTTTTTTTTTTCAATTAGCCAAAGATTTAAAGGTTTGAAATATGAATCAATCCATTTGTAGTTTATTTTTGTACAATTTTGTAGCCAATGTCACACAGCATATATATAGTAAATGGAAGGTATAGGGTGTTTATGTTTGTGTATTATGTAGAAGATACACAGAGCGTAGTGGAAAAACAAGTGGAGTAGTCGCACAAACATATAAGGAAGAAAATATTATAATACAAAAAACAGAACAGTATTAAAAACACATTTTCATTTGGGTTAATTCTTGTTGTACATTGTGTTATTATTGTATTTAGTCACGCCCAAACGGATGAAAGCATTGAATGATTGTTAAAAACAGTGCCACAGATAGTCCATTGTTGTGGTAATCCCTAGTACTTAAACTAATTAAATGTGTCCTGGGCTAGATCCATTAGTTTATCATCGGTAGTAATAAGGTCCCACTTATCTAGTTTTCTTAAGATACTCTACACCATTAATAATAAATCAAAATTCAACACTTTTGATATCTTATACTATTAAATGCATACTTTATTTATTAAACTAATCTCCCTATCTTAAAATACCGTGTCGATAATAACCATGTGCCAATAATACAAGTCCACAATATCAGCATTACGACTTACCAACAACTTAAAAATTAATCAATTAGATACGAACCAAAATCCTTATAGGTCATGCGTTATAAATTCTAATTTACCTATTTGTTTATGTGTGTAGTTATATTATGTTGATATGAAGTTGTTAGTGTTAGTATTGTTAGGCGCGTGATTAAGTGTTAATATCACAAGAGTGGAGGGCTCCTGAACGAAATAATTATTCAGATAAGCTAAACAACTTTTTCGGAAACAGTATCAAGACCTTTGGTAGTATTTGTGTTATCTACGGTTATATCACTGTGAATAGTTTAGAGAAAAGAGCATAGGAATATATTCGATTAAGTATTAGTCAATTAGATTGTTAAAGAACAGGTAACCGGATGGTAGCACAGAAGATACATAGATAGTAGTAGGTAGAAGTGCCTTATATGCGCGACTTGGCCGGCGGATTACATTCATTACAATTGTATGAATGTAAAATACAGTTTAGTCGTTCACATAAGGCTAAAAATAGAAAGTAGTAGTAGTAGTAGTAATAGGTGTAGGAGACAGTAAACAGCATTGAGAGTGCTGGGGAATTAGAAGCCAATTGTCATTAAAGATGTGGATAGTCACAAGAGATTGTAGACGACGATAACTGGAGATAATTTTGGTTAGTTTCCCATATGGTGTGCATTGATGTAAGTGGGAGTGTGTGCTTGTGTAGCGTTGTATGTTTGTAGTGAAGAGGCGACTGCGAATAATGGGTTAACATACCTGGCATATGTTGAGTTGGCATTCTTTATCGAAAAGCTGTTCTGGCTTGGCAACACAAAACGTTGCACCCACTGCAAAAAAAAGAACAAGAAATTCAATACTTGTAGTTGAAGTCGTCTTAAAATTTACTTTGAAGTATGACAGTTAAAGCTAACCCAGAGCGTACGCGGCAAGTCACGTACAGTGATAAAGCTTCGCTCGTCTTAACTATTCTCAAGTTCAAATTTATGACTGACTACTTGATTTCGATTTGATTTCAAGACTTGCCCGATGTCACGGTTAGAGATAAGTGTCTGCCGGCCTGTGATACGTTACGCATACGGCCATCGACCACGCTGTTACTTTCGTCATACTTACTCGACTATTCATCAGGCGTTTGTTGCCCATACAGGCGGCCATGTGTATCACAAGATATATGTTGAACAATATGTATAGCACAGCAAAAATGCCTGCAATTAAATGAATAGTATTAGAAAATGTAATTTCATCATTGGGACAACCAATATATCATACGTACAAACTACGGCCAGCAGTCCACCTTCAATGTTGAGCGTTTCCACTTGGGCAACCACAAAGTACAAGTTAACACCAATTACCACAATGGTCAGCAGAATTGAAACAATCTTGTTGCCACTGAAATGATGGAAAGACAACATTTGTTATATAGATTGTCAACACAATGTGCACACTCAACACTTACATTCCATTGACGAACTCGCCCATAATGGCAGCACATGAGGTGAAGGCAATGGTGGGTATTGCTGCAAATGGCAACTGCAGCGACATAACCGCATTCAGTATATCGTTCATATTGGTTAAATCCTCCATTTTACTGAACATGGCCAGGCAGAAGGTAGGAATAATAGCAATGCAACGCGTGACAAGAACGCGGCACCAGCGCGGCCACTGTAGATTTAGGAAACCCTCCATTGAGAACTGGCCAGCATAGGTGCCGGTCATGGTAGAGCTCTGGCCTGCAGCTAGAATGCCCACACCCCAAATATACATGGCTGCGGCTCCGAATGTGCAACCCAGGAAAAGTCCGCCCTTATACAGATCCGCATTGATTATATCCGTAAGATTATGATTGTCAGTAAATGAAAGTTTGGCATCCTCATACATAGACTGATTGACGCACACATCCAACTAGAAACGAAATAGGAAACGTATAGGTAACTAAGAGAATATGTAATCAAACTAAATTTACTTACCACATCCCGATTGGTCTTGCCATACATGCCATGAGCAAAGACCGCAACAACAAACAAATTTATGATAAAGGAAACAAACAGTGCAATAGATGCCTCAATAAAGAAATAGAAGTTGGCCTCGCTAACTTTTTTCGTCTGGCGACGATCTATATCGCGAGACTGTAAATTCAGAAAATAAGATAATATAAGTAAATAACGAAATAAAATAGATCATTGTCTTACTTACTTTGACCAAAGCAGAGTGCAAGTATAGATTGTGCGGCATGATAACGGCACCAACCACGCCCACGGCTTGTAACAAGACATCCGAATTACAATCAGCACACCAAGGTATAAACATGCCCTCCATAACTTCACCTTGATTAGGGGCTGATACGATGTACTGAGTAGAGACAAGAAAAGAAAATATTTAAAAACAAGTGAGACATTTTGATAAAGGATTGGACATTATTATAAATTCTTTTTAAAAAAAGTATAAATATAAATATCATTTAAGCCGCACTCAGTCTAAGTAAAGGGAAAAACCCGTAACAAATAATATGATTTATAACAATACTAAACGCTCTCGGAAACAAATGTAAACGAGTAAAAAACTTCCCCGAAGTACCAGACTGTTGATAAGAGCAAAATCTGTGTAAAAACATTCTGCAGGGTCAAACATGTGTATGTATTTTACAGTTAAATTCATCCGTTATCTAATCGTCCGGCACCCAGTCATCGCAATACACAGTCACAATTGTTTAAGAGGCAAATAGTCGCCTCTAGGGAAAGCTAGTTATACAAACAGTTTATATTTTATCACTCTAGAGAATTCGCAGAAAAAACTGGAATAGAAACAAAGCCAAATATGAAGAGCGTATCGGGTGCCGGCATACAGTAGGGACGTAAGAACGCGGGTATTCCGCCTGTAGTAATTGAAAAGATACCGGCATGAAGTACGCGTCTGACAGGCGCTCACGACAAACGACAATTTGCAACGGCAGCTGCAGCAAAAAGTAAATTATAATTGGGGAAAAAAATATTTGTTTACGACTGAGCTTAAATATTTGTATACCTAAAATTACGTTCATTGTTTTCGTGTTTCTGACGGGGATGTTTCTAGGGTAATTTTTTCTGGCAGCTTAATGCCGAAATAAAAACTTACCTCATAGCCGAACGTGACGGCCATTACCGTGATTAACAATCCGAATAGGAACTCCAATTTACGCAATCCGTACTTATCCAGAAATAGAAACGTGAATGTATCGACAATCGTGATCAATACTCCACCCCACAAAGGTATACTGCGAAAGGAATATCGAACGAAAGTTAATACAGAGTTTAAAATTGAAATCTAAGATTCGCTTACACTTTATTGGACAGTAGATAGATGGCAATTGCAGTGCCAATGACTTCCTGCATGTCTGAGCCAATAATAGCAATCTCAATCATAATCCAGAGTATCCAACGAGGAAGGCGTTTATACTGGCGATAACACATCTCCGCCAAATGCAACCCCGTCACAACGCCCAATCTAGATTGACAGTTACAGATATCTTGTAAGTTCTTTGATGACGTTCATCGAGCTGGCAACTCACCTTGCAGCCAAGCGTTGCATGAGTAGACCCAAGACCGTGGCCCACAGCAGAACCCAGAGTATTTTGTATTTTGCTGCTGCACCAGATTGCAAGTCAGATTCAATATTACCGGGATCTAGATATGCAATAGACATGAGAAAACCGGGTCCCGTGAAGGCCCACAGCTTGCGAAAACTGAAACCGACCTAACCGTGGATAAGCAAGTTATTATTGTGTTGATATTAATTAAATTATTGTCACTCACATTTACGCTTTCATCGTCTGGTATGAGCACCTTTTCATCACTGAAGTAGGCCTGTTTGGAAGGTTTCAGATATGTGGTCTCATTGAGCATCTGTTCGTGCAACTGTTTGCTATGACTAGCGGAGGCTGTGCTTCCTCGGGCACTTCCAATGGCAGTGCTACTTCCAGAGCCGGAAGGCCGATCATCGCCTCCAGCGCCGGGCTCGATTCTATTGTGATATCCTTCATTTGAAGACATGCTGAAAAGAGGGAACTGATTAATTTTTGCTCTCGAAAACTAAACTTATATAGCAGACTTCTTAAAATGGAATAACTCAGAGCAATACATTGTTTTAAAGCGCGTGTAGCATGTTTAACTTTAAAACATATAATCACAAGTCCCCAACTGCCTGAATGAGTGATAAGGTATAATAAAGTATATACATACATTCCTAGAATTTGTTTATTCATTTTGAAGATATTGAGCCATATACTTTATATAGCTAAAGTGGGTGTGTCTAGGATTGCTATAAGCGATAATGTATAAATTTAAATAATATAGTACAATTTTGTATATAAGATTGCGAACAATAAAATTGAATCACTAAGTTTGACATACGCTGGGAAATTAAGTGTTGTTTTGCAATCAAATTAGTTTAGCTTAAAAACACTCGCAATTTATGGAATCCGTATAATTATATATAGTACATAATAGTCTGATGTTATTTTGTTTTTATGTAAAGAAAACACCAGGCGAAATAATATACCCTCTGCAAAGTATGAAAAGGTAAATAAACAATCATATGTTTATCGTAAATTTACTTCAGTTAGCTTCGCTGTATAAACAAGCAGGTTAATAACCTGATGAATAATATTTATAAATTTTGAATATTTATTTTATTTGCACGACCACTTGTCGATTCACTTTTCAAGGGCCGGACAGACGAAAATCCTACAATGTAATATCTAAAATATCGCATATTATGTTTACGCAAGTTTATTTATTTCTCAGTGCACTCATGTATGGTTGTGTTGGAGTATGGTTGGAAATACCGGTAGCTGGTTCACCTTGACAAACACAAGGCAACGCAGCGCCTCTTTTCTCACATCACTTCAGCTATGTCTGATATCCCATGTACGAGATGTCTGATCTCCTACTGAAACCACAGACTTGCTTACCCACAATCATACAAAATGTCTAATTATGTTGGCGCCATTTAAAGGCCCCTCTGCTGTGCTCTCAATCGAATGTAGTTTGCATTATATGGTAACTGCTTTTACGGAACACATCGGTCTCGCGATAATAACTTTGTCTTGTTGACTCAGTTGCTGAGTTGTTAAATGTCGCACAGTCTGTTAGGTCTACATACCTACTGTATATGTACATATGTACCTACATGCAAGTTTTTCAGTTTTTATGTATTTTGTGTTTGATGTTAAATACTGAAATGTTAAGATATTTATTCCGTCAATATTACTGTTGAATATACCAAGTAAGCACTGTGGGCATTTACGTGTTATTAACATTTTATATTGTGCTCCAAATGTTTTTCTTTTCTCTCTTGTGAAAATACTATGAAAGAGATACTACGTTGCCAAATTTCTGTATTGCGTACTTTATATAAACAGCAGAAAATGTTGCTTTGTCAGCAAAACAAAATGTTCACTGGAAATAGAAAACAATATAGTACTAAGCTCATAACCAATAACCCATATTAACTCTCAGTTTTCCACACAAATTAAAAAGGCTAATAAGCTTACTTAATTATAGTCTATTTTTACTTGTCAATTTCCTGAACTCGACTATTGTTTTTTTCCGAACACATCAGCAGACGCAATGCCAATGACGGAAAATGAGATACTATAAATTACTTTTTTTTAAAAATACAACTCGCATGCATATTCATACTATTTCCGTTGATTTGAGAAATCGCCCTATCGTGTAGGAATGATATTCCATTTTTGTCGGAGGCTTATCAGTAAAATAACACCGCACGTACATAAATTATTAAACAATTGAGAATATCAAGAGCAATATACTTGGCAACTGCCTGGCCACAACAAAAGAAAAGCTGTTTTCTCTCTCTCCCTCTCTCTCTCGTTCTCTTCGCCGGTGTGTTTTTGATTTGGCGCACCTGTCTGCGTATTCACACACACTCATGGTGAAATGTGTGTTGTGGCAGTAACTAAAACACAAACTGTACAGCGAAGATTACATGCTATAGTTATTTTTTTGTTCCTACTTGGAAGTGATTAATGCTAATTGAGGATCAATTAAGTTGGAAGAGACGTACTTGTGACAGCTTGTTGATTGTAAGGCGGCAGTACTATAATTTGTAAAATGAACAATTTATCTTGTAGGATGCTGTCTCTATTAATTTATGGCACAAACACTAGCAAACCGGGGCAAATCCGAAGAAAGCGTTTTTACGTTACAGTTAATGCATCGCAGAATATGCGAACGTAATTTAATGTACGTAATTCCTTTGTTAAATCAATTACACGTTTGCGTTCGGTGACGTTGACCGTTCGGTTTAACTTTTTCGGACGACTTGCCAGCGTCAGAGGTTCAGCATCGTCTGCCAATCGGAGCCTCAAAGCAATTGTCAATTTTCACGATTTGACTTCAATCAATTTCACGCGCGCCGAGCAGTCAATTAAGCAATAGCATTTGTATCGCATTCAACCGTTTTTGTTTTAGCTGCCTTTTGTTTAATTAATTATTTTGTTTAACAATATTGTGATGGCTGCTTCTTCTTGAACGCACCCAGCTGCTTTTTTTTCATTCGCATACACGGGCAGACTATTTACAATACCCAACAGCTGTTTCGCCTCAATAATTGGTCTGTACAATCGAGTAATCGATACTTATCGATATTCGCAATTTTACCCAGCTAGTTCTTCCGCACAGCTGTTTGACCGATGAACACTTCTGTCGTCGGACGTGGAGTGACTGACTGACTGGCTTTCGTAGCCACTATATAAGCATATTGGGACTGGGGTGTATCTTTACGCTCTGTAGACGACTCACTGATAGCGTCGTCAGTGAGAAGAAGCAAAACTCTGTTTGGGGGATTTTCTGATAATTCTTAATGATTCGATATGTTAGTCTAGGCACGCTCTGTGACCAGTACAAAAAAATATCTGCCGACGTTGTCAAAACTTCTTAATCTTCTAACCAGAATTGCTATTCAATGTTGCCGCTATCTGCAGTATTGTTGCGAGTGGGGGTTCCATCTTTTGGCTCTCTTTCCACTACAAGGCTCTCTCGAAAAACGAAATCTCATTATACTTGTATGTACATATGTATGTAAGTTCTGCTATAAAAGTATTTATCTCGACGGCGTACAATCATTTTGATGGACAATACTCTGTTGCGAACGTTGATCGGTTCACGCAACCGTTATCATAATCCTCCCCTTAACTTAAAACATCTAGACGGTTACTGATTTAAATTATTTATAGCAGCTAATTCGCGATTGAATGATTAGAACTTATCGTATATACAAACATGTATATAATTTTACATAAGTTGACAACACTGATTAAATTAACCCCCTTTGTAATCTGTGGACTCACATGCTTCCTTTTACATATGCAATCTACATGATTCATACAAATTACAACCGATACCAGCCACTTAAGCGGGAAATGATTTAATTATGAGTAACATACCATGTAAATAAAGAGAAAATGCTAGCGAATACTGTAAAGGTTTAATAGATTTTATTAAGAATTTCTTTATCAAAAGAACAAAGTTTTCGTTTTTAACCTTCATTAACATTTTCGTTGAAACATTCATAAACTTTATACAAGTGAGCTCACATTTGATACATTAACATTCAACAAAACAGACAGGACAAAAATAGTTGTTAAAAATTATTATAAAATTTGCACAGTTCGTTTTAGAAAATAGTATAAATAGTCGTGACATATTTTTTGAAAAATATGTGCATAAAAAAATATAAGAATGTAATTACAATTTTTTATACCGAAAATAAATGGTATTTTAAAATATATATGCAAAATGGAATATAATCGTATAACTACGTGTTATAATGTGGTAAGTTGTGGTAATGATTCTAATAAAAATAGAATTATAATGTTAAACTCAACGTTTGATTGTTGGAAGTTGTAAATCAATAAAATGATATTGGTATAATGACGAATATTGATTGGGTTTTCAATTGTAATATTTGCATTTCACGATCTCGCAGTTAAGTAGTTAATATTATTTGATTTTGTTCTATACGCAATTACAAATGGAAGCATTTCGTTGCTGAGCATTGCCTGAAATTACGATGTTTGATTTATAACTTGCACATAGTTAGCGGGAAAGAGTCCGTAACGGTTCTTGCAGAGTCCACGCCACCAGCCATCATCGATTTTCTCAATATGGGTAACCACATCGTCGGGATCAAACGATATCTCATCGTCATCAGCAGCCTGGTAGTCATAGAGGGCAATCGCATGTATTCCAGTATCTTCCAAATAGTCGGCCAAATTTTCCGAGTTGGCATAGATAGCTTCTTCAAGTGATCCCGGTGCTGAGCCATTGGCAGCTGGAGCTGATGACACTGCAGCCGGCAATGGTGATGCTGCTTTGATCTCCTCTTGGTTTTGATACAAAGGTTCTGGCTCTGGCTGAGGTATTGCATGGGCCTGTACAATAGGTTGCGCTTCCGGTTCCGGTTCGGGCGTAGATTCAACGGGAGCTACGTGCGCCGGCGATTGCGGTTCACTTCGAGGTGGCGTGGCAACAGTCTCAATCTCAATTTGAGGCACAACATCAGGTGGTGCGATTACTTTTGGCAACGGGGCTGCAGTCTCTTCAACCACAGCAGGAGCCTTCGCGGCCACTGGCTGTGTTTGTGGTTCCGGCTGCTGCTCAAGTACTTCAGTCTTGGCAACTACTGGTTGCGCTGGCTCTTTGGGTATGACAATTGGTTCCTTGCGTGGTGGTGGCGTTTCTGTTACCGGCGATTGCATTTGATTAAATGCGCTAATGGCGTTGCCAATTCCCCCTGAGCGTCCTGTTTGAATGGCTGTGCGTACGCCCTTTGCTGGCGGCGTACGGCTCTCTTCGCCAGAAGGCAAGGGTGTATTCTCAACAATCGTTTGCTTGGCAGCCTCCTCGCGGTCACGTTTGTCTTTGGCCTCGCGCAAACGTTTTTGCTCTTCGGCCCGTTTTCGAGACTCCTCTTCTGAATTCTTGGCTAAGTTTTCAAACTTTGCGCGCAAATTCGAAGGTTTGGCGCCCTCAATGATGGGTTTCGTTTTGTGATCCAATTGACTGGCATGCTTTTGAGGCTTTTCAATGTGATCCCACCCGACGGCAGATTTATCCTTGCGATCTTCCTGTACGCCAAACTTGCCACCAAAGCCTTTTGAATAATCTGAAAATGCATATATGATTGTTTAGTAATTGCAATATGACCAATTTACTATGTAACATTCGTACCCTTTTGGGACTCGTGCTTTTCAACTTTCTCAATGTGATCCCAGCCAACCGCCGACTTATCCTTACGATCCTCTTGCACGCCAAACTTACCGCCAAAGCCCTTTGAGTAATCTGCAACATATTTTTTAAATTTATATTTTGCTTAAGGTATTTTTAGCGTATATCATACCTTTTTGGGATTCATGTTTCTCCACCTTTTCACTATGATCCCAACCAACAGCAGATTTATCTACGCGATTCGTTTGCACGCCGAATTTTCCTCCAAAGCCTTCACTATAATCCTTTTGGGATGCATGCTTATCCACTTTACCTAGATAGTCATGACCAACGGCGGACTTGTCCATTCGATCTTTTTCCACACCGAACTTGCCACCATAGCCATAGCCAGCATTCTGATCCTTTAGTAACTGTTTCTTTTTATCCAAATCTGATTTCTCTGTCTCGGCACGCAACTTGTCCATGCTATTGTTTATGGTTGCATTAATTTAAGAAGACAATAAGACTGTGACCTCAATATGACTCACTCGATGGCTCCACCTCCATCGCGTCCGCTGCCGTCGACTGTCTTTGAGCCCCAACGCTGTTCTTGTTCACTGACATCGTTAACAAAATCAGGATCCGTTTCCCAATCATCGTCCTCGGCACTATTTGTCGCCTGTATTTGATGACCGGCAGTTGCTTTCCACATACTGGCTATATTTTTCTTATCTGCAACCGTAGTAGATAAAAAAGAATAGTGACAGGTTTTTTCTTTGAAAAATGTTGATAGCACAGGGAGGGGCTTGTACGCCGAATATGAATTGTAGCCATTGTTAAGATCCTTACTTTGTTATATCAATTTCAATTGAAACGTGTACACTAGGAACGATTTGTTGTTTTGTTAAACTTTTATTATTTTTGTACAAAGTCTTAAACAGTGAATTTAAATGCAACTCAATCACAAAGTACTGTAGTTGTTGTTGATGAACCGGTCGCACAATTGAATCGATGACTATCGATGCTTGTTCATTTGAACTGCATCATCGTAAAATCCAGTGTTGAACAATGCTCAAACAAAACAATTTTCTGTAACGGCCATTAAATTCAAAATTGTTTAAATTTATTTATAGTTAATGATAATAGTATAGTTAAGTGATAATTTAATTAGATTGATATCACTATCTTATCAAGACGTTTTTAGCATAAAATCTATTTTGAGATAACAATTTTTATTTAGATTAGTCAGCTTCCAGTGTGACTCATCCATACAAACAAATTACTTGCGAACAACAGAGAGAAGAGATCTTAAACAACAAATGCGAGAGAACTGTGTAATTCCACGTTACTCACAAATTTCATACATATGCATATATAACTGTGTGTATTTTGAGCAAGCTTTCCACAACAGAATCATCAACTATGTATATATGTTTGTCGCGAAGCAACTTAATGACGCAAAAGCTCTTTAATACAAACACTGCTGTGTAAGGGCTGCATTAAAAAACGTAAACATTAGTTGACTAGTGAAAATTATTTGATTATTTAATTATTTATATTATACTAAGACGTATATAAATAACTTAATATGAATTTTTATATTACTAACTGAAAAAGAACTAAATGAACGTAAAGCTCCGTTCCATTGACCACCTGCACTCTATGAACATATAATTGGCTCTCGTATCCAATCGCGCTCTCTTTCAATCTCTCGCTCTCTCTCTGTGTTTCCACCGGATCCGAAAACCGCACGACGCTTTCGGCGCATATAAAATAAGTTGACGAGCGCAAACCGCTTTCAGTATTTATTTCACATCGCTAAGAGCGCGCAGAGCTTAACGGAACACTTTGTACGTACAAATATTGTGAGAATATCAGTTGGTAAATTTTTAGAATTTTTCTTCTATTTTCAATTTTGTTTATTCTGCATTGTGCGACATATACATGTACAAACACATAAATAAACTCACAAAATATATGTTGATACGAGTAATGAGGGTGCTGCGGTTGAAGTCAACAACAATTTGAAGTGAAAGCAATCAAAGTGCAAACAAAGTGTATAAAATAGAAATTTTGGCATTATAAACCTTGGGTGCCGCCTTTACTCAATACATATACACTGTTTTCTTTTGTTTAAACAAATGTACATATAGAAAACTAAATTCTTTCAAAGTAAATCAGAGAGAAAAAATTTGCTCGACAGCAAATGGTGACATCATCAAATGTTAAATTGAAGCTGCATAAAACTTTGCGCCGTGCGCTCTTTTAGCTCTCTTGCCATCTCCACTGCCCTAGAAATCTCTCTCTCCCACTCCCTCTCTCTCTGCCATTCGCAGACGCGTGTGACTTTTCCAAGCAAAGATTTCAATTCACTTGCAAATAGTCAATTCACTTGCAAAAAGTTGACTTTATCAGCACCTATGCATGCAATGTACCATATAAATGTTTGTATGTACTTATTGTCTGTGTGTGCTATACTTGAGGAATTTAACTTTATAAGAAAGCGGCAAATTGAATTCTGTTTCCATTTTCACTAAGTAGTCACTTAATTTGCTATCTCGTACGATGGGGCCAATCAACTCAATTACTTTCAGCGAATCTGTTTGTGATTACAGTGGAGGCTGATACATATACAACCGCGACCACATTCCAATTTCAAGTCCGCAAAAATAAATAATTGCCGTGCGTCATACAGGTTTATTATTGCTCTGCTTAGTAAACTAAACTATAAAGAATGTTAATTACGCTTATAAAAAATGAATTCTAAAAACATAAACCACAAGGTACAGTCAGACACTTGTTAATTTAGCGCAGAACCTTCAGAGGTTTTTGAACAAAAAAAGCTTGATTCACACGTACATACAAACCTAACTTAATGTAGAAAGTATGTATGTATGTGTATAATTCACTGTGAAAGTCACGGGTTACTGCAAACATCAAGCTAGGCTCGGCTAAACATTTGGGTTAGAAAGTTTCCAGAAAGTCCAGTTTCTTGACAACGTCTCTAATCGAGGTGGAGCTGCGCCCACGATTGACGTCACATAGAAGCTGTAGGCTTGAGTGCATTATGATTCACCAATGAGTCTGACTTAGATGAGCACTCATCAAATGAGTCTCCATTTATTTATAGAGTACATGATTAGCAATCACTGTGCAACAACTATGGATATTTTTTTCTGGAATGCCATGAACTGGACAAGATGTAGGGCATTCCAATAGTTTTTCTCAAATTTGTTTTTGGTTGCGTGTTCCAGAAAAGAATACTAATTTATGGCCACAGAGAACAGGCCAAACAAACAAATCTATTTTGTGTGCTTGTGTCTACATGTGCTTCATGAATATATATGTATGTATATGTTTATGTAGATACATATGTATACAGATGTGTACACAGTTGAACCGGTTCCAGCGATAAGTTTTGGAAGTACTACTACAACAATTTTTAGCGCTGGCCTTTTGTTTATGCATGTGTGGAGAGCTGCAGAGGCGTTGTTGACTTCACTTGGAACACAGCCACGTAATTTTTTTTCACATTCTTTTATTAGTTGTATTCTTTCTCATGTTAGTTTTTTGATTTGATGCGGTTCCCGTTTGCAAGAAAAATTGTTCAAGAAATTTTACTTCATTTCAAGTTTGGTTAGAGAAACATTTTCAAAAGCCAAACCACTTGACAACGAGAAGTTCCCAAGAGAACAATGAGCTCATGCTGTAGCATGTTTGTGCTAGTTAAGAGACCTGTATTACGCACTCCCACAATTGACTGCACCCACGACCATTAACTTATCAAGCTCGACCTCGCCCAGGGAAAGACTTTCACTTTTCAACTGTGCGTTGAACTTTGTTAAAACAGCTGCTAAAGGAAATAAACCCGTAGAAAACCTTGTCGCTGTTTTACTCTGTCTCTATCTTTTTCTCTCTTACTTACACAAACACTGCTGTTTGTTATGTTATTTTTGTCTCGCTTTACACGTTGCGGCGACACAAATACTACGGGGCGTATGCGTAATAGCCTAGCCACGAAACATGGCATGTTTCCCTCACAAGCTGATGATGTCACTCTGGGCGGCAGGTTTATAGCTGTATGCTGCCAAAGTTATTCCATCTAGGCTGCTGTTAGATACATTTGTATATTGAAGGTTGTTCGACCTTCTCGCCCTTATGAGCTCAAAGCCGCGTCTCTTCCCATGATTATATCATAATTAATTATTTTTTCTATTTCCTTACTTACAGCTGTAATCCACAACAAAAGTAACAACAAAAACCACAAGAAGCAATCATGAGCTCCGCTGAATACTACCCCTTCAAGGTAAGTACACACCTTAATAGATAATACTCGTACATTCGTAAGACTCGAGATCGTATCAGTTAGTTGAGTATTATTAGGTAATTATTGATAACTTAATCAATGGATGCGCTATCGATTTTATTTCAAGTGTACAAATCGAGTGGTTGTTATCGGTAGCTTCGGTATTGTGGGGTAAAAATTTGCATGACAAATGTAATTAAATATATTGCCAATATTCGGGGAAGTTGAGTCAGGAAACGTGCGGGTGTACTACGTGTTGTACGTGAATAGCATTCGATTATTCACAGCTTGCTCATTGTATTTATATGTTGATATTTACTCATAACAATTGCAGTGCACACCCACCGTCTACCCCGCTGATCCCTTCGATCCCGTCGAGGATGCCGCCATTTTGCGCAAAGCCATGAAGGGCTTTGGCACTGATGAGAAGGCCATCATCGAAATCCTCGCCCGTCGCGGCATTGTGCAGCGTCTGGAGATCGCCGAGGCCTTTAAAACCGCATACGGCAAGGATCTGATTTCGGATCTGAAGTCAGAGTTGGGCGGCAAGTTTGAGGATGTTATTGTGGCGCTGATGACGCCCTTGCCCCAGTTCTATGCACAGGAATTGCACGATGCCATCTCTGGCTTGGGCACCGATGAGGAGGCCATCATTGAGATTCTCTGCACATTGTCCAACTATGGCATCAAGACCATTGCTCAGTTCTACGAGCAGGGCTTCGGTCGCAGTTTGGAGTCGGACCTTAAAGGCGATACCAGTGGACATTTCAAGCGCCTGTGCGTCTCCTTGGTGCAAGGCAACCGCGATGAGAACCAGGGTGTCGATGAAGCTGCCGCTATTGCTGATGCGCAAGCTTTGCACGATGCTGGTGAGGGACAGTGGGGCACTGATGAGTCCGTGTTCAACTCGATCCTGATCACTCGCTCCTACCAGCAACTTCGCCAGATTTTCCTGGAATACGAAAACATTTCCGGCAATGACATCGAGAAGGCCATCAAGCGTGAGTTCAGTGGATCTGTGGAGAAGGGTTTCTTGGCCATCGGTGAGTCACAATTAAATAATTATCCAAATAATTCATCTTTATTCATTTTGGAATTATTCGATTGATTCGTTTAGTCAAGTGCTGCAAGTCAAAGATCGACTACTTCTCCGAGCGCCTGCATGATTCCATGGCCGGTCTGGGTACCAAGGACAAGACGCTGATCCGCATCATTGTCAGCCGCTCAGAGATCGATCTGGGAGACATCAAGGAAGCATTCCAGAACAAATACGGCAAGAGCTTGGAGTCCTGGATCAAGGTAAATACGCATCTTTCATATCTATTAGTTCTGCAATCATGTTATTTAGGTGTTGGGCATTTGTAAATAATAATATATATTATCATACTTCATATTAAACATAATTAGTATGCACTTTTTATTCACCTTAGATGCACTTCTATTCTGTGAAATGACAGTTAATTTGCCATAAATCACTCTTTTAAATAATCTGTTAAATAACATAAAACACCTTTAAGTAAAGCTCATTAACCAGCTTTTACTACAGTTTTGCATACAGCTTTTCTCTGTGCTGAGCTTTTATTGCCACTTTGGTCTATACTTGAATAGTTAATTTCGGTTTTATCAGCTTCTTAAATGTTTCCAACGCCGTATTTTATATTTATCGATCAAGAAAAGAAATTAACATCAATTTCCATTAAGTTTACTTCATTTGTGAGAAAACATAAAACATTAAAACTTGCCATATTCTATATTTTTAGGGCGATACATCTGGCGATTATAAGCGTGCCCTATTGGCTATTGTTGGATTCTAAAGATCTTTGCTTATCCCAACAATAAAATTGTCACTGTCGTGTCTGTTCCATGCCTTAAGCTACATTTTTAACTGATTTTGTTTTTTAAATGATGCACAAATTGTACAAATTTGACTATAGAGCTACGTATACTTTGTACGTACTATACAAATCTACTAAAACGTGGAACAATTTTTAAGAATGAGAAGCGCAGTGCATTTAAGGCCGTCTAATGCTGCAGTCGCATCACAAGCAAATTATAGTACATAATAATTATGCACTCTCATTGCACCCACTTTTAAATATAATTATATATAAATACTACATATACATACTATGCCTTGCTATATACATCAGTTATTGGCTCTTGTTTTTATATATGTTAATGAGTCTCATTTGCAATGGTTTAAGTTTTAATCTTGTTAAATAGAAAACAAAACGCAACAATAAAATCAAATCGAATCGAATAAGCCGCCATTTTGTTCTGTAAATATTCGACAAGCCTAAATACGAGGGTCGTTTGATAAGTCCGTGACTTTTTGTATTTGCCGCGCACCTGCTCTAAATACAACACTGCCACTAAGCACTGAACACATAGAGAACTCAAACAGGGGGTAGATCTGTTTTTGTCAGTTTTTGAATCATAGCGCCCCACAGACTTCGGCTGCACGCTCGGCTGGGAATTTCGATGTTCGGATGGGAAACTCGATGTTCGGCTCTCAGTACAAACAGCGCATAGGATCAAAACTGCTTCAGTCGCACAACGACAGCGGAACGATAAGCATGCGCGTACTTCTTTGCGCTGTGCGATCGTTTCAATGTGTGCGTGTATGTATGCACATGCTGGCATTTGAATGTATGCGTTGCTAGTGAAGTTTGACAACAGGCAAATGCTTCAGCCGGCGCGCTGGCAGCCTGAAGTCAATTTTGTGTTTCGCCGCCGAGAACGAAACGACTGAGGCACAGGGTCGTAGCAAGGGTTTTTTTCGAGCCCTTGTGTAAAACTTCTTGGGGCCGCTGGCTTAGTTACTTTATTTAATGAATTTATTTCTGTTTACTAAGGGAATTGAACATTCCAAACATATAAACATTTAAAACCTATCTATGTTTGCTAGCTGACATCCCTGTCAGGTGGGGGCCCTTGTGCAATATAGGCCCTGTACACACTTAGTTACGGGCCTGGCCAGCGCGAAATCATCTGTGTGTTTTGTTTTTGTTTTGCCATCGAAAGCCATGAGACCTAATTACAGTGAACCAAAATGGTTATTTGGTGGCAATAACTTTTAAAATTTGGAAACATGTGTAATTATAATAAATTGAGTAGATTGAATTAATATTATATTATTATATATAATTATATTACATTTTGTACTGCAATTTTATAACATCGCAAAAAAGTTAAGTGACCACATTTTTTTTTTTGGTTCATGTGTTTACTTATATTGACAAAATCTGCGAATCAAAACAAAACGTTGTGAATACAAAAATATACATTTACTAAATAAAATTATTCTCATGTAGCATGCTATATGTTTTCGAAAGTCTTAAATTTTCTCCGTAAGATAACCACCTTTGCCCACTGTTCTTATTCTCTTTGCTCTCGACGGCGAAACACAAAATTGACTTCAGGCTGCCAGCGCGCCGGCTGAAGCATTTGCCTGTTGTCAAACTTCACTAGCAACGCATACATTCAAATGCCAGCATGTGCATACATACACGCACACATTGAAACGATCGCACAGCGCAAAGAAGTACGCGCATGCTTATCGTTCCGCTGTCGTTGTGCGACTGAAGCAGTTTTGATCCTATGCGCTGTTTGTACTGAGAGCCGAACATCGAGTTTCCCATCCGAACATCGAAATTCTCAGCCGAGCGTGCAGCCGAAGTCTGTGGGGCGCTATGATTCAAAAACTGACAAAAACAGATCTACCCCCTGTTTGAGTTCTCTATGTGTTCAGTGCTTAGTGACACTGCTCCTGTCAGCAGTTATCGATTAACAGCTGACTGTAAAATTTTGAGAAAGCTGCGTTTTTTGGTTTGCGTTTTATAGGCATTGAAAGCAGACGATCTCGTGAATTTTAACGAAAATGGAGATCGAGATCGTCTGCTTTCAATGCCTATAAAACGGACTTATCAAACGACCCTCGTAGTTACAGATTCTGCAATGTTACTAACAGCAGACTGTTGCCGCTTAACATACAAGAAATTTTAACATGGGTCAGTGGTAACTTTTTGTTTAGCACTTGGGAAACTAAAAGAACAACAATAATTAAAACAACAACAAATGTATACAAAATAATGCGTTTAATACTTTGCTTTTTTTACGCTTCTTTTCTATACCACGCGTATACGCAATTCACAACACCTACACAGGAGGATGCCAACTCTGAGATTGGATATTTGCTTGTGACTCTCGTCGCTTGGTAGATGAAAAGACCGATTTCCCACGAAAATATATAAAATTGTTCAAGCAATAAAAATGCCAAAAAACTAATTGCATTTTCGAAGACAACAAAAAAAATTAAAGGATTAATACTCTGAAATTGATAAATGTTGTGATGTGCTAATATTCCCTGTTTGTAATTCTCAGCGAGAAAGTAATCTGTAGTATTCAAGCAAGACAGTCTCTGTAATAACTTCTTAATATTTGTATTATCTTTATTGTAACGTCTTTTATTTTGTATACATTTTACTTGTACAAATTATACCCGAGTAGATTTCTTTATGTTTGTGCTTGGTATTGACTTATAAAAGCCACAGGAACAAAGAATCGAGAACTTAATTAAATTCAAAAAATGTTTCTTTTCAATTTTCTTTCATTTACAGGATGATTTGTCCGGAGATTATAGCTACGTCTTGCAGTGTTTGGCTTCTTACTAAACTTTGAACTGTAACACATTATCAAATAATTTCGCAAAAAAACATTTCATTAATTGTTGTACTATCTCGTAACACTTTTACCTTAATATACAAATTGTTTATATCGATACAAAACTATTGTAAAATCGTTTGTCTTTTCGGCGCTTATCTTAAGACCAAAACCATATCTAAATTTCGTAAATCAATACAATTTGAGGTGAATTGTGCAGCAAAAGCCGCAGGAAGACTTCGCCTACTGAGACACACGCTCCGTGTAGGCAGCCCAGAGGCGATCGCGGTAGTTGATCGCCGCCTGTTGCACATTGGCTGCCTGCAAAATGCCGCGTCCTACGACTCCGATGTCTGCACCACGTTCCTTGACTACATGTTCGGGCGTTTGATACTGTTGGCCCAGCTTATCGATGCTCTCGTCTATCTTGACGCCCGGCGTCAATTGCACCAAACCGGGGAAGGCAAAACAGTTGGAAGACTGGCAAACAACACCGGCAACGAAATCCACATCTGCTCCCTCGGTGGCAATTTTGTTGCTACTCTCCTTGTACTTGTCGTCGACAAGATTTCCAGTGGCTGACATTTCAGCTAACAGGAAGACGCCGCGTTCCTTGGTTGCTTCATCGCCATTGAGAGCAGCCTTCAGGCCCTGTAGAATACTGCGTCCAGGCAGTGTGTGTGCTGTGACCAAATCGGCCCAACTAGATATCTTATAGATACCCTTACCATACTGCAGCGACACCGTGTTACCAATGTCAGCGAACTTGCGATCTTCCATCAACAAAAAGTTGTGACGCTTGGCCAGCGCTTGAAGATTAGCAATAAAACTATCACTGAAGTCCTCCACAATGTCCACATGCGTCTTGAGCAGACAAATATAGGGTCCAACTTTGTCTGCAATGTCCAAGATCTCATCGGCTTTGGTCAAATCAGCGGCAAGGCACAGATTCGTTTGCTTTTGGGCCATTAAATTGAATAATCGCTTGGCCAACGGGCTCTTGGACAAGTTGGCGCGATTCTCGTAGGTCAGTTTGGTGCGTTCAAGTCCATTGGCTATGCGATAATAAAACAAAAAAAAAAGTATAATCAGTGAAACATACTTGAGAATGTTTCATAATAGGGCACAATCTATTGATTTACTTTCATGAACTATCGTACTTTATCAGTCTACACTCTTAAGAAAGTAGGGATCACTTTATCAGCAGGAAAGCGTAAAAATAGTTTACTCATGGGTTCTCAGAACACAAACGTCAAGCATTTATTGAAAATACACAAGATACTTGTAACGATAAACAAGAGAAACCCGAGATCAGCAAGAAAATAGAAAATGGGGGAGATAACACAATCTCGAATTCTGTAGAAAAAATTCTGTTAGAAGTGTGGGCAAGCAAAGATACCAACAGACAGCTAATCATTTTGCTCGCATTCCCCGGCCATATCATCGTATTCAATAAATGATATGATTACCAAGTCTGGCTGCGCCAAATTAATACAATTTAGTGAATTTATAACATGGGCCTAACTGACTAAATTACGGATATAAATATATTTATGTGCCTTAATTGGAGCAACCTAGTTGCAATTGGGGATGGGACTGGACCTAATCAAGTTTACTACTACTACTACTATGTGCACGCATATGTGACATGTTTTCATTATCGTGTCATATCTGGGAGGCAGACTTACCTTCACTGGGATTGCGCTTATCACCGCCAACAAATGATCCATCGCTGTTTATCTGCACGGCGGCAATATACTTAGCTACCGCGTCGACTGTGCTCTTCTCGATGCGCCCAGCCTCGTGGAGGGTGTTCAGCAGGAAGGAGAGTGTAAAGAGCGAATGCATGCGGACACCGTGCTTGGCTATGTTGGCAACACCACCTTGTTCGCGATTTACAACGACAACGGCATCAGTGACTACAATACCCTCGCTCTCTAGATCCCGCACAGTATCCAGTATGCTGGAGCCTGAAGTGACTACATCTTCGACAATTAGGCAAGTGTCACCGGCCTTATAGATGCCCTCGATTAGCTTCTTGGTGCCATACGCCTTAGCCTCCTTGCGTCGCACCAGCATCGGTGTGTTCTGCTGTACCGAGACAATTGTGGCAAGTGGTAAGGCTGTGTAGGGCACTCCGCAGACGTGTTTGGTCTTCAGATCCAGTTCCTTGATATGTTCCACCAGCAGATCGGAAACAGTTTGCTGAGATCAAACGGAATTTAGTATTTACAATGGAAATCCTTTCACCGGACTCACCATCACATCTGGATAACTGACAATTACACGCAAATCGAAATAAACTGGCGAGTTAATGCCGACTTTCATTTTAAAGTCACCGAATTTAAATGCATTTATCTCGTGCAGTTTAAGCGCGAGTGCTTTAATTTGATCAGAGTTCTTGGACACCATATCGTATTCTTTTCTGTCAGTATTTTTAACCTTGACTTTAAGTTAGCAGCCACGTTTGTTTAACACGTGCAATCTTAAACCCGTTGAAAACACGTCCGCTTGCCGCTATCAATCAACAAATAATAATTCTACTGTTGATTTGAGATGGACCTAGTTGTGTTACTCGAAAGGCACTGTTATGCTCGAGCGTCTGTTAACGTACAGAATAATGTAAAGCGCGCAATTGTGTAATGTGCATAAACTTAATTATTGCTTAAGGCTTTTATTTATTGTTTTTAATTCTATGTCAAGTTTTTATAATTGAATTATTAGTCATGTTTATTTAATTGTGGCGGAAAATAGTTTTATGAATGTTGGGTTGTAACTTCCATAAACAGTACTGCCAGACTGCATGTAAATCGAAACTATAAAAACAAAGTTCACTGGATACCTCGATGTTAATCGGTTTTAGTAATCGATAAGTTTTGTGTTAGGCTTTCCCGCTTCAAACATTCAAAATTTGAAAACGATATAAAAAAAACAATTTGATACTTTAGGTGATTATAATTTATTAGAATTTTTATTGACTTAAGTTATATATATATATATAAATAAAATATTATTCAAGTACAAAGTTATATATACTCATTATCATTATTGAATTCAAGTAAATACAATTCAAAGTGTGTATGTGTTTGTGAATTCTCTTGCTACATAAGGTAAGTACAATTTACTGTTCTCGCTCTCTCTCGTTCACCGTCTTTTTGTATCTCATCATCAAACAACAGTACATCTTTGTTCTCAGTTAACTCCTATTTCTTTTTTTAATTTCTCTCACAAACAGTAAATGTAATTGTAAAAAAACATGAAATTGTGTTTGAATCAAATTTTAAACATAGTTTAAACAAAGTTTAGTTTTGTAATTATAAAAATATTGTAGCTGCTGTTTGTAACGTATATTTTGTGTGTTTTCACTATTTTTTTTCGTTTTTTTTTTATTTGTTTTCTTTTATATCGAAAATACATAAGTATGCCTAACCTTAAACCAATTTCATCTCCAACCGCGCGCGCTCTTCTTCTTCTACCTATTTTCGTTCACGTCCATGTCCATAACACTCGCAATTTTGTTTTTAAACGCTACGTTGCCTTAACTTCAGTCCTTTCGCAGAAAACCTAACCTTAAAATGTATTAAGCATTTCAATAATGTTTGTTTTTTTTAGTTTCAATTTCATTTAAATTTTTTGCTGACACTAAACATAAATACAGTACAATACAATACATACAGTTCGTATTTACTTGTTTCTTGTTTTCTTTCGTTTTCATTTTCTCGTTTTCTCTTTTTGTTTGTTTTAATGGTATATAAAAATGTTTACATAATATAAACGTTACTTCCTTCGCCTTCTTCGCTGCCTGTTTTAAAATGTTCCTTTGTCGTTCCCACTTCTTGTTTTACGTTTGCTGTACTCCTAACTACAATTCTATCTTCATCTTTGGCCGCACACTTCCGCCCATTGGCATTATACTCATTCCGTTAGGTATTTGTTGTAAATATGTAAATTGTAATACATTTCATTTAAATTCACTAAGAGTTGCACGGACTGTTTGTGTTTATTTTAAATCAATTTTTACTGCCTGTTATACCTTCGCTAAACCAATTTGTATTTAATATTTGGAAAAATATGTTGTGTTGTTATCGTTTCGTTTCTTGTTTATGTTTTCTTAGTGTTTTATGCTTTCTTTGTTTTGTTTTTTTTTTTTTTTTACTTTTATAAAATGCCAAAAATTTGTGCAAATTCCTAATGATTTTTGGATACTTTTTGTTTTTCTTTGTTAGCTTTCTTTTTTTCTGATTTCATCATTATATTTTTTCTTCGATTACGCTAAAATATTTAACTTTAAAATGTACCATTTTTTTCGTTTATTTTTTCTTTACAATTTAGTTTTGTTTTTTTGTTTTCATTAAAATATTGCATTTTACTTTAAGATTTTTTGTTTTTTACATTATTTTGTTTCATTTGTTTGGAGGCTTCATCCCTGAGTGATTTAATTTCCTTTGTTTGTCATTTATTGCGATTTTTTAATTATTAACTTATTGTTTTATAATTTTCTTATGTGATTACAGAACAGAAAACTAAAAAACAATGTGAATTCAAAAGATTATCGTGGCCTTTGAAGGTTTGCTTATTTAATTTTTATTTTTGTGTATGGTTTTTTGTATGTAGTCACTGCGCACACTTTGTTGCAAATTACGAACACATTTTCCAAAATGCATGTGCAATTTCTAATTGTAGTAACTGTACTTAAGCTTTGTCTGTCCGTTTCTATGTAATAAATATGTAACTTTTGGCTAATACTATGTGGTTTATTTGTGTTTACTGCTGCTTCGCTCTTATGTTTGTATTTTGCTTTCTGTAGATGTAGCTGTGTTTGTAATTTGTACTTTACTGAAAGTATTTCGATTAAGTCTGCTGTATTCAAAGCAACTCAAAAAGTTAATAACTGCAATTCCAGAAAATATCTGGTTCACATTGAGTATATGCTGAATAACTTTCGGCTGTTGCAATTGAATTTATGTACATAAGAAACATCGGTACACACACATATAAATATATGCTTGAGGAAAATGAGCATATTTAAAAATACGTGTTATGTAGCACATCGAATACTACACAAAGAATGACTACTTCAATTACAGAATGTGAATAAAAATCATATTTAAAAAAAGAGTTTCAAATGATGCGATGGACACGAAGTCAACAAAAGAGAAATATTTGGTTTTTTAATCGTGTTATTAGTTATAAAACAACACGATTATAAAACCCGATATCCTCTCGCGAAATTTGGTGTCCATTGATCATTAGTTAAACATCGAAAGAAATGATTAAGTGGAACGGAAATTAAATGAACTAATTGAAAACCATTACAACTATTTGTATTTGGTTTTAATGTATATCTTGTATCTTATTAGTTTTGAAGCTTTCGTATAACTATATGTAAATATGCTGGTACATATGATAAAACGTATGTATATGGTATTGTTTACACCGTTTACGTTAATCTCAAAAAATGCTATGTATTTGAACAGTAAATTACGTTTTCACTTTCACGAAGTGTTTGCACTTTATTTCGGTTATTGTTTTATGCCTTTTTCATTCATTCATTTCCGCCTTTTCTTCTTAGCGTTTCTTTCGTTCATTCTTTCTTTCTTTCGTTTTTGGTATAAGTTTGTTTTCTCTTGTAATTATATAAAAAATATTTCCGTTTGTTTATTGAGTTTTATTGCAATTATTGTTTTTGTTTAGCATTTTGTTTTCCTTTAGAGCTGTTCAGCAGGTTTCTCTATTTGTTTGTCTTTACTTTTCGGTTATTCATAATATTCTATGCGGTATATATAGTATGTATATATATAAGTTTTTGTGTGGCTGTTTTCTTTTGTTGTTTTGTTTGTTTATTTTTTGGTAAGCTTGGTAAGTTGGCTGTAGCTAAAGAGTATTGTTTACGTTAATATGGTATATTGTAGAGTTTAGTTTATGGATAGTTAGTTTGATCTATATAGTAGTATGTGTATGTATCTTGTATATACGACGACTGGAAGTTGGGCATGCAAAGACGCAAGCTTGTATTGCATTCATTACTCTGTTTAGTGTTGTTTTTGTTCTCTTCGAAGTGGTTTCCTTTGAACATTACATTTAAAAGCCTAAGATTACATGACATAATTGATCAAATAAAGTAAAAGACTAGAAATATATTATATATGTATATATATATATATATCATTCATTCATTCATATGTACATATTTGCATATGAATGTATGAATATACATATACGATTCTCACTTCGTACAGCTTTACTTATTCAATATGCGCATCAAATGAATTTCCATATTACTTGACAAAATTAATTCCTGAAACTTATCCTAAGTACATTTATTTAAGATTCGAATAATGAAAACGAAAAAAGAGACATAACAGAAAATGTAAATGAAAGTGTGTAAACAAATTGCACGTAAATTCTTTTAAAACTTATTGACTTATACTTAAGAGCTTATAATCTTTTTGTTTTCTTTTCTCTCGTTTGTAGTTAGTTTATGCAGCAAAGATCACAGATCCTCATAAAGAAATGAAAGCAAACGTTATTCTTGTTTTTTTTTAATATTCTTATTTTTGTTATAAGTTAAAGAATGCGCATATCGCATACGTTTTTAAAAATTCATCGATCGATTTTCCATCGTTCTCATTTCTACTTCTTCATCGGTTTTTGTACATTTAAATTGCTATACTTTGCTTAACTCTCTCTCTCTTTCTTCATTTGTGCGAAAAACTTGAACTGAAAGAACCAAAGCTAAAGAACTGAAAGTGTTGTACAAACAAAATTTAACTAATACTTGCATATTGTTGTTGCAGTAATAATAACTTGTTTTGTTTTTTCTTTTATTGAGGGTTATTGGAGTTGGGGTGACGCTCAGCAGAACCTTCAGTAAACTCTTAACACATTTCAAAAGCAGCTCAACTTTTGCCCACACTTGGCCGACGACAATCGACATAATTTGGCCAAGTGCTGGCAACAGCTCAACCGCCTTTTGCGGCATGAAATGTGATTAAGAATTTACCAAAAGTCCTTGTACGAACCTCAGGAACCATGTAGCGAATTGTTCTGCGCATTGTTGGCACCAGATCCGCTCACGTTCTGGGCCGAAACTTCGGATTTGACGCGACGAGCGATATGCGAACGCGTATGTTTGCGCAAGTGATCCTTGCGATAGAAACCTGCAAGGAAAGCAAATGTTAAGTAAGAACAAGAGATAAGCAAGAAATGTAAGATGTTGTCTATAAGTCCAGTTTCTCCATCGTTCGCTCACCTTTTCCACACTCGATGCAAACGTGTTTCTTCTCACCCGAGTGTATGACAATGTGCAAGGTGAGTTGCTCCTTGCGCTTGAACGACTTCATGCAGATCTAAAGAAGAAAGAGAAGATTAGTGCCCGCATACTTTTATATCCCACTGTAGCCTGTTACTTACATTGCACACATGCGGCCTGTCTGGTATGTGTGATAGCTTGTGCCTGGTCAAATGATCCTTGCGCTTAAGCGCCGCATTGCAAATATCGCAGACGAAGCGTCGCTCCACGGCATGCGAGATGACATGCTGCTCGATCAGACTGCGATCCGGATAGGCCATCTGGCATTCGGGGCAGCAATAGAGCGTTGAGCCATCCAGCGCTTTGGTCTCACGTATTTCGCCGGGCTTGGGACGTGGCTTCTTCTCCTTTGGTGGTTTCTTCTTTTTGGTTTTCTTACCGCTGGTCGTGGTAGTGCCACCTGTGGCATTTGTAGTGCCCACCGCCGCAGTGCTCGAGACAGCGGCACCATTACTAACCGCACCATTTGCATTGCCATTGATGCCATTGGTGGCACCGCCATTGGCCAACGCAGCGCCATTTGCGTCTGTCATATTTGTCATATGGCCACCATGTTCCATCCCGACCAGGCCACCGTTATGATGGGCCCCATTGGCCCCATTATTACTGGGCGTCAGGGCAACACCGCCCAGCGCCAGACTGGCCAAATTTGTGCCATTCTTGAGCACATCGCCGGAGGATTCCTTCTTTATTGTTTCCGAATACTTAAGGAAGTGCTGTATAGAGATTGGCAGTGTTGCGGATAGCAAATGCGATGAATAGTCGACAGTGTTGGCCGTGTTGGCCAGCGTCTGCCACGACTGATTGACATTCTGTAAGATTTGCTGATTGAGCACTGTGAATGCGAAAAAAAATACGTGAGTACGTGAGTAAACTTTGACTTTCAGTTTTCTTTCTATAGTTTTCTTCCCCTAAGACACACCCAGAGTTACACAAATTCTGATGGAGCCCCCTTCACCATCGCCTTGTGAGCAGTCAGTTCATGCATTATCTAATAGCTTCCTGGATAATTTTCCCTGCTCAAAAGGAAGAAGAACAAAAACCTACCCCAACAACAAACTGCTTTGGCTTGGCAACACACAAACCCAATAACCCGGGTCGCTCTGTATGTGTATGTGTGTGTGTGTGTCTGTGTGCGTCTGTGAGTGGGTGTGTCTGTGTGTGTATGTGCAGGCTCAATTCTATTTTCTTCAAAATCCCAGGCTGCTTACACATCCTCACCCCCCACCCTCCTGGCTGGTACTGCCTACATACACACACAGACACAGTATAGCGCCGCCAAGGACACACGACACATCCCGCATACCGCATCCCTAACCCGCTCTTTTGCGGGCCTCATCAATTGCTTCTTCTTCCCTGGGGCTAAGCTCAAGTTTTGAGCTGCTCTTTTAAAGTTAATACGCCCACACGTGTAAAACTTTTCGCTCGACAACAAGTAAACAGAAATTCTCAACTTGTTAATAGGAAGTACGCACACACACACGCACACACATGCAAGCGCGTTGCCGGACTCATAAATTGGGCAGAGATAAAACTTTTCGGTCGTCGCTCCAAAAAGTATGCTACAAAATCTCAATCCAGACAGGACGAAACATTTCTTGTTTTTTCCAACATATTTCTGTTGTTTTTTTTTTTTTTTATAAATAACGCTGAGCCGAAACGAGCCGAAGGGCAGAGACAGAGGCGTGGGCGTAGGCGGCGACGTCGACGCACCCCCCTCTGGCGACGGCGGAGACTGAGTAGGGAACAAACGATGGGCGCCGCACACGAAGAATAATGTGCGTCCTTGAAATATATGCCCCGTATATACAGATAGCGGAGCCCAACAAACAAAACCTACCAAAAAAAGAAAAAAAAAAGAAAAATAAAGGAAAAAAAGAAAGGAAAAGCTTGTGCGTGTGCTTTATACAAAGAATTTCCAAACGCACCGAGCCCCTAGCTCATCCTTCCATCTCACCAACATCCCATCACATCATGCCGTACTCCCCAACGTTCCCCCACTGCCGTTGTCTGTGTTCATAGCGCGTTCTGTCATGCGTCGCCGACTCACCTTCTTCCCGGTCACGTTCGATTTTTGGATGGATTTTACCCTTATGATCCGCTGCAGCGGCCGCATTCAAAAAGTTAAGATCACTCTGCGGCTGTGAGTAAGGTATGGATATATTCTGACCATATTGCATATTATTAGCTGCCGAAACTGTAAGACAAATCGAGAATTGAACAGAAAATTAGTAGAGTACAAACACACACAACAGAGACACAGTTATAGTTATAATGAATTCAATAACGAGATTATAGTTCTTTGTAAATCTTTTTCCTTATCGCACAATGCACACGTATGTAAGTATGTCACACTTTTCACTGTACAGAAGACAGATTTCTAATTTGAATTTTCAGGATATTTACACATGCTCTCAAATTGCGCTAGAATCACAGCCTTGTTTGGTTAGGTTAGTTGCGGTTAGTATATAACTATATATATTTCACTATATATATATATGTGTGTGTATATATTTTTGCTATATTAAAATTTCTTGGGTTGTAGAGGTTTTTCTTTTTTATTGTTACAACTTGAAGGCGCCACAAAGCGAGCTCCAACGCACAGCGCTCTAACTACAACTGACTGAGGCTCTGCGTCTGGCTGGGCACAGCAGCTACAGCTACAGCTGGCGGCACACACACACACACAGTAACAGAAAAATACACGTAGGCACGCAAAGAGACGACGAACGAAGATCGTGTCGGGTGCCGGCAATAAGCGGGCGAATATTCGTCGGCTCAACGATGACAATGTCCCACTGGCATACGATTTATACTTTATGTGCAAGTGTGTGTGTGTGTGTGTGTCTGTGTGTGTACATAAAGCAACTGACTGTCTGTGTGTCTGCCTGTCTATGTGTGTGTATGTGTGGGGGCAGCAATATTTCTGCCAGTAGTTGGCAACTCTGGCTGCTGTTGACTGACATGCGTGTGTATTGGTAACTACTGTAGGCAGCTGTGAGCTTGTCTGCCTGCCTGTCGTCGCCTCGCTGCCGTCTGCCAAGGCCAAATTTTGCACCCACACACCCAGACACAGGCGCACCACACAGCAGAGCCAGAGAGACGCACACGTGCGAGTTACGCATACATAGGAAAAAGGAAATTAAAATTGAAAACGCCGGCCCTACCGACACGACGCGACGCGCCTCGAATCTATGCTACACATTTCTCAACATGTCTGTGTGCGGGTGTTTGTGTGTGTGTGTCGGTATGTGTGCATGTGTATTTTCTCTGTTTTCGGCATTGCCTTTTGCGCTACCATTTTGCCGGGCGTTCGCTCGTTTTTATTAATAAATATTTTCTGGCTGTTGCCAATTGGCCCTGTTTTTTCTTCGACAGTGTTTTCTTCTCTGCATTTGCTTCCTTTTTCCTGTCGAAATCATTATGTACAGACTGCAGTGGGTGTGTGAGTGTGTGTGTGTGTGTGTGAGAGAGAGTGGGCAACTGCCGAATTTAATAATAATAAAAAAAGGACGAGCTAATATCTTTAAAAAAAGAAATATGCCTGTTTGTGTCTGTGTGTGCTCCTCTATCTTTGTGTGTGTGTGTTATACTATCTATGTGTGTGTGCGTCTGTGTTTTGCCGTGTGTGTCTGTCTGTGTGTCCTATAGCATCATTTTGTCAGTCCCTCGTATAAATTATCTTGCGACCTTGTGTTCAAACTCAACAAATTTCTTATGCTTTAATGCTTTGTGTGGAAGGTGCATAATAAACTCTAGTCGAGTTGGGGTGGTGTGAAGGGGGAAAAAAGGGACTTTAATGTGATGATCTCAATTAGTCGGGTCATATGCTATGTCTATAAGAATGTGAACACGCGCCTTCAAAACGTGGGAGTGGCTAAAAAGGAAACAGGCTAATGGGATTTAATAAAGGAAAGTAGTCCACGACGAGGGAATTAGGTTGAAACAATTGTCCAGCGGAGCGTAAAAGGCAACAGCAGCAGCATCAGCAGCAAAAGTCATCTTTTCTTCAGTGCATGTTGGCTACGAAATTATGTAGGTCTAGTCTAACAAGGAATCAACTTAAGCACAACAATTAAGTTAATTACGGTTGCAAATTGTGTGACTAACTTGTGAAAACTTAGTGTCAAATGGAGTTAAGGCTGAAGTGAAATATGAAACCATAGAAACTGCTTAGGTGTTGTAAAATCTTGAGGAAACTAAAAGAAATTATATTATGGTAATATAATATGTATTAATTATAATATGTTTAATGAATTAATTATGTACGATATAATGACAAGATCCCCTATTCCTCCCGTTCGTAAGAAGCAATATATTGTGTGTAAATAAGGAATATTTTTGATTATTAAGTTGATATGATCTACATCTATATAAAACTCATTTCTCATAGGCTATATTCAATACCATGTTTATTCAGAGAGGAATTATTTAATTATTTTAAAATTATTTAGCAAAATTACTTATGTCACATTATAATGTATGCATAAAAGTTCACAGATTACTTAAAAAACGAGGCAGGAGAGGTAAAAAATAAAATTAAAATGCTTACGCACAATAAATCGATTTATTAGGACCTGCAAATCTCGACTCAAAGTATCCAGCCAAACGAAAAGACTGAGATAATCAAACATTATCCAAGCAATTAAATTGCCGCCCCCGCCCCATCCCAACAGCCGACCAGGAGGAATAAACAATGGAGGCAAAACGTTAGGCAAATGCAAGACTTATGTACGGTAATTAATCAAGTGAACAAACGAGTGCACAGACTAACAACAACAACAGTACAGACCCCCCAAAAGTAGACAGCGAAATGTGACAGAAAATCCAACTGGCCATAAAAATGACAAACAAAAAACAAGATAGAAAACAACAACAGCAACAACAAGAACAAAAAAGAAAGTCGCAAGTTGACAAAACAACATTGGACAGGAGAATACGGAACAGGAGAACGGAAACGGGAGAGACCAGACGCACGGAAATACTAAGCCTTGTGTGTGTGCTATGACGACCACGTCGGCGTCCTCACACAGCTGAAAACATGCGCTCCATTTTCATCAACGTCGTCGTCGTCGTCGCCGTCGTCGCTGTCGTCGTACCCGGCATTGTCGTTGTAACATTTCACTTTTCACTTCACTTTCACATGGGCCACGAGGACCAGGAGGAGCAACAACACATCACAGACCGCCAGGACGAGAGCGAAGAAGAGTAAGAGTAAGAGAGGACGACACGATGTGCCAGTGCCTCGTTGATGTTGTAGCTGTTGTTGTTGTTGGCAATGCCTAGCAACGAGTTAAAGTCGGTGAAAACTGAAACACGGCCAAGCGAGAGTGAGCAAGAGCGCACCCAGTCTGCAAAGAGACCGAGTTCGTGTTATCGAAGAGAGAGTACGAGTCAGCAGAGAGAGAGAGAGAGTGTGTGTGCGCTCTCCAACCCACAATATGGCGGCCCTTTGACAGCTTGTCGTCTCGCCTGCGGGTTTGAGTCGCTCGAATCAAAGTGGAACAAAATGGAAAGGAATTCGCCTGGTTTGAGGAACGTTTCGGAAAAACATGGACACACTGTGTGTTCTTACTTTTAAGTGTGTTTATAGTGCCGGCACATACAAATCCTTCGTGTGAGGCAGCAGTGAAAGCGGTGAGAGCGCGCGCGCAACAGAGCGCTGTAGAAGTGAGTGTATGTGTGTGTGCGAGTGTGTGCAGTATGTACATGGAGATGTATATGTATGTGTCTATGTATTTGTATATTATATATAGGAGAGCAATAGAATGAGAGACACCGTATGAGAGTATGAGAATGAGAGAGCGGGCGCGTGTAAAGAGTGAGAGTAAGAGCCCACAGAGTGTGGCGTTAGGTTAGGAAAAACTGCAACCCCTATTAGAGTTGGGGGTTATACACGCCCGCTGTGTGTACGCAGGGTTTGAGTTCGGGTTTGGGTCTGGCTCTCAGCTGCTCGGGGTGGGGGCGTGTGTAGGGCGACGCGGCGCCAGCCGACAGAGTTTGAGTCATCAGCGACAACGACAACAGCAACAGCAACAACAACAGTCACTACAAATACAACAATAGCAACAGCAAATCGCTATGACCACAACAAAGTTGACAGAGCAGCTTTAAGCGTTAAAGCTGCCATACAATGCGAGGGAAAAAGCTTTTCTTTTGCCTTTATTATTTCACACTTGAGCTTAGGCGGGGCCGGACGGTTAACTCAATTACATATACACCCAAACGGTCATATATCAACATGATATAAGTACATACACATGTACATATATTCACATACATATACATATATAAAAACCACACTCTGACAGACTTATAAGCACGCGCATTTTTAGTGTTGCATAGAGCCAGGCGCAGTGGGGGGTGAGTGTGTGTTTCTGTGTGTGTGTGTGAGTGCGTGTAAAAAACCCAACAACACTTGCACATCAACCCCACCCTCGCACCCGCCGCACTCACACTCAGACACGGTCCTGTTATGTACACATAGAAAATATGTACATGAGTGCAAATTATTTAAGAGGGTTGAGGGTTGGGGATGTGCTAATAGAAGAGCGGTCCTTCTGGCTACCGCAATACTTGTACTTGCACTCATACTCTCAAGCCACACACTCACACTCTCAAGCCACACACTCACACTCGCACTCACACACTTATCGCATCCATTCGCTTGACTGACTGTCCTTCATCTCGCCGTTTTATTTTGCTTCTGCAATTTCCCATTCTGATCATGAAATTATTGGTATGATCGTCATTAAATATAAAAAACACCATTAATGCATACTCTGATATCCCACATTCTTAAATGTTGACTCTTTTCCCCCTTCGACTGTTCATGCTTAAGCTAAAGGTATATTGCCCTTTCGAAGGCTTGGCTTGGAGCATTGAGCTTCAAAATGGTTTGTCTTGTTGCTTTTATTTTTCTTTTTGCTTATTTATTTCTGCTAACATTTCCCCCAGGAACAAGCTTTATGATTTGTTTAGGCAATGCGCGATTGAGTTCCCATCAAATTGTCTTCACATTAAATTGTTTTAAAGTATTTCCTGCAGGAAATGAAGAGAAGCGCAAAATATTTATGTATGTATATTGTATTTATGTTTATTTAATGTATGTTAACATGAATGAATCATAGGACTTGCAAAAAAATTTCTGAATTGTTGCTAAATGTTTTAACCTATCTATTTATTTATAACATAACGGATTTTTTAATTATTGAATAAACTGGAGCATTTTAAAATATGATATGAATAACCTATACAACGAAGCAAAAAACAACGAAGTTTGAGAGAGAGATTAAATATATTTACATATAGCGGCTTAAAAGATTTTCGATATAAAAATAATTAAAATATAAACCAGTTTATGTTTATCTACTACAAACTGCAGATTACAGCTGAATAGATATGATATCATCGAGGTAATCAGCAAATAAAAATGATGATCTTTATCTGCCAGATATGTCACAAAGCATCGTTCAACTACTAATTGGCCGGCAAAGTGAGAGTCGAGTCGCGTATCTCTAGCGGACTCTTTGCTCGATCGATGCAGTCGCTTGTCCGTGTTATTTACAACGACGGGGCGCGCTATCGCCCCGGCTATCTATCTATCTATCTCCGAAAACTGGACCCAGAGACAACAGTGCACTGTCGGCAGACGTTGCAGTTCAGTTCGACGGCGTGTTCAGGTGATAAGCTCAGCTAATAAGTGACATGAAAATGCGGTAGCCAAAAGACAAGCTAGAAGAGCCGGCTACCTGCGTCGACTGCAACGCCAACCACACACACACATACACACGTAGACTGATAGATAAAAGAGCAGCCTACACACAGAGACAGATGCACGCACGTTTGCCAGCCATAGATACATTTTCCTGTTGTTGCCCCGGCTGCAGGTAAAAATGGGAAATCAAAAGGAAAGAAAAATGAGAAATAAAATAAAACGCTAAACTGGAAATGTAATGCGTAGAGCTCTGTGAACAACAGCTGGGGATCAATGAACTATGCCAAACCATTCCCAGCAATTGGCCGTTACTTTTTTGAGTTTGAGTTTAACGTGTTGGTTTGAGTGTTTTGGGTTCTTGAATTCTCCAAGAAATGCGTGATTAAAATTAGTTATGAAATACAATCTCTCATCTTGAAGTCTGAGGCCGTGGGGGGATGGGGGAATCTAATTATGCAAGTGAATGCAACTAATTGAAATGCACAAAGAGGTGAGTGCCATGCTGTGGGGGTGGGTTAGGGGCTGTTAGGCCTGCATTTTACATACTTACATACATATGCTGTATGTACTTGACATAGGGGTTGGAAGGGGGTGACCACCAGTCACCCTGCTCACGCAGCAAAGAGTTGCAACTTGGCAAAAGGAAGTCAGTGCAATTAAAAAAGCAGCGCCGCTTCCTCTACGGGGGTTGGGGTTGAAAACTGCGCACGCAAACACACACACACACACACAAACATAGGTACTCAAACTCCCCCGTTTAATTGTATTTATATGTGTGTGTGAGTGTGCTGAGTAGCTAACGACAAAAACCCACCCCTGAGCCATACAAAGTAAAATGCAGCAAATTCAAAAGTTATTTGAGTTCATTGCATTTTCAAGCGAAGCTAAGCAACAACAACAAGAACAAGAAAAACTGGCAGCAGCGGACACACAAACACACACACACAAACAGCGCACACATACACATACATTTGCTGGCTAACACATACAATGAGGGTGGGTGGTAATGACTCAAAACATAGAGCAGAAAAAACCAGCGCAAAACAACAACAAAAGTCTTCATATTCGGTCATGATGACAGTCGCACCCGCTCCGATACTACTGTGGTCTACAAATTGGACTAGTGTGACGCGTTTGCCCTTTGTATGGTGATGAAGGGCTAGGGTAGGAGCAAATTGGGATACGGGCATTTAAGCAAATAGGCTTATGGTTTTAAAGCTATGGTACTAACAGATCATATTTAACGTATAAAAAAAATATATATATTAATAAAATATAAAAATAATAGCTGTGAAATATCAAATAATTTCTGAATTTTCAACTAAATGTAATAATGATCGATATCACAAGTAAATTCTTAAGCGTGTATATCGAATATCCCTTTAATTAACGCCATGGTATATACGAAGTACGTTTACTTTGTCCGTTATACATTTTATTTTCTAACTTGAAACTGATCAGTATTACTTTGGTTTTCTAAAAGAATTAGAAGCAAAATTTTAAATCTACGTATCCTTTAAAATTAAATTCGTTTACTTTTTTAAAGCGAGGTGGCAACCCTGTCACCATAAAAGCAATATTGATGAATGCATCTCTTCTGTCTGCGAACTAGTTCTGTGAACAACAAAACGAAACTGTAAGCGGATGATTAGCCTCACTCACTTATGTTGTCTCGCTCTAACACATCACGTTTTGTATACAAAGAGAAAAAACCAAACAAAGCAACGCCAACAATTATCGCACTTCTCTCTTATACACGCGCATTCGATTTGTGATCGCGTTGTGCACGATCCTCCACGATTCTCTCTTTTAAAGCCCAAACAACACAACATAAAGACACAAGAATGTTGTTTTCGTCACACACATGTTTAAAAGACCCCAAAGGCGCGTTGTAGTGCATGGCTTAGGGAAAAGCAAATCGTCGCCGTTTGTGTTGTTGACGCCAGCGCTGGCGTCGCTGGCGACGCAAACAGCGGCAGCAGGCAAAAATAAATCGATAAAAATAAAATAAATTTTTAGTGATTATGTTGTACATACAACCAAACACACACACATACGCAAACAGTGTGCATCGTATATATTAACATACGTGTGCACATGTATATACATTACTTATATGTATGTTAGTATCTGTATACGTTCACTTACCGTTGGGCACATTCTGATTGAAATGATTGCCATTGGTTTGATAGCGCTGCACATGATTATCGGTCCCCGCTGCTGCGGCCGCTGCATTCACCGGTGGCGTTCCAAATGCACCCGGTGTTTGTGTATCAAATTTAGCGGCAAACTGATGAATACCAGAGAATGGGCCTCCGAACGCGGAGAAATTCATCATGACAGTTTATGTTTTTATCGGGCTTCACCATGCACACCCTCCCATACACAGACACAACACAACACACACACACACGAGCACAGGCCACACAGACTCTCCTGACTTCTGTCTGCGGGTTTTGGAGATTTGGCGATGTGATTCTATACTGCCGTTTTTGGGGCTTGTGTAACACTTTCGCTTTTTGGTTTATTTTGGTTATTTCATTTGCAATTCGCACTAACCAACACTAGCAGTAACTGTAACGATGCGTTGAGCCTGAGAAACTGAAAGACGATCGAACTGGAGAAGAAGCAGAATCAGGCGATGGCGATGACGATGACGATGACTGTGCGGTGCTTTCAACAGTGGGTGGTGCTAACTTGGCTTGCTTTGTTGTTGCTGTTGTTGTTGCTGCTGCTTTTGTTGTAACAGTTGTTGTTGTTGTTGTTTCTACTCTTGTTGGTGGGGGTTGGTTTTTGGTTGGTATGGTGTGGTGTGGTGTGGCGTGGCGTGGCGCACACACACTCAATCACACGTACGTATGTATATGTATGAGCGCGCGATTGTATGCAGCGCTTTGCTTTTTGGGGGTAGCAAAATGTACAACTTTCAATTTCGCTTAAACTAAACACACACTCACACAGAGAGACAGGCACACAACATCAACACACTACACACGAGGCAACGACGACCGCGACCACGACGACGGCGACGACGACAGCGTCGACGGCAAACAACAACAATAATAAAGTAGAATTAAACGAAAGTCACGCTTACAACCGGCTCGTCGAGGCTCCGACATCAAACTAAAAGTAACATTACAACGAAAGAAAGCGGAAACACTGGGGCAGGCAACGGCAATCAGGCGCAGGCAGCGACTGCGACTGCGACGCCAGCGGCGACGCAATGGACAAATGACAGTGACAGCGCAGCTCTCTTTTTTGTATTAGTTCACCGTATGTATGTGTGTGTACGTACATACGTACATGTATGTACGTTTAGATGTTCGCCTGCATGTGTGTGTGTGTAGTGTTTGTGTTCGCTACTTTGAGGGTGGAAGTTTTTCTACTTCTCTAGAAAATGTGCGTTTATTTGTTTGTTCTTTACAATGCGTTTTTGGCAGGGCATATGACAAGTAATCTGACGTTTGTGTTTTGAGGCTGAACACGAAAATAAACTAAAAAGCTTAACAACAAAATAGAATACACTTAAAATATATTCAATCAATGAACATTTTCATGTTTTCAATTATTTAAATTTTCTTTTAAATTGAGAATTTTCAATAATCCTACGAGAATTTCACTTAGCCTATACACTATGCTCACTTTACATTACAGGACGCTAGTAAGTCGACCATAGCCGACCAAAAAACTCACAAGAAGCAGCACAGCGTGCGTTGTATTTGTATTTTTATTTGGTTTTCCAACTTTTGGGGTTGTGTGGCCTGGCAGTCAGAGTCGCAGCGAACGGCCAGTGCATTTATATATATGTATGTATGTATGTACGGTGTGTTTGTATATATCCATGTCTCTTTATACACACGTATCTATGTAGGTATTCCTGTATATTCATACATACATACATGCATGCAAACATGCACTCGTACGTAGGTACACGTTTGTACGCTCGTTCATTTGTATGTCTGTACATGTGTGTATATGTATCTGGGATGTCTAGAAGAGCTCAGCATTCGGGAGCGTCGCTGTCGCTGCATTTAATTCTGCTGCCGCTGCGTTCACCGCTTGTGTTAATGAAAGTGAGTGCAGCATCAGCATAAGCACTTGTCTGTATGCGTGAGTATGAGGAAGGGACGCTCTAATAAGAGAGCAGTAGCCTCTGTTCGCGACAGAGGCCTCTCAGCATGGGAACGTCAGTGAGCAACACTCACATGCATTTGTTCTTGTTCATCTGCTTGCGCCTGGCCTGCAAGTGTTTTATTGTTTTTGTCAATGCCCTACAGTTAGTAAGAAATGCCCGATAAAAACGTACACATGGAAATGTAGTATAAGAGGATAATACAAAGAGAATTGATTGAAGATTCAAAACTACATACATATGTACATAGATTGATTGGTTTTGCTTATAATAAATACATTTAAGGAATATTTGTTTCTTCAACGTTAAAACATAGTTACTTATGTTGCATGCCTATGTGTGTGTGTGTGTGTGTATATACATGCACACATACATACATTTGTATTCACTAAAGACCTCATCCAAACTGGTTTGAAGCGCAAGTAACAGTCGCATAGGATCAACTCTGTTAAAACGTTTTTCTCCTTTGCATTGTTGTTTTTTTTTCGTATTCCCTGTTGTAGTCTTCTATTCGTTGACTTATTATGAGGGTTGGAGTTTTGTGACTTTTCATGTGTTCTTTTTAGCCTCACATTCTCTCATTCTCTTTTGCTTCTTCTCTCGCCTCGTTGGTGTCTCTTTCAATGCAACGCTTTGTTTAGCTGGATTTCAGAGCTCTTATTGTTGCATGTGTTTATCTTTAATTTCTATGCATATTTTTTAATTATGCACTTACTCACCAGGCCGGCGGCCATAGAAGTAGTTTAAAAAGAACCTTGAGCGGAAGATCTACACTTTGTATAAGAGAAATGTTAAATCTTTAACTTGTTGGCATGAACATACATACATGCACATGTATGTGTGTATGTATACTACATGTTTGTATGTATGTATGTGAGTTTGATTGCAAGGCGTTAATCATAATTCGATCAGCAGCACAGTAGGATATCTTATAAAGTTGTGTGTATACATGTTTAGCGCATTGCAACGATTCCATCCTACTTTATAATGTAAAAATGCCTCATTAGAAATTTACAACATACCCTAATCGACCCCCATCTATGTAAATATGTGCATATGTATGTATGCATGTGCATGTGCATGTATTAAGACCCATTCCAGATTAGTTTCAAGCACATACTCTCAAGAGTTATTATGATTGACTTAACCCTACTGCGCTCCAATTACATTCTCACACCTGGGTAAAGGAGCTTTCCTGCAACTTTTCTCTCCCCAGGAAAAATGAAAATGTCAGGGGTCATCTGGGGGCTTAACGACAAAATAAAAATGCCTCACTATTAGGTTTGTTTGTTTTATTAATTAATATGAGCTTTTATCTGATGTTTTCATACAGCTTATGTCCAAGTTTATGGGTATGAGATATACGCGGAGACGTGGACCTTAAGCCTTGCTAATTGAAAATTGCATAAGCGAATTAAAAGTATCGATGGAGAGGGGAGGGCGGCACCGTTCGGCGTAGTCAATTCTTAAGCCTTTCCTAAGTAGCTGCTTGCTTATACAGTACAGTAAACTATATGTATTTGTGTATATCCGTGTACATATTGTCCGACTTTGTTTATCATATTTGGCAAATTATAGGTACGAATTCTACTTTAAGGTATTCACTATTTTGTATAACAAACTTAACGTTAAGGCATCTCAGAGCGATCCGTATGAAAACATCAGCATTTTAATGCGTACATATATGAATACATGTTAATATTGAGAGGTTATAGTTTATAAATATATATGAATACTTTCATGTCATTTTATGTCATTTCATTCGATCATGCACCACAAAAATCGGTCCAATTACCCAGATATTAATATTTTGTATATAATATAGATTGATTTACGTATCGATTAGCTAGAATATATAGTATAGTATTTATATTATATCATGTTTATATATGTAGTACATTGAACAGATTTGTGATTTGCTATCGATTTGGGTTTTTAATTGCCCTGATGAATGCTTACAAAATATTACATTTATATATTATATACCTTTATCAAAAAATAGATTAGACATAGTAAAGCCTTGGGATTTTTTGTGCATGTTTCTACACGGTGTATAAAAAGAAAAAACTGAATATAACAACAATAAAAAATCAACAAAGGGGCGCAATTAAATATGTCTTTGAATGTCGAATAGCAAACTTAAAAAGTAATATCACAAAAAATATTATATAATAGCGCGCAAATGAGATAGTTGATCAAGCGAATGTACATATTTCAAATCATAATACCATCTAAGTAGCTACACGATGTGTGTTGAGTGGATCTGTCTATCCGAGAGAGATATATCTTTATATATATATGCATATCATTTTGTCTGTTTTTAAGCAATTCAGCTGGAGTATTACAATATAGTTGAAAGCATTAAGCTCTTCGACCTGAGCATATTTGCAAATCTGCTCAGATCGAGCCAAATTATTTTATATATGCATAGAGAGTATTGAGTAAATTTTAAAGCTGTCCGCTTAGAGTGGATAACCCAGGGCTGCCGACAGCAGTGGTTCCCAGGCGCGATTAATATCCAAATACAGCAAGGTGCATTGTTCGGCGAGTGTATCATCATCGTCCAATATAGTTATAGGGAAGAGATCATTCTGCGAGGAAACAATATAATGTATAATGATTTATAAGTATAAATGTATTATATAACCCACATTTTTGGCCTGCCATAGTTGCTCAAGCAGTCGGAGGAAACGTTGCATTTCCATGCTGCTTGCAAAGAAGATAACCAAATCGTCTAGACACTCCAACGGCGCCTCCTGGCAGGAGAACTCAAGCACACACCACCAGGTCTCACTGTGCGAGGGTATCTTAATGCCAGTCATTGCTTTAATATCTGCACAGGTGAGTATCTCCAATCCAGAGTTCTTGCCATAGACACTGCTCATGCTTTGTGATTGCTCCTCTGTTGAGGTGGATTTTTTAAGCACAGCCCTCGCTCCATCTTGTGATTGCTTTGTGGGCGTTGAGTTGAGCGAGGAACAGTAACGTTGTGTGCCCCGCGTAGGAGTGCTCATCGTTGAGCTTAGCTATAAAGATTCGGTACATGTTAACGCAAGGTAACTGGAAGGACTTGATGGGTATCTTACCAAGCTGCTGGTTTCGAATATGCTTAGCATTTCTTCTTCGCGGCACACTTGCTTTGTCTCCGAAGCTGCAGGTGTAGCCGCCGGTGCATCCACCTGTTTGTTGAGCTGACGTAACGGCGCAGAGAAATCTTCACGCAAGGTAATCAAATGGTTTTGTGTCACTATCAAGGTGCAGCCCAGCGCCTTGTGCCGCTCCTGCATTTCAAAGAGCTGCAAATTGAAATGAAATATATATTTATTGTAATAAAATATAATCATATTTTTCACTTACTCCACTCGCCGATTGTAGTAACGCCTGTAACCATTCGGAAGCCACGTACTCATCCGGAGCTGCCATCTGCAGCAGATCCCCCTTCAGCATAATCTCAAAGCAATGTGGCCGAGGGGACTTGACAGCTCGCTTGGCTCCTTGACATTCCGCCAATGCCATGGCCCAGCTGGGTAACTTTTGCGTGGAATCGTTGAACATGTACAGCACTCCAGCTCTGAAAGATCAATAAATTGTTAGATAAGAAAAAGATAAGAATATACTTGACTTACTTCAACAAAAAGTATCCCGGTTGCCAGTTGATCTTGGAAGCTGCAGCTGCCGATGACGTTTCCCGCACACGTCGATGCATGAGAAAACCTTTGATGTGCGGTCCGAGTGGTTCCTGTTCGCCAGCCAGGCCCATGCCTAATGCACCACCAGCGGGCACATTGACAACTGCATAGAACATCCAGTCTTCGTCTTTGCTCACACAACTGTTGGCTCGCACGAAAGCTTTCAGCGGCGCAAGATGCTCCAGCGTCAATTGGCCCACAGCGGGCAGTGTTGAGCCACTGCGACGAGCACAAAGCTCCAGATTAGCAACCAATGCATCGGACGGATAAGGTCCGCCTGCAAGTAGCACCTGCTGCATGTCCCGCATGCTATTGCTTAGTAGCACCGTGTTGCCGAAGGGTCCCATCTAAAAAAAGATCCATTTAGATGATGTTGCTAATAGATTTTGAGGGTTTTTACTGACCAAGATGACATCCAGATCCTTGTAGGCCAGCACAAATTTAGCGCACAGACAATTTCGCACCAAATCAGACACATAAAGTGTCTTGTCGGTCAACAGCACCAGCACAGGTGTCATAAATCCCTCTCTGCTATAGCCGGTGTATAATTTGAATACCTGCGAGATTGAAAAGAATTGAAATGTTTATTAAAATTTATTTGTTTAAAGTTTTTCTTGTTATCAGAACTTACCTTGAGCAGCTGCTCATTGGGATCACGGAATATGGACAGTTTCTTGCCATTGAATATATCGGTAGAGATTTCACCAATGCCCAGCTCAAAGTGTGATAGATCACCGGGTAAATCTGTATCCATGCCCACGGCTAGTTCGCGTCGTGGCGAATTCGCTCCTGACATTTCAATTTCCATGGCAATTTCAGCATTCAAGTCATCAATCAACTCGTAGTTCTTTGGCCTCACGCCGCGTACATAAAGATGCGATCCCAGTAGCTTCTGCTCGTTGCGCAGCTTATCCGCAAAGAAATCATTTTTTCGTATCGAAGATTCCATTATTTTCTTTTGGGTTACATTACGCAAAAAGCGATTAATGAGTGAGGTCTTAGCAGCTGCCGGTGCTGGAGGTTTCAAGAGTTGTGCGTAATCCACGTCGGTATAATCCACAATAACTAGATCACTCTCTGTCGATGGCCGCTCGTTGGCCGTGTCTGTGGTTGTTGTTATGGTCAAAATATCATCGAATTCTTCGCTTAAAATTGTGCTCTTCGAATCTCTGCCACTGCCACCAGGTGCATTGACGTTGCTAACGCCTCGTGCTGCACCCAAGTAGCTACTGGGACTATGCAGACTTCGACTGTGGTGTTGTTGTTGTTGATCACCATAGCGTGGTGGCTGCAACGGTTGTCCACGCTTCTTGAGCGGCGAAGGAAGATGACGCGATTGTCGCTCCACAGAGCCAAGCATCAGATTGTTCATGTTAGTTTGTGGTTGCAACTTGTTGCACGAATTAGAGTTGCTGTTCGTGTTGGTGTTACTGATGGAGCTAAGCTCGGATATGGTAGATGATGAATGTGTTGTCGGAATTTTGCTGGCAACTGTCTGTTGCTGTTGTTGTTGTTGTGGCTGTTGCTGTTCCTGTGTTGTCTTGGACATTTTAGAAGCTAAATAATAATCGGTTGCTGCCTGTTGCTGTTGTTGTTGCTTCTGCTCCTGTTCCTTTTGAACTGGTGTGCTCGATGAAGTATCCTTGAAACTGCGAAAGAAGTTACTGAAAGTCTTGGCCAGGGGTGCAGCCATAAACGAACTGCGCAACTGACTAGCCGGCTGGGCAATAGGAGTGTCGCGCTCCAGCAGACTAGCTACACTGCTATGCTGCGAAGACTGCAGCTGTTGTGGTTCGCTGGTCTCGTAGGAGACACCTGTGTGCTCAAAGACTGTGCTCTCACAGTTGATGATAAACTTGCTGCGGAATTCACTCTGAGTGCTGGTGACGAGAGGCGTTGCAGATGCTGCTGGTGTTTCCTTATCGAACTCGTCTTGACGCCGCAAATTGTGCTGTTTGTTGTTCTCCATGGGTGAAATCTCTGTGGAGCTGCTCGGCTCATCGTTTTTGCGACGCAGCTGCTCGTCCACGTTGTGTACGAATTTTTTAACACACTGTGTCTGCTTATTACCATCCAGACTCTTGCTGAGAAATGGTTTTGCTTTGAGCGGCGGCGAATCAGGTGATTCACATTGCGTTATCTGTCTGGGCTTATGCTCTGGCGTTTGCTCCAGCTCTGGCACACACTCCACCACAGCCTGCAAGTCCTCGGATCCCTCGGGCACGCCACGTTCCGTGAAAATACTCTTTAGCGAACCGAATATCATTTTGCTGCTGTTGTCAAGCAGTTGATGCTTTATGTCATGTACGTTGAACTTCTTAACGCGATCATTGAGATCCTGCTCGTGGATGATGTTTGTGTGGCGTTTGGTTTTCTTCAGGCAGCTCGATTTTGGTTTCTTTTCCTTGTTCCAGACCGATTTTTGTTTGGGACTGCCAGCGTCGCCAATATTTGGCTCCGAGTAGTAGCAGTTCTCACCTGGTAAAACAAATCAATAGGGATAGGTTAATAAAATTAGAAACTTGCAATGGAGACTCCCACTCACCAATTAAATTGTTGTTTGCATTGCTCATGCCGATGCAATCGCAGGAGCTACTCTTGGCCTGCTCATATTGTTTGCGATTGGAACTGATGTTGGAATTGCTATTGGAGTTTTTATCCTGCTCATCGGAGTCCAGACTCGAATTGGAACTGCTACAGGCACAGCGATATAGGAGTCGCTCATCACGCTGCTTGCCTGCTTCGGCTGTTACATTTGCTGGTGTGTATTCAAAGACACCGGAGTTGTCATATTGCAGACCCACCGGCTCATTTGTATCGTAGATATCCGTGTTGCCGTAGTCAAGCACATCGGAGCAAGCATTTCGATAGACCAGCCGACGATTGCGACCCACAGCACCACCGTTTTCTGCTTCTTCGGCGTCTCTGCCGGCTGCACTGAGTTCAGTGGGCCCTTGGACACGCTCTCTTTCTGCGCACCACGAATAACGACCTGCTGCACCAGCCACGCCTGCTGAATTGCCGCCTACCACAGCCAGTTTGCGTCCATTTTTATAAGTTATAAACCCGTGCTCAATATGTATGTTATCAGTGCGAGTGTTCTTTAGTATATCCTCATGAAAGGAGACACGTTTCTTGGGCGCTTTTGGCGTGGACGACGCTTTGTGCACCTTTCGTCTGTAAACGATCTTATCGGTAGTGTCAAATGTCGAGCAAGCACTGGTCGTCATTGACTCCTCCGTGGCCACATTTGAATTTGTGTCTACAGCAGCTGCAATTGCCTTCAGTGGCTCCTCGAATTCTAGGCCTGCCTGCGAGCTTATGGACTCGATCATAACATCGCTATTCTCCGAGTCTAGCATTTGGACCCCCGAATCACTGGGCGTAGTGTCGTCCAGAGTGCTGCTGCTATTTATACTGGAGCTCATCTTGTCTCCGCTGGGCGAGACCTTGCTGCTTGAGTTGTTGTTGACCTTGGGGTACAGGGGCGACTCCATTACGACATCGTATACGTATCTGGCCTGTTGTTCCAAGACTAGTGTCTCTAGTTAAGTAAATCAGCAGTTGGACAACGCTTTAGTGATTTACAGGTGTGTCTGTATTGGTGTGTGTGTTTTTGTATGCGCTTAATAATTCTGTGTGATTTCTTTAGATGCCAATTGGTCATGCTTTAACGAAATAAGAGGAATTTAAAAAAATATAAGTTTTTTGAATATCCATTTTGTGTATCTTGGTTTTCTTGCAAGTAATCAATATCAATACAAGTTGCACACTGCGCCGCAGCCGCATCACGTCACTGTGCAACAAAGGAGTACGGACGACCGACCCCCCGAACCCAGAATACCAACACCAATCGCTAAAAACCTCCAAACACCCCACCCCGAAATTTAACAATTTCCGCATTATTAAACCGCATACCTTCAATTTGCTGGGGAAAATCCATTGTAATTTTGTGCTCTGCAATTTTATTAATTTGTTTACCCAATGCTGTTAAATTATTTTGTGATTTTACTGTATTTTATTTCCATCTCATTTAAAAAACAAGTACACACAAGTAAAACAAATCAATATTTATCATAGAAACGTTATGTTGCCACATCTCACATTGGCGGTGTTAATTGGCAGCCCCGCCGATCAGCTGTTGCGAAATACAAACTTGTCTGGCAACGCTCTGTTAACAACAGGTGAGATATCTTGGGCGCTCCATTTGAATTGATCAAATGCTAATTATCAGAATTGTTATGATTTGATTGGATTATGTGATTCATTCATATTATGCCAATTATGAGAAAGAGGGAAGAAAATGTACATTTCTAGATACTTTGACAACCATTCCGTATACTCTTCTTTGTCTGTTGTAAATCTAGTATACCGACTTTGTCGATTGGTTTGCTGCAAAAGCCACAAGGGGCCATGTTCTGCATGTCTTTATTCATAGGGCTTCGTGAATTACGAGGTATATGAGCTTCGGCTTGTTGAAATCATGTCTTGAATTTGTCTTTTTGTTTTGCACATATCACTGGCATGTCATTTTGAAAAGTACAATGGCAAAGAGAGGAATGCCAATGAAAACGAATGAAACCTTAGAAATGTATTTATCACACCTTGAGAAGCGCTAACCTAAAGGGCTATATAACTCTTTTTATTTATTGTTTGCGTCTGCCGTATCAGAAAGCAATAAATAAACTGAAAATCATCGCTTGCATAATAATAATACAAAAAATAATTACCTAGTCGGCAAATCTGCAAAAAAATGTCTGTGTGCCCTCGTCCATTTGAAAAATGTCATCCACAGCGAAACAATGTGCGGTAAAATTATGAAATCGAAATTTAAACGCAAAAAACAATACGTGAAACGCGCAAAACTATGCAATAAAATCTCAATTACAAATATACTATAAATATTTTCAAAATTATTTGGAATAACGCAACGTGTGTGATCAAAATGCAAATGCCAAACATATTACAAAAATTAAAACAGCAAAATTTCTTGATTTCACTTGCAATATATTTGCATATACTAGAAAAATCAATCCAACTATGTAATTGTGTTCACGGTTTCAGGTATATTTGTTTAAAAAAAATAAGTTTAACTTGTCATGCATTGCATCAGGCAAGGCTAAAATGCAACCTCTAAATTTCCGTTTACTTTATTCCCTCTGTTTTTTGTAGAAACAATACAGAGAGCGCCGAGTTGGTATCTCATTACGAATCAAGTCTATCGCTGCCAGATATATTGCCCATACCATCTAAAACCTACGACAAGAATCGAGCACCCAAGCTGCTGGGCCAGCCGACTGTTGTTTATTTTCATGTTACCGTGCTCTCATTAGACTCCATCAACGAGGAGTCTATGGTATGTTTGGGATGCACCTTTTGTGTATTTAAAAATTTACTATATACACTTTTTACAGACCTATGTGACGGACATATTTTTAGCACAAAGTTGGCGCGATCCGCGTCTGCGTTTGCCAGAGAACATGAGCGAGCAGTATCGCATTCTTGACGTGGACTGGCTGCACAGCATTTGGCGTCCCGATTGTTTCTTTAAGAATGCCAAAAAGGTCACCTTCCACGAGATGAGCATACCCAATCATTATCTATGGCTTTACCACGACAAGACGTTGCTCTATATGTCCAAGCTGACGCTGGTGCTGTCGTGTGCCATGAAATTTGAATCGTATCCTCATGACACACAAATCTGTTCCATGATGATAGAGAGTTGTGAGTACAATACCGTATCTAGCCAAGCAAATCCTTAACCATTATATCAATTGCAGTATCACATACTGTGGAGGATTTGGTTTTTATTTGGAACATGACCGATCCGCTGGTTGTCAATGCTGAAATTGAGCTGCCACAATTGGACATATCAAATAATTATACGACCGATTGCACTATAGAGTATTCGACGGGTAGGTAAAAACATAATGCAAGAGTATTATAATAAAGGTTTGATATTCGCCGTTCAGGAAACTTCACCTGCCTGGCCATAGTTTTCAATCTGCGTCGTCGCCTGGGCTATCATCTATTTCATACGTACATTCCATCGGCACTTATTGTGGTCATGTCGTGGATATCGTTTTGGATTAAGCCCGAGGCCATTCCTGCGCGTGTGACTCTTGGGGTTACCTCACTGCTAACACTCGCCACACAGAATACTCAATCACAGCAATCGCTGCCGCCTGTATCATATGTCAAAGCTATAGATGTTTGGATGTCCTCCTGTTCGGTGTTCGTGTTTCTATCCCTGATGGAGTTCGCTGTCGTCAACAATTATATGGGACCTGTTGCCACCAAAGCTATGAAGGGATATTCGGATGAGAATATTTCGGACTTGGATGATTTAAAGGTGAGTTTTAGTTTTTGGATATCCTTAGGCTGATCGATTAAAATGAACACTTGGCAAGTGCGTCTTACAGCATCATCATCGTGAGTCCATTATTGAGCCGCAATACGATACGTTCTGCCATGGCCATGCGACCGCCATCTATATAGATAAGTTTTCGCGCTTCTTCTTTCCGTTTTCGTTTTTCATACTTAACATCGTCTACTGGACGACGTTCCTATGATCAATATAAAATTATAAATAAAAAGCGCATTTGTTTAAGAATGTATATAGTTTGTAAGCCACAAATGATTGCAGTAAATGATAAGTATATAAAGTTCATACATATATTCTCGTATATTGTATAAATAAAGAAAGGCGTTTATTAATTAAATTTAATTCAAAGAAAGAAATTAAGAAATGCATTTTAATTTCGCAAAAAAAGGTGGAATTATCTTTGGTATTTTTACTATATAATTATATATGTTTGATTGCATAGTTAGACATATATAAATACACAGACATACATAAATATGCACTATATAAGTATATATATAAAAATGTATACAAAAAGTTACTATCGTCGCTTCGTGTTTTGTTTTTGTTTTAACTGTTTTTTTCATTTTGTTTTACCCATTATAATTATCATCGATCTGTATTATTTATATAATAACATAATATTATATAGTTTTCTTTTTTGTATGAACATTTACAGTACGTTTTATGTTTAATAACATCATTTTTGTTTTGTTTTTAGCTTTTTTAGCTTACGTTAATTGTTGCTAAATATTCATATTATTTATGCATTTTGCGAGTGTTAATAAACAACGATACTAAATCAGCTTATATATGTAAAAATGTTTATGTTGTAAATAATACACGCAGTGCTTCAGATTTAGAGTAATACATGCGTTCACAAATAAATACTCTACTCACATACACAGACAAAATAATAATAATAATAACGTTAATGGATTGTCCTACAACAAAACAGAAAACATTCAGCGTTTATATAGAGAGTAGAGGGAGGCGGAGAGAAAAGAATGCATAAAAGAAATGCCTATGCATGGGACATGGGAGAGGAGAAGAAAATTAGTACTAGGAAAAGTGCCAGGTTTAATAACAATACGAGTTAGTTGTTGCTGCTTATGCATCCGTTGCTTATGCTGATTTGAGATGATTGCATTCTACTGCAAACAGGCTTGTAGCTTCTCGGTCCACTCCTGTGCAAGGTTCGCGTTTGTCGCATAAAAGTTGTAGGTGCGTTTCGATGTTTTAAGCTGTAAACAAAAATTATAATTAGTTACGTTTATTATCAATGTGTATAATGAGTAATCCTACATCAAAGAAACCCTTTTCATCAACGCCCTTTGTGCCAATTTGTGCGGGTTGAGCAGCGGTCACCGATTGCACCTCAGCCAGCTCTGCAAAGTAAAGATGTTTTTTTTTTAATTTCTGCAAGTAGAAATCGTAATGAATTTAAATTACCTATAATCCCCTTGGGAGCTGTATCATCGGCCGTATCATAATAGCGTAGCTGATGCTTAATTGAGTCCAGCACAAACCAACGCTGTTTCCAGCCCTTGAGCAAAGCGCCACGTTTATAAAGATGCCTATAAATTAAAAACATTCATTGTTTAGAGAGCTCCAATTGAAGCAGCCATGATAAACTTACCCTTCGTGTGTACGATTCTCGGCCACATTGCTGCTGAATTGATTATAGAAATGATGGCTGGAGGTGCGTGCTGTGGTCGCTGCACTGGAGGCAATGCTAGCTGTGTCGCCTTGGGATATATTGACATTTGGCGGTCCCACAGTTACATCTATGGCCTTGTATTTGGTGCAGTTCTTCATTGAGAGTTCCGTGCACTTTTCGTGATACGAGTTGCCGCAGTCCATGCAACGATAGCAGACAGGTCCCCAGAGCAGCTTCGTGCAATGATTGCAATTGGTGGGCGTGGTATATGGATGCTTTTCAAAGCGATGCGGATGAAAGAACTTGTCTTGGTAACCAGCCAGGCGTCCTTTCATTATGATTTCGAGCGTCGATCGTTTGTGCTGATGCGTTTGCACTAGCATGCTGTTTAGTGATGTTTTCCTTGACATGGGTTCCACAGGCGGAACCACCAGATTGTTCCATACCTGTTGCCACTTTTGTGGTAAGTGGCCACGTTCGGTTTCCGCCTGCTTCACCTCGCTTAGTAGGCATACATATGCGTTGGGATTCGATTTCTCTATATTGTCGTAGCCTGCACTGATCACAAGGCGCTTTCCTTTCACTTCAGAAAGATCAATTTCGTCGTCAACATTTGTCGCTTCCAGATCGTAGGGTGGTCCCTGTGCCAACTCTTCGTTAATATAGAAACCCCACAAGTCCAAAGCAGCAACGCTATTCTGTGGACGCAACACCACGTCCTTGTCGGATGAATATAGAAAATTGTAGAAAATAGGCGACTTGTTGTGTTGACGCTCAATGTAGTCGAAAATTGAGTGACCAATGCGATTCAGCTGAGTGGGAGTACGCGGGCTTCGTATATCAAGTGGATAAACATTACACTCATCGTCCGAACCATTGGCAGCGCTGGCCGCACTACCTCCGCCTCCGAAGATGTTTTTGGTACTCAGAGAACCACGTTTATCCTCCATTGATGCTATACCAGAATCGTAACGTTCCAGTTCACAGTCGAAGAGGAAAGTACGAAAACGACATGAGACTACATGATAGGCCAGAAATCTCAAATAGAAATCATTGAACTCAAAAGCCATGGGAAACTGTCGCTGTAATTGATGCATAACATCCAGAAACTGCAGAAAGGTGGGAGCAAAGGCGATATTTGTGCTGGCATGAGCTGGTTTCAGATTGCTACGATGGGCAAAGCGATGTCCAAACGCCAACCATTCCTTTTCAACAAGTACACGAAAGCCATCTAAGGTGCGGTAATAGGGATCCAAACAAATCTGAGCAATGGCCGACAACTGTGCCGTCACATCGGAGCCATCCTCCAGTGACAGCATTACGCTGCTCTCCTGCAAATCAATTAAATCCACAACGGCACCCGATAGTTGCAAAAGAGTTGAGATTTGCTGCAGCCAATCGGATTGCTCAACCATCTTGGCAAAACTCTGACCATCGGCATCGTTTGTGTTGTGCGATGGCATGCAGGCACGTATAAGTTTCTTAAAAGCAGAACGTGATTGCCGAATGTCCGGATAGTCCACGGGAATAAAATCAGCACAGAAATCTCCATTTAAATTCGACTTGGCCTGCGACTTTTCACCTATTCACAAATGAATTGGATATTATAATTGAATTCAAGTTGAGTGTGTGATGCACTTACCTAATGCATACAGTCGCAATTTGCGGAAGGCATTTACGGACGTATTGTTGGCGTTGGCCTTCATTGTGCCACTTTTAGTTCCGGCTGCATTCGATTTGCTGCCATCCGGCACACTTAAATTGCTACGTTGCTTGCGCATTAGCTCTGGCGTCAACGATTGATGATCATCGCCGACAGCCCCGTGGCCGAGCAGCGAGCTCATTGATATATTCATGCCAGTATATTCGTATTGGTTTAATGTATCCAGTGGCTGCAATTTAGGCATCGTATTGATTAGTGCCATAAAATATTTATCCTGCTCGGGATAGTGGGTGACATCATGATGATGAGCAATAGTATTAGCACCAGTTGTATTCTTTATCATTCCAATAACCGACTTGCTATTTGGCTGAGCACCGCGAATGAGCAGTGACCCATTGCTATGGCGCCAAGTGGGTAACGGAATGCGCTGACCTTTAAAGTAGCGTCCTAGATGCGTCATTGCCGCATCACTGCACTGTACCGGCGCCACAATAATGGCCGGATAGGTACGACAGGTGGCATAGTTTGCATTCGCATTGCTAATGCGAAAACCACGTTGCGCATCCGCATCGAATCCCAGGCGTCTCCAATCACGCACGTAACTTCGTTCTCGCATGCGTTCGATATCCTTTGTGGTCAGCAAGCGTGGCAACGCTTCATTCTGCTGTGTTTCGAACTCGTCAATGTCTTCGAGTTCATCATCAATTGAGTGAGTTTCTACTGCATCCGCACTTCCGCCGCCCATCTCGTAGTCCGGCATTAATTTGCGTTTCGTCTGAGTCTTCTGCTTGAAGCCCGCCTTTTTAGCAGTGCGTAGCAGCGTCTTTTTCGCGAAACCTTTGAGCGTGGAGTATTTCTCCTTGGTCTTCAGAGGCACAACACCCTGTAGCATGGTGCCGTAGGACTGGAAGGCAAAATATTCGAATTCATCGAACGGATGACGCGCTTTGCTCAATGTCTTGCGAAACGTTTCGATTTGCTCCAGAGTAACCTCCGTATCAAAGGCAACCTTGAGCAGCTGAAAGCAACTTGAGCGCAGCTGCAGACCTTCCGGCAACGTTTGATCCAAATGAGCCAGGTAAAGCATAGAGATCTTCTTCTCTTTGAGCAGCGAAGCAATAGGAAAAGCTCGAACTATAGTTTGCTCGCAGAAAAGTGGATCGCATGGGGAACCTTTGAACACGATACGATAATTGGTTAGAAACAATGCCCCTTCGGCAGGTATCAAGCACTGGGTGTCATCTTCACGCCCATCCGGCATCAGAAAGCAACGCAGATGATCTGTTACTAGCTCCTCGCATGGCAACAGAAAAGGCGTTTGAATCTTGGGCTTTTGCACATGTGGATGACGTTTTGCCTCCAGATAAACTGGCTCCAGAGATTCGATATGCATATGTACCACTCCCGGTACCATGTCGTGTAAGTTTCGTATGTGTTCTGACGTAACGCCACCTTCGGTGCACACGCAATCGATGAACCGGGAGATTATTTTGCCCACAGTCACGCCAATTTCTAGAGCATCATTTTCCTCGAAGCCCTCGTCGGAATGCTCACTCATGCTATGCGAACCCATAATACTGAAAATTGATAGAAATACAATAATTTTTAAATTAAATGGGTATCTTAAACAGAAGCTCACCTATTGGAAACACTCTGGTTCTCCTCAAGCCGAAAGGCTAATTTGGGCTTGCTGGCCGCATCCACGTTTACATCGAGCGGTATCAGCAGGGAGACCATGCGATTGGCAAAGTGTATGGCCTGGCTGTAGAGCGTGGACTCCTCCGATTTAGCCAGCTCAGCCTTTTTCTCTTCCTCAATGGTGGGACTTTTGCGCAGTTGTTCGGCAGTAATCTCTAATGCGGTCGGCTCCTCCAGTGGCACCTCGTCTAGCACACAATTGGCCTCTTTCTTGTGTTCGTTTTGGCGACGTTGCAGTAAATACAACGCCTTGATTTGAGCCTGCACATCCTGATAGAAAGTCGATTCCCAGAATTGTAAATTCTTCCATATAACGTGATCCTGTATTTCCGTATAGGCAAATTGCACCACACCCATTGAGAGTTTGCGACAGAATATTGTAGACATGGGCAACAGTGCCGCAGCTACAGTGTATTCATCTACACCTGAGGAGTTCTGTAGGGCTTTGTTCATGAATCGAACCACCAGATCGAATTGCTGATGATCGAGCACCGCTTTATTGCCATGAACATACCCAAACAGTTCACGACACAGGATGAGCCTTGCATCCCTGTGTTTCAGTGTTCTCATTACCGCCGGCAGCAATTTACGTGCATCCGCAATACGATTCTCGAATATATAAGACACACAAGTGCGCAATACCTCCAGTCTTCGCGCCGAATTGTGCACCGTTGTGGGACGTACATCCAGGGCCTCAGGTAGCCTTGGTCCCATGGGTATTATACGATGTTGATTGCGTGTGGTATGGAAACGTTGAGAGTGCCCATTTTTGCGTATGCCATCCTGTATAATGAGCTCCACTTTCTCAGCGCTGATCCGTGGAAAGGCGGGTTGATGTATTCGCTGAAAAGCACCCTCCGGTGGACGTAGTACTTTCTGCGTGTATGTGGCATGCGCATGAGATGCTTCATTCTCGTATAAAACGTGACCTAGCTCCTGGATATGTGTGAGTATCTGAGACATAAAAAGAGTATAAAGTTGGTAAAGTAAAATTAAACATCTCTTATTTATTACCACAGATTACTTACGAGATTCTTATTTTGTGCCTCCGTTTTGAGTAACTCATTCATAGAGCTATAAAGATCATCCCAGGCATCAGATGCACGCCAAGGCGGCCCACGTTCATTAACGAAAGTGGTAAAGAACATGCTATCCAACACGCGAAAGAGAAACTCACTTTCAATAAGATCGCGAGCTCCCAAGAAACCAGCCTTGTGAAATGTGATAACGGTCTTGGGATGAATGCGTATGATGGTCAGACACGATCGGTAGCCCTGGAGCAGCTGCGCAAAGAGTCGCATAAATATGGCGCGAAGTTCTTTGTCGATTTGTGCATCCGTTTTGGCCACTGCAGCCGATGGTCGCTCGTTATTTGGAAATGCCAAATCCGCTTGAGCCAAATTAGGAAAGAGTATCATGCCCAGCAACTCCTGTGTTTGTTCCCACAATGGAGAGGGAAACGTTGGTACAGGCGGTGTCAACGCATCCGGTATTGTTACCAAACCACCATCCAAGTCCACTACAATGACATCCAGTAAGTCAGTGATTTCTGTTTGCAATGAACTGTGAATGCCCATAATAAATGGCGTCGGCGTCGATAGAACTTCAGTAAGCGGTGCCGGTAGTATGGGTATGTAGACATGCGTGTATCGAAACGGGTACATGAGCGCCACCAGAGCTCTGCAGCTGTCCGTTAAGTGCCAATAGCATTTGGAATGAAAGAGTATTTTGTTTTCAGTCATTACGGCACACAGCAATATAAGAACATTCTTGATTCCCAGCTGTTTGAACAGAAAGTAAACACCACTTCCAGTCATTGGTAGTGAGGAGCTCTGTGGCGGCTGCAGCGATTGTTTATCCCCGGCGCCAATCGAGAAGCGCACCTGTGGCCCGCCTGCGGGCGGTACCTGTATACAGCCGAGTATATTGCCGATCAGATTCTCCATGGCATATGGTAAATTCTCTATGTAAACCGTATAGATTGTGCCAAGACAATTCTGTAAAGAGAGGAACGAAGTATGTTTTTAACGATATATTCATGTATCAATACCGAGGAATGTGGTGTGTTTTTAACGATATATCCATTCATATATACTGAAATCTGAATAGGTATTACAGATGTTATTCATCATTATAGCTGTTATTCAATGCTGCCCTAATGTATAATATCTACAGTTCTTTTTAAGGTTACAGATACAAATCTGACAGCTGTTTCTAGTTATTGGTATGCAAGCTCGTAAATTGCCGATTTGCCATATGATTACACAACCCTTCTATATAATCATGGGCCTTACCTTAAATGTGTCCGGACAATCCAAGCGGGATATGAGCACCAAACATTTTGGGGCATACATGATGCTGTGGTGCGTTATGGGCTCAACAGACGTTGCACCTAGCGGCCCTCTGCCGCTGTTGCCTATGGTCTCATCTTCATCGTCGACGCTGCGCGTCTGTGTTATGGCCACCGTCTCGTGAAAGCTGAGGCAGGCACAATAATGTTTGTTCGCATCGATGTCCGTAAGTACAGAGATGAAAAATTTTGGTTCTTGTTTCTCATATGATAAATTCCAGCCGAGAGGTTGACAGAACTATGACCAACAAAAAGAACAAGTTCAATATCATAATTTCAATGATGTCCGATAAATTTAATAAATTTTATATTCACCCATTCGATACCCTCAATAAAGGGCGTGTCGGGCCAATCTTTCTCGGGAAAACGTTGCACAATTTTGCCACATATTGGCTGGCCACTAACATTGCCGGCAGTTTCTACAAAGACAAGTAAATAAATATGTATATTATGTTCCTATATACATTCATATACTGTAAATATACATATGTATATTTGTCACACTCACTTTCTTTATCGTTGTCGTAGCCAACAATTACAAAGTAATCAGCGAACCGGGACATCTCTGCTGCAGATGCACATTGCTGGCTTACTTGGGACTAGTAATGGGACTGGGACTGCTGTTGGGTGTTATTGCCACTTAACTTTGCCAAATCTACGAAGTAAACCGATAAAACGTAATTTAAAATAACTAAATCTTTTTTTCATTTAGCTCTTTTGTTGTTTTATTTTCTTTCTGTTTTTATATACACAACCGCTTTGGCTACCTGCCACAAAACACAACCATACTCGACGTCTCATCTCATTTGCATAAAAGAGACGAAATCGAGCTTTCAATTAATATTGCGCGGCATTTTCGCATAAGTAATTAGCCCATTCAAGAGTTCCTATGCTACACTTAAAACCAGAACGGGGGACAAAAAACAATTTAACGTTCATAATTTTAAGACACAACCACACCCCGTCCCGTAAATTTGTTTAGCTGACGCATACGTGTTCGATTATTTGATTGAAATATAAGAGAATTCATTTAATACCGTTGGACTGCACCCAATTTAACGCGAATGGTGTCTGGCACTTTTATTATAAACAAATTACTTTAATTTTTAGATTTTTCATGCCTGCGGAATGTAGGGTTGTTGATATGCTATCGATATTTTTAGATTCTTGATTCATTATGTCGATGTACTCATCGATAATGTGTGTGCCAAGCATTTTACAGCACTGAAATTGGTGGCGCAATCATCAACAATATTTAACTCTTCGTTCAATTAATTAAATGTTGCATTAGCAAACACCAAATGGTTTAAGTAGCATGTAAACTGTTTATTTAAATGTACGTTCAGCGATCATAGTACTTCCTTTAATATTCGTGCAATGCAGTTATCGATATACCGTTAATCTAAAGTTAAGATATCGATACACTCATTTCATACTAAGTCTGTATGTGTGTGATTTTTTCGTACGACGTTCTTATTTTTGTGCTATTTATGCGATTTTAGCACTGATTTGGGATATTTTACTGCAGTTTTATATAATTAATACTGTGCCCAAGTGATTACTTTATGTGTTTTCTACGAAAATCAATTAAACAAAATGACTACGTTATCTGCAAATTAGCAGTTTCCCCACTTTGCCATTAAGGTGTATTGTCGGGCTTCGGGCAGCAGGTAAGCTCTTATTGCTCTCCCTCTGTTTGTCTCTCATACTCTCTCCCTGTCTTCTACTGTCTACCTCTCTTTTCCAAAACATTTTCTTCACTCTCCGAGCTACTCACAGCTGTTTTGTCAAAAATTTAGTTCCTTATCAAATCCAAATGTAATGAAATTTAAATGCAATCACACAGTCTCTGAAACTATCAAAAGCTTACTAACAATCCAGTTAAAACTGACAATAATTAATTATAATTATTTGACACTTTTCCGATGTGGTATAATTACATTGAGGAGTATCCTACATTATATTTATTTCTTAAATACTATTAAAAGTGAGTTATTAAGAACGAGCTATTCAAAAGCTATTCGATCTTAGCATAAATTCAATCAACCAATAAATTGAATAGTAGTAATCCAATTTTATATTTCAATGCCTCAGTAGGCGTCCAAAAAAAAACCTATATAAATTATTAGACCCTTATTTAATATTATAACACTTATATTTATGTGATCGCGTACACATTACATTATGTGATTGCGCGCACATTACAAAATTTTCTTATTTATGTTGATCTTTAAGACTAAAAAGACAAAAAAAAGCGAAAGCATGGAAAATGAACAGGATGAACTCAGACACAGGCATATGCAAGATCAGCATCCGCATCAGCGCGTCTCAATTGGCTACTCCGATGTGATGCTTCACGTTGGCACCAGAGAAGCGCGTAAGTGGAAAGAAAAGGAGAGAAAAGAATTACGAATTAAAATTGTAATTAAAAAACAAATAAAAAACTATGTTATTCTATTTTGCTTTTCAGAACGCTCACCATACACTGTTTACTATGAGCAGCGTCCAAACACGCTCTCGGATGACTACATGCTGATGCCCTCCTTTCTACCGCAATCCGAAATAAGATCACCACAGCAATCTAACAGCAATGGCAATGAAGTTTCCCACAGCGGCTATGTGCCCATGTTTCAATATCAGGCAGCGGCAGCGAGGTCGTCTCTAAACAGCAGGGAATCATATGCGGAGCCAGCCAGCACAACAAGTGGACAATTGGTCAATCATTGCAGGAAATGCAACGGTATCCGAGACGTCTGTCATTGTCCAATACTTCATGAGGGCAGCAGTTATGCAACAGCAGTACGCGAGCAAAACTTGGAGCAACATGTTCATTCCACCCAATCGACGGGAAATGTCGCAGAGCCAACACAATTTTTTGAGCTCTCCTCAACGTCAACACCGGCAACTTCTACAGTGGTCACCATGTCGGCTGTGGCTGGCTGCAGCAGTACTAGCAGCACCAGTGGTGGTAGGCATAGCTCAACATCACAATTCATTCCAAATCAAAATCGTTCACAACGTAAGACTGAAGCTGAAACTGTTTCACATGCGTACAGTAGCTCTGTAGACCATGCGGAACAGCAACAACAGCACCAGTTGGACAGGCACAATAGTCACCCGGAGCAGGACAATAATAATAATACAAGTACTAATAATCATGCTGCCAGCAGCAATGAGCACGAGGTGGTGGTAGCTCCATCACATCTCGTGAGCAACTGGCCAGCTGCTGCCATGGATGATCATGCAGTGGATGAGCAGCTAATGCTGCAATCAAATAATGTATCCGCCGTTGTCTATGAGTTACCATCAAGTTCGCAGCTGAGCGCAAACATCAGCAGCAACACGAGCAGCTCGTTTGAGGCAAGTAACAGCAACAATAATGTTATGCTGATGGCAACGAACAGTAATTCCACTGCCTACGATGATGTGACTTCCAGTGCATCCGACACTGAACACGTGCAATTCGCAAATACGCGCACTACCAACACAACCACAACAACATCTGCGCAAAAGAAGAAACATCAACAGAATCGAACAAGAAACTCATCGACAAATGCTGTTACAGCTGGTGGAGATGTCTCAGCGTCCTCATCGTCATCGGTCATTGAATTGGACGCAACCCCCAGTACCAGTGCCCAAGCGCAACAGCATCAGCAGCAGCAGATGCAGATGCAGCATCACCAACCGCAGCAACGTCCACATCCTTACATTCATGGATATCGGCAGAGGCGCAGTAACAATTACGAATTGGATAGCGCAGGTGGTGGAGATAATAGCAGTGATGATGGATGGGATTTGCGCACACATAATGCACCTCCTGGCCAGCCAGAACCATTAAATGGTTCACGGCCTCCAAGCAGCATCGATTTGGATGGTCATCATACTGATCATACTTACTATAATAGTCGTGGTTATGTTGATGAATTAATTGCGCTACATTGTCCACCAACTCCGTTGCCATCGGACAACGGTTATGTACGCTCCGGCATCGGATCTGCTTCCTGCACGACAGCCACACATACCACATGTAGTGTGGACTATGGTGGCCGTGATATCTGTGGTGTTCATCGGCTGATCCCTGAAAGAGATGCCGGCAGAGAACCGCCTACGACGCCTGTAAGGGATCAACAACAGCACCAACATCAACATCAGCAACGACCCGCAGCAGTGCTTAAATCATGCTATGCCATGGGCTTAGGTAGCGGCATTGTTCGCACGCGATCTCGTGTACGTTCTATGGATGAAGCGGTGCCGGGAAGTAGTAATACCAGCAGTGCCCACAGTATATGTCAACCTCCAAGAAAACTTGCCCGTCTAGACCGTCAAAATAATATGTCGCCGTCTACGATGTCACCGACGAATTTCTATGCATTTCAACCAGGTCGTCATCGACACCGAACCTATGCGGAATTGGCGAGAACCAGCGATCCTCAGGTAAGTCCACGACAGTTATTATGACTTCTTAAATAATAGTGTTAACGTTCTTTTGTGGAATTCGCAGCCTCAGCAGCCGTCGGGACAAACGGTGTCCCAGCAGCAACAACAACAGCAAACGAGTGGAGGTTCCTGTGTGATCGCTTATGTGGGCAGGCCGCGGGAGACAGATGGCAGATTAGTGCAAGGCACATCCCAGGAGGTGCACAATTTACCATCGACGTCAACGGGCAGACGTCACAATCCCAATGGCGGTAATGCAGTGCTAACTGCTCCAGATTTGCAATTAGATGATTGGTCCTCCGACTCTAATGGCGAAGATGACGATGTCGTGTTTGTGCACTCAACACGTGAACCGATACTCTCTATTGATCTGACCTCAGATGACGATGGTTTCGGTGGCAGCAATGAGGCGACACTGCAACAACAACTTCAACAGCAACACCAACAACAACAGCGCCAGCAACAACAAGAACAACTGCAGCAACAGCAACAGCAGCAGCACCGTCATCTTCGCGATGAATCATTAGCAACGTGTAGCAGAGCAAATGCTGGAGGAGGAGATGGAATTTCCAATGGCATACGTGGAACAGCAGCATCAGCTGCTGCCGCTGCTGGACTTCTACCTCGTCCCAGCTCAGCGAACGAATACGAGGATCGACGTCGTCGCAACACTGCCGGCACATCGTTTGCCTTCTACAGCGGCGCTTTGGCGGATCGTGCAGCAATTACCGATCACAATTATAGCAGCTATAATCATAATCAGGTGCAGGCGCCAACCATTGGTTTCCGGGATCTAATCGATGCTGCACCATATACGCGAGTTCCACCGTGCCCAACACGCTGTCCACGACTAGAGGCAGCAGCTGCAGTTGCGCACTCGCAACGCTATTTCCAGCCGATTACTCCGCCGCCTGTTTGGCATTTTCCACTGTCAGAAGTACCACCACCACCACCTCCGCCGCCTCCTATAGCGTCCAGTGTAAATTCGGGTAATTATGTTCGCATGCCTCGTGTAGCCACCAATACAGTGAACGGTAGTGGTGATGTTGTCACTGCGCCACCACCACCAGCGCCTCCAGAACCGGTGCCCAGCGAAGGCAGCACTCCTGCTGCCTATTATCGCTATCAACCGTACTATATGCCACATTATACGATAACAGCTCTACCCGCCAGTCGCAGTAATGGCGACTATTCGCCAGAGCCGCCCAATCCTCACTATCAGGGTGGCCTGAGCAATGCCAATGGCAGCAGCCGAAGCTCGTTTAGCGGTGCCATGAGCGCCGCTGCTGTGGCAGCCACTGTGGCGGCAGCTCAAGCGCAGTCCTTCCACGATCTACTTTCGCTGGCAAATGTTCCTAGCTCGCCGGTAACCAGCATGGAGGGAGGCAGTCTTGATAATGACTATCATCGAACTCAGACCCTCAATATACTAAGACGTGCGAACACACCAGTTGCAGCTGCCGTTGCCACAGCAACTGGACCCCCGCAGCCCGTCATGTCCTCAATTGTAACAGTGGCTGCAGCTGTGTCGCCACCACCGCCGCTGGAAATGTACTCGGGCCGGACAACGATGCCGTATTGCAGTTCGCCGCAATATAGCCTGCGCCGTTCCGAAGCATATAACAATCATCGGCAGCATTATCAACCGCAACCGCATCAGGGTCATCAGGCACCACAGAACCAGATGCACGCTCATATACATCCGCCCCACAGAGCAAGCGCTATAGTTGCCACTTCCTTGACACCGGCACCGCCATATCCAGTGCATCAAAACTTGTGGTATCGTCAACAAAACATGCAGGAGCTGCATCGCCGCCATATGACACCCACACCAATTGATCTCTCCTCGAACCCGCTCAACTTGACCAGCAGCTTACGTACACGCTATTTGCACAGCATTTGCAACTGCGTTCACGCTCGCAATGGACCCGTGTCTAGCCTCGATCCGGCCTACTATCCGGCTTATGATGCAGCTGTTCAGCAGCATAGCAACGCTGCATCCGCCCCCATTGATGCGCATCAGCCACTGCCACCGCCACCGTCTCAATATGGGGTTCAATATCAGCAGCAGCAGCAGCAACACCAACAGCATCAGCAGCGTCTGCAGCGCCAACAACAACAGCAACAACAGCAACAGCAACAACAAATAATTCGCGGTCGCGATGCTGTACATCATCATATGATACATCATTATTCACCGTTGCATCTGGAGATTGGCTTGGCCACACCGCTTTCGTTAGGCTCATCACGAATATTGATCGGTCCACCAAGGCCCAATCGAGGAGCTACTTTGGTAACGCCTAAACTAAAACAAAAACGAATTATTTATTCACAATTCCATGTTTTATTAATTTTATAAAGGAAATTATCGAGCGCAATACATTGCCCCACAAATATCGCCGTGTCCGACGACCCAGCGAATCGGATGAGGATGCTGAGAAGTGCGCAATTTGTTTGTCCTTGTTTGAGATTGAGAACGACGTGCGGTAAGTGACTGTGTAATTAAGTAAGGAAACGAATCACAAATCATATAATTTTTTTAAATATTTTGCAGACGTTTGCCCTGTATGCATCTCTTCCACACCGATTGTGTGGATCAGTGGCTGGTCACTAACAAGCACTGCCCGATTTGTCGTGTGGATATTGAAACACATATGGCCAAGGATGCACTGGTGCCGGGCTCAAGTGGCGTTGCTGCTGCCGGCACCGCTGCCTTATGACATTGTGTACACGGCATTTTCATGTAAATTTCGTCACATTGTCACGTCACTACGTACCGGGTTCAAGTTGGCAGCCCGTATGAAAAACAATATAAAATTGTATGTCTTCAACATCAGCGAATCGCTTTAATAGCTTGGAATGATGCACATAACTTTAGTCCAGCTTCAGTTCCAATTCCAAGTGTGTTGCGGCTGCTGTTGTCAGATTCATGTTAAATGGTTCTCCGTTTTTTCGCATACCGAGTATCTTTCGAATGAGTTCGGCGGCATGTTCGACTCGCAGGGGCTGGGCAAGCAGCTCCATGAAGGATACACTATTAAATACAACAAAACTATCGTATAAAAAAAATGAAAAAACTTTGAAAAACAAAAGTTAAGAAATTAACAATAAAACCAATAAACAAAGGAAATAAGTTAAAGTCATCCAAAAGAATTATAAACCCACCAAAAGCAGGCAAAACGAGTGCTAAATTCCAATGTTACGTAAATATATCAAAGAACCCGAAATAAATTTGGCTCAAGCTCTACGTATATACATGTACGTAGTATGAAGGATACATTAATATATATGCAAAGTACATATATATAAAATACAATTAATTTATATTGTACTGGCATAAATATGATGATAATTTCCTATATTAACAAATTATGTCCATGTTTTGTGAAACAAAATTATTGTGATTACACATTATGTATATGAAACTACGTATTGTTAACGCGTGAATGCCCCGTGGTGAATTATTATTCAATGTACCGTACCAACTGTAATTGTATAACGATAAACATTTCATTTTAAATTGATATGCATTTTAATCATTAGTAATTACCAACACCAATATCATTGTTGCACTCAAATCTGCAGTTAAACATCTCACGTGCCATAACTACTATTATTGATTATTGTTTGATTGATCCTAATCGAAATCCCGTTGTGTGGCACACTTTCTTCATGAGTCACTTAAAATTAATTTTAAATTATGCTTAAGGTTTTTTTCGAAACGCAAACCAATTGAAAGTTGTGTGTTTGTGGGCACAGGATAGTAAACATTTGTATAATCATATCTAAAATATGAATAAAACATAAATAAAAATCAAACTATATTCAATACTAAATACAACAAGAGTTTTAATTGATTGTTTTTTCAGGTTCCTTGAAACATATAGTCAGGTTAAAATATATTTAATATTTCTTTACCATCAGATAAAAACTCAATTAAAAATTCGACACACACGACTTTATTATGGATATTTATTTGGACATTCAAAAGCACATCTTTAAAAACCCTTTAAAACATCTGTTTCAAACTTAAACCTCCCGCTGTTTACCATTCTACAATTTCTTTGAACGTATTTGTTTATGAAAAGAAATACCGATTATGTATTATAATACATACCCTCGGTAAAGGGTTTCAAAATGTGGAGGTACATGCTAACTTTATTAAGATTTTACAGCAAAATAACTTAAAATCTACAGCTAAAAATTTTTAAGAAATTTTCAACAATGATTTATGTATAATGCCAAATCTTATTATCAATATTGTGACTGAGAAACGGGATTATCTATGTTATATTATTGGAACCGCCTGCTGTATCTGCATTGCTACCTCCCGCATTGTCGTCGTTGTCATCGTCATCAGGCTCCTTGGTCATATCCGCGAAAAAGTCGGATGCATTTGTGCACTTTGATGATGGCAAATTATGACGTTTTTCCTTATAGGCATTATGTTTCTCATTGTACTTGATGTCGCCAAAGTCCTCGAAATATTTGACATTCCAGAAGCGCACATCATTGTTGTGGGATGAGGATGCCAGAAGTTCACCGCTACAATTGATATCAAGTGATTCGATGGGCATATTGTGTTGTCCCACAACGCCCAGATTGCGGTACGGAGCAATGTGGCAGGCACGTATGTTTCCATCCTCTCCAGCAACGCAAGCAATACGATCCGTAATGGGTACCATTAGACTTATGGGGCTTTTGATGCCCGGATACATGTCACAATGATAGCCAAAGTAGCCCCAGTTGTAGGTGTAAAGGCGACCCTTTGAGGTGCCCGCTACAAGCTTCGAGCTGCCACGATAAATACCCATGCAGTTAAGCTCCTCCTCGTAAGGCTCCGACTGCACATACAATTTACGGGCCCCAATATTGTAGGTGGTTAAATAGCCGTCACCACTGGTTGCTAACAGTAGCTTATTCTGTTCGTTGGTTAACATTTGTGTTATCTGGTCCTCCACCTCCTTCAGCTCGAATATAGCATCTTTGGTGCGAAAATCCCAGAGCTTAACAGTGCCCGCATCATCGCCAGTGGCAAAAAGACGCTCATCGAGTACGTGCAGCTTATTGATGGCTTCGTCATGTGCCGTTTCGTAGAGCTTCTTTAACTTCTCAGTCTCCATGTCGGTTATCATGACACATTTGTCTTTGGAACAGGTGATCAAGCTACGGCCATCTTCTGTAAACTCAACGTCGCGACAAGCCTTGGCATGCACCTCAATGCTGCGAATCAATTTATTCTCTTCATTGCCATATTCATACAAATGAACATCGCCAATAATGGTCGCAAGTGCGATGATGTCGCGTTGCGGATGAAAGCAAACGTCGGTTATGAAATCCTCCAGCTTTATCTCTGGCGGTGCGCTGCGTGGCTTCTTGATGGCCGCTATAATTGCACGCACTGTTTCATCTGTTTCGTCATCCTCATCCAAATGTGAATAATCAACAGCTGCTCCAGCTGAACCTGATGCAGATCCGCTCGGTCCGGATTCATTTCCAGACTGCTCTTTACGTCGCTTTGCACAGCTTGCACCCACCGTGGCCGCCTCGTCAAGCATAGAATCATCTGAATCAGTGTCCTCGGCATTTGGATCAAAGCTGCCATCGCTGCTGATGCTCTCGTCGGAGCTGCTGTGGCCATCATTTGCAGGCACTGGTACACCCATGTCCACTAAATCGTACTCGTCATCATCACTTTCCGATTCGTTCAGCACCTCCTGTTCTATTTCTGCTATAACTCCAACTACCATATCGTCGTCAATTTCATCAAGCTCGTCCTCATCTGCTGGCGTCTTGAAATGCTCATGCCTAGCAAAAATATCAGCAAGGAAATTAAAATATTCATATTCTGCATGCTAATCCTTCAATGGATTATCTATTACTTACGTATGCATAATATTGACGATCGAAAATATGATTTTACACTTTATTTTACAGAGCACGCTTTTTTCCGCCAGAAGAACTCAACAACCCAGAGAAGCAAGAGGAAGCATCGCACACAACAAACACATGCCATTCGCACAGCTGATGGCATGGCAACAACAACATCGTTGAAAAAATAAACAGAATATCAAAAGAGACACCGAAAAATACCCTGCAGCAATAATTTGTGCAGTTATCAACGAGTTGTCAGTGTTGCAAACTATCGATGTTTGTAAACGGGCATATAGTTGATGACATTAACTGTGTTCCAAATTCTTTAAACATATTTGTACTATGTAAATATAGTAATATTATTAGAACGACATTAATATATACTTCTCCCGTCTTGTAAATTCTGTACAGAGTATAACAATACAAGAACAAGACAAACAGCGTTGCCAGATAGGTGAAAATTTATTTCAATTTGTTTCTAGCAAAGGCGTAATAAAGAACCGTACGTACATCTCCTCCTGGTCGTCAGACTGCAACATGAAGTGTAGTTCCAGCAAACCACTGGCATCTGTTTTTATGGCTACTTTTGTTGCCACCTGCAAGGCCTTATTTGTCAACCGTATTTGTTGGCTTTTGTATTGAGCCACCGTGGTGTCGCGGCAATTGAATAATATAACCATGTCACTAGACTTAGCGACTTCTACGCTAGACTCTGCCTGCATGACTCCTAAGGTGGCGATCTTGAAGTGTGGTTTCAATGGGGATATGGTAAATTCATATTCCTCAGCGGCTTTGTCTAACTCGTGAAATATGTTCGATAATTCAGGACCACGCATAAATATTGTATTTAAGCTGGAACTATTCGCATCTAGCTCATATTCCATTGGCTCCTCGACATTTGTTGTTTTTATGGCGCACTCTGTGCTAACCTGCTCATCGTCATGCGGCTCTAGTAAGATCAGCAAAGCAGAACCGTCTCCTTTATATAGCATTTTGATACCACAATCGGCCAGGCCAAAAAGACTTAAGCACTCGGCCAATACATTGATTTTGACGCTAAAACTCTGAGATCCCTGTACGTAGAACTCTGCAAAGAATGCCGGTGCAATGAAAAGCGTGGCTTGTATGGATTTACCCTGTTCCACAGTTATAAGAAGACCATCCTCACTGGCTTGAAGCGTACCGAACTGTATTAAAATAGATCAGTTTATAACTTAAATGAAGTGCATCCAATAAAGTAACTTACATCGCTGAAACAGATTGCCTTGATGGCTGAGTAAAATGTTTTTATGTGATCCATACGACACACAAATTTATAATCCTCATACTGTGATTGGGTCAACATTTTGCGATTTCTTATAACACCTTTTGCGTAGAGCAATTTCGAATGCTGCATTAATCCTTAGTCCACATAAAAATCTTCATAAAAGTATTTAAACTGCTCCGGGGACAAGATTTGCTCGCGTGGATTTTGAATTAGCAACTGATGCAGCTGCTCTGCCAGAACGTGTTCACAGGTGAATGGAATGCAATCCCTTTTGGGGCTTGGTTGCTGATCATGTGCTGGCAACTGCAGTACGAATCTTTGAAAGTAGCGACACTTGCAATAATTGATTCCAGGCAGAATTCGTACCACTAGCGCAGAGTTTCGTTTGCTGCACAGTTCAACAATTTTGCGCAGCCGATCAGATGTTTGATAAACAATTATAGACCACTCGTCAAGCAATCGCAGTGCACGTTCTACAAGATTTTCGCCAAGCAAAGCAGTCAAATCGGTAAACAAATACGATCGTTCCGCTGCAGAAAGAGTATTTAAACATAATAAACAGGGTACTATTGTTATGAATATGAAATATTTTACCTATTGTTAGACAATTTCCATTTGCTGGCCTATATTTATTAAGCACTTGCTCCACCAAGTCGGGTAAAAACAAATTATCGTTTGATATTATTGTCTTGAAGACAAGCGCCATTTATTTTAATTGGCAACAAGCAAAATAAATGCTAAATATGTATCGATGTTATGATTTTTAAAACGGATTTCGATAAGCAAGTCAAATTTAAAATATCGGAATCACTTTCAGTGGCAATACTTTAATACGAATCGAAATAAGAAAGTTCGTTATACAATTTTATAAGCGAATATTTACCGCGAAACTAGCGACATTTGTTTTTGAAATAATTTAAAACATTTCTTACTCTCCACTTGGCTTCATTCCTTGGCCATTTTAAAGGCTACTGATTGTTATTGCGACAAATGTTATTACACATAAAGAGCTTTTTTAAAATTCATATAAAATTCGATTTTTAATAATCGCTAATCGAAGTATTTACACTGCAACACTGGCCGATATACACAACAAAATGAGCGAGTTTTACCCGCGTTTTTATTTGCTACATATTAATTTGTGAACATAAATATAAGAAGTTTGTTATGTATTTTTAAGATTGTATGTTTTTGAGGATTGTGTAAAATGTCTAGAAAACCCGTCAGTCAAAATAAACAACTATCAATGTCCGCATTCCTAGGCTTGGGCAGCCAATCGACGCAGTCTTCAAAAGAAACACGAAAAAGTGATACATTCAAATTAAATAATTCAAGTTTGTTGAATAAAACCAATTTTTATTTTAGATGCTTTGGATGCAAGGACTGCTAAAGCAAAGTTTTATAATCCCATTTATCTTGATTCATCCTCGTCGGACGAAGATAATGTTCAGAGTGAGAACACGCCTGCGACCTCAACAAGATATCAGCCAAAAACCAAGACTGCGGATAAGGATGCTAATGATAATGCGCTTATTAAAAGGTATAGCTTTGAGACAGCCAACCATTCGCCATTGGCACCACTTGCAGCTACAACACCAGTTAGTTCCAATCAAAGTTTGGCGAAGAAATACAGCTTTGATAACTTTGATGAAGTGCTCAATCAGGATGCAACCTATCAGGCTTCTTTATCAAAACTCAATGGCCACATTAATAAGCTGTCCATGTCACCAAGGAAACCATTATCGTTTTCAATGTCTCCGATCAAATCGAGTACAACTGAGACACCAGTTTTAAATACATCGAATACAAGCAGTAGCCAGGACAGCATTGATGCGATGGTAAAGCAAAAAACTAAACAGGAGGCATTGAATAGCAAAAAAACATTACAGACAAGCGAACCTAGTAAATTGGAGCAGCTAATGCCTGACCCTACAAAGCAGCTAAAGAAGGCACCATTGAATGCAAAGGAAGAATTGGCCTCAAGCACTACAGTGCCACCGGTTAAACCGAAATTAAAAATTGTTTTTGATAGTTCACTTCCTGACTACTTACGTGATCTGGGAAATTATGATATTGGCATAAACAAGACCGATTTTTCAATGCAAAATGAAACGATGCTGAAGTCCACATTGGGCCTTTACAAGAACAGATACATTGAATTAATGGAAAAGTACTGTGAAGTAATTGATCAAATACCCGCTGCACATTTCAATGAAATCGATGGCTTTGAGGCAAACACATTTCTGAAGCTAAAGGTGATGCGACAAAAGTTCAAGGCCCGTACGCAGTTACTGCAGAAACAAATAGAGCGCAAGAGGCAGGAAAGTGAGGCTAGAGCGCAGATTGAAGAGCCTGATTTTGATGCACTGGAGAGGGAAGAGCAAGAAATGCATGCAGAACAGAACTATCAACAGATGGCAGAACAAACACCAAGTAGCTGCACAGTGGGATCCTTAAAGGACCGAAGTGAAAGTGTTGAACTGAATGATGTTATAATAACTAAGTCGTCGTCAACAGTGAAGAAGAGCTATACAAACGGACCACCCGATGATGAAGACTTTGATGACCTGGTGCCTATGGCAAGTCCACAACCAGACGATGATTACTTAGCACAAAGCATGCGGCTTGATGACGAAGAGCCTTATAGCTCTACGCAGTATGATAAAAAGGAGCCTGAGCTTGCAAAATCCACTAAAATTACATCCCCAACAAAGATCGAATCCGATGAGGATGACTATGAAGACACATTACGAGAAATACTCGCAGAGCACGAAGCTCAACAAGGTCGCAAATCCGAATATAATAATTATGCATACCGCGACTTTGAGGCCGTAAAGTTGCCTGAGTCTACAAAAAAATCGGAGCCTGCTCAGCGAATAAACTTTGCAGACACTAAAAAATCATCGATCGTCATTGATGATGATGGTTTCCCAGAGTACGATGCTACATTGTTTGAAGAGGCACACGCAGCAGAGGAAGCTAGCATTGATTTGATTGTAGAACCAGGACCGAGTAAAAGTCGAACGAGCAACATTGTCAGCAAATCACCGCCAACGACAGCACAGAAAATTTCTGGAAATTTTCATTCTAATGTTCAGAACGATGGTATCACAGGCGAATTTGATGGTCAGAAGTTTGAACATTCTACTCGCATGATGAATGGACTTAGCTTCAACTTTGGTCTGAAAAGCTTTCGCCCCAACCAACTTCAGGTCATCAATGCGGCATTGTTGGGCAATGACTGTTTTGTCCTTATGCCCACTGGAGGTGGTAAATCTCTCTGCTATCAGTTGCCCGCTATTCTCACCGAAGGAGTTACGATTGTCATTAGTCCGCTTAAATCGCTGATTTTCGATCAGGTCAACAAATTGGCCTCTCTTGATGTGAGTTTGAAATGACATCGACTTAGACTATTATGTAAACTAATTTAATTTCTTTCCCTGTAGATTTGCGCCAAATCGATGTCCGGCGAACAGAGTCTAGAGGAAGCCATGTCTATATACCGGGATCTAGAACGTCATCCACCGCAGATCAAGTTACTCTATGTAACACCGGAGAAGATTTCCAGCTCGGCGCGCTTTCAAGATACGCTGGATCAGCTTAATGCCAACAACTATATAAGTCGTTTTGTCATTGATGAAGCGCATTGTGTTTCCCAGTGGGGTCACGACTTCAGGCCCGACTACAAAAAACTTGGTATACTGCGCAAACGTTTTCCAAATGTTCCTTCCATGGCCCTGACTGCAACAGCGACGCCACGTGTCCGCCAGGACATTTTGCAGCAATTGAATCTGACGCATTGCAAATGGTTTCTCTCTAGCTTCAATCGTAGTAATTTACGCTACCAGGTGTTGCCCAAGAAAGGCACATCAACGCTGGACGACATGCGCAGCTTTATACAAACACGTCCGTCCACTTCGTGTGGCATAATCTATTGCCTGTCCCGCAAGGAGTGCGACGAGGTTGCACAAAAGATGTGTGCAAGCGGCATACGTGCCGTTGCTTACCATGCCGGCCTAACGGATACGGCACGCGAATCTCGCCAAAAGGATTGGATAACGAACAAGGTGCGAGTCATATGCGCCACAATAGCATTTGGAATGGGTATCGATAAGCCCGATGTCCGTTTCGTGCTTCACTACTCACTGCCGAAGTCCATTGAGGGATACTATCAGGAAGCAGGTCGTGCTGGTCGCGATGGTGAAATCGCTGATTGTATCTTATACTACAATTATGGAGATATGATGCGTCTGAAGAAAATGATGGATTGTAAGTAGGCATTATATTTTATTTGGCGTTTTAACAATTTAACATTTCGTATCCACAGCTGATCGGGCGCTGCAGTATCATGTGAAGAAGATTCACATTGATAACTTGCACCGCATTGTCGGGTACTGCGAGAATATTACGGACTGTCGGCGAGCTCAGCAGCTAGATTACTTTGGTGAGCACTTTACCAGCGAGCAGTGCCTGGAGAATCGCAAAACTGCCTGCGATAATTGCTTGAAAAAGCGCAACTATCAGACAATCGATGTGCTCCAGCAGTGCCGCAAGGCAGCCAGTGCTGTCAAGGATTTGTGCAGCGGTCGTTCCCGGTTCACTCTGCTGCACATAGCGGATGTGCTCAAGGGCGCGATGATAAAGAAAATTGTTGAGTTCGGACACAACAAGCCACCGCATCACGGAGCCCTCAAAGACTGGGACAAATCTGATATTCAGCGTTTACTGCGTCATATGGTACTCAAAGAATTTCTCAAAGAGGACCTCATCTTTACCAAGGACATACCTCAAGCTTATCTGTACCTTGGCAACAATATTGGGGCCCTAATGAATCACAACCCCAAAATTGAGTTTGCGCTCACACGAAAAGAGAGCAGCAGCTCCAAAGTGGTGGCCACAGTTTCAGAGCCAACTGCGGCGGGTAACAACGACATGCGGCACGTGCACGATCGCTGCTATGCGGATCTACTGGACTTGTGCCGCACCATTGCCGCTGCACGAAATGTTACAATGGCCAGTATTATGAACATGCAGGCGCTGAAGGCCATGGCCGAAGAGCTGCCGACCTCCGAAAAGGATATGTGCGCCATTCCTCACGTGACCAAAGCCAATTTCGAGAAATATGGCGCTAAGCTACTTGAGATTACTACTGGCTATGCCACCGAAAAAGAATGCCTGATGGTAATGCAAGACATAGAATCGTCGGAAGCGGAAGCGAAGAGTGATTCAATGGCACATGACCCTGTAAATGATAGTGCAGATTGGGAACGAGCGGCTGCATCTCAGGGTGCTGGTGGATCTTCTGGTGGTTATCGTGGAGGTAAACGAAAGCGAGCATGGCGTGGACGCAGCGCAGCTGCTCCAAAGCGTTATAAGGGCGCCGCCGCTGCTTCGCCTGCGGCGGCACGTAAAAAAGCCACACCCGCAAGAGCTAGCCGTGGAGGGAGCAGTCGTGGAGCAGGCAGCAGCACCTCTACCACGAGACGAGGCGCGGCCAGTGGAGCTAGCAGTTGGCTAGGAAAGAAAACAGGCACCAGCTCCGGATTCCAACTAATGCCTCTGCCCGGATCAAGATAGTTTAGTTTTAAAAAACAATTTTATATACCGTTTTCAATAACAATTATTCCTAAGCTATAAGTATTTAAGTCTCCAAGCGGCATTCACTCAAAAAAATCTGATACTAAACTTATCTATCAATTTAGGTGATGGTCGGGTTGACCATGTCCTCAAAGTCATACGCGCCCATTGACCAAATTAAATTACTATCCGTTTGAATCTGTACAAACTCTGTTGAATAGGAGTTTGATGTACTGACCATACCACCGAACTCCATTTGTGCATGATCTGGATGGGTAGGAAAAGCTGATTAGAATTGAATATTTGAATATTTTGCGTAGACAACACTTACATAAATTCCACTTCAGCCCCGTCGTTGTCACATTGTGGGCTGCACTGCCCAGAGGCATTAGAGAGCACCAGCGTTGCTCGGTCACAAGATCCAGAGGGACCTGTATTGTATGCTTTCCCGGTCGAAGGAGCCATGTTATAGAATCGCCGCTCACCAGATACACATTGCACTTTTCCTTTTGCATTTTAAATAACGTATTAAGATTTGCCATTGTCTGATCTAAGCGTCCTGAGCATTCAGTGAATACAACTACATCGTGCAGCTTACGTTGTTCCATCACCGGTTGCATTACAGTAAACGCTTTGGTGAAGTCTGTTGCATCCTGATCGGGGGTATTGATTTTTGGTATAGACTTAAAGAACTCAACTGTTTCCTGAGTAATGGAATCAAAATCGCCTGTGATCAAATCTGGCGGCTCTATCATATCTGTCTTTTCATCGTCCTTATTCGTTTCCTTTTCATCTTTTATCTGTTTACCTGCAGCTTGTGACATCATAAAGCTTCGCCAACGATTGGAACCTCCATCGATGGCGCATCGTATCGTTGCTAATTGAAAAAATTCCAGTTGATTTCGATCAGTTGTTTCAAAGTTTTTGTTTATGTCATGTCTAGTCTTACCATTCTTCCATAACAGCTTAACCACGTGCGCTGGAACATTAATTTGTCGATTCAGTACCATGCAAACATGGCCATTATCGCCAAGCCGAAAATGTTCATTAATTAGATGGCCGGGTTTCCATGTGTACTCTTTAGGAGGTACTGTGTGGTCCATTTGTTGGCGAAATCCAATTGTTGTTTTGGTGCAGAAATAGCGTGGGCGCAAACACGGGCTGCCAGATTGTGTAAAGAACCGACAGTGATCTGGCAACATTAAACAGTTCCCCGCACAACGAAATAATTTTAAAAGAGCATGTTTGCTAATAACTGTTGGCCCCGCCGCTGCTGCCATTTTGCGGCAACGCGAGCCGTTTGATTGTTTTAACCTAATAAACTTTGAATAGATTTGCATGGCATGGCTCAAAAATTATTTGAAAAAAATAAAAACACAATTGTATTTCTCAAACGGTGTCTGCGTCAACAAGCAACGGCGTCAGAAGAACGATAATTCGCGGCGTGGAACTCTGCGACGCCGCAAACAAAATGGCTCTGATTTTTGCAGACTAAAGAAAAGATTCGTTTTGAATTTTTGCACTTAAAAATGTTAAGAAATCTCAGTAAAGTGAAACAACAAGAATGAAAATGATAAGTTTAGTTAGCCCTAGTGCTACTATAATAATGCATTTAAAATGTGCCAAGTAAGGTGTCTGGCAAAGTGCGTGGATGAGATTTGAAAACCAAAACTAGTTCTTATAAAACTTCACGCACACAAGCGCATAGACAGCCCTCCAAAAATGGAAGGTATGGATCTGTGGACGTCTATGTTTTCGGCTGATTTTGATGAGGAGGAGTATGGAGAGGGGGAAAGTCACAACAACGAGTTTATGGCCGAAGAAGAGGAGGAGGAACATGAGGCTGAAGTAGACGAGTGTGATGAGAGAAACAACACTAAGGACAAAGGACACGAGCCCGATGATGATGCCATATTTGATTTTGAAATAAAGCCAATCGTTAGTATTGCCGACTCGGAACCGGAATTTGAGTCAGAGCCCGCACGAAGGCCAAATGCTGCGCCATTAGCTCCACAAATGCCAACTGGACCACCAGTACGACCAATGCGCCGTCATTCGCAGCCCACTGGATTTGGCTCCCCGTTAATAGTCCGACCTGGTCCAGGTGCTGCTTCAACCCGCCCAACAACCTCACAAATTAACGCCACCGATGAAAATGGTGTCCCGATTAATTACGAACTGGGTGTTGTGTACATATGTCCCGCTTGTGGTGCGGAATACCGCCAGCAGGATTTGTGGAAGCGTCATATGAATCAAATGCATCAGTATAATACGCGTAAAGGACTTAATTTTGTGGCCATGGATAAGCTTTACCATCGTTGTCTAGAGTGCAACAAACGGATCGCTATGCACAGTCGGGAGAATTTGTTGAAGCACAAGTTTACACACTTGCCATTTCGATGCACTAAGTGTTACATCTGTAAGCGAGAGTACAAATACAGGCAGGACCTGATGGTGCATTTGCGTATGGTGCACTGCGATGAAGTGGTGGCAATGATGCGTGAGGGTGATACTAGTGCTGGTCGTAAAACTCGTAACCGCGAGCCACGCCATGAGCAATATATTAGCCCATATACATTGCCGGTTATTGATGGTGAAGAAGGCGTTGATGGCAATAATGAAAGCATAGAACCGAATGCTCCAGCCAGAGATGAGGTGAACAGCAGTTTGGATGACGATCCCAGTCGTATTTCATTGGGCAAGAAAAAGCTGTTAACTAATCCCATTGACGGGAGTAGCAATGGTAAGGGAAAAAACAGTGGGGCTGCGGAAATATGCGAGGATTACATACACTACATGTGTCCAGACTGTGGTACCGATTGTGACACACATGCTCAGTGGAGCCAGCACATTGAATTCGTGCACGACTATGTGAGCAGGCGTGGTCTCAATTTTCGCAGTGTGGATATGCAAATGCAGTGTCTGGAGTGTAAGCAGGTGAGTTCTTGAGCTGAGTAATATTATTTATTGTTAATTTAACGTATTTTTCTCCCCTAGTTTGTTATTCCCAACACAATGAAGACATTGCGCGCCCACAAGTTCAATCATTTACCTCAGCCTGAGTGGATGCGTTGCAAGTTGTGCTACCAGGGCTACAAGGAGCATCATGAACTGGTTGGTCATTTGTTAAAGTACCATCATCTAGACACTTTACTGCCTGACGCCGATGGGGCTGAGGAACCGACTCACAGTACGGTCGTTGCCAATGCGATCGATGATAATGACGACGACAATGCTGTTGCTGATGACAATGGCTGCGATGAGGAATCGTTTCCCCAATGCGAAGACCCGCCACGACGTGGTGGCCGTATTAGTGCCGATGATATGTATGAACCTCACATTGATTATCTTTGTCCACAGTGTGGAAGAGAGTTTTTTGAAAAGAAACACTGGCGTACTCATGTTGTTCAAGTGCACGGAATGAATGATTTGAGCAAACTGAACTTTGAAGTGCTCAGTGAATGGCAGCTAAAATGCACTGAATGCGACAAGATCATAACGAATGCGTATGGAATACAGAATGCTCAACAACATAGGATAACGCATCTGCCATATAAGGCATACGCACGTTGCTGTAAGTGTCACAAATCGTACACAGATCGCAAGGGTTTGGTAAAACATCTGGCCACATATCATCGTGTCGGCTATGAACCGCGTAAATCCACTGGAGGCACAAGTGCTGGAAGCGTTGGCCAAGCAGGAACAGCAACTGGTCAGCAAACTTCAAAGACGCAGCAGCAACCGCGGAAACAAATTGTAACTGTGGCAAATGAAACTTTTGAGATTATATATTTGGATGAGGAGGATCAATCATCGTCACCCGGCGGCAATAATAATAATATTAATGAGGAGAACGACTTTGGCGAACAAATGCAAGCGGATGATGACGAATATGCCATTGGCCCCAGTGCTAACAATCGACAGTTGACCGGATCAGGTGGCAATGCGAATCGCTATAAATGTGTCGATTGTGGCAGCTTGTTCCCCACACAGGCGGCGCTTAAGACGCACATTAGTGAGGAGCATGATTTCATGGAAACAAAATACAGTGCCAAAAAGTTTGACAATGCTGAGCCGACAGACGAGGCTGCTTCTGCGTCGGCTCAGACCACAACAACAACAACAACGTCTGTGAAGAAATCACAGCAAATAAATACAGCTGGCCTGTCGACTGTTGAGCAGAATTATATCTTCCTTTGCCCGTCGTGTGGCAAGGCCTACAAGACACAGTTTGAGTGGCGTCGCCACATAAACGAGGCTCACAATTTTGATAAACGTCAGTATTTGAACATGCGTCAGTTGGACAAGTATCGTTACCAGTGTACCCAGTGCAAAGATATTGTATGCAACTCGAAGCTGAAGGGACTACAGGATCATCATTTTCGACATCTGCCCTATCGTTTGTACTTGAAGTGTCTGGTCTGTGGCACCTGTTATAATCACAAGCCCAACATAACGGCACATCTGCGCACACGCCATAACATTTTCGAGCGTGAGCTGCCGTGTAGTCGGGAGCAGCAGCATCAGCAGCAGTCGAAGCCACATTACAATTTTGTGATGATGAAAGGAGACAAGGATAAGGATAAGGAAGTGCAGAGAATGTCAGCCACATCAACTTCGCCAACACCGCCTGCCACAAGTAGTAGCAGCGTTGTCGTTGCTGGTCGATCGCTTAAACAACAGCCTGGATTATTAGCCACACGACCAGCTGGCCTAAATACGTTGGAAGATAATATATCGTATCATAATGCTGTGGATCTCGATTTCATAACTTACTTTTGTCCGAAATGCAACAAAAACTTTGATTCACACGCCTTTTGGCGCAAGCACATCGTGGAGCAGCATAACTACAATAGTCGGCAAGGTTTAAATTTTCGCCAGATTGATAACCATCATTATTTGTGCCTAGAGTGCTATAAACGGGTAACCGTTACGCATACAAAGGGCGCCATTGGTCAGTTGCAGTCGCACAAGTTCCGCCATTTGCCATATCGCTCCTTCAAATGCTTGACCTGCAATGGCGAATTTGTCCGTAAGCAAATGTTCTTCAAGCATTTGAATCGCGATACAAATCGTTGTGACAACAAACCGCTCAGTGGTCAGGAGAATGAAGATGATGGCATTGATTCGGCTGAGATCATGCTTAGCATTGACGAAAGTTCTGTGGTATCAATTGCTGAGGATGTCGATCTGGAAGGCTATTCGTTAATGTGTCCGCAGTGTGGAGAGAATTTCAACAGCAGTAGGAAAGCGTCATGGCGTGAGCATATTAACACTGAGCACGGTCTGGGCAAGCGTGAGATGCTGCATCTAGAAAAATTGAACGAAGAGTTATATCGTTGCACAGACTGCGATGAACAGCTGGAGACAAAACAACTGCGGGTGCTACAGGAGCATCGGTTTAAGCATTTACCTTATGCCGCCTATATCCGTTGTCAGCTGTGTGAACAACAGACGGATGGAGTGGGGCATGGTGCCGCTGCAGCTGGTCTGCACAGTATGCGTGAGCTCCAACAGCACATACGAGACCTGCATCCCACCGCGGCTGAGAATGATGAGCAAATGCAGTCGCTGCTGGATGATGAGGACAGCGAGCCGGCCAATGAGGATGCAAATGGACCGTATATGCCTTTGCCGCCGCATTTGCTGGACGACGTTGAGGAGCACATGGAATTTGAAGATCAGTATCTGTTGGGCTAATCAATAATAATGGGCGACAACTACGCACAATGGGGCAGAAGAATCTACAAGTCTTTTATGCTATTGCGCTTCCATTCGGAGACAAAATACTCATCTATAAACCTGGATGTTTATAAATAGTTTATATATATTTATATATATATAGTTTATATTGTAGTGTCGCATGCGAATCTATAAATCTCACATACATAATTAAGTAATATTTAAGCAACGGACTTATTTATTATTAATACTCGGGTCGCTACCTGTCCCCTTCCCTCAAGTACGAAATTCCGTAAATTATGAACAAACTAGGCTTAAGCATCCTGAACTAATATAAAATTATTAAAAACAATTTCAAACTGATTTTTCTTGATTTATTTATAGTGTAGCCGGGGTGATTGCAGAAGGAAACTAACTTGACTGTTGTGAAGGGTGACTGTAAGTCGTGCCGAAAACCTTATACCCTGGTTAGTGGAAGGTCAAAATTAAGGTTTTTTATTTGGTAGTGAAATTGAAAATTCAATGAAATAATTTCACTCAAAATGTCACATTTTTAGCGGATTTTTTTCATTCCATATGATTTTGCGATCAATATTGATTAAATTAAAACTGATGGCTTGACATTTTCTATTAAAAATGTCAGAGTGGTTATAAAATGTTACATATAGGGGCAATTATTGTGGTTTAAACCGATCCACAATCAATATAAGGGGAATTACTGTTAGTATAAATTAATATACTTACATAACCAAAACAAATCAAAATCCATAATAATTCATATACGTCAAACCACAAACTTGTTTATTATATTTCTTTTTGTTTTATTAATAATAGTGATTTCTTATAAACCTTCTAGTATAACACCCCACAGAGGACAACAGAAATTATACCAATATGTAAGTAGTATTTGAATTACAGATTTTCTTGTATTGAATTTCATTGTATTATGTGGGTTAGTTAACACGAGACATAACGCAACCAGGGCAAATAATGATAAATTTTAATTTTATAAATTAAGAATTTGTATAACTTAAAGTATTGTATTTGTTTTTTTCGAATGCTTGTTTATTTCGTTTTTGAGCTTTCGAAACATTGCAGCTGCCAGTGAAATGTTTGTTGTTGTAATCATTCATATGATAATAATACGATATGTATACGGTGTGTAAAACATTAATGCCTAAATGTTATTTAATACATACAGTAATAAATAATAATAAAATACTTTTGAAAAGCATAAACAAATTGCACGCACATAATAATTGCAACTACATGAATTATATTAAAACAATGTTCTTCATTTCATTTCCTTTGTATAACTTATAAAGTACTAAACAAATCGTTTGCCAAATACATATCGTATGCGCATGGAATGAAAGTTATTCTAATTGACTGTCAATTAAGCAGTTAATAATATTTTATATCTTTTCCATTTATCGTTTCGAATTTTACAAGTTTCAGTTCCGTTCTCTTTGTGCACAGTTTCTTCTTCTTCTATTCGATTTCGCGTATATTTTCTTTACAACTTGAATGTGGATGTATAAGTGTATGTATCTATATGTCGTACATTAAAATCCTATGCATTGTGTGGTTTAGTAACAATTTGTTGCTGTTTCTTGTTAGAGTAGTATATAGTTGGTTTACTGTTGTGCATCTCATTCGTAAACATCCCCTCACAGTGTGGGCATGTTGCGTCTACCATTGCTGGTACTAGATTCTGAACCATTTGGATCCTGCTGAGCCTTCTGTTTTGCACGGCGCGCCTTTTGTCGTGTATGTTCAATTTGAAAATCTTCGACACGCAAATTGAGGCGCATCATATTGTTAATAATGAACTCCTCTTCCATAATGTGATCGGGGGGTGAGCGGAGTACGCACAAAGTTTCGCAGAGACCTGTGCACGTCTTACGCACCTTGTGCCGGCTGAGGGAGGCGCCAATGATAACAAGGGCCACCTTGAAAATGACACGTATTCCTTCGGCGAGAAAGCAATCCCAAACACGCAGCAACGTTTCCCACGGTAAGGTGCGTGTCATGGCGCATAGAAACCAATCGGTCATATATAGTAACGGCTCCACTTTGTGCTTCTGCAGGTGTCGATAGACGGGCGGGCATGTTTTCTTAAGCAGACCCTCCAATATGCCCGCATCGTTTTGTATCACTTCGAGTCCAGGTATAAAATAGTCCTGCAAGTAGCTGCAATAAATGTGAATGAGTATTGAAATGCCTAATTCGAGAAAGAATGGGTAAACTTACACATCACATACGCTCACAAATACCCAGAAGGCATCCTCTGCTGGCAAATGCATCAATAGAAATGCGGCTATTGGTGCTTGCGCTTGACAGAATCCCACCTTGGGATTGTATATCGAATAGGCCTTTAGCACATTGAATAATTCGATTTGGCCAACTTTTTGTTCGTCTAGAAACATTTCGTGAAACGGAAACTGTCGATGTTTATCCTTCTTGATCTCCTCAATGGTGGCCGGATTGCCAGGCTTCTTTAACAGCTCCTCGTATACATCTGGGTTCTTTTTCTTTAGCAAATAGGCGCCAGATAAATAAAACCAAGCCTTTGGACGCACCGATTTTGGTATACCCTTGCGACATCTATCCCGTATCTGTGGACAAGCAATTTATGTAATTGTTCATTGAGGATTTCTTTTGCTCAAACAGTGCTTACCTTTTTGTAATTTTTTGACATATATATGGACCAGTTGTCTATCATGTACAGCCATTTCTTTTCACGTGCAATTATCTGTGCTTTCGAGAGGGGTTCTTTGGGTTTGTCGGTGCGCTGGAAACCGCCGTAGAAACCATTGCGATCTGGGCAACTTGATACGGTGGAGCACAGCGAGATGGTATCCAAAGCACGCGGTGGTGTTGCCATCGGAGATGACTCTGCCGAGCAGAACAACAAATAAATATTACACAATGAAGAACGCCCACTAAAAAGCAAACTTAACTTACATATGTATTTTTCGCATGTAAACACTAATATAATGTGTGTAGGTAGGTGGAAAACTAAAAGCCTCAAGAGAGGGACAGAGAAAGAGCGACAATCACCCAAGTACAATACAAGAGAGCTAAAGACAATTTGCATTAATAATTTGTCGGTTTTGTCTGTTTGTTCATAATGAAAAACTGCGCAATTAAGTGCGACGATCAATGCGAGTGTTTGTCAGTCTCTCAATTTGCCTCGTTTAGTACAATTCGGCTAGCATTACTCATACTTATGTACAGCAAGTATAAGTATGTATGTATGTACATATAATATACGTAACGTATACGTGCATGTCTGTACGTAGCTGAACTAGTATGTTACCTACAGATATGATGAGTTTTGTTTATTTATTTATAACATAGTCTTATCGGAAGCACAGAAAAGTTAAACAGATAACTTTGCACTCTGCATTTCGCCTTGAAGATTTATGCACAAACAAGTCGTACATATATAACTAGTTATTTTAACTTTTCTTACGTTTGCAATATTACAAATGTTAAAATTCATAGCAAAACAGCAAGAAAATGAACAACACATTATAAGTTTCTTTTATGAACTGTAATACTATAAGTATTGCGGAAAACTTAAATAACTTTATCAATATAAGCAACATGGTGGTTTCGAGGGAATACATTTTTGTTTGTAGAGTGATTAGTTATTTGTAAATAATAAACTTTGTGCTTTTCGACGACCTGTCAACTGAATAAAAAGTCATTCTTTTTTTAGGTTGGGGAATGTATGAAACTGAGAAGAGGGAAAGACTTTTGGCGAATCATGATGATATTTTACAATCAATATATAGTATGCTGTTTTTCGATACTTGCATTACATATAGTAGACGTAACATGTAAATAACTATCGTATATAGGTAAATGAAAGTAAAATAAAATAACAGACAAAAGAACATACTGCACAACTGTTTTTACTGTAAAAAGTAAATCAACTGAAGAATTTTTCATTGTGAATAGTGATTTTAGTGTATTGAGGCTGTTCATTAATTAGTCAGCGGGAACGGCCTAAAACTTAATAAGTAAATAGTAAATAGAAGGGATGGAGCACCTTGGAAAATAACAAAGAATTTAACTGTGATTAGGACAGACAAGTGATTTAATTGAAACGAAATTTCAAGGAGCATTTTAAATATTTAAGCATTCATTTATAAGACTTAAAATTGTTGATGACAAATTTATGTGTTCTGTCGCCGGAAGCTTTAAATCGAAGCTTGAAGCTCTTAAGCTCTTAGAAGCCGGAACACACAGCGACTGAATAATTGAGGCAAGTGTGCTGCACTTTAATAGTTCACTGAATACTTAATTGCGAGACAAAAAGTGAGTGAGCAAAAGCGAAAAAGCAAAATAAAAAACAGAAAACGCAGCTGTTGTAGTTGCAGCAGCTGCAGGGCAAAAGAAAGTCACTTGCAATTCATGAGGGCGACACAATTCTGATGTGAATTGTCGCAACTAAAGAAATCTTGGACTGCTGACATGCTTCGACTGACAGAATCTGTTATCGTTCTCTTATCGTAAACAGGCAGAGAAGCTTATTTTTGTTATAGTTACATATAACTGCTTACGGTAAACGAAAAGGTTTCATTGAGTAATACATAAATTCACATACAAACACACACACACACACATGAGGTGTACAGAGGCAGAGGCCCACCCACTAAAAGCGCTAGCTCTTGGCTGCCATTTTGCCTACGCGCTCCAAAAACAAGTGTCACTGTATGGCACTATGGTGGCTGAGATTGTGTTGATGAGTATGCGTGTGTGTGTGTGTATGTTTGTGTGTGCGTACAATACCTAGCAATTGTTATTATTAACAGCGGCGCAACGCCCTGCCGCCCCCACGTTCGCATGTACACTTTTTGCTTACCTTTCGAGTTACTTGTTCTCGCTGCTGCTGCTTGTATTGGTTGTTGTTCCCGTTGTTGTTGTTGTAGTTGTTGTTTTTGTTTTTAATTCCACTACTGATCTGCTGCCGTGGAATGCGCAATAGATGTTTTCACGTTAACTTTCTAAGCTATCTTACGTTTTTCGTTTTGTTTTACACTGTGCCTGCACATTATGTGTTGTTGTTGTTGCAATTATTGTGTTGGTGTAATCACTGTTTTCCAGTTGGAGTTTTGTTTATTTCCTCCACACACTGGAAAGGGAGAGGTAGCCATCGAAAAGAGACCTTTTCCTTTTTTATTGCATCGGAATCAATTTTGGCCTTGCACTTGACACGTTCGCATAAATTACGCAGATAAATACTTTGGCACCTCTTTATTTTTTATGCAATTTAACAAAGATTTGAACAAAATTAATTTTTGATGTCTCGTCCGAACAAACAGGTAGCCGCGTTGCAACACATACTAATAACATTTCTATGTTACAGCGATAACAGTGCTCGCATAAAGTTTATAACATTGTTATCGATGACATGTGCAATATATCGACTTCGCTGTGAATGGCAATTCAATTGCTTATCAGCAGTTTGCCGCCGAAAACAAATGTTATAACAAAAAATCAATCAACTGTTACAAGATGCTTAAACATAATAATATTAATAATATACATATAAATATTCATTTGTTTTTCTACCAACGATTGGTATTTATTGTTTAATGGCAAACTAATACAAGAGTAACCATTTTAAAAGATAATTCGATTGGTATTATTATTTGTTTTATAACTTTGGTAGGTCCAATTGTTTGTTATTACGACCCAGAAGGTAGTGCGCCGTATAAGTAAGAATCAGTAACACAAACGGTAAGACTTGAACAATAACAAACTGAATGATTCTAATATACATTTCCATTAGCGTGCAGTGTTGGTTGCAGACTCGAAAAAGGAGGATAAGAGCAATACCGTTGCACATTGCTAGTAGTTCCTGGAAAATTTGCACACGATTTGTCCATGCAACCTCAGTGTTCGCAGAAATGATGCATTGTATCAGCAATAGAGGCAGCATGAGCTTTAGCGCAATGATCAGTCCATTAATGAAAGGCGCGTGGAAGTGAAATCTAGGAACATCCTCGATCTTGCCAATGATTGATAAGGAGTAAATGCTGTACACTAGCAAGTACCTGGTCAGCACACGTATCTGTTCGGTGGTTTTACCATTAACTGTCTTCGAGTGAAAGGCCATCTGCAGCTCATGGACTAGTAACTGAATAACTATGGATTCGTAAGAAGTGCATAGTAGGGTGTATGCGGTGCTCAAATTAAATATGATGTAATCGAAATTTTTCTGCCTGAATCGCGGATAGAACATAAGGATCACATAAGGCCTGGCAATGTAATGAAGAAGCCAAGGATGCGGACTTAACAGTACATAAATGCTTGCAGCCAGCAAGACCAGGCCATTGAATAATAGGTTCTTACTGTACACATCCTGCATGGGCCGATTTAATACTTGGCATGCTAATGTAAGAACGAAACTGGTGAGGAGCAAGTATCGATGATAGTATCCAAGTGAGGAAGGCATCCAAGAAATTGCCGTCAATATACATACTATGAGCATCCAAACTTTTGATTCCAGTGAACGCTTGCTTATGGCGTCTCTATTGTTGTAGAAGGCAAATCCCAAATAAAAAATTGACATGACGCGACGAAAAAAGAAGCCAGCGATGCAACATAAAGCCAGAAGTGAGCTATAAATAGATGGCAGATTGGGTCGACAGTCGTGCACTTTGAACGCCAGTATCCAAATAACGATGGGCAGCATCAGGACACACCTTATCAAGACCGGCGTATACTGCAACTGCGTGAATGTAAATAGGACAATCAGAAAAACACGCAACATTGAAGATACAACTCTCGTCTGAAGATGTCCTTTCAAGCGCTTCGGGTCGGACTCGGACTGCTGAGACCGCAAGAGACACTGCCAACCAAGAAAGCTGCAGGCAGTGGCAATCAGCATACTAATGTTGTAGTAATCCGTATAATACTCAATGCACTTCAGCAGTACGGTCATAAAGTTCCCACTGTACTCTTTCAGAGTAAGAAAGCGTTTCTGATGCCATAAGAGATTTCCGGTGTAAATAAAATTGTCCAGTTGCTTAATGGTTACCCAATGTCTAGGCAAGTAACGAGAAAAGAGTCCTCTGTCGTGTTGTTCAACCAAGTGCAATGCCTGTTCCAATAATTGAAAAGCATTGGTCATTAGTGCTTCGGATTTGAAGCTTTGACTGGCATTGATGAGACCCGTTGGCAATTGGCCTTGATTGTTGACTGGTGGCGATAGTCCCAGCAAAGCATTCATTAATGGCGTCAGCTGTATCTGCTCCAGAACGTGGAGGGGCAAGCGCTTCTTGTCTTTGTTTGCAACGAAACTGCGACCCCGACTCGAATTTGAATTGGAAACACCGGCGCCCCATAACATAAAGGGAGTTTCAATCGCATCTTGTATATTTTGCTTACAGCTGGCACAAGTGGAGGCCAGTAAAAAGGCTGTGCGATGATCCGGGTATGCTTGCTCAAATTGTTTGTATGTTTTCAAAATTCCTAGTTGCGTAAAATTTAGATTATCCTTATACATTTGTTTACCATTCGATTCTTGCAGGCCCATAAGATGAATGAAGTATACACGACCACGGACGTGCAATTTGTGGGGTTCGCTGTTTATAAAATGTTGCACTGCATTAAAGGCCCACTCATCCAGTTTATACGAACCCTTTTCTATATCGGGAACGTCATCGTTATGTACGTGTGCTTCATGTATATCAGGAAAATGTTGCAGCACTTTCGCGGATCCCCAAGCATAGCTTAGCACGCTGCGATTAAAGATGGTATCGTATGCACGACCGGGAAAGAGAGCTAAAGGATTCTCATAGAAACCAGAAAAGAGCGACGTGTGTCCTGGTCGATATTTGTTGGTTGGTCGCGCTCGGCATATGCCTACTTGTCCTTGATTAAGAAATATTTCACTCAAGTTCGGTATATTGCTACAACCGTTTTCGAAAAATGACTGACCACTGAGTCCGTCCACTACAAAGATGACCAGACGATCGGCAGGCGCATCCTTCATTATTGACTGTTGAGGTTCCAGCCCCGTAATGATCTTAGATCGAAAGAAGATTACGTATGTGCAGCCCAGCAGGAGCAACTGGCAGAGTAAAGCATTTGCGTAGTTTATTTGCGACATTGCTTGTCACTGTTTTTTTTTTTTTAAAGTAATATACAATGAAGAATGTTAATTTAACTCAAGGAAGTTTCAAAATATTTCGTAGGAAATAATGTTTTTCTGACACAAATCAAGATGGGTAACTTTGTTTAGTTATTACTTTTTCCTGAGAAAGTTCTGGTACTAGCAGGCCGTTAATAACTTTTCTAAATATTTTTCATGGAAATTTTTCTGATTAAAGTGTGCCTTGAACTTGTATCTGCTGTAAATTTAGTTTTAGCATAGAACCGAGCATACACACAACACTAAAAAAATCACGTTTAAGTTTTATTTTCCAAAATGTGGGAACTTTCTTCCATTTTACTGCATGTTTTAATGCTAGGACTTATATTCAAGATATATTTCAATTCAACAATTATTAAGGGCCTGCAGCCGCAGGAGACACATCGTTCGCTTGGCCTGGAACCGCCAGCAGATCGTCTGGTTGTATTCATAGCCGATGGACTTCGAGCTGAAACATTTTTCAAGGACAATTGTACTTCGTTGCCGAGTATTCAAAAGATATTGCAGCATGAAGGTTTGGCCGGCATATCGCGCACCTGTGCAGCGACCCAATCACGCACGGGTCACATTGCTATCTTCGGAGGCTTCAATGAGAATCCAGGAGTAGCCTTAACCAGTTTCCACCAGAACTCTGAAGTCTACGATACAATATTCAACCGTTCTGAGGCCACCTGGGGCTGGGGCGCCCGTCAGGTTATTAAGATTTTCAATAATCTCTTGCCAGGCGACGAGGATGTCACATTCGATATGTACAATGGAAACGAAGATATTGTGGCTTTATATGAATATGATAACTGGGCTGCCGAGCAGGTACAACAATTTTTAAGCTCCGCCGAGAATGTGATTATTGCAAAACGCAAAAAGCCTGCACTTTTTCTGATACACCTTGGTGATCTTGATGTCGCCGGTCATAAGATGCGGCCTGATTCGGAAACCTATTTGAAAATATTAAATAATACTCAAAAGAAAATTGGTCAAATGTACGAATCTTTTGAGAACAAGTTTACTGATAAGCGGACCACCTATTTGCTGACATCTGGTCATGGAATGTCCGATTCTGGAACCCATGGTGCCAATAGCAATCCAGAGATCGAGGTACCATTTGTTCTATGGGGCGCAGGTGTCAAGCGTCAAGGTCCTAACACAGAGAAAACCTACACAGTTGACTCGAATGGGCTGGAGCTGCCACTGTGTGACTTGGAACAGACTCAGTTGGCACCATTGATGTCCGCTTTCATTGGACTTCCGCCGCCGATGAACAATATGGCCGAATTACCGCTGGGCTACATGAATGTCAGCGAGGAGTATGAGGCATTATCGATCTATCTAAATGCCAAACAAATGTTGGCTCAGTTTGAACGAGAGCAGGAATCATATCCGAGTGGCATATTGACCAGAATGTTACTCCGGCCTCGCAGCTTGGACAAGAAGGCAATCAATAAGTATCACTTCCAGTTTGCGCGCCAATTACAGACTGGATGCATTCCGAAGGCGGTGCAGAGTAGCCGTAATATGATCCGGCTGGCAATGGAAAACCTTGACTATTATAGGAACTATTATCGGGTGCCCTTATGCATCGCCTGCATGCTGACATATATGGGCTGGTTCTACTATCTGCTTGCCAAGCAGCGCCCTCAGTGCGATGCGGCCGCATTGGATTGGATTTCGATACCAATTGTCGTATTACTTGCATCTGAGGTGGCGCTGGCCATCTTTCTATACGTGGAGAAGGTATCGTGTTGGACAAGTTTCTTTTTGCTAATACCGTTGATTGTCTGGGTGATTGCATGGCGCACGGCAGGACTGGCCAACTGCTGTTTCATCAAGTGGCCAGTATTGCAGGTGATCTGGATTTTTGGCTGCGCCGGCTTTTTCGTGGCCACCGCATACTGCAAAGAGCTCGTCTCGCTGGGCTTTGTGTTTATTGTTTGCGTCAACAATTGGCGTGCAATCTCCAATCCAACCATTAAGGTTTGTCTATGGATGCTTGTAGTGGCGCTTCTCACTGGATTTACTTTACTGCAACCCTTGGAGGGCTGTCATAGCAAGATCTTATTGTACATGAGCATGTTGTTGACCCTACTGCGCCCGTTGCTGCTTAACGAGGAGCACGAGTGGCGCGTATGGCTGTCCAATGGCGGAGTCATGGCCAGTGCCGCCTACTGTGTATACTGCCTGGAGATGCAGGAGCCCATCTGCTGTTTTCTACGTGCCGTCATTTGGAGTTATGTGGTCTATGCCATGGTCTCCATACCATACAGTAACACAATGATGCCCCTGAGACGTGTCCAGCTGATCATGTTTAACTTGAGCACTATTTATACACTCCTTAGCACTTCATACGAATCGATCTTCATGCAGATTGTTTGCTCCGAATATCTACTGGGATTGCAGATACACTTTGAGTCCAAGAATATTGATGATTCCGATGCCGAAAGTGATGGTGAAAATGCGCAGGAGCTGGAGGAGCCACAGCAAGTTCATCCAATCAAGTCGTTTACCACAAAACTTTATATAGAGAGCAGCTATCGCTATGCCCTGCTCATACTGATCTACACATACTTTACCAACACTGGTGTTAACAATCTGCCCGATGTTGGCTCCTTGGATCCAAATCTTACGCACCTATTCGCAAGCGATCCATCGCCGCTTCTCATTGGATGTCTGACAATGCTCAAGTTCTTTATACCACACTTCATCATCGTATCCACCATGTATGCATGCTGTGTACGGGCTCGCAAAAATTCCGCCGGCATCTACATCGCTCTGGTCCTAATCTGCGATGCTATCGCCCTGTACTTCTTTGTTTTCGTTCAGAAAAATGGCTCCTGGATCGGTATGCGTGCCTCTCTCTCCAATCTGCTCTTAGTCCATGGATTGCCAATCATGTTTGTTGTATTTTCGTGGGTGCCCAAGCAATTCCTTAGTGCCATACCGCTGACCATGCTGCCAACGCTAGCCTGGAAGAATGAGATGCGACCAGCTCAGCCGGATGAGACCCGGGCCTAAATCAATGGTCAGCCGCGAACTGACTTTCGAAAATTACCATTAGTGTATTAATAAATTTGTTTGGATGTGAAATCCGTTTTGATCAAGTAAAGCATTCCATTAAATTAAAAATTTATATATATTATATACTATAAATAACACAAAATGCATGGTTTATTTCCGATTTTGAATAATTATACCACTGTGTCACAATCAGCAGCTTGCTTATCAATAAACCAAATCACTTTACTGCTCCATTCGACACTAAACAACTGTTTAATAAAAAGCAACGGCATTATATGAGGGCTATCGTGAGTGGACTACATGGTTGGGAACTTGAGTCGATAGTTTGCTGCTCTGCTTAACATGAACGTGAGTACCTTTATTCTTATCTTGAGCTCATGGGGTATCAGGAAACTTGAGCTGAATATGGAAAGACATCGGTCGATGATTCATTCACTATACTACAGGAATTTCCCAATTATAAATGTCTATTGATTAGGGTACTCGTAGTAATTATGAATTATGATAACTGTCTTGAACTTAAAAGACGGAAGTTGCTTAATCGATTATAACAAATTCAATAATCTCGTGTTTATATAATTATTTTATCTCTTTTTCTATGTATGTGTCTAATCATTGCAACCCATATTATGCTAACTCATTATTCCCTTATCACATTGAATGCATATTGCATATTCTTCTACTTGATTTACAGTTCTTTACACTTACATAAAACTAACAGTTGTTTTTTGGCTCTCTCTTTGGCTCTCAGAGCTTTGACGAGTTGTTATGCCACAGACATAATTGGTTGTACATGACGCCGACTATATGTAAATGATTCAGAAAACGTGTCGACTGTTTTGCATACAATTTACATTATAATATTAAGAACAACGTGTAAAAGTCTCAACATGTAAAGCTTCGCAGTCGCTTATCCATTCATTTGTTCATTCGTAAAACTTTGCACGTAATTTCAAATATGTCAAATATTTGGTTTTCTTTTGTCGGAATGCATTTTTTATTAACAAATCTTAATAATATAATGTACAATATTCCTGTTTTTAAGTACATTAACAATAGATTATCCATATAAATGACATCATTTATATTGCTTAACATTGGAAGAAGCACAATTTCCCTGAGACATTTGCTTTCCGCCAATTGACCAGGAAAATGACACAAATGCGATTTCGTTGTTAAGTGTTAGGCAGTTTTTGACTTTTGTTTATCCGTATGGGCCTGGAACAAACAAAACATTTAATATATGCATTCCTTTTTTTAAAGAGTTCTATTACTAACCTTTTCAGCAACCTTAAGCAGGTTGTCGAAGCTGTTCTGTCCTGTTTCCATGACCATATTGTAGAATATTTTCGATTCGCCATTTGTCAAGAGCTCAAAGGGTGAACCGAACTCCACCATCTGGCCAGCGTCCATGACTAACACCTTATCAGAGTCCATTATCGTGTTTAGCCGATGGGCTATTGTCAGCACTGTACACTCTTTGAACTTATTCCTGATTGTGGCCTGAATGAGGGCATCTGTCTGTGGATCTACGTTGGCTGTGGCCTCATCCATCACCAGAATACGATTCTCGCGAAGTATGGCGCGTGCCAGACAAACCAGTTGTCTTTGGCCCACGCTAAAGTTAGTGCCTCCTTCGGATATATTGCTCTGTAGTCCACCAGGCAGCTCACTGATGACCGGCTTCAGCTTAACCTCTTCCAACGCATCCCACAGCTTGTCATCGCTGTACTCCTCGAAAGGATCAAGATTATAGCGCATGCTTCCTGAAAAGAGTACCGGTTCCTGTGGAATAATAGAGATCTTGCTGCGCAAATCGTGAAGTCCCAGCTCATTGGTGTTTCGGCTGTCAATGATGATAGAGCCATCGTTGTAGGAGAGACGGAAGAGGGCGTTGATAAGTGAGGATTTTCCAGCTCCTGTACGGCCCACAATCCCCACCTTCTCCATTGGATGAATCTCGAAGTTAAGAGATTTGAGAACATACTTGGACTGCGGATCGGGGAAGTATCGTAAACTAAGATCGTCAGCCACGATTTTGCCATGCTCCGGCCAGGTTTTGGGCGGTTTCTTGCTTGGCACAGAATCATACTCGCCCTCCGGCTCAATCTCATCGTATTCGATAATTCGTTCGACTGAGGTCATCGTGGTATCCAGTTCAGCAGACTGTGTCATACCATATTGCACCATGCCAGCCAATGTCATGGCCTGGGTTATGGCTAATCCGACTTCACCAGGGTTTTCGGGCGGATTGATGAAGTAGTTCAGCACAATGACTATAGTGTACAATGAACAGAAGAAGTCCACGTAGTAACCGAATGCGCGACTGGTGGATAAGAACGTATAGAAACTTGAGCTGTGCAAGTCCTGCAGATTATCGAATTCAGCAATTAGTGCCTTCTCTGCTCTCAATGCTCTTATGGTCGGCAGTCCATTGAGGGAAGTGCCCAAATGAGAATAAATTGGCGATCTGGCCACCGCCTCCAAGCGTTTTATGTCTCTTGATGTCTTCAAATAGAATTCTCTGATATAATAGAAAACTATACCTAGCACAAAGGTAAGAATTAGAAAGTAGGGATTGGTAATGCAGATGACTACCACCACACCAGCCAAGGTGAGAAAGATTTGCATAGCATCCAGCATGATCGTTGGCAGTACTTCATCAAGTTGTCCTAGATCCTTTGAAAATCTATTCAGTATACGCCCAGACGGATTCGTGTTGAAGAAGTGCATGGCTGCCCTTGTGATGCCACGGAACATGGAATTATGAAGCTTTGTAGAACTACGTCTTGCCATCGAGAAGAAAAGAATCGGACGCAAAATACAGAAGATAATGGCAGTCACATTGAGGGCTGTGAAGTAGTATATATCAGTGGCATCGGAGTTGCTGTCGGTGCCCTTGTTCTTGTTGACCCTATAATGGACATTGAGATAATTAATTAGAAACCATAATTTGAAGACTTCTACTCACCAGTAAGAGAGAAACCAATCTGAGGCGGATACTACAACTTGCGTTCCAATGCACAGGAAGATTAGTAAAAGGATTAAGAACCAACCGCTGCCTGCAGCAAAGTATTCCTTGTAGAGGGACAAACTGATTTTACCCTCGACACGCGTCTCCTGTGGGGCCATAGGCGCTTCTACACCAATCGACTCCGCCAGGGAGCTCAATGAGTTTACGCTATCGGTTCGTGAAGTCTGGCGACTGTTTCTACTGACGCTTCGTCGCAGGTGTATGCTCTTGTGATCTATAATATCCCCAGCATCGCTTTCCTCATCATCAAATGACTCTTCAACTTTGTTGGGATTTGTCAACAGCTGTGCAAAGTCCAGTCCACTACTCTTCATCGATTTATATGTGCCCATTGCACTGATCTTTCCTTTATCCATTATAACAATGAGATCGGCTTGCTCCAGAAACTGCAGCTGATGTGTGACCAGAATAACCAGTTCGCTTCTCAGATATCCCCTCATACACTGATCAAATAGTTCGCGACCTACGTGAGTGTCGACGGCACTCAGTGGATCATCCAGTAGGTAGATATCTGCTCTGCGATATACAGCTCTTGCCAAGCTGATACGCGCCTTCTGTCCTCCCGAGAGGGAAGCTCCTCGCTCTCCAACAATCGTCTTATCACCCTGAGGGAGTAACTCAAAGTCACGTTCCAGTGCGCATTTTTTGACAACAGTGCGATAGCGATATTTGTCCAAGGTGAGTCCAAAGAGAATATTCTCTCTAACGGTTCCGGTAAAGAGCCAAGGTTCCTGAGAAGCGTATGAGAATCTTCCATTGACCTTTAAGCTTCCCTTCTCAGCTGGTAGTTCACCAAGTATGGATTGTATTAGACTGGATTTGCCGGCACCAACAGGTCCTATAACAGCCACCAACTGGCGACGACCCAGTTTAAGATTGACATTTTCCAGGGTTTCTTCAGCGGCTGTTGGAGTCCACTTGGCATGGAATTGGTCAAATTCAACCAATATCTCCGGTTTATCATCGGATACTGCAGGTTTGCTGCCATTCTCAGCTTTGATTACTGAACCATTTTCCTTTTCGTCAGAAGTTCCCATCGTGATGGATCTATCATTGATTTCCTCGCGATGCATGAAGGTCTGCAGACGCTTGATGGACACCAAGAGCTCTGCAAATTGCGAGATGCCCATGGGAAATAAATTGGTGACGGCTCGCTGTAGCAGGTTGTAGTAGGCAGTGATGAAAAAGGCTTCTCCGGCTGTCAATACGTTGTCCAGCAGCACGTAGCCAACCAGACTGACAAAGGTAAAGGTGCGTGATAGACACATGCCGAAGGCGATGAGAATGCCTCGGATATAGTTAACCCTTTTAATGCAGCCCATCTCTTTGTGGCGCACGTATTCTATCAGCTTGCCAAAGGGCTTCTCCCATGCGTACATCTTGATCACCTGAATGCCTGAGATGATCTCGTTCATCATTCGCACGCGCTCGTCAGTACGCAGTGCCGTGCGTAGTCGCAGAGCTGCTGTCTTCTTAGCCAGGTATGCCTGCAGCGGAAGGAAGAGCAACATCACAGCAACGCCAAAGAAGCAAGCTACTCCAATCTACAGAGAAAAGATCGATAAGAAAATGTTTTCTTCTTCAAGGCCTCACTTTACCTTCTGGTACATAAAGTAGGAGACTACAATAAGTTCCAATGGGGCAAGCCATACAAAGTGCACCGTAATCAGGATCATGTCGAAGCGTCCCACATCGTTGGACAACAGGTTAACCACTTGACCTACTGATGTGTCCGACAGGGCTGTGCGACTTAGTCGCAACGACTTCCTATAAATTAAACTGCATAGGGCGAGGCGCATTTTCATGCCGAGATGCATCTGACCAAGTATATATGGGTGTCCATATATAACCGTAACCAGCGAGCCAGCAATAAGACCCAAAGCATAGAGTTGCGCCGTCAATAGGTCGGTGTCCTTGTCGCCCGAAAAGTATGCCATGATGCCAAACAAACAGATCGGCTGTGTGAATCTAAGGATCAGAAATATATGGTAATAAATTCTCCAAAATATACTTTTAACAGATGAATATACGAACTTTGTAAGAAACTCTCTGAACATTAGTAGCATTCCTGTGCAAAACAAATGCAAGCCAAAAACTCGTATCACAACGCGACCCAGGCGAGGAGGCTTTTTTTGGGCTGCTCTTTGGGCTACTTCCTTGTCCCATTCTGCACACAGTCGGTCGCCAAGTGTCTCTGATAAAAATTGGAATTTATTATTATGAGTTCAAGATCTCTTCATTTGAATTTTCATTCTTAACTGCACATTTGGCAACAATTAAAACATGTCATTTAAGCAAATGTTTGATACGTAGTAAGATCTTATCTCATTGTAGTAAAAAGCATAGACATCCTCATCATCGTTGTTTGTAACTTACCAGATTTGTGCTCTTTCAGGGGTCTATATAAATCTGACTGTTCCAGCGTCTTCTTGCGGCCCTTGAATAAGACGGGGAATACAAAGCTTTGTCACGATTGTAAAGATAAGAAGAGATAAACGAGAATTTTAAGATAAGTTGTTATGATATTTAAAAAAAAGACAAATATTAACCCATTTATATTGGATCTTATCAGGAAGTGCTAATAAAAATTATAATGGGTTTTCGTAATTGTATTTATTTCTATAATTTTCACACACTCTAAGTTTTAAAAGCATTCTAATATACCTAATTTCCCTTTTCAAGCTAATTCGATTACCCTTTGGTAGGTAAACATTCTTTTTGTTACCACTTGGCGCTTTTTACGTCACAACATTGTCTCTTTCCCTTTGCGAGGGTCACGAAAACCAAACTTTGAACCACCTTCTTCACGACAAATCAATCTGAATTGGTAGCAAATGAGTTGCTTATTAAGCTATCAAAGTAATTAAATTCATACATAGTTATGTCTTTCAATTCACATTAAATGGAAAAACATAGATAAGTTAAGTGTTGTGCCTGCAAATATTGTTAGCCCTTTCCTATGTTTATTTAGATATCGTAATACTTATTTGAGTACATGTGTATGTTTGCCGCCCTGACAGATAAGATAATATATTATTTGTGTTATCATCATTATATATAGCAAGTGTCATATTAGTGGAAAATATACCCCGACCTTGAAATCATTTTACATATCTTAAATATTTTATAATAAACGAATCTCTCAAGTGTCCAACAATTTATTATGACATTATCTTAAGGGGTCATCGAACCGTCAATGAAAATATAAATTAATTTGTTTTCACTGACATTCAAGCCAAATAATCGAAACTATGAAGTAGAGCATGTCGATTTACCAGAGCATAAGTTCCGAAATTGGGTTACTGCGTTCCCGGGGATTTTCCGGTAACTCGTCCGCTTTGATCGACTGCATTTTGTAGTTTTCTTCACTATATTTTGTTACTTTCACAAACAGATAACACACATATACATATATTCACATAAAACTATTTTAGTTTTTGGCATTGAGGCTTGTGAATTTTATTTTATTTTCGCTCGATTTTCGCTTTTCTCTTCGCACAAAGAGAGATTCACAATTCTATTGTGCTACCAGAACAGTTCTGGAGAAAATTAGTTTTTACTATTACGAAAACAAGTCGCAGTCCACTGTGCCAGCTGCTTGTGTCGGAGATGCTGCCGCGATTTTATTAAACAATTTTATGCGAACAATATTAATAACTTGAATAGAATAAATGCAATTGGCAAACACTCAAAACAAAAGGCACTTTGTATTTTATCTTCAGGCGGAATTGAATTTCACAATTTTTATGTATTTTATGTTAAGAAAATCTGGTCTGATCTACGTTCACTATCAGCTGTTCGCCCTTCGGCCACACAGCTCGCTCTGACACACAGCTGACTGTCTCGCGAGTTTTATTCCAACTGATGGCACTAGCTTGCATAGACAACTGTTGCTACCGTTGTGCTCTCTCGGCAATGCGATGCTTTCGCTCTCTCGGTAGGCACATGCCTCTGCTGGAGAGCTTTTGTTGTGAGCTTTTAAGTTTTTATCGTATATTGTTTGGTTTGCCGGCGTTTTGCTAACACCGATTTATTTTTTTGTTGGAGCATGAGTTGCAAAACTTGCAAAGTTGTCTTTTGATAAGTATTATGAGTAATATTCAAACAAATATCAAATACTGGTGAGGACGGCAAATTCGGTGAATTGGATGTTTTCAAAAAGAACTTTTATAGCATTACTTTCGGTTGTTTATTTGTGTTTCTGTCATTCATAGCTGTAAAGAGAACGGTTATTCTGCTCTCCATAACGAGTTGCAGAGTACCCACATGCAAGTACATATGTATATACATATGTACGCATGTTGATGTGTTTATTCACATAATCTTATATTGGTTGTTTTAAAATTTATTTATATGATTACAAAACAATATTTTAAAATATCAAAAGTACACTGAAGATTATACGCACACTGAGTAGACTTCTCTTACTCTAGGAAGTTATATTTTTCTGCGATTGCAAATGAGCCTGTAAATAAATTAATTTCCTTAGTTACTGTAAATAATACATACATATGTATGTATGTGTAGATCGGTACCAACCTTTTCAGCAACCTTAAGCAGACTATCGAAACTGCTTTGACCCGTTTCCATGACCATACTATGAAAGATTTTTGAGTCGCACTGGGTCAAGAGCTCATAGGGTGCACCATACTCGACCAACTGTCCAGCATCCATGACCAGCACCTTGTCTGAATCCATTATTGTGTTTAACCGATGAGCAATTGTCAGAACGGTACACTCCCTGAACTTATTCCTGATTGTGGCCTGGATGAGCTCATCTGTCTGGGGATCCACGTTCGCTGTGGCCTCGTCCATCACCAGAATGCGGTTTTCCCGAAGAATAGCACGCGCAAGACAAACCAACTGTCGCTGTCCAACACTGAAGTTGGTTCCTCCCTCAGAGATTTTACTCAGTAGCCCACCAGGAAGCTCGCTTATTACTGGCTTCAACTTCACCTCTTCCAAAACTTCCCACAACTTGGCATCGGTGTACTCCTCAAAGGGATCAAGATTGTATCGCATGCTACCTGAGAAAAGCACTGGTTCCTGTGGAATAATAGAGACCTTGCTGCGCAAATCGTGAAGTCCCAATTTATTTGTGTTGCGACTGTCAATGATGATGGAGCCATCGTTGTAGGAGAGACGGAATAGGGCGTTGATCAGCGAAGATTTGCCAGCTCCTGTGCGACCCACAATCCCGACCTTCTCCATAGGATAAATCTCGAAATTAAGAGACTTAAGCACATACTTGGACTGCGGATCGGGAAAGTATCGTAAACTAAGATCGTCAGCCACGATTTGTCCATGTTCCGGCCAGGTGGTTGGAGGTTTTTTATTGGGCGGTGACTCGTATTCTCCTTCTGGTTCGATCTCATCATACTCTACAACTCGTTCAACTGCTGTCATTGTGTTCTCTAACTCTGTAGATTGGCGCAAACTCCACTGAACCATGCCAGTCATGCCCATGGCTTGTGTAATGGCCAAACCAACCTCCCCTGGGTTTTCAGGTGGATTGATGAAGTAATTGACTATTATAACTACAATATAGAGTGAGCAGAAGAGGTCCAGATAGTAACCGAATGCACGATTAGTTGACAAAAAGGTATAGTATCCAGAGCTGTGCAGATCCTGGAGATTGTCGAACTCTGCAATCAAAGTCTTCTGTGCGCCTAAAGCTCTTATCGTTGGCAATCCATTTAGAGTAGCACTGAGGTGGGAGTAGATCGGTGATCTGGCCACTGCTTCCAGCCGTTTAACATCCCTTGACGTCTTCAGATAGAATTCTCTCGCATAATAGATGATGATCGCGAGACCAACAGTTAATAGTATATAATACGGGTTAGTAATGCAAATGACAGTTATAATCCCAGAAAAGGTCAAAAACAGATGCACAACATCCAACATCAGGGTAGGTAATATTTCATCGATTTGACCCATATCCTTGGAGAATCGATTTAAAATGCGGCCTGATGGATTCGAATAGAAAAAGTACATCGCCGCTCTGGTAACCCCTCGGAACATTGAATTGTGAAGATTTGTGGAGCTTCGCATTGCCATTGTATAGAATAAAATAGTGCGTGTCAAGGTAAAAATGATAACGGAAAGGGTAAGAGCAGTGAAATAGTAGATATCAACGGTATCCGTGTCAACACCTCCAGAGTTTTTATTCTTGCCTACCCTGAAAAAGAAAGGAAGAAATTAAGTAAGTATAAATAAAATATAAAGTTTAATAATACGTACCAATATGAAAGGAAAATATCGGCTGAGGATATCGCAACTTGTGTACCTATGCAAAAGAATATCATGAGACTAATCATAAGCCAGCCACCACCGGCGGAAAGGTATTCCTTATAGAGACTTAAGCCAATTTTTCCTTCAACACGAGACTCTTGGAGAATTGTAGGTTCTAGATCCATTGAACCAGCTAAAGAGCCCATCGTACTAATAGTATCCGTCCGGGAAGTCTGGCGACTACTTCTGCTTATTAGTCTTTTTCGTATATCTCGTATATCTCCATGATTGTGAATATCCTCATCATATTTGTCTTTATCAGGTTGAGGCTCATCAATTTTGTTGGGATAGGTAAGCAGCTTTGTAAAATTTAGTCCATTGGTTGTCATCGATTTATACGTGCCCATTGCACTGATCTTTCCATTTTCCATTAAGACAATGAGATCGGCCTGTTCCAAGAACTGCAGCTGATGTGTGACCAGTATGACTAGCTCACTTTTTAGGTATCCTCTTATGCACTGGTCAAACAGTTCGCGACTTACGTGAGTGTCCACTGCACTCAGTGGATCATCCAGTAAGTATATATCTGCTCTACGATATACAGCCCTTGCCAAGCTGATGCGTGCCTTCTGTCCTCCAGACAGAGAAGCTCCTCGCTCTCCAACGATTGTCTTATCACCCTGAGGGAGTAACTCAAAATCACGTTCCAGTGAGCATTTTTTGACTACAGTGCGATAGCGATATTTGTCTAAGGTTGTTCCAAAGAGAATATTCTCTCTGACGGTTCCGGTAAAGAGCCAAGGTTCCTGAGAAGCGTACGAGAATCTACCATTGACGTTTAAGCTACCTTTCTCACTTGGCAGTTCGCCGATAATGGACTCCAACAGACTGGACTTTCCAGCACCCACAGGACCGATCACAACCACTAGCTGCTGAGGCCCAAGCTTAAGACTGATGTCTTCAAGAGTGTTCTCGGTTGCATCTGGACTCCACTTGGCGTGGAACCCAATAAATTCAACTAGAAAGTCGTTTACCTTATCGGACTTAGGCTTTAGTTTGTGTTCTTCAGATTTATCCTTAATTTTAGTTTCCTCTTTCAGCATAAATCTTTCTAAACGCCCAATTGTGACCTTAATCTCAGCGAATTGAGAAATGCTTTGTGGAAAGAAATTGGTGACGGCACGTTGCAACAAGCTATAGTAGGCCGTGATGAAGAACGCGTTCTTGGCAGTTAAAACATTGCCTAATAATACAAAAGCCACTAAGCTGGAGAATGTAAAGATGCGTGATAGGCACGTTCCAAAGGCCATGAGTGTGCCACGGATGTAGTTTACTTCTCTAATACAGGCCATCTCTTTTCCGCGCACTAGTTCCACTAACTTTCCAAAGGGTTTCTCCCATGCATACATTTTAATTCCTTGGATGCCACAGATAATTTCATTCATCATACGAACACGATCGTCGGTGTGCAGGGCTGTTCGAAGGCGCAACTCCGCCGTTTTCTTTGCCAGATAAGCTTGGAGAGGCAGAAAAAGCAGCATCAATGCCACTCCAAAGAAAGAGGCAACACCTATCTGCAAGGAAACATTCAATTCAGTTTTTCCGGTCTTATCTCTCTGACTTAACTACTTGCCTTTTCATACATAAGATAAGTTACTACGAACAACTCTAGTGGACCCAGCCATAAGTAGTGTATGTTGGCCAGCACCGAATCGAAACGTCCCACATCGTTGGACATCAGATTTACAACGTGACCAATTGAAGTATCCAATTGACCTGCACGACTCAACCGCAATGATTTTCTATAGATTAAGCTGCAAAGAGCTACTCGCATCCTCATGGCCAAATGCATAATACCCAGCATTAAAGGGTGTCCAGTCATAATTGATAGTAAAGCGGCCGCAATGAGGCCGGCCCCGTAGAGTTTTGCCTTAATTGGATTAGGATCATCGCCCGAGAAATAAGCCATGACACCAAATAAGCATATAGGCTGAGAAACTCTAGAATTAAGGCAATAATTAACTTTGTAGGGTTCTAACGTTGTTTACATACTTTGCTAAAAATTCTTTAAGGGCCAGCAGGATACCAGTTACAACAAGATGCCAGCCAAACACGCGTAACATAACGACTTTTAGACGAGGAGGCTGTTTTCGGGCTGCCCTGCGATCTTTTTCTTCTTCCCATGCTGCGCATAAGCGATCACCAAGCGTATCTATTGATTAAAATTGGTTTAAAACGCAAAATTCAAGTTTAAAAAAGCTCACTTCAATAATAAAGTTGTTTTCCCAAATTCTTTGGATGCGATGAAGCGACTGTTTGAATTTAAACTATTGCATTCAGACTGTCATCTCTAGTAGAACTATAACAGCCCCTTTGGAGTATAACAGAGCTTAGACGCGCAGCCTTTAATATTGCTTAGAAACTGTTAAGCAGTTTCAGGAGTAAATTAAAAATGTAAACAGAGTTTGTAATCAACAAGTAGGATTTACTTGTAATTAGAAATAAATTTTGAAGTGTCACTCACCTGATTTGTGCTCTTTGAGAGGCCGGTAAAGATCTGGTTGATCCAATGTCTTTTTCCGACCCTTGAACAACAAAGGAAAGACAAAACTTTATGTTCAATTGGAGTCAAGATCACACCACATACATATGTAAAACAAAATAGATAGAACATACATATATGGAGATAATGGGTAATATAAGTAATGCCTATTGGCTGAATGCTTAACAAAATACAATTTAACTGCTGTTCATGCACAATAATAATTTTCTTATCTGTATTAGATTAATAATTTTCACAACAACAATACGCGTACACCTACCAAAACATCATTTCGGTAAACGGATTGCTGTGTTCTCGTGGATTTTCCGGAAGGTCATCGGCCTTAAGTGACTGCATTGTTATTTGTTTAACAACATTCAGGCGATCAACAGATTTATATTAAATTACACAAATATTTGCAAAATATTTCGGCTTAAATAACAACCACAACACTGTTCCAATGTTTCAGCTCGATCCACAGAAGTGTAATTGACAAATTAGACAAAATTTCATCACGTTGTGAATTGACGAATTAAAATACTTCGAATAGACAACAAAATAGCACAACAGAATTCCTTTTTAATTAAGTGTTTGCTCGACGACCGCTCAACTAGTTCTGGCGATATGCGGCAAAGTATTCTCTTTTTCATTGAAACTTGATTCGGTAAAGCTGCAAAAACAACTGTTACTCTCTGAGTCGGAACCCTACAAAATTATGATTGTAGGCTCTTATCGTGTTTTATTTATTGGGATAGGGTGAGCATGGTCGGTAATCTACTGCGATAGCATTAGCTGATACTACGTGCAATTCATTCATAATTTAACATCTGTAGAAGCTGATCTTTCTAATCAAGTTTTTTTTTTTCAAAAACCCTTATCTTAATCTTTTTGCAGAGACGATGTTCAAGAGCCAAAGAATCCCCCACAGCTTAGCATGTTGCAAAAGCATCCATAGAATTATTAGTTTTTTCCAAAACTTTCATAGCTACACATTAATACCTTGTTACCATTATGGGTGTCACCAAAATTTGAATACTTAAAGCTGAAACATGAAAAGCCTTCTCAAATTAAAAAAAAAAAATTGTTTGTACGCAAAGTGTTGCAGAATTTCATCATATCTTTAAAAGTATGTACATTTATTTACGAATAGTTTTCAAAATCTGGGATTTTATTTAAATTGCATAGTTTCCTTTTGCTGTATTACAATCTTAATTTGTAGACATAATACTTTAAGTAGCAAATTTATTTAAAATAAGTTGGTTGTCACTGAAAGTAGCAAACTAAATATGAGAATTTTCCTTTCACTAAATTAGGATTGTTGGCTTAGGCAGTTTTTGATTTCTGTGACACTAAATGAGCCTGTAAATGAAAAATATTAAATTATTATGATCTGGTTTTCAAAGTTTTGTACCAACCTTTTCAGCAACCTTAAGAAGACTATCGAAGCTGCTTTGACCCGTTTCCATGACCATACTATGAAAGATTTTTGAGTCGCACTGGGTCAAGAGCTCATAGGGTGAACCATACTCGACCAACTGTCCAGCATCCATGACCAGCACCTTGTCTGAATCCATAATCGTGTTCAACCGATGTGCAATTGTCAGAACGGTACACTCCCTGAACTTATTCCTGATTGTGGCCTGTATGAGGGCATCTGTCTGGGGATCCACGTTCGCTGTGGCCTCGTCCATCACCAGAATGCGGTTTTCTCGAAGAATGGCACGTGCAAGACAAACTAGCTGTCGCTGTCCCACACTAAAGTTGGTTCCTCCCTCTGAGATTTTACTCAGTAGTCCACCAGGAAGCTCGCTTATTACTGGCTTCAGCTTCACCTCTTCCAACACTTCCCACAACTTGGCATCGGTGTATTCCTCAAAGGGATCAAGATTATATCGCATGCTACCTGAGAAAAGCACCGGTTCCTGTGGAATAATAGAGATCTTGCTGCGCAAATCGTGAAGTCCCAATTCATTTGTGTTCCGACTGTCAATGATGATGGAGCCATCGTTGTAGGAGAGACGGAATAGGGCATTGATGAGCGAAGATTTTCCGGCTCCTGTGCGACCCACAATCCCCACCTTCTCCATGGGATGAATCTCGAAGTTAAGAGACTTAAGCACATACTTGGACTGTGGATCGGGAAAGTAGCGTAGGCTGAGATCGTCAGCCACAATTTGTCCTTGTTCCGGCCAGGTGGTTGGAGGTTTTTTATTGGGCGGTGACTCGTATTCTCCTTCTGGTTCGATCTCATCGTACTCCACAACTCGTTCAACGGCTGTCATTGTATTCTCAAGCTCTGCAGATTGTCTCATTCCCCACTGAACCATGCCAGTCATGCCCATGGCTTGGGTAATGGCCAAACCAACCTCTCCGGAGTTTTCAGGTGGATTGATGAAGTAATTGACTATTATAACTACAATATAGAGTGAGCAGAAGAGGTCCAGATAGTAGCCGAACGCACGATTAGTTGACAAATAGGTATAGTATCCAGAGCTATGCAGATCCTGGAGATTGTCGAACTCGGCAATCAAAGTCTTTTGTGCGCCTAAAGCTCTAATCGTTGGCAATCCATTTAAAGTAGCACTGAGGTGGGAGTAGATTGGTGATCTGGCCACTGCTTCCAATCGTTTGACATTCCTCGACGATTTCAGATAGAATTCTCGTATGTAATAGAAGATAATTCCGAGTCCGAGAGTTAACAGCAGATAATACGGATTAGTTATGCAAATGACAACAATGATACCAAGCAAAGTGAGAAAGATTTGCACAACGTCTAACATTACAGTCGGAAGAAGTTCATCAATCTGTCCTAGATCTTTGGAAAAGCGATTTAATATGCGACCAGATGGATTCGTGTTGAAGAAGTACATGGACGCTCTGGTGATTCCTCGGAACATGGCATTGTGAAGCTTAGTGGAACTACGCATGGCCAGCTTGTAGAAGAGCATAGTACGCACCAAGGTAAACACGATGACTGCCAAATTGAGGGCAGTGAAATAGTAGATATCCACGGGATCTGAGCTCTCCGAGGAGTTTTTGTTTTTGTCAACCCTAGGAATGAAACTTGTTTAAACGAGCCTTTAAAACAGATTCTATATCACTTACCAATAAGAGAGAAATACATCAGCTGCCGATCCTACAATTTGTGTTCCCAAGCAGAGGAATACCATGAAGCTTATCATGAACCAACCACTGCCAGCTGTGAAGTATTCTTTATAAAGTCCTAAACCTATTTTACCCTCGACACGTGTCTCTTGAACGGCCACGGGTGCCTCCTGGCCAACCGACTCTGCCAAAGAGCTGAGGGAAGTGAAGCTGTCGTTGCGTGAGGCCTGTTTACTGGTTTTGCTACTGCGTCTGCTTCGAGAGGCTACACTTAACCGATCCCAAATATCGCCAGCATCACTCTCGATGTCATCCTCTTCAGTCTTGTTGGGATCGGTTAACAGCTGTGCAAAGTCTAATCCACTACTCTTCATCGATTTATATGTGCCCATTGCACTGATCTTTCCCTTATCCATAATGACAATGAGATCGGCCTGTTCTAGGAACTGTAGCTGATGTGTGACCAGAATGACTAATTCGCTTCTCAGGTATCCCCTCATGCATTGATCAAACAAATGACGTCCTACGTGAGTGTCCACAGCGCTGAGTGGGTCATCTAGTAAGTAGATATCTGCCCGACGATATACTGCTCTCGCTAAGCTGATACGCGCCTTCTGTCCTCCCGAGAGGGAAGCTCCTCGCTCTCCAACAATCGTCTTATCACCCTGCGGAAGCAACTCAAAGTCACGTTCTAGGGCGCACTTCTTGACTACAGTGCGATACCGATGCTTGTCTAGCGTCAAACCAAAGAGAATGTTTTCTCTGACTGTTCCAGTGAAGAGCCAAGGTTCCTGCGAAGCATAGGAGAACCTTCCGTTCACTTTGACACAACCCTTTTCAGCTGGCAGCTCGCCGAGAATGGCTTGTATCAGACTAGATTTGCCAGCACCAACAGGTCCAATAACAGCCACCAGTTGACGACGACTCAGCCGAAGATTTATGTTGTCAAGGGTGTCTTCGGTGGCTTCTGAAGTCCATTTGGCATGGAACTGGCTGAATTCAATTAGATTGTCTTCATTGTCGTTGACTTTTGCCACATCTCCGTTTCCATTGTTAATTAGTGACCCTCGTTCCTTGTCACTAACCGATCCAGATGGACTTGGTCCATTGGATATATCCTGAATCTGTGTCTCCTCGCGATGCATAAAGGTCTGTAGACGCTTGATGGACACCATCAGCTCAGCAAACTGTGAGATGCCTTGTGGAAAGAACATGGTGACTGACCGACGTAATATGTTATAGAAAGCAGTTACAAAGAATGCTCTCTCGGCCGTAAGAACATTGCCGAGCAGCACGTAGCCTACCAGGCTCGAAAAGGTGAAGACGCGGGAAAGGAACATGGCGAAGGATATTAGAATGCCACGAATATAGTTAACTTGTTTAATGCAGGTCATCTCATTGCAGCGCGTCAGTTCCACCAGTTTGCCAAAAGGTTTTTCCCAGGCGTACATCTTTATTACCTGAATGCCCGAGATGATCTCGTTCATCATGCGTACTCGCTCATCCGTACGTAGTGCAGTGCGTAGACGCAGAACCGACGTCTTCTTTCCCAAATACGCTTGAAGAGGCAGAAAGAGCAACATCACCGCAACTCCAAAGAGTGAAGCAATTCCAATCTAAAAATAAAAACCACTAAGCCAACATAGAAATCTTTTATCTAAATAGTCCACTTACCTCCCGGTACATTAGATATGTGACCACGATAAGTTCCAGCGGTGCAATCCATAAGTAATGTACATTGATCAGCACCGTATCGAAGCGTCCCACATCATTTGAGAGTAGATTTACCACCTGTCCGACTGTCGTATCACCCAGCGAGGTGCGATTGAGGCGCAATGCCTTACGATAGATCAGGCTACAGAGTGCTACACGCATTTTCATGCCCAGATGGAGTAGACCAAGCATATACGGATGTCCGTAGACCACCGTAAGTACCGATGCCGCAATGAGACCCGCCGCATAGAGCTGCGCATTGGTTGGATCTGCTTCGGGGTCGCCAGCAAAGTAGGCCATCAAACCAAACAGCATAATGGGTTGAGTGATTCTAAATGCGTTTTGAATTATTGTTTATTATTGTTACATTTTTTAAACTTTAATTCAATATTACTTGGTCAAGAACTCGTGAACAAACATCAAAAATCCAGTCAAGACCAGATGCCAACCAAAGACACGAGCTACAACACGCCCCAGCCGAGGTGGTAGCTTCTGCGCAGATCTCTGTGCGACTTCTTGATCCCATGCCGCACTCAGTCGGTCGCCAAGTGTATCTATTAAACATTTAAAATAATAAAATTTCACTTTCAACCCTCAATGACACTCACCCGACTTGTGTTTCTTGAGCGGCCTATAGAGATCCGTTGCCTCCAGTGTTTTCTGGCGACCTTTGAATAAGACGGGCAGGGCAAAGCTTTGGGAATACAAGAGATTAAAATATAACACGAATAAAGATAATATGAAGGTGTGTTTTGATATTAAAAGTCAAAAATAACACAAACAGTGTCATATACTAGCGACGTGCTGGATAACGATTAAAAAACGAGCTGAGCTGTGACGTGATGAGTGAGTGGGTAATTGCAATGGGTTCTACGAGATTTATCGTATCTTTAATACTAAAATACATAGCAACTAACGTAAATCGGAGAGAGAAAAAAATTATCTGTAGTCATTTCCTGTAGTTATTACAATTCGGTAACCATTCATATTAAATTTAAAAAAAAAAAAAAAAAAAAAAAAAAAAAAAAAACATCTCGAGCTTAATATATCCAATTATCCCAAGCAAATTTCTGATGATTTGCTTTCTGTGGAAATTTTTAGCACCTTGATAGATAACATTATTTGTGTAGGTATGTGTAGAATTCATATGTGACGAGATCGAATAAAATAATTATGTTCGCTATTAGCAAACCCTTATGCAAAGCCATGATGGCTTAATGTTCTACCGATGTCAGATTGAATGAGATATTTATGCATATATATTTAATTTGACTGGCATGCGATCGGCATTTATTAGCTTACAGCTACATTTGGCTGGACAACGATATTAAAGTTGCCTTAAGTGACTGCCAATTGAATAATTTGAAATACTTCACGCAAATGCATGTGGACACATGAACGTTCGCGTCCGTATTGTCTGTGGACGTAGCCCCGCCTTGGGCGCTCAGAGTCCGATTCTGACGCAGTAACTATATAAATTAAGCGACCCATTGAATAAAGGCATAGTAATAATAAAAGTAATATTAATAGTAATAATAAAAATAGATTGTCAACTCGCACGAAGAGTATAGAACTGATATCTACAAACACAAACACAAACATTGTAAATAGGTTTGTTTGTCTGTATATATTTTTGAAGCTTACCACAACAACAACTCCGACAAGCAATTGGCATGTTCGACGGGATTCTCCGGCAGCTCATCGGCTTTTAATGACTGCATTGTGATCGTTTGCTCTTCGAATTGTTTGTTTTTGAAATTCTCTTTACGAGTTTAATTGTGTATATAGCTGCACTTGTGATAATCTTTACCTTTGCTTTAAGCTTCTTTTTCGCGATTTATAGACACATTACATGAGATTTCGAGATGTCACAACACTCTGAGTTATGATGTCTTTTTTGGGAGTGTGTGTGTTTTTTTTTTTGGGAGTGCGGCTTAATTAACACCCAGCAGTGATATACATAGACACGCGCTAGTCGTTAATATAATTATTTAGACATTAATAGTAGATACATAGAGATAGAGATAGAGATTTCGATATCGGATGACACAAAATTTTCCACTTGCACTTTCTTCTATTCGGATATCAAATAGAATTATAAGAAAACGTTCTACAGTACATTCTGTTTCAGATTGATTCGTTTGTTTCGCTTATATCACTTGTATCTCTTTGGTGTGTACGCACAATGAGAACTTTCCCGCCGAGTGTTTGCACAAGTCCGAAAGCAAAATTTCATCACTAAATGCGTTGGTGTGTGTGTACGATAGATAGTGAATTATGTTTTTGTTTTTATTTGAGTACAAGTTTCGCCGGTCGAACGTATCAACGCAATTTCCCCCAACACCCTGACTCGCACGATCGCTGACTAGTTGTTCACGCCTCGAATGCCGAACTCTTTCTAACGCTCAATTCACAAATTCACTTTGTTTTAGAGAGCCAGAGCTGGTGCGGCTACACTCACAAACACAACAAGTGCTCTCTCCCGAAGAGCACTCTTCTCTCTCTCTCTCGTTTGCGCAACTTCGTTGCTTTCGTGTTTAGATTCTTTGATTATCAGTGCTGGCAGTGTCTTGCTCTCTTCTGCTCTCTCACTCTCCCACACACCTATGCGCTGCATTTGCGTATCACGTTTGTTGATTTTGGCGCTTTGTTTGCTGGCTTCACGATAAGCTTTAAGGCCGCCCAATGTGTTCTCTGGCCTGATTGACACTTGAGTTTCTGTAATCAGTCATAACCTCAGCAGCTGTGCACAGCATCACGCTTTTATTATATATTATTCAGATTGCTTTTGGTTTATTTTAGATTACATTTTTAAATTTTTTAAACGAAGTCGGTATAGCAGTTATAAAAAACATCTTTTATTATCTTCAACTGCCATACAAACGGGCTTGTGCTAGGGAAACGAGCTGTAAAGCAAGCAGTTTTTTATTTGAAATTTTGGACTTTTTTCAGTTTAAATTCGAAATTGCGCCCAATTTAAAAGGTGTATGGCAGCGCAGAACTGTATAGCATGGTTTGAAACTTGACTTTGCACTGCTTTGTTGAATTGGCTTGAAACTTGGCTGACAACGCAGTGCAGACGCAAATTCTTCGTTAGCTGTGGGCACACTGAATTATTTCCAACAGTGCGCTTTTTCCGCCTTTTTTCTGTCAAATTATTATTAGAGACGAAATAAGGAAAAGAATTGCATTGAAGGAAACGGAAGTACATAAAGGTAGTAATTAATATGTAGTAAAATTGTTATTTATTTAATAAATTTGTCCTTGTAAGCACATATGTACATACATTCATATACTGCTCTCTGTACATATTTATATGTATTAAACAAACCATGCACAGTCTATAAATGCGTTTATCTTTAAAGTTGAGCACAGTTGCAGTGGATAATGGATGAGGCGTTTATTGAATTAATGAGATAAGAAAGCAACAAAACGATTCGGTGTGCATGACATACAAAGTCCCTTTAAAATCACATATGGTAGTCTTCTATGGAATATATACGATGCATGTATGTATGTATATTAATATTGCTCGATTAAAGTGTTCATTTGTCATGGGCATGATTGGTTTTAAAGAACATATTGCAATATTAATAAATGAACTTTGTGTCACCAGGTGGCCCGTACGCCAAACCTGTAAATGATGGTATAAATATATACACCCATTCATAAAATTTATACATAATGTGTAGTCAAACAATACACAGAAACGGATACGCAACACAAAAGCTGGTGGTTCTCAGACTACATTCATGTGCATGTTAGTTATAAGGCCGGCGCTTTTGAGTCAATTAGAGCGCAAGAATTGATCGTGTTAAGAGGGGAGGGGGTCTTAAAACATTCGGCAATTGCTAGAATTGCATGCCCAGTCGAAAGTGTGGGTGAAACAAGTCTCCAGACAGGTCAATAAAATAAAATCCATTCAAACACGAACAGAAAAATTAAAATATAACTGAAAAACATATATCTTTCAAGTGCGTGGGATATTTTGTTGTATTTTGTTTGGTTTAAATGGCGAAAATGAATAACAACATTATCTGATTTACTTAGTACACACCTGCCATGAAGAATTAAATATACATATATTTGTTTATAAGCATTGTATATACTTGGCATTCGATTAACACACAAACGTTTTATTTATTTATAAGCAATACTATAGTACAACGGTTACACATTGTTCGTTCCCTTTCTTAATATAACTGATATAACTCTCTTTATGTACCCATATCGATATTGCATATTATGATGCCCTCATAAATTTAAAAGTACCGGCATTACGCGTACTCTCTCTCTCAAGCTCTCTTTCTCTTCTGAATATTAGAGGCAAAGCTTTTCGTAAAGTTTTCACATCTGGCAACGCCGAGCGCTGGTATAAAAACAGTTCCATGCGTGAGCTTTTATGAGTTGAGTAGCGTTCGCTGTGCAGGTTTCATATTTCGTCTTTCAAAGCGTAAGAAAAATAAACATTTTTAAAAAATGGCATCTTTCGTTGGCAAGAAGTACAAACTGGACAAGTCCGAGAACTTCGATGAGTACATGAAGGAATTGGGTAAGTGCTCATCTAGGATTAAAACATGAATTAGAAAGTAGCAAAAAGTGTTATGTGAATTGGCAAATGCCATGCAAAGAAGTTGCAAAAAGAAGAGACCAGAGAGTGTGAGAAAAAAAGCCAAAAACACGCCATCGAAAAACAACCGCTAGCCGGCCGGCGTTCTTCTTTTTTTGCGCAGAGGTGCAAAAGAAAAGAAAAGATGAGATCCACATGAGAGAAAAATGGAAAACGTGGTTGTTGCAGATTTTTGGAACCTCTTTTGGCAACACTGCTCCACTTTTACTATAGGGCCCATAAATATATCTATACAAACACACACGCATATATACAAGTTGCGGAATAACTGGCGATAAAGGTGCAAAGCGCATAGAAGTCGTTAAGACTTATCGGGCGAACTAATGGGGCAATAAACTTAAAAACAAATTACACTCAAGTACTGTACTTTGTCCCACATTTCATTATATGTCTTTATACATATCATTTACACATAGAGACTGTTTTATTGCTGAGACCATTTGAGTTTTTTCGTGTTTGCTTGTATTATCCCAAAGAAAGGCGCGCTTAGTCATGGTGATAGGGTCCGAACTATGTAATTTGCACAACTATCTCCCGACCTTTGATCCACTGCACTTGACACTGGATGAGGTGTAGACCGAAATTGGGTACCTTTATGATGAAAATGTCGGTACAAAGTCGACGCACAGTCGGAGAATTCAGAAATTTGACACTATTTATTTGTTATTATTTGCGGTTTAAAGCTAACACTGAGTTACCACTGATCTTGCCCGGGTCTCAGCTTTCAGTCGGTTTTATTTAGTCGGATTGTATTTGAACGACGTTTTCAAGTGGTTTAGATTACCTAATGAAAGTGCATCAGATATAAGTGAAAATCTCTCGAACCGACAGTTGTCGAGAGACCTTCGAAATAGGTTTTATCAGCCCCATTTGGACTTTTAGTGTATTGATTATACTACTTTGTTTTTCATATGATAAACTACGTGGCTGTGTCTGTGTGTTCATTTATATATACATATAAATGATAATATATTGCGATTACGAAGTTTGCACTTTGCACCTTATCAATATACACGTAGGACTACCTACACATCTATAATCGTACGGCACCAAATCAGTGCGTTTCGGTGCTAATCTAGTCAGAGGAGGAGTGAAATGAAAATAAGATTGGCCCACAATCGAAGTTCCGCTTAATTGCACTAGGTTTGCTGACGCGCAGCTGTAGAGGTTCCCAAAACTGTTGTTCATAGCACCTTCAGTGGGAACCTATCGAAGCGCAAACACTTGACCAAAAGGTCAAACTGTCCACTTAAAAATGTTCGTAAATACATAATTGAACATAATTGATTTGTCGTCGTTTGATGGATGTACGGCCTGGTCACCAAGGGGGAAAGTTCTACGTACACATTTGTATTGTATATGTAGTGTATGTGTGTGGTATATATGCACTGCGATAAGATTGCCTGCATTTGTTGCTGCCTTTTCGATCGTTCGCTATATTTAGGCTGGACAATTGATAAGTACGGATGCTGCCCCCGGCTCGTTTTGTATTGTTAACCTTGAGCATGACTCTTGTCTGGACAACTTACAGGGGAACTTCATAATTCAGCTTTATTATTTCAATTAAATACAATATGATTTGCATTGTGTGCAGGTCTTCAACTCTGACGGGCTAATTCAATTAAATTCGTTACAAATCTTCAAGCTTTTTAAATGCAGACACTCTTGTGCATAATATATACGATTATACATATAGATATAGAAGAGATGTATGCGAATTCCTTACTGATTATATCTGAATTCTCTTTCAGGCGTCGGCATGGTGCTGCGCAAAATGGGCAACACTGTCAGCCCCACCGTGGAGATCACTCAGGATGGCGATACCTACACCTTGACCACCACATCCACATTCAAGACCTCGGCCATCAGCTTCAAGCTAGGCGAGGAGTTCGACGAGGAGACTCTGGATGGTCGCAAGGTCAAGAGTGTCATCACCCTGGATGGCAACAAGCTGACGCAGGAGCAGAAGGGCGACAAGCCCTCGACCATTGTGCGCGAGTTCACCGACAGCGAACTGATTACCGTAAGTCTGATAGTGACTAATCTTTGGAACACGCCCCATTCTAACCGATTCTCTTTTCTCTTTCTTCTCACAGACACTCACCATTGGCAGCGTAAAGTCCGTGCGCGTCTACAAGGCTGTCTAAGTGACTCCCCTTGTCGTTTGCTGCTAAAAAGAAACATGACTGAATTATAAAACTGTCTAAACTAACTTTTGCATTACGAACTAATTCCCAGTTTAGTTTATATTGTTATTGATTAACAAGTTAATGGACAATTGCACTTTAATTCTTATGTTTATTTATAACTAAAACTAAACACATGCATTGCACATGCATGTGAAAGACATTTCAAAGATTTCAAAATGCATTTGAATAAAATCTAAAATTTCGCCTTAGTTTGTCTCGTCTTGCTTTATTCATCCCCACCATGTAAACGATATGATGATAACATTTTCGAGGCCAAAAAACAATTTTTATTTGTCGGCGGTTTTTATTGAAGTCATCTTGATTTACAATGCGATATTGTGGGAATCGGCATCAGAATCAGAGACCAGACCAGCAAAGTTTTTTTCATATAATAAAACCAGGCATGATGCCCATAGTACATAACGGTTGTGTGCGCCTACGCACTTCCTGAATTTCCTCGCGGTACCTAAACAGCTTATGTTGTCTCTCCCTCTCTGTAGTCAGACTCATTGTGGGTGAGCGCCGTTAATAGAGTGTGGGAGGCTTGCGGGTGAAGCCGACGCAGGCGCAGTGCAAAGTGCGACGACGTGACTACGCCACTGTCCAGCAGGCAGTTTGCCGACAGTTGCTTTAGTTGACATTCTCGGTTTGCCGGTTCCAGTATCGTTCAGAGCTGCTCTATATGTATGTACAGGGCTAATCATCAACCACGGTACATTTATCACTAATTAGTCGAACATAAGTTTTGGCTACTATAACATATAATATCGATTGTTTGACCAAATAATTACACTGTTGTGGGAGTCGCAGCAGGTTCAGACAATTCGCAAATACACCAAGTACAGTCACATACATACATACATACTTCGCGTAGACAGACTGTGTGTGTGCGAGCTGTGTGTATGTGTTGGCATTGTGTAATCAACATGGCAAATTTGTTGTCTATTTTCAGGCTGTTCGTGCTGCGCGCATTTGAAAAGTTCATAAAAAATTTGTTTGTTGTTTTTATTGTTCTATGCTTTCAAGCAGCGTCTTGACGCAAGCTTTTCCAGCAGCAAAAAAGCTTCGGCAAGTTTTGCTGCGCCAAACGGGTTTTACGCTGATTAAGAGTCTAGAGAGATCTTTGCTGTTGTTGTAGTTGTTGCTTCAGTTCTGCCGCGTCAACACTAAAATCCAGTATCAGGCCATCGCCGTTACTTTTTGCTCTTCGTCCAGTTCACCACACGCGCTCTCTTTCACCCAAGCTCTCTCGCTCTCTGGCTCTCTCACCTCTTGATCTTGAATGGGGGAGCAGCAGAGCACAGTTGGTTTGTTTCAGCTTGTTTACAAATGTGCTGCTTATTTGAATTTGTTGTTGTTGCTGTTGTTTGTGTATTTCGCTTTCTCTGCGATTGGAAATTGAAATTGAAATTTTTTTCATAGTGCGAAGCCAGTTGAGTCGCTGCCCTAGCCGCGATCGCGTCGCTATCGCATTCCAACCAGCCGGACCAAAGAGATTAGCGAGCATTTAGTTTGCTAATTTAATTTAGTTTTGCATTTACTTAATTAATATTAGAAAATGTGAGTAGAGTTCCAGTTACATTCATGAGTGTTGTGTTTCCAATCCGAAACTTGCCATTAAATAGCGATAAAGTTTTACGTGTATGTAATTGCCGAGTACGTGTGTAGGTGTATGTGTTTGTATGTGTGTGTCTGTGTGTACACTCCCAGCAAAAAGTTATCACAAACTTTGTTTATCTCTATCGCAAATGCTCGAAGTTTACTTAAAAGTGTAGTTTGCATTTATTGATTGAAAATAAATACAGAAATTATAAATTTCTGATCAATTTATAATTCTTAAGGTTCTTGCCAAAATTATATAACCAAGTGGAAAAAGTATGAAGAGAATTCCCATTGGGTTTCAAAGCTCCAGCGTAGTTTTTTTTTTAATTGGGTCTGCCTATCGTACGATCGCCAGTAATCAGAAGAACTAAAGATGTTTCGATGGCAAATGGAATATTACTACTCATGATTGTGCATGTCTGGCGACAAATATGTACTTATTTGAACTTTGCTTTCAAGGTGAAAATATGTAGTGCGATAAAATCGCGTATTTTCAAGCACAAAACAAGCACGAGCCGTATTGAGATTAGTGACAAACATAACCAAACTAAGCGACACAGTGGAACTTCGCTATATGAAATTACAAAGTGAAATAAACAGAAAGCTTATCAAGTTAATTTTATTCTGGGAAAATTGAAGGAAATGGATCTTCTTATGCATTCATCAAGTTGCATAATTTGAAGCGTCATCAAAAATTGAAACAATTGTCAAGTTGTTTTTTGTTTTGGTTTATAGAAAAACAAATTTCTTAACATTGGTACAAAGTCTATTTTTATCAAACATACGAACTGAGAAAACACACCTACCCAAGCTGTCAGTTTGTTTTTTTAAATGAACTCCCACACATTTCATATTGTCTAAAATTAGTGAACTTCAACAAAACGAAGAGAAGAGCAAGTTCCAAAGTCTTGTCACGTATTTAAACAGGTAGAAATACAGCAAAGTTGTGATGGCATATAAGACTTAAAGATACCCTGTACACGACAAGTAGATGTAACCAGTTAATTTGGGATAATTTGTGCCAAGTTGCATATGGATCGCTAGAAGCTAGATATTTAGTGTATAGACGAACTTTATGAAGTCAAAGTCAATGAAGTCATTAATATACCCTTTATAGATCCTCAGCAAGGGTATAATGAAAGGTGTAAGAAAAGTATTCACAAATATTCAAAAATATTACATTCATACAGAGCTATGGATCGCCAGTGTCTGGCCGCTTTCGTCAGCCCCTACAGAGGTCGCCCCTGGATGACAAACAACGGCGCGGCTGCTGCTGCTGGTGGAGGAAATCAAGGGTTAAAGGGCATCATCGCCGGAGGAATCACAGGTGGCATAGAGATCTGTATAACATATCCCACAGAGTACGTGAAGACACAGCTGCAGCTGGACGAGAAGGGCGCCAACAAGAAGTACAATGGAATCGCCGACTGTGTAAAGAAGACTGTAAAAGAGAAAGGTTTCTTTGGCCTCTACCGAGGTCTGAGTGTGCTCCTGTACGGCAGTATACCAAAGTCTGCGACCAGGTGAGTTCATCTAACATCTATAATACCAAAGTGTTTTAATATTTTGGCATCTTCTTCAGATTCGGCGCCTTCGAGTTCGTTCGGTCGAAGATCAGCGACTCTAATGGTCAGCTCAGTGCTTCTGGAAAACTCCTCGCTGGTCTGGGCGCCGGTGTCTGTGAGGCTATTGTTGCTGTGACTCCTATGGAGACGGTTAAGGTCAAGTTCATCAATGATCAGCGAAGTGCCAACCCCAAGTATAAAGGCTTTGTGCACGGTGTGGGTCAGATTGTGAAGACAGAAGGAATTAGTGGCGTCTATAAGGGCCTTACACCCACCATTCTGAAGCAGGGCTCCAACCAGGCCATACGCTTCTTCGTCATGGAATCCCTCAAGGATTTGTACAAGGTAATTTCCACAATACTCAATTCCTGACAGATGTCAGATAAAATGTTCCTTGGGTTATGTGGAATTTCAGTAGAACACCTGTCCAGCAGTGATTTAGGTTGTAAAACGATAACGTAAACGTGATTCAGATAAGAAACGTGGGAATTTTAGTTAGAAATGACGCCATATCTCATTTGCAGACATATCTTAATACCTGAAAACAAATGTTTTCACAACAAAAAGCTTCATAAACTGTATCACAGTTTTCTCCGTTTAAGTTAGGCAAGGTTTCTCATTATATTATATGCTTAAGTCTTAACAAAGAAATTGGAACTTCGCATACTGACATTTTCACTTTCGTTTACAGGGCGACGATCCCAACAAGCCAGTGCCAAAACTTCTTGTAGGCGCTTTCGGTGCCATTGCCGGCGCTGCATCCGTTTTTGGCAACACGCCATTGGATGTGGTGAAGACGCGCATGCAGGGATTGGAGGCGGCCAAGTACAAGAACACGGCGGATTGTGCACTGCAAATATTGAAGAACGAGGGCCCGGCCGCCTTCTACAAGGGCACGGTGCCGCGTCTGAGTCGCGTGTGTCTGGATGTGGCGATTACGTTCATGATCTACGATTCGTTTATGGACTTGTTTAACAAAGTTTGGAAATAGATTTAAAACTGGGCCCAACCACTTGTAGTTCCAGACCCCTGCACACTTGAGAACTTTTAACGAAATGTACGTCTTTTGCGTATACAAAATTTCTGTGTAGAGCATTTAGAATTGTTTAGGAGACAAAATGTATAGTTTGTATAGTGAACATTGATTGTAACGACGTGAAACGAAACTGGGACAGTCAGTCTGCATTAGCCATGTTCGTTGTAAGCACTCTTCCTTATAATGAATATTGTTAATGTTAATCTTAATTCAATTATGATTGCATTTTCCATGCTTACGACTAGCTCATTACATTTGTTGTATGAGATTAAATGTAAACAGTGTAATATATCTCTAGAGTTTTGGCATAAGTATCTGTGGATCATACATATGTATTTGCTGTTTAAATTTGATACAATTTTAAGAGTTGTAATAACGTAATGTTGTTTCCCTGACGAACTATTTTTTGATATATGAAAAATACCAACGAAATTTATTATGATATGGAAAAGTAAATAAAGCACTTGTTGTCGAAACTGTTCCGAATGGATTTCTTTATTTACTATATACGATTTTTGAGTGCAGATAGCATGAATCGGCTATAAGTTTTCAATATTACTTTCTCAGTTGAGAAACTATTTCAAATATTTAAAGTTCATTTCAAGACATGACATGAGTCTGTTGAGTTCAACACTACAAAATTTAAATTATAGTGAAAAATATTAGACATGATAAAAAAATGTCCTTGCAAGGCAGTGGATCCCCAGTGTATGGCTGCGTTCATCAGCCCCTACAGAGATCGTCCTTGGATGACACACAGCGGCGCGGCTGTTGCTACTGACGCAGGAAATCAAGGATTAAAGGGCATCATCGCCGGAGGGATTACAGGCGGCATAGAAATTTCTTTATTATACCCCACCGAATACGTGAAGACACAGCTGCAGCTGGACGAGAAGGGCGCCAACAAGAAGTACAATGGAATCGTCGACTGTGTGAAGAAGACTGTCAAGGAGAAAGGTTTCTTTGGACTCTACCGAGGTCTGAGTGTTCTCGTGTATGGCAGCATACCAAAGACTGCGATCAGGTGACTTCATATGATACAATACCAAAGGGCCTTAATGTCATTCTAGCATCTTCAGATTCGGAGCCTTCGAGTTCGTTCGGTCCAAGATATGCGACTCTAATGGACAGCTTAGTACATCTGGTAAACTCCTTGCTGGACTAAGCGCTGGCGTATCTGAGGCTATTGTTGCTGTGACTCCCATGGAGACGGTTAAGGTCAAGTTTATCAATGATCAGCGAAGTGCCAACCCCAAGTACAAAGGCTTTGTGCACGGTGTGGGTCAGATTGTCAAGGAAGAAGGCATTCGTGGTGTTTATAAGGGCCTCACACCCACCATACTGAAGCAGGGCTCCAATCAGGCCATACGCTTCTTCGTCATGGAATCCCTAAAAGATTGGTACAAGGTAATTTCCGCATTACCTAGCATTAATTGGCATTTGTTTTGTTATAATTTGTTGACTGGTTTGTAGGATTTCACTTTCGTTTACAGGGCGACGATCTCAACAAACATGTGCCCAAACTTCTTGTAGGCGCCTTCGGTGCCGTTGCCGCCGCTGCATCCGTTTTTGTCAACGCGCCAGTGGATGTAGTGAAGACGCGAATGCAGGGATTGGAGGCGTCTAAGTACAAAAACACCGCAGACTGTTTTATGCAAATTATAAAGAACGAGGGGCCGGTCGCTCTGTACAAAGGCACCATAGCGCGTCTATGTCATGGGTGTATGGATGTCCCGATAACGTTTATGATCTACGATTCAATTATTGACCTGTTTGACTCGATTTAGAAAGAGATATGGAATACAGCCAACCACCTGGGATCCAGCCTTCTGAGGACTTTTTACATTATTTGTACGACTTGCGTACACAAAATTTTAAGTTGTAAATCGTTAAAAATCGTTTCGGAGACAGGATGACAAGTTTGTACAGGATTTTAACGATGTGAAAATAGTCCAGTTTTTTTATTAACTTATTTAAAGTCGACTTTGATTATATCATAATAAAATTCAAAAGTAAACATAACATTGTCGAGCCTATTTCGAATGCAATTCTGTTTTTTTAGTGTAGAATTAAAGTGATTTCCTAATCACTCAACTAAGCTGTGCACATATCAATTGACCTATATAAACATAAAATCGACGTGTCTATTGAACATAAAGCAACAGGTTGTGACAACGGTTTTATTACTCTAACTATGGTATACGGTAAACATAGGCTTGCACCATTGAATAAGAGACTAAACGCTAGAGCTAGAACTAGACTAAGCGTGTACTAAGTGTAAGCTTCTAGCGTATCACGTTCAGCGCTATCGACGCGTTTTTGCTGCTTAAAATGCGAGCCAACGTCTCGTCCAGCGGTGGACTGAGCTCCTGCCAAATGCATTTGCCAATTAGCGAAATCTCTTCGAGTGGCGGCCTGAAGGCAACAAGCAGATTCAAGCAGAGCCCATCGGTGCTGTTGTCGGCAGATGCAGCATGCTCCACGCTGAGCAGACCGTGGGGACGATGCTGCGGCAGCTCCGCTCCAAATATCTCGATCATAAATTTGCGTAGCGTTGAGTGCAGACTGCGATTCGGGTGTATCTCAACAGTGGGAAAATGATGGGCATTCTTCTCGCTGATCAGTATGTTCATCGAGTTGGTTGCCCGTTTGCGCGCCACGGCCAGCACACGCAAGTAGTTGTGCTCGTGCGGATGGCGTGTAGGCAGCACGAGACCGTGCCATTGCGGCTGTCTTGAATCTGGCTTTTCCGTTTTGCTTATCTGCTGATGCTTGTGATAGGCCCGTCCAATGTCGATGATGTTCAGTATATCGTTGGCACGCAGCGGCACCTCATTAGGATTCTTCAGCCACATAGCCTGTATGGACTCAGCATCCGCATCGGCCGGCGTCTTGAGGCGTCCGCCAGTAATGCGTCCCGTCAGCACAAAGCGAAACCACGAACCACCTGCAGATTCGACGGCCAGCAGCGTGGTCATATCGGCATTGAGACCAGTTTCTTCATACAACTCGCGTGCAGCTGCCTCTGTGATAGACTCGCCGCGTTCCATGCGACCCGCGGGTAGATACCATTTACCTGGAAACGTCAGAGCGGCACAAACATCAGAGAGACATGTTCAAAACGGTAACATCAGCAATCAACATGGGGCAAACACACATCACAAGTCGCTGCTCACCTGCACAGCTTGGTTTAGCCTCCTCGATCATTAGCAGTTCGTCGTGCTCATTGAACATCACACAGGCCACAATGTAGTTTATCGTCTGGCCGACTTTGGGCATAAAGTCGGATGTTGATGACGGTTGCACGCCTTGCGCCTCGGTCGTTGCGTTTTGCTCTTTTAGCGAGAAATCACATAGTTCTGTGGTTATGTCGCCCAGATCTTTGGCGTTCAAAATGCTGTTCACTTTCTCCTCAATTGAAGTCATCTTCGTACATAGAATCGACGGGTTTTATATAGTATATATACAGTATACTAAATATACGTATAGATTTGTATAATGCCTGTAGTTTAAAACATAATGTGAAACTAATATTAGAAATGATTCCTGTTTTAAGAACGATTTGATTGGATGAACTTACGTTTAGCAAAAAATTCCGTTCCGTTTGGCAATGAGTCGACTCAATATGACAAACATGCTCCGCTCGAGGTATGCATAAGCGCGCAAATATGCAAATAACAGATATGGGTTTTCAAGCGCTCCAGCCGCAAGACAGAATCGAGAATCCGAAGTGTACTCAAGAGTGGGCAAGATGTGACTGTCGCTGTTCCATTGTCGCGTCGGGCTGGCCAATAAAACGGCAAAGACGGCAATCAACTTTGTTGTTGCTGCTCTTGTTGTTGTTGTTGTTTTTGTTGTTCGAACAGCACACAGGTGCTTAGTAGTCTGCTAACAACACAGACGCGACAACGACCAGTACGTTTTTGGCCTGTATTTTTCTATTGATATCGAATAGATGTCAAAAAAAGCCGCAAGACTGGTTTAACACCATCTGGAGAAAGTGCATTGGAATTCCAGTTCGCTCTGGGCTGTTTGTCTGCTGAATAATTCTTGAATGGCGAACAGCTGACTGCGGTATAACAACAACAACGCAGTGTAAATTACTTGCTCATTTTATAATATAAAATATAACTTGTTTACTATGTTTTTTGTTAAATGTATATTTAATTTCTCTGTTGAACGTCAACACAATGTTCCACACCGTCTGGCAACGCTGAGGCTTTGTTTACAAACGTCAGGCAGTGTGACCATAATACGAGATTTTTAAAATACCACGTTAGCCTAACATCCCATCTGGTATTTTAAACAGCTGTTAATACTGTCAGGCAGGCATTGAGTGGGCGCTCTTGATTGGGTGGTAAAAGTTGATTATGGCTAATTTTGAAATGTCTTCCAAGTTTTGATAACTTTTGGCTTGTGTGTCAGCACACACCCACACGTTTGTACTTACATCCACGCAAGTACACAACAACAATGACAATCGTTCAATTTCAATTGAAAATTAGCTTGCAAACATCAAAGGGGCTGCCCCGTTTGATAGATTAACGCAATTTGAGTAGAATAATGTTTATGTACTGGTTGTACGTAAGCTACACACACACACACATACACACGAGTACATATTAGAGCCACGAGGAAGCACTTCTGATTGCTGGCAATAAAATTTGAATGCGGATATTTCGGTGTTTACCCAAATCGATCATCATTAAAAGCGTTTCCCACTCGCACTTGCGAATTGCTCGATTCCATGGCGTATACTTAACATACACAGTAAGAGAAGCCTTAGAGAGAGAAATTGAGATGAAGATGCGGATGAGAGTGGGTGGGGAAGAGGAGCAGGCCTGGTCTTAGCTGGGCAGCCATTATAGGTAATTCAATTTCGGCTCGATTCGTCATTAGCTTGCTCAAGGAATTGAGCCTTTGTTTTCCAGCACATACACACTCACACATGCATACATCCTGTAGGGATGCAAGAGTGAGTGTGTGTATTTATATAAGACTTTGTCATTACATAGTTAATTTGTTTTAGTTGTTTTTTAATTTCCTTGGAGACTCGCAAAACTCATAGATGCGTACGAACGTGTCCATGTGTGCACGCGTGAGAGTATATTGTCTTTGCGTGTGCGTATGCGTGTGTGTGCGTGCTCTAATGCACTGAGAGTGGGCCAAGCGAGCGACGCGTCGAGCTGCCAGACTGGCTGCCAGGCTGCCTGGTTGGTTGTTGGTAATAACGGCTAAAGTAAAATGCTGATAAAGTGGCGAATGTTGTGTGGAATGCGTTGCGAATGTTCGGCGTGATGCGATGACAAGCAAAAGCGAACACAAAACGTTCATTTCCCACAAGCGCCATTATTCGTTAAAACCCGTAAATTTTCCGAAAACGAACAGCCACACATACAGTGCCAGCAGCAGCAACGCAGCAGCAGGCAACAGTAACAACAACTAAAGAAAGTGAACTATGCCCGACTGTAAGCTACTTACCACAAATTACGAAGCTGAATTTAATTGACTTTATTATTCAGTATTTGATTTAACTACAAGTTGGACTGTCGATAACACAACCGTTTCCGTTTACAATTAACTTCAATGCTGAATTTAATTAACTATGTTATTTAGTATTTGATTTACTTAGATAATAACATACTATTCGGACTATCGATAACACAACTTTTTTACGATTGACATCAATGTTATATTTGCATTATGTTAATCCCATTTTAATGTAAATCTCAGGTTATGTTAATGTATTGCTCTGGTATGAGGTAATAGTTATCGATCGCTGGTGATCGGACATATCAACTTGCAGCAGTACATACAAATTAATATTGAACGTAGTTGGTATAACTCTATGGTGTATACCCCCTAGACAAACTCAGATCAATGGGTACACAGGGTATAACAAGGCAAGAAGCTGCTAAACACGAATATAATGTTTAAAATGTTTATTATGTGTGTGCAAGTGATGCGCGCGGGCTACAGCGTCGCAGTCGGCGTCGGCTTTGGCTTGGGATGACAGCCAGACGCAGGCAGGCAGGCAGGCACACGCATATGTTTGCCTATATAACTGTATTACATGCCAGTGCGCGCACATACATGCATATTACGCATGTACAGTCGTGTTCGTGTCCATGACTCGCTCGCCGCTCATTTGTGTGTGTGTCTGTGTTTGTATGCCTCTGTGTCTCTGTGTGTAAGTGCGTATGTGTTGATTTTGGTTTTTGCCGGCAGCGACATTGACGCCGGATGTGAAACAAGTAGCCCAAATAACCCGCAATAAGCTTTTGTCACGATTAACAAGGCTTACGCAAATGCGTCTGTATGTGCATGTGTGTGGTTGAGTGTGTGCATGTGTGTGTGTGTGCGTATGCCTGTGGCTGAGCATAATTACATGTGCACGTGTGTGCATGTGCGCGCGTGAGCGTATACGTGTGCACGTCTGTGTGTGTGAATGTGCGTGTGTGCGTGTGTCTTTGCCATATTTTAGATTAATGATGGCGTCGACTCGTATTAGGCAAATGAAGAAATCGACATCGACGTGTGTTGCGGTGTCTTGAGGTGAAGTGCGTTGCGTTGCGGTGCCGTTAGCCGAGTGCCTTGCGTTGCGTTGTGGTGCTCTGCTCTGCTCTGCTCTGCTGCTGCTATCTCGCTCTCGCTCTCTCTCTTACTCGCTCCTGCACTGCGGTTTCTCGCAGCATTTCCGCTAACAAATTTGCCACAACAATAAGTGCATATCATTATGCTGATTTAAGTGGCAACTCGGCACGACGTACCCAGCTCCCTCGGCCCGCCGCACACACATCTATAGCAAGTTATTACGCGCACACCTGACCCGCACCCACACACACACACACACACGCACACACAGAGACAAACACTCGCGGTTGCTTGGGCAGCGCTGAGTATGCATGCAAGTGGGTACATAAATCTTTGTTTAAAGACACATGCACAATGTAAGTTAAATTGGCAATAACGTGCTTTTCTTTTATACGCCAGGCAGCACACAGACACGCACACATGGACAGGCATACAAACATATACGAATATGTATATATATAATGGCATAACGGTAACGGAACCTTGTTTGCAAGGAAGTAACAACCTGTTTTCACCCCATGTAGTGGGTTTTCGCTTTTATGTGCGCCTCGCCTCGCCTCGACTCACCTCGGCTCGCCTTGGCTTGCCCCGCCTCGCCTTGATCCGCATTGCCTTGGCTAAGAACTGCTGCGTGGTGGAGGGGGGGAAGGGAGCAGTTTGCAGGGGCAGTGTATGCTGCCTGTGCTGTGCTGGCTACGTTTATGGGGCGTTGCTGTAGCTCCTGTTATGCTTTAATTATGCCCTTGTCAAAAGGTGGGCTCTTTCGCCCTCTTGGCCCCCTCGTCCGCCACATCTCGCCTGGCCAAAAACTTTGCTGCTTTGCTTTTGTGTTGTCCGCACACATATATATTAAACAGACATACATACGTATACATATATGCAGCTATATACAGCTATGGTCCGGCCAACATATACGGATGATTTGTTAATGCATTAATTTTGCAGTAATAATCGCAACTTGGACTCAATAACAAAGCAAAGAGCAGGGAATTTATGACGCCGCTGGAAAGTATGCTATAAAAACAAAATTCCACAGAAATTGAAACTGCGTGAGTGTACGTGTGTTTGTGTGAGTGAATGTAGGAGTCGAGCTTGAGTTTAATTTTTATAAGTTGCAAAATTTGATCGAAAATTGCTTTGAAAAGATTTCCACATCCGGCTCAGAGACGCCCTCGCTCTCAGTCTCTCTGTGTCTCTCTGTCTCTTTCTTGTTCACTACATCTTTTTGTATATTTTGCGTGCGTGTGTGTTGTTCTTCGGATTGTGGGCAATTTGTGGAACGTGTTTTTGTTTATTGCAATTTAACAGATTTGTTTGGCAATCCGGGAAGCCTTGCTGAGCTGAGCGTCCCATGTTTGAGCAGCTGGCAAGTGAATTCCGAAGCATAACCGCATACCAACTTGCCTCGAGTGTGCGGCTGTGTGTATTCTGCGTGTCTGTGTGTGTGCGCGAAGGGCATGTAGCGACGATCCGCTTGGCCTTTGCATGGCATGCCACAATCTTATCGCACAAAGCGCGCGCTTATCTCATTAAATGCCAGGAGACGCCATTGAATCATTTTACAAATGGCTGAGTACATGTCGCATATGAATATGACGGGCACAGAGGACAGAGAGGAGAGGATTGGGGGCAGGAGGAGGTATAAGTTGAGCTGGAATAAAGACGGAAGCAGGCGAGTGCTGGAATCCCGCATAGCATGGACGTAACGCTTGCTGGGTCTAGGCTATGAGGCGGGCGCGTGCACTTGAGTCTTGAGCTGCACACACACACACATACACACGCACACACGCACACACACACATAGAGCGCAATTGCTGACAAATGAGATAATTTACACGCTGAAATGAAGCCCATAAAGGCTCATTTAAAATTCAGCGGCGTCTGGGGCATAATTTTTTCCTGTTTTCCCTCTTTCTGTTACTTTCTGTTACTGTTGTTGCTGCTCTTTCCCCTTCCCGTTCCCATTCCCATTCTCGTTCTGGCTCTCGTTACGCTGTTTCATTCAGCTTTGGCTTTTACTTTGCTAGCGCTGACTGCTTTGCTTCGCTTTTTGTGCTTAATGGTTTTGTGCCATGACATACGTGGCTGGATATTAAAACAGAGCGCGACGAGCGCGTACTCCCCTCCGCACAGTCCCCTTGTCCTACCATTGGCCCTGTCGCGGGTGCCCGGGGCCAGTCCAGAGCCGGCGTTGGAGCCGCCGCAGCCAGAGTGCCGAGCGCGAGTGCGAGTGCCGTGGCCAAATGGCTTGGGGCACGACAGAAAATCTTTATTAGCATACGGCATAAAAATTTATTAAAGATGAAACGCGGCAAAATGAGAAGCGCTCAGCTCGCCAAGGATTCGAGTGAGCTCTGTGTTTTTTTTTTTTTTTTTTACATTTTTAGTTAGCTTTCCAGTTGGTTTTGTCGGCCTTGCTTTGTTTTTATTGTAAATCGATTTGAAGTTTTTGATTAAACCGAAACACAACTGGAGGGCGTAGTTGCAACTTATGTTTATTTCTGTTTGTGTGTGTGTGTGTGTGCGTGTGTGTAGTAAGCTTCCTCTTCGACTATATTTATTTTCTTTCTTGCTTTTTTGTTGCTTTTGTCATTTGTTTGCTGGCCGTTTTTATGATGCTCAACTTAATTTTATACAAATGACCTTAGGTCATATCACCATTTATATCCGTCAATCCCTTTTTGGTATAAGTTTTATATTTGCTTGGTTTTTCTTATTTCTTTTGCTCACCTCCCTTCGTCTGCCCCTCTCGCTCTCGCTCTTTGCTCTGTCTCTCTGTCTGTCTTTTAAGGGCATTTTTATGTTCGCTTGAAGCGGCAACTAACGGCAAGCTGGCCCTAAAAGCCTTTAGCCAAATATCTTCAAGAGACAGTGCTTCAGCAGACAGACGAATAGACGGATAGAAGGACGGTGGGACAGCTTGACAGACATAGCGACATTCCGCTACACATACGAGCATGTATGCATGCATTTGTGTGTGTGTGTGGTGTGTATATACTGGCTATATGCTTATGTAAATAAACAAACGCAGCATTTGTTTGTGCAGAGTTGAGTTTGGCAGGGCGACACCGGAATGGCAATAGAATAAGTGAGTGCATGGGGAGTGCACGACTAGGTGGTAGCCTGTAGTCGAGTCGCATATATTTTCTAAGTAAGATTTGATTTGCTGTTTACCATAATTGGAAAAATTATTAAATTAAAATAGTTGTGATTTGTTTGTTGATCGCACACACATCGATATCGTAGTTGATGGCAGTGGCGGTCAGTCGATTGTTCACATTAATATTTAACATAAGCTTTTTATCAGTCTTAACATAGAAATGTTATGTTAACTTGCATAACTCACCTTGATCGTATACACACTGATAGTGGCGGTCGGTCGATAGTCCACATGGCTTACAGACGCTACTTATCGATTTTAACAGAGCCATGTTAAGTTATTATTACAGAGTCACAAGCCGTTGAAAAAATTTGTCAACGCCGACTATATGAAAAATCTTTTTGGGCAACCCAATAAAACGTAATCTAAACGATATTTTAAATATTTTCTACAAATATACAACCTGTCCGTCTCACATACCCCTTCAGCTCATTTGCCTTGTTGCGTGGTACATAAAGCAAATCCGTAGCCACTTGCGAAAATGAATGGAAAATGTCAGTGTGAGAGACCGTGGCAAAAACACATATAAATATAGATACAGCCGGGCAGATAGTGTACCGAGAGCTATAGCCCTCAAGAGTCGGAAAGAAAGACGAGAGGGACGGGAAAAAAGGGTGCCAAGGCAAAGTTTGGCCTAAGTCATGGCATTTCCTGGTTATTCAGCTTCAGCTACAGATTCAGCCTGGCCTAAGCGGCGGCAGCGGCAATGGCAACGGCAACGGCAAAGGCAACGGCACCGGGAACGACGCTCGGCCGGCAATTGAGTTATATTTGATGCATATCAGATGCTCAATGTCCGAGAGTCTAAAGCCGAAAGCAGACAAAAGTCCCTCCGTCCCTGCGTCGCATGTGGTCTATGCCGAGTAAATGCTCCCGCGGGAGGAGGCGACGGCGACGGCGTCGGCAGCGTTGGCAACGTCAACGGCGGCAGAGGGAATTGAATTCAGTGTTGGCCAGTTAAGCTTAAGTGGAAAAAGGATGCGAGTCAATGCTGCCAAGTCAAAGGGAAGCACAAATACAACAACACGTGCATACATTATGCTCGGCATATATATTGTATATATGTGTTTGTAGGTACTGTATATGTGTGTGGGAGATACTCATAGGTAATTAATTATTATATACTCGCAGTGTATGCAGATTTCTTTGTTCGGCCATTACACATAAATCATTATAAAGCGGAAGAGCAATGCAGAAGTTTAACTGACCGTGCGACATTCAAGTTGTTGTTTGTGGCCTCGTAAGCCTCGTAAACAAATCAAATAATCGTTAAAGTTACATTCTCATTCCCCCCCTCCCTCGCCCACCAAAGGAAGCTGCAGAAATATTGTATAAATCAGTGGCCTAATGGAATATAAATGATATTATAATCAGTGGCCTGGACGGTGGAGCAAAAAAGTACAAACCTAGCAGACAGTCAGTCAGCTGAGGAGGCACAAATTAAATTAATAATATTCAATAAGACCCTTAGATTTCAGTCAGAATGCAAGTTGCGTATTATGCACCATGTATTATTTGCACAAAAACTTTACGAATATGTTGCAAAAGCTAGCAAAAACTTGTGCAACTTTCTCGTATTTTTTTTCTCTTCTATTTTTTGCGTAACAAACTTTGAATTTGTGACGGAAAATCAAATGTTTTTCCTCCCTCCCAAGAGAGAGAGAGCGAGAGAGAAGATGCTCGAGCTTGACGCTCTTCGGTCTTCGGCTGTTGAAATTGTATTTTCGCAGAATTCGATTGAAACGAGCATTATCTTGTTTTTGCATCAGCTTTTTATTAAATATGTATTATACATTTATGGATTCCACAATTTAATGTGGGCCGTTGCTTAAATCAACTCTATTGAGTTTACACAGAGTGATTTTCATTGTGTTTTTCATTAATGAACTCTGAACTCGGCTGAGCTTTTCCATAGAAATTTGCAGTGTGTTTTTTTTTTGATTTTATTGAGGCGTGTAATTACGACATAAAATATGCGTTTTTTTGCAAAAAATATTGTGTAACAATTTTGCTATTCAAAGGGGTTAACTTTATTTTTAATAAAAGTTCTTATAATGCACCATAAAAAGCCTCCTATGTAAATAATTTATGGATTATATTTGAACATTTCATGATGTGGAAATTGCAAGTTAGGTTAGGGTATCCCAGTAGGCTGGCTGGATTAATTCATTTTCTCCAATGTCGGCGCACAATATTCATTCACTGCGTCAAACGCTTCGAGCGTTGCGTCTTTGTTTTCATTCCATGAAGCGTGAAATAACGTTCTCCCGTACGTATTATTCCAAATTACTTTTTGTCTAATTTTTTATATGATTTTAATATGCGCTAATTGCTGAAATGATTAGCAGCCATTAGCTAAACGCAACCTCAATGTGCTCAGCTTAATAAACTATCATTTATAATTATTTTGGCGAAGCATATATCTAAATTGCATTTTTTGCGAGTTTTCAATTTGTTTTTTACACAGCTCGATTGAATTTATCATAGGTAAGATAACTAGATAATTAAGACATACTTCTATACAACATTACCTGATTATAAATATTTCTCTATTACCTTTATTAAGTTAGTCAAACCTCACCTCAATATGTTAATTCCATTTGCCGAGTGAAGGCAAATAAAGAAAATTATAGTAAATAGGGCGCGTGTCTAATAAGAATTGATTTGAATACAAATCAAGGTAATATATGTATGGGGCTGGATACTTATAAACATATATAGGTCTGCAGTAACGGTCCGTCCGTCGCCTCGTCGGTCCATCGCGCTTAACTTTATTCAAGTGTAAAGCACTTTGTTTCAGCGCTGTTTATTGCCTTTACAAAATAATAAGAATGATGGAACGTTCTGTCGGCGTCCTTCGACGGGCAGTTGGAGCCTCTTAAGCACTCGATGCAATAAAATCGGAAGTGGTTTTTAATACTTTTCCCTTCGTTTGCCTGGCAGACGCATTTACATTGGTTCATCGATATCTGGGCAGGAATTCTGTTTATTCAGCGCATTCAGTAAGGATTCCCACGGTCCCCCCGCTTTCTCTCTCTCTCTCTCTGTCTCGCTTTGTCTTTATCTTTCTTTCTCTCGCTCTAATGAATTGCAGACATTAGCTGGTTCCGCTTTAGCATGCAAATCAAATTGGAAATCCAAGAAAATACTAGCACAGCAATCGAAAGGACAACGTTGGGGAAACATTTTAGCAACCTTGGGCAGCAGACAGAGGAAATAAAGGTGGGCTAATGTCATTTCCAATAGAGACACACAAACACACACATGTATACATGTTGACATGTGAAAGGGAATCCCTGATTTGTGTGCCAAAGGTCAATGGATGCAAGTTAGTAATGCTCTTTGTTGTGCTCTCAGCGCAAGACCATAAACACCTCACGGATCGCATAGTGTGGCAGCATGTGGAGTTAGTACTTCTACATAGCACTCTCATCAATAACAGTAGACGCGCAGGCAACGCGCAGGTTACACGGCCCCCCACGGGCGATGCCCCAATCAGCAGGTGCACATCTGAATACACCTCAAATTGAATAATGAATGCAAAGTGGCTGAGTGGCCGCCCATTGCTATCGCTGCTCAATGAAATGCATTAAATCAAAGTATCGTTGAAAGCAATTTCCCACTCAAATAGCGAGCGCGCAGCGCACTCCCCACAACAATGCCAGCATTAGAACGTGGCTGGGGTGGGGGTAAAGACCATTTGACAGTTGCGCTGAAAAGTAGGCAACAGAAATGTAAATTCACAAAATGTGTACTGAGCTCGCTGAGTTCGCTTTCAACTGCTGCTGTTGCTTGGCTGTAAACATCAATTACAGCGCCCAAAACTATTCACGCGATTAGCCGCGTCCTCCAGTTATTGGGTAATCGCCGAGGTGCAGCCCACTAGACGAATAGGCGCAACCGAAAAAGCTTTACGCTGAATTGAATTAACGGGTCTGGTGCGATGGCTATGGCGATGGCGATGGCACGATGTGGTGCTGTAAATTTACAACGGTGCATCTGATAAACGTGGCCGTGCCGACATGCGGGCCATAAAAAGGCTGAGCCAGTGAGTCAGCAGCCGAGGCAGGCAGCAGTAGACACGGCGCGGGCCGAAGAGTTATTTCAAAATGTTGAAAACTGTGCGAAAAACACCGTGAAATGTAAAGCAGACAACTCTGCGTGTGTGTGTGTGTGTGGGTGTACTCTGTGCTGTGCTGGTCTTAAAAGCGAAAAGCCATTTGTATTCATTTGAAATTAATTTAGCATTCATTCAAGGCGCGAGACGAGGCGGCCGCAGGAGACGCAACATCAGCAGCAGCAGGAAACAGAGGGAGGGGGGGGCACAAGCTGGAGTCGACGTGGGCTGGAGTAGCAATATATGGCGGCAACGCTCAGCGGCAGCTAAGCAATGGATAAATACGTGTACGTGGCATACATTTAGACACAATACAAGACGAGCCACAGCAAGTTGGTCGCCCTGGCAAGCCGCGTCCTTGTGCCTCCGTTCCTCCACGCTCACGTTCTGCCGCCGTCGCTTATCGATAAGCAGTTGACGCTGGGGCAATTGAAACTACCACAAGGCCCTTCGTTCGGCGCTAGGCGTGCGCTTTCTCCACTAATTTTAACAAATTAATTGGCAACAATAAATTCACTTGCAAAAAGGTGCGCAGATAGCATCTCGAATAGAGCCCGGGTAGGTTATACGGCGGGAGATGGGGGGCAAGCTAAGGGTGTGCAGGCAGCTATAGATTGTTCCACTAATTTGATTCTCTCAATGACAGACGCTTAAGCAGCGCTACAAAGCTAATATATTTAGCATACCCAGCACAGCTCGAAGTGCACAAAAAGGGTTGATACACGGCAGATCTTGTTAATATTTTAGCAATAAATAACTAGTTTATATAAATTCCTCATATATTACTTTACTTCAGTTCTCATGTGAGTAAGCTTTCGCAATCTGACTCTCAAACTTCGCCCAACTAAATGCACAAACTCGCAGGTAATAAAGTATTTCATATATTGAACAAAGTTCGTTAAGTCTTAATCCCTCCTGCCCCGTTCCTTCTCCCGTGCTTATTAGTCCAGCTTCATTTGGTTAACTGTCAATTTTGGCATGGCAAAAATAGTTTTGTTGTGCTGCTGTCAAAGGAATTCCTTGTGCAGGAATTTCCAAATAAATGTGGGCTACTTGAAGCGGTCAAGTGCTCTCGACGGTCCCCAGGTATTTCCCCACTGGGATTCATTCATTGTACTCTCTGTACTGTACTGTGCGTTCGCACTGTGTGAAAATTTACATTCCCCGGCGTGTGTACAGAGCGTTTTTCTAGTCAAGCACTCTCGACTTTGGCCACAGGAAAATTTTTTTGGCACTTTATTTATTAGCTTGTAAGCCGCGCGTTGAAATGTCCCGACCCCGACCCCGACGCGATCCCAACTCAGTTCCACGATTCGCTGCTGCTGTCCAGCAGTGGCAGAGGCAGTGGCGAGGAGTGAGGAGGGAGGATGAGGATGAGGTTACGGATACGCTTTCGACAGCAACATTTGCGGGCCATAACACGCAACATTTGACACGGTTGGCCATGGAGAGACCAGAGACCAACGCAGAACAGAACAGAACAGAGCAGCAGAGGCACAAAATGAATACACAGATACTAAATACAGATACAGCTACAGCTACAGATACAGGTGCAGGTGTGGGTGTGTGTGTGGGTGCGGTGAGCGAACAAGAGGTGTTGTTACAGGTGCAGGCACTGGGTAAACGCAGGTACTGGCAAATGTACAGGTGTTCTGCGGTAGCCCCAGGCGGGACGGCCCCACAAATCTTTCATGACTGCGACGCGTGTACATAAACTCAAATTGGCCTATAACTGTCTGTTCAATTGTTTTTGTCGCATGCGGGGGGTAAGTGACACACCGAGAGAGAGAGAAGGGGAATGAGTGAGAGGCAGGTGGAGAGGCAGCCAAGCCCGGCTGGCTCTATGGTAATGTGCAGATACCTACATATTGCGGTAAAAATCACATTTCTGTGGGCCGACGTAAATCATTCATGTGCGATCCAGGCAGCAACGAAGCCCCCAAATGTAGACTATATTAATATGCCAAAACGAAGGCGTGTGTATTGCGAATATTCATTTGTACGTGACTATTGAGCACATTATACTCGGACCGAGAAGGCTCCCCGATGCGACGCGACAAGCGACACAGACGAGACGAGACGAAAGGAGACGAGAGTGTCAAGTGAAGGCAAGACGAGCCAGAACGAGGCGGGACGAGGCGCGACGAGGCAGGACGAGGCGAGACGACATACGACGAGTTGAGTCGAGTTGAGGCAGGTTGTGCTAATAACCCAGATAGCCCAAGAGCCGCCACTCTCTGTTTCACTCTCGTCCCATCTCGGCTCACTCGTTCATTCGCTCTGCCACTCTCTCTCTCTCTCTCTCTGTCTCTTCGCACGAACTCAACTCAAGTTGTGCTCTGCGGCTGCGGTCTTACCGAGTCGTTTCGTTACATACCTGCGACCCGAGCCCGAACCCTTTCCCACTGGGACGGCATAAGGAGGCAGCAAAAAAAAACGTGCCCACTTTGCTGCTTATTAAAAATGCAAAGAAAAACGCAAATTAAAGTTTCATCTTGACGTGCGCTCTCTCCCACTCTCTCTCTCTGCTGCTGCTCTCTCACCAACTGCTCTCTTCGTCGTCGTCGTCGTCGCGACTGCGCTGCGAGCGAACGTTTGCCGAAGCTCTTCGTGTCCCTGTTCGGCTGTTGTTGTGCTCTCGCTGAGCTCTCGCACAATGGGACACGATGCCGATGCCGCGCAGCCTGCTGATGAATCAGTTCCAGTACGTGAATCCAGCCGCGAGGATGCACGTGTTCGCTTGCCGCTGCATTTGATGGCTTACATTGTGGCACACTGTGAAAATAAAACAGCTTCAAAGCGGAACAGAAAAACAACGGCTATTTAATAACTGAATCCAAGCCAGCAACACCGCAACAGCAACAAGAACATCGTACGAGACGGATACATAAAAAAGCGATGCGCGTGTATGTTGCCGTGTGAATCTGTGTGAATCTGTGTGTGTGTGCGTGTTTGTTTGTGTGTGTTTTTGTGTGCCGTAGTGCTTATACGGCATACCTATAGGGCCGTACCTAATGTGCCCATGCATACACAGAAATAAAATAACACAAAGGCGTCGTTGTTGTCGCTGTCGTTGTCGTCGCGTCGCTCCTGTCCGGGTTCCGCACCCGTGCCCGCACCCGCTTCCCTGCCCCCTTTCATGCCCGTGTCCATGCCCGTGTCGGTGCTCATTGTCGTTGTCGTTGGTCGAGTGCTAAACGGAAATATTTGGTAGTCGAGTCCAGGTTGTTGCCAAAAAGCAAAGAAGACGGCGAGGAACGAGGAACGAGAGCGAGCAACAATGGAGCCAACGAAATGAGCGTCAATTGAGGCGAGAAATGTGGGCACACATAAATGTTGAGTTTCCATTAATTATTCCGCATTGCGCAATCGATTGTCAAATAAATCAACTCGGCAAAAACTCGTACAATAAGCCAAAGCCAATTGAATTTCAGCCCAATTCACCCAATATGGGGACGCCGGGACACGAGGAATATGTACAAAGTATCTGCACAGCAAGCAGCGCTAACAGTCAGGTGTGTTATCTGGTAAGTGATGGGGACTGTATAAGAGACTTGTGCTCATATACGAGTTATATATTTGCTGGCCTTGGGTTGCCTTGTCTCCTTTCTTGCGTTTCCCTTTTTTGGCGTTTTTGTTCTCGAATGCGCGCGATGATTAAGACTTGACTTTTGTTTGATTTCCTTGGCAAGCTGACGGTTTTGGGACAGGCGATAATTCTTTGTAATAGCAGTGAAAAATGCTCGGGCCAAAAGGGACAGCGGTCAGAGGAACAAACAAATAAATACCGCTCCCCCTCGAACCACATAAATACACACACACACAGACACACTCACATAAACACTGGCAGAATGACCAAAACAAATAGCGGGCCACACGAACCCCTTGACCCGAGTCACGCAGCTAATTGGACTGACAAAACACACACACAGACACACACACACACGCAGACACCCACACAGACAGCCACACATACATATGCACACACATACATATACATTTTTGAGTAATGGCCAGGATTATGAATATTTTGCCGTGCTAAATATATTTCCATGGAATTTTTCCTTTGACCCCCGTCCAGCTGGGCGGGCTTAGGCAGCGGCCAAGCGAAAGAGTAGCCTGAAGAGGAGACTACGAAAGAGCTACAACACAGTTATAAGTGGTCGCAATAAATTCAGACGTAATTTATAACGAATGCACTGGATATTACACAGTTACACAGCAGTAAAGGGGGGAGGTATTAAAGCGTATAAATAAGCACTTACTTGGTGTGATAAAACGGTCTCGTTTATCCTCCTCTCACAAGGAGAACTCCCATTGTAATTACGATAATTTATTCTATTAAGCTCTCTCTCTCTGTTCTAGCCGTCTGCTTTGATTTGGCAGAAAAACAAAAACAAGAAAAACAAAAAAAAATAGCAACGATTTCCTTATCGATTTCAATTTCCCTCGATTCCCATTCACATTCCCGATGTAACCATGTATTTTTTCAATCAGCCAAAGCTATCTATCGCATTTTATAATCCCATCATGCTTCAATAGAAATTGTGCGCTATATAAAATTCACTTGCAATTGCGAATCGAAAGTGAAATTCCTGGAATGGCGAATTTGGCAGAAAGAGCTTGGCTGGCACAGTGCGAGTACAGTGCAAACGATAAGTATGCGCATCAGCGAAGCGCAATTAAAGCGTGGAAATGGCGAAAATACTGAAATACTTTTCCTTTCTTTTTGCACAGTCGAAAGAACTTAACTTTGAATTGAAGTTCAACTGAGGGGAAACTAGCGCAATTTCCTTCGAGTTTTTCTCAGTGCGCCAAAAAGTATGCTATGATAAGGCATAAAGCGCTGTGCGGCACATGCCATATGCCTTATGCTGTCTTTAATTTGCTGCTAGTGTGCTATGGTATTAAAAACTGGCACCAAACTGCGTGTATTTGGCAGAAGGGGACATATACGAGCTCCCAGAGTGTGTTTATTCTTTAACAGCGCCAACAGTCGAGGCAATAGAGCCTTCTTTCCTTTATACTATCCGAGGCCACTTTGCTGACAATATGTCATATTATTGCTGGTACTACTAGTTTGTTAAAGAATATTGCCACGCCCCTTTCTGTTCCCGCTAAGCGACAATGAACCTTCAAATTATATAGATAATCTAAAAGCGCATTTGCCATGCAAACTAATGTGGGGCCATTTGTTCGAGATACAGGATACAAGGCATATCGAATAACTGCATTAGAAACTATATAATTTTCCATATTGCAAATGCGAAAGATAAGAAAATTACACGAAATAATCAATAACTTGCTGGTAGCAAAGCAATGTGATATTTTGTAGCAATTTCAGGGTGTCCTAAACGTCATTAGCCTAGTTGTTTAAGCCACACAACGTTCTCTTTGACATGAAATTAATCCCTGTGACCTTTTTTGCTAATTCGCAGAACGTTGAACCGTTGAGCCTGTGCCACATGAAGGATGCCCCTCTATAGACAGCAGTAAGAGAGGGAAGAGAGAGAAAAACAACAGCATAAACAAAAGGAAAACACACACACACACACGCGCAGCTAGCAGCTGCCATCGTTCATCGATCAATTTGAAATATGTCTTCAGAGCCGGTCACGGCTGTCCATGCTGCCGGCGCCCCAATGAAGGCACTGTGGCTAATACAACTGTGGCTGCTGCTGTTATTCGGTGAGTTCAGGATCAAGATGCAATGACAAGGCGCGTTTACACGTTCCACACAGACACAGCCGCCAACTGGCGACTTAATAAAGCGAGTGTCATGACCTGAAACCTACTGCTAGTTCTCCTCTGTTATTATTGTGCTTTGTTTTGTGCTCTTCTTCTTTCGGCAGAAAGCGGCCTGGTCATCAGCGAAGTGCCTCCACATTACTGGGAAACGCCGTATTCCCAGCCGTACTTTGACAACTCCTCGCGGCGCGAGGTCACGGCAACCGTTGGCCAAGCCGCGTTGATGCACTGCCGTGTGCGGAATCTGGGCGACCGAGCGGTAAGTGAAGCAGTCAGTAACTAAAGGGGGAAAGGGGTCAGGCCGGGCTCAGGCTGGGGTTATGCCTGGCCAGGCATCGACTCGACTCAACCTGACCGCCTGCCCTGGGGTCGGGGTCGCAATTAAAATGCGCCCCAGGCAGGCCAAGCATAATATATATGTGTGTATATATATCGCATGTGTTCCGCATAAGCTATATGGGGCTACTGGTATTGTATGTATATATGCTTTACGGGCTCCGCGGCATAGTAGGGGCAAACAAACGACCTGCGGCGTCCGCGTGGCAGATTTGTAGATTACTTTTAAGAGATTACGCCATAAAGTTGGCGGTCTAACCGCTCCGCTCCGCACCGTGTCCGCCACACAGCTTGACTTTACTCGTTCCCAGCCAACCTCAATAGCTCGCGCTCTCTCTCCTTCTCTCTCTCGCTCACTTTTAAGTTTGCCTTCTCAACCTTTTCTCTCTTTCTCTGGCGCTCATTCTTGTTCTGATTCGCGCATTTGTAACACGGCTTCGCTTCCGCTCTCAGCGATTTGTTAGCAATGCAACAACAGGCGCTTCCTTCTGCCACGCCCCCTCCCCCCTTCTCCACTCCCCTTTGGCAGCTTGTGCTTCTTCTGCTTCTTCTGCACGTTGATTTCTACCTCAAAACGCGTTGTGGCTGTGCAATTATGCGGTGTAATAAATTTCGCGCTGTCCGTGTCTGTGTCTTGCCCTGCCCTGCCCTGCCCCGTTCTGTCTTGTCTTCTGCTGTCCTGCCCTGACCTAGCTACCTCCCGCTGGCTACCCCCCCTTCTCTTAAATAGACGACAACGATGTCGGCGACATTGTTGGCCCGCCCGTTGCCCGGCGACACTCGGGCAACTTTTCGCGAGACAGTTGAATTGAGTAATTAACGCCCAGAACTGAAAGTCAAACGAATGAACGGACAAGCGGACAGACAGACAGACGGACAGACGGACAGACAGAGCGATAGATGTGCAAAGAGATATATGTAAAGCAAGAGACAGCAAAGAAAGCAAAGCCATGAAGAGAGAGACAGAGCGACGTGAAGCGAGATTGGCAGGCAACAATCACTGAGGCAACATTCTCTGTCTGTAGCGAGGCAACTTGTCGACGACGTGCTCCTCTGCTTGTCAGTCTAATCCGCGTCAAGTTGAACGCATTGTCTGCGGCTTATATGCAGCTAATTGGGGTAGATGTGGCACAATGGTGCGTCAATCAGAGATCAAACTAAAGCACGCACACACAGTGTGAGCAAAAAGTCTTCTTCTCTCCTGCACGCGCTTAATTATTCATTTCCTTTGCGTGTGCTCATCAAAATTTGATACATTTTGCATTTGAATACTTTGGTGTTCATATATTCATTCGTGCATAATTCACAATTATTCACAGTGTGGATATCAAGTTCGCTTGTTCGCTTTGTCTCTGATTTATCTCTGTTCCGATAATGTGCGTGTGTGTGTGTTTTTCAATTGTAGAGAGTATTAGAGATTATTTTACTAATTTTCCGGCAAATTTGGCATTAAACATGTTTTCGGGTAATCACCAGAGATAAACTTATGTTCACTTGCGAATCCGTATTTAAGCCAGCGGCCAAACGATATGTTTATTTATTTACGAGTATGTGCTTTCGCAATTTTCGGGCGAGAATTAACTGCGTTTGGCAATGTATTGTGTTTCGATTTTAATTGCGTTTCCAATCGGATTTTTCAATCAGGCTTCAATTTATATGAATTACGCTTTTTGCTTGAGTAGAAAATATGCAATTAAATGAAAGAAATTAAAAAGGTATTCAATTGGATTGCGCAATAAAGTCGATTTCTCTCCAGATCCACAAATTGGCAGAAATTATCAGCACAGAAGTTATTAAGCTGCCAACAGAGAAGAAGAAGCAAAAGGGATTGTGATTTACTGGAAAATTATTATTCCCTCTCAAGGCAATCGGAATATAATCCATGTTTGTGCTCTTTTGATGCACAAATCATCTACTTATTTTCCCCAAACGTGGAGAGAAATGAAATCGAAACCGTACAAAGCAAATGAAAATGCTTTGTTGCACTTTAAGCATTTTTCTCTCTCTCTTTGTTTGTTTCTTACATCAATCGGATTTTCAAATTCATCTAAACTCATCTGGAAATTAGAGGAACTTCAATTTCCGTAGGAAGAGAGAGAGAGAGAGAGTTCGTACTTTGGTAATTTGGTAATTACTTTTCATGGAACTAGCAAACTTTGCGAACAGACAAACTTGTCCTTTTGCTAGGTAGACAGCGAGGGAGGGGAAGAAGTATATAGAAAGTGAGAGTACAGCGAAGCAATATATTGATAGATGCTCAGTTCCAAGCTTCTTACTGTATTAAATGTTCTTTGGATAGAATTTATGAAAAGCATTTTTGTTTAATCTGTAATCCATCGTCGTATTGCATCTTAATTACACAAGAATCTGTAAATAATGTCGGAAAAAGAGTGAAGGTAGAGCTGGAAAAATACGAATTTTCTCATTTATGCTCGCATGTTTTCCCATATTTTCCCATACTTTTGTCCTTGCTTAATTCCCCTTTAAATTCAATCTCATTTCTCTCGAAGGTCTCGTGGATACGCAAGCGGGACCTGCACATACTCACAGTCGGCATTTTGACCTATACAAATGATCAGCGCTTTCAGTCGCTGCACTCGGAGGGATCCGACGAGTGGACGCTGCGCATATCGTCGCCGCAGCCCCGCGACTCCGGCACCTACGAGTGTCAGGTGTCTACCGAGCCGAAAATCAGTCAAGGCTTTCGCCTCAACGTTGTGGGTGAGTATGCAGTGTGTGTGCGCGTGTGTGCTTGGGTGTGTGTGCGCTTGGGTGTGCGCGCTTTGGGGGTCGCTTTTAAGTAAGAAAGCAATTATTTGTATTGTGCGGTTTTTACAGTGTCGCGTGCTAAAATTCTTGGCAATGCGGAGCTGTTCATCAAGAGCGGCAGCGACATTAATCTCACCTGCCTGGCTATGCAGTCGCCGGTGCCACCGTCGTTTATCTACTGGTACAAAGGCAAGCGGGTCATGAATTATTCGCAGCGCGGAGGCATTAATGTCATCACGGAGCGCTCGACGCGCACCAGCAAGCTGCTGATAGCCAAGGCCACGTCGGCGGATTCCGGCAACTACACGTGCTCGCCAAGTAGCTCAGGTGAGTTTCCCCATTTCCCCCCAGGCCACCAGTCCCCATTCCCCTCCTTCTCCACCTCCTGCCCCGCATGTTGTGCGTCTTTGCTGGTACTTCAGCGCAGAGCAGCTTCATCTTCATCTAACGCCAACGCGAACGATGCTGCTGACGGAGACACCAACGTCCTTATCCTGCTGTCTGAGTATGTGTCAGTCGCCAGTCTCGTTCTATTGCCGCTGGCAATTAATGTGACGTTTCTTGCCAACGGCAACGACTGCCTTTCCCCCCCCCCCCTCCCTCACATCTTCATCCATCTGTGCGCATCTTGTGCTTACCTTGTGTGTGTGCTTCATTCTCTATCTCCGCCTCCATCTAATGCTCGCGCGCGCTCTCTGCAGACTCCGCCTCTGTGGTGGTGCATGTCATAAACGGCGAACATCCGGCCGCCATGCAACATGGCAACAGCAGCGCCAGCTCCTTGCGCTCGAGCCCCGTGCCTTTATTTGCCATCACAGCGACGACGACGACGGCTGCTGCCTTTGCTGTCACTTGGAACTGGAACTTGGACTGGGTGTGGGACTGGAACTGGAGCAGCCTTTGCTTTGTATCTTCGCTGCCTGCGGCGTTGGGGAACTCCTGGAGCCGACAACGGCAACGTTTGAGCAGCAGTTGGAGCTGATGTTGCAACCACAAATTGAATGACAGTCCCGGCCTAGTTGGGGCTGTTGCACCTATCTTCTGTTTAGTCTTAATCATAACTATGTTGATGATGCATTTAATGTGTGTTTGTGTGTTCTGAAGTACTCAAAAGAGGGAGAAAGGTAGAGAGAGAGCGGTTATTAATAAACTGGTGTACATAATGCGAGTCCTTTAACGAGTATTATCTATAAGTGCGCATTGCTGGCATGGCAGCCTTGCTGACACACTTGCGAAGCAGCAAAAGTATTAAGATGGAAACTTTTTAAAACGAACCTAGCCTAAGATTACACAAGATCACAAATAATATCAAGAGACAAACTAGAGCAAGAGAAATTAACTAGCAACTTGAAGAACTTTCAGTGCGGCTTTTACTTTTCATTTTTTCATATTTTCTTTTCGAAAAATTCCTTTTTACCTGGCGTAAAGGAAGCCCTTTCCACGGTATCTTGCGGTTGCATTCTATTCTGTTGCTGCCTGGCGCCTGAATTAATAAATTAAATATTTTGATAAACGACGGCAAGTTTATTTATAGTAGAAAATTCATTGAAGCAACCATTTTGGGTTAGAGCAGCGCACAAAAAATTGGAGTCGAAAAGTTTTCCGCTTGCGCCGCAAAGTATGCAATATAAAAGTTTGTGAATTGAGTTGAAAGCGTTCTCAGTCAGGCGCCGCACTGCCTTCGGTACTGCCCTTTGTTCTACTTTGTTGACAAACTCATTTGCAATTCTTTACTCCTCCTCTCATATTTGAAATGCACCGAACACGTGTACATATATAAATTTCCATATACATGCTCTCTATGTATGCGTATATGCAGTCTATTCAACGCACACAGCAAGTCCAGCCAAAAATTATACGCTATTTAATTTTCATTTGATATTTCGGCGGAAAGCAAAATTAATAATGGAACAACAAAGAATAATAATGTAATGTGCGGCCTGCTCCGGTGTATATATTATAAATATTTGCTGTTTTTCGCTTGCCTCATTCATTATTTAAACAATATAAATACATTTTAATAAGCACACCAAATCAACACAAACAACAATATCAACAAGAGCAGCAAGGACGAGCCACTGAGTAAAAACAAAACGCAAATGATAAACGAAATTCTCCATGCAAACAAAGTTAAAATATTTAACAAAATTCTGTGTATATGTATAAGTTCTAATCTGGTTGTCTGCCATAAAGTTCTATGTAGTCCATCATTGTGTAAAATATTGATAATTGATATATATATAATTAATAATTGTAAATTTAGCGCTCGATTTTAAGCGGTCTTGATAAGACTTTCTAGCGATAAGTATGAAAAAAAAAAACCCAAAAGCCCAAGTTGACAACTTTCAAATCATATAAAAAATAAAAAACAAAACAAAAACAAAAAACTATTAACGAAAAACCAAAGAAAAGTAAAACAAAAAAATAATGTTTTCTGTTTTAAAACCAAATGAAAAATGTTTCCCCATAATAAAAGTATGGTTATGGTTAAAATAAACAACGAAAACTTTGTAATTAGTTGGTGGAACTGTGGTTGATGCTTGCTTCTATGTTTCAGAAATTGAAGAACACCAACTAAGCGGATTACGATGCGAATAACGATGCTGATGCTGTCGGACAACTCTGAATTCTGCTCCCTCCCTCTCTCTTAAATAGATGCGTAACGAAAATGAGGCAAACGAAAGCGCGTTGCTGATATTTTAATGAGCTGTCTGAAATTTGCTTTACATAATTCTGTGGAATTGAATGGGAATGCTATAAATACAAATGAGTTGGCAATACTGGCACTTGGCACGTGTGTCATCGATAAATACTCATTTTGGCTTAGGCTTAGTATTTAAATACCACCCAAAATGAGTTGGCAATAGGCTAGTGAAAGTATTTTGCATTTTGGCTGGCAACGCTGGCAACTTGAACATACCTTAAGTTGAATTTCGTTTTCCTTTTTTTCCTTTGCAACTCTTTTTCATTTTGGCTGGCAACGCTGTCAACTTGAACACTCTAAGTTGAATTTCGTTTTCGGTTTTTTTTCCTCTGCAACTCTTTGCGCGGCTGTCACATTAAGTGATCGAGGCTAACGAGCAAAAAATGTGTCCAGTGCGGGGCATAGCAGGGTTGGGCCGGCCTTTCGTTTATCCTATTATGCCAATATTTAATTAACGTGCCAAATGCGATGCTTCATTTGGTTCGATTTTCTCAATTATGTGTACGACACACAGCACGGCCATGGCCGGCCACGTTAGCCACGTTGGCCCTAAAATCCGACAGTTTTTGTGGCGGCCGCAATGCCCTCAAAATGAAAGACTAATTAAGAGGCTTATTTGCGCGTATTAATAGACCAACTTGTGGTCACTGCATGTGTGTTTCGGTCAACGGCTACGGCTTGATCCAACAACAACAACAAGTAACAATTGGAATGCCAACAACAACAACAACAAGAACAATGCTGTGCGAACAGCTGTAGCTGCCACACAGTTGCACAGTCGTCCAGTTGCCGCCAGTGCGCGCTAACCATTTATTTATATTTCGATTTAAAAATAGCAAACACACAAATGGACTTATAAAACTCTTCGGCAGCTTACGTGCCCCTAGCCGGACTGGCACAAAAGGGGTGCCCCACTGTATCGCAGTAGCACCGAGCTGGTAGCTGTGTCCATTGCCGCGGGGGATGTCCAAGCTGAAAGAAAAACAAAAAACAGGAACAACAAGAGGAAACGGAGCAAAAAGGGTAGAAAAGTCAAAAGGAAATAAATGGTTTTTCAAGTCTTATTTACTCGGGAGAGCTGCGGCATGAGCTGGCACTGGCACTGGTGCTGGCACTGGTGTCTGAATCAATGTAAAGGTCACAATTTATTCAATTGCCCGGCCAAGATATTTTTATAGCGTGTTCATGCGCCAGAGCAAAAGCTACGGCTTCAGCTACTTCGGCCACTGCCATCGCTGCTGCTACTACGGGCGAGACCTAATCCCAAATCACAACGGAATTACAGACTGGTAATGGTTATGTGGATGCGGCGGATGAGGCGAATGAGCCGTCGGAACTGTGACCGGGTTCAAGAATCCAGCGTATAATGGCCAATTGATAGCCAAAAGGCATTAACACGCCAAAGAAATTCCCCTGACTAAGAGCGAGAGATGCTGCTGCTGAGCTTCGTTGACTCAAAGAGAGCAAATTTTTTGCACACGCACACACACTCACACTCACTCCAATACACAGACAGAGACACACACGCACGCACGGACACACACACAGAGTCGCAAAATATTAAGTTCAAATGTAGCAGAAATCCAAAATACGTGCCATGCAGTAGTAAACAGCGTCAAGGCGACCCCTGGCGACCAACCTTAGAACCTGCCAACCCCGAACCGACGCACACACACACACTCCTGGCTTGTTTAGGTGTGGCTTATGAGTCCGCGAACGCGTGTGTGTGTGTGAGCCTGTGCGTGTGCTCGAAATCACGTCTTATTCAATGCGTTCCCGTGAAATTTATTGAGCAAAGGTCAGAATATTCATGCATCGATATTTTTTATTTATTTTATTTTATTTTTTTTTTGCACAAAATTTAATAAAAATTGCTGCCAGCTATGGGACGGAGACAAATGGTTTCGTTGCCAGGACTACATAATGGGCGTGGCCGAGGGGCAGAAGGAAATATTAGTTGAAGATGAAGCACCTAAGGAACGATGCCCAGCCAGCACACACACACAAACAAGCGGCAATCACTTAAAGCTATTAAATATTTTACGATATATATATGTACTTTATAAGTATATGGCATGTATGTGGGCAGACCATTAGTGCGAGAGAGAGAGAGGAAGCCGAGAAAGAGTGGCAAAGTTAATGGCTTAGAAACGAATAAGCGAATGTAACGCAACGGCATATTTATGAAATTTTTATCGTCATTTTTCAAAAGCCCATAAGAATGCAGGTCGGTCGATTCGGTTTGACAGTGAAAGCGAAGCCTCTCTGCACTCAGACACACACACACACACAGAGAGAGAGACACGTAGTCACATTGGGTTCCATAAATAGTTAGCTACATATTTGGTTTTGAGCTGCCTTCGAACGGATTTGTGAGTCAACAAGCCACAAGAGGTATCTCTGTGTACTAACCACACACGGAGCTGATGATGTGTCGCCACAAATACCCTGTTGGCTGTTTGTCCCCTTATCTTGTTTCTGTGGACTGCAGCGACTTTACTTTGTGCAGGCTTTCTTAAAGGGTATTCACAGTTGAAAAACGAAATAAAATGAAAATTGTTTAAACGCATGGAAAGTGCTTGTGGGATGTGCACATAATGTTTCTGAGCTACTTTGAGGGCGGCGGAAGGGCGGGGGGCGGCCAAGAGTTGTATGTAGCTTAGCGCATGGCCATAAAAATGGGGATTTGGATGAGCTTTAGCTAAGACAACAGCAGCAGCAGCAGCAGGAGTGGAAGGAGTGGAAGCAACAACTACAAAAACTGAAATTGTTCAAGTGCATGGAAATTGCTAATCGGATGTGCGAGAAATGCCTCGGCAAAGAGGTGGATGTCAATAGACACATCCAGCCCCGGGCGAAGATAAGTGTATAAAACCAGTCTAAAGAAACTCTGTGTGGCAAGCAGGAGGTAAGGCGGGATGTGGTGGCATGTGGTGCATGGAAAGTGGATAGCTGAGACCACACAACCAAATGGAAATGCTTAAGCCAATTGTGCATGGAATGCGAGACGAGGTGAAGGCGCTGTCGCCGGCAAAGCCAAAGCCAAAGCTGATGCCGAAGCTGATGCTGGAGCTGATGCTGAAGCTTGAGACGAAGTCGAAGGATGTGCCAAAAGTCGTTGCGACAGCTAACAGGGCTTAGACAAGAATCAGATTACTCCCGGGCTACATGTCCTTTGACACATAATCGTAAGTAGCTTCTGACAATCAAATTAATCTCGCTGCTTTGCCACACAAGTGCCACACAAATTATATTGCCCCCGATATCACGAAGCAACTGGATACTTTTTGCCAATAATTATCGGGGATAAAGTACTTAGTGTGCGGCTAAGTCGCCCCAATTGGGCGCTCAGGGCTAGGTAGATCAACGATAACTTTTTGCTAAGCTAAGCGAATTATTAACAGCCACTTGCTGGTAAATATTGTCAAATTTTCAATTATTAATAACAAAGTAGCCGCAGGCAAATTAATCAATTGGTTACTTCGAAGTTTCATTGATGTGTTTACCAAAAGCGATTTTCCTTGCAGTCTTAGGGTTTCGTTTGATTATTAGTTTTCCCGTGGAATGTAAATGCCACAAAATGCTCCTCGATTACCCCTCATCTGTGAGCTAAGTTAATATGTATATTGTTTAGCTGTATGAAGGCAGATAAGTTTTCTAATATTAATGCTAGGAATACCAACTTTGATATGAAGATATGCTCTGTTTAGGTAAAGTATATTAAGACAAGCATGAAAGCTATATTTGAGAATGCTTGACTGCCACCAAACTAATCAAATCGATTTCTTAAATATACATAACTTCCATGTCACGCCTATTTTGTGTTGCATACTTTGCAGGGAGTCATTTGGAATAGTTTCTTGCTGAGCGTGTTTTAAAGAGGTTTATTATTATTAGTTATTCTATAATCAATAGGAATCGTTCAGTTCCTTCTGAGCTTAACCTAATGGGAATAGTTTCATCTTTAAAATTATTTCTTTAATAACTTTTATGTTTTGTTATTCGATCGCAAACAAACTCAATCATTTGGGCGTTAATGCTTTTTATGTTTATCAAAAACAAACTTCGGTACTTATTTACTAACGGGGTCAAAAGGGGACGTGGCTAAAAGAAACATGTTCTGCAAAGCAGAAATAAACCATTTATGTTTAAATTTGTAAATTATCCAAGCACTTTAGTCTGTGAAATTTGGATTTTTATATAGACTGATAGACATATAGACAGACGGACATACGGACATACGGACAGACAGATGGACATGGCAATATCGACTCGTCTGTTCGTGCTGACAAGGAATATATAAAGTTTTTAGGGTCTTCAACGCCTTCTTCTGTCTGTAACATACATTTTAAGTTGGTAAAGTTATAAAACCCTTCTTTTAATATGAGTTTCGGGTCATAACCCATTTACATGTCAGTTTGATAAAATGTATAATTTAATTGCGACGTTCTACTTTTGTGTTAGTTAAGACTAACCTACTGTAAGACTAACCTACTCTAGATAGTTCAAACAGATGGGACTCTAAAAATAGAAGTTATTCCAGCAGAGCTTTTCCATATTAATTTTAATGATATTAATAAACGTGATTTCGTTTTAATTAGACTGCAACTCAACGTTTAGTACCTAAAATATTGTTATTTTTAGCATTTTTCCTTCTCCAACTAGAACAAGCCAGCTTTCGTTTGTAGTTTTTGTAGCTATCTAAACTTTCTGTTCGTTATCACGTCAACATATTCATTTTAAAAAGTTTTTAACCGTTTCGGACATTATGTTATACTAACATTTTGGAATTCAAGCAAGTTAAGTTTCAAGTCAAGTTAGAATTTCTGGTGTCTGCGTTGCAGAGTTAATTGGGGCAATTACCTTTATAAAGTGCAGTCGAGACGTGATGGGGAGACCAAGTACAAGATGGAATTAAAGCTCAAAGTTTACGGCATGCAAAACTGAGCCTGAATGAAGAACAATAAACGTAATAATGAGATAAGAGTTTCGAAACCAAAACACAAAACAAAACCAAGCCAAACACAGCAACAGCAACGCAATACAGAATGTTAGCTCCACGGCAGGAAGACAGAGGGACAAATAGACGGACTAACGTACGTAAATGTACCTGCAACCCCGCTTCCCACCCCGCTGCCTTCATCCCTTTCTGCCTTTCGAGCGAGAGACAGAAAAGACCTTTGAAATTGCGTACTGCAGGTTGCTCTCTGAAGCCGCAGTCAGCTCGGGTGCTAGGCAGCGAGGCAGCTCGGAGTTTGTAGACGTAGTTGGAGCCATAGTAGATGTCGCAGGCAGCTCGACAGCCGAGAATGGGCCCACTGCGCTGGCATTGTGTGTGTGTGTGTGTGGGGCAGCGGGAGACTTCTCGACTTGTCGAATTGTGCGCAGCGATAAGGAGCCAAAGTGCCAATACACCTGGCAGAGGAGGTGCCGAAACAGCAGCTAAACAGGTGCTAGCTGGAGAGACAGCAGCGGGGGGTACTGCAGGGAGGTGGAAAGGGAAAGCCCTTGGCATGTTCTGGTCTCTCTACTTTTCTTGTGGCCATTTGCAGACTGCATTGAAAATGGTCAATGACTTGCTCTATAGCTCATTTGTACATAGTGCCGAGCATGTGTAGGGTAGTGTGTGCCTGTGTGTGCATGTGTGTGTGGAGGGGTCTCTCTATATATAGATATGTGTGTGTGTGTGCGTGCCTCGGTCCATGGGACACGTTTTTATGACTTAATGCTAACAAACGCGCCCACGTGCCAAAATAATCGTCTGCCTTTTCTGTCGACTCGGCTCATTGTGCAGCTGTTTCGCCCCACAGGCTGCTGCTTCCCCTCTTCCACCCCGTTCCCCCCTCCACACGTTTGTGTTATGCGTCCCTCCGTTATGCTTTGGCCAGCCAGCTTTGCCATTTTGTTGCCAATACGTTTTAACCATGTTTGTACAAAACGCAAACGGATTTGCCAATGTTTATGCCGGGGATTATTGCGGTGTGCGTAAATGCGTCTATAGCGTAGCAGTTCCTGTCTGCGCGTGTGTGTCCTCCCTGTGTCTCTGTGTGTGTGTGTGTGTGTGTGAGGGGAACGCGCGTGTGGCCAGAAAAGTGGCCGAAACATAAAGCCCTGCCGCGCATCGGCCGTGCGTCCAGGTAGCTAACGGGTAAAGGCAGCAGCAGCGGCAGCAACCGTATTAGAATTTATGATCCAAATCCGAAGTGAAATTCTTTTAGAAGGCTTTAAAGCCCCACAACCCCAGTACCAACTCCAGCAGCCACTCCCACTCCTCACTCCAACCGGCACTCGCACATTTCCTGCTGCTGTCTGCTGACTGGTTTTTACAGCCAGTCAGCCAGCCAGATTTAGCCGGGAGTCGTCTTTAAATCTGCCAATTAGTGTGCAGCCGGAAAATTGTCTCCAACTGAGGCGCACTTATAATGCGATGTTACAATAAAAACGCAGCACTAAGCTGGCATGCAACATTGCAGCAAATTGCAGCAGTCGCAGCACCAGAGGCGTGCCTCCCCAGGGGGCGGCCAGCTGCCAGTGAGATTGTCTCTGAATATGGATGAGCGTGGCAGTGAGAGGGGGGAGTGGGAGGTAAACTGTCGCTTGCAGCTTCAGCTTGACAACTGTTCGGAATTGTCGGGCCATTGAATTGTCAATCAGCTTAACCCAATAAAACTTTTATGCCAACTACTTAATCATGTTGCAAACAATATATGCTCTGCATATGTGTCTCTGTGTGTGTGTAGTGCCCTCTATATGGCATGCTTCATATACAAATTCATACATTTAATCCATATGCACATTTTAAATTGATTATACGTGACATCGCAATTATGGCTCGGCTGGTGGCATTCAATTTTCGCCCTGTAATTAACATATTCGAAATTTAATAATAATTATTATAATACTAGTGGGTAGTAATAAGCATTCATTATTCATTCGTCATTCATTTTTCGTTGGTTTGTTTGATTTCGTTTCATTTATTCCATTCGAGCACCTGAGACAAACCAATTAACCCAACCTCATCAGGCAGCCCACGCCAAACCCGATTGTGGTCGGATTAGCTTTGATTAGTTTGATGCGGCTCGTCGGGTTTGCTTTTAATATGATAATTAAGTGTATCGAATATTGATAGTTATCGCATCATATCCCAAAATAGATACGATCAAATTACCCATATAATTTTCATCGAAAAACTTTGGAATTTTTCGTGGAATGGGAAATTTGGAAGTTAATGCCGAAAAAGTTCTGACGGCTGACAAAGATTGAGCAGAAAGTTTCAGTGTATGTGTGTGTGGCAGAATATTGTAAAATTCTGTGGAATTAATCAAAAATTAATGATCCATTCACAGCAGTAATTTAATGAAAATTGTTAAAGCTGTTTGTCGGGATTATTTTGTCAGCAATTCACTAAACTGTTAAATACAGCTCCAGGATTTCGATAAGAAATGTTAATTAACAGTGAATCAACAGTAACAGCCTAAGCTCTTTCTGCTTAATTAAACTGTTAACTACAGTTTCCAAGCATACCGATACGAAATGTTAGTTAACAGTAATTGAACAGTAACAGCCTCAGCTTTTTCTGCTTAATTCGATATAATATTTGAATCGACCTGCAATCGATAAGCCTAGTTAGCATATTTTTCAAGGATTGCGATTTAAAGGAAAAAGTTAAACGAAAAAGCAATTTTATTTATTGCATCATGTTATATTTTCTTAAATGGTTTATTGATTTTGACTATTTTTGAATGTGGCAAAAATGTGATTTTTGTGCGAATCAAGTTGAGAGCGAAAAAACTGATGAAGCCCGCAAAATAATATCGCCAGTTGGGCAAACTGCAAACAGGGCTCGAGATAAAAAACTATTATCGCAGATGCATTCAAATATATATAGCAGATATTAAGATAAATATGTGTGTGTGTGTGGGAAGTATCGATACCTGCACCAAAGGCGGAGTGAAAAAAATGCCTTCATGCTGTGTATAAAAATTGTGCAATTTACATTTAAATACAATTTTCATTATGGACAATTCACACACCGTTTTCCATTAACGATCAGCGAAATATACCGCAAAGCCAAAAGAATTCGCCGCGAAATTTGTGTGTGTGTAAAGTTTAAACGAACTGCAAACTGGCTGGAAGAAATTGCGCTGGAATAACATAGAATATGAAATACGTGCATAAGTATTCATGTATATTTATAAGATATGCTTCAATTGAAAGTTCGCTCCCCTAAAAGTTTCATAATAAATGCAGACTGCGCGAAACTGTGAAGCCAGCAAGTTTCGAGCATTTTCCGCTTGGATATGATAAGACTTCTTTAATGATAAGACTTCAGCTTCTTCAACTTCATCTTGAGCACTTTTTTAGTTAATTCACTAATGCTTTAGCTAAATTTGCTTTAACTTGCTGAAGTTGCTCTGGCTCTCTCTCTCTCTCTCTCTCTCTCTCTCTATCATTTTCTCACGTTTATTCTCTAGTCTATTTTGGGCTTTGGAATTTGTTTATTTCTTCATTTGAGCAGCACTTCCTACGTATGTATATAGAACTATATTGGACGGAAACGGAACTAAGCAAATTTTATCTCCGGCTTGTCAACATATTGTGATATGTTGTTGCCGTTGCCGTTGCCGCTGTCATTGTAGATGCTCGTACATCGTATGCAGAAAATATCTTCATGGTTAGTGGGTTAACTGCCTGACGGAATCGCTTTATTTGGCTCCGACAGTTGGATGACGGCCGAGTGCGGCACATGGATTGCAGCGGGCAAATGGCCCAACAAGGCAGCCAGGCAGCCAGGCAGGCAAACAGGGCAAACCTTGCATGAGTGGGCGTGGGCGTGGGCTGAGGGGGCGTAAGTGGTGAATGGCGGGCGTGGCGGGCTGACTGCCTTAATGTCTGACTGACTGGCCCAAATGACTTGGCAAATGGGCTGGCGTATGCTCATTTGTATTGGCTACAAATACAATTTGATGGTCCTGCTGCTGCTGCTGCCTGGTGCCTGCTGCCTGCAGGCGCAGGGATATTTATACACACATGTTCGTTCGCTTGCAAGAGCAGAAAACAGTTGTACACAATTCACAGAGCATAGACGAGGGAGGGGAGAAAGGGGAGAAAGGGGGTGTGGTATTCTTATAGTCGCCTGCTATTTTGTGCCCGTTCTGTTCGGTTCGCTCGAGTTGCGTTGAGGCGAGAATGCCCTCCGCCGCACACCTAGGCGAATGCGTTATAATAATATGTATACGTATGCGCATAACGACAAGTCCAAGTAGTACGCTGGACTGAAGGAGAGGAATGTTGTAAGCTTGCTTGGATTGCAGGGCTGCACGACGACGACGGCGCGGGGAGAGGTGGTAGGGGGGGAGACGGGCGACAGCGGGTTGACTAAGATAAAAAGTTGAAAATAAATTTTTATTGTTATGGGGCACACACGCTCTTCCTCTTGTTGTCCTTGTATCTGTTTGCGTGTTTGCGACACTCATTTTCTGCAGATGTCTTTTATGTGTGTCTCTCTCTCTCTCTCCCTCCTTCTCTCTCGCTTTCTCTCTCTGTGTGTGACTGTGAAAGGGTATGTGCAATGGAATCCAATGAGAACATGTGTACTTAACATAAATCGCTCACTCATTGAAAGCAGTTGCATAAAACCGAACACTGAATTCGCCTGGAGATGGGCGTCGGGGCGAGAGAGCCACCAGGAAGCAGGAGTATCCCCTATGCCAGAGACTCAGACACGCATATAGAAATAAATGCATGCATAGAGGGCACTGGCATCCCTCTGACTGGCCCTAGCCCTGCCTGGCTGCATTCACAAACATTTATCGATTTCTACCCGAAATTATCTATGCAGATTTCCGCACATACGAAGCGCAGGCACTAACTTTCCGTTCAACCTTCCGCCTAACCACCGTCACTATCACCATCACCGCCACCATCACCGTCATCGTTTTGTCTTTATTCTCTAGTCCCTCCCCTACCCCCTCTCACTTTGCCACAATTTCCCGCTTTTCGCCCATTCTTACGGATGAAGCCGCCATTCGTTGAGCTCATGGGCCCACGTGTGCAGAAAGTTTTGCCAACAGTTTTAATTTCCCATAATTACACAATTACAAAGCGTAAAGTTTTCCAGCACACGCCACGCCTACCCCCCTGCCTCTGCCCCTCCCCATTGGGCACGCCTCGCACAATGCCAACTGCGCGTCATGGAAATGAGCATTCGAAAAAGAATGCAGGAAAAATGAAAATATTGTTTTTGCCTGCAACGAAGCTGAAATGCTCTGGAAAAAATTCCAGATATATATATGAAGCCCAAAAAAAGGGACATATAATACGAGTCAACGGAATTGACGGAGGTTTTTTCAAGGCAGCGGGACAGAGTTAAGAGGTTAATGGCCAATAACCCATTGAGTCAATTGCCGTTAAATTGAATCTCCCCAATTAAGTTTAAGCGGAGTTTGAAGTTATTTGCTTCAGATAAAATGCTTTAAGAAGTCAAGCAAAATGTTATCAACTACTAGCTATCTATCTCTCTCTATATCTCCCTCTCTCTTTCTCTGTCACTCTCTCTCTGCCATCCCTCCCCCTCTCTATCTGTGGCAATTGTGATTAAGTTTTTGCCAAATTCATTTCCCAATTCCCCAAGAAATGATTATGAGAATGATTTGTTTCGCAAGTATTTAGATATATTCAAGTTTAAAGACAGCATCTCTAGAGGATTAAAAAGTACACGTACGTAGCCTGCTGGATGATCCTTTCTTAATTGGATGTGGTTTGTTCTTTTCCCCCCTCTGATTTGCCCCCCGAGTCGAGCGCAAACTTTGCTGTGGAAATTATGTTCGCCGAGATAGAAATCGCATTTAGTGCACACAAGTTGCCCATGATTTACGCGTTCACAATGGAAATTTATGTCTGCCTCGGCGATTCACAATAGATTCGGAACTGCGGCACCTTATAACAAGTTGCAGCATGTTGCACAAATATCGTGATAAAGCGAAATGTGTTGGCCACCAAAACAAGGAAAGGGTAACACACAACTGAGGAACAGTCAAGCGAGCAGTGAAAAAGTTTTGGGCTGCACACACACACGCACGCACACACACACACACACACACACACACACACACACACACACACAGACATAGGCAAAACTATTTATTGAAAACTGTTACCGTTAGCAGCAAACAGTTACCCTTCACCTCCCGGACAGCGCCGTTGGGCACCCTCTCACTCGCCCTCACCTGATACCTCACAGAATTGCAATTTTTGTTTGTTGCACAGCAACAACAACAACAACGACAACAACTGACGTTCACACTTTGGTTGAGTGTGACAGGAAGAGGGAACTAGAGAGGGGAGAGAGAGAGAGAAGGGGGAAGTGGCATAGTGCGAGGGCAGCTTCAAATGACATCCTGACAATGTGCAGCAAACGCCGACAGCGACTGCGACAGCGACAGCGACAGCGCCGTCAGCCGCATTGAGGCCATTCGGCTTTGTTGAGGATTTTTCGAATCAATTGTGAATGCAAGTTATTCCCTTAAATCAGCGCCTGTCCAGCCTGTCAATGCGCATAAGCCGCGCCACTATTTAATTTTCAATTCAAACTGACGCAATTTATGGCACTTTTCGCGCACTTTCAAGCCTCCCACTCCCCCTACCCCTCCCCCTGCTCCACTCATGCGCTGACTAAGTGGCCTGCATAGTTCTTAAAAGACAATCAAATTTTTGCCAGAGGCTTACAAGTTTTTGGGCTACGTTCATAATTTATGCCTGGCCAATAAAGGATAAACGCGTCCGTCCATTGCTCGCATTGGCCATCAATTTCATGGCTAAAATGGCGGCTAATGCGTAGACATTCAAGTCAAGGAGCAGACCTAGCAGGGGGGAGGGGAGTGGGCTAGGCAGGCGCAGCGAGGGCCACGTTAATTATGCAGGGGTTAGCTGAGCACAGCCAGGGCCAAACTAGGCCACATGGTTGCGTCAGGCTGGGGGCAGGGGTTGATGCTGCTGCTGCCGCTGCTGCTGCAACTGGACTGAGAGCACCGAAAAACCGAAGGAGCCTGGGCAATTCTGGTGACTGCGCGTTGCCTACATCAGCCACTGCCCCCTGCCCCCCCTGCACATGGGTTATGTATGTGCGGCGTGCGGCGTGCAGCGAACTTTTAATCCGCTTTAACTAAAAACATTTAAATTTGCCCGGGCGCGCTTAGCGGGGCGGCAAAACCGCCGCTGCTAACCAGCCAACAGGCCACCCGCACCTCCCCCCTCTCTCTGTGCAGCACAAAAAATAACGTTAAATAAAAAAAGTTTGTGGCACATGCAAATAGCAACGCGTCAGGGGCATAATGGCTATGGCAAAGTGCCTACGCAGTGCCCAGCCGGGCTGAGCTCTTCTGATTTTCCGATTTGTTGATCGAATTGGCCAAGTGAAATATGTTTGCCAACTGAATGCCAAATACGGGACTGCAACAGCATTCTGTGGCCCATTGCAGTCGGAGTCTCTGTGGCGAGAGAGACACGGAACTATTTGGTGAGCGTGGCAAATCGTCGACTTACTGCAGTAAACTCATTTCTCATACGTTTTTTATTGGCACAGTGGGAGGTTTTTTCTTTTTTTGTTATACTCGTACCAGGCCTGCTTTTTATTTGACTGCTCGTTGACGGACAGCGGCGTGGAGTTTCGCAGATTTGGCGGTTGGAGGAGACGGAGTAGAACGGTTGAGTGTTTTGCGGGTTTTTTCTTTTTTTTTTTTTGCTAATGAAAGCCTGCGTCGCGCTGCAGCAGCCGCAAGCTGCTGTGGAATTCTGTGTGCTAATCACAACTTGCAGTTAAGCAGCTTAAAAAACTTGTTTTTTGCTGTAATTTTTGCCTCGAAATTTGCCACTGCCACAGTGGCAAACGGACCAAGTTTCTCAGAGGCAGCAGCAGCAACAGTGGCGGGAAGAGAAATAGAAACAGACGAAACAGCTGCAAAACATTTGAAAACATTTTAAAGAACTGTTTTAAGTTGTCAACACACACAAGTGGGCGGTGCCACAGATCTGCCACGCCCCGCTCCCTCCTCCTCGACGTCTCTCCACCACCCAGTCTGTCTGTTTTATATTCCATTGTACTGCGGCGTGTGCCTAAGAGAGTGTATCTTTTGTCAAGTTCTTTAACAACACATTACAATAAACAATTTTTCATGACACACAAACACACACACAGAGACATTCGCGTATGCAAGACTGTCTGTTTAAGCCGAGCACGAGGCAAGAACAACAACAACAACAACAATCCGCTGGGAAACCGCAGAGCAGCAGCAGCCAGAGCCGCAACCATAACTTAAATTTTGACAAATGTATCTGACACTTACAATTAGTATAAATTGACTGGCATGTTGAGTGCCACACACGCACACTCACTTACCCGCACACACACACACAGGCACACACAGACATACTACGGTAGCTCCTCACACACACGCATGCATACTGAAAAGCCTGCCATGTTGGAGAGCAGACAATAGAGCACAACGAGAACGCCAGACCACAGCAACAACAACAACAAAAGCACAGTAACAGCAACAGCAACAGCAGCAACAACAACAGCAAGAGCAAGAAGTACAACAACAATAACATCACGATATCTGCTATTGTCAGCGTACAAAATGCCGATTTGCATTACACCCGAGGGGTGTTTAAAGCATTTAGCTCACGTACAAAGTATGTGAGTATGAGAGTATGTGTGTGTGTGAGTGCCTGCTGTCATAATAATTTTGAAAATTATTTTATATATGCAGGCACGCGATAAGCACATGCTAAAAGTTATTATGCAAAGTAGGCAGCCTCGATGTGGCAACGACCTAGTGCAGCAGGCCGATAGGTAGGATCACTGTGCACAGCGATAACTGTTTATCGTTTGCTCAAAATGGTTAAGCATAACATAATGTTACATGAAATAGCATAACAGCATAACATAACATAACATGACAAGGACGGATCAGTGTGCACAGCGATAACTGTGTATCGTTTGCTCAAAATGGCTAAGCATAACATAATGTTAAATAAAATAGCATAACAGCATGGCAACGTAAAGGATTTTGCAGTATCACAATATCGATAGTTGTGTATCGAACTCAGTTCACATAACATTATGAGTAAACATAACATAATGTTAAAGGATACAAACATTAACAGAGATTAAATAAGCGAAGGCAACTCGAGTCTGCCTTCATTTATGTTAACGAACTGTACAATTGCTCCTCGCACAGACGCCATGTACACGCTTCGTTGAAATATAAATATATATGCGTGTATATCAGCGTGTGTCTGTTTGTACATATCAAAATATGCAATACATGCACACACACATATATACATAAGAATACTTATATAGAGGTACGAGCGCACACTACTCCATATACAAATATATCATCGAAGTTTAAACTGGTGCAAAAGCTAAGGGCAATTGCTTTTGACAGTTATGTATAAATTTATGAGACTTAATGGAGGAACTGGAACACGAACAGGAGACTTCAAGATGGCGTAGGAGACGTGAATCGAAATGGAGATGCTGATGGGGCGCGGGCAATGGTGTGGGCGATGCTGCTAGAGAAGGAGGAGGCTACTTCCTGCTCCTCCTTCTTCTCGAGTTCTTCAAGTTCGCCTATGCCGCTAGCAATGGCTTTAGCTTTAATTGATTGACTGAACGAAATTCACTTTTGCTACCCGTCCCGCTCCCTCCTATACACAGCATGCAATACGTATATATGGAAACAGTTCTACCTATTCGAAACGTAAGTATGTAAGGTATCAAAAATTACTTACAATTCAAAACAAACTTTTGCGCCAGGCAACCTAAATTTGTAAGTCAACAATGGCCAAGAGGGGACTGGGGGGACTGAGGGGAGGAGGTGACTTAGAGGATTGGGCGCTGCGGGGCTGCGCTCAAGCTGAGAGGGCAATCGGCGGGGGGCTTAAGCGTTAGCCGAAATCCGAAAATGTCGCAGAGCCAAAAGTAAAACCAACTCGTAGAAGAGCTTGAAGATGGCAGTCAAGACGTGGATGACGACGAATAAGGAACAGAAGGAGGAGAAGAGAATGGAACGAGGAACGAGGAGCCACTGCCTGCTGCAAAGTGAAGAAAAATTGTAGAAAACTTTTGCTGATTTCGCCCAGTGCGCTTCATTTATTTCAACGATTTGTTGCCAGGCCAGAAGCCATTGCAGAGCGGACCAGTGGCAGGAGCAGGACCCTAACCAGTGCCATGGACGACGACGGAGTCGGTGTCTGTAACGGGGACCAACAGCACAGCAGCAGAACCAGCATCATGCTCAGACTCAGCGGCAGGCTACGCACACGACGCTGGCGTTGCCATTGTCCATGGAGCAGCTGTTTTAGTTCTTGATGGGGCTGTCTTCTAGCCCGCATCGGATGCTTCCCTTCTCCCCACAACCCCTACCACCCGCTGGCGCCGCCCCCTCCCTCCCTTTCGCTGACTTTATCGCTTCAGTAAGTTGCCCCGCTGCCGTTTTATAATATTATAACGTGCGTTGTTTGTGCTTGAACAATTTTTCGGCGTTACCTTCGCCTTTTCTTATTGGAAAATTGCAAGTTCTTGCTGTGTTTGTGTGTGTGTGTGCGTAGGGTGCACAACAGCGGCAAGCAAAATACTGGCAAGAACAACAACAGCGATAATAATAAAAGATATGCACACTAGACGGCGCTAGCACAAACTTTCTGACAGCTGGAGTTTAGTTTTCGCATTGGTATTTACCTTTGCAGATCGCAAGCCCTCTCCTACTTTCCCTCCTTCCTTCTTTTTCTTTTCCTTACCCTTCCTCTCTGCCTTCGCCTCCTTTGTACCCTAGTGACTTCCAGGCAAGCCAGCCTGGCAGTCGGCGCAGCTGGGCTCGAGGTCGCCTCACAGTGAGGCAGTACCGGAAAATGCAGTCAATGTTAATTGAACAAAAGGCTTAAATTTCATTCCATTTTCTTAGCATTTTACACACAGCATCGCCGCTTTGCCTTGTAAATTCCCGCTGAGTTTCACATTCCTGGCCTCGTTTACGTTTTCGTTTTCATCGTCTTTGCAGCTAATTAAAAAAAGAATCAAAAGTCATCAAAGGGTTGGCAAATAATAGCAAGTACGGCAAGTAAAGCGGTCTCGACGAGACGAATACCCTGCAGTTTGTTGTCTCTATTCACCAGAAATTATAATAGAAGTCCTTGATTTAAATGAACTGACTCAATAGTTGTTTATAAATAGATAAACAGGTATAAACTCAAAGTAAATCTGCAAAAAAAAAGAGAATTACGATGTTTATTCAAAGAGAAAGATGAACAAGCGGATAAACAGACGAACAACAGACCAAAAAGACCTAAGGTCGGAAATTCAGTTGAACTCACAGATGGGATGCACTGACAAACAGTCTGTAGATGCCAAATCAGATTGTATGCATACCTTTTTGAATTAGTACAGGGTATTCTAGGAAAAAAACAAATCCATTCAATGTGAACGTGAAAATAAGAAAAGCACAAAAGTTAAGCTTATCTTTAAGTGCTTGCCAATGATACTTAATTTTTATTTTAATGACTTCAATTGTAATTTGTTAACGTTATCTCACTTTTTTGCCTCAATTTCTATTTCAATTGCATTCTGCTTGCTTCGTTCTTCGTTTTCATTAAACTTTGTCCAACGTATTTCATTTACAATGTGTCCCCAAACAAAACGTAATGACAGTCGAAAGACGAGTCGGCGCCGGTCGGAGCAACTATTGCGTATTGTGTAAGTGACTTTGCAAAAGACTCCACGTAATTGCGCTCTTGACTCAAATTTATTTCGCACAATAATCAAGGGTTAAGGCTGGACTATAATCCAAGCCATTATATTGCACAGAATTAACTGTTCAAACGGCTTTAGTTTTAGCTCTGCACCGAGCACTGAGCACTGAGGGTCTCATTAGTGCGAACAGCAGAAACGGAACTTAACGCTTGCACTAAAGAATGAAATAATGGCAAAAGACGGTGAAATGAGTTTCTCCACTTAGTTTGTAGACGGCTCACGCAATACCTTGCTCTAAATATACAACTATTTTATGGCAACTGACTTTTAAAGCCTAATGAAAGTCGCTGCACGCTGTAAATAATTTTGAATAATCCCAAAACGCTGCACAGAAATCGATTCATTTCTGTTTTTACGTTAAAGCAACCTAATTTAGTTCCCTTTCACTCTTCGTTGTGTCATATTTTAAATGGAATAGAAACAAATTTATTTGTCATATTACATATACAAAATTTTATCTACGTTTCACTTTTATTTTCTGAGATTTCCTTTTATACAGTGGCAATCAGCAATCGACTAGTTGGTGCATTAGCATTTTCAACACTGAAAAAACTGCATAGAGAACTTTGCGAATTTCCACAAGTATGCCAGACTTGTCCTATCTGGACACACTTTCCAACAAGGAATTACATCAAAAATGGTTGGAACGTGGTCTGCCCAATATACCAGTGACCAATTCAAGTCGCCAGGTTATTTTACGTAGATTGCGCTTGATTTATCAACAGCATACGAACACTTGGGAGCCCATGGATGTGGTTACGGACTCGGACAATGATGCTGATAATCAACCACATTGACCGCTTTTCACGAGGCTTAAAAATTGTGTAGTAATTATAATAATATAAAGGAATGAGAATTTGTATTCATTTTCAAGTTAAAGTAATTTTTTTAACTTCTATGTTAAAAAATAAGAAATAGGTTAACTATATATGTATATCTCTCATCTATAAGTAAGCCCGAAGTTTATAGCACTAAGTTAGACAGTAAGTTGTGTATAACAAGCGCAAAACTTGTCAGTTTTATTGTCAACAATTGCAAAAATTGTTGCAAATTGATTAGTCAAGAGAGAGAGAATGTTTTCCAACGAGCAACCTAATCCCTGTTTCGCGCTATTAGGCAACCCGCTGACCAGCTGAGCTAATGGTCCAACTGACATGCTCTTACCCCCCACAAGTGGCCCACACACTCGCACACTCACACACACTCATACTCGCATACACATCCGCACAGCCAGGGGGATTACATGCAGAGAGCGTCGGTGCATGTGCTGTTTATGCTGTGTGTGGTGTCAGTTGGAACATATTATATACACGTTAGAGGGATACACTACTCTACATAATTACGGTAATGCATGAGCGTGGAACGTGAACGAGTTCTGTAGAGATCGTATACGCTTCTTGATTTCGTTGGTATTTAACTGTAGCGAGTGAACGCCTCTCGAGGACCCTTCAGAGCGCCTGCACACGCCGCAGTCCTTGATTAAATCAATTATGGCGTGGCGCACAACCCGCTCATAACTACAGACGTGTGTGTGTGTCTCTCTCTCTGTATGTGTGTGTGTGGTGTGTGTACATTAAAGAGCTGCCCGCTGGTGTTGTCATGCCATAGTTAATTTAACGCATAAACGTAAATCAAATGTTTTGTTTGCATCGTTTTAAGAGAGAAAAATATAATGAAAACAAAACTAAAGCGAACTAGAAAACTAATTAACTTTTCCGTTGCGTTGCATTTCCCCCCGTTGCCCCCCCTTTGCACTGCGTTCCGTTGCGTTTCGATGTTTTCGAGTGCTCTCTGCATTATTCGGTAACTTTCTGTGTGAATAATTTGGGCGAGTTTACAGGCGGCTAACAGAGTGTAATCTGCAAGTTATATGATAACAATAAAATCTAGTGAAATGCGAGCCAGAGCTCGAGCTGCAGTTGGGGCGCCACTCGGGCCAAGTGGTTCATTAGAGCGAGTTGCAGTTGCTGAACTAGTTCACTTTAATCATTTACTATGCAAATTCTTGTGTTGCAAGCCAAGTTCCGAATTTAAAAGTATCTTCTTCTTGTTGTTGTTGACGTTGCTGTTGCCGTTTAGCGCTGCGTGTGTGCAATTGTGTGTGTGTGTGTGTGTGAGGGGTGTGTAGGGGTGTGTGTGTATGTTCTATGCGCCTTTACGCTTTGTGTGTGCGTTGCAAACATTTGCAAAAAACGACACACGCTGCAAAACTGCACAATGGCTCCACGGCTCCACGGCTCCATGGCTGCATGGCTTCACAGCGCTGGTGCGTCTCCTTGTTGCGCCACGCTCCTCCTTGCAGCTTAACAAAAAGCATTAACACAATGCAGGCGCAGCATGACGAGCACGAGGCGGACGAGGGCACACGGACACAATGGGGTGTGAGACACCAGCCCAGAGTCAGAGGAAGAGTCAGAGTCAGAGTCAGAGTCGAGGAAGAGTCAGAGTCGAGGCAGAGAGTCAGAGCTGGTCGGAGCTGGAGCCATTGCTGTTGCCTTCGCGGGTCGTGTTATGTACCGACATTGTCGTACATAAAAGGGGGCGCAGCGTGGGGAGGGAGGTAGGTTCGGACTGCAAATGGACGGGACCCCGCTGGGGCTGCGGGGAATTGCAGCTGTTGCCGGCGGGCATTGCGTGGGACTTCCGCTGAAATGTAACCACAGCAGAGCCAAAGCCAGCGGCAGAGGCAGCGATAGAGCGAAGCAGAGAGAGAGCGAAGCAGAGCAGATACAGACAAGCATAAGCAGCCCCCCACGGACATGCATTGGCCAAGATGAGCAAGGTAGCCGGGGGGATGGGACAGTCAGGACAGGGCAGCCAAATTTGCAAGCAAGGCAGGACTGCGCTTGCGGCAAGAGGTATGCGCCGCCAGAAGTAACAGCAAGAGCAAGTGCAGGTGGAGCGGGGAGTGGGGAGTGCGGGGCAGGTGGGGTGAGGTTGCGAAAGGGTAATTGCTAAGCAATTACCTTCTTGCTAAGATTAATGGTCATGGCAACAACTTGAAAATGTTGCCGCAATGCTAACAATGATCCCCACCCACGTGCGGACACACCTCCTTCCCGTAGCCGAGCCATGTGTGGGCGTGGGCGTGCTGCATTAATTAGATAATTGTGGGCGCGGCAGTTATTCATGCATATTCGCATATTCGTGCAGCAGCAACAAAAGACAGCGGGAAAAAAGCGGAGTCGGAATCATATGCAAATTAAAATGCATTGTATCGCATTTATGGCGAACCGATGCGGCTCTCCCGGCATCCCCCGTGCGCCGGAGTCCCTGCACAGACTGTTGGGATATATTTGCAATTCGCACCGGATATATTTTCCAGGCATTTTCCACTGCAATCGCAGTCGTTGCTGTCGCTGTCTGCATTCCATACCTTGGGTCACCCGCTGCGCTTTACATAAATTATATTTCCGCCGGAAAAATTAACATTTTTATGAATTTCCTTTCAGCAGCGCGCATTGTGGTGTCGGCAGTGCGGTCGTGGATGGGGGATGAGCGGACAGAGACAGAGGGACAAACGGACTGTGGGGGCTGGCATTCATGACAGGCCGAGGCAGTCAGTGGCAGTGGCAGTGGCAGACAGAGGCGTTGCAGCCAGCGCATGCCAACGCACACTGGCGCCAGCTAAGGCGGCAGGCAACAGCTTCGGCTTTCGGCGGCTCCCCAGCGAGCGTTTTGAGTAAAACTGCGAAAGCTGCGAGGAACTGCTGCGAGAACTGAAAATGAAATGTTGTTATTGAAATTGGCAAAGTTTTATGTGCGCTCGTAGTTTTTACATAGAAATGTGGCCATGACTTGCTGCTCAAATCCTGCCGAAGCCGGAGCAGGAGCCGCAGCAGGAGCAGGAGCGGCCCCAAAGTCGTTGCCTATTTATGCGTTTTCAGCTTTTGCGTGCCATGTTTTATTTTATTTTATATTTTCTCTTGTTGTTTGGCCCTTTACTTGTTCAGCTTTTTACTTTAGCTTCTCTATTCTCTATTTTTGTGCTGTGCTTTTTTTTCAAAGCGATATCCGCACATTTGCGCCAATGTGCCGACGTCGGCGTCGACGTCATGTTGGTGTAAAATGGCACAATACGCCAACAACAACAACAACAACAGCAACAACAACAATGACAACAACAGCAAGAACAGAAACAAAAGCAACAGCAGCAACAACAACAAGAGCAACAGCAGAAGCAACAGCAACAGCAACAGCAACAGAATAAAGTGCCAGGAAACACATTTAATATCTACGCATAAAAATAAAAGTCTGGCAGCACCGGCAATGGAAGTGACCAAACGAAGCAGCAGCGACAGTGGCAGCGGCACCAAAAGGCTAGCAATGCCGACGCAGGGGAGCTCAAGCGGCAGCTGCAGAGACGACAACGTCGACGACGACGACGACGACGACGACTGCGACGTCGGTTGAAGGTCTTGTTTATTACGCTCGCATAGCCAAATGCATAAATTTACGGACCGATGCGTGCAAACTGTGCAAACTTAAAAAAAGAGAAATGAAAAAAAATTATGGCAACCCCGAAGCTGCAAATGAAAAAAGCGCCTGAGTATAAAAGCAACAACAACAGCAGCAACAGCAGCAAGAGCAAGTAAGAGGGAGAGAGAGAGAGAGGGAGCTGGTGCTACGAATACGGTAATGGCAACAGCCACTTGCAAGGTTCGGCTTACATGCACTGCAAGAAAAGCAACAACAGCAACAGCGTCAACAGTTAACAGAGCCAGTCGCAGCTCAAATACTCTCTGTCAAAGAGAGCGATAGAGAGAGAGAGAGGGAGAGAAACCAACAAAACCGATGACTTTGAGTTGGATATCAAGTTGACTCAAGGCGTCGTTTAATTATAACACTCAATTATTTATTTATGTAGGAAATTTCATTATGTTAAGTGACAACAGTTTTTACCTTTAGAAATAAATGGTTGGGTGTGTCTTTTAATTAGTGTCTATGGGTATGTGATTTAAGGACATAAAGGTCAGAATGGTAAAAGTAGTTGGCAATGATGGCATATTAAAACGAGGTAGAAAAGAAAGCTACAGTTAAGTGTGCTCGAGGTTGTATATGTTATTCTTATTGAAAAAAAAATATTCTAGCTTAAAAATTAGGTTTTTATTTTGATTTTCGATTTACATATGTGGCAGGGGCGTGGCAAAATCCTAAAATAAAGTAGAAACAAATTAGACATATTGTCTTGAAAATTTGAAGTCGTAGTTCCTGTAGTAAAGATATTTTAGATTTATTTGATCATACAGAAAAATAAATAGAAGACTACGAGGGTCGTTTGATAAGTCCGTGACTTTTTGTATTTGCCGCGCACCTGTAAAATTTTGAGAAAGCTGCGTTTTTTGGTTTGCGTTTTATAGGCATTGAAAGCAGACGATCTCGATCTCCATTTTCGTTAAAATTCACGAGATCGTCTGCTTTCAATGCCTATAAAACGCAAACCAAAAAACGCACTTTCTCAAAATTTTTCAGTCAGCTGTTAATCGATAACTGCTGACAGGAGCAGTGTTGTATTTAGAGCAGGTGCGCGGCAAATACAAAAAGTCACGGACTTATCAAACGACCCTCGTATATTGACTTGGCTGTTGATACTTAACAATAAAAATACTGTAATAAGAATAATTTTTTTTCTTTTGTTTATTTTTTTTTGAGATCAGATTAAAAATGAGCATCTATAGTTGTTTCTTCTCCCAGACTACCTATAATTTATTTAATAAGTAGTTTCTGTAATAGTGAGAATACCCCTTTAAACTTTGCTTACAGGGTATATAAATATTATTCACACTATTATTTTCCCATGCTTTTGAGCAACCTAATCCATGCATAATCTTTCACGTATATTTCATTCAAGGACTCCTATCAGATTATTGCTAAATGAACATCTCGCTTCGTTGCTATTCACAAACTAGAAACTAGAAACGTTTCCTGTCAATTTTCATTGAATAATAAAACAAATGTATTCACTCCCCCACACAGATAAAATCCTCAAGATTATGTTACCAATTGCATGCCAGAATCTTCTTACCCTTTTGCGTAGGTATTGTAGCACAAATAATGAACTAAGTTGTGCAACTTTGAATTGATAAGAGAAAATTCTCAGCAACAACTGTATCGCAAGAGTATTTTCTGATTTGTCAATTATCAATATTATGACAAATGCGAAACTAGTGACTGCTTCGCAGAAACTTCTGAGGCTCTTCAATAAAAATAAACAAAGTGACTGGGCAAAATAAGTGGAGAATGAAATATTTGCACAGAGATACCATGAAGTATGCTAAATAAGCATAAACAAGCGATTTTCGCACAGTGCAGTCTTTGCGGTCCTGTGCATGTTTATTCACGCACACTTTAACATAGTTACCAAAGTGTATGTGTGTGTGAGTGTGTGTGTGAATGAATGAAATTACGTAGACACCAAACAGATAAAATAGTCAAGAAAACAACAAAAAGGAAGCAAGAAAAAACAAGGAAAACGAGAATCGAGGAAACGCAACAGAAATGAGAATTTATGTTTATACAGTAGTACAAGAGTTCGTAGGAATTTTCGGCCAGGTCGTTTATAAATATGCATATGTAAGGCCTATACGAGCGCGTAGTACATTGCATATGTACGTAAATTTCATTTGATGAATGAGCTGGCTCCTCCAGCAGTCAGTGCTATCTAACGGGGGCCCCTAATGAAAACCGTTTTGGCTGCACGGTATTTATGAACAGCCTTCGTGCTGCGGAAGCTGCTAATGTGCTTAGTGCTTCGCTGGCCGTCAGGCTGTCGCAATAACTGGTTAATGGCCTGTCATTTGTTCGCAGTCACAGTCGCCAGTCGCCCAGTCGCAAGTCTCGGCTGCCAGTTGCCAGTTGCCAGTTGCCAGTCGTGGCGACCGGGTCCGGCTTGATGGGGCAGGCTCATTACGGGCGCCTAAGCTGTGCAAAAAGCTCCGGCATTAGCTCATTATGCGGAAAGCTCAGGCTAAGCTTTTGATGTACTCATTCTTAACCTTTGGTCAATTCGATAAGTTTGCTCTAAGCTTTAAAGCTCACATTGAAAGCTGCACATGCTGGTTTTATGGCAACTTTTATGGCAGCAACATGTGGGATATTTTCAAATAATTTCCCTGCTCGTCACGCATTACCGAACAGAAGACTTTGAACATTGCGGCAAATTGAGATTCTGTTTCTGGTTTTGGCGTGCCATGAAATACATATTTAATAATTCAAAGTTGACTGCTATAAAATCTCAGCGGGAGTCCATATTTCAGGCCGGTAATTTCACATTGTTCGCCAGGGCAGGGCAGGGCAGGCACAGTCAGCAGCTCGCCGGATGACTGAGCCAGGTGGGGTGCCCCCAAATGATTCCCTTTTTCATCTTGCTCCGCCTTGTTAATGTCCAGGTTTACTTAGCGCGATATTTTGCTTTAAGGTTATTGAGTCCTGAGCTTCCTGGGGGAAATTAACCTCTTGCCACGGGGTGCAATTGTATCGTGCAGTTAGCAGGCTTTTGTCTGCTGTCGCTTCCGCTTCTCCCCTTGCCTCTTTTCCACTCCCTTCTCACTGCTGTTTGACCGCAACCCCTTTGGCTCACACCCGTTGCCGAACGATATGGATCAAACGATTTTGTTTGTAGATTAAACTACATGCGGACCCGACTGCAGCAAATGGTCGCAGCTGGAGTTGGAGCTACTGTGCCGCATGTGCTGTTAAATGAGCAGGACAAATGAAGGGAAGGAGGAGTGGGTTCTAAAACGGCCTACAAAACTAGTGGAACACCATCGCAGAGCCTCGTCGCCGAGCATCGCGTGTCGCATGCAAGAAAATGACAGCAGCGACAAGTGAAACAGAAACAGAAACAAAACCAACCGAAACCAAAGTTAAAATACCGAAAAAACACAGCGGCAAAATGAACTGAAATTGCTGCAAAATGCAGGCAGGCACTTTGCACTTTTCTGGTTCGCGCTGGTTAAACAAAACTTAAATTAAACTCAAACCAAAATCTAAACCGAAAATCAACATTTCGGCTGGGCTATTCAAATAGTGCCAGGCCATTTATTACCCGAACTGGGATTTTAAAGCCAGTCAGCAAATCATTTAAATCTCTCTTGCTCTCTCTCCCTCTCTCTTCTTTCTGTCCCTCTCTAATGTGCTACTCCTTCCACTGGCCCCTTCGGTGCAAAAGTCGTGGCCAACTTAAAGCTTCTACGGCTGAGCAAATCGCATGATAAATGTTTTCTTACGTTTATACCCAGTGCAATTGAGTTGCCAGCGGGTATATGTGTTCACTGTGAAGGGGAAGGGAGTGAGATTTATGGCTGTGCTTTATTTATTTTTACAAAACAATAACTTGGATTTTGAAAATATTATTTTTAATTCTCATTTATTATTTACATTATTATTTCTGTGTACAAAATGTGTGAAATGACTCAGCAACTACAACAATATTTACAACTTGCCACTGAACTCTTTGTTGTTGTTGTTGTTGGGTATTAAGTGGGTGCTCTAAACTTTCAAGTCCTTGGCAGTCCATTTGATACGCTCTAAGTAAACTCGCACAAAAAAAAAGAATCCTGTTAAGCTTGTGGCTGTGACATATGTGCACCCTAACCCCAAAAACAAACAAAAGTAAGCACAGGGTATTTGTGATTTAATCAGTGGTCTATCTTGCTGTTGTTGTTGTTGTTGTTGCTGGTGTTGACTTTGTGTGCGGTTTGCATTGTATATTTAATAAAATCGTTTGCATTTCTTATGTGTTGCTAAGTGTCAGCGAGCATCTAATTTGATTTATGACCCAAAAAGTTATGCCCCAATAATATCGAAGATAAAGTTTTTCAGCTCTGCTCTATTGCTGCTGCTCTCGTTGTTGTTGTTGTTGCTACTGTTGTCGTGTTTGTTGTTGTTTATCTGAGCCGGCTTTGCGACAACGATGACTAAGGTCTTTTAAATGTTAGAACTTGTCATTGTTTTTGCCAAAGTTGCGTGAATACCAATCATAATTTATGTATATGAATAAATATGAGTAGGAGCCACACACACGCGCACACACTCACACACACGCACACACTCACACACCCCGCTTGCGTATCAGGTGAGCCTACAAGCTGCGCAGTCAGGCGACAAATATCCATCGACCTGGATTCAATTGGTTGCCTGGCAGAGGGGGCTGCGAGGGGACTAGCTATAGCTAGCTAGCTAGAAATTTGTCAAGCATAATACCTGATAATCAATTGACTAACAGTGTCTGAATAATGAATTGTTTATTCCAATTTTCTTTGCAGCCTCTCCTGCGATACTTCTACTTCGCATTTCTTTTCTTCTCCAGCCTTTTCAACGAGCTATCAATCAAATTGGCCGCATCGTTAACGTGCGCAGTTCCCTTTGCCCTAGCCAGGCAACTGCTCTCCCTCTCCCTCCCACTCTCTCTCTGTCTCTCTCTCTCTCTGTCTCCTGGTCGGCTAATTAGCAAATTAAAAATGTTGAGTTTTCGTATATTTTTTCCCTCCTGCTTGTGCCATGTATTTAAAATGTTGATTTTGCTGCAGCACGAAAAACTCATTAGTAATTAAATATTTTCCGGCGCGACAACGCCCCGTAGTTTCTTAGCACCCAGAAGAGATGTTGTTGTCGCTACTCGGCTTGTTGTTGTTGTTGTTCCTGCTGCTGCTGTAGTGTTGCTGCTGCTGCTGTCGTCGTGTTCGCACAGTCAGAGCTTCCGCACTTCCGTTGCTGACTCCTTCTTCGGATTCTACTGCTGCTGGCTGCTGTTGCTGACGCGCACACAGAGCGTATACGCAATTTTTTGGTTATGCGTAAGTATTAAGGCCGTAAACAAGTCTACGGCTCTCTGGCTCCATTGGAGCCGCTTGGGCTGCCTCTGCGAGCTGGTCGGGCCTGCCCATGGCCTGGGCTCGTTGTTATGGCTGTAACCCTGAGCATGATTTGTTACTGACAGCGTCTCAGGCAGCAGCAGCAGCAGCAGCCGAGCTGCAGAGCCTCGTTGAGGCTGGGTTTGATTTATTTCTCGTTGTACAATTTATGAGTGAAGGTGAAGCAGCAGCAGAGGCGGCAGTAGCAGAGGCAGCGGTGACGTCGGCAAGAACAAGAGACGCACCGTTGGCACTTGCAATTCATTGAGCCGAGGTCCAATGGGTTATGCCTGCGTACAAACATACGAATATAAGTATTTTATATATGCCCTATATATGTGTGTATAAAATATTTATGTTGCTTCGGGTTGGCAGAGTGTCAGCACGCGCGTGCTGAAGATACGCAAATTCCCAAAAGATTTCAAATGCCTCCGGGAGGAGCACAATAGGAAGGGGGCACTGAGAAGGGAGTGGGAAGGATGTATGAGGTGGTGCGTCATGTTTACCGGTCCCAGTGAGCCATCATATCTTGCATACTTCTCTGCCCGTTCTGGGGGCTATTATGATGGATGCTGATGTTGTCTACTTTACGAGTCGAGTTCTTCCGGCTTTCCCTTTGCCATTTTGGCCATTTGGCGTTGGTGTTGGCAACACCATTAGAGCGGCTCCTGACGGCTTTTATTTCAATTAGTATTGGCTCATAGAAAATTCAGCTTATCGCGCTAAACGTCGCCCACTTTTCGGCACGCAGAGAGCACTTCGCTCTTCACGGCAACTTACCTCGCTGAGCCCAGCCAGCGCAGCCATTGTGTGTTGCCTACTCGACGACGCCATTGGGGAATTGCCACACAAGGCACAAGGCACAACTTGAGTGGGTACGAGTTAAAGTCGGGTTCGGGCTCGGCTTCAGAAAATGACGAGAAACGAACCGCAAAAACGCATTTTGCCACTGCTTAAAGTTCTCGAGTGTGTTGCATATTTGATGTCAGCTTAAATTGAATTTCAAGCTCTTGTTGCAGTTGCAGCAGAACTTGTCAAAAGTTGCCCCAAATCCCCTGCCACCTTGGCCTTATCAACTCTCAGAAGTTTGCACTCCTTCTTCTCTCTCTCTCTCTCCCACTCTCTCTCTGTCTCTCAGCACATAAGATAAGCAACTAATAACTATTTCAGCTTGAAATTTGTACAAAATTTAGCCAATATTTGCTGTGGCTAAGCCTTTGGGCTGCGCTGGCTTCACTCGCATTTATATCAATCACAAAGTTGTGTGTCCACAACAAAGTCAGGATGGTGTTGCCCCAGGCCCGAGGCCTTTAAATTTGCTCACATTCAGGTGAAGTTCGTGCTTTATCGCTTTTCAATTACCGGTGCGTGGCGGAGAGTGTGTTCGCAGTCGGCCGCAAACTGCAATTAAGCCGCATAATCTCAGTCATAGCCCGAGGACAATCTACGGCGGGAAGTCAGAGTCGTAAATGTTGTTAAATTGCTTTACGCGTAGGTAGTAGCGCATCTTTTTTTATGCAAAGGAAATCGGCATGGCTGGAGGCGGGAGTTGTGTGCGTGTGGAAGTGGGGGCGTGCTGCGCTACACATTCATATCGCCATTAATCATTCGCTTATAAAATTTAATTTCGCTCTTGCTGCCACAATTTATCATAATTAATCTACATGACAGATAGCTCGGTGGCAAGAAACCTCCTTCGCCAGCGACACCTTCATCTTGTTGAACAACCTGGAGACAGCATCGTGTAGAACATTACAGTGTACATTGTAATTTGTTAATTAAGATTAAACATTTATTTACAACTTTTTCGATTTTTATGTTTGCGGTTTCGATTCATTTGCTTATTGCTACTCGATTGCTCGATTATTCGATAAGTCGATTGCTCGACAAGTCAAAGTTCAACTGATCGATTGGTCAAGCACTCAGCTATTCGATTAATCGCAATCAATTATTCGATAAATCGTAATCGATTACTCGATTAATCGCAATCTATTACTCGATTAATCACAATTGATTACTCGATCAATCACAATCGATTACTTGAAAAGTTGATTGCTCGACAAGTCAAAGTTCAACTGTGCGATTGGTCAAGCACTCAACTACTCGACTACTCGATTAATGGCAATCGATTACTCGATTAATTGTTGCCAATTACTCGATTAATCACAATTGACTACTCGATTAGTCGAAATCGACTACTTGATTACTCAATTGATCGCAATAGATTATTCGATTAGTCACAATCTATTATTCGATTAATCGTGATCGATTATTTGATTAATTGTAATCGATTACTCAATGTTGATGGATTAATGAGTCAGCCAAGCGTTTGATTACACGATTGATCGATTGATGCATTTATCGATAAATCGATTAATTGATTGCTTGATTATTCGAGTTATCAAAACATCGATTATTCGATTAGTTGAGTACTTGATTAATCATTTATTCGATTGGTCGATAACTCGATTACTCGATAATGCGATTACTAGTTTTATGGATTACTCAATTGTTCACTTATGCTACGCTCGCTCTCTGGAATCGTCCTAGTTAATGCGCCTATATACTTAATTACGTATAAAAATACTTAAAGCTGCCGATTTACATATATACAGGTGCGTCGCTTGCTTCCGGGCGCGGCTGTGCAGCTGCTTGTCTATGCTGTGCTGGCAGTGGGCGTGGCGTGGCCGCCTTTAACTTCACTCGGGTCCAGGTGCTGCTGTAGAGTAAGCAATGAATTCAATTGCGAGTCCCAGCGGGGCAACAAAGTCGCCGGCGAACTTACTTGCTCTTCATCTTCTCCTTGGCCTCCCCCCGCACACACAACGCAAAGCAGACATCAAACATAAGTTGCCGCTCAGCTTAGGCCGCGGGCAGTAGCAGGAGGGGGCGTGGCATTGGATTAACCCACAGCAGGCCGAGCAGCAGCAGCAGCAGCAGGTTGGGCAGCTCCAGTCGCACGCCCAGTTCGTGCTGCATGGCCGCGTGCTGTTCGCTCTTAATGATATGCACAAAGACGCTGTCGGAGTCTGGAATAGAGTGGGAGAAAGAGAGTGTAAGAGAGGGAGGTGTGAGATTAGTGACATATGGGCGGGTAATTTGTGGGGTCAACACTCACTTGAGTTATCCGCGGAGCATGTGTAATTTCCGGAGTCCGTGTGCAGGACACGAGATATCACCAGATTGCTGGTCTTAATCTGCTGCTCCGAGACGACGCGTATGCCTCCCCGTGTCGAGTCGCTCACCAGTTCCGTATCCTTGTACCACAGCATGTGCGTGTACGGCCCCGGCGCCTGGGGAGCTATACACGTCAAGTTGATGTCGCTGCCGCTCTGGATGTACAGTTCGCGATTGGACAGGATTTGCGCCTTGGAAGCTGTCAAGAATCGTGTAAGTGATTTTCAATTACAGGCGACAACTAAGAGTACTTAGAGGGGGGGCTACTCATAGAGTGAAAGTGAAGTGGGGGTAGGTAAAGCACCAAAAGAGTCCCGTCATCTCTGCCAGAAACTCATTAGCATTTGCTTCATTCAACTGCACCTGTTTCGCATTAGAGACAGAGATGGAGAAAGAGAGAGAGAGAGAGCGACTCCTCGTACACCTGTCGGTGCCCTGTGCAGTGGGAAAACTAATTTTCTCGACTCGCTAGTTCGCTGAAAAGTGTTGTCCTCATTTAATCCAGAATTAAATGACAAACTTTCTTATTTAAGGGTCTCGCACTCTTTAGTCTCTCAAGGGGAAAACTTTTAGTTCAAAGCAATGTTGAAAATCGCATTTTTTACGTTTTTTATTTGTTTGTCCGTTTTCCCTGCTAACTGTTTGCAGCGAATAAGTTGGGAATCTTAACTGTGGCTACAGTGCAGTCACGCATGAATGACTGCGAGAAAATAACTGGCTAATTAAGGGTGCCAATTGAAATAACATTTAAAGTGATCTACGTTTTAATGAGGAAAGAACTTTTAACATGTCGTTAGAACTAGCATTGTTAATCTTAAAGCTCTTTTAGTGCTATTTACTGTACTGGTTTTGTTTCTTTTAATGGAAGAAGAAGTATAGAACATTTAAATTTGATTGCGATTGAGTGTTAAAGTTTATGTGTAACCAGTAAATTGTTTCGCTAAGTTCACTTTAAAAAGTTTCTTTAATTACAATTTAAATGTTCTTTTGAATTAGAAGTTTACTTTGCATATAGAATATATATTACATTACTTATACATTACTCCCTCTTTAAAAATTGCATCCTAATATATTGTAATCGATCAGCGATAGTTCGAGTGTACTCTATCGCGTGAAGTCTGTCGACTGTACTCTAGGGTACTCTATGGAGTTTATTCTTTGCAGTATGCTATATTGAATGTGCTCTATCAAATGTAATATATCGAGAATACTTTATCGGGTGCACTCTATCGACTATACTCTGTCGATTGTTCTCTACCGCGTGTACTCTATCGAGTGTACCCTATCGACTGTACTCTATCAAGTGTACTCTATCGAATGTTCTCTATAGAGTGTACTCTTTCGATTGTTCTCTATCAAGTGTAATTTATCGAGTGTACTTTATCGAATGTAATCTATCGAATTTACTCTACCAAGTGTTCTCTGCCTAGGGTACTTTATCGAGCTTATTCTTTGCAGTATGATATATTGAATGTGCTCTATCAAATGTACTATATCGAGTTTACTTTATCGGGTGTGCTCTATAGACTATACTCTGTCGATTGTTCTCTACCGAGTGGACTCTATCGAGTCTACGCTATCGACTGTACTCTATCGAATGTCATCTATCGAGTGTATTATATCGATTGTTCTCTATCGAATGTAATATATCGAGTGTATTTTATCGCCTGTACTCTAACTAATGTACTCTATCGAATGTTCTGTACCCAGAGCACTCTTTCCAGTGCCCTCCATTGAATGTACTCTATCGACTGTTCCTTATCGATTAAATTCTATCGGCTGTACTCTATCGAATGTACTCTCCCCTCGATACTTACTCACAACCGTCAGCCTGTAGGCGAGGCTAATTTTGGGCTCCGTTGAGACCTGACACTCGTAGACGCCGGCATCGCGTGGCTGCACCGACACCACCTTGAGCACCCACTCGTCGGAGTTGTCGATGTGGCGGGCCAGAAAGCGCTGATCGTTGGTGTAGGTCATGATGCCGATGGTCAGTATGTGCAGGTCACGCTGTCGTATCCACGAGACAGCCCGATCCCCCAGATGGCGCACTCGGCAGTGCATGCGGGCTGTGGTGCCGAGGGCGGCGATAATCTCTCGCTCGGTGCTGTTGTCGAACTGCGGCTCGTACTCCTCGGGTATGATGTTGGACAGCTCGGTGGCGAGAGCTGCACAAAGGGAGAAAAGGAGAGATAACAAGTGAGTAAGACAGGTAGAGCAGATAGTAAGAAAGAGAAAGCAGACAGGATAGAGTCAATAAACGCCTGTCAAGTGGCAGAAACTACATGAGTTTGTCCACAATGCAAGGACCTAAAACACTCAATCATACAGACAAAACCAAAACACACACACTCACTCACACACACACTCATACGCACACACAAGCAGGCACACTTGAGTTGGGTATTAAATAACTGTATCTAAATGTCAATCTAAATGTATTCATGTGCATTTATATTCGGCATTAAGATCTCCGTCCACATTGGATAGAAGGAACATGGTGCACGAGACAGCTCGGCAAATGGATATGAATGGAGTAAATGAGTGGCCAGACGAACGAATCAACATTCATTTGATTAACGAGTATTTGTGCTTAATTTATGCTAAAGTTCGCCATCTTATTGGCAGTCTGCCAGTGTTGGATAAGGACACACAAACCAACACACACACCCGTACCCTTAAACACTCATAAATCCGACACCCATTCAGAGTATGATCCATCATTGGAAGTTGGCCCCGGGGCACTTGGGTAATGGGTGTCGAGTACAGGGAGCGAGGTAATGGGATAGGGTGCCCCGGCAAGCGAACCGCACTCGAGGCAAGTGATTTATGTCGGAATCGGAATCGGTCCGCTTTATCAACATCAACGTATTAGCCAACTAATGCGCTAATAATCCACGACTGCCTGAGCAAATACAAATGCGAATACAAACACAAACACGAATGCCAATACAAATACAAAGCCAAACACAAATGCTGAGGCTCAAGAGCAAGCACACACATCACACATGTATGTGTGCGTGTGTGTGGGTGCTTAGTACTATATTGATTTATAGCAACTGTAGCTATCGAATATCGGGGCAATAAAGCGCCGTTAAACACTTAATTGAAACTGTTGCTCACTCGACGCCCTTGCGCCCTTTCGGGTGCCCTCAAAAACATTTTACAAACCAAATTGCTTTTGTGCCGGCCACAAAAAGTACGTGCAACACACACACACACACACACACACACACGGCATATAAAAAATCAAATTTACACAGCAACACACACACGGGGACTCGCCCACACGCGTTCACAAAAATATAAAAATTTTTTTAATAAAAGTTCCGTATTTACATACAAAGTGAGAACTTAACCAGAGCTTTAGCTTCTGCTTGGCTTCAGCTCCGGCTTCAGCTTCAGCTTCGGCACTTCAAATTGCAGAGCAAACTTGACTGGCCCCCTGCCTGCCGTCCGCCCCATGCGGGCACTAAAAGTGCGGCCAGGTATCATAAATAATAAATGAGAAATTGCATTTGCCCCGGCGAAAATAATTTCGAAAACATTGCTAACATGCTCGTACTATATAAACAAACGCCTGCCGTGCCAGCTCTGCCTTTTTTCCTGCAACTGCCGAAGACACTCGCAGTCGCACTCGCATTCACAGTCGCATTCACAGTCGCATTCACAGTCGCACTCGCACTCGCATTCAGTATTCGCCGCAAAAGTGCGCTTTGATAAACGAGCGAAGTGTTTAATTGAAAATTATTCAGCATTTGTGTGCAGGCCTCATAAATATTTGAGCATATTTGCAGATTATCCCACCAGGCGACTGTGGGCTGGGAATGAGATTTACAGTCATCGCAGCTGCACTTATTGCATACATTACGGCGCTGCGCTATATGTGGTACACTACACTATATGTATGCCTTGATTACACATCACTAACATACTCCGGTTTGCTTAACTTGTTTCTAATATGCAAAAAGTGTTTCTTATTTCAAAGTTTTTCCATCGAAAGTTTTCTCTTTTAATTCCTGCAGGCTGTGTGTACTTCACAAAGTGTTGTCAGTTCAGCATTAAGTTAGCTTGTTTGTGGTTCAGCACGTTTTCGGTACAAAAAGTATTTTGGAAGGAATTCATATCAATCCACAAGACACAGAAAATATAACACAAAATTTGTCAATTTCATGACTCGTTTTTAAGTCAGATTTCCTCTTTTTATTTTTATCAAACTAATTTTGATAACTTTGACAGTTTTCAGTCAGAATTTATTGTGCCTGATTTGATTGTACTCAAATTGCCAATTTATTGGTACATTTTATTACAACATCCTCTTCTGCACATTGTTGTAAACAATTAACAAGTTGTTTACTAAGTTCTTTTTATTTAAAATCAATCTATTTGTGGCAAAGTTCTTATGCAGAACAAATGACTCTTTTTATCTTCTACTTATATCATAATTAAGGTTTATTTTCCGAACAATTTTTAGTACCAGCTTAAAGTGAGCCTTTTCTGGTACAGCAAATGTTCATAAAACTAAATTATAAAATAAAATTTATAATTTGTTACGCTTTTAAATTCCACTCATTAAATTAATGAGTACATTTTAAGTGCACAATGTACTTTATGCCTAACGTTAAGTAGCCTGCAGTTGGGTACAAAAACCAATTATGGTACAATTCTAAATACTATTTAATTGAATAAGTAATTTGGTTTGGCCAATTACATTTTGATTTATCACTCAAATATTCAATTCACGTGTACCCGCCCCGAATCGATAAATTGCCTCGTCCCAATGGACAATGGACGAGGAGAAGCATCTGTTTTGGGGATACTCGAAGTTAAGCTTCGGCTTTGGGTTTAAATTCGATTAGGTTTCGTTGAGTGATAGCATTAGGCGTACTTACCAAAGGGTTGCAGTTGCCGCAGGCTCCGCTTATCGAACGTTGTGGTTAATCCCATGATCGCAAGCATCGCCACAAAGTATTCCAACAACATTTCATGCGCAATTTGTGATGCCGTTAAATTATAACTGCAACCAGAGACGACGGAGGCGAAAAAGTAATTAAAATAAATGATGGCAATCGCAAGACATCGAAGGAGACTGAGACAAAGACGGAGACAAAGGCAACAATACAACAATACGCTTGGCCAACCCACTCCGGAGTCGGGACTTAAGCGAGTCAACGCCATATTGTTTCGCCATCCGCCGTACTTAATTTATAAGTATTATGGGCAGAAGGCGCTGCCAGCGTGCGCGTAACCATCTGAAGGGATTAGATTTGGAATCCTAAGTCTTATTCTTATCAGAGACGGCGTGGGCCAAGGCGAAGGCGAACGAGGCGAAGAAGGAGGGAGTAAGGCGGATGGGCGAGAACGGAAACGGAGACCGCAGCACATTCATTTGAAATGATGACAAGTCCGCAATGCGGTTGAGTTTTCAATCACCATGACGGGTGGGTGGGGCTGAGGCGGTGCAAGGCGGTTCGGGGCGTGACTAACGTTTGGCTGTAGGGATGGGAAGAGGGGAGGGGGAGGGATGGTGTAGGGAAGTTGAGCGATTTCTTCATTACGCATTAAGCTGTTGTCAAATTGGTCATGAGAATGGTGGGAGAGGGAGTGCGGGAGAGGGGGGGAGGGGGTGCGGGTGTCCGTCTGCGCTCGTGCAGTTCACTTTTTTGGCCGCTGGCTATAATTTCGGTCTAGTCACGTTCTGCTAATACACTTAATTGTACTCATACTCGTATTCGAAACGGTATGGCATTCGTTCGTTTTTAGGGGGGTGGGGGAGGGGATGGTGTATTCGTTCGAGTACCCGTTGCGAGTACCTTTGGCGGACTAGAGCAATTTGTAAGTGATGCGTTTGGACTCAATGTAGCGCGAACTGCGTGCCGCCATTTCATGCGCAACGCGTAACGCATTCGAGCGGGCTGCTCCTTCAGCTGCCCCTTCAGCTGCCCCTTCAGCTGCTCGGATTACTCCAACTGCTTCAGTTACTCCTGCTAATATTTCTTTTTAATTTTTTTATCCTTTTTTAGTTTCTGAATTTACATAACAAGTTGAATGTACGCGCGGCGCATTCGTTTCAAACGCATTACGTATACGACAAAAACTACGGCAACGCGACGCGACGCGTAACGGAAAAGCACGAGACACGCGGCACGCGACACGCTTCACGCACGACACGCACGACCCGCACGAGCTTAATTCGTGATCTCGCGACTTCGTGATTTGCTCGTGACTTGCACAGTGACTGAGTCACGCCGAGTCTCTTGTGCTCTGTCTGTGTGTGTCTCTCTCTGTGTGTGTGGGCAGCGCACACTGCGTTGTGTGTGGCTTGAGGCGCGCTGAACAACTGAAACTAACCTATCCTGAACCTGACCGACAGTCGCTCGTAAAAGTATGCAAATTGCAGCGCAGGCGCAGTCGGCACTTCTGCTGCTTAGTGCGTGTTGCGGCAACATGTTGCAGCAACATTTATTGAAATGTAATTTAATTGTGACCCAAGGCAGGGCGGTCCAACGGGGCGCACACGTAATATACACCACGAATTATCGTACTATACATATCGTGCGTATCTCTGCCAGGACATCGCTGCGAGCCTTGGGCACTGACTGCACTTCCATTCAATGCGATTCGCTTCGATTGGAATGGCTTCAGAAGTGCTTATGAAATATTTAACAAGGCATTGAATGTAGCGCCGAAAACACTTAAAAAACCTCGTTTGATTTGTGTCACGCAACAACAATTGAAACAGGAGAAGAGAAGGAGAGAAAAGCAGGAGAAACAGCAAAGGGAACAACATTAATAAAAGGCAAAATCGCATGCATGACAAGCCGCGTTTTTACAAGTTTTGTCAGCGTGTCTCAATTGAAAGCGGCAAGCACACGCAGTCACACTCCCACACACACTCACACACACGCGCTCACACACACAGGCACACTCTCATACACACACATGCCTGAACACCCCTGCCTGAACACCCATGCCTGCACACCCCTGCATATTTGTAGGCACACACCGTGACCCATTGTGCTGGAACGGAAACGGATATGAAGTCAGGCCAGGCGGGTGTTGCCGCGGGGGCGGGAAGGAGGCTGTTGCCGGTGGCTGCGCTGCCTGCTGCTCTGCTGCTCTAGTGCTCCAACAGCGACTTATCAAAATCGATGAGGCAACATATGGTCGATTTTAATTTTCTAGCACAGACAACGCAACGACAACGACAACATTGACAACGCAGCAGCAACACGGACTTCCACACACACTCGGAAACACACACTTGCCTGCTGCGCACACCCCTGGTTGCAAATTCGTTTAGCATATTTTCTTTAGAAATTGAATTTCAAAGTTATTATAAATATTTCTCAGGCAAATGCAATTTCAATGGAATTTCGCCCACACTTTACCTACGCGCGCGCATTTATTACACAAGGCGACGATGCTCTGCAGTCTTGGCGAGGCGCGTTCGGCAAATCAAATATCCAAAACTGTTGCCCAGCAGGCCTCTTAAGTATGCACACCCCCCTCCCCCCCTCTCTCTCTCTCTCTCTCTTCCCACTCAGTGCGACAATTCCTCAACTGCCGCTGCCCCGGCTGTCATCTATTATTTTACACTAACAAGACAAACATTCCTCAATTCCTCAACTAAGCAGCGACATTTTTGCACGACCCAACTCCCCTCTCCCCTCTTCCCTCGCTCGCAACAACCCCTCATCACTCACGCTGCTAAGTGAATTTTCACGCACAAGTGGGTTGCTCCACTTGTTTGCGGAAATTGTTGTTCAAAAGTTAGCGCAGCTTATGAAATTTTAAGTACTTAAATCAAATTTTAAATTGTATCAACTAAGGCCTTCCGTTCTTCTTTTTTTCTACGAATTTCTGCCGCAACAATTATCGATTCAAATGTTTTGTAATTAATTGTTAACATAATAACTGAATTGTTTTGCCATTGTACAATGCACAATTGAGCTATAATTGATACGCGCGATTATGTTCTCTGGTATTTAGTTGGTATTTAGAACGGTATTATGCGATTAACCGCGGATATTAAAGTTGCAATGAAATCGATACAAATTGGAATTTCATTTCAAAACTGTTTAAGGGATTGGATTGTTTAAGAACTGGTATTTTATAAATATTAAATATTCAATTTAAATATAAATAAACGATATATATATCATAAATGGTGTTTAATTTCATATCGATACCTTGAAAAGAAAATGTTAAAAATGTTTAAACTCTCTCCCTAACCCAAAAAGGGAACGAACCCAACTCAAAATGGGCCTGTTTGCGGAGGGTGTATTTACATGTATCGCATTACTTGGAAGCATATTCCTCTGACCTGACCTGGACAAACAATGCGAAGAATACTTTAAACAGCCCGTCGAACGGGGCAGCGCACGGCGCACTCGACTTGTTATTGTTGCCGAGAGAGGCTTCGTCGCTTTGCGTCTTCGATTTGGACATTGATTGCATACCGTATTGATGGAAATGCCGCCACGGCGCGCCATGGAGTGTGGGAAGGGACGAAGAAGAGGGGAATGTGGAAAGGGGAGCGGGAGTGGGGGGTGTAATGTGTATGAGAACATGTTGTTATCCCGGCGGGAAGCCCATCCACCGGGAAATTGAATGCGGGGCGTGTGTAAAATTGATAACTTTGTTTGTGTAAACAGCGTCGCGACATTGCCTGGGACCCCCTCACCCCACTACCCCCTCTGTTTACCCCCCTCCCTCCCCCCTGTTTGCTCCCTCTTACTCCTTGTTACCCTGAGCTGCCGCAACGCAATGCGGAGACCGACAAATTTCACTTGACATGATGTATGTGTGCGTTACGTGTGCGTGTTTATCGCGCATACGTAGAGTTGGCCACTCGCACACACTCACACACACACCCACACACACAGACACGCACACGTATGGATAGCAAACACACGCATGCGAATTATCGGTGTCAATTTTTATGCTGCTACGTGTGCGAAATTTAACAGAGCAACTGATGATGAGTGGACCACCAGCTTCCTCTCCTTCCCTGCTTCTCTGCTCTCTCCTTTGCTGCTACGACTGGCACGCGTGGCTACCTTTAGACAAAGACAGTATGTGAGGCAGCAAAAAGTGCAACAATAACAAAGACAACGACAGCAGCGAGCAACAACAACAAGTAAAGGAACAGTCACATAAAACGTTGTCGCCCAATTTGGCATTACATTTGGCCCATTGTTGTTGACATCGATTCGATAACGAAATGAATCCGAAGCGGACACCAGGCAGCAGCAAACAGGCAAGAGACAGCAGAGAACAGATATCAGACAAGCGACAAGCGACAAGAGACAACAGAGAACAGACAACAGAAAGCAAAGCGCGTAGAGGGAAAAACTAAAGGCAACACACGAGCAAAACATCAACAGAGCAAAGAGACAGTCACGAAACTAGTGAGAAAACAACAGCAGCAGCAGCAACTACAAAGATAGAGGATATACAGGAACTGAGATAGAGAGAGAGAGGGAGGACGGTTAAGCTGCGCCCTCAGCTCGCCCGTGTTCATCAGAATTACAAATTGTACGAGTATTCGATTTCCGGTATTTGTGACGCTTGAGTTAACAATCGCAGTAAGCAGCCAAACGATTTTTTCGATCTGCTTCTCCTAGAGGGGAGGAAGGGTGCTAGAAGGTAGTTGTGTATACCCCCAGCCACCCCTCTATCTACACCCTCGACTAGTCACGCCTCGACGTCGCCCGCAAAGACAATTTAAATGCCATATAAAGTTTTATGCATATTGTGCACTTGTTGTTGTTGTTGCTATTGTTGCTCTTGTTGATTTGTGCCTGCTTCTTTTATAAGTCAAAGAGAAGAGAGACAAAGGGGGAGAAAAGGAGGAGCAACAAAAGGGGAAATTCCCCAAAACGGGCCATTTGAGCCGCTCGGTTGTCAAAACGTTTGATTCGATTAGACCGATTGATTGTATTAACATAGAAAACGCATTGATTTCGCTCACTTGAGCGACTGTCCCTCCTTACTCCCCTCCCCTTCCCTCCTCCGCCCTTTCCTCTTGATAGTTCTTTGAGGAAAATTCCTTTGATTCGCACTCAAAGACAAATTATAAACCCTTTCCAGGGGCAGCTTAACACTTAAGCCGCCTTCAAGTGCAGGACAAAGGGTTCTTGTTTTGTTTCACGAATCATTATTAAAGTTGTAGTTAATCAGTTTGTGCTCATTAGTGTTTTGAATATTTCAGTTCTGTTTCTATTTATGTTCGTTTTCTTGTAAATTATAATTATATTTCTATTTTAATTATGCTGTCAAATTCGGGCAAACTTTGTAATGTTAATTAATTTAGTTAAATTCAATTTGATGAATTAAACAATGCGGTTGCCAAAGCGCTGAAAGCAGTTTGCAAAACAGACACGCGTATACCCTGTACGGAGCTGCGTTGAGGGTGTGACGAGCTGGAGACTTAAAAGGGATTTATTTATATTCTGCATGTGAAACTTATGGGAACTTGTTTTTTATAAAGACAGATATGTCAATTGAGAGGTTTATTAGTTGGTTTATTTTGTATATATTTATTATTATTTTATTTTTTGCTTTATGAACATAATGAAGTCTAATGAGTCTACATTGGAGTGGGGTCGACTGTGATATGCCCGCTACTCACATAACACAAACGATTAATTTTGTGTTGCATACTTTAGGGTTCGGCTTGGAAATCTGTTTCTCTTTAAATTGATTCTTTAATAATTACTTTATGAATTATCCAATAGCAACCAATTTTTTAGAAATCATTAAAGCGTTGCTAGTTATTATGTTTACAAAAAATGAACTGAATAACGTTTGATATATGGTTTTTTTTTGGATTGACAAGAGCGAAAGGGAGTCAAATTCTAAAACAAATTTGATCTGCGTGCAATAGTAACACATATTAAATACAAATTTGCTTGCCCTAGCTATTATGGTCGCTGCAATCTAGGTATATGTATACGGACGGACGGACAGGCAGATGAAAGGACATGGTTAAACCAACTAGACTACTGATGCTGATTTAGAGTATATATAGTTTATCGGGGTTGTCATGACTCCTTATAATATCGTTCTACCCTTTGAGTTGCGGGTACGAAAACATAGGGTATATTTTATGCAACTGCAATTGAAGTGATTCCAAAGTTTCTAATTCATTGATAATTAATTAAATGCGTGTGTCAAATTTCATATCATAAAATACCCTATAGAATATAAGAATGTGTGGGGTATGATGATGAAGCCTCTGAAAGAATATAACCCCAAATAGTTAAGCAGAAGATTAAATTATTTTGATTGTTTATTCATGACGAAAAAATAAGAAATTAATTATAACAAAATTTCCTTCTCCCCCGTTGCAGGGTATTGCATCATTAAACTTCAAAATAAATCAAGTTAATTATGAAAATTATACAATGCATGCACTTGTAAAGGTTTCAATTTAACGCTTGATTTGAAACAGTTTCCATTTCAGTTCATGACGCAGAACAACTAAATCGAGCAATAATCATGGATGGAATCAAATCAAATCGAATAGAATTCAATGCAGACTTCGAGTCGAGCACATTGCTAATTCTTGCAGAGTTGAATTGGAAGGGGAATCAATTATATCACCACATAAATTAAGTATTTACGGACATTGATTGAATGTCCGCTGCCAAGTGAGAGAGCACAGATTGAAGTTGAACAAGTCGCAAATGGGATCGAAATGGGATCGAAACTGCCACGAGATGAGGTCATCGACGAGGCGCCAGTTTAATGAGTGAGAGAGACCAACCAACACTCATTTGGGCCACATTGCCAGTGGGTCATAAATGCGAAAAACTTTAAACGTCTGCTGGCCATAAAATAAACCAATGATTGACCAGCCATCATGTGGCACTGGCAGTGGCAGTTGCCGGTTGCCTGTGGCAGTCAGCTCAGCTCTGGGAAATGTGAAATGCGTAATGGCAAATGGGAGATGGGTGATGCAAGATGGAAGCTGGAAGATGAGAAATCGTAGTTCTGCCAATTGGCAACTGGGCGTTTAATTATGGCCAACACAATGCGCACAAATAGCAGGTTACATTCAATTTGACATGTAATTTTATAGCAGCACACACAAACTTTACCCACCTCTCTCTCTATCTATCACTCTATCTCTCTTTCTCTCTATCTATCCTCTCTCTATCTGCGTCTGTGTCTCCCGCGTCGCTAGCAATTCAAATACATATATTTTATTATTTTATTATCTACTGTTTTATAACTTTTTTCCCTCTAAGCTGGCACTCAAACTTTCCGCACGTTTTCCGTATAAAAAAAATGCCATGGCCAACGTATCCCCAAAGCTTCCGTCAGCAGATTTGTGTCGGACCACGCCCCCCCTCCACACTCACATAGAAGACGCGGCAAATGGCGCAATTGTGTGAAAGTTGAAAAACGTTTTTGGCGAAATGTGCGGCACTAAACAATGCCATAAAGCGTCAAACTTGTCGATACTTTTTTGTCTGTACGCGTGCTACGTATCTGCGCGAGTGCTCCTCCATCCGATCTGTATCTGTATCTGCCTCGGCCTCTCTCTCTCTGTGTGTGTGTGTGTGGCTGGTTTTCATATTGCCTGGCTGTCAATTTCAGTTGCTGGATTTTTCTTGTTATTTGTGCTACTTTGATTATAACAATGGCAACTGGAACTGGCGATAGGAGAAGCAAACTGAAACTGAAATGGAATAAAGCAAAGTGGCTGGCAGCACATAGAGGGGGAGGGGATGGTTTGCAGAGACAATCGCTTACAATCTTGGCAGAGAAAAGTTTTCAATTTGTAACTATTTGTTGTTCTGGGTTATGTAAATTGGCTGCTCTTGTTGTTGTTGTTGTTGTTGCCTCGCTAACTTTAAAAACATTTTCATTGCGTTTGCATTTTCATAGTCCCTCCCTTTCCCCCTTTCTTCACTTGGTATCTGGTTTACAGTTCATTTGCAGTGCGCCAGTTGAGGGCCAGTGTTGTGCAGCATTTGCCAAAAACAGTGTTATAAATGGCCATTAATGTGCAGCCAGTTAATGTGCCAGGCAGGCCTCCGACTCCGGCAGCGACTGACTAATTTCGGCTAAGTTACGAAATTACGCAAAAGTGTTTGGGCCATCAGAAAGTGGAGGGGATGAAGAGAAGGTTGTGGAGAGGGAGGTGGGCAGGGAGCTGGTACAGTCATTAATCATTTATGGACGTCCGCCCCGCCCCGCTCTGCCTTGCTGCGCAGTTTTTCACTTATTCCGTATTTCAGCAAGTTGCCAACTCAACTTTCTCGCAGCACAATGCACTTTTATAGGCCAGGACGTAAGCCAGGACGTGCCCCCTCCACCTGCCTCCTCCTGCTCTTGGCATAATGGCAATCGCAGGCTAACACTGCAGTTCTTATTGTTATTGTTGTGGCTCCTCGGCTCGTGGCCTTGCAGCAGCGGCTGTGGCAACAATTGTTTGCCCCGGGCGGCTCTTTCAATGGGCAATTTAACCCGTCCGAGAGAGACAGAGATAGAGACACAGGGCGGCCCTTGTGTCAGTGCTCTTCTAGTGCCAGGCCCCAGTCCACTTCAATGTTTGACCCCGTCGCCCGTCGCCCTTCGCTCGTCGCTTGGCAACTATCTTGATAAGTTTTCCCAATATCCTTTCGGCTTAATAAATATATTTCAGCGATAAAAAGCACAAACATGTCGTTGACAATACACCACACTCGCACACACTCGCACACACTCACACACACTCACACACACACTCACACACACCACAGCACATTACACACACCACACACACTGCGAAGCCCATGGAGAAGGTAATAAAATGCTTCGATAATTTAATTTCATTTCTGATGGCAGCTCAAAAGTGAAAAATTCGATGAACCATTTCCGACTTCCGTATACGCTGCGATCAGAGTTCGATAGCCCGAAAAGAATGCGATGAATTGTTGCCATGTACCGAGTATATTATGTAAATTCACTTTGACCTCTGGCTAACTGAAGCCAAGTCAGCTTTGCCTCGACTCCCCTTCCCTTCCCAACACACCAATTAGCATAGCAATAGAAAACTTTCGAAAAAGTTTGCATTTATCGCAATTGAGGCTTCCCCAAATTTCTTAGAGCACACACACACGCACACATATATAATGTGTGTGTTCGTTAGCATTTACAGTTAGTTCGCAGCTGCACAAAGAGATTGTCCAAGTGTTGTGCTCCATTCTTGGCCGTAGAGCGCCAATCTAATGACGACTCTTGACTCCTTCTGGGCTACTCAAAGCCAAAAAGAACATCAGAGCAACACGAACAACAATAACAGCAGCAGCAACAGCAGCAACAACAACAACAACAACAGGAACAACAACAACAACAGCAGAGTAAACATATGTCAATTTTCCACTCGAATTGCGATGCAAAGCTGAAGTGAAAAACGTAACGGAAAAAAAACGTTGAATGGAAAGCAGTGAAAAACCGGAGACCAGAACCAGAGACCAGAGAACCAAAGCCAGAGCCAGAGAGAGAGAGAGGGGGAGGGAGAGCCGAGACCAATGCCCAGGAATGTTACGTTCTAAATGCGACTGCCATATAGTATATATGACATGTGTGTGTGTGTGTGGCAGACATGTGTGTAACGGGTACTTCGCCATGTATTTTCATTTGGCTGCTGCCAACAAAAGTCGAGTCGATTTTATTTTATTGAAAATTTCTTTGGCTATTTTGCAACGTTTCTTTTATCACATTCTATTTTTATTTGATTTCTTTCTATAATTCTAAAGCATTTTAAGAAGTTTTGCACTGCGCCCAACACGAACCATGTTGATAAATATTGGTTTACTCATATGAAGCCACAGCGGGAGGGAGCAGCAGCCGACAAATTCGATGACATACAAAAAGAGAGAGAGAGAGAAAGCAGGAAGAGAGTGGGAGGGGGGGGGAGGTAGTCGCACAAGGACAAGTCCAACGACAAGTGGCAGGTCCTTGGGTTAGGTGAATAACATTTGCCGGGCACTTTGTGGTCCGCTTCGGTCTCGGGCCAAGCGAGTGTTGTGCAGCGACGTCGGAACGTTGTCAAAACGGCAAATTGCTGAGAAACATGTAATTTTCATGGTTAGTTACATTTATATTGTGACATTAAGTGGTCCGAGCTGTGCCAGGCCAGGCCTACGAATTGATTGCGATGCTAAGCGATGCTAAGCGCTGCTCCTCCTTCCCTCCTCCTTCGACACTGATGAGAGACCATTATCGCAGCGATTATTTTCAACTGCAAATCTTGCAGTCAAATGACTCACAAAACGAAAGGAGCCAAGTTGAAATACGTAAGGCAGCACAAGCAGCACGATTAGATACCCTACGGTATGGCTGTGGGGTATAATAGTTAAAGGGTAAAGAAAGAAATGTTGAAGTTGAAAATTAAATTAAATAAAAATTATATTTGGTTGCAATTAAAATTTGTTCGAAAACTTAAAAAAAAATTCTCCTTCAACCCAAAGATTTTGAATTAGTTTGTTGATTTATTTCTTAGCAGTGTTTGGCAACAGAAATAAAGGCATAACAAGTTAAATAATGGTTAACAACTTTTAAAAAGGTTCAACTTGTTGCGTGAGACTTCCAAATACAATTCTCCATCAATTCTCTCTCTTTCTCTACAACTCTCTTTTGACTTTTTTACTGGAAAAACTCATACAAATACTCATACAAAGTTTAAAAATAGTTTAACAAACATTTTATCTCCCTTTCACCGAAATACTTTTTTGGCAAACTCCAGCAGGAAGTTGCTTCTAAAGTTTAGTTGGACATAAAATAGTAATATATTAAAAAGTACATAATGACAATTTAAATAGGGTATTTCGGCTAAAGCATTATGCTCTTTCACTGGCAATCGATATACCCCTTTGGGGCCGTAATGACCGTCAGCTGTTCAGCTGGAAACTTGAGTGGCAAGTGTTGACCGTTTAGCTGGGTAATTCAACACTCGAAATACTGTCGGACTAGCAAAGGACGCACAGAGAGGGCGGGCAGGAAGGAGGGGAGACAGGCAGTTTGACCTACTGGCTGCAGGCAGACTAAAGGGACGAGCTCCCTCACTGACTGACTGACAAACTGACTGCAATGTCATGCAGCTCATTGGCTGCCTGCAATTGTAAATCCGGATACATTCATCAAGCACCCGGAGCGAAGTACGGGCTGGGGTTGGAGGTGTGGGGGAGAGGGTAGGGGGGGTGATGAGTTTGTTGTGCCGTTTTGCTATTCGGCTTTGTCATGTCTTGCATTCGGGCCATGACTGGTTGTTGTGCCTGGCTCGGGATTAGATCAACATTTGTGTTAACGGTGTATGTAGGCCCCAGCCATGACCTCAAAAAGGAAAGCACGCGGCAGGCGGCAACAGCCACAGCAACAGCAACAGCGCGCTGGCATTAGTGCAGCCAGGCAGCGACGCGAACAGCGACAGCGACTGCGGCAGCGGCAGCGGCAAACGTCAAACAATAAATCGCAGCTCCTTGTGCTTGCCAGCATAATAAGTACGTTAGCTTCCACGTTTACGTAATCCGTTGGCCCCGCTCCCCCATTGCGATTAACCCGCCCCCACACAAAGGGAGAGAGAGAGAGAGGGAGAGGGAGAGAGACAAGGACGCTAACTGGCACAGCCACAGACATTGCCGCAGCCTGAGCTGGAGCTCAGCAACAGCATCGACTACACAAAGCAGACAGCATCAAGTTGAGCTTACCTTTGCGGGTGTGCGGCGAGGGGGAGGGGGAGGGTTTGGAGTCATGCCTGTCTTTGTTGCCTGCCAGCCTCTTTGCATTTTATTGTCGAATCGTTGCTCTCGCATTGTTGTTCTTGTCGTTGTTGTCATTGTTGTTTATGTGCGGGTATCAAAACGCTATTATGCCATGACTATGACGTCTGTCTAACTGTCTGTCTCTCTCTCTGTCTGTCTGTCCGTCGCAGTGTGGCACTGTACCAGTGTACCTCTATAATTCCGTACCTACTTATACTTATATACCTATTCTCACAATAACGTACTTGAGAGTCTCTGAATGGTTTGGGGTATTCCGACGCAGGAAGTACTCTGGCAACTAAATAGTTTCACAGCGAATGTGTGAGAATTGCAGGGAAAGAAGGAGTGTGAAGAGAAGAAAGTGTTGAAAAAAGGTGTTGAAATATTTAATTGAATAAATAATAAATATAATTAACATTTAATTATAATAATATGGATAATAACACAACGAAACGGAAGAGAACTAAAAGTTATTCTCTGTTAATTTCTTTCTTTGTTTCTTTCTATTGCTTTCTTTATTTGATTTTCTTGCTTATTTCAATCTCTTTCTTCAACGGTCTTACTCTTGCTTTTACTCTCTCTCTCTCTCTCTCTCTCTCAATCCTTTTCCTCTCTTACTTTCACTTGATCATTCTTTGTCAATATTTGTCTGTCTCTCACTCTTTCTCTGTCTAAGTCTCCAAAGTTTTCTGTTCTTCTTCCGTTCTATCTCTTACTCTTCTCCTGCTTTTACTCCTTCTTCCATTCTGTACCCAATTGTAATTCGTTTCTTGCCTCTCTCTCTCTTCCTCCCTTTTCCTCTCCTTCTCCCACTTGATCATTCTCTGTCAATATTTGTTAAATTGCTGCCTCTCTTTCTTACTTTTTCTCTGTCTACGTCTGCGAAGTTTTCTGTCCTTCTACCGTTCTATCTCTTACTTTTCTCTTGCTTTCTCTCTTTCTTCCTTTCTGTGCCTAATTGTATTTCCTTCTTTCTCTCTCTTTCTCTCTCTCTCTTCTATTGCTTCTCTTCTTCCTTCTCCACAACTGTTTTCTTCCTCACTGATTGCTATTATCTAAATGCAAACAGTTACAATATACAAATCTGCTCACACTCTCTCACCACTGATGTCTCCCCCTGCCTGCCTCCCTTGAACTGCATACGTACTCTAATTAAAACCCTTTGAGCTTGTTTCAGTTTCGAAATACTTCTCCCCCTCTTGTCCCCCCTTTCCCTTCGTTTGTCGATTGCTTTTCCTACTCGCATTTTCTTCGGTTTCTCGCCTACTCTTGACAATTTTGCGCTCGACTGAATACCTGCAACATCTAATGAGTACAGGGTATAGCAGGCACACTCACACACACACACACACACTGGCACAGTGTCGTAAATATCCGGCATTGTTGTAGTGTGTGTGTGTGTGTGTGTGTGTGTCTGGCGCTTGTTAACGCCCCTGTTTGGCGGCTTTGAAAACTTCGGCAGCGTGTTGCTGTTATTAGGCAAAATTAAAGACTTTTGTCGCCTACGCATTGCGAGGACGCACGTACCCAGAAACAAATGGGCTTTGCAAATAAGCAAACAATGCCTCCATCCTCTGTTCCCTGCCCAGACCGGAGGCATAAGCCTGGACAGCCTGCAAATTATTTTAAGCAAACTTCATTCTTTAGTTTGAACAACTCGTTGCCGGCCTGGCCTGGCCTGAGCTGGACTGGCACAGCGGCGGTACAGGAGGTCCGATTGAAGAGCTGAGAATGAGGCCAAGACTGCGAGCAACTGCGAGTCGTAAGTCTGAGAAAGAAGCAGACCCGGAGCAAAGGACCAAAAAACCAAAAGACCCGAGGATGCCGAGGCCCGTTCATTGCTTGTTTTTCAATCATTATTCAGGCAAGGCTTTTCCAAGGCTTTGCCCAAAAACATTGTATACGACTTGCCCAGAGTGTGTCTGAGTGTCTGTGTGTGTGTGTGGGTGTGTGTGTGTTTGCAGAGTATCGTGTTTTGCACGCTTTTAATTAAAATGGGGGTACGATTTTTCACTTTTGCTCGGCTTTGAGCTGTGATTTATGAAACTTGCTTTCATGTTATAGTTTTATATGCATGTAAAACTAAATGCTAAGTAAATGCTAGAGAGCCAACCTCAACCAGATACCCATACACACACCCACACACCCACACCCGCAGAAGTGGTGCAGAAGGGTCTGCAGTTTTAATTGAAAACAAGTTTAAAGGTCAGTTGAATGTGGCGAACCGAGCAGGAGCAACCTGAGCGTAACCTCAAATACACTTTCTTATGTAATGCTCGGGCATTTAATGTTAAAATATGAAGACACCAACGGCAGCACACGCACACACACACACACACGCACATGCCAGCAGACAAGGCAAGGTCCTTATCGGGCCACACAGGCTTCCTGCCCTCTGCCTTCTCTCTGTCTTCCGGCGTCCCGTTCGTCATGCGATTAACAAAAATGCCAGCAACTAAGTACAGCAACTAAACTAAGCACAATTAATAGCCCCCAAAGCGATGCGGCCCATAACAATGCAGGCGAGCACATTTGCTAATATTGATACATACATAATAAGATTATGAGGCATGTGAATGCGGTCATTACTTATCACTCATTAGTCGAGGCAGCAGCAGCAGACAAGCCTCGTGGCTGGCAGTTAATGACAGACTTTCAGCCTTTCGCCTTAAAGCAAGCGAGTAACGTTCATTGTCGCACACGGCGTATGCGTAATATGGCCAATGGCTGACTCTGACAGGCTTCTCTTCATCACTCACGCGCAGCACAATGGCAGCTGGCACTCGCTCGCAAAGCACATATAAAGTACAGTAATTACTCGAATTTTCACATTCCAGGCGTATAAACAAACAACAAGCGGCGAACAATGAATGCATTGCGTATACGCCAGGTAAACACACACTAACTACACACTACAATGTGGCCTGCCGTGCATAAGTAGTGGTTACTCAATTAAGCCTCATAATACGCATTTGTTGTTAATAGCCAGCGCAGCTGTCATGTCCCTAATTGACGCCATTCGCCAACGAGAGAGAGGCACCTGAACAACGGACAACAAAGGCTGCACAAACAGAGAAATATGCGATGAATGTCCACGTACATTCTGATCGATTGTCCCCAAAACAACACGAGCTCACTGTACTAACAAATGTATTAACAATTAGTTGAAATATCAATTGAATTACCAATGCCAATGAAGATGAATTTCAACTCATTCCAATGAGGAAATTCTTTCATTAGTTAAATAACTTTCACATTGCAAAGTAACTTAATAAAATCTGTTTAAGTTCCTCTTAGCTCTTTTTATACCCTACGACCATTGAAAATCGTCAAAAAAGGGTATACTAACTTTGTGCAAATGTATGTAACAGGCAGAAGGAGGCGTGGGAGACCCCACAAAGTGTATATATTCTTGGTCAGCATCACTAGCCGAGTCGATTAAGCCATGTCTGTCTGTCTGTCCGGATGTCTGGATGAACACACAGATCTCAGCTATTTTAAAAGCTAGAGACACCAAATTTGGCGTGAAGGTTTCTGTGTACCCGGTGCAGATGAAGTTTATGTCAAATGTTGGGTGCCACGCCCACCGCTACCTCATATCAATAATTTAATATTTTAAGCTGATTTGTGAGCGTCATATAAAAGATACAACATTCTGAGTAAGATCACACTTAGCTAATTATAATACCAACATAACATTAAAATTTCAATCCGAACGGACTCTACGTTTAAAAATGGTCGAAGGGTATCCCACTGTCGCCTGCCGCTCGGCTGTTGCTCTTGTTATTATTGAAGCTGTGCTTATGATTTGTTGAGTAGTAAAAGAGATTTATTTAGTTGAACAAGCAGAGATATTTCGTATTTCGATTTGCAGAAGTTCACTGACACGCAATACATTCCTTTGCCAATTGCACAAACTCAAATATATTTTATTAAATAGAAAAAAACACACGCATTTTTTTTGCAAATTTGTTTTCGCCATTCTGCAATGGAATTTATTTATTAAGTTCATTGAGGTCTGTTTGCCGGAAAATCTGCAAACACAACGAACAATATGTGAGTTTGTTGGTTCGCCCTCACATAAGCTAACACTATCAGAGCTCCCTCTCTGTGCTACAACAATTTCGCATATCGAAATCGAGTGATGAGTTTCTATTTCGCAAAGGTATTTGAAAATTGTTTGGGAAATAAACTAAGCCACCTTTTTGACAAGATATTTGTCAGGGCGATAAAATAAATGCGCATTTTATTTTGCCAAAAATAAATAATACAAGAAATTCATTTTCACTCGCTGTGAAAAATGTTTGCAAAGATTTAATAACCAATTTGCTGTTGTTGTTGTTGTTGTTATTGTTTTTAATTGATTTCCCATTGCATTTCTTATGCAAAATGTGCAAATTGAACATTTTAATAGGATTTCATTTGTCTTTGGGCAGAAATCAATAAGCTCCGCATACGCACACATATCACAGTCAGGCCACGAAAAAACAAAGTGGAAAAACACAACACAAAAATACACTAACAAAAGCAACAGGAGCAACGAAAACGTTGCGTCTCAATTATTTTTGCAATTTCCGACATTTTTGAAAAGTCATCAAAGATTTATTAAAAATACAAAACATTTTATGTCTCACTCGGCATTGATCGAATACTGAACAAAAGGTCACGGACCCGAGCACAGGGCAGAACACAGAATGTTTTTCAATTCATTAGAAAGGACTTTTGTCATTAGCAGCGAGTGCCGCAGTCGAGCTCAATAAATGTTAAAAGGCACCGAGAAATAAGATGCTTTTGTCATGTTTCTCTGCTCTGCTGTGCCTCTGCCAAATTGCCTGCGTCTACCGGCATTGAGATGGCCATTATCCATTTAACAATAACAGTTAGCCAATTAGAAAACGATATTGCCTTCGTTCATGACTCTGCAGCGGATGCAGAACTCCCCTGCTGGTTGCCACTCCCCTTTTGCCAGTCTATTTTCCCTTGACTGTCGCTCTGCCTCTGACAGTCTAAGTTTCAGTTTGGGTTTGCGTATCGTTTTCGTTTTCGATTTCAGTTTCTGTAATTGGCCCTGGCTTCTAACTGTGCTCGCTGTCTCTGCTGTCTCTGTTGTTCAATTAAAGCTCGTTATGCTCTCGAACCCATAAAAATGGGGCGACTGGGCCAATTGCCTTGGGCGCACATTGCACATTTAGGCACACGAACGTAAAAATTAAACGTTTCCCGTTGCAGTTGCTAATGAAGTTGGTCCCTTTCTCTTCGGGCAAGAGACAATAAACGGCAACGACGTGACAGTCTTTTTAAACCAGGCAAGAGGCAAGAAGCCACAGGAACTGAGGCCACTTGCGTGGACTCTCCTGCTGCTGCTGCCGGCTCACTTTAATTTGAAGTGTGCATATGTTCGCCATTATTTGCGCATTACGACCCTTCACTTTGTCACCACTTGGCTAACGGCTTTATGTCACATGGCCCCAAAACTGGCAGCAGCCAGAGCAGCGGGACTTGCTCTCCTCATGAAGTACATCCCACATTCTCGGCACACACATTCACACACACACACAGCACGCGGACTGCGCTCGCTGTGCCGGGGTCCGAACGCTCGCTCGTAAGCCCAACATCTATTTTACATTTCCACATCATTTGTTCTAGCCATGAATTGAATGTATTATACTACAGCATCCACGCAGTAGGTGGTCGCATAATAACCACATCCACACACACACACACAAGCCACCGTCGACATCGCCATTGCCGCACACATATCCAGCAGCTGGCTGACCATTTCGACTGCGAGCCACATGCGAATGTGATGTAGCGCATAATGATAACGTGGCCCGAATGCGATCCCAAAAACAGGCAAACCCTACCGCTCTCCCTCTGGCTCCCTCTGGCTCCCTCTATTTGTCTTTGTCTCCCTTTCCCTGCCTACTGCCCACTTCCGGCACAGCCACTCCCAATAAGCGTGCGGCATGCTAACCGACTTTTTATTGGCATATGATTATGGGAGCCCATTTTTTATGCCCCACTCTTGGCTCTGAGTGCAGCCAAATATGAGAGAGAGATGCACATAAAAGATATATAAACACAACATAAAATAAATTGAAATATTTACAAGCATGCGTAAATGTTTTCACAGTGTTATACGAGCCTCTTCTGTCATTTGAATACAACAATGGACGAACACACATCAATTTCCCAATAATAACCTAAGATCGTTATCATATCATACAAAATAAAGTCCCTGTGTAGCACTGCTTTCAAATACCGCAACAATCTTTAAATTTGTTTTAAATAAAATGATATTTTGCTGTTTTAATGAAAAGAAAACAACAACGCAGTACGTCGCAGTGTTGCCAACTGTCAGCAAAGCGCCTTACAATTAAAGCAGGTAAAACAGAAAAGCGTTGCATGCTTTTCCGCTGAAACAAATTTAAGCATTGCAATTTTTCTGCATACTTTTGAGCGCCTTGACAGAGCATTTACAGAGTATTTACAGAGAACTGTCGTCAAAAGAGGATTTTTCAAAATGGATGCATCATGAATGAAAAAGTGAGAGAAACTGAAAACTTTTTGAGCCTTCTTAAGGGGTGGAGTGTACACTTTTGAATCTTGGAAATCTGTGTTGTGTTAAATAAAGAAACAACGAACAGATTAAAAGAAAAATCATGTCTTATTTTTCCTTCAGTTTGTTCGCATTTTCGAATTTAAAATGGAAAACAGAGAAAGTTTATCAATAAACGATCGAATTTGTGCCCCGTATGTGTCTCTGAACAGTGTTTGTATTTCTTTTTTTTTCATTATTTATCTTAATTAAACGAATCCACGCTTTTACCGCTACTCTATAGTTCACCACCAATCTATCAACACTAAAGTTGAAAAAAAATTGAATATAAAGTTCACAAGACATGAGCAGGATGTGCCAGTTATAGCAGAGCAAACACAGGACGCTTTGGAACACATGTCTCCGCTCTAGTTGTCCCCATATCAGTTGCGCTTAATGTCGACTTGCTGTCAGTTTCACTCTCAGGACAAACTTAACTGGTCCTTTAGCCTGCGCTCCTTCGTACCTTGGTACTTTATGAATTTATCGCTTTGGAGTTGCTTTGCCAGTTAACCTGCCAGTCTGGAATTTTGTGAGAAAGGTGCCTCTGTGTGGCGCTTTCACTATTTGTGGTCGCAGTCTATGTAACTGCGATGCGAAGCGAACCATTTACAGTTCATACAATATTCCTTAGCGCACAGCTTGGCGCAGCTTTCGTTGCACGTGTAAGGGTGTGATTGCCTGCGTGTGTGTGCGAGTGTGCGTGTGTGCCTGCGTGTGTGCACAGATACTTAGCAGAAACTTTGGCGGCCTACACAGCATGCCAACTTTGAACTTCGACGTTGTCGTTGGTCCTGGCCGCTGTTTACATTGTCTCAAAGCTAAATGTCATTATAGCCGAGCCTCGTGCGCGTCTCGCGCGTTGATCCTCCAACTTGCTCCACCCCTAGCCTACCCCTTCCCCCCACAGTTCCCACTCCAGAGTCTCTTTTGATGCAAAGCGAGAGCGTGTTTGCTTTTATGCATGTCGCCTGTGTACACATCTATCTGCGAGAGCATCTATGCGTGTGTGTAACAGTGCGTATGCGTGATGCGCATAAAATGCCAAGCGAAAATAAAAGCCTTTACCCCCGTTACTCCCTCTACAGCCTCCCCCTTTTCCGTTCTCATCTCCACGCAGGCAAACAATTCATTTATGTACCCAGCTGCCCTGGCCCTCCTCTCTTGATGCCTGCTGCCTGCTGCCTGATTTCTGTTTGTCCTTCATTCAGCTACCCCTTTCTGCATTGGGGCGCGTCCTCATCCACGTCGTCGTCCCCGTCGTCGTCGTTGTCGTTGTGTGCCATCGCCATCGCCATCGTTGAAAGAGCAGGAGGCGTTGTCACTTTATCTAAATGTGTTACCACCTACGACTTGGCGATGTCGCCGTCACCATCGCCATCGCTGTCGCAGCTGGCACACGCCCCCATCACCCCAGTCCCCCTTTCCTCTTTAGCTGGTACTATCTGCGAGAGTGTGCGGCAGCTCAATGTGTCCCTGCGGTAGCATAATATCATCATTTATTGATCCGATTTATGTGACAGGCGAAACTATCCTTCGCAACGCTTCGCCTCGCGTCGCTTTTACTTTATCTCTCTGCAGCGTGGAGTGAGCAGTGCAGGAAGGGGAGGGGGAGCAGCGATTTAAAATGTATCACAAATTAGCCCAGAAGTCAAGTTTAAAGAGCCGAGGGCTGCAACTGTCAATTAATCATTCGCCCGTTGGCTGCTTCTGGCTCCTGGCTCCTGGCTCCGTTCTCTGGCCAAATCACATGCATAATTTATATGTTAATAAATATCTATTTTGCTTTTGCGGTTTTGCCAGCGTATAAATTACAAATTCATGCCCAGATACACGCAACAACAATGGCAGCACACGCACAATACACTCGATGAACTTTAATTTACTGACTTTTGGGCAATCAGCTGCCAGACGAGGTATTCCGCAGTCCGCAGTCCGCAGTCCAGTCTGGCAGTCCGTGTTGGCCAACAACTGCCCAACTACCCAGTTAAGTGCAAAGCAAATCTGCCAAAGGCAGGCACAGTAAAACGTGCTACCTTCCCTTCTCTGCTCCTCCTCCCTCCCCTCGCTGCCCCTTGAGGTGTGGGCAATCGGAATTGCTGGCTCCAGTACGTGTAGCGGATGCGCTCATAAATCAATGTTGAAATCAAATAGTACTCGTAGTTTTATATGCCCACTCGTACCCGCGCACCACTTCCGCCCGGCGCAGCGCGCACTCAGAGACGGAGGCAGGCAAAACGGATGCCATGGAAATGGTCAGCCGATGCCGGCGCCTTCGTCACTGCCATCGCCTTTGCTGAGTGTGATTTGCCCTCGCCTCGGGCCGGGCCAGGCCGAGCAAGGCAGGGCAGAGTGCAGACAGAGGGCAGCGCTGCCTGAGGGCCCTGACAGAGCGTAGCTATTTGACATGGGGCTCGGAGTAAAATGGCAGCTGTAAAAAGCGTGAGAATTAAAAATAAGTTTGCAGCTTTGCAAGCCACCTCAAACTCCGTCTCGTCTTCCTCTTCCTCTTCTTCTGCCTCGTCTTGGGAACTTTTCTTGCCCGCACAATATCTTATTCAAATACTTCAAATAAGTCAGTTACTTAGTTCTCTGCGGCACAACGGTGCGTATCATTAATATTACATACGCCACATGATATTCCGAATTTAACCTTTAACCTAGACACCCACACACAACATAACCACGCCCCATTGTAGCTGCCATGACAACTGGAAGGAGGATTATGAGGATTTTCTCTGGCCTTGCCAAAAATTCCACGAAATATTTATCAAATGAAAATTGAAATTCCTAGAAACGTGTGTCCTCAACGCTATGCAGATCCTGTGTACTTAAGCAGTTCAGCATAGGTCAAAGGTTAGCTTAATGTGACTGCTTAAGTGCTACGGGGGCTAATGGAACTGAGGTGTTTACTTAATGACCACAGCCACAGTTCGATGGCTCTGCCTCGCTCTCTCTCTCTCTCTGCAATGCATCCCATTTCAGCCTTGGCAAACAGAATAAGGTAACAAACCACGAAGCGGCTTAAGTAGCAACGTGCAAAATTCTCTTTGCACTCTCTTGTCTTCGCATTTTTCTTCAGCTTTCCCGGGCTTTTCTTTCTTTCTCGAAGATGACAGAGAGATAATTGTGAAAACTCTTTTTTTTGTTTCCATTACAACGCGTTCTTCTTTCTTTTTTTTGGACCATTTGCAGCCGGCAGCGCTAACGAGCTGTTAATATATGTGACACTCACACAGAAGCAGACAGACATACAAGCAGACACACACACACTCAGTGCAGCCCAAGCACACACTCACACACAAGGAGAGCGACGCCAATTAAGTAATCAGGTTGTTGGCTTACCAATTTTGCATGAAATTCCGTTATCAGCTCATTTTTCTCTAGACAGAAGCCGCCGCGACTCCTTCGCCGCCTTCGTTGCTGCCTTAACTCGACTAAGTCAGTTCCATCCTCGTCGTCCTTCGTGGCGATGTCGTCAATTTCTATTTTCACTGCGGGTTAAGTGCCTTAGGCAAAGTTTTTAAGGGCCTATTCAATTTCTACGCTTGATTAAATAATGTGACATGTTGTTGTTGTTGCTGCTGCTGTTGCCCAGCTTCGCTCTTTGTTGTAGCTGTTGCTGCCACTGTTGTTGTTGTTGTTGGCAGACGCTTTTAGCATTTGAGGCCTCGACAACGACAATTTTCATGCACACTCTGCACAGATTATGTTTATTTTGGGTGCGGGTGCGAGTGTTGCTCTGCTTCTATCTATGTGTGCGTGTGTGTCTATGTGTGTGTGTGTTGGTGACAGACGGCAGACCATCAAAATGGAAAATGTTTTGCTCGATGAGCCGTGAGAAAAAACTTCAAAAAAAGCAAGAGAGAAAGCAAAAGGAAAACGGAGCAATATGATAGAATCGAAGTAGCTGCGAAAGCAACTGCTGTTGCTTCTCTTGTAGTTGTTGTTGTTGCTGCTGTGACCATGGCCTGATCTGACATATTTCTGTTCCCTATAAATTTTCCATTACACTCCGCGCGCACTCATATCGAACTACATTCGATTCCATTCATTTGCATATTTTGCTACGGCGAATACATGTACAAATAAAGCACAAATACATATACAAATAATATATATATACTTATATATATAATATATTCATGTTTATGCATAGCTAGCTGCATAAGGGGTGTGTCTGTGTGTCTATCTGTGTCTGTCTGCTGTTCATTATTTTAATTTTCTAACGCGTAATTGAAAGCGACGCGCGGCAACATGTTGCCAGCGCCTGCAGCTGTGCCCTCCTGCAACATGTTGCTGGCCGTCGCGCTCTCTCAACTTAAGTTGACTCTCTCAGAGCGATAGACTTGCTCTCTCTCTCTCTCTCTCTCTCTCTTTGCTTTCGCTTTCGTGCGCTGTCTCTTTCGTGTCTCTGCTGCTCTTGGCCAATGTTAGCCAAGTTGTGTGCCGCTACTTATGGGTTAATATGGAACTCTGTCACCGAGTCACCGAGTCAGTGGGTCAGCCTGCGCCTCAGTCTCAGTCACAGTCACAGTCACAGCCTGCGCCTACGTTGCTGCCTCGGCTGGCGTCGCTGCTTGGCGCCATTGCAGCTCATTGAAACTTTGTAGGCATTGAAATTAAAGCGAGTTAATTAGCAGTTGCCACGTCAATTGCCTACAAATTGCCTGGCAAATGTCACCTCCCCTCCCACCTCTCCTCACCCCCTTTACAGAGACAACACATTGCCTTGACGGGTGGCCAAAGGCATCTAATTGGCAGTAGCGACAACTGCAGCTGGGATCGACTGGGCGATCAGTTTCTGTGTATCGCAATCAGGATCTGGACTCAGGCCGGGCACAAATGTTTATCCTGTTGCTAATTTTTGTTACAGTTCGCATGCTTTGGCGTTGCCCAAGCGCAAACAATAACAATAACAGGTTAACAGGGCCATGGCAGCAGCAGCAGCAACAACAACAAAGCAACGGGACTGTGCTGCAGCTTCTGTATGGAGAGTGGCAGCTGAAAATGTAAACAAAACGCATGCAAATCACGCATACGCAGCGTTGCACGCGCACAATAACAAAGAGTGAAGGCTGGGCATGGGATTGCTGAAGTGCTGCCCGGGTTGGCCTTTTGAGAGGGTGCTGCTGCCACAACTGGGCTGCAATTGAAGTGGCTCGCCGAGTGCCAAACTGGAGCATTTGGCGCATAATTCTAAGTACATTAAAACTACGCACACCCGCAGCCAGCGACGAACAAAAGCTGAATACACGGCACACGAGCCTCGGCTTAGGATGCTTTAGGGTGCGGAACCAAAACAGTTTCCAGCTGAGCCGAATATGCAACCCATTCAGGCTCCCTTAGCCTGTCCCTTTCCTATCCGAGCAGCGGGCGATTATTGCTTTCATTCCTCTGTCGAATTCACAGAGCAGAAAGAAGCCATAAAAGAACGATTTCTTTATTGCAAATACCTTAAAAGTGTCAGCCGGGGGGCTAAGGCACCATTAAGCTGACAATTCATTCACAGTTTCTGGAGTATTTGGCAATTTGGTATCAATTTCAACTTAGCTGCACAGTTTGTCATGCTCTTTTAGTATTCAATACTAATGGGAAACGTATTTGCAAGAGAAAACAGTTCGAGGAAGCCCATTGCCTATGCAAAAATTTCTGCTTAATTTCCAGTTTTATAAGGAACAGAGAGGGGAACTACACTTTGGCATGCTGAAGGTTTAATACTCTTGCAGGGTTTAAACTCCTACGATTGTTCCTATACTTGGTATAAATAATGAAGTGGAATTGAATTAAAGTATTACATTGAGTACTGTCTAACTTTCATTTACACTGTTAGGTCAAGTTCTTTATCAAATTGAAGCTGCACTTTAAAGAAATTCAGCCGATAGTACCTTTGGCAGCTATATGTTAGGGGATCCAATTATTCTGGTTATGATCTGGCAACGCTAAATCAGATGGCCTAAGTAACAGTCGACGGACTGATAACTACGCAAATGTAAAAGATGAAAAGCCAAGAGTTCTCGATGGTTAACGATGGAAGAGTTAAGACGTAAAGAGTCAAGACGTGAAAGAGCAAGGCTGACGCTCAATGAATCTATAAATAATGAAGAAAATATCAATGAATTAGTGTATTATTTACAGAATTAAGTACTGTTCAGTTTAGTTTTTCCCAGTTTTGTTAAAATTGTTAAACCTTTCCATTCTGTAATTTTGTGTTTTTAGCTCTGAAGACGGTTACCGCAGTGTAACCGAAATATATCGGAAAATATCAAATAAAATTAAAAACAAATTGTTTATTTTAATTTTGTACCTTGGCCTTGAGCCAGCTAAAACGACTTTAAAATCAAAGGTCGCGAAATCAAAAAATCAAAGATTAAAAAGATTGACTTCAAAAGACATTAAGACTAAATTAAGGAACTAACTAAATTTAAAGAAACATACATTGAAGTATAACGAAACTATTTGTTTTAATATTAAAAACCATCGTATATTTTACACAACAACTGAGACTTGAACCTTAAATAAAGAGTTCTATATTTATTTCCCAAATTATACGAAAAAGTCCTATATAAGCAATTTTCTTGCATTATCTTAACACTTATTAAGATTCGGCCGATAGTTTGTAGGCCAGTTATACGATATACCCGATCAATCCGCCTCGTTCTGCCTCATAGCACGCAGCAATAAGAAAAATGTGTAACAAAAATATATATATACTTTAAAGGCCTCGGAGACGTCTCCTAAGTTGCGTTGCAAACTTCCCTCTGCAAGCCTGTAAATATGGAAAACAGAAAAACTCACAGATGAATACACAAACAGGGACAAAGTAGTTGGCAAAACATGGCATATTAGTGTGTTGATTCCCTTGTGAGTTGGACAGTTGCTACTTCCAGGAATTTTCGAAATGTCAAACGCAACCCACATCAAGCCTCATCGAGCTGCCTCATGCTGCCTGCCCTTGGGGATTGAGCAATGGGAAAGCGAAAAGGTTGCCAGCTTAAACTGCTTTTAATTGAAATAATGAATCGCCGAGCCACCAAGGGATTTCGAATGGGGGCGTGGAGAGATACAAAGGCGTGGCAACAATTGTGCAATTGCGCTTGGCAGCTAATTGGATTGCCCTGAAGATGCTGCAGCGAGCTGAGAACGGAGAACGTTGCACAGCAGCAGCAGATTCAAGAGGTGCTCAAAGCAGAGAGAGGAAGGGAGGGGAAGGGGGTCAGGAGTACTCAAGTAGGTGCTGCGCATTGTGTGCGGGCGCTGCACTTTTGCCAGCCGAAATGCGTACAACAAATTTCATACATTTCTTTGAGATTGCCCGTGTCGCCCCCATTAACCGGCAAGTGTGCGCAATTACAGGGAAGCCACGACCTGCACGACCTGCTGCTGCTGCTGCTGCTGCTGCTGGGTTGCAAAAGGCAAAGAAAGTCGTGGAGCACCTTGCGACTTGTTCGCGCTTTACACCTGATTTGCATTTTGGGGCTGCTGACGCGCTGCAGGGGGCAGGCAACGGGCGACAGGAACAGCTTGACTTGGCGCGGTTGGGTGCCGGCTCAACCAGAGGGGAGCAGCAACGAAGGGGCACTTGTGGCATCCGGCAAAGCTACACTCTCTCCTCCTTTTCCCCTGCCCCTGCACAACTCGCTGTCACATTTCCTTTATGCTTCAACCGTCTGCTGAGTGTTTCGCTTAATGCAGGTAAACGAGTTTTTTATGTTCCCTGCAAAAGGGAAAGCGACTGGAGCAGGGGTGCGGTCTGAATGCTGGTTACAGGGGAAGGGGCTGTGTGCCAGCTCGTTGCCTGGCTACTTAATGAGACATTCTGCACATAAAAAGCAAGTGCTGCGCAAAATGCGAAATACACTGCGCGAACTGCGGACAACAAGTGCAGTTTATTTTCCCCATATTGACAAATGGCGGCAACAATAAATCAAGCTGTGGTATTAAAATTAACCAACTAGCAGCTCAATAAACATTATCTGCAATACACTCAGAGAGAGAGGGAGAGAGGAGAGTAAAGAGGGAGTGGGAGTGGGGGGAGACAGCCCGCAGGCAACTTGAGGAGCTGCCAGCAGAAGCTGCTGGAGTTGAGGCTGCCAAGACGCAGTGACAGCATGTGATGAATTGTGCGCACGTTTTCCGCAGCCATAGAACTGAGAGACAGGGGTAGGGGGGAGGGAGGCAAAGACTGATGGTTATGCTGCTGGTCATGTGGGCCACAGACACACACAAGCAGTGGCAAGTTGTTGCTCCTGTTGTGCCTCCGTGTTGCAAAGCCTTTTTGATGCAGCAACCATAACTCATCGGGCTGAGATAAAAACTATCATTTGCCCAGAGTGAAGCGAAGATACTCAGAGAGTCGAGTCAGAGGCCGCCAGGTGGGCAGGTCGAACGCAGCCATGTCCTGCCCGTGTCCTGGCGACCAAATGGCATTTCACACGTTTTTATCGCAAACCCAAAGCAGCAAAAAATCTTTCGGAATCGCCGGAGCCATTTGTTCTACTGCCGATGCTGCTGCTGCTGATGACGCTACTGATGACTAGATGACTTGATGACTTGCCGAGTAGACTGACTACTTCCTCCCCCACTTCCCCCTTTGCTGGCCTCTCCCTTTGTGGAGTCTTCGGCTTCGCCTTCGCCTGGCTGACGCCATTGATGACACGCACGCGGCACTTGTCGTTTGCCTGTCAGCTCGATTTGAATATGTGTATTGTAAGTGCTTGCCACACTCACACACACATGCTAAACAGAGCAGGGCGGTGCTCTCAAGCAGAGTGAGTAGAGGGGGGTAGGGAGCTTAGCTCTTTGCATATGCTTTTGGCCATTTGTTTATTGTTTTGAGTCGCAAAAAGCAGGCAACGACATCGTGGCGCAAATTATTCATGAAGCGAATGAGCTCAACAAATCTGCTCTGTTATGCCACCCCTCTCACCCCCACCCCGCTAGCTCCGTGCCCGTCCAACAACCCCTTCAGTCCAAGGCGCAGTCAAGTGGCCTAATACATATTTTTGGCAAGCCAAAGTGGCTTTGCCCCAGCTCGCCTCAGGATTCTCTTTCACTTTTGGCTCAGCATGTTTTGCATATTTTGCGGGGGCGGCAGCTGCTTGTCGTTGTAGTTGCTACTCCTAACGCTCCTCCTGCTGCTCCTGCTCCTCCTGCTGTTGTTTTTGTTTGTGCTTTCGTCTGCAAATTGTGCGCCAGTTAAATCGTATTAACTTTTACCGCCAAGCAGAGCTGGCTCTGGGTCTGCAGCCAACTGGCTGAAGTATATTAAGAATATATTGAGCCGCTTAAAACACAAGTCTATTCCGATTGCAGACCCCACTGTGTCCCGCCATGTCCCCTCTTGGCAGCCAGTCAAAACGGAATAAGTTGCGAATTGCATTCATATGCAAGAACAGGATTCGGCTGCGCCTCCAGTCCCAGCCTCAGTCTCAGCCAAAGCTCATCCGCATTCCTTGCTGACGGGGCTGAAAAAGACGATAGATATATAGCTGCAGATATGTATAGCACAACGAGGGGGAGTGCCAAGGCACAGGGGGGGAGGAGGTAGGTGGAGGGAAGCTGCAGCATCCGACACATGCATCCAAGTGGGTTTAAACTGCAATTTATCTGGCGCAAGAGGACGCAGCCGTCGCAGAAGGATAAGCATTAGTTTGCACACCATTTTCTTGAGTTTGAGTTGCGACTGCGGAAAATAGAAATACGTTTACTCGCCCCAGCACCCTCCGGGCACCCCCCCCCATCCCCTCTCTTCGCCCCTTTCGTATTTGTATTCGTACTTTGCATACAACTTGTGCAGCGCGACTTTGAATTTATTATTCATATCCAGGCCATATGTTCTACGGTCTCCCACGCAATATATACACATCAATGCAACTAATTGTTATTGTTGTGCACGCCACACACACACATGAAGGGGCAGGCAGGGGTGTGCCTGAGCTCGTGTGTATTTAGTCGAGTCCCCCAAGGGCAGTGGGGGGAAGGAGCAGGGAGCGCGCACTGTCAATACGCAGTGAAACATTCATGTGTAAATTGCTGGATTACACCATTATCCCCGAGGGGTTAAGGGTTCAGCATTGCCAAGCAAGGCTTAGGACGCACTAGTCGCACCCCCAGTCGCATAAGCTTTAAGAAAGCTTCGCTCTGCAGCTCTGTGTTGATTGCCGGCTTAGTGGAGAAGCGGACAAAAAGCTGCTGCTAAGCTTTAAAGCGTGACCACTGCCCAAGTTCCGCGTGCTGTCGATAAACTACGAGTGCACTAATTACTTTTCAAGGCAAATCGGCAATACTTTCTGTTGTGATATACAGTTTAGTTGGAGTAGGTTATGAGAATTATAATGGATAAGTTATAGTTCTCAACTTAGAAGATTACAGCAGTTTAACTAGTAAGCAGTGTTTACCTCGGATTTAAAAGATATTTTTGTATGAAATGATTCTGCAATAAAAATTGTAAAGGGATCAAAGATAATTCCTTACAAACTATATAGAACTACAGAAACTGAAAAACTTTGGGCGCAGCCTTAGTTCAATGAATCTACCAATATATTTTGCATGTATTTATATTATATCTGATCTGATCTGTTGGGGTTTTTCTGGGTTTTCCCAATACTCCGCAAGAAATGTTGGATCGGCTTTTTTTAACCAAAGTTTGAATCCAATTAATTCTTATTAAATTCTTTTCTTCCTATTTAAGTTGTACCTTTAATTAAGTCGACTGACCATAGCTGACTTTAGATAAAAATCAATTAATATAATTGATAATATAAATATAATTAATAAATATAGTTATAGTTATCTCAAGTGCATTCTACAACAAGAAGGCAGGCCCGTAACGAGGAGTGTGCAGGGGGGTGCGATGTGCACAAGGGCCCCCACCCGCGAAGGTGTCTCTGCAATTGAGATAAGATTTCTCAAAAGCGTTGAATGAATTTTCCAAGAAAAAGTCTTGGTGAAATTAAGGTTGTATTAGTTAGGGTTGTTAGATAAGTATCGTGTAAAATCGGTAGTAGATATGGCAACGCTTTAATTGGTATCATGTGACTATCTTCTGTTATATATTGTATAGGTTACATACTGAGAAAATTACAGGCAAAGTAATTTCAAAGAGATCACGGAAACCTTTGCTTAAGGGCTACCTAAAACGTCGATACGGCTCTGCAAGGTAGCTGTAAAAATTAGATTTAAGTTTGGTTTATAATAGATTATTTTCTATAGCAGCAAACGGACAGACTGTAATACAAATAAACAGACAAATCTAGACCAAAAGCTCCAGTTGATGCTGACTAAGTATATAAACTATATACTATTGGGTTGACCGAAAAGAAATCGAAAAACGGCATTGACAATTTTTACTTTTTTGCAAATAAAGCCCAAAATTTCTATGAGCGTGGAATGAATTTAAAGGAAAGATGGCGAAAGATCATTCAACAAAATGGAAAATATATAATTGATTAAAGTTCATTCTAAAACTCGAAAAAATGTTTTTACTTTCTTTTCGGTCAGCCCAATATATTAAACCCAGGTTTCTATATGCAAAACTCCTCTACAGAAACATATTAAAGCAGTTAATTATATATGAAGGAGTTGATAAAATACTTAAATCCCGCTAAACTGAAGTAAACGCGCTAAAAAGGTCAGATTACAAGCTAAACAAGAGCTTTAAGTATGCAAATTAAAGGGAAATCAAGCATAAGGGTCCGAGATTTAGAAAGCATGTGAAGCATCATTGATTTGATTACATCGCTTACAATGACTACAATCCCCCTCACTTCCCTCTCCTCACCAGCTCCTACTTTACGACTGGCAAGCAGCTTTGAGGTTAGCACAGGCAACGCCGACAGCCACAATTAATGATTCTGAAGCGTCCTTAAGCCACTTGATGAAAATTGCAAGCCGCTGCAGATGCCAAGGCGAATGCGAATACAGATGCGAATACGGATGCGGATGCGGTCGTATACAGCAGATACTTGCGAGATAAATTGCGATAATATATCTGAAGGTTGGTCAATGTTGAAGTCATAAAAGAAACTCGAAACATGCCGGGCAAAGTATATAAAAATAACTTTTTAATATGCGCGCACTCTCAGACGGCGAAGAATGTAAAAATGTCATAATCATATTCGGGTGTTAAGGACACTTCGTGAAGACTCGCGAGAGCAATTAAAGGAGATGGAGAGAGGGAGAAAGAAAGAGAGAGGGAGGGGAGGTATTAAAAGAGAGGGCACAACTTAAGTTGTTGAAGTTTTAAAGCAGCTTAAACAGCGCCAAATTTGGATAAATTTGCGAAGTTCGAGTTCGGGTCGCAGGTTAAACGACAATTGCACAATCAATGGCACTAATTATGCCCACTGTTTGCGCACACGTAATTGTGCCGGGCAGTCAAGTGACCTGCCCTGTGACCCCCCTCCCACCTACTCCTCCCTGCTTGCCAGTGCACATTGTGTGTACACGGCAAAACATGCGTAAATTAATTTAATGTGCCTTATAAATATGTAAGCGGGCTCGAGCTCGATAAATTCCCTTTTCACATACCCTGTAAATACATCTCCCTGGGCAGCTCTGCACTTGGTTTAGGGCTTTGTATTCCAAGGAAGTTTTCCTTCTTGCTATGCTCTGCTGCTGTGCTAGGGTAACTGCTGGTGCAACATACCCTACATTGGCATATTTTCTTATTTGTTTTCGGTTTGTTTGCTCGCCACGTGGCCGTTGGCAGCTTTCTAGTTCTTGTTGTTCTTGCTTCCTCTTTCTCTCTCTCTGTTTTGTTGTCGAGAAAGTTTGCTTTAGAATTTTTGAGCCCCAACTAATTGCTGCAAATTACAAATGATAATAGCCACAACACACGCTCAAGGTTATATGCCAGACCATTTATTTCATTTTCAACACAGCACTGCAAAGCAGGCGGGGCAGGGGGGAAGGTGCGGAAGTAGCTCCTGGGGGGCAGTCGGCGTGGCGCCTCTAAAGCACTGTAAGAATTATTGGCTATTTATCAAGCGACGCGTTGGCGGCACAGCCCCCGCGATGTCCTCTCTCCCTTTAGCATCCAGTCTCAGTCTCTCTTCCTCTCACTGTAGCTTTGACTTTGCGTGGTCCGCTAATTAAATGTACATATGTAGGTAATACTGTAACACACACACACATACACGCAGAGGGAGAGATATATGTGTGCCCTGCGCTGGACCTGGATCTGTCCAGGGGCGCCATTAAAGGCGCGTTAATTGCACTCAATTAATGGCATCAGGTTAAACGTTAAGTGAAATTAAACAGACGCCTGGGACTGTCCCGTCTCGCACACACACCCAGAATATATATGTATGTATATATATACTCTGTACATATATACTGTGCGCACACATTAAACAATTTTATTTGATTCGCTTTATTTCTTCATTTTTTCGGCTCAGCTCGGCTCCACTTCGCGCCATAAATCTCGGCGCTTGCAAGTGCTTAAGCCTTAACTAGCCCCAAATGGGGCCTGAAGTTCCTCTGGAGCATTGCAGCCGAAGTCTCGGCCATGCTCGGCTCTGTGCTTCGGCCACAGATATTCACAATTTATTTGGCTAATTAAAATATGTTGCATGCTAATGGACCTCAGTCAGTGTGAGGCACGAAGAGGAGGTTGGCTACTCCCATTCCCACTGTGAGTTGTCGAGCAGCAGCTTCCCTCGTTCTCCTAGTGCCTGCACCTACCTATCAAAGTTAACGAGCCGGAAATGCTGCACATTTTTGGCCATGGACCATGGAGCAGGGATCCCAACTATGTGCCGACTTGATAAAGGCCATTTAAGTCCGGTGATTAAGGCATCCCAGCAACAAAAGCCAACCGAAGCGAGAGAGCCGAGAATTATTACGCCTCGAGACTCGGTTTCTGCTTCAGCTGCAGCTGTTGCAGCTGCACTTGCTACGAAGCTGCCCCGTAGACAATATCCAGGAAGTACACTACTAAAACTGCTAGACAGGGCTAATTCTCTAAAGTCATAATTGCAAATTGTATTCTCTGTATTGTTGTGTGCTGCCCAGTGGCTCCTTGGACCACTTCGAGCTCGGGCAACTCCTCTGCAAGAAAGTTTCTCAGTTTCCGCTCTCCAAATGCATAATAGATATATTAAACCCACGCTCAAGCTGCCTCCCCCAGTTGAGTGCGAATATTTATAAACTGTTCATATCACATGCACATGGGGTAATCCCCCCGCTACTATTCTGATAAGCTGACTGAGCCAGCGCAGCGCATTCTTATCACGGCACATCGAGGCAGCTGGCAGTACTCAGCAGACTACAGTGCACGGTCGATAGGAAGAAGTGACTGACTGCATGTGTTGACTCTTCAACGGATTCCTGGAACTGCGATAGAAAATTCCAGCATGTAAATAAATCGGTAAATGGAGAAGATTATATAATGCTTATTATATTAGGTGCGCTTGAAAATAATGATTCATTGTGAGGTTTTTTTTCCAATGGGATTTCTTTTGCACATCACTGGGCTATTTTGCAAAGCTTATTGCAATCTTATAAATATGAATATAACGAGGGGAATGTGAGTGCTATTTATAATTGTAAGTATTTATAATGAATAACGATAGATAGGTAGTTTTTATATGGGTTTAATATTTCATAGTTAGAAAAACTAAGAGAGTAAGTTTATAGATATATTAAGCACGAATTGTTGAAATAATCTACAGAAAGGTGGGTTTAATAGGAGTAAGAAGATATCTTTTATTTTTCATTTACATCTTTCTGTCTTTCCGTGTCTATTGTCCGATCGGATTGAAATTTTGACGTTATGTTGGTATTATAATTGGCTAATTAATTATAACATTACTCAGAATGCTGTATTTTTTATGTGTAGCTCAAAAATCAGCTTAAAAGATTAAGTTATTGATTTGCAGGGGCGGGGGGCGTGGCACCCAACATTTGAAATAAACTTTATCGCCGGGTACACAGAAACCTTCATGCCAAATTTGGTGTCTCTAGCTTTTATTATAGCTGAGATCTGTGTGTTCATCTGGTCATTCGGACAACCGGACAGACAGACAGACCTGGGTTAATCGACTCGGCTAGTGATGAGCAAGAATATATATACTTTGTGGGGTCTCCCACGCCTCCTTTAGCCTGTTACATACATTTGCACAAAGTTAGTATACACTTTTTTGTCCATTTTCAATAGTCGAACGGGTTAAAAATTACGAATTTCAAGGGGAATCATAAATCTAAAATAGTAAATTTAAGTGTGTATAATCTTATAACTTTATACTCTCATTGCTTCATCTACTGCTACATACTTCAAAAGAAACACATCTGCAAACAATTTATAGAAGGCATCACATTAATATCAAACCGTGACAGAGACTCAGCCAGACTCCGATGGGTTAATCGCAACCTTTCGTTACAATTCGATTAAATTAATGTCATGCACAGAGAACATCTTCTTCAAACTCAGAACGTAAAAGGGAAGGAGGAGGGGAAGAGTGTCAGTGTTTTTTTTATTTGTTGACGGGTTCGGCAAATAAACGTTTTGGGCAGCTCGTTGAAGGCACATCAGGAAAACCGCTAAGCGCCATTTACGCCCGTTCCATGGATTCATTAATTACGAAATCACTTCGAGCGAGCATCCGATCACATCATTCCAAAATGGCTCAGACAGGGATGAGGGTGGAGTTGATGGTGCCAAATGGAACGAGAGGTGATAGCTTTTAAATGCAGAAGACGGCAGCGCATACGGGTAGACGATGTGAACCAGATAGGAACGAGGAGCGACACAAGCAGAGAAAGAGAGGGGGAGAGGGAGAAGGAGAGAGAGAGCCAATGAGCGGGAGCTGCGAGTCCATCAGCCAATTGCCAAGTTAGAGGCAGCAGCAAAGTGAGGCAGTGTGGCAGCGTGGCAGTGGCAAGGGCAAAGGCAACTTCAATTAAGTTAAGTCAGTTTCCTCATTTCGAGGACAGCGTTGCCCAAAATGTTGTCGTTTGTTTCAGTGCCGAAGCTTTTTACATCATTAGCATTTCAGCTGAGTTTCTTAGCGCCCCCTCCCCTTCTCCTTATCTTCCTCCTCCTCCTGTTGCCTGGCTAGCGCTGTCTGTGGCCCTGGCTCTGCCTTCCCGACTGGCGCAAATTCGCAAATTTTCCCATCATTAGCATTCAGAGCAATGAAACAAATACACTTAGAGAACGAGATGGTGCGACATATATACAATGTGCGTCTATATATGTTCTCGCTTCCTCTCATGCCTGCCGGCAATGACTTAGAGTGAGATAGAAAGCAAGAGTGAGAGTGAGAAGGAGCGAGTGTTTTTGCTATCCAAAGTTAACACAATATTTTTATTCATCCAAGCCTCTAAGCACTGAGCTCTGAATCAGTGGAACAAACACACACAGACACACGCACTTCACACACACACACACACACACACACTCCCACATACACTCACAAGTAAAATAGCCCACATTCACACATACGCTTTAATACGTTTGCACACAAGTTCAATTAGAGGCTGTGCAAGTCCAAGTCCGAGTCCGAGTCCACGTCAAGAGACTTGCTCAGTACGCGCTAATGTAACTGACTGCGGAACTGCCTCAACAGCTAAACTGCCGTGCTTGCTCCAATCTAGTGCAGAGTTGAGGCCAGTCAGAGTCCAGTCAGAGTCGAGTCGAGTAGAGTCTTGTCCTGCTTTGTGCTGTCGTATCTTGATTTTATTATGCTTGCGCACTTCTCGAACCGCAGCGAGGTCAGCACAAAACATCAAATAGACTCGCCCAGCACAGTCACACTACCACCCCCCTCCCCACTCTCCTCTCTACTCTCTATCTCTCTCTCTCTCTCTGTGTCCTTTGGCTCTGTGTCTTGGTGGAGCTCATAAGGCAGACACAACGTGGCCGGGCTAATCAGAAAATGTTTTACTTAGAAATCTGAAATCCTTTGGTATGCGTTCTTCGTATCTCATTTTCGTTGCGCACAATTTACGATATAAACTTGTCTCAAGACCGTTTCCCCTTCCCCGCACCTCCCGCACCCATCACGCCCTTTATTGATTTGCATTGGTTTGCCATTTAATGGGCTCGTGTGGAGCAGAAGATGAGGGGCATGGGGAGGGAAGTGTTGCCCGTTAGGGATACGAAACATGTGCGAGCTTTGCTGTGATTTCTGGCTCACACAGGGAAAACTTTTGATAGGATTCGCTTAAACTTTTAATAACTTTTGTCGATTGATTACGTTTGCCGGGTAACGGGACCGGAATCCATTGTAGGCTCGACTGCGATTGTGCCTGGCAATCGATGCGATGCGTCCTCGCCAGCTTAAAGTGTCAACTTTAAAGCTGAGCGGAAACTTTTGGCAATTTACTTGCGCATCTGAGGGGGAAGGGGAAGGGAGCGGGAGCTTAGGCTTAGGATTTAATTAGCTGGACATTTGTCACGTCATCGAATTGTCAAGGATTTGCAATGCTTATGTAATAAGCCATAAAAAGTTAATAACAATGACATTCTGGCCAACTGACAGCAGCAACAATGAGAAGGAGAAAGGGGAGGAGGAAGAGCAGGAAAGCCTCTCAATATGGTTATGGGCAACGTGCAGGATTTATATGAGCTTGTGTGTGTGTGATGTCTGCCTAACGAAGCCAGCTCTGCAGGCAGGCGGAGCAGGAAGTGGGCCCAATCTATGGCCACATCACCCATACGCCCGGTAGGCGTTGATGAACTGACAATTTGTGTCAACTGCCGAGCAAAGGGCAGTCGTGGGCGGGAAGTCAGCTCCCCCTCCCCTCTCCCCTTCCCTTCTTCACAGCTACTGCTGCTTAATATACAACAACGCCCTCAAATAAATGTATTTTCGAACACAAACGCCATTCATTCGTTCATTCGTTCGTGCAATGGGAAGCATAATAAAAATTATTCGTTTCATGTTGCGCCTGGGACGAGGGGCGAAATATTTCACGGCGATGGGTGTGTGCGAGTGTGAGTGTGTTGGTGTGTGTGTGGCATATGGCACCAGCGTGGTGTCCCTGACCTCCGTTGGGGCTGGGCGTGAGCGGTCCGTGCTCGGTGCCAGCTTCGTGCCCGCTTGCAGTACGTGCGAGTGTGTGCGTGTGTGTGCGAGTGTTGTGTGTGCGCGAGTGTGCGTGTGTGTGAGTGTCTGCGTGTGTTGTGTGTGACCAAACGCGCAGCTCAGCACGGGAATTATTAACTTGTAATGTGCTCTGCATAGCGTTTTTAATAAAAGCGAAGCAAAGCAAAGCAAAGCACAACGTGACCAGCAACAGCAGACGGCACCACGAGCAGGGGGGGAAGGGGGGGGTAGTGGCTCGGTACCGACCTGATGACGATGGCACCACGTGTCCTTGTATGTGCCTGATGGGCATTACAGGACACAGGGACACACAGACAGGCTCATACATTTTGATGTCCTCAATGAAGTGACGGATAAAATTTCTACTCTCTCCCCCTCTCTCCCTCTTTTTGTCTCCTTCTCTTTCTCACTTTTTGTGCCGCTGCTGCTCTTTGTTTTGCATTGATTGTGTCGTCCGGTATGGGATTGCTCGACGGGAACCCAGCCCCTCCTCCTGCACTGCCTCTGCCTCCCTCTCCCTGTTGGGTCCTTGTGCCCTTGTCCGGTGCGGGTAGTTGCCGTTTGAATGCGATTGATTTAACGAGCGCTGTGGGAATCAGTGCAGAGCACAGCATGCGGCAGGATACACAGCACACACACACACACACACACACAAAACACACATCAACACAGACACACACGCACTTACACGTAAACGCTTTAACTTAAAGCTGAACAAACAGTTATTTTTTTGCCACTGCTCTGGCACGAGAGAGAGAGAGTGGGAAAGAGGGAGGCATCCTGGTCCCTTCGGTGTGAGCCTGGTTGCGGGCTTAATGCGGCGTCATGGCATCATCAGAAACTTTATCAATTAAACTTGGCCATTTTTTATGCGAGCCCACGCAGCCCGCAGGATGTTATAACTATGCCAGCAATCTGGTGACACCCAGCGACCGGACAAGTCCAGGGAGCAGAGGTTACTGTGCCCGGCTCTGCTCTGCTCTGGCCTGTTGCCGTCCTGCGGGTCACTCGTGGGCATAGCAAAAACAATCATGAAGCGACGATACAGTGGCCGGCCACTTGGGCCAATGAAATGGAGAGCGCTGATGTCCCTCCCCTGGCCGGACACTAATGATATTTTCAGAATTCACACTTTCATATTAAAAAAGAAAAAAGAATAAAATTGGCATAGTAAAATAAAAATAAAATAACGTACTAACTGCTGCTGGGAACATGTGTAATCGTGCTGGCAGCCCCCATTTTGGGGGATGAATAGAACCAAAAGGAATTTCAAGCATGCAACTTTAAATTCCTGACAAGTAAAATGAAAATGAATAGGCGAAAAAATCCAAAATTACTAAATAGTCAAATTGAAATATTTTTGCAGCAAATGAAAACGAATTGAGCAATAATTTGTTAAAAATATTTTAAGGAAATTCTCGTTTTGTTTCATGTGAATATATACCTTGATTGGACTATATTGAGTGGAAATTATGATGCCAATGCATGCAGAGTACTTAATGCTGGCAAATTTGTGTGCGTATAGAAAGAAACAACTCTTGACCTAATTGCATTGAGGGTATTTGCATTTTGGGCTAATTTTAGATCAGAAGAAGAGCTCAATGAAACTTAATATGGCTTCTTGTTCAGCCTAGGCGAGTTAAAGTAGCTTTGTCCGTTAGTTGGAATATTGAAACGTAGGTTTTCTTTTGGGTTTTCAACTCATCTTGTTGAAATTTGGCACCATTACTTCATATTGTTGCACATTGTAAATATATTGGAGTCAGTAACTCTTTATATAGTTATTTTATATGAAGGAGTATATTTTATTAAATTAACAAGATATGGCAGGTAAACGAATATTCATTTTGATTGATTGCAATGAACGAAATCAACAAATCAATTATATATATGGTGAATATTAAAGGCTTGTGATGTTTTTCCACATACCTTAACACTTATAGTTCTTTGTGATGTTATATACACTTACTTAAATATATTACTTACTTCATTAATTATTGAATTAAAAAATTATTGGAGGAAAAGAAATAGTCATTTTATTTTATTAGAATGAACAATCAATCAACACCTTAACAGTTTCAGTTCTTTGTGTTGTTATATATACTTGACTTAATTATTTTACACTAATACTAATATTTATACTTATACTTACGTATTATACTTATATATATATACTTTGAATTTTATACAAATCCAACCACTTTCCCATTAATAGAAACATTAAATTGCTTCCTCACTGTAGAAACTCCTTTTACTTCATTTAACTTTGATTGGAGCTAGCAAATCCAGATTGAAATTTGATAAACTCAACACAGCATATTAACAAATTTCACTCAGTTAAGTACACAAATCCATACAGCTGTCAGATCATCTCCACATCATGCCGTACTTGACACACTGTGCATACAGTTGAACAGAATGTAATTCAGTTCGTTGCCAACGAAGTCGTGCGGAGGTTGAAGGCATCAACAAAATCTATTTAAATCATTTTCCTCTGTCTGCTGTTCATAATCTGATTGTGACAGATTCCTTGAGTTGCTTGCAACTCCAAAGGGGAGCAGGAGCACTGGGCAGCACACATAAGAAACTGGACTACAACCCAAGCCCGCCCGCAGCTTAGGCGATGCTCCATTTGCACTCTCTCATGGCTGCGTCGCGCAACTGGCCCGAACTCCTTTGGCAGCACTTTAACAAATTGTGGTCGCAAAATTGTGCACAGCTCGACCCCAGCGAAGGTGTGGCACAGTGCCCGACGGGGCACAGCAGGTGGCAGGTGGCAGTTGGTAGGTGTGGCAGGTGGCAAATGCCAAATGCTGGCAGGTGCACAGACAAAGAGAGCGCGCGCTAAGATGCACCTAAGTCTGGCGCGTCAGTCAGAGTCGCAACCACATTTAACCCCGCTTAGCACCCACTCTCTCTCTCTAGTTACCCCTCTCTCTCCCTCTCTCTGTCTTTCTCTCTCTGCCCCTGTTGAGACCCAAAACTATTGTGCGCGTTTCTCAGCTTTGTTCTAATGCCACGCCCAGCGGCCGCAGCAGCTGCAGCTTTCTGCTCGGCTGCCTTTTGTTGTCGTTGTCGCAGGTGTTGTTGCTGCTGCTGCCGTTGCTGCCGCTTCTGCTGCTGCTGCTGCATTGCGCTGCTTTTAATTACAAAAGTTACGTATACGTCCTGCAGGTGCTGCAGCTGCGCCTGCATTGGCGATGCCTACTGACGACGTTGCTGCAGCAACGACACTTCAAGTCGCCGCTTCCGTTCGAGCTCGTTAATTACCGTTACGGGGCTAGTGAGAGACAACAGACAAACAGAGACAGATAGAGCGAGCGAGACAGACAGACAGACAGACAGTGAGACCGACAGAGAATGCAAACCTGAGGCCTATAAAGCCCGCACAGATAATGGGCATGGGCAGGAAATGTGACCAAAAATCCTATAGGCCCCTAACCAACTGTGTAACTGGATGAGTGTATAACTGGATAACTGTAAAACTGGCTAACTGTATAATTAGGGCCATGTTTATGAATGCTAAATAGCCGAATGAGCGCTTTATTCATGTGTTTGCCATTGCAATTGCGACTGTTCAAACAGTTGTTGCTGCTGTTGTTGCTGCTGCTGCTGTTGTTGTTGCTGGTGTTGCTCTTTTAGTTGCTGCGGTTGTGGCTGTAATGGTTGTCGGGTGGACGGGTCAGAGGGCCGCACTCCATGGCAGCCAGCAGAGCTGAAGCCACTTGCCTGCACTCGTGTGTGAGTGTTTTGCCGCTGCAAATGAATTTTAATTTTTTGCAAAAACTTTTGGGTGCAACCGCATAAACAACCAAAACAACCAGAACCAGAACTAGCCGGAAAACTCTGCAAATAGCTTTGGCTGGAGGAAATGCCCGGAGCCAAAGCAGGCGACCAAAGCGACCAAAACACTGGAATACAATAAGTCAGCTTAAAAAGCGGATTGAAGTGAACTTTTATTTTAAAGCCCGTTAACTGTGTCAACGATTACAGTGGAGTAACCTTTCTTCTCTCTCAATCCCCCCTCTTTCTACCTGCCTTGTAGAGCCACGCCTCCAAACAACTCCGCTAACACCTCGGCAATTATGCACCGGCAATTGGATTGCGGTCACACCTCGGCAATCACGCAGGAAAGCGAGACAAGCAGACAGAATGACGGACAAGCGGACAGCAAGACAGGCAGACAGACAGAAAGACAGACAGAGAGAGAGAGAGACATACAAGCAGACAGAAAGACAGTCAGACATGCAGACAGACACCCAGACAGGCAATTGACCTGAACAACGAGCACCCAATGCCGTGTCAACGTGGCAAAGTCTGCACACTCCGCAACAGCCGCACGTTCCAATTTGCACGCATGCACACACACAAATATAATATATAGTACCGTTACAAAATACATATAGCATGTGCAGAGCATATATAAAAACTTGAAATCAAGCAATTAAATGCAAATTTATGACAACGCGAGAATATTTACAATTCAATTGTGTTTTATCGTTTTCGTTTTCCTTATTTATTCGCTGTAGATTACTGCAAATGAAATTGATTAAATATTAAACACTGCAGAAATGAGAGATTAAGCCCACAGCACAGTTTGCATTGTTCAACACTGTGCAGTGCAAAAGGTTAACAATACTAACAGAGAATGCAGCTGCACCTTAAACAGATTGCAATTTGGCAATGCGATGTTAACAGAAAAAAAGCCTTTAAAGTCTGGCAATAGTTATTTTTTTGCGATTATAAGAGTATTTTATAAGTATAAAGTTGATAATTATTGGTTGATACTACTTGAGATGAGATGGTATTGGTTAATGCGCATGAGATGATAAGTGAAAACGCCATTTACTTATTGCGCGCCTAAACGTGAGGGAACAATAAACAGACATTTGATGAGAATCGAAGAAATGTTAATAACAGCTCATTATGTGTTTGGTAATGCCTGCGGCTGTCTGTTAAGTTAGTATGTTAATAACAGGTCTTTAGGTATCGATTAATGCACGTGGCTCTATGTAAAGTTAGCATGCACACTAAGTATCGATGCTTAGTGGCATGCAAGTATGTTAATAACAGGTATTAATAACAGTCTGATTTGTGCTTCACTGTAAATAACTCTGTTTTGCTGACTCCACTTCGTTGCTGGTATGTAATAATAATTATGATGTTATTTCATAGTTTGTTTGTATAACTTTAGAGTTTTTTGCAGATCATAAATGTAAATGCATTACCAAGTAAAAAAGTAACATTTAACACCCGTAAATGGAGCTCAACGAAAGTTTCTTTGATTACGCACTAATTTATGCATGCATTTACAGCTTTGCAAGTCGGAACTAAAGTCCTGCTATTTTGCTACTGTAACTGAACATAAACGAAATTACGCAGCACTGAAAAAATATCTGCACCCCCCCCGCCTTAATTAGCTGCATGTGTTTAATCCTTTTACCTCGTAAAAGGCTTTTTTGTAGTCTCCACTTTGGCAACCTTTGCGAAATGCGAAAATTAAGTGCAGAATTAGCCTGGCTGTTTTGCTCTGGTCTGCATGCAAATCTGAGATACTTTTGTGCAGATTTCCATTAGGGTAATCTTCACTGTACTGCACGCAGGCACAGCTGTTGTGCTCTGTATGCTTATTATTTCATGTGGTTCAGCGGAGACGGGGGTGCAACGACTGGTCGCGACTGCAGGACGGATGGTCTGGTCGGGTCTGTGTACACAATTTTGTTTTATGGTTTTTTAGTTATGAAACTGAAATTGTACAACATTCCCACACACACACACACACACACACGCACAAGCTTGTATGTAGCACATGTGTAATACACAACAAGAGTTTAAAGCGGCGCCAGCGAAGCGACTGCGGCTGCTGTTGTTGTTGTTGTTGTTGTTGCTGCTGCGTTGTTGTTGTTGCTGTTTGTATTGTTGGCTGGCATATTTACGCAACTTTTTTATATGCTACGACTCAAAAAAGTGAAAAAACAAAAACAGAAACAAAAGCAGTGCAAAAAAATTGTTGGCGACTGGGATTGAAGGATATCGAGAACGAGGGATGGAGTGGAGTGAAGTGGAGTGGAGCGGCAGCCATGAGTGGCTGCAGAAGGAAGCGACGCCATGGCAACCGTGGCACAGATAATATAAACGTTGTTTAAACTTTAAACGCAGTTTGGCTCCCCATCCATCCATAAAGTGCTGCACGGAACGATGCCCCCTTGCACCCTGGCCGGCCCCTGCCACATGCCGCATGGCCATGTAAAAAATTGAACATTCCGCAGAGCAAAAGCTGAACTGCTTGCTGCAGCAGCTTTGGCTCTAGCTCTGGCTGTGGTTCTGCTTGCACTTTTCAGCTCCTGCTCCTGCTCCAACTCCAGCTCCTGGCTCTGCTTGTGGCTTATGTACTTGCAACAGTTGCTGCAACATTTCCATGTAAATGGGCCAAGGCGCAGTTTGGCTGCAGTTTGGCTGCTGCTGGCAAGTGCAAAGCTCTTGCGCGCTCTCACAGTGCTCAGCATAAGTTTCTCAACACGCTACTAAGCTGCCTTGCTCATTGGCAAGTCCCTTTGGCGCGGCCCGTTTATTTGAATGCAATTGACTGAGGGCTTAAACGACGCACTGTGTGCGGCCTCGCTGGGCTTAGTCTGTTGGCGACATGTTGGCTTATGCCTGAGCCGGCGGCGACGGCGCTGCTGAATTCGACGTCAACGTTGACGTTGACGCGACAGCGTCGCCAGTTGCCAGTCATAGCAGCAGCAGCAGCAGCAGCAGCAACAGGAGCCAGTTGCAACGGCAGCAACAGCAACAGCTACAACACGCATACATGTATTTCCGCATCCGCATCCGTTTCCGCTTTGTGCATTGGGAAGCACAGCCAGACAGAGTGGGATGTGTGTGTGAGGGGGGGAGGCAGGGAGGAGACACCGAGTGGCAGCAACAGTCGCTGCAGTCGCAAACTGTCATGGCTTTATGGCCACATTTGCCAATTGTTTGTTGAATTGCTGACGTGAATGTCACTCGAAACGAAACGAAACGCAACACAACGAAAGGCAACGAAACTCGGCAAGGGGGGCGTGGCAGTGCCGTTGACAAGCCAGCCTTGTTGTTGTCTCAATCTCATTCGGATTCCCCGTTGGCACTCGCATTCTCAGTCTCATTGTCATTTTGGCTTGCCTGCCTGTCTTCCTGCCTGCCTGCCTGCCGCAGCGCAGTCATTAATCTTATTTAAGGCGCTGCCGGACGACAGCTTATGGCCAAAGTCAAAAACGTGGCCAATTCACGAGCTGCGCGTGCCTGTTTCTCACCTGTTTGAGTCGAACTGTAAACTGCAGAGAAAACTTCATAAAACTCGACGCCGCTCGAGGCGTTCATTCGTTCGTTCGAGCAGAAATTTAATGGGCGACGAGGTGAGATCAATCAGTCAGTGCCTGCGTACTGTACGTATACGTAATGTGTGTACACAATGCAGACATTCATTAAATATAATTGGCCATTTTTACCCTCTCTCCCTTTGACAGAACTTCTTAAATTTCGCTTGAATTCTTGTAAATTTGTCAAGTTTTTCTTTTTTTTTTTGGTGCACTCCGCGTATGTTTTCAAATAATGGCAGCGAGCTCCTGAAATTCCATACGTATATGTACGTTAATCTATGCGTATGTGTGCGTGCGTGTGTGCGATGAGGCATGCAGCCAATGCAGCAGATTTTTTGCTTTATTAAATTTGCGAAGCAGCTGCATGCCGCATCGCATCGCATGCAGCCGGAAATGCCAAAACAAATTGCACAAAAAACTTTGAGCGTGCAGGGAAATAAAGTAAAATAAAGCGAATAATTTGATTTTCAATAACATAAGCATAAACATTTAAATGTAACGGCAGCCTTATCGCAGCTCTCTCTCTCTCTCTCTCTTCAACACTCTCTCAAGCGAACCTCGCGAGTGGGCCAAGTGTAATTGCAACACTAACACACAAACCTAAATTTGATGGCGCGAAAAAGCAACAGAGAGAGAGAGAGAGGGAGAGAGAGATGCAGAGAGAGAGAGTGAGAGAGGGAGAGAGGGGGTGCGAGTGAGATAGATGATGGTGGGGGCGTGCTGCTCATGATATAGTACATAGCTTCCGCTTGGCCGCCAGTTTGGATACTTCTCAGCGATGTTTGCGTTGCGTCGCATTTCAGCTTCTTCTCCCCCTTTTCTTCTCTTTTTTGTTGTATTTCGTGTTGGTTTTAATTCAATTTAACAATCGCTTTTCTTTTTTGTTTTTTATTCTCTGCACTTTTTCGCTCTGTGTGTTTTTTCGCCGCTTTTGCTGCGCTGTGTATTTTGCATTGTTGCTGCCAGCGAAGCGAACCGGAAGTTGCACACCAGCAGCAGCGGCAGCAGCAGCAGCAGCGGCCATTAGTGCAAATGAAATTGCATTTGTTGCCCCAAACACTCAAAGAAATTTAATCAAAGGCGCCTGCTGCACATTCGCCCGCTCATATTCGGCATATTTCGCCAGCGCCCACAACTGTTTTTCATCAGCTCTTTATATATAGTATGTATATACTCGTATATGATATATAACATTATTATTATTAAATCGAGTGAAACGGCAAATCATTTGCTGATAACGAACTCCCCCTGCAGGTGAAGTAATCGAAACTAATGCAGGTGAAAATGCAAATTGATGCGCATTGCGAGGCTGGTTAACTGCTGCTCGACTGGGAGCTGGGGAGCTGTGAAGCAACCTCATTACCGGGGCCAAAGTAATCCATAAACTCTCTGAATATTGCAGCTCAGTTAGGTATGCCAAGTAATTGGGGGCGGCGGGGTAAATTCAATTGAATATTCAGCAATTACTCTGAATGCATCATACATTCAGTCACTTTGTGTGCAACAAATTGAATATCGAATGTGGACAAGATAGTCAGGCTCAGTAGTAATTCCAAATCGAATCTTGTCGGATTGAAGTGACAGATGTGGTAAGAAATCTGCTATAATACTTTAGAAGACTTAGTTCATTAACCATTTAATATTTATTATTGAGTTTTACCATATTAGCCACTGCAACTCGTAGAGTCTGCTTGAAAGGTGTGTATACTTGCTACAGAAGGGTTTTCTTATCAATGGGTCAATGTTCCAAACACTTGAAGGAATAGAATAATAATTAGGTAAGTAACGGGAATGTAAGACTCAACGTAGACTTAAAAGGCTATTGCATGTAAACTGCATCTCAAAAGTCCTATAGATAATATGAATGCAGACAGTAGCATAGAAATAGATTTGATACTTTAATTTTCTTATTAAAGGTGAATTCTATCAATACAGACTAAGCAAGTTGGGAGAATTCTCTTTTACTACTTCCTTAGATGCCTTGAGCTATTACTGTTTAAAAATACTCTAACAAAGTTGAAAACTGTTTACAAGAATGTACATTTAAATATTATATGTACATGGCACTTAACTTAGGTAACTTGCTGTGCATTTGCTCAAGAGTTGCCGACACTTCTTGGTATAACTTCTTGACAATTTCTGAGTGGAGGAACATTCGTTAGTTTGTTAGTTTATATTCTCTGGATCACAATCTACAACTCCAGCTTAGCTCACAACCTTTTCTGCCTTATGCAAATGTCGAGTATTTATTTCAATATTAAGTTTGTACTTTTTAATATTTAGGGAGGGCACGGTTTTTATCCCTAAGACCTTTTAAACAGAAAATTGACATAAATGAATTCAAATAAAATTGCGGATTAGATCAAGTTGCACAAAAAAAAGGGTATTAGTGCGCTAGTCCAAAAAAAAATATATATATATATATTAAAAAATAAGAAAATCATTAACATGGGACATGTTTTAATTATCAAAAATAAGCAAAAATTTATTTCATTGTCCATGGTTGTCTTGGTTGAAAAGACTAGTAACCCTACACGTCATTGGTCGAACATGGATTGCTGAAATCACTCCTGCACATACGAGTACAGTATTATTATTTGACAAAGGGAGTCTCCCAACAGAGAAGGGCGAAGAGAATGATCTTTTGTGCCTTTAAAGCTTTTTCTATCTTGACAAAAGCTGCTTTGCTTCCCTGATGAAGCAAAACAGGTCTTTCGTCGAGGAACGTACAATGTGCTCAGGAATTGCGATTTCCACTTGCAGATGTTTCCTCCTAATCCATACCAAGGCTAGACAATCGCACAGTATGTGCTTGGTGGTTTCGTCGTCCTCTTTACAGAGCCTGCATTCTGCATCCGAGGACAGTTACATTGAATAGTTTTCGGACCTGAGAGACATTAACAATTATAATCGCTTGGAGGTCTTGCAATGTGGATTTTCCCGTCAGACCACTTCTAGGGTATACAAAGAGTGTACCCCTTGAAGCATTTCAAAAATAGAAATAACCTTGCGTTTGCTTTCCTGATTAAATCTACTTTAATCAATTGAATAACCTACTCAATGTTGGACTTTCCCAACAATTGTTGCTGGCACACAATCTATAAATTTACAGCACCTGTCTCCGAGGTAGATTGTAAGCCCCGTAGAGCAGCTGAGGCTCTTCAGTACTGTCTGGCATACTTGACTGCAGAGCCCCTCCTTCTTCTGCTTGTGCCAATAATTGAACCCCCATGCCCCAGACGAGTGCCACTTGGGGATGTAAGAACTCATGTGGAATGGGACCGCAAATTAGGTTTTTTATTAGCACTTTGCATTGGTTTGCAACATCATCAAATCGGTAAGGCTTATCTCTACAGTTATCAGTCAATTGATTGTGCACAGAGTGCGAGTTTACACACACACACACACGCACACAGAGAGTAACATAAAACATAATATAATACATGGTAAAATTTCAAAATATTTTGTGCAACAAATTGCTTCCCATTTAGGTCCAGGCAACGCGTTTGCGTGCAAACTTGGGCGGGCCACAGGTCTGCGGATTGACCACGTTCATGGAACGTGTTTTGCTGAGGCGTGGCGAGTCAGCGCCTCCACGTACTGGTGGCATATCCTGCCAGACATCCATATTGAGGTTGGTAAAGGAATCGGTGACCTTGCTCAGTTGATCGTTGGACTCGTTCTCCTCCAGTTGCTGCTGCTGTTGGCCCGAGGCGGCGGAAGTGGAGGCGGGTGCAGACAGCTCCGAGGTAGCGTCGTCCCCAACAGAGACACCATCACGTGGCGAGTACAGATTGTCCTCCTTGTTGAGCTGCTCCAGCTGCTTGTTGGTCTGCTCAATGCCCGACAGGTGTGTGGCACGCAGCTCCACCAGTTGCTGCTGCTCCTCGACATTCTCACGCAACATGCCGCTCAGCAACTGTTGCTCCTGCTCGATCAGCGCATTGATGTTGCTGAAGCGCTGCAGATGATCCTCACGCCAGTTGTCCTCGCAACGTTCCAACTGTGACTTGGCCTCCGACTCGTACATGGCATCGACTTGAGCGGACGCCAGTTCCTCCGCTTCCAGCTGCTCCTTGCACTTCTCCAGCTGCTGCTGCACCTCGTCCGACTTGGCCGCGTACTTGCACATGCGCTCCAGCATGTCGACGCACAGCTCGAGCTGCTTGCGGTAGGCTTCGCTGCGATTGCGCATGACGATCTTGATCTTCTTCACGTTGAATGCCTGCGATATGTCCGGACGTTGCAGCACCAGGCTGGTGCTCTCCTCCAGCAACTGTTTCTCCTTCTCCAGCTCGCCGAGGAACAGGCGAAAGTGTTGCTCCTCCTCCTTGAGCTTGTCGGCCTGCTCTTGGCGTTGCTTCAGCTCCGCCATGTGCGTCTCCTGCAGAGCGCGTATCTCTTTGATTTCCTGCTCGCGTATCTGCTCGCGCTCCTTCTGAGCCAACTCAGTGCGGCAGATCTCCTGCTGCAACTGCAAATCCCGCTCGGCCTTCAATGCCTCCTGTTCTTCGCGTGCCTTCTGCTGTTCGATCTGCTTGTCCAGCCAGTTGAGCTTGGCCAGCACTTCGTTGTCCGACTTGGACTTGAACAGCAGCTTGTCATCGTCGACACCGTGACGCCAGCGCCCGTAGAGCTTGGCCTCCATTTCCAGTTTGCGCTTGAGCTGCTCCTGCTCCTTGAGGGAGCGATTTATACGCTCCAATGTCTGCAAATCCCCCTGGGGCACGCCGCGACGTCGTTGTCCCAGCTCCATATTATACACCTGGCTGTCGGCATCGAAGAGTTCACTTAGCTTCTCACGTCTCACTTGCAGTTCGTGCTCCTTTTGCTGCTGACTCTTCTTCTGCTGCAGCTGCTTGTCTGCCTTCTCGTAGTACTCCTTGTTTGTCCAGTTCTCAAAGCGGGATGTCACCTGCCCCCAGCGGTCATAGTAGCGATTCACATCGTTCTTCGCCTGCACGCGATTCAACTCCTGCTCCCGTCGCCAAGCGTACACCGCATGCTGATGATTCAGGCGTCCGCCCGACATTCTCCACCTGCAAAGAGACGAGAAGAGAGTGCAAAATGTGACCAGCTGCATGACAAGTTCATAAAGTTGACCCCCCCCCTTTCCCCTTCCCTATAACGACTCCACAATCGTGACCAGTCGTGCCTGCGCTTCGTGCCCGCACTTCAATTTACCGTTTGAATGCCCAGGAATAGGAATATCGTACACACACGCACAGAAACGACGCGACACGTGCGCGATGAGAGAGAGGAGAGAGTGGGAGCGAGAGAGAAACTGTTTATGAGGCGCACTAAATATTTATTTATTTCATCGCAAACTGAGCAAACTAAACCAGCCTAGTCGACAGGAAAACGATTGTGTCTACACGGATTGCCATTGACAGCATTTACGATGTGTGAGTGAGAAAATAATACGAATGTTCTGGGATGGGAGTAAACAATATGAAGTAAGAGGGAGAAGGAAGATGCAGAATCTTAGAGAATGAGCTATATAATATACAGTATTTTGCTAACTAACGCAACTATGAGACTCTTACAGAATAAGTTAAATATTACAAAGTAATATGTTAACTAACTGAAAGTTAATTAAATAAAGATTGAGATCGTCAGTGGATTAATTAAATACTTCAATTTAATTCAAAGAGGTTAATAAATCATTCAACAAATTAACCCGTTGACAGAGGGAAAGAACTTTGAAAATGTTGAAGATAACTTTAGTAGCATTATAATATTGAACAACCAATGGGGAAATACAAAGTAAAGGATGGGGAAGAATTATAAATATAAATATAAAATAAATAAAAAAACAAAAAAAAAAAATTCAAAAACACTTAGTTGATCAGTTCAATATTATGAAGATCATTTATATTTCATACAATTAAAATCGAATCAATGGGAAACATAACTTAATGAAACTTGTCAATCAAAAAAGAGTGGAAAGTTTCATAAGAGTTTGCTTTTTCAATTTGATTTACTTTAATTTGTTTAAAATGCACTAAGAGCTCATTCAGTTATTAAATATATTAATCAAATGAAAGTGAAAACAAGCTCAAATAATTCAATTTTGAAATTATTTCGTGTTGCATACTTTACAGAGCGGGTTGGAAATCACGATCTCTTGAAACTAGTTTTTAAATAACTTCTTTGTTAGTTAACCAATCGTAACTAAATTTTGAGCAACCAATTGGAAGTTGATAAATTTTATGTAAACCAAAAAGGAACTGTCCTGCATTTAATTTATGCTTTGAGTACGCTCTTTATCGTTTTATGAAGGTGTTCTCAAGTAGTTCTAAAATAAACTTGATCTGCGAGCGGTAAAAATACATAATGAAGTCAAAACCGATAAATATAGCCATTAAATTAGCTAAGGTCTAGGTTTCCATACGGACAGACAGTTAGCACCAAGTGTTAAGACCCTTGTACCTTATGTGTAGCAAGAATAAAAAAGAGCCAAGCTAATGTCAAGAACCTGTTGAATATCATTTTAATATTTAACAAACTTTTCGTAGAATATCTCTGTAAATCACAGTGAAGTCATCCATAAATCCCCGAATCAAAACCAGATTCATATTGATGGAGATATAAACGTGACATCAAATTGGATTAGTCTACGGAAAATCGGTTTATCATAAAGCAGATCCGAATATGCGCCCGTTATGCTGCTGGGTACATTCTGCACCCGCACTGGGTAAACTTCTCAAGCAGTGCAAAAATGTCAGGCCTGGAGAAATTAGATATTCCGCTCTTTCCGTCGTACACTTTTTTGCTGTTGTTGTTGTTGTTCCGTCGTGCAGCAGCTGTCACTAACTGCCAAGCGAGCAGCCGCCAGGCAGGCAACGGCAGAGGCAGAGGCACAGGCAGCGGAAGCAGTCAACCAGGCAACCGAGGAGACCAACTAACCTAACCGCCAACCAACGAGCTATCTAACATGGCCCTACACCCCCCCTCGCTGCCTAAATTCTGCTCTCTCTCCCTGTGCAACTCAAACCCGCCAACTGGTTGAAACATGGCAAAATCTGTTGCTCGGCAAATGTGGCAGCAACTGCCGCCAGCAACGAACACCTCCCCCCGTCGCTTGCACCCCACACCCTGTCACAGCAAACGTTCAGTTCAGTTCAGTTTCAGATACAGCCAGAACTGTCCATTCCAAGCGTCCATCCATCAACGTGGCCTCGTTGCAATATGTCAGAGAAGCCGCTGTGCGTAGCCGTGCTCGCGACCCTGCCTCTCACTTCCCCTCCCTCCCCCCACTATCTCATGCTCGTACTGCCTCTCTTGCTGCTTGTCCGTCACCCTCTGTCGGCATCGGGATGCAAATTGCTGTTGGCGTTGCGTGGACGTCGGCTTTGCTAATTTTCTGAGAGATTTATGGGCAGCACGCAGCGCATTGATATATGCCAAATTGTTTACAAATTGATTACATTATTAATAATGCCCACAGGGGCGCACACACACACAGAGAGAGACGAGTGGGAGGCAACCAATCGCACCACAATGCGGCGTGGGGCTTATTCAAAATTCACATTGTGGGTGCAAAATGTTATTCCCCACAAAGTACGCACTTCTTATGTCATGTGGACTGACAAAACTTTGGCAATAAATCAACGCGACGGTGCGAAATGGGCGTGGCACGCAGCACACACACACACGAGCACGTGTGCGCCCACATTTCTTCAATCGAGCTCAGCTCGGCTCAGCTCAAATGCCAAGATGCCGCCCTAATAGACTTAATACACTTTCGGCACACAAATTCACTTCCTTAATTGAAATTTTAATTTGAATACTTTGCCAAAGTTTTGGCATTCAGCCATGTTTAGCGGCAGGGCCGGTGACAGCAGCAGGGGGGTGGGGAGATGGGGAGGGGAGCCTGCAAAGACATCCAGACTGGCGGCAGCAATAACAAACAGGCAAACAAACAAGCAAAAGTCGCTGCTGCCAGCCAGCAGGCACAGCCTGTAAGGCATCCTGCCACCTTACCTCACTTCCCCTCTCCTCTCTTCCCCTGCTGCCGTCCCCCTGCTGTCTGCCTGCCTGCAATCTCACTGGCTCAGCGCTTTTCAATTTACGCGCAACGCAAATCGTTTGTCATTTTATGTATGCCTTAATATATGGCATGTGCGTGTCGCGAAGCCAGCATCGGTACCCCCTCCTCCCCCCTCCCACACACACACATCAGACACCAGCAGAGCCTGCAACCCCTACCCAAACCACAGCAGGCAAACCAGCAACCGTTACTAATCCGCCCAGGCAATGATATAGTCAGCTTGAGCGCGCCAACTGATGAGTTGTTCCTGCCAAAAGTTTTCGCTGCTGCCGAGTGCGAGTGATATAGTGTGTACACATCTTTATTTAGTACAGACGCAGCCCATTAACGAGGTGGCGGGGGTAGCAGGAGTCTTCGTGCAACAGCCTGTTGTCCATTAATTAAGACCGAGCTGGACTTTTAGCATTAGAGGGGGAGTGGGAGCGTGGGTACGCGTCGCCTGCTTGAACAAATAATTCGCAATTACTTTTGCTAATTGTAATCGTCATTATCTGTACAGGCACAGCACAGATAATGCTTCACCTTGGTGAATACCCTAAAAACAATGCCGATTTCTATAGTAGCCAAAGTCTCGTCGTGGCAAAGCGGGCAAAGAGCGTGCCAGGCGGCAGTTAACGAAACGCCGCACTTAATACCCTGATAAGATGTGCGATTAGCGGACAGTTGAATGGTAAATTAAAAAAAAATAAAGCTCTACAAGAAGTGCGATATGTGCGAGGCAACAAAGTCGTAAGTGAGGTACCCTAACCACGACTGTGTCTTGCAATTAGCTCTATATAACTTTGATGTTGACTAGGGCTTGGGATTGAGCTGCTAAGATTGCAGTAATAACTAATAAATATTAAAAGATTTGTAACTTTTAGATCTTTTATTGTAGAAGCTCAGACGGGAGTAGTTTTTAATTCTAAGATAATACTTCGTCTGTTTATGCCTATCAACTGCAAAAAAACTAGAATAAATATTTTTGATATTTTAAACATGTTTAGTAACTTGTACTTTAAAGGTTTGCGCTTTATATATTTTAACCCTTTCATTCATACATTTTTTGTATTTTTTTCTTTTATTTTTCATGTTTTTTAATTTTTTTTTGAGTTTTTAAATCACGGACTTATCAAAGACTCGTATTTTGGGGCCTTGAGATCGTCTCTTTCAATGCCTATAAACGTTTTTTCAAAATTTTACAGTCAGCTGTTAATCGATAACTGCTGACAGGAGCAGTGTTTTATTTAGAGCGGCGCAAAACAAAAGTCACGGACTTATCAAACGACCCTCGTAACTTTGAGGTTGAGTTGAATTGAGCTTGAGCTAAAAATTGAAAGTATTCAATGACAAATATTATAGAATTTATAACATTTAGTAATAAAACCAAAGGAACCAAGTAGTATTATTTTATAATTAATTTCGTCTTTTTATTATCAACTGAAGAAAAGTATATATATTATTTTAATATCTTTGATAAATTTAAACGTTAAGTTAATTTTTTTTAAAACTTTATAATTTATATTTTTAAAGATCTCATTATCTCTCACACATTTTAAATGTTTTAAACAGAAATCGATCAGATATAAGAAAGATGAGAGAAAGGAAGTTATGAAGTGATCGAACCCTTAATCAACATACGATAGAATAATTAATCGATAAATGCAGTGTTGTGTAATGAATGACGTTTTTAGTCATAGTAGTAATCCAACAAAGCGTCTATTTTCAAGACTATTTTAACAACTTTGATTTACTTAGATTGTTAACAAGTTTAAACTAATAAATTTAACTCAGATAAATACTACGTTTAGAACCTTTTCATCAAGTTTTAAAATTAATTTATTATTTTTTTATCTAATCATTATCACCCCCATCAATCTCCCATCAAAACACAAAGCCATAAAAATCACATACAAAAGTCCCCAAGCAACACTCCCGACCAACTAAATGACCATTTCAATGTGCCCTGCTTCATTTTTAGGGTGCTGGGTACGCACACAAGAACTAATCAGAAGCACTAAAACGGCCAAGGCATCGGCTACGGCATCGACTTTAGTTTTTTTGGCTCCCCCGAGCATTTCGCATTGTTGTTAGCGGTTTGTCAGAGTTGTTCTGCTTGTTAACGACATTGGCACGACATGGGCGACGAGCGGTCTGGATGTGGCACGGGGACGGCAACGGGTACGGGAAGTGGAGCTGGGACCTTAGTGATGGCAGCATCAGCTATGCCAACAGCGGTTGAACAGCAGCCGCAGCCTCAACAGCAGCAGCAACTACAACAAAACTTTGCAGAGCACCTACAACAACAGCAACGTATAATTTGTGGTAAGTGCCGTGGCAACAATTCAACTATTTGAACTATTCCATGTGTCTATTGCGAGCACTCTAGAAATTTCCCCTTTTTCGAAAATAAAATAAATAACACACACACACACACTGAGAGATGTGTGTACATCTAACGTATATCGTATATTTTGGCCATGTCTGTTCAACGGAAAAGTGCCAGCAAGTGGATTTGGTGGGAGGCTGCGCTCGCGATTCGCATTTGTGTTTGCGTGTTTACCTTGCCACATAAATACATTGAAAATATTGGCTGGCAAATGACTTGAATTTCCTTTTGATGATATTGCGGCCATCTGGAGGCTGCGGTAATCCCCCTAGACATTGAGGCAAGCCATGTACGAGTATTTCATTTGCGCAGTATGTGCAGCTAATTTATAACTATGCCACAAGACAAACGCACTACGGATGCTCTCTCTCTGCTAGCCTTGCAACCATTCTATTTTTGACAAATAAGAGGGCTACTGTCGTGTTTAGTCTTTTTTTGTATATTTGCAATAAGTTTCTATGTTGATAATTCAATTTTTTTCTCTTTTTTTTTTGGCTGGACACATACTTTTAATTTATTAACATTTATCTTTGGTAATTGGCACTGAATATAATTAACGAAAATACACAATATAATAACAATTATATAGTTTCTCGAACTTAAAATGTAGGGTAAATATTGAGGCTGGAACTTATACTAAAAAGGAAACATTGTTAAACTATAAAGAGAGAAGGAGCTGCCAAACAACATCACTTTGGTTAATTGTATAGGTAAATAAAACGATGTTCACTGAATCGATTTATTTTCTAAAAATTCAAGGAAAAACTAGATTTAAATCGAAAATTTAAAATTTAAGGAAATTTGAAATTAAAAAAACAATGAAGACTACAGATTGTTAAAATTAAAAGAACTCTTAAACAAATGCTTATCCGTCCCACGATCCCTAATAACTTATAATTTTAGTAGTATTAATTTGGTACTAGATTCAAATTTTCGATTTAATCGATTTTCAAAAAATAAATCGATGCATCGGATAAAATAAAAAAACATCGATAAATCGATTTGAGAATCGATTTAACTTTCATCTCTACTAGCTGTCCTTTTTTCCTCTTTAAGACGGCGAAAGGAGGCGTATCTAGTTTCTAAAACAAGCGAGAATTAGTTAGAAATAAATTTCTACCAAATTTGGTAGACTTAGCTCTTCAAGTCAATGAAATAAAGATGTTCATACGAACAAAAAGTCTTGCCTGTTCATGCTGATCAAGAATATATATACTTAGAGGCTACTGAGCTGCCTCCTTCTGTTAGTTAGTCAGTTAGTTGCTATAAAAACTAAAACGCCGCTTATAAATCAATCGCCTTGGCGATGATTTAACACTTTGCTATAATATCCGTCACTTCTACAACAACCCAAGCTTGAATGACTAGTTAGCCAAATAACAAACGGGGCAAACTGTTATACAGTGTCCCATTAAAAATTATGTTAATTTTTATCAAAGCAAATTATGCAAAAGTTTTAGAGGCAGCCTCTGCATGAGTCATGCAACATATTTAGATCTATTACTGAATGAAATATATTTTAAAATATTTAACAAAAAACAAAATTCAACAAAGACTTTTACATTGTGAGGTTGCAAGCTGCCTTAGTTAGTTGAGTTACCCAGTGAGAGTATTTATAATTTAACAAGTAAACACAGCTGTGAATGCGTACGAGTGTGTGCGTGTGTGTGTGTGTGTACAAAAGCACTGCTAATTTGTCTATCAAATCTGAACACATCGACTAAAGCAATTTAACAGATACATTTACTCTGTGCTTCCCCTTGAAATCGACCAGGGACATCCCCTCAAAAAGGAGAAAACAAATGAAAGAAAAAAAGAAATACAGAAAGAACTGAAAAAAGCAGAGTTAAATAGAAGGGCAGGCAGGGGAATGAGGAGAGGGAGAGCAACAGCCGGATGCGGATAAGTGCATTAGGTTTGCGACAGGTCAATGGAACTGGAAATGCTGAAAGAAGACGCCGAGTTATGCAAATCGTATGTAAATGTGAGGAAGGTAGCAGCAGTACTTAAAGAGTTAATCGTGAAGAGAAGCAGTTACATTTTATTAACCATAATAAAGATAGTAACAGCCAAGATAATAAGCGCCAAATGAACTTGTTTAATAGGGAGAACTAAACCGAAAACCTTGCCCAGCTGACCTTGCCTGTCAGATACCCTTATCAGTAACCAACTGACCGATATACGGGTATCATGAAAGTCATGCCAAATGGGCTAGAAAAGATTGACTGACTGACCAACTGACTGGGCTGTTACTTTAATTGATTCATTAATCAATCAGAATTGCTAATTAATAAACGTATTTTGCCATCGTGAGTCACGAACTGCAGTTTCACGCGCAAAGTTCACATTGGCTTAACCTTTTTGCAGCTGTTTTTTCGATTTCATTTTGTGCACTGTCACTGTCACAATCAGCTGCGGCCGATCAGCAACAGAAAGGGCCAATCGGGGCAAAAAGTACCCGCAAAAAGTACCGTCCGAAAGCGCAGAAACAAGGTTCAAAAAGGAGGTCGATAATTTGCACATTCTCGTGTAATTCACACGTTGAAAATGAAAACTTAACTTAACCTTTTCAACGGGCCACGAAACTGTCTGCAAGTGCGAATAGAAATTCCTCAATTAATGCGGTGCAAATCCCCCCTGCAGTGTTGATAACGATACCTCGCGCTATCAGGCAGTTGGAGAGCAGGTGAGAGAAGAAGAGAGAGAGAGCGAGCGCTTAATCGATCACATCAACTTTTGCCGCTGAGCGGAAGTGAGCGTCACGGAGCGCCAAAGAGCGAATCGAGCAGCGCGCGCGCGCTGTTGACGTCGACTGCGCTGCTGATGGCTGCGGCGTTTGGTAATAAATTTCATGCGATATAAAAATTGTTTGGCATTGCGCGCAGACAACGACAGCGACGTTGACGTCGACAGCGCTGGTGCGAAAAAAAGGAAAGAAAGAAAAAAAATAAGCAAAAACAAAAAAAAAAAAAAACAAACTAGAAACTAAAACTAAACCTTGTGCGGCCTATAAACATCGGTGCGCCCTTATGCTATCGCATCATTCGCGCTCCGTCGTTCTTGCAACACGTAGCAACCAAAAGTTCGCGATCAGCATGTGAAAAAAAAAGACTTTGAAAAAGATTCTCGCACAATTCTTGCCAATTCAAAGTAAACCAACGCAAAGTTCCTACAACAACAGACAGAAAGGATTTCTCTCTGTTAAAAACTACTAACATAGCATCCAGAGAGTTGCCACATTACAACAAGATTAACAGAGAGAAAAAGAAAACTGTTACAAAGTTCCTAAATAAGCAGCAGAAATACTCGCAGCCAAACACCTGTAAACCATGACAGCACTGGGATTACTTCTGCTATCTATGATGGGTAAGTGCGAGGCCACCTTATCGCGCTGCCCCTGAACTGTTCACGCACGCACACGCACACACACACAGAAATACCTTTTGGTATTTGGCGAGCACTTGTTATCGCCAAACTCTGCGCGCCTGTCACCTTGCACAGCTGTTGCTCCCCCAGCTCACAGCCATATAAGCCGTAGAGCAACTGTTTCCCCAACCAGGCCAGAGATTTTTGGCGAGAGATAACAATGGAGAGAAGTATGTAGTGGGGGGGACTGCAATTGAAATTTATGTTTGTTTCCGATTTCGCACAAATTAAATTATCCGTGCTTAACGAAAATGTCACGGCGGCAATGCGACAGGCACTTTTTATGGCACGCGTCATAATATATTGTCAAGTTATACCCTATAGAAGGAGTTGTTCAGCTAGCACAGGGCAACAGAAAGGAATTCTGCAAATTTATTTCACTGCAGTTTAATATTGAAAGAAATTAAAACTCATAAATTTATATAATGTTCAAATAGGTCCAGATAAGTCCAGCTTAATATTGAAAGTATTTTGCTTTAATGTTTCCGGTATTTTTTTGATATGAAATTAAGCCCAATTAATTTTTATAATGTCCAGATAAGTCAAACTTATTATTGAAAGTTTTTTTTTTTTTTTTTTTTTTTTTTTTTTTTTTAATATCTTTTATCTGAATTTAAACCTAATTAATTTACATAATGTCCAAATTAGTCTAGTGCTTGCCTTTGGTCTGAGTTCCTCAAATACTCTACATTTATCACATTTGTATTTCCAACTTGAAAAAGCTATTAAAGTTTTTCCAAAATTATGTATTTGGCTAAACGACCTAATTGCTGTGAATGACCTATTTTGAGCTCACTCAAGGGCAATACTTGGCAATTCAATTTCATTTCGCATTGAAGCTTTTCATCCAAGCGATAAGTTCTGCCAAAACAACAACAAAAGTTGTCAAAGCAAGCAGCGGATTAAGCGTACATATATAGTAATATGTTTCACAAAGTACATAGCCAATTTCGATCAAAAGTGCTCATTTCTAAAAAAAAAATGTTCTAAAATGTTTTTCTTTTTCGAGTATTAAAACTAAAAATGTGAACTAATAATGCGAAATAATTCAGCGATGTTCATCAAATAAAAAACAAATAAAATTCATATAAAAAATAAATTTATATAGAAAAAGTTTAATTACATTTAAAATATTCTATTACGTCCGATAAATAGTCAAGTACAAAGAAGAATAAATATATTTTCAATGAAAAGTATAAATGCATTGCAGATTTCTCATTTCTTTCTTTGAGTATTTTTCAATGAAAACGAGCTTTAATTAGCAATATTCCATAATAACAAAAATAAAACATTAACTCAAGTATAAAATATATAAAAATATATTACAAACAAAGAGTATCAACAATATTCAAGCACTTTGCCCTTTTTTTCGGGGATTTTTTTCTGCAGAGTTCTGCGACTTAATTTGGAATATTCCATAATGGGTGCCATAGTTAAACTGTTAAAAACACAATATTTGTTTAATGAGTATGGCATGCGATGTTTGTACACATAATATGCTGGGCAGGTGTGTGTGTGTGGCTAGGTGAGTGTGTAAGTGTGTATGAATAAATAACATATTTTATGTGCTTTGGCTGATTAAAAACAAACAATTAGCAAGGGGTGGTTGGGCGGAGGATGGCGAGAAAATTGAATAAATTGAATACTTCAATTATGAGTGGGGCGGCAGGAGGTGTAAAGGTGCAAGAGAGGCGCTCGATAAAATTGCGCTGTGATTAAGCCTCTTATCACATTATCAGGGAACCCCCGATATTTGCTCCCCACCCCTCCACTCCCCCCTCTCACTACTCGTGTCACGCCTCTGCACAAGTCAATTTCGTGCACGTAGTCAAATTACTTTTTCGTAGCAATTTTCTAATGAAATATGAGAGAGGAGCCGAAGCTCACTGCCTGTTATTAAGCATCCACAGTAAGTAGGTATGTATGTGTGTGAAGGTGTGTGTGTTGCACGTGTATCTGAGCAATAGTTGGCAACATTGATTAGCGCAAACGAGTTTAATGTTTACTTTATTAGGCCGCGTAATTAGGGCCCAACAATTAGAAAAGCGTGAAAAGCAGGCGTAGCCTGGCGAGAAAGAGAGAGGCGGCGCAGGGGGTAGGGGGGCGTGTCGTAGCGTAGCGTGCACGTTGTGCATGTGCGTCAGGGGAGCACAGTGTCTAACAGTAAATACATGTACGAATATAAACGTAATTACCATGTAACACTAAAAGCAGGAGGCATAAATTATACAGCAAATAATTTGACAGTCGCCAAACACAATCCGCTGTCCCCCTCCCCCCACACACCTGCTGCAGCAACACCTATTACGAGTATCCTACCCCCCCCCCCTCCCCTTTGCTGTGCTCTGTTTATTATTCGAGCACACGCTGCCATTTGCAGGGTAAACTGCAGACATCAGCCAGCGAAAATGTTTTGCTCTTCAAATTTTAATTAGAAACTGCTGCTATTAACTTAGTCGAGTGCCAGCCCCGCCCCCTTTCCACCTGCCTGCCTTGCTCCTGGCTACTGGTTCCTGCTTGCTCCTGGCACAAGCAGCTAGCATGCCTCTTCCTCTTGGTGCTGTTCTGGTTCTGGTTACACTTCTCCAGCTTTCGTTTTCAAACTTGCGATTTCCGCTCGCGCTTTCCAACTTTGCATATGCATACAAATGCCAAAGAGGGGGCGGGGCGGCCGGGGCGGAAGGCGTGTGCAGACGCCTCGACAAACATTCCAAATGGCTGTTGCTAAAGTTTCACACTCCTACAACACACACACACACACACCATACACACACCGTACACACCACACACAGTTAACGAATTTTGAATGAAATAGTTTTGGTTGAGGCATTTGCATTTATGACTGCAAACGGTGACCAGGAGGCCATAAGGGGGAAGCCCTTCCCCTGCTGTCTCTTCTCCTCATGCATAACTGTAAACCAAACTGGGAAGCGATAGCTGCCGGCACCTGTTGAGCTCGCAATTAAATATACGCATATTATACGAATAGAGTATCTATTGAAACATCTTTAAGCCTGAGTCAGCGTTATTCGGGGAACTTGAGCAGAGAGCGAGCAGCAAGCAGACGCTCGCATGCTCTAATAAAGGCATTATAGTAATGAATACTATTATATATTAATCACAGTTAGTAACAGCAGCAGCCCAATAGTTGTTGTTGTTGTTACAATGCGCAAACAATCATCGTGTGCTTGGCTGGCAACGTAATCCGCCAACTCATTGGCAAATATGAATAGTACTACTATTCAATAGTATTCGTTTGCTTCATTCACATTGCATACTCGAGAGAGTATATTAAACACTTCAGTAAACAAAACAAATCGGCAAACAAACTTTATGCATATATTTTTCAACTGTTTCGGGGCCACTTCCATTAATTGACACGTTTGGCAGGGAGACTGAACCGGAGACCGACGACGAATATGCAAATTTACTAGCTGAATCAAATGTAGACAAGCGATCAACTCGTTTTGTTCACTCTCCACCTCTCTCACTGTCTCTCTCTATCTCTTTCTTTTTCTCTCTCTCTCTACACACCCAGTCGAGTGGCATGTTTTGTTGGGGGGAATTTTTATGAAGCGTTCCGGCTGGATTTCATTGCGATTTCTCACCTCGCCGGGGCAACACATCAGCAACGTAGCAAAAGAACCGCAAAACCAGAAGCCGCAGCCAAGTCGGGGGAATCCGTCCGATAATTTATCAATGGAATTCGCGCGACTAACGCGAGCCACACGGCAAAGTTAAAGGCAAACAAAACTGATGCAATTAATACCGACAAACTTTGCCACACACACAGAGAGAGAGGGAGAAAGAAAGGGAGAGAGAGTGAGAGAGAGAGGTATAGCTATAGCACAGTAAATAAACGCGGCACTTACTCAAACAAATTGAGCGCCTGTGCTGATGGTCAACTCTTTATTCTCTACCCATTGCAGGCCAGCACATGCAGCCGGCACCCATGGAAGGAGGCACGGCAGCGGGGACAAGCACGCAGCTATTGTCGCGCGCCGATTGGGGTGCCCGCATGTCCAAGCAGGTGGACTACTTCACTGGCCCCGCACCGTATGTCATCATACATCACTCGTACATTCCGGCCGTGTGCTACACAACGCCGGACTGCATGCGAAGTATGCGTGAGATGCAGGACTTCCATCAGATCGAACGCGGATGGAACGACATTGGCTACAGCTTTGGCATCGGTGGCGATGGCATGATCTACACGGGCAGGGGCTTCAATGTGGTCGGTGCCCATGCGCCCAAGTACAATGACAAGAGTGTGGGCATTGTGCTCATCGGAGATTGGCGAAGTAAGTAGTGGCGCCTCACAAGTTATTTATCTAGCTAATCTTCTTTCTCTTTCGTGCAGCTGAACTGCCTCCTGCTCGCATGCTGCAGGCGGCCAAGGACCTGATAGCATTTGGTGTGGCACAGGGCTACATAGATCCCGCCTACAAGCTGCTGGGACATCGCCAGGTGCGCGACACAGAGTGTCCTGGTGGACGCCTCTTCCAGGAGATTTCCACATGGCCGCACTTCACGCAGGTCAATACAACGGATGCGGCTCCGGTTGTGATCAAAAAGGATTAGCGAAAGATGCTCAAGAGAAGCTACCATGGCTGCATAGAGAGTCTGGGAGAGAGAGAGCAAGAGAGGGAGATGGCTCGCTCCCATTTACAGTATTTGATAAGTTTCGGGTTTGAGAGTAAATTGTGACACACATAGAAGAAAAGCAACAACAATTAGCATAAGTTAATTAAATATAATTCGTCAAACAATTTCGCATTTTGATTGCATTTCAATTTCAATTTGACTGGCAAATTCTGTTTAATTAGTGCGCTTTTTATCTCTCCCGTTGCCCGTGCCGTGCTGTGCTCATCAAATTAAATTGATTTACGGCCCTGGCAAGTTTGCAACTTTGTTGTCCACTAACTGAAACAAACAGACACGGAAAAAACAGACCAAATTGCAAAACAGAAACAAACAAAAAAGCAAACCAGCAACAACAACAACGAGTACAACAACTACAACAAGTTGTAATATTAAAACAACTCTCGGTGGCAGAGTGACTTTTAATATTATTGATTTTGGTCAAGCTTCGATTCGATTTGACTATGCAGCAAGCGGAAGAGCAACAATTAGAGGAAGTAAATATAGCTCCGTTGGGAATGCTGCAATGCGAGATACGCTGTAGTTTGGATAGGGTAACTAGTCTATTAATTTCGAGACAATTAGGTAAAGAGCTCGATTTACTTAAGTTCTTTAAGTTTGAGCCAATGAAAATTTTGACGGCATAAATGCAAATCTTATGCAAATTTTATGACGCTGTTATAAGCCTGATTCCAAACTAGATCAGCTTTATCATATAATAATTTTTACCACATGTTAAATACTCAATAATATACCCCATTAAAAAAACGCCCCCACACACAGCGTACAGCGCAAAGTAGATGAATTTCTGGCACCGCCCGAAAGTATGCAACACAAATTTGTTTGCTGCATTTAGCCCCAAAACTATGCGGGACATTTAAATATTTACGAGTTCTGTTCATCAGCAGAGAAAATCTCAAACGGAACGAACCAAAACGGCAGCAAACCGACAGCAGAGAGCAAAAAATAAAAATTGCAAACTTTTTCATGTGCGCTCGCTTTGCAAATATGCAAGTAAGCCTTTCGCCCTTTACCTTTTACACCGAATTTTGTAGTGGGGAAAAACTGATAAATTTTAAAAACAGTTATTGCTTTTTGAGCAATCACCTTCTTGTCGATTTTCAACTCAATTTGCACATATTAAATTGCACTCATAACTTTAATCAGACACCGCAAATTAGTTGGTGAATCACAGCCCGAGGACTCACTATTCATTTGTGTAATTTGACTTTGATGAGTTTATTAAATTTCATGAAAATTTCAAAAGTCCTTGCAGGCTTCATCTGCAAATTTATTTCAATTATGGCAAGTGCACTTGGCCAGCTAGTAAGCCAATTGAGACATGGCCAGGGGGGAGAGAGAAGGGGAAAGGGGGTTGTCATTGGTTTCTCCATCATCTTTGCTTTGCCTTGGTTCAGCTTTGTGTGTGTTTCTCTCTCTCTCTCTCTCTCTCTCTGTGTATCTGTCATTCAGTGTGTTGTGTCCCTTTTAAAAAATTCTCCTTTATCTTATCACTTCTGGTTTTTTCTTCTCGTCCAGCATTCTCCTTATCTTGGCTTGTCATTTGTTTCTTTCTTCGCCCTTCGACAATGCGATTGGTTTACCTTTTACAATTCAACTCACTTTGCCTTCTCCTGCTGCTCTTCACCTTCACCTTCTGCTGGCTTTTATTATAATGCTTCAATCTACTTTTTTCTTTCCTTCTTTTTTTTCGGCACAACTTCAGTTGCTTTTCTGTTGTTTCACAATTTGTTAGTCAGTTTGAACTCGTTTCCTCTTTTCCTCAGTTTGCCGCCAAAGAGTTGCCAACTTCTGTTGCTCTAATCGATATGCGACTATAAATAAGATCACGCACTGCAGCCGATAGACTGATTGCAGTTTCAATTAGTCGCAGGCGATAGAGAGCAAGACGAGCATACTCGTAAATAGATTCATTCTATCAGAAAGAGGACGCAACGACAATGTAAATATTTTGCAAACAGTCCAAAGCATCATCCAAATTTCCATCAGAAATAACTGAGTAACGCGCCACATATTGAAATGGGTTTGGATTTTCTAGACGAGTGGTTTTTATCACAGGGTAAGACCGTCTCCCTCCCCCCACTAATCCTCTTCAACTATCCCAAAGAAACTTGCGTAATTGAGACCCCATTAGCAGTGATAAGAGAGAGAGGGAAAGGGAAAGTGCTTTGCCGGCTATTTGGGCAGCCACTTCTCGTACTATGATGTGTGCCATAAACATATATATATATATCCTATACTATATCTATTCACAATTCCAGTTTCATTGAACTATGCTGCACCTGCCATAAGGTCAATCGGCTGTGCGAGTGTAGCGCCAACTTGTCGGCTGTGTGTGTGTGCGTGTGTGTGCTAAAAATATTTTGTCGGCCAAAAATTTTCAATTTCATTTTTCTAAATTTTCCAAGAGAGCGAAAGCGAGAGAGAAACGAGAGTAAAATCATTTTTGTGTTGTTTTTTCGTTTTGTTTTTGTATTTTCCGAAATTTTCAAGCATTTGCTGTGCTGTTAAAAATACATGAATTTAGTTTTTGAGACGCCGTCATAGGCGCTGCGTGCCGAGCAAAAATCTCTCTCGTCGTGTCGTCGCCAGTTACACTGTGTTTATTTGCCCCACTGTGCCCCACTGTGCTGTGTTCGTGTCCGTGTGTGTGGGTGGCGATATATATATTTGTATATATATGTGTTAAATTTGTCTATAAAACGTTGGGAGCGTGTTTCGCAGCTGCATAAGCCCAATAAAAATCCAAATATTGAAACGGAAACACACATCTATATACAGTTATTCGACAGATTCGATATAAAAATAAATCTTGCAAAATGCGCAGCAAAAACCAAGCGAAAACTTGCTCATATATGCCCCATTGATCAAGCCCCCCACCCCCCCTTGTACTCTCCCCTCCTCCACTGTAACAACTGATAAGCGGAGTGAAGAGTTTAATACCTCTGTAGGGCGATTCTCGATTGTAAAAGGCTCTTTTCGAAAGATAATTCCTGCAATTGTGAATTGCAATTCATTTTAAAGCACAAATCTGACCATGGTTCGTTCATTAGGTTGTCCGTGTGTCCGCATGTCCGCCTGTTCGTGTCCGTAAGGTTGCCTGTCCGTTTCTGCCTTCGCCTAATGACGGCATATTTATAAGTATAATTTAAATTTTTATGTGCATGTCATGTTTAATTAACGCAGGCGAAAGAAACAAAAAAAAAAAAAATCTTGTTCCGTTTTATATTATTCGAAAATTGCTTTACATTTTCGTATTTGCAAAAACGGCGAATGAGCGAAGCAGAGAAAGAGGATGGCCGGGAAAGAGCAGGAGGAAGAGGTGGGAAGGAGCAGGAGAAAAGCCATGGAACCGTTGGCAATGGAATGAAACAAATTTGGATTTTCTGCTCTCTCGCCGCCTCTGCCTTTTTTTTACATTCTCTTTCAGTGCGAGAATGAATGTTGCCTCTCTCTGTATGAGTGATTGTGTGTGTGTGACTGTGTGTATGTAATTGTGTGTGTGTGTGTGACTGAGTATGCTTTTCATTGTATACTTTGTGAAAGACGAAAGCGCCAGAGTCAGAGCCAGAGACGGTTCCTGTTTTTTTTTTTTTCATTCTCTATTTCCCGCTCTGCCTCTGCCTCTTTCTCTTCCTGTCCCACTCCCCTTTTCCCTCACTTTCTCTCACTCTCTGTGCTTTGCTCTTCTTCTTTGTTGCTCCGACGCTCGCTCACAAAGAACCTAAAATTAAATATTTTCGCCTTTTACATATCGAGAATCAGTTTGGTGGCAGAGCAAATTGTTTGTGCCGCCGTTCTTGTTGTTCTTGTTGTTGTTGTTGTTTTTATTGTTATTGTTGCTCGTTTTGGAGTGCATGTCATTGTTCTTGCTGCTGTTGTTGTTGCTGCTGTTGTTACACAGTGTATGCTAACTTGTTAGCTGGGGAATTTGGCCAATTTGGCGATTTGCGATTCGCGTTCGCATTTCGCTTGTTTTCACTGATTGTTACTATGACACAAAGGCCCAAATACTGCCAGCTAATAAGATACACTGCAACAACAGCAATCACAACAACAGTGGCAATCACTACAACATGTGGAAGGGGAGGGGGAGGCTAATGAGCGCATGCATTTAAAAATAACATTCGAATGAAACATTCCCAAATATAACACGAATTGAGAATCGAAAATATTCTAAACAGCTGTTGCTCATCGTCGGCGGCAGCTAAAATTTTTTAAATAAATAGCACAGCAACAACAACAGCAACAACAGAAAGCGAACAAGAATAAAAGAATAAATAGCAAGCATAAAGAAAAAAAACACAACATTAAATAAATACATATAAAACAACAAAAATACAACGAAAAAAAACAAACAAAAAAGAGAAAAAAATAGAAAAAATAAACGGCAATTTTAAATAACTTTTGGACAAGTGTAGAGTGAGTCAAGTGGTGGAAGTGTCGCCCCCACCCCGCCAACGTCCCCCTCCGTGTTGGTGCTAATGTGCAAAGTTTTGTGTTTTCAACAGCAGCAACAACAACAACAAGAGTAACAACAACAATAGCGTGAAAAAATCACAGAAAATTATTTAAAAAGTGTGTGCAAATAGACGACGAAAAGTGGGCGAACAACAACAACAGTAGCAACAACAACAAGAGCCCCTGGAGAATTAACAGAACGGAAAACAGTTTGCCGAGTTGCTGCCGCCGCGTTGAGAATGCCCTTCGTGACACCCCGCAGCAGCACAGCCGCCAGCGCCGGCAGCGGCGCTACTGGCAGCAGTGGACGCACCACATTTCGTCCGCCGTGGGTGAAGGAGGATGCTGCAGCAGCCTCGACTGCCGCCACAAAGCCAGCGACAACGCCGTGGGCCAAAAAGGCAGCGACACCCAAGGAAAATGGTGAAAAGGCTGCGCCGGCAGCAACAGCAGCAACAACAGCAGCAGCTGGCAAAGCAAAGGCAGCAACAACAACAGCGGCAGCAGCCAAGAAGCCAGCAGAGCCGGCCAAGAAAACAGCTGTTGAGCCAGTAAAGAAAGCAACAACAACAACGGCAACAACGGGAGCTGCAGCAAAGAAAAACGCTGAACCGCTTAGTAAAAAAGCAACGGAACCGGTTAAGAAATCAGCACCAGAGCCGGTAAAGAAAGTAGCGACAAGTTTGGCCAAAAAGACGCCGGCAGCCAAGAAGAAGGAGCCAACACCGCCGCCAGAATCCTCCTCAGAGGAGGAAGAGGAAAGCGAAGAAGAGGAGGAAACTGAAGAGGAAACCGAATCTGAAGAGGAAGAATCCGAAGAGGAGGAAAGTGAAGAGGAAACCGATGATGACGATGACGATGACGACGACGACGATGATGAGGATGACACCACACTGGATGCCAAGGTGCCGGAGCATGTGAAGAAGGCGGCACAGCTGCGTCCCACACAGATCAACAAGAAGGCGGAGCCAACGGAAAGTGAGTTGACACAACGTTTCACCTTAGAGAAACCCAAATTGCGCAGCGTTGTGGTCAAGCGGGATAAGTCGATGAAAAAGGTAGCACCCGAGGACGATGACGAGGCGGTCGAGGGTGAAACCGAAGAGGAGCGTGAGCGTCGTTTGCGCTTTAAGCTCGAGAAACCAAAATTGCGGCATGTCAAGCGTGAGGAGAAGCCCTTGCCCAGCAAGAGCACCGATAATCTGGCCAAGATTCGACCCGTTCTCAAAAAGGTACCCAAAATTGATGAGATACTCAAAGAACCCAAAGAAGAACCCAAGCCTGAATTCAAGACCAAAACCCTGAGGAAAGCGCCCTCAATAAAGCGCGAACCGAGCATTAAAAATGGTAAGTTAGGCCCTCTCTTTCTCTCGCTCTCTCTCTCTGTCTCGGTCTCTCTCGACTGGAAGCTAAGCCCCCTGATTAACAACTCTAATGGATTTCGCTCATCAACACCAACAAAATGCTGTAAATTATTGACGCTTCTCTAATCTCCAAAGCAGCTAACAGGCCTGGCGAATTGCAGACGGGGAATGGGCAAATGGTTGGCAACATTTTGGATATTTTTTTTTTTTTTTTTATTTTTTTTTTATTCGAGTATATACTGCCTGTATATATATCAATTAGAATGGCCGTGTGCATTCTAATTTTTTTTTTTTTTTTTTTTTTTTTTGGTATTTATAGCAGGGTTATAAAAACCTCTGGCAAAAGGCAAGGCCGACAGACGTCACAAGGCAAAACGAAAGAAAAAAGCAAACAAAAATATTAAAAAGAAGACAGCGCGACAAACGCGTCGTATGAGTGATATTGCTTATTATGAATGTATCACGCTGTAGAGATGAGCGCGTGAGTGAGTTGCCATATCAGTTCAGGGCATAATTTACAAAACTTTGACAGGCCAGCAAGTTAAAGTGATAAATAATGCTATAAATTATGGCAAAGATGAATCTTATTTCTTTTTTTTCAATTCGATTATTCAGAGAGGAAATTTCTTCAATGAAAACCTGTTTCTGTTCCTTCTCTGCAATTGCTTTCTAATTAATGAACGCACACTAAACTAAATATGTGCTATATATGCCAGACTGTTACATACAGTATTTGTTTATACCGGACTCCAGCATGGGAGGAGGGGGGAGTGGCATAAAAAGCAGTGTGGGAAATGCAATTGCATGCGCACTTTTATTATGCATGACGGAATATTTAAGTGATGTGTTCATCTCTAGACTACCTATAGTACCTCAGTACATGTGTACGTGTGTGTATATATGTACGCGTGTGTGTGTGTGAGTGTGCTGCCCATGCCAGCGTAGCATGTCCATTCACGTCCACCTGCGCGTCATTCTGTGCTCGTTTTTAAAAACGCACCAAGAGATATAAGTGCACAAAGGTGCAGTGTGTGTGCGTGTGTGTGAGTGTGTGCATATATAGATTGATATATATTTGCATTCATGAGTATGTATGCACATAATATATATATAGATATCTGTGTCTGTGTATAAGCATAAATGAAATGTGCACAAAACATTTCATCAAAATTTTGCCCCCAAACAAAAACAAGAAAGCGCATAAAGGCACAACACACACACACTCGAACACACACTCACACACACACTGGCACACACACTCGCATCGAGCAAGCTAAAGCTATAAAGCAATATAAATAACATATTTTATTTATTAAATTTTTAGTGAGTGTTGTGCATTGAGTGGAAAGAGGCGCAAACTGTTGCCGCCCACAAAAAATAAATATTACTTAGAAAAGGGAAAACCTGAAAAAGGAAAAACTGGAAAAGAAATTTAATTCCAGCTGAAAGTTTTCAATACGATTCTTCTGCAATATTCTAATGCGTTTTCTGGCCGCGAGCAGCATTTGTAATACGCATTCGAAAACAATTACAGTGAGTTGCATAAGTTATCAAATTGAACTCGTTAAGAGCGCCACAAGACAAAGCTTGTGGCACAAATGAGGAAGGAGGGAAGGTGGAGCAAGGTTCTACCCGTGTTTGTGGTGGAAAAGGTTACGTGTGAGGCAGTTAACTCCGAGTTCTCGTTCGCTCTGCGCCATCCTGTCGTGTCCTAATCAGTGGGCAATAACGTGACCGCAAATGCGTCCTAATCTTGGCTGGCAAACAAAAGGCACGACAGGAGTTCTGCTACCCCGACAGTCACCTCCGTGCCCGGCGTTTGTGTCCTTTAAAGCTGACGCATAATAAAAAAATAAAATAAAAAGGGAAACACTGAGGGGACAACAACAAAAAAAGAGAGAAAAAAGAAACAACAACGAAGGAAGGGAAGGCAAACATAAAGGCAGCACAATGAAGACAGAAAAGAAAAACATTTATTTAATGTGCTCGGACGACGTCTTGGGCCGGTTCTCCCTCCCTCTCCATGGCACACCCCCTGCCTGTCTGTCCACTTGTGCGTCTGCTGCCTGTGTTTTTTTTTTATGGTCTAAGTAAAATTCATGATTATTGCTCATTGTGTCAAAACTACAGCATAAAGTGGAATGTTTAAAACCAGATGAGGATGATGAGTGGAGAAAAGGCACTTTACCCCCAACGCACCCCCCACTGGCAGAGGGGGCGCCACAGTCTCCTTGAAGCACTCTTAAAGCACAACCGAAAACTGACAACTATCAATGGCAAAGAAAGGGAAATCAGGAAGGAAAATCAAGAAGGGAACTCGTACTCAAACTGAAACTGAAACTGAAACAGTTGCTGCCTTTGCTGCTGCTGCGACTGGCAAAGATATATGGCAATGTGCTTGATATAGTCGAACTAAATGCGCCATTTATATTCAAATATCCGCACTAAAAAAACGAGAAACCAAGCAAATAAAAAAAGGCGGCAGCCACAAAGCCTACGCGCGGTGCTCCTGCAGCCAAAGGAAAGCTAAAAGGACAAGCGGCTGGACAAAATATATTTTCTTTTATTTAAATGAGCCTACACACACAGAGATATATATATATATATATGATGTGTGTGTGTGTGTGTGTGACATGTAACGGCTGTGCTCCATTTTGCGGCTATTTTTTTGTTCTTTTTGTGTGCTTCGTTTTTTATTTGGTTCGTTTAAGTCGGAGCCGCGTCGCCATTTAGAACTGTCCGACTTTCGATAGGTGCAGCCTCATGGAGTGACAGGAGGTGCAGGCAGAAGGTCCTGCCCAGTAGGTGTGGCAACATGATGTAGCAAGCTGAGAGGGATGGGGGGAAGGTGCCCATAAAAGATGATTAGGCCATTTCAAAGCCGGACATGACAAAACATGCTGCCCCTAATTACACTGGGCGACAATAAAATGCTTCACTAAATAAATAATTGCATTAACACAAACACACACACACACACACATAGATATGCACAAAAACATACATATGTATGCGTGTGTGCATGCGAGTGTGAATGTGTTTCTGTATGTCAAGTCATTTGTGAAGGCGCTTTGAAGGTGCTGATGAATTCTCCTTGATTTGGCAAACATTTGTTTTATGAACTGGAAATTGCTGATATTTTGTATGGCACACATGCATACAAATCGACACACACACACACAGATACAGAAATAAATAGCTGGCAATAACTTACGTGAAATTCAAAAGAATTTCAAAAACAAAATTGTTTTGTGCAAAGGTTTTACTTAGGTTTATTCGACCTATTTGCACGACTGATGGGAGGAGTGTGAAATTGAAAAGTTTTTTTTTAAATTTGTCAATCTTTTTACGTGGAATCTTCGAAATGAATACTCTTAAGCTATCTGACTTTAAATTATATCAGAAAACTATCACAAAAACCTTTAAGAAAAGAAAAGCAAGGAAAATCTTGATAATTTAATTTTTAAAACGAGTTTAAAGTCGAAATTAACGACTTGAAGGGCGGTGGGCGTGGTATAAAATATTTTAATTATTATTATTTTGAGTAAGGTACAGAGGAACCTTCATACAAAATTTAAAGGCTTTAGCTCTTTTTAATTACTGAGTTTAGCGCGTTCATACGAACAAAAAAGATAGAAAATTTGACAAAATCGACTCCTGAACAAGTCTATTTTCATTAATGCAGTTGAAATACAGTAAAAATCAATAATGAATCATTTTCAATATAAATCTAAAGTCAAAACGATAAGGAACTTCATCAAAATTCTTCAAATTTCCAACACTTTGAGACTTAAACTACAAATACAAAAGCAATCAATTATGAAGTATTTCCTATAGAAATTTAAACCAAAATAAGAAGGAACTTCATCCCAATTGTTTAAATTTCCAACTCTTCACGCCTTAAACTACTCAAGCAACAAGATAATTTGGGACACAATAGTTATTAACAAGATGATAAACGTTAATCAGGCCGGCTGCTGTAACCCGCCCGGATTAAAGCTGTCAGTATGGAATAAGCCACAGGCAATGCAAGGGAGTGAGTGATGAGATGAGGATGGAAGTGGGCCAAGGGTGGGGTGTGGATAGGGGGCGGAGTGTAGTTGGAGACTGTAAAATATGGCAGAGCTTCTCTCTCAACGCTTCATCATGTAAAGCTCAGACAATGGAACAAAGTCAGTAATCAAACTGGAGTCCATGCTAATGCCCCACCAAGCGCCCCGCGACCCCAACGAGACACAGTAGCGTTCCCCTCTCTTTCACTCCTCCTCTCCCTCTCTCTCTCTCTGTCACTCTACAGTTGTAGCTTCCCCTCTTTCCTGCATTGTACTTGGTTTCAGTGCGCTCGGCCCAGCGTGATTCAATGACAACGGCAACATTTGTGCATGCATAGAATATTCTGTTGATGATAACACAATGAGCAGGCGGGGCAGCGAGTCCGGGACGGGGGGGTACGAGGGGACTGAGTGAGCTCGCAAAATTTATGTTTACATACCCCGCTATTCATTTTGCGTCGTTGTAAGTGCGGGCTTTGCGGTATATTAAGTGGGTAGCATCATCTCCGAGACGCAACCCGGACTCCTCCGTACGACGGACTCCTCGGGACTCAGCAGAGACTCGAGACTCAGCTCAGCATTTTATTTAAATAAGAAATAATTTTGTCGACATGAATGAATGAATAAAGAGTTTTATCTGCAGAGCACCCTTCCCTACACACACACACACAGACACACAGAGAGAGACACTGCGATACACAGAAACAAAGTGCCTCGAGTAAGTTTTTTGTTTTGCTGTTTTCTCGTTGTTTTTTTTCGCCTTCCCTCCCTCCCTCGCTGCTGTTTTCATTTTCATGCAGTGTCAGGGAAGGGGAAAAGCAGGATCTGGTGGGGGTTCTGTGCTTGGATGAAATCGCCCTGATTTAGGATGCCGCTTTGCCAGAGCTTTGCCATAAATTACTAAAACGAATTAAGCGAAACTTACTAAACGAGAGCGAGCTCGATTGGCTGCCCAAAAGTTGACCACGTATTTTAATCAGTGACTACAAATGGCGAACAGACAGACGCACACACACAAGACACAAGAGATCCGTGACAGGGGACAGAACGTGTGCGGGTTGCCGCATTAACATGCAGCAGCCGGAGCAAGCAATAATCAAGTTTGGCGCCGATTTCATTGAGTGAAGTAACACGAGTTCGGGATTAGTTTCGGGCACAGGTGCAGATTGGGCAAACCAGAGAAGATGGAAGCGGGGAGAACAGTGTAAGAGAGAGCTCGACTAATGCAGCGCCTCAAAGGCAGCCAACCACTTAAAGATTAAGTGCGGATTCAGCCAGGCGCGACTGCCAAAGCCAGAGCTAAAGGCCACCACCGCAGAGAAGAGAAGAGCAAACCAAGGCAAGGCAAGGCAAGGCAGCAGGCGAAAGGGAATAGAAAGAGAAGGGGGAGGGTCGCAGCAAGGCCAGTCAGACAGACAAAAGGATAAGGTAGGGATTCAGAGGTTCAGCTGCTGTTGGGATGTTTGCCTCACAAGCTCGCAACCCCCTTCCTCCCCCCACACACACACACACAATGGCGGGTTCAGTGAAACAAAGCTAATTAACAGATTTGTCAGCTTTTCATCACTTGGCGCCGCCATTGTCTTAAGCAGTTGTTTGACTTTTGCACTTTTCAGCAACAGCAAAACAAAACAAAAGCCAACTTGGCAACCTGTACAGGGTGACGTGACTCAGATATGTTTTTGTTTGAACCGAGCACAGAATGCCGAATTTCTAATTACAAGATCAACACTTTGACAAGGCTTCTGCTCGCACAACTTCAACGACTTCGTGTGTGTGTTTGTGTGTGTGTGTGTTTGTGGCCAAAACAGTTTGAAGCGGAAATTTATCAGAAACATGCGAAATTAATTGGCCTCGTTAACAAAAGCCTGCAAGCGCATCGGAGACTTTAAACTAACTAACTAAACTAAAACCAAGTGCGAGTCAAGCGCAACGGCAACGGCAACACCAAAGTAAAAAATGCAATCAAAGTTTTCCTACTGGCCTCGATGGGAAAAACAGGAGATTGCAGAAGGGAGGGAAGAGAGTAGAGGTTTGGCTAAGGTGGCTGGTGTTAAAGCAATAAAACAAACTGCTGCTTGGCAGGGTAGACAGGGGATCGAGGGAGGGGAGGCTTGACAGGCGTGAGACCGGCGACCGGCGAACGGAAGCCGTAGTCCAGACCCGTTCAGAGCCGTGCCGAGCCACGGTAGTAGTAACTTTTCAATCTCTGCGCAACTTCAGGCAGCGTGCAACAACCGAATTGGAAAGCACACGCCCCCTTGGCCCCTTTACAACCCTCCCCCTCCCCTGTGTACCCGACCCCACTCAATTGATATGTATGGCCCGTGGCTAGAAGAACTTTGCGCAAACAACTGACACAAATTGCAAACTCATTAAATTAAAATTATATTTAATAACCGCGAGTGAACGGCAGCGCTAAACGATTTACTCGCATAATACCAGAAAAGAAAAGCAACAAAAATACCAAATAAATACCGAAACCCGGCTAGACATCCATCCAACACACTTACACACTTACACATACACCTCAAACAAGGCAACAGCTAACCGGTGGCCCTAAACGCCCCACCTTCTTCTCTTTTCCCCCTCTGTGTATTTGCAGTTCCAGCGCCGCCGCCGCTGCCATCGCTAGTGCCAAAGGCACCACCACCGCCACCACCTCCATTGGCTCCTGGCGAGAAACGCGTGCTAACCGAAACGCAGAAGAAGACCCTCGAGAAACTGAAGTGAGTGGAGTGAACTACTCAAGGGTGGCTACCATCAAGTGGCACCACCAACCAACCAACCAAGCAACCAACCAACACGGCACCACCTACGTTGCTGGCGACTAAACCATAATTTATTTCACTTTGCAGAACACGACCTCGTCGACGTCCAGACTGGTCCGAGATGATGAAGGAGGTGGAAAGCGGCAAGAAACTGCGCCATGTGGCATGCAACGATAGGTGAGCACAGGTCGCAGCAAGCGCAGTCAGAATCGGTTTATATTCCACTTCACATCGAAGGATTAATGGCACAATTCCCCCAGCCTTGATCGATCAAGTGGCCAGGCCCTATTATCAACAGGGCTCAGAGCTCAGCTCAGCTGGACCCAAGTCGTTGCAAGCACATCATTCTTGTGTTTGACACAAATTGTTCCGAGTACTTTTATGTGCTTTAACTTATTGCTTTAATATGTTAAAGTGAGGGTGCTTGCGAAAGGGATAGTCATGCTTAAAAGGTTACTTACATAGCGGGTTCAAAGTTTATTTGTTGAATTACAAGGAAAGTGCTCGGGGTATTTAACATTTCGGCTGTACTTTAGCTGAATAGGGTGCAGAGGCACCTTTATGCGAAATTTGATATCCTTAGCGCTTATAGATACTGAGATTAGCGCGCTCATACGGACAAAAATCACTAAATCGACCTAGAATATGTGCATAAAGTTTGTTTCCATGAAGTCCTGATAACGCCCAGGAATACCACATATAATTTACTTTGGTTAAGGTTGCAAGACTTTAGAATTACACTAAGGTTATACAGAACAGGAAGCCAACAGGACTTCTAAGTCCTTTAAGGGAATGGGATGAATAGGAATTAAGAATGGGCACCTTATGGGATTAGAAATGAGCAAATTAACGATAACAAGAGCAAAATAATAATAACAACACTTAACCCCTCGCTTTTTTCACAGATCTCAGCCCATATTGACGTGCAAATCGATGACCAAAGTGGATGACAAGTTCATCTATGAGACAGAGAAGGATAATTCGCACAACAAGCTGCTGAAGCAGATTCAGGGTGGCATCAAGCTGCGTCCGACACAGACAAATGATCGCAGTAAGCCCATACTGGGTGGTTTGCGAAAGATTCGTCGACAGGTGACCATCGAGGAGCAACTGCACAAATCTCAATCAAAGATCAACATGCTGAGCGAAGCGCCAAGCAGTCATGCACTGGGTCCAAGCAGTACGAACAGTGCACTCGGTGCCGGCAGCTCTAGGCCAAGCATTGTCTCCACGCTATCGATTGATGAGGAGAGTCCCGATGAGTTGGACGACATTGATAAGATACGCGATGATCTGCAGAGCACCAAACAAATGTTGGCATTGGAGCTGCGCAATCGGGAGGCACAAGAGCGTGAGAATAAGAAGCTTTTGGCCAAAATACGAACACTGGAAACCGAATTGGAGCGCGAGAAGTCGCGAGAAAAGAATCTCGAGTATGGTTCAAATGTCATTGTTGCCACAATGGATCCGACGCCCACATCGGAGCAGGCGTATGTCAATTCGTTGAAGCGGGAATGCGAGGATGCGCGCAAGGTGTCCAAGGAGGTGGAAAAGAACTATAAGGAAACAAGCGAGCTGCTTGTCGAGGCGAAGACGGAAATCGAGGAACAAAAGCGCCAGATCCAGTTGCTCGAGCGCAAATTGGCAGCGGCGCTGCAGGTAGGCAATGCACACACAGACATATACAACACACACAACTCTAGCAATAGGTGGGGTAGGGAAAGGAGTGACACATAGCACACACACACACACACAGACAGGCACACACGGTATTTGAGTTATTGTTGTTGGTGTTGTCAGTTGTCAGTTAAAGTTGAAGTTGAAGTCTGCAATTGTGCAAGTCGGGGGTGGTAACCCTAACATATCCACATGTTCTCGCACATTTTCAGCGCCGTCCGCGTCCCCGCTCCTCCGTTGCTGCGTCAGCCGAGCCTCAAAACTAAAATCGAGCTAACAATGCAGTCGCAATTAGTCGCTTGCCATTGATTATAGCTCTAGTTCCTCGTCCTCCTCCACATCCACTACCAATACCAATACCAATACGCAGTCGTAGTTGTACTCGTTGCGATACTGTAAATAATTAGTTATCAGCTGACAACACTAGACACAGACCGGGTCGCGCTGGGTGTGTAACTGAGTTGGGTGTGGCTGTAAATGAGGGTGTGCGTTGTGTGTGTGTGTGTGATATCCGCACAAGCAATTAGCGTGTACTTTAAAATTGCTTCTTAAATCTTTTACGACACCTGCACCCCAGCAACACACACACACCAACACACACACATAATACTTACTACTGCTTGTGAGATGGTTTAGCAAGAACTTTTGTTAAGTTGCTCTTGAAACTGATAATCACTTAGCTCATGAGTTATGTAGCCTAAAGTCGCACTTAATCTAGTAAGAAGCCTTTTTAAACTCCAGTTCTTAATAGTTCTTCTGCTCTATAATCGATAACTTACTTTGAAAGAGTTGCATAATGGCAAATAAATCAAGCAGGTGTTGTTCTTACTTGTTTACAAATGATTTACAGTGCAATTTGCTAGATTTCAATAACATAATTAATTATACACTTCAATTTTGTAGGGTTGTGTTCTTATTAGTTATGTTTGAAGCGTGTGTAAGCAATATAAGCAAGACTTAGTATCAGTTATTTTAATAAGAACATTGTTATCGAAAGTCCTTGCCACGAACCAGTTCGATGCTTCACTAATCAAATTAACCGATTAACCAACGCTATCGCTATCGCTATTGTATTATGTAAAAGGGCCACACGACTCCCAGCACTAACAGACCGCATATTAGTATTTGCTATGCTTATGACGACGAGCACGATGATTACTACGACCAGGTGAACTATCACGGTAATCACGCTAATCACGGACTGCACAAGGTAAATGCCATAGAACTGCACCTGAACGGGGGCAGCCATTGGCCAGAGAGAGATAGCAGACATTAATTAATACTGAAATCTAATTGTCTACATAGGGTGGCTCCTTTGACGGATCGAGACGAACAAGCGATGTGCATTTCGGTCGTGACAGCTCACCCGAACTTGAGCTGGAGGTTAGCGAGAGTGATCCCGACGAGCCCGAGGAGAAGAAGACAGAGAGACGCGAACGCAGGTTGGGCAAGGAGGTTAAGGTGCTGCGCAGCAAATTGACCAAGTTGAAGGTGAAGGAGGAGGCAGCCAAGAAGGAGAAGGATGCACTGAAACAGGCCATGAAGAAGAATCATGTCATACTCAAGTAAGACTAACAGACGAATAAGAATATTCCTTATTAAAATAATTTTCATGCCTTCAGGGAGGAGAACAAGAAGTTCAAGAAACTGGAGAAGGAAGTGCAAAAAATGGCTGCATCGATGAAGCTGGACGAAGACGAAACCGATGCAGAGGAAAAGGAAGACGAAGAGGAAGCGGAGGCTGAGCAGGAAGAGGAGGAAGAAAGCGAAGAAGAATCCGAGGAATCGGAATCTGAGGAAAGCGAAGAGGAATCAGGCAGCGAATCCGAAGCAGAGGTATGTATTTAAATAAGACTATTAAAGTATGTATGGAGAATATATATTTTTTACCTGTTTGCCTTAGGATGCTGCCAATTCCGCCAAGAAGACCAATCTGGAGCCGCGTGTTAAGAAGCACGAGAGTCGCTTTGCTGCTATGAAGAAATGCAACGTGTTGCTCCAGGCGAATGTAGACAATTTGCAGGATCAAATTTCACAGGTGCGCTCCAGGGCAACAAATCTGCAGGATGAACTGGATGCCGTTATTGCTGACTTGGGTTTCTAGTTGCAACTTCCAACCGGTGCGCGGCAAGGCGTGATGCCAACCAAAGAACAATAGCTGCAAACAGCTGCTCCCGAATCGAATCGAATGTACAACGTGTTTGTTTTCTGTTTGCTTAGTGTTCCTTTTCAATGTATTTAAATATAATAATATCCAAATATGTATGTAAGACTCCAGGGCACACTATGTATTCACGTTCACGTTGAAAATTATGCTTATTTAATGGCCGACACTTTATACTTTGCTGTATTTGTTTGTTTGTTTGTTTACCTCGGCGGTTAAGTGAGTATTTCATGCTCTTTTCGAGTACTTTCTGTTCGGTTTGTTATGGCAACGGTGGCGCCGACGCGTTGCCAAGGTAATTAACAGCATCATATGATTGCGCATGTTAAGCAAATGTTAAATAACAGAGTTCGCAGCCAAACGAGTAGCGAGTACATGTCGGAAAAGTATCGTTGACAAAACAGCTGTGACTGGCGCCAACTGCAAAACAATTTAAAATGCAATTCGAAAAGTCGCTTCTCATTTTACACAGTTTAAATTTATTTCATATTCGTTTTTATCGAAATAGTATCAGTAGTGTAAGCATGTATAACAATGTACAAAACAACAACTCAAGGAATTTGGCTAAACTAAATCATATCGTTATTTTATCATATCATAGTCATAAGTCAAATGTGTATGAGTATTTTTCTTTGATGGTTTATGAGGGTATCACGCTTGAACTTTAAAACTTTAAATACGTGTATGTTTTCCTATAGATAATATGTAGTTGTAGGTGTACATGTAACTGTTTACTATGCGCTTTCTCTATGCTACAAGCTGAGCCTTTTAATATTCAAAGTCTAAGTGTACGAATTAGTTTTGAGTTTTGAGCATGTTTCAGAACGGATGCTCAAAGTTTGATTTTATACGATGTGTGTGTGAGTTTGTGTGTGTGTGAACGGCGAGAGAAACCACGAACGTATTACATTTATCTAGTAATCTCTAACTGGATTTGGTTAAGCTCTACTCCAGCAGAATGACCCGCAATCGCTTGCGCAGCGTCGACTCCCGGGGCAGCGTCATTGCCCACTTCTTCATGGCCGTGAGGATGACCGAACTGACCACCATGAGGGCGCCGACCAGGGAGTATGCGTTGGGTGCCTCGCCAAAGAACATGATTTGCCAGATGAATGCGAACACAATGTCGGCACAACGAGCGATTGCCACTGGTCCTGCCTGCTCCACTTGCAGCGATAGCGTCAGTAGGATTTGTCCCAGAAAACTGAAGATGCCGAGGATGACGACTAGCCAGCGATCCCGGCCACAACTGGGCCAACAGACGGCACCAATGGAGCCACACACGATGAGAGTGTAGACAAGTGCGATGCCACCGAAGTTGGTCATGATCACGGAGAAGTGCAGATTCTTGAGAGCACGCAGCAGTATGTAAACATTGGCACCGAACAGCGTGGATGATATGGCAGCGACTGGTCCCCAAATATCATAGGTTTTATCAATATACTTTTCACTATCTCCCGCCGCCTCGGGCACCGTGTCGCCAAAGACGAACGGGGGCCGTGTGATGAGCACCACGCCCAGCAGCGTCATGTTGATGGTGACGACATTGAAGAGCGTGCACGGCTCCTTGAGGAAGACACGCGCAAAGATCGCAACGAACACAGGTGTGGAGAATATTATGACACTGGCATCGGCCAGCGGCATGTGTCGGAAGGCATAGAAGCTGAGCATCAATCCCGTTGTTCCCATGAAGCAGCGCAGCAGCAATATGACTCTCTTGCCCTCCGGAAACACTGGCTGCCGTGTGTATATCAATATGGGGATGGCAGGCAGCAGGACGCCCACAAAGCGAAATGATGCCAACTCCATGGGATTCACATCGACCAGACCCTTCACTATCACCGAGCACAGCGAGAAGAATAGCGAGGATAGTGTAGCCAGTATAATGCCCAAGTAGGGGCAATTGGCGCGCGTCTTGAGGCGCTCAATCCATTGATTCGATAGCTCCCCCGTTCGCGTCCCATCCACGAACTGGTGCAATTCCAAATTTTCTGTCATTCTGGATTCCTAATTCTACACTAGTCTGCTAATTAATGGCACATCCTGTAAACAGAAACAACTGTAAATACCTTTCACTTATTTTCAGTTGAATGATTATAATTTACCTGTAATTTTTGATTCCCTTTGAAAAATCGATTTTTCAACTCTGCTGCAGCCTTTTAATAAGTCGATGCACAAAAAGCGCGCAGCTATTGCTGCTAAACTGCGGCATTGCTTAACTTAACATGATGGCTTTTAAATTCTTTCAGATTTCAATAAATTTGTAGATTTATTTAATTTGTTTGCCAATTCAAACACATTTGGAAATTACGAACAAATTAGATATTACTAACAGCTGTCCTTACTACTGTTAAGGTTTCTACAGGATTGCTGGTGAGTGAAAAAGTTAACATACCGATAAATGACTCAATCTGTTATGTTAACTTAACATGTGGCGAACCAATCGCCTTCGTGTATACATCGATAATTCTTATCAGTTTCGATTGCAACCTGTGGCATGGACCACATTCATCACATTTTGTTACATAGAAATAATAAACAAACCATTATTTAATGTTGTGGTAGTGCGTAATATTAAAAAACAGCTCATCATTGTGGCTTTTACTTGTTGTTTTTGTGGAGGCAAACAAAGTACGCCACTCATAAAAACAACACACAATCATATGTACATAAATAATAGAATTTCATACAGTCATCAGGATATTTCGTACGTGGATCGTATAGGACACGTTAGTTAGTTTCTTTCGTTCAAAAACATATTCCCAACAGCTCGAAGTCATGAGTGATCCAGGCACGACGGTCAACACAAAAAAACTGGCACTTCTGGCGGCCAGTCTGGGCCTTTTCTACGTGCTGGTGCGTCACAAGTCTTCCATATTGGGTTCGTTGCGCCGCAAAGTGCAATTCTGGCGTCCACTCTCTCTGCAGCACAAACGCATCGAGGTGATCAGCTCGATTAACGACTCACAGCGCATTTTAAATGAGCTGAAAAAGTGAGTAGAGTCACTCGCACAACCATCGAGCAATAATCATTCGACATCAATCCTGCAGAGACTGTCAGTCCTTCCAAGTTCTGGGATTCGATTGCGAATGGATTACAGTGGGCGGCAGTCGCAGGCCTGTGGCGCTCCTCCAATTAAGCTCACACAAGGGACTCTGTGCACTGTTTCGTCTATGCTGCATGAAGCAAATTCCAACGGATTTGCGTGAGCTGCTCGAGGATGACAACGTCATCAAAGTGGGTGTGGCACCACAAGATGACGCCAAGAAATTATCACACGACTTCGGTGTCGGCGTCTCGAACACTTTCGATTTGCGTTTCATGGCCGTCATGGCGGGTCATCAGCCCGAGGGTCTGGGCAAGCTGGCCAAAACACATCTCAACTTTGTGCTGGATAAAAACTGGCGCTTGGTCTGCTCCAACTGGGAGGCCCCACAGCTGGAGCTCGATCAACTGAACTATGCTGCCAACGATGCCCTTGCTGCGGTTGCGATCTTCCAGAAATTATCAAAAGATCTGGATCCACGTAGCTTCTGGGATTATCGAACCACAAACTTCAAGCAATTGCGAACTCAAATTGAACCTTTCCTGGACGTTGACTTCTCCAGAGGCTACGCTGCTGGACAAACTGCAAAACCAGATAAAGTCGGCGTTTCCAATGGGTTGACTGAGAAGAAGAAAACACAGCCGAAGAGGGGACAACCTTATCGCAGTTTGGGCACACAGTCGAAAGTATTCTACGACAACTGCCTGCTTGAGGCACCTGACGGCGAGCTGCTCTGCACCATCGATCGCCGCAAGGCTCACTGGTACCTACATCAGAATTTGGGCACCCAAATAAGCGACAATCCCTTGACAGTCCGCTTGAGTTTTGAGCCAGCGGGTCGTGCTGTGGGCGATGTAGGTCGCTATTACCAGAAGCCCAAAGAGAATCGTTGCGTAGTCTGTGGCCGTCGAGATGCCTATATACGAAAGAATGTGGTACCACGCGAGTATCGCAAACACTTCCCCGTGGTCATGAAATCGCACACATCCCACGACATCCTCTTGCTGTGTCCCAATTGCCATCAGCTGAGCAACATATCCGATAACAAGATTCGCAACAAACTGGCAGTCACCTGCGAGGCGCCCTTGAAGAATGTCGACAGCACGTCTAAGCAGCATGACGACCAGAACCTGAGGTGAGTCATATCGGAAAACGCTTCATAATCTTTAATCGAATCCTTTTACTGTTCAGGTCCGTCAAGTCAGCTGGCAAAGCTTTGCTGCAGCAACACAATGTTATTCCCAGCGAGAAAGCCGAAGAGTTGCGCAAAACAATTTTGGATTATTACAAAGACGAGCAAGAGATCACGGAGGAGCTGCTGAAGCGTGCCGCTGACATAGATTGTCGCATACAGAACGACGACTGTTGCCTTCATGGCAAGAAGGTGGTGGAAATGTATCGGGATAAGTTCGGGGGCCTTGTCGAGTTGGAGCGATTGTGGCGCGAGCATTTTCTACACACAATGCATCCAAAGTTCCTACCTGAACTCTGGAATGTCAACCACAATGCGGATCGTCTGGAGGTGCGTGCCAGCGAGGGTCGCATAGACAATGCAGATCTGATTGTGGCAGGTCTGGATACGAAAATAACAAGAAACATAGCATAGCAGTTTATCGTTGTCCGCTGTCTTCTCTTATATTTTTGTACGTTCATTAATAAATATGCATAATAGTATAGTATAATAGTATAACTATGTATATAATACAGAAACTCATTCGAAATCAAAGTTTGTCAAGGTTTGTCGAACTAAAACAGCACAAAGTAAATGGCATTGGTCTATGAGCATCTTACGAGAAACCTAATTGACTATTATTAAAGCTGATTACATTTACTAAAACATATCGAATAATACGCTAATTGGGTGTCTGTGTGAGTGTGTGTGTTTGTATATATACAAAGGATATTGCACCACTGAGGGTTCGGCTAAATGAACTCGAATCCCTCGTACTTGTAGTCGGTATTGATTCTTGCCTCGGGCAGCAGAGTTTTGCCTTCTACACTGAAGGCAGTCAGGTAGGTGGAGGTCTTCCCATTGAGTTCCTCCGATTTGAGCGCTACGATAATGCTGTCTTTTGTGTTTGGCAGGAATTTAAAGCTGGAGAAACCATGCGTTGGCGCCGTGTTGCCGGGATCTAGTTGCACTGTTTCAATCACATTGAACTGTTCATCGGCGGAGATCAACACATTGCAACCCATGTGCTCATCCAGGGTTTCATTGTACCTGGAATGCATGAATTAAGTTAAATGCACTCATAAATTATTCATCAGTGAATCACTCACCTGTCCTTTGAACAGCGTCGTGGCAGAAAGTACCAGCGGTTATGAATTTCCGACCAGACGCCGCTTTCGTGTATCATGTAACCGGGCCAGGAGATGTCCTGAGACTTGAGCCGTAGTTGCTTGTAGTTTGTCACCCAGTCGATGGAGTGCACCTCGCCCGTTGGCGTTATGGCCTTCACATACATTGGATTATTGTTCTCATAGCTACCCATGCTGGTTGTCCATTCTTTGCCCATGGAACCTACATACAAAATTTGCTGCTTGACCGTTGCCCATTCCGCCTTGAATCCTTTGGTGTTGTGTCCATCTCCATCGAGTAATATCACCCAGGGCATGGCCTTGTCATTGGCTATCGTATAGACGAGTCCAGTGCGATCATCGAAGGTCAACAGGTGGCCATTGAATGTCACCAGCTCGGACAGCTCCATGCCACGTCCCTTGAGCGCAAATGCAGATTCCAGCGTTATGGGGGCACCATCGTCCCAGCTGATTTGTATCTCGTTCTTGGCGGCTGTGAATGTTAGATAACCTTTCTTCAGATAGCTCCGCCACGTTGCGCTGCCATCACTCTGGACAACTTTCGATGTTTTATCTAGATCTGCTATCATTGCAATACGATAGATAGTAGCGCCGCCTTTGACACTCAGTGGCGGAGTCAATGGATACGTTGCGTTGTATGCGATAATTCTCTGTAGTTGGCTGTGCCGGCTGCGTAGCCAGTAGCCATCGGAGGAGGATCTGGAGCCTTGGTTTGCGTATAGAAAGAGCAATATTAATACCACAGCACAAAAGACAAGCAACGCAAAGTGATAATTGAAGCGGACTGTGCGGTTCCCGATTCGATAGGTTGGTGTTCGTAGGGCTGACCGCCAGTCGCGTATGTACATGGCGCGTGGCGAGTTTTCCGACTCCTTATATGTAAACGATGGACTTAGCATTTATAAAATAAATAACTTATAAATTTGGTAGCGTGGCAGCGCGGAAATCACAAGATCGATGTGCCAGCGATTGATGTGATGTGTCGGTTTTAGTTTTGTTGTTTAGATCCGTGGACCGATAACTATAGATTCGATGTTATCGGTAACTACTGAAGACAAACAGCTGATTGCCAAATGAATCAGTTTTCTGGTTCCAAAAATAAGTTCCTTCGAACTGCACACGTAAAAAATCGATTACTGTCTTAAATGCTAATTAATTTAAATTTTCTGTGATAAACAAATATATTTTATTATTTCTAAATAAATTACAAAATATTTTATGTTTAATTTTAATTTATAACACTTTCTCTCACTTGTTTATCATCGACCAATTTGGTATCGGCTGGCCGCCACAAAACAATTAAACCGCAGACGATAACTGTGCTATCGACCGGCGTCTTGTGGTAAACAGCAAAAGCTTGATTTTATATTCAGTAAGAAAGATTGCATAGTATAATAAGTACATCGTGATGAAAAGTTTTAAGAGTTTTTTCGGTTTCCTTAAAATAGGTGACGGAAAAAGAAGTGGAATGGCAGACAACAAAGTGGGAAGTAGCGAAGAGGCAATCGCAAGGTTGCGTGAATTTGGATATGCATTCAACGACTGTGAGTAGGAACATTCCGACAGATTCAAATCTTTGTATTTCATGTGCAACTTATCTTTGCAGCTGGTAAATTATGTAAAATTGATCCAGCAACAGGTGAGCCTGGCACAGAGCCATATGAGTTCAAAATAAGCGAGGATCACTCAAAGAACGAGAAGCATTACAATGAGCTTGCTGGACAAATACCAGGAATAGTCTATGAACTACTGGAAAAGGAAGGCTTGAAGCGCACTTATATACCATTTGGTGCGCACCCTGACAAGTCGACGTTTGTATTCATACAGCCAAAGCCGCTGTATAAATCCAAAAAGCTGATTGTTCTCATCCATGGTAGCGGATACGTGCTGGCAGGACAATGGGCCAGGAAGTATGTATTGTTGAAAAAGTGTGAATATGTCTTTGTAATACAAATCCTTCTATTTCAGATTGATCATTAACAATTCCTTGGACCACGGCACACAGTTGCCGTACATTAAACGCGCTCAAAAGCTGGGCTACGATATCGTTGTGACCAATACCAACGATGTCAAACGTGTTGTGAACGGAAAGGAACATGCAATCAAGGGACTTGAGACTTCTCAACATCATGCTAACTACGTGTTCGAGCACATTATAATACCTTCCGAACCGGAGAGCGTGGCCATTGTGGCGCACAGTTTTGGCGCCACAGTGGTTCGGGATTTGGTAAGTGAAGCATCTTCAGCATCATCTGAAACTCACTTAAATCACATTCTACTTGCTTTTGCAGGCCGAGAAGTTCCCCGATTTTTTCAAGGAGAAAGTGTTTGCCATTGCCCTCACAGATGGCTACGTCGGTAAGCCGCCGAACAGTTGCAAGAACTACTTCCTCAATGTGACACGCAATTGGGTCACAAGCCTGGATCCAATTGATACTGAAATAAGCGGTGGCCCCAAGGATCAGTGCATACCAAGCCTTTCAGCCGGACACCCGTTACACGAGTGGTCCTCCTGGTCGGCCATCGAGTCAGTTTTCACATTCTTCGAAGGGAAATATGAAGAACGAGTCCGTGACCAAGAGAAGCCTTAAAGTCAACTTTTAACTTAATACACACACACACACATAGTACATAGTACACGCTGTCTGAATCTTTGAATATATCATTCGTTTTTTTACCATCTTTGTATATTTGACACTTATCCCTTTTCTCCAAGGGGCAACAGAAACTATCGATTCTGTATGCATAAATCAAACAGGGCAGACAAGGATCCGGCGACAAGCCCCTCATAAGCACTCAGATATGTCACTAACACTCACATCAAGGCAATTTAATTTGATTTTCGGCACTTTGGCACATTCCATGTGAGTTAATCAAGTTGATGGCAGTTGTATCGTCGGCGTTGTTGTTGATAAAACAAAAGTCCAGTCCAGCCCGGGGAGACATAGAAAAAAAGTGCCTGAAAAAACCCACATCTCACAATCTCAACTCAAGTCCCCACGGTCAACGCTTGACTATATTTCCGATAAGAAGGGAACGCCACGTCGTTGTACTGTGCTGGGGTTGTTCGAACCATCGGCCCGGTATGTTGGGAATTTCCCAGCCAACCCTGACGCATAAGCGACCGCATCGTTTAACAAAGTGCCCCATAAAAAAGTGTCCCCTGTGTATTTGTTAAGATTAAACACTACACACATAAATTCAATATATTACTACACTATCGAGGTTTGTTACTCATTGTAGCTGTGCATACGTACGGCTCGCGATTTTCGACCAGCATTGTTTGATAGTTTCATTCTGTGTTTTGATTTTCAACCGTATCAGTTGAAATAAGTGCCTTATAGAGTATAAATAAAAACATACATATACACATATTCTCATAAAAAATTTATATTCCAAGGAGCACTTCAAAGCTAACTAACCATTATTCTCAATTAAAATTTTTTTTTTTTTTTGAGGTTAGGTAAAAATCTTTAAATTTTGTTTATGCTTTGAAAATTTAACCGCTTTTTGGGGTTAAGTTAAAATTTTTGAAAAGCCGGGCAAATTTTTAACCCCAAATCGAAAAAAATTAAAAAAAAAAATAGAGCATTTTATATAAGGATACCATATTCTTATGGCAATTTTAAAGATTTTGACACAAAAATCACATGGATTTCAATAAATCTTGATTACATTCGTATTTGAAAAGCCAATATAAAATTCATCCCACAATTTATATCAAATACCCATATCAGAGCCAATTTTTTGTAGGTTTGTGTAATCTTCGGAGAATTTCTTGAAAAAAATCTAATTGAATTTTAATTAAGTAAATATTGCGATAAAATTGGCCTGCTTAATATGTCAATTACTTGTTATGTAGGGGCAAAAAGCGATTGGATTTTCAGAATTGAAATTTTTTAGAAATAGTTTTTTGTGTAGATTAGTGTTATGTATAAACCTTAAAAGCTTTCCGGGACCCATCAGCTCAGTTCCATATCTCAGGTTTCCATGATAAGGTAACATGCTTTCTATTTATAAACTAATTGTTGTTTGGGTTTTTCAATATTTGATGAGAGCTATCTTTCTGGGATTTAGCTTTCGGCTTTAGCTTTCTTTATATACATATTTATCTTTCATATCTTGAAAAATTCATTGTTATGATAAGAGCTCAAAGTGTGCCTTTCTCTCATTTGTGGATCCTCGATCGGTGATATGCTAGTAAATTTGCTGACTTCCAACATTATTTGATTAACTGATCGAGGGTATTAAATGTTCCTAAGCTTTTGGGACTACGTTGCTTTATATCGGGGTTCCTGAATTAAGGCACGTACTACTTCGGTCCGTGAATTATGGCACGTGCATACCTCCTTACATTTGAAGTAGTTGCTTTATTGTGTGGAAGGAAATAATGGTTCAACTAACACATGTTCTTTATACTTACAAGGAATAACCTTTATCTAACATACTCTTTTCATTTTGTATCTGAAAACATTTTGAAATAGTAGTAGCACATTTTAAGCCATAAACCAAACTGAAATGCATTTAGTTTTTTGGTTCTTCAGGTGCGATTAAAGTCGTTCACGATTTACGGACACTTACCTCACCATCCACCGAAGACTAAGTACCCCTCGTAGAAGCTCGACAGACGTTTATCTTTAGCATTAGGTAGTACAACAGAACTTAATACCCACAAAGCGTTCGCATTGTTGACGGTCGAGTGAGAGAGCGATAGAGAGAGAGCATGAGCGAGCAAGCGAGACGGGGGCAAAAAGAGCACGACTGTTGGCTGGGTCCTGCTGTGGGTGGGGCCCACACGATGTTCGGGCTGCTCTCGGTATCCCCTTTTTTGGCTGCCTGCCTGTGTGTACATTATCGCTGTCATGGCCGCAGTCATGGCTTCTGCTCCACCTTAGACATCGCTGACGTTCTTGTCGTCCTATGGCAGCCTGCTATCTCCACTTTGACTCCCCCACACCCCCAACACTCACACACACACACACATACAGAGCTATGTGCGCGACGAGGATGGCATCAGTTAGGTCGATGGGAGGAAGAGAGAGAGAGAGAGAGTTCGTGTATCCTTCGTTCGCCTCGCTGTCAGGACTTTGCACGAGTTCAGGAATGGGTCATGCGCCTGAAGCGTGTGTGTATGTGTGTGTGTGTGTGTGTGTGGGTGTGTGTGTGTATTCCACTTATACATACAGCATTGTCGGTTTTCCTTGTTCGCAGTAAATAACGAGAGTCCCCCACCTCACAGAGAGTAAATAGAAACAGAAGTCGCAAGTTTTAGCTGAAATTCTAGAAAATCCTGCAGCAAATCCTAACAAAGGAGCAGCAATTACTTAAAATAATCATTCTTCTCCATGTTCTACATCTTATGTTATTTGATAAGATCTTGGAACGTCCTTCACATGCAGAACAGAAGGAATGATTTTTGGAAAGGGATATAACCCTTTTCGGTGTTGATTACCGAGCTGAGAGTCTTGCAAAGATTTCCATTTCAGATTGTTGTGCGTCTTAGTGCAAATTGTTTGCTTTGGCAATTGGGTCGCTCCTTGAGGTAACATCTAAGTAAGGAGGTTGAATGTGAGGATTGCTTAGAAAGCTGTGAACATGTTTTAAGTGCCTCCTTCAATAAAAACCTTTAATACTCTTAAATTCAACTAATCCAAGTAGTTTATATTGTTAACAACTCATTTTGAAGAATAATTTGTTATTATTCCCGGCATTTCCTGATGCGGAGCATGTTCCGAAAGTCCTAATGAATATGTTCATAAATCAAACCTCTCCCAAGTCTGCAGGGAAAATGCAATTTTAAATAATGAAAAAATAAAAGAAGAGAGAACAAGTTCGGCCGCAGGAGAATGTTATTGTGGCGTACTTTATTGCTTGAAAAGTTCAAGCGATGTCATTCAAAAAGTCATAAATAATAATGTTTTCCAATAAATGTTCACATATGAGCGCGCGCGCGTACGCACTTGACTACCTCACACACATACACGGACACACACACAGTAGTCCGTGTTCCCCTCTCCCCCGGCGCAATCCAATTGAACCCGCGCGCCACAAGTGGAAGTGGAAGCGTGCTGTGCCACAGACTCTAGAGTGACCATCGTTGAACCTTACCAGAAGGGCGCCCAACTGTGCCGTGCGTACGCTTCATAACTCACAAGGTCATTTCTACACACACACACACACACACGCACACAACCATTAGGAATTTCTCCAAAAGCCTCCTTTAGAATCTTTTTTCGCCTTTTTTTGGCATTTTTTACAATTTAATGCTCATGTGTGACGAATTTTTATGGCCACCCGATGATTGATGCGTTTGTATAATTTCCTGTAAATATCATTAAGATTTCTTTCGTTTAAAGCCTCGTCTCCACTTGACTTTGGACAATAAATTGCTAGAGAATTGCGCTGCAGATGCAAGTTTAACGTTGGAATAATTTCAAATAAGATTAGATAACATTGTGTCTTGAGGCACTGTGCTTGGAAGAGAAAACAAGCCATTTTACAAATTGCATCATTTGCACCCCTTTTAGCTGGCAAAAGGGACGCGCACAGTGGGCTGTGTGGGTGCAATTATAGTGTAAAAAAAATAGAAAACCTTTAATACAAAAAATTTTAATTGTTTCAGAGATTACCCAGAATAAATATTAAATTATATTAATTAAATTCTGTTATATGAAATGTGTTTCTGTTACGAACTTAGTAAATATTATTTAAACTATCCAGTGCCTTGAAATTTTGCTTTATACTAATAAATGTATACCTTATTAAATAGTTTTAGTGTCCAAACCTATTCAGTTGAGCCAAAAAATAGATGTTTTTGAAAAAAAAAAAAAAATGACTCAAAAACAAAACTAAGAGATCAGAAACTTTGCTATTTAACAAATGACTGACCTATTAACACATACACATTTATTTCGGTTAAATCGGATTGTATATAACTAAGTTACAACGTTTCAAACCTAAACAATCAAACCTATTCAGTTGAGCGGCACTGTATATTTTGAATTATATTTTCATATAGAGACGTTTAACCATCAAGTTCTCTTTCCTTAGATTTCCTTGCTGTTTCTGCTGTTTGCCCCACTGTACCTGACAAGCAAAACATTTTAAAATTCAAGGAAACCGCACAAATCACGGCGCAAACACAATAACAAAGGGTACTCCATCCCCCTCACAGTTACTCGACACTCCACCTCCAACCCCCTCCTCTTACACCCTCCCCCTCAGCAAAATGTTGTACAATGTTAAACTTATTTGCGGCTTATGTCCATGTTTTCGCCAAAAGGTTTCAGGCCATGGGGCAGGGGTAGGGGGGATTGGGTGTGTTGCTGAGGCGACAAAAAGGAGCGCAAAGCCAATAAAACGATTTTTTGCCAGGCGACCCGACCGACTTTGTCTATCTGTGTGTCCATCTATGAATTGTAAATGCCCTGCAGGCGGACAATTGACAATTGTGCCCGCGGTTCTCTAGTCTCTGTCAGCGCGATCTGAGATAATAGTATCATCAACACCCGCAGCCACACCCCCTTGCACGGCCCCCTTTCTTCAGGGGGTCTGTCCCAGCGTAGGCGTTGCTCAGCCACTTGATTCAGGACCCTTGAGGACTCGCCCTCGGAGTTCCAGCTCAACTTGGTCGTTGAGTTTGGAGAGTTTGGCACTCGGTACTCGGATTTAGTGGGTGTCGAGCTATAAACAGCCGCCTTGGATTCATGATAACAACATTGCTGGCTAATTTGCATTGGGTGGGCACCCGAACGCAACAGGAAATGACAGACAAACTTAAAGCTTTTGAAGTGACAGATTTTTCACGCACATTTAAAAAACATTTAAAAAACCATTAAATGTTTTTCTTTTTATTTTGGGTAACCATCACACCCTATTTTGGGTTTTTTTTCCCGGACATTTGGTGCGTGGGTTGTTTTAAATTTTTTTTTAACTTCTCATTTATATTTATACTCTTTTAGGGGGTATATTCATTTTGAAGGGAATGTTGCTAAGCATATATACATTTATATAGAATCATATAAAAATAGCTAAAGATTTCTGTTCATTTGTAATAATAAAATCTAAGTTTGAAAGTTGTTTTGATGATTCTTGGTTTCCACCCTGTGATGTTAAGATACAAAATTATGATGTACGGATTCTTCACTTAATAAAAAATAAAAAAAAAAAAAAAAAAATGATTCTTGGTATAAGAAAGCCGTATCTGATAAACAATCATCTACGTATCGTAATCTCTCCGAATATTAAATTCAAATAAATAAAAATTTTACTTCTTTTATTATAATTATTTATTTTAATTATTATTTCAAGAATTCAAACCTGAGCTTTATCCTTTTTATCTATTTTGTTTCTATTTTCTATCATTCTCCTCAAGCTCGGCAATTTTTTTAGATACATAACATCAAATACTTGTAGTTTAAAACTCTTAATACATTCTAAAATTTTAAAAGGGTGTTTACTCGTCGTTGCTTGTACCCTTCTGTGTTCTTTTTTACTTTTTGCCGACCGACTCTCTAATCTTTGCGCCATTTATTTACACTTGATTAACACGCGACTGACATTTGTTTGACTTTTTTTGTCGACTCTTTTGTGTGAAGTCAAAATTAAAATGCGACTTGCGCTGCTGCGGCGAATATATCAATGTGTGTGTGCTTTTCGACTTTGTCCTTTTTTTGCTGTTAACAAAAATTATTTATTTGCGGAAAATTGCGAAGCTGGCTCTGGCCTGCTGCTCCTTGGCCCCGCTTCGCCGTCGCACCGCCCCCTTGGCCTCGTTCTAGCCGCAGGCCAAACTGATTAATAAAGCAAACGTCAAATGCGCACAATGGGCACGCATCATCATCGCAGCCACCCCAGACTCAAGATCCGGAGCAGGCCGTAGCAGCTGTCAGGCTGTGTGTCATATTCAAATGTCGGGGTGTAGCGTATGCGGTATGCCGGTCACATCCGGTTCCTTTGGCCCGTTTTGTTATTGTCAACTTGACTCTTGAATGAATTTCCCACAGTGCACACTGTGTGGGCGGGGCAATGTTCGTTTGGCCATTGTCATCTCATCTGGCTTGGGTCACAGTTGGCTGCCATTTGGCCAGCAAATTATTTGCATATTACAAGTGCGGCCAAAGAAATCAGAACGTTTTGTTGAACTTGTGTGAAGGTCTTTAATAATTTTGGTTTTTCAAGACTCCCCTTCGCCTTACACATGATAAAATACATTTTTGTAGCATACTTTTGGGGTTAAAACAAATTTGTATCATTTTTATACCCTTCGACTATTGATAATGGTCAAAAAGGGTATACTAATATAATATAATATAATATAATATAATATAATATAATATAATATTTCCCGAGCTTGCTATCATATATCCCCTGCCTCACGAGTACTGCCCAATCGTTGACCCTGGGGCATAACAATACGACGTGATTTATAAACATTAAGATTTATATGATAGCGCATGACAAACACACGCACACCCACTTGGGCGTACGCCCACACACTCAAGCCACACATAAAGATGATAGGCAAAAAACGTTGGACGTTAATACATTTTTGTTGTTTCTCTTTTTTATGATACTCTTTCAAAGAGTATATTTACTTGGGTTATAGGTTTTACAGCCTAGAGTATAAAATAATCTTCGACTTTTTAAAACATTTTAAATGCTGGATGCATCCTGTGCATTTCTTTCTGTTTGTTGATTTAAGTTCAGTTAAAATATCATCAAAATGACAAATTAAATTATATGAAAACTTTAATAATATTCAAAATACTTTAATACCCTTAAATTCAGTTAAAGTTTTTTTTATAGTTATCAAAGAGTTAATCAATAAAGTTCTGATCGTATTTTTATGTAAACCTGCAAGGTTGAGCTAAAAAAAATCCATATTTCATATAAAAAACCTCTGCAAACAAGGGTATAAAGTCGTCAACTTTGCTTACGTAGTTCCCTAGTCCTGTTCCTCATGTGTGTTGGTAGCCATCACATTAATGGCATTTCTAATGGTTTTATTTATGGAGTGTTTAGTGTTTTGCCATTTGAAACAATATAAAACACGCGCACATCCTTCAGCCCCTCTGATATGCGAGGCTGGGCATTGTCCCGCAGCCAAAGCAATCCATATCGAATCGCCAACTGAATATAGACCGAGACTAGTCTATGTGCATATCGCAGTCATCAATCAAGTGCATTGAGAGTCTATAGAGATTCCTTCACCAAGACGACAATATCCTTGGGGCTCGTTATAATATTTTGGAAGTGTTTGTGGAGAGTAAAAAGATTCCTGTATCTGGGCAAGTAGAACACTTGCTGTATTTATTTATTCTATTAAACTAAACAATTTTTCTTAAAGATCGTCTTCCTCGTCGTCTTTGGGCGAGTCAGTTAACTGCGCATCAGTCATACAGAGGCGCAGTCTCTTCCAATAGAAGCCAGAAATATTTTTAAAACTAATAAAAAAATATTACTCAATTTTCAAATTCAATTTGTCACTCATAAATTTCACGCTGCATTAAAATAAATTTGTGACAATTGAAAAACTCAAGTAGGCAACAAAAAAAAAATGCGGTGAAAGTTGCTAAATTTATGGCGAAATTGGATTGTGCGTGAAGGGTGGAAGGCACGGAGCAAGAGAGGGGGGTTTGGTCTGTCAAAGTTAAGCGGCGGCCTCTGCATGGGGACACGACATGCATGTCAATACGAAGGACACGCACCCTCTTGGCGAGTGGGTGTGCGGGGCGAGACCTCCGACTTCCACATCGGCTTGAAGGCGAACAATGTCGCGTTAAATTCGCACAAGTTTGCACAAATGTCAGTCGCTTGTGTGCAAATTGTAAACTTCTGTTTTTGTGCTCCCTTTTTCTGGGCGGGAAAAGCGTGTCCACATAAATAACAAAATTTAAGGACAAAATATCAATATCCACTTTGCGCTACGCCAACTGCATATGAATGAGCCACAGCTGCCTTCCTTCCTTGTGTCTTCCTCTTGCCAAGTTGTAGGAAAAAATGTTGAATTCCAAATGAAATTCTATTTCTTACTTTGTTTTGCATAATTCCCATTCGCCGCAAGCGCCATATTGCGCACAAGTTTCCGCTTGGCAGCAAAAACTAGCAGAATTTTCCGCGTATCAATTGCACTTCAGGGCGCAAAAGAAGAAGAAGGGAAGGAAGAAGGGAAAAAGAAGGGAAGAAAGAAGGTAAGTTTGATAATAGTTTATGTAAATTTCAGAAAAACCTGCAAATATGATTTCAACTTTTACCTTAGTTACTTTTTAACTTTTTTTCAGCCATAAGGGAAATATAGAAAGTATTTAGAGCAATGAAAATGTGCTAAACTTATTGTGATGCTTAGTATTATAATTTATTTTTATACATATATCTTATAAAATGCATACAGAATTTCATCTGAAAATGAAGGCAAAATACATAAAATAAAATATAAAATTGTGATCCTATGTATTGTAGTAAAATTTGTAAAGCTTTCATGATAAATCGTATACCAAGGAGATTCTGAAGAACGTACAAAGGGTCAACTGCCTTGAAAGTCTTAGCTCAGAAAGACATAGAATAAAGTACGTATGTTGGTAGAGAGATATGTATATATGTGGGATTGGTGTTTGGCTGTTTACCCAATTGCCACTAGTAGGAAACAGCTGATCCCTAGACAACGACAACGATAACGATAACGATTACTGATGAAGATGGTGGCGAATTGGCGAGGTGGCGAATTCGCAAATACGATGATCAACGAAGAAGAAGAGCGCAACGCGAGGAGAGTCGTGGTTAGCTCGTTTACGAAGAAGGTTGTGCGTTCTGCCTGTGTGGCTAAGAGAGCGACAACAACACGAGGATAAAGAAGACGGTTAAGTCGTAACCGACAACTAAGACGTATAATTAAATATCCCATACTATTTGTTCTTAAATACGAATAAAGTTAAAACTATTATAATAAAACCCCACATTTTGGGTGCTCGTCCGGGATTGAGCAAATGTGAACGGTATTGAACATAAGTGAAAAAATTAATGAGAATAAACTGAAGTTAAACGTGTAAAACAAAAAATACAGTCGAAATTTTTTTTTTTTACTATAATGGCGTGTTTAAATAATTTCATAAGTGCTAGCTTACGCTCAAGCAAGAAAGAGAGCATTGCTGCACTGCATAAATTTGTGTTCGAAAGTGAAGGAGACAGAAGTAATCGTCAAAGACTACGGGAATTTACTGGTTTCGATTTTGCCGAAAACGACCAGAGATATCGTGCAAAAAGAGAATACGCAGTAGAAAATTTGACGCAGGCTGACCTTGTATCAATATGCAACGTGCTAGGCATAGGATACAGAAATGAAGACTTGCATATACACATTTTCCGTAACTTGAAAATGAACAGTTTACTGGCGTCAAGCGAAGCCGACGACGACGAAACAGACGAAGAAACTGACGTTGAAGCAGAAAACGTTACATTCCAGACGCCGAACAGAGAAACGAACGCCGAAAGAAGTGATGAAAATGTACAAGGAGCAGACGAGATGAATACCAGGCGCAACGTATTTGCAGAAAACGACAGAATGTCGACGCCACGCTTTGCGATCAGCTTTCGCGATGTAGAAGAGAGCATACGCTGTTATGATGGCACTAACACTATTCCAGTCGAAGTTTGGATAGAAGAATACGAAGAGCAGGCGACGCTCATGTATTGGAATGACTTCCAAAAGTTTCTGTTTGCAAAAAAGGCACTAAAGGGAATTGCAAAACTGTTTGTGTTGAGCGAGAGAGGTTTAAATTCGTGGAGTTCTCTCAAAATAGCATTGCTATCCGAATTTAAATCGAGTGTAAGCAGCAAGCTAATTCACGAGCAACTCGCGCAAACAAAACGCGGCAACAACGAGTGTGTTTTCGAGTACTTTTATAGAATGAAAGATATTGCTTCTCGAGGTAAAATTTCAGATGACGCGTTCATACAGTATTTAATTGACGGAATCGACGAAAAGAGTGTAAACAAAACAATATTATATGGTGCGAAAAATTTGAGTCAATTTAAAGAAAAACTAAAGTGTTTTAATACAATAATTGCAAAGGAAAATCAGAGTGAGAGAGACAAGTCGAAGCGCAACGACAACAGTGTGAAAGACAAAGACAGAAAAAATCAGAATGTAAACAAAGACGCGAAAAAAGAGGTGAAATGCTACAACTGTGGTGAAAAAGGGCATGTGTTGAATAATTGCCAGAATAAAGAAAGAGGAAGAAAGTGTTACAAATGCAATCAGTACGGACATATTTCTAAAGAGTGCGCAAAAATTGACAATAATGTTTTAAACACGAATACGCGCAGTTTGATTTCTAAAAATGATTTGACCAGCAAAGACGTTTATATTGCAAATGCAAAGTGTACCGCGTTATTCGATACGGGCAGTAAATTTAATATCATACGGGAAGATTTTTATAATGATATTGGCAAGCCAAAACTGGAAAGCTGCAATGTTGTTCTAATTGGATTCGGTAGTGACCGCGACTCTAATAAAATAAAACCACTTGGACAATTTAAACAAACAATTCGGATTGATGAAGAAGATTATGTGTTAGATTTTTATGTTGTTCCGATCAGATTCCTTGATATGCAATTAATTATCGGAGAACAGCTATGTTTACACGCAGAAATTATTTTTAATTGTAATGGCTTACAAGTGCGAAAAAATGAAATCAATAATGAACAAAATTTTCTTAACATTTGTGTTGAAGTGGACAATGAGTTGTTTGACATTAATGAGGCTGCGAGCGAATATGCTAAGCAAGAAGTGCGTGAGCTAATTTCGAACTATGAACCTGTCAAAACAAAAACAACAAATGTAGAAATGCGTATTGTGCTAAATGATGAATCGCCTATTTTTTCACGTCCACGCAGACTAGCTTTTACGGAAACGCGTATTGTTGATGAACAGATTGAAGAGTGGCTTGAGAATGGCATTATTGAAGAGTCAACATCCGAGTTTACAAGTCCCATAGTACTCGTAAAAAAGCAAGACGGTTCTGCAAGACTGTGTGTAGATTATCGGAGGATTAACAAGGTAATTGTAAAAGACCATTTTCCATTACCTCTCATTGAGGATCAATTGGATCGTTTACAAGAGGCAAATATATTCAGTACAATCGATTTGAAGAACGGATTTTTCCACGTACCAGTTGCTGAATCGAGCAGAAAATATACGTCGTTTGTGACACACCGAGGACAATATCAGTTTTTGAAAGTACCCTTTGGATTTTCAAATTCGCCAGGCGTTTTTCAGCGCCACGTCAATGCGATATTTCGGGATCTGTCACGCAGAGGCATTGCATTGCCCTATGTAGATGATATAATTATTCCCTCGAAGACAGAACAAGATGCTGTACAACACTTGAAGGAAGTTATTACAACGTGCAAAGAATATGGTCTACAGCTCAATTTGAAAAAATGCAATTTTCTTAAGACGCGCATTACATTTCTTGGCCATGTTATAGAAAATCGCAAAATTTACCCCTCACCCGAGAAAATCGAGGCTGTGTCTAAGTTCAAGATGCCACAAACTATAAAGCAAGTAGAAAGTTTTTTGGGCCTGACGGGCTATTTCAGAAAGTTTATACCAAATTACGCAGGCATAGCTAAACCTTTAACTGAGTTGACAAAGAAAAAGGCAAAATTTAGATTTGATTTGGAAGAAGAGAATGCAGTTAATATTTTGAAGAAGTTGCTAACTGAGAACCCTGTTTTGAGCATTTATAATCAGACTTACGAGACGGAAGTGCATACAGATGCATCTATTGATGGATTCGGAGCAGTTTTATTACAGAAGAACGTCGACGATGGTAAACTGCATCCTGTGTATTTTATGTCAAAAAAGACCTCAGATGCACAGCGTAAATACAGCAGCTATGAGTTGGAAATATTGGCAGTAATCGAAGCTTTGACTAAGTTTAGAGTATATTTGTTAGGCATTAATTTTAAACTGGTAACTGACTGCAACGCTTTTACGAAAACTTTAGAAAAACAAAGTTTATGCACCAGGGTGGCTCGCTGGATTCTTTTTCTTCAGGAATATAACTATACAGTTGAACATCGATCTAGCGTAAGAATGAAGCATGTCGATGCTCTCAGCCGGTATCCAATAATGCTTATAAGAGAGGATAGAATAAGTGCTGCTTTGAAAGACGCGCAAGCGCGCGACGAGAAGATAAAAGCCATCAAAGAAGTTTTAAGCGATGAAAGTAAATCATACGACAACTATTTTTTAAAAGCAGGAATGCTTTACAAACTTGTAGGTGACGATGAGCTAATAGTAGTGCCAAACGAAATGCAAAAGCGAATTATAAGCAGAGCTCATGATAGAGGTCATTTTGCTGCTAAGAAGACAAAGGAGTTAATTTGCCGAGATTTTTTTATACCACATGTTGAAGACAAGATTAAAAAATATATCGAGTGCTGTATTCCATGTATTTTAACGGATCGCAAACGAGGCAAGCAAGAAGGACTACTACACCCGCTCCAGAAAGAAGACGTCCCATTGTTTACATACCATATTGATTTTTTGGGTCCGCTTGAATCAACGCATAAGGACTACAAACATATTTTGGCTGTAATCGATTCATTTACGAAATTTTGTTGGCTCTATCCAACGAAGTCAACGACAGCAAACGAGGTGATTGTGAAGCTCAGCAACCAAAGTGTCAACTTTGGCAACCCAGCATTCATTATTTCGGATAGAGGAGCGGCATTCACATCGCAAGACTTTGTGAAATATTGCGAAGATGAAGGAATAAAGCTAGTGAAGACGACTACTGGCTTACCAAGGGTAAACGGACAGGTTGAGCGACTAAATTCTATTATAATTTCAGTACTCGCAAAGTTAAGTGTCGATGACCCCACGAAATGGTATCGCAATGTCAACAGAGTGCAACAGGCGATCAACTCAACATTTACTAGAAGCATTAATACGACGCCTTTTGAGCTACTGATTGGTGTCAAAATGAGAACAAAAGATGATCTTCAGATACGAGACTTGATAGACAAAGAGGCCATAGCAGTTTTCAACGAAGAACGCAGCGACTTACGAATGAAGGCAAAAACGCAGATACTGAGGCTGCAAAACGAGAACAAGAAGGCGTACAATCTTCGACGAAAGCAACCAAGACGATATGATGTTGGTGACCTAATAGCTATTAAACGTACCCAGTTTGGTAGTGGCCTAAAGCTGAAACCTAAGTTTTTGGGGCCTTATAAAGTTGTAAAGGTGAAGTACAACAATGCCTATGATGTCCAAAAAGTAGGCAACAGCGATGGACCAAATAATTCTGCAACGTGCGCGGAATACATGAAGCCATGGCCGAGTGGCAACGATGACAGCGATGATGAAGAAGCATTCGGGTCGAAAGCTTAGTCAGAATGGCCGAATGTGGGATTGGTGTTTGGCTGTTTACCCAATTGCCACTAGTATGAAACAGCTGATCCCTAGACAACGATAACGACAACGAACAACGATGACAACGAGAACAACGATTACTGATGAAGATGGTGGCGAATTGGCGAGGTGGCGAATTCGCAAATACGATGATCAACGAAGAAGAAGAGCGCAACGCGAGGAGAGTCGTTGTTAGCTCGTTTACGAAGAAGGTTGTGCGTTCTGCCTGTGTGGCTAAGAGAGCGACAACCATACGAGGATAAAGAAGACGGTTAAGACGTAACCGACAACGAAGCCCTTTTAATTAAATATCCCATACTATTTGTTACTAAATACGAATAAAGTTAAAACTATTATAATAAAACCCCACATATATACGCATATAAATTAAGACTACATATTATCAAAGACCTATGCCTTACAATGACTCACTTTATGTCCAGCATACATATTTTGAAGAACAAGCCAAATCTTGATTTTCTAGATTTTCTTTTATGATTTTGACGTAAAATAATGCATCACAATCACTTTTATTTGGTTCTCATTCTCTACAAGCCTTATTTGGCTCTCTCTCTTCAAGCCTTTAAGCTGCTCGTAAGCCAAATTTAATTTGCTCACATGCGACATTCACGTGGGTATTCAAATAACTTCGTTTTTGCCATGCTTCGTTGACTTTGATGTCCCACAGCCGAAATCCCAATGAGACGAGTCGAGGAGGAGTTGTGCACGAAAAGGTTTCGCTAGATTAATTTGGGGTCATGCATATAACATCGTTTTTTATGCGCCTTACGCCCAAATGCAGGGCTGTGGGGTGGTTCTACCAATGTGCCACAATTGTGGTTGCGGTGGAGTGGCTTGTAACCGCAATCATGTGGCACGTTCAGTGACTGCAAAGCTTTCGCTGTCAAAGCTTCGGCTATGACGCACATGCGAGCTTATTATTTATTGGCAAAGGGTCTCGAAGTCACTTTGAGTTTTTAATCCTTCGCCTTAATTTATTGCCAACTCTGGTAGCATGTGCTGTGACTTGAGTTGTCTTAATTGCAGTTCGTTTGTCATATGAGTAACTAGAAAATAGAGAAGTTGGAACAGATAACTAATTGAAAGGTCTACAAGGAGATTCGAAATGCCCCAATGTCCTTAGTTCTATTCTAAACAAGAGCAACCGTCGAGCGGCATACGACAGCGGGATACCTTTCTTCTTTTTATTGATTTGCGGGGCGGTGGGCGTGGCACCCAACATTTGAAATTAACTTCATTTACGCCAGGTAAACAGAAACCTTCATGCCAAATTTGGGTTCTCTAGCTTTTATATTAGCTAAGATCTGTGTGTTCATCTGGTCATCCGGACATCCGGACAGAGAGACAGACATGGCTTGGCTAGTGATTCTGAGCAAGAATGAGTATACTTTATGGGGTCTCCTACGCCTCTTTCTGCCTGTTACATACATTTGCACAAAGTTAGTATACCCTTTTTTGACCATTTTCAATGGTCGAGGGGTATAAAAATATCGAGAACAAAGTTAAGCAACAAAACATTTAAAATTTTATTGTAGAATTGTTTTTACATAACAAACTGACTGGCTTGACGTACACTCTCCTCTGCTCGATGATCCAAAATGAGTATCATTTTAGGATGCATTCTCAATTGCTCTTTAGGAGGTTTGGATGCAAGCACTTCTCTACTGTGCTCCGCCTTGGGATGATCTCTGCTGGGTTCCACCTTAGGATAGTCTCTCAGAATGCTGCGGATATTGATAATGCGCATTAGCCACTGGCCGGATAACTTCAACTGCTTCTCAGGCTTGGCACAAGTTTCCACGGCAGTTGGGGCTCTGATCTCCTCTACTGTTGGGGCAAAAGCTGGACAGGACTCAGCTTTGTCCAATGAGTCTTCGAGTGTGTATGTATCCACGGAACAGACCGAGATAATTGCCAAGAAGCCACAAATAAAATGCGTCCACATTTTGCAATAATTAAGGTTCAACTGTGCATTCGTAAGTCGATTGGGATTATTTATATATTCGAAGTGGGCCTTGAACTTCGCACAGACAGCGCAAATAAAATTTGCGACATGCAGCTGGGCAAAGTTAAATAAATTAAAGTAAGAAAGATATAAAAAATATGTTCATTACATGCACAAATATTGAAAGAATAGCTCAGCAATTTCTGATGTTGATCAAGAATATATATATGTAATATGTTTTTATAAATGTGTCAGAGTAAACTTCATCAAAGATTATGACTTTAACATCTCTGTAGAAATATATCATTTTCCCTTTTCCTTAGGTTCATAAGATATTCCACATGAAGATACCCTGCAAATTTATAGGAATTTCAAATGCAAGTGATATAATTTCTATATTTGTCCACCAATCCCACTCATACCTAGCACACCCATCTTTTTTACCAAACACCTAGGGTACTTTAAGTAGAGTAATCGGAGAACAAGAACACGTAGCTGTCATTTGTGGCGCCCACTCCCTGTAGACACCCTTCGCCTGTTTTTTTTTTTTTTTGCCACTCTCTGGGGGCCTGTTGCGGAAATCCCTGTAAGTGACAATCGCGCGTGAATTGTTACCTCATGAAACTGACATGAATTCTAAAAGCGTTTGCCACCGACAGTGCATTAAAACACATTTCGTTTTTATTTTTTTCACCTTCGTCCCGTGGCACTGACAAATGTGGGCAACGTAATTTTTTAAGTGACTTCTTTTATTTGCATTTGGAAATCATTTGAAAAACGCCAAGTGGGAATATTTCAGCATAATTTAGCTACAAAGTGTGGAAACTTGGATATTAAATGCTGCTCCAATTCTTTTGTTTACGTTACTTCAACATGTTGGCCATTTCCTTATCAAGCCAGTCGCTGTAGACACTCAGGCGTGTGAAAGCAAATGGTTTGCCCTTCTGGCAGGGTGTCCTGCCATACGATAGTATGCCATATACATTCTGTTCCTCCACACTCCATAAAGGTCCGCCCGAGTCGCCCTGTAAACTTAGTTAATAAAATAAATAAATAGTTCATATACTACATACATCACAGGCTCCGCGGGGTCCCCTTGTATTGATGGCGCATATTTCCGATTCAGTGAGATACTTAAATCGATGTTCCAGTAAGCAGACCTTATCTTCTATAGTTCGAAATGGCACCATTTCTAGGTCCTTTAGTACATTTGGTTCCGTACGACCCCAGCCGAGTAGCCAAGCATCTAAAAATCCTCCTTTTCTGACTTTGTTCCTATAGTCAATTACTCCAATTCGAATATTATCAATGGGTAGCTCTGCAGCCAGTTGTAGGAGTAGAATATCATGACCACGCAGTGGTTCAAACTGTGGGTGTTTTTTCATTGCCTTCACACCGAGTCTTGTGGCATTCTTATCGAATAGTCGATTCGAACCGGCAACCACAAATAGTTGCTTGGCAGTGAGTTGCGCCGGTTTCAGAGTACAATGTGCAGCAGATACCACAAATTGACTGCTGAGAAGCGAGCCACCACACTGGTGTTTGTATTTCTTAGCCTCCATCACCTGTATGGACACCACAAAGGGAAACCCTTTGGCTACGGTGCTCTCAGAGCTAAGGTTCTCTCTGATTATCTCATTTGTCCAGCCATTTTTATCTATTTCGCTCGCTAGAAATGCATTCTATTAAATTAAGCGTTCGCAATGTTCTTATAGACAGTTTATGATTGTGTGTACCTTTATTGTTTTAGCTTGTGTCCTTATGTGGAGGAGGAGAAAAATTATTACTGAGAATGCAAAGCGAAGGTTTCTCGACATTGTTGAAGTACTTACGAGGGAATGATTTTAAGTATATTTGTTTTCAAGCAACCAATTGCAAATGAAATGCTTTAAGTAGCGGAGTAATTGCAATTTGAACAGATTATTTAATATTTATACCCCTTGAACTTAATGTATGTAGTAATATAGTATGTAGAGTATAAGAGTATGTATGAATGCAGTATATGTCTGCAAGAAGCTATGAAACCCCAATTCATTCTTTATCAGCATCAGTAGCAGCGTTGGTTTGGGAACTTCTATCTATCTATATGTCTGATTGTAAGTATGAACACGTTTAACCCTGTAACTATAAGAACTAGTGTTGTAAAATAAAGAATACAGTTTAATGTATACTATACGTAGAATATAAGAATATGTTATGTATTGTATATGTTTGTATGAGGAGGCTATAAAGCGTCCATTTATTCTTTATGAGCATCAGTAGCAGCTTCGCTATGGCAATTTCTATCTGTCTATATGTCTGACTGTATGTATTAACACGTCTAACTTGTTAACTATAAGAACTAGTGTTGTAAAATTAGGAATACAGTTTACTATATACTAAATGTAGAGAAAACTGTATTTAAATCCTTTCTAACACGGCCCTTTCTTCAGTAAAATGGTTAATTGTGTGGGAAACATTGTTGAAAACAACATTTTCATTTTAAATTCAGATGATATATAATATAAAATGATATATTATATAATATGATACATAATATAAAATAAAACTATCGCTACTATAACGCTATGCAAACTAACCATGAACAATGGAATAAAACTATCAATTAATAAAGTCACTTAATCCATCTTCTCTATGTTTTATGCAGTAATCTCTTTTGTAACACTGTAACGTCTACAGTGCATCAAACTAGTCCTAATACGTTTGGCATACATATGTGAGTTTCCATTATCCACTTAAGTGGAATTGTTTCGTGTACATTGAACATGATTTATTATGACACATAAACAAGAGCTTAACTTCCGGCAGAGTGTGTTCACGATGGTGACAAAAGCGAAAAAACGAGGAGGAATGAAGAAAAATTGCAGTTCGCCTGAGATATTGGGCAAGAGAGCACAGACCGAACGAACCGAGCAGCACTTACCTTTTCCGCTTAGACACCCTCTGACAAGTGGGGGGGGGGAAGGAGAGAGAGAGGGAGGGATAGAGTGACCATTGTCGAATGCACCACAGGTTTTTGCCTTTTGATTTTTTATTAGCCGTCACGTTGTTCCTTAACATAACGGTTTTTGTCCATGTCCATTCGTGCGTCCAGCTTTTGGGGGCGTTCTGGCTATCACTTTTCTTGGCCTCGCTACAGCTTGTGTGGGTGTGCGTGTGTGCGAGTGTTCTATCTAAGGGCTTTCGGTATGGAGGTCGTACTGCCTTCTTTTTATCCCATTGCCCGGCTTGCAAAAGGGAAATTTATTGTTCTGTCGATGGTTTGAGGCAGAGTCAGGTGCACCGGCCACAACCGAGGATCGAGGGTGACAACCTAGGCCCAGGGCAAGGGCGAGGCCGAGGGTGAGGGCTGTGGGTGTCACTTTTGACATTCAAGATGCCGCACAATGGCCACTCGTTGGCCACAGGATGCTCGCACTCTAATTTATACGCATCGCCTGCATGTGACACCAACAAGTTTGCGCACATTTGTCCATGTGTGGCCAAAGTTGCGGTCAATCCATTTGCAATTCCGATGACTTTTTATGGCCACTCGGCATAAAAAAGCACTGTTGCACATTGACAGATCTAATGAACAATAGACGAACAGCCTTGGACATGGAGCTTTTAGCAAATGAAAGTATATAAATAAAAGGGGATATTGAGAACTAATCAAGTATTTCTTTGTCTCTTATAGAAAGTAGAAGAATACTTAAGCATCTTTTTCTTTGCAAGTAAAGTTAATTTTACCAAGAATTCTTCACACATTTTCAGCACACTCTGCACTCTTTATTCCCTAGATTGCCTTGCTTATCGCTGTGGCAGCACCTTGTTCAATTGTTTTATGGTTCATATGCAGCTCACCAGGCTCACTCACTTTGCCTAATTGGGTCGACCATTATGCGGCTAAAAGACGTCGGGCAACGTTCCAGTTTCTATGTGTGAAGTGAAGACAACCATTTGACAGTGCTCCCCGCTCCACATGCTGCTCCTCCTCCTGCTCCTCCTCCTCCTTCTTCTGCTGCATTTACTCTGCTCTTCCATCTGCTGCTCAAGTGAGCTTACCGCCCGCTGTCAGTGCGCTTAACTGCTTGAGGTTTTTGGTTAAATGCGCTGCCTCCATAAGCCATTAAGGCTAAGTGATTTGTTTTTGTCTGCCGAGGCAGCCCCTCCCCCTCCTTCCCCGCCTAGACTAACACCTTGTAAATTGCCAGCTCAAAGACTGCACTGCAGCTGCAAGGGGAACGTGCTTTGCCAGCTCCTCCAACACCACCCAAGGCGCACAATTGGAACGAACTAATTGTGCGGAAGCGCAGGCCATTTTCTTGGCTTGAGTTGAGTGCTCCAGTTTTGGAGGGAGAGGAGGAGATCCGTACGTCGTACGTATGCCATGTCTGAGCACAAACAGTGTCAACTGCTCGATGAAATCTCCGGTGTCAAAGTTTATGTTCAGCTCGAAACTTTGCACAATGCATTGCAAACTTGGCACGAAACTCTCGCTCAGATAGCAAAGTTTGTCACTGCAAACTTTCGATTCTCATATTTCTTGAACGAACTGTGTCCAGTTGTCCAACCCAAAGACATGTTGATTATATCTGCTCATTGTTAAGCCTGTGACACGCGTGACACCATCCTGTTACAGAATATATCTCTGTGGACAGAGAAGAAGTCTCTCTTACAAAGGGTTGCCCGGCTGGGTTCAGGGCTGCGTTACATATAATATAATTTAAATGCGGGGGGAGAACCTTCTCCGGCCTTCAACTTTCTCTAATCATATGCAAAAGTAAAAATTAATCAATGATTTACAAGAACAATACGTGCGCTGCACATGTCGCTGCCGGCGGGCATGTTCCGTCCAGAGTCAAAATCTGGGCAGCAACCGCTTGTTAAGGTTTGCCCAGAGGGCAGGGGGAGGTTGTGGTGGTGGTGGTGGCAGTGTCGAGTGAATGGACAGGAGGCTGTACCCAGAAATGAGCTGGAACACAAATAAGGCGTCGGCCCTGATCCTTGTCAACCACCAACAATAATTTCAGTGTGCACAGACACACACTCCCATACACACACACACACACACTCAGTTCACTGTGCAACCGCAAACTCGTACTAGTCCGCAATAAAAAAAGAACTGACTGCAGCCGCTAATAATTCAATTAGTTGCCTCAAAAAGATGCCAAACTGTAAAGCGAACTGGTCTGGTGCTGCCTCCGTTGCCTCCACTGCCACCGCAGCCTTCTGCTGCCCTCTGGTGGTGCAAAAGCCAAACGGCGGGGCATCATGGCGAGTGGGTTTCGCTGTTTGCGGTGCAACGGGCTCGATTATCGAATCGCCGACGGGCAAATATCACACTGCCTTGCGCGCTGCAATCGATTCCTCAATGGAACGAGAAATACGCATTACAATGCCTATGAATATATTAACATATGTATGTGAACATGGCAATATTATGTTATGGTATACAGAGTATCAAGAGTTTGGGAGGCTGCGTAGCGAGGGTTTTCTACTACTGAAGATACTTTAAATACTGATCTTAAATGATATTGATATTGAACTGATTTTGGTTTAGTTTACTCAGTGTAGACTTTCAATTATTAATATAGTTATCTTCCTAATGTTTTAAATATACTCTTGCAGAGGGTATATTTATTTTGATTACGAGTTTGCAACGCACCTAAGAAGACATCTCTGACCTCATAAAGTATAGACTTCTAAATTCAAAGAGGAAGCGAATTGGTACTGTGTTTGTTCGTATATCCGTTTGTCCGTATGTCCGTGTGTTCGTCTGTCCGTCCGTCTATCTGTTGCAATGCAAGCTAGCTTGATCAAACTTGGTACACATGTTTTTTATTTGTACGCTGTAAATAAGTCGGAGCGAGCCGGATGGGAGCAATATATCGTATAGTTGTCATACAAACTATCGGCCTCTTTTTGTTATTTGTCAATATATTGCAACCAAATTTACTACATCGGACTAAAAATATATATATAATATGCATATAAAATTTCATCATAATTGTATCCCTATAACTAAGAGCTGTCATAGGAACAATCGACTGAAGGGAAGGTTTTGCATGAAGACAAGTTTTCATTTGTGAAATAACTTAACTTCTTAGTGGCAAACAAAGTGAGACATATTATTACAATAAATATATACACAATATTATTAAATTCTGCGCTAGTATAAACATAGAACTACTATTAGAATGACTAAAAGAAATAAGAACCTGCAAGGGAATAAAACTTTCGGCATGTCGAAGGAAGCCTTTCTTTTTTTTTTCAATTTTCAATATAATTATTTTATATATAGGTACTATATGTATTCCCTATCTTATCTCTGCCCAGCATATTATTATGTATTATATTACATTTATTTAATTTAAATTTCAATATTTTAAACTGTATCTACAGTAAGTTCTCCTGTACCCCTAGATCTTTGGCTTACTCAACCTCATATACAAATCAAACTCCCGTCTGGCTGTTGATCTCTCTGCTGCTCACTGGGCTAAGCACAGCAGATTCATAGTTAAAGACAAGTAATTGTGAATTGTAAAATAAAAATCAACATATCAAGATACAAGCAGTAGGATGTATCTGAGTGCAGAAGGAGGCGTGTTAGCTGTGCGAGGGGGAGGCAGGTGGGGGAGTCACCGGCACATGTAAATTTTAAATTGTAAATAATCGTAAATAACGCAAATATTGCCTTAAGCACTGCCAAGCGACACCTAGCTACCCACCCCCCTCCACCATGGCAGACACCCTGCTCCCCTTGCACCTTCAGTTCACAGTTCCTCATTCTCGCCTCCAACAGTTAGAGGAGTTGGATTCTGAGTTGCAAGTCTGGTAGCACGACCAAGAAGTTGCCTCTCGGCGCTGAAGACTAAAGCCGCTAACCAACTTACTCCCCCCCGCCCCTTTTTCTGCATGCCATGCCCCATGCCACGCCCACCCGGCTGGCGCAGGAGGCTTGTTTGGTAGTAGGCAAGAGACGCGAACAGATTTATAGAGCAGCACGGCGCATGTTGCGGCTTCCAGTCAACGTGTGCGTATGCAAAGTGAATTTATTGACTTAAAATGCAAATTTCACATGAATAAAAGTACAAAATGTGAAAAAAAGAGAACACAAGTAGAAGGGGAAGAAGCAGAGAAGAGAAGACAGACGGAATAACGCAAAGAGATTTCACAAATTTTCGCATAACACGCTGCGTAGCAGCATAATAGATTGCCCCAATGGTGCACGGGGGAGCGGGGTGTGAGGTGCTTGATGCCTGATAGAGTCTGTATTGTATTTACTTAAGCTGTCTCCGCACAAGTGGCTCGCAATTTGTTGAAGATTAAATGCCATCTTATGTATGTGTTGACAATTTGTTATTTTTAGCAATGGGTGTGGCCTGGGCTTGAGCTTGTTTGCATGCGATTACTTGACGGAGGGGGAAGGTGATGTAGAACAGTTAGTGAAGAGGGGAGTGGGTGGGAGGTGGTAAGAATCTCAAGTGGGAGAGTGTAAAACCATTTAAGTACTTCTGCAACAGGGCTGCCTTGGGAACTAAGTGCACATATGTAAATATATGTATGTATGTAGAACGTTTGTTATATATGGCATGTACGTTCATCAAGACGAATCTGACAAACAGGAGCAAGTGATAAATCTATAATTTTTATGGGAATGTGCTTAAGACGGCTGAGGAGTGTTTAGAATTCAAAATATTATAGAATATGCATGTTTAGTACTCGTTCAGTTGAGCAAAACTGTTTTGTTTCATTGATTTCCGAATATAGTGTGACATTGCCCCTCGGTCGATTTGGGGCGTGTCTTAATTAATACCTATTAACTATACAAATTTCTAACATTCCTGATCTGATTGGAGTTTTCTGGATTAGCTCCAATCCCTGACAACCAATGTTGGATCGGCTAATTCTTGTTTATCTCCGTTTGAATTTGAATTGTTTAAATTTAAATATAAAAATATAAATTTGCCTTATTTTTCAATGGACAAGTTTTGGTTTTAAGCATAATCAGTCGACTGCCTATAGCTGATTTTAAGTAAAAGTAAATATTAATAATAAAAATATATTAAAACCTTTTGATTATCCATATTTGTGAATAAACATAAGCTATACTCTGTTCAATTCTATAATAATATATAAACCGTTACCAATGTCTGTACTTACATACTTATATGCTTACTATTTATTGATATACCAGAACAAGCGAACCTATTTATTCTTGATATACGCCATTATCTATTGAAGTTCTTTCGACCTTCACAGCTTAATGATAGCCTTTGCTATATTTTATGATATTCTCCAATATTTCTTAACACTATTTTCATATTTGGCTTAATACTCTTGATCTCCATCAATACTTGAATCGCATATAATAATAAGACAATATCGGTTCTCTATTTCTTAATTTGATACTTAAATTGGAAACATAAAAAAAATTCTTTATATTTTGGTGCTTTAGCTGACTGAAGTGCTTCAGTATGAAGTGAAGTGCTTAGTTACTTCAGTATGTTCTGTGCTTTAATTGCATTTATAACAGGTCAGTTTCTTCAATGTACTCTATGCCTTCACTTATACAATAATAGGCAAGTTTCTCGCTTTAAGTTGTCTAAGTCTACTCTAAGATTTAAAGATGCTCGACCTGATACCAACTGTACACATCTCTAAAGGTAGACTAACCGCACTTGTACACCCAACTCTCAGTCGGACTCCCAGTTAACGAAATAATTCAACGACATCTTATCGTTTGGTTTATCCATGGACAAGTGCGAAAGTTAGCGGACTTTCCGCTTAGGCGAGAGCGAAACTCGAAGACAAACAAAATAAACAAAATCTGCGAGGAGTGTGTAACCTTTATTTGTTTTGTGGCCAAACTGCGTCAAGGATATCCGAGCGCTGATAAGGCGCCAACGCAGAGGGCCATTAAAAGGGCCTTTTGTTCTTGGGTGGGTAAACAAAGCGGTTTTACAACAAGGCTTCCTCTCCTCCCTCCCTTGGCCCTTAGCTCCTCTAACCTCCAGATCCATGCGGGATAATACATGTTGTAGAACAAATGTTTTGAATGGCGGCCAAGAAATTAAGCGTGTCGACGCTTGTTGACTGCAAATGCCGAAGTTGTGAATGAAAAGCGTAATAAAGTGCGCCTGGCGAAGCCGCAAATTATAATTTTAACCTTTTACACCGACTCGAACTGTTGCCCACGAGCAAGGCAAGGGGTTGTGGCGGGGGTGCGGGGCTGGCGACATGTGTGCCGCCGGCGATAAGCGACGAGGCTCGTGCTCGGGCTCGTCTAATGGAATTAAAAGTCAACGGAAGTGCTCCAAGCGAGCGCAGCGCAAAGGTCGCGTCGGATTTTAATGGCACTACCGACGCAACCCTAACCCCCGCCCTGAACCCCGGGAGACGAGTGGCATATGAGTGAAAATAATAATAATAACAGTAATTTGAATGCTCAACTAGGCAGAGAGCGAGGGAGAAGGTTTCGGAAGGTACATATGCAAATGATGTGGAAGCATTCGGAGGTTGCTCCCCCTTTGGGCACCCTGTGCCAAGTGTCGGCCGTAAATTGAAATAAACCATTTTTCGTTTCACTTTACTGTGGCAAATAATAATTCAGGATTAGTCGCAACTTGTTTTGAACCCTTCCCTTCTGCCCGACACTCAAACGACTCCGAGGTTAATTACGACATTTGGCCAGGTCGCCCGAACCGCAGCACAAATGGGCGACCGTTGAGCTTCAGATAAGGTAATCGCTTCGAGGAACAATATTCTGCATTATGTGAGGAGTTTTTTTTAATATTTTATTGCACATCTAACCAATCTTTAAAATTAAATCTTACTTTAGCTGACTATTTTAAAGAGCTGCAAAAGAAGTTTAGATACAAAGTTTAGTTAAGGAAACAGGCAATTAAGTTCCTTCAGTTCACCCACACGAAATTGTTAATTGATTAACACCTTCTGCGAATTGTTAACGCCGGCTCCGACAAGCTAGTCAAATTAAATGTACATTTTGGTACCACACAACCAGCTGAAGGAAGCCCACGCAGTGAGGAAACCAAGAGCAATCAGTGAAGCAATTTTCTCACTGGAGAAGGGAAAAAGAGGGGGAAAGGAAAACGGAGTCGGTCAATCAAGCAACAACGGCACTCAGCAACGCTAGTTACTCAAAACAACAAGAGTTGCAAATGTTGTGCGCATGATGTAGAGGTAACTTTAAGATACGAAGGATCTCACAGATACAAAAGTATCTCTAAGGTGCTAATTTAGCAGTTACCGATACCTTGTCTTCAAAAACAAAAGTTTATGGATGCAGAAGTATGTTCAAAGTATGTCTCAAAATCATCATCCTCTGGTACAAAAGTATCTTAAAGATACAAAAACGCATCAAAAGATACAAATACATAATAAATTATCTACATTCAAGACGTAGTCTGTAGATATAAAAGTATCTTAGAAAGACAAAAGTATCTTAAGTTTCAAAAGTATCTCATGGATACAAAAATAACTCACAGAAACAAAACAATTTCACAGATACAAAAGTATTTCACAGATTGCAATTGTATTTTACAGATACAAATCAATCCCATCATCACTCTCGAAACCTTAACTACAATGAAAAGTATGTTAGGGGTTCAAAGTATCTTACGGATACAAAAGTATCTTTTGTATTCAAAAGTATCTTGCAAATACAATAGTGTCTAACTTCATTACCTAATGACCGTTTGCAGATACAAAAGTATCTTTTAAATACAAAAGTATCTTTTAGATACCAAAGGATCTTTAAGATACAAAGGTATCTTTAATACACAAAAGTATCTTTCAGATACAAAGGTGTCTCACGACTTTATACAAAGTTATATATAGTTAGTTAATACTTTAAGACACTGTCAATGGCTAAAACCTTCGTGTTAAAGTTATCTTCACTCTTTACCGGAACTATCTTAACGTCTTAGCGTCCTGTTAGCATTAACTGTGCGTTCCCTTTGAGTGCAATTAATTGTAGCTAAGTATATTGAATTACAGGCGCATTTCCGCAAATTAATTAAGGCAAACATTGGCGAACTCAAAGGATATCAATGACGAGGCAAAGAGTACGAATTATTCATGCCGCATAATTAAAGCAAAACGCGACAGCATCAAAGAGTTGGGGTTGGGGTTGTGGCTGGGGTTGTGGCTGGGGTTGTGGCTGGGGCTGTGGCTGGATTTGTGAGTTTGGGTGTTGAGCTTTGGCATCGGGTAGCCGCTGGCAGCGACGAGCACACCACGAGCCACCGCAATATCGCCACAATGTGGCCACAATTGAGCTCGGGCAAAGTGTTGTCATTTGTTTTGCAGGATTTAATTACACGCAATTACCGGATGCCACAAGCCGATCCATTTACACTCCAGGGCCTTAACACCACACAGCACCACAGGCGATGGCAAGGCAACAGGTAAAGTTCCCCTCCCCCCGGTGGAAACTTGGTCATTAATACCGTTAGACATTTTGCCGAATTTTATGCAAATTGAGAAGGGAAACACTCGGAAATCGCGTCGCAGCTGCCACTCGCAACTCTTTCAACTCAATTCAGATGGGGTAGATGGGGCAGATGAGTTGGGGGGGCTTGTCAGGTTGCCTGGCCTGGTGAGCAGCTTGTCGCGCCGTTTCGTGTTAGTCGCGTCATTATTGTAAATTAATTTTGGTTCATTAGATTCGATAATGTCACAAAGTTTTCGTCACGCAGCTGAGACGCAGAGTGCTGCCAGGAGGCCAGAAGGATGTTGATGATATCATGCAATTAACGTAAGGTAGCAGGAGGCACAGTTCAGAAGTCGCCTTGAGCATTGAAATTATTTAAGTTTTAATAAGAACTTGAGATAAAAATCAAATTCAGCTTTACTTTGAGTTAATCTCTATAGACAATGACTTTGTGGCTTTGCTACTCTATCAATATGAGGCAAGAGAACACAGAAACAGGCAGCCTAGCATTAATCCCATTGGCTGACGCACACACGTACACACACCCACACACACACGTACACACACAGGAGCTCCTCTCACAGACACACACGTGAAATGAGCGGTAAATAATCCTTTTGAAATGCCGCCCAAAGCAAATTAATTAATGTGCCACACAGCCGGAATTTATGGCATGAATAGCGCAGCAGATGTTGCAGGTGAGTGTGAGCGGGGGAGTGACAGGCAGTGGCTGGGTTGCATAATTATAGGCAACACACACACACATATATATAGAATACATATACATGAGAGTCCTGGCACTGTTTCAGCCCTTTTGGTATATGCAAATCGATGCGATTGAAACTTTCGCCGTCGAACTCGTTTCGCATATTTTAGTTTTGAATTATGACTGAAAGTTGGCTTTTAATTGAAAGTACACAGCGAGTGGCATCGTTATGAACTCATCGATAGCATCTCGTCGGGGGCATTATGCGACTGAAAATGTTTATTATTATCATTTGGCACCACTGCCAGCCCCTGTCCCAGTTCCAATCCCAGTCCGGCTTTGCCAGCGAGATGACAAAGCATAATAAATTGCTCGGAGCTCGCACTCCTGATTCCAACTGAGCTTTAATGCATTTTTAATTAGTAGCAATTAATATGGTAATTTGTTCGAGTGCCTAATAGATACGACGATGGCAGTACTTTGCAGTTGATATATTTGCAAAGAGAGAAGAGTTTTATTTAACTCTGAGAATGTTTTTATTATATCAATAGAACACATTAATATTTTAAGATATTTCAAAGTTTTCTTTGGGAATACTTTGCACTATTTATATTTTCAAGAAACACAGAGTTTTATTGGGGTGCATTATACAATATAAATATTTGATCAAATATGTAGATATTTTTGAAATGGAAGAAGAATTTTATTTAACCAGAGGAATGTTATTATTATATCAATAGAAACATTAATATTCTAAGATATTTCAAAGTTTTCTTCGAGAGTACTTTGCACTAGTTATATTTTCAAGGAACAAAGAGTTTCCTTAGGATGTTTTTTATAAATATTTTATAAATTCTGCTCATAAATATTCAAAAATAATTTAAAGCTTAGCTCTTTGCTTAATACAGTCTTTTTTTTGTGGCTAGAAGGGTTTTTCTTTTATTATTGCAGCATCTAGTTCTCAAAAACTTAACTCTTAATTTATATAAACATTCTTTGTGAAGTTCGAAGCTATTTTTGTACACAACCCAATCAAGTAATTAGCTAGTGGAAGTACTCCAAGTACAATACATAAGCTGCTCTTTATTAGTGATAATCTTGACTTAATGTATACTCATTATTTACACATCTTCATCGAGGGCAGGGAATCCAAATGCGCCCAAACAATTTCATCAAACCGCCAGAGACGGAGCTGGGCAGAGTCACGATTCCAGCTGCAGATTAATTGCATTAATTAATCGCTAAAAACAAAGTACATCGGCAAACAGAGCTGTCTGCCCTCCGCGTGGAATAAGACGCAAAAAGTTTCGGCATCCCGTTGATGAGGATGTTGAATGGGTAATAAAACAAGTGGCGTTTCCGTTTTTCATTAAGTCGTCCAGACGAAATCCAAATCAAAATGTCTATTGTGTTTGTTTTTTGGTTTTTCATCTCCATTCATAAGCTCTCTCTCTCTCTCTCTCTCTCTCGTCCAGCTTGATCTGTCCAGTTTTTAGTGGTTAATTATTGCATTGTGTGTACTATATGTATATGGACTGGTCATGCCTTCAAGCCATATCCATGTCAAGCAGAGCAATCATCATTGAGTTCAACCCCGAGCGAATGCAGTCAGTTGCATGAAATGAAATTTGATTTGAATTGATTGATCAGTCCCAGCGGGTGTTGCTCGCCTGGCCAGGCCACCCGTCGTACTTGTAATGTATCCTGTAATCGAGAGTAATCCTGTAAAGGCCTACATGGCTCCTGCACAGCTGGATGCCGCACGTTCATTGTTCGCTGTAAGCCACAAGGCTTTGACTTGCTGAATTAGCGCTGGTTATAGAGAAGACTTTGATTGGGAAATCAGGCAAGATTTGCACATGAGAGCAGAGACTTGTAGGAAAGGAGGAACTTACAAGTTGAAGACTTTTAGCCTTTAGATTATTTTATAGTTGTGTTTTATATTTTAAGCCAATCAATGAAGTCTCCCAAACTATCCAACGTGGTTATTAAAAGTAACTTAGGCAGTTTTGATTAGAGGAATAGAAATTAGGAATTAGGAATACTCGAATTGAAGATATTTGTGGACTCAGAAATGATTGTTCTTCTAGAAAATTGTTCAAGGAATGATAAAGCTCTTATCTTTGGATGTACAATAACTATGTAACCATATTTCTAAATTTATCTGTTCATCTATCTTTATATATATGTTTCCATCTAACTATCTATATATCTATCCATCTATATGTCTATATATCTCTATACCAATCTATCTAACTTTATGCTGTATTTATAATCATAGATTAATATACAATTTTTCTACAGATCAATTCCTAAGAAAATTACAATTTTGAATGACATCACATTTCAGTACTATATTCATGCATTAAATTAATATTTTTATACATATTTATGCATCAATATTCCAGCTCATACACCTTGACATCTGAGTCAAACTTTTGCTTATCTGATGACATCAAAAGTCAGAGAACAAAATGTAGCTGCCCCACACATCTTTCTGAACCAACAGTCCCCGGAGTCAATGGACAAATACGGGAGTAAAATCAAAATCAAATGCCATAGCAAAGTGGATTTTCCACCCTTTTTATTAGCAATTGCCCAAAGTCGGCACGGCGCGTACGCCCTCGTTGCAACTGTCAGTGGGTTGCCTAACGGCGTCTGGCGTCTCGGTAATCCCACAATGAGCTGCCATAATAGATGGCAAGCAAATTGAAGAGCTTTGTCGACGGCAGCGAGTGCGTGCAGCGCCACGAGGGGAAGAGAATAGGTAAGGAAGGGGAAGGGAAGGGAAGGCAACACTTTGCGGTGGGTTTGTTTGATGGTTCAGTCGTGGTTGCTGTTGTTGTTGCGACAACGTTGACTTCTGTGTTACGCTTAACATTTGCGGTTTCGCACTTTTGCAACAATTCGACGACGTCGCTGGCACTCCCCCTCCCCCAGCACTCCCCCTGCCTACTCTCTGTGTGTACGCAACAGGGTGGAAAGTTGAAGTGCATCCGGGTGGTCAGTGTATGTGCTTGAATTGCTGGTTGACTGGTAGCTAGTCCCCTCCCCCACCCACTGCTGGCTGTGTTGATTTGGGAGTCGAGACGAGACGAGACTTTTTGTCATTATGCGAATTATGAGCTGGATAAAAGGTATTAAATATTTTGGTCACCAGCCTTCATCTGGTTTTAGGCTAATTGAAAAGCCAACGCCCAGCCCAGTCCAGGCCCAGCACAGCGTCAGGGGCCACAGATGGCTAACGATTCGGGCAATTTGCAAATGGTTCACTCCGGGCACAGGTCCATTAGGGTACCTTTCAAAATGTAATGGACAGTTGTGAATAACTAACTGTGGTAATATATATTGTTAAGGCCGTATAAAATGTGCTTGGAAACTTTTTGAATGCAGTAAAACCTGTAATATTTTATAGAGATTGCAATTAAAATTATATAATTTAACTTGAAGTATTTGACATGGTATGTTTTTTTTTTTTTTTTTTTTACTCCAGTTTGAATCCCAAAATTTATAATTAAATTCTTTTCTTTTTAAGCTCTTTTTAATTAATTATAATTTTACAGATTAAATTAATTGTTTTACTTTTAACAGTCGACTGACCGTAGTTGACTTTAAATTAAATTAAATAAAAAAAAATGTTTATTTATATATATTTCCCATGTTATCCTTTAGCTTTATGCTTTCATTAAAAACAGTCAAAAATGTTTTAGCTAGAGATTTCTATTTTATTTTCTCTTTAAATTAATTTAAATCTAAATTAGAATTTCTTTCACAAAACAAATTTGAGTAAAGTCGCTTTTTCTGCACTCTACCTGCCTCTATAAATCCCTTACTCTACTTTTCAATGCATATTCTGTCCATGAACTCTTTGTGGAAATTCGGTTATCAGTTATTCATGCATGACATCATTCACATTTGATTCGAATCTATATTGTGTGTACGTGTCATGGTTTTTGACATTTTTAAATTTCAATTTTGACAGTTTACTGATGAACAGGCAGCCACAGATGCGAGATACACACATATATCGAGAGCTTTAATATCCTGTCGGGTGCATAGGTTAATTAGGCTAGCAACTGCAAGTAGAGAAAAATGTTTGTTATGTGAAAAACCGTAACTAGATATCTGAAATGTACAGTAATTATTTTAGATTTTTATTTTCAGCAACAAACAACACGCTAAAGCTCGGCATAAGGATATCATTTACCGCATTTACCGCATGTGGCTGACGGGCGGGCAGGACAGACATGTCTTAATTTGCATGAGTCCGATGGACGTAATTAAATTGCACATGATGACAACTCTGCTTACCCCCTGGATTCGCATTCTGCACGCATGTCCCAACCCTTTTGTTGTATTTTTCCCGCCCTGGGGGAGGGGAGGGGGATGGAGTGGGCAGGCTGAGTGTGGTTACATTAACATCGAGAGGAGGCGACAATGTCGCATCGTGTGCTGACTCCTGAGTCCTGACATCCTCACCATTCAGTCCAGAGCAGACACCGCATCTCAGTGCGGTAACTGTTTGTAGTCGTATTCTGTGTCACCCGCTCTGAAGTGCTCTCAAATGTTCCACACGCTTTTAGCGTTCTGTCGATCTCTGCGTTTTGAGTGATTTAATGGATTTTGCATGCATTAAAGTGAACAAGAAGCCGCGTTCCTAATTGCATGCGAATCTATTATGATTATTATGCATGTCCCTTCCGCCAACTCGCAACTTATCATCTCATCAGGCAAATGCGACAAGTTTGAAGTGTCCTGGACAGTGCACTGAGGCAGAAGGAGAACTTAACAAGAGTTAAAGGTTGCATGTCAAGGGCTTAGAAACTTAACATAGAAAGGTTTGTCAAAAGAATATTGACCGATTTCTTTTATTCTAGTTATGTTTTATTTGTTAAGTATTTATAAATTCTATATTGTATTAAGCCAATGATAATCTGGTTGATGACGAGCTTTAGTGCGAATTCTGAATCAATTTTTGACCTCAAGTAAGAGAAAAATTGTTCAAATTACAGAAATAGGTCGTTCGACCTTTTATTGTAGATATATTATTTATATATTTTAATTTAACAAGTTGTATTTTTTAGCCTTATAATGTGTATTTAAATCTTTAAATTAAAATACAATCTTTTAAACAGGGAACAACTATACCCGAATTCAATCAATTTGTCCTTATAATGAGCTTAGCTAGTCTGAAGAAAGAAGATCCACATTTTGCATTCCAAGAATATTGCGAGTTCCTGATGATCAAGAATATATATCGAAGGTATACTTTACGGGTTTGGAGATGATTTCTTCTGTGCGTCGCAACTATGGAAAAAAGAAAAAAACAATTAATTAAATTTAATTTAATTTTGTTCAACTTAATTTAATTTTAATTCGAGCTTTGTTCGGTTAACTGTTTAAAAGTAAAAACAATAAATTAATCTTATTAAAATTAACCTTATTGAAAAGATAATTTTATTAAAATTTATTGTATTCAAAGTATAATTTAAAGTATAAGATCATCATAACTTTAAACTACATTCATAGACCTTTGAGAATATGCAAATAACTTCAGTATTGCTGCCGCTTTTTATGGCGTTTTTTTTCGAATGCTCCAGCGAATAATTAAAGAATAACAGATTGAAAGAAGAAGAACAACTGACAGCAAGTCAACATTCTATCAAACTGTCAATAAGCCATTAATTTGCAAATGCAATTGCCAATGGGAGCACATAAAACAAGAGGAATAGCCCCCAAGCAAGGGGCAGGCAGGGGAGTAACCACAGTTAACACTACTCAACTGGGTTGAGTTGGGGTCCTTCTGCGGTTGTTTATCAAAATGGCCATGATGCTTAGTATTGAATTTCGAGTGGCGAATGCCAAAAGAAAATGCCAAAAAAATGCGTGATTTCAGTTTGTAAAAATCGATCTACAAATACAACTAACATGTGTGGGTACAATTCTCTGTGTGTGTGCGTGTGTGTAAGTGTGTGAGTGTATATCATCTATAGGGTGCTGTCGCGGTCGCACTTGTCAGGCCAAAAGTGCTGTGGAAAACGTTCCCCTGGGCTCTGCGTCGACGCGTTTTGGCACTCAGCCTCCCACACACAGATGAGCTGGCACAGCAGAGGCAACTGGGGACGGGTAAGTGAGGTGGCAAGGTAGCTAGGTGGCTTGGTGGCTAGCTGGAGGTGGCTGTGGCAGCCTATCAGGCCTCTGTCATCTAACCGAGCGTTGACATTTGTGCGCCTTGGTGGTTCGGCTTCATGCACAATCGACGGTTCGATTTAATGGAAAAAATGAATTTCACTTCATGCGCTCTGCGGTTTTTCATTGTGTGACGATGGCAAACGAATTTCCATGAATGTGAAAATTGCTTGCCAACAGCCTGTGCCAAGAGGAGGGGGAATAGGAGGGGGAGAAAGCGTTTAATGAACCTTTTTTTTGCGCTTGTAGCTCAGCAAATCGAAACTCGAAATTGTAATTGAAGCGTTGAGCTGCCAAAAGAAAAAAATATACATGTTGCTATATATGTATGTATGTGTGTGTGTGTGTGTATGAATATGTGTGTCTATTCTATCTATCGCAGTGGTTGTTGTTGCCCCGCATTGTTGGCCAAAGCCTTGGCTTAATTAATTGTGGTTTGAGGTTTCGCACATATCGCAAAAAGTTTAGATATCCGTTAAATGCTTTTCATTCAACATTTGAACACTTGATTTAAATTTGAAAAAAATGCTAGAATAATACAACAAACGTTTGCTTTTTGCAACTGTTGGAGTATCGAATCAAAAATGGAAAATAAAAAGCAACCATTTTTGACACAATGCCGATGCGATAAGCACTCTCTGAAGCGTATAGGAAATTACATTTTTTCCAATCAAAATCAATTCAATGGCAGTTCACACCGAACGAGTGAGAGAGCAACAGAGAGCGAGAGAGGGCGATTGAATGTGAAAGAGAGAGAGAGAGAGATAGAGAGAGATAGAGAGAGGAAGAGAGCAAGAGAGTTACATATAGATTTGTGTGTACATATTAAATCAGTACAAGCAATGCATTTGACTTCATTGAGGGATTTATTTCATTTAAAAAAAAGCTTTAAACGATCCTACTCGACCGTTTGATACCCTGTAACAACTCGGCTTAGAGGTAGACAGCTTTCGCTTGGTTTAGTGCTATAATTAGTTTATTTATTAGCATAAAGAGCTCTATTTAAATTTATCTGCAGTTGGCATAGTATAAAAACCTTTCAGTTTAGTGATCTTTCTTGTCGATATTACCTTAACGAAGGTATTGGTGATGCAGATCAGGAATATATATTAATAAATAACCAATTGTATGCATTTTGAGGTTTTTTGCCAAATTATCTGCAAGATCATTATCTGTCTTACTATTAACAGTTGTATAAATTTCTTATTAGTATTTCTCTTCTTGTTTGAAAATAAATTAGTTAATTATTTGATTTTATTGGCATTAAATAATAGGTGTTTCATGCATATTTATATCATTATTATTATTAATTTTGTAAGTTTCTTATCCTCTATGCCTGCTTTAACATACTCGAAGGACAATCTATTCCAAAGTATAAAAACAAATATACAAATACGTTTCCTCTCTCTAATACTTCTTAAAAACTCTCAAGGGACAAGCCACTCAATAGTATTGTATTGTATATAAATAAATATATTAATATATTCTTAGAGGTTGAAAGATGATCAAAATATCTTAAAATTTTATATATTTTGATATATTTTTAAAACTTTTTTCATTTCATAATTTTTGCAATTTCAAAATATTTAAGTTTGCATTTTAAGAAATCAAATTGCATATTTATTTAACATTACTCGAACTGCAATGCAAATCAGCAGCGAAGTGCACAATACATGCGATGTCAGTAGGAAAACATTTCAATTAAATGTTACGCATTAATATTCATTATATTATCGCGGCGCTGCTATATAGAGAGCGAGAACGGGAACGAGAACGAAGCTGCTCGGGGGTGCTGCAGATCTGTTCGAAAACAATAACATTAAATCACTTAAAGTGTCGCCCTTGGCCGACAAGTTGGCAAGTTGACTCGCCTGCAGAGTGTCCAGTGCCAGTGCCAGGCCAGCGTCAGTGTCCAGATGGTATTCATTATCATAATCTGCAACATCATAAAGCAATTTGGTCTTGGATCGGCTGTTGATGGTGTGGAGGCGTTGAGCGCTGAGCTGTTTGCGTCCTCATAGAAAGACTTTATGGATGTGTGACTGGTGTGGCTGATGCTAGAGGCGACTCTTGTTGTTGTTGCGAATGTTGCTGAGGGGGAAAGCTGGAAAATCTTAATTACTTGCCCAAGCGAACGCTTGACCTCGTGCAGCAGCTGAACTCACACGCCCAGGACGAGTGCCGGACCGCTGTACCGCGTTGGAGCGAGTTCGGGTTCGAGTGTCGTCAGTCGTCGTCACCCACAAGCTCGCTCGACCATAATGGGGGTTAATTGGGCTGTGTGCGCGACACGCATACATCTTGGTAATTAACCAAAGATGCGAATATCAGGCTCACACTGCCCAGTGCCCCCTATCCCCTTGCACACACATATGTACTTGTGCAAGCGCCGCTGCCCCCTTTCACTCACTTTCACTGCGAGTGCTGCAATTGTTAGAGATCTCGCAGCATATGCGCAATTCTCATTAATTTATGGCGCGTTACATTCACTTGGCGCTTTCTCTAGAATTTATTATGCCACCCCATGTTGATATTTATTTTTATTCGTATTTTTTCGCAGCTTTCTCGCACTGTTTGTGTCATTGGACTTTCTTTCCAGAAGGAAAGAGGGCGCTGCTCCTCTTCGACAATTTATGGCTCCATTATGTTAATTATTGACAATTGTTGGTGACCAGCTAAAGATGGTCAAGTGCTAATTATTTCTATGTGAAGTATGGGGAGAAAGATAGACAGACATAGTGAGTAAGAGAGTGCTTGAGTAACCCCTTGCACTTTCCAATTGACGATCCTCAATACAGAAAGAAAGTTTCTGCAGGATGCATTCCAGTCAATTTAGCTTGTAGTTAAAAATAGATAAGGGAAATGAGTTTAAATATAAAACTTTTTTATAACTATGCATTAATTTATATAAGGTTATATATATTTTTAATAAAACATCAATGCTCTACATCATATTTGATGCTTCAAAGTACATAAATATATAAACATACAATATATAAACTCAATATTTATAAATAAAAAAAGTTCTTCCCTAGCTTTATCTTTTGGTAAGTTAAAAAACAAACTGCATTCAAGAATATTTCATATTCAATTCTACTTATGTAAACCCGAAAAAAGTACTGTGCGCAGACCAACAATGGATCCATTAGGAAAAGTAAAATGCACAATTCGCAAGCAAAAAAGAAAAGCCTTGCAGTATTTTCTATGTAATCCGCTCTTTGTTGTGTAAAAAGGTTGCACAATGCGCCAACTGGCCAAAGAAATGTGGCTGAAATGATGCTCCGTAATGGATGTATATGATAAGACAAAGGGATGCAGCAGGGAACTGACCGAATTCGAAATTTAAAAAAAAAAAAAATGGAACAAAAATCAACGTATTGCGCTGCGTTTTAAAGTCATCAATCAATTGCGATCTCTGACAATCAGGAAGTCACTTTCACTGGACCTACAGATTTCATTACTGACAACTGTCAGGGGAGAACAACAATGAGTGGGGGAAGGGGAGGGGAACTAATCACGTTGGGGGTGCGAGTTTGGTAAACCTAATTGTTATTTGGACAAATTGTTTTTGGCCAAACGGGCAGCAGATTAATGATCTGTCCAGTCAATAGGTTAGACCGTAGGTGGATGAGAATCCCTTGGCGAAATTCGCATTATCTTTGTTTCTTTTTTTCGGGCAACTGTGGCGCCATAAAGCGCAACGGTTGCCACATTTTGGGGCACATAAATTTTGAACGCTGCGGCCATTAGAAGCGCACTAATTGCCAACAATAAGACACTTAAGAAAACATGACTTCTTCTGGGGGAGGGGCAGTGGAAAAATTACTGAAAGGGTTAAGGAAACTCAAACAAAGAATCAAAATTCAATTTGCACTGCGGCTCCTGCAGTTGACAATGATGATGTCATCGTCGGGGATATCATTACGACATCGTTATCCCCGTCGAAATTAGTCATTACGCAAGGATTACGCCTCAATCTGCGCAGCCCACAAACGAATTTGCAAGATGAACAGAAAATTTGTTTGGTTTTTTATTTTCCCTTTTTGTTCTTTTTTTCTTTTTGCTCTTTTGATGTCGCTTTAATCAGCTTAAAGCAATTTTGCTGGCCAGCTTTTAAAGCACTTGCTACGGGGGCTTAACTGCTGAGATTTTCTATTTTTTTTTTTTGGGTTTTCACCCTCAGCACAGGGACTCCATTGGAGACTGCCCTGCGGCAGCGAGCATAGATAACGCCAGCGCAGCTCCGTGTCGCGACCGGAAAAAAAGTTTTGCGTCATAATAAATAATTTCAACGCATTCGTCTGGAAGGATTAAGCCGCAAACCTGTTTCGACTCCGGCTCGGCTACCTGTGAAGTTCATCGAAGAACCTTTTATGGCCGTGTTTATCCATGCGGTTTCACATTTGAAACGGGGGTACTCGACTACAAGTGAATTATGAGCTTATTCTCAGGGCATTGTTCAGTTAAATTTTGTAAAATTCTTCTCCTTTCGATCTAATGTGCTGCGATCGATATTTCAAGTGTTCTACTTATTGAAATGCATAAAACTTGTTCGAGAACTAAAGTACGATAAGAGTGCGATAACTAGATAAACAATTCTTTTACCGTTGATAATATCGTTAGAAACCTGAGTTGAGCAATTCTTCTTCAGCTTGTGGGGGGCACTTTGCTGGAGATCAGGTGTGAGCCTCCTTAGCTCAGTGGCAGAGCACTGGTCTTGTAAACCAGGGGTCGTGAGTTCAATTCTCACAGGAGGCAAGAGCAAGGTTTACAAAAATTAAAAACTATGCTCAAAAGAATTTATTCTTTTTTTATTTTATTTTAAATTAAATTAAATAGATTTAAATATGCGCCTGTCTTGAGTGTGTGTGCAATGGTTCGTGCTGAAGTTCTTTGCCAGGCAAAATGTTTTACATTTTTAATTAGAAACTCACACACACGCGACAAGTGTGGAAGGGTCTGTCGTGTGTGTGACATTATCGGCGACAGCATATTAACGACATCAGGAGGACATCAGAGGGCGCCCGTCGACACCCTCAGCTACTGCATTGAACAGGCTTGGGCAAACAATCGATGGAGTGGGAGGAGTGGGTGGTGGTGGCTTGTGCTTGTTGACAAGGACATGCTAAGGATACTTGTGCCATTAGCCGCCGATGTTGCCGCAAATATTTACCCAAATGCGACCCGTGCCCGCACGAGTTCAAAACTTCTCGCTCTGTTGACAACACATTTCATGATTTTCTTCTTTCTTTTTTTGTTGTTGTGGTTGTATTGCATATTACGTATTTGACTTGTTGTTGCTCGCTCGCTTTTAATTATGTTGTTTATTTTATCTATGGCCTCATCTAGCTAGCTATTTGTTTATAATTAAAGTCGCGCTTTCAACAGTTTCACTCTGCGTTTTCTATTTTTTTTTCTTTTATCAGTGTTACCAGAGTCAGAACAGCAAAAGCCTTAATTAAAAACCAACAACTTTGTTATCAATTAATTTGCCCTTGGCCCGGGCGCTTGAAATGCGCAATGGCCAATAAATCACAGCGAACAGTGAACGGGTTATGCGCCTGCATTCACTGCAGCATGCCCCACAATGGGGGGAGGGGGGTGGTGTTGGTTATTGCCATTGTTATGCGAATTTGATTCGGCAACTGCAGCCGAAATTTCAGTTCTAACGGGCGAGGTGTGTTCGCGGAGTTGTGCAATTGAATTAAAGTTATGACTGTTCTTGGCGAGGAAACTATGGAAATCAATTTAAAGTTATATTTATAAATATACAAAAATTTATTAGGTTATGTAGCATGATAATAATTTGAAGATATGACTTATAACCATAGAAATTTAAGGCTTACAACAGAGCACCTTCTTTTTCACTGTCAAATAAGTTCTCTATTATGTTGTGGCAGTCACGAACCATCGCGAACAAGTTCCGCTGATCGATAACAAAGTCGATGACAGGCCAGCTGCAATGGAACTAGACGAAATACCACAAAGAAAACGAAGCGCCACAAGAAGCGCACTACAATTTCCCAGATTAAACTGTAGAATTAAATAAAATATAAATAAATATTATTCGTTACTTTATTCCACAATGTTAACTATTATAACTATACTAATCGAATTCCTGATCAAGAGTATCTTAAAGGCATTTAAAATATACACATGTTATGTATTTATATATATATTATTTTCTGTATGTTACCCAAGGAAAGAATTTATTTATTTATTTCGTTTAAGAGTAATTCTTTTTTTATTTATGCTTTACATACATTTAAAGCACTCCTTACTTTCCTTAAAAAAGTTACCACAATGTGGCTCATTAACCGCCTCTATTAGCCCGCTCAATCGCATTGCAATTGCTCTGTGGCAATCCAATTAAGTCAGCCGCAAATCAGCTGATTTCATCCAATTGGACTCGGTTGCCGCAAAGTATGCAACGCATTTTGTGCTGACAGAAAGAAACACGCTTGGTTGATACTTGGAGGAGGAGGTGCGGTGTGAGGTGGCAATTTATCATTCGACAAAGTTGGCGGCGAGTTTGTTGCAACTTGTTAAGCGACTGCGGTGGCAACGGGGCAGCACTTCACGTCGCCCACTGTGACGGATGAGCAGCACAAGGCACAAGTGGGGGAGAATGGGAAGTGCTGGTACTGTTCTTTTGGGGTGAGCTGGCCGCTAGAGGGCGCCAGTCGCTGGCTTATTGGCCTGTCGCCCCTTTTAACTTTTGAGCTACTCCTCAACCTACCCCCCACCCAAGCCATGGCGCCCTGCACTGTGCACTGTGCGTCCTTTGTAATTAATTTTGATGGACGACACGTTGCGCTTAGTTGGAGCAGCGCGAGCACCTGCGACAGTCAGCCAGGACCAGCCAGGACCAACACCACCACCAGGTGGCAACCACAGCAACTTTCCAAACTTTTCGCAGGCAGATTAATTCGACGGTGTGGACAGAGTTTTTCCCAGTGTCGAGTGCCAGGTGCGTTGCCCAAATTTTCGGCTGTTTTAATTTTTGCTTTCCTTTTTTGTTTTTATCGATGTTGTTGTTGTTGCTGGTCCATCAATGTCTGCCGGCAAGAGACAAAAAGCTATTAAGGAAATTAAAAATGCATGAAGCTAAAAAATGTGCGGCTCCTGAACCAAGGCGAAGCAGAACACAGGGTGAGCTGAGCACGGCGCTGCCTTCTGACCGCCTCGCACTTAGCTCGCACTTAGTTAATTAGCCCGACGAGTCTTTGGCGTTTGTCTCGAATTGAAGGTCTTCATAATTCATGACGCAAATTGTTTGTTTGTGGCATCGCTTGTGCTCGCAGGTGGGTGGCAGTTGCAACTGCAACAATTGCACTCGTGGCCGTTTAACTGTTGTGCCGCGGGGCGTGGTCGCCGGCAACGCCCTCGCTGGCAATTCTATCTCATCTCTGTGCCAGTTTCTTCTAATTTGTGTGCGAGTGTGTTTCTTGGGAATTCGAGTTGAGCAACAACTCGCATAATAACTCGTTCACATTCACATTCGTTCATTCATTCATTTATTCATCTTTCCCTAATTGCCAAAGACGAAGAATACAAAACTCTCGTCACTTTCAACGCAGCCGCATGCGGCGTTCATCTTTTATTTCCCTATTTCCCCACGTTCTCTGGGTGCATTTCTTTAATTGTTCTATTAGTTTTAATTGATGCACACTCTCATGCGTACTCACTGGCACTCACATGCACTCACTGGCACTCACAGCAGTCCAGCATTTGCAAATTAATAGATGTTTCGATTGTATAAAGCGATTTTGAATATGGTACATGTTATTTAACATATCATTTAACATATTAAAATTTAACATTTTATTTAACATAGTTAACATTTTATAGATAACATATGTTAAAATACATTCTGCGAATCGCGTGACTTTATAATAAACCTATAATCGGTATGAATTTAGTTTGATAATAGTGATCAGCTTCTTCCCTTCATAATGTTCCTGCCTATGATTCTTTAAGCTTAAAAAATATATATATGAATACATATGTATGCATGATTCTTATCACTGTACGCTGTAAATAATGTAACTTGAAACACAGAAGATCAGTAATGGAACAGTTGCAATAGAATATATCGCTATTTTTCAGTTGTTATTCCTACTTAACTAACTACATCTGTCTCTCTCGATGTATTTTATAGTTTTTGCAAATTTTTTTAAAATCGGTTTACTATAACATATTTATTATATAGCTTATATCGGAGCAATAGGTCGAAAGCGGAATTTTCATATAAAAACCTCTTTTATTAACCTAGATAGGTCGAAAGAAAGAAACCTTTTCTATCTACCTAGATATTCGAATTTCAAAAGTATGATACCCTTAAAATAATTTAAGAACTTTATTCTTCACATTTGATACGCATTATCGATCGAGACTGAAGAATGCTAGGGTATAAGACCTTCGGCATAGCTAAGGTAATCTCTTCCTTTCTCAGTTTGCTTATGCAAACATCTTCAGGATTTTTTCGGGTATGCACAGCGCAGCAATGTCGCCTTATCGATATTGTTTGCGGCTACCTCAGCATATTGGCTGTCCACGCGGGCCGGCCAACTTATTGATGCCTGCAATCAGATAAACCATACCAAAGGAAGAGAGGAAGAGAGAGAGGAAGAGACCGGTTGCTTGGCCCAGAACCCACGACAAACGTGGAGTTGTGTTTATTCATGTTGTGGTTGATGTAGTTGTTGTTGTTGCTGAGATGCATCTTGCATGGCGATGGCTCGCGACAACGATGATGACGTTGCATGTGTGACACTTTTGGGTAAGAGAATGCTTCCTCATCTCTGGCATTCCTCAATTTCTGCCGCCAAAAATTGTATGTAGAATGTGTTGGATGCGATAAAAGATCTCAGATCGAAGAACATTGATCAGCTGCGCTGTTTGCTGTCCGCTTTACAAGATGCGATAGGTGCTAGCAGAGATTTTGGTGTGTCCTACATGACCCACTGGTGATACTCTGATGATATGGTATAGAGAGTGAAGATGTACAACCAAACTTAGCAGGGCAACACTTAATTATGCCTAATACTCTTCTCCCACAGCTGTCACATGCCTGTTCTCTAGATCTACATAGTTGCTTCATTTTGCAAAGGTGAGTCGGCACTTTTGTTGCATCATCATTGGCAGCTGCGTGTCTCCTAAATCCCCACAAATTAGCATGGCCAAACAATCCGATTATCTGGCCCTTTGGCTAACTGTCACATTGGACATTGAGACAGTTTGGCACCCGCACAATACACACAATACCAACGCATCCTCCCGACAGGATCTGTGTGTCTCTGTGTGTGTGTGTGTGGGTTTGCCTGCTGTGCAATAGCCACCCTTGTAGCGGGCATCTTAAGTAGCCCACAAGGTTTGTAAACGTCACACGCCTCTCCAGTTGCCAGTTTACCTTTTGTTTTTCCCGCTAAATTTCCGGCTACTTTTCTAACAAATTGATTCAGCTAAACTGGACAACGGCCAGGCAAGGCCAGCAGCCTCGGCTACCTTCGCTCCCACTCCTGCCTCGAGCATATGGCGCAGGCCATGATTTGCCTCCTAGATTAGCCTCCGGGTGCTGCAGTGCTTTGTCTTCTCTGCCGCATTGTCATGGAAATGCGTATGTTGACTGCGACAGAGGCAACTGCAGCAGCAGTAGCAGCGGCAGCGACGCATGCGTCGTCTGCGTCCAGTCGCATTGTCTTCGATGCAGCCGGAATTGTTTTCTACGGTGAAATTTGTATCGCCTTTTCCAAATCTACTTAGCACACAATGGCGTCGAAATAGTCTTATTGCTTTTTGAGTGGTATTTGTGTAAGATTTATGGTTTGATTTTCTCGCAGTGTGGGAGGGAGAGAGAAAGCAGTATGCAATATTAGATAGACAGTTTAAAGCTTTATCTAGGCAAATCACAATATTTATACTACATACAGAATTGAAGAAATAATATATCCCGACTTGTTTGTCTGTATGAACAGCTTTATCTCGTAAACTATAAGAGCTAGAGCTATCAAATTTGGTAACTATATGACTTATTATTGTCACTAAATAAAGCTTGTTTTAAAAATAAGCTACGCTCTCTTTTTAAGTGCATTTGTGTAAGATTTATGGTTTGATTTTCTGGCATTGTGGGAGAGAGCAGTATGAAGATTAGACAGACAGCTTATAGCTTCATATAGGCAAATAACAATGTTTATACTAAGCACAGGATTGAAGAAACGATATATCCTGACTTTTTTGTCTGTATGAGCATCTATATCTCTGAGACTAATAGAACTACAGCTTTAAAATTTGGTGACTATATGATTTAATACTGTCACTAAAGAAACTTCATTTTAGAATTCAGCCACGCCCCTTTTTGCCTCTGTAAATCGAAAATAAATAAATTGCAAGCATCATTTTAAAGCTAGAATTTCAATTTTTGGTGTTTAGATTTGAATAGTTGTCATATCACAACCAAGCAGACTTAACTTAGCTTTCATATCTGTTTTTGATCTATTCGACTATATAAATAACACTATCAAGTGCAATCTTCTTTCTAATTTAGTATTTTTGTTCTTGTTTCATATAAAACATATACATACATATATATTTGCACCTTCTTTTTGTGTCGCCCTCTCTTAAACAAGCTGCTATTTGACTCTGCCTTGTGGCATGCACACTTTCCCATCGGGCATTAGGCATGACTTTCATGATCTTCGCCTGAAATTTACATGGCAAACGGCACCTAAACATCCCACTCTGAAACACTTGGTATGCTCGGGTCAATTACAAATGCCTGACAGATGGGTTCAACTTCGTGATTTGCAGATTTATTCTTTCACCAACTCAACAGCAACGGCAACGGGGCAACAGCAGCAGCAACAACAAGTGAGTAGCAAGCGTTATTCAAATGTTGTCAAAGTCGTCGTCGATTATTCAGGCTGAACTGAGGCTGAAGCTGGGCAACTACCGTTCCGAGAATGGCACAGCCACAACCCCCAGTGCAACCCACACCCACACCTACAAGCCGAATCCAATCACGTGGTCGATAAATTTCACAAATCTTGCCATCGCTGGCTATCAAAAGGCGGCTTCAAACAAAACCACAGCAACAACAACGAGGCAACGGGGCAACAATAACATTCGATTCTGGCGAAAAACAGTTTTCCTTTTTCCTTTGCTGCGTCACTCTCGGCCAGAGAGCTTCATCTCAAGCGTCGCTCTTTGGCTCTTTTGGGTCTCTTGGAGGCAGAGCTTCGTATTTATGGCATTTGCATATATTTTGCATAACGCAATCGATGGCATCGACATGGAAAATATGTTTACCTTACTGCGGCTACTGCTGCCCCGCTCGCTCTCTCTCTCCATCTCCCTCTGTGCAGCTGTCTCTGTCTGTTGGCCGCTTAGCGGCATTCTTGTGCTGTTTGCGCTTAATTCGGCGGATACAAAGCGCATTTGCATAGCGTCGAGTGGGAGATGCGCATAGATTTGCTGGGAAATGATTATGCGGTGCTTTGGCGAAATTTTCCCCGTGGAAAGTTGGCCAAATGAAACAACAACAACAACAACAACTCGCAACTGGCAGCCGCCCTCCAACCCGGCTAATGTATTACTTACTCTGTGTGTGTGTGTCTCTCTGTGCGTGTGTGTGTATTGTGTCTTGCCGGCATTGGCATACAAAAAATGATAATTAAGTCTACTTGTCGTCTATCTACAAATTAAAATCTAAACAAGATATTTTCCATGTTCAAGTCAAATTTTAAGCTACAACTAAAACGTGCGCTCAACTACGACGGGGAGGGGGGCCTGCAGATAGCAAAGGAGAGCGAGAGAGAGGGGGAGGGGGACAAACTGGAGATATAAATATTTCAAATGCAGTAGCAAACTTTTGGCACGTTATTGTTTGAATTAAAAACAATTTCCAGTGCTTGCGATTTTTATCAGAAACAAGCGATACTAGGAAAGCGAAAAAAGAGCAAACGAGCAAAGTAAAAATAGATTTTTGTTTGCGCCCACCCGTTTTCCACCTTCTCCGCTTCACCCCCCTCTGCCTGCGCCTCTGGTTAAATTCAGTAGCCGCCAGTTGCTTGACCCGCAGCTGAACTCAAATTTTAAGCAAATTGCAATGCTTTTCCCCTCGTCCCGCCTGCATTGGCTCGCTCTGGTTGTGCCCCCCTCGCCCTTGTTCCATCTCGATGATTGTCTTCGAATGCGAGCAATCAACAACAACAGCAGCAGCAGCGGCAATAACAACAACGACAACAACAACGGCGCAGCAAAGTCATGTCGCTGCAATTGAACTGCAATTGCAAAGTTTGTTCAATTTGTTAGTTAAACAAAGTAGACATTAATTGAACCCGGAATTTATGGTACAATAAATAAATTAATTAAAGAAAGAGGCGAATTTCACTAAACACAAATACAACTAAATACTGCATGCAAATACAACTAAATAATGCGATCAAACACAGCTAAATACTGCAAGCAAATACAATTAAATACTGTGTATTGATGGCACTAAAAATCACCTTGTCATTTCTTTTCTAATTAGCTTTGCATATGTATGTAGGCAACTCTAAGCCGCTCTCTCAATTGCAGTCTCTCTGAGAGCACTGCACACGCACGTTTGTCATTTATTGAAGCTCTCTCTATTGGCTTTACAGTAAGCTAGAGTGAGATAGCAACATTATTTGTTCGATTAAGCAATAACATGCATGTACATTTGTTTTTGTTTGAACAACTACAACGATCGTTGGCAGTTTTGCTGTGAGAGCGCATTGCGCTCTTCTTTTTTGCCTACATTCGTTTTGTTCTTTTACTTCGGCTTGGAAAGAACTTAGTGTAAAGGTTGCCATACCTACTGATAAATCATTTAATTTACTTACTTACGGCCTGTCTACTAATTTTGTGCAGAAATTGCTAATCTGTTAAAAAAACTTTTTTAATATACGTAAAATTTACATTAACATTTACTTGATGCAATAGAATTTAAATAAAAATAAATGATTTTGCTCGAGACTCATCTGGCAACACCAGCTTACAGTTTTTTGTGTGTTTCATTTCATCTTGTTCATTTCTTTCTCACTTGCAAAACAATTGAGAATTTGCGTGCGTCTGTTTTCACGTACTGCAATAATTTGCAACACGTTCCTTGCCCGTGCAACAATAACAACAACAACAGAAAGCAACGGCCGTCAGCCTCCTTGGTGCAGCAGCGTATTCTAATCGAACCGCCGAACAACAAAAACAACTGGCAATAAATTGGCAAGCAGAGCCTCACCAAGGCAATCAACACCTGTGCGAAGAGAAGCCGCGAAAACAGCAACAACAACAACATTACTCGGGCAGCCCTTGATATACTGTTCAACGCATAATTTAGCGTCGAGATATGGAGCTCTGCAGCTCTATTACAAGTTGATAATCCGTGACGATCGATTGCCTGGTGATATCCTGGCAATGCAATTAGGTAATGTTGCCGGCAACATTGCAACATTGCAACGCAGGTGAGTGTATAGGTGTGTGTGTGCGTGAAATGCAAATTACATTTATTACGCGCACTTTGATTAGCTTATTTGGTGCACTTATCGAACCTTGATTAGTTTTTGTTAAGAAGATATTGTCTTTTATGTTGCTTATTAGGTTTATTAATGCCTGCGGCTAGGCTGGCATCAGTTTCACACCAAGCGGAGCCCAACCCAGCGGCAAATCTCGAGCCAATCTTGGCCAGTGCACATTTCCAGCTAAAAATGCGGCTAGATTTCAGCATCAACACAGTTCGCAGTTAGCCGTTTTGATTTTCAGTTTTTCTGCTTTTCCAGCGCGGTCTCACACAGAGCGGGCACAGAGAGCGCAATTGACGCGTGTTGCTGATTGCCATAGCCAATGCCTTTCCATTTAATGGTGTCCATATGATTCACGGCACAGCGCACCTTTGGCCAGCAGCCAGCGAACAGGCAACAGCCACCAGGCAACGGGCAACAGGCTATAGGCTATAGGCTATATAGCCAGCCATCGACATAGACATCGGCATCGGCATCGCCATCGCCATTGGATCCGCAGATGCTTTGGGTTACTCAAAAATTCGTTAAATACAATTGGATTTTGTTGCTGCTTTTTTTTTGGGCGATGACGACGACGTCGAGCGTCGAGCGTTGAGCGGGTTGATGATGTGCCTCGTGTAGTCGTGCCCAAGCCAGGGCGGAGGCAGCGACTGCGGCACTGCAACTGCGGCACTGCCTTGGCACTCCCCCGCGGTGCGCAGTGCAGCGCGCAAAGGAAAAGCGAAATAAAAAAGAAAAGGAAAAACAATTGCAATTTTCAACTAATGCTTATTGCTGGAAATCAGTTTAGGAAAGCCAAAGGAGCCACAGCTTCCCTGGGTCTGCAATCCCCCTGTCCGCTGTCCTCTGTCCGCAGTCCGCAGTCTTCACTCTGCAGTCTGCAGTCGGCGACCGGAGTCAGCGTCACAGTCACCCGGGTGAACTCTGCGCTGTTGTGTGCACTGAAAAGGTGAGTCCAGTCCACTAAGAGTCGCCTCTTTGATGAAAACTGTAAATTTACGAACTTTACTTTAATCGCCGAACATGAATCGCGCACAGCATGCAGCGTGGGGCATGCAGCAAGTCGCATGGAAGCGACTTCAACACCGACTCTCGCATATTGTTGTTGGTTCTGCTCGCTCAGTTGTTGTTGCTGTTGTTGTTGTTGTAGTTGCTTATGCTGCTGCTGTTGTAGTTTTTGCTTGAATTCATTTGTGGCAAGTTTCTGTGCAAATCGCAGCTCGATTTTGCAGGCCAACTACAAGTGTATTTTATATAAAGCATGTATGATATAATAATATAATATACGAGGGTCGTTTGATAAGTCCGTGACTTTTTGTATTTGCCGCGCACCTGCTCTAAATACAACACTGCTCCTGTCAGCAGTTATCGATTAACAGCTGACTGTAAAATTTTGAGAAAGCTGCGTTTTTGGTTTGCGTTTTATAGGCATTGAAAGCAGACGATCTCGTGAATTTTAACGAAAATGGAGATCGAGATCGTCTGCTTTCAATGCCTATAAAACGCAAACCAAAAAACGCAGCTTTCTCAAAATTTTACAGTCAGCTGTTAATCGATAACTGCTGACAGGAGCAGTGTTGTATTTAGAGCAGGTGCGCGGCAAATACAAAAAGTCACGGACTTATCAAACGACCCTCGTATGGCTACATTAACATAGCATGTTCTATACATATTCATGTTTATATATATGCATATAATATACTATTTATTAGTAAGTTACTACGCTTCTTAGTTGGGGATACATTTCAATGATTTTAATTCAAAGTATTTTCTCTGCATTGCAAATTAATTAAATCTCTTTATGTGCCCTTGCACAAGGTATTTTATTATTAAATATAAACAAGAAAAGACCTTATGACCGGCACTTAGTCTGTCCGTCTATTTCTATGTACTATTTGTTACTTGGCCCATACTTTGGGGACTTTGCATGACATTAAATAAAAGAAGACACAATGTCTTATCAAACAGGCGAAGAAAGTAATTTCAATCTCTCAAACTAATAAACAATATGTTATAAGTTTATGCATATCAACTTATTATAAATAAGTTTATCGAAACGAGTCATGGTTTTATGTAATTGATATGGCATATTGAAGATTGCCGGCAGGTTTCAGACCAAGTAGTATCTATGTATATCATATAGCAACAATCAGATTTATTGTAAAAAACATTTACATATTCAAATTCACATTCGCAAAGAGTAAATTCAGTTGAATATACTCGTATATCTCCCTTTCTCTGCGTAGAGTACCTACTGTGTACATTCTGTGCTCTTTGCCAGAATAAAGGCTGCAGCAACTGCAAATTCGAAAGACCTAAGACATGAATACCCTCAAAAACATTTAAATATTTGGATATACACTGAAATATTTATTGATCTTTTCAAACTAATTTTTATTACCTAAAAAGTGACCTAGAAAAATATATCTTATATCGAATGCTAACTTACTTCTATTGGGTAAGGGTATACCATCGTCGGTACAGCGCTGCTTAACCATTCATTTCTTTATTCATCGTCGGTTGCTCAAGAATTTTTGAGTCGTCGCCCTGGTTGCGAAGTAAAATATTTCTTAGCATTTCAACGCATGTTGAGAGTTTTGTTAGCTGTCGTTGTATTCATGTTTTGATATGGAACGCGCCGGGGTCCTTGTGTCTCTCAGCTCCTCCTCCCCTCCACTCCTGAGCCCCGTACAGGAGCAGGGTCCGGCAGTGGCACAGACACACAACTGGGAGCAGGAAGGTGCTCATTGACTTTGCCCTCAAAGTTGTCATGCGGACGCTGCTGCTGCTGCTGCTGCTGCTGCTGCGGCGGCTGCTTCCGACTGACTTTTGGCCGATAACCAAGAGCAAGAGAGGAGTGGAGACCGGGTTCAGATTTAGGTTCAGCTACAGATACTGCAACTTCAGCTACAGCTACAGCCTCTGCGTCGGCTTGAGGTCGCAGCATGTTGTCAGTGTTTATGTGTTGTTGCATTTTGTCTTGTACGCTCTTCTGGTCATTCTCTGTCGAGTTTTGTTTTGACTTTTGTTTTGTTTTGCTTTGTTTTGTTTCGATTCGATTCGAGCCGTTTGTATTTTGGTCTTTTATGTCGTCAATTGGTTGGGTGCGTGCTTTGTTGCCCTCTCGCACTCGAGTGTTTGTTTTGACTGTTATCTCTCTCCCTCTCTCTCTCCATTTCTGTCTCTCTCTCTCGCACCCACTGTTGCTGGTCAGCTGATAATTTATTGCACCGCTTGTGCCAAAAACGGTCGTGTGCCTTGAATCTCCCGGAACATGAATGCCTGAACTCTGCATGGGGATCCATGCGGGACTCGCTGCAGAACAGAGGCAACACCTTCGCATAGCATCTGTTGGCAACAGCAGCAGCAAACCTCTACAACAACAATAACAGCAACTACTTTGGTAGCCAGATACGTTGCCAGTGATTTGGTCACTTTGTCGATACAACTTTGTTCTGGCCTGCATTCGAGTATCGCCTGACCATCCAACTCAGCCCGCTCTCATGTCCTGTGGCCTGTCCCTTGTTCCGTGCCCCCCCCCTCTCCCTGCCCTGCTCAGCGTGTACAAATGACCAACAATAAAAACAAATGAAAAACTCAGTTTGGTTTTTTGTGTCGCCTGTCGCTTGGAATTAGTAACTACAAGTATGCTAAAAGGTTCATTCAAGTTCGCTTCGCTTGTTCTCTGTGACTCTCCTGTCTTGTCCATAGAAATACATCCGAGCCCATTATGGCCTGGTATCGCTTTCATTTCGCCAGCTTCACGGTTCGCTCTTGTCTGTAAATTGATAGCGAGCGAATAGCTGGCATAGTTGATCCTATCGAATCGGAGCGGAGTTTATACATATATCTTTTAGTTGCTCTTTTAGTTCAGCACTCGAGCTGTAATCAGTGTGCATATTCTTATATCTATTTTGAATTGGGTGTTGTTTAGGGGGGTATTACATTAGTTACGAATGTTATCAATGGATTTATTTGGCGATTTTTAAGTCGGTAGATTGAGGACTTTGCTCGAGGATTGAAAAAAGGAAGAAGGAGTCGTGGGAGACCCCACAAAGTATATATATTTTTGCTCAGGATCACTAACCGAGTCGATTAAGCCATGTCTGTCTGTCTGTCCGGATGTCCGGATGACCCGATGAAGACACAGATCTCAGCTTTTATAAAAGCTAGAGACACCAAATTTGGCATTACGATACGATATTTCTTTAAGTAGTAGTAGCGTACAATTATGGACTCTTAACGTTTAAAAAGGTCGAAGGGTTGCTCTTGTTTAAATAATAAACTTGCTAACCTTCTTAGAACTATTAAGACAGAATTTCCATTTATATGTATATTCACGATCAAACCTAGTAAGACTTCCTCTTAAGGTCATTTAAAAGCTGCACAAATGTAAGTACTTTCTAAGAAAAAGCCTTCTATGTAACTTTTCCAATTTATCACATATTTTTATTAGACTCTTTCGTCTCTTGCATTTCAGTAATTCCCATCAATGAGTTGCCGACATTTAAAAGATGTTCGCCTCGCTTATATTGAATGCATGGAGATGGAGGAATAGATGAGGACAACTGGGCGACATGAGGGTCACACTCAAAGTCAAATTTTAATGAAAAAGTGATTCATCATTTAGTGGGCATAGAAGCGGAGGCGACATTGCGGAGGCAATTAAAAACGGGGTAAACGGGGTGGCGGCCCCTCATAACTGAGAATGAGGCGACCCCAAGCCAAGCAAACCCAACCCAAGATGGGAATGTTGTTGTTCGTGCAGCAATAAGCGGGTCAAATTAGAATAAATAGTTACACAAACATCGTAAGACCGAAGACCCCTTTTTGGCATGCCTGAACTCGATCTTTGTACTGCTGCTGCTGTACTGCTCGCACTCACTGTGTGGCACATAGAAATATTGCAACAAATCAAAAAATTAAAAATAAATAAAAACGAATTGAATAATTTGGGTCAGCTATGTGGATAACCATTGATGATGATGGTGGGTTAGGCTTGGGCTCTGGCTCGGGTTGCAGTTTGACTTGGGATGCTTTGGGGTGATGTCGTAAGTACTTTTAATTAATTGATGCATTTGCCGTTAATTGCATGCGAAGCGAGGAAACTTTGTGTTTGAAAATATTATGAAAATAAAGTCGAAAAGAGCCCGAAAGATACCCTAGAAAAGATAGATTGTGAATATGCTGGTTACAGACAGGGCGAGAAAGCTCACGTAACCACAAACTGCAGACATGCCTTGTGGGGGGGAGGTTGAGGGTGCCCTGCCCAGCTTGATTGCCCGTGTGAAGATGGAGGAGGAATGCGGAGGGGCAACGTCGGTTGTTGTTGCCGCATGTTGGGCATGCAATTATGCATTCATCAAGATTATGACACGACATGCGAGTTCCGATCGCCTCTTTCTGTCTTTAGCAGCAAATGAATTTGTACTCAAGTTGCTATTGTTGTTGTTGCTGCTGTTGCTGTTGTTGTTGTTGGGACTGCTGCTGGTTGTTTTGATAGCACACATTTTGCTGAACTGACGTCGCCGGCGGCGTCAGCGTTGGCATCGGCATCGGCACGCGATTTAGCAGCGGCGCGTAATTAATCGTCAAATGAGTTTAATTGTTTATGTCTTTTATGTGAGACTAGGTTCATACAAAGTCGCGTTTTTCAAGTGCTTGCCTCGATGCCAGATAAGTGCACACACACACACAACCACACACAACACATACTCACATCTGTATGCCATGTCTGTTAGTCTGCAGAGCAATTGAAATCAGCTGACAGTTTTCCTGAGACCGCTTCAATGCATTACTAGGTTTAAAAATGATACGAGTATAAGAATATCAATAAATAAATTACTTAAAATTATTTATTCTTGCAGAGAGTATATTAATTTTGGCCAGAATTTGCAACGCACCTTAGGAGGCCGATCTGACCTCAAAGTATATATTATATATTATTAATCAGCATCAACAGAGGCATTAGTCTAGCCATGTCCGTCTGTCCGTGTGTCCGTTTATTGTAAAACAAACTAGTTTCTCAGTTAGCAAACTATATTGATGAAACTTGGTACACCTACTTCTTATTACTTCTATTTCTTCTTGCTTATTGCCCGCTGTAAATAGATCGGACCGAGCCGAATCGGACCGATATATCTTATAGCTGTCATTCAAACTGTCGTCCGATTTTTGTTTTTTGTCAAGACATTGCAACCAAATTTACTGCAATCGGACTTTTTCTATATTTATAAAATGCATATTAAATTTCATCGAAATCGGACCACTATAACCTATAGAATACATACGAACAATTGGTCAAAATGTAACTTTTTGCATGGAAATCAGTTTAATTTCTAGAATAACTTAAAACGAAATTATAACTAATAACTTATCAGTACTAATCAAAGTAAGACATAAGATTCCGCACCATTTTAAGTATATCAGTAGTATAGTAGCGATCGAAGGATACAGGAATCTGCAAAAGCATAGAAAAATCGCCATACCTCAGGCTTCCTTTGTTATTATTTTTATAACATTTTAAATACATTCACCATGCTAATAATTGTTTGGGTAATTTATTTTGCTTTTTCGGAACTTTCAATTAGGCTGGTTAATTAGAAGCAAATTTCAGATGTGCCAATCTCAAACTGGAAATTAAAAAGTTGGCCGCAGGTCGACTATGAGCTGTACCAGCAGAGGGTGTTCAAATTGGAAGTGTGGGGGATGAAACATACGCCGCGGAGGTTATTCATCATCAGCCAAGTGCAACCGCTAGACAGGATGCCGTACAGTGGGGGAATGGACTCTGACACAGACTCCCACGCGGACACCCTGCGTGGTCTCTGATTAAAACAGAAACAACAAAATTAACCAAAAATTTGCATTTAAATACAAAAATGCGGCAAAACGCGACCAAAAATATATTTCGACGGTGTGGGTGGGCAAAGACAAAGACAAGTTAATAATTTTATCAGCTGGAAACAGCAACAAAATCAGCATTTTCAGGCTGGAGCTGGAGCTGCATCCGCTTGGCACTGTCAACTTAAATTAACTGTAAAACAGACCACGCAGCAAGGACATTTGTCTTCCGACAATTCCAAAAGGAAAAGTGCAGATTTTCCGCGTGCTTTTCTCTCCTCGTGGGGGTTGCAGACTCAGTTCAGTCTTCTTCTGAGCTTATTAATCATCTTTTGTGCGTATCTTTCATTTTTACCATGCCCCAGACCCCAAAGCCAGAGTTCGGTGGCAGGAAATCCTTTTCTAAGGATATGATTTTGTTTGCCACTTCACAGTGCTCTTTTCTATACACAGAGCGACTTTTCGCTAATGAATTTCTGTTAAGTTCACAATGAAGTTGATAAATTCTCAAGTTAATTAGGTTTACGGATTTCGGGCAGCAGATAAAAGCATGAGGCAACCTTTTGGAGAGTTCCCATTCAAATCTGATCAACAAAACCAACTGATATTGAAGGTTTGTAACTGTTAGAATGTTGTCTATTTGCTTTTATGGCTAAGAAAGCAAAGAATTCTCCGATTCCAACACTAAAACCTATTTAAAATGAGTTTTTGCGTAGCATATAGATTTCAGATACATTTGTATGATTTTCTAAGGCGGTGGGCGTGGTTTTCCAAGTTTAATAGCAGCTTTAGTTGCGTTTTATATAAAAGAATCTCTATGACAAATTTAGTATGTCTATCTTCCTTCATAGCTGAGATCTGCGCGTTCATACAACCACAAAAATAATTTCTTGCCATTCTTATGCAAATATTTGCCTGCAGTGCATCAGTCTGCCTGCCACATACGTTTACAAACACACAATACAACATATTTTCACAATTTTCAATTGGTGCGAATCGAAAACAAACTGAAATGAAGTGTCCAAACTATCGTTAAGCCCGTCCATCGATTGCTGTGGTCCAGCCTGGCCACACAATGCTTTCCTTGTTGTTGGCTGCCCACTCGTGACCCACTGCGCCGCCGTTGTGGTGCAGTGGCCCCCTCTCTGGGGCCACCGCTCAAAGCGTTAATTCGTAATTTATGTGTCACACAAATCGAAATTGAATGCCAAGCGAAATTATGGAATATTTATCATCTACTCGGAGAACTCTGCGCCAGGGACACCTGGAGAAGCCAGTCCGGCTGGCGGAGGGATTGTCAATTCGCATTACGAATTACGACAAAGTGCGCATGACTTATGCACACTCACACACACACCAACACACACACATATGTGTATTTGTGGGGACTGCTGTAGAAAGGGTCGCCGCCATAAACTTGATTTGCCTGCGAGCGTGCGAGCTCTTAACCGTAAAAACGTGAAATATTTATAAGAATGCGCCTGTGCGAACTGCAAGCGTTGGTGCGGTGGCAAGTGTTAATTGGAATCAATTTGATAATCTCTCGGGCACACACACGCACACTCGCACACACACACTCGCACGCACACTCGCACTCACGCACCCTGCTTGTGTTTGTTGTGCTGAGTTCATGATAATTTCGCGGATGTGCGTTTTTGATTGAAAATAACGCTGTGGGGGGTTGCGCCACATTTTGTGGCACGTTGGGCACAGCATCGCGGGCACATAATTCAAATTGTATTAATTTAAATGCCAATTTATGGCCAAAATACAAAGACAACAAGTAAGCAAGAGTTGTTGCACTCGAGTTGTGGAAGGCTTGATACCCTTATAGGGTGTGGAATATTTAGTTTGGATTAAGAATAATGATACTAAATTTATATGTGTAAATAAAATAATGAAGAAGTTCTTGAAGGTTGGAGAGATTTAACTGAGTATATACAAATTTTTTAACATTTTAACAAAGTATATTGAAATTTAGGAATTTTGTCAAACTAAATTTCAAAAATGTATCCAATCAGTGCTACTATTTATTATTTTATTTTGAATCCAAATTCAAATTAAATTCTTTTCTTCTCATTTTAGTTTTAACCTATCATTAATTTTTATTTTGATATATATATTTAATTAAATTGTTTTACTTTAAACAGTCGACTGACCATAGTTGACTTTAAACAAATAAATAATAATAAAAATTCTGATGTTTTGTACTTAAAATTCCCATAAAATCGAATGAGGAACTTACATCGATAAATATTTATTAATTACCTGAGTTCGAACTAGTCCCTACGTGCCACAAACTGCTCCCTAAATTGCACATACCCTTGTAAGTATATTGAGGCAAACAGAAAGTGCAACTCTTCTTGTGCCAGCCAAGTTAACAAATGGAGCAGAGAACGACGAATGAAATACGAGTGTGCTAAGCCCAAAGCGGCGAGGATCGAGGTGGAGAGTATTTTAACTGTAAGCGACAGATTTCGTATAAATATTTTTATTTCCCCTTTTATTTGGCTGCAATTGAATGCAAGAAAGGGCAGCAAAGGGGAAAGAGAGTCAGTCCACGGAAGAACGATAAAGGGAGGATTACTTTATACAGTACTGTATTTATATTTGACGACGTAGTATAAGCAGTATAAAATAAGTAAATTAATAAATAAAAAGTAAAGTAAAATAAAAATAAATATATAATGAGAATTAAATGGTTGAAATAATTTTTGTAAGTTGATCAAAACATGACAATGAAATTTCTAAAATAAAGTTTCTTTTTAAATTATATTAATTTTATCTGCAAATTTATAAATACATTAATACATTTCTAGATGTATGTAAAATACATTCAAAAATATATTTTAGTTTTCCTTCTTCATATATTGAAATAACTTGAAACTCTTCTTGAGGACCGTCACAAAGCTAGTAGAGATATTGTAACTACTGTCTTGGGGACAACATACAAAGCAAAGCCAGGCACAGGCACACACACACACACACACACGTACTTTTTGTTCATACTGTGGCATAAAGCCTGCACAAAGACCCAAAGATATTAGTGGGCATTTTTCAATCCTTTGAAGATGCTCAAAATAAAATATTATTTCGCGCGTTAATACGCAAATATAAGCGACCAGTTGGGTGGCACTTGCCGCCACTGCGGCTAGGCGGGTGGGCAACCGACTTACCGATCCCCCCTCCCCTATGCCTGTGCCCCGACCCCCGACCCCGTTGTCTGAGCTGAGGTGTTGTTGAGGCGAACCGGACGCTCGGCTCTGGCAATTGCAACGTGAATTTGCGACTCGTTAAGAGCGCGTGGCAATGGCCCCACGGGGCGAGAGGTGCAACGGGGGCAATCTTCGGAGGTATATTCCATGGCATGGGATGCCTTGCTCTTTGTGCGCCATGGGTGGGCCAGGGCCCAAGATGCAAAGCGCTTTTGACAATTTGTACTTGTTGCCCGGCCCCGTCCCCGTTCCCGCTTGGCGTTATAAATTATGAAATAGAAAATAGTATTCAATTTATTCTCGAGTTGCGTTTTCCATTTTTCCTCCGTTCGCTTTGCATGCGGTGTGAAATATGTGTAATTGGAAAATAAATTCCTATTGCCTAATTTATGACTTGCAGAATTGCAAGTTATTTATTTGAGCATGAACCCCCGACAAGTTGGCCCGGCCTCGGGTCACGGGGCTGCGACGTGGCATGGGGCTTGGCATTTGTTGGCTTTGCTAATTAAATTATGAAATGCGTCGGCAACAAAACATAGAAATATGTAAAGAGAGTGAGAGAGGTACAACTCCTTCTCGAGGAGAAGGGAGAACACATGTCCGAATCTCGGCGTATTCAATTTCATGCGCTTTACAAAACATTTTATGTAAATTCTCGTAATGTGACAAAAAGGGAACACACACTTCAGTGACAGCCATACGGAGGAAACAACGGAGCCAGAAGGGAGCGGGCACAATGGTGATGACGTGCCTAATGAAATTGGACACCAGCGTGGTCCAACTTTGCCATTTGGCATCCGCATTGAGCCCAATAAATTAATGTATCGTGCGCAAGAGTTGCGCCGAGGGCTGCCCAAGTTGTTGGGAGATATCAAGCCGAAATTATGCAAATCAAAGACCGTTTCTTGTCTGCGCATATGCAAAATGTTTAACCCTTAATTGGCTCATTCTGTGGCCACTGTCGCTGCTCACCTACGAGCTGACATCGATAGCCATCGTGCCGGATTTGAGATACCCTTGTGGCCGTGCCCGGAGGCGAGGCGACTCTTTCAATTATACAACTGCAGCTCGATGGTATCTCGAATTGGAGCGAGTCTTGCTGACTCTCCCTCTCTTTTTCTTCCTCTATCTTCCTCTCTCTCACTCTTGCCAGCACATGTGCGTTGGCGTGAATTATCTGGACAAACAGCCAGTGACAGGCGTTGAATTGCCTCAGTGCTGCCGTCTGTCGGGCGGAGTTTACGGCTCGGACTTTGTCGCATAATATGTTAATCAGTGGTCCACATGTCAGGGCGGCATTTGTGGCCTGAGGTCCGAATCAAATTGCGGTTGCTGCGGTTATTAGTGGACAAACCTTTGCCATGTTAGGACGGCTATTTGTGATGCTGGTAAGGGTAGCAGTAGCTTTGCAATGCATGAAGTTAAGAGTTTTACTTTTATGCATTATGTTTTATTATTCTTAACTATTTTAGGTATAAATATTATTGGCTATCATCTGATTAACATCTACGTTTTAAAATAAATATAATAATTAGACGGCAGACCTTTTAAAATCGTATAAGAAATATTTGCATTTTTCACTTTTATTATTTTTCAAGAAATACAAAATTGGTATAACCATTATACGATTTAGAACGCAGCATACAATTTTTAATGTTATCAGTATCTAAACATTATATACATTACTTACATTGAAAAGAACTATAGAAAATAAAGGATCACTATAACACATAACTGCCAAAAGAATAATTTGACTAATGAAGGTCTTTTGTATGATGTTTTGAACTGATTTTCGTAACTTGAAACTTTTTATAAAAGTTAGATAAAAATTAAAGAATACTTTTCCATTTTATTAAAGTCGAACAGCTTTATCCTATAGCTTTAATATAAACTATAAAATTTAAATATATAATATTATTCAACACTGAATAAATCAAAAATATGTCTGATTAAATTCTTTTCTTCCTATTAAAGTTTTTATCATTAATTAATTCTTATTTTTATAAATTAAATTAATTGTTTTAATTTAAACAGTTGCCTGACCTTAGTTGACTTTAAAAAAATAAATAAATAAATAAACTGCAACATTCTATTAAACTATTATGAGAATGATCTGAATCGATATTAATCTGCAGCTCCAAGGTAGCCTTTCTTTCTTGTTATTGTTAATCTAATTAAATCAAATATATTCCAGTGTTTTCAAACTCAATCAATTTCATATATATTGTTTTTTATTGCGTGTTTCTTTCCTATGTGTCTAATTCAATGCTATCATTTGTTGCTCTTTATAGTCCAGCCGCGCAATCGCCATTCGTTGTGGCAAGTTCACACCACACGAGTGAGCAATTTGGCCAGCTTGATATGCCCCATTTTGAGCCACGTAATTCGACTAATTTGCCATAACTCATTTACAGCTCATAAATATAATAATTTGCTCGGACCGAAAGTAGTGCGCCGGCGCACCTCCTTCGCCGCATTCGGCAAGCCAAATTCCCACGTTGCCCAACCGCAGAACGAATCAATCATTTGCCTAGACTTAAGCGGAGCTCGACATGCAAAATAGCTGAAGCTGGAGGAGGAGGAATCCCCGAGTCCGCGTCCCGCTATGGATTACCAGGCCAATTGGTCACAAAATTTTAACACCTTCAGCGAAGAAGGCAAACGAAGAAGTTTCGCGATGATAATCAACGGATATGATGATCAGATGATCGCAACGGATTGATCAGATTGATCAGTTGATCACTCAGTGGCGACCATTAAAGTCAAATCATTTTTCACATTTAGATATTGGCCGCAGGCAGAAGAGAAGAAGGGGGAACAGCCTAACCAGCTAACCAGCTGGCACGGCGGCACAATTTAAGACCACTGCGACTCCGACTCCGACTCCAACTCCAACTCCGACTCCGACTGCGACTGCAACTGGGAATCCATCCATCCCAAAATTAGCCCGATCACGATTTGCGAAATATGTTGAACTGCAGCGCTGGCTCTGACCAAGATCTGACTACCCTGGCCAGTCTGCCCAGCCTGATTGGCCGCCTCGCTGTCTGCCTGAGAGGTTGCCTGCCTGTTCGTCGCTTACATAAAAGTAATCAAATCAACACCTTCATCAACTCCTTGGCCAACCGCAAAATGCCTTCCTTATTTCAGGCAATTTGGACTCACGGCTCGAAGGGCAATTTAAGCTGTCCCACTCGCGTTGTTCTCGCTTCTCCCCGCGCACGCTCCTCCACTCACAGTTCATTCGGTGGCGATCGCCTGTCGATCAAAATACTGTTTTCGATATCTAATTTGTCATTCGGCCAACACAACCCGGCACAACACGGCAACAGAGCCAGAGCAATTTGTCGACCGACGGCAACAGGCTGTCTGCGTTGCACGATCCTGGCAACGGACCCCGAGAGCGAACTAGGGAATCCCGGCATTATGTGCGACGATTATCTTGTCGGCGCGTGAAATTTCCATTGCCAGTGCCGAGTGCGGCCTGGAATTGACCTGCAATTGATATCGATCCATGGCAATCCATTACAGGGGCTAAGCGCGCGAGTTGCATGTCTCATTATTGGTAATTTCGGAGCAGTTCGGGTAATTGCCATGTGCATCTGGGTGCCGAGGGTCATTTGTATAGTGCCTCGCCTGCCTGCCTGCCGTGAGCGTTTATCCACCTTCCCCCACAATACTGAGCTGTACTGTAATTATGCAATAAGCGAGAGCAACTTGTCTGTTGGTAATGTTTATTTTCTTGTATGCCATAAAAAGAATTCATTTAACTGACATTTTGTTACATTTCGAGATCGATCGACAGACGAACTGTGCCAAGCTTAAGTTAACTTAACTATTCGAATCAACAATCTCCGAATATCTCATAGGTGTACTGCATATATTTTTAGTATATTTATAGGGAGATAAGGGAGATTTGTAGCTGCTTTTATATGTACATTGATTACTCTGCGAACACCCAGGAATGAAATGATCTCATTTGATTAAACAAATTAGTTGTTTTTGCTTATCAATTGCATTTACAAATTTCACACCTCAATATATATTTAATATTTACACGCTATTGGCAGCTGCAATCCGTATTCAATCAAATCTCATTATATACAACATTAGTTCTAATTAATAACGCGCAAAAAACAAATCCGATTGAGATTTCTACTTTACAAAACTGAATCTATAAATAAAAGAATAATAAAAAAGAAAAAAAATAAATATATAGAAGAAATAAAGAAAACTTCCCCCCGTGCACAAAAAAATGATACTTTTGTTTTCTTTTTGAAAAACGCAATTTTTATTATTATTATTATAAAATATAGAAAACGTTCATTTATTTATACATATAAATAAAATAATGCTTAGCCTAGAAGATCGTTCAAGAACTGAAAACTTGCACTGAATTGGTGTTTGCCCGCATCGGAATTGATGATAATAATTGATGATTGAAGATGAATCAAATAATATATGTATAAACAAATTAAATTAGCTAAATTTCGCAATTACAATATAAATAAAATAAAGAAATTTTTGTGTACACGTCTTTGAGACGCCATCTGGAGCTGTCGAGAACATATATAATTATATATATAGTAATTTTGATCTTGACTTTAATTGCCGATTTACATTTCACTTAAAGTAAAATAAAATTGCTAAATTGCCACACATAAAGTACAAATTATATAGTTTTTTGGTATAATTCTGCGAACCACTGGGGAGTTGAGTCGAGTGAAAGTAGTGCCCTAAATATATATTCTATATATATATTTATAAGTATATATAAGTATGTATAGTTTAGCTGAAATACGTAAATAGTTTATGCTTTTTTTTGCTTTCTTTTCTGCTGGTTTCGCTTCCTAACGTACATTTACATTGTCTTTTCATTTTTTCTGGGGATTTACAAGTTTAAAGATTCCTTTTTGCTTTCAAGTTAAGTAGAACTCAGTGCCATCAACTATTTTACAGACATAGATAGAAATTTGCCCTGCATGCCCCGCCTATAAATTGGCAAATATTCAAAGCGTTAAACGCCCCTTTCTATTTGCCAGATATTGAAGCAGTTTAGGAAGGATGAGGACCTTCTTGAGCTGTCTATGAATTTTTTTAGACGGGGGCGCAGGCTTTGAGAGAGAGAAGGTAGAAATTTGTTTATGTACAAGTTACAACAACTAAAGTAGATTTCTTTAAAAACAATTATGCTACACGATTCTTTTTTTTTACAATTTTGAGATTGTTTTTTTTTTTCGCTTTCATTTCATTATCATTTTGTGTGTGTTTGTGTGTGTTGTTTTTGAATATGCATAAATAATTACACTACTTGACATCCACAATGAGAGGAACTTCACTGATATCGATTAAATTTGGCGGCGATGGCAGCGACTGTTGCTGCGGATGCTGCTGTTGCTGCTGCTGCTGTAGCTGCGATGTGGCAACAACTGTTGCTGTCGGTGTCGACGATGCCGACGACAGGGAGCCAGCTGAGGACGAGGATGAGGCCATGACCGCCGCCGCCGTGGCAGTGGCCAGTGCCAGTTGCTCGTCGCCAGTGGAGTTGGTGTTGCTGCTGGTGTTGTTGCTGCTGCTGTTGGTCAGCAACAGTCGTTGGTGGTGTTGTTGCAGGCACTGATTTGCATTGACAGCGGCAGCGGCCATCATCATGGTGGCAGCATCGCAGTAATTAGACAGCATTGTTGTTGTATTCACAGTGGCTGGCATTGTTGTTGTTGGTGTCACATATGTTGCTGCCGCCGCTGCTGCTGCTGCTGCATTGGTTGCCAAATAATCGCTGCCGCTGCCATTGCCAATGCAACTGTTACTGCTGCTGTTGCCGGCAGCACCAAGGAAACCGCTCGTTGCATTCATCTGACTGTTGCTGGTGTTAATGCTGCTGCTGTTGTTGCTGTTGTAGTTGCTGATCTGCTGATTGCAAATGCTGTTGATGCTGTTGATGCTGCAGTTGTTGCCACCATATGCCGTTGTTGTTGCTTGTGCTGCCGCTGCTGCTGCCGCCGCATGCATGGCAGCAACATTGCCATCCACATGACTGTGATTGCCAGTGAAATTCATGCCAGCGCCTGCGCCTCCTCCACTGCCGCCGCCGTCGATGCTGCTGCTGCCTATGCTGCTGCTGCTGCTGGTGATGTTGTTGTTGCTGTTGCCGATGCCGTTGTTGTTGCAGGAGTTGATGTTGAGCGTAGTGTTGCTATGATTGGCTGCCACAGCGGCCGCCACAGCTGCGGCTGATGATCAAGTTGTTGTCAATTGGCGCCACATTGTGTGTCACATCGAAGGCAGGTAGGGCCAAGAGAAACTGTTGCCGCTGAGCAACATGTCGCGTATCAGCGTTTCGATGGGCGTTTTGCCGACTAGACGCACAAAAAACAGTTGCTCAATGACCTGGCAAAGGAGAGAAAGAGAGGGGGAGAAAAAAGAGTATATTGGATTAGTTTTAAATATAAATATTAGAAGACATTAATTAAAAGATTAAATTATTGATTTGCGGGGGCGTTGGGCGTGGCACCCAACATTTGAAACAAACTTCATCTGCGCCTGGTAAGCAGAAACCTTTATTCCAAATTTGGTGTCTCTAGCTCTAATAATTTCTGAGATCTGAGTGTTCATCTAGTCATCCGGACATCCGGACAGACAGACAGACATAGCTTAATCGACTCGGCTAGTGATGCTTAGCAAGAATATATACACTTTGTAGGGGTCTCCCACGCCTCCTTCTGCCTGTTACATACATTTGCATAGAGTTAGTATACCCTTTTTGACCATTTTCAATGGTCGAAGGGTATAAACACATATAAATTTATAATAACAATATCAACGCACAAATAATCTCTAAAAAATTAGTAACGATCGAATAATTAACATAGAAGTTAGAAAGAAACAATTTCAAGGGGTTTATGGTATCTCTCCCTGCAAAGTATGCAACACAAAATTCGCTTAACACAGAAGCATGAGCTGGGTAAAACTCCGATTGAGATTTTTGAAAAGAAACAACGATGTGAAACGATGTAACACTGATGTTTCTACAGCTCTTAAAGAAGCTATAAGAAGTCTTTTTGGTTAGATGTCAACTATTCTTACATGTTTTTTACAATATTTAGTAGTTCAAAATTTTGTTCAACTTACTTGTGAGGAGACTGTTCGCAAGGATGGCAATCTGAGCAGCAACTTGCCGAATCTCGTGGGCTGGTTGGGGTACTGTGTCCGGCAGTACTCCTCGAGGGCGCACTGCGATTTCTCTTGCAGGGATTCAATGTGCGTCACATCTGACAGGCCGCAGGCGTCTGTAAGAGAGAATAATAAACCAAATTAGCAAAGGTCGCAAGATAATTCTATGAGTTTTGATAATACAAATGCAACTTGCACAGTTGCAGTTCACCTGGTGCCGAGTAGATCACACAAAATTAACGATCTGCCTAATCTGAGTGCACATGCGTAGTACGTGTGTTGTGCTCTGTTCCAACACTGTGTTCAACTCAACATAAATTGTTGCCACGCCCACACACCACTCTAAATGGCACATGACGGAATATGGCGATTGCGTCACGCGCTCATGATTTATGCCCAATTGAAGCCCGGACTTTGGACGGGCCAACAAGAGGCCGTTTAATTAAATTTTCGAAAATTAAACTAAGCGGCAACGCCCTCGAACGGAATACAGAAACGTACGAATACGAAGCAAAGAGAAGAAAACAAAAAAAAACAATATGGGGGCCATAAAACGGCAAGCATTGCGAAGCTGCTGCCGATTTGCGGGCATTGCGCATACGCAGCGTGTGCCGTCAAGTGTTAATTGCCACCAAGCCACAAAGTTTGCTTATCAATTTTAGTTGTGTACACCAAAAAAAAAAAAACCCATAACACACGTTATTGCCTAGTGCAACAGGTAGACTAGTGTATTTGCCCGGCTCGCCTGTTTGAAATTCAAATTAGACATCAGCACTTGCAAATTTGCATAGCGTTTCGTTTTCATGCATTTTCCGAGATGAGTTTCGTTTGTTTAATTAGTCAACGCATTGCGCGATGCACGCGCTGCCAGCAGCCAGCAGCGACAACGACAACATTGAGGTATCGAAGTATCTTTTAACTCGCACAGATAAAAAACCAATGTGGCATTTATATCGCCTGCAGCTGGTCTTGACAACTGGTGGCCATTTGGTGGCCACTTTGAGAAGTTCGAATACCCTGCAGGCAGTAAAGAGAGTTTGCTCAATTTGTGTGCAGACAGAAGGAGAAAATTGCCTTTGCCCAATATACATATATATTCAGGAACAGTAGGAATAGTTGCAAAACATTTGTTTGCCCTTCTTTCTGCTTGTGTTGTCTGTATGAGCACTTATAACTTGACTATTAGCTCTGCTATGCACACCAAATTTGGCTTGAAGATTAAACTAATTGTAGCTAACAAATATATAAATAAGTACCAAAAATATTAGGACCAACATAGACGTTATTTAGGAAATTTGTATATACTTATGCAAATGCAAAGCTCTTTCCCTGTGCAGGATATTTCAGAGTCTACTTATTTCAACTGCGAGATTTCTCAACATGTTTCGTTTTATGGTTGGCTGCGATGGCAGCGTATCCGATTGCTGTGCGAATTCACATTTGATTGCAACTCGGCAACTTGGCCAGCAAATGGGACGTAATGTGTCGCTTTAATGTCTCGTATTTCAGTTTTTAGCTCGAGCTCTTTGAATTTCATTATGTTGCGATCTGCTGTGGCATGCCACGATTTTCATTGCAGTAAGTCGACTTGTAATCGATGGAAAGTGAATAGATTCAAGTTACAAAGTCAGACTGGGGCTCAATAATCGATTGATTTGGGTTTTATGACGCCTAGTTGGCTGATTTTAATACCAATTTTGTGGTATAAAAAATAAAATATTGTTCAAGAATTGTAGATTATATGCCTATATTTTCATTGGCAAAACTTAAGATTATGACTAGACTTGAATTAAGTTATAATATTTATAATATAAACTAATAAATTACTAAGGTGAGTGTTCAATACTTAAAACTATCTTATAAATACAACTGGATATTGCTTTACTATATTGAACTGCATCTTAACTTAACTGTTATCTGTTGCCAATTGTAACTTGCTTACAAACCCATTGAAGCCTCCCCAAACTCTTCAAACTTTGCCAAGTTCAGTTGGCCAACCAAACAAGCCAAAGACAAAGAGGCAGTTTCGCAGAATGCTCAGCTCAGTCGTCCGTTGGCCCAAGACGCCCCCACACAATGCGCGTAAATCAAGATAAATGATTTGTCGCCAGCGGCAGCAGAAATTCAATTAGCAATTATTAACCATTTCATTTCATAAACAAGCCAACAATAACAGCAGCAACAACAATAACAACAGCAACAACGAGTCGGCAATAGTCGTGAAGCAGGAAAGAAACAAATTTGCCATGGCCCGTTGAGATGAAAAGCCGAGCGAATCACTTCATTGACCATGGTCATAATTGTCAATTGACTTTGCCATTAGCTCTCTGATGATCCTCGTTGACCACAAACTAAAGACGAATGCCATAAAAACCCAACACAAACACATACAAGGCAACAAAGCAGGGGCAAACGAATAAAACTGTGCCACAATACGAATCAATATGCCAGGGAAAAAGAGAAGAAAAGGAGACGAAAAAAACCTTTATTTATATTGTATTTTCATTGAAATGCAGAAGACGACGAAGTGAAAGAGAGATTCCAGTTTGCAGTTTTGGCCAAGAAAGAAATGCAGCGCCGACTCGCAGCTTTCTCGACTCAGTTCAAGCATGGCCAGCTCTCAACTTGGCTTTGATTTTGGCTTGACTTGGCTTGGGATTTAGCTGGGATTTCTTCTTTGGGGATTGAGGATTGGGTTTTGGGTTTTGGTTTCGGTTCGGCTGTGGCTCTTTAACTGTTTGTGCCTGGCTTCGATTTTCGGGGAGCTCAGCCTCCTTTGGCGCAGTTACTAACTCAGCGCGGAGATCGTGACCGCGTGTTTTAAATGCATAATGACCGTAAAGTAGTTGATGTAACTACGTAACCGAATTGTGCTTCCAACAACAGCAACAACAACAACAACAACTGCATGCATATCGAAAAAGGAGCAGATTTCTTGGTCACACAAGAACGTGGCACACCGAGTGCATCCCCTCTCCCCAATTCGATTGCTCCTCACCCGCTCCGCCCTGCTGAATGAGTCTGTCCATAGTAAAGGTTAAGCTGTTTAACAAAAATTATGAATTGCTGCATTATATTTTATTTTATCGTTCTTCTTTTATGGTCAACAACGATCGAACTTCGTGTTGGTCTCTCTCGGCCAAACAGTTATAACTTTATTTACTTTTAATAAGCATTAGGGCAATGCATTTTCCCCCCAACCTGACGGGTCATATGAGGTCAACTATGCATTTATTTTCAAAGTGTGCAGGGTAGAGAATGCTGGGGAGGCACTGTAGTTGTAGGAAAAACTGCAGAGACACTAGAGAAGTTTTTATTAACTCTTCTAATTTCAGTTTAATGTTGGAAGTTTGAAAAGTTCTATTGCATTTCAATCCGAAAAATTTCAAATTAAATTCTTTTCTTCTTTTTAAATATTGTTTATATTGAAAAATTAAATTAATTGTTTTATTTTTAACAGTCGTCTGACCATAGTTGACTTTAAATAAATAAACTAAAATGAATAAACTAATTGGAAAATATGAAAATTTTAAGTTTTGTAATCTCTTTCCAAGTACCTAAGTAATAGTTATGAAAGAGTTGATTTCAAGGAGTTTCTCTCATAAAACATGTAATTTAGCTCATTAACTTCGTATATCTTTAGCAAAACCAAGATCAAACTTCGCTACATCTGTTGCCTTGATGCCATCTTGACTTAGGTCTTGTCTCAGAGCTTAACTGATTCGAACATTGAAGGGAAAACTAACTCAGATCATAAGCAGCAACTGAGGGAAGCTCACAAAATAAAACGAAATGAAACGAAACGCGCCTAAAATGATTCTAATCAAGCAGAGTCAGTTCGGTCTGTAGGAAACTGTTAATTACAAGGCACCAAGCACCAAGGCACCAAGCACGTCTGCTGCAATTTTCGGAAAGTAGCGCAGGGGATCAATGAGCAGCACTAGACGATTTGGGCAACGGCAACAAGACGAAACCAATACAAACACAATGAAGCGCTGGCTGAGATGCAAGCACAGTCAGAAAGGGAGAGAGAGAGAGAGGCAGAGGGAGGTAGAGAGTCAGCGGCGATGTCTTAGCCATGGCTAAAGTTGAAAAACCAACAGCACAAAATGTTGGTCAAAAAGTGTGGCCAAGACATGAAAGCTACAACTCTTAACAACTGCAACAAACGACAGCAATCAGCGAGTGCTGAAGAGGGAGGAGAACCATGGGGGGAGTGGGGTGCAGGGGGGCCGTGCCGAGTCGCAGGCCACAAGCAGATTGGAAGATGCACCGCCGCAGACGCAGACATGTCGTCAACGTGCCGCAGCCGAAGATCTACTAAGTCTATACCTGGTATTTTACTACCGCGATCGTGTCTAGCACAATCAGTTGCGGCACAGGGAGGTAAAGGGTGCGGTAGTGGAAGAAGGGAGAGGGGGAGGGTGGGCAGGCAAACAGTGTGGAGCGATGCAGCGATTGATCGGCTGCAGTTTATGGACTCATGCAGCCAATTCAAATGCAATTGCTGCGCAGCAGTCGAACTTGCAGTTGGAGTCGTCTCCCTCTCTCCCCCTCTCTTTACCGCTCTCTCGGGGCGCGGGGAACACGAACTCGCGACGCCCCCTCACAATGGTCCCCAAGCTCAAGCCAAGAGCCGAGCCCGAGTCGGAGTCGACCAGGCTGACACACACAGCGCTTTGGAAATTGGAAAATTATTTTCATTGCTGCAGTGGAGGAGCGGGAGTACCGAAAGGAGCTGGAGGAGGCAGCGGCCGATTGTGGCTTAGACTTGTAAGTAAGCGACATAAACGAGTGTTGTATTAATGTTCATAATGTGGTATCGCGACGTCAATAAACGTCGCCAACTGCGCGGCCAAGGTAGTAGACAAGGAGGGGGAGTTGTCACTGGGATCGGGGACGACAATCGCTGCAACATGCGGCGGGGACAGCTGCTTGACATCGCAGACACAGAGACACGAAGACACAGAGACAGACTAATATATGTGTGCAACGAGTTGCAAGTCGGACCAGAGTGACCACTGTAAGTGGACAATGGGCAACTGAGGGTGCGCGCTTTGGGGCTTAATCTTAAAGGCGAATCTTAAGTCAGAAGTAAAAACTATTTGCATACAAATATCCTCGATTTATTTAAAACAAACGAAGTGCTAACATAACAGTAAACAATAAAGGAATGCAAAACAAAGTGTATATATAAATATAGTATATAAGATCTTGATCTGTATATAGTAAGTATAAACCTTAACTCTGTACGCCATGTGCCATATTAGTTCTCGTACTTTAATACTTATTCGTTTGCTTAAAATACATAAGTATGTGTTAAGAGAGTGTGTAGGTGTATGTAGAGTGTGTGTGTGTGTGTGTAGAGTATGAGTGTGTATGTAGACTGTGTGTGAGTGGTTGTTAGCTGTGTGCGTGTGAGTGCAGGTTGATCCCAAAGTCCAGTATGAAGTGAGCCAAAGTGTTTCGAGCTGTTTTTGTTTGTGAATTTCTCTTTTTTTTGTTGAAAATTAAAAAAATGCAAAATTAGTAAAAATTAGAAAAATGTGTAAACAAAATGCAAATGCAAAAAATTGTAAAAACAGCTTAATGAGTGTCTCTCTGCTGTTTTTACAATTTTCTGCTTTGAAACTGTCTATGAATTGGATATTATATAGTAAAAAAATCAGGCAAATATCCAGTTCATAGAGAGTTGTTTCACTGCCAGAAACCTCGATCAGAGTTGGTACCGGGAGATATTTCATCATTTCAAGATTTCACGACAGTTTTTGTAGCTGAAAAAGAATAATTTTTGAATGTTTGCATATATTTTTGAAGATATCTGGCATCTCTTTGCAAATATCTTCAAAAATAAATGCATTTAAAACAAATAAAAAAACAAGTTTGTGTTTAAATAGAAGAAGAAATTTCAATAAACTAACAAAAATAAAATTAAATGAAATAAAAAAAGAACAAATTCAACGAAAATCAAAATTAAATACTTCAAATAAATATATAATAAATAATTAATTTAATAATCAAACTAAAATAAGAAATTAATTGTTAAATTTTATAATTTCATTTACTTATTTCCAGCTTTATAATATGTTAGCATGTTAAACATATTCTATGGCAGTTTTGAAAATGAAGTAGGAGAAATTATAGAGGTTAATGGCACAAAAGTGGGGTTAGGTTCGATTTCGAAAAGAAGGAAACTTCAAAAGATTTTTAGTTCCAAACAACAATAAAAACAAAGCTTAAAAATAGTCAACAATTAGTTCAAACAATTAGTAATAAGTAAAAACACAAGCCAGGATTAATTTGTTCAACAGCATATATATTCTTAGGTCTTTCTTTCTCTTCTTTCTCTCTTCTTCTTCCTCATCTACTTCTATCATTAAGCTATAATAAATTAGACTTAGTTTAAGGCAATAAATACATAAGCAGTAGGCACTAAAGATAGCTATACATAAGGTGGTGGATACATAAGTACTGGGCAAATACAGAGACCTAATGCAAGGTCCTCTAATACAGATTCGACTAAGGTAACTATAGGAGGGAAGTGGGGGAGAGGGGGCACTACAGTTGCCACCTACTGCCCGCCAGACTGTAGGGGGAATATCTGTAGCTGGGACTGCCAAAGCTGGCACCGCTGGCCGCAGCCGCTGCCGCCGCGTGGCTCACCCCAAAGGGCGTGCTGTGGTGGAACATATCAAAGGCCGAGCCGAAGGCGCTGCGTGGCGGCGTCTGATAGAACATGGCCGCCGCTGCAGCCGCCTGCTGCTGCTGCTGTTGCTGCAGCTCCTGTTGCTGCTGCTGCTGCTGCTGGCTCGGCGTCTGATATGCTCCGCTCAACGTAGTGCTGCTGGTGGTGCTAAGTGTGCTGGCGACTGTGGTTGCAGGGGCAGCGCTTGCCAGCGGCGCCGAGGCATTGGCAGTGGAGCTCAGGGAGAAGGATGCGCTGTGCGCTTGCGAGGGCAGCGAGGCGCCCAAGCCGCTGCTGTTGTTGTGGCTGCTGCTGGTGGTGCTGCTTCCGCCTGCGCTCTCGGCATTGGCCTGGGAGCTGGCGTACAACGCTGCAAGCAGATCCACCTCAGGCGCCGCCGCGGCCGCTTGCGACTTGACGCAGCTGCTGAAGGCGCTGCTGGCAGAGGGCACAACGGGCGCAGGGGCAGAAACAGCAGGGGCAGCAGCGTTTGTTTTCGCTGTCTGTTGTTGCTGCTCGGCCTGCTGCACTGCAGCCTCCACGCTGGCCACGCTCTTCATGAAGGTGGCCAAGTGCAGCGGCGCCTGTTGCAGCTTCGACTCGAACTCGACGCGATTCAGTTCGTCGAGATGCTCACGCACCACGGCGAGCACTTCATCATTGCCGCACATCGACTCCCCGCCCTCCGCGTTCGCCGCTCGCCTGCCGAGCAGCGCTGAAACTTTGGTTAGCAGTGCGGGCACATCCTTGTACAGAATGTCCAGCAACTTACCGGTGGTGAAGAGCACAATCGCCTTGAGGCAGGAGTACTCGGCCGAATCGACATGCAGCGCCTTCAGCTTCTCCACCTGCTCCTGGAAGATGCGTATGTGATCCATAAAGGCCACCACTCGATCTGCTGCCATGGGGGAGGCGTGCAGCCCGGCGGCAGCCAGCAGTGGCGCCACATGCAGCGGCATCGAGCATTGGCTGGCATTCAGTACGAACAGCTCGGACCAGACGAGACGCAACAGCGCCACCTGATCCGTCACTTGCAGTTCGGGAAAGAACGGTATATTCTTGGCCCACTCGACGGCCGAGAAGAGCAGACGTGCCGCCAGCTCACAGATGTTGTCGATGCCCATGATGTTGTTCGGCTGCAGGCACTGGCCATATCTGGAGGTGGGATATGGCTCGGCGCGCAGCAGCAGCGAGATGTAGGAACTGAGGTACGAGTGACCATTGAAACCGGCCACGCCCATCGGGTCGCCGTTGGCCAGCTGATACTGGCCGTGCATGCCCGCCAGGCCGGGCTGTGTGGGCGGCACGCGGCCACGTTGAACAGCTGCAATGAGAGAGAGAGAGAGAGAACATTAGTTTAGTGTATGCTGGGTCTAAGGGTCTCTGAGTCTGCGTCTGGGCGCGGGTAATTCAATATGTGCCTGCTTTGTACGCTTATTTTGACCGCGACATCACACGCCGCACAATGTTGCCCCATTCAACTGTTGGCAAAGCTGCCACAACGCACAATGCGTCTATCGGGCGCCTCAATCTCAGCCGGGGCATCTCCTTCTCCTGTGCCTCGACTGAGGCGCAAAGCCGCCTTTTGTCTAACGGACAACGTCATATAATACTTTTTCTTAGCTGCGCAACAACCCTGCCAACCCTTTGCCCTCAACTTCCCCCCCTCCCCTTCGAGTGCAACCCTGGCTGCCTGTTTCTTCCCTTCTTACGCTCTTTTTTTTCAGCGTTCTGTTGCCGCAACTGCTTAGATATGCAAATGCGACTAAATACTTTCAGCGCATCTTCAAGATACAAGCACGTGTTTGTGAGAGAGAGAGGGAGAGCAGGAGAGGAAGAGATGGAGAGGGGAAGGGTGCTGGATTGTGTTGCGTGTGTTGAGTGCAGCTTGAGCTTTAATGTCATGAGATAAAAGCTTTGTGAAGGGACAGAGAGAGAGAGACGTAGAGTGGGTAAGCAGATATGGAGAAAGAGAGGGAGACATATAGAGGAAAGAAGAGAGAGAGGAGGGAGAGAGAGAAAGAGGTAGAGAATGAGGAACAGAGAGTAAGAGATCTTAAGAGACTGAAAGTAAGACATCGATGGAGACAGAGAGAGAATGAGGGAAAGATCTTAGCCAGATCTTGTAAATTATAAAAGTCAAAACAAAAACTCAAAGATAAAGACTAGGAGAATAAGAGAGAAAGGGAAGGAGACGTACAGAATACAGACAGAGAGAGAGAGAGAGAGAGACAAAGAGAGAAAAAGAAAAAGAGGTACACGTAGTTACCCACAGAGAAAGAGAGACCTAGCTCACCTACATAAGCAGAGAGAGAGAGAGAGATCGCGCTCAGTTTACCACAAACAGGCTCTCGCAGCTCACTTACAAACCTAACGCTGATCTTTGACCCACAATGCATTTGCCGTTGATATGTTGCGATCTTACACCTGCATCGCTTTTGAAGGCTTGGCCCAGGTCTCTCCAAACGCATTTCATACAATGGCCCCACCGAGTGAACTAACGAACGAACCAACGAACGAATCAAGGAACGAACGAAGTGAGTGAGCGACCTAAGCGAAGTGGGTTAGCAAAGGTTTTTACACCTTCGACTTGGGGTACACACCTAAGCACAGTCATCTATACACACCACACCCCACCAAACCGCACTCGCATTACAGCTTCGACATAATCGGAACACTGAATCGCAACATTTATGCCGCCTTGGGCGAACCAACGAAAAATTGTTTGAGAGACAGAAAGGTAAACAAAACTAAACACGATTATTGATCATGCCAAGTGTTGGACCAGCCATTGTCTCGGACACACACACAAACACACAAACACACAGACAGACAGACACACACCAGTACAGCCAGCTGGTCGGACAAAAGTAACGTCTTTTGTCGAGCGGAAAGCGAAAGCATTTTGGTCACTCGCACAATGGACTCAAGGCTCGAGATCCCCGAAGAGAGAGAAGAACCTTAGCCGAAGAAAAGTGTTTGTTTATTGCTTTAGACGAGCAATTAAGTTGCATGGGGTGGTTTGCTCAAAACCGGAACCCGAACCCCGAACCCAAACCCGAATTTGAATCTGAATTGGAATCCAAACTTGACCAGTGTCCGGCGACACAGTTATTTACACAATACATTTGCGTAATTGCGCCCAGTGCCCAGTTGCCCAGCGATGTGATCCTCGGTTGATCTATGCAGGCAGAAGATGCCACAGCAGACCGGTTCTCTCCCATCTCTCTCCCCTCTCTCTCTCTCTCTTCCTCTCTGTTTTGTCCAACTGCTGAGCCTGGGCTTATTTATGCGCCTGGGAAAATATTCTTCGCTGACCGCAGCTAAAAGTTACCCGACTGACCGCAACTACCAAGTGTACCTCGATCGACTTTCCAGATAACACCAACCACAACAAAAACATCGCGCGAAGAAGCAGAAGAAGGAAGGAAGAGAAGATTTCTTCTTCTTTCGCTGATTACTTAATGAATGAATGCATCATCATCGCTCTGCAGCCTCCGCACAAGCACGTGCTCAAGTCCTGACTGCGCTTTTGTAATCGATATTTGCAGAGCGACGCGACTATCGAGATGCGCTCATCATGTCAATCGAGGAACCACTTAAGCGCGTGCCCAAGTGCCTGCTGGCTAATTGTGGCCGAAGTGGAATTGAAGAGCTTTCGTTAATCGACTCGTTGATTTGCCTGCTATCAGCGACTAACTCCTACAAGCAACCCTGCCTGCCCCATCTAGTTGTTGTTGTTGTTGTTGCTGTTGCTGTTTCCTCAGCCTTTCACTTTTCCGCAATTTGCAGTGTTTGCTGTTGATGTACAGTTTCAATTTCCATTGTTTATGGGGTTAAACAAATGTCATACGTTGGACAACTTGAAAAATTATGTGAGTTGAGTATAGCTTGAGACCTTCTTTGATTACTTAGAAGGAAACTGCAAACTTCTTCACAATTTATCGATTTTAACTCATTATTTTCTTTCTTTTTTATCGATGTTTTCTTATTAGAACTCTCTTTATCTCTAATATCGTCAACAAACTCAAAACTCTAACCAATTCAGCGCGTATTTCCACAAAACCCGCTACCCTTTTCTGCATTTTCTACCTTTCTGTTTATATTTCTATTTTCAGCTCAAGAATTTCATTCAAAAAACATCATCGGCATGCAAAACTATCGCATACCTAAAGTTATCTGAGCAACCCCTAAACCGGTATCCGCAGCACGTAGACCGTTGTCCAGTTCGCTGAGCCACCACCCTGCACTGAGCACTACTCAGCACTACACTGATCCCATTGACACTTGGCAGTTTAATTAGAGCGACCCCGAGCTGTGATTTTAATGTGATTCTTTCGTATATATTTTCTGGTTTTTCCATAGGCTTTTGCCAGCGAAGCCCAGCGCATTTCTTGACCGCGCCGCAAGCTACAAGGTCCTCGGGTGGCACAACCTTTGTGCCGCTTTTGTGCTAAGTAGCGCCCCGAAATGAAATGAAATGCTATCATCATCAAACGAGAAGGGTCCGGCACAAAGTGACATTTTCTCACGATTTCTCAGCGCTGATATTGCCTAGAAAACGACTTTTTGTACTTTTTTTCTTTACTCGCATAATGTACATTGCGAACTAGTTTTATTACTGAGAACTTGCTGTCGTTTGAACTCTTTTGGGTCACTCCGGTAGTGCAGGTAATCCCGCACTTAACAGGTAGTAGAAGCAGAAGCCGAAGAAGTCCGTAGAGCTGAAGACATCACACACTTGGGTCAGGCAAATTGCGCAAGACTGGGTTAAATCAATGTTTAGATACATTTAATTACAATCTGTGTGTAGCTGTAACTAACACACACACACACATACATACATGCGAGTCTATACTGCATTTTAATTGCCCGTGCATTATACACGTACTCGTTCTTAACCCAAATGCAGCTCGACATCTGTGTGGGTTATTAGCATTTTGCGAAAAACCTGTCAATATTAGTGCAGATAATAACAGCTCTGTGCCAGAGACAGACAGACGGACAAACGGACAGCGAGAGAGAGAGACAGAGACAGACTGACGTTAATTGTTAATGCCGACAAGCGCAACTAAGCACTCGACTGGTCTGTTTTTCTGTCCGTTTGTCCGTATCTGTCCGTCAGTCATTGATCGGCCGTCAATTTGTCGTCGTCGTCGTTGTGGACAAAACATTTTGCCCAACTATGCCAAATATTTGCAGACAACAAATTGCAACTCAGCTCAGCTTTGTAAACGAGCCCAGTCGTTTCTGTCAGTGTGGTTTCTAATCAAATTGACTTTTAATACGTCACGCCACAAAAAAGTGTCGACATATGAATTACAATATCGAGCTAATTCCCCCAGTCCGAGCTGAGTATGTTATATACTCGAGTATTCGAGTATTCAAGTATTATTAATTATTCAAGTTTTGCGTTTGATCTCTGGGGTCACTGTGTGAATGTACGAGTATATACCCCTCATAGCTGGCGCCAAATTGAGGAAAATATTAACGTGAAATGAGTCGAGCAAATGAGTCTAATGGAGCGGACATTAAGTCGCTTATGATCGCTGTTTTGAAGTGTATTCGACTGGCTCTTGTCAGCTTATTAAGTTATTTTGTAGACTGGCCACATTTAATGCCACGTTTCATCTTCACTAGATCTTTCTCGAGCACTTTTGAGCACTGTGGCCACATTCCTTGGCAGTGCCGCCTTGGCTTGTTCTCTGCGACATTCCTGACATTTACTCTTCCCATTTATTGCACCCAACGTAACCCAAATTCGTCGCGAAATCAAATTTAATTCTATTCAGTTGTTGTTGTCGTGTGCTACTTCCGATCTGCTCTCTCTCTCTCTCTCTTAAGTTCTCTCCTGATCTGTCTCTCGCTAATTTATTTATGTATTTGCCTCACTGTTTGACTTTTAATTGACCCACACACCCGTTGCGCGAAATTTCGAATTTCATTTTCTTAGCACACACGATGAGTAACTTGTTGGGGTTGGCAAGGGGTACTAAAAAGGGGGGTTAGGGGAGTGTGACTTACCTTCGCGTCGCATGCCCATTTTGAGGCACTTTTTCAAGCGGCAATATTGACATTGATTGCGATGATGCTGATCTATGGGACAGTTTCTGCTGCCGCGGCACGAGTAGGTGAGATTGCGTCGCACGGAGCGCTTGAAGAACGATTTGCAGCCTGCAGAGAGAAGAGAAAAGAAAGAAAGCATGTTAGAATATGTTGTATAATAACAAATAAAATAAATAATAAATAAATAAGCATTATATACATTGATCAACTGGTAGTAGAACTGTTCGAATCGATTCAGGTTGAATGACTTTCAGTGGCTAACAAAGAAAGTTGCTCGCAGACTAGTTGACTGACTAGTTAACCTCAGTGCAAACATCTTTATGACCTCCTCCTGCTCCACCTTCTCCAGCTCGAACACTATGTCAGTTACACCTTCGAATACTTGAGCAACAAGCGAAACAAGTTCCACAGCACTTGAATTAAAACAAAACAGAACAGAGACAAGCTGGGAAGACGACCGAAAATTGTTACCACTTGTAAAGCAAAGTACCTCGAAGAGGAACGACGAGAAGAGACGGGAGAGAGAGGAGCGAACAGAGAGCGCCCTCTGGAGTTGGCGATGCCCCATGCCTGATGCCTGCTATGTCAATGGTCATGTTACACGTTTCATGGCTTAACGCCTTCCATAAAATTACCTTTAATGGCTTTCAATTAACAAAGTGTATCTTGGGCACGAAGATACGAGCAGCAACGGCTCGAGAGCTCAGGGATCCTCATTGGGATCCTCGTTCTGTTCTGTTCTCGAATTTACTGTTAAGCACTCTGAAGTCAAGACTAGACAGCAGTTCTAGTTGTGCTCCCTCAAGATCCGATCATGTGTCCTGTGTAGTCAACCCTCCCCCTCTTCCCTGCTTATTGTCTTTGCCTCGCTTGGGGCCGCGGCGGCCACACAAAATTTCTCACAATAACTCAAAACAATGGCATATGCTCATAAAATTCGTTTTAAGCTGTAAAATCATCATCAAACAAAATATGTAAGCACTGAGCACACCACAGAGCATACAGGGAACAGTCCATAAAGCCAGTCGCGGGGCAACTCTGGCAACGATACGAGGCGCGGGCGAGACTGCGTTTCGATCGTGTGTAGCACAAACAGGCAAGGTCTAAACGAATCGAACTCTTAATGCGCTACAATTGAAGAAGCTTAAACTTAAAGCGCCACAAAGCTCTTTAAATTAAACCGAACTTTATTTAAAGTCAAAGTAGAGCTTTAATGCGCTTAAGAGCTTTAGGGTGACCATGCTAATTAAAGCATACACTAATTGTGTATTGAGTCAATCGCGTGATGCGGTACAATTTAAGAAATTCAAACTAAAAACTCCAAAAAGCTTTTTAAATTATAACGAACCTTATTTAAAGTCAAAGTAGAGCTTTAATGCGCTTCAGAGGGTGACCATATTATTTTTTGCATACAATACTTGTGTAGGGTATGCAAGCGCCGGGCAGGCCGTTGCAGGCCAACTAAGCCAAAAACGTTGGCCTCACACGCCGCGCTAGACACAGCGAAGACTGAGAGCCAACTAAGAGGCACATCTAGAAATTTTGCTGCACACACACACACACACACACAGAGACAGAGAGACATGGAGGTACTGGCTCTGATACAGCACACACTTAAGCTTTTACACCATATGATCTACGAATAACGATATTGTACCAAGTCACGATTTCTGCACAAAACGTACCGTTGCCTTTTCCTCTTTGCCAGGCCTGCCTCGCGTTGTTGTTGTTGAATGTCTGGGCATGGCCTCAGCCGGGTACCTTCGGCTTTTGGCTAGCATAGAAAATAATAAAGCTGAAGGAGGAGCAGCAGTTGGAGCCGGGTAGAAAGGAGAGAGAAGGAGGGAGGCTGCTGCCCATATGCGCATATCGCATATCGCGGCTTTATCTGGAGCTCAGACGATGCGCTGTGCCGTGTCGTTATTGATGAAGATACGAGCAGAAGCATTTGCAGAGATACCGTAAATCTGTGTAGCAAGAGGAAGAGGGGAAGGTTCAAGGGGAGGGGTAGGAGCAGGGGGAAGCAACTCAGCTTATATCAATAACCCAAAAAGGGTGGAGCGATAGAAAGATGGAAAGATAGAAAGATGTAGCTAGAGCCGAGCATGCAGATTAAGCTGTTGCAAAAATGGTCACCCTAAGTTAGAGATGGGAAAGGGGAGGGGAGGGGAGAGAGAGGAGAGAGGGGGGAAGCCGTAGAGCACTTGCTAGGGCTTCCTAAATGCAACTCATCGCTGCAGACAGCTTAGCCATAAGTCGAGCTGCGCTTTGCGGTAGTTTCAATTACGCTGCTGCTGCTGCCTTAATTGCCAGTGGGAAGAGAGAGAGAAGAGGAGAAAGAGAGAGACGAGGAGATAGAGGGCGAGGGGGCGTGTCAGCTGGCAGTGGGCGCACGCTCAGTCTCGCTCGCGTGTCTGCTACGCGCCATAAAGCGTTCAATACAGTTAGCTCGACCAAGTTCCAAGAAGCGGCGCGACTGCAAGCTGAGCTAAGCGTTCTATTAATTGAACTTCCTCAACTCCGAGTGTGTGTGTGAGTGTGTGTGAATCTGCACGATACCTGCTGCCATAACCCTGCACTCCCCCTTCCCCCTGCTGCCCCGCTGCCCCTGCCTAGCGTGACCATGAAATGAAAGTGCAGCGCAACGCGAGACTTTTTTGCCGCTTGGCCGCTCAATTTAAAGCGTGAAATTAGCTGCAACTTGCAACTTGCAACTAGCAAACAAATGCGAATATGAGTGTTTGTGCATAAACACTCACACACTCACGCAGACAGACAGACAGACAGACAGTCGGGCAGGCAAATTGCCTATCAGCGAACGCCAATTGCCAATTTTTGATTGCTGCAGTTGCAGTCGCAGTCGGCGTCGCTGCGGTCAATGCACCGTTGCCAGAAGTGTAACACCAAAGTCAATAACAGCCACAGACGCCGCCCCATTGTCGGCTAATTTTCTAATTATTAATACACACACACACACACACCTGCACACACACACAGCTGCACACACACTGAGCTGCAGAGAGCCATCATTAAGTCGCAATAATTAAATGTTAAGCTTACATGTGCAGGCAACTAGTCAAAGTAATTAGCACAGACTGCAGACCGCAGACTGAAGACTGGCAACAGAAGACTGGCAACTGTAGACTGCAGACTGAGCTGCTGACTGAGGCGGCAGCTAGACAAAGTATCTGGAGTACAACCGAAACATAATTGCAGGCCGCAGACACGAACCGCAAAATGTTTTAACTTGCGCGCATGCAGCGCGAGTATCTACAAAATGCGCTGATTACGCTCAGTCAAAGCACAGGCGGAAGTGCTCCCAGCCCAGCTCAGCCCAGCCCTAGCAGCAGGTGCCCACAGCTGATCACTTTGCCGTTGACATTGCCCTCATCAAACAGTGCGCTTTATAGTCATTGCCTCAATATAGGTCAACTACAAAGACAGTTGCTGCTGCTTGGACATGTCTGTGCGTGTCCAATTGCAGAAGCTTCCACTGCGAATCGTAAATTGGCTTGACAATGAATTGACGCTACAAAATTGTTGCAGCTTCAGCTACGCATCGTTTGGCTAAGTACCAAAGGAGTTGCAGATACGCTGGGAAAGATACGCGGTGTAACTGATTGGAAGCTGTGCCAGGGGGCAGACAAAATGGGCATGGGTAACAGTTTGAAGTTTGTTTTGAGTGTTAGACAAGAAAAAAATTTGCGAAATAGAGAAAATAATAAAAATAATGTATTAACTCTAAAAAATCCTAATTTAAAAAATAATGAATAAAAAATATGATAAATATTTATAAATGAAGAAATTAGAGTTCTAAAAAAGATTTCAAATATGCAATACTAAAATTTCAATTTTATGAAACAGTTTTGTAAATAAAATGAGTAGATTTATTCAAGGAAATGTGGGGGAAAAAAAACTGTATACACAGGGCCGTTACAACGAGTTTAGGGGAACTTGTGCAATACTCTCACTCGACCTTCGTTTAGCTTTAATTTATGTTAGCAATAAAAATAAGTAAACTAAAGGAATCGACTTTTCCCAATATTTCCCTTTTAAAACTGTTTCTATGTTTGCTGAGAGGAGGCCCCTGGCAGTTGTGGCCCTTGTGCACCGCATACCCTGCACATACCTAGCTACGGCCCTGAATATATATGGTGATATTGAAGTAAATACACATATAAGGCAGGCTGTATGAAGTCAAATACTAAATTTCTTCTTGAATTTATCTTCTTTCTCTTCAATCAAACGAATAAATAACTCTCTAAGAGGCAATTGTAGAAACAGAAGGAATAACACGAATATAATGACAATATTTTGGGTTGATAAGAAACCGGTGATAATATAATCATATAATCATATCATGTATGATTGCTTGTGATATTTTTGATTATTTCTTGAACATTGAAATCTTCCCAAGTATCTCACTTACTTCCCCTAGAAATTTCAAGTTTAGAAACTAACTCATTATGCGAGCTTGTTCAGCTGTGGCTCAATTCGAGGTTACAATTTCAGCATATGCAGAGCACAAGCTGCAGGCAATTCGCACGTTGCTCCACTGACAACGGCAACAGCAACAACAACAACTGAAGCAACAGCAACAACAAGATCAACAACAAAAATGCCGACTGAGACTGGCGAAAATAAAGATAAGCGATTTAGCTTTGATTTAACTGATGCTATGCGAAGTTATGCACTCAACTTCGCTCCCAAAGCGAGCTGCAGTTGCTGTTGCTGTTGCTGAGTTTCTATTCGCGGTCATGCACGGAGCTGCAGCATGGGCTGAGCTGGGGCATGGACATGGGCCTGGGCAGGGGTCTGGGTCTGGCACTGAGCCTGGACTGTGCCGCGGCGAGCGACACATGGCGATAAGAAAGGTTATTGCTGCGGAGTTGCGCTATTAAAAGAGAGTGAGCAGAGGGGGAGGGACGGAGAGGGGACAAGTTCAGCTCAAGCTGCGACTCTACTGACTTGTTACAAGTGCATTAGGCACCGCAAAAGGGGGAGGGGGAGAACAAGACAGCGATCGAGAGCGAATGATGCTACAAAACGTGCCGAGCAAAAGTTGCACAAAATAAAAGCGAATATATTTCTGGAAGCTAGACGAGAGTGGCACAGTGCCACAGCAGGGCAGGGGAGGGAGTGAGGTGGAAGCAACAGAAGAAGGGGGGAGTGTGCTGCCTGCTGCTGCTGCTGTTGCCGCTGCTGCTGATCGATTAGCCGCGTTAGCTGAAAACGAAAATTGCGCATGAAGTGGCAACAACAAAGAGAAAAAGAGATGGAGAAAGAGGGGAAAGAGGGGGAGATAGAGTTGGTGAGAGAGGGGGGAGAGAGGGGCAGAGTGAGGCAGACTGTGAGGCAGCCTAGCAGCAGCTTAACATAATTAATTAAACCGTTACATTATAAAGCGGATCAAGTCGCGCTCGTCGGTAGTTCACGATTTTGTGGCCAACTCGAGCTGCGCCAAAGTTTTAACTGCGCTTCCCCTCTTAACTGAGAGTCTCCCCCCTGCCCCTCCCTCTGGGAAATCGCATCGTGTCAGGATGCATTTTTTGCGCCTCATTTGGCCGAGACGAGCTGCAGCACTAGCAGCTTTAGCTGGCTCCAACTGCGACTGAGTACAACGATTTGTAGTACAAGTCTGCGCTTAATGATTACAATGTCTTTCCACTTAGTTGTTGTTGTTGTTACTGCTATTGTTGTTGTAGTTTTTGTTGTTAATGCTGTTGTTGTTCTTACTGAAGTTGTTGTTGTTGTAGTTACAGTTGTTGTTGCTGTGGCAGTTGCAGTTACTGTTGTTGTTGCTGTGGCAGTTGCAGTTACTGTTGTTGCTGCATTTGCTGTTTGTTTTCTGGCTCGAAATTAACGAAGGGTCTCGTCGTTGCCTCATTAATGTTGACAACCCTGGCTGGCCAAGTTGTGCAAGGAGCTCATAAAAAAAGGGTTGCCCTCCCCCCTCACAGGGCACTGCTCGTGCTACCTCAACTGATTTTATTGCCAGAACATTTCATAATAACAATTTGTCAGGCCAAATATTGCGACACTAAATCAAAGCTGCCTCCCTGTCTTTCCCCCTCTCTCCCCATCTCTCTCTCTCTCTCTGTGTGTTTGCCAAATCGCGCGGAAGTTATAAATGTATATCAATGTGGGATTTATGCTTAGCTGCATATCTGATAAAAGGAGGGAAATCCTTCCCCAATGCAAATTTGAATGCAGCCTCGCCAAGCAAAGAGAAATATTTATTAAACTTTTCGTCTTGCTAATTAATAAGCAAAAATACGTTTGCTGGGGCGACTGCACTGCCACGCCCACTGCATGCGGCTGCAGCGTCATAAATTGTGTGAGACAGAGAAAGAGAGAGACAGAGAGATAGGAGGTGGAAGCGAGAGGCAGCGCAACAGATCTGAAAAATGTGAAATGCGCAGTGGGCGTTGTTAAGTTTTTTTCTTCTCTCTTTTTCTTCTTATTTTATTCACTCTGTTTGTTGTTGCTGTTTTTACAGCTCGTATTTACTTTGTTGTAGTTTGGTTTTTTGATTTTTCCAATTTGTTGTTGTGATTTTGTTTTCGTTACTTTTTCGGAGCAGACAGTTAATTGATTTATGCGCGCCTTTGTTAAAGCTCAGCAAAAGTGTCTTACACGCGGAATTTCCGTGCAAGGGGGTCGGTAGAAATTAAAAATTTATTAGAGATTTTTGGCAATTCATATGTGAGATTGGGCGCCATAGGCAGTAAAGGTTGAGGTGCCAGAAGCAAAAAGTCAAATGCTGCTAAATGGCAATAAATATTGTATAAAGAAAGTGACAAAGAAAGCAGGAGAACGAGGCAGGAGGAAGAAGAATGGTAGGCCAGAAAGATTTGCAAAATATATAAGAATATATCTATAATTGATGCATATTTTGAATATGTTTTTTATATTAAATATAATAATCAAAACATTTCTCTATTTTTCAATAATAAATAAATTAATGCTGAGATTTTTATATATATGGTAATAAGCACATTATTATAGCTACCCCAATGCTTTATACTGCTAAAATTAATTTTACTTATCCCACTTCAAGAGTGAAGAAGATTTTATATATGAAATTGACAATCTTTGTTGTACTTTTGAAAGGAATCAACCTACGTGAAGTGCTTTATTTGCCTACAGCACAATGAAATGAATTAAAAAGCCACACATGTTGTTCGCTAAAGTTCTTCATTTAGGCACAAAAGCGAGAGAGGGAGATAAGGAGACAGAGAGGGGAAGAGAGAGAGAGGGGAAGAGAGAGGAAGATAGAGAGAGGTAGAGGCGGAGAGAGAAGGAGTATCCCCCCAAACCAAAGCAGACATGCAAAGATACAAAGATACATTTGCGGACATGCTTGGCCCAAGTGGAAGTTGGGGAGGCATAAAGAGAGGCACAAACGACACTGCGACATCAAAAATTTGTATTTTTCGACATAGTAACCCCCCTTTGGCTGTACCCCCTTTGCCCAGCTTAACCAAGCTCATCAGAACTCTACACGAGTTTGGGTTGCGCTTTAATTGCGGAACGTGGGAAACTATTTAAATGAGTTTACATCAAACTTCCTCGACTTTCTTGCGACTTGGCTGAGTTGGTTGACAAACTGAGATGCACTCACACACACACAGGCACATACTGGCACACACACACTCCCTCACACACACACGCACACCTGCGTTGGCGGTTAATGCGGCTCTGCTCGCGCTTAACAATTAGACAGCTTGGCAATTTTTTATTCGCCACTGCCGCAGCTAATGTTGCAGTACACAGCCTACACCCTTCCCCTCCTCCTTCTTCTTCCCTCCTGTGTACCTGTGTTTGTTTTGCCTTAGTTGATGTGTGTAGTTTATGTGTGGCAGTTAATTAATTGCATGCCTGCTACTTAGTCGCCATGGCAATTTTTCATTACAATTTATTTGTCATTTTCATGTGGGGCAAATGCGATAGACGATAAATCAGTTTAATTAGCTTTTGACATGGGCGCCAAGATGCAGCAAGCATTATTTGCAATTCATAAGCTTGCAGCATGTGGCAGAGAACTTCTTGGAATGGCAACTGCAACTGCAAGTGGGAAAAGCTCAGCTCGAACTTGCAGTAATCGCCATGACAAATGGCTAAATTAATAGCAGAGAAGTTTTCCCCTCTCTCGTTGTTGTTGCAGGAGTTTCCCCAGTTACTGTTGTTGTTGCTCCTGCTGCTGTTGTTGTTGTTGCTCGAACATAGCACATTAGCGGGCGGCATGCGCTGATCATTAATATTATCGAGTCGCTTTTATCAGCGAGCATTTTTCAGGCAACTTGAACTGTGACTTTTTGCAAAGGTTGCAGCCACATAGCATAGATATATTATGAAGATATATAATATACATGTGTGTATACATATATAGAAAGCTGTGTGTGTGTGTGTGTGTGAGCGAGAGAGCGCGAGCGGAACAGGAACCTAGCGAGGGGCGCGCATGGGCAACAATTAATCTTGCAGCTTATAAGAAGGCAGAGGACGAGGCAGAAGTTTCACATGCCGAGGGGGAAGGGGAAGGCAGACAGACAGGGCAGACAGTGAGACACACACAAGTGAGAAACGAGTTGTGCCCGCTGAGTGTAAATGTATCTCAGCATACGTATCCGTATCTGTATCTGTGTCCGAGTACGCAACTGTAGCTGAATCAGCTGAAAGGACGCGGCGCATTATGGCAGATTTGAGAGGGAGAAAGAGAGGGAAAGAGAGAGAGCGCCCTGGAATTACCTGCATATATAAATATGGCATAGCTTTCTCAACTGAAGACTGCAGACTGAAGACTGAAGAGACTGTAGACTGTAGACTGTGCAACTTGAAGTTGAGACTGCGCGCGATTGCATAGAACAAAATAGATTGCTATCGTGGCAACATCATCAGGCGCAGCCCCGAAAGATATGCGGCCAGAGCTTGAGATGCACACACACACACAAGCACACAGATACATAGAGATACAGCTAAAACTTCAGACGGAGCTACAGATAGTGAGGGGCAGCGGGTGGCGCGTGTGTGGAAACACCTTCAGAATGCAGCGAGGCGGTCAGCGTGCAACATATTTTGATTGTTCTTGTTGCTATTGTTGTAGTTGTTGTTGTTGTTGCTGTTGTTGCTGCTGCTGTTGTTGTTCTTGCTGTTGCTGTTGTTGTTGCTGTTCTTCTTGTTGTTGTTGCCGTTGAGCATGCGTACAAAATGCTGGGTGATTAATAATAATAAAAGCGCCCACAATGCTACGCGCCAGCCAACAAACAGTGGTTAAAGATACACTGCGCAGCCGTTAGATACATTTTGAATACAATGCAAGTTACAAGCACTTTAAGCTGCATTTATGAGCTGCATAATGTGCTAAGATATTATGTCTTGTCTACTAAATAATTCTAAAAAATTCTGACTGTGTATCTATGAGTTATGCTTTCAATTTCTCTGTAGATAAAGTATCTATAAGTAATTTACTCGGTAAAACTTGCATAAAATCAAAGTTGCCTTTGCTTTCCTGTCTCAGCAATATATGTACACATTTTCTCACTACCCGCCCCACTGTGCAGCGTTCTCTGTGCTGCACTGCAACAAGCAGAACAGTTGAAGAGATACGAATATGACAAGTTCAACTTGAGTTTGTACTAAATGCCGCAGCGAAGCGAGCTGCGTGCAGCGTGCAGCGTTAATCTGCGCCACTCTCATGCATGCAGTCGGTCCCCTCTCCCCTCTCCTCTCTCCTGCTATAAGTAACCTAGCTAGCTAGCTACATGGGCTGCCTGCTCGCCCAGCGCTGAGACAATAAAAAGGTGGGCGCTTCATTTAGCAGGCGCAGGCCGCGCACAATTTGCATGTTTGCTCAACAATTGTTTGGCCTCAGTACAAAGCGCACCGTATTTTATTTAGATAATAAGTTTCCTCTACTCAGCGCCGAGATAAGACACACACACACAGACACACACAGGGGGAGATACAGATACACACACGTGCAGCCAGTTGAAGTGCCCTAACGGCTTCGCTGTCTTCTTTCTGACCAGCAAAGTATCTGCGAACTGTGAAAAGCGTCTGTTACACAATTCCAGCTTCAAGTGGAAATTCTGCGAAATTTTCATTGGCAGTGTGAAGAAAGAGGAGTGAGGGGGAGTAGCCTGAGGGGGGAGAAGTGGCTACAGCTTTTCCCAGCGCCATATTTTTGGTTGCAGCTAAGAAAATTTCCACTGTATTTCACACAGTTTGCAAAGTATCTCAAGCGGCTGTTGGAGATGCCTCTCACACACACACACACACAGATACATACGTGTGCACACCCAGCTAGACAGCCCTAGGCTGGACCCTACATAGATCTCCGAATTTTATTGCCAACTCATCAAACTGCCATAATTCAACGTAACTGTCAAAATCAGCCCGGCTCAGGCCAGGCACGAGTGAAGTCGCCTACACCTTTAACTCTCTACTTCCCCTACTCCCCTTACTCTCTACTCCTCCTACTCCTACTCCTCTGCCTACTCTTTCCCTGCTTCTCTTCCTTCCTCCTCTTCTGCTGCTTGAACTCTTTCTCGCTGGCTCATCATCCGCACAATTGATATCTGAACGATAGAGCGATTTCTTGTTGATCTCCACAGCAATTACAATTACCCAGCCCCAGCCACCCCTTGCACACCCCTTACCCTTTTCCCCTCGTGTTATTTGACTCACCTTCACAGGTAAATTGTCCGTAATGCTTGCCGGAACTCTTGTCGCCGCAGACCACGCACTCGATGTTCTGCTTCGAATCAATCTGCGATCCACTGTTGCTGCTCTGCGAGTGTGAACTGTTCGCCTGCGAACTGGGCGTGGTGCTGCCGCCTCCGCCGCCGCCGCCGCCACCGCAGCTGGCAGACTGTGATCCCTTGATGATGGGCACCAGATCGGGATTGTGTCCAGACTGGCCGCTGGATGTGTGATGTGTGGATGTGGAGCCACCGTTGGCACCACTGGGCAAACTGGACAGATCCTCCTTGATGACATGATGGGCGCCGCTTTGGTTGAGATTGCCAGTGGAGGCAGTCAGGCCGGACAGATCCTGCTTGATCACCGTCGACTGTTGGCTGGCCACGCTGCTGGGTGTTGTGCCGCCGCCGCCGCCGCCGCTGCTGGTGGCACCACCCGGTCCAGAGGAGGCATGCAGATGGCCACCCAAACTGGGATCATGCCAGGCACTGTGCGGCGGCACGCCCAGCGTCATGGAGCGCGACAGGCCCAGATCGAAGGCGGACAGCTCGGCGCCGGACTGTGGCCGCGGATTGAAGAAGCCGGGAGCGGTGGACGGGGAGGCGCACATGACGCCGCCACCGTACACGCTCAAAGAATTGTGCGTAATAATTTTGGCGGCCGGATCGGAACACTGGGAATAATTGCTGGAATACACTTTGCACGCTCACGCACAGTGGGCACAGAGACACAGTGAAGCACAGTGGGCCTTGCGATGCGTTTCACACAGATGCCAAATTCTTTTTTTATTTCTTGTTTGTTGTTGTTGCACTTTGCTGTGAATTTTATGGCAAAAATTTATTTAATTCTTGCTCTGCACATTTTACACAGGAAAATTCACTTTGGGTTTCTTTTTTCTTCTCTTTTTTGAATTTACTTTGATCTTTTTCAATTCGATTTCAATTTGATTTTTTTTTTTTTTTTATTATCAACACACGCACGCATGCATTCGCTTGATATTTATTTATTAAAGACTTAGCAGAAATGTTGTTGTCACTCGCTAACGCGCACTTGGAAAATGTATGTAATGAAAATTTGTTCAGAAATATTTTCTATCTTCGTAAAAATGCGCGTCATGCGGAGCAGCACAAAATCTCAGCTGTTCTCGTAAGGCCTTTTAGAGCCTGACTGGCAAAACATTCGTGGCAAAAGGTACACGACCCGACCCGACTCGACCGTTTCGACCTAACGACACATCAACAGAAATCTCTCTCTCATTCCACCACTGACACACACAACACACACACAGCAGCCACAGAGCAGCAGCAGCAGAGACATCGGACTGTGCTATCGCTGTGCTGCTTGCACTCGCGGCAAGCGAATGCTCTGGCTTCGTTGAGTGCAAATCGCCGCTCGCACTCGCACTTGCACTCTCGCGTTTGCTCTCTTTTTGGTGGCGGGGCAAGACCTTCGTTGCGTTTGGCTGATTTGCTCACTGGCACTCACTGCTCACCACCACCACGGCAGAGCAACAAAAACCACCACCACCACCACCACTACTACTACTTCACCACTACACACAAGCAGACAGCAACGTCGACGCCGACGTCAGCGCTGCGCTGCACTCACTCTCTCTCTCTCCTTCTCTATAGGTTGAGTGAGAAATTTGCTTGAGCTCTCGCGCTCATTGGAAGAAACTCGTTCAGTTTTGCTTTTTTCTGCTTTTCTTGTGTCTTATTAGTTGCCAGTTGGCGCATCTGTTAGATGCTTTACCGTTAAGACTCTTATCTCTGTTGCCCCCACACTCCCAACACACCTCGCCCTATGCTCCGTAATTTGTGCGTTGACTTTAAAATGAGCTCCACCCCGTCCATAAAATAAAGGAGAGTCCAAAAAGAGTCGAAACGAAAAAAATAAAAAACAAATGTATTTCTGGCAGTTGGGTAAAGTTCTCTGGTTGGTTGGATTAAAGTGCGTTGTGCTCTAGTTTAACTCGCTTATCTCCAGTAATGGCCGATCTGCCTAAGATACAAACGTATATGGCGTGTATGCATTTGTTGTAAATATATGCGTAGCTATTGTTGATATTTAAGCTTTCTGCCATTGGTTGTTACCATTCAAAGTTATAACATTTGCGACAAATCAGTTTGTTTGGGTTAATTCAGCCTCCTTTAATTTAGAGCAGCCAAGGAGGAATTTATTGCATTTGTTTCTTACATATTTAAAGAAGGTTTTATAGTTTTATACTAAAAAGACCTAAAAATCTATAAATTGTATCGAATTTCTCGAATATTTTAAAAAAATACTAATCTAGATTTGAAATATTCTATAACATTTCAATTTATCCATTTTATTAATGTGACTGACACGAAAACACCTTTTTATTGGTTTAATATTTGTTTTTATGGCCAAACTTATAATTTCCAAGTATATTTTTTTTTATTTTTTATAGGTTCACAAGAAAAAAATAAATTTTCAACAAAAATATTCCTTTTCGTATTTTAAATTTACCGCAAAGTAGAGTATTTTATACCTTTTCAATTTATTATAAGTAAAGTATGAATTTTTAACAAAATTATTATTTTTTGCATTTAAAACATAACGAAAATTAGAGTATTTTATTCTATTACTATTTATAAATAGTAAAGTACAGATTTTTAACAAAAATATTAGATTTTACCTACAAAATATACCAAAAAGTAAAAAATGTGACCTAAATGTTCACCCTGCCCAGAACTTTAGGTTCCTTTAACTTAATATATTTTTAAAAACTTAAAAATTAGATTCCAATCATTTTAAAGCTCTGACCAATCGTAAAATGGAAACTTAAGACTCATTTTAGACCTAACGTTTGTTTATTTTTTTTTATTTTTTGGTACTTTCACAGACTTTGCACAAGCAAGCTTCGTTTCGTTCGTTACTTGGTGGCTTTCGCCGAGAAGCCCATCAAGTTGTGTAATAAAATTAGAATTCCTGTAGACACATATGAATAACATTAGTATATTTTATGTTAATTGGATAAGGCGAGTTTAGTTACGTGTCGCGACATGCAATAGATACGCCTGAAAAGTGCCAAAACATGAAATCATAATTTAATTTGATTTTAACGAGCCCCCAACCGAAGCGACGCGACTCAACGCGACGCCCCTGGCCTGGCACGCCCCTCACTGAGGCAGAGGTGGCGTTTGAGGCTGCAGGCGGAATGTGAAGAGTTTTCAATTAGAAACGCCAACATACATTTTTGTATAACATTACGAAATTAGCATTTCGTAGCAATTTACACGCAATGAGTGCAGAAATTGAAACTGCCCCGCCCCCCCTCTCTTTCTTCCTCTCTGTGCATAGGCAATTTAACAATTTTCAGCCACGCGAGCTTGGCTGCTCCTCTCAGCACCTCATCTGTCTCTTCTTGGGGAGGCAGAGACGCTGCTGAAATGGAAAATATTGGAAAAGTGTCGCCCCAGTTGAGGGGCCAAATAGTGGCACGGCTCTTTGCACTGTTGAAACATTAAGCTAGGGCAGTGCTTAAGGGGTGTGGGAGGGGGTGCAACGCCACCCCATCGCAGTCTATCTCACTCTACCTCTCTCTCTGTCTCTGTCTCTCTGGGGGTAGGGCAAATGTGCATGTAGTGCAAACGTTCAATTGGATGATCGACGGGCAAACTGTGTCGCTTGGGTTGCTCGAACTCAGCGGGTGGTGGGGGGTATGGGAGGCGGAGGTGAAATCGCTCGCTAAGTTGAGTTGCCAATAAGACACACACACACACACACACTCGCACACACATTCATCCAATGTGCCAGTTGGTTTCCAATAAGCAGCACGCGACTCACTCAAAACGTTTCGTCAAGTTTCGTCAAGTCTCGCACTCGCAGCGCGTTGCTCTCGCGCTCAAACTCAAAACCTCGTTGGGCAACGCCCTCTGCTGGCTGTCCCACTCACACGCACTACCCACGCAGCTGTCTCGCTCTCGCACGCGCAGCGTGTGCGAGCTTATCATTAACTGTATCGGATTTCGCTTCGCAGCCAGAGAATGCCAAGTGGAAGAAGCTGAATATGTTGAGTTCGCTTTTTATTAACACTGCTAGTTCTGTCTCTCTCTGGCACCCATTAAAGTCTAATTCAATTGGATCTGGATGTCACATGCTGCAGCAAGAAAAAAAAGAAGGTCCCCGAGTTAGAGGGCGCCACATCCTGCACGGAGGCTGGCTTCCCCTTTTAATCTCGTGATTCTCCGTGGCACCTCTTGTTAGTGCCTCGTATGTTACTCGTGCACAGACCCCTGCCCATGCCACTGCCCCCGGCTATGGCCATGCCCACGCCCACGCCCCTTGCATTGGCAATCCATTGTGGTCGTCGTCGTGGTCGTGCTCTGCGCAGAGTTCGCGCAGCCAGGCAGCACCTCCACCCTTTTGGGTTAAATACTGACAACCCCATTTGAGCGCCTCTTTGCACTCGGCGCTGCTGCCACTGCTGCCTCTGCTGGTCTCTGGCTCCTAACCCACAACTTTGCCATCATGTTGGCAACTGGCCAGTTCTCCTCTTCTTCCTCTCCTCCTCTCGTTCTCCTCTTTCTCTTCTTTCGCTCGTCTTTTTCCGCTTTCCTTCAGCGTCTTTTTTTCACGCCGTATTCTTCGGACTGTCCCTCCCTATTTAGTTTGCTGGGGCTGCTGCTTTGGACAGTTCATTGAAAGTAGGTGGCGGCCCTGCACATTTTCACTTTAAAAAGCAGAGTCCAGTTGGGTTTAGAGTGATTTATATTGATAGTGTAATATAATTTTAAAATATATAGATGTTTAATATGACATATAATATGTACCTAGGCAAATTAAATTAAATTAGTTTATTATTATTCTAAAACATAAAGACCTATAATAGTTTATAATGATGCATTTCCTATACTTTAGTAGTTTACATTCAATTGATATATTATATATTAGATTATTTTAAATCATTGAAATCTCTAACCTTACAGGTTTTTCTATAAAACAAACAGTTAATCAGTTTAGCAATGTATTTTAAAATCATTATTAGCAATCAAAGAGTTCTTTAAGGCTTTCATTTATTATTTAACTTCTTTTAAACTAAATTTGATTTTAAGACATATTTTGATGCGAATACAAACCTAAAAAAATACCTAGAGTTAGTTCAAAGTACACATATCATACAAATAGGTCGTTCATGTTATAATAATGTTAAAGTAATGTTAAATTAAAAGTTGGACATTTTATTTAACAAACCAACATTTGCTGCTCATATTATTATAGATATCTCCTATTTATTGAGTTCGTTCATCCATTTACGTAATGGAGTAATAATATGAAAGTAATGTTATATGAATACTTGGATATTTTATTGTACTCAGCTGCTTTAAGTATTAAAGATAATTCCTTTCTAGATTATACTTCTACATAGCTATACAAATATTGAATACTAAACTGCAGCAAGGTGTGATAAGGAAGTTGTGCAAATGTAAGTGGGGCAGCTATTCAGGTGGTGCACAAGTATATATGTATATAATAAAAGATGTGTGTATATACTGTGCACACATACATGCATATATATAGACATATGTACATTTATATATGTATATGTATTTATTTAAATGTACATCTATCTATACACACCTTACATTATATATAAACAACAGTTTTATAACTTTTAAAGTTTCGCAGCCTTCTGTGCTGTTCAAATACATATGTTGCATAGTTGCACAGCGCGCACTTGGCCAGGAAGTGCAACATACTATACATATGTATTTGCAGCTCACACACACACATACTTATATTGCATGTACATGTGCAACGTGTGTATATAGTTAGTACTTGGCCCGCTTTGTCAGCGACAGACAAAGGAAACTTTGCTCCTCCCCCGCCTGCAACTGCCTCCCCTCATTCCCCCTGCCCAGCGCCTGCTGCAACTGGCATATAATTTACATTGTTGCTTGTTTCCTTTCGCGTACATCCTCCGCTCCCTTTCCCCACTTCCTTTCTCCCACTCCGTCCGCTGTTCCCATTTGGCTGGCAGTGCAAACTTTTACATTGATAAATTTTTCGTAATTCTTCTCTGGCAACTGTGGCGCGCTCTGCTCTGCTCGGCGCTGCGCAGTTGTTGTTTTTCATTTTGGGGCAAGTTCTGGGCGCAAGGACTTTATGAATAAGTGCTAAAATGGCAGAGTCCAGGACCGCAATGGACCGGGCCATGTCATCCTGGTTAAACTGACGAGCAGTAGCATAGGATGCTGTGCTCCCCCTTCCTCTTCCTCCTGCCATAATCCTGCCACATGCCTTCCCCTCTTTCTCTCCCCCTCCTGTCTCTGTTGATTTTTTGCTTTTGTTTGAGGAAAACTTCGCTTTGTTTTATGTTGTTTTTCCCCGATGATTCATTGGAAATGGGAGCTGAGTGAACAAGATGTATTTGCATACTCTGCGCAGTGCTACGCCCCCCTCACACACATACATATATAGCATATAAACTTGATGCGGCTTCGTCTCGTTGATGAATCTGTTTCACTGCAGAGAGAACTTAAAGCAACTTGCTGCAGTTTATTCCGCCTTATAAGGCATGTTTTTGTTATCTGTAAATTGAAATGAATTCTCCATGTGAATTCCAATTAAAACTGCACTCCAAATTACTTTCCGGCTTCATTAACCCCTTCCCCTTCCCCCCTCAATGGCCAATAAGATATGATTGCAATTTCATTATTGAAGGCAGTTGCTCTTTAGACACATTAGGCCCAATCAAATGCAGCGCATGCAACCACAACACAACGGGGTAATTTCAGTCCTAGCACACACACACAAACACATACACAAACACCCAAACACACACATGCATACACACACACGAATACACACTTTAGGTGTATGTTCAGTTCGTTATATGGTCTGCACGTGTGTTTGAGTTTCCCACTCGAAATGTATTTCGAGCGCGCATGTCAAAAGGTCAGCTGCGTGTGTATTGGGTGTGTGTGTGTGTACTGAGTGTGTGTGTGTGTTTGTGTGTGTGTGTGGCTGTAATTACATGCGAGCCTCCCCTTTTTAGTATGAGCCACTAAAACGCCCAACTTTATTTATGTGTCTGACAGTCGAACCCAACGCAAACCAATAACAGTGCCAGCACCCTCTCTCTCCCTTTCTCTCTCTCTCACTCTGTCTCTCTGTAGCTGTCTCTCTCTCTCTCGTGCTGTCGTGCACACTGTCCAAGGCCCCATGAATTAAACATTTGCGATAAAAGAGCGACAAACGAAGGCAGGGGAGGAGGGGGAACCGATTCGGGGCGCACGGAACATGTCACAAATCATTAGCACATATTCAAATCGGATGCCAAAAGGTCACAGCTGTGGTCGCCTGAGGCGGAGACTCGACAACGCGCGCGCTTCTCCTCCAGAAATCGCACACGGTGCTGGCTTGCTCGAAAATATTCAAATCCTCAGAGTTTTTGACCTCGAAAACTCTTGCCTAATTGCGGACGCAAACACAGGCAGGCAAAGGTCACAGGGAAGATGCTGCGTGAGGCAGGAGAAGAAGGATCTCAGCTGAGGATGCTTACCAGGTAGGCGAGTGTCCGAGACTGACCCCTCGCTATAAGTGAAATTAACCTTTGCGAGTTCACGACGATCGTTGACAAGTTCATCCCTTGTTTCCTCTTGACCATCCCCTCTTCCCCCTCTAGGTTTCGTGTGGTCAACAGAATCAATTCAGATTTTGCGTAAATTTTCTGCTTGATTTTCTTCCAAAAATTCTACACAATTTTCTAAAGGGTTCCGCATTGCATTTACCTGAGCACAGGCACAGGGATGTGTCCCCTTGGGGTGGCTTGGCCAGTCTGGGTTTCTCGATTCGGGTTTGGGTCGATTCTATACGCATTTCATCTTAACTTTATATTGTGCCACGTCTCGCATTGCGCTTTATAATGCGTTTTTGCATACGCCGTCGCTGGACGAGATTTATTTTTGGAGTTTTGCGTCCGTCTTGGTCAGCGTGGGAATCGGGCGTCGGGGATATTGGTCAGCGTCAGCTTGCGACGCCTTACAGCGGACCTTAATCCGATTTTAATGAAGCGCAACGCTTTGCGGTCTGCTGCGCCGCATTTTACATTTTCCTTTTCTTTTGCCTTATTGTCCGTTTTCATGATTTTTCTACCGACTTCGTATAAATTGAGTGACGAGAATTGTGTAACATTTTAGCAATTTGCATTGGGAAAATATGGAAAATATATTTAATGTTAAAAGCTCCCTTAACGAACAGCTCTCTTAAGTTGGAAACTCTTTTAAGCGGACACTTTCTTACAACGTTTAATAACACCTTGTTTTAAATCAATGTTTTTACTCCTGAGCGCACACTGTCTTGAGCGCACACTTTCCTGACCAGACACACTCTTGATCGGAAAGCCTTTATACACGGTACTCTCTTTAACGGACACACGCTTCATCAGATACTGGCTTGACTGGGCATTCTCTGGACCAGAAAATTCCTGGACCGGACACTCTTTTGATCAGGCACTGTCCTGACCGGGCACTTTCTTTATCATATTCTTTGTTGACACTCTCAATACCGGACAATCTCATTACCGGTCACTCTCTTCAATGGACACTCTTTTTACCGGACACTCTCTTGACTGTACACTCTCTTGGCCAGACAATATAAATCGGACAATCTGTTTTCCGGACACTGTCTTGATCAGCCACTTTCTTGACGGGACAGTCTCATTACTGGACACACTCTTGACCTTATACTCTATTGCCCGGACACTCTATTTAGAAGACACTCTCTTGGCACATTCGTGAACAGGCGCTCTCTTGACTAGAAAATCTCTGAATTGGACAGTCGCTTGACCAGACACTCTCTTGACCGTAAACTCTCTTGGGTAGACCAGATACTCTCTGGACCGAATATCAAATACAATATCTTACAATTGTATAAAGCAGTTGAAGACTCTCTAAATAACAAAAACCCTTTTTCAAGTGGATACTCCCTTGGCCGGACAGAAGTTGGTTGACTGAAAGTGTCCGCTAAAAAGAGTTTTTACTGTAACACTCTATTATATTGTTTTCTTTTTTTGTGCTCCCTATGAAAACTTCCACAACAAATCGAAAAACAATTGATCGCATTTCACACATGGGCGCTAATGAATTTAATGAAGTCATTTTTCTTGAACCGATTAACCAAACTATTTACAACAACAGCCTCCGTCCGACCGAGCAGCCCTCAGTCTTGCAGCTCCCCCCGTCCCACACTCCACCCCCTTCTGCTGCACGTCACTTAGAACAAGCGAGTTCATAATTTCGCATCATTAATCATGCGTAACAAAGAGATCCCGTCGCTGTGGTTGCCTGTGGGGCTGACTAAAGGGAGGCATCCCGTGGGGCTAGGCAGACGGGACTAGGCGGAGCGGGGCGGGCGACAGGCGAAAGTAATTCGAGCCGCGAGATTTGCTGCTGTGGAATTAAAAAACAATTGTTAATTATTAAATTTTAAATTTTACACACTTTGCCGCAAATGAAGCTCATCACGTGTGTGTGAGTGTGTGTGTGTGTTGGTGTGTGTGTTGGTGTGTGTGTCTCGCAGCCAATCATCGGTTGTGTTGCCGCCGACACCTCGCTGATGATGGGATCATTCATCAAACTGTAACCGGGTGAAATGAGTTGCCATTGTTGAGGAGCTGCCGGCGCAGCGCAGACAAAGCAAAGCAACGGACTGCAACCCAGAGGGGAGCAAGGGTAAGGGGAAGGGGTCGCAGTCTACTTGGGAGCTGCCAACGTTGACTGCTTAATTAACACGGCAAGCCTTAAATATATGATCTATTTATGGCCTTAAAGATGGTCAGCTTATATCAGAGTTGGAATATCGAATCAGGCTTCGGTTTAGCCCATACTGGCCCCATTTAGTGGCACCTTTGGTGCCCCACTGACCACAAGAGTGGCCTGGTGCCTGGTAACCTAATCGTATGCCATGAGTTTCCTTTTGGCTATTTGCCGAGAGAGTCTCTGGGGCCCGGCATGGGAAAATCAATACGCAAACGAGTCGAAAGCAGCAATGGGTGCCACATAGATGGATTTACTGCAACGAGAGCTCCACGGGGACGGGGCACCATAAGTCATCGGCATTGATAGCCATCAATCGCAGCCGCCTTTGCTGGCTGGCGCGAAGTGTAACTACAATTAGTCGGGGGCTGCGGCCGAGGCAGGACTGAACCGAAGACCGAGACCAAGATACGTATGCCAGTTTACTTCACTAGCTCCTCTACTCCACCCCCTGCCCCCCTTTGCAGTCTCTTCAACATATGAAAATCTTGTGGTTCGTTACTCCAACGCATTTTCCGAGACTTGGTAATTTTTCTTAGACAGTCGGCTGCCTTGGTAACCAGTCTCCCCTCCATCTCTCTTTGTCTCCCTCTTTCCCCCTCTGCAACTTCAACTGTCCGCTTTGTACGTCACTTTGTCAGTTTGTCAGTTTGACCGTCTTGTCTGGTCGTATGACGGGCTCAAGAAGTCTGCGGCTCGTTGAACCTTTTTAACCGTTGCTTGGTCAAGAGTTGTTAACCATATTAAAGTGTTCAATGATTAATTACACGCGTCCAAGATTAATTGAAATCAATCAAAGCTGAAGTTAACTAATGGCAACACGTTTGTAATCTCTGCTTATGTGCCGCGCTGCCCATCCCCCTCTCCCCATCTCTTTCTCTCTCTACGTACTGCCTCTGCCCTTTCCGTCTGGTATTTCTTGTTGTTGTGTGCCAACTAGTCTCGCACACTCCTCCGCCTACATGCGGACAAACCTCCTTCTCTCTGCGCGCAGGCACATTCGTTTTCATAGTCACTTTATTGACCACAACATACGCACACACACACACACACATACACAAACACACGCATAGTTCACTCTTCTGCCTTTATTCCCATGCTTAATTACAATTACAGGTCTGTGGGTTATGCGTCTAATCGCCGCGAGGGCGGCGTGTCGAGTTTGTGCTTTGAGTTATGTCAGCAAAAGTAAAAGTTCTTCACAGCACAAGACTGGAACTTTAGTAACACTCAGGGTAAATATTTTTTAAACAAGAATTTCTTAGCTAAAATGACTTGCTAAGACTGGATGTGTCTCTAACTGCCTTCGACCATTAAAATGGTATAAAAAAAGGGTAAACTTACTTTGTGCAACTGTGTGCAACAGGCAGAAGAAGGCTTTGGAGACCCTAAAATCAAGATATAATTTTTTAAAATATGTTTCCTATGTTTAAGTCTCGTACTGATATATTTCGTGTACTCTTAAGGATATTATAAATATACTATAATGTAAAAGTATCTATCAATGAAAGAAAGGCACTGCAGAACTGATTTTCGAAGACTTTATTGATCTAATATCTTGTTTTCATATAGCTTACTTCGAGAGATTTCTAATGAAGACTGATTTTCCAAGATTATTTTGATTGGATTTATTCTTCAATATTTCCAAAGTAATCCGAATAAAAAGTTCTTGTAAATACGTAGTTAATTTTGATTTACTCCAAAATAATTCTCCTTTTTTTCATTTTCTTTCATTCACAATGCACATATCCTATCCATTCTGTCAAAGGCTCCTCTTTAGAAAGTTGATAACGCTATAAACACAATATCTTTATAACCATATCCGATTTCATATAAAGCCACGCGTCGCAAGGGTGTAAAAAGCCGCAGCGGAACACGTGTGCCACACAAAGTGTAAACTGCAAAACCTGCGCTAATTAAAATTAAAATTTTGTCTTAATCATGTGACACACACCTAGGCAGACAGAAAGAGATAATGAGAGAGAGGGGGAGACAAACTGATTAAGCCAAGTAATATCAATTGGCTGACAGTATGCTAAATTATGGATTATGTCCCTGGGGCGACAATCCGCATATCGCTTACAATGTGTGCCCGCAAATCGCACGTGACACAAGCGTAGCCATGGCAGTAGCTGGAGTCATAAGCTCAGCCATGTCCTCATCCTCAGTTGCTTCCTTTCCGCACACACACCTTGCCACAAAGGCCGCAAATGAACGAAAGACGAGCGGAAGCGGTCGACGTTAAACACCATATACCTTCCCTCTCCCCGTTCTCTCTCCACACCTACCTCAAACCCACATGTGTTTAATTATAATTACGCAATTTTAATACCAAAACATGCCCTGCACGACAGGAAGCCCGGCCATGTCCAGGCGCAGTTCGGATCCAAGCTTGCCTTAACTAACTTCTCTGGCCAGGGGTTGTTGGCGTTGAAAAGGCGAAAAATGATGAATGAAATACGACGATATTCAATGACAACAACCCCCGTGCAGCGACAGGTTCGCCCCCACCCCCAACCCCGGGCAGGACTCTTGCCCGGCTCACACCTCACTCCAGCACGCACACTTTGAGCTTTGATTGAGCATATCCGGTGGGATTAATGGGGGGATGTTTGCGGTTATTTATGCCCACAAGTCAGTCTGTCAGCCGTCGCATCGGATGACTACGATACGGCCTGGAATACCTCATCGTCGTCGTCGTCGTCGTGGTCGCGGGCAGCCAAGCGCAAAATATTAGCTTTTATGATATTGATAGAAGCCGATGTCTGTATTGACAATTAAACAATGGCCCGACCGCCATAAACCACGGGGCGGGCCAAGTACTTGCGGGTTCATGCCGGGCGTGCTGCTTGTTGCCGCCACAACCATCCGGAAGTACACACACAAAGGTATCGCCAGTACCCCCAGTGCACCCAAAGGTACCCGAGGGGCGGGCGCACGCCGATAACCATCGATTGTCGAATTAATATGCGCATGTGAGCCGCAGCCCACTGTCTGCTCTGATTTTATGTTTATTGGCAGGATTAATAAGTCATTAATCTAATCAGCGGGTATTAATTCCGCCAGCAATCGGAACTCATCTCGGGCCTGTCGGGTTTCAGCGCATATGCTGCAAATTTGAGTGTGCTTGGGCAGTACCGGCAGTACTAATACTCCGCTGAGCCTGCTCATCTCATTCAATTAGAGCGTTCATCTCTAACGAAGGCATACGAATATTTACTTAGTTTTAGGTTTACTCATTGAATAGGGTATATGCAGCTGGTAATCCAAGGTTTTATGTACTATGTTGAGTTAAGGAACAGGGTCGAGTCGACTGGACACTACTGTGAATCCCTAGTGACACTACTCTGGTATATTCAGTAGAAAGGAATGAATAGAGCATTTTAAATATGAGAAATTAGTGAGATTATCCTTTACATTGTTTTATATAAGCATGCAACAATACTAAACACTTCTTTTATTTATGTAATCGATAGTTTCCGATTATAACCAGCAGTTCCTAGCACTACCGCAAGGTGGCGTTCGCTTTTAGTAAGGTTTTTCATATGACACATCGATGTATCTGCACCTTCATAACTTATCGACTATCGAGGTGCAGAAACATCGATTTTTTGTATGAAAAACCCTTTAGTAAGTCTATTTTTTGGAGTCACAAATCGATAAGTTATAAGTTAGGTGCAGAAACATCGAAGTTCGCAGAGATTTTTCATACGAAACATCGATGTTTCATCAGCTCCATAACTTATCGACTATCGGGGTGCAGAAAAAAACGGTGTTTCGTATGAAAAACCTCAACAAACTTCGATTTTTCTGCACGTCCAATAAGTTGCTGATAATCTACAGTGTTGGGCAACGAATTTACGCCACTTCTTAAAGCCCAAAGCAGAGTTTCCAACAGTCATGTGTGCTTGACTATAGCTTGTTGTTTTTAGAACACGATACAGTTGCTGCAGCAGCATCAACAATAACAAACAGGGCGACAGACAGCGAGCGGGCCAAAGGTCATCTAATAAAAATTCAAATGATAATTATGACAATCGTACGTGATAATTGCGGCAAGACGGAGACTCTCCCACACACAACAACAAGCACACACCCTCACACACATAGAGAGGGCACTCAGATGTGTCTCTTGGTCGCTGTGACGGGTCTGCAAACGCTCAAAAGAGACACCGACTCGTGACAGCTTCAGAACATAAACAAACAGACGGCATGCTGAATCTTCTAATTAGTTGGTAGACTCCCTCGAAGTAGGGGAGAGTGGAAACGAAGGTGGATGCTCGGAAGTGGAGTGGGAGGGTGTAGGTGAGATCCGTTCGGAGGGGACTGCAGGCAAACATTAATAAATAAATGTAGATTTGCTTCTATTTATTTTTAAAACATCGTCTGGCAGACATCGCGGCAACAGGCACGCACAACTTGGACGAGGTCAACACATCCCCATGGCCCAGGTCAAATTGCGTTCTATTTTCTCCAAAACGAACGTCATTGTAGTAGATTTTCAGTCTTTTTTTATTATTAACAAATATTTTAACCAAAGAAGCCGCGACCGTAGCCACCGGGACCGAAGCCTCCAAACCGATGACGGCCATATCCGCCGCCATATCCACCATAGCCGCCGTAATAGCCACCGCCGTAGCCACCGTAACCGCCACCAAAGCCTCCGAAAGGTCCTCCGAATGGTCCACCAAATCCTCCGATTGGTCCGCCAAATCCACCGAAAGGTCCTCCGAACTGACGCTTGGCTCGCACCAGCTCAGCCTGCTGCTCCTGGGCGTAGGTTAGCGAGAGAAGAACTCCCAAGATGAGGCACAAGAATATCGTAGCACGCATTCTGATTAACTTCTTGTTAAGTTTGCACCAAAACTATGTGATTTTTGCGAATCTTGAACTCGAACTGTGATCGTTCTGTCGCGAACCTTGGCTTTTATAGACACGGGCAGCGGTTCTATCGTTTATCGTATTGTTGTTAATGAAATTCAAGAACAATCTTCGTAGAATTCCCCGCATCAATAGCGAGACATCGAGTGGCAAAACTTGTTCCCCGCAAAATTGTAAACAAAAACATACTACTTAATCTTATTTTCTTCTTCTACGTTTCGTTTTCATTTGTGGTTTTTTGTTTGGCATGTCTTAGTGACGAAATAGAGACAGATCTGAAAACGGGTTCGGGTAAGTTTTGTGATCATTACGCGAGCGAAGTCAATGGGTTTGGATGCTTGTTTGTTTATTCAAATTCTTTGGGCTTACTAATTATATATTCGGGGATTTTACAATAAATTTATATCGCGCAGTACAATTAATACATTTTATTTTATTAATGCCAATAATATTATTCTGGAATGATCGCAATAATAAGATACCAACTAGTTTTTGGAGCTGATTCACTTTAGTTACCCGGTTTCCGCAATGATTCAAACTGGTTGTTTGAGATCGTTACTGGCACCGAATCCAATTTGCATTATAAATGAAGCAAACCTTATTTCGGGAGTTTTTTGTCGACTTAATAAGCTGATTAGCACTTTCCTGATCTAGGTGTAAATAGAAATGAATCAATCTAAGAAATTTTAGAAAAGAATTCCCCTTTTTTGTCGTGTAGAATGTAGAGAAAAAAGTCTACAGTTAACAGACGATATTGACACAGAAGCTGGATGACTTTTAAATTTCACCAAATTCAGATTTTTTTTTTTATTTTTTATTTTATTCAGTTTGTTTTTGTGTCTGGAAATGCCCAAAATGATCTATGATTGCGCGCTGCGAACAAGCGTATTAAATTACAGCGACCACCAATAACAATGTATATATGATTTGCTTTGATCTCTGTTGGTCTGGCTATTGTTCACATATATATATTCACTTTATAAATATTCCGATACTTAAGTAATGATGGGAGAATCGTCAGAACAGACAAGCAAGCTGTAGTACAGTCAATCTGACGCCATAAATCAGCACAGTTGGACGGAAGCATCGATCGATTGGGAGTCGCCATCGTCATCGTCATTATCATCATTATCATGATGTTCATAGTGCTCATTATCAGCAAAGTCTGTGGCAAGTTTTCAGGCTCACCATGTGCGACGCAGACTTCGAGATCGAGTGACTACAACGTGACTATGGCTCGACAAGTTTTCACTTCGATTTTCGATATGTGCCGTTAAGATATTGCTGACTGCGTGTGTTCATGTGTGTGTGTGTGCCTGTGTGTGTGTATTGTCATGTGATTTAAGGGTATCGTAAATCACGCCGCTTGTCTAATTTCGTCTCGCTCGAGATTCCCCACATACTTGCCAACTCAATGGAATTATTTCTTCATCGTCGTCGGCTCGTCAAGTGCCTCCAGCGCTGCCGCTGCCGCCGCCGATGCCTCCGACTTTGCCCCACAATTCTGGCACATTTTGCACATCTCCCTTGCAGCTGTGCGCGTGTGTGTGTAGCTGTGTGTGTGTGTGTCTGTCTGCCTGTATCTGTCCGTCCCCATTTATCGATGGCTCTTTTGCACTTGGCACAGCAGCAGATTTGCCAAGCGTTTATCGCATCTTTATCTGCACCTCGCAGTTGTATCTACATCTGTCTCTGCATCTGCATCGTAACTCACTTTGCATGCTCGCAGCCTCAATCGGCGCCTCTTTGTCAGCATTTGCCACTGTCGTGATCTGACTGGAGTGGAGCTTCCAGTGGCTTTCGTATCTGCGATCCTCAATCGAGCGTAACATTTCCATGCATCATCAGCCAGTTGCTTTGCCACTTTGCCACAGCATTTGCAACACACTTGATGTATCACTTTCTGTTCTTGTTGTTGTCTTGTTAAGCTTAGCAAATTTATAGATATGTACCTAGACTGTGAGCAACTGCCCGAGCTGCCTACTTACCTCGAACTTGACTTCAAATTTCGAACTTACTTTTTTTTATTATTTAAATATTTTATTATCAAAAGGAATATCTCTCTATATCAATTAAGGTTACTTCTATATTTATTAATCTCTTCGTTCCAGTTTCAGTGAAGGATCTTCTTTGAACTTAAGAGAAATATTATTTACAATGACCAAATCCTGAAAGCGAAAGCTCGTGCTGAGCTTATAATTCCGCAATATTTTCACCAATGTCACTTTCAACGACATCAATGCGTATTTCCAGCCTAAGTAGAAAATGTGTTAATCAATATTCAATGAAAAGAGAAAAAAAAGTTAGTTAATTCTTACCTATGCAGTTTCGTTTTCCTTTTAAGAAAGGTAGAAAAGCATATGGATGTCTGCTTTGAATATTTTCAGGCAGGAAATTGTCGGGATTGAAATCTTCTGCTGCGGATCCCCACACTTCCTTATTGCGATGTGTGTGAAAAACACTGATACAAATTTGCAGTCCCTTTGGCAGTTTGATGCCATTTGACAGTTGCACATCTTGAGTAAGTTTTCGCAGAGTTAGTGGAATCGGTGGCATTAAACGCAAAGTTTCATTTATTACAAGATCCAAGTACTGTAACTTCTGAATGTCCTCATAGGAGACTTCAAAGACTCCGATATTGGGAAACACTGATTTGATCTCTTCGTAAACTCTCTCTTGGTACTCCGGGAACATGGCAAGCAGCATTAAGGTGTAGGCGATTGTGACTGCGGTTGTCTCAAAGGCAGCAAAGACAATTGTGTTCGCCTCGTCTTCTACATCTTTATAACTGAAAGTACTGTCCCTCAAATGGTCCATGGCTAGCTTTATAAATGTGTTGTTCTTCTTCTGCGAACCATCGATTGGTCCACCATCTAGTGCAATGTTTTTGTCAATCATCTGTAGATTGAATATATGTGTATAGGCAATTTATGTTTATGTTTTTAAAGATTGTTCCTCACCTTCTTAATAAGATATCGAATTTTCTTATTCGTATCGTTCATAACTTCTTCCATGCCGGTTAGTTGTCGCATTAGTTTATTGTTAAGCCAAGGTGAAAGGAATAATTGAATCGAACTTTCGAGGGCACTGTTGATAGGTATAATGTGAGAGATACATTATTAATACAATTTTTATTATTATTGTTACTATTATTATTACTAATATTATTATTATTTTTATTAATATTATTTTTTGACCTACCATTGATAACTTTCCATGATGGAACCATTCTGGTAAACTTCTTCCTTCTTCACATCACATCCCATTGTGGTCTCTGAATTAAGTATTACATATATGATAATAACAAATTAAGCGTTCAATATCATTATACTTACGCGATGCAATTGCTAAGGTAAAGTTTTTGAACAGTGGAAGCAAGTTCTGCTCACCCTTGCCAACCAGATCATCCAATTTTTTAAGTAGGCTCCCCGTTTCGGTATTGAAAATTGGGAAAAAGCTCAGTAAAACATTGTGCGCGAATGCAGGATTCAAAGCCTTGCGATGCTTTATCCATATTGATTCTAAATGCAAAAATATTGCTATATCTTTGTATTCATATTTTCTTGTGATGCTTACCATCCAGGGCAAGCAATCCCTCGCCCAGAATCTCTCCCAAAACATCTTTGGTGACGCGATTCTTTTGAATTGTGGCAGGCGAAGTTAATAAATCCTGGTTCAACTGTGGATCGCACACAAACAAAATGGGACTTGGGCCAAACCAACCTATCCAAGTGGATCCATACTTTTTAATTTCATGAGAAATGTCAGTTAAGAATTCTGCAAGTAGATGATCAGCTCTTATGACTGGAAAACCCTCTTCAAGTGATTTGCTTACCATTTGTACTCCAAAAACGATGTAGACTGCCAATCAATGGATATCCTATAGGACCCGGAAACTTTACCATAAGTTCGTATAGTTTTCTGCGGCTCCAAAGCACATAGATCCACAGAATACACAGTATACTTAACCATAATTGAATTGACAACATTTTTTCGAACCTTACGCTTTGAAATATGATCACATTTTGTCAGGGCTCAGCTCTTCATCTGGGTTTTATAGAGACGCTCCTAAGTAAAAACTTCAATTTTGTTTTAACAACATTGTTTAGCTCTTGAACATCATTTTCATTTTAAACATTTTTATTGCTTCAGTCTATTTAATTGTAGACTAGCGCTCTAGACTAGCCACAAAAATATCTACTTGAATGCTTAGTGAGCACAATATAAACTTATAATTTATATAATTCATAGTGAATTCAACAAATCTATGATCATTAAGTTCTAAAATAAATTTTGGTGTGCTTCTTAGATCTAAGTTCTGCGTTGCAATTCCATACAAGGCTCTTCCTTGAACTTGAGAAAGAAGTTATTAACGATTATTAAGTCCTCTGGGCGAATTTTTGTGTGGAACTTGTAGTTACGCAGAATCTTGGCCAAGGCGACTTTCAGGGTTAGCATGGCATATTTCCAACCTGGAATAAGAAATTATAATATTTCTCAAATATTAACATGTCCTCTCATGATTATCTCTCTTACCAATGCAGTTTCGTTTGCCCTTAAAGAAAGGAATGAAGGCATATGGATGCAAATCCAACAAATTTTGGGGTAAACAATTGTCAGGATTAAAAGTGTCGGCTTGGGGACCCCAGACTTCCTTATTGCGATGAATGTGGTAGATGCTAATGCCAATATTCAGATCTTTTGGCAACACAACACCATTTGAAAGCTGAGTATCTGCAGTCAATTGACGTGCAATGAAGGGAAAGACTGGCATCAAGCGCATGCTTTCATTTATGACCATATCCAGATATGTCAATTTCTGTATGTCATCGTAGTTGATGTCAAAGTTCCCACTTTTTGGAAATACTGCTTTGAGTTCTTCATAAAGCTTCTCCTGGTACTCTGGGAACATGGCCAACTGCAGCAGAGTGCAGCCTATAACGAGTGCAGTCGACTCAAACGCAGCCATTATGATTGTATTAGATGCATTTTCAATGTCCTCATAGCTAAGAACTTGACTGTGAAATTGCTCTATGGCCAAATCTATGAAAACTTGCCTTTTACTTTCCAATTTTTTATGATCTGTTTTCTTGGCTAATTTTCTGTAAACCATCTAGAATGGAAGATTTGGCAAATTATTTCCTTTACTTTTCGTTCGCAACTTACTTTCTTAATCAATGATCGAATCACTGACAGTTCTGTCCCGAGAACCTTTTCATATCCATAGAAATGTCTCATTAGCCTGTTGTTTAACCAAGGTGCCAATATTAAGTCAGTGGTAATTTGGAACACACTTTGCAAGGTTTTCATCATTGATCCATTTTTATAGATTTCTTCATTCTTTACGTCGCTGCCCATAGTAGTTTCTGTGGATATGTAGATGAGATAATGGAGAGAGTTTGCTCAAATCTGAGTTAGAGAAATAGAAGGAGAAGCTTACGCGTTGATAACCTTAGTGTAAAATTCTTAAGCAGCGTCATTAAACTCGTTTCGCCCTTTCCAACAAGTTTGTCTAGATCGTCAAGTAAAACTCCTGTTTCAGTATTAAAGATGTTCATGAAACCGGCTATTATGTGCTGTCCGAAAGCAGGATTCAAAGCCTTGCGATGAATACTCCACTGGGGCTCTTTGATTAGTAAGTGGAATATTAGAAATTGAAAGTAGAGAGTAGGTTAAGAGGTAGTACCATTCACAATGGCTATGCCGTGACCAAGTATTTCTGCCATTATTGCGACACCGATGTTGGATTTCCTTATTGAATGCGGCGATGAGAGTATGTCCTGAGCCACTTGTGGATCACCCACAGCTAAAACTGGCACTGGACCAAACCAACTAAGATATGTGGAGCCCCATCGCTTCATATCTTCATCAACCACTCCCAGGCCATCTGCAATGAAAGGTGATAAGTGTTTGTAACTTAAAGAATATTGTGTGTTTACTGTTATTTCCCCAAAATCTTGGCAACGCTCCTAGCAATGGATATCCAATCGGACCGGGTATTTGCAGCATAAGCCTGTAAATTCTTCTTCGGCTCCACAGCACGTACAGTGGCGAGCAAGAGTGAGTGAATGTTCACAATTTCGACTTTCGTCATCCATAAAAACAAAACTAAAGCAGGTAATCTAATAATTTTTTTTGTTTTTGTTTACCTATTTTATTCTTAACAAATAGTAGAAAAAATTTTTTAAAAAAATGCACTCAGTAAAAAGTTATAAAATAAAAACAAAAAAAACTCGCATTCACTCACTTTTGCACGTATCATGATTACAACTATTTTCGCTCACGCACTTCTCTTATCAGCAGAACTCTGCTTCAAATGCGTCTTTTTTGTATCCTTGTTGTTGGAAGATCAATTTAAATTGTTGTATCTGCGATTACAACAACAACTTTGTAAGTTTCAGTTATATTTAAAAAGTTGTTAATTTTTCCCATATAAATGCAAAAAATTAGCATCAAACTGGAAAATAATTTTGTGTTTCTGGCCGAGAAGGGGTGCTCCTCATCAGCCATTTCTTAAAAGCCCGGTATAAGCCAATCGGCAGTGATTTAAGCCCAAAAACGACGAAATGTGACATGCACAACGCAACTGAAATGTCGCAGAAAATGATTAACGGAGTCGAATGCCTGACAAATGTTATCCTAGATGAGGAAATATAGGCTTATAACACCAAAGGAAGCTTCCTTGGGGATAAGCAATACTGTTAGGGAGTGGACCTCCCGAAGAGCGCTCCGTATCATTGGGAATGCATCGGCTGTTAAAAAAAAACAAAACCTGCAGTATTAGAACAAAATGTTAAGGCGAGTTTAAAGTAGCAAGGAGCACAGGGATTGGACTACAGATGATTGGAAACAACATGTTTCCATGCCTGATGCCCTGATGAATCCAAATTCAATCATTTCCAATCATCTGTAGTCCAATCCCTGCGCTCCTTGCTACTTTAAACTCGCCTTAACATTTTGTTCTAATACTGCAGGTTTTGTTTTTTTTTAACAGCCGATGCATTCCCAATGATACGGAGCGCTCTTCGGGAGGTCCACTCCCTAACAGTATTGCTTATCCCCAAGGAAGCTTCCTTTGGTGTTATAAGCCTATATTTCCTCATCTAGGATAACATTTGTCAGGCATTCGACTCCGTTAATCATTTTCTGCGACATTTCAGTTGCGTTGTGCATGTCACATTTCGTCGTTTTTGGGCTTAAATCACTGCCGATTGGCTTATACCGGGCTTTTAAGAAATGGCTGATGAGGAGCACCCCTTCTCGGCCAGAAACACAAAATTATTTTCCAGTTTGATGCTAATTTTTTGCATTTATATGGGAAAAATTAACAACTTTTTAAATATAACTGAAACTTACAAAGTTGTTGTTGTAATCGCAGATACAACAATTTAAATTGATCTTCCAACAACAAGGATACAAAAAAGACGCATTTGAAGCAGAGTTCTGCTGATAAGAGAAGTGCGTGAGCGAAAATAGTTGTAATCATGATACGTGCAAAAGTGAGTGAATGCGAGTTTTTTTTGTTTTTATTTTATAACTTTTTACTGAGTGCATTTTTTTAAAAAATTTTTTCTACTATTTGTTAAGAATAAAATAGGTAAACAAAAAAAAAAAAATTATTAGATTACCTGCTTTAGTTTTGTTTTTATGGATGACGAAAGTCGAAATTGTGAACATTCACTCACTCTTGCTCGCCACTGTATATCCAGAATACCAAGAGTAGGGCTATCCAGAGTTGCATTGTCATCATGGTTGGAGCACGGCCGAGCACTGTGACAGGATTGCATTACGAAGCTGGGCTTTTATAAAAACGCTTTATTCAAATTTCACATAAGGAAATAATAACGGCATCTGAGAACAAAGTACAATTACAACAAACAGTTAATTGCATTGTAAGCATTAAAAAGTGAAATGTTAATTGCGCAGTAATTACTCTTTAATCCAGAGTTCGATTGTCGAGCGGTTCTAAGAATTTCCTGTAACTCTAAATCGATTTGAAAATTATATAAATACTAAAGTAACTATCACGTTGAGTATTTTTGTTGACGTGACACACTCTACGTGGACACGCCCCACGGCCATGAACAATGGGTGAGAATTGGGAACCTGTCATTACTGCCTGACAGGTAAAATGTTATATTTGGACATATCCATAAAGCCATTTGGCATGTCATCAAAACAATGGCTGCCCCTGCAATCACGCAACGGCAACACACGCGTCCTCCATATGAGAAGTATCATATATGGGGGCTCGACGTTGAACTTTGTTAGAAGTTGAGCTTTTTTTGAGAGGTAACTAATTTGGACTTGTCACGTGTTTGACAGGCATTCAGTGCTCTTTAACTAACTTTCATGACACCAATTATGGCCTTATATCAAGCAGTAGCTGGTCAGTTATTCCATATTTATAAATATGCAGTGGGTATATTGATTTTGGGCAGAAGTTAGCAACATATCATCATCAATATCATTTCTTTCTTTAACTTTTAAGGTATCCTTTATTTTTGTTTGATTTTCAGTATGTATCGCCTTTCTTTTATTTGATTTGCAAAGAACATTTCTGAAGATTTATGCATTTTCGGTCCCTAGGTAAATAAGGAGTCGATACGCAAATAAACAAACTCAGAATCATTTGAATTTCGCAACTTTAATTTGGGTATTTTTCATTAGGATTATGGGGTAGATTTTCGCACGTGTGAAAGCAGCGCTCCAGATTCCTTGCTCTACATATATTTTCGTCATCTACTGATGCGACCGGACAGCGTAGGGTGACGTGGGTCTTAAGGCTGCCAGGGTGCTGTGAAACGCAGCTGGACACATGCGCTTAGGGGTGGTTGCATTCTAAGGATCTTGGGTGATTTTCTTGACCGTGATTTGGGATGAGATTTCCCTTGATTGCGTGAATATTTGACGATCGGTTTTCTATATGCAAAACATGTTTGCAAATTTTTAAAGAGTGTTATTTTTTGTAGGGTAAGAAAATTAGCTCAGTTTTTTTCGCATTGTTCGCACAGTCATAATAAGGCGTAACGTGTTGCCAGACTTTGAGACGTTGACCTCAATTAGAGCGGGATGACCTCTTGAGAAGAGGCTGTTTTTTGTAGAGAAAATGGAATTTGAGATAAGATTTTGCAGTAATAAGATAAAGTACATTATATCTTTTTAAAATACAAGATTTATGAAAAATATAATTAAAAATTTAGTTGAATTTATGTTTATAATCTTTTTTTTTAATATTTTAAATTTACATTTGGTTTTTTTTAGTATTCTGATTACTTTACGAAAGCGTTAGTTTTCTTATTTATATAATTTTTTTAATTTTTTAAATTTACATGCAGTATTGTGATAACTTTACTAGACGAACGGAAGTTTCTTTATTAAAGCTCTTCGAAAATTAATATTTTTGCATAAGCCATGACTTAGTCGACAGTTTCCATCTTCAGCTGGCGACACCTAAACATTTTCCCGCCAAAAGAAAATGTGCATATTGTAAAAACTAAAACAAAGACCCAAGTTGTATTCAAATCCCGACTTCACGCCTAATCAGTGTCTTAAGGCGCTGGACAAAAGGGACTCTGCATAAATTTTCAAACTCAAGATACGAAATCAGAGCGGTAAATGTGAAATGTGAAAATGCAAGACGTTATTGGGGTGAAAACTCCCAGTTGCCTGCTCTCGGAAATTACAGCTCTGTCAACATTGATCTTTTGACCTTTACGCCTGAATACCCAAATCGCCAGACATGCAAAATAATGCATATGAGATTGCACATGAGACCACAGAGTGGACTCGGACTTGGACTTAGGGGTGGAACGGGATGAAAGGCGCGTCGGGGCAGACCAAGCAGAATGAACGAAATGAAAAACGACGTTCAATTTCGAGAAAAGAAAGAGCTCCGTCTGGTATACTTCTCATATACATACGTATGTATGTATGTATGTGTGTATGTATGTAGATGTGGAGAGAGTTGTAAAGTTGGAAAATTGTGAAGGTAAAGTTTAAAGAGATCTTCTGCATCTGTTTTGGTTTTATTGATTTTTGGGGCACAATTCAAAAGGTAAATATCATATTTATTACGTTTTTCCATCAAGCGGTCATAAAATCGATATCGAAATGCAATTTTGAAACCATTCAAATGAATTGATGCCACGATCCTCGATCCAGTTAGGTAATAACACTTGAGCACTATCGAAATTTACGAGCACAAGCCCCGCGTATGAGCTCGGACAGGCTCCATCGAAATCGCAAGCAAGAATAAACGCGATTGCAACTCAAGTGAAGTGATCTATCCCTTCCACTGGATACTGTACTATGTGTGGAGTGTGTTGACAGCATACTTAGGGCCGCCTCCCTATGTAGGGGCGTGGGCGCTGTCGCACAGCACGCGCCAGCACGACACAGTTGCAGGCTGTGCCATAACTTTCCCAGTTGTCAGGGCGTTTAGCTACTTAAACACTTGAGATATCATTTTTGGGAGCGGCTGTTCGTCGACTTTTGCCTGTCGGCCTTAATTGCATTTCTTCGATGCCACACATGCCTGTCGGGGTATCCAGAGTCGCGAGTGCTGAGGCGCGAGTCAAGTTGGCGCTTCATTTCACTCTCTAAGGGGGGGACGAGTCAGTCTCGTGTTAATTTCTGTATTAGTAAATTTATTTGGTTTTTGGCAGAGATTTCGTCGCTGGAAAATTTATTGGCACATTAAGATAAAATGAAGTCGTTTATGTGTTTTCTGTACCGCCCGCTGACGCTCTGACATTAAATTTTATTGCCTTTTTTGCCCAGCGACAAAAGGGGGGACCATTATCGAATCTGTCTGGCGTTCGAGGAGTCAGCTCCACCTCAAGCATTCGTGGAATCTGGCAGTATTGTGTTTTGAATAATGTCAGGCATCTTTATGTTGCGTTTATTTGGGCTTAAGAATTCGGGCTAGTTTTGTGGGGCATTCAAATAAGCAGGTGCCTTCGAAGTGGAGACTAAATATTGTTATTAGGGAAATCTTGCAAAGGGTATATTAAATTTGGGTAGGCGTTTGCTAGGCACCTAAGAAGAAATCCCTGATCCCTTAAAGTATATACAATACTTTTGAATAAGCATTAACAAACGAAGCGAACAAGCACTGTGCATCTGTTCGGCTTGTCCGTATGTTCGTGTGTCCGTTTTTCTGTGTGTCCGTCTGTTGCAACGCGAACTAGTCTCTCAGTTAAGGAGCTTTCTTGATTAAACTCGGCACACATGCTTCTCATTGCTTCAGGCTGTATATAACTCGGAAGCAGCCGAATCGGACCAATATATCGTATAGCTGCCATACAAACTATCGGTTGATTTTTATTATTTGCCAAGATATTGCAACTAAATTCACTATATCACTAATTCACTTATTTTATATATATAATATGCATGTAAAATTTCATAAATATTGAATTACAATACTTTAACATATAGCTGCCATAGAAACAATCAGTCGAAAACTTTAAAAAAAACCTTAGAAATAACTTCTCTGTTGCAATCAAAGTGATACAAAATATTGAATGTTTACAAAACCATTACCTTCTGCATAGTTAAATATAGCAATTATTAAAACTGTCAGAAGGGATGAAAACTTGTAAGGGTATCAAACAATCGGCATGCCGAAGCTAGCCTTTCTTAATCGTTCTAAAGCTATGGGCGGATTGGAGTACAAGAGTCTTTTGTTTCGCATAGTAAATAACATTGAAATTCAAGGGCCCCTCGCAAGTTATGAAAACAGTGTCGAAAGATATAATTTAACTATATTTACTACTAGATAAAACACTCACAAAGGGTTCACAGGGTCCTCAACAACTTTTAGTGCACTTCTCATTGTTATTGTGATCATAAAGCATAAACCACCACCGCGGGCTGAATTCCCATAGAAGGATAAAGCTGCAAGTTCCGCTTAGGAAGTCAAACTTCCTGCAACCGTTGTGAGGGTGTGAGGCACCTACTCCGCCCAAAGGCGAAGGGTGCGTGTCCTGCAAGTAGCGAGTCATTTAGACCAGGACCTGATTGAGTGCATGACTGACCAGACTGACTGCGGTTACCTTAAGCAGACCTGTCTGTCTCACTGTCTGACTGACTGGCGACACAAAGCGGAAAATAGACGCGACGTTGCATGCAACATCAAAGCTGCAGGCAGCTGTGGCAGGTTCGTTTGATTTTTCAGTTGTCACATGACGGCAGCAGCAGCGACAACGACAGCAGCGCCGTGTGAAAAAAAAGTGACTCGGAGATTTTGTAGCCACAGGAAGTTGACGTTGCACAGGAAATGTGATTTGTAGTTTTTCCTTCTGCCTCATTTTATGTTTATCACAGCTTGTATTCAAATTTGTTTGTTCTCCTGTCGCCAGGTGAGTCGCCGTTTGAGTCGAAGTTTTCCACATCAATTTCAATCGGCTCTTAAAGTCAAGAGCTGTGACGTGACGCCATTTTGTGTGAGCAAGTCAACGGCTCCTCCAACTCTTTACAGATGCTGTACACAAAATACACTTACAATAAGGGTATATGTGCTTGCAAGACAGTTATGTACGTATATATACCCTGGCAATATAAAATCAATAGATGTTTATCAAATTTAAAAAATTTTTTAGTTCAAGAATTTTTTATCTGAAGTATTTTGATTGACTTTATCTATACTTATTACAGGGCATGTTCAAGTCGTGCGCACTGAATTTATATATATTTTTTTTTTGTTGCTGTGATTCGCGTTTTGTAATATTTTTCATTTCCTTTGCTTTTTTTTTTTTGGCGCATGTCCTTTTTGCGTTGCGGCCTCAAAGGCGGAAATGTCGGGCTCATGTGTCGCCGTGTGCTGATGCTGCTGCTGTTATTACTGTTGTTGTTGTTGTTGCTGTTGTCGCTGGAAGTTGTAATCAACATTTTGCAATAAGCAAAGGCAGTCTGAAAATCCTGTGTGCATGTGTGTGTGCGTGTGTGTGTGTGTTTGTTTATCAAAAGAGTCAACTGTGCCAACCAGGTTGCTGCGAGTTGAAATTTTCAATTTAATTTTCTGGGTTGGCATTTCATGTCGTTCGCTTTGACTTCATCTTCATCTCTTTGTCTGTGTGCGTGCATGTGTGTGTGTGTTTGTGTGTTTGTGTGTGTGCTGTGGTGTGTGCCGTCTTTTAGACGCATGACAACGCGCGAGTGACAGGCGCATGTCCTTCGGCCCGTCGACGGCTGCACCTACACACACACACACACACACGCACACCCGACCCAAAGACCCCCGCCCCCTCCGAGTCAGCCTCGTCATCGTTGTTGCTGCAATAGGAAACGCGCGCATTGCTCATTTGTCTCGTTGCTTTTTCCCAACTCTCTCTCTTTCCTACTCTCTCCCACTACTTATGACTTTTCCTCATTCTTTTTGCCAGAAATTGAAGTGTCACAAATTTTGACAATCGAATTGTGCCATATGACAGATCGATGGCATGAAAAGGCATTAGCACAGTCCCACAGCACCATATGCTAGCACTCCACAAAGGCCTTGCACCTTGAACCAATTTAAATAATCGCACATCGCACAAATTGAAAGCAAATAGCGAAGAATAATCTTAAAAATGCCTTGGGTTTAAGACCTAAGCAGTTTAAGGGCATAAGACAGAGTTAAGTATAAAGAAAAGTATCTGATTCTAAAAATATATCCAGCACTTTTACACTATTATCTAAAGACCTTAGTTGCAATGCTTTATACAATAAATATTACACCCCTGACCATTGCGATAGAGTCAATGCCAAACCTAAACCGGTAAACCCTTTCCAAAAAAATAAATAGGGGAAGAAAAGAAATATTATGCATTTATGCAGATCGGGTTGGGACGGCAGCGAGACAAAGATTCATTTGTGTCATCAGTCAACTTGATGGTGTAATTACAGCGAGCATTACAACAGGAGCCAACGGCAACGGAGCAACGGAGCAGGCCGGGAAGTTCAAGTGTCCTGTGCGCAACCGTGAAAAGTGTTAATAATGATGATGATGCTGAGGCTACCGCCGAAACGGGATGCTGGCTGCTGGAAACTGGATATTCCGCTCAAATGCTCAATAATTGACTGTAGCAACGGTAGCCGGGCTTGGGAGTTTATTAATTTACATGTCAGGCCAATCTTCGTTACTCAGTTCGAGTGTCAAAAGGTGAAATTTCAAACCAAAACACAAAACACACAGGGGGCTAGACGACAATGTAGCCGACTGAAACTTTATGTTCCCGCGAAAACACATAACAATATTTATCTTCATTACAGTCAGGGAGGGCAGACAGGCAGTTCCGGAAGTGCAGTGTACCTGTAAATAAGGTGAACAAGCATCCGGCAACAAACAACATCTCTGTGCCACTCTCAGTTGCAGTTACAGCTTTGCAGAAATGTGAGAAAATTAGCAAGAGCGCTTAAACTGTCCCAGTAGTCCGTACAACAACAATAACTGCGAGAAGGCGAAGTCGCCAATCAAAGTTAATCGCCGTCGTTGTCGGCAGTTTGTCAGTTCTTCTCAGTTGTCGCCAAACTGAAGCTACAGGTGTCAAACGGGCTGGTCAAGTGGATGGCCATAAAGAAGACGTCGCCCGGGCAGTTAAAACGCCATTAAAAAACAAAGAGACCCGAAATTCATTTGGACGATGAACTGCTCTAGAAAACCTCATCAAAAAATATAAATTTCAAAATTTAACGAGCCACACGAGTCAACGCTCCAGGTCTGACAAAGTTCACCTGAATAGTACTTTTTGTTTTTTTTTTAAATCTTACGCTGCCAAAGCTGAATGTGCCGCCGGATGTGCGAGAAGGTAATTAGTTTTCGGAACTAGCCGGGCACAAGGGTTACGCCTCATCAATGTTGACATCTATGGTGCGCAGAGAAGAGAGAGTGAGTTTCTATAAGACAGAGAATGCGTGTGGTAATTTTACTGTATACTCTAGGCTTAATATATAAATGTATGATATAGGTTGGTACTTCCTAAAGGTATGAGTAGTTTTATCTACGTAGCTCAATTTATAATCTTCACATATTGCATTTATTATTGGATGACATCTAAATATATGGATGATAAAGGTTGCTTATTCCTGAAAGTCTTTGCAATCTGCCATATGATCATTCAATCTATAGAGCTCTATTCCTACTCTACACATATTGTACCTATTGATCGATTTTGACTCTGCATCGCACCAGTTTCATCAATTTCCCCTGCTGTCTATACCCCGCAGCCAAGCCCATTCACAACTTGCCTAGATAACTTCACTTTGAGAAGAGCGAATGAAACCTAAGGTATTCTCGTATTCAATTCAACTTTCCAATTTCCTTTTCAATGCAACTTCTTTTATAATAAAACGCCACATCAGCAAACAATTTGAAGGCACATATCTCAGTCCTCAATTGGTTACAATTCTACAAAATGGCCACACTTCAAAGTAGCCACTCGACACATGCGCTCCGAGGAGCAACTGTTGTCCCCCTCCTTTTCCCAGATTGAAATTGACCCTTTTGCGAAATTGTAACAATGTGAACCGCACACGGGATGCGGGCCATTTTGAAAGCATTCGCGCAGCTTGACCTATGAGCGGGCCAAGCAACGGGACAGACGAAGACGTTTGTCAAACGGACACTCCTCCTTGGACAGTCCTTGGACAGTCTTTGGACTGGGCAAACGAGTTCAAGGAAGTAGAAGTTCTGCGCATGATGAAAAAGGGCGCGCAAAGCTAATTTGAATATAAAAATCATTAAAATTCAACATGAAAACGTCTTAAGTTTCCTGCTGTTTGCCGGACAACGGGATCTCCGGACCTGTACTGTGAGAAGATATGCTCAAAAGTACGGTGGTGACCTCTGATCCCGTTGGGTGTTCACTCCAAGCCTATGTCCATCCCTGTCCTGTTCTCTGCTGTCCCGAGAGGACGAGAACGAGTCGAGTAAATGCGAAAATTACGTGCGTGACTGACCAATGCGCTGACCAATGTCCAGTTTGTAAGCTGACCGCGGCGACGACATCGCGTTTTCTTTCTCGAGACTCGTTGTCCTTCGAGAGTCCCGTTCGGGACTGCTAACTTTTCCAGTCCTCGTCTTCGTACCTCCTGCTGTCGTCTTAATGATTAATAAAGTCTAATTTATGAAAATAATCTGTTTGCTCGAAGCTCATTCCTGCATCACAATTGAAATGGCTGCCGCTTCCAGGTGTAATTCGAGTCCTGAGCTGCGTCTGTTCGCCTTGCTGACAAACCAGAACAATGCCAACATCAATCAAAAGGTTTCCCCACAAGCTTTGCTCAGTGGCTTAAGATCTATTTGTGCTTTGCATAATTAGACAAATGGAACTTTCATATTAGGAATGAAGGAGATGTGCGTCATAGGAAGCAAGAACTGATCACTCCAAGTTGTACTCCTTCTATATTTTCTTTTCTCTTTTAAAACAAAGATCTCTTTCTATTATTAAAAATCTTTAAAATTGTATCTTCTCATGCTCTCTTTGGCACGTGCACAGAGCACGATTGAGAGAAAGAGAAGAGTGCAAAAGTCATCGGAATATCCCGAATCAAGATGCGTACTCGTATATAAATCAAACAACAGTAGATGAAAATCAGTGAAAAAAAACGGAGATGAACAAGATCAACAAGATCAACCCTTCGGTACAAACATTATGATCTCGGGCATTAAAAGGAGAACAAAAACAAGCAAACGACCTCAATGATGTCACAAAGATCTGCTGCAAAGATGCTGAGCGCCCTAATTTGTCGAGTTGTTGCACTCGCCACCGCCCTGAACCTGAACCCGAGCCCGAATGAGTTAAGGATCTGACGAACCGCACTGACTAAATGGTCCAAAATGGGATTGAGGCTGAGGCTGAGGCTAGGCAGAGGCTGCACGTGTAGGGTCCAGAGCAAGGGTCTAAGGGTTTGCCATTTGCCACGCCTGATCGGCTTAAGTGGCGCATTGAAAGGATTACCCTCTTTCTCTCTCTCACTCTCTCTCTCTCTCTTTCACTCTCTTTCTCTCTCTCTTGCTCTGCAGATCGTTTTTCCGGCTGCTGTGCCTAGCTGAACCCTTTGTTTGTTTGTCATACGGGCTCAGACTCCGTCCCGCTGCGTGTGCGCAGTTTATCCCGTTTGCAGCGATGATGACTACGATGATGATGGTGTAGATGGTGTGAATGATGCTACTGACGATGCTGTTGCCATTCATCGCCTTCGTGCGGCCCTTGAATGCTCATTGAGTTTTACGCATCAGAACGAGCCGATTAGCATAGCAATCCGATTTTGAGGATCTGCAATTGTTGCCATTGTTTATAGGATTCTAAGCACCCTGCACAGTATCTGGAGGGTAGTTCCCTGTTGTGGGCGTGTGCCCATGTGTGTGTATGTGTGTGTGCGACAAGTGACAAGTGACGGCAGTGTCGACGTTTTTCCCACATTAAAATCACTCAAACCGCGCTCAGCGGGCGATTTCCCGTGCTCAGCGGTCGACAATTTCACTAGTCTGGCCTATCTCTGGCCTATTGGGCGACCACTTGTCACTCTGTGGGTGTCTATAGAGAGCTGACGATGTGTGTGTATATGTCTGTGTGTGTGTGTCTGTCTGTGTGTGCTTCGAGAGCCATTGAAAAGGCGTTGAAGCGCGCAATTTTACGTGTTATTTTCGTTAAATTGCGCTAATCACTTAAACTTTTCAACGCCCTGGTAATCGTGTGTAAAGGCAAGAGAAGGGGGTGACAGAGAAAGGAGGGGAAGAGAAGGGGGCTCTCGTTTGTAATTTTTGCCATCATGGCGGCTTTTGCTTATTTCATTCGATAGCTGTTCAACATGTTCTCATGACAACGGCTTATTGAGGCAATTGCTAAATCTGCTTATGGCTTAAAAAAGGCGGTGGGAAATTCATAAAAAGTGTAGGCGAGCTCAATAATAAACCGTATAAGTCCTCTTTAACAGAGCTAAGCAGCAACTTAAGCACTTAATGAATATTTTTTATATTTTCTTTATTTATTTTATTATTAACTGACTAATTTCTTTGCCTTTGCATAACCTGAACAACATTTCACTTTTACTTAGGCTCTTTTCAACTTATTTTCCATTAGAAACTTATAACTCTGATTGATTAACTAAATTGTTTATCTAAGAAACAGTTCCCAGAATACCTACTTAAGGTTTTTAAAGTACTTGCCTCATCGTGAATGGCAAATTTCAAAAAATTTGAATAAAGTAAACAAAATGGCAATCGAAAAACAAAGTAGAAAACTTTCCAGACTTTTGTTCAAACAGAGCTCTACGTACGCTGCATAGTATATAGGCACACACACATAAGTATATATTTATAAATATATGTATACATATATGTATATAAGTATGTATATATGCATACATTTGCCTGCCAAGCCGATTCAAGTGCCGTTTGCCGTTGCTTCTGCCGGAGACAGTTGCTTGATAAGAAGCATTTTGTTTCTTTGAACGACTGATAAGCGCCATTAAAAAGCGCTGGACGAGGTCGATTGACCTGCTTTTAAGCGTCGGCTTGTGTGCGTCCGTTCGTCAAAAGTGCTTCCAGTACTATATGTGTTCCCCTTCCCTACCAACCTCCCCCCAACAGGCTACCAACTCAACGTATGTGTTCTGTGGCTATTTAAGTACTGGAGTGTATTTTCTAAAGCTGTTCGTGTATGACGGGCTGTCAATTGTCAGGCTGAATACGTAAACAAATGAAGGGAAAACAAGATTATTATAATACTAAATATATATGGAATTATGAAGCTTTATAATTAGCAACTAACAGACACTTAAAACTATTTATTTCAGACTGTGTAGACTGATAGAAATGTGGCTATTTACGGTTGCCAATGTATTACAGCAGACTGTGGGTATATTCGTCTTGAACAGCATCTTACAAGGTATAAAATACATATAAATAAATATACTATAATAAAGTAGTTCATATTTGGTTAATATATACAATACATATGTTGCAAAAATGTAGAAGATATCCTTCCTTCTTTTCTTTGTGTTAACATCTTTCTTCCAGAGTGAGTTTGCTATTAACTTGAGAGAGTGTATATAATATAGCAATTATTATTATCAAGACTACCCATAGTTGTTGTCTTTTCATACACAATATAAAATAAAAGAAAACATGTGCAAACGTTGTTATACTACTGCATATGCCTTGTAGATAGTGACGGCAAGTGGGATTGTTTGTGTTGTGTCATGCCCAGATTAACAACGTCTATGGCACAGAACATGATGCGAACTGAACTTTGTGTCCTGATCTGCAGCATTTGCGATCTTTGGTGACATCAATTTTTAGGGTGAACAATTTCAATTAGGTCTACACTGAACCGGGGGATGCAGATTAAGCTCTGGGCCACAGCAAAGACAAGCTGCCAAGTGGGAACTGATAATGCAGTTGCAGTAGCAAGACTCGATTCAATGCAACTGCAACTTATTACCTACATGTATCCGAAGCTATCGCATCCCACGCTGCACAACAATGCTGCTCATTTTGAGTTGCGGCAACAATAGATACATTTCATATTCATATTAGATGCACATTAGAGCCCACTCACAGGAGCAGCGACTGTGGCAAGCAGCGAGTGCACTTCAGAGGCGGCTGCTGCAGGAGTCTCAGTCTCTCACAGCCTCCGTCTTGGTCTCCGTCTCAGTTTCGAGGGCAAACAAAGGCCTGCTTTTGTTTTCAGCCGTTGAGGCATAGATGGATGGTTTGCTGAAGACGCTCGACTTGAGGTTGCTTGTGTGTGTGTGTGTGTGTTTCTCTTTTGCCAACCGCAAATGAAACGAAATTGTCGCCAAGGAAGCTGTAAACCTTGTCTAATGTGCACCCTCGCACACACACACGCACGCAAACTCGAAGATAACAAGATGCAAACTGTGGGATACAATGGGATACAGGCAACGGTCTGATGGCCACAAAAATACCGTTTAATGAGCACAGCTTGACTATTTTGTAGATCTTGTCAAAGGATATTGATATTGGCCGGCTGCCCATTTATCTGGAAATCTCATCTTCGGCCACTCGACCATAATTCTTGCTTCTTTATGGGGCTCTGCCTCGGCTGCTTTGTGCGACCGCAATCGTTTATCGGGACACTTCCTTTTTCTCTCGCTTCCTCTCCTTTTCCCTCTCTTTCCTTATTTCTAAGACGTTTCCTTCCGTGCAGCTAACGGCACATTAAATTTGAATAGTTTTGGGACTCAAAAAGGTTGCCCAATCAATGAGCCAAGGCTCCATCGCTGGTATTAGATTGGAATTGTAGGGTTAGTTGCTGGAAAAAAGGCAACAAATTGCCAGCTGGGCAGTTTTTGATTGACTTTTAGCTGTAAATCTCTAAATAAACGTAGGATTTAGCCTTCAATTAGGAAATTTGTATATGAACTCTTGGTTGAATTATATATATTAATAATATTTAATTTATAATTACTATATTTCATAACAAATTAAGCAGATTTTAATGGAATTTATTAAGCGTTTATTCGTCTTAGTGCATTAGAGACTTTGTGAATTTCTTGGCAATCTAAGGCACTTAGTTTCTATGATAGTTGGATCTCTCTTTTCCTTGGTCTCCTTCTTGCCCTCCTGCTTTATTCATATGTAGCCAAAAGAATATCAAGGCAATGTTCTGTCACTAAGATCATCAAACTGAAAACTAAAACTGAGCGTGCGAACTTCCAAGATGAATAAAGAAATTAGGGTCAGTTAGCGCCCTATTGACCATTGCCCATTGTACCTCCACAGCTTTGAACGACCTTCATTTATTCGGTCAATTTGTGACTTTCACACCCGATGCACGAAGATCATTAATTATGTTCCTAATCCATCAGCATCCATCAGAATGTGAAGCCTTTCGCTCACCTTTGCTCGAGAGAAATTGTCCAGTTTGGCAGGAATCTTCGCATCATTAGGCGTAACTTTCTCACACTCGGCTGGGGCATAATTAACCATGCCAAAATAGCGAAACTGACCATTAACACGCAGGAGGCATCAATGTCCAGGACCATTATCTCTCTAATAAGCGAAAACACACGCGTTCCCCTGTAAGCGGATACTTTCTTGGGCGCCAGGGTGTGCCTGTATGTGAGTAGATTCCTTCTTCAGGTATTCGCCGGAATGTCTCCGGTGGATAACTCATCATTTCTGCTGTCCAGTTTGCGTGCTGTGCAACCCTTTCGGACCGTCTACGTTCCTTTCCTTTTTTTACACACACTCGCACTCGCGTCCTTTCTTTGCTTAAGCCCTTTGTTTTTCTCGCCATTGTCCGGCACTCGGGCACTTTGCATAATCAATAATCCTTGACGCTGGCTCACATTGTCGCGCTGACCAACGAACCAGCATGTCTGAAAAGATAAATTATGGTTTGTAGTCAAATTGAAGGCAAACAATCCGCACAAAGACGCGCACCGCACCAGGAACCCGGCGCTGCATAGTTCCTCCGTCCTGGGGTGGTCTTGCAAGGTCCAGCGACAGCTGCCCATGTTGCCCGGCCGGACAATGGATGCACTCACAGCACTCACTGGACTCTCAGCGCGGCAAGTGAGGAGTGGATTGCGTGTTGATTGTGCCCGACCGAACGGTCTGTTTGTTTTTCCTATTTTCCTATTTGGATTTATGTTTGTATTAATTTGATTGCACTTGCCGGCAATGAAGTAGTCAAACTTGGCAAATAAGCAGTGTGAACTAAACTAAGAGAGTTAGAGAACTTTTACTGCTAGTTTTATTTATAATTAGGTAGCAACTAATTGTCCTTAGTACTTTATACTGCAAATGAATTGTTTGAAGGTTATAAAATACTGATATTGAAGGGTTGATACTTCGATCTTTAAGCATAACAACTTTTTAAAGGAATATATTCATATCAATAAGATAGAAGTGTACAAAGAGTCATATCTAACCTCACAAAATACATATATTCTTGTTCACTATCAACAACAAGGCAGATTAGGTCAATTGTGTCTGTATGAACACGTTAATCTCGAAGACTAAAAGAGCTAGAGCTATGAAATTTGGTAATAATATAACTAAGTATTAAAGTAAAACAAAGCTGCATCATCTTATATCATATTTATAAAATAATGCCCAAAATGCTATGCAAAGCTGGTAGACCTAAGGCACCTTTTGAAAAAAGAAAGGTAGGCAAACATTATAAAGTCTATCAACTGTGGGCGACGCTGATCAATGCAGTGACCCAAGGAAAATCAAACATAATTACCAGTTTATTCAAATTTTTATGTACTCCGCCTCGCAGTTGACCCCTGAACCCGGCGTGATTATCTTACTCTCTGCTCTGCTCGCAGTTGCAGTCCGCTAGATGACCGAACGAACGGACAGCTGTGCAAATGTCAAGACGTAAGTGTCAAAATGCTCATTAATAACAAGGTCCTTAGCTCGAATGGGTAGTTCTGGCTGCAATGCAGATGCGGATGAGGAAGAGGAAGAGCAAGAGGAAGAGGAGGAGAAGGAGGAAGAAGACAGAGCATACATAAGGCGCTAAGCAAACAGATTGGCAGGCAGGCTGCGAAAGATGAATCGATGAGAATGCAAAAACGGCTAAGCCATCAAAGCGAAACTGGACAATGGGGATAACTTTGTCAAAGGATGTTTGCGCAAGTAAACATTGAGAAACTATCCACACACACACACACACACACACACAGAGGAACGGTGTTAAATTGAAAAATTATGATAAATAGCATAATGGGCGCAGCCAAAAGTTGCACAGCAACATGCCAACATTCCATCCCATGCCATCCCAGAGGGAGCATCCCGTCGAGAGCAAGCCGTGTGCAAAAGGACATCACACTGTCCCGGCGAAGATTGAGAGTGAGAGAGGAAGAAAGGGTTGCACAAGACAATCGAGGCGTCGACTGAGTGCTGCTTAAGTGTGCAGCGGCCCATAAAGGGAATCCTTTCGCCACGGGCTATCATATAATATCATTCACATGCGCACCCCGCCCCACCTCACCACGGTGGTTTGACCGATCGAAGGATGACGACAGCAAGACGCTCTGTTTGCGCTGCTCCTTGGCTTCTGTTTATCTACCCGGCAATAGTTCACACAAGCTTATCGGCGGACGTGGAGAATGTTTGCGAAATGTTTGCCAAATGTTTGCGAAAGAGTTGCGGGTGGCCCTCGTCCGCAGGGCGAATGGCTCTGCGCCTCTACTTAAAGGATATTCACAGCTTAGTCGTGTAATGCCATTTGGCGAATGTCCCGTTAGCCGGCGTACGCTCTGTCACATAAACAACGCAGCGAGATTTGTGCGCCACTCCCTCCACCTCTCCCCCTGGTATCGCAAAGTGCATTTGTTTATTTTATTGCCTTGCGTTAAGAAAGGATTGAAGCCTTTCTGCTTTAATTAAACTAGTTCATTCACCTCATCGTATCCTTTGCTAGCATATTGTACTCATTGCCAGGCAGGACGAGAGTTTTCCCACAAGCTCACTGGGTATCCTGTCATATTCCTTGCTACAGGAAGTGATCTTTTGATCCGGAAACAATAAAATTGCCCGGCGACATAGAAAATCTCCGCAGGGGGAGAAAGACACGCAAGCAATGAGCACTGAAACAAACCACCTGCGACAGCGAACAGGCGAGGATCGGAGAGAGGGAGAGAGACTGGGAGAGGTGGCTGAAATTAGTCGGGGAAAAAATGAACTGCAATTAGTGTTTGCTTTAAAATTTCATTTCATTTTTAATTGAAGCCACATACGCTAGTTAGTGGGGTGGTTCGGTGGGAAACTGTGCGAGAGCCAAGAATAGACTTGTTCCCGATATGTCTCTTGCTTCTGGCATCTGACAGTTGTCAATGGCAAACACATTCGAAATATCAATTTCTCACCTCACAACGAAATCACTGCTGCACCGCAAAGGCTTCCGTGTGGCTTCGAGGCTCGTTTACCTCGCTCTCCCTTCCTCCCTCTCTCTTCCTCCCTCCCTCTCTCTTTGTTCTCCTCGCAGTGGGCGATCATATTACGGAGTGGCTAATCCGCTTGTTGACAAAATAAACAGCGAGTCGGGAAAGGGTGATCCGACAGTGCTGCAGCCCCTCGTAATTAATTGCCTCCAAAACTGGAGTGGAATTTATGCGCGTCAACAACGATTAGTGGGCAAATGAAGCGGCAAGACACATGTCCAACAGCCTCCACAAAAGAGGTGACAGTTTCGACGCCAACTCTTTTTTTTGGAAATTGGGTATTGATAATGAAGTGCAGCTTTTATGGTGGTACTTTAAAGATATTTCGGGATATGCAGAGATATATAACAAAGAAGAAAAAAAAAATAAAATCTGCTTGATGTGATAGAGCCGCTAATCGAAGCTTCAGCTATTTTTTAAATCTTTTCTATATTAAACTTATGATCATTACTAAATTATTAGAAATCATGGGGTTGTTTAAAAATGTTGTATAAACCAAAAGAAAATAAGATAGTCTTACACTACTTAAGGGTACAATACTTCCTTACTTAACTTTAGGATAAATATGGTAGGCAAAATGTAGAGCAGCTTTTATGGTATTTCTAGATATGCATAGATATATAGAAAAAAAAAAAATTAAATAAAATCTGCTCGATATGACTTTCTTAAATATTTTCTTTACTAACTCTTCAATCATTACTAAATTATTATACATTATTTGGTTGGTTATAAATGTTGTATAAACCAAAGAAGGTAGTCTTACACTTCTAAAGGGTACAATCCTTCCTTGCTTAACTTTAGGAAAAATATGGTAGGGAAAATGTAGTGCAGCCTTTATGGTAGTACTTTAAAGCTATTTCTGGGTATTCATAGATATATTACAAAGAAGAAAACTACAATCAATCAATCTACTGCTGCAATTCTATTTAAATGCAAATCTGTATATTCTATATAAATTTCCTATTATTCAACCATATTCAATTCACTGAAGCAGACGACTATCGCGTGCGTTTGTCTGGGGTTATGCTCGGGCCATGTGCATACATAATACGAGACTAGTTTGGGTCCAAAGTGTGGTCACTACTGCGTGCAACCGCAGTGCGAGTGCTAAAAGTGCTCCCGGTGCTCGGTCAAGATGTTGTGTTGTGCTGTGAGTGCAGCTGAAACCGAACACTGACGCTACGCCTACCCCGGCGTATGCCGAGCATATCCTGCAAGCAGGTAGCTGGACAGGATCACGGCAGGGCACTTGACTTGCTTTGTGCTGCGTGATTTGTAGGGATCGCAGTTTGCCAGAGCAATTAGGAAGCACAAAGCAAAACCGCAGCATGTGCCGCCAACAGACCGTACAGCAGGTACCACAAGGTAGCAAAAGGTACCGCAAGGTGTGCTCAGCTCAGGGGTCAATCTCGGGCGTATGCAACTATTTGCACTACCTGAGCAACTCATGAATGAAGCAGTGACAGTTGGAAAGACTCACTAATTAAGCATAAACAGACTAATTTCCCTGGTACCCTCACCCCTCCCTCTGAAGTGTACTTGGTGTGCGTGTGGGAAAATCGTATTCAAATTGGGGAAACTGTTCGCTCTCCCCATGGATTACCGCGTCGCGTTTTCTCGCGGTGTTCAAATTACTCTCATTGCGCCGCCTGTGCGCACCCGCGCACTCACTTCGTGCCCCTAGGAAAATCCATTTTCCCTGTAGCCGAATATCCTTGGGAATGCGAGTGCGCGGCATGCAGCATTGCCTGTTCGTGGTAAGTAAATATTTCTTGAGTTTTTTTACGTGATTTTGGAGCAGTTCGATTTCCTGGCGCATATCCTGACCCGGACACAGGATGTGTTTGCCTAGGCAGGTTGCGCCGCGGCAGCCTGAACAGGTGTAGGAAATGGAAGTGGAAGTAGTTATAAGGTCACTTCAGAAGGTCACTATGCTGACAAAGGCCATAGCTCTTTTGACTAGCGGTTGCCAATACACCAAAAGAGATATTTATAAGTATATAATAAAGTTATATCTATATTCCTAGTAAGAGATCAAGACCTAATCAGTTCATTGATTACATTACATTGTTCTCCGTATTCATTAAATTTTCAAAAATCCAATTATTCTAAGATCAAATCAAAAAAGAGGAAGATTTCTTTAATATTTTGTATATTAACTTCCTAAAAATTCTTCCTTAATTTTTCCAGGTTTGTCAACCTCAGGATGGTAAACAAGTCGATAAATCATCGAATCCAACGGCACTTGCATGTCATCTCCCCCTCCCCCACTCCGGCATGTCAATGCGACAACAACGGAATCAATAGCCGGAAAATAGTTGACAAAGCAACCGTAAAACAAACACGCAACCAAATTCAATACCGAAAACACCAAAAATCACAAATTAGCTACACGAGTGTGAGAACCTAAGCCCAGCGACAGTATTTAAATACGAAATACAAAAAAAAAATACATAAAGAAACCACTCCACGACATATGGTAATATGCTAGGAAAACATCTGGACAACCATTAAAAATATATGCAGAGGATCCACGGCGCAAAGACGAAGTCGCCCGTGGAGGATTACAATTTACGAAGGGGAACGGGGGCCAATGACTGCAACTATAACTATAAACCGGGGAATTCAGCCTGGAGGCGTGCATTTCTTACACAGTCTGGAATTCGTTTCACTCGAGGAAGGTATTTCCGTGAGAACTTGGTGATTACATGCAGGAAACTCGCAAGACTTGATTGAAGTTTACTTGAATTTTATCATAATTTTTTTAATATGCTTCGAACATCCTTTGGTTAGACCCTTGACTAACTAGTTGAGTTATTTACGAGTTTCATGAACTGTAACTCGAAACTGTGTCTTATCTTCGAAGAACTGAGTTCTTATTCTTGCACAATATCGATAAGGCTTATCTCACTGAAGACCGAAGATTCTCAAATTGAGCAGTTCGAATTTTATTTATGCCACATCGCGACAAGTGAAACAGGCCAGATAAGTCCTTAGATTTATGGCACCCTTTCGAGTCACAATTCCCAAGTTTCACACAAATTAAACGCAACCCCTTATGGCCCAATAATACTTTCAATATTTATATCAATTGTTGGTAAATATTATATTTATATCGATGGACAAACAACCCTTAGGGCAAGCGATACGTTAACGAAATCGGAAACCACAAGGCAATCAGAGCCGAAAGGGGTGTCTTGAAATTATTGGGTTTCGCTCAATAAACGCTGGCACAAATTACGATTGAGAGTGTTGAATGACAAGGTTCCGGTCCGGTACCGCCAACTGGTCAGTCAATCTCCCTCAACTCCTCAACGATTTGCATTCGAATGACGCGAGTGAAGGAAGCGCAATTAGCAGTCGAGTCGAGTTGAGTTGAGAAATATAATGCTTAAGAAATCGTATAAATAGTGCGCACCGGATGTTCAGCTGTTGCCCGTTCGGGTTCGATTTGCATAAAAGCCAAAGTACACTTCCAGATGTTGCAGGCAATGTCAGCTAAATATGCATATGCAAAGCGCACTTTCCATATACAAACTTTATATAGATAGATTTGTCAAGACTACAGACTGGCAGCTGCGTGAGCAAACTTGCTATTGACTCAGATAACCGAACTAGACAATTAAAGTTCCCTCGACACTTGGGAACTATAAATAATACTCTTCTAACTTTCCAATCGGAACCAACTGCATATATATCTTCCATCTTAACCTTAGCTAACCTTCCGCTGTAGTTGTTTTAATTCAACTCCTAGTTCCCACAGCAGTCTTCACCTCTTGTCTTTACGAAATACCCTCAGCATACCAAGATACAAACTTAGACCGGATCAAAGACTGTAATGACCCAGTTGCACCGCCAGTTCTATTATGATCACAAATATTTGCAGAGTGATAAACTTGGTTGAATGTTTTCTGGTTCGGGTATTTGTTTTTTACTGCATTACGCATACTCGCACTTCCTCGATGCGACTGAACTGAGTTCATTCATAAAAATAAATTCGGTGAGAAAGTCGCTTTGATTGCGTCAGGTGAACTGGAGCCGTTTATCTCTGGAATAGTTGAGATTTTAACGAATCTTGCCGCTAAATGCAAATAGACTTGGGTAAATTTACTTACTGCAGTCTCTGGTTATCTGCATAAGGTTTAGAATGTTTTTTTTTTTTTTTTTTTTTTTTTTTTTTTTTTTTTGATAGGCAGCTGCTTTGACAGAGAGAGAGAGAGAGAGAGAGAGAGAGGGAGAGCGGGAGAACCTTCTCGAGCAGTTCCCACCAAAAAGTTGTGCTGTATTTTTTGGCTTATACTCTAACGAGCCCTGGCCAAGTTCAAAGGTCATATTAAAATTGAATGCCCCAGAAAGGTTTTTAGAAATTGGCGCAAAAACAAGTTTTCTACACTCAAAAAGCTGACCCATGAGAAGTTTTCGTCCATTTTGACCTTTGACACTGTCCCGACCACCCCGTAATGAAGCGCGACCTTCCCGTCCAATTGCAAGAGCCTGTCAAACAGGATGCCTTCCCCTGCCCAGACCCCTCTCCCTGCGTGCCGGACATGCTCGGTTCCGACTAATCGATAGTTTCATTTCTCATTTCATAATCGCAACGCTGTGAATGAATACTCATTCATATTCATTCACGTACAATCACAATTATTGAGCCGCGATCAGAGTTCAACTGCTCAATTAGTTGCCGCGAACTCCTGTTCGAATTATGAATGAATTACATTCGCTGCGAGTGCTCCCCAAGAGTACAAAAGCCCCACCCGAAGGGCACCCGCGCTGCAGGGGTCGCTTGCCCCCCTCCTCCCTTCTCTGGCCATTCACTTGCAACTTCCAGTCACTTAATCATGTTAATGGCATTAAGCAGCTTAATCGACGGCAAGATCTAAGCGCTGGCGTCGATAATCAGCAGAGACAGCGGCACAGAGACGGAGTCCAGGGACAGACGCGGTGGAGACAGGCCCAGGCCCAGTGCCAGACCACCCAAACAGGCGCTTAGTAGTTAGCCGAGAGTCGAGTACGAGTTCGACTTCGAGTTCGAGTTCGTCTAATTAAAACCAAAAGTGAGCCGCCTTGTAAATGTCAAGCGAACTGTCAAGAGTCGCCCGGGAGATCACGAACTGCACCGAGTTGCACAATCAAAATGCATTTCGCTCTCAAAAGGCTCCCACAAATTGTAGCACAAAAACTTGGCGACAATTAAATGAAAGCCCCCTTGGAGAGGGGACGTCTTGCGAAAGAGAGACCGAAATCATATACACGTAATAAAGTAATTGGGGGGACCCCGAGAGTATTGACATTTGCCTACTTGACATTTTAATATATTTGTTTGCGAAAATTTATGTTTGGCTTTTACGTTTTGTTTTCTCCTTCTTCTCTTTCTGCTCTCTTCTCTCATTCGTTGCGACAGCAGCAGTTTTTAATCACATTAAGCGGCAAAAACATTTTCATAAAAACACTGACAGCAACAAAAAAGTACACACACACACACACTCGAATAAAATAAAATCATTTGTTGACCACAATAAAAAGTGACCGGCCAAATTGAAGGGGTTAAACTTTTTGTTGATCTCTTGGCCGCATCGCAGAGAGTTGCAGCAGTCCAAGGGGTACTACGAGCAGCTGGGGAAATATTATTTTTAGTTTCTCTGGAATTAAATATGTTATTGACAGCGGTATTACATATAAAAAGATGATAAGTGATGAATGAAATAAATAAAATTTGTTTTTTTTTTTAGGTTAACTTTTAAATTGTTACGAAATTTTGTCTTCATTTTAATATTATAAGATTTAAGCATAATTTTTACATCTGTTAAAAAACATATTTATTTATTCAATTTAGTTTATTTTACCAGTATAAACATGTCTGAGAACCTACAAATTGTAGGAGTTTTTCCGATTAAGTTCCTGCTTTTAATCTTAACATTTATTGTTAATCAACGTTTAACATTACATGTGAATCAACGCAATGTCTAAGAACGATTAACATTAAATGTTAATCAACCTTCAACATTTTATTATTCAAGCTGTAGGTTGTTTATGTTTAAAAATAAAGTTAATGTCTAATTAAAATTAATGGAAATAAATTAAAATCTGCAACTTATGACAAGGCTCGAAGTCCAAATTTAAATTTGTTATTCTATAATATGATTAATATAACATAAATAAAATATGACACACTTAGGGCAAATATCAATTGCGTCGTTGACTGATGAAATTTTATTCAATAATTTCTTCAAAATTTATACCAAATTTGCTTTAATAATAGCGCAATCTTTATTTACTCATTAATGACTTCTCAATCTATAAAATGTTGCTATAAAACTGTAGTTAGCCCCCGAAAAACGCAAATGTGAAAGAGATAAATGATTATATGGACTAAAGAAGATCGCAGACTGGCATCAGAGCGGGCATAGCTAATCACCTGAACATAAAGATATCCACACCTTTGCTCCGAGCGAGCACATGCCAAATGCTTGGCTTCTGTTTTTCTCCCAGTTGCTGTTTGTCTTCTTGGCCTCGGCATCTGGCCATGGCCAGACAGACTGTCTGTCCGTATAATGGACAATAAACCAATTTCGACGCCCACAAAATGAGCATGAAATTGCTTACGGAAGGAAGTTCATGTGCCACAAAAACAAGGCCTAAAACAATTGAGCCGCCCTGGCTGGTAAGGGAAACTAAAATAGTTGTCACTTGGCCCGGTCAGAGCGCAAGAAATGTGTGTAATGCCAAAGGAAATATGCTAACATAAAAGGCTAAAATGCCCCATAAATATGGCCAATTATTTGGCCGGCAGACAAAACAAGCCCAGGACGGGGGCGGTCGCACCGCACACTGCTGCTGCTGTCGTCGGCACGTAAATCATCATGGCCCGGAGATGCGCAGTAGGTGTTGCCCATTGACCATTGTCCAGCTTCGCCTGCTGTGGCTGACAGAGACATCAGAGCGAGACTCACTGTGCCGCTTCTAAGGTGAGTTAGAAACTATTTTGTGCAGTAGCCGGAGTTCTGGTCAACGCCCACGTGGCGCAGCTGCCTCGGCAGAAGGTTGCCTAATGCGGTAATTAGAAAATGCCTTGCGGCTGCGATGGGCACGCGGCAGTTGCTGCCAGGATACAAGCGGGTTAAAGATTGCAATCTGCAGCGTAATTTCGTAATGCGATACTTGAGGCTGACTCTGAGGCTGCTACAGTTTCCAGTCCACGCTCGAGGAAGGTAACAATTGCCACCCCTTTTGCGCTGATCTCGTCGCGGCGCGTATCAATTTCGTTGACTTCGGGACATCCCTTTGAGAGCATCCTTTGAAATTCAAGCCGCAAACATTAGCAGTTCCATTTTTATCGTCCCCTTCCCCGTTCCCCGTTCCCTTTGCTGTTGTTTGTTCTTCTTTTCGATTGTTCTTTAACCGCAATTGTAATATTATAACCCAATTTGAGTAGTTTAAAAAATAATTGTGCCCCTGCAATACTTTTGATCGATGTTTTGATTACTTCTGCGAAAAGTTGCGCATTTCTCATTGCCAGGGCCGGATTGATGGTATAAAGGGTACTGTGCAAAAGTTCTAGAGGGCCCTTTCTTTAATTGCCTTGCCTACAAATTTAATATGTATTAAATTTCTGAAACCTTACACAAATTGAATTAACCTTTTTTATATTTTTAGATAACCTCACTTTAGTAATATTTTAAACCCTTCAAACCCCTAGCTACAGCCCTGTTCATTTCCATTTTCCGTTACTTTCTTCGGTTCAAACCTCATTTAGTGGAATTGCCAACCCTTTGGCAACTTTAACCCAACTGACCATTGGTCAAATGTCAGTTATAATCTGTGAAGAAGGCCAGCTGCCTCTGCCTCTGCTGCTGTTGCTGTTGCATCGCATCAGCCCCGACAAGAGATGCTCAAGATGATGCTGTGACCCCGAGAGGCAACCCCCTGTACCCGAACCCCGAATCGAAAATGAACATCTTGTTTTGCAACTTTGTCAAGAAAGAAAAAGTCACAAACAAATGCAATTTAATTGAAACGCCAGCTAAATGTCAATCAAGGAATTATGATCGCATTGGGAACTCTCTGCCCGGATCCTCTAAAGAATCTGCGCTATAATACGGCAATGATTGTTAGATATATTGGCTGATGTGAGAACTGCGCTACAAATCAAATGGTTCACTGAGCATTTGCAGTTTTCTTACTCCGCCTCGAGGGTTTTCCCTCCCCTCGCGAGCTTGATGAAAATTTCATTAAATTTCTCTAGTTTTTACCCAAAAATCAAGTTTTTTTCTGTTCCAAAAACAGACGAGATTTTTGTTTTGTAAGAAATTCAATTATCATGAAATTCATTTGGGATCTGCTTCTATGCAAATGCAAAACATTGGAGGTCAGCGCTGAGGTCAACCGTTGACCGTTGTTTTCTTTGGCGCAACCGAATCCCGAAGGGTTGTTCGAGCTGCTTATTTGTCCAGGTGCCGTCCGAGTCTGAAGAAGCTCCGCGAGATCTTCCAGTGTGATTTTTCATTAGAAAATCATAAAAACGAGAGCCTTATTATGCGTGACAGCCTACGAGCTCAGTTATGAGCATGACAATCGTATCGCCCCGAGCACATCTACATCTATCTATGTGTGTCTGTGCTACGACATAAGTCACATGAGGTTTGGATTGATTTGAAGCGCCTGGCAGATGTCCTGCAAGCGCGACTTCGCACATCTTTCATCCTCCTCCTCTCCTGCTACTTCTTCAACTGCCATCCCCCTCGCACTACTTGCCCAATTCAATTAGCACCATTATCGATAAGGAAGGGGAACTCCAGATTTTATTCCTGTTTTTATGAGGCGTGCCGAATGGGCACAGTTGCCAACGGGGGCTCAATTCGAATCGAGTGTGATTGTCCAGATATTTCAGTTCGTTAATGAAGCTGTGAAGCTGAAATGAATCAGCGCAGGAAAAGTCATTTTTATAGAGCGGGAAGAAACTGAAAGATGTTCAGGGACGGAGTGAGAGCTGTGCAGGATGTAAGGGGCCCCCGTCTGAATAGGACAAGTAGCCAAAGAAAACCTTATGTCGAATTTGGTAACTCTGGTTTTTGTAATATCTAGCTGAGATATCATTGTAAAAATTAACGGACATGACTAACCCGACTGCAATGGATGCTGTCCAAGAAAATATATGTTCATTAGATATCAAATGATTGAAAATTTATTGAAATCGAAAAAAACTAAAACGCCATCAGTAAATGATTTCTATACTTTCAGGTTAGGTTTACGATAATGCACATGGGCGCCCCAAAGCGTTGCTACGGCCCTGAAGAAATGGCAGGCCGACTCCCAAGAAACACCAAACATACAGAGCACCCTACAAACCCAACAGTAAATAAGATATTCAGCTTATTTCCTTTATCCACTTTTTGGGCGCGAAAATGGAAAATATTTTAATAGAAAATGCGCGAAAAATCTGCTTAGCTCTCGAAGAAAGTCCTGCATTGTCTTCCAGTTGGCTTAAGCTGTCAATAAACATTTTCATAAATATTTTCGCAATATGCGTAAACAAAAATAATAAAGTCAAATCAACAAAGGCGCCCAAAAAAAAGCGAAACAAAGAAAACAGTCTGAAGAGTGTTCGATCTACAAAAAAAAAAGAAATGGGCGCTACCCGACGCCACGCGGCTTTTCTTTTCTGCTTCAGTTTTCCATTTTCAATTCAACTCAAAGAAAGCAAATGAATTTGTTTTCCTTCAGCGCGTTCTCATCAAATATTCAAAGGGCGACGCTGCGAAAGATGCAAAAATATTTGCAAAGCGGGAGAAATTAGGTCAAAGGTGAGAAACGAACACGAACACACACACACACACACACACACACACGCACAGGGAGACGGAAAATCATTAACGCCGTCGATCGGAGTGCGGTCTCTGGGCGAGGGGAGGGGTGCACAATTTTCTATGCCAGCGCATATGCAAAATGCTACTTCTCTCTCTACATCTCTCTCTATCTCCCTCTCTATTTCTTTCTCTCTATCTCTCTCACTGTCTCGTTTCCCCCTCTGGTCACGCATGACATTATTTCTGGCAATTTTCAATGCATTTTCCACTTCGATTTCGCTGATTTTCGATTTTATAGTTTCCCCTTGTGTTGCTTTCCTTCCTTTTATTTTTTGTTTTTCTTTGCTGACATTTTTGTAACGATATTTTCATTTTTGCCACCAAAACGGGGAGTGGCAACTGCAGTTACAAATTTTTATACCGCCTTGCTGTCCAGTCTGCGTAGATCATTAATTATCATTTTTATCTGTTGCTGTGACTAATTCGATTTTTATGTGCGCTGTTTCGGAGTTTCGCGACTGGAACTGGAACTGTGGATTCGCAAAGAAATCGATGGAAAATGCGTTGGAAAATTCAGTTGAATAACAAGTACAGATAAACATAGCTAGATCGACTCTGTTGATTCTGAATCATAAGGTTAATATAGAAAAATAAAACCTAAGTTCTTTTTATAAAGATTCACACAAATAAAATCCCAAAAAAGACTCAGCATCCTTTTCTTTTGGCAACTAAAAGTTTCTCTACAAGACATTTTTCTGACACACTTTCCCAGCATTTGCAACGTGTTCTAACGGTCAACTGTCCATCAAAAACTGGACCAGAAAGCAGCATCACCTTGTCACCTTGTGAACCCGATCTTGTCTGGTCAGTGAATTCACTCAGCTCACATGTCAGCGGCAATTAATAAAGAAAGTTCAGAATTTAACAGTTTGCCCCCTTGCACACTTCTGGTTCTTAACCCCGATCTCATCAAGAGCATCTCGGAAGATCAACAGAAAAGGGCTCAGCATCATACCAGATCAACCCCGAGTTCCTTTATTTCCTTTATGAACTCTTTACCGAAATTAATTTTCCCTTTCATTTTTTGGGTTTTTCTCGCCCAAAAAGAGACGCAGAGAATTGAGAAAAGAAACTCGTTGAATGAATGAGTTGCATGCAGCATCTTTGGGCATTTTGGGTTAGGGTTCAGAGGTTCAAGGGGTGTGCATTATTGGCACAACAAGTTATTAATTACAGTTTAGGCAACGGCAAGAAGAATGAGATAGAGGAGCAGGAGAAGAATAAGGAGGTTAAAAATAAACATATGATTTCATGTACATTCGCATCGGATGCCTCCTTATCTGCTGCTGCTGTTCGTTAATGTCACACTCGGTACTCTTCTTCTTCCTTCTCCTCATCTTCAATATATTGTAAAATATATTAATGTTTTCGTTCGCTGAGATCTTTAATCTTTATAGATTTTTGCTGCTTATCAGCTTCAGTTTTATTTTTCGTCTTAAATTGCTCTGACTGTGTGGAGGAATCTCAATATTTTATAGCTCCTCCGAAAATAAATGTACTGATGGAACGAAGAAGAAGAAGAAGACAAAACAAAAGCCGCGACAGCCGCACGAGAAATTCATTACTCAAATAAGTGATAAGCGTCCGTCGCTGCTGCGTCGTTGTTGATAAGAACAAGAGATTTGACTAGAGAGACCGTTAGACGCAACGTTGGCAGCGTGCTCCACTTCACTGTCGCCGTTTGCCGCCCGAAACTGGAAAATTTCTCATTTTGCGTGTTTCCTCTACAATTCGCCCTGCTCTGTCTGTCTCTGTCGCACGCATGCCCCACACTGGGGGCGACACTTGGGGCTCATAGTGCAAGCCCGAAGGTTGGAGGAGCACGAAATTCGATTAACAAATAAAATCGAGCGTAGCCTTTGCCGCTCTCTCACTCACACAAACGCAGTGGCGCGCAGCTAAGCAAACCACTCGAAAAGGGGCGGCGCTCCGTGCGCGCACTCGCTCGCGCTCACTCTTTCTGACTCTCTCTCTTGCTCAGTGAGAGCGCGTGTGTTTGCGTTGAGTGCAAATGAATTGGACTATATGTGTGTGTGTGTGTGTGAGTGAGCGAGAGTTTCGTTAAGAAATATTCCAATTGCACATTAACATTGAGTTGGCAGCCAATTGGCTTGCTTAACAGCAACAGCGAATGTTAACTAACAGCGTCTGCTCGTTTGCACGCTGCTTTTATGGCATAGTGAAGTTTCCTTTATAGCAACCAGTGTGCGAAGTGTGAAAAGTGAAATAAATAAAATAAAAATAAATTTATAATAATTATTTATTAATTAATTAACCAAGAAAGTAATAGAAGATAAAAAAATAAATAAAAATTAAATAAAATAATTTAACTTGACTAAATTTTAAAGATTCTTGACATTCTTCCGCTCATTCTTTCCACTCTCCCACCATAACTAACTGTAGCTGACGCTAAATGGATCCCGCTGCTGCTTGTGAAATTCCAACGCAAATTTCTATTAATTAACAACCTTCCCGAGGCAGTCCGAGCCCGAATCCGAACCTGAAGGCGCATCCCCTACACCTCCCTTCCTCCCTGCTATACTGAAACTGAACCTCGGCTGGCTGAGCTCGGTTTGTGCCTGAAATAATTAATGATGTGGCGCTGCTGCTGCGTCGCGGCATCGCAACTTTGTTGCTGTGCAAATATTAGCAAATTATTTTAGTTTTAGAAAATCTGCAGAGCGCACCAAGAGGAGCCGGTGAGGAGCCGGCAAAAGATGCTGCTCTGCTGTTTACCAAGCGCCAGAGCTGTCGAACAGTAACAGGGGCAGGAACAGGAGCAGGGGGCACTAATGATGTTCTGTGTGGGTTTCTCGACTCTTTGCCCGAACCCCAAAACTGACTCTGACAATATTTGCACTTTTCCGTTTGGTTAAATGTCACCCTCGGTTTCAGTTCCAGTTCCATTTGCCCTAATTGTTGTTCCTTCGCCTTGGCAGCTCCTGCTCGCAGTAATTAAAAACACCTTTCAACTGTCCGGGGCGAAGATGTGTCAAGTCTCATCTCTTTCTCCTCCTCCTTCTTCTCTTGTTCTTGTGCTGCTGCCTCCTCTTGTTATACTGCTTCTTCTTCTTTTGCCATTTTGTTTGATTAGCAAATTTGTCAAATTTGCCACTGAGTATCATTTGTCAATCCAGGCTAATGGTTGGCGGCACAAAATGTCAATCGGTCGATGGAAAAGGTTAGCAGCAATGCGACTTAAGATGCAATCTCAGTTTGGGCAGAATCTGAAGGTAAAGCGATGTAGAATCTAAAGGAATTTAAGGCATATGTGGGAAAGGTTTTTGTTCGATAATGTATTTATATGTATTATTTATGTATTATTAAGTACATATATGTATCTATTTTAGAAGATATAAAACAAGGTGAAAATATAACTTACTCAAAACTATATGAAATAATTTAAATCTTTCTATAAATAAATACAATAAAATTAAAACAAATAAGAATTATAATAATAATACTTATATTTTATATTGCAGAAACACTTTTATATATTTAAGAAATATTTCAGCATCATCTACTATTTTATGGAAGATAATATAATAATTTTGTGCAGCTATAAAGTATATAGAAATATAATTATTTTATATATTTATAGAAAGACACTTAAGAAACAAATAATATCATATAATTGATAGTAATAATAATATCAGTAGACAGCAAGTACTCTATAACACTCTTCCTCTTCCTTCCCCTCTCCCTTCATTCCCTTCATTCTCTCCTTCTCTGCCTCCCACTCCTCTTCTAAAACGAAACTTTAAACAATCGCAAAGCGACAAAGCGCCTCAGCAATTAATTTTCAATTAAAGCCGCAACAACATTTTAATTGTTTGTCTGCAATTTGGCCAACAACACGAATGAATAAGCAAACATATGTTAACGGGATATGTATGCATATTTACACGCCTGTTAACGTGGCAAGGAGGGAGTAGGGGGGCAACCCACACATATGTACCACACTGAATTACCCCCCGAGCTGAGATTAAGACTGCCAGGCAGAAGTTGATGTCTTTCGACTTGGCTTTGTGGCACGTTTAGTGGCAAGTGTACCGCAAGGCATACACAATAAAAGACACATCCACACACACACACATACACACACACATTCGCTACACCCTACACACACTTGGGGGCGCCATGAATTTCAATTCGCGTCTTTCATTTATGCCAACGAGCGTAAGCAAACTTTGAGGCGGCAATAAAATTGCTCTAATGCCGCGAAACTTCCGGAACCACTAAATTCACGTGCTGCTGTGCTGTGTATTTGCATATGTTGGAGCTACCCCCCACCCCAGAGAGGGGGCCCGCTGCGAAGGGGGTAGAAAGCAATAAAGAGCTACTGGAGACAGGCAGGCAAGCTTGAGCCTGCTCGGCTGTCGCATTTCCATTAGCAGTTGCCATTTAACTCATCATCTATGCGAGTGTGTGTGTGAGTGTGTGCGGGAGTATGCGTGTGTGTGAGTGTGTATGTGTGTTATCTGTGTGTGTGTGCCCAAGTGTATCATCTTGCAACGGCTGCTTAGCACATTTATTACCCGTATTTTGACATCCGGCTTTTATCCTTTCCACGCTCCACGCGCAGCGCCATCAATCTGACGCGCTATAATTGCCCACACCCCTGCCCCTTGTACCGCACATCCTCCCACAACGAAGGTTTATTATTATAGCACAGACATATGTATGTTGTGTATTTTAATTATTCAGACACTTGGGCGCTTAAAAAGTTGTCTCCGCACACGGAACTAATTGTGGCAGCTCGAACATTCAGCTGGGATTCGACTCGATGTGAGGAAGATTAGTTACACGATATATAAATATATAAACATATGTATTGTGTATAGTTATATATAACATATGCATATATGAATGCATTTATGGTATGTAATCAGCTAAAAGTCATCGCAGTATTTAATTTTCTTAGAAAACTCAATGGAAGATAAAAGTCTTCATGGATACCTAGTATACTGATGGATAAATCTCTAATTCGTGGTTCATATTAATGTTCATTAAGATCATCTGAAGACGAGTAACCTTAGGAAAGATATTTCTTAGAAATATAATCAACTTATTGCATACTTTTGGGCGAAAAACCTTTTAAATTTATTCTAACATGTAAATAGAGTGCAAGTCGAATAAAGTTTAAATACAAAATATAAAGCACAAAATTCCTTATTAATTCCAAACACAAAATAAATATATATCATTCTCCAATTCCAATCATACAATTGTATATAAACTATATTTCTTTCTATATATATTTCCTTGCTTTTCCCTGCACAGAGAATGCACTGCTCATCTGTCAACGGGAACTTAACCTCGAACGGAATTGAGTAAATGAGCTGGCAGCGGCTACTGATTGTTGACCCCTTGAACTGCATCGGAACTTAATGGAAACGCAATCAAATAATTGCGCAAAGTGTGCCACAATCAAATATAGCAACAAATTAAGCAACGCCAACACCAACACCCAACACCAAACAGCAGCAGCAGCAACAACAACAACAATAACAGCAAAAAATAACTGTCATTGCGGTTGCGACTGCTGCAAATCGATAAATCGACAGAGCCGCAAAATGAAGCGAAAGAATGAAGAAGAACGCACAGGGAAAGAGGAAAACTTAGAAGAGAAGAGGAGAAATAAGTTATCCGTAAGCCGCATCTGGCATCCCCCGTTACCCCTGCCCCGCTGTCTTTGCCGTCTTCAGTCTCTCAGTCTTCGGTCTTTCAGTCGGAACAGAGACCAAAGCGATAAGTTTACAATTGCTTATGACTTCAATTAATCTGTGGAAAGCGCCTACGCAGCGAGAACGAAAAATGCGGAAAAAAACATAAATAAATAATAGTGAAAAATAAAGAAAATACTCATACAGCAGAGTCGATGCGAAGATACCCTGGAAAGGCATAAGCGATCTTTAGGTTAGTTTACTGTAATTGGAAAACTGTTTAGGTATAAAACAGTTACTTTTTGTATAAAAAATAGTATTATATTGTACTTATTACAATGCTGCCTTATCATAACCGAACAATAAATAAATACTACCTGAAAATACTGTAACAGTATTTACATATTTATTTTATTTTTTTATTTATTTAATTTCATTATCATTTTTAAATATTTTCAGGAAAGTTTCCTCATAAAGAAAAAGTTTCCTCATAAAAGGTTGAAAGTTGTTATAATACTACTTTTTTATTATTGTTCCTTAATATTTTTTAGACTGGTAGTAGTTCATAGAGTACTATAATAATTTTTCTTTTCCTTTTGCTAGTAATCTCAGTAAAAGAAGCAACGAGGCTTGACTTTATTTCGTCAAGGTTTCTAAAATACCAACATGTTTCATTGATAAATTTTCAGTATTATTTGGATCGATTTACTTGCAATTCTCGATAAGAATTTTTTTGAAAGATGAGAACGCACTCTCTGTCTAACTAAGCAACTCTCTTTAGTTGTACAGGGTATAAGAAACACACAAAAGTGTCTAGCATTCTGCACGAAAATAGAAATTGCCAAGAGCTGCGTCTGCGGTCTACACGCCTGAGCTTCATAGTTGCAGGCAAGATCTTAGGCACACACAAACATACCATGCACACACACACCCGACACACACACACATAGAGAGGCAGACATCGATGCGGCCGCAGAAGACAATTGACCTGAAATTTTCATTGAAGATGAGCCCCGACTGTGCTGCAGCACTGGCTGCGTCCATGGTCAGGGACAGAAGGCGAGCTGGCTCAGGCTGCGGCAGGGGCGGCTGTCGGAGGCGAAGGCGGCATTGAAATCCATACAAAACGGTAAATTGCTTAGTCATTTTGGCCACAGTCGCCGCTGCCAGCGTCGATGATTGTAATCATGATCATTATAATTATGCGGCTTGCCATTATTATCAAAATGAAATCGCATGCCGAGTCTCCTAGAGTCTCCCCCTCAACCTGCAGTCGAGACACGCACGCAGGCACCTTCTTCTCTACTATCTACTCAGAGCCCTATTTCACACACCCACGCGGAACGACGACGATCGTCCGCAGCGCCACTTGCACTTGGCCCAGCCCGGTCTGCATGCAGGCCAAATTGCTTACCTCCACTCGCCAATTGCTTGGCCCGATGGGAACATGGCCAGCTGAATTAGTTGTTCATTTTTGGGTATATTTTCTAAACTGGAACTTAACCTCAATCTGATTACAGTTTCAGATTGATTTGATATCGATTACAGTTTGAGTTAGATTCGATATCACTTAGATACGAGTGATCTCTCTCTGGAAATTGAGACTTTGAACTCATTCATGTTGCACTTATCACATCATCATCAGCATAGTCAATGTCCTGAGCTGGAAAATTGGCTGAGTTGAGTTTTGATTCGATTTGATTCGATTCCGATCTGAATACAAAGCTAATATGTAATTGATTGCAGCTGCTGTGAGTGGAGCAGAGAAATGAATCCTGCACAGGCTCATTTTCAATTTACGCCAAATGGAAAAGCAACTCCACATGTGGAGCTGATCTCGCAGGTGCGGCAATTTCGTGTTGCAGTTGCAGTTGCAGTTCCTCGTACGAGCCGAAATTCAGCGGAAACAACAACAACATCACGCGAAGAGGTTAAGCGAGCAAAGTTCGTGGCCGTGGAACGTGTGTGGAGAGTGCAGAGAGTGTGTGTGTGTGTGTGTGTGTGTGGAGTGTGTGTGCGCATTTGTTACTTGCAATTGCAACTGCATCTCAATTTCATTCGCAGCTGTGCAGTAGCCTCTAACCCGCTTACCCCAACCTCCTTGAGGTCTCCACCTTGACTGCGCACTCAAGTCCAATCGCTGCAGGCGCACAACTCCTGCTGCGGCCTTTTTGGCCAATTTCAATCCACATTTGCCGCTACTCTTGCAATCTCTTGACCCCCTGAAAGTTGCCGTAATTGCAAGCGCCATTTTAGTTTTGGGAGGCTTAAGAATCGCAAAGATTGTTAAGTTTGATTGGGACTAAGAATCTGGTAGTATGTGATTGTATCTGCAACTTTCTTGAACATAACAGAGACGTAAATAAAAACAGAAATAAATTATATTATTTATTAAATATGTGCATAATAATAAGTACGGATAATTCATATTATTAATCATAAATCTTAATCGTATTAGAAAGATCTTTGGAAGGTTATGCGATACCTTTCTCAAGTTCATTGCTGTCTTTATAACTACAAGATTCAAAGTAGTATAAAATAAGTAATATGATCTCTTATAGGACATATATATGTATTTAAATATAATATATGATATATATGAACATTAAAAATCTACCCAGCTGTCTGTGTGAGCTTCTATTGCAGAGCAACAATTACCTGATCGACCCGCCCAGTGGCATCAATCACACTGTGCAAGCAATTAGGCCGCGCATGGTGTCAACTCTGTCTAAGGCACGGCTTGGGTTGCCCTGGGCAAGCGCAGGTGCCAGCAAGAGAGAGTAAGAAAGAAGTAGAGGGAAGCTGCTGCTCGTCTATAAGCAATTAAAGTCACAAGAAATGTGCGAGGCGATAAATTTTGTTAAGTGCGTTCCACATGAAAGTTGTCAAAAAGTGTTTGGGAAATTTCTTCACCGCAAGCCACACACACAAAATAACAACAACAACACTAACAACAACAAGAAGGAGAAAAATGCGAAAGACAAGAAGAAATTTCAAAAAGACATGACTCTGGGATGTTTATCAAACACCTCGCTGCCAATGCGTGAGGCCTCGAGGTGTGGCTTCGTGTAGCGTGTTGTGTGGACTGTGGAGTGTGGAGCGAGGTGCACGCAAACCGAAGACAGAATCGGACAGGCCATACATGGAGCCGGGCATGGGCACCCGACGTTGGCACTGGCTTTGGTACTGGGGACGTCGTCTGATAGGCAAGCGATAAGCGACATTACCGTACAATTTTCAATTAACACGAGGCAACTGTAAAGCGACGGCGAGCCGTGGCTGGAATGCCACATGGCCCGTGCCCGAGAGTGCCACCAGAGTGGCGCTTGCAGGCAAAACTGTCCAAGCTCCTCTACAAATTGTCTAATCTCTCCCTCACTCATTGCCCCCACTCTCCCTCTCACTCGTTCGCCTTTCGTTCTATGGTAGCTTGAGAAGTTGTCGACCTGGACGGGTCGGACGACAGGCCTCCAGAACTGACCACAGTAGACAATTTATCATCCGAGCTGCTGCCGCTGCCGCCGGTGGCGGCCGTAAAAGCTCTTTATGGTCGCTTCTGCTTCTGCTGAGGCCCATTTCGCCTTTGTGTCTCCACATTTCCTCAATCCGCTCTGAGCCTGTTTGCAATACGAGTCCGGCTCAGCTCAGGAATTAAATTTTCAACGGAGACTGTCGAATATGATTTAGTCAAAGGACCAGAACCGATGTGAAACTTTAAGTTTCTAAACTGAACTTGTTGTTAGCAAGGGAGGAAGACTTCTATCGATTGATTGTAAGATGCCATTGAACTATTATATTCATGTTGTGTTTGGTGTCTCTAGGTTATATAGTTGCTGAGATCAACGCGTTCATACGGACAAAATTATGAAGAAATTGGTCAAAAATTGACTCGGATATCGATGCTATGGGATATTTCATTTGTGGAATAGTAGTAGTAGTAAGAATAGTAGTAGTAGTAGTAGTTGTAGGAATAGTAGTAGTAGTAAGAATAGTAGTAGTAGTAAGAAAAGGAGTAGTAGTAAGAATAGTAGTAGTAGTAGTAAGAATAGTAGTAAGAATAGTAGTAGTAGTAAGAATAGTAGTAGTAGTAAGAATAGTAGTAGTAGTAAGAATAGTAGTAGTAGTAAGAATAGTAGTAGTAGTAAGAATAGTAGTAGTAGTAAGAATAGTAGTAGTAGTAAAAAAAGTCGTAGTAGTAAGAATAGTAGTAGTAGTAAAAATGGTAGTAGTACTAAAAAAGTAGTAGTAGTGAGAATAGTAGTAGAAGTAAGAATAGTAGTAGTAGTAAAATAGTAGTAGTAGTGAGAATAGTAGTAGTAGTAAGAATAGTAGTAGTAGTAAAAAGTCGTAGTAATAAGAATAGTAGTAGTAGTAAGAATAGTAGTAGTAGTAAAAATGGTAGTAGTAGTAAAATAGTAGTAGTAGTAAGAATAGTAGTAGTAGTAAAATAGTAGTAAGAATAGTAGTAGTATAAGTATTGAGAATAGTAGTAGTTAGAATAATTATAGTAGTAGAAGTAGGATCAGTAGTAGAAGTAGGAATACTAGTAGGAATAGTAGTTGAAGGTCGAAGAGTAAAATAATTAAGGAAAGCTAAATTCAACTGCTCTCTATAAGTAGAATATATCTCTGGATGAAACGTCAAGTCTAGAATTAAAGGTTCCTTTCTAGCATAGGCATCACACTTTCATTATCCTGAATTATTATAATTCAATAACAGTTATGGATCTAAAATGTTTCTATTTTAATCCAACTTAATGTACCCTTCATAATTATGAAGATTAGTTACATTATTGATTATATAATTATATATAATAGGGTAGGCCATGCCTGCCCTTGATCTTCCAAGTAAAAAATCAAAACTAAAACACTTTAGTATAGTATTGTATTGTATTGTAACACGTGTTCGGTTTCAGGAATGTATTCTATTTGGAGGTTTTCTCTGGCAGTTCAACCCCAGCTTAGACTCCACTTGGGGAGAGGGTTCTGCTGCCAAGAGAGCGACAAGAATAAGAAATTCACAGTTGTCATGGTGAGACATGGCGAATCAGAATGGAATGATAAGAATTTGTTCAGCGGCTGGTATGATGCGCCGCTCAACAAGAAGGGTCTGCAGGAGGCATGCGCTGCTGGCAAGGCGATCAAGGATGCCAAACTGAAGTTTGACATTGGGCACACTTCGCTGCTGTCGCGTGCCCAGGACACACTGTTCACGGTGCTCGAAGTGAGTGGACAGTCGAGGCTACCCATCTGCATGTCGTGGCGTCTCAATGAGCGACACTATGGCGGACTGACGGGCCTCAACAAAGCGGAGACAGTTGAGAAATATGGCGAGGAACAGGTGAAGATCTGGCGTCGCAGTTACGATACTCCTCCGCCGCCGATGGAGAAGGATCATAAGTACTACAAGTGCATTGCAGAGGATCCACGCTACAAGAACATCGATCCGTGCGAGTTCCCCAACACGGAATCCCTCAAATTGACCATCGATCGATGCTTGCCGTATTGGGAAGACGTCATCGTACCGCAAATCTATCGAGGAGCTCGCGTCATTATTTCCGCTCATGGCAACACTCTGCGCGGCATTGTCAAGCATCTCGAGTACTTAACCGACGAGGCCATCATGGAGCTCAATCTGCCCACAGGAATCCCGTTTCTCTATGAACTTGACGAGCACATGGTACCCCAGGCACCCTTGAGGTTTCTAGGCGATCCCGAGACGGTAAAGAAAGCAATGCAGGCTGTAGCCAATCAGGGGAAGGCTAAGTAAGTCCTCAAGAGCTCTTTTCGTGTCAAAGGTCACCAAATAAAAATTATCAGTAGTGCGAAAAGAAGCTCAAAACAAACTTAAACTCATTGTGCACTCGTGAATCTCGATTGCGATTGCGATTTCACGAGCCTGAAAAGCAACAGAAGCAGATTCTGATTCTGTTTCTGATTCAGAATCTGCCTGCGAATTGCGAGCGGCAAATAAATTTATTTGATTTTAATTGACAATGAAAAGTCAACAAAGGCAGCCCAAAGCCAGGGCCTTCGACTACCCGAGCTGCCACTCATATTCATATGTGTATACTAAGTATATATATGGTATATATCTCGACAGAAATCAGGCTCTGCAGCATCGGTTCCGTTCCGTTCGCCAGTCTGGTAGCCCGTCAATTTTAATTGCCTCCTCGGGTTCAGTTCGAACGTTGGAATTTTGTGCGCGACATTCGAATGGGTCGAATTTTAATTTGTTTAAATGAAATACTCATTTAGGTTTTATTGACAAACAAATTGAATTGATTGATCTAAATGAATTTATGCGGTCAGCGACGAGCGTCTAACAAACGCCCAGCGTAACAGCCTCTGGCCACGCCTCCCATTCCGCGTCGCACTCTTTACGCAGAGACAACTTTCATCAGCCTTTAGCTTACATACGCCGCAGATTTACACTCGCACATTCAAATGGTTGCGCGACATCACGTTGTGGTTCACATTTCCTTATGAGGGTAATTTAGGGAGTGTGTCATAAAGAACTTATTTACATACATATATTATATGGTATATAGCCACTGCCAAATACTTCCTTCGCCTAAATTCATGACAAATATAGCACAATCAGCAGAAAAAACCGAACATTGATTGAATTTTTCAAAATCGATTAAATCGGAAACTTAAATCTAGTACTAAATTAATACTACTAAATCACTGATCAAGTCTAATGGTGGTACAAAACTATAGGTTTTGAGGGATAGTGGGACGGATAAGCACTTGTTTTTAAAGAATAACAGTTGTTTAATTGTTTTATAACAATAAGGAGTCTTTATTATGTTGATTTTTAATTTCAAACCATAAAAAAAAATGTTTTCTTTTCTCTCTAATTTCATGAATAAAACCGGTTTTTCCTTGAATTTTAAATTTTCGATTTAAATCGATTTAGATCGATCTTTTCTTCTTCTTTCCACCTCTAGTTAGTGATGATAACAAGGATATCGATTATAGATAATTATCTATGCAAACTAAATATTAAAATAAATATGATTGGCAAAATGAAAGGGTTGCCAGAAATCCATAAATGTTTTTACATATGTAAAATGAAGATAAGAAGAAAAGAAAAAATTAATAGAGAACAGTTAAAGAAATACTTATGGAAATTCAACTAGAAGACCTTATCAAACTTTACTTCCATCTTGAATCTAGTTTACTTAAGAACAACAATGAATTACAGAATGTTACCTAGAATATCTCAGGCAAGTAAAACTAGAAAGATGACTTAATCGAACTTGGCTTCAATCTCGAACTAGTTCCATGAAAATAAATTGTCTACAAACAGTTTAAAAGCATTCAGTTCTTCTACAATATATAGTTATAGGGCAGACTGTCTCTCTCTCTCTCTCTCTCTCTTTCGCTTGGCTCGGCTGGGCGTTTAGGCAGTGTCAGGTCGCAAAGCGTGAGCTCCACATTATGCGAACTTAATTATGGCCGGGGCGCATCCTCGATTCTTTCCACTACAAATACGAATGCGGCATAGAAATTGAAGAAACATAAAAATGTTTGCACTTCGTATTTGTCGCACATAAAATCTAATATCGAATTACGCTGCACCATTCTCGGTCCACGCTCCACGTTGCACGTTGCACGCTCCGCGTTCGACGTTCGATGGTCTATGGTTCATGGTGCATGGTCGAGGGGCAAGCAGCATGCGGCATGCAGCGCGACTGCAGCGTGCGTGTCAGCGAAACTCTGTTTGCCCGGCAGGCGTGCCCCCAAGCCAAGCCAAGACAAGGCAAGGCAAGGCGGCTCCTCCTCCCCCCTCCAGCGCCGCCTGCCGCTGTGGCTGCTCATAAAGAAACTGAATTGAGTTAAATGTGCGATAAATTGCTTTTTGCATTTATCATGGTCCGCAGAGTGCAGGCCAGAGTCGCAGCCACAGCCACAGCCAAAGTTGTCGACTAGAGCTGGAGCTGTGCCAGAGCAGCGCAGAGTGGAGGAGAAGATGCGCTGCGTCTGCGTCTGCGGACGACTGTGGCGAATATTGAACAAGATTTTTAATTAGTCGCCCAAAACAAAAACAAAAACAAACTGAGAATGCAGAGACAAATAAGAGAAGTAGAAGGAGTAGGAGAAAGAATTTATGTCTCGCGCTGCATTTCAGGCCAAGTCCTGGTTAAGGATGCGGCTTATGTAGGGCAGAAAGCTGGAGACACGCGTGTAGACATCGGGATAGCCCTGGGCACAGGTGGCGCTGCCATAGGACACAATGCCGACCAGCTGCTGTCGGTGGCCAGGCACAATTAGCGGACCACCAGAGTCACCCTGTCGAAATGGCAGCGAGTTAGTAAGGCGCAACTTCAGTCTGTACGTACTCACCATGCAGGCGCCTTGGCCATGAGTGCCTGCCAGGGCACAGATCTCATTGGCTGTGACGCGAAAGCCTTTCTGCACGCATTCCTCATTCGAAATGGTCCGATAGTTGAGCACCTGCAGTCGATCCGGCACCTTAGCGCCCGCGCTGCTCGGCGTTATTGATCCCCAGCCGGTGAGGCGCACCGACACCTTGCCGCCAATGCGATCGGTGTTTCCCATTTGAATGGTCTCAATGTCGGAGTGAGAGTGCAATGCGAACACGGGACTCACCTTTAGCACGGCAATGTCGTTGACAATCCGTGGTGAAGTCGAGTATTGTGGATGCACATGACGCGTCACTATCTTGTGCCTCTGTCCACCCACCTTCCAATTGAGTGTGCCGCCCAACACGCTGATCTCCTCCAGCTTCAACTTGTCCACACAATGCGCCGCAGTCAACACATGCTGCTCGCTTATTATTGAGCCACTGCAGAAGTGCCGCCAGCGTCCGCGATGCTGCATCTGCATGGACACCTGAAACGGCACCGACTGATTCATCTGTTGGCCGCCATTGATGCGTGATGGGCGTGGCACTGCCGGCACTTGGGCCAGAGCTGCATCGGGCAGGCCCAGATAGAGCTGAGTCCACAAGCAGATCAGCAGAAGCTCTCGATAATTCAGTTGCATCTTCGCTGTACGAAATAATTCGCATATCATTCATACCTCATCTTTTATAGCACTCCAGCTTCACGTATCTCTTCGTCTCTGGCACATTTAGCCTTATCTGTGTAGATAATGCGACCCTCATTCAGTGATATAATATTGAAGCATCCCACAAGAAATATATTTGCTCATAAATAGGGCCAAGACCAGCTCATGGAAAACGATTTTATGCGAACTGTTATTGAAATTCAAGAGTTGAAACAAAGATCTGAATGGGGAAAATAAAATAGGGAATATATGGACTATTTGGGAAGTTAAATGCACTAGAGAGACTATAATATATATAAATATATTTGAAAACGATTTTATATAGAATATTTTTTTGCTGTTCTGCCTTCCATATATAGTATACATAAGTACTCCAATCATGGGTACCCTTTTCTCTATTTACTGGTAAACGATGTGGTGGCGATTGACCCTATTTCCGGACTTTTCATGATAAATGATAAAATACATTGCTTAGGGTGTGTAAAGTAAGTAGCCCTACCCTTTTAGTAAGTACTTATTTCACCAGCTCCGAACTAGTCGCCAGTACTACAGGGATCCTATAATAAAACTTCTATACATACTTAACCTTATCACAAATGAACTAACTTGTGGCTTGGATAAAAAGGAGAACTACAAAGAAACACTCAAGAAGTCTTAGATCTTAGGGAGAGATCGAAAAATATTTTAGTAATGTATTTTATATATTTCATATACTCACATACGAGTACAGATTATTTTAAATTTAATTTATTATATATTTATTTGTATTCAAACAAAAACCTCTCGCTAATAATAAAATGCACTTTTCTTATCACAAAATCAGTTCTCTTACTTTTATTGGACCTAAGGTAAACGCCAGGCGGCAAAGGGTAGCGTGTTAACAAGATAAGCATCCTGTCGGTGTGTCTAAGAGGCAGAAAGAGACAGTAAGATAGAGGAAGAGAGAGAGAGGAAGAAGGAGAGGAAGAGAGAGGAAGAGGGAGCTGGAGAACGCCATCATTATTATGACATTCTGGTTGATTGTCCGCCTCATGCGCTGGCAAGTTCTGCGGAATTGTGCGTGTGGCCAAGCCGCTGTAGATGCCCTGCAACGAAGACACTTTCTGGACAGCGACTTTTATGGCCTGTCTCCAGAGTCCGGACACAGGCTGCCGCAGTCTTCAATGTGATTTATTTGTCAGTTCTGAAAGCAAAGCCGCTTGTTTTATGGCTCGACTAAAGTCACTTCCCCCCTTCCAGTAGCCAGTCAAAAATTAAAGTCAAACAACCAAAGGTAAATTCTAAATAAATCTGAACTGTATTATGTTGTTTTCCTTGAGTATATATAAATATAATTTGCTGAAGCAGATTAGGTTATCTGCTGGGCCTGTTTTAATTGCGTTTCGGATTTGAGGACACATTGCAAAATGCGCGATTGGCTTCTGTCAGGGAACAGTCCCGACTGTGTCCCGCTGTGCGGCACTGTGCGTGTCTGGGCATCATAAGTCCGCAGAAGATCTGGGGACAATAATCTTCGCACTGCGCACAGTGCGCTGCAGCTTGACAGAAGCGCCTACCTGTTGTCATCAATTAGGTAACAAGCTAACGCGACCGATAAATATTGCCGACCAGCGAATCGGGGCAGTGAGAGAGTATCTACGAATGCTCGAGCTGCCCGCGGATCGCGACGCTTATCTGATTCGCAAATAAAAATGTACCGCGACTTGCCGAAGACTGCAGTCATAATTTATAGGTGTGTGAGAGTGGGAAAGAGGGAGGGGGGTGTGTGTGTTTGTGCACCTTGCGATGCTGTTGCAAATTAAGTACTAAAATAAACGAGCAATTTACTGATTATGCAAAACATGCAATTAATTTTCCACTCTGCATTTGTTGTTCCAAACTCTTCCATGCGCGTATTAAGTCAACTTGTTGTTGTTGTTGTTGTTGCTGGGAGGGAGACGAAATTAATTGCCACAGTGTGTGGAAAATTTATTCGGCATCTTGTTGCCAGTGTTGCTGTTTCTCTTGCTGCCTAGTCTACTGCCCATAATTTATTATCAATATTTATACAACACTAACGCGACAAGAGCTGTACGCAAAAAAACTCATTGCAGTCACTGCTGAAGGTGTCAACTAGAGCTGGTAAAACATCGATTATAATCGACGTGGTCATGGACAAGTATCGCACGTGTCTGAATTCAATGAACAGGCAGATTATACCAGAGAATTTTGGTAATGGTAACTTATAAATTTGTAGTATTCTATTCTTAACAAACTTAAAAAAAGAACTGTGAACTAAGGATGCTTTTAAGTTAATGATATTCTTGTGAAATATTTCTAAGTTTTTCTTGAATAGTTATGAAACTATTCCTGGTATTATCTAGAATTAAAAATAGACCTTTGAGAAATACAGAATATTTTTTAAATTCCTTAGTATTCTTTTCTTAACAAACCTTAAAACAACCCCGTGAACTAAGGATGCTTTTAATTTATCGAGAAATTTTTTCTTCTCTAGTTATGAAACTACGAGGGTCGTTTGATAAGTCCGTGACTTTTTGTATTTGCCGCGCACCTGCTCTAAATACAACACTGCTCCTGTCAGCAGTTATCGATTAACAGCTGACTGTAAAATTTAAAAGCTGCGTTTTTGGTTTGCGTTTTATAGGCATTGAAAGCAGACGATCTCGTGAATTTTAACGAAAATGGAGATCGAGATCGTCTGCTTTCAATGCCTATAAAACGCAAACCAAAAAACGCAGCTTTCTCAAAATTTTACAGTCAGCTGTTAATCGATAACTGCTGACAGGAGCAGTGTTGTATTTAGAGCAGGTGCGCGGCAAATACAAAAAGTCACGGACTTATCAAACGACCCTCGTATATAAGATATTGTATACCAGCCTCTCTCCTCTTCTTTGGGTACTGCCCACACAGCCTAATGAGTTTACACGGGGATTAACCTGTCAGCGGAATTGGCGCACTCGCAGCCAGTTAATATTATGCGAAGTCTAAAAATAAATCGCGATATGGACGATAAGGGCTGTCACGTTATTCGGCTTTGCTTCGAACCTCCATTCAGACTTCGACTTCGACTGCGACTTCGACTTGGCGATCGCGATCGCGTTCTCGGGGGCGACACCTCGCCCGGGTGGTCCAATTAACAGAAGCCAAGAGCGCGGCGCATCCTGGTGGAAATAATAAAGCCATTTCGGGTTCAAATCGGTTCGCAGACAGCAAACCGGCTGCGTAGTCGCCCAGCCGAACAATTAACACAGTAGTCCAAAGATCAGGACCCCGACATGCAGCACCATCGACTGCTGACTTTCGGACATCCACAAATCCCGAATGAGAATGCTCGAGGTGTGCATAATTAATTTGCGCCACACACGGTTGCCACAAGCGGGCCCTGAGCGAGACAGAGAGAGAGGGAGTGAGATGCAGTAAAATGATTCATTAGCTGGCTGCAATCAGGCCGGAACTGACATATGGGGCAAGCAGTGGCTGCCAAGACGCATCGCAGACAACATCGCTCGCCGTTGCAGTCGCATCCTGAGCCCGCCCAGACGTCGGGCGTCGGGCGTCGGGCAGGCGAGCTTGATTTGCATCGAACATGCAACTTGACCAGATAGCCAGAGTGAAGCGAAAGGTGTTGATTGCCAGTGGCTCTGCTCCTGGCTTTGTTGCCTACAGTGGATGAAGTGGCAGCAACGGCTTTGCCTTCTTCTTCACTCAGCACAACAATGAATTAAAAGAAATGTCCGCTGGCATCGTCAGCAGCTTGTTTAATCGGAATATTTAAATTATTCATTGATTAAAACTGCAGTCTGATCAACCTGATGTTTTCAGTTCCTGTCGCAGACCTGCCCCTACCACTGCCACTTAAGACTTTGCTCTTGTCGCCCCAATTGGCCTGTCTGCGTGGGTGTCATTACCAGGAACTGAGGAAGCAATTGTGCCCTCTGTGCCATGTTGCTCTCTTCTCGTTGGTTCAGTATCTGTACTTGAGTCTCTTTTGTCTTGCCTTAACACTCATGATGCAGCCATGAGGACTTTCACCAAGGTAATTCTATATTTTGATTGTCATTATTCTATTTTTTTATCGTTCTCAAATGAATCGACAAATGCATTTCCTGTAGCATGAAAATAACGCATACTTCGTAGTCTACTTTCAGGCTGTGCTCAATATAATTTGCTAAGCCTTTCTGTTGCACGCTTTTCAGCGCACTTAATTTATTTTCCACACTGAGAGTTAAAAAGAATGGAATTTTAAAAAAAAAACTAGATGTGACGAGATAATTCTAAGTTGGCAACACTGATACACACATAAAACAAGAAAATTTGTCGGTTATACTTACATATATTGTACTTAAGAAATTTAGTATTTTGCTGAAATATCTATAACAAATATATACAAACAAATTTGTGGACTGAAAAGATTCTTTATTTTTACTATATTACGTATTTCCATTGAGTAATAATATTTCTTGCATATCTGGGCTTATTTCTTTCAGTGTTGTTAAGATGCTTATTTGAATGTATGGTTCCAACACTTAATACAGATCAAAAAAAAAAAAAAAAAAAAGTCTTCTTCGAACTATGTTTCTTTTTATATAATATGCAATTCTTTTACAATCAGATCCAATTTTTGGTTGTACCGATTCGCTTTAAGCTGCTCAAACGATAATTTATGGAATATTACATAAACAAAACACTTGGAATTGGATTTATTATTTTATTTTTATTGTCGTTATTAAGCTAAGCATGTTTAAATATAATTATAATAACTACTGTATAACTGGAAGGGGTTACGGGGCTGGCTAACAGATAATATAATTGGCTGCTGTTTACTTCTTTGCTGAACTGCATAGCCCGCTGTAGGTTGACTTGCATCCGCAGTTGTATTTTGGCTCTGTACCAAAGGCTCAGCACCTTCACCTTCTCCTTCTACTTCCTCTCCACTTGCGTAATCCTCTCCACCTTCTTCTTCTTCGTACTCTTCAGAACTGTATTCATCTTCACCCTCATTTTCAGGTTGATCTTTGTTAGCTTCGTTTTCACTTGTTACCTTGTCTATGGGGTTGGATGTCGCAGATTCAGAATCTTCTCCTTCTTCTTCATCTGCTTTGTCTTCTTCTTCTTGATCAGACTCTTCTTCGTTTGCAGGTTGAATATCAGGCGCTGGTGTGGTAACTTGGTGCATTATTTCAACTTCAGCCTTCTTTTGATCTGACTGTACATCAATTGTGGGTTTCATATCAGTTTCTTCAGCTTCAGGCTTCTTTTGATCAGACTGAGTTTCTTTAACTTCATCAATCTTTTGTTCTGACTGTACATCACTTATCAGCTTAATATCAGATTCTTCAGCTTTCTTTTGATCTGCCTGTACATCACTTGTCAGATTAAGCTCAGTATCTTTAACTTCGTCCATCTTTTGATCTGACTCTGCATTGCTTACCAGATTAACTTCAGGCAACAATGTGGTAAAATCTGGTTCATAGAAGTTACCAAAGTCCCCTAGTCTATACCCTGGCGCTATGGTAGTCTCTGGCGCCATTGTTGTAGTTGTTGGCTTTGGAGGTCGTGGCTTGTGGGGCTTGTGTGGCTTATGTGGCTTGTGAGGCTTATGAGGCCTATGTGGCTTGTGTGGCTTCGGCCGTGGTTTATGATGATGATGATGATGATGTCCCTTTGGAGGTACAACAATTATTGGTGGCGGTGGTGGTGGTGGCGGAGGTAGCGGAGGGAAGTGAGGTGGTGGAGGCGGTGGACGAGGTGGCGGTGGAGGAGGTGGCGGTGGTGCTGGACCTGGCCAACTATTTCCTGGCGGCCCTGGAGGTCCAGGGAAGCCAGGGGGTCCTTGGGAACCAGGTGAACCTGGAGATCCTGGGGAACCTGTAGATCCTGATGGTCCTTGAGCACCCTGGGCTCCTGGCGAACCTGGAGATCCTGGTGAGCCTGTAGAGCCCTGCGATCCCTGTGCGCCGGGAGGTCCTTGAGCACCTTGAGCTCCTTGCGCACCAGGAAGTCCCTGAACTCCTTGAACACCCTGAGCACCTTGAGGTCCAGTTGGACCAGTATCGCCCTTGTCTCCTTTTTCTCCCCTCGCTCCTTTCTCACCTTTGTCGCCAGTATCTCCCTTATCACCCTTCTCACCCGGAGTGCCGGGTTTGCCGGGGATGCCTGTTGAGGAATTGGAAGTTGTTAGCTCTCGAGGGTTTGGTTGAAATGAACCACACTTACCATCTTGACCGGCTGGTCCCGGGGGACCTGGTGGACCAGGAGGACATTTGCACTTGTGATGATGCGGGTGGTGTGGATGATGCGGTGGCGGATAATGTGGCGGTGGGTAATACGGTGGTGGTGGCGGCGGTGGAGGCGCCGGCGCTGGTGGCGGTGGATAATACGGGGGAGGTCGTTTGTAGATAACCGTGGGAGGTGCTGGAGCTGCCGCTGCTGGGAGCTGAATTGCAAGTAGTCTTGGAGAGTCCTGACTCCTTCCAGCTGCGGTGATATTGCCACAGATCACCAGGCCTGTCACAAAATGAAATTCCTTGATTAGGCAGGCACTGCAGATAGCCAAGAAGAAAGGAAGGGAACTTACCAAGGCAAAATATCGTAACGAGCAGCTCCATGGCCACAAAAGAAATGCTACAATCTGCAAACAAGTAATTTCTTTTATACAAAGGGAGAGATCCAATATTTATTCTAATCAAATCCGGCTTCGAAGGTACCGTTAGTATCATAATGATATCTGAGAGATTCTCAAATTTAATGTCCGTTTTATTAGCTTACTGTTGTCTTCCAAAAGTTTGTCCAATTCGCCGGCAGAAAATCAATTTATGTGCGCGACTAAACATATTCTGTGGATGAGTCGAAACAGGTTGTGGTCCTCTACGGAGCATGACTTGCAGTGTGGGTTGGAAATTACTGCATAATGTATACGGAAATGTAGGTCACACCTTTTTGGAACATCACGAATTCGCAAGTATATTAAAATATGCCGGACAAGCCTTCACTACTGACGTAATCTAGACAATATGTTAATGTCAATCAGCAATGAATGAGTCGCTAAACTGAATCGAAGAAGAAGATTAAATGGAAGATTTTGCGAAATATGCTCGACTGAAGAATGTGGTTCGCCGCTCCCCATTGTCTGCTGAAGAGATTATCATTTTATAGTCCACATTTGCAACAATCATATTGTTCGCACGTGTAAAAGACGAGAGTTTAAAAACCCACTAAAAGGATAAGATCTTTACGACTACTCTTCAAGGTCAATTAGTTAAACAATTTGCATAAAACATAAATCAAAGATAGCGAGGGTAGAACTCTAGTTAAATGATTACATTATATTAATGATCAAGATTGGCATTCTTAATCCTAACTTACCCAATAACAATCCAAAGTTACAAGAACTGGGAAATATATTTTATACAATTCGAGAAACGAATCGAATAAATATTTAAACAAAAACAGATTAAGAATATTAGTCTTTAAGAAGCCGTTAGACCTTAGCTTATTTCATATTATAACTGTCTTCTTAGGTTCATCTACCTATGTTCCAATTCTAAATGGCCAAAGCTGAATCATTCAAACTGATTAGTTCACCCTCACGGTACAATTAGCGGAATCTCTTATAAAAAAATAATTTGAGATAATTCGGCATATAAAGATTCCGCGTTTTAAACAAACATTATAATCTACTTTGCATACGCCTTTTGTTTAGAACTTAACAATAGACAATTTAAATTTTATGTGCCCCAAAAACTGGTCGGATCACATTTAATCTATTAACCCATTTAAGAACATTCAAACCGAAATCAATCCTATTGTTTTCGTCGCGTAGTGAAAGTATTATGTCAAAGAGAAGACTTCAATGCTACAGAATATTATCTATAGCTTCAGCTTAGTGGGTGACGGTTACGCATACGTGTATGTCAATTACCACCATGAAGGCTCATTCATTTTTTTGAATTTCAAGATCAAAACTAATGGCATAACTTAGGTACTTGAGTGTGCCAAATGAGCGAATTGCGATATCTCCATTACAAATATGCAAATTAAGAAAAAAATGAGGGGCAGGTCGAGCACTATATAGTCTAATGCGTTGGCCCATGTTGAGGCACTGAGCAATTAACACAGCATGAGTCTAATTCATTTAGTTCTCTTGACAGCTCTGTGGACAGGTAGCAGCAGGGCGCGTTTGAATTGTAAGCTATGAATATCTATAAATATATATATAATGTTAATAATGAACATCTTCTCCCCCACATATAAGCGCGTCAACCTGGTGACGAACTACCCGCTCGTATTGTAGGCGGCTCGGATGTACCTGCCGGACAGTATGTACCCTACCAGGTCTCGCTGCAATATCGCACACGTAGAGGGCACATGCACTTCTGTGGTGGTTCAATTATAGCTGCTGATCGCATTCTCACTGCCGCCCACTGTTGCCAAGGCCTCAACGTATCGCGCATGTCCATTGTCGCGGGCATACGTAATCTCGATGATAGGAGCGGCATGCGATCCCAAGTGCTGAACTATACCATACATCCAGACTACAAGGAACTGGTAACGAGTGACATTGCAGTGCTCACCATTGCACCACCGTTGAAGTTCAACAATGTTAGCGTGGCACCCATTGCAGTCGACTCTACGGAATTTGTAGGTGGAGGTGTTCCAGTCACGCTCACTGGCTGGGGCCTCAGGTTACCAGTGCCGTTTCCCTTTCTCGACAACGTCAACTATCCGAATACTCTGCAGCGCATGAGTTATCATACCATAACGAATCAGCAGTGCCAGGCCAGCGGCATGGATGATGTCAGCGATACAGAAATTTGCGCCAGAGGTCCCTTAAGAGGTGCCTGTTCGGTAAGAAGAGAATAGAATAGAATATCAATACGCTTTCATATATTTATCATATATTTTCCATTACGTTTTTAGGGCGATTCAGGTGGTCCACTTGTGGAGAACAATAATGGACTTAGGCAAGTCGGTGTGGTGTCCTACGGTCTGGTTGTATGCGGTCTATACTTATCACCTGATGTCTACACAAGGGTGTCTACTTTCAGCGATTGGATAAGGCAGTCTATGGCCTAATAGATATTATTAAATAATTATTTAATATTTGACAAAACTCCAGTAATTTAGAATCTACAATTTGAAGACAGCGCAGAATTATTTGAATATATGTTGTACAATTTTGTTTTTCAATTTAATAAGTTCAATATTTTTCAAATGATTATGAAAGCTTCACTGAATGATTATATTATATCTTGTCTTGTTTCGAAAGCAATTTAAGTTAATCTACTAAATATTACGTATTGTTCTAAATTTAGACCGTTTAAATCTCTAAAAACTTTAACAAATGTATGTTCGACGCTCTCTTTAATAGTGCTGACTCTTGTTGAGCCACTTCAGAAGCTTTAAATAATCAAATCACACGTATAACTAATTTGCCTAAATTAAAATTGAACTATTAAAGAGTCTAGTTCAATTCGAGCCTTTACTCTGCTGGTGGTGGTGCTTCTTCAGCTGCTGGTGGCGGTGCTTCAGCGGGAGCCTCTGCGGCAGGTTCGGCAGGTGCCTCGGCTGGCGGTGCTTCTGCTGGCGGTGCCTCGGCAGGTGCTGACTCTGCAGGTGCTGCTTCGGCCGGTGGTGCCGCGGCAGGAGCTGCTTCAGCTGGTGCTGCTTCGGCTGGGGCTGCTTCGCCTGGTGGTGCTGCGTCCGCTTCTTCATCACCCTCACCCTCGCCAGCTCCTTCTTCATCGGTTTCATCGAGTGGAGCAGCCTCTGTTGATGGACCACCAGACGGAGCAGGTGGGGAATCAGGTGGCGACTGTTCACGCGAAGAAGGTGTTTCCTTCTCCTCACACGGCTCGCCCAACTAGCAAAAAGATTGTGTGATCAGACAATCATAAAATACAGATAGTGGCAAACACTTACCGGTTGTACTGGTTTGCGCTGGAGGTATTGGAAAATACGATGTCATTATAAAGACAAAAGGTATATAATAACTGTTTACTTACTTCTAGCACGCTACGGAAGAATCGTTGTATGATGCGCGCAGCTCTGTCCTGTATCTTACGAAGTATTTCGTCGTCGTCGTCCTGTAATGATAAAAACTGTTGTCAAGGAACTTGGGGCAGTAGTGGCACGTGATTACCATCATGCATGTGCAGACGCACACATGCTGTTGCATCGTTCTGCGAACAATGTAGCCACGCCAGGCTGCCTGTATAGTGATTGCAGCGTGGTTCTTCATAATCTCCTCGATACGCTTCAGTTCACGATCACGGAAGTACTGGTAGAGTATCTCGGTTCCCTTCGAGTCCTTGGCAGCTGCCATGTAGGCGTCTACAAACCGTTGATAGGCATTCTCGATAGCCGGCCTCGATGCATCCAGTTCATCCTCGGTGAAATGGCATTTCTTTATTAACTCCTCGAGCATGTCAATGTCAGCGAATTTCACAATTTCTTTGCCGCGACGCATCTCGCAACGACGTTTCTCTAGGAAATTGCGGAAACATTCCTCCATCACTTGGGCCATCATTTCGGACTTTTCTTTGCCCAGATCACAAACACACAGATCCGATATGATGCTGTCAACCTGTCGTAATGAACGGTCCAAGATGCTTTTGGCCACTATAAGAAGAGAGAACACATACATTAGCACACATATTATTCGGAAGTCTTTGCTTTATTTCCTTGCAACTCACCCATTGCTTTCTCGCGTGTCACAATCACCGAGTGCAGATAGTCGATGATGAACTGGCAGAGGCACTCCTTGGTGGGCTGGCAGCGCAGCACCTCCCGCGTTATATCCGACAGCAGTTCGGGCAGACCATCAACTACATTGATCGCCTGTTGGCGCAACTTGCCACGCTGTATTAGATAATTCATGTTTGTATTGTAAACAATTGTTTATTTGATCTTTTTAAGAATTTAATCAAAACCAGTTAAAATAATTTGGAGCTTTGTCGCAGTAGTTGTGTTGAAATCAATGATTTGTCTCAAGGCTCAAATTTCATGAACAGTTTGCAACGTCTACTCGGATCAACTCAAAAATGAAATAAGAATTATAACTTTGATCGTGTTTGACATGTTTTCTAATATTTTTTAAATGCACTATAAAACCCTAAAACCCTTTTTGATTGCCACAGCAACAGACGAATTAGAAATGGTGTTATTCTGTACTTTCTCTTTCCGGTGTTCTTCATTTTAAGTATTTACATACTGAAGACTACAATGTAATAAATTAAATCAACTTAGAATACTCGGAAAAAGAGAGAAGAGTCTTTTACAATTTACTAAAACCAAAAGTAAAATTAGACCTTCAAAAATTCGTCTAGACTAGTTAATAGAATTCAATATACGAGTACTAATCAAATAAATTACTACATACATATAATATTTAATGTATGTGCACAGGCACATGGAATAACAAGTTCAAGAGTGGAACTGTCATGTTGTTACCATGTGGAGAATGTTCCGTTGTAAAAGTGGGTGTGAGTGTATACCATATACATAGTATGTATTACATACGTAATTGAATTGCAAATAATGTATACCAGGTGCGAGTATCGTCAATTTCCGAAAAGCGTTGAACCGCTTTTCATTTCTGTTCATGACCTTATTTACCTTTCCCTTTTATTATGTTACTGCAGTATCGTCTTCATTATTTCATTAGCAAATACCCTAAAAAGATTTTCTAAAAACTAATAAAAATATGTATGATATCCATAATGAATTATTTATATAATCCTTTATCAGATATTCGCTCCGCGTCTCAATAGACTCATCTTAAAGTTCAACAAAGAGTATACGAATTTCGGATTGTTACAGATAAAACCTCTTCCTTGTTAATATTTAAACAATCGAACTAATAAGTTAACCTGAAACTTAAAACATTGTTTACTATCGAATCTCTTGAATTATGTTAAAACAAGTCGATTAATGCTTTTGATTAATCTGATTTCTATAAAACAAATATGTTTAATACATACTCCTTGTGTTCAGTTCGTATAGGGAATTAAAAGTTTAACGTAAACAACTTAAACAACTTAATATGCACACTTTGTCAACCACAAAAAACTCACAATAAACAAGGCAGAGGCGCAGTTAACGTGATCACTAGCTACCGGGGTCTGTATTTCAATGTTAAAACTAAAGAACTAAACTTAGAGGGAATATTTTGAACTGTAAACATAAAGTTTTCAAATCGTACCCCCTTTCTATTGGAAATGACGCCGTCACTGGCTGATTTCGTACAGAGCTTTTGCAATCAGAGCTTGCGCACTGTATATAAAAAGTATCTGCCCAGCTGATCGTTTGCGAGTGCGATCGGCGAACAGTACAAAACGCACCTTGCCACCAAACAGACAACAAAAGATTCCATCGCATAAACATTAAACATTAAATAAACTAAAGCTGTGGCACGATGCATAAACTGGCGAAATTCGCCTGGGCGCTAGGTAAATAAAGAAACTTGAATAAAACTTACGTTCTGGAGATCTCGATGAACTTTTGGCTTCTTCTTTCAGGTCAAGGAACGAGCAGATTATGTGTAAACGGCGTCAATAACAGAAGCAGAGGCATCGCATGCCTGGCCGCGTTATCGGAAACACATCAGATACTGCAGAAGACCTGCCGGGACTTTGCCAATGCAGAGTTGGCGCCACTTGCTAGGAAACATGATCGTGAGCAGCTCTATCCGGCAGAGCAGGTACGCCGTCTCGGAGAATTGGGACTTATGTCTGTGGCAGTGCAGGAGGAATATGGTGAGCCCTCTCACTGGAAAGTTGCATCGATAAACAATCGAAATAATGAATCTTTTCAGGTGGTGCCGGCCTGGACTACTTGGCTTATGCCATCGGCATGGAGGAAATTGCTCGTGGGGATGCTGCTGTTTCCATTGTGATGGGCGTCAACAATCTCTACGTTGGTGTAGTACAGCAACATGGCACAGAGGAACAAAAACAACAATTTCTGGTACCATATACTCAGGGAAAACATATTGCATTCTATGCGCTTTCGGAGCCGGGCAACGGATCGGATGCAGGTGCTGCCAGCACAACTGCCAAGCAAATCGAAGGTGGAGATGGTAGCTACCTTCTTAATGGCACCAAGGCATGGATATCCAATTCCAAAGAGGCCAGCGGTGGACTGATCTTTGCCACCATCGACAAGTCTCTTAAACACAAAGGCATAACAGGATTCCTTACAGCCAAAGATGTGCCGGGACTCGCAATAGCCAAGAAGGAGAGCAAGATGGGCATGCGGGCAACTTCCACATGCCAACTGACGCTCGACGATGTCGCGGTACCACAATCTCAGGTACTGGGTGCACCGGGCGTCGGCTTTAAAATTGCCATGCAATCCTTGGACAACGGTCGTATTGGCATTGCAGCACAGGCCACGGGAATTGCTCAGGCTGCACTCGAACTGGCCGTCGACTATGCAGAGAAGCGAGTGGCCTTTGGCAAACGTCTGTCGCAGTTGCAGATGATTCAACAGAAGTTGGCGGATATGTCGCTTCGTGTAGAGGCATCGCGGCTTTTAACTTGGCGCGCGGCTTGGATGAAGGATAATGGACTGAACATCACCAAGGAGGCAGCTATGGCCAAATTGTCAGCATCGGAGACGGCCACTTACTGTGCGCATCAGTGTATTCAAATATTGGGTGGCATGGGCTACACAACAGACTTGCCCGCCGAGATGTATTATCGGAATGCGCGCGTTACCGAAATCTACGAGGGAACTTCAGAGATTCAGCGCATTGTGATTGCAAATAGCATTATAAAAAATATTTCCAATTAGTTTAAATAACTACAGAATCAACAAACGAAACATACTCAAGCGCGGTTAGTTATAAAAATGTACAAACCGACAAGTCACCCCATCGTTCACAATAACAACAAATCTATCGTTTACCAACACTGAATTACACTGCTTATCTGCCGACCGCCACAACAGCTGTTCAATGTTGTTCGTTTGTTTGAATTATGTTAGCGCGAAAATAAGATATAATATACTCTGTGTTTGGGCACCTGTAAGTTAATCGTCGTATTTAATAAAAATAAAAAAATAAAATTCTTACATTTTAATACCATAAATGTTCACCAAATAAATATTAAAGACAAAATAGAGCATTTGTTTACATATGGTTCTGTTATGCGCCGCTATCGATTACAGCGCAGAACTCTGTTATGTTACTGTTTAAAATATAATCATATGTTAAACACTTAAAACAGATGACGACAACTTCAGTTGTTGAAAAAATCAAACAAATATGAGCACCGATTTGTTGCAACTAAATGTGGACACGCTCTTCGAGCAGCACAGCGTGCTCGAGGTCGATGCTGTGCAGAAGAAGATTCAAACGGTTGTCGAGAATAAACGCGAGGAGTTGCGCACCATGGTCGGGTAAGTCAATGATGTGGCATGTTGCAACTTACCAGCCAACGCATCAATGTTTTTGTTTTTTCTGCAGCGAACGCTATAGAGATCTGCTCAAGGCCGCAGACACAATAGCTGCCATGCAAACCTCTGCAAGCACGCTCATCGAGCAGGTGCACTGCGTCCAGGCGAATTGCCGCAGCCTGAACGAGCAACAGTTGCTGGGCTTCCAGTCAGCACCTATACCGACGGCCACAGAGGTGATGCTGCAACAACGGACGGTCAACAAGCAGATGAGCAACTACTACAGCACTATGGTGCAGATTAAGCTGCTGAGCAGTTTACCAGAACTGATCTGGACGCATATTGACCAGGAACAGTTCTTTGCGGCCACTGAATTGTTTTTATTCAGCCGTCACATCAGCACCGGCCTGCAACTAGATGCTAAAAATGAACTCATGCAACAGCTACCCGTGGCACGTAAGCAATGGGAAATACTGCGTCCATTCCACATCACAATCAAGCAATCTGTTCTGGCTGTCCTGGAGCGTGAGCAGCTCAGTGCAGAGACAGTTGTCGATTGCATGCAGAGCCTGCTGCTGCTCGACAGGAGTAACTTGGCCAGTGTGGTGGAAACCTTTCTGCAGCTGCGTGCCACAGCCTTCGTGCAGTGTCTGCAGAGTCAACAGAAGAACGTGGACAAGGACAAGACGCGACGCGTTAAGGATCGTATATTGGCTAGTCTTTATATACTCAACGGAACCATTGAGCTGCTCGATAAGTGTCTGTTGGGTGAGTTATTGATGCATATATGTACATAATTTGGCAGGTTTTTAATTGCTCTGCCCCGTAGATAATGGTTTGCTCTTTGTGAGATTGGCTGAAAGTGCCGCAGCAACATCGCCACCCACCATCAGCCGCATGGACAGCAGCGAACGACAGTTGGCTCACTTGCTGCCCGACATTATATCGGGCTACAAGCCTCAATTTGAGTCGCCACAATTGCTGCCTGAAAAGTTACGCGACGCATTGCGTCAATGGATGACGAAGATTGATGGACTAGCAGCAAATAAGTTACAAGACATCTTCGCGCTGGTGAACAACATGCAGACCATACAGGACATCAAGTTGGCAGCAGCTGCCACAGTTCGACGCAGCTATACGGAACTGGAGCAGCAACTGAAGATGCCACAGGCGCAGCTGGACTTCTACAGGATCAAGTACATGCCGTTGATTAATGCTCGAGTGCGTGAGATTGTGCGTAGCAGTTGGGCAGGCGCCATGCAAGAGACCTACGAGCAGATCGTCAACATGATCAACTCAAGCAACTCATCTGCTCCGCTACAGATCTGGCGCGAGCAAAGCGACGATTTGCCAATCAGCTTGGCCGCAGCGCTCAGTGATCAACCAAAGCGTTTGGCCAATCGCACCAAGGGCTACGAGAAGGCGACAATTGATCTTTGTGCTCAGTTCGATGCTCAACTGGGAGCAATTGTGCAGGAGCTCAATGTTCTATTGCAGGAGCAAACTACGCGTGCCGAGGATAAACTCTCTCTGATTAACTTTCTGCGAGAGACTGCCCAGAAGCAACTGACTGAGTACTTGGGAAAACTGAAGTCGCTGCGTCTACAAGATCGTCAAGCCTTGTTGCAAGCACTGCGCAACACGCTGGCGCTGATCGAGCTGTGCCCCAATCTCAAGCTGTGCTTCTGCCAGCCAACTGGTTGGCGTCAATGGGCAGGCAACCTGACAGCAGCTGGCGCTGAGCATTGGCAACGCATGTGTGGCCTGATCGAGGAGGAAATGCTTCAGCTGTGGCTGCTCATTGTTGATGATGTGCTGGCCATGCACAGCTGCACAGAGAAACTGCCCCAGGCCATAACTCATGATGTGGTACTGCGCGACTTTGCGGTGAGTACATTTGACAAAGGTTTGCAACTCAGTTATTAATTTCCGACTCATTGCAGCAATGGCAAACACAAACGCTGGAGCAGCGCGACGAGGAGCACGACCAGAGTGTGCAGTCTACCATACGCATTCCCAACCAGCCGCGTCTGTCGCTGCAAACATATCTGCATCAGCTTATCCAGGGACTGAACATCGCTGTGCCACAGACACTGCCCCCCAAGGTGCTGCAGGCCTTCAATCAGAAACTTCTCACCCAATTATTGTCGCACTATGAGCAACTGGCTGCCTTGGAGAGCACCAAGGAAAGCCAGAACATTGCGTTGCAGTTGTATTTCGATCTGAAGTTCCTCGAACGTGTCTTCGGCGTGAATCGTGAGGATCGCGTGCTGTATGAGAATTTCCATACGCTGCAGAGGAAGTTGCGTGACTGCATCGATCCCTTTGACTTTGAGTTGTTTGCCGAGCACATTACCACACATGTTGCACGATCTACGGCGCGTCTGCATGGAGAACTGGGTGTTCTAACGTCACCACCGGCTGCGACGACAGCATCGTCTGCAGCAGCAGCCAGTGCTCTGTCACATGAAGTCGATCCCAATGTTTTGTGTTTGAGTTCTTCGGGCTCCACCTCGCTCTGGTTCCCGCTCTTACCCATTGTTATGCCGCAGGCGACGACGGCTGGAGGAGCTGTCCATGTGGAACGGCCAGCTCTGTCCGCAGAGTCTGAGAAGGTGAGTTTGTTACTTTGTGATGGAACTTATGCTTCTTTATTTTATTATTTAGTTTTAGTTTCTAAAGTGTATTCACTATAAATTGCTTGCTTATTATCGAAAAATCTCAATAGATATTCGATAATATACAAGCTTATGTTTTAGATCTAGTTAATAATTGCACTGTATCTTTTAACTTCTCTTATAGGAGCTCTTTTCTTTGTAGAGTTTTGCTACAGAAATGCACAAAATATCTTCATTTTGGGGTAGGAATTTAGTTGGTATTTTCTGTTTAGTTGTCGCATGATTTCTTATTACAAATACTGCTTAATACTTAATATTATTTGTTGCTTATATTTAATTGTGTTCAGTTGTGCATGTACCATGTTTATTTTATTTCATTTTAATTTGAACTTCCTTTATTTGTTCCACTGTGTGCTTAGCTTTGCTGCAAACCAAACTCTTATACGCTCCATAGCGCTGCTGCAAACCAAACTCTTATACCCACCACAGCGCCGCCTAGCCAAGACACAAACCACTCAGCAGTGTTGCTTGAACTCAAAGAATAATTTTCAATTCAATTGAATTTGTTTTATAAATTTATTGAACGACTTTAATTGACAAACGCCGCACTATCAATTACGTTAATTTGTGCACTAACAACAAATAAATCATATTCCTGTTGACTATTTTCCAAGCGTTCGGGCTGCCAAGAGTTGCCTGCAACCATTGCAGCACGTTCAAGTGGGAGCATGTGGCAAAAGTTTGCGTAGTTGCAGTGCGACTGTGTGTGAGAGTGTGTGAATACTTGCTCTGAGTACCCTACATGCTAATTAATGAATTGGGCCATTATTGAAATCAAATCGCAGGGCAAATGTTAATTTATAGACGCTGACTTTGTTCGTTATTCGGGGGCAGTTAATCGCATGTTATTGGTAATTAGCTGCAAATCGGGTCCCTGTTCAAGCTACAATATGCTGGTGTTTCTGTTGCTCTCTGTTGCCAATAAATCTTGCACTCAGTGTGCACGGCAAATTAATAGATTAATCACTAAAATTACCAGTTCATTAATAACATAAATAACACATATATAACACACATACTCACCCGCATATCTCTCTCTTGTTTCGCAGCCCACACCGACGCGCAAGGCGGCAGCACGCAAAAGTGATAACAACAAATCGAAGTCGAGTGCCGCCTCTTTCTTTGGCATGTCCCAGGAGTGGTTCCGTTAGAGCAGCAGCAGCGCAGCATCACCACAATCGCGGCAGACCAAAGACCGAAGACCAAACCAGCAGCGACCCCGCAGTAGATGAGCTTAATGAAGAGGCCAGTCGAGTGCACGAACATCTCGCGCTCAGCCATGTGGAAGCCACCCATACGCCCCTCCTCTCGCTCTCTCTCTCTTTTCACACTCTTCATCCTCCTCCCCAGCAACCTGTGTAGTCAGACGTGTAATCACAGCGCGAATTGCGGATGGACAAGTCGCCATGTATTTCAATATATTATATGTACTTTTAGCTCGCAGAGATGCAGTCAAAAATCTACTCATAAGCAGATATATTAAATTAAATTATATATATTATATGTACGTATATTATAGTATGTATATTGATGTAACGATTCGTGTTTCGCATTATACGATAATTCTTAGTTTGTAATTTCTGTGGCACTTTGATGTTGATGTTGATTCCTCGCTGATGTCGCTATTTTTTGCCTCCCTTCTTTCCACCGCCAGCGGTGGTTGCCTTCTGTTCTTGTCCCGTCTTTGCACCACCGCCTTTGTCAGCGGCGTTTGCTTTGTTTTTGCCACCTCCACCGCCGCCGCCGCCGCCTCCGCCGGCACCTGAGCCACCTCCGCCAGCACCACCTTTTTTCTGTTGACAGAAAGAACGTTGAAAAGGATTACGATTCAGTTGGAGGGTAAATAATGGGAAGCGCTTATTAAAAATACGGACAAGTATTTATGGCATGCAATTCGTGTCGGATTTCAGCACCTTTTCCAAAAAGGCGAACAGTTGTAAGAAAGCAAAGAGAGAGAGAGAGAGACTAGAATCTTTAATAACTCTTGTGTTTCATTTCCTTTTAAATTGCAATAGTTTGTCAAAGGGAATGAATGCGCCGATCTTCATGAATATATTTATGACAAAAGGAAATTTGCTCTATATTCGAATGTAATTTATAATAGATTATATATTATTGTTTTAAATTGTGAATATGATGTAGACACGCCAGAGAATATGTTCTTAAGTACTATAATAATACGTAGCATAATACGAGTAAAGTCTATATATGATTATAGTTACATATCTAAATTGCTGATGAAATCTTTAGACTCACAATTAAATCGTTAGTTGCATAACACAAATATTGCTTACATTGCCGCCACCTCCGCCGCCGGCACCACCACCGCCAGAACCACCGCCACCGCCGCCGCCCTTGTTTTTGCCCATTGGAAGTGAACTTCTGTGTGATGAATCGCCTGAAGCGTTCGACTTGCTGGCGAGCAACGTTTGCCACAAGCAAATTGCAACTAATCAGCGTTTGCTCACTGCAAACCGAAATGCATAAATAAAATGCCAAGGCAGGAGAGGGAAACAGAGAGAAAGAGATGAAGAGAGAGGAACCCTGAGACCAAAACAAAATTCGAGAGAACAAAGCAAAAGGCGAAAAACAAAACAAAATTGCGGATCATTGAGAATGAGGGCAGAGCGTACAAGAGGAGGGAGGAGGGAATGGGGAAGCACCAAGTGAGACGTTTCTCGACCTCGACCGGACGCCAATGCAGCCACAACGGCAATGGCCAAAGTCTTTTAGCTGATTTAGTTATCGACCCCTGCCAGCCCACGTCCCTGAAACGGAGACCGACGGACAGCAAGGGGTGTTTGCTCGTTTGTTTTGTCTCTGTTTAGTGTTTTGTTTGTGTAATTTCGGGTTTCTGGCCACGCATTCCTCAGACCCCTCCACCACATCTCGCCTCACTTGGTCTCGTTCTTTCTTAGCCCTGACACTGGCATTGGCATTGGCTTTGTCTCACGTTGTCGCTTAACCTTGCCAAGGGTCTTAATAAAATACGCATAATGAACTTATGTTTTATTTGAGAACTATGGCAATACGTTTCTTCGTCTTGCAATTAGCGTTGAAGTAGTCTAGTGGGCAGACAAGAAACCCATCTCCAGGAATCTATAACAATTTATTTATGGGTCTTAACGTTCTAGGTAAAGCATTAGCTTATAGTTTCTTCGGTAGTTTCTACTTTGAATAGCCAAACTGATTGAAATTTGGTAATTAAATTTTATTTTTCACATCTTTATGATGTATTTATTATTTCTAACTCTTTAAGGTACGGGACCTTTAACTTTTTGACTCTTTTGTTCGTTCATTCAAACAAAAAGTTTGTATTATTCGGAGTAATATTTATTGCCTGATTGAGGGTTACAAGTTATGCACTTTAATCCATACGTTCCTTGATCCATTTGTCGAACATGGAGACGCGAGTGTAGACATCGGGACTGTTGGAAGCGCAGAATGCGGTACCGTATGAGACAACGCCAACCTGCTTGAGGGACTCCCCATTGGTCATGACCAAAGGACCGCCCGAATCGCCCTGCGAAAGGAATAAGAGAATTATGTTTGTCAGTTAAGGCAGTACCCGATCAAGAGAAGGTACTTGACTTAGGGGAAGGTAGTTGATTAGGAGAAAGTACTTTATCAGGAGGAGGTTCTCGATAAGAGGAAGGTACTCAATCGGAAGAAGGTATTCGATCAAAAGAAGATACTCAATCAGAAGAAGATACTTAATCAGGAGAAGGAACCTTAGTAAGACAAGGTACTTGAGAACATACTTAGGGAAGGTAGTAGATCGGAAGAATGTACTTTATCAGGCGAAGGTTTTCGATCAGAAGAAGGTACCCGATCAAGTAAAGGTACTCGATCAGAAGAAGGCTCTCGACTAAACGAAGGTTCTCGTCCAGAAGTAGGTTTTCGTTCAAATAAAGGTACTCGATCAGGTGAAAGTACTCCATCAAAAGAAGATATTTGACTAGGAAAAGGATCTCAATCAGGAGAAGGTTCTCAATCAAGTAAAAGTACTCGATCAGGAGAAGGTACTCGATCGGAAGAAGGTTCTCGAACAAAAGTAGATCAGGAGAAGATACGTAATCAGGAGAAGGTTCTCACGATAAGGGTAAGGTACTTGTTCGAGGAGAAACTACCCGATCAGAAGAACGTACTGGAATTGAAGAGAACCTATTCGAGCACTACTCACATTGCACGCTCCCTTGCCAAATCGTTCAAGCGCGCAAATCTCCGTGTCCGTCAGCTGAGTCATTGTCTCGCGGCACTTGTCGTTGGCCAGCGTCTTGTAGGAGAGTTTCTGCAATATGGTAGGGTACTTGGCGAAGGGACCCGTGCCGAAGTGAAAAACGGATCCCCAGCCAGTGAGCAGTACCGGTTGATCGGCACCGACAAGTTCACTGCTGCTCACGTCGATGGTGGACACACGCTGCGGGTTGTCCAGCTCGAAGGGAGGATCAATCTTCAGTATGGCAATGTCGCTAGTGACCAGCTCCTGGTAGTTCTCGTTCATCTCGTACGACTGAACCTGCGAGCGATGTCCAGTCTGATCGTTCAGATCTCGCACACCAGCCACGACACTGATCCTACTCGCGTTCTGTCCATTGACGCAATGTGCCGCCGTAAGCACCCGATTGGCAGCTATGAGGGATCCACCGCAGAAGTGTCGCTGCTTGCCGTTGCGCGTGAGGAACTGCATCGATATCTGGTAGGGCACATACTCATCGTCGGGCACATCGTAGCCGCCAACGACGCGCTCCTGCGACTCCTGATTGTCCATGCCCTCGAAGTAGGCATCAACTGCAGGGGAACAAGAAGGTTATGTTAGGTTCTTTAAATACACACTTTGTTACTGACGATCGATCACACTGCGCTTGCCGTGCACCAAGTGTAAGGTTGCCACTGCAGCGAGCAACACTAACAGAGTCAATGGGGCTGCCATGATGAAATAGTTGTGTGAGTCTAAGTCGAGACGGGTCTTTATATACCTTGCAGCGCCAGCTCATTAGAATTGTATCTAGCTCGAACTGTGGGTGGGCTGACCCCAAAGCGAATCCAACAAGGTCGTCGATGAACTCCCCTGCTGATGCGACTTTGCACACAGCGCGACAAACCTGCCAGATCGGTTAATATTATGCATATATACATAACGTTTGTGTTTATCCAGTTGCAATAGTGAAGCAGAGATAAGAGAAGTTAGGGTTTGGTTCGTTTGTGGGGTTTACTTCTTAATTTCCATATTTATTTTACCAAGCAAAGCTGCTCTTATCAAAATCTTCTTTTTCCTCAGCATTTTAAATCTGCCAACTCACTCTCAGATATATCTAATTGCTTTAAATCCCAGCCTGAATCTGATTTGCATACGTTGTCGGATTTCTTTTGCCTGACGTGGTCAGTTTGCTAGTTGAAAGCCTTCCATCTGCGGGTTATTCAATCCAGTGAGCAGTTGTTTCGCTTGAGATGTACGAATTTTATAAAATTTTCACCTGCCAGAAGACTTCAGAAAGGGGTGGAGCTGTCTGTGCCCGCTTCTAATTTCTTCATATGCTAATTAGCCAAAGGTTTATCAAGTTTCCTTCTTGACGTTGTGCATATTAAATGAATGGGAACCCCCCCTCAACGAGGTATTAAATGCATTGGTTTATCTAAGTGAAACTGAAGCTGTGCCAGCTTAAAAAAAACTTCTCTTACCAGTAGCTAAATGAGTTTAAGACCCTTAAAGTGCCAACCAAGGGGGAATCTTTTGCAGGTTCAGTTCGTATTTTGTAAATTCAACAAGTTGAAATCTGTTCAAAGCACATAAGGCAATGAACATTAGGCTAAATTGCAAGTGAAAAGTATAAAATAAGCTCATCAAATTACCCCACACACACACACTCACACACACACACACACACATAGATATAGACAAACACACTTATAGAAAGACAAACACACACACTGACAAGGCCAACAAAGTCGCATGAGTCGAGCATTTTGAGCAGGTGCAGCAATACTTGCAGTCCAAAGATAAACCCGCTCCCAGAAAGCAACCAAACATACATATCTACATGCAGACAGTATGTACATGTAGTGGGAGAGTGTAGGCGAAAGGGGAAGGGAGGGTGAGAGGGTAGAAGATGGGCGGATGCGTTTGGGGGCTGCTTAAATACATACATAAAAGCCGAGCTAGTGCGGAACTTTAATTAAGTTTTGGTTCTCCCAGCTGACTGACATCTTGAATTACAAATGAAAAACTTGTGTGTGCAGCTACAGTAAAAGTTAAAAGGAAACGCAACGAAAGAAGGAAAGAAACCGACAGCAAAGAGAGAGAGAAAAATAGAGGAATGCAGAAGGCAAACGAAAAGCTGCCACCATAATAACACACACCGAGCTGCAAAGGTGGCACAGCTGAAAGCAGCGTACAAGAATGCGAATAACTTGCATTTGGACAGACACAGCGACAGACAGACGGACAGACAGACGGACACACAGTCAGGCAAACGGACAGACAGACAGACAGACAGTCGGATGGACAAAGGAAGAGAAGCTGAGAGCTGAGCTGCGACCTAAGCAGGCCAAAATACACAGTAGCCAGGCTAGTTAGCTCGACTGCCATAAAAGCATCGCCAGCCCGAGCAGGAAGCGCAAAGGACTCAAAGGAAAGCCGAAGGTAGCTAAGAAATATAAATAAGGAACTACACTGCACTACACTACTCAACAGCATCACTGCGAGTCCACGTTAACAATACTTGAATGGCAACTGAAACGAAAAATCGTGAATTGAATTGAACAACGGCCGCATTTGGTTGCCAACTATATGCAAAATATTAGGAAAGGAAATAGTTAAAATGCATATAAGAAGGTACAAGATAAGCTAACGACTAAGTTAATATACTGTGAACTGAATTGTTAATGTAAAAGCTGAAATACTAAAACACTTCAGTACAACAGAAAGAAATAACAATATAAATTAAACTTAGTTCTTAAGACTTTCTTAAAGTGTTCAAAAGATTTATATACGTTCATAATTTTTTTTTTATTTGTTTTATTATCTTAAACCTTCATACTCTGCATGCTACCCTGCAATTAAAGGGTATGTGCACCTTAGGAATTCGGCAAATGAGAAATACTGAGGATAGTCGACTCGCTAAACCGTTGGAGACCGCATTAAATGAAAGACCGTCGCAGCATCGCTGCTGCTCAAGCTGCAGTTGGAATATTCCGCCGTGCAATAGAGGGGGTAGGAGGAAGGGCTACTTGGAAACAGATGTTTGCAAATATCTTGAGAAAACTTTTGGCTGAGGTATTTAAATAACGTTGCGCTTCAACCACTTTTACGTCTGCGACAAAAAAAAAGTAATGAAAATAAAAAAGATAGTTGGGAAAAGGAAACCGCAACCAAAGCTACGAGGGTCGTTTGATAAGTCCGTGACTTTTAGTATTTGCCGCGCACCTGCTCTAAATACAACACTGCTCCTGTCAGCAGTTATCGATTAACAGCTGACTGTAAAATTTTGAGAAAGCTGCGTTTTTTGGTTTGCGTTTTATAGGCATTTAAAGCAGACGATCTCAAGCCCCTCAAAATACGAGGGTCGTTTGATAAGTCCGTGACTTTTTGTATTTGCCGCGCACCTGCTCTAAATACAACACTGCTCCTGTCAGCAGTTATCGATTAACAGCTGACTGTAAAATTTTAAAAGCTGCATTTTTGGTTTGCGTTTTATAGGCATTGAAAGCAGACGATCTCGTGAATTTTAACGAAAATGGAGATCGAGATCGTCTGCTTTCAATGCCTATAAAACGCAAACCAAAAAACGCAGCTTTCTCAAAATTTTACATTCAGCTGTTAATCGATAACTGCTGACAGGAGCAGTGTTGTATTTAGAGCAGGTGCGCGGCAAATACAAAAAGTCACGGACTTATCAAACGACCCTCGTATTCAATTGCATCATTGAATTGGCAGATTATGCCAAGCGAATCCGGCGTACATTGCGAGAGTATTCGTGCCTTAATACCTGGAATAAGGAACATTGAAATAAAGAGAAAATTGCATTGCAGATTTACTTTGATAACTTGGTATTTTGATAATGAAGTATGAAGTATAAATGGAATATATTTCTAGCCATTTAATTATTTCATAAGCACATTTTGCATTGCAATTTCCTTTAAGAAATATAGTATAAATAGAAAACATTACTTTTTCTATAAAGACGTTGTTGGCGACAGATCACTGCATTATAGTGCTGCAAAAGAATCGAAGAAGAATCGATTAAAACTGCTTGAACTAAATGCTCAAGGTTGCCATACGACTAGAATCAGCTGTTCAAATCTTTGTTCTAAGCAGCTGTTAAGTTTTATGCTAAGCACCTGTTAAGTCTCTTGGTAGCAGCTGTTAAGTCTTACTTTAAGCACTTGTAAAACATTCTCCTCTCGAATAACATGAAAAAAATGAATGCAGCGGCACAAATAAAATTCATAAATGTAAACCCTTGCTTTTTATTGGAAAAATCACCTCGAAAGTAAGGCGGTTGATAAATCTGTGTACCCGTAAACAGACGTCATTTAATTATTTATTTATAACCACATTTTGTCACGAGGCAAACAATTGTGTACTGTCTTTTGATTAGCACCTTGATGGAAATATAAAAACTGCACAATACAACTAAACAGGAGCATTCTGGGGCATTCAAGGCTAGAAAACAACAGATCAAAGACCAGCGTCACATTTAGCTTAGCTCTTGACGCTGTCCATTTCATGAACCCTTTTTCATTTTTGTGTACAAATATTGTCTTTATAAAGTACCATAAAACATGCACAAAATCTATGTGTTTATTTATGACTAAACACTTTGGAGTTCATCGTTTTGGGGCAAACAGAAATTGGCATTTTGCGTCAATAAACCAGAAGAGAGAGAGAGAGAGATTCGATGCCAGGCAACTTGGCATATCATACAAGTGTGAATCGCTCCCTGGAGAGGAGCACAGACGAAGCACATTTCCAGGAACAGGGACACAGACGAAGCGCACATAAAAGCATTTTATTTAGTCATAAAAATCGCACTCGTTTAATTTAACAATTGGGGAGTTCTGAACGGACCTATAATTCTGACACATGTCAGCTCGGTGGGTGGGAGGGAGAGGAAAGGGAAAAGGAAGGAACACACATGCGTGCGTGGAAATCACATTAAATCACGGGGCGTCACAAAAGGCGCTTCTCACGAAATTAAAGGTAAATAAAATGTTTATGAGTGGAACGCAATCGTTCATATGATTTCGCATTTGATTGAATAACATTTACACACGCAATCGCAGAGCAGAGCCCCGAATCCTTCGTACATTCCTCCCGGTCGCGGCACACAAAGACGGGAGGCAATAAATTCAAACATGTGCACATCAATTTTTATTTCGATTTTTGCCGAGCCACACACACAGTCGTCGCTCGAGCCGATTCCCCTTGCCTGCCCACTTGGTGGTTCAATTTTATGAACTGTGAAATGCGGCAGGACCTTTGAGTGAGTGTACGAGTATGTTTGTGTGTGTGTGTGTGATTCCCTGTCAGCCTGCTGTGTTGTAGCAGAGCTATGCAGCATCTGAAATTATTGCATCCTCCAATCGATGGAGCTGGGCTTTGTCTGCTCTTCTCCTGCCTAAGCTCAGTTCTGTCTCCCTTTCTGACTTGTCATCTTCCCAGCTTTAGCTGCACTCGAGTCCAATATGGCATGCCTCGCACTAGTTATTGCAAATTGAATACGCTAGTGAAAGGAATTTAAACAAATTTTCAATGGCAAAAATATGAGGAGAGTAAAAAGTAAACTCCGCTTTGCCTTCTGTGAGGATTGAACTCACGGCCTTTGGTTTACAAGACCAACGCTCTGCCACTGAGCTAAGAAGGCGCACATTGAGGGTCAGTTCTCGCTTGAAAAATATACCCAACTAACTGCGAGTTCTGTACAAATATAGGAATATATATAAGGAATATCTTAGGGTAATTAATTAGGTAGACAACGCGTAGACCTTGTTGTACGTTTCTCAAGTGATAGCCAACTTTGAGATAACAGAACAAGAACATAGACAATAATAACATCTGTGACAGAGAGTACTTCAATTATGTGCCAGATGATTGGGCTCAAGTTGAGGTGATCAAAAAAGAGAAGAAGCTCTAAGGTCTAAGCGATAGGTACCATAGATGGTTCCAGTATATTTTGGGTGTTGCTTGGATTAGATTAATCAATATAAGAAAAATTTTTCTTCAGTTCCAGATTGAAATAATTCCATGATATAATCATATTTTATTTCAATCCAAAAATATATGTAGAAGAAATCTATAAAGAATTCTTGTTATAGCTTGTAGCTGAGACACTTGGATGTCTCTGTGATGCTAAGGTTAAACCTCAAGTATTAAGGACCTTACCACAATTGCAATTGCCGGCTGCACTCAGCATCAGGGTAACTATTTGGTCAACTTGATTTACACTCTGAGGATGCAGCACAATGAATTGCTTTCTTCACTTCCTCTTCTGTACCTTCTTCTTACCCTTGTCCATGCCAAGTGGGGTGTAATTGTGTGTGCGCCAGTGAACCGAATGTTTTTGTGTATTGTGCTGTTTGTTTGCCAAATTGGCAAATCAATTGCCCGAATGGAATCGACGCACCTGACGCAGAGGGGTATGGGGTAGGGGAGGGTGCAAGTTGTCATTAGCTCTGCACTCGTCACTGCCACTGAGCAAGCACAATTGCCACAATTTAGGATATCAATTTCGCCTGTTGCATGTGCATCAAGAGGGAATGGAGGGAGGCAGGGGAATCGAAATTGACAAATTTGCTGATGACTTCTGTGCTGTGCAGAGTGCGGGTAATTGGATGGTGGCTTCAATTAGTGCCACGAAATTGCGTTTTGATGCACCTGCCCTGCATTGCCAATATATAGTCGAGCAGCGCCTTAAGTGCCTGACGTGAAGACGAACGAACGAACGAACGAACTCACGAAGATGTTGACGGCTGAGGAAAATAGCTTGATGCTTAAATGGAAACCTCTTGTTGGGCGATGAAAAAAGAATTTCCTGTCTTGTGCGCGTCCATTAAGTCGTGCCTGCACCTCAGCTCATGAATTCACTTAACTGATGGCACCTCCTGCAGGTATACAGCAGCAACATCACGTATACGCAGAGTGGCCAAACGGGATAAGCGCAAATGCAACGGCGGCAACGACGGCAGCCGGCAGCCAGACTTAACAAGTATTTATCGAGTTTTTCAATATTTTTAATGTCAGTTTAAATACTTGATGCGATTATTTTCCAGCGATTTTGTTTTGCATACTAGACGAGTTTTCCCCCTCTCCCTCTTCCCCTGCACAATTCACGGAATGCTCACGGGCGGATTGCTGCACCCAGCGCGAAAGTTTTCAAGTGCCAAACACACGCAAACTTTTTGCCGAGCATGCAGCGAGAGACATAAAACTTTTATGCAAGTTATTAAAACTGCAAGGGGTGAGGTAGCGGGAGGAGAAGGAACTGCAAAGAAAATGACTCATCTGGAGTTCGATAAATCTTAACGCTTTTTGCTGCCAGCTGGCCGCCAGTTGCAGCAGCAGCAGTCCAAGATCTGTTCGGGACGCGGGTAAATAATGAGCCGGCAGTTTGTACATTGTTATCTAGTCGTGGCCAAGGTGTCCAAGGTGGGTTTGTTCGAGCCTCATCTGCTTCATTATTCAGATGCGCATTAGCTGCGAGTACAGTTGTCCAGCCAGTGCTGATATAACTTTGCAGCAAGTTACGCTTGCGGGCGTGCCACAGGCTGTGGCAAAGTTCTTCTCCATGCTGCACTCGAACAATGGCAGAGGCGAAGCATTTAAATGCAAATTAGCCTCCAAATGATGCAATCATAATGCCGGCTACTCCACAGGCAGTGCAGGCTGCAAGTGTGCACGCTGCAAGTACCTAGGATAATGTCCGGGTCCGGACTCTTGCAGGGCTCCAGTCGAGCTGCTTCAACTCCGGCTCGGCTGTTGTTGCCTCTGTCTTTGGCTGCCCATTTCGTTTTTAATTTTCGAGCGCCTCTCGTTGCGCTCATTTAGCACAATTTGGCAGGTTTTCCTACTCGTCCTAAGTTCTTCCGCCCCTCGCTCCCCTCCCGCCGGCGCTCTGCACTTTGAAATTAATTTCCACCTTTTTGCAGTTGCTAAGCGAAGTTTCAGCGTTTTACTGGCGGGGGAGACGGGTGCGGTGCGGTGGCTCAGCGTAGTCGTTATGAGTCCGGAAGATAAATGCATTTCAACACATGTTGTTGAAAGTTAATTTCCAAAACGCAGCTCATTTCTGCTAAATGCGCTTGCCTTGCTCCTCTTTTTCTCTTTCTGTCTCTTTCTTGCTGATGTGCTTATTTGCCGCTTTAGTACAATTTACTTAATGTGCGCAAATGTATTTTTGATACTTGCGACTCTTGGCAACTCTAGGCAACCAGATGCAGTTTAAATGAGCTGCAACTTCAGCGGCAATTGCTCTTGACAAGCCTGATTGGGGGCCTGAGGCTAAACTTCGACTTGTCAGTGCGGGCCAGGCTCCTGATTTAGAGGGGAGTGTGCCACGATACTATCGTGTAGGTCCTCTTAAACTGTGGCTTTATGTGTTTGCAATAGTCTAAGAACTATCGATAGTAACTTTCATTTACATTCTACAACGGCTATTGTAAAACTATCGATAGTTATTGAAATCAACAGTCAACAATGGTTTTTGTAAAACTATCGATAACTAGAAAGAGTCATATTTTTATATTTGTACTATCGATAACTATAAAAAGGTTATAGATTCAAATGGAACTCGAAAACATCAATCAAATAATGTCAGAAATAAGCAATGGTATAATTCGAGAATTTTCGATAGTCGAATATGGCATATTTTGAGAGTTATCGATAGTCAAATGTGGTATAAATAGATAGTTATCGATAGTAATTTCCAGAGTTATTTGCATCTATAGTCATATATATATTTTGAGAGTTATCGATAGTTATTTTAATCGATAGTCGAATAAAGAATTATATATCGATAACTATGCAAGACAATTAAAACAAGGTAAGTTAACACTTTTTGACAATATTTAATGACTGAAGGGTATTAAAAGCCTCATCATCTATAATAATATGTACATATGTATATCCAACGGTTAATGCAGTATAGCTGATAACGTTGAGGAATAAGTTTTGAAGTACATACATACATATGTATATCAAACAATGATTTATTTTATCATGAGCGCAAGCCGTTCTAAGCTTAATTTACCTCACTTTTATTATATAATATATTTTAAGTAATTATTCAATTTAAATGCTACTGCATTTATCTAAGAGTTGTATCCTTTTGAAGATCACTCTTGGCCCACTTCTCCATTGTTTGCCACACGTACTGCATATTTGGGGAACATGAAAAGTTTACCCAGGAGTCGAGAAGCCAAAGCAAACTTGCTAATCGAAAAGCCAAATACGCCAAGAACGCAAAAGCCAAAACAACAAACCGAACGACAATCTTGAGAGTTGAGCCCGGTGGAATGCGAGCTTAGCTAAAAGAAACTTTGCTGTTATATTCAGCATCAAATTTAAGTGCTGATGATATTCCTAATTATCACACACACACACGCACACACACACATACATACTGGCAGCCATTTGTGTCTTTGCATGCAGCCATGAAAGCAATTTGCGAAATTAGAAAAACAATGCGCCAGTTGACCATATCAGCTTGTAATTTCTGCATGCCTGTGTGTGCGTACGTGCGTGCGAATGCCCGTCTGTGTGTCTGCGTGTGTGTGTGTGGCGCATTAGCAAAGAGGGAAACAAGGAAACAAACTGTTGGTCGGTTTGCAATTCGCCAGCATTGAGATAATGATATCGTAGTTCTTTTATTGCCCTTGTGGACTGCCAAGAGTTACGTTTCACTTGGCTTCAAAGGGAATTTCCGCCAGGCTACTGCAACGCAGTGTACTTTAAAATGACTTCAGCTGTCTGCCTCTCAATAAACGCTTGAGTACACACTTTAAAGTCCATTAGCGTGTCTCTCGTATAATAATCGAAGAATGCGGTCAATTCTGACACTGCAAAAGGGGCGGGGCGTATATGCAATGTGCATTTGCCATCTACAATTGACTGTGCAATTGCCAATGAGTTGGAGACATGTCGTCATATTGAAAGCAATCTCAGTTCTCTATATTTCCATATGTATGTAAGAAATGTGTGCAGTTGGAAAAAACTTGCGAAGTCATTGACATTTTTGTTCAGATTTCCTGGCGCTTACTCAAGCGTTTGTTTTGCTTAAGCAAAGATTTTATTTCGTATATATTTTCTGCATTGTGTCAGTTGCTTGACAAGAGCCTGGGCTGTGCCGACATATCCATTCTTTTTCGACAGCAGAAACATATAGCAGACTTACAGAAGTTGGGCAAACTAAAGTTGCGCAGTAACTTGTCAAAAATCGCACACAAATTATTCTTTCGATTACAGTAAGTTTGCATTATTCATTTTACTTGAGTTGACACGAGGCAAATGTAAAGCGATATTTATATATCGGCAAATAGAATTTAACATCAATAGATGCTTAACAGATTCTGTTATAATAAACTGGCAAATTCAAACGATATTTATATATCGGCAGATTTGAGTTTAACATAAATATCTGTTTAACAGATTCTGTTATAATGAAACTGGTATCGCTGTTACGATAGCTATCGATAAGTTCATAAGTTAACATAACACTGAAAGGCTAAGCTGGGATAATTGTATTGGCAATTTAATTAATCTAAAATATAATTTTAATTTAATATATATTAATATTAATAGAAGCATGACTTATATACACTGTTGCACACGTATACCGTAAACAATATTGCAGCGTACTTACGAGATTCATTCTCCTCGGGTTTTACTGCAAACCAGCGACCTGTCGCTTTTCCATTGCGCTTTTGTGTCGCACAATTGAAAGAATGCAAGAGGAACTTTGGCCATCAATTGGAAGTGCTTAAATAGATCAGTTTTCAACAAACCAATCGAATTATCTTGAGCCAATTTAATAGTGCCCTGCGACGACAGCAGATCCCTTTAATGTCGCGACATTCACGAATGTATTTACAATCCCCGGTGTCATCGCAGTCGAGAGACACTAACAAATTTCAAGCAATGAAAAAACAATGGAAACACGATTTGCCATTATGCCGGAAATCTTCGATAATTTCAAGTAATCCACACACACACAGACACACACATGGAGCAGGATGTGCTGATTCAAAGCGCCAGCTCCTGGCAATGGCTCAGGCAATCGACACTCGAGACAGACAGAGAGAAAGACAGACAGACAGTCGGGCAACAGAAGGAGTAGACAGCAGCGGAAGCACAAGGACACAGAGCGTCTGGACAAGGCAGCAATTGGCAGAGCTTGACTGGAATAAGGGGCTATATACTCGTAGGCGAGCTGGCAGTCACTTGGCTGGCGGTTGGAGGAGCTGCCTTGCTTGCTTGGCTTCACTGGCGGCATTGGCTGACGGCGCTGCTTACAAAGTAAGTAGAAAACTTTAGCTATTGCTTGCACACACACACAAACACACAGACATAATCACAACTCTTAGCAGTTACTGCTGATTATTGTTGTTGTTGCTGTGTTGTTATTGTTGTTGTGGTTGCTGTTGTAACAAAGTTACAAGCAGCATTTGAAACTTGTCGCACTCAAAGTCAAAGTCGCTGATGGGATTCAGTGCGTATGAGTAATTTTTATGAGCAGCAACTTCATGTTTTGTCTGTTTTACTTCCCTTCTTTCTCTCTCTTTCTTTTTTTCTCAGTGTGTTTCTCTATTAACTTGTGTGCACTGACCAACAGACAAAAGAAAGTCGCAACTTTAATTCAACTTTCCCTGTTTTTTCTTTATTTTCTTGCACTTTTCACAGGCAGTAGGTCAATGACTGAGTTACATTCTTGCAATCTGTTGCCTGCTCCCCTTCAGCCCCCTGTGTTTGCATTAGCATTTACTGAACTGACTTGCTGCCTTGAACTTAATTGAATTAGCCCACCACTTAATGGCTGAATTCGCGCCAGAGGACACTCCTTCTGAGGGGAATACGAGTTGGAGAATTGTTTTTTGATCAATTGCATTCAAGCGGAAATTCCAGATATTTCTATATTCTCTGCTTGTTGGAAATTTCTAAATTATGCCTGCAGTAATTTGGGAATTTAGGAGTGAAGAACTCACGGGGCACAAAGGTCACACGGGGCACACCGGGTCCAACTGTTGACTCACAGCACGTGATGGGGAATTGGTGGGAATATACTCTTTAGTGGGGCAGACTCAGTGTTGGTTAACAGAAGATGCTCTTATGCTATGTAAGCTAGGCCCTCAAATCTTATATATTATGTCTCTTAGAGCCTTTGTTTATTTCTTATATTATAAAGTATTATATCATGTTAATAAAGGAATGTTTTTTGAATGTTAACAAATAAATATTGAACTAAATCAACTCATCAAATCCTTTAGTACTCTTAAGAAGCTGTCAATGTGCACCTTTTCGCATTAATCGTATTTCTAAAGTAAATAAAAGTATGCAGGGTATGCAGCAGTCAGAGTGTTAATTTTATCTCTTGATAAATTTGAACAACGAATTCGGTTGGTGTTTAAGTAGTAGCAGCAAAGTGTGTAGCAAATATAAGTTAATTAAATAAATCCGCTGAGAAAAGCTTCATAAATTCGCTGTCACTTGGCAGGACATTGCAAGTGCCATAAATAGTCCGCCCGCCGAGCTCACTCTCTCCTCTCTCTCTCTCCCTCACTCCCTCTCTCCTTTTCTTACTCTGTGAGATTTGCACGATGTCAGCGAAGTGCGGAATATTAGCGAGTGGAGATATGCATATGACAAATCTGAAAAGTTTTCAGCCACTTGACTTTCGACTTAAGTAAAGTTTTATTTAAATTTGCTTGCCACCAAACTTTGTCTGCATGCATGTCTGTGCATGTGTGCGATTATGTGCGCGGGTGTGTGTGTAAGTAGGGGGCAAGGGAAGGTTGCACAATCTATGAACTATGTATGACGATCTCTGACTCCGCGCTGCATTGTTTGACTGTGGCTTAGGAATCTCCTTTGTGCCGCTGCTCATTTTTCCGGCTAATTGTGTGTCCTGCCAAGGCGAAGGATACAGCTAGTGAAGCTAAGCCATTGGGCACACAGCGTCTGCTGTCGAGGGCCGTAAATCACAATGGATATATGCATAAATTATAGCTGCAAGTCGAGGCAAGAAATCAAAGTGAGCAAAGGAACTGCAACCAGAGGAAGACAGAGAAAGGCAGATGACTGGACAATGGGTTGATGGGGAAAGATGCTGCTCAGACTGGCTGGGAAAATGTTGGAAAAAAACCAAACGCAAAGCACACAATATAGTAAACGAAGCGACATTTAAGGATTTAACGAGAAAAAATCGCTGTCACGAGGACGTTGGACGCATCGGTTTAATCAGTGGGCGGCAGCCACAAGCCAAGGCACGTGCCTCGCCTCGGATCTGGACTCGGTCTCCGGCGCTCGCGAATGACTGCAATATTTTGTCCCGTCCAAAGTCAACAGCCTGCAATTCGCGACGCGAGAGAGTGAAGAGAGGAGAGTGCAAAAGGGACAAAGAACGAGACTTGGAGAGGGCGAAAATTTACATTGCCGCTGGAAAGTATTCAACGCATATTTTTACTTCACTTCTGTTTGCTTCTTTCGGCTCAGTGGACCAGAAGTGCCCACGGCCCACAGACCACGTGCAGGACAACAACGTTTTCCATTTCCAGTTTCCTCGTCTATAGCGCTCTTGTGTGTTTTTGTTTCTGCTCAGTCGCGGATATGCAACGGCACATATTGTTATAGAGTTGCCGAAGAATTTCCGATATCAGTATGTATGGCGAAGTCTCATTTGGTATCAAAAGAAACTCACTTAACACAAATAAACTGCTCTCAAAGAATAAAAATGATACCACGCGACTGCTGCATACCCTGCCATGGATACTGAAAACAACAAATTGCATTGGCCAACACTGACTGTGGCTAGCATAAATATGCACTCATATACTATGTTAAGTCTTCTGTTATGTTAAGTCTTCTGTTAAGTGTGCGCCTTCTGTTATTTGTCGATACACTAACGTATGTTGATTTAGTTAACGATATTCCTATCGATAGAAGTGTTATGTTTAGTCTTCTGTTAAGTTTGCGTCTTCTGTTAATAGTCGATACACTATCGTATGTTAATTTAGTTAACGATATCCTATCGATAGAAGAGTGTTAGAGAACGCTAATGGATCAGGACAGCGTTAATATCGTATGAGAAATCCATGTGAATGGATTGCAAATGTTAAAATGCATTTAAAATTCAAATAAAATACAGTGCTGGTGTGCCACTCTACACCCTACTGGAGTGTCTGTTTGTTTTTTGAATAATTGATACAATTCTTGATCGATTTCAATTAAATTGCGAGTGTTTTTAAATTGAAAATATTCGAATACGTAAAATCAAACATGTGTTTGTATTGTATATATTTAATATTTTATCAGACTGAAACTATTGTTGGCGTAGTAAGAACTGAAACTACTCCTTTATGCGGGTTCCATCTTGAATTTAGATCTGCGGATTGATATACTAATCACCCAATGTTTGCAAAGTATAGGATGATCCAATAGAAGTGAATTTGTAAGCGAATCGATCATTCAAATACAGCACGATTTAAGGCTGGGCAACTTATCCACTTGACAACCCACCACATGGGTCATCTGTTGGGATGCGAAGATGCCCATGCGGATGCAGTAGTCGATGGGCATATTCTGTACAAGCTGAGAAAGGAATCCGCCAACGAAGGCATCGCTACAGCCATTGTTGTCGACAATTGTGGTTGGATCGACCTTAGGCACCGGATATTCAATAATCCGTTCGTCGCTTAAAAAACAGAGCACCGGGCAGTATTGGTCGGTGACCAAAACCATTCGCGGCTGTTTCTTATTATGTTTTGGCCCATTCCTCAGTTTTTGTCCGATTTCGAAAACATTTTGCGTGTCCCATTGGTGAAGTTTGGCATAGGTGAGAATCTCTTGCTTGTTGCAAATAACCAAGTCTGTGTAGGCAATGATCTCGTCCAGCTCAGATGTGTGCGTCTCTAGCACAAATACCGCACTAAAGTTCAATATAAACATGCGCTTCCTCTCACTGGCAATTATGGCAACACGAAGCACGGTCTCTGGACTGACGGCCACAAAGAAACCAGTTGCATAATAGAAGCGAGCTCTCTCCACAACGCACATGTTTCCCTCGTCATCCAGCCAATTGTCACTGAAGCAGGCCGCAGCCCCAAGATTTGCACAAAGCCCTCGAAATTGGTCCTTGACCAGAATTGCACAGGTGCCAGTGGGCTCCTCAGTTACCTCCTGATACATGGTCAGAACACCTTCGGCACGTGCTCGCTTGGCAATCGTCTCGCCGAACTTATCCTTGCCAACGCAACCGACAAATATCGCTCGCGAAGGGACCTCCACCAGCCACTGGAAGACGCGCATTGAGTTCTGGCAGGCGCCACCTGCTGTGTATGTAACGATCTCCTGGGTGGTTAGCTCCTCGAAAAGTGGCATGTGCTTTTCCTTGGCAATGACTAACCCATTCGTTACCAGTTCGTATTTCTCCATGAAGCTTTCCTCAACGGAGGTCGTTATGTCCAGCAGAGGATTGCCAAAGCCAATAATCACGCCCTCCGGTAAATCCATTTCACAATTGAACTCTAATCCTCGGCATGGAATGAACTCTGTTGCATCAAGGCAATCAACTAATCACGTTTAGAGCTAATTTTTTGAACCCTCATAAGGTGTTTCGACAGTTTATTTATATATCAGCCTAGTCGCACAGTTCATGGCTAATTTAGTGATCCGTTTCAGCAGCTACAAGGTCAAAACTTAAGAAATTTTTATATTCTTTCTATATGTTCTCAAACTACAACATAATTATAAATTTGTCCTTTGGTTGAAGTAAAATGAATTGTTTACTGCTTGAGTTTAAAGTTTTAGGCAAAAGAAGAATTTATATAGAAATAGAAGTCCCGCCTAGTGTACATTGTTTATATTATTATATTATATTTAAGGAATTTTTACCCATTACTTTATATTTTAAGCTACACATTAGGTTAAGTTCAGAAGCAACTGAACGATTCCTAGTGATTTAAGATTAATAAATAATAATAGCCCTAAAAGAAAAAAAAAATAAAAATAAAATAAGTAAAAGTGTAACGTCTCTGCCCTCGATCCAGAAGTGCTTATAGCATATTAAATATTGATTTTAAGCCTCGACTCGAAGTATCCTCGAAGGGGAGTATGACTCAGTCAGTCATTTTTGTGTTTTTTTTTTTCTTCCTTACTTTTAATTACCCGCATAAATCAGTCGTGATATATTAATGGTCGGTCCATTTAATAAGCCATTAATTACGTTTGCAACTTGTCGTGCATTTTTATATACACAAATGAGGCGCATAACAAGGGGAGTGGGGAGTGGGAGGGGGCGAAGTCGAAGTGCAGAGGGAGCCTTTGAATTTTTGAATAGATTTTCACTTTGTTGGTTTGGGTGCGTGCGTGTGACTGTCAAATTGAACACTTTGCACAATAATGAAATATACTTTTTTGTACGCTTGACGAACAGAGGATGCAGTCGTGGCCAGCCGGAACTTCCTTGCCGGCGACAGGGGCAGAAGCTGGCAGTGCTGCTGACGCTGGTGCTGGCTCTCACGCGTTGTTGGCGGATGAAAACAATGGCGTTTGCACTGCTTTGCACAAGTTGCCTCGCATAAATATTAATTTTTATGCAACAAAAGCTGCAGCCGCAGCCGGCAACAGTGGCGGCAGCAGATGCAGCAACAACAGCAGAAATAACAATGGCAACAAGCGGCGCTTATCGCCTGCAAGCGCCGCAAAGTATGCAGCGGTTTTTCACATTGCTACTACTACTGTGAATGTGATGCACATAATACCCTAAGCAAATGCCTCGCAATGGGGTGTTTTGAGCGACACTTTGAGCAGTAAGTTGCAGTTGTTAGATTGCTGCATACTCTCTTTACTATGAAAACTTTACACAATTTATTTCAAAGAAGATTTAACTAAGTTATTCAGGTAAAAAAGCACGTGAAGTAAGAAGGTTTTGCTTTATATTTGATTAGTATATTAAACAGTTTTTTAAACTTACTAATATATATATACAACTGTAAATGAAAATCAGTTACATCATCAATTAAGCACTTGAGCCTTTCTAGAGTATTTCGTGCCTGGCGATTACCCTCATAAGCGAGGCGCACTCCTGTCTCCGGGTAAGTACTTACTTATGTGTGAACATTATTCTTCGTCGTGTTCCTTGCGTTAACCGCAGCAGCAGCTACAGCAACAGCAACAACAATAGCAACAACAACAAGAAGTTTTTGTAGAAGCTGCAGACGCTGAGGAGAACATCTGAAGCTGAGCTCGACCGCAGCGGCAACGTGGCAATGCAGCTGCATAATGTGGCATGTGGTTAGCATTAAAAATGATATGCAACATGAGAAGCAACTGCAAAGAAACGTGGAGAAAGGGTACAGATAGAGGAAGGAGAGGGGGGAGGCGGCGCATTTTGAGGTGCAGGCAGTCACTGACAGGCGCATGGCAATTATAATCCACACGACCAGACGCGCACATGCCTCCCTCCCTCCCTCCCTCTCTTTCTCTGGGAGGCACTCGGCACCCACCGAAACTCTCGCACGCACACCCAACCGAGCGTATGCGGCTTAAGTGTGTTAACTGTAGCTCAGATACAGCAGTGGCAGGAGGGAGGGGGGAGCAGGGAGAGAAAGGGGAGTGGGGCTTGTAAGCAGCAGCTGCCACTGACACACAATGAACACATCAACATGACACTGTCGGCCTGACAAAAGCTTAGCAGCGCGCCCGAGTGGCAGCCACAAGCACCAAAAAACCTCAAGTCCATTCGCATTGTCCTCCCCATTACCACCCCTCCTCCCCTTCCCCCACTTTCATGTGCTCGCTGGCAGGAGACATTCACACGCTCGACACACGCTTTTTTGACATCCGCTTCCGCTTAAGTCGACCCACAGAGAAAGAGAGGAAGAGAGAGAGGGGGAGGGGCACTCTCGCACCCGCACACATTGTTAGGTAACAAGCTTTTTATGTGATTACCTTTACCTTCTGTTAGTTTTACTATAATTTGGCCTTTACTTTTAACGAGATTGTTGTCAGATTTTTCAGCTTGAGAGCAGCAGCAGAGGCAGAGGCAGAGGTGGAAGCAGAGGTGGCAGCAACATGCATGAAACTGAAACGTGGCGCATTCGAGCATAAAATGCAGGATGCTCCACATTCATGAGTACTCGTATGCGCACAAGTGTGACTATACGAGTGCCCGGCCATGGTGCCTGGTGTGAGTGTGAGTAGCACTCGGCCCACATTCCCATTTCCATTGTGCTCGCCATTGTGTTCTCTGCTCATTTCCTGCCATCCCCCAAGACGAACAATGTTCGCCAAAGTTAAGCTCTAACAATAATAAGACGACTTCACGACTTCCTGCTGCACATCTACACATCAACAGTTTTACAATGTCCGAACTGAAATTATAAATAACACTTTGATGTAGTACCCCTTAACACAACTAGTTAATGTCTTCACGCGTGGCTCATTCCTTGGTACCATCTTCTTCGGCTTGAAAAGCAGTGACAAACTCAGTACAGTTGCGTCAATTGAAACTTGCTCGAATTAAATCTTAGCCCTCACTCCTTTCTTCATGCTTAACAGAATCACACGCAGCAAAATAGTGAATGTACACAAAATATATAATGTCGCCACTATTATTCTTCGAAAGATTTTGAGCAGCATTTTTATTTGTTCTCGATTTCCATATAAGCAAATACTACTTGATGTGTTGTAATAAAAAGATGTCATATGTATAAAGGTAGTTTTTAATAGGAGTATCAATAGCAGAGTCGATTTAGCCTTGTCTGTCTGTGTAAACGCAAGTGGAGAATAAACTGCATTATGTTATTTAACATTACATTATGCTTTACCAGAACAGCTGGTTTTACTCTTATGCTAATTAACATTACAGATCAGGACCTCGCATTTATTCGAACAGTTTCTATTCATCTTTTGCTTTTTGCACTTTCTTTTCTTTTCTACTTCATTATGTTGTTTAACATTACATTCATTCAGTCTTTTGCTAATTAACATTACAGATCAATACGTGCACATTTATTCCAACAGTTTCTATTCACCTTATGCTTCCATGCACTTCCTTTCTTCTCTGCATATTACGAGCAAGTGGACAATTATTTAACATTACATTATCCTTTACCAGAACAGCTGATTTACTCCTATGCGTATTAACATTACAGATCAAGACGGACACATTTATTCCAACAGTTTCTATTCACCTTATGCAAATATCACAATAAATCTACAAATTTGCCATTTTAGTTTTTGTTAATAATAAACTGGATTTGTTTATTATATAATATAAATTTATTTACTTAGTGAATTTGTGCTTCCTTTCTTTTCTACATATAACAGACAATTAACTTCATTATGTTATTAAATATTACATCATGCTTTACCAGAACAGCTGAGTTACTCTTATGCTAATTAACATTACAGATCAAGACGTGCACATTTATTCCAACAGTTTCTATTTACCTTCTGCTTCATGCACTTCCTTTCTTTTCTACATCTTTCGAGCAAGTTGACTTCATTATGTTATTTAACATTACATAATGCTTTACCAGAACAGCTGACTTACTCTTATGCTAATTAACATTACAGATCAACACGTACACATTTGTTCTAACAGTTTCTATTCACCTTGTGCAGTTACTGATGATTTCAAATCTGCAGCTAACTTAACTCTTCTTATTTGCATTATAAAATATATATGTAATTTAAAGCAATTGAATCTTATAAGTTTCATAGTTGGCCTTCAAACCTCAAAAGAAACTTCATAGTTTCGTTAAACATTTCCGGCAACATTTCTATGGAATTCAGTTAGTCGCAAAACAAAAATCAACGTGTTTAGTAGAAGACGAAAATAGAAATCCAAATCGAAACAATTTAGTGACAGAATGTCTGAATACGCGACCTTTATAAAGCCGTACATCGAGTACAATCCGCTGGGCTGGGGACCCTGCGAGGTGGCAGAGTTGGAGGTGCCTTATCAGCCGTTCTGCAAGAGCGATCGGCTGGGCAAGATCAGTGACTGGACGCTGCCGGTGCAGGACAAGAAGTACACGAATAAATATGCCTCGACCTTTGGCAGCAACAACAGTCAGTACGCGTACTTCCACGAGGACGACGATGCGACCTTTCACCTGGTGGACGGCACCAATGTGCGCGAGCTGAAGCCCTATCAGCGCAATCGGTACCGCACCAACTTGCGCACCAACATGCGTGGCATGCACGGCCGCAATACGCGTGGCAATGCCACCATTGGAGGCGGCACTGGTACTGGAGGTGGTGGAGGTGGCGGCGGCGGCGGCGGTGGAGGTGGAGGCGGTGGTGCTGGTGGTGTTGGAGTGCAAGGTGGACCCAATGCCAGCAATAAGTACAGCAAGGGACGCAGCGACATGCGGCGTGCTCACATGGGACGTCGCTTCATGCGCAATCCGCCGGTGCGTCTGCGAGAGAGCTCCGTGGTGGTTCGCTCCGACTGGGTGTCCGTGGAGGAGATTGACTTTCCGCGTCTGCTCAAACTGACGCTGCCGAACGTCAAGGAGGGCATCGATGTGGTCACCTGTGGCACGCTGGAGTACTACGACAAGCAGTGCGACCGCATCAGTGTGAAGAAGGAGCGCGTTCTGCAGAAAATCGATCGCATCATCAATGTGCCTGGCACCATCGATGATCCCATCATACGGCGCCTGTCCAAGACCATGGGCAATGTCTTTGCCACCGACGACATCATTGCCACACTCATGTGCTGCACCCGCTCCGTGTACTCGTGGGACATTGTCATCGAGAAGCTGGACACCAAGATATTCCTGGACAAACGCAACAACGCGCAGTTCGATCTGTTGACCGTCAACGAGACTTCGCTGGAGCCGCCACAGGATGAGGATGGCTTCATCAACTCGCCACAGAGTCTCTCGCTCGAGGCCACCTTGATCAATCACAACTTTAGCCAGCAGGTGCTGAAGATTGGCGACAACGAGCCGAAGCACAAGTTCGATGAGCCCAATCCGTTCGAGGCACCAGGAGTTGAACTTGCCTCGGTGGCCTATCGCTACAAGCAGTGGCAGCTGGCGGAGAATCTGGTGCTGATCGTGCGCTGCAAGCACAATGGGGTGCTCAAGCTGCCAAGTGGAGAGCTGCAGTTCCTGTCCATCAAGGCGCTCAACGAGTGGGACTCGAAGGTGGCCAACAGTGTGGAGTGGCGCCAGAAGCTGGACAGTCAACGCGGCGCTGTGCTGGCCTCCGAGCTGCGCAACAACTCGTGCAAGCTGGCCAAGTGGACTGTGGAGGCGGTGCTTGCCGGCTCCGATCAGCTGAAGCTCGGCTATGTGTCGCGTGTCAATCGTGAGTGATTGATCTCCCATTCCCTCGTTGAGTTTATATCAATTCCTCATCAGGTAAGGATCACCTGCGCCACGTTATTCTGGGCATGCAGCAGTTCAAGCCGCAGGAGTTTGCCACACAGATCAATCTGAACATGGACAATGCTTGGGGTGTGCTGCGTTGCCTCATTGACATTGTGATGAAGCAGCCGGATGGCAAGTATCTGATCATGAAGGATCCCAACAAGCCGATGATTCGCCTGTACGAGATACCCGAGAACACATTCGACTCCGAGGACAACGACGACGAGGAGACCAGCGACGACAGGCCCTTCATCAAGTCGTAGGGAGCAGTGTGTAGAAGTATAATGTATCTATTCCAATAAATGATTTTGTTGCACAAGCAACTCGCGCGTGATTAGCTTGCAACTTGTGGTAAGTTTCTGTTTCCTTGAAATACTTTTCCAATATTTTTGCCATATAGCGCAGCCTGGCGTCCTTATCTAGATCGCTTCAATCGATTTGTATGTCTACAATATTTGTACACCATGTGAAGCTCGTTTGACTAATAGTTGCCACTCCCCTCTCCTCTCCTCCCCTCCCCCCTGCAGCTCCACTTGAGCTGTGAATCCAGATAAATGAGCTCTTGACAGGCGGAACACAAGAGGCAGCTGCGCTTGACTGGCGCAAAACAATGCAAATAAATACAATTTAAATTGAGTTTTTGACCAGGCAGACACACACACTAACACAAACACACATACACACGTATATATACGGACACACTGCTGTCTTGCTGCTGTCGTGATCTCTGGGAATAGTCACAGTTATTTGACGATAACATGTCCGCATCAATCATTGCGGTTCAGCATACAAAGAAACACGAAATGAAACCAAACCAGATAAATGTGTGTGCGAATGTGTGTGCGTGTGTGTGTGCATAGATGACATTTGACATTCTCCCCCACACACACACACATACTCTCACACACTCGCACTGACAATCGAGAATAATTTAGCTCGGACTATCGCCCCCTCGTTTAGGCGAGAAGCCTCAGGTTCAATAAATCACAAAACGACATCAATCAATGCAAATTTCGACTCGCATTGACAGAGAACATAGAAAAAAAAAAAACAAGAACAAACATATAAAACCACAAAAAAAAAAGAATTGTTTTGCAAGAGTTTAATTAAATTGTTGGGGCTGCCGCACGATTTAAGTTAGTGCAGATTCAATTACGAACTAATTGCGAGTTTAATTGCTCGCTTTGCAGCCACAAAGCCCCTTGGGGCACGGCCAGTTCAACTGAACTATCTATGCGTGTGTGTGTGTGTGTGTGTGTGCAATATATGCCTGCGAAATCTAATTGAGTAACATTTATTTTGCAACACAAATATAATTAATAATTTCTGTGTGAAATTCCAGGGCGAGTAAGCATTGAGCCAAGCCCGACAATCACTTTAATTGACAGAGCGAAACTTAGTTTTACATATTAAATTTAATGGGAACAAGAGTTGAGTGATATGTTCTTGTTTGTTCTTCTAACATGCGTTTCATTTTATCTTTCACTGTTCAACATTGTTTCGGTTTCTTTTTCTTAACGATCTACACATGTCAAACACTTGTTAGTGCGCTGTTATCACTGATATTTTGTACCTGCCTGAGCACCTTTATTGACTACTTGAGAAGCACCTGCAAGAAGCCTCCTTAGCTCAGTGGCAGAGCACTGGTCTTGTAAACCAGGGGTCGTGAGTTCAATTCTCACAGGAGGCAGACCAGGGGAAGGTTTCCTTCTTCAAGTCTATCGAATTTTTTATAGATTGTGCAGAAAGCAAACTCTCTAGTATAATTTATACTTTTCTTATTTGTATACTTTTACTTATTTTTATTTGTTACATTCATTAAATATATTATAAATTTTATACTCATGTTTATACTCTTCGACCATTGATAGTGGTCAAAGAAGGGTATACTAACTTTGTGCTAATGTATGTAACAGGCAGAAGGAGGCGTGGGTGGTCCCACAAAGTACCATATATGTATATATTCTTGCTCAGGATCACTAGCCGAGTCGATTAAGCCATGTCTGTCTATCTGTCCGGATGTCCGGATGACTAGAGGAACACACAGATCTCAGCTATAATAAAAGCTAGAGACACCAAATTTGACGTGAAGGTTTCTGTTTACCAGGCGCAGATCAAGTATATTTTAAATGTTTGGTGCCACGCCCACCGCTCCCGCAAATAAATAATTTTATATTTTAATATGACTGATGCTCTTGTTATTTGCTACATTTATTAAATATATTATAAATTCTATACCATGCCATATACACCGAGAACAACTCAACATTAACCATCCTGAATCTCAGCAAATCACCAAAGATTAATAAAACTTCTCGCCGCCAATCTCAGCTCAGCTACCTTCGTTCCCAGTTGTTCCATCTGTCGAAGGGAGAGTGGGAGCAGAACTTTTTGCTGACAAATGATATTTAAATGAGCTGCATTTGAAAAGTTAAGAGTACTTTGCGCAGATCTCACGGCATTGACATGGCCAATGTCTCGGGCTGCCAAAACTGACAGAAGTCGCCAAATTAAATATGCCAAAAGGCAAAAGAAGTCCCGAGAAATGCGTAGAAAAGAAAAGTTTACGTTCCAGCCAATTCAAAACTCTTTTTCAAATGCCCACTGGCCCTTTTGTCCCAAGGGGGAAGGGTGGAGGAGGGAGGGGGGAAAGGTTACGGGCCACGGTTGACAGTTGGATTTGAAGATTTGTAGCTTAAACGGCCAAAAAGCCAACGGCTAAAGCGTTTAAAGAGTGAAGAGCTGAGTGAGGGAGGCAGGGCAACCCTACTAAATTGAAACTAAATTCAGTTTACAGTTGTGCGAAAAGTTGTTGTGCCGCTGTCGCATTTTTATTTAACAACTATTTTCATGTGTGTAAAATGCAAAAGAGTTTAATTTGCAATTTGTCGCCCTCATTCAACGTTCAACTTTGCATTTGCCGGGCGGGCGTCGCCTGTGGCTGCATATGCAAATGCCTCCGGCTGAGTGCCTCCCCCCCATCCTTGTTGCAGCTGTTCCTGCACTTCTGCGTATGCGATAAAATTTAGCAAAACTTTTGAATTGAGGCGCCACTTGAGGTTCGCAGTGCCCGCAGTTGGTGCAGCCTCTGCCTCAGCCTCATGCTGCCAGCTGCACAGTTTGTTAAACGCCTTTCAACGACGCGGTTAGCCAAGCACAGACCTTGAAATGCCCAGCCACACCCCCTGCCCACACACGCAGGTTTCAGAGTCGAGCCAAGCAACGCGCAACTTTTCTGCGGCATCCACTTTAAGCCAGCAACAAAAGTCATTTTGCACTTGCTCCGGATATGTTGATTTAGCAAACAAATTGTTTTAATTTAAAAACATTTAGTTGGTTTACGGCCATTTCGAATGCTCTGCAATGCGGGCGAAGTTTGGAGGTGATTGTTTTTTTATATTATATATATAAAGTATCAGATTGTGGAGTATACCATAATGTATGTGAAACTTCAATATTAATTTAAGAATCAATTCGCATTTGTTGTGTGGAATATAAATACCTTTTTTAATTATTGAGTAAAATTTAAATGTGTGTACTATGTTCATAGCATAAAGTACCTTTAAGATATATAAATAGCCAAGAATTAAGTAAAAACAAGAATTCGAATTTAATCACTAAATTAAAATAATAACAAGAGGAACAGTCGAGCGGCACGCGACAGTGGGATACCCTTCGACCTTTTTTTAAAGTCCATAATTGTACGACACTTCTACTTTATAAAAATATTGTAACGTATGTAAGCCTTAATACGGTCTTACTCACAAATCAGCTCAAAATTATTGATTTTCGGGGGCGGTGGGCATTGCACCCAACATTTGAAATAAACTTCATCTGTCCCGGATCAACAGAAACCTTCATGCCAAATTTGGTGTCTCTAGCTTTTATAATAGCTGAGATCAGTGTGTTCATCTGGACAGCCGAAGATCCGGACATCCGGACAGACAGACAGACATGGCTGTGGCGACTCGGCTAGTGATGCTGAGCAAAAATATATATACTTTGTGGGGTTTCCCACGCCTCCTTCTGCCTGTTACATACATTTGCACAAAGTTAGTATACCCTTTTTTGACCATTTTCAATGGTCGAAGGGTATAAAAATAGAATGATACATATTCTATTGATCTTGTCAATAGAAGAAAGCAAACTGCCAAACTAACCAACTTAACATTGCTACGCTACGATCGAGCGATCTTCTTATATACGACCTTCTCGTACATAAGATCTCTTAAAAAGTGACAGATCTCTCTACATAATATCTCTCAAAAAGTAAGAACACCAAGAGCCCTGCCCCTGGTCTGCCTCCTGTGAGAATTGAACTCACGACCCCTGGTTTACAAGACCAGTGCTCTGCCACTGAGCTAAGGAGGCTTCTTGCAGGTGCTTCTCAAGTAGTCAAGAAATGTCTTCAGGCAGGTACAAAATATCAGCGATAACAGCGCACTAACAAGAGTTTAACATGTGTAGATCGTTAAGAATATGAAAGAGAAACAAAGTGAAAGATAAAATGAAACGCATGTTTGAGGCATTAGAAGACATCTGCAAAGTTAGCTGTGAGAACCGCATAAAATTTGCACCGTCAATTTGAGAATCTGTAACAATAGTGATAATTTTTCTTAACCGCACTGCACAGGACCATAAAAGTTTTCAAACATTTTGACAAAGTTTTCGGGGACATGCAATTTGATGTTGCCGGCGTTGGCGAAACTTTGCGAAAATGTTGAAAAATATTAGACAAAAAAAGAGAAGAAGAAGTGCAAAGAGGGAAGGAAATTATAAAAAATGCGAATATAATTCGACTGGTGAATTCAAACGCAGCTGCAGTCTGGTTGCTTGCTATGCTTAAATCATTCATATTCAGCCGCACCCACACACAGTTCGAGAGGGAATCAAAGGAGACGCAGAAGGAGACGGAGACAGAGGAAGAGACGGAGACTGAGAAGAGACATGTAGACAGCGAAGGAGTGAGAAATGAGCGGTGGGTGGATGGTGGTGAATCATTGCAGTGACACTCCGCACAATGGCTGCAAAAAGTTTTCAACCAAGCACACGCCCATTGTGTGATGGGCAAAGAATTATCGCCCGCCAGGCCGGAAATCATTCCTGCTTTCCGGTAGCATCTCGCACAGATTTGCGCTGCTCCAAGTCTCTCTCCAGTCTATCCCAGTCCATGGCAATCTCGCATCTCCCATGGCCAGCTGGGGCAGCGCTTCTTATGGCCACAGAACATTTTTCACAGCTCGTGCTGGGACCTCCAACTGGCAATTGAGTAACTTCTGTTCTACACATTTCTAATTCGTTTCCTCGTCCCAGACAGAGGTCTGGCTGCAGCCAAGTTCGATGCCAGTTGCTGCCATTGGCATCCATCCGGTCTGCACCCAGAGAGAGACAGAAAAAGAGGGAGAGAGGCGACACTGACCTGGCGAGTTGGCACCCCGAACTGACTGTTCGCAAATCTCGAATTAAATTCATTGAATACTTGTCAAAATATTCAATTCACAGTGCTCGGTGCTCGGCATGCTCGTAATTGGATTTCGCCTTCTGCCACATGTGCACTTTGCACTTTTGAATAATTTTTGAATTTTATATGCAAAGTTTGCTATTCAGTGACAGTCAGCCTGAATTTTGATTCGAGTTTATTTTGCTCATCACTTTGCTGTTGCGAAGTCTCCTCAAAAGGTGATGCGATTTTGGTTTTACTTTTAAGATCAAAAACAGAGCACGATATCTGATATTGTGATTATTCTAATCAGGTTTTTCTGTGGAAAAGCCATCAGGGAGAGTCCTGGGGGGGGGAGTAGCAGGTATATCAACAAGTTGCCGAACTTCGCAGCACACCGTCGGAATATTTTAAGCTCGACGAGCTCTTAACTGCTTAAAGTTTTCAACATAAATATTAAGTATACGCAGGCGATACACACACACACACACAGACACAGCCAAAAATGCAGAGAGCATAAAAATGAGGCAAAACGGAGGAAGATGAAACTCAGCTGAGAGGCAAAAAGAAAACAGACGAACAACAAAGTTGGTTAACTTTTTGTTTCGTTTCTACTTTTTCTTCTCATTTCTTTGGCTTCTTTTGTGCATTTTGCCAAAAGCATGAAAATCGATTACCTGTGCGAAATGGAAAATACTCATGTACAAGTGTGTGAGTGTATGAGTGTATGAGTGTGCGTGAGTGTGTGTAAGTGTGTGTGTGCGTGGTAGTAGAGCATCAAATGTTTGGCTTATTGGGGGTAGAAAGAAAGCTGATTGTTTTCAGTAAGCAGACTTTGCATAAACGAATGTGAATACATTCGAGCAGAACAACATTCAAATTACGATTCAAATTCGTATTCGTATTATACGTATTCGCATGCCTCCCCTCAGGTGTTTGAATGTAATGCAAATTCGCAGTTGAGGCAGCTTAAATGCTTTTTGATTTCTTTTCATTTCGCATTTGCAACAATTGAATCAAAGTAAACTTAAGTGGAGAGGAATGCATTAAATTGGGAAAATAACTATTTATTATATAGAATCTTAGCATGCAGAAACAGTACAGATACATTGCAAATATATAGAAGATATATAAAGATAAAGGTATAGATACAGATACGAGGCACTTATATGCAGTTCTCTTAGTTAATTTCCACTTAATAGGAGAGAAGAAAATTAGGTAAGTGTCATTCTCCTGCCACACACTCCATCTCTATTTGCCTTACCCCATTCCCATTCCCCACTCAGCATGGACAGTGTAAAGCAAAAGTAGCGAAGCAGATCAAGTGCGACACTTCTTGGCGTCACAAAAATGCTATTCAAGTTTCGATTGTGCAAAGGCAGCGCAGACAATGGCAACACTTTCTTTCAAGTAGACAATTCTGTAGAAAGATTTGTTATACTCTTCTTATTCTTATAAAATACTCACTACAATACTCACAATTACTCAACAGAATACATTAAAAAGGTTTACCTAACATATGTGGAAGTGCAATTTTATTCTTACTCACTCTCAACTTATACTCAAGTATCTTTCTTTTACTCAACACAATTTGATTAGTAGACGCAGATAACCCGTTGATTTATTATTAAGCCACTAGTTTTCAAATCCGCGCCATATCTGATGAAATAAATCTGCATTAAAAGTCACACATAAACATAAACAAAGACATTAATTTCGAATACATTGCGCCTTTGAATGAGTGTAGCAAACTTATTCATAATTAGGAAATGCCTCATGTTTTATTTATAACAAACTCTAATTGGTCAAGGTAACTTTGCCGGGCTGGAATTCATACACATTCATTTCAGGTGAAGCAAGTGTGTCCTCTTGCCATACAACACATATATATACATATGTATAATATACATTGTATATATGGTACATATATATAGCCCTGCTCCCTTATAACTTATCTTGTGTCCTGGCTGCCGTCTCGCTAATATATCATATTTAATGTGTCTGAAATTCTTGTTGTTCGTCCTGCCTTTGCTCGCACAGAATTTTTAGTTCGCCCTACACGTTTTTTTCCTTTCTTTCTTTTTCTTTGCTTCGCCCTGTCTCTCTATCTTCTGCTGCCTCTTGTCCTTTTTTTGCGGCATTTACTTCCGCGCTTTAATGTTCGCCATAAACTCTGCTTTACTGTCCGCTTTGGCAAAACAAAATGCGGCACCGATTCGGTTGCTCTGTGTTCAGCCACGCTTGCCACGCCCCTTTACCCCCTTTTGCCCATCTAGTTGCCGCCCGTTTATGTCTCTGTCGACGCTTGAATGAGTGTGTCAAGTGCCGGGCGTTTAATGAGCTGATTTGAATTAAATTTTATGCTCACAAGCGCATTAAAAGCGAGACGAGTGCCAAGTACTCGCTGCAACTACGTGTGTGTCTGTACGTGTGTGTGTGTGTGTAAGTGTGCGTGAGTCTGTGTGTGTGTGTGCTTGTGACACACTTACACGTACACACACGCACTCACACGAAAGTATTAGGACAAAATTAATAGTTTGCTGGCAACTTTAATCGATGCTTTAAGGACAGACATTGCTTTTGCTGTCAATGCACTCGGGCACATATACCTAATGTAGATGTGTAGTGTACGTGTGTAAATGTGTAGTGTATATATGCAGATATATAGTTCTTGATATATAGTATTTAAAGAGGTCAATAAACTATTGATTGTTGTGCCATTTAATACAAGTTTGTGTAGTGAAGGTGAAATTATTATTATAATCATATTAAAACATTTAAACCTTAACTATTCATCCCTTTCATGTAATCATCATTCTTTATATATAAAAATTCCTTTGCATTATAGTCTACTAAGATATTTTACAGGGTATCCGCATAAATAAACCTTAATTGACACAAGAACTTCTCTCATTTCACTCTTAAAAAGATAACTGATTGGTGTCTGACTTCGTTGATTTATTTGTTGAAACTTACAATACAAATGTGTCTGAAATATGTGAATATACTCGTATATTATTCATGGACTTTGCCATGTGCCTCTTCTGCTGGCTACATACATTTTCCATTTACAATGCTCATGCACATCTCTGCTGTTTATAATTAGCTGCATATGGAAATGCTACAATCGAATATGAAATTTTAATTTTGAAATTTGTATGGGTATTTTTGGCCTTATATCCTCTTTGTATACCCTTGCAGGGCAGATATTTTAAAGTGTATTTATTTTTTTTTTTTTTTTTATTTATTTAATGTCGACTAATAGCAGTCGACTTAAAAGGAATTTTGTATAAAAATTGAAAATATACAATTAATTAATTTTAATTTATTTTAGATCAAAATAAGATTTAAGAATTAAAATATAAAATTAAGAATTACAAATTTAAACATTAAGCTTTAAACTTTATCATAGATAAATAAAGCTAAATATGATATACATATGTTCTTCTTCAATGTCAATAAGCAGTTTATAGTTGAGTGCCTTGACTGCCTTTCTAGTTGTTCCAAAGTAAGTTTAACTTCCTCTTCTAATAAAATTGAATGCTCAAGATTTCCTTAGGTTTCTAGCCAACTAAAATATATATATTAAACCTTCCTTATATCATACTTAATACTTTTATATTTTCAGTATAGGTATAAGTGTATAAAACCTTCGGCAATTCACAGCTAAACTCTCCTTCTCATTTCTCACGCTCACCAATTGCGGCAGGCAACACTTATAAGCTGCTGCGCCGCATTAAATAATTTACGGTAATCAGCAAAAAAGTCATCTACACCTGGCTGCCCCCCTCTCCATGGCCATGGCAGGAGAAAGGGAAGGGGAGGGGGCACACTGGTGATGCCTGTCAGCTGAATTTAACATGACATTTGCTTAATTTGAATTTAAATACCTTCTTGTGCAGCGAAATTCAGGCGACAAAAACAAGAAAAACAACAGCGTAAAGTAGATAAATCTGACGTACGAAAATGTGAAAATGTAATGAGAAGTGGTGGGGGGAGGGGAGTGGAAGCAGGTAGGAATTTGCTCTTGGCAAAAAAAAAAAGTACGTAAGGAAAATCAAGCGAAAATAAGCGAAAAACATGTTGGGCAAATGTCGCAAAAAGGTTAGAGAACATTAAATTGCTCGTGTGTGTTTGAGTGTGTGTCTCTACGTGTCACTATGGGTAATTTGATCCGTTTTTCTGGCCAAAATTAATATCTCAAGAACGGAGTAAGATATTCAACTTCGGTTTTTTGCATTGGGTTAACATAACTACTACCAATTTTACTAAAAAAAATGGTGGGCGTGGCTCCGCCCATTTTGTGGTAAATGCTACCTCAATGTTTAAACAGTTTTACAGTTCACTTTTAACATCAAACTAAACATTTTGTTATCATATTTTGACAAAAATTTTGACAAAAGTGGGCGTGGCATGCCTCTTACTGCAGAAAAAAACAGAATGAAGGGCATTTTTTGGCATGCCGAAGGTTTAATATCCTTACGGGTTTTGGCTTCATTTCTTTCCGATTGTTCCTATATAAGTTATATATAATGGCAAATAATGGCATTATATTGTTCATGTATTTAATGTAAACTAAAATAACGCACTTTGCTGCACATAAACGATATTTCGATTAAAATCGTTAATTCTGATACTGCATGAACTGATTGTTCCTATGAATGCTATGGGATATAGTTATCCGATTATAATGAAATGAGGAACATAAACGACGGTTGTTATATGGCTTTAATTGGCATTAAAAAATATAGCTATTTCAATGAACAGTGCAAGTTTTCATGCAAGAAACCCCATTTCGGCCGATAATTCCTATGACAGCTATATGTTATAGTGGTCCAATTTCGATGAAATTTCGTAAGCACATTACGTAATTATTAAAAAGCTTATATTGTAAATTTGGTTGCAAAATCTTGACAAATAACACATTTTTGCCATGCTATTCTGCCATGGGCATAATTGAGGTTACATTCTTAAATTTTTAATTTTATGTAAAGTGGTTAAAAGTGGCATTTTTTATAGTGCGCATTTGAATAAGAATTAAACGCTCTTAATTATAGAATATATTTCATGGATGGACTCCGCTGGACTCACTTTAAATCTCTATTTAAAAATGAAATTTGTGCCAAAAAATGGCACCTTCAGTTTTTACTCTATTAAGGGAACAACATAAATTTAATCGCAATCGGACATTCGAAAACACAAAATATACACCACACTGATTAAAACTCAATTCAAAAATTTTAAAAATATTGCTTCATTTTTCACTGATTAAAATTTGAAAATTGCATTCAGTGCTTTTTATATCAATAGTACGTGCAGTGCAATTACAACAGCTGCTTTTAACAGCTGATTTCTTCAAAGTGGCGCCACCTATCGAAAATTCTGGTACGCAGCATTGAAGACTGATCTATTGTGAATGCGTTGCACCTAAAATTGTTTAAATTCTCCAACTTTCAGAAAATGGGTTTTGGCCAGATAAACGGGTCAAATTACCCATAGTGCGTGTGTATGTGCGTGTGTGAGTGTGTGTATATGTGTGTTGGTGTGTTTGTCTGCTGGTCAGCTTACCTGCTTGCTTGCTGTCGCTGGCTAAATAAGAAATTATTATAAGCATGCAGAGAGCAATGTTTCCGCGCCACAAACAGCAAAAAGCGCCGAGCTCATACGCCCTGTACGCCCGCTTCGCACTCGCGAACATGGCCAGGAAACGCTGCTTGCTTTGCCTCAACTTTGGTGACTGACAAAACAGACAACAAACTCACACGCACACGTACACACACACAAACAGAATATGAAGCGCAAAACAGGTTTTTTCCTTAGCCTTATTTACTCTGCCTCAGTTGGAGAATATATTAGCTATTGAATAAGGTGCTCTGATTGGCAGCGAAACGAGAAGTGATATATATTATTTATTTATTATATATGCAAATATATATTATGTTATGATTTAGAAATAGAATGAAGTATTTTTAGTTCAGTTAAAGTAGGAATAAAGTTTTATTTATTTATTTATTTAATTATTTATTTATTTATTTCTTTATGTATGTATTTATTTATTCATTTATTTTTTTTATTTATTTATTTATTTACTTATTTATTTATTTATTTACTTTTTTATTTATTTCTTTATTTATTTATTTATTTATTTATATATATATTTATTTATTTACTTATTTATTTACTTATTTATTTATTTATATATTTATTTATTTATTTATTTAATTATTTATGTATTTATTTATTTATGTATTTCTTTATTTAGTTATTTATTTAGTTATTTATTTATTTATTTATACATTTATTTATTTATTTATTTATTTTTTTTTATTTATTTATTTTTTTATTTATTTATTTATTAATTTATTTATTTGTTTAATAGCAGTCGACCAAAAAAGAATTTTGTATAAAAATTGAAAATATGAAATTAAATAATTATACTCTTTTTTATGATTAATTTTTGTTAGTTTTTTTTGTTATTTTATTACGGTCAGTCGATCATTTAAAGTAAAACAATTAATTGATTATTTAAAAATAAAAATTAAATAAAGGCAAAAACTTGAATCAGAAGAAAAGAATTTAATAGGAGTTTATTGGCTTCAATATTAAATGATATAGGCCTGCTATCAGACTCGAAAATCTTTCCCCAGTCGAGCCTCCTTTAAGAGAAGTCTGTTATACCCGCTGCTTGGCAGTGTACGCGCTAAGT